>OY970831.1:42778706-47578706 GCA_963853835.1 Calendula officinalis
CTTGGATATTGAAGAGTGCGGGCCGAAGAGGGATGTTCGAGCCGAAGTGGTGTTCGGGTCGAAGTGGGATGTTCGGGCTGAAGTGGTGTTCGGGCCGAAGTTCGGTGTTCGGGCCGAGGATGATGTTCGGGCCGAGGTCGGAGTTCAGGCTGAGGTCGGAGTTCGGGCCGAGGTTGAAGTTCGGGCCGGGAACAGTGAAGAGTTCGGGCCGAACTTGTTCTTGGCAGTGACGAACGAACCAGCTATTTTGGTTACTCGTGGGCGTGAAACGGACACCCGAGCTGAAAGTTATGAATGTTTTAGTATAGCACTTTTTGTCACACAATCTTGGATATTGAAGAGTTCAGGTCGAAGAGGGATGTTCGGCCCGAAGTGGTGTTCGGGCCGAAGTGGGATGTTCGGGCCGAAGTGGTGTTCGGGCCGAAGTTCGGTGTTCGGGACGAAGATGATGTTCGGGCCGAGGTTGAAGTTCGGGCCGAGGTCGGAGTTCGGGCCGAGGTTGGAGTTCGGGCCGAGGTCGGAGTTCGGGTCGAGGTTGAAGTTCGGGCCGAAAATGAAGTTCGGGCCGGGAACAGTGATGAGTTCGGGCCGAACTTGTTCTTGGCAGTGACGAACGAACCAGCTATTTTGGTTACTCGTGGGCGTGAAATGGACACCCGAGCTGAAAGTTATGAATGTTTTAGTATAGCACCTTTTGTCACACAATCTTGGATATTGAAGAGTTCGGGCCGAAGAGGGATGTTCGGGCCGAAGTGGTGTTCGGGTCGAAGTGGGATGTTCGGGCTGAAGTGGTGTTCGGGCCGAAGTTCGGTGTTCGGGCTGAGGATGATGTTCGGGCCGAGGTTGGAGTTCGGGCTGAGGTCGGAGTTCGGGCCGAGGTTGAAGTTCGGGCCGAGGTTGAAGTTCGGGCCGAAAATGAAGTTCGGACCGGGAACAGTGAAGAGTTCGGGCCGAACTTGTTCTTGGCAGTGACGAACGAACCAGCTATTTTGGTTACTCGTGGGCGTGAAACGGACACCCGAGCTGAAAGTTATGAATGTTTTAGTATAGCACCTTTTGTCACACAATCTTGGATATTGAAGAGTTCGGGCCGAAGTGGTGTTCGGGCCGAAGTGGTGTTCGGGCCAAGTTCGGTGTTCGGGCCGAGGATGATGTTCGGGCCGAGGTTGAAGTTCGGGCCGAGGTCGGAGTTCGGGCCGATGTTGAAGTTCGGGCCGAGGTTGAAGTTCGGGCCGAAAATGAAGTTCGGGCCGGGAACAGTGAAGAGTTCGGGCCGAACTTGTTCTTGGCAGTGACGAACGAACCAGCTATTTTGGTTACTCGTGGGCGTGAAACGGACACCCGAGCTGAAAGTTATGAATGTTTTAGTATAGCACTTTTTGTCACACAATCTTGGATATTGAAGAGTTCGGGCCGAAGAGGGATGTTCGGCCCGAAGTGGTGTTCGGGCCGAAGTGGGATGTTTGGGCCGAAGAGCTGTTCGGGCCGAAGTTCGGTGTTCAGGCCGAGGATGATGTTCGGGCCGAGGTTGAAGTTCGGGCCGAGGTCGGAGTTCGGGCCGAGGTTGGAGTTCGGGCCGAGGTCGGAGTTCGGGCCGAGGTTGAAGTTCGGGCCGAAAATGAAGTTCGGGCCGGGAACAGTGATGAGTTCGGGCCGAACTTGTTCTTGGCAGTGACGAACGAACCAGCTATTTTGGTTACTCGTGGGCGTGAAACGGACACCCGAGCTGAAAGTTATGAATGTTTTAGTATAGCACCTTTTGTCACACAATCTTGGATATTGAAGAGTTCGGGCCGAAGTGGTGTTCGGGCCGAAGTGGTGTTCGGGCCGAAGTTCGGTGTTCGGGCCGAGGATGATGTTCGGGCCGAGGTTGAAGTTCGGGCCGAGGTCGGAGTTCGGGCCGATGTTGAAGTTCGGGCCGAGGTTGAAGTTCGGGCCGAAAATGAAGTTCGGGCCGGGAACAGTGAAGAGTTCGGGCCGAACTTGTTCTTGGCAGTGACGAACGAACCAGCTATTTTGGTTACTCGTGGGCGTGAAACGGACACCCGAGCTGAAAGTTATGAATGTTTTAGTATAGCACTTTTTGTCACACAATCATGGATATTGAAGAGTTCGGGCCGAAGAGGGATGTTCGGCCCGAAGTGGTGTTCGGGCCGAAGTGGGATGTTCGGGCCGAAGTGGTGTTCGGGCCGAAGTTCGGTGTTCGGGCCGAAGATGATGTTCGGGCCGAGGTTGAAGTTCGGGCCGAGGTCGGAGTTCGGGCCGAGGTTGGAGTTCGGGCCGAGGTCGGAGTTCGGGCCGAGGTTGAAGTTCGGGCCGAAAATGAAGTTCGGGCCGGGAAAAGTGATGAGTTCGGGCAGAACTTGTTCTTGGCAGTGACGAACGAACCAGCTATTTTGGTTACTCGTGGGCGTGAAATGGACACCCGAGCTGAAAGTTATGAATGTTTTAGTATAGCACCTTTTGTCACACAATCTTGGATATTGAAGAGTTCGGGCCGAAGAGGGATGTTCGGGCCGAAGTGGTGTTCGGGTCGAAGTGGGATGTTCGGGCTGAAGTGGTGTTCGGGCCGAAGTTCGGTGTTCGGGCCGAGGATGATGTTCGGGACGAGGTCGGAGTTCGGGCTGAGGTCGGAGTTCGGGCCGAGGTTGAAGTTCGGGCCGAGGTTGAAGTTCGGGCCGAAAATGAAGTTCGGACCGGGAACAGTGAAGAGTTCGGGCCGAACTTGTTCTTGGCAGTGACGAACGAACCAGCTATTTTGGTTACTCGTGGGCGTGAAACGGACACCCGAGCTGAAAGTTATGAATGTTTTAGTATAGCACCTTTTGTCACACAATCTTGGATATTGAAGAGTTCGGGCCGAAGTGGTGTTCGGGCCAAGTTCGGTGTTCGGGCCGAGGATGATGTTCGGGCCGAGGTTGAAGTTCGGGCCGAGGTCGGAGTTCGGGCCGATGTTGAAGTTCGGGCCGAGGTTGAAGTTCGGGCCGAAAATGAAGTTCGGGCCGGGAACAGTGAAGAGTTCGGGCCGAACTTGTTCTTGGCAGTGACGAACGAACCAGCTATTTTGGTTACTCGTGGGCGTGAAACGGACACCCGAGCTGAAAGTTATGAATGTTTTAGTATAGCACTTTTTGTCACACAATCTTGGATATTGAAGAGTTCGGGCCGAAGAGGGATGTTCGGCCCGAAGTGGGATGTTCGAGCTGAAGTGGTGTTCGGGCCGAAGTTCGGTGTTCGGGCCGAGGATGATGTTCGGGCCGAGGTCGGAGTTCGGGCTGAGGTTGAAGTTCGGGCCGAGGTTGAAGTTAGGGCCGAAAATGAAGTTCGGGCCGGGAACAGTGAAGAGTTCGGGCCGAACTTGTTCTTGGCAGTGACGAACGAACCAGCTATTTTGGTTACTCGTGGGCGTGAAACGGACACCCGAGCTGAAAGTTATGAATGTATTAGTATAGCACCTTTTGTCACACAATCTTGGATATTGAAGAGTTCGGGCCGAAGAGGGATGTTCGGGCCGAAGTGGTGTTCGGGCCGAAGTGGGATGTTCGGGCCGAGGTCGGAGTTCGGGCCGAGGTTGAAGTTCAGGCCGAGGTTGAAGTTCGGGTCGAAAATGAAGTTCGTGCCGGGAACAGTGAAGAGTTCGGCCCCCGAAGTGGGATGTTCGGGCCGAATTGGTGTTCGGGCCGAAATGGTGTTCGGGCCGAAGTTCGGTGTTCGGGCCGAGGTTGAAGTTCGGGCCGAGGTCGGAGTTCGGGCCGAGGTTGAAGTTCGGGCCGAGGTTGATGTTCGGGCCGAAAATGAAGTTCGGGCCGGGAACCGTGAAGAGTTCGGGTCGAACTTTTTCTTGGCAGTGACGCACGAACCAGCTATTTTGGTTACTCGTGGGCGTGAAACGGACACCCGAGCTGAAAGTTATGAATGTTTTAGTATAGCACTTTTTGTCACACAATCTTGGATATTGAAGAGTTCAGGTCGAAGAGGGATGTTCGGCCCGAAGTGGTGTTCGGGCCGAAGTGGGATGTTCGGGCCGAAGTGGTGTTCGGGCCGAAGTTCGGTGTTCGGGACGAAGATGATGTTCGGGCCGAGGTTGAAGTTCGGGCCGAGGTCGGAGTTCGGGCCGAGGTTGGAGTTCGGGCCGAGGTCGGAGTTCGGGCCGAGGTTGAAGTTCGGGCCGAAAATGAAGTTCGGGCCGGGAACAGTGATGAGTTCGGGTCGAACTTGTTCTTGGCAGTGACGAACGAACCAGCTATTTTGGTTACTCGTGGGCGTGAAATGGACACCCGAGCTGAAAGTTATGAATGTTTTAGTATAGCACCTTTTGTCACACAATCTTGGATATTGAAGAGTTCGGGCCGAAGAGGGATGTTCGGGCCGAAGTGGTGTTCGGGTCGAAGTGGGATGTTCGGGCTGAAGTGGTGTTCGGGCCGAAGTTCGGTGTTCGGGCTGAGGATGATGTTCGGGCCGAGGTTGGAGTTCGGGCTGAGGTCGGAGTTCGGGCCGAGGTTGAAGTTCGGGCCGAGGTTGAAGTTCGGGCCGAAAATGAAGTTCGGACCGGGAACAGTGAAGAGTTCGGGCCGAACTTGTTCTTGGCAGTGACGAACGAACCAGCTATTTTGGTTACTCGTGGGCGTGAAACGGACACCCGAGCTGAAAGTTATGAATGTTTTAGTATAGCACCTTTTGTCACACAATCTTGGATATTGAAGAGTTCGGGCCGAAGTGGTGTTCGGGCCGAAGTGGTGTTCGGGCCAAGTTCGGTGTTCGGGCCGAGGATGATGTTCGGGCCGAGGTTGAAGTTCGGGCCGAGGTCGGAGTTCGGGCCGATGTTGAAGTTCGGGCCGAGGTTGAAGTTCGGGCCGAAAATGAAGTTCGGGCCGGGAACAGTGAAGAGTTCGGGCCGAACTTGTTCTTGGCATTGACGAACGAACCAGCTATTTTGGTTACTCGTGGGCGTGAAACGGACACCCGAGCTGAAAGTTATGAATGTTTTAGTATAGCACTTTTTGTCACACAATCTTGGATATTGAAGAGTTCGGGCCGAAGAGGGATGTTCGGCCTGAAGTGGTGTTCGGGCCGAAGTGGGATGTTTGGGCCGAAGAGCTGTTCGGGCCGAAGTTCGGTGTTCAGGCCGAGGATGATGTTCGGGCCGAGGTTGAAGTTCGGGCCGAGGTCGGAGTTCGGGCCGAGGTTGGAGTTCGGGCCGAGGTCGGAGTTCGGGCCGAGGTTGAAGTTCGGGCCGAAAATGAAGTTCGGGCCGGGAACAGTGATGAGTTCGGGCCGAACTTGTTCTTGGCAGTGACGAACGAACCAGCTATTTTGGTTACTCGTGGGCGTGAAACGGACACCCGAGCTGAAAGTTATGAATGTTTTAGTATAGCACCTTTTGTCACACAATCTTGGATATTGAAGAGTTCGGGCCGAAGTGGTGTTCGGGCCGAAGTGGTGTTCGGGCCGAAGTTCGGTGTTCGGGCCGAGGATGATGTTCGGGCCGAGGTTGAAGTTCGGGCCGAGGTCGGAGTTCGGGCCGATGTTGAAGTTCGGGCCGAGGTTAAAGTTCGGGCCGAAAATGAAGTTCGGGCCGGGAACAGTGAAGAGTTCGGGCCGAACTTGTTCTTGGCAGTGACGAACGAACCAGCTATTTTGGTTACTCGTGGGCGTGAAACGGACACCCGAGCTGAAAGTTATGAATGTTTTAGTATAGCACTTTTTGTCACACAATCATGGATATTGAAGAGTTCGGGCCGAAGAGGGATGTTCGGCCCGAAGTGGTGTTCGGGCCGAAGTGGGATGTTCGGGCCGAAGTGGTGTTCGGGCCGAAGTTCGGTGTTCGGGCCGAAGATGATGTTCGGGCCGAGGTTGAAGTTCGGGCCGAGGTCGGAGTTCGGGCCGAGGTTGGAGTTCGGGCCGAGGTCGGAGTTCGGGCCGAGGTTGAAGTTCGGGTCGAAAATGAAGTTCGGGCCGGGAACAGTGATGAGTTCGGGCAGAACTTGTTCTTGGCAGTGACGAACGAACCAGCTATTTTGGTTACTCGTGGGCGTGAAATGGACACCCGAGCTGAAAGTTATGAATGTTTTAGTATAGCACCTTTTGTCACACAATCTTGGATATTGAAGAGTTCGGGCCGAAGAGGGATGTTCGGGCCGAAGTGGTGTTCGGGTCAAAGTGGGATGTTCGGGCTGAAGTGGTGTTCGGGCCGAAGTTCGGTGTTCGGGCCGAGGATGATGTTCGGGACGAGGTCGGAGTTCGGGCTGAGGTCGGAGTTCGGGCCGAGGTTGATGTTCGGGCCGAGGTTGAAGTTCGGGCCGAGGTCGGAGTTCGGGCCGAAGTGGTGTTCGGGCCGAAGTGGGATGTTCGGGCCGAAGTGGTGTTCGGGCCGAAGTTCGGTGTTCGGGCCGAAGATGATGTTCGGGCCGAGGTTGAAGTTCGGGCCGAGGTCGGAGTTCGGGCCGAGGTTGGAGTTCGGGCCGAGGTCGGAGTTCGGGCCGAGGTTGAAGTTCGGGCCGAAAATGAAGTTCGGGCCGGGAACAGTGATGAGTTCGGGCAGAACTTGTTCTTGGCAGTGACGAACGAACCAGCTATTTTGGTTACTCGTGGGCGTGAAATGGACACCCGAGCTGAAAGTTATGAATGTTTTAGTATAGCACCTTTTGTCACACAATCTTGGATATTGAAGAGTTCGGGCCGAAGAGGGATGTTCGGGCCGAAGTGGTGTTCGGGTCGAAGTGGGATGTTCGGGCTGAAGTGGTGTTCGGGCCGAAGTTCGGTGTTCGGGCCGAGGATGATGTTCGGGACGAGGTCGGAGTTCGGGCTGAGGTCGGAGTTCGGGCCGAGGTTGAAGTTCGGGCCGAGGTTGAAGTTCGGGCCGAAAATGAAGTTCGGACCGGGAACAGTGAAGAGTTCGGGCCGAACTTGTTCTTGGCAGTGACGAACGAACCAGCTATTTTGGTTACTCGTGGGCGTGAAACGGACACCCGAGCTGAAAGTTATGAATGTTTTAGTATAGCACCTTTTGTCACACAATCTTGGATATTGAAGAGTTCGGGCCGAAGTGGTGTTCGGGCCGAAGTGGTGTTCGGGCCAAGTTCGGTGTTCGGGCCGAGGATGATGTTCGGGCCGAGGTTGAAGTTCGGGCCGAGGTCGGAGTTCGGGCCGATGTTGAAGTTCGGGCCGAGGTTGAAGTTCGGGCCGAAAATGAAGTTCGGGCCGGGAACAGTGAAGAGTTCGGGCCGAACTTGTTCTTGGCAGTGACGAACGAACCAGCTATTTTGGTTACTCGTGGGCGTGAAACGGACACCCGAGCTGAAAGTTATGAATGTTTTAGTATAGCACTTTTTGTCACACAATCTTGGATATTGAAGAGTTCGGGCCGAAGAGGGATGTTCGGCCCGAAGTGGGATGTTCGAGCTGAAGTGGTGTTCGGGCCGAAGTTCGGTGTTCGGGCCGAGGATGATGTTCGGGCCGAGGTCGGAGTTCGGGCTGAGGTTGAAGTTCGGGCCGAGGTTGAAGTTAGGGCCGAAAATGAAGTTCGGGCCGGGAACAGTGAAGAGTTCGGGCCGAACTTGTTCTTGGCAGTGACGAACGAACCAGCTATTTTGGTTACTCGTGGGCGTGAAACGGACACCCGAGCTGAAAGTTATGAATGTATTAGTATAGCACCTTTTGTCACACAATCTTGGATATTGAAGAGTTCGGGCCGAAGAGGGATGTTCGGGCCGAAGTGGTGTTCGGGCCGAAGTGGGATGTTCGGGCCGAGGTCGGAGTTCGGGCCGAGGTTGAAGTTCAGGCCGAGGTTGAAGTTCGGGTCGAAAATGAAGTTCGTGCCGGGAACAGTGAAGAGTTCGGCCCCCGAAGTGGGATGTTCGGGCCGAATTGGTGTTCGGGCCGAAATGGTGTTCGGGCCGAAGTTCGGTGTTCGGGCCGAGGTTGAAGTTCGGGCCGAGGTCGGAGTTCGGGCCGAGGTTGAAGTTCGGGCCGAGGTTGATGTTCGGGCCGAAAATGAAGTTCGGGCCGGGAACCGTGAAGAGTTCGGGTCGAACTTTTTCTTGGCAGTGACGCACGAACCAGCTATTTTGGTTACTCGTGGGCCTGAAACGAACACCCGAGCTGAAAGTTATGAATGTTTTAGTATAGCACCTTTTGTCACACAATCTTGGATATTGAAGAGTTCGGGCTGAAGAGGAATGTTCGGGCCGAAGTGGTGTTCGGGCCGAAGTGGGATGTTCGGGCCGAAGTGGTGTTCGGGCCGAAGTGGGATGTTCGGGCCGAAGTGGTGTTCGGGCCGAAGTTCGGTGTTCGGGCCGAGGTTGAAGTTCGGGCCGAGGTCGGAGTTCGGGCCGAGGTTGAAGTTCGGGCCGAAAATGAAGTTCGGGCCGGGAACAGTGAAGAGTTCGGGCCGAACTTGTTCATGGCAGTGACGAACGAACCAGCTATTTTGGTTACTCGTGGGCGTGAAACGGACACCGGAGCTGAAAGTTATGAATGTTTTAGTATAGCACCTTTTGTCACACAATCTTGGACATTGAAGAGTTCGGGCCGAAGAGGGATGTTCGGGCCGAAGTGGTGTTCGGGCCGAAGTGGGATGTTCGGGCCGAAGTGGTGTTCGGGCCGAAGTTCGGTGTTCGGGCCGAGGATGATGTTCGGGCCGAGGTTGAAGTTCAGGCCGAGGTCGGAGTTCGGGCCGAGGTTGAAGTTCGGGCCGAGGTTGAAGTTTGGGCCGAAAATGAAGTTCGGGCCGGGAATAGTGAAGAGTTCGGGCCGAACTTGTTCTTGGAAGTGACGAACGAACCAGCTATTTTGGTTACTCGTGGGCGTGAAACGGACACCCGAGCTGAAAGTTATGAATGTTTTAGAATAGCACCTTTTGTCACACAATCTTGGATATTGAAGAGTTCGGGCCGAAGAGGGATGTTCTGGCCGAAGTGGTGTTCGGGCCGAAGTGGTGTTCGGGCCGAAGTGGTGTTCGGGCCGAAGTGGGATGTTCGGGCCGAAGTGGTGTTCGGGCCGAAGTGGTGTTCGGGCTGAAGTTCGGAGTTCGGGCCGAGGATGATGTTCGGGCCGAGGTTGAAGTTCGGGCCGAGGTTGGAGTTCGGGCCGAGGTCGGAGTTCGGGCCGAGGTTGAAGTTCGGGCCGAAAATGAAGTTCGGGCCGGGAACAGTGAAGAGTTCGGGCCGAACTTGTTCTTGGAAGTGACGAACGAACCAGCTATTTTGGTTACTCGTGAGCGTGAAACGGACACCCGAGCTGAAAGTTATGAATGTATTAGTATAACACCTTTGGTCACACAATCTTGGATATTGAAGAGTTCGGGCCGAAGAGGGATGTTCGGGCCGAAGTGGTGTTCGGGCCGAAGTTCGGTGTTCGGGCCGAGGATGATGTTCGGGCCGAGGTTGAAGTTCGGGCCGAGGTCGGAGTTCGGGTCGAGGTTGAAGTTTGGGCCGAAAATGAAGTTCGGGCCGGGAACAGTGAAGAGTTCGGGCCGAACTTGTTCTTGGCAGTGACGAACGAACCAGCTATTTTGGTTACTCGTGGGCGTGAAACGGACACCCGAGCTGAAAGTTATGAATGTATTAGTATAGCACCTTTTGTCACACAATCTTGGATATTGAAGAGTTCGGGCCGAAGAGGGATGTTCGGGCCGAAGTGGTGTTCGGGCCGAAGTGGGATGTTCGGGCCGAAGTGGTGTTCGGGCTGAAGTTCGGTGTTCGGGCCGAGGATGATGTTCGGGCCGAGGTTGAAGTTCGGGCCGAGGTCGGAGTTCGGGCCGAGGTTGAAGTTCGGGCCGAGGTTGAAGTTCGGGCCGAAAATGAAGTTCGGGCCGGGAACAGTGAAGAGTTCGGGCCGAAGTGGGATGTTCGGGCCGAATTGGTGTTCAGGCCGAAGTGGTGTTCGGCCGAAGTTCGGTGTTCGGGCCGAGGATGATGTTCGGGCCGAGGTTGAAGTTCGGGCCGAGGATGATGTTCGGGCCGAGGTTGAAGTTCGGGCCGAGGTCGGAGTTCGGTTCGAGGTTGAAGTTCGGGCCTAGGTTGAAGTTCGGGCCGAAAATGAAGTTCGGGCCGGGAACAGTGATGAGTTCGGGCCGAACTTGTTCTTGGCAGTGACGAACGAACCAGCTATTTTGGTTACTCGTGGGCGTGAAACGGACACCCGAGCTGAAAGTTATGAATGTATTAGTATAGCACCTTTTGTCACACAATCTTGGATATTGAAGAGTTCGGGCCGAAGAGGGATGTTCGGGCCGAAGTGGTGTTCGGGTCGAAGTGGGATGTTCGGGCTGAAGTGGTGTTCGGGCCGAAGTTCGGTGTTCGGGCCGAGGATGATGTTCGGGCCGAGGTCGGAGTTCGGGCCGAGGTTGAAGTTCGGGCCGAGGTTGAAGTTCGGGCCGAAAATGAAGTTCGGGCCGGGAACAGTGAAGAGTTCGGGCCGAACTTGTTCTTGGCAGTGACGAACGAACCATCTATTTTGGTTACTCGTGGGCGTGAAACGGACACTGGAGCTGAAAGTTATGAATGTTTTAGTATAGCACCTTTTGTCACACAATCTTGGACATTGAAGAGTTCGGGCCGAAGAGGGATGTTCGGGCCGAAGTGGTGTTCGGGCCGAAGTGGGATGTTCGGGCCGAAGTGGTGTTCGGGCCGAAGTTCGGTGTTCGGGCCGAGGATGATGTTCGGGCCGAGGTTGAAGTTCAGGCCGAGGTCGGAGTTCGGGCCGAGGTTGAAGTTCGGGCCGAGGTTGAAGTTTGGGCCGAAAATGAAGTTCTGGCCGGGAATAGTGAAGAGTTCGGGCCAAACTTGTTCTTGGAAGTGACGAACGAACCAGTTATTTTGGTTACTCGTGGGCGTGAAACGGACACCCGAGCTGAAAGTTATGAATGTTTTAGTATAACACCTTTTGTCACACAATCTTGGATATTGAAGAGTTCGGGCCGAAGAGGGATGTTCTGGCCGAAGTGGTGTTCGGGCCGAAGTGGGATGTTCGGGCCGAAGTGGTGTTCGGGCCGAAGTGGTGTTCGGGGCGAAGTTCGGTGTTCGGGCCGAGGATGATGTTCGGGCCGAGGTTGAAGTTCGGGCCGAGGTTGGAGTTCGGGCCGAGGTCGGAGTTCGGGCCGAGGTTGAAGTTCGGGCCGAAAATGAAGTTCGGGCCGGGAACAGTGAAGAGTTCGGGCCGAACTTGTTCTTGGAAGTGACGAACGAACCAGCTATTTTGGTTACTCGTGGGCGTGAAACGGACACCCGAGCTGAAAGTTATGAATGTTTTAGTATAGCACCTTTTGTCACACAATCTTGGATATTGAAGAGTTCGGGCCGAAGTGGTGTTCGGGCCGAAGTGGTGTTCGGGCCAAGTTCGGTGTTCGGGCCGAGGTTGAAGTTCGGGCCGAGGTCGGAGTTCGGGCCGATGTTGAGGTTCGGGCCGAGGTTGAAGTTCGGGCCGAAAATGAAGTTCGGGCCGGGAACAGTGAAGAGTTCGGGCCGAACTTGTTCTTGGCAGTGACGAACGAACCAGCTATTTTGGTTACTCGTGGGCGTGAAACGGACAGCCGAGCTGAAAGTTATGAATGTTTTAGTATAGCACTTTTTGTCACACAATCTTGGATATTGAAGAGTTCGGGCCGAAGAGGGATGTTCGGCCCGAAGTGGTGTTCGGGCCGAAGTGGGATGTTTGGGCCGAAGTGCTGTTCGGGCCGAAGTTCGGTGTTCAGGCCGAGGATGATGTTCGGGCCGAGGTTGAAGTTCGGGCCGAGGTCGGAGTTCGGGCCGAGGTTGGAGTTCGGGCCGAGGTCGGAGTTCGGGCCGAGGTTGAAGTTCGGGCCGAAAATGAAGTTCGGGCCGGGAACAGTGATGAGTTCGGGCCGAACTTGTTCTTGGCAGTGACGAACGAACCATCTATTTTGGTTACTCGTGGGCGTGAAACGGACACCCGAGCTGAAAGTTATGAATGTTTTAGTATAGCACCTTTTGTCACACAATCTTGGATATTGAAGAGTTCGGGCCGAAGTGGTGTTCGGGCCGAAGTGGTGTTCGGGCCGAAGTTCGGTGTTCGGACCGAGGATGATGTTCGGGCCGAGGTTGAAGTTCGGGCCGAGGTCGGAGTTCGGGCCGATGTTGAAGTTCGGGCCGAGGTTGAAGTTCGGGCCGAAAATGAAGTTCGGGCCGGGAACAGTGAAGAGTTCGGGCCGAACTTGTTCTTGGCAGTGACGAACGAACCAGCTATTTTGGTTACTCGTGGGCGTGAAACGGACACCCGAGCTGAAAGTTATGAATGTTTTAGTATAGCACTTTTTGTCACACAATCATGGATATTGAAGAGTTCGGGCCGAAGAGGGATGTTCGGCCCGAAGTGGTGTTCGGGCCGAAGTGGGATGTTCGGGCCGAAGTGGTGTTCGGGCCGAAGTTCGGTGTTCGGGCCGAAGATGATGTTCGGGCCGAGGTTGAAGTTCGGGCCGAGGTCGGAGTTCGGGCCGAGGTTGGAGTTCGGGCCGAGGTCGGAGTTCGGGCCGAGGTTGAAGTTCGGGCCGAAAATGAAGTTCGGGCCGGGAACAGTGATGAGTTCGGGCAGAACTTGTTCTTGGCAGTGACGAACGAACCAGCTATTTTGGTTACTCGTGGGCGTGAAATGGACACCCGAGCTGAAAGTTATGAATGTTTTAGTATAGCACCTTTTGTCACACAATCTTGGATATTGAAAAGTTCGGGCCGAAGAGGGATGTTCGGGCCGAAGTGGTGTTCGGGTCGAAGTGGGATGTTCGGGCTGAAGTGGTGTTCGGGCCGAAGTTCGGTGTTCGGGCCGAGGATGATGTTCGGGACGAGGTCGGAGTTCGGGCTGAGGTCGGAGTTCGGGCCGAGGTTGAAGTTCGGGCCGAGGTTGAAGTTCGGGCCGAAAATGAAGTTCGGACCGGGAACAGTGAAGAGTTCGGGCCGAACTTGTTCTTGGCAGTGACGAACGAACCAGCTATTTTGGTTACTCGTGGGCGTGAAACGGACACCCGAGCTGAAAGTTATGAATGTTTTAGTATAGCACCTTTTGTCACACAATCTTGGATATTGAAGAGTTCGGGCCGAAGTGGTGTTCGGGCCGAAGTGGTGTTCGGGCCGAAGTTTGGTGTTCGGGCCGAGGATGATGTTCGGGCCGAGGTTGAAGTTCGGGCCGAGGTCGGAGTTCGGGCCGATGTTGAAGTTCGGGCCGAGGTTGAAGTTCGGGCCGAAAATGAAGTTCGGGCCGGGAACAGTGAAGAGTTCGGGCCGAACTTGTTCTTGGCAGTGACGAACGAACCAGCTATTTTGGTTACTCGTGGGCGTGAAATGGACACCCGAGCTGAAAGTTATGAATGTTTTAGTATAGCACTTTTTGTCACACAATCTTGGATATTGAAGAGTTCGGGCCGAAGAGGGATGTTCGGCCCGAAGTGGGATGTTCGAGCTGAAGTGGTGTTCGGGCCGAAGTTCGGTGTTCGGGCCGAGGATGATGTTCGGGCCGAGGTCGGAGTTCGGGCTGAGGTTGAAGTCCGGGCCGAGGTTGAAGTTAGGGCCGAAAATGAAGTTCGGGCCGGGAACAGTGAAGAGTTCGGGCCGAACTTGTTCTTGGCAGTGACGAACGAACCAGCTATTTTGGTTACTCGTGGGCGTGAAACGGACACCCGAGCTGAAAGTTATGAATGTATTAGTATAGCACCTTTTGTCACACAATCTTGGATATTGAAGAGTTCGGGCCGAAGAGGGATGTTCGGGCCGAAGTGGTGTTCGGGCCGAAGTGGGATGTTCGGGCCGAGGTCGGAGTTCGGGCCGAGGTTGAAGTTCAGGCCGAGGTTGAAGTTCGGGTCGAAAATGAAGTTCGTGCCGGGAACAGTGAAGAGTTCGGCCCCCGAAGTGGGATGTTCGGGCCGAATTGGTGTTCGGGCCGAAATGGTGTTCGGGCCGAAGTTCGGTGTTCGGGCCGAGGTTGAAGTTCGGGCCGAGGTCGGAGTTCGGGCCGAGGTTGAAGTTCGGGCCGAGGTTGATGTTCGGGCCGAAAATGAAGTTCGGGCCGGGAACCGTGAAGAGTTCGGGTCGAACTTTTTCTTGGCAGTGACGCACGAACCAGCTATTTTGGTTACTCGTGGGCCTGAAACGAACACCCGAGCTGAAAGTTATGAATGTTTTAGTATAGCACCTTTTGTCACACAATCTTGGATATTGAAGAGTTCGGGCTGAAGAGGAATGTTCGGGCCGAAGTGGTGTTCGGGCCGAAGTGGGATGTTCGGGCCGAAGTGGTGTTCGGGCCGAAGTGGGATGTTCGGGCCGAAGTGGTGTTCGGGCCGAAGTTCGGTGTTCGGGCCGAGGTTGAAGTTCGGGCCGAGGTCGGAGTTCGGGCCGAGGTTGAAGTTCGGGCCGAAAATGAAGTTCGGGCCGGGAACAGTGAAGAGTTCGGGCCGAACTTGTTCATGGCAGTGACGAACGAACCAGCTATTTTGGTTACTCGTGGGCGTGAAACGGACACCGGAGCTGAAAGTTATGAATGTTTTAGTATAGCACCTTTTGTCACACAATCTTGGACATTGAAGAGTTCGGGCCGAAGAGGGATGTTCGGGCCGAAGTGGTGTTCGGGCCGAAGTGGGATGTTCGGGCCGAAGTGGTGTTCGGGCCGAAGTTTGGTGTTCGGGCCGAGGATGATGTTCGGGCCGAGGTTGAAGTTCAGGCCGAGGTCGGAGTTCGGGCCGAGGTTGAAGTTCGGGCCGAGGTTGAAGTTTGGGCCGAAAATGAAGTTCGGGCCGGGAATAGTGAAGAGTTCGGGCCGAACTTGTTCTTGGAAGTGACGAACTAACCAGCTATTTTGGTTACTCGTGGGCGTGAAACGGACACCCGAGCTGAAAGTTATGAATGTTTTAGAATAGCACCTTTTGTCACACAATCTTGGATATTGAAGAGTTCGGGCCGAAGAGGGATGTTCTGGCCGAAGTGGTGTTCGGGCCGAAGTGGTGTTCGGGCCGAAGTGGTGTTCGGGCCGAAGTGGGATGTTCGGGCCGAAGTGGTGTTCGGGCCGAAGTGGTGTTCGGGCTGAAGTTCGGTGTTCGGGCCGAGGATGATGTTCGGGCCGAGGTTGAAGTTCGGGCCGAGGTTGGAGTTCGGGCCGAGGTCGGAGTTCGGGCCGAGGTTGAAGTTCGGGCCGAAAATGAAGTTCGGGCCGGGAACAGTGAAGAGTTCGGGCCGAACTTGTTCTTGGAAGTGACGAACGAACCAGCTATTTTGGTTACTCGTGAGCGTGAAACGGACACCCGAGCTGAAAGTTATGAATGTATTAGTATAACACCTTTGGTCACACAATCTTGGATATTGAAGAGTTCGGGCCGAAGAGGGATGTTCGGGCCGAAGTGGTGTTCGGGCCGAAGTTCGGTGTTCGGGCCGAGGATGATGTTCGGGCCGAGGTTGAAGTTCGGGCCGAGGTCGGAGTTCGGGTCGAGGTTGAAGTTTGGGCCGAAAATGAAGTTCGGGCCGGGAACAGTGAAGAGTTCGGGCCGAACTTGTTCTTGGCAGTGACGAACGAACCAGCTATTTTGGTTACTCGTGGGCTTGAAACGGACACCCGAGCTGAAAGTTATGAATGTATTAGTATAGCACCTTTTGTCACACAATCTTGGATATTGAAGAGTTCGGGCCGAAGAGGGATGTTCGGGCCGAAGTGGTGTTCGGGCCGAAGTGGGATGTTCGGGCCGAAGTGGTGTTCGGGCTGAAGTTCGGTGTTCGGGCCGAGGATGATGTTCGGGCCGAGGTTGAAGTTCGGGCCGAGGTCGGAGTTCGGGCCGAGGTTGAAGTTCGGGCCGAGGTTGAAGTTCGGGCCGAAAATGAAGTTCGGGCCGGGAACAGTGAAGAGTTCGGGCCGAAGTGGGATGTTCGGGCCGAATTGGTGTTCGGGCCGAAGTGGTGTTCGGCCGAAGTTCGGTGTTCGGGCCGAGGATGATGTTCGGGCCGAGGTTGAAGTTCGGGCCGAGGATGATGTTCGGGCCGAGGTTGAAGTTCGGGCCGAGGTCGGAGTTCGGTTCGAGGTTGAAGTTCGGGCCTAGGTTGAAGTTCGGGCCGAAAATGAAGTTCGGGCCGGGAACAGTGATTAGTTCGGGCCGAACTTGTTCTTGGCAGTGACGAACGAACCAGCTATTTTGGTTACTCGTGGGCGTGAAACGGACACCCGAGCTGAAAGTTATGAATGTATTAGTATAGCACCTTTTGTCACACAATCTTGGATATTGAAGAGTTCGGGCCGAAGAGGGATGTTCGGGCCGAAGTGGTGTTCGGGTCGAAGTGGGATGTTCGAGCTGAAGTGGTGTTCGGGCCGAAGTTCGGTGTTCGGGCCGAGGATGATGTTCGGGCCGAGGTCGGAGTTCGGGCCGAGGTTGAAGTTCGGGCCGAGGTTGAAGTTCGGGCCGAAAATGAAGTTCGGGCCGGGAACAGTGAAGAGTTCGGGCCGAACTTGTTCTTGGCAGTGACGAACGAACCATCTATTTTGGTTACTCGTGGGCGTGAAACGGACACTGGAGCTGAAAGTTATGAATGTTTTAGTATAGCACCTTTTGTCACACAATCTTGGACATTGAAGAGTTCGGGCCGAAGAGGGATGTTCGGGCCGAAGTGGTGTTCGGGCCGAAGTTCGGTGTTCGGGCCGAGGATGATGTTCGGGCCGAGGTTGAAGTTCAGGCCGAGGTCGGAGTTCGGGCCGAGGTTGAAGTTCGGGCCGAGGTTGAAGTTTGGGCCGAAAATGAAGTTCGGGCCGGGAATAGTGAAGAGTTCGGGCCAAACTTGTTCTTGGAAGTGACGAACGAACCAGTTATTTTGGTTACTCGTGGGCGTGAAACGGACACCCGAGCTGAAAGTTATGAATGTTTTAGTATAACACCTTTTGTCACACAATCTTGGATATTGAAGAGTTCGGGCCGAAGAGGGATGTTCTGGCCGAAGTGGTGTTCGGGCCGAAGTGGGATGTTCGGGCCGAAGTGGTGTTCGGGCCGAAGTGGTGTTCGGGGCGAAGTTCGGTGTTCGGGCCGAGGATGATGTTCGGGCCGAGGTTGAAGTTCGGGCCGAGGTTGGAGTTCGGGCCGAGGTCGGAGTTCGGGCCGAGGTTGAAGTTCTGGCCGAAAATGAAGTTCGGGCCGGGAACAGTGAAGAGTTCGGGCCGAACTTGTTCTTGGAAGTGACGAACGAACCAGCTATTTTGGTTACTCGTGGGCGTGAAACGGACACCCGAGCTGAAAGTTATGAATGTTTTAGAATAACACCTTTTGTCACACAATCTTAGATATTGAAGAGTTCGGGCCGAAGAGGGATGTTCGGGCCGAAGTGGTGTTCGGGCCGAAGTGGGATGTTCGGGCCGAATTGGTGTTCGGGCCGAAGTGGTGTTCGGGCCGAAGTTCGGTGTTCGGGCCGAGGATGATGTTCGGGCCGAGATTGAAGTTCGGGCCGAGGTCGGAGTTCGGGTCGAGGTTGAAGTTCGGGCCTAGGTTGAAGTTTGGGCCGAAAATGAAGTTCGGGACGGGAACAGTGAAGAGTTCGGGCCGAACTTGTTCTTGGCAGTGACGAACGAACCAGCTATCTTGGTTACTCGTGGGCGTGAAACGGACACCCGAGCTGAAAGTTATGAATGTATTAGTATAGCACCTTTTGTCACACAATCTTGGATATTGAAGAGTTCGGGCCGAAGAGGGATGTTCGGGCCGAAGTGGTGTTCGGGCCGAAGTGGGATGTTCGGGCCGAAGTGGTGTTCGGGCTGAAGTTCGGTGTTCGGGCCGAGGATGATGTTCGGGCCGAGGTTGAAGTTCGGGCCGAGGTCGGAGTTCAGGCCGAGGTTGAAGTTCGGGCCGAGGTTGAAGTTCGGGCCAAAAATGAAGTTCGGGCCGGGAACAGTGAAGAGTTCGGGCCGAAGTGGGATGTTCGGGCTGAAGTGGTGTTCGGGCTGAAGTGGTGTTCGGGCCGAAGTTCGGTGTTCGGGCCGAGGATGATGTTCGGGCCGAGGTTGAAGTTCGGGCCGAGGATGATGTTCGGGCCGAGGTTGAAGTTCGGGCCGAGGTCGGAGTTCGGTTCGAGGTTGAAGTTCGGGCCTAGGTTGAAGTTCGGGCCGGGAACAGTGATGAGTTCGGGCCGAACTTGTTCTTGGCAGTGACGACCGAACCAGCTATTTTGGTTACTCGTGGGCGTGAAACGGACACCCGAGCTGAAAGTTATGAATGTATTAGTATATCACCTTTTGTCTCACAATCTTGGATATTGAAGAGTTCGGACCGAAGAGGGATGGTTGTGCCGAAGTGGTGTTCGGGCCGAAGTTCGGTGTTCGGGCCGAGGATGATGTTCGGGCCGAGGTTGAAGTTCGGGCCGAGGTCGGAGTTCGGGCCGAGGTTGAAGTTCGGGCCGAAAATGAAGTTCGGGCCGGGAACAGTGAAGAGTTCGGGCCGAACTTGTTCTTGGCAGCGACGAACGAACCAGCTATTTTAGTTACTCGTGGGCGTGAAACGGACACCCGAGCTGAAAGTTATGAATGTTTTAGTATAGCACCTTTTGTCACACAATCTTGGATATTGAAGAGTTCGGGCCGAAGAGGGATGTTCGGGCCGAAGTGGTGTTCGGGCCGAAGTGGGATGTTCGGGCCGAAGTGGTGTTCGGGCCGAAGTGGTGTTCTTGCCGAAGTGGCGTTAGGGCCGAAGTTCGATGTTCGGGCCGAGGTTGAAGTTCGGGCCGAGGTCGGAGTTCGGGCCGAGGTTGAAGTACGGGCCGAGGTTGACGTTCGGGCCGAAAATGAAGTTCGGGCCGGGAACAGTGAAGAGTTCGGGCCGAACTTGTTCTTGGCAGTGACGAACGAACCAGCAATTTTGGTTACTCGTGGGCGTGAAACGGACACCATAGCTGAAAGTTATGAATGTTTTAGTATAGCACCTTTTGTCACACAATCTTGGATATTGAAGAGTTCGGGCCGAAGAGGGATGTTCGGGCCGAAGTGGGATGTTCGGGCCGAAGTGGTGTTCGGGCCGAAGTTCGGTGTTCGGGCCGAGGATGATGTTCGGGCCGAGGTTGAAGTTCGGGCCGAGGTCGGAGTTCGGGTCGAGGTTGAAGTTCGGGCCTAGGTTGAAGTTTGGGCCGAAAATGAAGTTCGGGCCGGGAACAGTGAAGAGTTCGGGCCGAAGTGGGATGTTCGGGCCGAATTGGTGTTCGGGCCGAAGTGGTGTTCGGGCCGAAGTTCGGTGTTCGGGCCGAGGATGATGTTCGGGCCGAGGTTGAAGTTCGGGCCGAGGATGATGTTCGGGCCGAGGTTGAAGTTCGGGCCGAGGTCGGAGTTCGGTTCGAGGTTGAAGTTCGGGCCTAGGTTGAAGTTCGGGCCGAAAATGAAGTTCGGGCCGGGAACAGTGATGAGTTCGGGCCGAACTTGTTCTTGGCAGTGACGAACGAACCAGCTATTTTGGTTACTCGTGGGCGTGAAACGGATACCCGAGCTGAAAGTTATGAATGTTTTAGTATAGCACCTTTTGTCACAAAATCTTGGATATTGAAGAGTTCGGGCCGAAGAGGGATGTTCGGGCCAAGGTTGAAGTTCGGGCCGAGGTCGGAGTTCGGTTCGAGGTTGAAGTTCGGGCCTAGGTTGAAGTTCGGGCCGGGAACAGTGAAGAGTTCGGGCCGAACTTGTTCTTGGAAGTGACGAACGAACCAACTATTTTGGTTACTCGTGGGCGTGAAACGGACACCCGAGCTGAAAGTTATGAATGTATTAATATAGCACCTTTTGTCACACAATCTTGGATATTGAAGAGTTCGGGCCGAAGAGGGATGGTTGTGCCGAAGTGGTGTTCGGGCCGAAGTTCGGTGTTCGGGCCGAGGATGATGTTCGGGCCGAGGTTGAAGTTCGGGCCGAGGTCGGAGTTCGGGCCGAGGTGGAAGTTCAGGCCGAAAATGAAGTTCGGGCCGGGAACAGTGAAGAGTTCGGGCCGAACTTGTTCTTGGCAGCGACGAACGAACCAGCTATTTTAGTTACTCGTGTGCGTGAAACGGACACCCGAGCTGAAAGTTATGAATGTTTTAGTATAGCACCTTTTGTCACACAATCTTGGATATTGAAGAGTTCAGGCCGAAGAGGGATGTTCGGGCCGAAGTGGTGTTCGGGCCGAAGTGGGATGTTCGGGCCGAAGTGGTGTTCGGGCCGAAGTGGTGTTCGGGCCGAAGTGGCGTTAGGGCCGAAGTTCGATGTTCGGGCCGAGGATGATGTTCGGGCCGAGGTTGAAGTTTGGGCCGAGGTCGGAGTTCGGGCCGAGGTTGAAGTTCGGGCCGAGGTTGAAGTTCGGGCCGAAAATGAAGTTCGGGCCGGGAACAGTGAAGAGTTCGGGCCGAACTTGTTCTTGGCAGTGACGAACGAACCAACTATTTTGGTTACTCGTGGGCGTGAAACGGACACCCGAGCTGAAAGTTATGAATGTTTTAGTATAGCACCTTTTGTCACACAATCTTGGATATTGAAGAGTTCAGGCCGAAGAGGGATGTTCGGGCCGAAGTGGTGCTCGGGCCGAAGTGGGATGTTCGGGCCAAAGTGGTGTTCGGGCCGAAGTTCAGTGTTCGGGCCGAGGATGATGTTCGGGACGAGGTTGAAGTTCGGGCCGAGGTCGGAGTTCGGGCCGAGGTTGAAGTTCGGGCCGAGGTTGAAGTTCGGGCCGAAATTGAAGTTCGGGTCGGGAACAGTGAAGAGTTCGGGTCGAACTTGTTCTTGGCAGTGACGAACGAACCAGCTATTTTGGTTACTCGTGGGCGTGAAACGGACACCCGAGCTGAAAGTTATGAATGTTTTAGTATAGCACCTTTTATCACACAATCTTGGATATTGAAGAGTTCGGGCCGAAGAGGGATTCGGGCCGAAGTGGTGTTCGGGCCGAAGTGGGATGTTCGGGCCGAAGTGGTGTTCGGGCCGAAGTGGTGTTCGGGCCGAAGTTCGGTGTTCGGGCCGAGAATGATGTTCGGGCCGGGGTTGAAGTTCGGGCCGAGGTCGGAGTTCGGGCCGAGGTTGAAGTTCGGGCCGAGGTTGAAGTTCGGGCCGAAAATGAAGTTCGGGCCGGGAACAGTGAAGAGTTCGGGCCGAACTTGTTCTTGGCAGCGACGAACGAACCAGCTATTTTGGTTACTCGTGGGCGTGAAACGGACACCCGAGCTGAAAGTTATGAATGTTTTAGTATAGCACCTTTTGTCACACAATTTTGGATATTGAAGAGTTCGGGCCGAAGAGGGATGTTCGGACCGAAGTGGTGTTCGGGCCGAAGTGGGATGTTCGGGCCGAAGTGGTGTTCGGGCCGAAGTGGTGTTCTTGCCGAAGTGGCGTTAGGGCCGAAGTTCGATGTTCGGGCCGAGGTTGAAGTTCGGGCCGAGGTCGGAGTTCGGGCCGAGGTTGAAGTACGGGCCGAGGTTGACGTTCGGGCCGAAAATGAAGTTCGGGCCGGGAACAGTGAAGAGTTCGGGCCGAACTTGTTCTTGGCAGTGACGAACGAACCAGCAATTTTGGTTACTCGTGGGCGTGAAACGGACACCATAGCTGAAAGTTATGAATGTTTTAGTATAGCACCTTTTGTCACACAATCTTGGATATTGAAGAGTTCGGGCCGAAGAGGGATGTTCAGGCCGAAGTGGGATGTTCGGGCCGAAGTGGTGTTCGGGCCGAAGTTCGGTGTTCGGGCCGAGGATGATGTTCGGGCCGAGGTTGAAGTTCGGGCCGAGGTCGGAGTTCGGGTCGAGGTTGAAGTTCGGGCCTAGGTTGAAGTTTGGGCCGAAAATGAAGTTCGGGCCGGGAACAGTGAAGAGTTCGGGCCGAAGTGGGATGTTCGGGCCGAATTGGTGTTCGGGCCGAAGTGGTGTTCGGGCTGAAGTTCGGTGTTCGGGCCGAGGATGATGTTCGGGCCGAGGTTGAAGTTCGGGCCGAGGATGATGTTCGGGCCGAGGTTGAAGTTCGGGCCGAGGTCGGAGTTCGGTTCGAGGTTGAAGTTCGGGCCTAGGTTGAAGTTCGGGCCGAAAATGAAGTTCGGGCCGGGAACAGTGATGAGTTCGGGCCGAACTTGTTCTTTGCAGTGACGAACGAACCAGCTATTTTGGTTACTCGTGGGCGTGAAACGGATACCCGAGCTGAAAGTTATGAATGTTTTAGTATAGCACCTTTTGTCACAAAATCTTGGATATTGAAGAGTTCGGGCCGAAGAGGGATGTTCGGGCCGAGGTTGAAGTTCGGGCCGAGGTCGGAGTTCGGTTCGAGGTTGAAGTTCGGGCCTAGGATGAAGTTCGGGCCGGGAACAGTGAAGAGTTCGGGCCGAACTTGTTCTTGGAAGTGACGAACGAACCAACTATTTTGGTTACTCGTGGGCGTGAAACGGACACCCGAGCTGAAAGTTATGAATGTATTAATATAGCACCTTTTGTCACACAATCTTGGATATTGAAGAGTTCGGGCCGAAGAGGGATGGTTGTGCCGAAGTGGTGTTCGGGCCGAAGTTCGGTGTTCGGGCCGAGGATGATGTTCGGGCCGAGGTTGAAGTTCGGGCCGAGGTCGGAGTTCGGGCCGAGGTGGAAGTTCAGGCCGAAAAAGAAGTTCGGGCCGGGAACAGTGAAGAGTTCGGGCCGAACTTGTTCTTGGCAGCGACGAACGAACCAGCTATTTTAGTTACTCGTGTGCGTGAAACGGACACCCGAGCTGAAAGTTATGAATGTTTTAGTATAGCACCTTTTGTCACACAATCTTGGATATTGAAGAGTTCAGGCCGAAGAGGGATGTTCGGGTCGAAGTGGTGTTCGGGCCGAAGTGGGATGTTCGGGCCGAAGTGGTGTTCGGGCCGAAGTGGTGTTCGGGCCGAAGTGGTGTTCGGGCCGAAGTGGCGTTAGGGCCGAAGTTCGATGTTCGGGCCGAGGATGATGTTCGGGCCGAGGTTGAAGTTTGGGCCGAGGTCGGAGTTCGGGCCGAGGTTGAAGTTCGGGCCGAGGTTGAAGTTCGGGCCGAAAATGAAGTTCGGGCCGGGAACAGTGAAGAGTTCGGGCCGAACTTGTTCTTGGCAGTGACGAACGAACCAACTATTTTGGTTACTCGTGGGCGTGAAACGGACACCCGAGCTGAAAGTTATGAATGTTTTAGTATAGCACCTTTTGTCACACAATATTGGATATTGAAGAGTTCAGGCCGAAGAGGGATGTTCGGGCCGAAGTGGTGCTCGGGCCGAAGTGGGATGTTCGGGCCAAAGTGGTCTTCGGGCCGAAGTGGTGTTCGGGCCGAAGTTCAGTGTTCGGGCCGAGGATGATGTTCGGGACGAGGTTGAAGTTCGGGCCGAGGTCGGAGTTCGGGCCGAGGTTGAAGTTCGGGCCGAGGTTGAAGTTCGGGCCGAAATTGAAGTTCGGGTCGGGAACAGTGAAGAGTTCGGGTCGAACTTGTTCTTGGCAGTGATGAACGAACCAGCTATTTTGGTTACTCGTGGGCGTGAAACGCACACCCGAGCTGAAAGTTATGAATGTTTTAGTATAGCACCTTTTATCACACAATCTTGGATATTGAAGAGTTCGGGCCGAAGAGGGATTCGGGCCGAAGTGGTGTTCGGGCCGAAGTGGGATGTTCGGGCCGAAGTGGTGTTCGGGCCGAAGTGGTGTTCGGGCCGAAGTTCGGTGTTCGGGCCGAGAATGATGTTCGGGCCGGGGTTGAAGTTCGGGCCGAGGTCGGAGTTCGGGCCGAGGTTGAAGTTCGGGCCGAGGTTGAAGTTCGGGCCGAAAATGAAGTTCGGGCCGGGAACAGTGAAGAGTTCGGGCCGAACTTGTTCTTGGCAGCGACGAACGAACCAGCTATTTTGGTTACTCGTGGGCTTGAAACGGACACCCGAGCTGAAAGTTATGAATGTTTTAGTATAGCACCTTTTGTCACACAATCTTGGATATTGAAGAGTTCGGGCCGAAGAGGGATGTTCGGTCGAAGTGGTGTTCGGGCCGAAGTGGGATGTTCGGGCCGAAGTGGTGTTCGGGCCGAAGTTCGGTGTTCGGGCCGATGATGACGTTCGGGCCGAGGTTGAAGTTCGGGCCGAGGTCGGAGTTCGGGCCGAGGTTGAAGTTCGGGCCGAAAATGAAAAGTTCGGGCCGGGAACAGTGAAGAGTTCGGGCCGAACTTGTTCTTGGCAGTGACGAACGAACCAGCTATTTTGGTTACTCGTGGGCGTGAAACGGACACCCGAACTGAAAGTTATGAATGTTTTAGTATAGCAACTTTTGTCACACAATCTTGGATATTGAAGAGTTCGGGCCGAAGAGGGATGTTCGAGCCGAAGTGGGATGTTCGGGCCGAAGTTCGGTGTTCGGGCCGAGGTTGAAGTTCGGGCCGAGGTTGAAGTTCGGGCCGAAAATGAAGTTTGGGGCGGGAACAGTGAAGAGTTCGGGCCGAACTTGTTCTTGGTAGTGACGAACGAACCAGCTATTTTGGTTACTCGGGGGCGTGAAACGGACACCCGAGCTGAAAGTTATGAATGTTTTAGTATAGCACCTTTTATCACACAATCTTGGATATTGAAGAGTTCGTGCCGAAGAGGGATTCGGGCCGAAGTGGTGTTCGGGCCGAAGTTCGGTGTTCGGGCCGAGAATGATGTTCGGGCCGAGGTTGAAGTTCGGGCCGAGGTCGGAGTTCGGGCCGAGGTTGAAGTTCGGGCCGAGGTTGAAGTTCGGGCCGAAAATGAAGTTCGGGCCGAACTTGTTCTTGGCAGCGACGAACGAACCAGCTATTTTGGTTACTCGTGGGCGTGAAACGGACACCCGAGCTGAAAGTTATGAATGTTTTAGTATAGCACCTTTTGTCACACAATCTTGGATATTGAAGAGTTCGGGCCGAAGAGGGATGTTCGGCCGAAGTGGTGTTCGGGCCGAAGAGGGATGGTTGTGCCGAAGTGGTGTACGGGCCGAAGTTCGGTGTTCGGGCCGAGGATGATGTTCGGGCCGAGGTTGAAGTTCGGGCCGAGGTCGGAGTTCGGGCCGAGGTTGAAGTTCGGGCCGAAAATGAAGTTCGGGCCGGGAACAGTGAAGAGTTCGGGCCGAACTTGTTCTTGGCAGCGACGAACGAACCAGCTATTTTAGTTACTCGTGGGCGTGAAACGGACACCCGAGCTGAAAGTTATGAATGTTTTAGTATAGCACCTTTTGTCACACAATCTTGGATATTGAAGAGTTCAGGCCGAAGAGGGATGTTCGGGCCGAAGTGGTGTTCGGGCCGAAGTGGGATGTTCGGGCCGAAGTGGTGTTCGGGCCGAAGTGGTGTTCGGGCCGAAGTGGCGTTACGGCCGAAGTTCGATGTTCGGGCCGAGGATGATGTTCGGGCCGAGGTTGAAGTTTGGGCCGAGGTCGGAGTTCGGGCCGAGGTTGAAGTTCGGGCCGAGGTTGAAGTTCGGGCCGAAAATGAAGTTCGGGCCGGGAACAGTGAAGAGTTCGGGCCGAACTTGTTCTTGGCAGTGACGAACGAACCAGCTATTTTGGTTACTCGTGGGCGTGAAACGGACACCCGAACTGAAAGTTATGAATGTTTTAGTATAGCAACTTTTGTCACACAATCTTGGATATTGAAGAGTTCGGGCCGAAGAGGGATGTTCGAGCCGAAGTGGGATGTTCGGGCCGAAGTTCGGTGTTCGGGCCGAGGTTGAAGTTCGGGCCGAGGTTGAAGTTCGGGCCGAAAATGAAGTTTGGGGCGGGAACAGTGAAGAGTTCGGGCCGAACTTGTTCTTGGTAGTGACGAACGAACCAGCTATTTTGGTTACTCGGGGGCGTGAAACGGACACCCGAGCTGAAAGTTATGAATGTTTTAGTATAGCACCTTTTATCACACAATCTTGGATATTGAAGAGTTCGGGCCGAAGAGGGATTCGGGCCGAAGTGGTGTTCGGGCCGAAGTGGGATGTTCGGGCCGAAGTGGTGTTCGGGCCGAAGTTCGGTGTTCGGGCCGAGAATGATGTTCGGGCCGAGGTTGAAGTTCGGGCCGAGGTCGGAGTTCGGGCCGAGGTTGAAGTTCGGGCCGAGGTTGCAGTTCGGGCCGAAAATGAAGTTCGGGCCGAACTTGTTCTTGGCAGCGACGAACGAACCAGCTATTTTGGTTACTCGTGGGCGTGAAACGGACACCCGAGCTGAAAGTTATGAATGTTTTAGTATAGCACCTTTTGTCACACAATCTTGGATATTGAAGAGTTCGGGCCGAAGAGGGATGTTCGGCCGAAGTGGTGTTCGGGCCGAAGAGGGATGGTTGTGCCGAAGTGGTGTTCGGGCCGAAGTTCGGTGTTCGGGCCGAGGATGATGTTCGGGCCGAGGTTGAAGTTCGGGCCGAGGTCGGAGTTCGGGCCGAGGTTGAAGTTCGGGCCGAAAATGAAGTTCGGGCCGGGAACAGTGAAGAGTTCGGGCCGAACTTGTTCTTGGCAGCGACGAACGAACCAGCTATTTTAGTTACTCGTGGGCGTGAAACGGACACCCGAGCTGAAAGTTATGAATGTTTTAGTATAGCACCTTTTGTCACACAATCTTGGATATTGAAGAGTTCAGGCCGAAGAGGGATGATCGGGCCGAAGTGGTGTTCGGGCCGAAGTGGGATGTTCGGGCCGAAGTGGTGTTCGGGCCGAAGTGGTGTTCGGGCCGAAGTGGCGTTAGGGCCGAAGTTCGATGTTCGGGACGAGGATGATGTTCGGGCCGAGGTTGAAGTTTGGGCCGAGGTCGGAGTTCGGGCCGAGGTTGAAGTTCGGGCCGAAAATGAAGTTCGGGCCTGGAACAGTGAAGAGTTCGGGCCGAACTTGTTCTTGGCAGTGACGAACGAACCAGCTATTTTGGTTACTCGTGGGCGTGAAACGGACACCCGAGCTGAAAGTTATGAATGTTTTAGTATAGCACCTTTTGTCACACAATCTTGGATATTGAAGAGTTCAGGCCGAAGAGGGATGTTCGGGCCGAAGTGGTGCTCGGGCCGAAGTGGGATGTTCGGGCCAAAGTGGTCTTCGGGCCGAAGTGGTGTTCGGGCCGAAGTTCGGTGTTCGGGCCGAGGATGATGTTCGGGACGAGGTTGAAGTTCGGGCCGAGGTCGGAGTTCGGGCCGAGGTTGAAGTTCGGGCCGAGGTTGAAGTTCGGGCCGAAAATGAAGTTCGGGCCGGGAACAGTGAAGAGTTCGGGCCGAACTTGTTCTTGGCAGCGACGAACGAACCAGCTATTTTGGTTTCGGGCCGAGGTTGAAGTTCGGGCCGAAATTGAAGTTCGGGCCGGGAACAGTGAAGAGTTCGGGCCGAACTTGTTCTTGGCAGTGACGAACGAACCAGCTATTTTGGTTACTCGTGGGCGTGAAACGGACACCCGAGCTGAAAGTTATGAATGTTTTAGTGTAGCACTTTTTGTCACACAATCTTGGATATTGAAGAGTTCGGGCCGAAGAGGGATGTTCGGCCCGAAGTGGTGTTCGGGCCGAAGTGGGATGTTTGGGCCGAAGTGCTGTTCGGGCCGAAGTTCGGTGTTCAGGCCGAGGATGATGTTCGGGCCGAGGTTGAAGTTCGGGCCGAGGTCGGAGTTCGGGCCGAGGTTGGAGTTCGGGCCGAGGTCGGAGTTCGGGCCGAGGTTGAAGTTCGGGCCGAAAATGAAGTTCGGGCCGGGAACAGTGATGAGTTCGGGCCGAACTTGTTCTTGGCAGTGACGAACGAACCAGCTATTTTGGTTACTCGTGGGCGTGAAACGGACACCCGAGCTGAAAGTTATGAATGTTTTAGTATAGCACCTTTTGTCACACAATCTTGGATATTGAAGAGTTCGGGCCGAAGTGGTGTTCGGGCCGAAGTGGTGTTCGGGCCGAAGTTCGGTGTTCGGGCCGAGGATGATGTTCGGGCCGAGGTTGAAGTTCAGGCCGAGGTCGGAGTTCGGGCCGATGTTGAAGTTCGGGCCGAGGTTGAAGTTCGGGCCGAAAATGAAGTTCGGGCCGGGAACAGTGAAGAGTTCGGGCCGAACTTGTTCTTGGCAGTGACGAACGAACCAGCTATTTTGGTTACTCGTGGGCGTGAAACGGACACCCGAGCTGAAAGTTATGAATGTTTTAGTATAGCACTTTTTGTCACACAATCATGGATATTGAAGAGTTCGGGCCGAAGAGGGATGTTCGGCCCGAAGTGGTGTTCGGGCCGAAGTGGGATGTTCGGGCCGAAGTGGTGTTCGGGCCGAAGTTCGGTGTTCGGGCCGAAGATGATGTTCGGGCCGAGGTTGAAGTTCGGGCCGAGGTCGGAGTTCGGGCCGAGGTTGGAGTTCGGGCCGAGGTCGGAGTTCGGGCCGAGGTTGAAGTTCGGGCCGAAAATGAAGTTCGGGCCGGGAACAGTGATGAGTTCGGGCAGAACTTGTTCTTGGCAGTGACGAACGAACCAGCTATTTTGGTTACTCGTGGGCGTGAAATGGACACCCGAGCTGAAAGTTATGAATGTTTTAGTATAGCACCTTTTGTCACACAATCTTGGATATTGAAGAGTTCGGGCCGAAGAGGGATGTTCGGGCCGAAGTGGTGTTCGGGTCGAAGTGGGATGTTCGGGCTGAAGTGGTGTTCGGGCCGAAGTTCGGTGTTCGGGCCGAGGATGATGTTCGGGACGAGGTCGGAGTTCGGGCTGAGGTCGGAGTTCGGGCCGAGGTTGAAGTTCGGGCCGAGGTTGAAGTTCGGGCCGAAAATGAAGTTCGGACCGGGAACAGTGAAGAGTTCGGGCCGAACTTGTTCTTGGCAGTGACGAACGAACCAGCTATTTTGGTTACTCGTGGGCGTGAAACGGACACCCGAGCTGAAAGTTATGAATGTTTTAGTATAGCACTTTTTGTCACACAATCTTGGATATTGAAGAGTTCGGGCCGAAGAGGGATGTTCGGCCCGAAGTGGGATGTTCGAGCTGAAGTGGTGTTCGGGCCGAAGTTCGGTATTCGGGCCGAGGATGATGTTCGGGCCGAGGTCGGAGTTCGGGCTGAGGTTGAAGTTCGGGCCGAGGTTGAAGTTAGGGCCGAAAATGAAGTTCGGGCCGGGAACAGTGAAGAGTTCGGGCCGAACTTGTTCTTGGCAGTGACGAACGAACCAACTATTTTGGTTACTCGTGGGCGTGAAACGGACACCCGAGCTGAAAGTTATGAATGTATTAGTATAGCACCTTTTGTCACACAATCTTGGATATTGAAGAGTTCGGGCCGAAGAGGGATGTTCGGGCCGAAGTGGTGTTCGGGCCGAAGTGGGATGTTCGGGCCGAGGTCGGAGTTCGGGCCGAGGTTGAAGTTCAGGCCGAGGTTGAAGTTCGGGTCGAAAATGAAGTTCGTGCCGGGAACAGTGAAGAGTTCGGCCCCCGAAGTGGGATGTTCGGGCCGAATTGGTGTTCGGGCCGAAATGGTGTTCGGGCCGAAGTTCGGTGTTCGGGCCGAGGTTGAAGTTCGGGCCGAGGTCGGAGTTCGGGCCGAGGTTGAAGTTCGGGCCGAGGTTGATGTTCGGGCCGAAAATGAAGTTCGGGCCGGGAACCGTGAAGAGTTCGGGTCGAACTTTTTCTTGGCAGTGACGCACGAACAAGCTATTTTGGTTACTCGTGGGCCTGAAACGAACACCCGAGCTGAAAGTTATGAATGTTTTAGTATAGCACCTTTTGTCACACAATCTTGGATATTGAAGAGTTCGGGCTGAAGAGGAATGTTCGGGCCGAAGTGGTGTTCGGGCCGAAGTGGGATGTTCGGGCCGAAGTGGTGTTCGGGCCGAAGTGGGATGTTCGGGCCGAAGTGGTGTTCGGGCCGAAGTTCGGTGTTCGGGCCGAGGTTGAAGTTCGGGCCGAGGTCGGAGTTCGGGCCGAGGTTGAAGTTCGGGCCGAAAATGAAGTTCGGGCCGGGAACAGTGAAGAGTTCGGGCCGAACTTGTTCATGGCAGTGACGAACGAACCAGCTATTTTGGTTACTCGTGGGCGTGAAACGGACACCGGAGCTGAAAGTTATGAATGTTTTAGTATAGCACCTTTTGTCACACAATCTTGGACATTGAAGAGTTCGGGCCGAAGAGGGATGTTCGGGCCGAAGTGGTGTTCGGGCCGAAGTGGGATGTTCGGGCCGAAGTGGTGTTCGGGCCAAAGTTCGGTGTTCGGGCCGAGGATGATGTTCGGGCCGAGGTTGAAGTTCAGGCCGAGGTCGGAGTTCGGGCCGAGGTTGAAGTTCGGGCCGAGGTTGAAGTTTGGGCCGAAAATGAAGTTCGGGCCGGGAATAGTGAAGAGTTCGGGCCGAACTTGTTCTTGGAAGTGACGAACGAACCAGCTATTTTGGTTACTCGTGGGCGTGAAACGGACACCCGAGCTGAAAGTTATGAATGTTTTAGAATAGCACCTTTTGTCACACAATCTTGGATATTGAAGAGTTCGGGCCGAAGAGGGATGTTCTGGCCGAAGTGGTGTTCGGGCCGAAGTGGTGTTCGGGCCGAAGTGGTGTTCGGGCCGAAGTGGGATGTTCGGGCCGAAGTGGTGTTCGGGCCGAAGTGGTGTTCGGGCTGAAGTTCGGTGTTCGGGCCGAGGATGATGTTCGGGCCGAGGTTGAAGTTCGGGCCGAGGTTGGAGTTCGGGCCGAGGTCGGAGTTCGGGCCGAGGTTGAAGTTCGGGCCAAAAATGAAGTTCGGGCCGGGAACAGTGAAGAGTTCGGGCCGAACTTGTTCTTGGAAGTGACGAACGAACCAGCTATTTTGGTTACTCGTGAGCGTGAAACGGACACCCGAGCTGAAAGTTATGAATGTATTAGTATAACACCTTTGGTCACACAATCTTGGATATTGAAGAGTTCGGGCCGAAGAGGGATGTTCGGGCCGAAGTGGTGTTCGGGCCGAAGTTCGGTGTTCGGGCCGAGGATGATGTTCGGGCCGAGGTTGAAGTTCGGGCCGAGGTCGGAGTTCGGGCCGATGTTGAAGTTCGGGCCGAGGTTGAAGTTCGGGCCGAAAATGAAGTTCGGGCCGGGAACAGTGAAGAGTTCGGGCCGAACTTGTTCTTGGCAGTGACGAACGAACCAGCTATTTTGGTTACTCGTGGGCGTGAAACGGACACCCGAGCTGAAAGTTATGAATGTTTTAGTATAGCACTTTTTGTCACACAATCATGGATATTGAAGAGTTCGGGCCGAAGAGGGATGTTCGGCCCGAAGTGGTGTTCGGGCCGAAGTGGGATGTTCGGGCCGAAGTGGTGTTCGGGCCGAAGTTCGGTGTTCGGGCCGAAGATGATGTTCGGGCCGAGGTTGAAGTTCGGGCCGAGGTCGGAGTTCGGGCCGAGGTTGGAGTTCGGGCCGAGGTCGGAGTTCGGGCCGAGGTTGAAGTTCGGGCCGAAAATGAAGTTCGGGCCGGGAACAGTGATGAGTTCGGGCAGAACTTGTTCTTGGCAGTGACGAACGAACCAGCTATTTTGGTTACTCGTGGGCGTGAAATGGACACCCGAGCTGAAAGTTATGAATGTTTTAGTATAGCACCTTTTGTCACACAATCTTGGATATTGAAGAGTTCGGGCCGAAGAGGGATGTTCGGGCCGAAGTGGTGTTCGGGTCGAAGTGGGATGTTCGGGCTGAAGTGGTGTTCGGGCCGAAGTTCGGTGTTCGGGCCGAGGATGATGTTCGGGACGAGGTCGGAGTTCGGGCTGAGGTCGGAGTTCGGGCCGAGGTTGAAGTTCGGGCCGAGGTTGAAGTTCGGGCCGAAAATGAAGTTCGGACCGGGAACAGTGAAGAGTTCGGGCCGAACTTGTTCTTGGCAGTGACGAACGAACCAGCTATTTTGGTTACTCGTGGGCGTGAAACGGACACCCGAGCTGAAAGTTATGAATGTTTTAGTATAGCACCTTTTGTCACACAATCTTGGATATTGAAGAGTTCGGGCCGAAGTGGTGTTCGGGCCGAAGTGGTGTTCGGGCCGAAGTTTGGTGTTCGGGCCGAGGATGATGTTCGGGCCGAGGTTGAAGTTCGGGCCGAGGTCGGAGTTCGGGCCGATGTTGAAGTTCGGGCCGAGGTTGAAGTTCAGGCCGAAAATGAAGTTCGGGCCGGGAACAGTGAAGAGTTCGGGCCGAACTTGTTCTTGGCAGTGACGAACGAACCAGCTATTTTGGTTACTCGTGGGCGTGAAACGGACACCCGAGCTGAAAGTTATGAATGTTTTAGTATAGCACTTTTTGTCACACAATCTTGGATATTGAAGAGTTCGGGCCGAAGAGGGATGTTCGGCCCGAAGTGGGATGTTCGAGCTGAAGTGGTGTTCGGGCCGAAGTTCGGTATTCGGGCCGAGGATGATGTTCGGGCCGAGGTCGGAGTTCGGGCTGAGGTTGAAGTTCGGGCCGAGGTTGAAGTTAGGGCCGAAAATGAAGTTCGGGCCGGGAACAGTGAAGAGTTCGGGCCGAACTTGTTCTTGGCAGTGACGAACGAACCAACTATTTTGGTTACTCGTGGGCGTGAAACGGACACCCGAGCTGAAAGTTATGAATGTATTAGTATAGCACCTTTTGTCACACAATCTTGGATATTGAAGAGTTCGGGCCGAAGAGGGATGTTCGGGCCGAAGTGGTGTTCGGGCCGAAGTGGGATGTTCGGGCCGAGGTCGGAGTTCGGGCCGAGGTTGAAGTTCAGGCCGAGGTTGAAGTTCGGGTCGAAAATGAAGTTCGTGCCGGGAACAGTGAAGAGTTCGGCCCCCGAAGTGGGATGTTCGGGCCGAATTGGTGTTCGGGCCGAAATGGTGTTCGGGCCGAAGTTCGGTGTTCGGGCCGAGGTTGAAGTTCGGGCCGAGGTCGGAGTTCGGGCCGAGGTTGAAGTTCGGGCCGAGGTTGATGTTCGGGCCGAAAATGAAGTTCGGGCCGGGAACCGTGAAGAGTTCGGGTCGAACTTTTTCTTGGCAGTGACGCACGAACCAGCTATTTTGGTTACTCGTGGGCCTGAAACGAACACCCGAGCTGAAAGTTATGAATGTTTTAGTATAGCACCTTTTGTCACACAATCTTGGATATTGAAGAGTTCGGGCTGAAGAGGAATGTTCGGGCCGAAGTGGTGTTCGGGCCGAAGTGGGATGTTCGGGCCGAAGTGGTGTTCGGGCCGAAGTGGGATGTTCGGGCCGAAGTGGTGTTCGGGCCGAAGTTCGGTGTTCGGGCCGAGGTTGAAGTTCGGGCCGAGGTCGGAGTTCGGGCCGAGGTTGAAGTTCGGGCCGAAAATGAAGTTCGGGCCGGGAACAGTGAAGAGTTCGGGCCGAACTTGTTCATGGCAGTGACGAACGAACCAGCTATTTTGGTTACTCGTGGGCGTGAAACGGACACCGGAGCTGAAAGTTATGAATGTTTTAGTATAGCACCTTTTGTCACACAATCTTGGACATTGAAGAGTTCGGGCCGAAGAGGGATGTTCGGGCCGAAGTGGTGTTCGGGCCGAAGTGGGATGTTCGGGCCGAAGTGGTGTTCGGGCCAAAGTTCGGTGTTCGGGCCGAGGATGATGTTCGGGCCGAGGTTGAAGTTCAGGCCGAGGTCGGAGTTCGGGCCGAGGTTGAAGTTCGGGCCGAGGTTGAAGTTTGGGCCGAAAATGAAGTTCGGGCCGGGAATAGTGAAGAGTTCGGGCCGAACTTGTTCTTGGAAGTGACAAACGAACCAGCTATTTTGGTTACTCGTGGGCGTGAAACGGACACCCGAGCTGAAAGTTATGAATGTTTTAGAATAGCACCTTTTGTCACACAATCTTGGATATTGAAGAGTTCGGGCCGAAGAGGGATGTTCTGGCCGAAGTGGTGTTCGGGCCGAAGTGGTGTTCGGGCCGAAGTGGTGTTCGGGCCGAAGTGGGATGTTCGGGCCGAAGTGGTGTTCGGGCCGAAGTGGTGTTCGGGCTGAAGTTCGGTGTTCGGGCCGAGGATGATGTTCGGCCGAGGTTGAAGTTCGGGCCGAGGTTGGAGTTCGGGACGAGGTCGGAGTTCGGGCCGAGGTTGAAGTTCGGGCCGAAAATGAAGTTCGGGCCGGGAACAGTGAAGAGTTCGGGCCGAACTTGTTCTTGGAAGTGACGAACGAACCAGCTATTTTGGTTACTCGTGAGCGTGAAACGGACACCCGAGCTGAAAGTTATGAATGTATTAGTATAACACCTTTGGTCACACAATCTTGGATATTGAAGAGTTCGGGCCGAAGAGGGATGTTCGGGCCGAAGTGGTGTTCGGGCCGAAGTTCGGTGTTCGGGCCGAGGATGATGTTCGGGCCGAGGTTGAAGTTCGGGCCGAGGTCGGAGTTCGGGTCGAGGTTGAAGTTTGGGCCGAAAATGAAGTTCGGGCCGGGAACAGTGAAGAGTTCGGGCCGAACTTGTTCTTGGCAGTGACGAACGAACCAGCTATTTTGGTTACTCGTGGGCGTGAAACGGACTCCCGAGCTGAAAGTTATGAATGTATTAGTATAGCACCTTTTGTCACACAATCTTGGATATTGAAGAGTTCGGGCCGAAGAGGGATGTTCGGGCCGAAGTGGTGTTCGGGCCGAAGTGGGATGTTCGGGCCGAAGTGGTGTTCGGGCTGAAGTTCGGTGTTCGGGCCGAGGATGATGTTCGGGCCGAGGTTGAAGTTCGGGCCGAGGTCGGAGTTCGGGCCGAGGTTGAAGTTCGGGCCGAGGTTGAAGTTCGGGCCGAAAATGAAGTTCGGGCCGGGAACAGTGAAGAGTTCGGGCCGAAGTGGGATGTTCGGGCCGAATTGGTGTTCGGGCCGAAGTGGTGTTCGGCCGAAGTTCGGTGTTCGGGCCGAGGATGATGTTCGGGCCGAGGTTGAAGTTCGGGCCGAGGATGATGTTCGGGCCGAGGTTGAAGTTCGGGCCGAGGTCGGAGTTCGGTTCGAGGTTGAAGTTCGGGCCTAGGTTGAAGTTCGGGCCGAAAATGAAGTTCGGGCCGGGAACAGTGATGAGTTCGGGCCGAACTTGTTCTTGGCAGTGACGAACGAACCAGCTATTTTGGTTACTCGTGGGCGTGAAACGGACACCCGAGCTGAAAGTTATGAATGTATTAGTATAGCACCTTTTGTCACACAATCTTGGATATTGAAGAGTTCGGGCCGAAGAGGGATGTTCGGGCCGAAGTGGTGTTCGGGTCGAAGTGGGATGTTCGGGCTGAAGTGGTGTTCGGGCCGAAGTTCGGTGTTCGGGCCGAGGATGATGTTCGGGCCGAGGTCGGAGTTCGGGCCGAGGTTGAAGTTCGGGCCGAGGTTGAAGTTCGGGCCGAAAATGAAGTTCGGGCCGAGAACAGTGAAGAGTTCGGGCCGAACTTGTTCTTGGCAGTGACGAACGAACCATCTATTTTGGTTACTCATGGGCGTGAAACGGACACTGGAGCTGAAAGTTATGAATGTTTTAGTATAGCACCTTTTGTCACACAATCTTGGACATTGAAGAGTTCGGGCCGAAGAGGGATGTTCGGGCCGAAGTGGTGTTCGGGCCGAAGTGGGATGTTCGGGCCGAAGTGGTGTTCGGGCCGAAGTTCGGTGTTCGGGCCGAGGATGATGTTCGGGCCGAGGTTGAAGTTCAGGCCGAGGTCGGAGTTCGGGCCGAGGTTGAAGTTCGGGCCGAGGTTGAAGTTTGGGCCGAAAATGAAGTTCGGGCCGGGAATAGTGAAGAGTTCGGGCCAAACTTGTTCTTGGAAGTGACGAACGAACCAGTTATTTTGGTTACTCGTGGGCGTGAAACGGACACCCGAGCTGAAAGTTATGAATGTTTTAGTCTAACACCTTTTGTCACACAATCTTGGATATTGAAGAGTTCGGGCCGAAGAGGGATGTTCTGGCCGAAGTGGTGTTCGGGCCGAAGTGGGATGTTCGGGCCGAAGTGGTGTTCGGGCCGAAGTGGTGTTCGGGGCGAAGTTCGGTGTTCGGGCCGAGGATGATGTTCGGGCCGAGGTTGAAGTTCGGGCCGAGGTTGGAGTTCGGGCCGAGGTCGGAGTTCGGGCCGAGGTTGAAGTTCGGGCCGAAAATGAAGTTCGGGCCGGGAACAGTGAAGAGTTCGGGCCGAACTTGTTCTTGGAAGTGACGAACGAACCAGCTATTTTGGTTACTCGTGGGCGTGAAACGGACACCCGAGCTGAAAGTTATGAATGTTTTAGAATAACACCTTTCGTCACACAATCTTAGATATTGAAGAGTTCGGGCCGAAGAGGGATGTTCGGGCCGAAGTGGTGTTCGGGCCGAAGTGGGATGTTCGGGCCGAATTGGTGTTCGGGCCGAAGTGGTGTTCGGGCCGAAGTTCGGTGTTCGGGCCGAGGATGATGTTCGGGCCGAGGTTGAAGTTCGGGCCGAGGTCGGAGTTCGGGTCGAGGTTGAAGTTCGGGCCTAGGTTGAAGTTTGGGCCGAAAATGAAGTTCGGGACGGGAACAGTGAAGAGTTCGGGCCGAACTTGTTCTTGGCAGTGACGAACGAACCAGCTATCTTGGTTACTCGTGGGCGTGAAACGGACACCCGAGCTGAAAGTTATGAATGTATTAGTATAGCACCTTTTGTCACACAATCTTGGATATTGAAGAGTTCGGGCCGAAGAGGGATGTTCGGGCCGAAGTGGTGTTCGGGCCGAAGTGGGATGTTCGGGCCGAAGTGGTGTTCGGGCTGAAGTTCGGTGTTCGGGCCGAGGATGATGTTCGGGCCGAGGTTGAAGTTCGGGCCGAGGTCGGAGTTCAGGCCGAGGTTGAAGTTCGGGCCGAGGTTGAAGTTCGGGCCAAAAATGAAGTTCGGGCCGGGAACAGTGAAGAGTTCGGGCCGAAGTGGGATGTTCGGGCCGAATTGGTGTTCGGGCTGAAGTGGTGTTCGGGCCGAAGTTCGGTGTTCGGGCCGAGGATGATGTTCGGGCCGAGGTTGAAGTTCGGGCCGAGGATGATGTTCGGGCCGAGGTTGAAGTTCGGGCCGAGGTCGGAGTTCGGTTCGAGGTTGAAGTTCGGGCCTAGGTTGAAGTTCGGGCCGGGAACAGTGATGAGTTCGGGCCGAACTTGTTCTTGGCAGTGACGACCGAACCAGCTATTTTGGTTACTCGTGGGCGTGAAACGGACACCCGAGCTGAAAGTTATGAATGTATTAGTATATCACCTTTTGTCTCACAATCTTGGATATTGAAGAGTTCGGGCCGAAGAGGGATGGTTGTGCCGAAGTGGTGTTCGGGCCGAAGTTCGGTGTTCGGGCCGAGGATGATGTTCGGGCCGAGGTTGAAGTTCGGGCCGAGGTCGGAGTTCGGGCCGAGGTTGAAGTTCGGGCCGAGGTTGAAGTTCGGGCCGAAAATGAAGTTCGGGCCGGGAACAGTGAAGAGTTCGGGCCGAACTTGTTCTTGGCAGCGACGAACGAACCAGCTATTTTAGTTACTCGTGGGCGTGAAACGGACACCCGAGCTGAAAGTTATGAATGTATTAGTATATCACCTTTTGTCTCACAATCTTGGATATTGAAGAGTTCGGGCCGAAGAGGGATGGTTGTGCCGAAGTGGTGTTCGGGCCGAAGTTCGGTGTTCGGGCCGAGGATGATGTTCGGGCCGAGGTTGAAGTTCGGGCCGAGGTCGGAGTTCGGGCCGAGGTTGAAGTTCGGGCCGAGGTTGAAGTTCGGGCCGAAAATGAAGTTCGGGCCGGGAACAGTGAAGAGTTCGGGCCGAACTTGTTCTTGGCAGCGACGAACGAACCAGCTATTTTAGTTACTCGTGGGCGTGAAACGGACACCCGAGCTGAAAGTTATGAATGTTTTAGTATAGCACCTTTTGTCACACAATCTTGGATATTGAAGAGTTCGGGCCGAAGAGGGATGTTCGGGCCGAAGTGGTGTTCGGGCCGAAGTGGGATGTTCGGGCCGAAGTGGTGTTCGGGCCGAAGTGGTGTTCTTGCCGAAGTGGCGTTAGGGCCGAAGTTCGATGTTCGGGCCGAGGTTGAAGTTCGGGCCGAGGTCGGAGTTCGGGCCGAGGTTGAAGTACGGGCCGAGGTTGACGTTCGGGCCGAAAATGAAGTTCGGGCCGGGAACAGTGAAGAGTTCGGGCCGAACTTGTTCTTGGCAGTGACGAACGAACCAGCAATTTTGGTTACTCGTGGGCGTGAAACGGACACCATAGCTGAAAGTTATGAATGTTTTAGTATAGCACCTTTTGTCACACAATCTTGGATATTGAAGAGTTCGGGCCGAAGAGGGATGTTCGGGCCGAAGTGGGATGTTCGGGCCGAAGTGGTGTTCGGGCCGAAGTTCGGTGTTCGGGCCGAGGATGATGTTCGGGCCGAGGTTGAAGTTCGGGCCGAGGTCGGAGTTCGGGTCGAGGTTGAAGTTCGGGCCTAGGTTGAAGTTTGGGCCGAAAATGAAGTTCGGGCCGGGAACAGTGAAGAGTTCGGGCCGAAGTGGGATGTTCGGGCCGAATTGGTGTTCGGGCTGAAGTGGTGTTCGGGCCGAAGTTCGGTGTTCGGGCCGAGGATGATGTTCGGGCCGAGGTTGAAGTTCGGGCCGAGGATGATGTTCGGGCCGAGGTTGAAGTTCGGGCCGAGGTCGGAGTTCGTTCGAGGTTGAAGTTCGGGCCTAGGTTGAAGTTCGGGCCGAAAATGAAGTTCGGGCCGGGAACAGTGATGAGTTCGGGCCGAACTTGTTCTTGGCAGTGACGAACGAACCAGCTATTTTGGTTACTCGTGGGCGTGAAACGGATACCCGAGCTGAAAGTTATGAATGTTTTAGTATAGCACCTTTTGTCACAAAATCTTGGATATTGAAGAGTTCGGGCCGAAGAGGGATGTTCGGGCCGAGGTTGAAGTTCGGGCCGAGGTCGGAGTTCGGTTCGAGGTTGAAGTTCGGGCCTAGGTTGAAGTTCGGGCCGGGAACAGTGAAGAGTTCGGGCCGAACTTGTTCTTGGAAGTGACGAACGAACCAACTATTTTGGTTACTCGTGGGCGTGAAACGGACACCCGAGCTGAAAGTTATGAATGTATTAATATAGCACCTTTTGTCACACAATCTTGGATATTGAAGAGTTCGGGCCGAAGAGGGATGGTTGTGCCGAAGTGGTGTTCGGGCCGAAGTTCGGTGCTCGGGCCGAGGATGATGTTCGGGCCGAGGTCGAAGTTCGGGCCGAGGTCGGAGTTCGGGCCGAGGTGGAAGTTCAGGCCGAAAATGAAGTTCGGGCCGGGAACAGTGAAGAGTTCGGGCCGAACTTGTTCTTGGCAGCGACGAACGAACCAGCTATTTTAGTTACTCGTGTGCGTGAAACGGACACCCGAGCTGAAAGTTATGAATGTTTTAGTATAGCACCTTTTGTCACACAATCTTGGATATTGAAGAGTTCAGGCCGAAGAGGGATGTTCGGGCCGAAGTGGTGTTCGGGCCGAAGTGGGATGTTCGGGCCGAAGTGGTGTTCGGGCCGAAGTGGTGTTCGGGCCGAAGTTCGGTGTTCGGGCCGAGAATGATGTTCGGGCCGGGGTTGAAGTTCGGGCCGAGGTCGGAGTTCGGGCCGAGGTGGAAGTTCGGGCCGAGGTTGAAGTTCGGGCCGAAAATGAAGTTCGGGCCGGGAACAGTGAAGAGTTCGGGCCGAACTTGTTCTTGGCAGCGACGAACGAACCAGCTATTTTGGTTACTCGTGGGCTTGAAACGGACACCCGAGCTGAAAGTTATGAATGTTTTAGTATAGCACCTTTTGTCACACAATCTTGGATATTGAAGAGTTCGGGCCGAAGAGGGATGTTCGGCCGAAGTGGTGTTCGGGTCGAAGTGGGATGTTCGGGCCGAAGTGGTGTTCGGGCCGAAGTTCGGTGTTCGGGCCGATGATGACGTTCGGGCCGAGGTTGAAGTTCGGGCCGAGGTCGGAGTTCGGGCCGAGGTTGAAGTTCGGGCCGAAAATGAAAAGTTCGGGCCGGGAACAGTGAAGAGTTCGGGCCGAACTTGTTCTTGGCAGTGACGAACGAACCAGCTATTTTGGTTACTCGTGGGCGTGAAACGGACACCCGAACTGAAAGTTATGAATGTTTTAGTATAGCAACTTTTGTCACACAATCTTGGATATTGAAGAGTTCGGGCCGAAGAGGGATGTTCGAGCCGAAGTGGGATGTTCGGGCCGAAGTTCGGTGTTCGGGCCGAGGTTGAAGTTCGGGCCGAGGTTGAAGTTCGGGCCGAAAATGAAGTTTGGGGCGGGAACAGTGAAGAGTTCGGGCCGAACTTGTTCTTGGTAGTGACGAACGAACCAGCTATTTTGGTTACTCGGGGGCGTGAAACGGACACCCGAGCTGAAAGTTATGAATGTTTTAGTATAGCACCTTTTATCACACAATCTTGGATATTGAAGAGTTCGGGCCGAAGAGGGATTCGGGCCGAAGTGGTGTTCGGGCCGAAGTGGGATGTTCGGGCCGAAGTGGTGTTCGGGCTGAAGTTCGGTGTTCGGGCCGAGAATGATGTTCGGGCCGAGGTTGAAGTTCGGGCCGAGGTCGGAGTTCGGGCCGAGGTTGAAGTTCGGGCCGAGGTTGAAGTTCGGGCCGAAAATGAAGTTCGGGCCGAACTTGTTCTTGGCAGCGACGAACGAACCAGCTATTTTGGTTACTCGTGGGCGTGAAACGGACACCCGAGCTGAAAGTTATGAATGTTTTAGTATAGCACCTTTTGTCACACAATCTTGGATATTGAAGAGTTCGGGCCGAAGAGGGATGTTCGGCCGAAGTGGTGTTCGGGCCGAAGAGGGATGGTTGTGCCGAAGTGGTGTTCGGGCCGAAGTTCGGTGTTCGGGCCGAGGATGATGTTCGGGCCGAGGTTGAAGTTCGGGACGAGGTCGGAGTTCGGGCCGAGGTTGAAGTTCGGGCCGAAAATGAAGTTCGGGCCGGGAACAGTGAAGAGTTCGGGCCGGGAACAGTGAAGAGTTCGGGCCGAACTTGTTCTTGGCAGCGACGAACGAACCAGCTATTTTAGTTACTCGTGGGCGTGAAACGGACACCCGAGCTGAAAGTTATGAATGTTTTAGTATAGCACCTTTTGTCACACAATCTTGGATATTGAAGAGTTCAGGCCGAAGAGGGATGTTCGGGCCGAAGTGGTGTTCGGGCCGAAGTGGGATGTTCGGGCCGAAGTGGTGTTCGGGCCGAAGTGGTGTTCGGGCCGAAGTGGCGTTACGGCCGAAGTTCGATGTTCGGGCCGAGGATGATGTTCGGGCCGAGGTTGAAGTTTGGGCCGAGGTCGGAGTTCGGGCCGAGGTTGAAGTTCGGGCCGAGGTTGAAGTTCGGGCCGCAAATGAAGTTCGGGCCGGGAACAGTGAAGAGTTCGGGCCGAACTTGTTCTTGGCAGTGACGAACGAACCAGCTATTTTGGTTACTCGTGGGCGTGAAACGGACACCCGAACTGAAAGTTATGAATGTTTTAGTATAGCAACTTTTGTTACACAATCTTGGATATTGAAGAGTTCGGGCCGAAGAGGGATGTTCGAGCCGAAGTGGGATGTTCGGGCCGAAGTTCGGTGTTCGGGCCGAGGTTGAAGTTCGGGCCGAGGTTGAAGTTCGGGCCGAAAATGAAGTTTGGGGCGGGAACAGTGAAGAGTTCGGGCCGAACTTGTTCTTGGTAGTGACGAACGAACCAGCTATTTTGGTTACTCGGGGGCGTGAAACGGACACCCGAGCTGAAAGTTATGAATGTTTTAGTATAGCACCTTTTATCACACAATCTTGGATATTGAAGAGTTCGGGCCGAAGAGGGATTCGGGCCGAAGTGGTGTTCGGGCCGAAGTGGGATGTTCGGTCCGAAGTGGTGTTCGGGCCGAAGTTCGGTGTTCGGGCCGAGAATGATGTTCGGGCCGAGGTTGAAGTTCGGGCCGAGGTCGGAGTTCGGGCCGAGGTTGAAGTTCGGGCCGAGGTTGAAGTTCGGGCCGAAAATGAAGTTCGGGCCGAACTTGTTCTTGGCAGCGACGAACGAACCAGCTATTTTGGTTACTCGTGGGCGTGAAACGGACACCCGAGCTGAAAGTTATGAATGTTTTAGTATAGCACCTTTTGTCACACAATCTTGGATATTGAAGAGTTCGGGCCGAAGAGGGATGTTCGGCCGAAGTGGTGTTCGGGCCGAAGAGGGATGGTTGTGCCGAAGTGGTGTTCGGGCCGAAGTTCGGTGTTCGGGCCGAGGATGATGTTCGGGCCGAGGTTGAAGTTCGGGCCGAGGTCGGAGTTCGGGCCGAGGTTGAAGTTCGGGCCGAAAATGAAGTTCGGGCCGGGAACAGTGAAGAGTTCGGGCCGAACTTGTTCTTGGCAGCGACGAACGAACCAGCTATTTTAGTTACTCGTGGGCGTGAAACGGACACCCGAGCTGAAAGTTATGAATGTTTTAGTATAGCACCTTTTGTCACACAATCTTGGATATTGAAGAGTTCAGGCCGAAGAGGGATGTTCGGGCCGAAGTGGTGTTCGGGCCGAAGTGGGATGTTCGGGCCGAAGTGGTGTTCGGGCCGAAGTGGTGTTCGGGCCGAAGTGGCGTTAGGGCCGAAGTTCGATGTTCGGGCCGAGGATGATGTTCGGGCCGAGGTTGAAGTTTGGGCCGAGGTCGGAGTTCGGGCCGAGGTTGAAGTTCGGGCCGAGGTTGAAGTTCGGGCCGAAAATGAAGTTCGGGCCGGGAACAGTGAAGAGTTCGGGCCGAACTTGTTCTTGGCAGTGACGAACGAACCAGCTATTTTGGTTACTCGTGGGCGTGAAACGGACACCCGAGCTGAAAGTTATGAATGTTTTAGTATAGCACCTTTTGTCACACAATCTTGGATATTGAAGAGTTCAGGCCGAAGAGGGATGTTCGGGCCGAAGTGGTGCTCGGGCCGAAGTGGGATGTTCGGGCCAAAGTGGTCTTCGGGCCGAAGTGGTGTTCGGGCCGAAGTTCGGTGTTCGGGCCGAGGATGATGTTCGGGACGAGGTTGAAGTTCGGCCGAGGTCGGAGTTCGGGCCGAGGTTGAAGTTCGGGCCGAGGTTGAAGTTCGGGCCGAAAATGAAGTTCGGGCCGGGAACAGTGAAGAGTTCGGGCCGAACTTGTTCTTGGCAGCGACGAACGAACCAGCTATTTTGGTTACTCGTGGGCGTGAAACGGACACCCGAGCTGAAAGTTATGAATGTTTTAGTATAGCAACTTTTGTCACACAATCTTGGATATTGAAGAGTTCGGGCCGAAGAGGGATGTTCAGGCCGAAGTGGGATGTTCGGGCCGAAGTGGTGTTCGGGCCGAAGTTCGGTGTTCGGGTCGAGGATGATGTTCGGGCCGAGGTTGAAGTTCGGGCCGAGGTTGAAGTTCGGGCCGAAATTGAAGTTCGGGTCGGGAACAGTGAAGAGTTCGGGTCGAACTTGTTCTTGGCAGTGACGAACGAACCAGCTATTTTGGTTACTCGTGGGCGTGAAACGGACACCCGAGCTGAAAGTTATGAATGTTTTAGTATAGCACCTTTTATCACACAATCTTGGATATTGAAGAGTTCGGGCCGAAGAGGGATTCGGGCCGAAGTGGTGTTCGGGCCGAAGTGGGATGTTCGGGCCGAAGTGGTGTTCGGGCCGAAGTGGTGTTCGGGCCGAAGTTCGGTGTTCGGGCCGAAGTTCGGTGTTCGGGCCGAGAATGATGTTCGGGCCGGGGTTGAAGTTCGGGCCGAGGTCGGAGTTCGGGCCGAGGTTGAAGTTCGGGCCGAGGTTGAAGTTCGGGCCGAAAATGAAGTTCGGGCCGGGAACAGTGAAGAGTTCGGGCCGAACTTGTTCTTGGCAGCGACGAACGAACCAGCTATTTTGGTTACTCGTGGGCTTGAAACGGACACCCGTGCTGAAAGTTATGAATGTTTTAGTATAGCACCTTTTGCCACACAATCTTGGATATTGAAGAGTTCGGGCCGAAGAGGGATGTTCGGCCGAAGTGGTGTTCGGGCCGAAGTGGGATGTTCGGGCCGAAGTGGTGTTCGGGCCGAAGTTCGGTGTTCGGGCCGATGATGACGTTCGGGCCGAGGTTGAAGTTCGGGCCGAGGTCGGAGTTCGGGCCGAGGTTGAAGTTCGGGCCGGGAACAGTGAAGAGTTCGGGTCGAACTTGTTCTTGGCAGTGACGAACGAACCAGCTATTTTGGTTACTCGTGGGCGTGAAACGGACACCCGAGCTGAAAGTTATGAATGTTTTAGTATAGCAACTTTTGTCACACAATCTTGGATATTGAAGAGTTCGGGCCGAAGAGGGATGTTCGAGCCGAAGTGGGATGTTCGGGCCGAAGTGGTGTTCGGGCCGAAGTTCGGTGTTCGGGCCGAGGTTGAAGTTCGGGCCGAGGTTGAAGTTCGGGCCGAAAATGAAGTTTGGGGCGGGAACAGTGAAGAGTTCGGGCCGAACTTGTTCTTGGTAGTGACGAACGAACCAGCTATTTTGGTTACTCGGGGGCGTGAAACGGACACCCGAGCTGAAAGTTATGAATGTTTTAGTATAGCACCTTTTATCACACAATCTTGGATATTGAAGAGTTCGGGCCGAAGAGGGATTCGGGCCGAAGTGGTGTTCGGGCCGAAGTGGGATGTTCGGGCCGAAGTGGTGTTCGGGCCGAAGTTCGGTGTTCGGGCCGAGAATGATGTTCGGGCCGAGGTTGAAGTTCGGGCCGAGGTCGGAGTTCGGGCCGAGGTTGCAGTTCGGGCCGAGGTTGAAGTTCGGGCCGAAAATGAAGTTCGGGCCGAACTTGTTCTTGGCAGCGACGAACGAACCAGCTATTTTGGTTACTCGTGGGCGTGAAATGGACACCCGAGCTGAAAGTTATGAATGTTTTAGTATAGCACCTTTTGTCACACAATCTTGGATATTGAAGAGTTCGGGCCGAAGAGGGATGTTCGGCCGAAGTGGTGTTCGGGCCGAAGTGGGATGTTCGGGCCGAAGTGGTGTTCGGCCGAAGTTCGGTGTTCGGGCCGAGGATGATGTTCGGGCCGAGGTTGAAGTTCGGGCCGAGGTCGGAGTTCGGGCCGAGGTTGAAGTTCGGGCCGAAAATGAAGTTCGGGCCGGGAACAGTGAAGAGTTCGGGCCGAACTTGTTCTTGGCAGTGACGAACGAACCAGCTATTTTGGTTACTCGTGGGCGTGAAACGGACACCCGAGCTGAAAGTTATGAATGTTTTAGTATAGCAACTTTTGTCACACAATCTTGGATATTGAAGAGTTCGGGCCGAAGAGGGATGTTCGGGCCGAAGTGGGATGTTCGGGCCGAAGTGGTGTTCGGGCCGAACTTCGGTGTTCGGGTCGAGGATGATGTTCGGGCCGAGGTTGAAGTTCGGGCCGAGGTCGGAGTTCGGGCCGAGGTTGAAGTTCGGGCCGAGGTTGAAGTTCGGGCCGAAAATGAAGTTCGGGTCGGGAACAGTGAAGAGATCGGGTCGAACTTGTTCTTGGCAGTGACGAACGAACCAGCTATTTTGGTTACTCGTGGGCGTGAGACGGACACCCGAGCTGAAAGTTATGAATGTTTTAGTATAGCACCTTTTATCACACAATCTTGGATATTGAAGAGTTCGGGCCGAAGAGGGATTCGGGCCGAAGTGGTGTTCGGGCCGAAGTGGGATGTTCGGGCCGAAGTGGTGTTCGGGCCGAAGTGGTGTTCGGGCCGAAGTTCGGTGTTCGGGCCGAGAATGATGTTCGGGCCGAGGTTGAAGTTCGGGCCGAGGTCGGAGTTCGGGCCGAGGTTGAAGTTCGGGCCGAGGTTGGAGTTCGGGCCGAGGTTGAAGTTCGGGCCGAGGTTGAAGTTCGGGCCGAAAATGAAGTTCGGGTCGGGAACAGTGAAGAGTTCGGGCCGAACTTGTTCTTGGCAGCGACGAACGAACCAGCTATTTTGGTTACTCGTGGGCGTGAAATGGACACCCGAGCTGAAAGTTATGAATGTTTTAGTATAGCACCTTTTGTCACACAATCTTGGATATTGAAGAGTTCGGGCCGAAGAGGGATGTTCGGCCGAAGTGGTGTTCGGGCCGAAGTGGGATGTTCGGGCCGAAGTGGTGTTCGGGCCGAAGTTCGGTGTTCGGGCCGATGATGATGTTCGGGCCGAGGTTGAAGTTCGGGCCGAGGTCGGAGTTCGGGCCGAGGTTGAAGTTCGGGCCGAAAATGAAGTTCGGGCCGGGAACAGTGAAGAGTTCAGGCCGAACTTGTTCTTGGCAGTGACGAACGAACCAGCTATTTTGGTTACTCGTGGGCGTGAAACGGACACCCGAGCTGAAAGTTATGAATGTTTTAGTATAGCACCTTTTGTCACACAATCTTGGATATTGAAGAGTTCGGGCCGAAGAGGGGTGTTCGGGCCGAAGTGGTGCTCGGGCCGAAGTCGGATGTTCGGGCCGAAGTGGTGTTCGGGCCGAAGTTCGGTGTTCGGGCCGAGGATGATGTTCGGGCCGAGGTTGATGTTCGGGGCGAGGTCGGAGTTCGGGCCGAGGTTGAAGTTCGGGCCGAGAATGAAGTTCGGGCCGGGAACAGTGAAGAGTTCGGGCCGAACTTGTTCTTGGCAGTGACGAACGAACCAGCTATTTTGGTTACTCGTGGGCGTGAAACGGACACCCGAGCTGATAGTTATGGATGTTTTAGTATAGCAACTTTTGTCACACAATCTTGGATATTGAAGAGTTCGGGCCGAAGAGGGATGTTCAGGCCGAAGTGGTGTTCGGGCCGAAGTGGGATGTTCGGGCAGAAGTGGTGTTCGGGCCGAAGTGGTGTTCGGGCCGAAGTGGTGTTCGGGCCGAAGTTCGGTGTTCGGGCCGAGAATGATGTTCGGGCCGAGGTTGAAGTTCGGGCCGAGGTCGGAGTTCGGGCCGAGGTTGAAGTTCGGGCCGAGGTTGAAGTTCGGGCCGAAAATGAAGTTTGGGCCGGGAACAGTGAAGAGTTCGGGCCGAACTTGTTCTTGGCAGTGACGAACGAACCAGCTATTTTTGTTACTCGTGGACGTGATACGGACACCCGAGCTGAAAGTTATTAATGTTTTAGTATAGCACCTTTTGTCACACAATCTTGGATATTGAAGAGTTCGGGCCGAAGAGGGATGTTCGGGCCGAAGTGGTGTTCGGGCCGAAGTTCGGTGTTCGGGCCGAGGATGATGTTCGGGCCGAGGTTGAAGTTCGGGCCGAGGTCGGAGTTCGGGCCGAGGTTGAAGTTCGGGCCGAAAATGAAGTTCGGGCCGAGGTTGAAGTTCGGGCCGAAAATGAAGTTCGGGCCGGGAACAGTGAAGAGTTCGGGCCGAACTTGTTCTTGGCAGTGACGAACGAACCAGCTATTTTGGTTACTCGTGGGCGTGAAACGGACACCCGAGCTGAAAGTTATGAATGTTTTAGTATAGCACCTTTTGTCACACAATCTTGGATATTGAAGAGTTCGGGCCGAAGAGGGGTGTTCGGGCCGAAGTGGTGCTCGGGCCGAAGTCGGATGTTCGGGCCGAAGTGGTGTTCGGGCCGAAGTTCGGTGTTCGGGCCGAGGATGATGTTCGGGCCGAGGTTGAAGTTCGGGCCGAGGTCGGAGTTCGAGCCGAGGTTGAAGTTCGGGCCGAAAATGAAGTTCGGGCCGGGAATAGTGAAGAGTTCGGGCCGAACTTGTTCTTGGCAGTGACGAACGAACCAGCTATTTTGGTTACTCGTGGGCGTGAAACGGACACCCGAGCTGATAGTTATGAATGTTTTAGTATAGCAACTTTTGTCACACAATCTTGGATATTGAAGAGTTCGGGCCGAAGAGGGATGTTCGGGCCGAAGTGGGATGTTCGGGCCGAAGTGGTGTTCGGGCCGAAGTTCGGTGTTCGGTTCGAGGATGATGTTCGGGCCGAGGTTGAAGTTCGGGCCGAGGTCGGAGTTCGGGCCGAGGTTGAAGTTCGGGCCGAGGTTGAAGTTCGGGCCGAAATTGAAGTTCGGGTCGGGAACAGTGAAGAGTTCGGGTCGAACTTGTTCTTGGCAGTGACGAACGAACCAGCTATCTTGGTTACTCGTGGGCGTGAAACGGACACCCGAGCTGAAAGTTATGAATGTTTTAGTATAGCACCTTTTATCACACAATCTTGGATATTGAAGAGTTCGGGCCGAAGAGGGATGTTCGGGCTGAAGTGGTGTTCGCGCCGAAGTGGGATGTTTGGGCCGAAGTGGTGTTCGGGCCGAAGTTCGGTGTTCGGGTCGAGGATGATCTTCGGGCCAAGGTTGAAGTTCAGGCCGAGGTCGGAGTTCGGGCCGAGGTTGAAGTTCGGGCCGAGGTTGAAGTTCGGACCGAAAATGAAGTTCGGGTCGGGAACAGTGAAGAGTTCGGGTCGAACTTGTTCTTGGCAGTGACGAACGAACCAGCTATTTTGGTTACTCGTGGGCGTGAAACGGACACCCGAGCTGAAAGTTATGAATGTTTTAGTATAGCACCTTTTGTCACACAATCTTGGATATTGAAGAGTTCGGGCCGAAGAGGGGTGTTCGGGCCGAAGTGGTGCTCGGGCCGAAGTCGGATGTTCGGGCCGAAGTGGTGTTCGGGCCGAAGTTCGGTGTTCGGGCCGAGGATGATGTTCGGGCCGAGGTTGATGTTCGGGGCGAGGTCGGAGTTCGGGCCGAGGTTGAAGTTCGGGCCGAGAATGAAGTTCGGGCCGGGAACAGTGAAGAGTTCGGGCCGAACTTGTTCTTGGCAGTGACGAACGAACCAGCTATTTTGGTTACTCGTGGGCGTGAAACGGACACCCGAGCTGATAGTTATGGATGTTTTAGTATAGCAACTTTTGTCACACAATCTTGGATATTGAAGAGTTCGGGCCGAAGAGGGATGTTCAGGCCGAAGTGGTGTTCGGGCCGAAGTGGGATGTTCGGGCAGAAGTGGTGTTCGGGCCGAAGTGGTGTTCGGGCCGAAGTGGTGTTCGGGCCGAAGTTCGGTGTTCGGGCCGAGAATGATGTTCGGGCCGAGGTTGAAGTTCGGGCCGAGGTCGGAGTTCGGGCCGAGGTTGAAGTTCGGGCCGAGGTTGAAGTTCGGGCCGAAAATGAAGTTTGGGCCGGGAACAGTGAAGAGTTCGGGCCGAACTTGTTCTTGGCAGTGACGAACGAACCAGCTATTTTGGTTACTCGTGGACGTGATACGGACACCCGAGCTGAAAGTTATTAATGTTTTAGTATAGCACCTTTTGTCACACAATCTTTGGATATTGAAGAGTTCGGGCCGAAGAGGGATGTTCGGGCCGAAGTGGTGTTCGGGCCAAAGTTCGGTGTTCGGGCCGAGGATGATGTTCGGGCCGAGGTTGAAGTTCGGGCCGAGGTCGGAGTTCGGGCCGAGGTTGAAGTTCGGGCCGAAAATGAAGTTCGGGCCGAGGTTGAAGTTCGGGCCGAAAATGAAATTCGGGCCGGGAACAGTGAAGAGTTCGGGCCGAACTTGTTCTTGGCAGTGACGAACGAACCAGCTATTTTGGTTACTCGTGGGCGTGAAACGGACACCCGAGCTGAAAGTTATGAATGTTTTAGTATAGCACCTTTTATCACACAATCTTGGATATTGAAGAGTTCGGGCCGAAGAGGGATGTTCAGGCCGAAGTGGTGTTCGGGCCGAAGTGGGATGTTCGGGCAGAAGTTGTGTTCGGGCCGAAGTGGTGTTCGGGCCGAAGTGGTGTTCGGGCCGAAGTTCGGTGTTCGGGCCGAGAATGATGTTCGGGCCGAGGTTGAAGTTCGGGCCGAGGTCGGAGTTCGGGCCGAGGTTGAAGTTCAGGCCGAGGTTGAAGTTCGGGCCGAAAATGAAGTTTGGGCCGGGAACAGTGAAGAGTTCGGGCCGAACTTGTTCTTGGCAGTGACGAACGAACCAGCTATTTTGGTTACTCGTGGACGTGATACGGACACCCGAGCTGAAAGTTATGAATGTTTTAGTATAGCACCTTTTGTCACACAATCTTGGATATTGAAGAGTTCGGGCCGAAGAGGGATGTTCGGGCCGAAGTTCGGTGTTCGGGCCGAGGATGATGTTCGGGCCGAGGTTGAAGTTCGGGCCGAGGTCGGAGTTCGGGCCGAGGTTGAAGTTCGGGCCGAAAATGAAGTTCGGGCCGGGAACAGTGAAGAGTTCAGGCCGAACTTGTTCTTGGCAGTGACGAACGAACCAGCTATTTTGGTTACTCGTGGGCGTAAAACGGACACCCGAGCTGAAAGTTATGAATGTTTTAGTATAGCAACTTTTGTCACACAATCTTGGATATTGAAGAGTTCGGGCCGAAGAGGGATGTTCGGGCCGAAGTGGTGTTCGCGCCGAAGTGGGATGTTCGGGCCGAAGTGGTGTTCGGGCCGAAGTTCGGTGTTCGGGTCGAGGATGATGTTCGGGCCGAGGTTGAAGTTCAGGCCGAGGTCGGAGTTCGGGCCGAGGTTGAGGTTCGGGCCGAGGTTGAAGTTCGGGCCGAAAATGAACTTCGGGTCGGGAACAGTGAAGAGTTCGGGTCGAACTTGTTCTTGGCAATGACGAACGAACCAGCTATTTTGGTTACTCGTGGGCGTGAAACGGACACCCGAGCTGAAAGTTATGAATGTTTTAGTATAGCACCTTTTGTCACACAATCTTGGATATTGAAGAGTTCGGGCCGAAGAGGGGTGTTCGTGCCGAAGTGGTGCTCGGGCCGAAGTCGGATGTTCGGGCCGAAGTGGTGTTCGGGCCGAAGTTCGGTGTTCGGGCCGAGGATGATGTTCGGGCCGAGGTTGAAGTTCGGGCCGAGGTCGGAGTTCGGGCCGAGGTTGAAGTTCGGGCCGAAAATGAAGTTCGGGCCGGGAACAGTGAAGAGTTCGGGCCGAACTTGTTCTTGGCAGTGATGAACGAACCAGCTATTTTGGTTACTCGTGGGCGTGAAACGGACACCTGAGCTGATAGTTATGAATGTTTTAGTATAGCAACTTTTGTCACACAATCTTGGATATTGAAGAGTTCGGGCCGAAGAGGGATGTTCGGGCCGAAGTGGGATGTTCGGGCCGAAGTGGTGTTCGGGCCGAAGTTTGGTGTTCGGTTCGAGGATGATGTTCGGGCCGAGGTTGAAGTTCGGGCCGAGGTCGGAGTTCGGGCCGAGGTTGAAGTTCGGGCCGAGGTTGAAGTTCGGGCCGAAAATGAAGTTCGGGTCGGGAACAGTGAAGAGTTCGGGTCGAACTTGTTCTTGGCAGTGACGAACGAACCAGCTATTTTGGTTACTCGTGGGCGTGAAACGGACACCCGAGCTGAAAGTTATGAATGTTTTAGTATAGCACCTTTTATCACACAATCTTGGATATTGAAGAGTTCGGGCCGAAGAGGGATGTTCGGGCCGAAGTGGTGTTCGCACCGAAGTGGGATGTTCGGGCCGAAGTGGTGTTCGGGCCGAAGTTCGGTGTTCGGGTCGAGGATGATCTTCGGGCCAAGGTTGAAGTTCAGGCCGAGGTCGGAGTTCGGACCGAAAATGAAGTTCGGGTCGGGAACAGTGAAGAGTTCGGGTCTAACTTGTTCTTGGCAGTGACGAACGAACCAGCTATTTTGGTTACTCGTGGGCGTGAAACGGACACCCGAGCTGAAAGTTATGAATGTTTTAGTATAGCACCTTTTGTCACACAATCTTGGATATTGAAGAGTTCGGGCCGAAGAGGGGTGTTCGGGCCGAAGTGGTGCTCGGGCCGAAGTCGGATGTTCGGGCCGAAGTGGTGTTCGGGCCGAAGTTCGGTGTTCGGGCCGAGGATGATGTTCGGGCCGAGGTTGAAGTTCGGGCCGAGGTCAGAGTTCGGGCCGAGGTTGAAGTTCGGGCCGAAAATGAAGTTCGGGCCGGGAACAGTGAAGAGTTCGGGCCGAACTTGTTCTTGGCAGTGACGAACGAACCAGCTATTTTGGTTACTCGTGGGCGTGAAACGGACACCCGAGCTGATAGTTATGAATGTTTTAGTATAGCAACTTTTGTCACACAATCTTGGATATTGAAGAGTTCGGGCCGAAGAGGGATGTTCGGGCCGAAGTGGTGTTCGGGCCGAAGTGGGATGTTCGGGCCGAAGTGGTGTTCGGGCTGAAGTTCGGTGTTCGGGTCGAGGATGACGTTCGGGCCGAGGTTGAAGTTCGGGCCAAGGTCGGAGTTCGGGCCGAGGTTGAAGTTCGGGCCGAGGTTGAAGTTCGGGCCGAAAATGAAGTTCGGGTCGGGAACAGTGAAGAGTTCAGGCCGAACTTGTTCTTGGCAGTGACGAACGAACCAGCTATTTTGGTTACTCGTGGGCGTGAAACGGACACCCGAGCTGAAAGTTATAAATGTTTTAGTATAGCAACTTTTGTCACACAATCTTGGATATTGAAGAGTTCGGGCCGAAGAGGGATGTTCGGGCCGAAGTGGTGTTCGCGCCGAAGTGGGATGTTCGGGCCGAAGTGGTGTTCGGGCCGAAGTTCGGTGTTCGGGTCGAGGATGATCTTCGGGCCAAGGTTGAAGTTCAGGCCGAGGTCGGAGTTCGGGCCGAGGTTGAAGTTCGGGCCGAGGTTGAAGTTCGGGCCGAAAATGAAGTTCGGGTCGGGAACAGTGAAGAGTTCGGGTCGAACTTGTTCTTGGCAGTGACGAACGAACCAGCTATTTTGGTTACTCGTGGGCGTGAAACGGACACCCGAGCTGAAAGTTATGAATGTTTTAGTATAGCACCTTTTGTCACACAATCTTGGATATTGAAGAGTTCGGGCCGAAGAGGGGTGTTCGGGCCGAAGTGGTGCTCGGGCCGAAGTCGGATGTTCGGGCCGAAGTGGTGTTCGGGCCGAAGTTCGGTGTTCGGGCCGAGGATGATGTTCGGGCCGAGGTTGAAGTTCGGGCCGAGGTCGGAGTTCGGGCCGATGTTGAAGTTCGGGCCGAAAATGAAGTTCGGGCCGGGAACAGTGAAGAGTTCGGGCCGAACTTGTTCTTGGCAGTAACGAACGAACCAGCTATTTTGGTTACTCGTGGGCGTGAAACGGACACCCGAGCTGATAGTTATGAATGTTTTAGTATAGCAACTTTTGTCACACAATCTTGGTTATTGAAGAGTTCGGGCCGAAGAGGGATGTTCGGGCCGAAGTGGTGTTCGGGCCGAAGTGGGATGTTCGGGCCGAAGTGGTGTTCGGGCTGAAGTTCGATGTTCGGGTCGAGGATGACGTTCGGGCCGAGGTTGAAGTTCGGGCCGAGGTCGGAGTTCGGGCCGAGGTTGAAGTTCGGGCCGAGGTTGAAGTTCGGGCCGAAAATGAAGTTCGGGTCGGGAACAGTGAAGAGTTAGGGTCGAACTTGTTCTTGGAAGTGACGAACGAACCAGCTATTTTGGTTACTCGTGGGCGTGAAACGGACACCCGAGCTGAAAGTTATGAATGTTTTAGTATAGCACCTTTTATCACACAATCTTGGATATTGAAGAGTTCGGGCCGAAGAGGGATGTTCAGGCCGAAGTGGTGTTCGGGCCGAAGTGGGATGTTCGGGCAGAAGTGGTGTTCGGGCCGAAGTGGTGTTCGGGCCGAAGTGGTGTTCGGGCCGAAGTTCGGTGTTCGGGCCGAGAATGATGTTCGGGCCGAGGTTGAAGTTCGGGCCGAGGTCGGAGTTCGGGCCGAGGTTGAAGTTCAGGCCGAGGTTGAAGTTCGGGCCGAAAATGAAGTTTGGGCCGGGAACAGTGAAGAGTTCGGGCCGAACTTGTTCTTGGCAGTGACGAACGAACCAGCTATTTTGGTTACTCGTGGACGTGATACGGACACCCGAGCTGAAAGTTATGAATGTTTTAGTATAGCACCTTTTGTCACACAATCTTGGATATTGAAGAGTTCGGGCCGAAGAGGGATGTTCGGGCCGAAGTGGTGTTCGGGCCGAAGTTCGGTGTTCGGGCCGAGGATGATGTTCGGGCCGAGGTTGAAGTTCGGGCCGAGGTCGGAGTTCGGGCCGAGGTTGAAGTTCGGGCCGAAAATGAAGTTCGGGCCGGGAACAGTGAAGAGTTCAGGCCGAACTTGTTCTTGGCAGTGACGAACGAACCAGCTATTTTGGTTACTCGTGGGCGTGAAACGGACACCCGAGCTGAAAGTTATGAATGTTTTAGTATAGCAACTTTTGTCACACAATCTTGGATATTGAAGAGTTCGGGTCGAAGAGGGATGTTCGGGCCGAAGTGGTGTTCGCGCCGAAGTGGGATGTTCGGGCCGAAGTGGTGTTCGGGCCGAAGTTTGGTGTTCGGGTCGAGGATGATGTTCGGGCCGAGGTTGAAGTTCAGGCCGAGGTCGGAGTTCGGGCCGAGGTTGAGGTTCGGGCCGAGGTTGAAGTTCGGGCCGAAAATGAAGTTCGGGTTGGGAACAGTGAAGAGTTCGGGTCGAACTTGTTCTTGGCAGTGACGAACGAACCAGCTATTTTGGTTACTCGTGGGCGTGAAACGGACACCCGAGCTGAAAGTTATGAATGTTTTACTATAGCACCTTTTGTCACACAATCTTGGATATTGAAGAGTTCGGGCCGAATAGGGATGTTCGGGCCGAAGTGGTGCTCGGGCCGAAGTGGGATGTTCGGGCCGAAGTGGTGTTCGGGCTGAAGTTCGGTGTTCGGGCCAAAGTTCGGTGTTCGGGCCGAGGATGATGTTTGGGCCGAGGTTGAAGTTCGGACCGAGGTCGGAGTTCGGGCTGAGGTTAAAGTACGGGCCGAGGTTGACGTTCGGGCCGGAAATGAAGTTCGGGCCGGGAACAGTGAAGAGTTCGGGCCGAACTTGTTCTTGGCAGTGACGAACGAACCAGCAATTTTGGTTACTCGTGGGCGTGAAACGGACACCCGAGCTGAAAGTTTTGAATGTTTTAGTATAGCACCTTTTGTCACACAATCTTGGATATTGAAGAGTTCGGGCAGAAGAGGGATGTTCGGGCCGAAGTGGTGTTCGGGCCGAAGTGGTGTTCGGGCCGAAGTGGCGTTAGGGCCGAAGTTCGATGTTCGGGCCGAGGATGATGTTCGGGCCGAGGTTGAAGTTCGGGCCGAGGTTGAAGTTCGGACCGAGGTCGGAGTTCGGGCCGAGGTTAAAGTACGGGCCGAGGTTGACGTTCGGGCCGAAAATGAAGTTCGGGCCGGGAACAGTGAAGAGTTCGGGCCGAACTTGTTCTTGGCAGCGACGAACGAACCAGCTATTTTGGTTACTCGTGGGCGTGAAACGGACACCCGAGCTGAAAGTTATGAATGTTTTAGTATAGCACCTTTTGTCACACAATCTTGGATATTGAAGAGTTCGGGCCGAAGAGGGATGTTCGGCCGAAGTGGTGTTCGGGCCGAAGTGGGATGTTCGGGCCGAAGTGGTGTTCGGCTGAAGTTCGGTGTTCGGGCCGAGGATGATGTTCGGGCCGAGGTTGAAGTTCGGGCCGAGGTCGGAGTTCGGGCCGAGGTTGAAGTTCGGGCCGAAAATGAAGTTCGGGCCGGGAACAGTGAAGAGTTCGGGCCGAACTTGTTCTTGGCAGTGACGAACGAACCAGCTATTTTGGTTACTCGTGGGCGTGAAACGGACACCCGAGCTGAAAGTTATGAATGTTTTAGTGTAGCAACTTTTGTCCCACAATCTTGGATATTGAAGAGTTCGGGCCGAAGAGGGATGTTCGGGCCGAAGTGGGATGTTCGGGCCGAAGTGGTGTTCGGGCCGAAGTTCGGTGTTCGGGTCGAGGATGATGTTCGGGCCGAGGTTGAAGTTCGGGCCGAGGTTGAAGTTCGGGCCGAAAATGAAGTTCGGGTCGGGAACAGTGAAGAGTTCGGGTCGAACTTGTTCTTGGCAGTGACGAACGAACCAGCTATTTTGGTTACTCGTGGGCGTGAAACGGACACCCGAGCTGAAAGTTATGAATGTTTTAGTATAGCACCTTTTATCACACAATCTTGGATATTGAAGAGTTCGGGCCGAAGAGGGATTCGGGCCGAAGTGGTGTTCGGGCCGAAGTGGGATGTTCGGGCCGAAGTGGTGTTCGGGCCGAAGTGGTGTTCGGGCCGAAGTTCGGTGTTCGGGCCGAGAATGATGTTCGGGCTGAGGTTGAAGTTCGGGCCGAGGTCGGAGTTCGGGCCGAGGTTGAAGTACGGGCCGAGGTTGAAGTTCGGGCCGAAAATGAAGTTCGGGCCGGGAACAGTGAAGAGTTCGGGCCGAACTTGTTCTTGGCAGCGACGAACGAACCAGCTATTTTGGTTACTCGTGGGCGTGAAACGGACACCCGAGCTGAAAGTTATGAATGTTTTAGTATAGCACCTTTTGTCACACAATCTTGGATATTGAAGAGTTCGGGCCGAAGAGGGATGTTCGGCCGAAGTGGTGTTCGGGCCGAAGTGGGATGTTCGGGCCGAAGTGGTGTTCGGGCCGAAGTTCGGTGTTTGGGCCGATGATGATGTTCGGGCCGAGGTTGAAGTTCGGGCCGAGGTCGGAGTTCGGGTCGACGTTGAGTTCGGGCCGAAAATGAAGTTCGGGCCGGGAACAGTGAAGAGTTCGGGCCGAACTTGTTCTTGGCAGTGACGAACGAACCAGCTATTTTAGTTACTCGTGGGCGTGAAACGGACACCCGAGCTGAAAGTTATGAATGTTTTAGTATAGCAACTTTTGTCACACAATCTTGGATATTGAAGAGTTCGGGCCGAAGAGGGATGTTCGGGCCGAAGTGGGATGTTCGGGCCGAAGTGGTGTTCGGGCCGAAGTTCGGTGTTCGGGCCGAGGATGATGTTCGGGCCGAGGTTGAAGTTCGGGCCGAGGTCGGAGTTCGGGCCGAGGTTGAAGTTCTGGCCGAGGTTGAAGTTCGGGCCGAAAATGAAGTTTGGGGCGGGAACAGTGAAGATTTCGGGCCGAACTTGTTCTTGGCAGTGACGAACGAACCAGCTATTTTGGTTACTCGTGGGCGTGAAACGGACACCCGAGCTGAAAGTTATGAATGTTTTAGTATAGCACCTTTTATCACACAATCTTGGATATTGAAGAGTTCGGGCCGAAGAGGGATTCGGGCCGAAGTGGGATGTTCGGGCCGAAGTGGTGTTCGGGCCGAAGTGGTGTTCGGGCCGAAGTTCGGTGTTCGGGCCGAGAATGATGTTCGGGCCGAGGTTGAAGTTCGGGCCGAGGTCGGAGTTCGGGCCGAGGTTGAAGTTCGGGCCGAGGTTGAAGTTCGGGCCGAAAATGAAGTTCGGGCCGGGAACAGTGAAGAGTTCGGGCCGAACTTGTTCTTGGCAGCGATGAACGAACCAGCTATTTTGGTTACTCGTGGGCGTGAAACGGACACCCGAGCTGAAAGTTATGAATGTTTTAGTATAGCACCTTTTGTCACACAATCTTGGATATTGAAGAGTTCGGGCCGAAGAGGGATGTTCGGCCGAAGTGGTGTTCGGGCCGAAGTGGGATGTTCGGGCCGAAGTGGTGTTCGGCCGAAGTTCGGTGTTCGGGCCGAGGATGATGTTCGGGCCGAGGTTGAAGTTCGGGTCGAGGTCGGAGTTCGGGCCGAGGTTGAAGTTCGGGCCGAAAATGAAGTTCGGGCCGGGAACAGTGAAGAGTTCGGGCCGAACTTGTTCTTGGCAGTGACGAACGAACCAGCTATTTTGGTTACTCGTGGGCGTGAAACGGACACCCGAGCTGAAAGTTATGAATGTTTTAGTATAGCAACTTTTGTCACACAATCTTGGATATTGAAGAGTTCGGTCCGAAGAGGGATGTTCGGGCCGAAGTGGGATGTTCGGGCCGAAGTGGTGTTCGGGCCGAAGTTCGGTGTTCGGGTCGAGGATGATGTTCGGGCCGAGGTTGAAGTTCGGGCCGAGGTCGAAGTTCGGGCCGAGGTTGAAGTTCGGGCCGAGGTTGAAGTTCGGGCCGAAAATGAAGTTCGGGTCGGGAACAATGAAGAGTTCGGGTCGAACTTGTTCTTGGCAGTCACGAACGAACCAGCTATTTTGGTTACTCGTGGGCATGAAACGGACACCCGAGCTGAAAGTTATGAATGTTTTAGTATAGCACCTTTTATCACACAATCTTGGATATTGAAGAGTTCGGGCCGAAGAGGGATTCGGGCCGAAGTGGTGTTCGGGCCGAAGTGGGATGTTCGGGCCGAAGTGGTGTTCGGGCCGAAGTGGTGTTCGGGCCGAAGTTCGTTGTTCGGGCCGAGAATGATGTTCGGGCCGAGGTTGAAGTTCGGGCTGAGGTCAGAGTTCGGGCCGAGGTTGAAGTTCGGGCCGAGGTTGAAGTTCGGGCCGAAAATGAAGTTCGGGCCGGGAACAGTGAAGAGTTTGGGCCGAACTTGTTCTTCGCAGTGACGAACGAACCAGCTATTTTGGTTACTCGTGGGCGTGAAACGGACACCCGAGCTGAAAGTTATGAATGTTTTAGTATAGCAACTTTTGTCACACAATCTTGGATATTGAAGAGTTCGGGCCGAAGAGGGATGTTCGGGCCGAAGTGGGATATTCGGGCCGAAGTTCGGTGTTCGGGCCGAGGATGATGTTCGGGCCGAGGTTGAAGTTCGGGCCGAGGTCGGATTCGGGCCGAGGTTGAAGTTCGGGCCGAAAATGAAGTTCGGGCCGGGAACAGTGAAGAGTTCAGGCCGAACTTGTTCTTGGCAGTGACGAACGAACCAGCTATTTTGGTTACTCGTGGGCGTGAAACGGACACCGGAGCTGAAAGTTATGAATGTTTTAGTATAGCACATTTTGTCACACAATCTTGGATATTGAAGAGTTCGGGCCGAAGAGGGATGTTCGGGCCGAAGTGGTGTTCGGGCCGAAGTTCGGTGTTCGGGCCGAGGATGATGTTCGGGCCGAGGATGAATTTCGGGCCGAGGTCGGAGTTCGGGCCGAGGTTGAAGTTCGGGCCGAAAATGAAGTTCGGGCCGGGAACAGTGAAGAGTTCAGGCCGAACTTGTTCTTGGCAGTGACGAACGAACCAGCTATTTTGGTTACTCGTGGGCGTGAAACGGACACCCGAGCTGAAAGTTATGAATGTTTTAGTATAGCAACTTTTGTCACACAATCTTGGATATTGAAGAGTTCGGGCCGAAGAGGGATGTTCGGGCCGAAGTGGTGTTCGGGCCGAAGTGGGATGTTCGGGCCGAAGTGGGATGTTCGGGCCGAAGTGGTGTTCGGGCTGAAGTTCGGTGTTTGGGTCGAGGATGACGTTCGAAGTTCGGTGTTTGGGTCGAGGATGACGTTCGGGCCGAGGTTGAAGTTCGAGCCGAGGTCGGAGTTCGGGCCGAGGTTGAAGTTCGGGCCGAGGTTGAAGTTCGGGTCGAAAATGAAGTTCGGGTCGGGAACAATGAAGAGTTAGGGTCGAACTTGTTCTTGGAAGTGACGAACGAACCAGCTATTTTGGTTACTCGTGGGCGTGAAACGGACACCCGAGCTGAAAGTTATGAATGTTTTAGTATAGCACCTTTTATCACACAATCTTGGATATTGAAGAGTTCGGGCCGAAGAGGGATGTTCAGGCCGAAGTGGTGTTCGGGCCGAAGTGGTGTTCGGGCCGAAGTGGTGTTCGGGCCGAAGTGGTGTTCGGGCCGAAGTGGTGTTCGGGCCGAAGTGGTGTTCGGGCCGAAGTTCGATGTTCGGGCCGAGAATGATGTTCGGGCCGAGGTTGAAGTTCGGGCCGAGGTCGGAGTTCGGGCCGAGGTTGAAGTTCGGGCCGAGGTTGAAGTTCGGGCCGAAAATGAAGTTTGGGCCGGGAACAGTGAAGAGTTTGGGCCGAACTTGTTCTTGGCAGTGACGAACAAACCAGCTATTTTGGTTACTCGTGGGCGTGAAACGGACACCCGAGCTGAAAGTTATGAATGTTTTAGTATAGCACCTTTTTTCACACAATCTTGGATATTTAATAGTTCGGGCCGAAGAGGGATGTTCGGGCCGAAGTGGTGTTCGGGCCGAAGTTCGGTGTTCGGGCCGAGGATGATGTTCGGGCCGAGGTTGAAGTTCGGGCCGAGGTCGGAGTTCGGGCCGAGGTTGAAGTTCGGGCCGAAAATGAAGTTCGGGCCGGGAACAGTGAAGAGTTCAGGCCGAACTTGTTCTTGGCAGTGACGAACGAACCAGCTATTTTGGTTACTCATGGGCGTGAAACGGACACCCGAGCTGAAAGTTATGAATGTTTTAGTATAGCAACTTTTGTCACACAATCTTGGATATTGAAGAGTTCGGGCCGAAGAGGGATGTTCGGGCCGAAGTGGTGTTCGGGCCGAAGTGGGATGTTCGGGCCGAAGTGGTGTTCGGGCCGAAGTTCGGTGTTCGGGTCGAGGATGATGTTCGGGCCGAGGTTAAAGTTCAGGCCGAGGACGGAGTTCGGGCCGAGGTTGAAGTTCGGGCCGAGGTTGAAGTTCGGGCCGAAAATGAAGTTCGGGTCGGGAACAGTGAAGAGTTCGGGTCGAACTTGTTCTTGGCAGTGACGAAGGAACCAGCTATTTTGGTTACTCGTGGGCGTGAAACGGACACCCGAGCTGAAAGTTATGAATGTTTTACTATAGCACCTTTTGTCACACAATCTTGGATATTGAAGAGTTCGGGCCGAATAGGGATGTTCGGGCCGAAGTGGTGCTCGGGCCGAAGTCGGATGTTCGGGCCGAAGTGGTGTTCGGGCCGAAGTTCGGTGTTCGGGCCGAGGATGATGTTCGGGCCGTGGTTGAAGTTCGGGCCGAGGTCGGAGTTCGGGCCGAGGTTGAAGTTCGGGCCGAAAATGAAGTTCGGTCCGGGAACAGTGAAGAGTTCGGGCCGAACTTGTTCTTGGCAGTGACGAACGAACCAGCTATTTTGGTTACTCGTGGGCGTGAAACGGACACCCGAGCTGAAAGTTATGAATGTTTTAGTATAGCACCTTTTATCACACAATCTTGGATATTGAAGAGTTCGGGCCGAAGAGGGATGTTCGGGCCGAAGTGGTGTTCGGGCCGAAGTGAGATGTTCGGGCCGAAGTGGTGTTCGGGCCGAAGTGGTGTTCGGGCCGAAGTTCGGTGTTCGGGCCGAGAATGATGTTCGGGCCGAGGTTGAAGTTCGGGCCGAGGTCGGAGTTCGGGCAGAGGTTGAAGTTCGGGCCGAAAATGAAGTTTGGGCCGGGAACAGTGAAGAGTTCGGGCCGAACTTGTTCTTGGCAGTGACGAACGAACCAGCTATTTTGGTTACTCGTGGGCGTGAAACGGACACCCGAGCTGAAAGTTATGAATCTTTTAGTATAGCACCTTTTGTCACACAATCTTGGATATTGAGGAGTTCGGGCCGAAGAGGGATGTTCAGGCCGAAGTGGTGCTCGGGCCGAAGTCGGATGTTCGGGCTGAAGTGGTGTTCGGGCCGAAGTGGTGTTCGGGCCGAAGTTCGGTGTTCAGGCCGAGGATGATGTTCGGGCCGAGGTTGAAGTTCGGGCCAAGGTCGGAGTTCCGGCCGAGGTTGAAGTTCGGGCCGAAAATGAAGTTCGGGCCGGGAACAGTGAAGAGTTCAGGCCGAACTTGTTCTTGGCAGTAACGAACGAACCAGCTATTTTGGTTACTCGTGGGCGTGAAACGGACACCCGAGCTGAAAATTATGAATGTTTTAGTATAGCACCTTTTGTCACACAATCTTGGATATTGAAGAGTTCGGGCCGAAGAGGGATGTTCGGGCCGAAGTGGTGTTCGGGCCGAACTGGGATGTTCATGCCGAAGTGGTGTTCGGGCCGAAGTTCGGTGTTCGGGCCGAGGATGATGTTCGGGCCGAGGTTGAAGTTCGGGCCGAGGTCGGAGTTCGGGCCGAGGTTGAAGTTCGGGCCGAGGTTGAAGTTCGGGCCGAAAATGAAGTACGGGGCAGGAACAGTGAAGAGTTTGGGCCGAACTTGTTCTTGGCAGTGACGAACGAACCAGCTATTTTGGTTACTCGTGGATGTGAAACGGACACCCGAGCTGAAAGTTACGAATGTTTTAGTATAGCACCTTTTGTCACACAATCTTGGATATTGAAGAGTTCGGGCCGAAGAGGGATGTTCGGGCCGAAGTGATGTTCGGGCCGAAGTGGATGTACGGGCCGAAGTGGTGTTCGGGCCGAAGTTCGGTGTTCGGGCCGAGGATGATGTTCGGGCCGAGGTTGAAGTTCGGGCCGAGGTCGGAGTTCGAGCCGAGCTTGAAGTTCGGGCCGAGGTTGATGTTCGGGCCGAAAATGAAGTTCGTGCCGGGAACAGTGAAGAGTTCGGGTCGAACTTGTTCTTGGCAGTGACACACGAACCAGCTATTTTGGTTACTCGTGGGACTGAAACGGACACCCGAGCTGAAAGTTATGAATGTTTTAGTATAGCACCTTTTGTCACACAATCTTGGATATTGAAGAGTTCGGGCCGAAGAGGGATGTTCGGGCCGAAGTGGTGTTCGGGCCGAAGTGGGATGTTCGGGCCGAAGTGGTGTTCGGGCTGAAGTTCGGTGTTCGGGCCGAGGATAATGTTCGGACCGAGGTTGAAGTTCAGGCCGAGGTCGGAGTTCGGGCCGAGGTTGAAGTTCGGGCCGAGGTTGAAGTTCGGGTCGAAAATGAAGTTCGGGCCGGGAACAGTGAAGAGTTCGTGCCGAACTTGGTCTTGGCAGTGATGAACGAACCAGCTATTTGGGTTACTCGTGGGCGTGAAATGGACACCCGAGCTGAAAGTTATGAATGTTTTAGTATAGCACCTTTTGTCACACATTCTTGGATATTGAAGAGTTCGGGCTGAAGAGGGATGTTCGGGCCGAAGTAGTGTTCGGGCCGAAGTGGGATGTTCGGGCCGAAGTGGTGTTCGGGCCGAAGTTCGGTTTTCGGGCCGAGAATGATGTTCGGGCCGAGGTCGGAGTTCGGGCCGAGGTTGAAGTTCGGGCCCGAGGTTGAAGTTCGGGCCGAAAATGAAGTTCGGGCCGGGAACAGTGATGAGTTCGGGCCGAACTTGTTCTTTGCAGTGACGAATGAACCAGCTATTTTGGTTACTCGTGGGCGTGAAACGGACACCCGAGCTGAAAGTTATGAATGTTTTAGTATAGCACCTTTTGTCACACAATCTTGGATATTGAAGAGTTCGGGCCGAAGAGGGATGTTCGGGCCGAAGTGGTGTTCGGGCCAAAGTGAGATGTTCGGGCCGAAGTGGTGTTCGGGCCGAAGTGGTGTTCGGGCCCAAGTGGTGTTCGGGCTGAGGATGATGTTCGGGCCGAGTTTGAAGTTCGGGCCGAGGTCGGAGTTCGGGCCGAGGTTGAAGTTCGGTCTGAGGTTGAAGTTCGGGCCGTAAATGAAGTTCTGGCCGGGAACAGTGAAGAGTTCGGGCCGAACTTGTTCTTGGCAGTGACGAACGAACCAGCTGTTTTGGTTTCTCGTGGGCGTGAAACGGACACCCGAGTTGAAAGTTATGAATGTTTTAGTATATCACCTTTTGTCACATAATCTTGGATATTGAAGAGTTCGGGCCGAAGAGGGATGTTCGGGCCGAAGTGGTGTTCGGGCCGAAGTGGGATGTTCTGGCCGAAGTGGTGTTCGGGCTGAAGTTCGGTGTTCGGGCCGAGGATAATGTTCGGACCGATGTTGAAGTTCGGGCCGAGGTCGGAGTTCAGGCCGAGGTTGAAGTTCGGGCCGAGGTTGAAGTTCGGGCCGAAAATGAAGTTCGGGCCGGGAACAGTGAAGAGTTCGTGCCGAACTTGGTCTTGGCAGTGACGAACGAACCAGCTATTTGGGTTACTCGTGGGCGTGAAATGGACACCCGAGCTGAAAGTTTTGAATGTTTTAGTACAGCACCTTTTGTCACACATTCTTGGATATTGAAGAGTTCGGGCTGAAGAGGGATGTTCGGGCCGAAGTGGTGTTCGGGCCGAAGTGGGATGTTCGGGCCGAAGTGGTGTTCGGGCCGAAGTTCGGTTTTCGGGCCGAGAATGATGTTCGGGCCGAGGTCGGAGTTCGGGCCGAGGTTGAAGTTCGGGCCCGAGGTTGAAGTTCGGGCCGAAAATGAAGTTCGGGCCGGGAACAGTGATGAGTTCGGGCCGAACTTGTTCTTTGCAGTGACGAATGAACCAGCTATTTTGGTTACTCGTGGGCGTGAAACGGACACCCGAGCTGAAAGTTATGAATGTTTTAGTATAGCACCTTTTGTCACACAATCTTGGATATTGAAGAGTTCGGGCCGAAGAAGGATGTTCGGGCCGAAGTGGTGTTCGGGCCAAAGTGGGATGTTCGGGCCGAAGTGGTGTTCGGGCCGAAGTGGTGTTCGGGCCCAAGTGGTGTTCGGGCTGAGGATGATGTTCGGGCCGAGTTTGAAGTTCGGGCCGAGGTCGGAGTTCGGGCCGAGGTTGAAGTTCGGTCTGAGGTTGAAGTTCGGGCCGTAAATGAAGTTCTGGCCGGGAACAGTGAAGAGTTCGGGCCGAACTTGTTCTTGGCAGTGACGAACGAACCAGCTGTTTTGGTTTCTCGTGGGCGTGAAACGGACACCCGAGCTGAAAGTTATGAATGTTTTAGTATATCACCTTTTGTCACACAATCTTGGATATTGAAGAGTTCGGGCCGAAGAGGGATGTTCGGGCCGAAGTGGTGTTCGGGCCGAAGTGGGATGTTCGGGCCGAAGTGGTGTTCGGGCTAAAGTTCGGTGTTCGGGCCGAGGATAATGTTCGGACCGAGGTTGAAGTTCGGGCCGAGGTCGGAGTTCGGGCCGAGGTTGAAGTTCGGGCCGAGGTTGAAGTTCGGGCCGAAAATGAAGTTCGGGCCGGGAACAGTGAAGAGTTCGTGCCGAACTTGGTCTTGGCAGTGACGAACGAACCAGCTATTTGGGTTACTCGTGGGCGTGAAATGGACACCCGAGCTGAAAGTTTTGAATGTTTTAGTACAGCACCTTTTGTCACACATTCTTGGATATTGAAGAGTTCGGGCTGAAGAGGGATGTTCGGGCCGAAGTGGTGTTCGGGCCGAAGTGGGATGTTCGGGCCGAAGTGGTGTTCGGGACGAAGTTCGGTTTTCGGGCCGAGAATGATGTTCGGGCCGAGGTCGGAGTTCGGGCCGAGGTTGAAGTTCGGGCCCGAGGTTGAAGTTCGGGCCGAAAATGAAGTTCGGGCCGGGAACAGTGATGAGTTCGGGCCGAACTTGTTCTTTGCAGTGACGAATGAACCAGCTATTTTGGTTACTCGTGGGCGTGAAACGGACACCCGAGCTGAAAGTTATGAATGTTTTAGTATAGCACCTTTTGTCACACAATCTTGGATATTGAAGAGTTCGGGCCGAAGAGGGATGTTCGGGCCGAAGTGGTGTTCGGGCCAAAGTGGGATGTTCGGGCCGAAGTGGTGTTCGGGCCGAAGTGGTGTTCGGGCCCAAGTGGTGTTCGGGCTGAGGATGATGTTCGGGCCGAGTTTGAAGTTCGGGCCGAGGTCGGAGTTCGGGCCGAGGTTGAAGTTCGGTCTGAGGTTGAAGTTCGGGCCGTAAATGAAGTTCTGGCCGGGAACAGTGAAGAGTTCGGGCCGAACTTGTTCTTGGCAGTGACGAACGAACCAGCTGTTTTGGTTTCTCGTGGGCGTGAAACGGACACCCGAGCTGAAGGTTATGAATGTTTTAGTATATCACCTTTTGTCACACAATCTTGGATATTGAAGAGTTCGGGCCGAAGAGGGATGTTCGGCCGAAGTGGTGTTCGGGCCGAAGTGGGATGTTCGGGCCGAAGTGGTGTTCGGGCTGAAGTTCGGTGTTCGGGCCGAGGATAATGTTCGGACCGAGGTTGAAGTTCGGGCCGAGGTCGGAGTTCGGGCCGAGGTTGAAGTTCGGGCCGAGGTTGAAGTTCGGGCCGAAAATGAAGTTCGGGCCGGGAACAGTGAAGAGTTCGTGCCGAACTTGGTCTTGGCAGTGACGAACGAACCAGCTATTTGGGTTACTCGTGGGCGTGAAATGGACACCCGAGCTGAAAGTTATGAATATTTTAGTACAGCACCTTTTGTCACACATTCTTGGATATTGAAGAGTTCGGGCTGAAGAGGGATGTTCGGGCCGAAGTGGTGTTCGGGCCGCAGTGGGATGTTCGGGCCGAAGTGGTGTTCGGGCCGAAGTTCGGTTTTCGGGCCGAGAATGATGTTCGGGCCGAGGTCGGAGTTCGGGCCGAGGTTGAAGTTCGGGCCCGAGGTTGAAGTTCGGGCCGAAAATGAAGTTCGGGTCGGGAACAGTGATGAGTTCGGGCCGAACTTGTTCTTTGCAGTGACGAATGAACCAGCTATTTTGGTTATTCGTGGGCGTGAAACGGACACCCGAGCTGAAAGTTATGAATGTTTTAGTATAGCACCTTTTGTCACACAATCTTGGATATTGAAGAGTTCGGGCCGAAGAGGGATGTTCGGGCCGAAGTGGTGTTCGGGCCAAAGTGGGATGTTCGGGCCGAAGTGGTGTTCGGGCCGAAGTGGTGTTCGGGCCCAAGTGGTGTTCGGGCTGAGGATGATGTTCGGGCCGAGTTTGAAGTTCGGGCCGAGGTCGGAGTTCGGGCCGAGGTTGAAGTTCGGTCTGAGGTTGAAGTTCGGGCCGTAAATGAAGTTCTGGCCGGGAACAGTGAAGAGTTCGGGCCGAACTTGTTCTTGGCAGTGACGAACGAACCAGCTGTTTTGGTTTCTCGTGGGCGTGAAACGGACACCCGAGCTGAAAGTTATGAATGCTTTAGTATATCACCTTTTGTCACACAATCTTGGATATTGAAGAGTTCGGGCCGAAGAGGGATGTTCGGGCCGAAGTGGTGTTCGGGCCGAAGTGGGATGTTCGGGCCGAAGTGGTGTTCGGGCTGAAGTTCGGTGTTCGGGCCGAGGATAATGTTCGGACCGAGGTTGAAGTTCGGGCCGAGGTCGGAGTTCGGGCCGAGGTTGAAGTTCGGGCCGAGGTTGAAGTTCGGGCCGAAAATGAAGTTTGGGCCGGGAACAGTGAAGAGTTCGTGCCGAACTTGGTCTTGGCAGTGACGAACGAACCAGCTATTTGGGTTATTCGTGGGCGTGAAATGGACACCCGAGCTGAAAGTTATGAATGTTTTAGTACAGCACCTTTTGTCACACATTCTTGGATATTGAAGAGTTCGGGCTGAAGTGGGATGTTCGGGCCGAAGTGGTGTTCGTGCCGAAGTGGGATGTTCGGGCCGAAGTGGTGTTCGGGCCGAAGTTCGGTTTTCGGGCCGAGAATGATGTTCGGGCCGAGGTCGGAGTTCGGGCCGAGGTTGAAGTTCGGGCCCGAGGTTGAAGTTCGGGCCGAAAATGAAGTTCGGGCCGGGAACAGTGATGAGTTCGGGCCGAACTTGTTCTTTGCAGTGACGAATGAACCAGCTATTTTGGTTACTCGTGGGCGTGAAACGGACACCCGAGCTGAAAGTTATGAATGTTTTAGTATAGCACCTTTTGTCACACAATCTTGGATATTGAAGAGTTCGGGCCGAAGAGGGATGTTCGGGCCGAAGTGGTGTTCGGGCCGAAGTGGGACGTTCGGGCCGAAGTGGTGTTCGGGCCGAAGTGGTGTTCGGGCCGAAGTTCGGTGTTCAGGCCGAGGATGATGTTCGGGCCGAGGTTGAAGTTCGGGCCAAGGTCGGAGTTCCGGCCGAGGTTGAAGTTCGGGCCGAAAATGAAGTTCGGGCCGGGAACAGTGAAGAGTTCAGGCCGAACTTGTTCTTGGCAGTGACGAACGAACCAGCTATTTTGGTTACTCGTGGGCGTGAAACGGACACCCGAGCTGAAAATTATGAATGTCTTAGTATAGCACCTTTTGTCACACAATCTTGGATATTGAAGAGTTCGGGCCGAAGAGGGATGTTCGGGCCGAAGTGGTGTTCGGGCCGAACTGGGATGTTCGGGCCGAAGTGGTGTTCGGACCGAAGTGGTGTTCGGGCCGAAGTGGTGTTCAGGCCGAAGTTCGGTGTTCGGGCCGAGGATGATGTTCGGGCCGAGGTTGAAGTTCGGGCCGAGGTCGGAGTTCGGGCCGAGGTTGAAGTTCGGGCCGAGGTTGAAGTTCGGGCCGAAAATGAAGTTCGGGCCAGGAACAGTGAAGAGTTCGGGCCGAACTTGTTCTTGGCAGTGACGAACTGTTAAGGCAAAAAAAACCTTGCCCCTTTGGATCTTAAGATAACAAAACAACCTAGACTAGCTTTGATTAATATGTAGAATAATATAGCTAAGTTTAGGTCTGATACTGAGTGATCAGTATTGGAACTCAGTATCAGTACTCAGTATCAGATAGTGATACTGAGTACAAGGACTGAGTAGAAGGACTGAGTGATACTCAGTATAGTAACGGACTAAGATCAAATCCCTTGATCTTAGTCATTTTCCTTACTTAGTCCTTCGGTTACTCCTTTGCTCATCATGTAAGATCTCTATAACATTATAAATAGAGATCATCTTGCAAAGGAGTACACACAAATTCACTTTACACTTTTATATCTTTGTAATTGATTAGTGGTCTTGTTATTCCGCAACAAGCCACACTTAGTGGATTTATACATTGACTATATTCTTGTGTAATCACTCTAATATTTCTCTAAGTATAATACTCTATCAATTAACATTAAAACAGGGTTGTTGTGACCTAATAGGGTGATTACACAAGAATATAGTCAATGTATAAATCCACGAAGTGTGGCTTGTATAAATCCACTAAGTGTGGCTTGTATAAATCCACGAAGTTCGGTGTTAATTGATAGAGTATTATACTTAGAGAAATATTAGAGTGATTACACAAGAATATAGTCAATGTATAAATCCACTAAGTGTGGCTTGTTGCGGAATAACAAGACCACTAATCAATTACAAGGATATAAAAGTGTAAAGTGAATTTGTGTGTACTCCTTTGCAAAATGATCTCTATTTATAATGTTATAGAGATCTTACATGATGAGCAAAGGAGTAACCGAAGGACTAAGTAAGGAAAATGACTAAGATCAAGGGATTTGATCTTAGTCCGTTACTATACTGAGTATCACTCAGTCCTTCTACTCAGTCCTTGTACTCAGTATCACTATCTGATACTGAGTACTGATACTGAGTTCCAATACTGATCACTCAGTATCAGACCTAAACTTAGCTATATTATTCTACATATTAATCAAAGCTAGTCTAGGTTGTTTTGTTATCTTAAGATCCAAAGGGGCAAGGTTTTTTTTGCCTTAACAATCTCCCCTTATCTAATGATAACAAAACAATTACAAAGAGATAAAAAAAATACAACAGCATAGGTAGCAATATCTTCTTCTTCATTTGCTGTTGATGGCTTCATTCTCATAGAAGACTTCTTGTTTAATGTGGACAAACTCTTCTCTGCTTTTGAGTTCATCCCTTCTACTATTCAGAACTGCAACAATCTTCTTTCTGAACCAAGAGTCTTCTTTCTTGGTGATCATCCACTTCAGTCCAACAAGGTGACTGATTTGAGCTCTTGGTAGATCTTCTTCATAAATGAAGCACTCTCTATCCTCTGAGTCAGTATACATATATCCAGAAGTTGGATATATGACACTCTTTTGATCCTGAAAGATAAGGTTAGGAGGAAGAGGGTACTTTCTAAGATACTTGTATGTATGAAGGCATTCTGGTCTGTTGTTTGAGTAAGCCTCAGTCATCACACTGAGTGTTCTGTACTCTATTTCATGAAGTAAGTCCTTCTCATAACATACTGCAGCTACTGCACAGATCTCATCCAAGACTATTTGATCATAAGTTGATTTCTTTGGAAGCTCTTTGATCAGTCTTGTGATCTTCACCCAGTCTTGAAGACCAATTCTTTGAATATCATGAATAAATATCTTCATGGGGGGACTGGTTAAGCCAGTACAAGTGATAGTGATTTTTCCTTCTTTGAGCTTCACTTTTACTTTATTGACATCCAGATTTAACCAATGTATCCCCCTTACATTTGGAAATGTTTTGGTCCTCATGAACTCCTTCCTTTCTTCCTTATACTGAGTCCTGGCAGCAACCATATTCCAGTAATGTTGAATATGGTCTGGACCCTTTCTTGAGATTCTATGGGAAGGACCAGGAGTATCAGTATCTGGGTCAGATTATGGTTCAGTTTTGACTCCTAACTCTTGCTCATATAAAAATCTTTCTTGTTCTGCCCAGAGTTGTTGAGGAGTCAATCTTGGAGCCTGCTCGGTATCACTGTCCCTTGTATGAACAGGTCTTCTTTGTCTTGTTACCAAAGGAGCAGATTCCTCACTTGATTCAGAAGAAGTGAGAACAGCATTGATAGGTCTTCTTGATAAGGAGCTCCTTCTTCTAATTACCAGATTTTCTGGTTCTTCATCATCCGAGGATGATGATGAAGAACTTTCTTGTTCTACCAGATTTAGTGCATAGTTTACTAAATCTGGTTCTTCATCTTCATCATCAGCAATAGGCCAGATGAAAGGCCTATAGACCACAATTTGCAGATTATTCTCTTCAAGAGCAGGTGGCTCAGAATAAGTTTGATGTGGTTGGTCAGTATGAGTCTCCCCCTGAGTAAATGCTGACCTAGTTCTTTGTCTTCTTCTCTCATACTGAATGCGAAATGGCTCAGTATAACAACTGGTATCAGAGCATGCTAAATAAACTCTTATTTAGTCGATCTATAACCCTGGCAGCCATTTCCTACATCTATCCCTCCAACAATCAAAAATCCAAGATGTCTACAATTGTTGCACCTATTATGTCTGGAAAGGGAGTACCCATCTTTGATGGAAAAGACTTCCATCAATGGAAGCTTAAAGCTCAGTGGTATCTTGAATCTATTCACCATGAGATGCTCACTGTGCTATATGATGGTCCCATCATTCCACAAACTGTGGAACCTGTTGCTGCTACTGATGATGCTCCTGAGAGCATAAGAACTGTACCTAAACTAAAGCACAACTGGACTGATACTGACCGTCAGTTGTATGCTTTAGACTCCAGAGCTAAAGGGGTGATTGGTAATGCTGTTACCAAAGAGATACTTAATGCAATTATGAAATTGCCAACAGCAAAGGCTATGTGGGATAGTCTATCAGTCACCTATGAAGGCACAGCAAAGGTGAAGTTGCAAAGAAAAAGCAACATGAGAAGGAAATATGAAAACTTCTTCTCAACTCCTAATGAAGACATCACCACTCTCTATAACAGGTTCAATACTGTTATCCATGATTTAATCAGTGTAGGCATTGTGAAAGAGGAAGGAGAGCTTGTTCAAAAGTTCCTGGATAGTCTTCCTCAACAATTTCTTGACATGACAAACTCTGTCAATGCTGCTAACAACATTGAGTCATACACTCTTCAAACCTTGTATGGTCTAATGTTGAATCATGAGGAGAATAATGCTGCAAGACTGATCAACTGGAAGAAAACAGACAAGTCTTCCACTGGTATGGCTCTAGTTGTGCAACAGGCTTATACTGTGACTGAGCCAGATGAACCAGAAGTTGATCTTGCTGATGCTGAGGCAGAAGAGCTTGAAACTCAAATGGCTCTCATGTCTATGAAGCTGGATCAGTTGAAGAAGAAGAGGCATGGTGTTAGCTCTTCTAATACTGACCCAAGATCAGGTCTGTGCTATAGGTGTGGAAAGCCTGGACATATTGCTGCAAATTGTCATACCAAGTCTTCTAAGACTGACCAAAATGACAAGATTGCATACCGAGCAAAAAGGTATAGAGACAAATATGTCAAGCTGAAAAATTGGAGCAAGGGCAAGAGGGCAGAAGGGAATGGAGCACCTCATCAAGCACTTTACTCAGAAGCCTGGATGGATGAAGACTTAAGTGATGATGAGGAAGAGATTGAGAATAAAGCTTTTATGGCTTTCACTGAAGATGATTTGAAGAGCTCCTTTGAAAAGGATATCAAAGAGGCTGAGAGGATGAGTGTTCATACTGATTGGGATTCCACTCAGTTGTACAAGGTAAGTTCCTTTCAAACTTATTCAGTGAATGAAAAAACTAAGATTTTTGAGTATATGCTTGTTGATCTTAAAACTTCTGTACAAAAAGAAAAAGCTTTAAAATTAACAATTAAAGAACTTGAAAGGGTAAATAATGAAAACTTGGATAAATTAGCAAAATATAAAGATTTAGAACTAAACTTTTCAGATTTAAAAGACATTAACCAAAGATCAGCTGATAAAGCTCATTTACACAAACTTGAAAAAGAGAAATTTGAAAAACAGTGTAAATCTTGGGGAAATGCTTCAATAAAATTAAATAAATGTTTAAATCAACAATTCCCAGAAAATGTGAGGGCTGCACTTGGTGTTGATCCTCAATTTAAGAATAGGAACAATTTTGCTGATTTATTTGAAGAGTTTTCTACTATGAACTCTATTAATTTTGTAAAAGCTAAAATTTTATGTGAAGTTGGGTGTCAAACTGAGTCAGATGATGAAGAAAAGGAAATTTTATGTGAAGTTGGGTGTCAAACTGAGTCAGATGATGAGGAAAATGAAATTTTATGTGAAGTTGGATGTCAAAATGAAATTTTCGAAAAACCTATTGGTCCCTCCATCTGCTCAAAGTGCTACACTGAGCTGCAAGAACCCAGTATTGAATTTTCTATAAAAGAAATTTCTGATACTGAGCTCCCAATAGTTCAGTATGACACCTCTGCTGTTCCACCTTTTGAATTATTATTTAATACAACAACTTTTGAATTATATAATGATAATAAGACAACTTCTATCTCCAATGTTTCATCTAATACAGAAGTTGTAGGAACAGAAACATCATATACTGAGAAATCTAAAGAACCTGCTAAAGTTGTTTCGTCAAAACATGATAAACAAAAACCAACTTTAACTAGATCCTTAGTTGGCAGAGACCTGAAGTCTATCGGCCCGAACACCACTTCGACCGAACATCCCTCTTTGGCCCGAACTCTTCAATATGCAAGATTGTGTGACAAAAGGTGCTATACTAAAACATTCATAACTTTCAGCTCGGGTGTCCGTTTCACGCCCACGAGTAACCAAAATAGCTGGTTCGTTCATCGCTGCCAAGAACAAGTTCGGCCCGAACTCTTCACTGTTCCCGGCCTGAACTTTATTTTCGGCCCGAACTTCAACCTCGGCCCGAACTCCGACCTCGGCCCGAACTTCAACCTCGTCCCGAACATCATCCTCGGCCCGAACACCGAACTTCGGCCCGAACACCACTTCGGCCCGAACACCACTTCGGCCTGAACATCCCACTTCGGCCCGAACACCACTTTGGCCCGAACATCCCTCTTCGGCCCGAACTCTTCAATACCCAAGATTGTGTGACAAAAGTTGCTATACTAAAACATTTATAACTTTCAGCTCGGGTGTCCGTTTCACGCCCACGAGTAACCAAAATAGCTGGTTCGTTCGTCGCTGCCAAGAACAAGTTCGGCCCGAACTCTTCACTGTTCCCGGCCCGAACTTCGTTTTCGGCCCGAACTTCAACCTCGGCCCGAACTTCAACCTCGGCCCGAACTCCGACCTCGGCACGAACTTCAACCTCGGCCCGAACATCATCCTCGGCCTGAACATCGAACTTCGGCCCGAACACCACTTCGGCCCGAACACCACTCCGGCCCGAACATCCCACTTCGGCCTGAACATCCCTCTTCGGCCCGAACTCTTCAATATCCAAGATTGTGTGACAAAAGGTGCTATACTAAACACTCATAACTTTCTGCTCGGGTGTCTGTTTCACGCCCACTTGTAACCAAAATAGCTGGTTCGTTCGTCACTGCCAAGAACAAGTTCGGCCCGAACTCTTCACTGCTCCCGGCCCGAACTTCATTTTCGGCCCGAACTTCAACCTCGGCCCGAACTTCAACCTCGGCCCGAACTTCAACCTCGGCCCGAACTCCGACCTCGGCCTGAACTTCAACGTCGGCCCGAACATCATCCTCGGCGCGAACACCGAACTTCGGCCCGAACACCACTTCGGCCCGAACACCACTCCGGCCCGAACATCCCACTTCGGCCCGAACACCACTTCGGCCCGAACATCCCTCTTCGGCCCGAACTCTTCAATATCCAAGATTGTGTGACAAAAGGTGCTATACTAAAACATTCATAACTTTCAGCTCGGGTGTCCGTTTCACGCCCACGAGTAACCAAAATAGCTGGTTCGTTCGTCGCTGCCAAGAACAAGTTCGGCCCGAACTCTTCACTGTTCCCGGCCCGAATTTCATTTTCGGCCCGAACTTCAACCTCGGCCCGAACTTCAACCTCGGCCCGAACTCCGACCCCGGCCCGAACTTCAACCTCGGCCCGAACATCATCCTCGGCCCGAACACCGAACTTCGGCCCGAACACCACTTCGGCCCGAACACCACTTCGGCCCGAACATCCCACTTCGGCCCGAACACCACTTCGGCCCGAACATCCCTCTTCGGCCCGTACTCTTCAATATCCAAGATTGTGTGACAAAAGGTGCTATACTAAAACATTCATAACTTTCAGCTCGGGTGTCCGTTTCACGCCCACGAGTAACCAAAATAGCTGGTTGGTTCGTCACTGCCAAGAACAAGTTCGGCCCGAACTCTTCACTGTTCCCGGCCCGAACTTCATTTTCGGCCCGAACTTCAACCTCGGCCCGAACTGCAACCTCGGCCCGTACTCCGACCTCGGCCCGAACTTCAACCTCGGCCCGAACATCATCCTCGGCCCGAACACCGAACTTCGGCCCGAACACCACTTCGACTCGAACACCACTTCGGCCCGAACATCCCACTTCGGCCCGAACACCACTTCGGCCCGAACATCCCACTTCGGCCCGAACTCTTCAATATCCAAGATTGTGTGACAAAAGGTGCTATACTAAAACATTCATAACTTTCAGCTCGGGTGTCCGTTTCACGCCCACGGGTAACCAAAATAGCTGGTTCGTTCGTCGCTGCCAAGAACAAGTTCGGCCCGAACTCTTCACTGTTCCCGGCCCGAACTTCATTTTCGGCCCGAACTTCAACCTCGGCCCCAACTCCGACCTCGGCCCGAACTTTAACCTCGGCCCGAACATCATCCTCGGCCCGAACATCGAACTTCGGCCCGAACACCACTTCGGCCCGAACACCACTTCGGCCCGAACATCCCACTTCGGCCAGAACACCACTTCGGCCCGAACATCCCTCTTCGGCCCGAACTCTTCACTATCCAAGATTGTGTGACAAAAGGTGCTATACTAAAACATTAATAACTTTCAGCTCGGGTGTCCGTTTCACGCCCACGAGTAACCAAAATAGCTGGTTCGTTCGTCGCTGCCAAGAACAAGTTCGGCCCGAACTCTTCACTGTTCCCGGCCCGAACTTCATTTTCGGCCCGAACTTCAACCTCGGCCCGAACTGCAACCTCGGCCCGAACTCCGACCTCGGCCCGAACTTCAACATCGGCTCGAACATCATCCTCGGCCCGAACACCGAACTTCACCCCGAACACCACTTCGACCCGAACACCACTCCGGCCCGAACATCCCACTTCGGCCCGAACACCACTTCGGCCCGAACATCCCTCTTCGGCCCGAACTCTTCAATATCCAAGATTGTGTGACAAAAGGTGCTATACTAAAACATTCATAACTTTCAGCTCGGGTGTCCGTTTCACGCCCACGAGTAACCAAAATAGCTGGTTCGTTCGTCGCTGCCAAGAACAAGTTCGGCCCGAACTCTTCACTGTTCCCGGCCCGAATTTCATTTTCGGCCCGAACTTCAACCTCGGCCCGAACTCCGACCTCGGCCCGAACTTCAACCTCGGCCCGAACATCATCCTCAGCCCGAACACCGAACTTCGGCCCGAACACCACTTCGGCCCGAACACCACTTCGGCCCGAACATCCCACTTCGGCCAGAACACCACTTCGGCCCGAACATCCCTCTTTGGCCCGAACTCTTCACTATCCAAGATTGTGTGACAAAAGGTGCTATACTAAAACATTAATAACTTTCAGCTCGGGTGTCCGTTTCACGCCCACGAGTAACCAAAATAGCCGGTTCGTTCGTCACTGCCAAGAACAAGTTCGGCCCGAACTCTTCATTGTTCCCGGCCCGAACTTCATTTTCGGCCCGAACTTCAACCTCGGCCCGAACTGCAACCTCGGCCCGAACTCCGACCTCGGCCCGAACTTCAACCTCGGCTCGAACATCATCCTCGGCCCGAACACCGAACTTCGCCCCGAACACCACTTCGACCCGAACACCACTCCGGTCCGAACATCCCACTTCGGCCCGAACACCACTTCGGCCCGAACATCCCTCTTCGGCCCGAACTCTTCAATATCCAAGATTGTGTGACAAAAGGTGCTATACTAAAACATTCATAACTTTCAGCTCGGGTGTCCGTTTCACGCCCACGAGTAACCAAAATAGCTGGTTCGTTCGTCGCTGCCAAGAACAAGTTCGGCCCGAACTCTTCACTGTTCCCGGCCCGAATTTCATTTTCGGCCCGAACTTCAACCTCGGCCCGAACTTCAACCTCGGCCCGAACTCCGACCTCGGCCCGAACTTCAACCTCGGCCCGAACATCATCCTCAGCCCGAACACCGAACTTCGGCCCGAACACCACTTCGGCCCGAACATCCCACTTCGGCCCGAACACCACTTCGGCCCGAACATCCCTCTTCGGCCCGAACTCTTCAATATCCAAGATTGTGTGACAAAAGGTGCTATACTAAAACATTCATAACTTTCAGCTCGGGTATCCGTTTCACGCCCACGAGTAACCAAAATAGCTGGTTCGTTCGTCGCTGCCAAGAACAAGTTCGGCCCGAACTCTTCACTGGTCCCGGCCCGAACTTCATTTTCGGCCCGAACTTCAACCTCGGCTCGAACTTCAACCTCGGCCCGAACTCCGACCTCGGCCCAAACTTCAACCTCGGCCCGAACATCATCCTCGGCCCGAACACCGAACTTCGGCCCGAGCACCACTTCGGCCCGAACACCACTTCGGCCCGACCATCCCACTTCGGCCCGAACACCACTTCGGCCCGAACATCCCTCTTCGGCCCGAACTCTTCAATATCCAAGATTGTGTGACAAAAGGTGCTATACTAAAACATTAATAACTTTCAGCTCGGGTGTCCGTTTCACGCCCACGAGTAACCAAAATAGCTGGTTCGTTCGTCACTGCCAAGAACAAGTTCGGCCCGAACTCTTCACTGTTCCCGGCCCGAACTTCAACCTCGGCCCGAACTGCAACCTCGGCCCGAACTCCGACCTCGGCCCGAACTTCAATCTCGGCCCGAACATCATCCTCGGCCCGAACACCGAACTTTGGCCCGAACACCACTTCGACCCGAACACCACTTCGGCCCGAACATCCCACTTCGGCCCGAACACCACTTCGGCCCGAACATCCCTCTTCGGCCCGAACTCTTCAATATCCAAGATTGTGTGACAAAAGGTGCTATACTAAAACATTCATAACTTTCAGCTCGGGTGTCCGTTTCACGCCCACGAGTAACCAAAATAGCTGGTTCGTTCGTCGCTGCGAAGAACAAGTTCGGCCCGAACTCTTCACTGTTCCCGGCCCGAACTTCATTTTCGGCCCGAACTTCAACCTCGGCCCGAACTTCAACCTCGGCCCGAACTCCGACCTCGGCCCGAACTTCAACCTCGTCCCGAACATCATCCTCGGCCCGAACACCGAACTTCGGCCCGAACACCACTTCGGCCCGAACACCACTTCGGCCTGAACATCCCACTTCGGCCCGAACACCACTTTGGCCCGAACATCCCTCTTCGGCCCGAACTCTTCAATATCCAAGATTGTGTGACAAAAGTTGCTATACTAAAACATTTATAACTTTCAGCTCGGGTGTCCGTTTCACGCCCACGAGTAACCAAAATAGCTGGTTCGTTCGTCACTGCCAAGAACAAGTTCGGCCCGAACTCTTCACTGTTCCCGGCCCGAACTTCATTTTCGGCCCGAACTTCAACCTCGGCCCGAACTGCAACCTCGGCCCGAACTCCGACCTCGGCCCGAACATCAACCTGGGCCCGAACATCATCCTCGGCCCGAACACCGAACTTCGGCCCGAACACCACTTCGGCCCGAACATCCCTCTTCATTTTCGGCCCGAACTTCAACCTCGGCCCGAACTTCAACCTCGGCCCGAACTGCAACCTCGGCCAGAACTCCGACCTCGGCCCGAACTTCAACCTCGGCCCGAACATCATCCTCGGCCCGAACACCGAACTTCGGGCCGAACACCACTTCGGCCCGAACACCACTTCGGCCCGAACATCCCACTTCGGCCCGAACACCACCTCGGCCTGAACTTCAACCTCGGCCCGAACATCATCCTCGGCCCGAACACCGAACTTCGGCCCGAACACCACTTCGGCCCGAACATCCCACTTCGGCCGAACATCCCTCTTCGGCCCGAACTCTTCAATATCCAAGATTGTGTGACAAAAGGTGCTATACTAAAACATTCATAACTTTCAGCTCGGGTGTCCGTTTCACGCCCACGAGTAACCAAAATAGCTGGTTGGTTCGTCGCTGCCAAGAACAAGTTCGGCCCGAACTCTTCACTGTTCCCGGCCCGAATTTCATTTTCGGCCCGAACTTCAACCTCGGCCCGAACTTCAACCTCGGCCCGAACTCCGACCTCGGCCCGAACTTCAACCTCGGCCCGAACATCATCCTCAGCCCGAACACCGAACTTCGGCCCGAACACCACTTCGGCCCGAACACCACTTCGGCCCGAACATCCCACTTCGGCCCGAACACCACTTCGGCCCGAACATCCCTCTTCGGCCCGAACTCTTCAATATCCAAGATTGTGTGACAAAAGGTGCTATACTAAAACATTCATAACTTTCAGCTCGGGTATCCGTTTCACGCCCACGAGTAACCAAAATAGCTGGTTCGTTCGTCGCTGCCAAGAACAAGTTCGGCCCGAACTCTTCACTGTTCCCGGCCCGAACTTCATTTTCGGCCCGAACTTCAACCTCGGCTCGAACTTCAACCACGGCCCGAACTCCGACCTCGGCCCGAACTTCAACCTCGGCCCGAACATCATCCTCGGCCCGAACACCGAACTTCGGCCCGAGCACCACTTCGGCCCGAACACCACTTCGGCCCGACCATCCCACTTCGGCCCGAACACCACTTCGGCCCGAACATCCCTCTTCGGCCCGAACTCTTCAATATCCAAGATTGTGTGACAAAAGGTGCTATACTAAAACATTAATAACTTTCAGCTCGGGTGTCCGTTTCACGCCCACGAGTAACCAAAATAGCTGGTTCGTTCGTCACTGCCAAGAACAAGTTCGGCCCGAACTCTTCACTGTTCCCGGCCCGAACTTCAACCTCGGCCCGAACTGCAACCTCGGCCCGAACTCCGACCTCGGCCCGAACTTCAACCTCGGCCCGAACATCATCCTCGGCCCGAACACCGAACTTTGGCCCGAACACCACTTCGACCCGAACACCACTTCGGCCCGAACATCCCACTTCGGCCCGAACACCACTTCGGCCCGAACATCCCTCTTCGGCCCGAACTCTTCAATATCCAAGATTGTGTGACAAAAGGTGCTATACTAAAACATTCATAACTTTCAGCTCGGGTGTCCGTTTCACGCCCACGAGTAACCAAAATAGCTGGTTCGTTCGTCGCTGCGAAGAACAAGTTCGGCCCGAACTCTTCACTGTTCCCGGCCCGAACTTCATTTTCGGCCCGAACTTCAACCTCGGCCCGAACTTCAACCTCGGCCCGAACTCCGACCTCGGCCCGAACTTCAACCTTGTCCCGAACATCATCCTCGGCCCTAACACCGAACTTCGGCCCGAACACCACTTCGGCCCGAACACCACTTCGGCCTGAACATCCCACTTCGGCCCGAACACCACTTTGGCCCGAACATCCCTCTTCGGCCCGAACTCTTCAATATCCAAGATTGTGTGACAAAAGTTGCTATACTAAAACATTTATAACTTTCAGCTCGGGTGTCCGTTTCACGCCCACGAGTAACCAAAATAGCTGGTTCGTTCGTCACTGCCAAGAACAAGTTCGGCCCGAACTCTTCACTGTTCCCGGCCCGAACTTCATTTTCGGCCCGAACTTCAACCTCGGCCCGAACTGCAACCTCGGCCCGAACTCCGACCTCGGCCCGAACATCAACCTGGGCCCGAACATCATCCTCGGCCCGAACACCGAACTTCGGCCCGAACACCACTTCGGCCCGAACACCACTTCGGCCCGAACATCCCTCTTCATTTTCGGCCCGAACTTCAACCTCGGCCCGAACTTCATCCTCGGCCCGAACTGCAACCTCGGCCAGAACTCCGACCTCGGCCCGAACTTCAACCTCGGCCCGAACATCATCCTCGGCCCGAACACCGAACTTCGGGCCGAACACCACTTCGGCCCGAACACCACTTCGGCCCGAACATCCCACTTCGGCCCGAACACCACCTCGGCCCGAACTTCAACCTCGGCCCGAACATCATCCTCGGCCCGAACACCGAACTTCGGCCCGAACACCACTTCGGCCCGAACATCCCACTTCGGCCGAACATCCCTCTTCGGCCCGAACTCTTCAATATCCAAGATTGTGTGACAAAAGGTGCTATACTAAAACATTCATAACTTTCAGCTCGGGTGTCCGTTTCACGCCCACGAGTAACCAAAATAGCTGGTTCGTTCGTCACTGCCAAGAACAAGTTCGGCCCGAACTCTTCACTGTTCCCGGCCCGAACTTCATTTTCGGCCCGAACTTCAACCTCGGCCCGAACTGCAACCTCGGCCCGAACTCCGACCTCGGCCCGAACATCAACCTGGGCCCGAACATCATCCTCGGCCCGAACACCGAACTTCGGCCCGAACACCACTTCGGCCCGAACACCACTTCGGCCCGAACATCCCTCTTCATTTTCGGCCCGAACTTCAACCTCGGCCCGAACTTCAACCTCGGCCCGAACTGCAACCTCGGCCAGAACTCCGACCTCGGCCCGAACTTCAACCTCGGCCCGAACATCATCCTCGGCCCGAACACCGAACTTCGGGCCGAACACCACTTCGGCCCGAACACCACTTCGGCCCGAACATCCCACTTCGGCCCGAACACCACCTCGGCCCGAACTTCAACCTCGGCCCGAACATCATCCTCGGCCCGAACACCGAACTTCGGCCCGAACACCACTTCGGCCCGAACATCCCACTTCGGCCGAACATCCCTCTTCGGCCCGAACTCTTCAATATCCAAGATTGTGTGACAAAAGGTGCTATACTAAAACATTCATAACTTTCAGCTCGGGTGTCCGTTTCACGCCCACGAGTAACCAAAATAGCTGGTTGGTTCGTCGCTGCCAAGAACAAGTTCGGCCCGAACTCTTCACTGTTCCCGGCCCGAATTTCATTTTCGGCCCGAACTTCAACCTCGGCCCGAACTTCAACCTCGGCCCGAACTCCGACCTCGGCCCGAACTTCAACCTCGGCCCGAACATCATCCTCAGCCCGAACACCGAACTTCGGCCCGAACACCACTTCGGCCCGAACACCACTTCGGCCCGAACATCCCACTTCGGCCCGAACACCACTTCGGCCCGAACATCCCTCTTCGGCCCGAACTCTTCAATATCCAAGATTGTGTGACAAAAGGTGCTATACTAAAACATTCATAACTTTCAGCTCGGGTATCCGTTTCACGCCCACGAGTAACCAAAATAGCTGGTTCGTTCGTCGCTGCCAAGAACAAGTTCGGCCCGAACTCTTCACTGTTCCCGGCCCGAACTTCATTTTCGGCCCGAACTTCAACCTCGGCTCGAACTTCAACCTCGGCCCGAACTCCGACCTCGGCCCGAACTTCAACCTCGGCCCGAACATCATCCTCGGCCCGAACACCGAACTTCGGCCCGAGCACCACTTCGGCCCGAACACCACTTCGGCCCGACCATCCCACTTCGGCCCGAACACCACTTCGGCCCGAACATCCCTCTTCGGCCCGAACTCTTCAATATCCAAGATTGTGTGACAAAAGGTGCTATACTAAAACATTAATAACTTTCAGCTCGGGTGTCCGTTTCACGCCCACGAGTAACCAAAATAGCTGGTTCGTTCGTCACTGCCAAGAACAAGTTCGGCCCGAACTCTTCACTGTTCCCGGCCCGAACTTCAACCTCGGCCCGAACTGCAACCTCGGCCCGAACTCCGACCTCGGCCCGAACTTCAACCTCGGCCCGAACATCATCCTCGGCCCGAACACCGAACTTTGGCCCGAACACCACTTCGACCCGAACACCACTTCGGCCCGAACATCCCACTTCGGCCCGAACACCACTTCGGCCCGAACATCCCTCTTCGGCCCGAACTCTTCAATATCCAAGATTGTGTGACAAAAGGTGCTATACTAAAACATTCATAACTTTCAGCTCGGGTGTCCGTTTCACGCCCACGAGTAACCAAAATAGCTGGTTCGTTCGTCACTGCCAAGAACAAGTTCGGCCCGAACTCTTCACTGTTCCCGGCCCGAACTTCATTTTCGGCCCGAACTTCAACCTCGGCCCGAACTGCAACCTCGGCCCGAACTCCGACCTCGGCCCGAACATCAACCTCGGCCCGAACATCATCCTCGGCCCGAACACCGAACTTCGGCCCGAACACCACTTCGGCCCGAACACCACTTCGGCCAGAACATCCCTCTTTATTTTCGGCCCGAACTTCAACCTCGGCCCGAACTTCAACCTCGGCCCGAACTGCAACCTCGGCCAGAACTCCGACCTCGGCCCGAACTTCAACCTCGGCCCGAACATCATCCTCGGCCCGAACACCGAACTTCGGCCCGAACACCACTTCGGCCCGAACACCACTTCGGCCCGAACATCCCACTTCGGCCCGAACACCTCCTCGGCCCGAACTTCAACCTCGGCCCGAACATCATCCTCGGCCCGAACACCGAACTTCGGCCTGAACATCCCACTTCGGCCCGAACACCACTTTGGCCCGAACATCCCTCTTCGGCCCGAACTCTTCAATATCCAAGATTGTGTGACAAAAGGTGCTATACTAAAACATTCATAACTTTCAGCTCGGGTGTCCGTTTCACGCCCACGAGTAACCAAAATAGCTGGTTGGTTCGTCGCTGCCAAGAACAAGTTCGGCCCGAACTCTTCACTGTTCCCGGCCCGAATTTCATTTTCGGCCCGAACTTCAACCTCGGCCCGAACTTCAACCTCGGCCCGAACTCCGACCTCGGCCCGAACTTCAACCTCGGCCCGAACATCATCCTCAGCCCGAACACCGAACTTCGGCCCGAACACCACTTCGGCCCGAACACCACTTCGGCCCGAACATCCCACTTCGGCCCGAACACCACTTCGGCCCGAACATCCCTCTTCGGCCCGAACTCTTCAATATCCAAGATTGTGTGACAAAAGGTGCTATACTAAAACATTCATAACTTTCAGCTCGGGTATCCGTTTCACGCCCACGAGTAACCAAAATAGCTGGTTCGTTCGTCGCTGCCAAGAACAAGTTCGGCCCGAACTCTTCACTGTTCCCGGCCCGAACTTCATTTTCGGCCCGAACTTCAACCTCGGCTCGAACTTCAACCTCGGCCCGAACTCCGACCTCGGCCCGAACTTCAACCTCGGCCCGAACATCATCCTCGGCCCGAACACCGAACTTCGGCCCGAGCACCACTTCGGCCCGAACACCACTTCGGCCCGACCATCCCACTTCGGCCCGAACACCACTTCGGCCCGAACATCCCTCTTCGGCCCGAACTCTTCAATATCCAAGATTGTGTGACAAAAGGTGCTATACTAAAACATTAATAACTTTCAGCTCGGGTGTCCGTTTCACGCCCACGAGTAACCAAAATAGCTGGTTCGTTCGTCACTGCCAAGAACAAGTTCGGCCCGAACTCTTCACTGTTCCCGGCCCGAACTTCAACCTCGGCCCGAACTGCAACCTCGGCCCGAACTCCGACCTCGGCCCGAACTTCAACCTCGGCCCGAACATCATCCTCGGCCCGAACACCGAACTTTGGCCCGAACACCACTTCGACCCGAACACCACTTCGGCCCGAACATCCCACTTCGGCCCGAACACCACTTCGGCCCGAACATCCCTCTTCGGCCCGAACTCTTCAATATCCAAGATTGTGTGACAAAAGGTGCTATACTAAAACATTCATAACTTTCAGCTCGGGTGTCCGTTTCACGCCCACGAGTAACCAAAATAGCTGGTTCGTTCGTCACTGCCAAGAACAAGTTCGGCCCGAACTCTTCACTGTTCCCGGCCCGAACTTCATTTTCGGCCCGAACTTCAACCTCGGCCCGAACTGCAACCTCGGCCCGAACTCCGACCTCGGCCCGAACATCAACCTCGGCCCGAACATCATCCTCGGCCCGAACACCGAACTTCGGCCCGAACACCACTTCGGCCCGAACACCACTTCGGCCAGAACATCCCTCTTTATTTTCGGCCCGAACTTCAACCTCGGCCCGAACTTCAACCTCGGCCCGAACTGCAACCTCGGCCAGAACTCCGACCTCGGCCCGAACTTCAACCTCGGCCCGAACATCATCCTCGGCCCGAACACCGAACTTCGGCCCGAACACCACTTCGGCCCGAACACCACTTCGGCCCGAACATCCCACTTCGGCCCGAACACCACCTCGGCCCGAACTTCAACCTCGGCCCGAACATCATCCTCGGCCCGAACACCGAACTTCGGCCTGAACATCTCACTTCGGCCCGAACACCACTTTGGCCCGAACATCCCTCTTCGGCCCGAACTCTTCAATATCCAAGATTGTGTGACAAAAGGTGCTATACTAAAACATTCATAACTTTCAGCTCGGGTGTCCGTTTCACGCCCACGAGTAACCAAAATAGCTGGTTCGTTCGTCGCTGCCAAGAACAAGTTCGGCCCGAACTCTTCACTGTTCCCGGCCCGAATTTCATTTTCGGCCCGAACTTCAACCTCGGCCCGAACTTCAACCTCGGCCCGAACTCCGACCTCGGCCCGAACTTCAACCTCGGCCCGAACATCATCCTCAGCCCGAACACCGAACTTCGGCCCGAACACCACTTCGGCCCGAACACCACTTCGGCCCGAACATCCCACTTCGGCCCGAACACCACTTCGGCCCGAACATCCCTCTTCGGCCCGAACTCTTCAATATCCAAGATTGTGTGACAAAAGGTGCTATACTAAAACATTCATAACTTTCAGCTCGGGTATCCGTTTCACGCCCACGAGTAACCAAAATAGCTGGTTCGTTCGTCGCTGCCAAGAACAAGTTCGGCCCGAACTCTTCACTGTTCCCGGCCCGAACTTCATTTTCGGCCCGAACTTCAACCTCGGCTCGAACTTCAACCTCGGCCCGAACTCCGACCTCGGCCCGAACTTCAACCTCGGCCCGAACATCATCCTCGGCCCGAACACCGAACTTCGGCCCGAGCACCACTTCGGCCCGAACACCACTTCGGCCCGACCATCCCACTTCGGCCCGAACACCACTTCGGCCCGAACATCCCTCTTCGGCCCGAACTCTTCAATATCCAAGATTGTGTGACAAAAGGTGCTATACTAAAACATTAATAACTTTCAGCTCGGGTGTCCGTTTCACGCCCACGAGTAACCAAAATAGCTGGTTCGTTCGTCACTGCCAAGAACAAGTTCGGCCCGAACTCTTCACTGTTCCCGGCCCGAACTTCAACCTCGGCCCGAACTGCAACCTCGGCCCGAACTCCGACCTCGGCCCGAACTTCAACCTCGGCCCGAACATCATCCTCGGCCCGAACACCGAACTTTGGCCCGAACACCACTTCGACCCGAACACCACTTCGGCCCGAACATCCCACTTCGGCCCGAACACCACTTCGGCCCGAACATCCCTCTTCGGCCCGAACTCTTCAATATCCAAGATTGTGTGACAAAAGGTGCTATACTAAAACATTCATAACTTTCAGCTCGGGTGTCCGTTTCACGCCCACGAGTAACCAAAATAGCTGGTTCGTTCGTCGCTGCGAAGAACAAGTTCGGCCCGAACTCTTCACTGTTCCCGGCCCGAACTTCATTTTCAGCCCGAACTTAACCTCGGCCCGAACTGCAACCTCGGCCCGAACTCCGACCTCGGCCCGAACATCAACCTCGGCCCGAACATCATCCTCGGCCCGAACACCGAACTTCGGCCCGAACACCACTTCGGCCCGAACACCACTTCGGCCCGAACATCCCTCTTCATTTTCGGCCCGAACTTCAACCTCGGCCCGAACGTCAACCTCGGCCCGAACTGCAACCTCGGCCAGAACTCCGACCTCGGCCCGAACTTCAACCTCGGCCCGAACATCATCCTCGGCCCGAACACCGAACTTCGGCCCGAACACCACTTCGGCCCGAACATCCCACTTCGGCCCGAACACCACCTCGGCCCGAACTTCAACCTCGGCCCGAACATCATCCTCGGCCCGAACACCGAACTTCGGCCCGAACACCACTTCGGCCCGAACACCACTTCGGCCCGAACATCCCACTTCGGCCGAACATCCCTCTTCGGCCCGAACTCTTCAATATCCAAGATTGTGTGACAAAAGGTGCTATACTAAAACATTCATAACTTTCAGCTCGGGTGTCCGTTTCACGCCCACGAGTAACCAAAATAGCTGGTTCGTTCGTCGCTGCCAAGAACAAGTTCGGCCCGAACTCTTCACTTTTCCCGGCCAGAACTTCATTTTCGGCCCGAACTTCAACCTCGGCCCGAACTTCAACCTCGGCCCGAACTCCGACCTCGGCCCGAACTTCAACCTCGGCCCGAACATCATCCTCGGCCCGAACACCGAACTTCGGCCCGAACATCACTTCGGCCCGAACATCCCACTTCGGCCCGAACACCACTTCGGCCGAACATCCCTCTTCGGCCCGAACTCTTCAATATCCAAGATTGTGTGACAAAAGGTGCTATACTAAAACATTCATAACTTTCAGCTCGGGTGTCCGTTTCACGCCCACGAGTAACCAAAATAGCTGGTTCGTTCGTCGCTGCGAAGAACAAGTTCGGCCCGAACTCTTCACTGTTCCCGGCCCGAACTTCATTTTCGGCCCGAACTTCAACCTCGGCCCGAACTTCAACCTCGGCCCGAACTCCGACCTCGGCCCGAACTTCAACCTCGTCCCGAACATCATCCTCGGCCCGAACACCGAACTTCGGCCCGAACACCACTTCGGCCCGAACACCACTTCGGCCCGAACATCCCACTTTGGCCCGAACACCACTTCGGCCCGAACATCACTCTTCGCCCCAAACTCTTCAATATCCAAGATTGTGTGACAAAAGGTGCTATACTAAAACAATCATAACTTTCAGTTCGGGTGTCCGTTTCACGCCCACGAGTAAGCAAAATAATTGGTTCGTTCGTCAATGCCAAGAACAAGTTCGGCCCGAACTCTTCACTGTTCCCGGCCCGAACTTCATTTCTGTCCCGAACTTCAACCTCGGCCCGAACTCCGACCTCGGCCCGAACTTCAACCTCGGCCCGAACATCATCCTCGGCCCGAACACCGAACTTCAGCCCGAACACCACTTCGGCCCGAACACCAATTCGGCCCGAACATCCCACTTCAGCCCGAACACCACTTCGGCCCGAACATCCCTCTTCGGCCTGAACTCTTCAATATCCAAGATTGTGTGACAAAAGGTGCTATACTAAAACATTCATAACTTTCAGCTCGGGTGTCCGTTTCACGCCCACGAGTAACCAAAATAGCTGGTTCGTTCGTCACTTCCAAGAACAAGTTCGGCCCAAACTCTTCACTGTTCCCGACCCGAACTTCATTTTCGGCCCGAACTTCAACCTCGACCCGAACTCCGACCTCGGCCCGAACTTCAACCTCGGCCCGAACACCGAACTTCGGCCCGAAGACCACTTCGGCCCGAACACCACTTCGGCCCGAACATCCCACTTCGGCCCGAACACCACTCTTCGGCCCGAACTCTTCAATATCCAAGATTGTGTGACAAAAGGTGCTATACTAAAACATTCATAACTTTCAGCTCGGGTGTCAGTTTCACGCCCACGAGTAACCAAAATAGCTGGTTCGTTCGTCACTTCCAAGAACAAGTTCGGCCCGAACTCTTCACTGTTCCCGGCTCGAACTTCATTTTCGGCCCGAACTTCAACCTCGGCCCGACCTTCTACCTCGGCCCGAACTCCGACCTCGGCCCGAACTTCAACCTCGGCCCGAACATCATCCTCGGCCCGAACACCGAACTTCGGCCCGAACACCACTTCGCCCCGAACATCCCACTTCGGCCCGAACACCACTTCGGCCCGAACATCCCTCTTCGGCCCGAACTCTTCAATATCCAAGATTGTGTGACAAAAGGTGCTATACTAAAACATTCATAACTTTCAGCTCGGGTGTCCGTTTCACGCCCACGAGTAACCAAAATAGCTGGTTCGTTCGTCACTTACAAGAACAAGTTCGGCCCGAACTCTTCACTGTTCCCGGCCCGAACTTCATTTTCGGCCCGAACTTCAACCTCGACCCGAACTCCGACCTCAGCCCGAACTTCAACCTCGGCCCGAACACCGAACTTCGGCCCGAAGACCACTTCGGCCCGAACACCACTTCGGCCCGAACACCACTTCGGCCCGAACATCCCACTTCGGCCCGAACACCACTCTTCGGCCCGAACTCTTCAATATCCAAGATTGTGTGACAAAAGGTGCTATACTAAAACAATCATAACTTTCAGCTCGGGTGTCAGTTTCACGCCCACGAGTAACCAAAATAGCTGGTTTGTTCGTCACTTCCAAGAACAAGTTCGGCCCGAACTCTTCACTGTTCCCGGCCCGAACTTCATTTTCGGCCCGAACTTCAACCTCGGCCCGAACTTCAACCTCGGCCCGAACTCCGACCTCGGCCCGAACTTCAACCTCGGCCCGAACATCATCCTCGGCCCGAACACCGAACTTCAGCCCGAACACCACTTCGGCCCGAACACCAATTCGGCCCGAACATCCCACTTCAGCCCGAACACCACTTCGGCCCGAACATCCCTCTTCGGCCTGAACTCTTCAATATCCAAGATTGTGTGACAAAAGGTGCTATACTAAAACATTCATAACTTTCAGCTCGGGTGTCCGTTTCACGCCCACGTGTAACCAAAATAGCTGGTTCGTTCGTCACTTCCAAGAACAAGTTCGGCCTAAACTCTTCACTGTTCCCGACCCGAACTTCATTTTCGGCCCGAACTTCAACCTCGACCCGAACTCCGACCTCGGTCCGAACTTCAACCTCGGCCCGAACACCGAACTTCGGCCCGAAGACCACTTCGGCCCGAACACCACTTCGGCCCGAACACCACTTCGGCCCGAACATCCCACTTCGGCCCGAACACCACTCTTCGGCCCGAACTCTTCAATATCCAAGATTGTGTGACAAAAGGTGCTATACTAAAACATTCATAACTTTCAGCTCGGGTGTCAGTTTCACGCCCACGAGTAACCAAAATAGCTGGTTCGTTCGTCACTTCCAAGAACAAGTTCGGCCCGAACTCTTCACTGTTCCCGGCTCGAACTTCATTTTCGGCCCGAACTTCAACCTCGGCCCGACCTTCTACCTCGGCCCGAACTCCGACCTCGGCCCGAACTTCAACCTCGGCCCGAACATCATCCACGGCCCGAACACCGAACTTCGGCCCGAACACCACTTCGCCCCGAACATCCCACTTCGGCCCGAACACCACTTCGGCCCGAACATCCCTCTTCGGCCCGAACTCTTCAATATCCAAGATTGTGTGACAAAAAGTGCTATACTAAAACATTCATAACTTTCAGCTCGGGTGTCCGTTTCACGCCCACGAGTAACCAAAATAGCTGGTTCGTTCGTCACTTACAAGAACAAGTTCGGCCCGAACTCTTCACTGTTCCCGGCCCGAACTTCATTTTCGGCCCGAACTTCAACCTCGGCCCGAACTTCAACCTCGGCCCGAACTCCGACCTCGGCCCGAACTTCAACCTCGGCCCGAACATCATCCTCGGCCCGAACACCGAACTTCAGCCCGAACACCACTTCGGCCCGAACACCACTTCAGCCCGAACATCCCACTTTGGCCCGAACACCACTTCGGCCCGAACATCACTCTTCGCCCCAAACTCTTCAATATCTAAGATTGTGTGACAAAAGGTGCTATACTAAAACAATCATAACTTTCAGTTCGGGTGTCCGTTTCACGCCCACGAGTAAGCAAAATAATTGGTTCGTTCGTCACTGCCAAGAACAAGTTCGGCCCGAACTCTTCACTGTTCCCGGCCCGAACTTCATTTTCGTCCCGAACTTCAACCTCGGCCCGAACTCCGACCTCGGCCCGAACTTCAACCTCGGCCCGAACATCATCCTCGGCCCGAACACCGAACTTCAGCCCGAACACCACTTCGGCCCGAACATCCCACTTCAGCCCGAACACCACTTCGGCCCGAACATCCCTCTTCGGCCTGAACTCTTCAATATCCAAGATTGTGTGACAAAAGGTGCTATACTAAAACATTCATAACTTTCAGCTCGGGTGTCTGTTTCACGCCCACGAGTAACCAAAATAGCTGGTTCGTTCGTCACTTCCAAGAACAAGTTCGGCCCAAACTCTTCACTGTTCCCGACCCGAACTTCATTTTCGGCCCGAACTTCAACCTCGACCCGAACTCCGACCTCGGCCCGAACTTCAACCTCGGCCCGAACACCGAACTTCGGCCCGAAGACCACTTCGACCCCAACACCACTTCGGCCCGAACACCCCACTTCGGCCCGAACACCACTCTTCGGCCCGAACTCTTCAATATCCAAGATTGTGTGACAAAAGGTGCTATACTAAAACATTCATAACTTTCAGCTCGGGTGTCAGTTTCACGCCCACGAGTAACCAAAATTGCTGGTTCGTTCGTCACTTCCAAGAACAAGTTCGGCCCGAACTCTTCACTGTTCCCGGCTCGAACTTCATTTTCGGCCCGAACTTCAACCTCGGCCCGACCTTCTACCTCGGCCCGAACTCCGACCTCGGCCCGAACATCAACCTCGGCCCGAACATCATCCTCGGCCTGAACACCGAACTTCGGCCCGAACACCACTTCGCCCCGAACATCCCACTTCGGCCCGAACACCACTTTGGCCCGAACAACCCTCTTCGGCCCGAACTCTTCAATATCCAAGATTGTGTGACAAAAGGTGCTATACTAAAACATTCATAACTTTCAGCTCGGGTGTCAGTTTCACGCCCACGAGTAACCAAAATAGCTGGTTCGTTCGTCACTTCCAAGAACAAGTTCGGCCCGAACTCTTCACTGTTCCCGGCTCGAACTTCATTTTCGGCCCGAACTTCAACCTCGGCCCGACCTTCTACCTCGGCCCGAACTCCGACCTCGGCCCGAACATCAACCTCGGCCCGAACATCATCCTCGGCCCGAACACCGAACTTCGGCCCGAACACCACTTCGCCCCGAACATCCCACTTCGGCCCGAACACCACTTTGGCCCGAACAACCCTCTTCGGCCCGAACTCTTCAATATCCAAGATTGTGTGACAAAAGGTGCTATACTAAAACATTCATAACTTTCAGCTCGGGTGTCCGTTTCACGCCCACGAGTAACCAAAATAGCTGGTTCGTTCGTCACTTCCAAGAACAAGTTCGGCCCGAACTCTTCACAGTTCCCGGCCCGAACTTCATTTTCGGCCCGAACTTCAACCTCGGCCCGAACTGCAACCTCGGCCCGAACTCCGACCTCGGCCCGAACTTCAACCTCGGCCCGAACATCATCCTCGGCCCGAACACCGAACTTCGGCCCGAACACCACTTCGGCCCGAACATCACTTCGGCCCGAACATCCCACTTCGGCCCGAACACCACTTCGGCCGAACATCCCTCTTCGGCCCGAACTCTTCAATATCCAAGATTGTGTGACAAAAGGTGCTATACTAAAACATTCATAACTTTCAGCTCGGGTGTCCGTTTCACGCCCACGAGTAACCAAAATAGCTGGTTCGTTCGTCGCTGCGAAGAACAAGTTCGGCCCGAACTCTTCACTGTTCCCGGCCCGAACTTCATTTTCGGCCCGAACTTCAACCTCGGCCCGAACTTCAACCTCGGCCCGAACTCCGACCTCGGCCCGAACTTCAACCTCGTCCCGAACATCATCCTCGGCCCGAACACCGAACTTCGGCCCGAACACCACTTCGGCCTGAACATCCCACTTCGGCCCGAACACCATTGGGCCCGAACATCCCTCTTCGGCCCGAACTCTTCAATATCCAAGATTGTGTGACAAAAGTTGCTATACTAAAACATTTATAACTTTCAGCTCGGGTGTCCGTTTCACGCCCACGAGTAACCAAAATAGCTGGTTCGTTCGTCACTGCCAAGAACAAGTTCGGCCCGAACTCTTCGCTGTTCCCGGCCCGAACTTCATTTTCGGCCCGAACTTCAACCTCGGCCCGAACTGCAACCTCGGCCCGAACTCCGACCTCGGCCCGAACATCAACCTCGGCCCGAACATCATCCTCGGCCCGAACACCGAACTTCGGCCCGAACATCCCACTTCGGCCCGAACACCACTTCGGCCCGAACATCCCTCTTCATTTTCGGCCCGAACTTCAACCTCGGCCCGAACTTCAACCTCGGCCCGAACTGCAACCTCGGCCCGAACTCCGACCTCGGCCCGAACTTCAACCTCGGCCCGAACATCATCCTCGGCCCGAACACCGAACTTCGGCCCGAACACCACTTCGGCCCGAACACCACTTCGGCCCGAACATCCCACTTCGGCCCGAACACCACCTCGGCCCGAACTTCAACCTCGGCCCGAACATCATCCTCGGCCCGAACACCAAACTTCGGCCCGAACACCACTTCGGCCCGAACATCCCACTTCGGCCGAACATCCCTCTTCGGCCCGAACTCTTCAATATCCAAGATTGTCTGACAAAAGGTGCTATACTAAAACATTCATAAGTTTCAGCTCGGGTGTCCGTTTCACGCCCACGAGTAACCAAAATAGCTGGTTCGTTCGTCGCTGCCAAGAACAAGTTCGGCCCGAACTCTTCACTTTTCCCGCCCCGAACTTCATTTTCGGCCCGAACTTCAACCTCGGCCCGAACTTCAACCTCGGCCCGAACTCCGACCTCGGCCCGAACTTCAACCTCGGCCCGAACATCATCCTCGGCCCGAACACCGAACTTCAGCCCGAACACCACTTCGGCCCGAACACCAATTCGGCCCGAACATCCCACTTCAGCCCGAACACCACTTCGGCCCGAACATCCCTCTTCGGCCTGAACTCTTCAATATCCAAGATTGTGTGACCAAATGTGCTATACTAAAACATTCATAACTTTCAGCTCGGGTGTCCGTTTCACGCCCACGAGTAACCAAAATAGCTGGTTCGTTCGTCACTTCCAAGAACAAGTTCGGCCCAAACTCTTCACTGTTCCCGACCCGAACTTCATTTTTGGCCCGAACTTCAACCTCGACCCGAACTCCGACCGCAGCCCGAACTTCAACCTCGGCCCGAACACCGAACTTCGGCCCGAAGACCACTTCGGCCCGAACACCACTTCGGCCCGAACACCACTTCGGCCCGAACATCCCACTTCGGCCCGAACACCACTCTTCGACCCGAACTCTTCAATATCCAAGATTGTGTGACAAAAGGTGCTATACTAAAACATTCATAACTTTCAGCTCGGGTGTCAGTTTCACGCCCACGAGTAACCAAAATAGCTGGTTCGTTCGTTACTTCCAAAAACAAGTTCGGCCCGAACTCTTCACTGTTCCCGGCTCGAACTTCATTTTCGGCCCGAACTTCAACCTCTGCCCGACCTTCTACCTCGGCCCGAACTCCGACCTCGGCCCGAACTTCAACCTCGGCCCGAACATCATCCTCGGCCCGAACACCGAACTTCGGCCCGAACACCACTTCGCCCCGAACATCCCACTTCGGCCCGAACACCACTTCGGCCCGAACATCCCTTTTCGGCCCGAACTCTTCAATATCCAAGATTGTGTGACAAAAGGTGCTATACTAAAACATTCATAACTTTCAGCTCGGGTGTCCGTTTCACGCCCACGAGTAACCAAAATAGACTGTTCGTTCGTCACTTACAAGAACAAGTTCGGCCCGAACTCTTCACTGTTCCCGGCCCGAACTTCAACCTCGGCCCGAACTTCAACCTCGGCCCGAACTCCGACCTCGGCCCGAACTTCAACCTCGGCCCGAACATCATCCTCGGCCCGAACACCGAACTTCGGCCCGAACACCACTTCGGCCCGAACACCACTTCAGCCCGAACATCCCACTTTGGCCCGAACACCACTTCGGCCCGAACATCACTCTTCGCCCTAAACTCTTCAATATCCAAGATTGTGTGACAAAAGGTGCTATACTAAAACAATCATAACTTTCAGTTCGGGTGTCCGTTTCACGCCCACGAGTAAGCAAAATAATTGGTTCGTTCGTCACTGCCAAGCACAAGTTCGGCCCGAACTCTTCACTGTTCCTGGCCCGAACTTCATTTTCTGCCCGAACTTCAACCTCGGCCCGAACTCCGACCTCGGCCCGAACTTCAACCTCGGCCCGAACATCATCCTCGGCCCGAACACCGAACTTCGGCCCGATCACCACTTCGGCCGAACATCCCACTTCGACCCGAACACCACTTCGGCCCGAACATCCCTCTTCGGCCCGAACTCTTCAATATCCAAGATTGTGTGACAAAAGGTGCTATACTAAAACATTCATAACTTTCAGCTCGGGTGTCCATTTCACACCCACGAGTAACCAAAATAGCTGGTTCGTTCGTCACTGCCAAGAACAAGTTCGGCCCGAACTCTTCACTGTTCCCGGCCCGAACTTCATTTACGGCCCGAACTTCAACCTCGGCCCGAACTCCGACCTCGGCCCGAACATCAACCTCGGCCCGAACATCATCCTAGGCCCGAACACCACTTCGGCCCGAACATCCCACTTCGGCCCGAACACCACTTCGGCCCGAACATCCCTCTTCGGCCCGAACTCTTTAATATCAAAGACTGTGTGACAAAAGGTGCTATACTAAAACATTCATAACTTTCAGCTCGGGTGTCCGTTTCACGCCCACGAGTAACCAAAATAGCTGGTTCATTCGTCACTTCCAAGAACAAGTTCGGCCCGAACTCTTCACTGTTCCCGGCCCGAACTTCATTTTCGGCCTGAACTTCAACCTCGGCCCGAACATCAACCTCGGCCCGAACTCCGACCTCGGCCCGAACATCATTCTCGGCCCGAACACCGAACTTCGGCCCGAACACTACTTCGGCCCGAACATCCCACTTCGGCCCGAACACCACTTCGGCCCGAACATCCTTCTTCGGCCCGAACTCTTCAATATCCAAGATTGTGTGACAAAAGGTGCTATACTAAAACATTCATAACTTTCAGCTCGGGTGTCCGTTTCACGCCCACGAGTAACCAAAATAGCTGGTTCGTTCGTCACTGCCAAGAACAAGTTCGGCCCGAACTCTTCACTGTTCCCGGCCCGAACTTCAATTTCGGCCCGAACTTCAACCTCGGCCCGAACTTAAACCTCGGCCCGAACTCCGACCTCGGCCCGAACTTCAACCTCGGCCCGAACATCATCCTCGGCCCGAACACCGAACTTCGGCCCGAACACCACTTCGGCCCGAACATCCCACTTCGGCCCGAACACCATTTCGGCCCGAACATCCCTCTTCGGCCTGAACTCTTCAATATCCAAGATTGTGTGACAAAAGGTGTTATACTAAAACATTCATAACTTTCAGCTCGGGTGTCTGTTTCACGCCCACAAGTAACCAAAATAGCTGGTTCGTTCGTCACTGCCAAGAACAAGTTCGGCCCGAACTTTTCACTGTTCCCGGCCCGAACTTCATTTTCGGCCCGAACTTCAACCTTGGCCCGAACTTCAACCTCGGCCCGAACTCCGACCTCTGCCCGAACTTCAACCTCGGCCCGAACATCATCCTCGGCCCGAACACCGAACTTCGGCCCGATCACCACTTCGGCCCGAACACCACTGCGGCCCGAACATCCCACTTCGGCCCGAACACCACTTCGGCCCGAACATCCCTCTTCGGCCCGAACTCTTCAATATCCAAGATTGTGTGACAAAAGGTGCTACACTAAAAATTCATAACTTTCAGCTCGGGAGTCCGTTTCACGCCCACGAGTAACCAAAATAGCTGGTTCGTTCATCACTGCCAAGAACAAGTTCGGCCCGAACTCATCATTGTTCCCGGCCGAACTTCATTTTCGGCCCGAACTTCAACCTCGGCCCGAACTTCAACCTCGGCCCGAACTCCGACCTCGGCCCGAACTTCAACCTCGGCCCGAACATCATCCTCGTCCCGAACACCGAACTTCGGCCCGAACACCACTTCGGCCCGAACATCCCTCTTCGGCCCGAACTCTTCAATATCCAAGATTGTGTGACAAAAGGTGTTATACTAAAACATTCATAACTTTCAGCTCGGGTGTCCGTTTCACGCCCACGAGTAACCAAAATAGCTGGTTCGTTCGTCACTGCCAAGAACAAGTTCGGCCCGAACTTTTCACTGTTCCCGGCCCGAACTTCATTTTCGGCCCGAACTTCAACCTCGGCCCGAACTTCATCCTCGGCCCGAACTCCGACCTCTGCCCGAACTTCAACCTCGGCCCGAACATCATCCTCGTCCCGAACACCGAACTTCGGCCCGAACACCACTTCGGCCCGAACATCCCTCTTCGGCCCGAACTCTTCAATATCCAAGATTGTGTGACAAAAGGTGCTATACTAAAAATTCATAACTTTCAGCTCGGGTGTCCGTTTCACGCCCACGAGTAACCAAAATAGCTTGTTCGTTCGTCACCGCCAAGAACAAGTTCGGCCCGAACTCATCACTGTTCCCGGCCGAACTTCATTTTCGGCCCGAACTTCAACCTCGGCCCGAACTTCAACCTCGGCCCGAACTCCGACCTCGGCCCGAACTTCAACCTCGGCCCGAACATCATCCTCTTCCCGAACACCGAACTTCGGCCCGAACACCACTTCGGCCCGAACATCCCACTTCGGCCCGAACACCACTTCGGGCTGAACATCCCTCTTCGGCCCGAACTCTTCAATGTCCAAGATTGTGTGACAAAAGGTGCTAAACTAAAACATTCATAACTTTCAGCTCGGGTGTCCGTTTCACGCCCACGAGTAACCAAAATAGCTGGTTCGTTCGTCACTTCCAAGAACAAGTTCGGCCCGAACTCTTCACTGTTCCCGGCCCGAACTTCATTTTCGGCCCGAACTTCAACCTCGGCCCGAACTTCAACCTCGGCCCGTACTCCGACCTCGGCCCGAACTTCAACCTCGGCCCGAACATCATCCTCGGCCCGAACACCGAACTTCGGCCCGAACACCACTTCGGCCCGAACACCACTTCGGCCCGAACATCCCACTTCGGCCCGAACACCACTTCGGCCCGAACATCACTCTTCGGCCCGAACTCTTCAATATCCAAGATTGTGTGACAAAAGGTGCTATACTAAAACAATCATAACTTTTAGTTCGGGTGTCCGTTTCACGCCCACGAGTAAGCAAAATAGTTGGTTCGTTCGTCACTGCCAAGAAAAAGTTCGGCCCGAACTCTTCACTGTTCCCGGCCCGAACTTCATTTTCGGCCCGAACTTCAACCTCGGCCCGAACTCCGACCTCGGCCCGAACTTCAACCTCGGCCCAAACATCATCCTCGGCCCGAACACCGAACTTCAGCCCGATCACCACTTCGGCCCGAACATCCAACTTCGACCCGAACACCACTTCGGCCCGAACATCCCTCTTCGGCCCGAACTCTTCAATATCCAAGATTGTGTGACAAAAGGTGCTATACTAAAACATTCATAACTTTCAGCTCGGGTGTCCATTTCACGCCCACGAGTAACCAAAATAGCTGGTTCGTTCGTCACTGCCAAGAACAAGTTCGGCCCGAACTCTTCACTGTTCCCGGCCCGAACTTCATTTACGGCCCGAACTTCAACCTCGGCCCGAACTCCGACCTCGGCCCGAACTTCAACCTCGGCCCGAACATCATCCTAGGCCCGAACACCACTTCGGCCCGAACACCACTTCGGCCCGAACATCCCACTTCGGCCCGAACACCACTTCGGCCCGAACATCCCTCTCCGGCCCGAACTCTTTAATATCCAAAACTGTGTGACAAAAGGTGCTATACTAAAACATTCATAACTTTCAGCTCGGGTGTCCGTTTCCCGCCCACGAGTAACCAAAATAGCTGGTTCATTCGTCACTGCCAAGAACAAGTTCGGCCCGAACTCTTCACTGTTCCCGGCCCGAACTTCATTTTCGGCCCGAACTTCAACCTCGGCCCGAACAACATCCTCGGCCTGAACACCGAACTTCGGCCCGAACATCCCACTTCGGCCCGAACACCACTTCGGCCCGAACATCCCTCTTCGGCCCGAACTCTTCAATATCCAAGATTGTGTGACAAAAGGTGCTATACTAAAACATTCATAACTTTCAGCTCGGGTGTCCGTTTCACGCCCACGAGTAACCAAAATAGCTGGTTCGTTCGTCACTGCCAAGAACAAGTTCGGCCCGAACTCTTCACTGTTCCCGGCCCGAACTTCATTTTCGGCCCGAACTTCAACCTCGGCCCGAACTTAAACCTCGGCCCGAACTCCGACCTCGGCCCGAACTTCAACCTCGGCCCGAACATCATCCTCGGCCTGAACACTGAACTTCGGCCCGAACACCACTTCGGCCCGAACATCCCACTTCGGCCCGAACACCACTTCGGCCCGAACATCCATCTTCGGCCCGAACTCTTCAATATCCAAGATTGTGTGACAAAAGGTGTTATACTAAAACATTCATAACTTTCAGCTCGGGTTTCCGTTTCACGCCCACGAGTAACCAAAATAGCTGGTTCGTTCGTCACTGCCAAGAACAAGTTCGGCCCGAACTTTTCACTGTTCCCGGCCCGAACTTCATTTTCGGCCCGAACTTCAACCTCGGCCCGAACTTCAACCTCGGCCCGAACTCCGACCTCTGCCCGAACTTCAACCTCGGCCCGAACATCATCCTCGGCCCGAACACCGAACTTCGGCCCGAACACCACTTCGGCCCGAACATCCCACTTCGGCCCGAACACCACTTCGGCCCGAACATCCCTCTTTGGCCCGAACTCTTCAATATCCAAGATTGTGTGACAAAAGGGGCTATACTAAAAATTCATAACTTTCAGCTCGGGTGTCCGTTTCACGCCCACGAGTAACCAAAATAGCTGGTTCGTTCGTCACTGCCAAGAACAAGTTCGGCCCGAACTCATCACTGTTCCCGGCCGAACTTCATTTTCGGCCCGAACTTCAACCTCGGCCTGAACTTCAACCTCGGCCCGAACTCCGACCTCGGCCCGAACTTCAACCTCGGCCCAAACATCATCCTCGTCCCGAACACCGAACTTCGGCCCGAACACCACTTCGGCCCGAACATCCCACTTCGGCCCGAACACCACTTCGGCCCGAACATCCCTCTTCGGCCCGAACTCTTTAATATCCAAGACTGTGTGACAAAAGGTGCTATACTAAAACATTCATAACTTTCAGCTCGGGTGTCCGTTTCACGCCCACGAGTAACCAAAATAGCTGGTTCATTCGTCACTGCCAAGAACAAGTTCGGCCCGAACTCTTCACTATTCCCGGCCCGAACTTCATTTTCGGCCTGAACTTCAACCTCGGCCCGAACATCAACCTCGGCCCGAACTCCGACCTCGGCCCGAACATCATTCTCGGCCCGAACACCGAACTTCGGCCCGAACACTACTTCGGCCCGAACATCCCACTTCGGCCCGAACACCACTTCGGCCCGAACATCCTTCTTCGGCCCGAATTCTTCAATATCCAAGATTGTGTGACAAAAGGTGCTATACTAAAACATTCATAACTTTCAGCTCGGGTATCCGTTTCACGCCAACGAGTAACCAAAATAGCTGGTTCGTTCGTCACTGCCAAGAACAAGTTCGGCCCGAACTCTTCACTGTTCCCGGCCCGAACTTCATTTTTGGCCCGAACTTCAACCTCGGCCCGAACTTAAACCTCGGCCCGAACTCCGACCTCGGCCCGAACTTCAACCTCGGCCCGAACATCATCCTCGGCCCGAACACCGAACTTCGGCCCGAACACCACTTCGGCCCGAACATCCCACTTCGGCCCGAACACCACTTCGGCCCGAACATCCCTCTTCGGCCCGAACTCTTCAATATCCAAGATTGTGTGACAAAAGGTGTTATACTAAAACATTCATAACTTTCAGCTCGGGTGTCCGTTTCACGCCCACGAGTAACCAAAATAGCTGGTTCGTTCGTCACTGCCAAGAACAAGTTCGGCCCGAACTCTTCACTGTTCCCGGCCCGAACTTCATTTTCGGCCCGAACTTCAACCTCGGCCCGAACTCCGACCTCGGCCCGAACTTCAACCTCGGCCCGAACATCATCCTCGGCCCGAACACCGAACTTCAGCCCGATCACCACTTCGGCCCGAACATCCAACTTCGACCCGAACACCACTTCGGCCCGAACATCCCTCTTCGGCCCGAACTCTTCAATATCCAAGATTGTGTGACAAAAGGTGCTATACTAAAACATTCATAACTTTCAGCTCGGGTGTCCATTTCACGCCCACGAGTAACCAAAATAGCTGGTTCGTTCGTCACTGCCAAGAACAAGTTCGGCCCGAACTCTTCACTGTTCCCGGCCCGAACTTCATTTACGGCCCGAACTTCAACCTCGGCCCGAACTCCGACCTCGGCCCGAACTTCAACCTCGGCCCGAAGATCATCCTAGGCCCGAACACCACTTCGGCCCGAACACCACTTCGGCCCGAACATCCCACTTCGGCCCGAACACCACTTCGGCCCGAACATCCCTCTCCGGCCCGAACTCTTTAATATCCAAAACTGTGTGACAAAAGGTGCTATACTAAAACATTCATAACTTTCAGCTCGGGTGTCCGTTTCCCGCCCACGAGTAACCAAAATAGCTGGTTCATTCGTCACTGCCAAGAACAAGTTCGGCCCGAACTCTTCACTGGTCCCGGCCCGAACTTCATTTTCGGCCCGAACTTCAACCTCTGCCCGAACTTAAACCTCGGCCCGAACTCCGACCTCGGCCCGAACTTCAACCTCGGCCCGAACATCATCCTCGGCCCGAACACCGAACTTCGGCCCGAACACCACTTCGGCCCGAACATCCCACTTCGGCCCGAACACCACTTCGGCCCGAACATCCCTCTTCGGCCCGAACTCTTCAATATCCAAGATTGTGTGACAAAAGGTGTTATACTAAAACATTCATAACTTTCAGCTCGGGTGTCCGTTTCACGCCCACGAGTAACCAAAATAGCTGGTTCGTTCGTCACTGCCAAGAACAAGTTCGGCCCGAACTCTTCACTGTTCCCGGCCCGAACTTCATTTTCGGCCCGAACTTCAACCTCGGCCCGAACTCCGACCTCGGCCCGAACTTCAACCTCGGCCCGAACATCATCCTCGGCCCGAACACCGAACTTCAGCCCGATCACCACTTCGGCCCGAACATCCAACTTCGACCCGAACACCACTTCGGCCCGAACATCCCTCTTCGGCCCGAACATCCCTCTTCGGCCCGAACTCTTCAATATCCAAGATTGTGTGACAAAAGGTGCTATACTAAAACATTCATAACTTTCAGCTCGGGTGTCCATTTCACGCCCACGAGTAACCAAAATAGCTGGTTCGTTCGTCACTGCCAAGAACAAGTTCGGCCCGAACTCTTCACTGTTCCCGGCCCGAACTTCATTTACGGCCCGAACTTCAACCTCGGCCCGAACTCCGACCTCGGCCCGAACTTCAACCTCGGCCCGAACATCATCCTAGGCCCGAACACCACTTCGGCCCGAACACCACTTCGGCCCGAACATCCCACTTCGGCCCGAACACCACTTCGGCCCGAACATCCCTCTCCGGCCCGAACTCTTTAATATCCAAAACTGTGTGACAAAAGGTGCTATACTAAAACATTCATAACTTTCAGCTCGGGTGTCCGTTTCCCGCCCACGAGTAACCAAAATAGCTGGTTCATTCGTCACTGCCAAGAACAAGTTCGGCCCGAACTCTTCACTGTTCCCGGCCCGAACTTCATTTTCGGCCCGAACTTCAACCTCGGCCCGAACTTAAACCTCGGCCCGAACTCCGACCTCGGCCCGAACTTCAACCTCGGCCCGAACATCATCCTCGGCCTGAACACTGAACTTCGGCCCGAACACCACTTCGGCCCGAACATCCCACTTCGGCCCGAACACCACTTCGGCCCGAACATCCCTCTTCGGCCCGAACTCTTCAATATCCAAGATTGTGTGACAAAAGGTGTTATACTAAAACATTCATAACTTTCAGCTCGGGTTTCCGTTTCACGCCCACGAGTAACCAAAATAGCTGGTTCGTTCGTCACTGCCAAGAACAAGTTCGGCCCGAACTTTTCACTGTTCCCGGCCCGAACTTCATTTTCGGCCCGAACTTCAACCTCGGCCCGAACTTCAACCTCGGCCCGAACTCCGACCTCTGCCCGAACTTCAACCTCGGCCCGAACATCATCCTCGGCCCGAACACCGAACTTCGGCCCGAACACCACTTCGGCCCGAACATCCCACTTCGGCCCGAACACCACTTCGGCCCGAACATCCCTCTTTGGCCCGAACTCTTCAATATCCAAGATTGTGTGACAAAAGGGGCTATACTAAAAATTCATAACTTTCAGCTCGGGTGTCCGTTTCACGCCCACGAGTAACCAAAATAGATGGTTCGTTCGTCACTGCCAAGAACAAGTTCGGCCCGAACTCATCACTGTTCCCGGCCGAACTTCATTTTCGGCCCGAACTTCAACCTCGGCCTGAACTTCAACCTCGGCCCGAACTCCGACCTCGGCCCGAACTTCAACCTCGGCCCGAACATCATCCTCGTCCCGAACACCGAACTTCGGCCCGAACACCACTTCGGCCCGAACATCCCACTTCGGCCCGAACACCACTTCGGCCCGAACATCCCTCTTCGGCCCGAACTCTTTAATATCCAAGACTGTGTGACAAAAGGTGCTATACTAAAACATTCATAACTTTCAGCTCGGGTGTCCGTTTCACGCCCACGAGTAACCAAAATAGTTGGTTCGTTCGTCACTGCCAAGAACAAGTTCGGCCCGAACTCTTCACTGTTCCCGGCCCGAACTTCATTTTTGGCCCGAACTTCAACCTCGGCCCGAACTTAAACCTCGGCCCGAACTCCGACCTCGGCCCGAACTTCAACCTCGGCCCGAACATCATCCTCGGCCCGAACTCCGACCTCGTCCCGAACATCATTCTCGGCCCGAACACCAAACTTCGGCCCGAATACTACTTCGGCCCGAACATCCCACTTCGGCCCGAACACCACTTCGGCCCGAACATCCTTCTTCGGCCCGAATTCTTCAATATCCAAGATTGTGTGACAAAAGGTGCTATACTAAAACATTCATAACTTTCAGCTCGGGTGTCCGTTTCACGCCCACGAGTAACCAAAATAGCTGGTTCGTTCGTCACTGCCAAGAACAAGTTCGGCCCGAACTCTTCACTGTTCCCGGCCCGAACTTCATTTTTGGCCCGAACTTCAACCTCGGCCCGAACTTAAACCTCGGCCCGAACTCCGACCTCGGCCCGAACTTCAACCTCGGCCCGAACATCATCCTCGGCCCGAACACCGAACTTCGGCCCGAACACCACTTCGGCCCGAACATCCCACTTCGGCCCGAACACCACTTCGGCCCGAACATCCCTCTTCGGCCCGAACTCTTCAATATCCAAGATTGTGTGACAAAATGTGTTATACTAAAACATTCATAACTTTCAGCTCGGGTGTCCGTTTCACGCCCACGAGTAACCAAAATAGCTGGTTCGTTCGTCACTGCCAAGAACAAGTTCGGCCCGAACTCTTCACTGTTCCCGGCCCGAACTTCATTTTCGGCCCGAACTTCAACCTCGGCCCGAACTCCGACCTCGGCCCGAACTTCAACCTCGGCCCGAACATCATCCTCGGCCCGAACACCGAACTTCAGCCCGATCACCACTTCGGCCCGAACATCCAACTTCGACCCGAACACCACTTCGGCCCGAACATCCCTCTTCGGCCCGAACTCTTCAATATCCAAGATTGTGTGACAAAAGGTGCTATACTAAAACATTCATAACTTTCAGCTCGGGTGTCCATTTCACGCCCACGAGTAACCAAAATAGCTGGTTCGTTCGTCACTGCCAAGAACAAGTTCGGCCCGAACTCTTCACTGTTCCCGGCCCGAACTTCATTTACGGCCCGAACTTCAACCTCGGCCCGAACTCCGACCTCGGCCCGAACTTCAACCTCGGCCCGAACATCATCCTAGGCCCGAACACCACTTCGGCCCGAACACCACTTCGGCCCGAACATCCCACTTCGGCCCGAACACCACTTCGGCCCGAACATCCCTCTCCGGCCCGAACTCTTTAATATCCAAAACTGTGTGACAAAAGGTGCTATACTAAAACATTCATAACTTTTAGCTCGGGTGTCCGTTTCCCGCCCACGAGTAACCAAAATAGCTGGTTCATTCGTCACTGCCAAGAACAAGTTCGGCCCGAACTCTTCACTGTTCCCGGCCCGAACTTCATTTTCGGCCCGAACTTCAACCTCGGCCCGAACTTAAACCTCGGCCCGAACTCCGACCTCGGCCCGAACTTCAACCTCGGCCCGAACATCATCCTCGGCCTGAACACTGAACTTCGGCCCGAACACCACTTCGGCCCGAACATCCCACTTCGGCCCGAACACCACTTCGGCCCGAACATCCCTCTTCGGCCCGAACTCTTCAATATCCAAGATTGTGTGACAAAAGGTGTTATACTAAAACATTCATAACTTTCAGCTCGGGTTTCCGTTTCACGCCCACGAGTAACCAAAATAGCTGGTTCGTTCGTCACTGCCAAGAACAAGTTCGGCCCGAACTTTTCACTGTTCCCGGCCCGAACTTCATTTTCGGCCCGAACTTCAACCTCGGCCCGAACTTCAACCTCGGCCCGAACTCCGACCTCTGCCCGAACTTCAACCTCGGCCCGAACATCATCCTCGGCCCGAACACCGAACTTCGGCCCGAACACCACTTCGGCCCGAACATCCCACTTCGGCCCGAACACCACTTCGGCCCGAACATCCCTCTTTGGCCCGAACTCTTCAATATCCAAGATTGTGTGACAAAAGGGGCTATACTAAAAATTCATAACTTTCAGCTCGGGTGTCCGTTTCACGCCCACGAGTAACCAAAATAGATGGTTCGTTCGTCACTGCCAAGAACAAGTTCGGCCCGAACTCATCACTGTTCCCGGCCGAACTTCATTTTCGGCCCGAACTTCAACCTCGGCCGGAACTTCAACCTCGGCCCGAACTCCGACCTCGGCCCGAACTTCAACCTCAGCCCGAACATCATCCTCGTCCCGAACACCGAACTTCGGCCCGAACACCACTTCGGCCCGAACATCCCACTTCGGCCCGAACACCACTTCGGCCCGAACATCCCTCTTCGGCCCGAACTCTTTAATATCCAAGACTGTGTGACAAAAGGTGCTATACTAAAACATTCATAACTTTCAGCTCGGGTGTCCGTTTCACGCCCACGAGTAACCAAAATAGCTGGTTCGTTCGTCACTGCCAAGAACAAGTTCGGCCCGAACTCTTCACTGTTCCCGGCCCGAACTTCATTTTTGGCCCGAACTCCAACCTCGGCCCGAACTTAAACCTCGGCCCGAACTCCGACCTCGGCCCGAACTTCAACCTCGGCCCGAACATCATCCTCGGCCCGAACACCGAACTTCGGCCCGAACACCACTTCGGCCCGAACATCCCACTTCGGCCCGAACACCACTTCGGCCCGAACATCCCTCTTCGGCCCGAACTCTTCAATATCCAAGATTGTGTGACAAAAGGTGTTATACTAAAACATTCATAACTTTCAGCTCGGGTGTCCGTTTCACGCCCACGAGTAACCAAAATAGCTGGTTCGTTCGTCACTGCCAAGAACAAGTTCGGCCCGAACTTTTCACTGTTCCCGGCCCGAACTTCATTTTCGGCCCGAACTTCAACCTCGGCCCGAACTCCGACCTCTGCCCGAACTTCAACCTCGGCCCGAACATCATCCTCGGCCCGAACACTGAACTTCGGCCCGAACACCACTTCGGCCCGAACATCCCACTTCGGCCCGAACACCACTTCGGCCCGAACATCCCTCTTCGGCCCGAACTCTTCAATATCCAAGATTGTGTGACAAAAGGTGCTATACTAAAAATTCATAACTTTCAGCTCGGGTGACCGTTTCACGCCCACGAGTAACCAAAATAGCTGGTTCGTTCATCACTGCCAAGAACAAGTTCGGCCCGAACTCATCACTTTTCCCGGCCGAACTTCATTTTCGGCCCGAACTTCAACCTCGGCCCGAACTTCAACCTCGGCCCGAACTCCGACCTCGGCCCGAACTTCAACCTCGGCCCGAACATCATCCTCGTCCCGAACACCGAACTTCGGCCCGAACACCACTTCGGCCCGAACATCCCTCTTCGGCCCGAACTCTTCAATATCCAAGATTGTGTGACAAAAGGTGTTATACTAAAACATTCATAACTTTCAGCTCGGGTGTCCGTTTAACGCCCACGAGTCACCAAAATAGCTGGTTCGTTCGTCACTGCCAAGAACAAGTTCGGCCCGAACTTTTCACTGTTCCCGGCCCGAACTTCATTTTCGGCCCGAACTTCAACCTCGGCCCGAACTTAAACCTCGGCCCGAACTCCGACCTCGGCCCGAACTTCAACCTCGGCCCGAACATCATCCTCGGCCGGAACACCGAACTTCGGCCCGAACACCACTTCGGCCCGAACATCCCACTTCGGCCCGAACACCACTTCGGCCGGAACATCCCTCTTCGGCCCGAACTCTTCAATATCCAAGATTGTGTGACAAAAGGTGTTATACTAAAACATTCATAACTTTCAGCTCGGGTTTCCGTTTCACGCCCACGAGTAACCAAAATAGCTGGTTCGTTCGTCACTGCCAAGAACAAGTTCGGCCCGAACTTTTCACTGTTCCCGGCCCGAACTTCATTTTCGGCCCGAACTTCAACCTCGGCCCGAACTTCAACCTCGGCCCGAACTCCGACCTCTGCCCGAACTTCAACCTCGGCCCGAACATCATCCTCGGCCCGAACACCGAACTTCGGCCCGAACACCACTTCGGCCCGAACATCCCACTTCGGCCCGAACACCACTTCGGCCCGAACATCCCTCTTTGGCCCGAACTCTTCAATATCCAAGATTGTGTGACAAAAGGGGCTATACTAAAAATTCATAACTTTCAGCTCGGGTGTCCGTTTCACGCCCACGAGTAACCAAAATAGCTGGTTCGTTCGTCACTGCCAAGAACAAGTTCGGCCCGAACTTTTCACTGTTCCCGGCCCGAACTTCATTTTCGGCCCGAACTTCAACCTCGGCCCGAACTTCAACCTCGGCCCGAACTCCGACCTCTGCCCGAACTTCAACCTCGGCCCGAACATCATCCTCGGCCCGAACACCGAACTTCGGCCCGATCACCACTTCGGCCCGAACATCCCACTTCGACCCGAACACCACTTCGGCCCGAACATCCCTCTTCGGCCCGAACTCTTCAATATCCAAGATTGTGTGACAAAAGGTGCTATACTAAAACATTCATAACTTTCAGCTCGGGTGTCCGTTTCACGCCCACGAGTAACCAAAATAGCTGGTTCGTTCGTCACTGCCAAGAACAAGTTCGGCCCGAACTCTTCACTGTTCCCGGCCCGAACTTCATTTACGGCCCGAACTTCAACCTCGGCCCGAACTCCGACCTCGGCCCGAACTTCGACCTCGGCCCGAACATCATCCTAGGCCCGAACACCACTTCGGCCCGAACACCACTTCGGCCCGAACATCCCACTTCGGCCCGAACACCACTTCGGCCCGAACATCCCTCTTCGGCCCGAACTCTTTAATATCCAAGACTGTGTGACAAAAGGTGCTATACTAAAACATTCATAACTTTCAGCTCGGGTGTCCGTTTCCCGCCCACGAGTAACCAAAATAGCTGGTTCATTCGTCACTGCCAAGAACAAGTTCGGCCCGAACTCTTCACTGTTCCCGGCCCGAACTTCATTTTCGGCCCGAACTTCAACCTCGGCCCGAACTTAAACCTCGGCCCGAACTCCGACCTCGGCCCGAACTTCAACCTCGGCCCGAACATCATCCTCGGCCTGAACACCGAACTTCGGCCCGAACACCACTTCGGCTCGAACATCCCACTTCGGCCCGAACACCACTTCGGCCCGAACATCCCTCTTCGGCCCGAACTCTTCAATATCCAAGATTGTGTGACAAAAGGTGTTATACTAAAACATTCATAACTTTCAGCTCGGGTTTCCGTTTCACGCCCACGAGTAACCAAAATAGCTGGTTCGTTCGTCACTGCCAAGAACAAGTTCGGCCCGAACTTTTCACTGTTCCCGGCCCGAACTTCATTTTCGGCCCGAACTTCAACCTCGGCCCGAACTTCAACCTCGGCCCGAACTCCGACCTCTGCCCGAACTTCAACCTCGGCCCGAACATCATCCTCGGCCCGAACACCGAACTTCGGCCCGAACACCACTTCGGCCCGAACATCCCACTTCGGCCCGAACACCACTTCGGCCCGAACATCCCTCTTTGGCCCGAACTCTTCAATATCCAAGATTGTGTGACAAAAGGGGCTATACTAAAAATTCATAACTTTCAGCTCGGGTGTCCGTTTCACGCCCACGAGTAACCAAAATAGCTGGTTCGTTCGTCACTGCCAAGAACAAGTTCGGCCCGAACTCATCACTGTTCCCGGCCGAACTTCATTTTCGGCCCGAACTTCATCCTCGGCCTGAACTTCAACCTCGGCCCGAACTCCGACCTCGGCCCGAACTTCAACCTCGGCCCGAACATCATCCTCGTCCCGAACACCGAACTTCGGCCCGAACACCACTTCGGCCCGAACATCCCACTTCGGCCCGAACACCACTTCGGCCCGAACATCCCTCTTCGGCCCGAACTCTTTAATATCCAAGACAGTGTGACAAAAGGTGCTATACTAAAACATTCATAACTTTCAGCTCGGGTGTCCGTTTCACGCCCACGAGTAACCAAAATAGCTGGTTCATTCGTCACTGCCAAGAACAAGTTCGGCCCGAACTCTTCACTATTCCCGGCCCGAACTTCATTTTCGGCCTGAACTTCAACCTCGGCCCGAACATCAACCTCGGCCCGAACTCCGACCTCGGCCCGAACATCATTCTCGGCCCGAACATCGAACTTCGGCCCGAACACGACTTCGGCCAGAACATCCCACTTCGGCCCGAACACCACTTCGGCCCGAACATCCTTCTTCGGCCCGAATTCTTCAATATCCAAGATTGTGTGACAAAAGGTGCTATACTAAAACATTCATAACTTTCAGCTCGGGTGTCCGTTTCACGCCCACGAGTAACCAAAATAGCTGGTTCGTTCGTCACTGCCAAGAACAAGTTCGGCCCGAACTCTTCACTGTTCCCGGGCCGAACTTCATTTTTGGCCCGAACTTCAACCTCGGCCCGAACTTAAACCTCGGCCCGAACTCCGACCTCGGCCCGAACTTCAACCTCGGCCCGAACATCATCCTCGGCCCGAACACCGAACTTCGGCCCGAACACCACTTCGGCCCGAACATCCCACTTCGGCCCGAACACCACTTCGGCCCGAACATCCCTCTTCGGCCCGAACTCTTCAATATCCAAGATTGTGTGACAAAAGGTGTTATACTAAAACATTCATAACTTTCAGCTCGGGTGTCCGTTTCACGCCCACGAGTAACCAAAATAGCTGGTTCGTTCGTCACTGCCAAGAACAAGTTCGGCCCGAACTTTTCACTGTTCCCGGCCCGAACTTCATTTTCGGCCCGAACTTCAACCTCGGCCCGAACTCCGACCTCTGCCCGAACTTCAACCTCGGCCCGAACATCATCCTCGGCCCGAACACTGAACTTCGGCCGGAACACCACTTCGGCCCGAACACCACTTCGGCCCGAACATCCCATTTCGGCCCGAACACCACTTCGGCCCGAACATCCCTCTTCGGCCCGAACTCTTCAATATCCAAGATTGTGTGACAAAAGGTGCTATACTAAAAATTCATAACTTTCAGCTCGGGTGTCCGTTTCACGCCCACGAGTAACCAAAATAGCTGGTTCGTTCATCACTGCCAAGAACAAGTTCGGCCCGAACTCATCACTGTTCCCGGCCGAACTTCATTTTCGGCCCGAACTTCAACCTCGGCCCGAACTTCAACCTCGGCCCGAACTCCGACCTCGGCCCGAACTTCAACCTCGGCCCGAACATCATCCTCGTCCCGAACACCGAACTTCGGCCCGAACACCACTTCGGCCCGAACATCCCTCTTCGGCCCGAACTCTTCAATATCCAAGATTGTGTGACAAAAGGTGTTATACTAAAACATTCATAACTTTCAGCTCGGGTGTCCGTTTAACGCCCACGAGTAACCAAAATAGCTGGTTCGTTCGTCACTGCCAAGAACAAGTTCGGCCCGAACTTTTCACTGTTCCCGGCCCGAACTTCATTTTCGGCCCGAACTTCAACCTCGGCCCGAACTCCGACCTCTGCCCGAACTTCAACCTCGGCCCGAACATCATCCTCGGCCCGAACACCGAACTTCGGCCCGAACACCACTTCGGCCCGAACACCACTTCGGCCCGAACATCCCACTTCGGCCCGAACACCACTTCGGCTCGAACATCCCTCTTCGGCCCGAACTCTTCAATATCCAAGATTGTGTGAGAAAAGGTGCTATACTAAAAATTCATAACTTTCAGCTCGGGTGTCCGTTTCACGCCCACGAGTAACCAAAATAGCTGGTTCGTTCGTCACTGATAAGAACAAGTTCGGCCCGAACTCTTCACTGTTCCCGGCCCGAACTTCATTTTCGGCCCGAACTTCAACCTCGGCCCGAACTTAAACCTCGGCCCGAACTCCGACCTCGGCCCGAACTTCAACCTCGGCCCGAACATCATCCTCGGCCCGAACACCGAACTTCGGCGCGAACACCACTTCGGCCCGAACATCCCACTTCGGCCCGAACACCACTTCGGCCCGAACATCCCTCTTCGGCCCGAACTCTTCAATATCCAAGATTGTGTGACAAACGGTGTTATACTAAAACATTCATAACTTTCAGCTCGGGTGTCCGTTTCACGCCCACGAGTAACCAAAATAGCTGGTTCGTTCGTCACTGCCAAGAACAAGTTCGGCCCGAACTTTTCACTGTTCCCGGCCCGAACTTCATTTTCGGCCCGAACTTCAACCTCGGCCCGAACTCCGACCTCTGCCCGAACTTCAACCTCGGCCCGAACATCATCCTCGGCCCGAACACCGAACTTCGGCCCGAACACCACTTCAGCCCGAACACCACTTCGGCCCGAACACCACTTCGGCCCGAACATCCCACTTCGGCCCGAACACCACTTCGGCCCGAACATCCCTCTTCGGCCCGAACTCTTCAATATCCAAGATTGTGTGACAAAAGGTGCTATACTAAAAATTCATAACTTTCAGCTCGGGTGTCCGTTTCACGCCCACGAGTAACCAAAATAGCTGGTTCGTTCATCACTGCCAAGAACAAGTTCGGCCCGAACTCATCACTGTTCCCGGCCGAACTTCATTTTCGGCCCGAACTTCAACCTCGGCCCGAACTTCAACCTCGGCCCGAACTCCGACCTCGGCCCGAACTTCAACCTCGGCCCGAACATCATCCTCTTCCCGAACACCGAACTTCGGCCCGAACACCACGTCGGCCCGAACATCCCTCTTCGGCCCGAACTCTTCAATATCCAAGATTGTGTGACAAAAGGTGTTATACTAAAACATTCATAACTTTCAGCTCGGGTGTCCGTTTCACGCCCACGAGTAACCAAAATAGCTGGTTCGTTCGTCACTGCCAAGAACAAGTTCGGCCCGAACTTTTCACTGTTCCCGCCCCGAACTTCATTTTCGGCCCGAACTTCAACCTCGACCCGAACTTCAACCTCGGCCCGAACTCCGACCTCTGCCCGAACTTCAACCTCGGCCCGAACATCATCCTCGGCCCTAACACCGAACTTCGGCCCGAACACCACTTCGGCCCGAACACCACTTCGGCCCGAACATCCCTCTTCGGCCCGAACTTTTCAATATCCAAGATTGTGTGACAAAAGGTGTTAAAACATTCATAACTTTCAGCTCGGGTGTCCGTTTAACGCCCACGAGTAACCAAAATAGCTGGTTCGTTCGTCACTGCCAAGAACAAGTTCGGCCCGAACTTTTCACTGTTCCCGGCCCGAACTTCAACCTCGGCCCGAACTCCGACCTCTGCCCGAACTTCAACCTCGGCCCGAACATCATCCTCGGCCCGAACACCGAACTTCGGCCCGAACACCACTTCGGCCCGAACACCACTTCGGCCCGAACATCCCACTTCGGCCCGAACACCACTTCGGCCCGAACATCCCTCTTCGGCCCGAACTCTTCAATATCCAAGATTGTGTGAGAAAAGGTGCTATACTAAAAATTCATAACTTTCAGCTCGGGTGTCCGTTTCACGCCCACGAGTAACCAAAATAGCTGGTTCGTTCGTCACTGCCAAGAACAAGTTCGGCCCGAACTCTTCACTGTTCCCGGCCCGAACTTCATTTTCAGCCCGAACTTCAACCTCGGCCCGAACTTAAACCTCGGCCCGAACTCCGACCTCGGCCCGAACTTCAACCTTGGCCCGAACATCATCCTCGGCCCGAACACCGAACTTCGGCCCGAACACCACTTCGGCCCGAACATCCCACTTCGGCCCGAACACCACTTCGGCCCGAACATCCCTCTTCGGCCCGAACTCTTCAATATCCAAGATTGTGTGACAAAAGGTGTTATACTAAAACCTTCATAACTTTCAGCTCGGGTGTCCGTTTCACGCCCACGAGTAACCAAAATAGCTGGTTCGTTCGTCACTGCCAAGAACAAGTTCGGCCCGAACTTTTCACTGTTCCCGGCCCGAACTTCATTTTCGGCCCGAACTTCAACCTCGGCCCGAACTCCGACCTCTGCCCGAACTTCAACCTCGGCCCGAACAGCATCCTCGGCCCGAACACCGAACTTCGGCCCGAACACCACTTCAGCCCGAACACCACTTCGGCCCGAACACCACTTCGGCCCGAACATCCCACTTCGGCCCGAACACCACTTCGGCCCGAACATCCCTCTTCGGCCCGAACTCTTCAATATCCAAGATTGTGTGACAAAAGGTGCTATACTAAAAATTCATAACTTTCAGCTCGGGTGTCCGTTTCACGCCCACGAGTAACCAAAATAGCTGGTTCGTTCATCACTGCCAAGAACAAGTTCGGCCCGAACTCATCACTGTTCCCGGCCGAACTTCATTTTCGGCCCGAACTTCAACCTCGGCCCGAACATCAACCTCGGCCCGAACTCCGACCTCGGCCCGAACATCATTCTCGGCCCGAACATCGAACTTCGGCCCGAACACGACTTCGGCCAGAACATCCCACTTCGGCCCGAACACCACTTCGGCCCGAACATCCTTCTTCGGCCCGAATTCTTCAATATCCAAGATTGTGTGACAAAAGGTGCTATACTAAAACATTCATAACTTTCAGCTCGGGTGTCCGTTTCACGCCCACGAGTAACCAAAATAGCTGGTTCGTTCGTCACTGCCAAGAACAAGTTCGGCCCGAACTCTTCACTGTTCCCGGGCCGAACTTCATTTTTGGCCCGAACTTCAACCTCGGCCCGAACTTAAACCTCGGCCCGAACTCCGACCTCGGCCCGAACTTCAACCTCGGCCCGAACATCATCCTCGGCCCGAACACCGAACTTCGGCCCGAACACCACTTCGGCCCGAACATCCCACTTCGGCCCGAACACCACTTCGGCCCGAACATCCCTCTTCGGCCCGAACTCTTCAATATCCAAGATTGTGTGACAAAAGGTGTTATACTAAAACATTCATAACTTTCAGCTCGGGTGTCCGTTTCACGCCCACGAGTAACCAAAATAGCTGGTTCGTTCGTCACTGCCAAGAACAAGTTCGGCCCGAACTTTTCACTGTTCCCGGCCCGAACTTCATTTTCGGCCCGAACTTCAACCTCGGCCCGAACTCCGACCTCTGCCCGAACTTCAACCTCGGCCCGAACATCATCCTCGGCCCGAACACTGAACTTCGGCCGGAACACCACTTCGGCCCGAACACCACTTCGGCCCGAACATCCCATTTCGGCCCGAACACCACTTCGGCCCGAACATCCCTCTTCGGCCCGAACTCTTCAATATCCAAGATTGTGTGACAAAAGGTGCTATACTAAAAATTCATAACTTTCAGCTCGGGTGTCCGTTTCACGCCCACGAGTAACCAAAATAGCTGGTTCGTTCATCACTGCCAAGAACAAGTTCGGCCCGAACTCATCACTGTTCCCGGCCGAACTTCATTTTCGGCCCGAACTTCAACCTCGGCCCGAACTTCAACCTCGGCCCGAACTCCGACCTCGGCCCGAACTTCAACCTCGGCCCGAACATCATCCTCGTCCCGAACACCGAACTTCGGCCCGAACACCACTTCGGCCCGAACATCCCTCTTCGGCCCGAACTCTTCAATATCCAAGATTGTGTGACAAAAGGTGTTATACTAAAACATTCATAACTTTCAGCTCGGGTGTCCGTTTAACGCCCACGAGTAACCAAAATAGCTGGTTCGTTCGTCACTGCCAAGAACAAGTTCGGCCCGAACTTTTCACTGTTCCCGGCCCGAACTTCATTTTCGGCCCGAACTTCAACCTCGGCCCGAACTCCGACCTCTGCCCGAACTTCAACCTCGGCCCGAACATCATCCTCGGCCCGAACACCGAACTTCGGCCCGAACACCACTTCGGCCCGAACACCACTTCGGCCCGAACATCCCACTTCGGCCCGAACACCACTTCGGCTCGAACATCCCTCTTCGGCCCGAACTCTTCAATATCCAAGATTGTGTGAGAAAAGGTGCTATACTAAAAATTCATAACTTTCAGCTCGGGTGTCCGTTTCACGCCCACGAGTAACCAAAATAGCTGGTTCGTTCGTCACTGATAAGAACAAGTTCGGCCCGAACTCTTCACTGTTCCCGGCCCGAACTTCATTTTCGGCCCGAACTTCAACCTCGGCCCGAACTTAAACCTCGGCCCGAACTCCGACCTCGGCCCGAACTTCAACCTCGGCCCGAACATCATCCTCGGCCCGAACACCGAACTTCGGCGCGAACACCACTTCGGCCCGAACATCCCACTTCGGCCCGAACACCACTTCGGCCCGAACATCCCTCTTCGGCCCGAACTCTTCAATATCCAAGATTGTGTGACAAACGGTGTTATACTAAAACATTCATAACTTTCAGCTCGGGTGTCCGTTTCACGCCCACGAGTAACCAAAATAGCTGGTTCGTTCGTCACTGCCAAGAACAAGTTCGGCCCGAACTTTTCACTGTTCCCGGCCCGAACTTCATTTTCGGCCCGAACTTCAACCTCGGCCCGAACTCCGACCTCTGCCCGAACTTCAACCTCGGCCCGAACATCATCCTCGGCCCGAACACCGAACTTCGGCCCGAACACCACTTCAGCCCGAACACCACTTCGGCCCGAACACCACTTCGGCCCGAACATCCCACTTCGGCCCGAACACCACTTCGGCCCGAACATCCCTCTTCGGCCCGAACTCTTCAATATCCAAGATTGTGTGACAAAAGGTGCTATACTAAAAATTCATAACTTTCAGCTCGGGTGTCCGTTTCACGCCCACGAGTAACCAAAATAGCTGGTTCGTTCATCACTGCCAAGAACAAGTTCGGCCCGAACTCATCACTGTTCCCGGCCGAACTTCATTTTCGGCCCGAACTTCAACCTCGGCCCGAACTTCAACCTCGGCCCGAACTCCGACCTCGGCCCGAACTTCAACCTCGGCCCGAACATCATCCTCTTCCCGAACACCGAACTTCGGCCCGAACACCACGTCGGCCCGAACATCCCTCTTCGGCCCGAACTCTTCAATATCCAAGATTGTGTGACAAAAGGTGTTATACTAAAACATTCATAACTTTCAGCTCGGGTGTCCGTTTCACGCCCACGAGTAACCAAAATAGCTGGTTCGTTCGTCACTGCCAAGAACAAGTTCGGCCCGAACTTTTCACTGTTCCCGCCCCGAACTTCATTTTCGGCCCGAACTTCAACCTCGACCCGAACTTCAACCTCGGCCCGAACTCCGACCTCTGCCCGAACTTCAACCTCGGCCCGAACATCATCCTCGGCCCTAACACCGAACTTCGGCCCGAACACCACTTCGGCCCGAACACCACTTCGGCCCGAACATCCCTCTTCGGCCCGAACTTTTCAATATCCAAGATTGTGTGACAAAAGGTGTTATACTAAAACATTCATAACTTTCAGCTCGGGTGTCCGTTTAACGCCCACGAGTAACCAAAATAGCTGGTTCGTTCGTCACTGCCAAGAACAAGTTCGGCCCGAACTTTTCACTGTTCCCGGCCCGAACTTCAACCTCGGCCCGAACTCCGACCTCTGCCCGAACTTCAACCTCGGCCCGAACATCATCCTCGGCCCGAACACCGAACTTCGGCCCGAACACCACTTCGGCCCGAACACCACTTCGGCCCGAACATCCCACTTCGGCCCGAACACCACTTCGGCCCGAACATCCCTCTTCGGCCCGAACTCTTCAATATCCAAGATTGTGTGAGAAAAGGTGCTATACTAAAAATTCATAACTTTCAGCTCGGGTGTCCGTTTCACGCCCACGAGTAACCAAAATAGCTGGTTCGTTCGTCACTGCCAAGAACAAGTTCGGCCCGAACTCTTCACTGTTCCCGGCCCGAACTTCATTTTCAGCCCGAACTTCAACCTCGGCCCGAACTTAAACCTCGGCCCGAACTCCGACCTCGGCCCGAACTTCAACCTTGGCCCGAACATCATCCTCGGCCCGAACACCGAACTTCGGCCCGAACACCACTTCGGCCCGAACATCCCACTTCGGCCCGAACACCACTTCGGCCCGAACATCCCTCTTCGGCCCGAACTCTTCAATATCCAAGATTGTGTGACAAAAGGTGTTATACTAAAACCTTCATAACTTTCAGCTCGGGTGTCCGTTTCACGCCCACGAGTAACCAAAATAGCTGGTTCGTTCGTCACTGCCAAGAACAAGTTCGGCCCGAACTTTTCACTGTTCCCGGCCCGAACTTCATTTTCGGCCCGAACTTCAACCTCGGTCCGAACTCCGACCTCTGCCCGAACTTCAACCTCGGCCCGAACAGCATCCTCGGCCCGAACACCGAACTTCGGCCCGAACACCACTTCAGCCCGAACACCACTTCGGCCCGAACACCACTTCGGCCCGAACATCCCACTTCGGCCCGAACACCACTTCGGCCCGAACATCCCTCTTCGGCCCGAACTCTTCAATATCCAAGATTGTGTGACAAAAGGTGCTATACTAAAAATTCATAACTTTCAGCTCGGGTGTCCGTTTCACGCCCACGAGTAACCAAAATAGCTGGTTCGTTCATCACTGCCAAGAACAAGTTCGGCCCGAACTCATCACTGTTCCCGGCCGAACTTCATTTTCGGCCCGAACTTCAACCTCGGCCCGAACTTCAACCTCGGCCCGAACTCCGACCTCGGCCCGAACTTCAACCTCGGCCCGAACATCATCCTCGTCCCGAACACCGAACTTCGGCCCGAACACCACGTCGGCCCGAACATCCCTCTTCGGCCCGAACTCTTCAATATCCAAGATTGTGTGACAAAAGGTGTTATACTAAAACATTCATAACTTTCAGCTCGGGTGTCCGTTTCACGCCCACGAGTAACCAAAATAGCTGGTTCGTTCGTCACTGCCAAGAACAAGTTCGGCCCGAACTTTTCACTGTTCCCGCCCCGAACTTCATTTTCGGCCCGAACTTCAACCTCGACCCGAACTTCAACCTCGGCCCGAACTCCGACCTCTGCCCGAACTTCAACCTCGGCCCGAACATCATCCTCGGCCCTAACACCGAACTTCGGCCCGAACACCACTTCGGCCCGAACACCACTTCGGCCCGAACATCCCACTTCGGCCCGAACACCACTTCGGCCCGAACATCCCTCTTCGGCCCGAACTCTTCAATATCCAAGATTGTGTGAGAAAAGGTGCTATACTAAAAATTCATAACTTTCAGCTCGGGTGTCCGTTTCACGCCCACGAGTAACCAAAATAGCTGGTTCGTTCGTCACTGCCAAGAACAAGTTCGGCCCGAACTCTTCACTGTTCCCGGCCCGAACTTCATTTTCAGCCCGAACTTCAACCTCGGCCCGAACTTAAACCTCGGCCCGAACTCCGACCTCGGCCCGAACTTCAACCTTGGCCCGAACATCATCCTCGGCCCGAACACCGAACTTCGGCCCGAACACCACTTCGGCCCGAACATCCCACTTCGGCCCGAACACCACTTCGGCCCGAACATCCCTCTTCGGCCCGAACTCTTCAATATCCAAGATTGTGTGACAAAAGGTGTTATACTAAAACCTTCATAACTTTCAGCTCGGGTGTCCGTTTCACGCCCACGAGTAACCAAAATAGCTGGTTCGTTCGTCACTGCCAAGAACAAGTTCGGCCCGAACTTTTCACTGTTCCCGGCCCGAACTTCATTTTCGGCCCGAACTTCAACCTCGGCCCGAACTCCGACCTCTGCCCGAACTTCAACCTCGGCCCGAACAGCATCCTCGGCCCGAACACCGAACTTCGGCCCGAACACCACTTCAGCCCGAACACCACTTCGGCCCGAACACCACTTCGGCCCGAACATCCCACTTCGGCCCGAACACCACTTCGGCCCGAACATCCCTCTTCGGCCCGAACTCTTCAATATCCAAGATTGTGTGACAAAAGGTGCTATACTAAAAATTCATAACTTTCAGCTCGGGTGTCCGTTTCACGCCCACGAGTAACCAAAATAGCTGGTTCGTTCATCACTGCCAAGAACAAGTTCGGCCCGAACTCATCACTGTTCCCGGCCGAACTTCATTTTCGGCCCGAACTTCAACCTCGGCCCGAACTTCAACCTCGGCCCGAACTCCGACCTCGGCCCGAACTTCAACCTCGGCCCGAACATCATCCTCGTCCCGAACACCGAACTTCGGCCCGAACACCACGTCGGCCCGAACATCCCTCTTCGGCCCGAACTCTTCAATATCCAAGATTGTGTGACAAAAGGTGTTATACTAAAACATTCATAACTTTCAGCTCGGGTGTCCGTTTCACGCCCACGAGTAACCAAAATAGCTGGTTCGTTCGTCACTGCCAAGAACAAGTTCGGCCCGAACTTTTCACTGTTCCCGCCCCGAACTTCATTTTCGGCCCGAACTTCAACCTCGACCCGAACTTCAACCTCGGCCCGAACTCCGACCTCTGCCCGAACTTCAACCTCGGCCCGAACATCATCCTCGGCCCTAACACCGAACTTCGGCCCGAACACCACTTCGGCCCGAACACCACTTCGGCCCGAACATCCCACTTCGGCCCGAACACCACTTCGGCCCGAACATCCCTCTTCGGCCCGAACTCTTCAATATCCAAGATTGTGTGACAAAAGGTGCTATACTAAAAATTCATAACTTTCAGCTCGGGTGTCCGTTTCACGCCCACGAGTAACCAAAATAGCTGGTTCGGTCGTCACTGCCAAGAACAAGTTCGGCCCGAACTCATCACTGTTCCCGGCCGAACTTCATTTTCGGCCCGAACTTCATTTTCAGCCCGAACTTCAACCTCGGCCCGAACATCAACCTCGGCCCGAACTCCGACCTCGGCCCGAACTTCAACCTCGGCCCGAACATCATCCTCGTCCCGAACACCGAACTTCGGCCCGAACACAACTTCGGCCTGAACATCCCACTTCGGCCCGAACACCACTTCGGGCTGAACATCCCTCTTCGGCCCGAACTCTTCAATATCCTAGATTGTGTGACAAAAGGTGCTATACTAAAACATTCATAACTTTTAGCTCGGGTGTCCGTTTCACGCCCACGAGTAACCAAAATAGCTGGTTCGTTCGTCACTGCCAAGAACAAGTTCGGCCCGAACTCTTCACTGTTCCCGGCCCGAACTTCATTTTCAGCCCGAACTTCAACCTCGGCCCGAACATCAACCTCGGCCCGAACTCCGACCTCGGCCCGAACTTCAACCTCGGCCCGAACATCATCCTCGGCCCGAACACCGAACTTCGGCCCGAACACCACTTCAGCCCGAACATCCCACTTCGGCCCGAACATACCTCTTCGGCCCGAACTCTTCAATATCCAAGATTGTGTGACAAAAGGTGCTATACTAAAACATTCATAACTTTCAGCTCGGGTGTCCGTTTCACGCCCACGAGTAACCAAAATAGCTGGTTGGTTCGTCACTGCCAAGATCAAGTTCGGCCCGAACTCTTCACTGTTCCCGGCCCGAACTTCATTTTCGGCCCGAACTTCAACCTCGGCCCGAACTTCAACCTCGGCCCGAACTCCAACCTCGGCCCGAACTTCAACCTCGGCCCGAACATCATCCTCGGCCCGAACACCGAACTTCGGCCCGAACACCACTTCGGCCCGAACACCACTTCGGCCCGAACATCCCACTTCGGCCCGAACACCACTTCGGCCCGAACATCACTCTTCGGCCCGAACTCTTCAATATCCAAGATTGTGTGACAAAAGGTGCTATACTAAAACAATCATAACTTTTAGTTCGGGTGTCCGTTTCACGCCCACGAGTAAGCAAAATAGCTGGTTCGTTCGTCACTGCCAAGAACAAGTTCGGCCCGAACTCTTCACTGTTCCCGGCCCGAACTTCATTTTCGGCCCGAACTTCAACCTCGGCCCGAACTCCGACCTCGGCCCGAACTTCAACCTCGGCCCGAACATCATCCTCGGCCCGAACACCGAACTTCGGCCCGATCACCACTTCGGCCCGAACATCCCACTTCGACCCGAACACCACTTCGGCCCGAACATCCCTCTTCGGCCCGAACTCTTCAATATCCAAGATTGTGTGACAAAAGGTGCTATACTAAAATATTCATAACTTTCAGCTCGGGTGTCCGTTTCACGCCCACGAGTAACCAAAATAGCTGGTTCGTTCGTCACTGCCAAGAACAAGTTCGGCCCGAACTCTTCACTGTTCCCGGCCCGAACTTCATTTACGGCCCGAACTTCAACCTCGGCCCGAACTCCGACCTCGGCCCGAACTTCAACCTCGGCCCGAACATCATCCTAGGCCCGGACACCACTTCGGCCCGAACACCACTTCGGCCAGAACATCCCACTTCGGCCCGAACACCACTTCGGCCCGAACATCCCTCTTCGGCCCGAACTCTTTAATATCCAAGACTGTGTGACAAAAGGTGCTATACTAAAACATTCATAACTTTCAGCTCGGGTGTCCGTTTCACGCCCACGAGTAACCAAAATAGATGGTTCATTCGTCACTGCCAAGAACAAGTTCGGCCCGAACTCTTCACTGTTCCCGGCCCGAACTTCATTTTCGGCCTGAACTTCAACCTCGGCCCGAACATCAACCTCGGCCCGAACTCCGACCTCGGCCCGAACATCATTCTCGGCCCGAACACCGAACTTCGGCCCGAACACTACTTCGGCCCGAACATCCCACTTCGGCCCGAACACCATTTCGGCCCGAACATCCTTCTTCGGCCCGAACTCTTCAATATCCAAGATTGTGTGACAAAAGGTGCTATACTAAAACAATCATAACTTTTAGTTCGGGTGTCCGTTTCACGCCCACGAGTAAGCAAAATAGCTGGTTCGTTCGTCACTGCCAAGAACAAGTTCGGCCCGAACTCTTCACTGTTCCCGGCCCGAACTTCATTTCCGGCCCGAACTTCAACCTCGGCCCGAACTCCGACCTCGGCCCGAACTTCAACCTCGGCCCGAACATCATCCTCGGCCCGAACACCGAACTTCGGCCCGATCACCACTTCGGCCCGAACATCCCACTTCGACCCGAACACCACTTCGGCCCGAACATCCCTCTTCGGCCCGAACTCTTCAATATCCAAGATTGTGTGACAAAAGGTGCTATACTAAAATATTCATAACTTTCAGCTCGGGTGTCCGTTTCACGCCCACGAGTAACCAAAATAGCTGGTTCGTTCGTCACTGCCAAGAACAAGTTCGGCCCGAACTCTTCACTGTTCCCGGCCCGAACTTCATTTACGGCCCGAACTTCAACCTCGGCCCGAACTCCGACCTCGGCCCGAACTTCAACCTCGGCCCGAACATCATCCTAGGCCCGAACACCACTTCGGCCCGAACACCACTTCGGCCCGAACATCCCACTTCGGCCCGAACACCACTTCGGCCCGACCATCCCTCTTCGGCCCGAACTCTTTAATATCCAAGACTGTGTGACAAAAGGTGCTATACTAAAACATTCATAACTTTCAGCTCGGGTGTCCGTTTCACGCCCACGAGTAACCAAAATAGATGGTTCATTCGTCACTGCCAAGAACAAGTTCGGCCCGAACTCTTCACTGTTCCCCGCCCGAACTTCATTTTCGGCCTGAACTTCAACCTCGGCCCGAACATCAACCTCGGCCCGAACTCCGACCTCGGCCCGAACATCATTCTCGGCCGGAACACCGAACTTCGGCCCGAACACTACTTCGGCCCGAACATCCCACTTCGGCCCGAACACCATTTCGGCCCGAACATCCTTCTTCGGCCCGAACTCTTCAATATCCAAGATTGTGTGACAAAAGGTGCTATACTAAAACATTCATAACTTTCAGCTCGGGTTTCCGTTTCACGTTCACGAGTAACCAAAATAGCTAGTTCGTTCGTCACTACCAAGAACAAGTTCGGCCCGAACTTTTCACTGTTCCCGGCCCGAACTTCATTTTCGGCCCGAACTTCAACCTCGGCCCGAACTTCCACCTCGGCCCGAACTCCGACCTCTGCCCGAACTTCAACCTCGACCCGAACATCATCCCCGGCCCGAACACCGAACTTCGGCCCGAACACCACTTCGGCCCGAACATCCCACTTCGGCCCGAACACCACTTCGGCCCGAACATCCCTCTTCGGCCCGAACTCTTCAATATCCAAGATTGTGTGACAAAAGGTGCTATACTAAAAATTCATAACTTTCAGCTCGGGTGTCCGTTTCACGCCCACGAGTAACCAATATAGCTGGTTCGTTCGTCACTGCCAAGAACAAGTTCGGCCCGAACTCAACACTGTTCCCGGCCGAACTTCATTTTCGGCCCGAACTTCAACCTCGGCCCGAACTTCAACCTCGGCCCGAACATCATCCTCATCCCGAACACCGAACTTCGGCCCGAACACCACTTCGGCCCGAACATCCCACTTCGGCCCGAACACCAGTTCGGCCCGAACATCCCTCTTCGGCCCGAACTCTTTAATATCCAAGACTGTGTGACAAAAGGTGCTATACTAAAACATTCATAACTTTCAGCTCGGGTGTCCGTTTCACGCCCACGAGTAACCAAAATAGCTGGTTCATTCGTCACTGCCACGAACAAGTTCGGCCCGAACTCTTCACTGTTCCCGGCCCGAACTTCATTTTCAGCCCGAACTTCAACCTCGGCCCGAACATCAACCTCGGCCCGAACTCCGACCGCGGCCCGAACTTCAACCTCGGCCCGAACATCATCCTCGTCCCGAACACCGAACTTCGGCCCGAACACAACTTCGGCCCGAACATCCCACTTCGGCCCGAACACCACTTCGGGCTGAACATCCCTCTTCGGCCCGAACTCTTCAATATCCTAGATTGTGTGACAAAAGGTGCTATACTAAAACATTCATAACTTTTAGCTCGGGTGACCGTTTCACGCCCACGAGTAACCAAAATAGCTGGTTCGTTCGTCACTGCCAAGAACAAGTTCGGCCCGAACTCTTCACTGTTCCCGGCCCGAACTTCATTTTCAGCCCGAACTTCAACCTCGGCCTGAACATCAACCTCGGCCCGAACTCCGACCTCGGCCCGAACTTCAACCTCGGCCCGAACATCATCCTCGGCCCGAACACCGAACTTCAGCCCGAACACCACTTCAGCCCGAACATCCCACTTCGGCCCGAACATACCTCTTCGGCCCGAACTCTTCAATATCCAAGATTGTGTGAGAAAAGGTGCTATACTAAAACATTCATAACTTTCAGCTCGGGAGTCCGTTTCACGCCCACGAGTAACCAAAATAGCTGGTTGGTTCGTCACTGCCAAGATCAAGTTCGGCCCGAACTCTTCACTGTTCCCGGCCCGAACTTCATTTTCGGCCCGAACCTCAACCTCGGCCCGAACTTCAACCTCGGCCCGAACTCCAACCTCGGCCCGAACTTCAACCTCGGCCCGAACATCATCCTCGGCCCGAACACCGAACTTCGGCCCGAACACCACTTCGGCCCGAACATACCACTTCGGCCCGAACACCACTTCGGCCCGAACATCACTCTTCGGCCCGAACTCTTCAATATCCAAGATTGTGTGACAAAAGGTGCTATACTAAAACAATCATAACTTTTAGTTCGGGTGTCCGTTTCACGCCCACGAGTAAGCAAAATAGCCGGTTCGTTCGTCACTGCCAAGAACAAGTTCGGCCCGAACTCTTCACTGTTCCCGGCCCGAACTTCATTTTCGGCCCGAACTTCAACCTCGGCCCGAACTCCGACCTCGGCCCGAACTTCAACCTCGGCCCGAACATCATCCTCGGCCCGAACACCGAACTTCGGCCCGATCACCACTTCGGCCCGAACATCCCACTTCGACCCGAACACCACTTCGGCCCGAACATCCCTCTTCGGCCCGAACTCTTCAATATCCAAGATTGTGTGACAAAAGGTGCTATACTAAAATATTCATAACTTTCAGCTCGGGTGTCCGTTTCACGCCCACGAGTAACCAAAATAGCTGGTTCGTTCGTCACTGCCAAGAACAAGTTCGGCCCGAACTCTTCACTGTTCCCGGCCCGAACTTCATTTACGGCCCGAACTTCAACCTCGGCCCGAACTCCGACCTCGGCCCGAACTTCAACCTCGGCCCGAACATCATCCTAGGCCCGAACACCACTTCGGCCCGAACACCACTTCGGCCCGAACATCCCACTTCGGCCCGAACACCACTTCGGCCCGAATATCCCTCTTCGGCCCGAACTCTTTAATATCCAAGACTGTGTGACAAAAGGTGCTACACTAAAACATTCATAACTTTCAGCTCGGGTGTCCGTTTCACGCCCACGAGTAACCAAAATAGATGGTTCATTCGTCACTGCCAAGAACAAGTTCGGCCCGAACTCTTCACTGTTCCCGGCCCGAACTTCATTTTCGGCGTGAACTTCAACCTCGGCCCGAACATCAACCTCGGCCCGAACTCCGACCTCGGCCCGAACATCATTCTCGGCCCGAACACCGAACTTCGGCCCGAACACTACTTCGGCCCGAACATCCCACTTCGGCCCGAACACCATTTCGGCCCGAACATCCTTCTTCGGCCCGAACTCTTCAATATCCAAGATTGTGTGACAAAAGGTGCTATACTAAAACAATCATAACTTTTAGTTCGGGTGTCCGTTTCACGCCCACGAGTAAGCAAAATAGCTGGTTCGTTCGTCACTGCTAAGAACAAGTTCGGCCCGAACTCTTCACTGTTCCCGGCCCGAACTTCATTTTTCGGCCCGAACTTCAACCTCGGCCCGAACTCCGACCTCGGCCCGAACTTCAACCTCGGCCCGAACATCATCCTCGGCCCGAACACCGAACTTCGGCCCGATCACCACTTCGGCCCGAACATCCCACTTCGACCCGAACACCACTTCGGCCCGAACATCCCTCTTCGGCCCGAACTCTTCAATATCCAAGATTGTGTGACAAAAGGTGCTATACTAAAATATTCATAACTTTCTGCTCGGGTGTCCGTTTCACGCCCACGAGTAACCAAAATAGCTGGTTCGTTCGTCACTGCCAAGAACAAGTTCGGCCCGAACTCTTCACTGTTCCCGGCCCGAACTTCATTTACGGCCCGAACTTCAACCTCGGCCCGAACTCCGACCTCGGCCCGAACTTCAACCTCGGCCCGAACATCATCCTAGGCCCGAACACCACTTCGGCCCGAACACCACTTCGGCCCGAACATCCCACTTCGGCCCGAACACCACTTCGGCCCGAACATCCCTCTTCGGCCCGAACTCTTTAATATCCAAGACTGTGTGACAAAAGGTGCTATACTAAAACATTCATAACTTTCAGCTCGGGTGTCCGTTTCACGCCCACGAGTAACCAAAATAGATGGTTCATTCGTCACTGCCAAGAACAAGTTCGGCCCGAACTCTTCACTGTTCCCGGCCCGAACTTCATTTTCGGCCTGAACTTCAACCTCGGCCCGAACATCAACCTCGGCCCGAACTCCGACCTCGGCCCGAACATCATTCTCGGCCCGAACACCGAACTTCGGCCCGAACACTACTTCGGACCGAACACCCCACTTCGGCCCGAACACCATTTCGGCCCGAACATCCTTCTTCTGCCCGAACTCTTCAATATCCAAGATTGTGTGACAAAAGGTGCTATACTAAAACATTCATAACTTTCAGCTCGGGTTTCCGTTTTACGCCCACGAGTAACCAAAATAGCTGGTTCGTTCGTCACTACCAAGAACAAGTTCGGCCCGAACTTTTCACTGTTCCCGGCCCGAACTTCATTTTCGGCCCGAACTTCAACCTCGGCCCGAACTTCCACCTCGGCCCGAACTCCGACCTCTGCCCGAACTTCAACCTCGACCCGAACATCATCCTCGGCCCGAACACCGAACTTCGGCCCGAACACCACTTCGGCCCGAACATCCCACTTCGGCCCGAACACCACTTCGGCCCGAACATCCCTCTTCGGCCCGAACTCTTCAATATCCAAGATTGTGTGACAAAAGGTGCTATACTAAAAATTCATAACTTTCAGCTCGGGTGTCCGTTTCACGCCCACGAGTAACCAAAATAGCTGGTTCGTTCGTCACTGCCAAGAACAAGTTCGGCCCGAACTCAACACGTTTCCCGGCCGAACTTCATTTTCGGCCCGAACTTCAACCTCGGCTCGAACTTCAACCTCGGCCCGAACTCCGACCTCGGCACGAACTTCAACCTCAGCCCGAACATCATCCTCGTCCCGAACACCGAACTTCGGCCCGAACACCACTTCGGCCCGAACATCCCACTTCGGCCCGAACACCAGTTCGGCCCGAACATCCCTCTTCGGCCCGAACTCTTTAATATCCAAGACTGTGTGACAAAAGGTGCTATACTAAAACATTCATAACTTTCAGCTCGGGTGTCCGTTTCACGCCCACGAGTAACCAAAATAGCTGGTTCATTCGTCACTGCCAAGAACAAGTTCGGCCCGAACTCTTCACTGTACCCGGCCCGAACTTCATTTTCAGCCCGAACTTCAACCTCGGCCCGAACATCAACTTCGGCCCGAACTCCGACCTCGGCCCGAACTTCAACCTCGGCCCGAACATCATCCTCGGCCCGAACACCGAACTTCGGCCCGAACACCACTTCAGCCCGAACATCCCACTTCGGCCCGAACATACCTCTTCGGCCCGAACTCTTCAATATCCAAGATTGTGTGAGAAAAGGTGCTATACTAAAACATTCATAACTTTCAGCTCGGGTGTCCGTTTCACGCCCACGAGTAACCAAAATAGCTGGTTGGTTCGTCACTGCCAAGATCAAGTTCGGCCCGAACTCTTCACTGTTCCCGGCCCGAACTTCATTTTCGGCCCGAACTTCAACCTCGGCCCGAACTTCAACCTCGGCCCGAACTCCAACCTCGGCCCGAACTTCAACCTCGGCCCGAACATCATCCTCGGCCCGAACACCGAACTTCGGCCCGAACACCACTTCGGCCCGAACACCACTTCGGCCCGAACATCCCACTTCGGCCCGAACACCACTTCGGCCCGAACATCACTCTTCGGCCCGAACTCTTCAATATCCAAGATTGTGTGACAAAAGGTGCTATACTAAAACAATCATAACTTTTAGTTCGGGTGTCCGTTTCACGCCCACGAGTAAGCAAAATAGCTGGTTCGTTCGTCACTGCCAAGAACAAGTTCGGCCCGAACTCTTCACTGTTCCCGGCCCGAACTTCATTTTCGGCCCGAACTTCAACCTCGGCCCGAACTCCGACCTCGGCCCGAACTTCAACCTCGGCCCGAACATCATCCTCGGCCCGAACACCGAACTTCGGCCCGATCACCACTTCGGCCCGAACATCCCACTTCGACCCGAACACCACTTCTGCCCGAACATCCCTCTTCGGCCCGAACTCTTCAATATCCAAGATTGTGTGACAAAAGGTGTTATACTAAAATATTCATAACTTTCAGCTCGGGTGTCCGTTTCACGCCCACGAGTAACCAAAATAGCTGGTTCGTTCGTCACTGCCAAGAACAAGTTCGGCCCGAACTCTTCACTGTTCCCGGCCCGAACTTCATTTACGGCCCGAATTTCAACCTCGGCCCGAACTCCGACCTCGGCCCGAACTTCAACCTCGGCCCTAACATCATCCTAGGCCCGGACACCACTTCGGCCCGAACACCACTTCGGCCAGAACATCCCACTTCGGCCCGAACACCACTTCGGCCCGAACATCCCTCTTCGGCCCGAACTCTTTAATATCCAAGACTGTGTGACAAAAGGTGCTATACTAAAACATTCATAACTTTCAGCTCGGGTGTCCGTTTCACGCCCACGAGTAACCAAAATAGATGGTTCATTCGTCACTGCCAAGAACAAGTTCGGCCCGAACTCTTCACTGTTCCCGGCCCGAACTTCATTTTCGGCCTGAACTTCAACCTCGGCCCGAACATCAACCTCGGCCCGAACTCCGACCTCGGCCCGAACATCATTCTCGGCCCGAACACCGAACTTCGGCCCGAACACTACTTCGGCCCGAACATCCCACTTCGGCCCGAACACCATTTCGGCCCGAACATCCTTCTTCGGCCCGAACTCTTCAATATCCAAGATTGTGTGACAAAAGGTGCTATACTAAAACAATCATAACTTTTAGTTCGGGTGTCCGTTTCACGCCCACGAGTAAGCAAAATAGCTGGTTCGTTCGTCACTGCCAAGAACAAGTTCGGCCCGAACTCTTCACTGTTCCCGGCCCGAACTTCATTTCCGGCCCGAACTTCAACCTCGGCCCGAACTCCGACCTCGGCCCGAACTTCAACCTCGGCCCGAACATCATCCTCGGCCCGAACACCGAACTTCGGCCCGATCACCACTTCGGCCCGAACATCCCACTTCGACCCGAACACCACTTCGGCCCGAACATCCCTCTTCGGCCCGAACTCTTCAATATCCAAGATTGTGTGACAAAAGGTGCTATACTAAAATATTCATAACTTTCAGCTCGGGTGTCCGTTTCACGCCCACGAGTAACCAAAATAGCAGGTTCGTTCGTCACTGCCAAGAACAAGTTCGGCCCGAACACTTCACTGTTCCCGGCCCGAACTTCATTTACGGCCCGAACTTCAACCTCGACCCGAACTCCGACCTCGGCCCGAACTTCAACCTCGGCCCGAACATCATCCTAGGCCCGAACACCACTTCGGCCCGAACACCACTTCGGCCCGAACATCCCACTTCGGCCCGAACACCACTTCGGCCCGAACATCCCTCTTCGGCCCGAACTCTTTAATATCCAAGACTGTGTGACAAAAGGTGCTATACTAAAACATTCATAACTTTCAGCTCGGATGTCCGTTTCACGCCCACGAGTAACCAAAATAGATGGTTCATTCGTCACTGCCAAGAACAAGTTCGGCCCGAACTCTTCACTGTTCCCCGCCCGAACTTCATTTTCGGCCTGAACTTCAACCTCGGCCCGAACATCAACCTCGGCCCGAACTCCGACCTCGGCCCGAACATCATTCTCGGCCCGAACACCGAACTTCGGCCCGAACACTACTCCGGCCCGAACATCCCACTTCGGCCCGAACACCATTTCGGCCCGAACATCCTTCTTCGGCCCGAACTCTTCAATATCCAAGATTGTGTGACAAAAGGTGCTATACTAAAACATTCATAACTTTCAGCTCGGGTTTCCGTTTCACGTCCACGAGTAACCAAAATAGCTGGTTCGTTCGTCACTACCAAGAACAAGTTCGGCCCGAACTTTTCACTGTTCCCGGCCCGAACTTCATTTTCGGCCCGAATTTCAACCTCGGCCCGAACTTCCACCTCGGCCTGAACTCCGACCTCTGCCCGAACTTCAACCTCGACCCGAACATCATCCTCGGCCCGAACACCGAACTTCGGCCCGAACACCACTTCGGCCCGAACATCCCACTTCGGCCCGAACACCACTTCGGCCCGAACATCCCTCTTCGGCCCGAACTCTTCAATATCCAAGATTGTGTGACAAAAGGTGCTATACTAAAAATTCATAACTTTCAGCTCGGGTGTCCGTTTCACGCCCACGAGTAACCAATATAGCTGGTTCGTTCGTCACTGCCAAGAACAAGTTCGGCCCGAACTCAACACTGTTCCCGGCCGAACTTCATTTTCGGCCCGAACTTCAACCTCGGCCCGAACTTCAACCTCGGCCCGAACTCCGACCTCGGCACGAACTTCAACCTCGGCCCGAACATCATCCTCGTCCCGAACACCGAATTTCGGCCCGAACACCACTTCGGCCCGAACATCCCACTTCGGCCCGAACACCAGTTCGGCCCGAACATCCCTCTGCGCCCCGAACTCTTTAATATCCAAGACTGTGTGACAAAAGGTGCTATACTAAAACATTCATAACTTTCAGCTCGGGTGTCCGTTTCACGCCCACGAGTAACCAAAATAGCTGGTTCATTCGTCACTGCCACGAACAAGTTCGGCCCGAACTCTTCACTGTTCCCGGCCCGAACTTCATTTTCAGCCCGAACTTCAACCTCGGCCCGAACATCAACCTCGGCCCGAACTCCGACCGCGGCCCGAACTTCAACCTCGGCCCGAACATCATCCTCGTCCCGAACACCGAACTTCGGCCCGAACACAACTTCGGCCCGAACATCCCACTTCGGCCCGAACACCACTTCGGGCTGAACATCCCTCTTCGGCCCGAACTCTTCAATATCCTAGATTGTGTGACAAAAGGTGCTATACTAAAACATTCATAACTTTTAGCTCGGGTGTCCGTTTCACGCCCACGAGTAACCAAAATAGCTGGTTCGTTCGTCACTGCCAAGAACAAGTTCGGCCCGAACTCTTCACTGTTCCCGGCCCGAACTTCATTTTCAGCCCGAACTTCAACCTCGGCCCGAACATCAACCTCGGCCCGAACTCCGACCTCGGCCCGAACTTCAACCTCGGCCCGAACATCATCCTCGGCCCGAACACCGAACTTCGGCCCGAACACCACTTCAGCCCGAACATCCCACTTCGGCCCGAACATACCTCTTCGGCCCGAACTCTTCAATATCCAAGATTGTGTGAGAAAAGGTGCTATACTAAAACATTCATAACTTTCAGCTCGGGAGTCCGTTTCACGCCCACGAGTAACCAAAATAGCTGGTTGGTTCGTCACTGCCAAGATCAAGTTCGGCCCGAACTCTTCACTGTTCCCGGCCCGAACTTCATTTTCGGCCCGAACTTCAACCTCGGCCCGAACTTCAACCTCGGCCCGAACTCCAACCTCGGCCCGAACTTCAACCTCGGCCCGAACATCATCCTCGGCCCGAACACCGAACTTCGGCCCGAACACCACTTCGGCCCGAACATACCACTTCGGCCCGAACACCACTTCGGCCCGAACATCACTCTTCGGCCCAAACTCTTCAATATCCAAGATTGTGTGACAAAAGGTGCTATACTAAAACAATCATAACTTTTAGTTCGGGTGTCCGTTTCACGCCCACGAGTAAGCAAAATAGCTGGTTCGTTCGTCACTGCCAAGAACAAGTTCGGCCCGAACTCTTCACTGTTCCCGGCCCGAACTTCATTTTCGGCCCGAACTTCAACCTCGGCCCGAACTCCGACCTCGGCCCGAACTTCAACCTCGGCCCGAACATCATCCTCGGCCCGAACACCGAACTTCGGCCCGATCACCACTTCGGCCCGAACATCCCACTTCGACCCGAACACCACTTCGGCCCGAACATCCCTCTTCGGCCCGAACTCTTCAATATCCAAGATTGTGTGACAAAAGGTGCTATACTAAAATATTCATAACTTTCAGCTCGGGTGTCCGTTTCACGCCCACGAGTAACCAAAATAGCTGGTTCGTTCGTCACTGCCAAGAACAAGTTCGGCCCGAACTCTTCACTGTTCCCGGCCCGAACTTCATTTACGGCCCGAACTTCAACCTCGGCCCGAACTCCGACCTCGGCCCGAACTTCAACCTCGGCCCGAACATCATCCTAGGCCCGAACACCACTTCGGCCCGAACACCACTTCGGCCCGAACATCCCACTTCGGCCCGAACACCACTTCGGCCCGAACATCCCTCTTCGGCCCGAACTCTTTAATATCCAAGACTGTGTGACAAAAGGTGATATACTAAAACATTCATAACTTTCAGCTCGGGTGTCCGTTTCACGCCCACGAGTAACCAAAATAGATGGTTCATTCGTCACTGCCAAGAACAAGTTCGGCCCGAACTCTTCACTGTTCCCGGCCCGAACTTCATTTTCGGCCTGAACTTCAACCTCGGCCCGAACATCAACCTCGGCCCGAACTCCGACCTCGGCCCGAACATCATTCTCGGCCCGAACACCGAACTTCGGCCCGAACACTACTTCGGCCCGAACATCCCACTTCGGCCCGAACACCATTTCGGCCCGAACATCCTTCTTCGGCCCGAACTCTTCAATATCCAAGATTGTGTGACAAAAGGTGCTATACTAAAACAATCATAACTTTTAGTTCGGGTGTCCGTTTCACGCCCACGAGTAAGCAAAATAGCTGGTTCGTTCGTCACTGCTAAGAACAAGTTCGGCCGAACTCTTCACTGTTCCCGGCCCGAACTTCATTTTCGGCCCGAACTTCAACCTCGGCCCGAACTCCGACCTCGGCCCGAACTTCAACCTCGGCCCGAACATCATCCTCGGCCCGAACACCGAACTTCGGCCCGATCACCACTTCGGCCCGAACATCCCACTTCGACCCGAACACCACTTCGGCCCGAACATCCCTCTTCGGCCCGAACTCTTCAATATCCAAGATTGTGTGACAAAATGTGCTATACTAAAATATTCATAACTTTCAGCTCGGGTGTCCGTTTCACGCCCACGAGTAACCAAAATAGCTGGTTCGTTCGTCACTGCCAAGAAAAAGTTCGGCCCGAACTCTTCACTGTTCCCGGCCCGAACTTCATTTACGGCCCGAACTTCAACCTCGGCCCGAACTCCGACCTCGGCCCAAACTTCAACCTCGGCCCGAACATCATCCTAGGCCCGAACACCACTTCGGCCCGAACACCACTTCGGCCCGAACATCCCACTTCGGCCCGAACACCACTTCGGCCCGAACATCCCTCTTCGGCCCGAACTCTTTAATATCCAAGACTGTGTGACAAAAGGTGCTATACTAAAACATTCATAACTTTCAGCTCGGGTGTCCGTTTCACGCCCACGAGTAACCAAAATAGATGGTTCATTCGTTACTGCCAAGAACAAGTTCGGCCCGAACTCTTCACTGTTCCCGGCCCGAACTTCATTTTCGGCCTGAACTTCAACCTCGGCCCGAACATCAACCTCGGCCCGAACTCCGACCTCGGCCCGAACATCATTCTCGGCCCGAACACTACTTCGGCCCGAACACTACTTCGGCCCGAACATCCCACTTCGGCCCGAACACCATTTCGGCCCGAACATCCTTCTTCGGCCCGAACTCTTCAATATCCAAGATTGTGTGACAAAAGGTGCTATACTAAAACAATCATAACTTTTAGTTCGGGTGTCCGTTTCACGCCCACGAGTAAGCAAAATAGCTGGTTCGTTCGTCACTGCTAAGAACAAGTTCGGCCCGAACTCTTCACTGTTCCCGGCCCGAACTTCATTTTCGGCCCGAACTTCAACCTCGGCCCGAACTCCGACCTCGGCCCGAACTTCAACCTCGGCCAGAACATCATCCTCGGCCCGAACACCGAACTTCGGCCCGATCACCACTTCGGCCCGAACATCCCACTTCGACCCGAACACCACTTCGGCCCGAACATCCCTCTTCGGCCCGAACTCTTCAATATCCAAGATTGTGTGACAAAAGGTGCTATACTAAAATATTCATAACTTTCAGCTCGGGTGTCCGTTTCACGCCCACGAGTAACCAAAATAGCTGGTTCGTTCGTCACTGCCAAGAACAAGTTCGGCCCGAACTCTTCACTGTTCCCGGCCCGAACTTCATTTACGGCCCGAACTTCAACCTCGGCCCGAACTCCGACCTCGGCCCAAACTTCAACCTCGGCCCGAACATCATCCTAGGCCCGAACACCACTTCGGCCCGAACACCACTTCGGCCCGAACATCCCACTTCGGCCCGAACACCACTTCGGCCCGAACATCCCTCTTCGGCCCGAACTCTTTAATATCCAAGACTGTGTGACAAAAGGTGCTATACTAAAACATTCATAACTTTCAGCTCGGGTGTCCGTTTCACGCCCACGAGTAACCAAAATAGATGGTTCATTCGTCACTGCCAAGAACAAGTTCGGCCCGAACTCTTCACTGTTCCCGGCCCGAACTTCATTTTCGGCCTGAACTTCAACCTCGGCCCGAACATCAACCTCGGCCCGAACTCCGACCTCGGCCCGAACATCATTCTCGGCCCGAACACCGAACTTCGGCCCGAACACTACTTCGGCCCGAACATCCCACTTCGGCCCGAACACCATTTCGGCCCGAACATCCTTCTTCGGCCCGAACTCTTCAATATCCAAGATTGTGTGACAAAAGGTGCTATACTAAAACAATCATAACTTTTAGTTCGGGTGTCCGTTTCACGCCCACGAGTAAGCAAAATAGCTGGTTCGTTCGTCACTGCTAAGAACAAGTTCGGCCCGAACTCTTCACTGTTCCCGGCCCGAACTTCATTTTCGGCCCGAACTTCAACCTCGGCCCGAACTCCGACCTCGGCCCGAACTTCAACCTCGGCCAGAACATCATCCTCGGCCCGAACACCGAACTTCGGCCCGATCACCACTTCGGCCCGAACATCCCACTTCGACCCGAACACCACTTCGGCCCGAACATCCCTCTTCGGCCCGAACTCTTCAATATCCAAGATTGTGTGACAAAAGGTGCTATACTAAAATATTCATAACTTTCAGCTCGGGTGTCCGTTTCACGCCCACGAGTAACCAAAATAGCTGGTTCGTTCGTCACTGCCAAGAACAAGTTCGGCCCGAACTCTTCACTGTTCCCGGCCCGAACTTCATTTACGGCCCGAACTTCAACCTCGGCCCGAACTCCGACCTCGGCCCGAACTTCAACCTCGGCCCGAACATCATCCTAGGCCCGAACACCACTTCGGCCCGAACACCACTTCAGCCCGAACATCCCACTTCGGCCCGAACACCACTTCGGCCCGAACATCCCTCTTCGGCCCGAACTCTTTAATATCCAAGACTGTGTGACAAAAGGTGCTATACTAAAACATTCATAACTTTCAGCTCGGGTGTCCGTTTCACGCCCACGAGTAACCAAAATAGATGGTTCATTCGTCACTGCCAAGAACAAGTTCGGCCCGAACTCTTCACTGTTCCCGGCCCGAACTTCATTTTCGGCCTGAACTTCAACCTCGGCCCGAACATCAACCTCGGCCCGAACTCCGACCTCGGCCCGAACATCATTCTCGGCCCGAACACCGAACTTCAGCCCGAACACTACTTCGGCCCGAACACCCCACTTCGGCCCGAACACCATTTCGGCCCGAACATCCTTCTTCGGCCCGAACTCTTCAATATCCAAGATTGTGTGACAAAAGGTGCTATACTAAAACATTCATAACTTTCAGCTCGGGTTTCCGTTTCACGCCCACGAGTAACCAAAATAGCTGGTTCGTTCGTCACTACCAAGAACAAGTTCGGCCCGAACTTTTCACTGTTCCCGGCCCGAACTTCATTTTCGGCCCGAACTTCAACCTCGGCCCGAACTTCCACCTCGGCCCGAACTCCGACCTCTGCCCGAACTTCTACCTCGACCCGAACATCATCCTCAGCCCGAACACCGAACTTCGGCCCGAACACCACTTCGGCCCGAACATCCCACTTCGGCCCGAACACCACTTCGGCCCGAACATCCCTCTTCGGCCCGAACTCTTCAATATCCAAGATTGTGTGACAAAAGGTGCTATACTAAAAATTCATAACTTTCAGCTCGGGTGTCCGTTTCACGCCCACGAGTAACCAAAATAGCTGGTTCGTTCGTCACTGCCAAGAACAAGTTCGGCCCGAACTCAACACGTTTCCCGGCCGAACTTCATTTTCGGCCCGAACTTCAACCTCGGCCCGAACTTCAACCTCGGCCCGAACTCCGACCTCGGCACGAACTTCAACCTCGGCCCGAACATCATCCTCATCCCGAACACCGAACTTCGGCCCGAACACCACTTCGGCCCGAACATCCCACTTCGGCACGAACACCAGTTCGGCCCAAACATCCCTCTTCGGCCCGAACTCTTTAATATCCAAGACTGTGTGACAAAAGGTGCTATACTAAAACATTCATAACTTTCAGCTCGGGTGTCCGTTTCACGCCCACGAGTAACCAAAATAGCTGGTTCATTCGTCACTGCCAAGAACAAGTTCGGCCCGAACTCTTCACTGTACCCGGCCCGAACTTCATTTTCAGCCCGAACTTCAACCTCGGCCCGAACATCAACCTCGGCCCGAACTCCGACCTCGGCCCGAACTTCAACCTCGGCCCGAACATCATCCTCGGCCCGAACACCGAACTTCGGCCCGAACACCACTTCAGCCCGAACATCCCACTTCGGCCCGAACATACCTCTTCGGCCCGAACTCTTCAATATCCAAGATTGTGTGAGAAAAGGTGCTATACTAAAACATTCATAACTTTCAGCTCGGGTGTCCGTTTCACGCCCACGAGTAACCAAAATAGCTGGTTGGTTCGTCACTGCCAAGATCAAGTTCGGCCCGAACTCTTCCCTGTTCCCGGCCCGAACTTCATTTTCGGCCGGAACTTCAACCTCGGCCCGAACTTCAACCTCGGCCCGAACTCCAACCTCGGCCCGAACTCCAACCTCGGCCCGAACATCATCCTCGGCCCGAACACCGAACTTCGGCCCGAACACCACTTCGGCCCGAACACCACTTCGGCCCGAACATCCCACTTCGGCCCGAACACCACTTCGGCCCGAACATCACTCTTCGGCCCGAACTCTTCAATATCCAAGATTGTGTGACAAAAGGTGCTATACTAAAACAATCATAACTTTTAGTTCGGGTGTCCGTTTCACGCCCACGAGTAAGCAAAATAGCTGGTTCGTTCGTCACTGCCAAGAACAAGTTCGGCCCGAACTCTTCACTGTTCCCGGCCCGAACTTCATTTTCGGCCCGAACTTCAACCTCGGCCCGAACTCCGACCTCGGCCCGAACTTCAATCTCGGCTCGAACATCATCCTCGGCCCGAACACCGAACTTCGGCCCGATCACCACTTCGGCCCGAACATCCCACTTCGACCCGAACACCACTTCGGCCCGAACATCCCTCTTCGGCCCGAACTCTTCAATATCCAAGATTGTGTGACAAAAGGTGCTATACTAAAATATTCATAACTTTCAGCTCGGGTGTCCGTTTCACGCCCACGAGTATCCAAAATAGCTGGTTCGTTCGTCACTGCCAAGAACAAGTTCGGCCCGAACTCTTCACTGTTCCCGGCCCGAACTTCATTTACGGCCCGAACTTCAACCTCGGCCCGAACTCCGACCTCGGCCCGAATTTCAACCTCGGCCCGAACATCATCCTAGGCCCGAACACCACTTCGGCCCGAACACCACTTCGGCCCGAACATCCCACTTCGGCCCGAACACCACTTCGGCCCAAACATCCCTCTTCGGCCCGAACTCTTTAATATCCAAGACTGTGTGACAAAAGGTGCTATACTAAAACATTCATAACTTTCAGCTCGGGTGTCCGTTTCACGCCCACGAGTAACCAAAATAGATGGTTCATTCGTCACTGCCAAGAACAAGTTCGGCCCGAACTCTTCACTGTTCCCGGCCCGAACTTCATTTTCGGCCTGAACTTCAACCTCGGCCCGAACATCAACCTCGGCCCGAACTCCGACCTCGGCCCGAACATCATTCTCGGCCCGAACACCGAACTTCGGCCCGAACACTACTTCGGCCCGAACATCCCACTTCGGCCCGAACACCATTTTGGCCCGTACATCCTTCTTCGGCCCGAACTCTTCAATATCCAAGATTGTGTGACAAAAGGTGCTATACTAAAACAATCATAACTTTTAGTTCGGGTGTCCGTTTCACGCCCACGAGTAAGCAAAATAGCTGGTTCGTTCGTCACTGCCAAGAACAAGTTCGGCCCGAACTCTTCACTGTTCCCGGCCCGAACTTCATTTTCGGCCCGAACTTCAACCTCGGCCCGAACTCCGACCTCGGCCCGAACTTCAACCTCGGCCCGAACATCATCCTCGGGCCGAACACCGAACTTCGGCCCGATCACCACTTCGGCCCGAACATCCCACTTCGGCCCGAACATCCCTCTTCGGCCCGAACTCTTCAATATCCAAGATTGTGTGACAAAAGGTGCTATACTAAAATATTCATAACTTTCAGCTCGGGTGTCCGTTTCACGCCCACGAGTAACCAAAATATGTTAGGTCACAACAACCCTGGTTTATAATGTTAATTGATAGATTATTATACTTAGAGAAATATTAAAGTGATAACACAAGAATATAGTCAATGTATAAATCAACTAAGTGTGGTATGCTGCGGAAAAGCAATACCACTGATCAATTACAAAAGATGTGAATGTGTAAAGTAAATTGGTGAGTACTCCTTTGCAAGATGATCTCTATTTATAATGTTATAGAGATCTTACATAATGAGCAAAGGAGTAACCGAAGGACTAAGTAAGGAGAATGACTAAGATCAAGGGATTTGATCTTAGTCCGTTACTATACTGAGTATTACTCAGTCCTTCTACTCAGTATCACTATCTGATACTGAGTACTGATACTGAGTTCCAATACTGATCACTCAGTATCAGACCTAAACTTAGCTATATTATTCTACATATAAGTCAAAGCTAGTCTAGGTTGTTTTGTTATCTTAAGATCCAAAGGGGTAAGGCTTTTTGCCTTAACAATCTCCCCCTATCTAATGATAACAAAACAGTTACAAAGAAAAAACTAAACAAAATAAGCTACAGGCTGCAAAGTCTTCTTCTTTAGTCTTTGTTGATCGATTCAAACTCGTAGAAGACTTCTTTCTTCACATGGATGAACTCTTCTCTTTTCTTCAGTTCATCTTGCCTGTTGTTTAGTACAGCAACTATCTTTTTCCTAAACCAAGCATCTTCTTTCTTGGTTATCATCCATTTAAGGCCCACCAAATGGCTGATAGGAGCTTTTGCCAAATCCGCTTCAGTAATGAAGCATTCCCTGTCATCTGGGTCAGTATACATGTATCCAGATGTTGGATATATGGTACTCTTTTGATCCTGAAAAATGAGATTAGGGGGAACAGTATATGTGGGAATTATTCTGAAAGTATTAAGACACTCAGGTTTGTTGTTCCTCATAGCTTCAGTCATCACACTGAGTGCCCTGTATTCTGCTGCATAAAGAATGCCTTTTTCATAGCATATAGCAGATACAGCCCAGATTTCATCCATCATCACTTGGGCTTCAGAAGATCTTGAGGGCATTTCCTTGATCAGTCTAGCAATTTTTATCCAATCATGAAGTCCCATATTTTGAATGTCATGGAGGAGAAACTTCATTGGAGGACTGACTGGCCCAGTACAAGTTGCAACAATTGATTTATCAACAGTTTTGACCTTTATTTTGTTGACAAACTCATTTAGCCAGTATATGTCTCTTACAGTTGGAAATGCTTTCTTCCTCAGCATACTCATCCTTATTTCCCTATATCTTGTTCTTTGTGCCACAATGTTCCAATACTGTTCAAGTAATTCATCTCCAGTTCTTCTTACAGTATGAGATCTTCTTGGAACATCTTCAGACTCAGATTCAGGTTCTTCCTTAACAGGGAAGAACTTTTGGGCCTCAATCTCATCCTCAGCTTCACTCTTTCCCTCAGTAAACTGAGCAGATCTTCTAGGTCTTGAGATCAGAGGAGCTGGATCTTGCTCTTCACTAGATTCTGAGGACATAACCACATTTGTCATTCTTCTGGTTATTGGTCTTCTAGGAATTCTCGAAGGTCCTTCAGCTTGAGATGAGATAGATTTTCTTGTATGCTGTTCATCATCTGAGAATGATGATGAAGAGGTTTCTTTATTTGCTTCATCCAATGCAAAGTTTAAAAAATCTTCTGATTCCACTGGATGTTCTTCATCTTCATCATCAGCAATGGGCCACACAAAAGGTCTATAGACCACAATTTGTAAGTTATTTTCTTCTAGAGCAGGTGGCTCAGTATGAGTTTGCTGTGGTTGGTCAGTATGAGTCTCCCCTGAGCAGATGGCTCAAGAGGGTCTTGAACTTGTAATGCTGACCTAGTTCTTTGTCTTCTTCTCTCATACTGAATCCGAATTGGCTCAGTATGAGGGCTTTGCTGATGTTGTTGTTCTTGTTGTGGAGGTTGATCTTCATTCAATCTTCTTCTTTTCTCCCCCTGAGCAGATGGCTCAGTTTGATCAACCTCAGTATCTCTTTGTCTCTTCTCCCCCTTTTTGTTATCATTTGATGAGGAGGGAAGAGGATCAGTATCACCACCCATGTCCCCTTCAGGTTGTTCAAGAGTAGGGGAGGGCATGGGCTCAGTTGCAGCATCAGTATCACCAGCACCTCCTTCTCCTTCTCCTTCTTCATTGTGATCACCATGTGAACCTGGTGGAGTTTGTGGAGGCTGCTGTGGTTTTTGAAGGAGTGATACTGACTGTTTTATTAGATCAATATCACCACTCATCTTGTCGATTCTGGCTAGTATTACATTTTGAGTGTGTTGGATGGCCAGAATGTGCTGCATGATTGCTTGCAGAGTCACTTGATCTGCTGCAGCTTGAGATGCCTGAATACCCTGCACAGATGGTGCTAAAGAAACAAAAATATAAAACTGGTTAGAATGAAAGGTTTATCAAATAGAATTGTGGTGTTGTTTAATTCTACAATCATATAAACAGAGTTTGTGAAGTCTGTATTTCATCTGGTATAGGATGAAATATTGTGGACTTGTGCATAGCATGTGTAAGAAGATTTTAGTAAAGGTGAGTGTGAAAATTTAAGTAGCTCAGTATAGGATAAGTCACATTTACTAAAAGGTTTGGGTGTGGGAATTCGAAGCCTGGGATGTGCTTCTTGTTATTTTCAATGTTTATCACTCGGTATGAGAGTGATAACAGAAATGTGGCTAAACCCCATTGGATATTTTTGGATTTTGTGGCTTAAGGGTTTGGGATCATTTCTTGAATATTGCTACCCAACTCAAAAATAAGTTGGACATTATTCAAGCAGCACCAGTGGGTGTCAGTATGACATCAACCACCATTGTCTCTTTAAATGTTGAGACAACTGTAGACTGACAATGATCAATTTTGTGTGCTCAGTATATGAATTTTGCATAGCAGCAGTGGGCTAGCTATGTTGGCCATAAGAGGATATATATTTGAAAGATCGTTTGAGACTTTGGTCAGTATTGAGTTGGTACTGTCCAATACTTAGTCTCTATTTGGGAATGAAATATATATATATAAGTTTAAGGATTTTTAGAAATTCATACCTGAGACTCTGTCAGATTCCCTTCGAGCATCTGCAGAGGTCGGTGCAGGATCATGTGTTTGTTGATGTGCAGCACCAACATTTTCAATACCGACCTCTCTGTCATGCTGAGCACCTTCCAGTGCAGTTTGTGCATATTGAATCTCCACATCAAGAGGAACATGAGGTTCCTCAATGGGTTGAGCAGGTGGAGCTTGTTCTGGACCTGGAAGGTCAGCGGTGGCTGCAATAAAGCTTTGGGCTTGAATAGATGCAGTTACTGATGGAACATTTGCAGGCTGCACCTCCTCAGATGATAAGTTGCCCATAATGATAGGAGAAACATTCCTTCTTCTTCTGTGAAGGACCAGTGGTGTGTCTTCTGAGGACTCAGTTTCACGATCGGTTTCAATATGTGGAGCAGCAAGATCTTGTGCAGGTGGAGAGATAGTTGGTTCTTGAACTTGTGGGACATCCTGCATCTCAATATCTTGACCAGCCTGTGCTCCATTTCCACTATCATCATCATTATCATCATCATCATCATTGTCTGACTCAGTATCAGACATGTGTTCTACATCATCAATGTGTTCTTGAACAATGGCCCACATAGGAGGACTTAGAAGAGGTTCTCCTTCTCTTGGTCTGTAAAAGAAAATCTTCTCACTGAGTGGAGGAAGATCAACTCTTGGACTGTGAAAATCATCATAAATCTGTGTGGGCATTGAGTGTTGAAAGATGAGTGATAGAAATCTGCAGAAAGGGACATTGCATTCCCTTGTGTTTGCTCGAACCAGTGTAGCTAATTCATTGAAAATTAGGCGAGCATAATCGATATTTCTTCCATAGTACAGAGCATGTACTATTTGCATCCCAAATTCGTTTATTTGGTCCAAAGCTCCCGTCTTGTGGGTCATACATCGAATTATTGTTGTGATAAGAATACCCCACATAGGACCAAATTCATTTCTTTTGATTGTGCCCGTTGTTCCTCTTCGACCCAGAAAGGGCAGTACAGAGCGTGCCTCTGATCGATCAACAAATGGGTCATACTGAGCTTGGGCGGGAAGTCTCAGTGCTTCACGAATGATTGCGGTAGAAACAAATGCCCTTCTTTGATCTCTAATTACCCACCCAGCAATCATATCTGGAGAATCGAGTGTAGCAGAGTACCAAAATTCGCATAGCATTTCTGGGTAAATTGCTCGAGGAGACAAGGTCAGTGCACGAGCAATTGGACAATTTTTCAGAAAAGTCACAATGTTTGTGAACTCTTGGCATGCCCAGGCTTGAGGAATATTGAAATTTGTTGTGATGTTGTTCCTCGCAAACCTGGGTACTTCATTATTTCGGAATTGGATTTCCGATTGAACTTCTGGAGCAACAAAAGTGTAATTCGCCATCTGTGATTTTGATTTGAAAAAATTTGCTTGCTAAGAGAAAATGAAATCGTTAATCGCAGAGAGAATTGAAGATGAAAGAAAGAAATAATAGTTAAAAATTTTGAAGTAAAAATAAACGGTTATTTATAGGAGATTTGAAAGATAATTAAGGTATTGGGAAGTAAAAACGGCTGATTTGACTGCCTTATCCTCTGCCAACGGTAACTTTCTTATTAAGAAAGGTTACCGTTTGAGCAGTATGAGGATTAAGCTCGGTGTAAGAGCCGTCATACCCCAATACTGAGTTAAAAAAAATTAATTTTAAAAAATTTTTAAAAATATAAAAACAATTAATTTACTCTTTGGACTATAGTGGCTCTATTCTGAGTGAAGTTTGCACAGTTTACAGCTTCAGCCCAGAAACTCAGTGCCAGTCCAGCATGGCATAATAAAGTTCTTGCAGCTTCAATCAGTGTTCTGTTCTTTCTTTCTACAACACCATTTTGTTGGGGTGTGTATGCTGCAGAGAAGTTTTGAATGATTCCTTTTTCTTCACAGAAATCTGCTAATACTGAGTTCTTAAACTCAGTACCATGGTCACTTCTAAGTTGCTTGACCTTGTTGCCTTTTTGAAGTTCCTCTCTTTTTATAAAGGCAATGATTTCTGTTGTTGCATCTGACTTAGTCTTGAGGAAGATGACCCAAGTATATCTTGAGAATTCATCAACTAAGACTAGAGTATAGATCTTTTTGGCCAAAGATGGTGTGCTGATGGGGCCAAAAAGATCCATATGTATCATAGTAAGAGGTTCATTGATGGAATGATTGACTTTAGATTTGAATGAACTCTTCTTCTGCTTGCCCATTTCACATGCTGAGCATAACTTATCTTTTGAATAAGTAATTGTGGGCAATCCTCTCACCAGTTTCTTCATACTGAGCTCGTTGATATTTCTAAAATTGATGTGAGAGAGTTTCTTGTGCCATAGCCAATGTAATTCTGGCTTGAATTTAGAAAGCAGGCATACTCGAATAGTTGGGTCTATTTCAGATAGGTTGACCACATATACGTCTTTTTCTCTTCTAGCAATGAGTACAGGCTGCCCTTTATCATTGTAGATGATTCCTGAAACCTTTCTGAATCGAGCTTCATTGTCATCATCACACATCTGGCTGATACTGAGCAGATTGTGTTTTAAACCCTCTACATAGGCAACTCTTTTAAAAGTTATGTTGCCTGCCTTGATCACACCATAACCTCTTGTCTTTCCCACCGAGTCATCTCCAAACTTGACAGAAGGACCCTTCTCTGGAGTATAATTAAGAAGGTATTCCATACTGCCTGTCATGTGTCTTGAGCAGCCACTATCTAAGTACCACTTTCTGTCACCCTGCACAAGACTCAAAATAAGAGTTAGTTCCTTTTAGGAACCCATTTTTGAATGGGACCTTTGGTGGGATAAACACAATTTGACTTGATCTCTTTATGTGGAGAGGTCGGTATCACTTCAGGGGTAACTTTAGAAGTTTTCTTTGGTGATACTGACTTAGTTTCTCTCCTTTTCTTTGGTACTGAGTACCTAGGACTAGAGAGATCAGTCCAGCATTCATCTCCCTTATGACCAGTATGATGACATCTATAACATTTCCTAGGTCTATTTCTAAACATATTTTCATATGGTATTTTAGAAAAATGTTTCACTTTTGGTAGGTCAGTATGAACGAGTTTTGCAAATTGTTTACTTAAAGATTTGACCTGATCACCAAGTGTTTTTAAAACATTAATTTTGTTATTTCTAATAGATGTATTAACATTGTTTTTAACTGGTTTAGGAGATGGATGATCTGGTTGCTTATTTTTATTTGGCAGAGAAGTCTTTCTAATTTTATTAGTGGTAGACTTCTTGTCTTTGCCAACCAAAGACCTAGTTGAAGTTGTCTTTTGTTTATCATGTTTTGAAGGAACAACTTTAACAGGTTCTTTAGATGTCTCAGTATATAATGTTTCTGTTCCTGCAACTTCTGTATTTGATGAAACATGTGAGATAGAAGTTGTTTTATTATCATTGTATAATTCAAAAGTTGTTGTATTAAATAATAATTCAAAAGGTGGAACAGCAGAAGTGTCATACTGAACTATTGGTAGCTCGGTATCAGAAATTTCTGTTATTTGAAATTCAATACTGAGTTCTTGTAGCTCAGTATAGCACTTTGAGCAGATGGAAGGACCAATAGGTTTTTCTAAAATTTCATTTTCTTCATCATCTGACTCAGTTTGACATCCAACTTCACATAAAGTTTTAGCTTTTACAAAATTAATAGGGTTCATAGTAGAAAATTCTTCAAATAAGTCAGCAAAATTGTTCCTGTTTTTAAATTGAGGATCAACACCAAGTGCAGCCCTCACATTTTCTGGAAATTGTTCATTTAAACATTTATTTAATTTTATTGAAGCATTTCCCCAAGATTTACACTGTTTTTCAAATTTCTCTTTTTCAAGTTTGTGTAAATGAGCTTTATCAGCTAATCTTTGGTTAATGTCTTTTAAATCTGAAAAATTTAGTTCTAAATCTTTATATTTTGCTAATTTATCCAAGTTTTCATTATTTACCCTTTCAAGTTCTTTAATTGTTAATTTTAAAGCTTTTTCTTTTTGTACAGAGGTTTTAAGATCAACAAGCATATACTCAAAAATCTTGGTTTTCTCATTCACTGAATAAGTTTGAAAGGAACTTACCTTGTACAACTGAGTGGAATCCCAATCAGTATGAACACTCATCCTCTCAGCCTCTTTGATATCTTTTTCAAAGGAACTCTTCAAATCATCTTCAGTGAAAGCCATAAAGGCTTTATTCTCAATCTCTTCTTCATCATCACTTAACTCTTCATCCATCTATGCTTCTGAGTAAAGTGCTTGATGAGGTGCTACATTTCCTTCTGCCCTCTTTCCCTTGCTCCAATTCTTCAGCTTGACATATTTGTCCCTATATCTTTTTGCTCGATATGCAATCTTGTCATTTTGGTCAGTCTCAGAAGACTTGGTATGACAATTTGCAGCAATATGTCCAGGCTTTCCACACCTATAGCACAGACCTGATCTTGGGTCAGTATTAGAAGAGCTAACACCAAGCCTCTTCTTCTTCAACTGATCCAGCTTCATAGACATGAGAGCCATTTGAGTTTCAAGCTCTTCTGCCTCAGCATCAGCAAGATCAACTTCTGGTTCATCTGGCTCAGTCACAGTATAAGCCTGTTGCACAACTAGAGCCATACCAGTGGAAGACTTGTCAGTTTTCTTCCAGTTGATCAGTCTTGCAGCATTATTCTCCTCATGATTCAGCATTAGACCATACAAAGTTTGAAGAGTGTATGACTCAATGTTGTTAGCAGCATTGACAGAGTTTGTCATGTCAAGAAATTGTTGAGGAAGACTATCCAGGAACTTTTGAACAAGCTCTCCTTCCTCTTTCACAATGCCTACACTGATTAGATCATGGATGACAGTATTGAACCTGTTATAGAGAGTGGTGATGTCTTCATTTGGAGTTGAAAAGAAATTTTCATATTTCCTTCTCATGTTGCTTTTTCTTTGCAACTTCACCTTTGCTGTACCTTCATAGGTGACTGATAGGCTATCCCACATAGCCTTTGCTGTTGGCAATTTCATAATTGCATTAAGTATCTCTTTTGTAACAGCATTACCAATCACCCCTTTAGCTCTGGAGTCTAAAGCATACAACTGACGGTCAGTATCAGTCCAGTTGTGCTTTAGTTTAGGTACAGATCTTATGCCCTCAGGAGCATCATCAGTAGCAGCAACAGGCTCCACAGTTTGTGGAATGATGGGACCATCATTTAGCACAGTGAGCATCTCATGGTGAATAGATTCAAGATACCACTGAGCTTTGAGCTTCCATTGATGGAAGTCCTTTCCATCAAAGATGGGTACTCCCTTTCCAGACATAATTGGTGCAACAATTGTAGACATTTTGGATTTTTGAGTGTTGGAGGGATAGATGTAGGAAATGGCTGCCAGGGTTATAGATCGACTAAATAAGAGATTATTTAGCCCGCTCTGATACCAGTTGTTAGGTCACAACAACCCTGGTTTATAATGTTAATTGATAGATTATTATACTTAGAGAAATATTAAAGTGATAACACAAGAATATAGTCAATGTATAAATCCACTAAGTGTGGTATGCTGCGGAAAAGCAATACCACTGATCAATTACAAAAGATGTGAATGTGTAAAGTAAATTGGTGAGTACTCCTTTGCAAGATGATCTCTATTTATAATGTTATAGAGATCTTACATAATGAGCAAAGGAGTAACCGAAGGACTAAGTAAGGAGAATGACTAAGATCAAGGGATTTGATCTTAGTCCGTTACTATACTGAGTATTACTCAGTCCTTCTACTCAGTATCACTATCTGATACTGAGTACTGATACTGAGTTCCAATACTGATCACTCAGTATCAGACCTAAACTTAGCTATATTATTCTACATATAAGTCAAAGCTAGTCTAGGTTGTTTTGTTATCTTAAGATCCAAAGGGGTAAGGCTTTTTGCCTTAACAAAATAGCTGGTTCGTTCGTCACTGCCAAGAACAAGTTCGGCCCGAACTCTTCACTGTTCCCGGCCCGAACTTCATTTACGGCCCGAACTTCAACCTCGGCCCGAACTCCGAACTCGGCCCGAACTTCAACCTCGGACCGAACATCATCCTAGGCCCGAACACCACTTCGGCCCGAACATCCCACTTCGGCCCGAACACCACTTCGGCCCGAACATCCCTCTTCGGCCCGAACTCTTTAATATCCAAGACTGTGTGACAAAAGGTGCTATACTAAAACATTCATAACTTTCAGCTCGGGTGTCCGTTACACGCCCACGAGTAACCAAAATAGATGGTTCATTCGTCACTGCCAAGAACAAGTTCGGCCCGAACTCTTCACTGTTCCCGGCCCGAACTTCATTTTCGGCCTGAACTTCAACCTCGGCCCGAACATCAACCTCGGCCCGAACACCGAACTTCGGCCCGAACACCACTTCGGCCCGAACATCCCACTTCGGTCCGAACACCACTTCGGCCCGAACATCCCTCTTCGGCCCAAACTCTTCAATATCCAAGATTGTGTGACAAAAGGTGCTATACTAAAAATTCATAACTTTCAACTCGGGTGTCCGTTTCACGCCCACGAGTAACCAAAATAGATGGTTCGTTCGTCACTGCCAAGAACAAGTTCGGCCCGAACTCATCGCTGTTCCCGGCCGAACTTCATTTTTGGCCCGAACTTCAACCTCGGCCCGAACTCCGACCTCGGCCCGAACTTCAACATCGGCCCGAACATCATCCTCGTTGTTAGGTCACAACAACCCTGGTTTATAATGTTAATTGATAGATTATTATACTTAGAGAAATATTAGAGTGATAACACAAGAATATAGTCAATGTATAAATCCACTAAGTGTGGCTTGTTGCGGAATAACAAGACCACTGATCAATTACAAAAGATGTGAATGTGTAAAGTAAATTGGTAAGTACTCCTTTGCAAGATGATCTCTATTTATAATGTTATAGAGATCTTACATAATGAGCAAAGGAGTAACCGAAGGACTAAGCAAGGAAAATGACTAAGAACAAGGGATTTGATCTTAGTCCGTTACTATACTGAGTATCACTCAGTCCTTCTACTCAGTATCACTATCTGATACTGAGTACTGATACTGAGTTCCAATACTGATCACTCAGTATCAGACCTAAACTTAGCTATATTATTCTACATTTAAATCAAAGCTAGTTTAGGTTGTTTTGTTATCTTAAGATCTAAAGGAGCAAGGCTTTTTGCCTTAACAATCTCCCCCTATCTAATGATAACAAAATAATTACAAAGAGATAAACAAAAATTACAACAGCATAGGTAACAATATCTTCTTCTTCATTTGCTGTTGATGGCTTCATTCTCATAGAAGACTTCTTGTTTGATGTGGACAAACTCTTCTCTGCTTTTGAGTTCATCCCTTCTGCTATTCAGTACTGCAACAATCTTCTTTCTGAACCAAGAGTCTTCTTTCTTGGTGATCATCCATTTCAGTCCAACAAGGTGACTGATTTGAGCTCTTGGTAGATCTTCTTCAGAAATGAAGCACTCTCTATCCTCTGAGTCAGTATACATATATCCAGAAGTTGGATATATGACACTCTTTTGATCCTGAAATACAAGGTTAGGAGGAAGAGGGTACTTTCTAAGATACTTGTATGTATGAAGGCATTCTGGTCTGTTGTTTGAGTAAGCCTCAGTCATCACACTGAGTGTTCTGTACTCTATTTCATAAAGTAAGTCCTTCTCATAACATACTGCAGCTACTGCACAGATCTCATCCAAGACTATTTGATCATAGGTTGATTTCTTTGGAAGCTCTTTGATCACTGTCCCTTGTAAGAACAGGTCTTCTTTGTCTTGTTACCAGAGGAGCAGATTCCTCACTTGATTCAGAAGAAGTGAGAACAGCATTGATAGGTCTTCTTGATAAGGAACTCCTTCTTCTAATCACCAGATTTTCTGGTTCTTCATCATCCGAGGATGATGATGATGAACTTTCTTGTTCTACCAGATTTAGTGCATAGTTTACTAAATCTGGTTATTCATCTTCATCATCAGCAATAGGCCAGATGAAAGGCCTATAGACCACAATTTGTAAATTATTCTCTTCAAAAGTTTGCTGTGGTTGGTCAGTATGAGTCTCCCCCTGAGCAGATGGCTCAAGTGGGTCTTGAACTTGTAATTCTGACCTTGTTCTTTGTCTTCTACTCTCATACTGAATGCGAAATGGCTCAGTATGAGGGCTTTGCTGATGCTGTTGTTGTGGAGGTTGATCTTCATTCAATCTTCTTCTTTTCTCCCCCTGAGCAGAAGGCTCAGTTTGATCAACCTCAGTATCTCTTTGTCTCTTCTCCCCCCTTTTGTTATCATTTGAGGAGGAGGGAAGAGGATCAGTATCACCACCCATGTCCCCTTCAGGTTGTTCAAGAGTAGGGGAGGGCATGGGCTAAGTTGCAGCATCAGTATCACCAGCACCTCCTTCTCCTTCTCCTTCTTCATTGTGGTCACCATGTGAACCTGGTGGAGGCTGCTGTGGTTGTTGAAGGAGTGATACTGACTGTTTTATTAAATCAATATCACCACTCATCTTGTCCATTCTGGCTAGTATTACATTTTGAGTTTGTTGGATGGCCAGAATGTGCTGCATGATTGCTTGCAGAGTCACTTGGTCTGCTGCAGCTTGAGATGCATGAATACCCTGCACAGTTGGTGCTAAAGAAACAAAAATGTAAAACTGGTTAGAAAGAAAGGTTTATCAAATAGAATTGTGGTGTTGTTTAATTCTACAATCATATAAACAGAGTTTGTGAAGTCTGTATTTCATCTGGTATAGGATGAAATATTGTGGACTTGTGCATAGCATGTGTAAGAAGATTTTAGTAAAGGTGAGTGTGAAAATTTAAGTGGCTCAGTTATGAATGTTTTAGTATAGCAACTTTTGTCACACAATCTTGGATATTGAAGAGTTCGGGCCGAAGAGGGATGTTCGGGCCGAAGTGGGATGTTCGGGCCGAAGTGGTGTTCGGGCCGAAGTTTGGTGTTCGGTTCGAGGATGATGTTCGGGCCGAGGTTGAAGTTCGGGCCGAGGTCGGAGTTCGGGCCGAGGTTGAAGTTCGGGCCGAGGTTGAAGTTCGGGCCGAAAATGAAGTTCGGGTCGGGAACAGTGAAGAGTTCGGGTCGAACTTGTTCTTGGCAGTGACGAACGAACCAGCTATTTTGGTTACTCGTGGGCGTGAAACGGACACCCGAGCTGAAAGTTATGAATGTTTTAGTATAGCACCTTTTATCACACAATCTTGGATATTGAAGAGTTCGGGCCGAAGAGGGATGTTCGGGCCGAAGTGGTGTTCGCGCCGAAGTGGGATGTTCGGGCCGAAGTGGTGTTCGGGCCGAAGTTCGGTGTTCGGGTCGAGGATGATCTGCGGGCCAAGGTTGAAGTTCAGGCCGAGGTCGGAGTTCGGACCGAAAATGAAGTTCGGGTCGGGAACAGTGAAGAGTTCGGGTCTAACTTGTTCTTGGCAGTGACGAACGAACCAGCTATTTTGGTTACTCGTGGGCGTGAAACGGACACCCGAGCTGAAAGTTATGAATGTTTTAGTATAGCACCTTTTGTCACACAATCTTGGATATTGAAGAGTTCGGGCCGAAGAGGGGTGTTCGGGCCGAAGTGGTGCTCGGGCCGAAGTCGGATGTTCGGGCCGAAGTGGTGTTCGGGCCGAAGTTCGGTGTTCGGGCCGAGGATGATGTTCGGGCCGAGGTTGAAGTTCGGGCCGAGGTCGGAGTTCGGGCCGAGGTTGAAGTTCGGGCCGAAAATGAAGTTCGGGCCGGGAACAGTGAAGAGTTCGGGCCGAACTTGTTCTTGGCAGTGACGAACGAACCAGCTATTTTGGTTACTCGTGGGCGTGAAACGGACACCCGAGCTGATAGTTATGAATGTTTTAGTATAGCAACTTTTGTCACACAATCTTGGATATTGAAGAGTTCGGGCCGAAGAGGGATGTTCGGGCCGAAGTGGTGTTCGGGCCGAAGTGGGATGTTCGGGCCGAAGTGGTGTTCGGGCTGAAGTTCGGTGTTCGGGTCGAGGATGACGTTCGGGCCGAGGTTAAAGTTCGGGCCAAGGTCGGAGTTCGGGCCGAGGTTGAAGTTCGGGCCGAGGTTGAAGTTCGGGCCGAAAATGAAGTTCGGGTCGGGAACAGTGAAGAGTTCAGGCCGAACTTGTTCTTGGCAGTGACGAACGAACCAGCTATTTTGGTTACTCGTGGGCGTGAAACGGACACCCGAGCTGAAAGTTATGAATGTTTTAGTATAGCAACTTTTGTCACACAATCTTGGATATTGAAGAGTTCGGGCCAAAGAGGGATGTTCGGGCCGAAGTGGTGTTCGCGCCGAAGTGGGATGTTCGGGCCGAAGTGGTGTTCGGGCCGAAGTTCGGTGTTCGGGTCGAGGATGATCTTCGGGCCAAGGTTGAAGTTCAGGCCGAGGTCGGAGTTCGGGCCGAGGTTGAAGTTCGGGCCGAGGTTGAAGTTCGGGCCGAAAATGAAGTTCGGGTCGGGAACAGTGAAGAGTTCGGGTCGAACTTGTTCTTGGCAGTGACGAACGAACCAGCTATTTTGGTTACTCGTGGGCGTGAAACGGACACCCGAGCTGAAAGTTATGAATGTTTTAGTATAGCACCTTTTGTCACACAATCTTGGATATTGAAGAGTTCGGGCCGAAGAGGGGTGTTCGGGCCGAAGTGGTGCTCGGGCCGAAGTCGGATGTTCGGGCCGAAGTGGTGTTCGGGCCGAAGTTCGGTGTTCGGGCCGAGGATGATGTTCGGGCCGAGGTTGAAGTTCGGGCCGAGGTCGGAGTTCGGGCCGATGTTGAAGTTCGGGCCGAAAATGAAGTTCGGGCCGGGAACAGTGAAGAGTTCGGGCCGAACTTGTTCTTGGCAGTAACGAACGAACCAGCTATTTTGGTTACTCGTGGGCGTGAAACGGACACCCGAGCTGATAGTTATGAATGTTTTAGTATAGCAACTTTTGTCACACAATCTTGGTTATTGAAGAGTTCGGGCCGAAGAGGGATGTTCGGGCCGAAGTGGTGTTCGGGCCGAAGTGGGATGTTCGGGCCGAAGTGGTGTTCGGGCTGAAGTTCGGTGTTCGGGTCGAGGATGACGTTCGGGCCGAGGTTGAAGTTCGGGCCGAGGTCGGAGTTCGGGCCGAGGTTGAAGTTCGGGCCGAGGTTGAAGTTCGGGCCGAAAATGAAGTTCGGGTCGGGAACAGTGAAGAGTTAGGGTCGAACTTGTTCTTGGAAGTGACGAACGAACCAGCTATTTTGGTTACTCGTGGGCGTGAAACGGACACCCGAGCTGAAAGTTATGAATGTTTTAGTATAGCACCTTTTATCACACAATCTTGGATATTGAAGAGTTCGGGCCGAAGAGGGATGTTCAGGCCGAAGTGGTGTTCGGGCCGAAGTGGGATGTTCGGGCAGAAGTGGTGTTCGGGCCGAAGTGGTGTTCGGGCCGAAGTGGTGTTCGGGCCGAAGTTCGGTGTTCGGGCCGAGAATGATGTTCGGGCCGAGGTTGAAGTTCGGGCCGAGGTCGGAGTTCGGGCCGAGGTTGAAGTTCAGGCCGAGGTTGAAGTTCGGGCCGAAAATGAAGTTTGGGCCGGGAACAGTGAAGAGTTCGGGCCGAACTTGTTCTTGGCAGTGACGAACGAACCAGCTATTTTGGTTACTCGTGGACGTGATACGGACACCCGAGCTGAAAGTTATGAATGTTTTAGTATAGCACCTTTTGTCACACAATCTTGGATATTGAAGAGTTCGGGCCGAAGAGGGATGTTCGGGCCGAAATGGTGTTCGGGCCGAAGTTCGGTGTTCGGGCCGAGGATGATGTTCGGGCCGAGGTTGAAGTTCGGGCCGAGGTCGGAGTTCGGGCCGAGGTTGAAGTTCGGGCCGAAAATGAAGTTCGGGCCGGGAACAGTGAAGAGTTCAGGCCGAACTTGTTCTTGGCAGTGACGAACGAACCAGCTATTTTGGTTACTCGTGGGCGTGAAACGGACACCCGAGCTGAAAGTTATGAATGTTTTAGTATAGCAACTTTTGTCACACAATCTTGGATATTGAAGAGTTCGGGCCGAAGAGGGATGTTCGGGCCGAAGTGGTGTTCGCGCCGAAGTGGGATGTTCGGGCCGAAGTGGTGTTCGGGCCGAAGTTTGGTGTTCGGGTCGAGGATGATGTTCGGGCCGAGGTTGAAGTTCAGGCCGAGGTCGGAGTTCGGGCCGAGGTTGAGGTTCGGGCCGAGGTTGAAGTTCGGGCCGGAAATGAAGTTCGGGTCGGGAATAGTGAAGAGTTCGGGTCGAACTTGTTCTTGGCAGTGACGAACGAACCAGCTATTTTGGTTACTCGTGGGCGTGAAACGGACACCCGAGCTTAAAGTTATGAATGTTTTAGTATAACACCTTTTGTCACACAATCTTGGATATTGAAGAGTTCGGGCCGAAGAGGGGTGTTCGGGCCGAAGTGGTGCTCGGGCCGAAGTCGGATGTTCGGGCCGAAGTGGTGTTCGGGCCGAAGTTCGGTGTTCGGGCCGAGGATGATGTTCGGGCCGAGGTTGAAGTTCGGGCCGAGGTCGGAGTTCGGGCCGAGGTTGAAGTTCGGGCCGAAAATGAAGTTCGGGCCGGGAACAGTGAAGAGTTCGGGCCGAACTTGTTCTTGGCAGTGACGAACGAACCAGCTATTTTGGTTACTCGTGGGCGTGAAACGGACACCCGAGCTGATAGTTATGAATGTTTTAGTATAGCAACTTTTGTCACACAATCTTGGATATTGAAGAGTTCAGGCCGAAGAGGGATGTTCGGGCCGAAGTGGTGTTCGGGCCGAAGTGGGATGTTCGGGCCGAAGTGGTGTTCGGGCCGAAGTTCGGTGTTCGGGTCGAGGATGACGTTCGGGCCGAGGTTGAAGTTCGGGCCGAGGCCGGAGTTCGGGCCGAGGTTGAAGTTCGGGCCGAGGTTGAAGTTCGGGCCGAAAATGAAGTTCGGGTCGGGAACAGTGAAGAGTTAGGGTCGAACTTGTTCTTGGAAGTGACGAACGAACCAGCTATTTTGGTTACTCGTGGGCGTGAAACGGACACCCGAGCTGAAAGTTATGAATGTTTTAGTATAGCACCTTTTATCACACAATCTTGGATATTGAAGAGTTCGGGCCGAAGAGGGATGTTCAGGCCGAAGTGGTGTTCGGGCCGAAGTGGGATGTTCGGGCAGAAGTGGTGTTCGGGCCGAAGTGGTGTTCGGGCCGAAGTGGTGTTCGGACCGAAGTTCGGTGTTCGGGCCGAGAATGATGTTCGGGCCGAGGTTGAAGTTCGGGCCGAGGTCGGAGTTCGGGCCGAGGTTGAAGTTCAGGCCGAGGTTGAAGTTCGGGCCGAAAATGAAGTTTGGGCCGGGAACAGTGAAGAGTTCGGGCCGAACTTGTTCTTGGCAGTGACGAACGAACCAGCTATTTTGGTTACTCGTGGACGTGATACGGACACCCGAGCTGAAAGTTATGAATGTTTTAGTATAGCACCTTTTGTCACACAATCTTGGATATTGAAGAGTTCGGGCCGAAGAGGGATGTTCGGGCCGAAGTGGTGTTCGGGCCGAAGTTCGGTGTTCGGGCCGAGGATGATGTTCGGGCCGAGGTTGAAGTTCGGGCCGAGGTCGGAGTTCGGGCCGAGGTTGAAGTTCGGGCCGAAAATGAAGTTCGGGCCGGGAACAGAAAAGAGTTCAGGCCGAACTTGTTCTTGGCAGTGACGAACGAACCAGCTATTTTGGTTACTCGTGGGCGTGAAACGGACACCCGAGCTGAAAGTTATGAATGTTTTAGTATAGCAAGTTTTGTCACACAATCTTGGATATTGAAGAGTTCGGGCCGAAGAGAGATGTTCGGGCCGAAGTGGTGTTCGCGCCGAAGTGGGATGTTCGGGCCGAAGTGGTGTTCGGGCCGAAGTTCGGTGTTCGGGTCGAGGATGATGTTCGGGCCGAGGTTGAAGTTCAGGCCGAGGTCGGAGTTCGGGCCGAGGTTGAGGTTCGGGCCGAGGTTGAAGTTCGGGCCGAAAATGAAGTTCGGGTTGGGAACAGTGAAGAGTTCGGGTCGAACTTGTTCTTGGCAGTGACGAACGAACCAGCTATTTTGGTTACTCGTGGGCGTGAAACGGACACCCGAGCTGAAAGTTATGAATGTTTTACTATAGCACCTTTTGTCACACAATCTTGGATATTGAAGAGTTCGGGCCGAATAGGGATGTTCGGGCCGAAGTGGTGCTCGGGCCGAAGTGGGATGTTCGGGCCGAAGTGGTGTTCGGGCTGAAGTTCGGTGTTCGGGCCAAAGTTCGGTGTTCGGGCCGAGGATGATGTTTGGGCCGAGGTTGAAGTTCGGACCGAGGTCGGAGTTCGGGCTGAGGTTAAAGTACGGGCCGAGGTTGACGTTCGGGCCGGAAATGAAGTTCGGGCCGGGAACAGTGAAGAGTTCGGGCCGAACTTGTTCTTGGCAGTGACGAACGAACCAGCAATTTTGGTTACTCGTGGGCGTGAAACGGACACCCGAGCTGAAAGTTTTGAATGGTTTAGTATAGCACCTTTTGTCACACAATCTTGGATATTGAAGAGTTCGGGCCGAAGAGGGATGTTCGGGCCGAAGTGGTGTTCGGGCCGAAGTGGTGTTCGGGCCGAAGTGGCGTTAGGGCCGAAGTTCGATGTTCGGGCCGAGGATGATGTTCGGGCCGAGGTTGAAGTTTGGGCCGAGGTCGGAGTTCGGGCCGAGGTTGAAGTTCGGGCCGAGGTTGAAGTTCGGGCCGAAAATGAAGTTCGGGCCGGGAACAGTGAAGAGTTCGGGCCGAACTTGTTCTTGTCAGTGACGAACGAACCAGCTATTTTGGTTACTCGTGGGCGTGAAACGGACACCCGAGCTGAAAGTTATGAATGTTTTAGTATAGCACCTTTTGTCACACAATCTTGGATATTGAAGAGTTCGGGCCGAAGAGGGATGTTCGGGCCGAAGTGGTGTTCGGGCCGAAGTGGGATGTTCGGCCCGAAGTGGTGTTCGGGCGGAAGTGGTGTTCGGGCCAAAGTTCGGTGTTCGGGCCGAGGATGATGTTCGGGCCGAGGTTGAAGTTCGGACCGAGGTCGGAGTTCGGGCTGAGGTTAAAGTACGGGCCGAGGTTGACGTTCGGGCCGAAAATGAAGTTCGGGCCGGGAACAGTGAAGAGTTCGGGCCGAACTTGTTCTTGGCAGTGACGAACGAACCAGCAATTTTGGTTACTCGTGGGCGTGAAACGGACACCCGAGCTGAAAGTTATGAATGTTTTAGTATAGCACCTTTTGTCACACAATCTTGGATATTGAAGGGTTCGGGCCGAAGAGGGATGTTCGGGCCGAAGTGGTGTTCGGGCTGAAGTGGTGTTCGGGCCGAAGTTCGGTGTTCAGGCCGAGGATGATGTTCGGGCCGAGGTTGAAGTTCGGGCCGAGGTCGGAGTTCGGGCCGAGGTTGAAGTTCGGGCCGAGGTTGAAGTTCGGGCCGAAAATGAAGTTCGGGCCGGGAACAGTGAAGAGTTCGGGCCGAAATTGTTCTTGGCAGTGACAAACGAACCAGCTATTTTGGTTACTCGTGGGCGTGAAACGGTCACCCGAGCTGAAAGTTATGAATGTTTTAGTATAGCACCTTTTGTCACACAATCTTGGATATTGAAGAGTTCAAGCCGAAGAGGGATGTTCGGGCCGAATTGGTGTTCGGGCCGAAGTGGGATGTTCGGGCCAAATGGTGTTCGTGCCGAAGGGGTGATCGGGCCAAAGTTCGGTGTTCGGGCCGAGGATGATGTTCGGGACGAGGTTGAAGTTCGGGCCGAGGTCGGAGTTCGGGCCGAGGTTGAAGTTCGGGCCGAGGTTGAAGTTCGGGCCGAAAATGAAGTTCGGGCCGGGAACAGTAAAGAGTTCGGGCCGAACTTGTTCTTGACAGCGACGAACGAACCAGCTATTTTGGTTACTCGTGGGCGTGAAACGGACACCCGAGCTGATAGTTATGAATGTTTTAGTATAGCAACTTTTGTCACACAATCTTGGATATTGAAGAGTTCAGGCCGAAGAGGGATGTTCGGGCCGAAGTGGTGTTCGGGCCGAAGTGGGATGTTCGGGCCGAAGTGGTGTTCGGGCCGAAGTTCGGTGTTCGGGTCGAGGATGACGTTCGGGCCGAGGTTGAAGTTCGGGCCGAGGCCGGAGTTCGGGCCGAGGTTGAAGTTCGGGCCGAGGTTGAAGTTCGGGCCGAAAATGAAGTTCGGGTCGGGAACAGTGAAGAGTTAGGGTCGAACTTGTTCTTGGAAGTGACGGACGAACCAGCTATTTTGGTTACTCGTGGGCGTGAAACGGACACCCGAGCTGAAAGTTATGAATGTTTTAGTATAGCACCTTTTATCACACAATCTTGGATATTGAAGAGTTCGGGCCGAAGAGGGATGTTCAGGCCGAAGTGGTGTTCGGGCCGAAGTGGGATGTTCGGGCAGAAGTGGTGTTCGGGCCGAAGTGGTGTTCGGGCCGAAGTGGTGTTCGGGCCGAAGTTCGGTGTTCGGGCCGAGAATGATGTTCGGGCCGAGGTTGAAGTTCGGGCCGAGGTCGGAGTTCGGGCCGAGGTTGAAGTTCAGGCCGAGGTTGAAGTTCGGGCCGAAAATGAAGTTTGGGCCGGGAACAGTGAAGAGTTCGGGCCGAACTTGTTCTTGGCAGTGACGAACGAACCAGCTATTTTGGTTACTCGTGGACGTGATACGGACACCCGAGCTGAAAGTTATGAATGTTTTAGTATAGCACCTTTTGTCACACAATCTTGGATATTGAAGAGTTCGGGCCGAAGAGGGATGTTCGGGCCGAAGTGGTGTTCGGGCCGAAGTTCGGTGTTCGGGCCGAGGATGATGTTCGGGCCGAGGTTGAAGTTCGGGCCGAGGTCGGAGTTCGGGCCGAGGTTGAAGTTCGGGCCGAAAATGAAGTTCGGGCCGGGAACAGTGAAGAGTTCAGGCCGAACTTGTTCTTGGCAGTGACGAACGAACCAGCTATTTTGGTTACTCGTGGGCGTGAAACGGACACCCGAGCTGAAAGTTATGAATGTTTTAGTATAGCAAGTTTTGTCACACAATCTTGGATATTGAAGAGTTCGGGCCGAAGAGAGATGTTCGGGCCGAAGTGGTGTTCGCGCCGAAGTGGGATGTTCGGGCCGAAGTGGTGTTCGGGCCGAAGTTCGGTGTTCGGGTCGAGGATGATGTTCGGGCCGAGGTTGAAGTTCAGGCCGAGGTCGGAGTTCGGGCCGAGGTTGAGGTTCGGGCCGAGGTTGAAGTTCGGGCCGAAAATGAAGTTCGGGTTGGGAACAGTGAAGAGTTCGGGTCGAACTTGTTCTTGGCAGTGACGAACGAACCATCTATTTTGGTTACTCGTGGGCGTGAAACGGACACCCGAGCTGAAAGTTATGAATGTTTTACTATAGCACCTTTTGTCACACAATCTTGGATATTGAAGAGTTCGGGCCGAATAGGGATGTTCGGGCCGAAGTGGTGCTCGGGCCGAAGTGGGATGTTCGGGCCGAAGTGGTGTTCGGGCTGAAGTTCGGTGTTCGGGCCAAAGTTCGGTGTTCGGGCCGAGGATGATGTTTGGGCCGAGGTTGAAGTTCGGACCGAGGTCGGAGTTCGGGCTGAGGTTAAAGTACGGGCCGAGGTTGACGTTCGGGCCGGAAATGAAGTTCGGGCCGGGAACAGTGAAGAGTTCGGGCCGAACTTGTTCTTGGCAGTGACGAACGAACCAGCAATTTTGGTTACTCGTGGGCGTGAAACGGACACCCGAGCTGAAAGTTTTGAATGTTTTAGTATAGCACCTTTTGTCACACAATCTTGGATATTGAAGAGTTCGGGCCGAAGAGGGATGTTCGGGCCGAAGTGGTGTTCGGGCCGAAGTGGTGTTCGGGCCGAAGTGGCGTTAGGGCCGAAGTTCGATGTTCGGGCCGAGGATGATGTTCGGGCCGAGGTTGAAGTTTGGGCCGAGGTCGGAGTTCGGGCCGAGGTTGAAGTTCGGGCCGAGGTTGAAGTTCGGGCCGAAAATGAAGTTCGGGCCGGGAACAGTGAAGAGTTCGGGCCGAACTTGTTCTTGTCAGTGACGAACGAACCAGCTATTTTGGTTACTCGTGGGCGTGAAACGGACACCCGAGCTGAAAGTTATGAATGTTTTAGTATAGCACCTTTTGTCACACAATCTTGGATATTGAAGAGTTCGGGCCGAAGAGGGATGTTCGGGCCGAAGTGGTGTTCGGGCCGAAGTGGGATGTTCGGCCCGAAGTGGTGTTCGGGCGGAAGTGGTGTTCGGGCCAAAGTTCGGTGTTCGGGCCGAGGATGATGTTCGGGCCGAGGTTGAAGTTCGGACCGAGGTCGGAGTTCGGGCTAAGGTTAAAGTACGGGCCGAGGTTGACGTTCGGGCCGAAAATGAAGTTCGGGCCGGGAACAGTGAAGAGTTCGGGCCGAACTTGTTCTTGGCAGTGACGAACGAACCAGCAATTTTGGTTACTCGTGGGCGTGAAACGGACACCCGAGCTGAAAGTTATGAATGTTTTAGTATAGCACCTTTTGTCACACAATCTTGGATATTGAAGGGTTCGGGCCGAAGAGGGATGTTCGGGCCGAAGTGGTGTTCGGGCTGAAGTGGTGTTCGGGCCGAAGTTCGGTGTTCAGGCCGAGGATGATGTTCGGGCCGAGGTTGAAGTTCGGGCCGAGGTCGGAGTTCGGGCCGAGGTTGAAGTTCGGGCCGAGGTTGAAGTTCGGGCCGAAAATGAAGTTCGGGCCGGGAACAGTGAAGAGTTCGGGCCGAAATTGTTCTTGGCAGTGACAAACGAACCAGCTATTTTGGTTACTCGTGGGCGTGAAACGGTCACCCGAGCTGAAAGTTATGAATGTTTTAGTATAGCACCTTTTGTCACACAATCTTGGATATTGAAGAGTTCAAGCCGAAGAGGGATGTTCGGGCCGAATTGGTGTTCGGGCCGAAGTGGGATGTTCGGGCCAAATGGTGTTCGTGCCGAAGGGGTGTTCGGGCCGAAGTTCGGTGTTCGGGCCGAGGATGATGTTCGGGACGAGGTTGAAGTTCGGGCCGAGGTCGGAGTTCGGGCCGAGGTTGAAGTTCGGGCCGAGGTTGAAGTTCGGGCCGAAAATGAAGTTCGGGCCGGGAACAGTAAAGAGTTCGGGCCGAACTTGTTCTTGACAGCGACGAACGAACCAGCTATTTTGGTTACTCGTGGGCGTGAAACGGACACCCGAGCTGATAGTTATGAATGTTTTAGTATAGCAACTTTTGTCACACAATCTTGGATATTGAAGAGTTCAGGCCGAAGAGGGATGTTCGGGCCGAAGTGGTGTTCGGGCCGAAGTGGGATGTTCGGGCCGAAGTGGTGTTCGGGCCGAAGTTCGGTGTTCGGGTCGAGGATGACGTTCGGGCCGAGGTTGAAGTTCGGGCCGAGGCCGGAGTTCGGGCCGAGGTTGAAGTTCGGGCCGAGGTTGAAGTTCGGGCCGAAAATGAAGTTCGGGTCGGGAACAGTGAAGAGTTAGGGTCGAACTTGTTCTTGGAAGTGACGGACGAACCAGCTATTTTGGTTACTCGTGGGCGTGAAACGGACACCCGAGCTGAAAGTTATGAATGTTTTAGTATAGCACCTTTTATCACACAATCTTGGATATTGAAGAGTTCGGGCCGAAGAGGGATGTTCAGGCCGAAGTGGTGTTCGGGCCGAAGTGGGATGTTCGGGCAGAAGTGGTGTTCGGGCCGAAGTGGTGTTCGGGCCGAAGTGGTGTTCGGGCCGAAGTTCGGTGTTCGGGCCGAGAATGATGTTCGGGCCGAGGTTGAAGTTCGGGCCGAGGTCGGAGTTCGGGCCGAGGTTGAAGTTCAGGCCGAGGTTGAAGTTCGGGCCGAAAATGAAGTTTGGGCCGGGAACAGTGAAGAGTTCGGGCCGAACTTGTTCTTGGCAGTGACGAACGAACCAGCTATTTTGGTTACTCGTGGACGTGATACGGACACCCGAGCTGAAAGTTATGAATGTTTTAGTATAGCACCTTTTGTCACACAATCTTGGATATTGAAGAGTTCGGGCCGAAGAGGGATGTTCGGGCCGAAGTGGTGTTCGGGCCGAAGTTCGGTGTTCGGGCCGAGGATGATGTTCGGGCCGAGGTTGAAGTTCGGGCCGAGGTCGGAGTTCGGGCCGAGGTTGAAGTTCGGGCCGAAAATGAAGTTCGGGCCGGGAACAGTGAAGAGTTCAGGCCGAACTTGTTCTTGGCAGTGACGAACGAACCAGCTATTTTGGTTACTCGTGGGCGTGAAACGGACACCCGAGCTGAAAGTTATGAATGTTTTAGTATAGCAAGTTTTGTCACACAATCTTGGATATTGAAGAGTTCGGGCCGAAGAGAGATGTTCGGGCCGAAGTGGTGTTCGCGCCGAAGTGGGATGTTCGGGCCGAAGTGGTGTTCGGGCCGAAGTTCGGTGTTCGGGTCGAGGATGATGTTCGGGCCGAGGTTGAAGTTCAGGCCGAGGTCGGAGTTCGGGCCGAGGTTGAGGTTCGGGCCGAGGTTGAAGTTCGGGCCGAAAATGAAGTTCGGGTTGGGAACAGTGAAGAGTTCGGGTCGAACTTGTTCTTGGCAGTGACGAACGAACCATCTATTTTGGTTACTCGTGGGCGTGAAACGGACACCCGAGCTGAAAGTTATGAATGTTTTACTATAGCACCTTTTGTCACACAATCTTGGATATTGAAGAGTTCGGGCCGAATAGGGATGTTCGGGCCGAAGTGGTGCTCGGGCCGAAGTGGGATGTTCGGGCCGAAGTGGTGTTCGGGCTGAAGTTCGGTGTACGGGCCAAAGTTCGGTGTTCGGGCCGAGGATGATGTTTGGGCCGAGGTTGAAGTTCGGACCGAGGTCGGAGTTCGGGCTGAGGTTAAAGTACGGGCCGAGGTTGACGTTCGGGCCGGAAATGAAGTTCGGGCCGGGAACAGTGAAGAGTTCGGGCCGAACTTGTTCTTGGCAGTGACGAACGAACCAGCAATTTTGGTTACTCGTGGGCGTGAAACGGACACCCGAGCTGAAAGTTTTGAATGTTTTAGTATAGCACCTTTTGTCACACAATCTTGGATATTGAAGAGTTCGGGCCGAAGAGGGATGTTCGGGCCGAAGTGGTGTTCGGGCCGAAGTGGTGTTCGGGCCGAAGTGGCGTTAGGGCCGAAGTTCGATGTTCGGGCCGAGGATGATGTTCGGGCCGAGGTTGAAGTTTGGGCCGAGGTCGGAGTTCGGGCCGAGGTTGAAGTTCGGGCCGAGGTTGAAGTTCGGGCCGAAAATGAAGTTCGGGCCGGGAACAGTGAAGAGTTCGGGCCGAACTTGTTCTTGTCAGTGACGAACGAACCAGCTATTTTGGTTACTCGTGGGCGTGAAACGGACACCCGAGCTGAAAGTTATGAATGTTTTAGTATAGCACCTTTTGTCACACAATCTTGGATATTGAAGAGTTCGGGCCGAAGAGGGATGTTCGGGCCGAAGTGGTGTTCGGGCCGAAGTGGGATGTTCGGCCCGAAGTGGTGTTCGGGCGGAAGTGGTGTTCGGGCCAAAGTTCGGTGTTCGGGCCGAGGATGATGTTCGGGCCGAGGTTGAAGTTCGGACCGAGGTCGGAGTTCGGGCTAAGGTTAAAGTACGGGCCGAGGTTGACGTTCGGGCCGAAAATGAAGTTCGGGCCGGGAACAGTGAAGAGTTCGGGCCGAACTTGTTCTTGGCAGTGACGAACGAACCAGCAATTTTGGTTACTCGTGGGCGTGAAACGGACACCCGAGCTGAAAGTTATGAATGTTTTAGTATAGCACCTTTTGTCACACAATCTTGGATATTGAAGGGTTCGGGCCGAAGAGGGATGTTCGGGCCGAAGTGGTGTTCGGGCTGAAGTGGTGTTCGGGCCGAAGTTCGGTGTTCAGGCCGAGGATGATGTTCGGGCCGAGGTTGAAGTTCGGGCCGAGGTCGGAGTTCGGGCCGAGGTTGAAGTTCGGGCCGAGGTTGAAGTTCGGGCCGAAAATGAAGTTCGGGCCGGGAACAGTGAAGAGTTCGGGCCGAAATTGTTCTTGGCAGTGACAAACGAACCAGCTATTTTGGTTACTCGTGGGCGTGAAACGGTCACCCGAGCTGAAAGTTATGAATGTTTTAGTATAGCACCTTTTGTCACACAATCTTGGATATTGAAGAGTTCAAGCCGAAGAGGGATGTTCGGGCCGAATTGGTGTTCGGGCCGAAGTGGGATGTTCGGGCCAAATGGTGTTCGTGCCGAAGGGGTGTTCGGGCCGAAGTTCGGTGTTCGGGCCGAGGATGATGTTCGGGACGAGGTTGAAGTTCGGGCCGAGGTCGGAGTTCGGGCCGAGGTTGAAGTTCGGGCCGAGGTTGAAGTTCGGGCCGAAAATGAAGTTCGGGCCGGGAACAGTAAAGAGTTCGGGCCGAACTTGTTCTTGACAGCGACGAACGAACCAGCTATTTTGGTTACTCGTGGGCGTGAAACGGACACCCGAGCTGAATGTTATGAATGTTTTAGTATAGCACCTTTTGTCACACAATCTTGGATATTGAAGAGTTCGGGCCGAAGAGGGATGTTCGGCCGAAGTGGTGTTCGGGCCGAAGTGGGATGTTCGGGCCGAAGTGGTGTTCGGCCGAAGTTCGGTGTTCGGGCCGAGGATGATGTTCGGGCAGAGGTTGAAGTTCGGGCCGAGGTCAGAATTCGGGCCGAGGTTGAAGTTCGGGCCGAAAATGAAGTTCGGGCCGGGAACAGTGAAGAGTTCGGGCCGAACTTGTTCTTGGCAGTGACGAACGAACCAGCTATTTTGGTTACTCGTGGGCGTGAAACGGACACCCGAGCTGAAAGTTATGAATGTTTTAGTATAGCAACTTTTGTCACACAATCTTGGATATTGAAGAGTTCGGGCCGAAGAGGGATGTTCGGGCCGAAGTGGGATGTTCGGGCCGAAGTGGTGTTCGGGCCGAAGTTCGGTGTTCGGGTCGAGGATGATGTTCGGGCCGAGGTTGAAGTTCGGGCCGAGGTTGAAGTTCGGGCCGAAAATGAAGTTCGGGTCGGGAACAGTGAAGAGTTCGGGTCGAACTTGTTCTTGGCAGTGACGAACGAACCAGCTATTTTGGTTACTCGTGGGCGTGAAACGGACACCCGAGCTGAAAGTTATGAATGTTTTAGTATAGCACCTTTTATCACACAATCTTGGATATTGAAGAGTTCGGGCCGAAGAGGGATTCGGGCCGAAGTGGTGTTCGGGCCGAAGTGGGATGTTCGGGCCGAAGTGGTGTTCGGGCCGAAGTGGTGTTCGGGCCGAAGTTCGGTGTTCGGGCCGAGAATGATGTTCGGGCTGAGGTTGAAGTTCGGGCCGAGGTCGGAGTTCGGGCCGAGGTTGAAGTTCGGGCCGAGGTTGAAGTTCGGGCCGAAAATGAAGTTCGGGCCGGGAACAGTGAAGAGTTCGGGCCGAACTTGTTCTTGGCAGCGACGAACGAACCAGCTATTTTGGTTACTCGTGGGCGTGAAACGGACATCCGAGCTGAAAGTTATGAATGTTTTAGTATAGCACCTTTTGTCACACAATCTTGGATATTGAAGAGTTCGGGCCGAAGAGGGATGTTCGGCCGAAGTGGTGTTCGGGCCGAAGTGGGATGTTCGGGCCGAAGTGGTGTTCGGGCCGAAGTTCGGTGTTTGGGCCGATGATGATGTTCGGGCCGAGGTTGAAGTTCGGGCCGAGGTCGGAGTTCGGGTCGACGTTGAGTACGGGCCGAAAATGAAGTTCGGGCCGGGAACAGTGAAGAGTTCGGGCCGAACTTGTTCTTGGCATTGACGAACGAACCAGCTATTTTGGTTACTCGTGGGCGTGAAACGGACACCCGAGCTGAAAGTTATGAATGTTTTAGTAATGACCTTTTGTCACACAATCTTGGATATTGAAGAGTTCGGGCCGAAGAGGGATGTTCGACCGAAGTGGTGTTCGGGCCGAAGTGGGATGTTCGGGCCGAAGTGGTGTTCGGGCCGAAGTTCGGTGTTCGGGCCGAGGATGATGTTCGGGCCGAGGTTGAAGTTCGGGCCGAGGTCGGAGTTCGAGCCGAGGTTGAAGTTCGGGCCGAGGTTGAAGTTCGGGCCGAAAATGAAGTTTGGGGCGGGAACAGTGAAGAGTTCGGGCCGAACTTGTTCTTGGCAGTGACGAACGAACCAGCTATTTTGGTTACTCGTGGGCGTGAAACGGACACCCGAGCTGAAAGTTATGAATGTTTTAGTATAGCAACTTTTGTCTCACAATCTTGGATATTGAAGAGTTCGGCCCGAAGAGGGATGTTCGGGCCGAAGTGGGATGTTCGGGCCGAAGTGGTGTTCGGGCCGAAGTTCGGTGTTCGGGCCGAGGATGATGTTCGGGCCGAGGTTGAAGTTCGGGCCGAGGTCGGAGTTCGGGCCGAGGTTGAAGTTCGGGCCGAGGTTGAAGTTCGGGCCGAAAATGAAGTTTGGGGCGGGAACAGTGAAGAGTTCGGGCCGAACTTGTTCTTGGCAGTGACGAACGAACCAGCTATTTTGGTTACTCGTGGGCGTGAAACGGACACCCGAGCTGAAAGTTATGAATGTTTTAGTATAGCACCTTTTATCACACAATCTTGGATATTGAAGAGTTCGGGCCGAAGAGGGATTCGGGCCGAAGTGGGATGTTCGGGCCGAAGTGGTGTTCGGGCCGAAGTGGTGTTCGGGCCGAAGTTCGGTGTTCGGGCCGAGAATGATGTTCGGGCCGAGGTTGAAGTTCGGGCCGAGGTCGGAGTTCGGGCCGAGGTTGAAGTTCGGGCCGAGGTTGAAGTTCGGGCCGAAAATGAAGTTCGGGCCGGGAACAGTGAAGAGTTCGGGCCGAACTTGTTCTTGGCAGCGACGAACGAACCAGCTATTTTGGTTACTCGTGGGCGTGAAACGGACACCCGAGCTGAAAGTTATGAATGTTTTAGTATAGCACCTTTTGTCACACAATCTTGGATATTGAAGAGTTCGAGCCGAAGAGGGATGTTTGGCCGAAGTGGTGTTCGGGCCGAAGTGGGATGTTCGGGCCGAAGTGGTGTTCGGCTGAAGTTCGGTGTTCGGGCCGAGGATGATGTTCGGGCCGAGGTCGATGTTCGGGCCCAGGTCGAAGTTCGGGCCGAGGTCGGAGTTCGGGCCGAGGTTGAAGTTCGGGCCGAAAATGAAGTTCGGGCCGGGAACAGTGAAGAGTTCGGGCCGAACTTGTTCTTGGCAGTGACGAACGAACCAGCTATTTTGGTTACTCGTGGGCGTGAAACGGACACCCGAGCTGAAAGTTATGAATGTTTTAGTATAGCAACTTTTGTCACACAATCTTGGATATTGAGGAGTTCGGTCCGAAGAGGGATGTTCGGGCCGAAGTCGGATGTTCGGGCCGAAGTGGTGTTCGGGCCGAAGTTCGGTGTTCGGGTCGAGGATGATGTTCGGGCCGAGGTTGAAGTTCGGGCCGAGGTCGGAGTTCGGGCCGAGGTTGAAGTTCGGGCCGAGGTTGAAGTTCGGGCCGAAAATGAAGTTCGGGTCGGGAACAATGAAGAGTTCGGGTCGAACTTGTTCTTGGCAGTCACGAACGAACCAGCTATTTTGGTTACTCGTGGGCGTGAAACGGACACCCGAGCTGAAAGTTATGAATGTTTTAGTATAGCACCTTTTATCACACAATCTTGGATATTGAAGAGTTCGGGCCGAAGAGGGATTCGGGCCGAAGTGGTGTTCGGGCCGAAGTGGGATGTTCGGGCCGAAGTGGTGTTCGGGCCGAAGTGGTGTTTGGGCCGAAGTTCGGTGTTCGGGCCGAGAATGATGTTCGGGCCGAGGTTGAAGTTCGGGCTGAGGTCGGAGTTCGGGCCGAGGTTGAAGTTCGGGCCGAGGTTGAAGTTCGGGCCGAAAATGAAGTTCGGGCCGGGAACAGTGAAGAGTTTGGGCCGAACTTGTTCTTGGCAGTGACGAACGAACCAGCTATTTTGGTTACTCGTGGGCGTGAAACGGACACCCGAGCTGAAAGTTATGAATGTTTTAGTATAGCAACTTTTGTCACACAATCTTGGATATTGAAGAGTTCGGGCCGAAGAGGGATGTTCGGGCCGAAGTGGTGTTCGGGCCGATGTTCGGTGTTCGGGCCGAGGATGATGTTCGGGCCGAGGATGAATTTCGGGCCGAGGTCGGAGTTCGGGCCGAGGTTGAAGTTCGGGCCGAAAATGAAGTTCGGGCCGGGAACAGTGAAGAGTTCAGGCCGAACTTGTTCTTGGCAGTGACGAACGAACCAGCTATTTTGGTTACTCGTGGGCGTGAAACGGACACCCGAGCTGAAAGCTATGAATGTTTTAGTATAGCACATTTTGTCACACAATCTTGGATATTGAAGAGTTCGGGCCGAAGAGGGATGTTCGGGCCGAAGTGGTGTTCGGGCCGAAGTTCGGTGTTCGGGCCGAGGATGATGTTCGGGCCGAGGATGAAGTTCGGGCCGAGGTCGGAGTTCGGGCCGAGGTTGAAGTTCGGGCCGAAAATGAAGTTCGGGCCGGGAACAGTGAAGAGTTCAGGCCGAACTTGTTCTTGGCAGTGACGAACGAAGCAGCTATTTTGGTTACTCGTGGGCGTGAAACGGACACCCGAGCTGAAAGTTATGAATGTTTTAGTATAGCAACTTTTGTCACACAATCTTGGATATTGAAGAGTTCGGGCCGAAGAGGGATGCTCGGGCCGAAGTGGTGTTCGCGCCGAAGTGGGATGTTCGGGCCGAAGTGGTGTTCGGGCCGAAGTTCGGTGTTCGGGTCGAGGATGATCTTCGGGCCAAGATTGAAGTTCAGGCCGAGGTCGGAGTTCGGGCCGAGGTTGAAGTTCGGGCCGAGGTTGAAGTTCGGGCCGAAAATGAAGTTCGGGTCGGGAACAGTGAAGAGTTCGGGTCGAACTTGTTCTTGGCAGTGACGAACGAACCAGCTATTTTGGTTACTCGTGGGCGTGAAACGGACACCCGAGCTGAAAGTTATGAATGTTTTAGTATAGCACCTTTTGTCACACAATCTTGGATATTGAAGAGTTCGGGCCGAAGAGGGATGTTCGGGCCGAAGTGGTGCTCGGGCCGAAGTCGGATGTTCGGGCCGAAGTGGTGTTCGGGCCGAAGTTCGGAGTTCGGGCCGAGGATGATGTTCGGGCCGAGGTTGAAGTTCGGGCCGAGGTCGGAGTTCGGGCCGAGGTTGAAGTTCGGGCCGAAAATGAAGTTCGGGCCGGGAACAGTGAAGAGTTCGGGCCGAACTTGTTCTTGGCAGTGACGAACGAACCAGCTATTTTAGTTACTCGTGGGCGTGAAACGGACACCCGAGCTGAAAGTTATGAATGTTTTAGTATAGCACCTTTTGTCACACAATCTTGGATATTGAAGAGTTCGGGCCGAAGAGGGATGTTCGGGCCGAAGTGGTGTTCGGGCCGAAGTGGTGTTCGGGCCGAAGTGGTGTTCGGGCCGAAGTGGCGTTAGGGCCGAAGTTCGATGTTCGGGCCGAGGATGATTTTCGGGCCGAGGTTGAAGTTTGGGCCGAGGTCGGAGTTCGGGCCGAGGTTGAAGTTCGGGCCGAGGTTGAAGTTCGGGCCGAAAATGAAGTTCGGGCCGGGAACAGTGAAGAGTTCGGGCCGAACTTGTTCTTGTCAGTGACGAACGAACCAGCTATTTTGGTTACTCGTGGGCGTGAAACGGACACCCGAGCTGAAAGTTATGAATGTTTTAGTATAGCACCTTTTGTCACACAATCTTGGATATTGAAGAGTTCGGGCCGAAGAGGGATGTTCGGGCCGAAGTGGTGTTCGGGCCGAAGTGGGATGTTCGGCCCGAAGTGGTGTTCGGACGGAAGTGGTGTTCGGGCCAAAGTTCGGTGTTCGGGCCGAGGATGATGTTCGGGCCGAGGTTGAAGTTCGGACCGAGGTCGGAGTTCGGTCTGAGGTTAAAGTACGGGCCGAGGTTGACGTTCGGGCCGAAAATGAAGTTCGGGCCGGGAACAGTGAAGAGTTCGGGCCGAACTTGTTCTTGGCAGTGACGAACGAACCAGCAATTTTTGTTACTCGTGGGCGTGAAACGGACACCCGAGCTGAAAGTTATGAATGTTTTAGTATAGCACCTTTTGTCACACAATCTTGGATATTGAAGGGTTCGGGCCGAAGAGGGATGTTCGGGCCGAAGTGGTGTTCGGGCTGAAGTGGTGTTCGGGCCGAAGTTCGGTGTTCAGGCCGAGGATGATGTTCGGGCCGAGGTTGAAGTTCAGGCCGAGGTCGGAGTTCGGGCCGAGGTTGAAGTTCGGGCCGAGGTTGAAGTTCGGGCCGAAAATGAAGTTCGGGCCGGGAACAGTGAAGAGTTCGGGCCGAAATTGTTCTTGGCAGTGACGAACGAATCAGCTATTTTGGTTACTCATGGGCGTGAAACGGTCACCCGAGCTGAAAGTTATGAATGTTTTAGTATAGCACCTTTTGTCACACAATCTTGGATATTGAAGAGTTCAAGCCGAAGAGGGATGTTCGGGCCGAATTGGTGTTCGGGCCGAAGTGGGATGTTCGGGCCAAATGGTGTTCGTGCCGAAGGGGTGTTCGGGCCGAAGTTCGGTGTTCGGGCCTAGGATGATGTTCGGGACGAGGTTGAAGTTCGGGCCGAGGTCGGAGTTCGGGCCGAGGTTGAAGTTCGGGCCGAGGTTGAAGTTCGAGCCGAAAATGAAGTTCGGGCCGGGAACAGTAAAGAGTTCGGGCCGAACTTGTTCTTGACAGCGACGAACGAACCAGCTATTTTGGTTACTCGTGGGCGTGAAACGGACACCCGAGCTGAAAGTTATGAATGTTTTAGTATAGCACCTTTTGTCACACAATCTTGGATATTGAAGAGTTCGGGCCGAAGAGGGATGTTCGGCCGAAGTGGTGTTCGGGCCGAAGTGGGATGTTCGGGCCGAAGTGGTGTTCGGCTGAAGTTCGGTGTTCGGGCCGAGGATGATGTTCGGGCCGAGGTTGAAGCTCGGGCCGAGGTCGGAGTTCGGGCCGAGGTTGAAGTTCGGGCCGAAAATGAAGTTCGGGCCGGGAACAGTGAAGAGTTCGGGCCGAACTTGTTCTTGGCAGTGACGAACGAACCAGCTATTTTGGTTACTCGTGGGCGTGAAACGGACACCCGAGCTGAAAGTTATGAATGTTTTAGTGTAGCAACTTTTGTCACACAATCTTGGATATTGAAGAGTTCGGGCCGAAGAGGGATGTTCGGGCCGAAGTGGGATGTTCGGGCCGAAGTGGTGTTCGGGCCGAAGTTCGGTGTTCGGGTCGAGGATGATGTTCGGGCCGAGGTTGAAGTTCGGGCCGAGGTTGAAGTTCGGGCCGAAAATGAAGTTCGGGTCGGGAACAGTGAAGAGTTCGGGTCGAACTTGTTCTTGGCAGTGACGAACGAACCAGCTATTTTGGTTACTCGTGGGCGTGAAACGGACACCCGAGCTGAAAGTTATGAATGTTTTAGTATAGCACCTTTTATCACACAATCTTGGATATTGAAGAGTTCGGGCCGAAGAGGGATTCGGGCCGAAGTGGTGTTCGGGCCGAAGTGGGATGTTCGGGCCGAAGTGGTGTTCGGGCCGAAGTGGTGTTCGGGCCGAAGTTCGGTGTTCGGGCCGAGAATGATGTTCGGGCTGAGGTTGAAGTTCGGGCCGAGGTCGGAGTTCGGGCCGAGGTTGAAGTACGGGCCGAGGTTGAAGTTCGGGCCGAAAATGAAGTTCGGGCCGGGAACAGTGAAGAGTTCGGGCCGAACTTGTTCTTGGCAGCGACGAACGAACCAGCTATTTTGGTTACTCGTGGGCGTGAAACGGACACCCGAGCTGAAAGTTATGAATGTTTTAGTATAGCACCTTTTGTCACACAATCTTGGATATTGAAGAGTTCGGGCCGAAGAGGGATGTTCGGCCGAAGTGGTGTTCGGGCCGAAGTGGGATGTTCGGGCCGAAGTGGTGTTCGGGCCGAAGTTCGGTGTTTGGGCCGATGATGATGTTCGGGCCGAGGTTGAAGTTCGGGCCGAGGTCGGAGTTCGGGTCGACGTTGAGTTCGGGCCGAAAATGAAGTTCGGGCCGGGAACAGTGAAGAGTTCGGGCCGAACTTGTTCTTGGCAGTGACGAACGAACCAGCTATTTTGGTTACTCGTGGGCGTGAAACGGACACCCGAGCTGAAAGTTATGAATGTTTTAGTATAGCAACTTTTGTCACACAATCTTGGATATTGAAGAGTTCGGGCCGAAGAGGGATGTTCGGGCCGAAGTGGGATGTTCGGGCCGAAGTGGTGTTCTGGCCGAAGTTCGGTGTTCGGGCCGAGGATGATGTTCGGGCCGAGGTTGAAGTTCGGGCCGAGGTCGGAGTTCGGGCCGAGGTTGAAGTTCGGGCCGAGGTTGAAGTTCGGGCCGAAAATGAAGTTTGGGGCGGGAACAGTGAAGATTTCGGGCCGAACTTGTTCTTGGCAGTGACGAACGAACCAGCTATTTTGGTTACTCGTGGGCGTGAAACGGACACCCGAGCTGAAAGTTATGAATGTTTTAGTATAGCACCTTTTATCACACAATCTTGGATATTGAAGAGTTCGGGCCGAAGAGGGATTCGGGCCGAAGTGGGATGTTCGGGCCGAAGTGGTGTTCGGGCCGAAGTGGTGTTCGGGCCGAAGTTCGGTGTTCGGGCCGAGAATGATGTTCGGGCTGAGGTTGAAGTTCGGGCCGAGGTCGGAGTTCGGGCCGAGGTTGAAGTACGGGCCGAGGTTGAAGTTCGGGCCGAAAATGAAGTTCGGGCCGGGAACAGTGAAGAGTTCGGGCCGAACTTGTTCTTGGCAGCGACGAACGAACCAGCTATTTTGGTTACTCGTGGGCGTGAAACGGACACCCGAGCTGAAAGTTATGAATGTTTTAGTATAGCACCTTTTGTCACACAAACTTGGATATTGAAGAGTTCGGGCCGAAGAGGGATGTTCGGCCGAAGTGGTGTTCGGGCCGAAGTGGGATGTTCGGGCCGAAGTGGTGTTCGGGCCGAAGTTCGGTGTTTGGGCCGATGATGATGTTCGGGCCGAGGTTGAAGTTCGGGCCGAGGTCGGAGTTCGGGTCGACGTTGAGTTCGGGCCGAAAATGAAGTTCGGGCCGGGAACAGTGAAGAGTTCGGGCCGAACTTGTTCTTGGCAGTGACGAACGAACCAGCTATTTTGGTTACTCGTGGGCGTGAAACGGACACCCGAGCTGAAAGTTATGAATGTTTTAGTATAGCAACTTTTGTCACACAATCTTGGATATTGAAGAGTTCGGGCCGAAGAGGGATGTTCGGGCCGAAGTGGGATGTTCGGGCCGAAGTGGTGTTCGGGCCGAAGTTCGGTGTTCGGGCCGAGGATGATGTTCGGGCCGAGGTTGAAGTTCGGGCCGAGGTCGGAGTTCGGGCCGAGGTTGAAGTTCGGGCCGAGGTTGAAGTTCGGGCCGAAAATGAAGTTTGGGGCGGGAACAGTGAAGATTTCGGGCCGAACTTGTTCTTGGCAGTGACGAACGAACCAGCTATTTTGGTTACTCGTGGGCGTGAAACGGACACCCGAGCTGAAAGTTATGAATGTTTTAGTATAGCACCTTTTATCACACAATCTTGGATATTGAAGAGTTCGGGCCGAAGAGGGATTCGGGCCGAAGTGGGATGTTCGGGCCGAAGTGGTGTTCGGGCCGAAGTGGTGTTCGGGCCGAAGTTCGGTGTTCGGGCCGAGAATGATGTTCGGGCCGAGGTTGAAGTTCGGGCCGAGGTCGGAGTTCGGGCCGAGGTTGAAGTTCGGGCCGAGGTTGAAGTTCGGGCCGAAAATGAAGTTCGGGCCGGGAACAGTGAAGAGTTCGGGCCGAACTTGTTCTTGGCAGCGATGAACGAACCAGCTATTTTGGTTACTCGTGGGCGTGAAACGGACACCCGAGCTGAAAGTTATGAATGTTTTAGTATAGCAACTTTTGTCACACAATCTTGGATATTGAAGAGTTCGGGCCGAAGAGGGATGTTCGGCCGAAGTGGTGTTCGGGCCGAAGTGGGATGTTCGGGCCGAAGTGGTGTTCGGCCGAAGTTCGGTGTTCGGGCCGAGGATGATGTTCGGGCCGAGGTTGAAGTTCGGGTCGAGGTCGGAGTTCGGGCCGAGGTTGAAGTTCGGGCCGAAAATGAAGTTCGGGCCGGGAACAGTGAAGAGTTCGGGCCGAACTTGTTCTTGGCAGTGACGAACGAACCAGCTATTTTGGTTACTCGTGGGCGTGAAACGGACACCCGAGCTGAAAGTTATGAATGTTTTAGTATAGCAACTTTTGTCACACAATCTTGGATATTGAAGAGTTCGGTCCGAAGAGGGATGTTCGGGCCGAAGTGGGATGTTCGGGCCGAAGTGGTGTTCGGGCCGAAGTTCGGTGTTCGGGTCGAGGATGATGTTCGGGCCGAGGTTGAAGTTCGGGCCGAGGTCGAAGTTCGGGCCGAGGTTGAAGTTCGGGCCGAGGTTGAAGTTCGGGCCGAAAATGAAGTTCGGGTCGGGAACAATGAAGAGTTCGGGTCGAACTTGTTCTTGGCAGTCACGAACGAACCAGCTATTTTGGTTACTCGTGGGCATGAAACGGACACCCGAGCTGAAAGTTATGAATGTTTTAGTATAGCACCTTTTATCACACAATCTTGGATATTGAAGAGTTCGGGCCGAAGAGGGATTCGGGCCGAAGTGGTGTTCGGGCCGAAGTGGGATGTTCGGGCCGAAGTGGTGTTCGGGCCGAAGTGGTGTTCGGGCCGAAGTTCGGTGTTCGGGCCGAGAATGATGTTCGGGCCGAGGTTGAAGTTCGGGCTGAGGTCAGAGTTCGGGCCGAGGTTGAAGTTCGGGCCGAGGTTGAAGTTCGGGCCGAAAATGAAGTTCGGGCCGGGAACAGTGAAGAGTTTGGGCCGAACTTGTTCTTCGCAGTGACGAACGAACCAGCTATTTTGGTTACTCGTGGGCGTGAAACGGACACCCGAGCTGAAAGTTATGAATGTTTTAGTATAGCAACTTTTGTCACACAATCTTGGATATTGAAGAGTTCGGGCCGAAGAGGGATGTTCGGGCCGAAGTGGGATATTCGGGCCGAAGTTCGGTGTTCGGGCCGAGGATGATGTTCGGGCCGAGGTTGAAGTTCGGGCCGAGGTCGGATTCGGGCCGAGGTTGAAGTTCGGGCCGAAAATGAAGTTCGGGCCGGGAACAGTGAAGAGTTCAGGCCGAACTTGTTCTTGGCAGTGACGAACGAACCAGCTATTTTGGTTACTCGTGGGCGTGAAACGGACACCCGAGCTGAAAGTTATGAATGTTTTAGTATAGCACATTTTGTCACACAATCTTGGATATTGAAGAGTTCGGGCCGAAGAGGGATGTTCGGGCCGAAGTGGTGTTCGGGCCGAAGTTCGGTGTTCGGGCCGAGGATGATGTTCGGGCCGAGGATGAATTTCGGGCCGAGGTCGGAGTTCGGGCCGAGGTTGAAGTTCGGGCCGAAAATGAAGTTCGGGCCGGGAACAGTGAAGAGTTCAGGCCGAACTTGTTCTTGGCAGTGACGAACGAACCAGCTATTTTGGTTACTCGTGGGCGTGAAACGGACACCCGAGCTGAAAGTTATGAATGTTTTAGTATAGCAACTTTTGTCACACAATCTTGGATATTGAAGAGTTCGGGCCGAAGAGGGATGTTCGGGCCGAAGTGGTGTTCGGGCCGAAGTGGGATGTTCGGGCCGAAGTGGGATGTTCGGGCCGAAGTGGTGTTCGGGCTGAAGTTCGGTGTTTGGGTCGAGGATGACGTTCGAAGTTCGGTGTTTGGGTCGAGGATGACGTTCGGGCCGAGGTTGAAGTTCGGGCCGAGGTCGGAGTTCGGGCCGAGGTTGAAGTTCGGGCCGAGGTTGAAGTTCGGGTCGAAAATGAAGTTCGGGTCGGGAACAATGAAGAGTTAGGGTCGAACTTGTTCTTGGAAGTGACGAACGAACCAGCTATTTTGGTTACTCGTGGGCGTGAAACGGACACCCGAGCTGAAAGTTATGAATGTTTTAGTATAGCACCTTTTATCACACAATCTTGGATATTGAAGAGTTCGGGCCGAAGAGGGATGTTCAGGCCGAAGTGGTGTTCGGGCCGAAGTGGTGTTCGGGCCGAAGTGGTGTTCGGGCCGAAGTGGTGTTCGGGCCGAAGTGGTGTTCGGGCCGAAGTGGTGTTCGGGCCGAAGTTCGATGTTCGGGCCGAGAATGATGTTCGGGCCGAGGTTGAAGTTCGGGCCGAGGTCGGAGTTCGGGCCGAGGTCGGAGTTCGGGCCGAGGTTGAAGTTCGGGCCGAGGTTGAAGTTCGGGCCGAAAATGAAGTTTGGGCCGGGAACAGTGAAGAGTTTGGGCCGAACTTGTTCTTGGCAGTGACGAACAAACCAGCTATTTTGGTTACTCGTGGGCGTGAAACGGACACCCGAGCTGAAAGTTATGAATGTTTTAGTATAGCACTTTTTTTCACACAATCTTGGATATTGAATAGTTCGGGCCGAAGAGGGATGTTCGGGCCGAAGTGGTGTTCGGGCCGAAGTTCGGTGTTCGGGCCGAGGATGATGTTCGGGCCGAGGTTGAAGTTCGGGCCGAGGTCGGAGTTCGGGCCGAGGTTGAAGTTCGGGCCGAAAATGAAGTTCGGGCCGGGAACAGTGAAGAGTTCAGGCCGAACTTGTTCTTGGCAGTGACGAACGAACCAGCTATTTTGGTTACTCGTGGGCGTGAAACGGACACCCGAGCTGAAAGTTATGAATGTTTTAGTATAGCAACTTTTGTCACACAATCTTGGATATTGAAGAGTTCGGGCCGAAGAGGGATGTTCGGGCCGAAGTGGTGTTCGGGCCGAAGTGGGATGTTCGGGCCGAAGTGGTGTTCGGGCCGAAGTTCGGTGTTCGGGTCGAGGATGATGTTCGGGCCGAGGTTAAAGTTCAGGCCGAGGACGGAGTTCGGGCCGAGGTTGAAGTTCGGGCCGAGGTTGAAGTTCGGGCCGAAAATGAAGTTCGGGTCGGGAACAGTGAAGAGTTCGGGTCGAACTTGTTCTTGGCAGTGACGAAGGAACCAGCTATTTTGGTTACTCGTGGGCGTGAAACGGACACCCGAGCTGAAAGTTATGAATGTTTTACTATAGCACCTTTTGTCACACAATCTTGGATATTGAAGAGTTCGGGCCGAATAGGGATGTTCGGGCCGAAGTGGTGCTCGGGCCGAAGTCGGATGTTCGGGCCGAAGTGGTGTTCGGGCCGAAGTTCGGTGTTCGGGCCGAGGATGATGTTCGGGCCGAGGTTGAAGTTCGGGCCGAGGTCGGAGTTCGGGCCGAGGTTGAAGTTCGGGCCGAAAATGAAGTTCGGTCCGGGAACAGTGAAGAGTTCGGGCCGAACTTGTTCTTGGCAGTGACGAACGAACCAGCTATTTTGGTTACTCGTGGGCGTGAAACGGACACCCGAGCTGAAAGTTATGAATGTTTTAGTATAACAACTTTTTTCACATGATCTTGGATATTGAAGAGTTCGGGCCGAAGAGGGATGTTCGGACCGAAGTGGTGTTCGGGCCGAATTGGATGTTCGGGCCGAAGTGGTGTTCGGGCCGAAGTTCGGTGTTCGGGTCGAGGATGACGTTCGGGCCGAGGTTGAAGTTCGGGCCGAGGTCGAAGTTCGGGCCGAGGTTGAAGTTCGGGCCGAGGTTGAAGTTCGGGCCGAAAATGAAGTTCGGGTCGGGAACAGTGAAGAGTTTGGGTCGAACTTGTTCTTGGAAGTGACGAACGAACCAGCTATTTTGGTTACTCGTGGGCGTGAAACGGACACCCGAGCTGAAAGTTATGAATGTTTTAGTATAGCACCTTTTATCACACAATCTTGGATATTGAAGAGTTCGGGCCGAAGAGGGATGTTCGGGCCGAAGTGGTGTTCGGGCCGAAGTGAGATGTTCGGGCCGAAGTGGTGTTCGGGCCGAAGTGGTGTTCGGGCCGAAGTTCGGTGTTCGGGCCGAGAATGATGTTCGGGCCGAGGTTGAAGTTCGGGCCGAGGTCGGAGTTCGGGTAGAGGTTGAAGTTCGGGCCGAAAATGAAGTTTGGGCCGGGAACAGTGAAGAGTTCGGGCCGAACTTGTTCTTGGCAGTGACGAACGAACCAGCTATTTTGGTTACTCGTGGGCGTGAAACGGACACCCGAGCTGAAAGTTATGAATCTTTTAGTATAGCACCTTTTGTCACACAATCTTGGATATTGAGGAGTTCGGGCCGAAGAGGGATGTTCAGGCCGAAGTGGTGCTCGGGCCGAAGTCGGATGTTCGGGCCGAAGTGGTGTTCGGGCCGAAGTGGTGTTCGGGCCGAAGTTCGGTGTTCAGGCCGAGGATGATGTTCGGGCCGAGGTTGAAGTTCGGGCCAAGGTCGGAGTTCCGGCCGAGGTTGAAGTTCGGGCCGAAAATGAAGTTCGGGCCGGGAACAGTGAAGAGTTCAGGCCGAACTTGTTCTTGGCAGTAACGAACGAACCAGCTATTTTGGTTACTCGTGGGCGTGAAACGGACACCCGAGCTGAAAATTATGAATGTTTTAGTATAGCACCTTTTGTCACACAATCTTGGATATAGAAGAGTTCGGGCCGAAGAGGGATGTTCGGGCCGAAGTGGTGTTCGGGCCGAACTGGGATGTTCATGCCGAAGTGGTGTTCGGGCCGAAGTTCGGTGTTCGGGCCGAGGATGATGTTCGGGCCGAGGTTGAAGTTCGGGCCGAGGTCGGAGTTCGGGCCGAGGTTGAAGTTCGGGCCGAGGTTGAAGTTCGGGCCGAAAATGAAGTACGGGGCAGGAACAGTGAAGAGTTTGGGCCGAACTTGTTCTTGGCAGTGACGAACGAACCAGCTATTTTGGTTACTCGTGGGCGTGAAACGGACACCCGAGCTGAAAGTTACGAATGTTTTAGTATAGCACCTTTTGTCACACAATCTTGGATATTGAAGAGTTCGGGCCGAAGAGGGATGTTCGGGCCGAAGTGATGTTCGGGCCGAAGTGGATGTACGGGCCGAAGTGGTGTTCGGGCCGAAGTTCGGTGTTCGGGCCGAGGATGATGTTCGGGCCGAGGTTGAAGTTCGGGCCGAGGTCGGAGTTCGAGCCGAGGTTGAAGTTCGGGCCGAGGTTGATGTTCGGGCCGAAAATGAAGTTCGTGCCGGGAACAGTGAAGAGTTCGGGTCGAACTTGTTCTTGGCAGTGACACACGAACCAGCTATTTTGGTTACTCGTGGGACTGAAATGGACACCCGAGCTGAAAGTTATGAATGTTTTAGTATAGCACCTTTTGTCACACAATCTTGGATATTGAAGAGTTCGGGCCGAAGAGGGATGTTCGGGCCGAAGTGGTGTTCGGGCCGAAGTGGGATGTTCGGGCCGAAGTGGTGTTCGGGCTGAAGTTCGGTGTTCGTGCCGAGGATAATGTTCGGACCGAGGTTGAAGTTCAGGCCGAGGTCGGAGTTCGGGCCGAGGTTGAAGTTCGGGCCGAGGTTGAAGTTCGGGCCGAAAATGAAGTTCGGGCCGGGAACAGTGAAGAGTTCGTGCCGAACTTGGTCTTGGCAGTGACGAACGAACCAGCTATTTGGGTTACTCGTGGGCGTGAAATGGACACCCGAGCTGAAAGTTATGAATGTTTTAGTATAGCACCTTTTGTCACACATTCTTGGATATTGAAGAGTTCGGGCTGAAGAGGGATGTTCGGGCCGAAGTAGTGTTCGGGCCGAAGTGGGATGTTCGGGCCGAAGTGGTGTTCGGGCCGAAGTTCGGTTTTCGGGCCGAGAATGATGTTCGGGCCGAGGTCGGAGTTCGGTTGAAGTTCGGGCCCGAGGTTGAAGTTCGGGCCGAAAATGAAGTTCGGGCCGGGAACAGTGATGAGTTCGGGCCGAACTTGTTCTTTGCAGTGACGAATGAACCAGCTATTTTGGTTACTCGTGGGCGTGAAACGGACACCCGAGCTGAAAGTTATGAATGTTTTAGTATAGCACCTTTTGTCACACAATCTTGGATATTGAAGAGTTCGGGCCGAAGAGGGATGTTCGGGCCGAAGTGGTGTTCGGGCCAAAGTGAGATGTTCGGGCCGAAGTGGTGTTCGGGCCGAAGTGGTGTTCGGGCCCAAGTGGTGTTCGGGCTGAGGATGATGTTCGGGCCGAGTTTGAAGTTCGGGCCGAGGTCGGAGTTCGGGCCGAGGTTGAAGTTCGGTCTGAGGTTGAAGTTCGGGCCGTAAATGAAGTTCTGGCCGGGAACAGTGAAGAGTTCGGGCCGAACTTGTTCTTGGCAGTGACGAACGAACCAGCTGTTTTGGTTTCTCGTGGGCGTGAAACGGACACCCGAGTTGAAAGTTATGAATGTTTTAGTATATCACCTTTTGTCACATAATCTTGGATATTGAAGAGTTCGGGCCGAAGAGGGATGTTCGGGCCGAAGTGGTGTTCGGGCCGAAGTGGGATGTTCTGGCCGAAGTGGTGTTCGGGCTGAAGTTCGGTGTTCGGGCCGAGGATAATGTTCGGACCGAGGTTGAAGTTCGGGCCGAGGTCGGAGTTCAGGCCGAGGTTGAAGTTCGGGCCGAGGTTGAAGTTCGGGCCGAAAATGAAGTTCGGGCCGGGAACAGTGAAGAGTTCGTGCCGAACTTGGTCTTGGCAGTGACGAACGAACCAGCTATTTGGGTTACTCGTGGGCGTGAAATGGACACCCGAGCTGAAAGTTTTGAATGTTTTAGTACAGCACCTTTTGTCACACATTCTTGGATATTGAAGAGTTCGGGCTGAAGAGGGATGTTCGGGCCGAAGTGGTGTTCGGGCCGAAGTGGGATGTTCGGGCCGAAGTGGTGTTCGGGCCGAAGTTCGGTTTTCGGGCCGAGAATGATGTTCGGGCCGAGGTCGGAGTTCGGGCCGAGGTTGAAGTTCGGGCCCGAGGTTGAAGTTCGGGCCGAAAATGAAGTTCGGGCCGGGAACAGTGATGAGTTCGGGCCGAACTTGTTCTTTGCAGTGACGAATGAACCAGCTATTTTGGTTACTCGTGGGCGTGAAACGGACACCCGAGCTGAAAGTTATGAATGTTTTAGTATAGCACCTTTTGTCACACAATCTTGGATATTGAAGAGTTCGGGCCGAAGAAGGATGTTCGGGCCGAAGTGGTGTTCGGGCCAAAGTGGGATGTTCGGGCCGAAGTGGTGTTCGGGCCGAAGTGGTGTTCGGGCCCAAGTGGTGTTCGGGCTGAGGATGATGTTCGGGCCGAGTTTGAAGTTCGGGCCGAGGTCGGAGTTCGGGCCGAGGTTGAAGTTCGGTCTGAGGTTGAAGTTCGGGCCGTAAATGAAGTTCTGGCCGGGAACAGTGAAGAGTTCGGGCCGAACTTGTTCTTGGCAGTGACGAACGAACCAGCTGTTTTGGTTTCTCGTGGGCGTGAAACGGACACCCGAGCTGAAAGTTATGAATGTTTTAGTATATCACCTTTTGTCACACAATCTTGGATATTGAAGAGTTCGGGCCGAAGAGGGATGTTCGGGCCGAAGTGGTGTTCGGGCCGAAGTGGGATGTTCGGGCCGAAGTGGTGTTCGGGCTAAAGTTCGGTGTTCGGGCCGAGGATAATGTTCGGACCGAGGTTGAAGTTCGGGCCGAGGTCGGAGTTCGGGCCGAGGTTGAAGTTCGGGCCGAGGTTGAAGTTCGGGCCGAAAATGAAGTTCGGGCCGGGAACAGTGAAGAGTTCGTGCCGAACTTGGTCTTGGCAGTGACGAACGAACCAGCTATTTGGGTTACTCGTGGGCGTGAAATGGACAACCGAGCTGAAAGTTTTGAATGTTTTAGTACAGCACCTTTTGTCACACATTCTTGGATATTGAAGAGTTCGGGCTGAAGAGGGATGTTCGGGCCGAAGTGGTGTTCGGGCCGAAGTGGGATGTTCGGGCCGAAGTGGTGTTCGGGACGAAGTTCGGTTTTCGGGCCGAGAATGATGTTCGGGCCGAGGTCGGAGTTCGGGCCGAGGTTGAAGTTCGAGCCCGAGGTTGAAGTTCGGGCCGAAAATGAAGTTCGGGCCGGGAACAGTGATGAGTTCGGGCCGAACTTGTTCTTTGCAGTGACGAATGAACCAGCTATTTTGGTTACTCGTGGGCGTGAAACGGACACCCGAGCTGAAAGTTATGAATGTTTTAGTATAGCACCTTTTGTCACACAATCTTGGATATTGAAGAGTTCGGGCCGAAGAGGGATGTTCGGGCCGAAGTGGTGTTCGGGCCAAAGTGGGATGTTCGGGCCGAAGTGGTGTTCGGGCCCAAGTGGTGTTCGGGCTGAGGATGATGTTCGGGCCGAGTTTGAAGTTCGGGCCGAGGTCGGAGTTCGGGCCGAGGTTGAAGTTCGGTCTGAGGTTGAAGTTCGGGCCGTAAATGAAGTTCTGGCCGGGAACAGTGAAGAGTTCGGGCCGAACTTGTTCTTGGCAGTGACGAACGAACCAGCTGTTTTGGTTTCTCGTGGGCGTGAAACGGACACCCGAGCTGAAGGTTATGAATGTTTTAGTATATCACCTTTTGTCACACAATCTTGGATATTGAAGAGTTCGGGCCGAAGAGGGATGTTCGGCCGAAGTGGTGTTCGGGCCGAAGTGGGATGTTCGGGCCGAAGTGGTGTTCGGGCTGAAGTTCGGTGTTCGGGCCGAGGATAATGTTCGGACCGAGGTTGAAGTTCGGGCCGAGGTCGGAGTTCGGGCCGAGGTTGAAGTTCGGGCCGAGGTTGAAGTTCGGGCCGAAAATGAAGTTCGGGCCGGGAACAGTGAAGAGTTCGTGCCGAACTTGGTCTTGGCAGTGACGAACGAACCAGCTATTTGGGTTACTCGTCGGCGTGAAATGGACACCCGAGCTGAAAGTTATGAATATTTTAGTACAGCACCTTTTGTCACACATTCTTGGATATTGAAGAGTTCGGGCTGAAGAGGGATGTTCGGGCCGAAGTGGTGTTCGGGCCGCAGTGGGATGTTCGGGCCGAAGTGGTGTTCGGGCCGAAGTTCGGTTTTCGGGCCGAGAATGATGTTCGGGCCGAGGTCGGAGTTCGGGCCGAGGTTGAAGTTCGGGCCCGAGGTTGAAGTTCGGGCCGAAAATGAAGTTCGGGTCGGGAACAGTGATGAGTTCGGGCCGAACTTGTTCTTTGCAGTGACGAATGAACCAGCTATTTTGGTTATTCGTGGGCGTGAAACGGACACCCGAGCTGAAAGTTATGAATGTTTTAGTATAGCACCTTTTGTCACACAATCTTGGATATTGAAGAGTTCGGGCCGAAGAGGGATGTTCGGGCCGAAGTGGTGTTCGGGCCAAAGTGGGATGTTCGGGCCGAAGTGGTGTTCGGGCCGAAGTGGTGTTCGGGCCCAAGTGGTGTTCGGGCTGAGGATGATGTTCGGGCCGAGTTTGAAGTTCGGGCCGAGGTCGGAGTTCGGGCCGAGGTTGAAGTTCGGTCTGAGGTTGAAGTTCGGGCCGTAAATGAAGTTCTGGCCGGGAACAGTGAAGAGTTCGGGCCGAACTTGTTCTTGGCAGTGACGAACGAACCAGCTGTTTTGGTTTCTCGTGGGCGTGAAACGGACACCCGAGCTGAAAGTTATGAATGTTTTAGTATATCACCTTTTGTCACACAATCTTGGATATTGAAGAGTTCGGGCCGAAGAGGGATGTTCGGGCCGAAGTGGTGTTCGGGCCGAAGTGGGATGTTCGGGCCGAAGTGGTGTTCGGGCTGAAGTTCGGTGTTCGGGCCGAGGATAATGTTCGGACCGAGGTTGAAGTTCGGGCCGAGGTCGGAGTTCGGGCCGAGGTTGAAGTTCGGGCCGAGGTTGAAGTTCGGGCCGAAAATGAAGTTCGGGCCGGGAACAGTGAAGAGTTCGTGCCGAACTTGGTCTTGGCAGTGACGAACGAACCAGCTATTTGGGTTATTCGTGGGCGTGAAATGGACACCCGAGCTGAAAGTTATGAATGTTTTAGTACAGCACCTTTTGTCACACATTCTTGGATATTGAAGAGTTCGGGCTGAAGTGGGATGTTCGGGCCGAAGTGGTGTTCGTGCCGAAGTGGGATGTTCGGGCCGAAGTGGTGTTCGGGCCGAAGTTCGGTTTTCGGGCCGAGAATGATGTTCGGGCCGAGGTCGGAGTTCGGGCCGAGGTTGAAGTTCGGGCCCGAGGTTGAAGTTCGGGCCGAAAATGAAGTTCGGGCCGGGAACAGTGATGAGTTCGGGCCGAACTTGTTCTTTGCAGTGACGAATGAACCAGCTATTTTGGTTACTCGTGGGCGTGAAACGGACACCCGAGCTGAAAGTTATGAATGTTTTAGTATAGCACCTTTTGTCACACAATCTTGGATATTGAAGAGTTCGGGCCGAAGAGGGATGTTCGGGCCGAAGTGGTGTTCGGGCCGAAGTGGGACGTTCGGGCCGAAGTGGTGTTCGGGCCGAAGTGGTGTTCGGGCCGAAGTTCGGTGTTCAGGCCGAGGATGATGTTCGGGCCGAGGTTGAAGTTCGGGCCAAGGTCGGAGTTCCGGCCGAGGTTGAAGTTCGGGCCGAAAATGAAGTTCGGGCCGGGAACAGTGAAGAGTTCAGGCCGAACTTGTTCTTGGCAGTGACGAACGAACCAGCTATTTTGGTTACTCGTGGGCGTGAAACGGACACCCGAGCTGAAAATTATGAATGTCTTAGTATAGCACCTTTTGTCACACAATCTTGGATATTGAAGAGTTCGGGCCGAAGAGGGATGTTCGGGCCGAAGTGGTGTTCGGGCCGAACTGGGATGTTCGGGCCGAAGTGGTGTTCGGACCGAAGTGGTGTTCGGGCCGAAGTGGTGTTCAGGCCGAAGTTCGGTGTTCGGGCCGAGGATGATGTTCGGGCCGAGGTTGAAGTTCGGGCCGAGGTCGGAGTTCGGGCCGAGGTTGAAGTTCGGGCCGAGGTTGAAGTTCGGGCCGAAAATGAAGTTCGGGCCAGGAACAGTGAAGAGTTCGGGCCGAACTTGTTCTTGGCAGTGACGAACTGTTAAGGCAAAAAAAACCTTGCCCCTTTGGATCTTAAGATAACAAAACAACCTAGACTAGCTTTGATTAATATGTAGAATAATATAGCTAAGTTTAGGTCTGATACTGAGTGATCAGTATTGGAACTCAGTATCAGTACTCAGTATCAGATAGTGATACTGAGTACAAGGACTGAGTAGAAGGACTGAGTGATACTCAGTATAGTAACGGAATAAGATCAAATCCCTTGATCTTAGTCATTTTCCTTACTTAGTCCTTCGGTTACTCCTTTGCTCATCATGTAAGATCTCTATAACATTATAAATAGAGATCATCTTGCAAAGGAGTACACACAAATTCACTTTACACTTTTATATCTTTGTAATTGATTAGTGGTCTTGTTATTCCGCAACAAGCCACACTTAGTGGATTTATACATTGACTATATTCTTGTGTAATCACTCTAATATTTCTCTAAGTATAATACTCTATCAATTAACATTAAAACAGGGTTGTTGTGACCTAATAGGGTGATTACACAAGAATATAGTCAATGTATAAATCCACGAAGTGTGGCTTGTATAAATCCACTAAGTGTGGCTTGTATAAATCCACGAAGTTCGGTGTTAATTGATAGAGTATTATACTTAGAGAAATATTAGAGTGATTACACAAGAATATAGTCAATGTATAAATCCACTAAGTGTGGCTTGTTGCGGAATAACAAGACCACTAATCAATTACAAGGATATAAAAGTGTAAAGTGAATTTGTGTGTACTCCTTTGCAAGATGATCTCTATTTATAATGTTATAGAGATCTTACATGATGAGCAAAGGAGTAACCGAAGGACTAAGTAAGGAAAATGACTAAGATCAAGGGATTTGATCTTAGTCCGTTACTATACTGAGTATCACTCAGTCCTTCTACTCAGTCCTTGTACTCAGTATCACTATCTGATACTGAGTACTGATACTGAGTTCCAATACTGATCACTCAGTATCAGACCTAAACTTAGCTATATTATTCTACATATTAATCAAAGCTAGTCTAGGTTGTTTTGTTATCTTAAGATCCAAAGGGGCAAGGTTTTTTTTGCCTTAACAATCTCCCCTTATCTAATGATAACAAAACAATTACAAAGAGATAAAAAAAATACAACAGCATAGGTAGCAATATCTTCTTCTTCATTTGCTGTTGATGGCTTCATTCTCATAGAAGACTTCTTGTTTAATGTGGACAAACTCTTCTCTGCTTTTGAGTTCATCCCTTCTACTATTCAGAACTGCAACAATCTTCTTTCTGAACCAAGAGTCTTCTTTCTTGGTGATCATCCACTTCAGTCCAACAAGGTGACTGATTTGAGCTCTTGGTAGATCTTCTTCATAAATGAAGCACTCTCTATCCTCTGAGTCAGTATACATATATCCAGAAGTTGGATATATGACACTCTTTTGATCCTGAAAGACAAGGTTAGGAGGAAGAGGGTACTTTCTAAGATACTTGTATGTATGAAGGCATTCTGGTCTGTTGTTTGAGTAAGCCTCAGTCATCACACTGAGTGTTCTGTACTCTATTTCATGAAGTAAGTCCTTCTCATAACATACTGCAGCTACTGCACAGATCTCATCCAAGACTATTTGATCATAAGTTGATTTCTTTGGAAGCTCTTTGATCAGTCTTGTGATCTTCACCCAGTCTTGAAGACCAATTCTTTGAATATCATGAATAAATATCTTCATGGGGGGACTGGTTAAGCCAGTACAAGTGATAGTGATTTTTCCTTCTTTGAGCTTCACTTTTACTTTATTGACATCCAGATTTAACCAATGTATCCCCCTTACATTTGGAAATGTTTTGGTCCTCATGAACTCCTTCCTTTCTTCCTTATACTGAGTCCTGGCAGCAACCATATTCCAGTAATGTTGAATATGGTCTGGACCCTTTCTTGAGATTCTATGGGAAGGACCAGGAGTATCAGTATCTGGGTCAGATTATGGTTCAGTTTTGACTCCTAACTCTTGCTCATATAAAAATCTTTCTTGTTCTGCCCAGAGTTGTTGAGGAGTCAATCTTGGAGCCTGCTCGGTATCACTGTCCCTTGTATGAACAGGTCTTCTTTGTCTTGTTACCAAAGGAGCAGATTCCTCACTTGATTCAGAAGAAGTGAGAACAGCATTGATAGGTCTTCTTGATAAGGAGCTCCTTCTTCTAATTACCAGATTTTCTGGTTCTTCATCATCCGAGGATGATGATGAAGAACTTTCTTGTTCTACCAGATTTAGTGCATAGTTTACTAAATCTGGTTCTTCATCTTCATCATCAGCAATAGGCCAGATGAAAGGCCTATAGACCACAATTTGCAGATTATTCTCTTCAAGAGCAGGTGGCTCAGAATAAGTTTGATGTGGTTGGTCAGTATGAGTCTCCCCCTGAGTAAATGCTGACCTAGTTCTTTGTCTTCTTCTCTCATACTGAATGCGAAATGGCTCAGTATAACAACTGGTATCAGAGCATGCTAAATAAACTCTTATTTAGTCGATCTATAACCCTGGCAGCCATTTCCTACATCTATCCCTCCAACAATCAAAAATCCAAGATGTCTACAATTGTTGCACCTATTATGTCTGGAAAGGGAGTACCCATCTTTGATGGAAAAGACTTCCATCAATGGAAGCTTAAAGCTCAGTGGTATCTTGAATCTATTCACCATGAGATGCTCACTGTGCTATATGATGGTCCCATCATTCCACAAACTGTGGAACCTGTTGCTGCTACTGATGATGCTCCTGAGAGCATAAGAACTGTACCTAAACTAAAGCACAACTGGACTGATACTGACCGTCAGTTGTATGCTTTAGACTCCAGAGCTAAAGGGGTGATTGGTAATGCTGTTACCAAAGAGATACTTAATGCAATTATGAAATTGCCAACAGCAAAGGCTATGTGGGATAGTCTATCAGTCACCTATGAAGGCACAGCAAAGGTGAAGTTGCAAAGAAAAAGCAACATGAGAAGGAAATATGAAAACTTCTTCTCAACTCCTAATGAAGACATCACCACTCTCTATAACAGGTTCAATACTGTTATCCATGATTTAATCAGTGTAGGCATTGTGAAAGAGGAAGGAGAGCTTGTTCAAAAGTTCCTGGATAGTCTTCCTCAACAATTTCTTGACATGACAAACTCTGTCAATGCTGCTAACAACATTGAGTCATACACTCTTCAAACCTTGTATGGTCTAATGTTGAATCATGAGGAGAATAATGCTGCAAGACTGATCAACTGGAAGAAAACAGACAAGTCTTCCACTGGCATGGCTCTAGTTGTGCAACAGGGCTATACTGTGACTGAGCCAGATGAACCAGAAGTTGATCTTGCTGATGCTGAGGCAGAGGAGCTTGAAACCCAAATGGCTCTTATGTCCATGAAGCTGGATCAGTTGAAGAAGAAGAGGCTTGGTGTTAGCTCTTCTAATACTGACCCAAGATCAGGTCTGTGCTATAGGTGTGGAAAGCCTGGACATATTGCTGCAAATTGTCATACCAAGTCTTCTAAGACTGACCAAAATGACAAGATTGCATACCGAGCAAAAAGGTATAGAGACAAATATGTCAAGCTGAAAAATTGGAGCAAGGGCAAGAGGGCAGAAGGGAATGGAGCACCTCATCAAGCACTTTACTCAGAAGCCTGGATGGATGAAGACTTAAGTGATGATGAGGAAGAGATTGAGAATAAAGCTTTTATGGCTTTCACTGAAGATGATTTGAAGAGCTCCTTTGAAAAGGATATCAAAGAGGCTGAGAGGATGAGTGTTCATACTGATTGGGATTCCACTCAGTTGTACAAGGTAAGTTCCTTTCAAACTTATTCAGTGAATGAAAAAACTAAGATTTTTGAGTATATGCTTGTTGATCTTAAAACTTCTGTACAAAAAGAAAAAGCTTTAAAATTAACAATTAAAGAACTTGAAAGGGTAAATAATGAAAACTTGGATAAATTAGCAAAATATAAAGATTTAGAACTAAACTTTTCAGATTTAAAAGACATTAACCAAAGATTAGCTGATAAAGCTCATTTACACAAACTTGAAAAAGAGAAATTTGAAAAACAGTGTAAATCTTGGGGAAATGCTTCAATAAAATTAAATAAATGTTTAAATCAACAATTCCCAGAAAATGTGAGGGCTGCACTTGGTGTTGATCCTCAATTTAAGAATAGGAACAATTTTGCTGATTTATTTGAAGAGTTTTCTACTATGAACTCTATTAATTTTGTAAAAGCTAAAATTTTATGTGAAGTTGGGTGTCAAACTGAGTCAGATGATGAAGAAAAGGAAATTTTATGTGAAGTTGGGTGTCAAACTGAGTCAGATGATGAGGAAAATGAAATTTTATGTGAAGTTGGATGTCAAAATGAAATTTTCGAAAAACCTATTGGTCCCTCCATCTGCTCAAAGTGCTACACTGAGCTGCAAGAACCCAGTATTGAATTTTCTATAAAAGAAATTTCTGATACTGAGCTCCCAATAGTTCAGTATGACACCTCTGCTGTTCCACCTTTTGAATTATTATTTAATACAACAACTTTTGAATTATATAATGATAATAAGACAACTTCTATCTCCAATGTTTCATCTAATACAGAAGTTGTAGGAACAGAAACATCATATACTGAGAAATCTAAAGAACCTGCTAAAGTTGTTTCGTCAAAACATGATAAACAAAAACCAACTTTAACTAGATCCTTAGTTGGCAGAGACCTGAAGTCTATCGGCCCGAACACCACTTCGACCGAACATCCCTCTTTGGCCCGAACTCTTCAATATGCAAGATTGTGTGACAAAAGGTGCTATACTAAAACATTCATAACTTTCAGCTCGGGTGTCCGTTTCACGCCCACGAGTAACCAAAATAGCTGGTTCGTTCATCGCTGCCAAGAACAAGTTCGGCCCGAACTCTTCACTGTTCCCGGCCTGAACTTTATTTTCGGCCCGAACTTCAACCTCGGCCCGAACTCCGACCTCGGCCCGAACTTCAACCTCGTCCCGAACATCATCCTCGGCCCGAACACCGAACTTCGGCCCGAACACCACTTCGGCCCGAACACCACTTCGGCCTGAACATCCCACTTCGGCCCGAACACCACTTTGGCCCGAACATCCCTCTTCGGCCCGAACTCTTCAATACCCAAGATTGTGTGACAAAAGTTGCTATACTAAAACATTTATAACTTTCAGCTCGGGTGTCCGTTTCACGCCCACGAGTAACCAAAATAGCTGGTTCGTTCGTCGCTGCCAAGAACAAGTTCGGCCCGAACTCTTCACTGATCCCGGCCCGAACTTCGTTTTCGGCCCGAACTTCAACCTCGGCCCGAACTTCAACCTCGGCCCGAACTCCGACCTCGGCACGAACTTCAACCTCGGCCCGAACATCATCCTCGGCCTGAACATCGAACTTCGGCCCGAACACCACTTCGGCCCGAACACCACTCCGGCCCGAACATCCCACTTCGGCCTGAACATCCCTCTTCGGCCCGAACTCTTCAATATCCAAGATTGTGTGACAAAAGGTGCTATACTAAAACACTCATAACTTTCTGCTCGGGTGTCTGTTTCACGCCCACTTGTAACCAAAATAGCTGGTTCGTTCGTCACTGCCAAGAACAAGTTCGGCCCGAACTCTTCACTGCTCCCGGCCCGAACTTCATTTTCGGCCCGAACTTCAACCTCGGCCCGAACTTCAACCTCGGCCCGAACTTCAACCTCGGCCCGAACTCCGACCTCGGCCTGAACTTCAACGTCGGCCCGAACATCATCCTCGGCGCGAACACCGAACTTCGGCCCGAACACCACTTCGGCCCGAACACCACTCCGGCCCGAACATCCCACTTCGGCCCGAACACCACTTCGGCCCGAACATCCCTCTTCGGCCCGAACTCTTCAATATCCAAGATTGTGTGACAAAAGGTGCTATACTAAAACATTCATAACTTTCAGCTCGGGTGTCCGTTTCACGCCCACGAGTAACCAAAATAGCTGGTTCGTTCGTCGCTGCCAAGAACAAGTTCGGCCCGAACTCTTCACTGTTCCCGGCCCGAATTTCATTTTCGGCCCGAACTTCAACCTCGGCCCGAACTTCAACCTCGGCCCGAACTCCGACCCCGGCCCGAACTTCAACCTCGGCCCGAACATCATCCTCGGCCCGAACACCGAACTTCAGCCCGAACACCACTTCGGCCCGAACACCACTTCGGCCCGAACATCCCACTTCGGCCCGAACACCACTTCGGCCCGAACATCCCTCTTCGGCCCGTACTCTTCAATATCCAAGATTGTGTGACAAAAGGTGCTATACTAAAACATTCATAACTTTCAGCTCGGGTGTCCGTTTCACGCCCACGAGTAACCAAAATAGCTGGTTGGTTCGTCACTGCCAAGAACAAGTTCGGCCCGAACTCTTCACTGTTCCCGGCCCGAACTTCATTTTCGGCCCGAACTTCAACCTCGGCCCGAACTGCAACCTCGGCCCGTACTCCGACCTCGGCCCGAACTTCAACCTCGGCCCGAACATCATCCTCGGCCCGAACACCGAACTTCGGCCCGAACACCACTTCGACTCGAACACCACTTCGGCCCGAACATCCCACTTCGGCCCGAACACCACTTCGGCCCGAACATCCCACTTCGGCCCGAACTCTTCAATATCCAAGATTGTGTGACAAAAGGTGCTATACTAAAACATTCATAACTTTCAGCTCGGGTGTCCGTTTCACGCCCACGGGTAACCAAAATAGCTGGTTCGTTCGTCGCTGCCAAGAACAAGTTCGGCCCGAACTCTTCACTGTTCCCGGCCCGAACTTCATTTTCGGCCCGAACTTCAACCTCGGCCCCAACTCCGACCTCGGCCCGAACTTCAACCTCGGCCCGAACATCATCCTCGGCCCGAACATCGAACTTCGGCCCGAACACCACTTCGGCCCGAACACCACTTCGGCCCGAACATCCCACTTCGGCCAGAACACCACTTCGGCCCGAACATCCCTCTTCGGCCCGAACTCTTCACTATCCAAGATTGTGTGACAAAAGGTGCTATACTAAAACATTAATAACTTTCAGCTCGGGTGTCCGTTTCACGCCCACGAGTAACCAAAATAGCTGGTTCGTTCGTCGCTGCCAAGAACAAGTTCGGCCCGAACTCTTCACTGTTCCCGGCCCGAACTTCATTTTCGGCCCGAACTTCAACCTCGGCCCGAACTGCAACCTCGGCCCGAACTCCGACCTCGGCCCGAACTTCAACATCGGCTCGAACATCATCCTCGGCCCGAACACCGAACTTCACCCCGAACACCACTTCGACCCGAACACCACTCCGGCCCGAACATCCCACTTCGGCCCGAACACCACTTCGGCCCGAACATCCCTCTTCGGCCCGAACTCTTCAATATCCAAGATTGTGTGACAAAAGGTGCTATACTAAAACATTCATAACTTTCAGCTCGGGTGTCCGTTTCACGCCCACGAGTAACCAAAATAGCTGGTTCGTTCGTCGCTGCCAAGAACAAGTTCGGCCCGAACTCTTCACTGTTCCCGGCCCGAATTTCATTTTCGGCCCGAACTTCAACCTCGGCCCGAACTCCGACCTCGGCCCGAACTTCAACCTCGGCCCGAACATCATCCTCAGCCCGAACACCGAACTTCGGCCCGAACACCACTTCGGCCCGAACACCACTTCGGCCCGAACATCCCACTTCGGCCAGAACACCACTTCGGCCCGAACATCCCTCTTTGGCCCGAACTCTTCACTATCCAAGATTGTGTGACAAAAGGTGCTATACTAAAACATTAATAACTTTCAGCTCGGGTGTCCGTTTCACGCCCACGAGTAACCAAAATAGCCGGTTCGTTCGTCACTGCCAAGAACAAGTTCGGCCCGAACTCTTCATTGTTCCCGGCCCGAACTTCATTTTCGGCCCGAACTTCAACCTCGGCCCGAACTGCAACCTCGGCCCGAACTCCGACCTCGGCCCGAACTTCAACCTCGGCTCGAACATCATCCTCGGCCCGAACACCGAACTTCGCCCCGAACACCACTTCGACCCGAACACCACTCCGGTCCGAACATCCCACTTCGGCCCGAACACCACTTCGGCCCGAACATCCCTCTTCGGCCCGAACTCTTCAATATCCAAGATTGTGTGACAAAAGGTGCTATACTAAAACATTCATAACTTTCAGCTCGGGTGTCCGTTTCACGCCCACGAGTAACCAAAATAGCTGGTTCGTTCGTCGCTGCCAAGAACAAGTTCGGCCCGAACTCTTCACTGTTCCCGGCCCGAATTTCATTTTCGGCCCGAACTTCAACCTCGGCCCGAACTTCAACCTCGGCCCGAACTCCGACCTCGGCCCGAACTTCAACCTCGGCCCGAACATCATCCTCAGCCCGAACACCGAACTTCGGCCCGAACACCACTTCGGCCCGAACACCACTTCGGCCCGAACACCACTTCGGCCCGAACATCCCACTTCGGCCCGAACACCACTTCGGCCCGAACATCCTTCTTCGGCCCGAACTCTTCAATATCCAAGATTGTGTGACAAAAGGTGCTATACTAAAACATTCATAACTTTCAGCTCGGGTATCCGTTTCACGCCCACGAGTAACCAAAATAGCTGGTTCGTTCGTCGCTGCCAAGAACAAGTTCGGCCCGAACTCTTCACTGTTCCCGGCCCGAACTTCATTTTCGGCCCGAACTTCAACCTCGGCTCGAACTTCAACCTCGGCCCGAACTCCGACCTCGGCCCGAACTTCAACCTCGGCCCGAACATCATCCTCGGCCCGAACACCGAACTTCGGCCCGAGCACCACTTCGGCCCGAACACCACTTCGGCCCAACCATCCCACTTCGGCCCGAACACCACTTCGGCCCGAACATCCCTCTTCGGCCCGAACTCTTCAATATCCAAGATTGTGTGACAAAAGGTGCTATACTAAAACATTAATAACTTTCAGCTCGGTTGTCCGTTTCACGCCCACGAGTAACCAAAATAGCTGGTTCGTTCGTCACTGCCAAGAACAAGTTCGGCCCGAACTCTTCACTGTTCCCGGCCCGAACTTCAACCTCGGCCCGAACTGCAACCTCGGCCCGAACTCCGACCTCGGCCCGAACTTCAACCTCGGCCCGAACATCATCCTCGGCCCGAACACCGAACTTTGGCCCGAACACCACTTCGACCCGAACACCACTTCGGCCCGAACATCCCACTTCGGCCCGAACACCACTTCGGCCCGAACATCCCTCTTCGGCCCGAACTCTTCAATATCCAAGATTGTGTGACAAAAGGTGCTATACTAAAACATTCATAACTTTCAGCTCGGGTGTCCGTTTCACGCCCACGAGTAACCAAAATAGATGGTTCGTTCGTCGCTGCCAAGAACAAGTTCGGCCCGAACTCTTCACTGTTCCCGGCCCGAATTTCATTTTCGGCCCGAACTTCAACCTCGGCCCGAACTTCAACCTCGGCCCGAACTCCGACCTCGGCCCGAACTTCAACCTCGGCCCGAACATCATCCTCAGCCCGAACACCGAACTTCGGCCCGAACACCACTTCGGCCCGAACACCACTTCGGCCCGAACATCCCACTTCGGCCCGAACACCACTTCGGCCCGAACATCCCTCTTCGGCCCGAACTCTTCAATATCCAAGATTGTGTGACAAAAGGTGCTATACTAAAACATTCATAACTTTCAGCTCGGGTATCCGTTTCACGCCCACGAGTAACCAAAATAGCTGGTTCGTTCGTCGCTGCCAAGAACAAGTTCGGCCCGAACTCTTCACTGTTCCTGGCCCGAACTTCATTTTCGTCCCGAACTTCAACCTCGGCTCGAACTTCAACCTCGGCCCGAACTCCGACCTCGGCCCGAACTTCAACCTCGGCCCGAACATCATCCTCGGCCCGAACACCGAACTTCGGCCCGAGCACCACTTCGGCCCGAACACCACTTCGGCCCGACCATCCCACTTCGGCCCGAACACCACTTCGGCCCGAACATCCCTCTTCGGCCCGAACTCTTCAATATCCAAGATTGTGTGACAAAAGGTGCTATACTAAAACATTCATAACTTTCAGCTCGGGTGTCCGTTTCACGCCCACGAGTAACCAAAATAGCTGGTTCGTTCGTCGCTGCCAAGAACAAGTTCGGCCCGAACTCTTCACTGTTCCCGGCCCGAACTTCATTTTCGGCCCGAACTTCAACCTCGGCTCGAACTTCAACCTCGGCCCGAACTCCGACCTCGGCCCGAACTTCAACCTCGGCCCGAACATCATCCTCGGCCCGAACACCGAACTTCGGCCCGAGCACCACTTCGGCCCGAACACCACTTCGGCCCGACCATCCCACTTCGGCTCGAACACCACTTCGGCCCGAACATCCCTCTTCGGCCCGAACTCTTCAATATCCAAGATTGTGTGACAAAAGGTGCTATACTAAAACATTAATAACTTTCAGCTCGGGTGTCCGTTTCACGCCCACGAGTAACCAAAATAGCTGGTTCGTTCGTCACTGCCAAGAACAAGTTCGGCCCGAACTCTTCACTGTTCCCGGCCCGAACTTCAACCTCGGCCCGAACTGCAACCTCGGCCCGAACTCCGACCTCGGCCCGAACTTCAACCTCGGCCCGAACATCATCCTCGGCCCGAACACCGAACTTTGGCCCGAACACCACTTCGACCCGAACACCACTTCGGCCCGAACATCCCACTTCGGCCCGAACACCACTTCGGCCCGAACATCCCTCTTCGGCCCGAACTCTTCAATATCCAAGATTGTGTGACAAAAGGTGCTATACTAAAACATTCATAACTTTCAGCTCGGGTGTCCGTTTCACGCCCACGAGTAACCAAAATAGCTGGTTCGTTCGTCGCTGCGAAGAACAAGTTCGGCCCGAACTCTTCACTGTTCCCGGCCCGAACTTCATTTTCGGCCCGAACTTCAACCTCGGCCCGAACTTCAACCTCGGCCCGAACTCCGACCTCGGCCCGAACTTCAACCTCGTCCCGAACATCATCCTCGGCCCGAACACCGAACTTCGGCCCGAACACCACTTCGGCCCGAACACCACTTCGGCCTGAACATCCCACTTCGGCCCGAACACCACTTTGGCCCGAACATCCCTCTTCGGCCCGAACTCTTCAATATCCAAGATTGTGTGACAAAAGTTGCTATACTAAAACATTTATAACTTTCAGCTCGGGTGTCCGTTTCACGCCCACGAGTAACCAAAATAGCTGGTTCGTTCGTCACTGCCAAGAACAAGTTCGGCCCGAACTCTTCACTGTTCCCGGCCCGAACTTCATTTTCGGCCCGAACTTCAACCTCGGCCCGAACTGCAACCTCGGCCCGAACTCCGACCTCGGCCCGAACATCAACCTGGGCCCGAACATCATCCTCGGCCCGAACACCAAACTTCGGCCCGAACACCACTTCGGCCCGAACACCACTTCGGCCCGAACATCCCTCTTCATTTTCGGCCCGAACTTCAACCTCGGCCCGAACTTCAACCTCGGCCCGAACTGCAACCTCGGCCAGAACTCCGACCTCGGCCCGAACTTCAACCTCGGCCCGAACATCATCCTCGGCCCGAACACCGAACTTCGGGCCGAACACCACTTCGGCCCGAACACCACTTCGGCCCGAACATCCCACTTCGGCCCGAACACCACCTCGGCCCGAACTTCAACCTCGGCCCGAACATCATCCTCGGCCCGAACACCGAACTTCGGCCCGAACACCACTTCGGCCCGAACATCCCACTTCGGCCGAACATCCCTCTTCGGCCCGAACTCTTCAATATCCAAGATTGTGTGACAAAAGGTGCTATACTAAAACATTCATAACTTTCAGCTCGGGTGTCCGTTTCACGCCCACGAGTAACCAAAATAGCTGGTTGGTTCGTCGCTGCCAAGAACAAGTTCGGCCCGAACTCTTCACTGTTCCCGGCCCGAATTTCATTTTCGGCCCGAACTTCAACCTCGGCCCGAACTTCAACCTCGGCCCGAACTCCGACCTCGGCCCGAACTTCAACCTCGGCCCGAACATCATCCTCAGCCCGAACACCGAACTTCGGCCCGAACACCACTTCGGCCCGAACACCACTTCGGCCCGAACATCCCACTTCGGCCCGAACACCACTTCGGCCCGAACATCCCTCTTCGGCCCGAACTCTTCAATATCCAAGATTGTGTGACAAAAGGTGCTATACTAAAACATTCATAACTTTCAGCTCGGGTATCCGTTTCACGCCCACGAGTAACCAAAATAGCTGGTTCGTTCGTCGCTGCCAAGAACAAGTTCGGCCCGAACTCTTCACTGTTCCCGGCCCGAACTTCATTTTCGGCCCGAACTTCAACCTCGGCTCGAACTTCAACCTCGGCCCGAACTCCGACCTCGGCCCGAACTTCAACCTCGGCCCGAACATCATCCTCGGCCCGAACACCGAACTTCGGCCCGAGCACCACTTCGGCCCGAACACCACTTCGGCCCGACCATCCCACTTCGGCCCGAACACCACTTCGGCCCGAACATCCCTCTTCGGCCCGAACTCTTCAATATCCAAGATTGTGTGACAAAAGGTGCTATACTAAAACATTAATAACTTTCAGCTCGGGTGTCCGTTTCACGCCCACGAGTAACCAAAATAGCTGGTTCGTTCGTCACTGCCAAGAACAAGTTCGGCCCGAACTCTTCACTGTTCCCGGCCCGAACTTCAACCTCGGCCCGAACTGCAACCTCGGCCCGAACTCCGACCTCGGCCCGAACTTCAACCTCGGCCCGAACATCATCCTCGGCCCGAACGCCGAACTTTGGCCCGAACACCACTTCGACCCGAACACCACTTCGGCCCGAACATCCCACTTCGGCCCGAACACCACTTCGGCCCGAACATCCCTCTTCGGCCCGAACTCTTCAATATCCAAGATTGTGTGACAAAAGGTGCTATACTAAAACATTCATAACTTTCAGCTCGGGTGTCCGTTTCACGCCCACGAGTAACCAAAATAGCTGGTTCGTTCGTCACTGCCAAGAACAAGTTCGGCCCGAACTCTTCACTGTTCCCGGCCCGAACTTCATTTTCGGCCCGAACTTCAACCTCGGCCCGAACTGCAACCTCGGCCCGAACTCCGACCTCGGCCCGAACATCAACCTCGGCCCGAACATCATCCTCGGCCCGAACACCGAACTTCGGCCCGAACACCACTTCGGCCCGAACACCACTTCGGCCAGAACATCCCTCTTTATTTTCGGCCCGAACTTCAACCTCGGCCCGAACTTCAACCTCGGCCCGAACTGCAACCTCGGCCAGAACTCCGACCTCGGCCCGAACTTCAACCTCGGCCCGAACATCATCCTCGGCCCGAACACCGAACTTCGGCCCGAACACCACTTCGGCCCGAACACCACTTCGGCCCGAACATCCCACTTCGGCCCGAACACCACCTCGGCCCGAACTTCAACCTCGGCCCGAACATCATCCTCGGCCCGAACACCGAACTTCGGCCTGAACATCCCACTTCGGCCCGAACACCACTTTGGCCCGAACATCCCTCTTCGGCCCGAACTCTTCAATATCCAAGATTGTGTGACAAAAGGTGCTATACTAAAACATTCATAACTTTCAGCTCGGGTGTCCGTTTCACGCCCACGAGTAACCAAAATAGCTGGTTCGTTCGTCGCTGCCAAGAACAAGTTCGGCCCGAACTCTTCACTGTTCCCGGCCCGAATTTCATTTTCGGCCCGAACTTCAACCTCGGCCCGAACTTCAACCTCGGCCCGAACTCCGACCTCGGCCCGAACTTCAACCTCGGCCCGAACTCCGACCTCGGCCCGAACTTCAACCTCGGCCCGAACATCATCCTCAGCCCGAACACCGAACTTCGGCCCGAACACCACTTCGGCCCGAACACCACTTCGGCCCGAACATCCCACTTCGGCCCGAACACCACTTCGGCCCGAACATCCCTCTTCGGCCCGAACTCTTCAATATCCAAGGTTGTGTGACAAAAGGTGCTATACTAAAACATTCATAACTTTCAGCTCGGGTATCCGTTTCACGCCCACGAGTAACCAAAATAGCTGGTTCGTTCGTCGCTGCCAAGAACAAGTTCGGCCCGAACTCTTCACTGTTCCCGGCCCGAACTTCATTTTCGGCCCGAACTTCATCCTCGGCTCGAACTTCAACCTCGGCCCGAACTCCGACCTCGGCCCGAACTTCAACCTCGGCCCGAACATCATCCTCGGCCCGAACACCGAACTTCGGCCCGAGCACCACTTCGGCCCGAACACCACTTCGGCCCGACCATCCCACTTCGGCCCGAACACCACTTCGGCCCGAACATCCCTCTTCGGCCCGAACTCTTCAATATCCAAGATTGTGTGACAAAAGGTGCTATACTAAAACATTAATAACTTTCAGCTCGGGTGTCCGTTTCACGCCCACGAGTAACCAAAATAGCTGGTTCGTTCGTCACTGCCAAGAACAAGTTCGGTCCGAACTCTTCACTGTTCCCGGCCCGAACTTCAACCTCGGCCCGAACTGCAACCTCGGCCCGAACTCCGACCTCGGCCCGAACTTCAACCTCGGCCCGAACATCATCCTCGGCCCGAACACCGAACTTTGGCCCGAACACCACTTCGACCCGAACACCACTTCGGCCCGAACATCCCACTTCGGCCCGAACACCACTTCGGCCCGAACATCCCTCTTCGGCCCGAACTCTTCAATATCCAAGATTGTGTGACAAAAGGTGCTATACTAAAACATTCATAACTTTCAGCTCGGGTGTCCGTTTCACGCCCACGAGTAACCAAAATAGCTGGTTCGTTCGTCGCTGCGAAGAACAAGTTCGGCCCGAACTCTTCACTGTTCCCGGCCCGAACTTCATTTTCGGCCCGAACTTAACCTCGGCCCGAACTTCAACCTCGGCCCGAACTCCGACCTCGGCCCGAACTTCAACCTCGTCCCGAACATCATCCTCGGCCCGAACACCGAACTTCGGCCCGAACACCACTTCGGCCCGAACACCACTTCGGCCTGAACATCCCACTTCGGCCCGAACACCACTTTGGCCCGAACATCCCTCTTCGGCCCGAACTCTTCAATATCCAAGATTGTGTGACAAAAGTTGCTATACTAAAACATTTATAACTTTCAGCTCGGGTGTCCGTTTCACGCCCACGAGTAACCAAAATAGCTGGTTCGTTCGTCACTGCCAAGAACAAGTTCGGCCCGAACTCTTCACTGTTCCCGGCCCGAACTTCATTTTCGGCCCGAACTTCAACCTCGGCCCGAACTGCAACCTCGGCCCGAACTCCGACCTCGGCCCGAACATCAACCTCGGCCCGAACATCATCCTCGGCCCGAACACCGAACTTCGGCCCGAACACCACTTCGGCCCGAACACCACTTCGGCCCGAACATCCCTCTTCATTTTCGGCCCGAACTTCAACCTCGGCCCGAACTTCAACCTCGGCCCGAACTGCAACCTCGGCCAGAACTCCGACCTCGGCCCGAACTTCAACCTCGGCCCGAACATCATCCTCGGCCCGAACACCGAACTTCGGCCCGAACACCACTTCGGCCCGAACACCACTTCGGCCCGAACATCCCACTTCGGCCCGAACACCACCTCGGCCCGAACTTCAACCTCGGCCCGAACATCATCCTCGGCCCGAACACCGAACTTCGGCCCGAACACCACTTCGGCCCGAACACCACTTCGGCCCGAACATCCCACTTCGGCCGAACATCCCTCTTCGGCCCGAACTCTTCAATATCCAAGATTGTGTGACAAAAGGTGCTATACTAAAACATTCATAACTTTCAGCTCGGGTGTCCGTTTCACGCCCACGAGTAACCAAAATAGCTGGTTCGTTCGTCGCTGCCAAGAACAAGTTCGGCCCGAACTCTTCACTTTTCCCGGCCAGAACTTCATTTTCGGCCCGAACTTCAACCTCGGCCCGAACTTCAACCTCGGCCCGAACTCCGACCTCGGCCCAAACTTCAACCTCGGCCCGAACATCATCCTCGGCCCGAACACCGAACTTCGGCCCGAACACCACTTCGGCCCGAACATCACTTCGGCCCGAACATCCCACTTCGGCCCGAACACCACTTCGGCCGAACATCCCTCTTCGGCCCGAACTCTTCAATATCCAAGATTGTGTGACAAAAGGTGCTATACTAAAACATTCATAACTTTCAGCTCGGGTGTCCGTTTCACGCCCACGAGTAACCAAAATAGCTGGTTCGTTCGTCGCTGCGAAGAACAAGTTCGGCCCGAACTCTTCACTGTTCCCGGCCCGAACTTCATTTTCGGCCCGAACTTCAACCTCGGCCCGAACTTCAACCTCGGCCCGAACTCCGACCTCGGCCCGAACTTCAACCTCGTCCCGAACATCATCCTCGGCCCGAACACCGAACTTCGGCCCGAACACCACTTCGGCCCGAACACCACTTCGGCCTGAACATCCCACTTCGGCCCGAACACCACTTTGGCCCGAACATCCCTCTTCGGCCCGAACTCTTCAATATCCAAGATTGTGTGACAAAAGTTGCTATACTAAAACATTTATAACTTTCAGCTCGGGTGTCCGTTTCACGCCCACGAGTAACCAAAATAGCTGGTTCGTTCGTCACTGCCAAGAACAAGTTCGGCCCGAACTCTTCACTGTTCCCGGCCCGAACTTCATTTTCGGCCCGAACTTCAACCTCGGCCCGAACTGCAACCTCGGCCCGAACTCCGACCTCGGCCCGAACATCAACCTCGGCCCGAACATCATCCTCGGCCCGAACACCGAACTTCGGCCCGAACACCACTTCGGCCCGAACACCACTTCGGCCCGAACATCCCTCTTCATTTTCGGCCCGAACTTCAACCTCGGCCCGAACTTCAACCTCGGCCCGAACTGCAACCTCGGCCAGAACTCCGACCTCGGCCCGAACTTCAACCTCGGCCCGAACATCATCCTCGGCCCGAACACCGAACTTCGGCCCGAACACCACTTCGGCCCGAACACCACTTCGGCCCGAACATCCCACTTCGGCCCGAACACCACCTCGGCCCGAACTTCAACCTCGGCCCGAACATCATCCTCGGCCCGAACACCGAACTTCGGCCCGAACACCACTTCGGCCCGAACACCACTTCGGCCCGAACATCCCACTTCGGCCGAACATCCCTCTTCGGCCCGAACTCTTCAATATCCAAGATTGTGTGACAAAAGGTGCTATACTAAAACATTCATAACTTTCAGCTCGGGTGTCCGTTTCACGCCCACGAGTAACCAAAATAGCTGGTTCGTTCGTCGCTGCCAAGAACAAGTTCGGCCCGAACTCTTCACTTTTCCCGGCCAGAACTTCATTTTCGGCCCGAACTTCAACCTCGGCCCGAACTTCAACCTCGGCCCGAACTCCGACCTCGGCCCAAACTTCAACCTCGGCCCGAACATCATCCTCGGCCCGAACACCGAACTTCGGCCCGAACACCACTTCGGCCCGAACATCACTTCGGCCCGAACATCCCACTTCGGCCCGAACACCACTTCGGCCGAACATCCCTCTTCGGCCCGAACTCTTCAATATCCAAGATTGTGTGACAAAAGGTGCTATACTAAAACATTCATAACTTTCAGCTCGGGTGTCCGTTTCACGCCCACGAGTAACCAAAATAGCTGGTTCGTTCGTCGCTGCGAAGAACAAGTTCGGCCCGAACTCTTCACTGTTCCCGGCCCGAACTTCATTTTCGGCCCGAACTTCAACCTCGGCCCGAACTTCAACCTCGGCCCGAACTCCGACCTCGGCCCGAACTTCAACCTCGTCCCGAACATCATCCTCGGCCCGAACACCGAACTTCGGCCCGAACACCACTTCGGCCCGAACACCACTTCGGCCTGAACATCCCACTTCGGCCCGAACACCACTTTGGCCCGAACATCCCTCTTCGGCCCGAACTCTTCAATATCCAAGATTGTGTGACAAAAGTTGCTATACTAAAACATTTATAACTTTCAGCTCGGGTGTCCGTTTCACGCCCACGAGTAACCAAAATAGCTGGTTCGTTCGTCACTGCCAAGAACAAGTTCGGCCCGAACTCTTCACTGTTCCCGGCCCGAACTTCATTTTCGGCCCGAACTTCAACCTCGGCCCGAACTGCAACCTCGGCCCGAACTCCGACCTCGGCCCGAACATCAACCTCGGCCCGAACATCATCCTCGGCCCGAAAACCGAACTTCGGCCCGAACATCCCACTTCGGCCCGAACACCACTTCGGCTCGAACATCCCTCTTCATTTTCGGCCCGAACTTCAACCTCGGCCCGAACTTCAACCTCGGCCCGAACTGCAACCTCGGCCCGAACTCCGACCTCGGCCCGAACTTCAACCTCGGCCCGAACATCATCCTCGGCCCGAACACCGAACTTCGGCCCGAACACCACTTCGGCCCGAACATCCCACTTCGGCACGAACACCACCTCGGCCCGAACTTCAACCTCGGCCCGAACATCATCCTCGGCCCGAACACCGATCTTCGGCCCGAACATCCCATTTCGGCCCGAACACCACTTCGGCCCGAACATCCCTCTTCATTTTCGGCCCGAACTTCAACCTCGGCCCGAACTTCAACCTCGGCCCGAACTGCAACCTCGGCCCGAACTCCGACCTCGGCCCGAACTTCAACCTCGGCCCGAACATCATCCTCGGCCCGAACACCGAACTTCGGCCCGAACACCACTTCGGCCCGAACACCACTTCGGCCCGAACATCCCACTTCGGCATGAACACCACCTCGGCCCGAACTTCAACCTCGGCCCGAACATCATCCTCGGCCCGAACACCGAACTTCGGCCCGAACACCACTTCGGCCCGAACATCCCACTTCGGCCGAACATCCCTCTTCGGCCCGAACTCTTCAATATCCAAGATTGTCTGACAAAAGGTGCTATACTAAAACATTCATAAGTTTCAGCTCGGGTGTCCGTTTCACGCCCACGAGTAACCAAAATAGCTGGTTCATTCGTCGCTGCCAAGAACAAGTTCGGCCCGAACTCTTCACTTTTCCCGGCCCGAACTTCATTTTCGGCCCGAACTTCAACCTCGGCCCGAACTTCAACCTCGGCCCGAACTCCGACCTCGGCCCGAACTTCAACCTCGGCCCGAACATCATCCTCGGCCCGAACACCGAACTTCAGCCCGAACACCACTTCGGCCCGAACACCAATTCGGCCCGAACATCCCACTTCAGCCCGAACACCACTTCGGCCCGAACATCCCTCTTCGGCCTGAACTCTTCAATATCCAAGATTGTGTGACAAAATGTGCTATACTAAAACATTCATAACTTTCAGCTCGGGTGTCCGTTTCACGCCCACGAGTAACCAAATAGCTGGTTCGTTCGTCAGTTCCAAGAACAAGTTCGGCCCAAACTCTTCACTGTTCCCGACCCGAACTTCATTTTCGGCCCGAACTTCAACCTCGACCCGAACTCCGACCTCAGCCCGAACTTCAACCTCGGCCCGAACACCGAACTTCGGCCCGAAGTCCACTTCGGCCCGAACACCACTTCGGCCCGAACACCACTTCGGCCCGAACATCCCACTTCGGCCCGAACACCACTCTTCGGCCCGAACTCTTCAATATCCAAGATTGTGTGACAAAAGGTGCTATACTAAAACATTCATAACTTTCAGCTCGGGTGTCAGTTTCACGCCCACGAGTAACCAAAATAGCTGGTTCGTTCGTCACTTCCAAGAACAAGTTCGGCCCGAACTCTTCACTGTTCCCGGCTCGAACTTCATTTTCGGCCCGAACTTCAACCTCGGCCCGACCTTCTACCTCGGCCCGAACTCCGACCTCGGCCCGAACTTCAACCTCGGCCCGAACATCATCCTCGGCCCGAACACCGAACTTCGGCCCGAACACCACTTCGCCCCGAACATCCCACTTCGGCCCGAACACCACTTCGGCCCGAACATCCCTCTTCGGCCCGAACTCTTCAATATCCAAGATTGTGTGACAAAAGGTGCTATACTAAAACATTCATAACTTTCAGCTCGGGTGTCCATTTCACGCCCACGAGTAACCAAAATAGCTGGTTCGTTCGTCACTTACAAGAACAAGTTCGGCCCGAACTCTTCACTGTTCCCGGCCTGAACTTCATTTTCGGCCCGAACTTCAACCTCGGCCCGAACTTCAACCTCGGCCCGAACTCCGACCTCGGCCCGAACTTCAACCTCGGCCCAAACATCATCCTCGGCCCGAACACCGAACTTCGGCCCGAACACCACTTCGGCCCGAACACCACTTCAGCCCGAACATCCCACTTTGGCCCGAACACCACTTCGGCCCGAACATCACTCTTCGCCCCAAACTCTTCAATATCCAAGATTGTGTGACAAAAGGTGCTATACTAAAACAATCATAACTTTCAGTTCGGGTGTCCGTTTCACGCCCACGAGTAAGCAAAATAATTGGTTCGTTCGTCAATGCCAAGAACAAGTTCGGCCCGAACTCTTCACTGTTCCCGGCCCGAACTTCATTTCCGTCCCGAACTTCAACCTCGGCCCGAACTCCGACCTCGGCCCGAACTTCAACCTCGGCCCGAACATCATCCTCGGCCCGAACACCGAACTTCAGCCCGAACACCACTTCGGCCCGAACACCAATTCGGCCCGAACATCCCACTTCAGCCCGAACACCACTTCGGCCCGAACATCCCTCTTCGGCCTGAACTCTTCAATATCCAAGATTGTGTGACAAAAGGTGCTATACTAAAACATTCATAACTTTCAGCTCGGGTGTCCGTTTCACGCCCACGAGTAACCAAAATAGCTGGTTCGTTCGTCACTTCCAAGAACAAGTTCGGCCCAAACTCTTCACTGTTCCCGACCCGAACTTCATTTTCGGCCCGAACTTCAACCTCGGCCCGAACACCGAACTTCGGCCCGAAGGCCACTTCGGCCCGAACACCACTTCGGCCCGAACATCCCACTTCGGCCCGAACACCACTCTTCGGCCCGAACTCTTCAATATCCAAGATTGTGTGACAAAAGGTGCTATACTAAAACATTCATAACTTTCAGCTCGGGTGTCAGTTTCACGCCCACGAGTAACCAAAATAGCTGGTTCGTTCGTCACTTCCAAGAACAAGTTCGGCCCGAACTCTTCACTGTTCCCGGCTCGAACTTCATTTTCGGCCCGAACTTCAACCTCGGCCCGACCTTCTACCTCGGCCCGAACTCCGACCTCGGCCCGAACTTCAACCTCGGCCCGAACATCATCCTCGGCCCGAACACCGAACTTCGGCCCGAACACCACTTCGCCCCGAACATCCCACTTCGGCCCGAACACCACTTCGGCCCGAACATCCCTCTTCGGCCCGAACTCTTCAATATCCAAGATTGTGTGACAAAAGGTGCTATACTAAAACATTCATAACTTTCAGCTCGGGTGTCCGTTTCACGCCCACGAGTAACCAAAATAGCTGGTTCGTTCGTCACTTACAAGAACAAGTTCGGCCCGAACTCTTCACTGTTCCTGGCCTGAACTTCATTTTCGGCCCGAACTTCAACCTCGACCCGAACTCCGTCCTCAGCCCGAACTTCAACCTCGGCCCGAACACCGAACTTCGGCCCGAAGACCACTTCGGCCCGAACACCACTTCGGCCCGAACACCACTTCGGCCCGAACATCCCACTTCGGCCCGAACACCACTCTTCGGCCCGAACTCTTCAATATCCAAGATTGTGTGACAAAAGGTGCTATACTAAAACATTCATAACTTTCAGCTCGGGTGTCAGTTTCACGCCCACGAGTAACCAAAATAGCTGGTTTGTTCGTCACTTCCAAGAACAAGTTCGGCCCGAACTCTTCACTGTTCCCGGCTCGAACTTCATTTTCGGCCCGAACTTCAACCTCGGCCCGACCTTCTACCTCGGCTCGAACTCCGACCTCGGCCCGAACTTCAACCTCGGCCCGAACATCATCCTCGGCCCGAACACCAAACTTCGGCCCGAACACCACTTCGCCCCGAACATCCCACTTCGGCCTGAACACCACTTCGGCCCGAACATCCCTCTTCGGCCCGAACTCTTCAATATCCAAGATTGTGTGACAAAAGGTGCTATACTAAAACATTCATAACTTTCAGCTCGGGTGTCCGTTTCACGCCCACGAGTAACCAAAATAGCTGGTTCGTTCGTCACTTACAAGAACAAGTTCGGCCCGAACTCTTCACTGTTCCCGGCCCGAACTTCATTTTCGGCCCGAACTTCAACCTCGGCCCGAACTTCAACCTCGGCCCGAACTCCGACCTCGGCCCGAACTTCAACCTCGGCCCGAACATCATCCTCGGCCCGAACACCGAACTTCGGCCCGAACACCACTTCGGCCCGAACACCACTTCAGCCCGAACATCCCACTTTGGCCCGAACACCACTTCGGCCCGAACATCACTCTTCGCCCCAAACTCTTCAATATCCAAGATTGTGTGACAAAAGGTGCTATACTAAAACAATCATAACTTTCAGTTCGGGTGTCCGTTTCACGCCCACGAGTAAGCAAAATAATTGGTTCGTTCGTCAATGCCAAGAACAAGTTCGGCCCGAACTCTTCACTGTTCCCGGCCCGAACTTCATTTTCGTCCCGAACTTCAACCTCGGCCCGAACTCCGACCTCGGCCCGAACTTCAACCTCGGCCCGAACATCATCCTCGGCCCGAACACCGAACTTCAGCCCGAACACCACTTCGGCCCGAACACCAATTCGGCCCGAACATCCCACTTCAGCCCGAACACCACTTCGGCCCGAACATCCCTCTTCGGCCTGAACTCTTCAATATCCAAGATTGTGTGACAAAAGGTGCTATACTAAAACATTCATAACTTTCAGCTCGGGTGTCCGTTTCACGCCCACGTGTAACCAAAATAGCTGGTTCGTTCGTCACTTCCAAGAACAAGTTCGGCCTAAACTCTTCACTGTTCCCGACCCGAACTTCATTTTCGGCCCGAACTTCAACCTCGACCCGAACTCCGACCTCGGTCCGAACTTCAACCTCGGCCCGAACACCGAACTTCGGCCCGAAGACCACTTCGGCCCGAACACCACTTCGGCCCGAACACCACTTCGGCCCGAACATCCCACTTCGGCCCGAACACCACTCTTCAGCCCGAACTCTTCAATATCCAAGATTGTGTGACAAAAGGTGCTATACTAAAACATTCATAACTTTCAGCTCGGGTGTCAGTTTCACGCCCACGAGTAACCAAAATAGCTGGTTCGTTCGTCACTTCCAAGAACAAGTTCGGCCCGAACTCTTCACTGTTCCCGGCTCGAACTTCATTTTCGGCCCGAACTTCAACCTCGGCCCGACCTTCTACCTCGGCCCGAACTCCGACCTCGGCCCGAACTTCAACCTCGGCCCGAACATCATCCTCGGCCCGAACACCGAACTTCGGCCCGAACACCACTTCGCCCCGAACATCCCACTTCGGCCCGAACACCACTTCGGCCCGAACATCCCTCTTCGGCCCGAACTCTTCAATATCCAAGATTGTGTGACAAAAGGTGCTATACTAAAACATTCATAACTTTCAGCTCGGGTGTCCGTTTCACGCCCACGAGTAACCAAAATAGCTGGTTCGTTCGTCACTTACAAGAACAAGTTCGGCCCGAACTCTTCACTGTTCCCGGCCCGAACTTCATTTTCGGCCCGAACTTCAACCTCGGCCCGAACTTCAACCTCGGCCCGAACTCCGACCTCGGCCCGAACTTCAACCTCGGCCCGAACATCATCCTCGGCCCGAACACCGAACTTCGGCCCGAACACCACTTCGGCCCGAACACCACTTCAGCCCGAACATCCCACTTTGGCCCGAACACCACTTCGGCCCGAACATCACTCTTCGCCCCAAACTCTTCAATATCCAAGATTGTGTGACAAAAGGTGCTATACTAAAACAATCATAACTTTCAGTTCGGGTGTCCGTTTCACGCCCACGAGTAAGCAAAATAATTGGTTCGTTCGTCACTGCCAAGAACAAGTTCGGCCCGAACTCTTCACTGTTCCCGGCCCGAACTTCATTTTCGTCCCGAACTTCAACCTCGGCCCGAACTCCGACCTCGGCCCGAACTTCAACCTCGGCCCGAACATCATCCTCGGCCCGAACACCGAACTTCAGCCCGAACACCACTTCGGCCCGAACATCCCACTTCAGCCCGAACACCACTTCGGCCCGAACATCCCTCTTCGGCCTGAACTCTTCAATATCCAAGATTGTGTGACAAAAGGTGCTATACTAAAACATTCATAACTTTCAGCTCGGGTGTCTGTTTCACGCCCACGAGTAACCAAAATAGCTGGTTCGTTCGTCACTTCCAAGAACAAGTTCGGCCCAAACTCTTCACTGTTCCCGACCCGAACTTCATTTTCGGCCCGAACTTCAACCTCGACCCGAACTCCGACCTCGGCCCGAACTTCAACCTCGGCCCGAACACCGAACTTCGGCCCGAAGACCACTTCGGCCCGAACACCACTTCGGCCCGAACACCCCACTTCGGCCCGAACACCACTCTTCGGCCCGAACTCTTCAATATCCAAGATTGTGTGACAAAAGGTGCTATACTAAAACATTCATAACTTTCAGCTCGGGTGTCAGTTTCACGCCCACGAGTAACCAAAATTGCTGGTTCGTTCGTCACTTCCAAGAACAAGTTCGGCCCGAACTCTTCACTGTTCCCGGCTCGAACTTCATTTTCGGCCCGAACTTCAACCTCGGCCCGACCTTCTACCTCGGCCCGAACTCCGACCTCGGCCCGAACATCAACCTCGGCCCGAACATCATCCTCGGCCCGAACACCGAACTTCGGCCCGAACACCACTTCGCCCCGAACATCCCACTTCAGCCCGAACACCACTTTGGCCCGAACAACCCTCTTCGGCCCGAACTCTTCAATATCCAAGATTGTGTGACAAAAGGTGCTATACTAAAACATTCATAACTTTCAGCTCGGGTGTCAGTTTCACGCCCACGAGTAACCAAAATAGCTGGTTCGTTCGTCACTTCCAAGAACAAGTTCGGCCCGAACTCTTCACTGTTCCCGGCTCGAACTTCATTTTCGGCCCGAACTTCAACCTCGGCCCGACCTTCTACCTCGGCCCGAACTCCGACCTCGGCCCGAACATCAACCTCGGCCCGAACATCATCCTCGGCCCGAACACCGAACTTCGGCCCGAACACCACTTCGCCCCGAACACCCACTTCGGCCCGAACACCACTTTGGCCCGAACAACCCTCTTCGGCCCGAACTCTTCAATATCCAAGATTGTGTGACAAAAGGTGCTATACTAAAACATTCATAACTTTCAGCTCGGGTGTCCGTTTCACGCCCACGAGTAACCAAAATAGCTGGTTCGTTCGTCACTTCCAAGAACAAGTTCGGCCCGAACTCTTCACAGTTCCCGGCCCGAACTTCACTTTCGGCCCGAACTTCAACCTCGGCCCGAACTGCAACCTCGGCCCGAACTCCGACCTCGGCCCGAACTTCAACCTCGGCCCGAACATCATCCTCGGCCCGAACACCGAACTTCGGCCCGAACACCACTTCGGCCCGAACATCACTTCGGCCCGAACATCCCACTTCGGCCCGAACACCACTTCGGCCGAACATCCCTCTTCGGCCCGAACTCTTCAATATCCAAGATTGTGTGACAAAAGGTGCTATACTAAAACATTCATAACTTTCAGCTCGGGTGTCCGTTTCACGCCCACGAGTAACCAAAATAGCTGGTTCGTTCGTCGCTGCGAAGAACAAGTTCGGCCCGAACTCTTCACTGTTCCCGGCCCGAACTTCATTTTCGGCCCGAACTTCAACCTCGGCCCGAACTTCAACCTCGGCCCGAACTCCGACCTCGGCCCGAACTTCAACCTCGTCCAGAACATCATCCTCGGCCCGAACACCGAACTTCGGCCCGAACACCACTTCGGCCCGAACACCACTTCGGCCTGAACATCCCACTTCGGCCCGAACACCATTGGGCCCGAACATCCCTCTTCGGCCCGAACTCTTCAATATCCAAGATTGTGTGACAAAAGTTGCTATACTAAAACATTTATAACTTTCAGCTCGGGTGTCCGTTTCACGCCCACGAGTAACCAAAATAGCTGGTTCGTTCGTCACTGCCAAGAACAAGTTCGGCCCGAACTCTTCACTGTTCCCGGCCCGAACTTCATTTTCGGCCCGAACTTCAACCTCGGCCCGAACTGCAACCTCGGCCCGAACTCTGACCTCGGCCCGAACATCAACCTCGGCCCGAACATCATCCTCGGCCCGAACACCGAACTTCGGCCCGAACATCCCACTTCGGCCCGAACACCACTTCGGCCCGAACATCCCTCTTCATTTTCGGCCCGAACTTCAACCTCGGCCCGAACTTCAACCTCGGCCCGAACTGCAACCTCGGCCCGAACTCCGATCTCGGCCCGAACTTCAACCTCGGCCCGAACATCATCCTCGGCCCGAACACCGAACTTCGGCCCGAACACCACTTCGGCCCGAACACCACTTCGGCCCGAACATCCCACTTCGGCCCGAACACCACCTCGGCCCGAACTTCAACCTCGGCCCGAACATCATCCTCGGCCCGAACACCAAACTTCGGCCCGAACACCACTTCGGCCCGAACATCCCACTTCGGCCGAACATCCCTCTTCGGCCCGAACTCTTCAATATCCAAGATTGTCTGACAAAAGGTGCTATACTAAAACATTCATAAGTTTCAGCTCGGGTGTCCGTTTCACGCCCACGAGTAACCAAAATAGCTGGTTCGTTCGTCGCTGCCAAGAACAAGTTCGGCCCGAACTCTTCACTTTTCCCGCCCCGAACTTCATTTTCGGCCCGAACTTCAACCTCGGCCCGAACTTCAACCTCGGCCCGAACTCCGACCTCGGCCCGAACTTCAACCTCGGCCCGAACATCATCCTCGGCCCGAACACCGAACTTCAGCCCGAACACCACTTCGGCCCGAACACCAATTCGGCCCGAACATCCCACTTCAGCCCGAACACCACTTCGGCCCGAACATCCCTCTTCGGCCTGAACTCTTCAATATCCAAGATTGTGTGACCAAATGTGCTATACTAAAACATTCATAACTTTCAGCTCGGGTGTCCGTTTCACGCCCACGAGTAACCAAAATAGCTGGTTCGTTCGTCACTTCCAAGAACAAGTTCGGCCCAAACTCTTCACTGTTCCCGACCCGAACTTCATTTTTGGCCCGAACTTCAACCTCGACCCGAACTCCGACCGCAGCCCGAACTTCAACCTCGGCCCGAACACCGAACTTCGGCCCGAAGACCACTTCGGCCCGAACACCACTTCGGCCCGAACACCACTTCGGCCCGAACATCCCACTTCGGCCCGAACACCACTCTTCGGCCCGAACTCTTCAATATCCAAGATTGTGTGACAAAAGGTGCTATACTAAAACATTCATAACTTTCAGCACGGGTGTCAGTTTCACGCCCACGAGTAACCAAAATAGCTGGTTCGTTCGTCACTTCCAAGAACAAGTTCGGCCCGAACTCTTCACTGTTCCCGGCTCGAACTTCATTTTCGGCCCGAACTTCAACCTCTGCCCGACCTTCTACCTCGGCCCGAACTCCGACCTCGGCCCGAACTTCAACCTCGGCCCGAACATCATCCTCGGCCCGAACACCGAACTTCGGCCCGAACACCACTTCGCCCCGAACATCCCACATCGGCCCGAACACCACTTCGGCCCGAACATCCCTTTTCGGCCCGAACCCTTCAATATCCAAGATTGTGTGACAAAAGGTGCTATACTAAAACATTCATAACTTTCAGCTCGGGTGTCCGTTTCACGCCCACGAGTAACCAAAATAGCTGGTTCGTTCGTCACTTACAAGAACAAGTTCGGCCCGAACTCTTCACCGTTCCCGGCCCGAACTTCAACCTCGGCCCGAACTTCAACCTCGGCCCGAACATCATCCTCGGCCCGAACACCGAACTTCGGCCCGAACACCACTTCGGCCCGAACACCACTTCAGCCCGAACATCCCACTTTGGCCCGAACACCACTTCGGCCCGAACATCACTCTTCGCCCCAAACTCTTCAATATCCAAGATTGTGTGACAAAAGGTGCTATACTAAAACAATCATAACTTTCAGTTCGGGTGTCCGTTTCACGCCCACGAGTAAGCAAAATAATTGGTTCGTTCGTCACTGCCAAGCACAAGTTCGGCCCGAACTCTTCACTGTTCCCGGCCCGAACTTCATTTTCGGCCCGAACTTCAACCTCGGCCCGAACTCCGACCTCGGCCCGAACTTCAACCTCGGCCCGAACATCATCCTCGGCCCGAACACCGAACTTCGGCCCGATCACCACTTCGGCCGAACATCCCACTTCGACCCGAACACCACTTCGGCCCGAACATCCCTCTTCGGCCCGAACTCTTCAATATCCAAGATTGTGTGACAAAAGGTGCTATACTAAAACATTCATAACTTTCAGCTCGGGTGTCCATTTCACACCCACGAGTAACCAAAATAGCTGGTTCGTTCGTCACTGCCAAGAACAAGTTCGGCCCGAACTCTTCACTGTTCCCGGCCCGAACTTCATTTACGGCCCGAACTTCAACCTCGGCCCGAACTCCGACCTCGGCCCGAACATCAACCTCGGCCCGAACATCATCCTAGGCCCGAACACCACTTCGGCCCGAACATCCCACTTCGGCCCGAACACCACTTCGGCCCGAACATCCCTCTTCGGCCCGAACTCTTTAATATCAAAGACTGTGTGACAAAAGGTGCTATACTAAAACATTCATAACTTTCAGCTCGGGTGTCCATTTCACGCCCACGAGTAACCAAAATAGCTGGTTCATTCGTCACTTCCAAGAACAAGTTCGGCCCGAACTCTTCACTGTTCCCGGCCCGAACTTCATTTTCGGCCTGAACTTCATCCTCGGCCCGAACATCAACCTCGACCCGAACTCCGACCTCGGCCCGAACATCATTCTCGGCCCGAACACCGAACTTCGGCCCGAACACTACTTCGGCCCGAACATCCCACTTCGGCCCGAACACCACTTCGGCCCGAACATCCTTCTTCGGCCCGAACTCTTCAATATCCAAGATTGTGTGACAAAAGGTGCTATACTAAAACATTCATAACTTTCAGCTCGGGTGTCCGTTTCACGCCCACGAGTAACCAAAATAGCTGGTTCGTTCGTCACTGCCAAGAACAAGTTCGGCCCGAACTCTTCACTGTTCCCGGCCCGAACTTCAATTTCGGCCCGAACTTCAACCTCGGCCCGAACTTAAACCTCGGCCCGAACTCCGACCTCGGCCCGAACTTCAACCTCGGCCCGAACATCATCCTCGGCCCGAACACCGAACTTCGGCCCGAACACCACTTCGGCCCGAACATCCCACTTCGGCCCGAACACCATTTCGGCCCGAACATCCCTCTTCGGCCTGAACTCTTCAATATCCAAGATTGTGTGACAAAAGGTGTTATACTAAAACATTCATAACTTTCAGCTCGGGTGTCTGTTTCACGCCCACAATTAACCAAAATAGCTGGTTCGTTCGTCCCTGCCAAGAACAAGTTCGGCCCGAACTTTTCACTGTTCCCGGCCCGAACTTCATTTTCGGCCCGAACTTCAACCTTGGCCCGAACTTCAACCTCGGCCCGAACTCCGACCTCTGCCCGAACTTCAACCTCGGCCCGAACATCATCCTCGGCCCGAACACCGAACTTCGGCCCGATCACCACTTCGGCCCGAACACCACTGCGGCCCGAACATCCCACTTCGGCCCGAACACCACTTCGGCCCGAACATCCCTCTTCGGCCCGAACTCTTCAATATCCAAGATTGTGTGACAAAAGGTGCTATACTAAAAATTCATAACTTTCAGCTCGGGTGTCCGTTTCACGCCCACGAGTAACCAAAATAGCTGGTTCGTTCATCACTGCCAAGAACAAGTTCGGCCCGAACTCATCATTGTTCCCGGCCGAACTTCATTTTCGGCCCGAACTTCAACCTCGGCCCGAACTTCAACCTCGGCCCGAACTCCGACCTCGGCCCGAACTTCAACCTCGGCCCGAACATCATCCTCGTCCCGAACACCGAACTTCGGCCCGAACACCACTTCGGCCCGAACATCCCTCTTCGGCCCGAACTCTTCAATATCCAAGATTGTGTGACAAAAGGTGTTATACTAAAACATTCATAACTTTCAGCTCGGGTGTCCGTTTCACGCCCACGAGTAACCAAAATAGCTGGTTCGTTCGTCACTGCCAAGAACAAGTTCGGCCCGAACTTTTCACTGTTCCCGGCCCGAACTTCATTTTCGGCCCGAACTTCAACCTCGGCCCGAACTTCATCCTCGGCCCGAACTCCGACCTCTGCCCGAACTTCAACCTCGGCCCGAACATCATCCTCGTCCCGAACACCGAACTTCGGCCCGAACACCACTTCGGCCCGAACATCCCTCTTCGGCCCGAACTCTTCAATATCCAAGATTGTGTGACAAAAGGTGCTATACAAAAAATTCATAACTTTCAGCTCGGGTGTCCGTTTCACGCCCACGAGTAACCAAAATAGCTTGTTCGTTCGTCACCGCCAAGAACAAGTTCGGCCCGAACTCATCACTGTTCCCGGCCGAACTTCATTTTCGGCCCGAACTTCAACCTCGGCCCGAACTTCAACCTCGGCCCGAACTCCGACCTCGGCCCGAACTTCAACCTCGGCCCGAACATCATCCTCTTCCCGAACACCGAACTTCGGCCCGAACACCACTTCGGCCCGAACATCCCACTTCGGCCCGAACACCACTTCGGGCTGAACATCCCTCTTCGGCCCGAACTCTTCAATGTCCAAGATTGTGTGACAAAAGGTGCTAAACTAAAACATTCATAACTTTCAGCTCGGGTGTCCGTTTCACGCCCACGAGTAACCAAAATAGCTGGTTCGTTCGTCACTTCCAAGAACAAGTTCGGCCCGAACTCTTCACTGTTCCCGGCCCGAACTTCATTTTCGGCCCGAACTTCAACCTCGGCCCGAACTTCAACCTCGGCCCGTACTCCGACCTCGGCCCGAACTTCAACCTCGGCCCGAACATCATCCTCGGCCCGAACACCGAACCTCGGCCCGAACACCACTTCGGCCCGAACACCACTTCGGCCCGAACATCCCACTTCGGCCCGAACACCACTTCGGCCCGAACATCACTCTTCGGCCCGAACTCTTCAATATCCAAGTATGTGTGACAAAAGGTGCTATACTAAAACAATCATAACTTTTAGTTCGGGTGTCCGTTTCACGCCCACGAGTAAGCAAAATAGTTGGTTCGTTCGTCACTGCCAAGAAAAAGTTCGGCCCGAACTCTTCACTGTTCCCGGCCCGAACTTCATTTTCGGCCCGAACTTCAACCTCGGCCCGAACTCCGACCTCGGCCCGAACTTCAACCTCGGCCCAAACATCATCCTCGGCCCGAACACCGAACTTCAGCCCGATCACCACTTCGGCCCGAACATCCAACTTCGACCCGAACACCACTTCGGCCCGAACATCCCTCTTCGGCCCGAACTCTTCAATATCCAAGATTGTGTGACAAAAGGTGCTATACTAAAACATTCATAACTTTCAGCTCGGGTGTCCATTTCACGCCCACGAGTAACCAAAATAGCTGGTTCGTTCGTCACTGCCAAGAACAAGTTCGGCCCGAACTCTTCACTGTTCCCGGCCCGAACTTCATTTACGGCCCGAACTTCAACCTCGGCCCGAACTCCGACCTCGGCCCGAACTTCAACCTCGGCCCGAACATCATCCTAGGCCCGAACACCACTTCGGCCCGAACACCACTTCGGCCCGAACATCCCACTTCGGCCCGAACACCACTTCGGCCCGAACATCCCTCTCCGGCCCGAACTCTTTAATATCCAAAACTGTGTGACAAAAGGTGCTATACTAAAACATTCATAACTTTCAGCTCGGGTGTCCGTTTCCCGCCCACGAGTAACCAAAATAGCTGGTTCATTCGTCACTGCCAAGAACAAGTTCGGCCCGAACTCTTCACTGTTCCCGGCCCGAACTTCATTTTCGGCCCGAACTTCAACCTCGGCCCGAACTTAAACCTCGGCCCGAACTCCGACCTCGGCCCGAACTTCAACCTCGGCCCGAACAACATCCTCGGCCTGAACACCGAACTTCGGCCCGAACATCCCACTTCCGCCCGAACACCACTTCGGCCCGAACATCCCTCTTCGGCCCGAACTCTTCAATATCCAAGATTGTGTGACAAAAGGTGCTATACTAAAACATTCATAACTTTCAGCTCGGGTGTCCGTTTCACGCCCACGAGTAACCAAAATAGCTGGTTCGTTCGTCACTGCCAAGAACAAGTTCGGCCCGAACTCTTCACTGTTCCCGGCCCGAACTTCATTTTCGGCCCGAACTTCAACCTCGGCCCGAACTTAAACCTCGGCCCGAACTCCGACCTCGGCCCGAACTTCAACCTCGGCCCGAACATCATCCTCGGCCTGAACACTGAACTTCGGCCCGAACACCACTTCGGCCCGAACATCCCACTTCGGCCCGAACACCACTTCGGCCCGAACATCCATCTTCGGCCCGAACTCTTCAATATCCAAGATTGTGTGACAAAAGGTGTTATACTAAAACATTCATAACTTTCAGCTCGAGTTTCCGTTTCACGCCCACGAGTAACCAAAATAGCTGGTTCGTTCGTCACTGCCAAGAACAAGTTCGGCCCGAACTTTTCACTGTTCCCGGCCCGAACTTCATTTTCGGCCCGAACTTCAACCTCGGCCCGAACTTCAACCTCGGCCCGAACTCCGACCTCTGCCCGAACTTCAACCTCGGCCCGAACATCATCCTCAGCCCGAACACCGAACTTCGGCCCGAACACCACTTCGGCCCGAACATCCCACTTCGGCCCGAACACCACTTCGGCCCGAACATCCCTCTTTGGCCCGAACTCTTCAATATCCAAGATTGTGTGACAAAAGGGGCTATACTAAAAATTCATAACTTTCAGCTCGGGTGTCCGTTTCACGCCCACGAGTAACCAAAATAGCTGGTTCGTTCGTCACTGCCAAGAACAAGTTCGGCCCGAACTCATCACTGTTCCCGGCCGAACTTCATTTTCGGCCCGAACTTCAACCTCGGCCTGAACTTCAACCTCGGCCCGAACTCCGACCTCGGCCCGAACTTCAACCTCGGCCCGAACATCATCCTCGTCCCGAACACCGAACTTCGGCCCGAACACCACTTCGGCCCGAACATCCCACTTCGGCCCGAACACCACTTCGGCCCGAACATCCCTCTTCGGCCCGAACTCTTTAATATCCAAGACTGTGTGACAAAAGGTGCTATACTAAAACATTCATAACTTTCAGCTCGGGTGTCCGTTTCACGCCCACGAGTAACCAAAATAGCTGGTTCATTCGTCACTGCCAAGAACAAGTTCGGCCCAAACTCTTCACTATTCCCGGCCCGAACTTCATTTTCGGCCTGAACTTCAACCTCGGCCCGAACATCAACCTCGGCCCGAACTCCGACCTCGGCCCGAACATCATTCTCGGCCCGAACACCAAACTTCGGCCCGAACACTACTTCGGCCCGAACATCCCACTTCGGCCCGAACACCACTTCGGCCCGAACATCCTTCTTCGGCCCGAATTCTTCAATATCCAAGATTGTGTGACAAAAGGTGCTATACTAAAACATTCATAACTTTCAGCTCGGGTGTCCGTTTCACGCCAACGAATAACCAAAATAGCTGGTTCGTTCGTCACTGCCAAGAACAAGTTCGGCCCGAACTCTTCACTGTTCCCGGCCCGAACTTCATTTTTGGCCCGAACTTCAACCTCGGCCCGAACTTAAACCTCGGCCCGAACTCCGACCTCGGCCCGAACTTCAACCTCGGCCCGAACATCATCCTCGGCCCGAACACCGAACTTCGGCCCGAACACCACTTCGGCCCGAACATCCCACTTCGGCCCGAACACCACTTCGGCCCGAACATCCCTCTTCGGCCCGAACTCTTCAATATCCAAGATTGTGTGACAAAAGGTGTTATACTAAAACATTCATAACTTTCAGCTCGGGTGTCCGTTTCACGCCCACGAGTAACCAAAATAGCTGGTTCGTTCGTCACTGCCAAGAACAAGTTCGGCCCGAACTCTTCACTGTTCGCGGCCCGAACTTCATTTTCGGCCCGAACTTCAACCTCGGCCCGAACTCCGACCTCGGCCCGAACTTCAACCTCGGCCCGAACATCATCCTCGGCCCGAACACCGAACTTCAGCCCGATCACCACTTCGGCCCGAACATCCAACTTCGACCCGAACACCACTTCGGCCCGAACATCCCTCTTCGGCCCGAACTCTTCAATATCCAAGATTGTGTGACAAAAGGTGCTATACTAAAACATTCATAACTTTCAGCTCGGGTGTCCATTTCACGCCCACGAGTAACCAAAATAGCTGGTTCGTTCGTCACTGCCAAGAACAAGTTCGGCCCGAACTCTTCACTGTTCCCGGCCCGAACTTCATTTACGGCCCGAACTTCAACCTCGGCCCGAACTCCGACCTCGGCCCGAACTTCAACCTCGGCCCGAAGATCATCCTAGGCCCGAACACCACTTCGGCCCGAACACCACTTCGGCCCGAACATCCCACTTCGGCCCGAACACCACTTCGGCCCGAACATCCCTCTCCGGCCCGAACTCTTTAATATCCAAAACTGTGTGACAAAAGGTGCTATACTAAAACATTCATAACTTTCAGCTCGGGTGTCCGTTTCCCGCCCACGAGTAACCAAAATAGCTGGTTCATTCGTCACTGCCAAGAACAAGTTCGGCCCGAACTCTTCACTGTTCCCGGCCCGAACTTCATTTTCGGCCCGAACTTCAACCTCTGCCCGAACTTAAACCTCGGCCCGAACTCCGACCTCGGCCCGAACTTCAACCTCGGCCCGAACATCATCCTCAGCCCGAACACCGAACTTCGGCCCGAACACCACTTCGGCCCGAACATCCCACTTCGGCCCGAACACCACTTCGGCCCGAACATCCCTCTTCGGCCCGAACTCTTCAATATCCAAGATTGTGTGACAAAATGTGTTATACTAAAACATTCATAACTTTCAGCTCGGGTTTCCGTTTCACGCCCACGAGTAACCAAAATAGCTGGTTCGTTCGTCACTGCCAAGAACAAGTTCGGCCCGAACTTTTCACTGTTCCCGGCCCGAACTTCATTTTCGGCCCGAACTTCAACCTCGGCCCGAACTTCAACCTCGGCCCGAACTCCGACCTCTGCCCGAACTTCAACCTCGGCCCGAACATCATCCTCGGCCCGAACACCGAACTTCGGCCCGAACACCACTTCGGCCCGAACATCCCACTTCGGCCCGAACACCACTTCGGCCCGAACATCCCTCTTTGGCCCGAACTCTTCAATATCCAAGATTGTGTGACAAAAGGGGCTATACTAAAAATTCATAACTTTCAGCTCGGGTGTCCGTTTCACGCCCACGAGTAACCAAAATAGCTGGTTCGTTCGTCACTGCCAAGAACAAGTTCGGCCCGAACTTTTCACTGTTCCCGGCCCGAACTTCATTTTCGGCCCGAACTTCAACCTCGGCCCGAACTTCAACCTCGGCCCGAACTCCGACCTCTGCCCGAACTTCAACCTCGGCCCGAACATCATCCTCGGCCCGAACACCGAACTTCGGCCCGATCACCACTTCGGCCCGAACATCCCACTTCGACCCGAACACCACTTCGGCCCGAACATCCCTCTTCGGCCCGAACTCTTCAATATCCAAGATTGTGTGACAAAAGGTGCTATACTAAAACATTCATAACTTTCAGCTCGGGTGTCCGTTTCACGCCCACGAGTAACCAAAATAGCTGGTTCGTTCGTCACTGCCAAGAACAAGTTCGGCCCGAACTCTTCACTGTTCCCGGCCCGAACTTCATTTACGGCCCGAACTTCAACCTCGGCCCGAACTCCGACCTCGGCCCGAACTTCGACCTCGGCCCGAACATCATCCTAGGCCCGAACACCACTTCGGCCCGAACACCACTTCGGCCCGAACATCCCACTTCGGCCCGAACACCACTTCGGCCCGAACATCCCTCTTCGGCCCGAACTCTTTAATATCCAAGACTGTGTGACAAAAGGTGCTATACTAAAACATTCATAACTTTCAGCTCGGGTGTCCGTTTCCCGCCCACGAGTAACCAAAATAGCTGGTTCATTCGTCACTGCCAAGAACAAGTTCGGCCCGAACTCTTCACTGTTCCCGGCCCGAACTTCATTTTCGGCCCGAACTTCAACCTCGGCCCGAACTTAAACCTCGGCCCGAACTCCGACCTCGGCCCGAACTTCAACCTCGGCCCGAACATCATCCTCGGCCTGAACACCGAACTTCGGCCCGAACACCACTTCGGCCCGAACATCCCACTTCGGCCCGAACACCACTTCGGCCCGAACATCCCTCTTCGGCCCGAACTCTTCAATATCCAAGATTGTGTGACAAAAGGTGTTATACTAAAACATTCATAACTTTCAGCTCGGGTTTCCGTTTCACGCCCACGAGTAACCAAAATAGCTGGTTCGTTCGTCACTGCCAAGAACAAGTTCGGCCCGAACTTTTCACTGTTCCCGGCCCGAACTTCATTTTCGGCCCGAACTTCAACCTCGGCCCGAACTTCAACCTCGGCCCGAACTCCGACCTCTGCCCGAACTTCAACCTCGGCCCGAACATCATCCTCGGCCCGAACACCGAACTTCGGCCCGAACACCACTTCGGCCCGAACATCCCACTTCGGCCCGAACACCACTTCGGCCCGAACATCCCTCTTTGGCCCGAACTCTTCAATATCCAAGATTGTGTGACAAAAGGGGCTATACTAAAAATTCATAACTTTCAGCTCGGGTGTCCGTTTCACGCCCACGAGTAACCAAAATAGCTGGTTCGTTCGTCACTGCCAAGAACAAGTTCGGCCCGAACTCATCACTGTTCCCGGCCGAACTTCATTTTCGGCCCGAACTTCATCCTCGGCCTGAACTTCAACCTCGGCCCGAACTCCGACCTCGGCCCGAACTTCAACCTCGGCCCGAACATCATCCTCGTCCCGAACACCGAACTTCGACCCGAACACCACTTCGGCCCGAACATCCCACTTCGGCCCGAACACCACTTCGGCCCGAACATCCCTCTTCGGCCAGAACTCTTTAATATCCAAGACAGTGTGACAAAAGGTGCTATACTAAAACATTCATAACTTTCAGCTCGGGTGTCCGTTTCACGCCCACGAGTAACCAAAATAGCTGGTTCATTCGTCACTGCCAAGAACAAGTTCGGCCCGAACTCTTCACTATTCCCGGCCCGAACTTCATTTTCGGCCTGAACTTCAACCTCGGCCCGAACACCAACCTCGGCCCGAACTCCGACCTCGGCCCGAACATCATTCTCGGCCCGAACATCGAACTTCGGCCCGAACACGACTTCGGCCAGAACATCCCACTTCGGCCCGAACACCACTTCGGCCCGAACATCCTTCTTCGGCCCGAATTCTTCAATATCCAAGATTGTGTGACAAAAGGTGCTATACTAAAACATTCATAACTTTCAGCTCGGGTGTCCGTTTCACGCCCACGAGTAACCAAAATAGCTGGTTCGTTCGTCACTGCCAAGAACAAGTTCGGCCCGAACTCTTCACTGTTCCCGGGCCGAACTTCATTTTTGGCCCGAACTTCAACCTCGGCCCGAACTTAAACCTCGGCCCGAACTCCGACCTCGGCCCGAACTTCAACCTCGGCCCGAACATCATCCTCGGCCCGAACACCGAACTTCCGCCCGAACACCACTTCGGCCCGAACATCCCACTTCGGCCCGAACACCACTTCGGCCCGAACATCCCTCTTCGGCCCGAACTCTTCAATATCCAAGATTGTGTGACAAAAGGTGTTATACTAAAACATTCATAACTTTCAGCTCGGGTGTCCGTTTCACGCCCACGAGTAACCAAAATAGCTGGTTCGTTCGTCACTGCCAAGAACAAGTTCGGCCCGAACTTTTCACTGTTCCCGGCCCGAACTTCATTTTCGGCCCGAACTTCAACCTCGGCCCGAACTCCGACCTCTGCCCGAACTTCAACCTCGGCCCGAACATCATCCTCGGCCCGAACACTGAACTTCGGCCGGAACACCACTTCGGCCCGAACACCACTTCGGCCCGAACATCCCATTTCGGCCCGAACACCACTTCGGCCCGAACATCCCTCTTCGGCCCGAACTCTTCAATATCCAAGATTGTGTGACAAAAGGTGCTATACTAAAAATTCATAACTTTCAGCTCGGGTGTCCGTTTCACGCCCACGAGTAACCAAAATAGCTGGTTCGTTCATCACTGCCAAGAACAAGTTCGGCCCGAACTCATCACTGTTCCCGGCCGAACTTCATTTTCGGCCCGAACTTCAACCTCGGCCCGAACTTCAACCTCGGCCCGAACTCCGTCCTCGGCCCGAACTTCAACCTCGGCCCGAACATCATCCTCGTCCCGAACACCGAACTTCGGCCCGAACACCACTTCGGCCCGAACATCCCTCTTCGGCCCGAACTCTTCAATATCCAAGATTGTGTGACAAAAGGTGTTATACTAAAACATTCATAACTTTCAGCTCGGGTGTCCGTTTAACGCCCACGAGTAACCAAAATAGCTGGTTCGTTCGTCACTGCCAAGAACAAGTTCGGCCCGAACTTTTCACTGTTCCCGGCCCGAACTTCATTTTCGGCCCGAACTTCAACCTCGGCCCGAACTCCGACCTCTGCCCGAACTTCAACCTCGGCCCGAACATCATCCTCGGCCCGAACACCGAACTTCGGCCCGAACACCACTTCGGCCCGAACACCACTTCGGCCCGAACATCCCACTTCGGCCCGAACACCACTTCGGCTCGAACATCCCTCTTCGGCCCGAACTCTTCAATATCCAAGATTGTGTGAGAAAAGGTGCTATACTAAAAATTCATAACTTTCAGCTCGGGTGTCCGTTTCACGCCCACGAGTAACCAAAATAGCTGGTTCGTTCGTCACTGCCAAGAACAAGTTCGGCCCGAACTCTTCACTGTTCCCGGCCCGAACTTCATTTTCGGCCCGAACTTCAACCTCGGCCCGAACTTAAACCTCGGCCCGAACTCCGACATCGGCCCGAACTTCAACCTCGGCCCGAACATCATCCTCGGCCCGAACACCGAACTTCGGCCCGAACACCACTTCGGCCCGAACATCCCACTTCGGCCCGAACACCACTTCGGCCCGAACATCCCTCTTCGGCCCGAACTCTTCAATATCCAAGATTGTGTGACAAACGGTGTTATACTAAAACATTCATAACTTTCAGCTCGGGTGTCCGTTTCACGCCCACGAGTAACCAAAATAGCTGGTTCGTTCGTCACTGCCAAGAACAAGTTCGGCCCGAACTTTTCACTGTTCCCGGCCCGAACTTCATTTTCGGCCCGAACTTCAACCTCGGCCCGAACTCCGACCTCTGCCCGAACTTCAACCTCGGCCCGAACTCATCCTCGGCCCGAACACCGAACTTCGGCCCGAACACCACTTCAGCCCGAACACCACTTCGGCCCGAACACCACTTCGGCCCGAACATCCCACTTCGGCCCGAACACCACTTCGGCCCGAACATCCCTCTTCGGCCCGAACTCTTCAATATCCAAGATTGTGTGACAAAAGGTGCTATACTAAAAATTCATAACTTTCAGCTCGGGTGTCCGTTTCACGCCCACGAGTAACCAAAATAGCTGGTTCGTTCATCACTGCCAAGAACAAGTTCGGCCCGAACTCATCACTGTTCCCGGCCGAACTTCATTTTCGGCCCGAACTTCAACCTCGGCCCGAACTTCAACCTCGGCCCGAACTCCGACCTCGGCCCGAACTTCAACCTCGGCCCGAACATCATCCTCGTCCCGAACACCGAACTTCGGCCCGAACACCACGTCGGCCCGAACATCCCTCTTCGGCCCGAACTCTTCAATATCCAAGATTGTGTGACAAAAGGTGTTATACTAAAACATTCATAACTTTCAGCTCGGGTGTCCGTTTCACGCCCACGAGTAACCAAAATAGCTGGTTCGTTCGTCACTGCCAAGAACAAGTTCGGCCCGAACTTTTCACTGTTCCCGCCCCGAACTTCATTTTCGGCCCGAACTTCAACCTCGACCCGAACTTCAACCTCGGCCCGAACTCCGACCTCTGCCCGAACTTCAAGCTCGGCCCGAACATCATCCTCGGCCCTAACACCGAACTTCGGCCCGAACACCACTTCGGCCCGAACACCACTTCGGCCCGAACATCCCTCTTCGGCCCGAACTCTTCAATATCCAAGATTGTGTGACAAAAGGTGTTATACTAAAACATTCATAACTTTCAGCTCGGGTGTCCGTTTAACGCCCACGAGTAACCAAAATAGCTGGTTCGTTCGTCACTGCCAAGAACAAGTTCGGCCCGAACTTTTCACTGTTCCCGGCCCGAACTTCAACCTCGGCCCGAACTCCGACCTCTGCCCGAACTTCAACCTCGGCCCGAACATCATCCTCGGCCCGAACACCGAACTTCGGCCCGAACACCACTTCGGCCCGAACACCACTTCGGCCCGAACATCCCACTTCGGCCCGAACACCACTTCGGCCCGAACATCCCTCTTCGGCCCGAACTCTTCAATATCCAAGATTGTGTGAGAAAAGGTGCTATACTAAAAATTCATAACTTTCAGCTCGGGTGTCCGTTTCACGCCCACGAGTAACCAAAATAGCTGGTTCGTTCGTCACTGCCAAGAACAAGTTCGGCCCGAACTCTTCACTGTTCCCGGCCCGAACTTCATTTTCGGCCCGAACTTCAACCTCGGCCCGAACTTAAACCTCGGCCCGAACTCCGACCTCGGCCCGAACTTCAACCTCGGCCCGAACATCATCCTCGGCCCGAACACCGAACTTCGGCCCGAACACCACTTCGGCCCGAACATCCCACTTCGGCCCGAACACCACTTCGGCCCGAACATCCCTCTTCGGCCCGAACTCTTCAATATCCAAGATTGTGTGACAAAAGGTGTTATACTAAAACCTTCATAACTTTCAGCTCGGGTGTCCGTTTCACGCCCACGAGTAACCAAAATAGCTGGTTCATTCGTCACTGCCAAGAACAAGTTCAGCCCGAACTTTTCACTGTTCCCGGCCCGAACTTCATTTTCGGCCCGAACTTCAACCTCGGCCCGAACTCCGACCTCTGCCCGAACTTCAACCTCGGCCCGAACAGCATCCTCGGCCCGAACACCGAACTTCGGCCCGAACACCACTTCAGCCCGAACACCACTTCGGCCCGAACACCACTTCGGCCCGAACATCCCACTTCTGCCCGAACACCACTTCGGCCCGAACATCCCTCTTCGGCCCGAACTCTTCAATATCCAAGATTGTGTGACAAAAGGTGCTATACTAAAAATTCATAACTTTCAGCTCGGGTGTCCGTTTCACGCCCACGAGTAACCAAAATAGCTGGTTCGTTCATCACTGCCAAGAACAAGTTCGGCCCGAACTCATCACTGTTCCCGGCCGAACTTCATTTTCGGCCCGAACTTCAACCTCGGCCCGAACTTCAACCTCGGCCCGAACTCCGACCTCGGCCCGAACTTCAACCTCGGCCCGAACATCATCCTCGTCCCGAACACCGAACTTCGGCCCGAACACCACTTCGGCCCGAACATCCCTCTTCGGCCCGAACTCTTCAATATCCAAGATTGTGTGACAAAAGGTGTTATACTAAAACATTCATAACTTTCAGCTCGGGTGTCCGTTTAACGCCCACGAGTAACCAAAATAGCTGGTTCGTTCGTCACTGCCAAGAACAAGTTCGGCCCGAACTTTTCACTGTTCCCGCCCCGAACTTCATTTTCGGCCCGAACTTCAACCTCGGCCCGAACTCCGACCTCTGCCCGAACTTCAACCTCGGCCCGAACATCATCCTCGGCCCGAACACCGAACTTCGGCCCGAACACCACTTCGGCCCGAACACCACTTCGGCCCGAACATCCCACTTCGGCCCGAACACCACTTCGGCTCGAACATCCCTCTTCGGCCCGAACTCTTCAATATCCAAGATTGTGTGAGAAAAGGTGCTATACTAAAAATTCATAACTTTCAGCTCGGGTGTCCGTTTCACGCCCACGAGTAACCAAAATAGCTGGTTCGTTCGTCACTGCCAAGAACAAGTTCGGCCCGAACTCTTCACTGTTCCCGGCCCGAACTTCATTTTCGGCCCGAACTTCAACCTCGGCCCGAACTTAAACCTCGGCCCGAACTCCGACATCGGCCCGAACTTCAACCTCGGCCCGAACATCATCCTCGGCCCGAACACCGAACTTCGGCCCGAACACCACTTCGGCCCGAACATCCCACTTCGGCCCGAACACCACTTCGGCCCGAACATCCCTCTTCGGCCCGAACTCTTCAATATCCAAGATTGTGTGACAAACGGTGTTATACTAAAACATTCATAACTTTCAGCTCGGGTGTCCGTTTCACGCCCACGAGTAACCAAAATAGCTGGTTCGTTCGTCACTGCCAAGAACAAGTTCGGCCCGAACTTTTCACTGTTCCCGGCCCGAACTTCATTTTCGGCCCGAACTTCAACCTCGGCCCGAACTCCGACCTCTGCCCGAACTTCAACCTCGGCCCGAACTCATCCTCGGCCCGAACACCGAACTTCGGCCCGAACACCACTTCAGCCCGAACACCACTTCGGCCCGAACACCACTTCGGCCCGAACATCCCACTTCGGCCCGAACACCACTTCGGCCCGAACATCCCTCTTCGGCCCGAACTCTTCAATATCCAAGATTGTGTGACAAACGGTGTTATACTAAAACATTCATAACTTTCAGCTCGGGTGTCCGTTTCACGCCCACGAGTAACCAAAATAGCTGGTTCGTTCGTCACTGCCAAGAACAAGTTCGGCCCGAACTTTTCACTGTTCCCGGCCCGAACTTCATTTTCGGCCCGAACTTCAACCTCGGCCCGAACTCCGACCTCTGCCCGAACTTCAACCTCGGCCCGAACATCATCCTCGGCCCTAACACCGAACTTCGGCCCGAACACCACTTCGGCCCGAACACCACTTCGGCCCGAACATCCCACTTCGGCCCGAACACCACTTCGGCCCGAACATCCCTCTTCGGCCCGAACTCTTCAATATCCAAGATTGTGTGACAAAAGGTGCTATACTAAAAATTCATAACTTTCAGCTCGGGTGTCCGTTTCACGCCCACGAGTAACCAAAATAGCTGGTTCGGTCGTCACTGCCAAGAACAAGTTCGGCCCGAACTCATCACTGTTCCCGGCCGAACTTCATTTTCGGCCCGAACTTCATTTTCAGCCCGAACTTCAACCTCGGCCCGAACATCAACCTCGGCCCGAACTCCGACCTCGGCCCGAACTTCAACCTCGGCCCGAACATCATCCTCGTCCCGAACACCGAACTTCGGCCCGAACACAACTTCGGCCTGAACATCCCACTTCGGCCCGAACACCACTTCGGGCTGAACATCCCTCTTCGGCCCGAACTCTTCAATATCCTAGATTGTGTGACAAAAGGTGCTATACTAAAACATTCATAACTTTTAGCTCGGGTGTCCGTTTCACGCCCACGAGTAACCAAAATAGCTGGTTCGTTCGTCACTGCCAAGAACAAGTTCGGCCCGAACTCTTCACTCTTCCCGGCCCGAACTTCATTTTCAGCCCGAACTTCAACCTCGGCCCGAACATCAACCTCGGCCCGAACTCCGACCTCGGCCCGAACTTCAACCTCGGCCCGAACATCATCCTCGGCCCGAACACCGAACTTCGGCCCGAACACCACTTCAGCCCGAACATCCCACTTCGGCCCGAACATACCTCTTCGGCCCGAACTCTTCAATATCCAAGATTGTGTGACAAAAGGTGCTATACTAAAACATTCATAACTTTCAGCTCGGGAGTCCGTTTCACGCCCACGAGTAACCAAAATAGCTGGTTGGTTCGTCACTGCCAAGATCAAGTTCGGCCCGAACTCTTCACTATTCCCGGCCCGAACTTCATTTTCGGCCCGAACTTCAACCTCGGCCCGAACTTCAACCTCGGCCCGAACTCCAACCTCGGCCCGAACTTCAACCTCGGCCCGAACATCATCCTCGGCCCGAACACCGAACTTCGGCCCGAACACCACTTCGGCCCGAACACCACTTCGGCCCGAACATCCCACTTCGGCCCGAACACCACTTCGGCCCGAACATCACTCTTCGGCCCGAACTCTTCAATATCCAAGATTGTGTGACAAAAGGTGCTATACTAAAACAATCATAACTTTTAGTTCGGGTGTCCGTTTCACGCCCACGAGTAAGCAAAATAGCTGGTTCGTTCGTCACTGCCAAGAACAAGTTCGGCCCGAACTCTTCACTGTTCCCGGCCCGAACTTCATTTTCGGCCCGAACTTCAACCTCGGCCCGAACTCCGACCTCGGCCCGAACTTCAACCTCGGCCCGAACATCATCCTCGGCCCGAACACCGAACTTCGGCCCGATCACCACTTCGGCCCGAACATCCCACTTCGACCCGAACACCACTTCGGCCCGAACATCCCTCTTCGGCCCGAACTCTTCAATATCCAAGATTGTGTGACAAAAGGTGCTATACTAAAATATTCATAACTTTCAGCTCGGGTGTCCGTTTCACGCCCACGAGTAACCAAAATAGCTGGTTCGTTCGTCACTGCCAAGAACAAGTTCGGCCCGAACTCTTCACTGTTCCCGGCCCGAACTTCATTTACGGCCCGAACTTCAACCTCGGCCCGAACTCCGACCTCGGCCCGAACTTCAACCTCGGCCCGAACATCATCCTAGGCCCGGACACCACTTCGGCCCGAACACCACTTCGGCCAGAACATCCCACTTCGGCCCGAACACCACTTCGGCCCGAACATCCCTCTTCGGCCCGAACTCTTTAATATCCAAGACTGTGTGACAAAAGGTGCTATACTAAAACATTCATAACTTTCAGCTCGGGTGTCCGTTTCACGCCCACGAGTAACCAAAATAGATGGTTCATTCGTCACTGCCAAGAACAAGTTCGGCCCGAACTCTTCACTGTTCCCGGCCCGAACTTCATTTTCGGCCTGAACTTCAACCTCGGCCCGAACATCAACCTCGGCCCGAACTCCGACCTCGGCCCGAACATCATTCTCGGCCCGAACACCGAACTTCGGCCCGAACACTACTTCGGCCCGAACATCCCACTTCGGCCCGAACACCATTTCGGCCCGAACATCCTTCTTCGGCCCGAACTCTTCAATATCCAAGATTGTGTGACAAAAGGTGCTATACTAAAACAATCATAACTTTTAGTTCGGGTGTCCGTTTCACGCCCACGAGTAAGCAAAATAGCTGGTTCGTTCGTCACTGCCAAGAACAAGATCGGCCCGAACTCTTCACTGTTCCCGGCCCGAACTTCATTTCCGGCCCGAACTTCAACCTCGGCCCGAACTCCGACCTCGGCCCGAACTTCAACCTCGGCCCGAACATCATCCTCGGCCCGAACACCGAACTTCGGCCTGATCACCACTTCGGCCCGAACATCCCACTTCGACCCGAACACCACTTCGGCCCGAACATCCCTCTTCGGCCCGAACTCTTCAATATCCAAGATTGTGTGACAAAAGGTGCTATACTAAAATATTCATAACTTTCAGCTCGGGTGTCCGTTTCACGCCCACGAGTAACCAAAATAGCTGGTTCGTTCGTCACTGCCAAGAACAAGTTCGGCCCGAACTCTTCACTGTTCCCGGCCCGAACTTCATTTACGGCCCGAACTTCAACCTCGGCCCGAACTCCGACCTCGGCCCGAACTTCAACCTCGGCCCGAACATCATCCTAGGCCCGAACACCACTTCGGCCCGAACACCACTTCGGCCCGAACATCCCACTTCGGCCCGAACACCACTTCGGCCCGACCATCCCTCTTCGGCCCGAACTCTTTAATATCCAAGACTGTGTGACAAAAGGTGCTATACTAAAACATTCATAACTTTCAGCTCGGGTGTCCGTTTCACGCCCACGAGTAACCAAAATAGATGGTTCATTCGTCACTGCCAAGAACAAGTTCGGCCCGAACTCTTCACTGTTCCCCGCCCGAACTTCATTTTCGGCCTGAACTTCAACCTCGGCCCGAACATCAACCTCGGCCCGAACTCCGACCTCGGCCCGAACATCATTCTCGGCCCGAACACCGAACTTCGGCCCGAACACTACTTCGGCCCGAACATCCCACTTCGGCCCGAACACCATTTCGGCCCGAACATCCTTCTTCGGCCCGAACTCTTCAATATCCAAGATTGTGTGACAAAAGGTGCTATACTAAAACATTCATAACTTTCAGCTCGGGTTTCCGTTTCACGTTCACGAGTAACCAAAATAGCTGGTTCGTTCGTCACTACCAAGAACAAGTTCGGCCCGAACTTTTCACTGTTCCCGGCCCGAACTTCATTTTCGGCCCGAACTTCAACCTCGGCCCGAACTTCCACCTCGGCCCGAACTCCGACCTCTGCCCGAACTTCAACCTCGACCCGAACATCATCCTCGGCCCGAACACCGAACTTCGGCCCGAACACCACTTCGGCCCGAACATCCCACTTCGGCCCGAACACCACTTCGGCCCGAACATCCCTCTTCGGCCCGAACTCTTCAATATCCAAGATTGTGTGACAAAAGGTGCTATACTAAAAATTCATAACTTTCAGCTCGGGTGTCCGTTTCACGCCCACGAGTAACCAATATAGCTGGTTCGTTCGTCACTGCCAAGAACAAGTTCGGCCCGAACTCAACACTGTTCCCGGCCGAACTTCATTTTCGGCCCGAACTTCAACCTCGGCCCGAACTTCAACCTCGGCCCGAACATCATCCTCGTCCCGAACACCGAACTTCGGCCCGAACACCACTTCGGCCCGAACATCCCACTTCGGCCCGAACACCAGTTCGGCCCGAACATCCCTCTTCGGCCCGAACTCTTTAATATCCAAGACTGTGTGACAAAAGGTGCTATACTAAAACATTCATAACTTTCAGCTCGGGTGTCCGTTTCACGCCCACGAGTAACCAAAATAGCTGGTTCATTCGTCACTGCCACGAACAAGTTCGGCCCGAACTCTTCACTGTTCCCGTCCCGAACTTCATTTTCAGCCCGAACTTCAACCTCGGCCCGAACATCAACCTCGGCCCGAACTCCGACCGCGGCCCGAACTTCAACCTCGGCCCGAACATCATCCTCGTCCCGAACACCGAACTTCGGCCCGAACACAACTTCGGCCCGAACATCCCACTTCGGCCCGAACACCACTTCGGGCTGAACATCCCTCTTCGGCCCGAACTCTTCAATATCCTAGATTGTGTGACAAAAGGTGCTATACTAAAACATTCATAACTTTTAGCTCGGGTGTCCGTTTCACGCCCACGAGTAACCAAAATAGCTGGTTCGTTCGTCACTGCCAAGAACAAGTTCGGCCCGAACTCTTCACTGTTCCCGGCCCGAACTTCATTTTCAGCCCGAACTTCAACCTCGGCCCGAACATCAACCTCGGCCCGAACTCCGACCTCGGCCCGAACTTCAACCTCGGCCCGAACATCATCCTCGGCCCGAACACCGAACTTCGGCCCGAACACCACTTCAGCCCGAACATCCCACTTCGGCCCGAACATACCTCTTCGGCCCGAACTCTTCAATATCCAAGATTGTGTGAGAAAAGGTGCTATACTAAAACATTCATAACTTTCAGCTCGGGAGTCCGTTTCACGCCCACGAGTAACCAAAATAGCTGGTTGGTTCGTCACTGCCAAGATCAAGTTCGGCCCGAACTCTTCACTGTTCCCGGCCCGAACTTCATTTTCGGCCCGAACCTCAACCTCGGCCCGAACTTCAACCTCGGCCCGAACTCCAACCTCGGCCCGAACTTCAACCTCGGCCCGAACATCATCCTCGGCCCGAACACCGAACTTCGGCCCGAACACCACTTCGGCCCGAACATACCACTTCGGCCCGAACACCACTTCGGCCCGAACATCACTCTTCGGCCCGAACTCTTCAATATCCAAGATTGTGTGACAAAAGGTGCTATACTAAAACAATCATAACTTTTAGTTCGGGTGTCCGTTTCACGCCCACGAGTAAGCAAAATAGCCGGTTCGTTCGTCACTGCCAAGAACAAGTTCGGCCCGAACTCTTCACTGTTCCCGGCCCGAACTTCATTTTCGGCCCGAACTTCAACCTCGGCCCGAACTCCGACCTCGGCCCGAACTTCAACCTCGGCCCGAACATCATCCTCGGCCCGAACACCGAACTTCGGCCCGATCACCACTTCGGCCCGAACATCCCACTTCGACCCGAACACCACTTCGGCCCGAACATCCCTCTTCGGCCCGAACTCTTCAATATCCAAGATTGTGTGACAAAAGGTGCTATACTAAAATATTCATAACTTTCAGCTCGGGTGTCCGTTTCACGCCCACGAGTAACCAAAATAGCTGGTTCGTTCGTCACTGCCAAGAACAAGTTCGGCCCGAACTCTTCACTGTTCCCGGCCCGAACTTCATTTACGGCCCGAACTTCAACCTCGGCCCGAACTCCGACCTCGGCCCGAACTTCAACCTCGGCCCGAACATCATCCTAGGCCCGAACACCACTTCGGCCCGAACACCACTTCGGCCCGAACATCCCACTTCGGCCCGAACACCACTTCGGCCCGAATATCCCTCTTCGGCCCGAACTCTTTAATATCCAAGACTGTGTGACAAAAGGTGCTACACTAAAACATTCATAACTTTCAGCTCGGGTGTCCGTTTCACGCCCACGAGTAACCAAAATAGATGGTTCATTCGTCACTGCCAAGAACAAGTTCGGCCCGAACTCTTCACTGTTCCCGGCCCGAACTTCATTTTCGGCGTGAACTTCAACCTCGGCCCGAACATCAACCTCGGCCCGAACTCCGACCTCGGCCCGAACATCATTCTCGGCCCGAACACCGAACTTCGGCCCGAACACTACTTCGGCCCGAACATCCCACTTCGGCCCGAACACCATTTCGGCCCGAACATCCTTCTTCGGCCCGAACTCTTCAATATCCAAGATTGTGTGACAAAAGGTGCTATACTAAAACAATCATAACTTTTAGTTCGGGTGTCCGTTTCACGCCCACGAGTAAGCAAAATAGCTGGTTCGTTCGTCACTGCTAAGAACAAGTTCGGCCCGAACTCTTCACTGTTCCCGGCCCGAACTTCATTTTCGGCCCGAACTTCAACCTCGGCCCGAACTCCGACCTCGGCCCGAACTTCAACCTCGGCCCGAACATCATCCTCGGCCCGAACACCGAACTTCGGCCCGATCACCACTTCGGCCCGAACATCCCACTTCGACCCGAACACCACTTCGGCCCGAACATCCCTCTTCGGCCCGAACTCTTCAATATCCAAGATTGTGTGACAAAAGGTGCTATACTAAAATATTCATAACTTTCTGCTCGGGTGTCCGTTTCACGCCCACGAGTAACCAAAATAGCTGGTTCGTTCGTCACTGCCAAGAACAAGTTCGGCCCGAACTCTTCACTGTTCCCGGCCCGAACTTCATTTACGGCCCGAACTTCAACCTCGGCCCGAACTCCGACCTCGGCCCGAACTTCAACCTCGGCCCGAACATCATCCTAGGCCCGAACACCACTTCGGCCCGAACACCACTTCGGCCCGAACATCCCACTTCGGCCCGAACACCACTTCGGCCCGAACATCCCTCTTCGGCCCGAACTCTTTAATATCCAAGACTGTGTGACAAAAGGTGCTATACTAAAACATTCATAACTTTCAGCTCGGGTGTCCGTTTCACGCCCACGAGTAACCAAAATAGATGGTTCATTCGTCACTGCCAAGAACAAGTTCGGCCCGAACTCTTCACTGTTCCCGGCCCGAACTTCATTTTCGGCCTGAACTTCAACCTCGGCCCGAACATCAACCTCGGCCCGAACTCCGACCTCGGCCCGAACATCATTCTCGGCCCGAACACCGAACTTCGGCCCGAACACTACTTCGGACCGAACACCCCACTTCGGCCCGAACACCATTTCGGCCCGAACATCCTTCTTCGGCCCGAACTCTTCAATATCCAAGATTGTGTGACAAAAGGTGCTATACTAAAACATTCATAACTTTCAGCTCGGGTTTCCGTTTTACGCCCACGAGTAACCAAAATAGCTGGTTCGTTCGTCACTACCAAGAACAAGTTCGGCCCGAACTTTTCACTGTTCCCGGCCCGAACTTCATTTTCGGCCCGAACTTCAACCTCGGCCCGAACTTCCACCTCGGCCCGAACTCCGACCTCTGCCCGAACTTCAACCTCGACCCGAACATCATCCTCGGCCCGAACACCGAACTTCGGCCCGAACACCACTTCGGCCCGAACATCCCACTTCGGCCCGAACACCACTTCGGCCCGAACATCCCTCTTCGGCCCGAACTCTTCAATATCCAAGATTGTGTGACAAAAGGTGCTATACTAAAAATTCATAACTTTCAGCTCGGGTGTCCGTTTCACTCCCACGAGTAACCAAAATAGCTGGTTCGTTCGTCACTGCCAAGAACAAGTTCGGCCCGAACTCAACACGTTTCCCGGCCGAACTTCATTTTCGGCCCGAACTTCAACCTCGGCTCGAACTTCAACCTCGGCCCGAACTCCGACCTCGGCACGAACTTCAACCTCAGCCCGAACATCATCCTCGTCCCGAACACCGAACTTCGGCCCGAACACCACTTCGGCCCGAACATCCCACTTCGGCCCGAACACCAGTTCGGCCCGAACATCCCTCTTCGGCCCGAACTCTTTAATATCCAAGACTGAGTGACAAAAGGTGCTATACTAAAACATTCATAACTTTCAGCTCGGGTGTCCGTTTCACGCCCACGAGTAACCAAAATAGCTGGTTCATTCGTCACTGCCAAGAACAAGTTCGGCCCGAACTCTTCACTGTACCCGGCCCGAACTTCATTTTCAGCCCGAACTTCAACCTCGGCCCGAACATCAACTTCGGCCCGAACTCCGACCTCGGCCCGAACTTCAACCTCGGCCCGAACATCATCCTCGGCCCGAACACCGAACTTCGGCCCGAACACCACTTCAGCCCGAACATCCCACTTCGGCCCGAACATACCTCTTCGGCCCGAACTCTTCAATATCCAAGATTGTGTGAGAAAAGGTGCTATACTAAAACATTCATAACTTTCAGCTCGGGTGTCCGTTTCACGCCCACGAGTAACCAAAATAGCTGGTTGGTTCGTCACTGCCAAGATCAAGTTCGGCCCGAACTCTTCACTGTTCCCGGCCCGAACTTCATTTTCGGCCCGAACTTCAACCTCGGCCCGAACTTCAACCTCGGCCCGAACACCAACCTCGGCCCGAACTTCAACCTCGGCCCGAACATCATCCTCGGCCCGAACACCGAACTTCGGCCCGAACACCACTTCGGCCCGAACACCACTTCGGCCCGAACATCCCACTTCGGCCCGAACACCACTTCGGCCCGAACATCACTCTTCGGCCCGAACTCTTCAATATCCAAGATTGTGTGACAAAAGGTGCTATACTAAAACAATCATAACTTTTAGTTCGGGTGTCCGTTTCACGCCCACGAGTAAGCAAAATAGCTGGTTCGTTCGTCACTGCCAAGAACAAGTTCGGCCCGAACTCTTCACTGTTCCCGGCCCGAACTTCATTTTCGGCCCGAACTTCAACCTCGGCCCGAACTCCGACCTCGGCCCGAACTTCAACCTCGGCCCGAACATCATCCTCGGCCCGAACACCGAACTTCGGCCCGATCACCACTTCGGCCCGAACATCCCACTTCGACCCGAACACCACTTCTGCCCGAACATCCCTCTTCGGCCCGAACTCTTCAATATCCAAGATTGTGTGACAAAAGGTGCTATACTAAAATATTCATAACTTTCAGCTCGGGTGTCCGTTTCACGCCCACGAGTAACCAAAATAGCTGGTTCGTTCGTCACTGCCAAGAACAAGTTCGGCCCGAACTCTTCACTGTTCCCGGCCCGAACTTCATTTACGGCCCGAATTTCAACCTCGGCCCGAACTCCGACCTCGGCCCGAACTTCAACCTCGGCCCTAACATCATCCTAGGCCCGGACACCACTTCGGCCCGAACACCACTTCGGCCAGAACATCCCACTTCGGCCCGAACACCACTTCGGCCCGAACATCCCTCTTCGGCCCGAACTCTTTAATATCCAAGACTGTGTGACAAAAGGTGCTATACTAAAACATTCATAACTTTCAGCTCGGGTGTCCGTTTCACGCCCACGAGTAACCAAAATAGATGGTTCATTCGTCACTGCCAAGAACAAGTTCGGCCCGAACTCTTCACTGTTCCCGGCCCGAACTTCATTTTCGGCCTGAACTTCAACCTCGGCCCGAACATCAACCTCGGCCCGAACTCCGACCTCGGCCCGAACATCATTCTCGGCCCGAACACCGAACTTCGGCCCGAACACTACTTCGGCCCGAACATCCCACTTCGGCCCGAACACCATTTCGGCCCGAACATCCTTCTTCGGCCCGAACTCTTCAATATCCAAGATTGTGTGACAAAAGGTGCTATACTAAAACAATCATAACTTTTAGTTCGGGTGTCCGTTTCACGCCCACGAGTAAGCAAAATAGCTGGTTCGTTCGTCACTGCCAAGAACAAGTTCGGCCCGAACCCTTCACTGTTCCCGGCCCGAACTTCATTTCCGGCCCGAACTTCAACCTCGGCCCGAACTCCGACCTCGGCCCGAACTTCAACCTCGGCCCGAACATCATCCTCGGCCCGAACACCGAACTTCGGCCCGATCACCACTTCGGCCCGAACATCCCACTTCGACCCGAACACCACTTCGGCCCGAACATCCCTCTTCGGCCCGAACTCTTCAATATCCAAGATTGTGTGACAAAAGGTGCTATACTAAAATATTCATAACTTTCAGCTCGGGTGTCCGTTTCACGCCCACGAGTAACCAAAATAGCAGGTTCGTTCGTCACTGCCAAGAACAAGTTCGGCCCGAACTCTTCACTGTTCCCGGCCCGAACTTCATTTACGGCCCGAACTTCAACCTCGGCCCGAACTCCGACCTCGGCCCGAACTTCAACCTCGGCCCGAACATCATCCTAGGCCCGAACACCACTTCGGCCCGAACACCACTTCGGCCCGAACATCCCACTTCGGCCCGAACACCACTTCGGCCCGAACATCCCTCTTCGGCCCGAACTCTTTAATATCCAAGACTGTGTGACAAAAGGTGCTATACTAAAACATTCATAACTTTCAGCTCGGGTGTCCGTTTCACGCCCACGAGTAACCAAAATAGATGGTTCATTCGTCACTGCCAAGAACAAGTTCGGCCCGAACTCTTCACTGTTCCCCGCCCGAACTTCATTTTCGGCCTGAACTTCAACCTCGGCCCGAACATCAACCTCGGCCCGAACTCCGACCTCGGCCCGAACATCATTCTCGGCCCGAACACCGAACTTCGGCCCGAACACTACTTCGGCCCGAACATCCCACTTCGGCCCGAACACCATTTCGGCCCGAACATCCTTCTTCGGCCCGAACTCTTCAATATCCAAGATTGTGTGACAAAAGGTGCTATACTAAAACATTCATAACTTTCAGCTCGGGTTTCCGTTTCACGTCCACGAGTAACCAAAATAGCTGGTTCGTTCGTCACTACCAAGAACAAGTTCGGCCCGAACTTTTCACTGTTCCCGGCCCGAACTTCATTTTCGGCCCGAATTTCAACCTCGGCCCGAACTTCCACCTCGGCCCGAACTCCGACCTCTGCCCGAACTTCAACCTCGACCCGAACATCATCCTCGGCCCGAACACCGAACTTCGGCCCGAACACCACTTCGGCCCGAACATCCCACTTCGGCCCGAACACCACTTCGGCCCGCACATCCCTCTTCGGCCCGTACTCTTCAATATCCAAGATTGTGTGACAAAAGGTGCTATACTAAAAATTCATAACTTTCAGCTCGGGTGTCCGTTTCACACCCACGAGTAACCAATATAGCTGGTTCGTTCGTCACTGCCAAGAACAAGTTCGGCCCGAACTCAACACTGTTCCCGGCCGAACTTCATTTTCGGCCCGAACTTCAACCTCGGCCCGAACTTCAACCTCGGCCCGAACTCCGACCTCGGCACGAACTTCAACCTCGGCCCGAACATCATCCTCGTCCCGAACACCGAATTTCGGCCCGAACACCACTTCGGCCCGAACATCCCACTTCGGCCCGAACACCAGTTCGGCCCGAACATCCCTCTGCGCCCCGAACTCTTTAATATCCAAGACTGTGTGACAAAAGGTGCTATACTAAAACATTCATAACTTTCAGCTCGGGTGTCCGTTTCACGCCCACGAGTAACCAAAATAGCTGGTTCATTCGTCACTGCCACGAACAAGTTCGGCCCGAACTCTTCACTATTCCCGGCCCGAACTTCATTTTCAGCCCGAACTTCAACCTCGGCCCGAACATCAACCTCGGCCCGAACTCCGACCGCGGCCCGAACTTCAACCTCGGCCCGAACATCATCCTCGTCCCGAACACCGAACTTCGGCCCGAACACAACTTCGGCCCGAACATCCCACTTCGGCCCGAACACCACTTCGGGCTGAACATCCCTCTTCGGCCCGAACTCTTCAATATCCTAGATTGTGTGACAAAAGGTGCTATACTAAAACATTCATAACTTTTAGCTCGGGTGTCCGTTTCACGCCCACGAGTAACCAAAATAGCTGGTTCGTTCGTCACTGCCAAGAACAAGTTCGGCCCGAACTCTTCACTGTTCCCGGCCCGAACTTCATTTTCAGCCCGAACTTCAACCTCGGCCCGAACATCAACCTCGGCCCGAACTCCGTCCTCGGCCCGAACTTCAACCTCGGCCCGAACATCATCCTCGGCCCGAACACCGAACTTCGGCCCGAACACCACTTCAGGCCGAACATCCCACTTCGGCCCGAACATACCTCTTCGGCCCGAACTCTTCAATATCCAAGATTGTGTGAGAAAAGGTGCTATACTAAAACATTCATAACTTTCAGCTCGGGAGTCCGTTTCACGCCCACGAGTAACCAAAATAGCTGGTTGGTTCGTCACTGCCAAGATCAAGTTCGGCCCGAACTCTTCACTGTTCCCGGCCCGAACTTCATTTTCGGCCCGAACTTCAACCTCGGCCCGAACTTCAACCTCGGCCCGAACTCCAACCTCGGCCCGAACTTCAACCTCGGCCCGAACATCATCCTCGGCCCGAACACCGAACTTCGGCCCGAACACCACTTCGGCCCGAACATACCACTTCGGCCCGAACACCACTTCGGCCCGAACATCACTCTTCGGCCCGAACTCTTCAATATCCAAGATTGTGTGACAAAAGGTGCTATACTAAAACAATCATAACTTTTAGTTCGGGTGTCCGTTTCACGCCCACGAGTAAGCAAAATAGCTGGTTCGTTCGTCACTGCCAAGAACAAGTTCGGCCCGAACTCTTCACTGTTCCCGGCCCGAACTTCATTTTCGGCCCGAACTTCAACCTCGGCCCGAACTCCGACCTCGGCCCGAACTTCAACCTCGGCCCGAACATCATCCTCGGCCCGAACACCGAACTTCGGCCCGATCACCACTTCGGCCCGAACATCCCACTTCGACCCGAACACCACTTCGGCCCGAACATCCCTCTTCGGCCCGAACTCTTCAATATCCAAGATTGTGTGACAAAAGGTGCTATACTAAAATATTCATAACTTTCAGCTCGGGTGTCCGTTTCACGCCCACGAGTAACCAAAATAGCTGGTTCGTTCGTCACTGCCAAGAACAAGTTCGGCCCGAACTCTTCACTGTTCCCGGCCCGAACTTCATTTACGGCCCGAACTTCAACCTCGGCCCGAACTCCGACCTCGGCCCGAACTTCAACCTCGGCCCGAACATCATCCTAGGCCCGAACACCACTTCGGCCCGAACACCACTTCGGCCCGAACATCCCACTTCGGCCCGAACACCACTTCGGCCCGAACATCCCTCTTCGGCCCGAACTCTTTAATATCCAAGACTGTGTGACAAAAGGTGATATACTAAAACATTCATAACTTTCAGCTCGGGTGTCCGTTTCACGCCCACGAGTAACCAAAATAGATGGTTCATTCGTCACTGCCAAGAACAAGTTCGGCCCGAACTCTTCACTGTTCCCGGCCCGAACTTCATTTTCGGCCTGAACTTCAACCTCGGCCCGAACATCAACCTCGGCCCGAACTCCGACCTCGGCCCGAACATCATTCTCGGCCCGAACACCGAACTTCGGCCCGAACACTACTTCGGCCCGAACATCCCACTTCGGCCCGAACACCATTTCGGCCCGAACATCCTTCTTCGGCCCGAACTCTTCAATATCCAAGATTGTGTGACAAAAGGTGCTATACTAAAACAATCATAACTTTTAGTTCGGGTGTCCGTTTCACGCCCACGAGTAAGCAAAATAGCTGGTTCGTTCGTCACTGCTAAGAACAAGTTCGGCCCGAACTCTTCACTGTTCCCGGCCCGAACTTCATTTTCGGCCCGAACTTCAACCTCGGCCCGAACTCCGACCTCGGCCCGAACTTCAACCTCGGCCCGAACATCATCCTCGGCCCGAACACCGAACTTCGGCCCGATCACCACTTCGGCCCGAACATCCCACTTCGACCCGAACACCACTTCGGCCCGAACATCCCTCTTCGGCCCGAACTCTTCAATATCCAAGATTGTGTGACAAAATGTGCTATACTAAAATATTCATAACTTTCAGCTCGGGTGTCCGTTTCACGCCCACGAGTAACCAAAATAGCTGGTTCGTTCGTCACTGCCAAGAAAAAGTTCGGCCCGAACTCTTCACTGTTCCCGGCCCGAACTTCATTTACGGCCCGAACTTCAACCTCGGCCCGAACTCCGACCTCGGCCCAAACTTCAACCTCGGCCCGAACATCATCCTAGGCCCGAACACCACTTCGGCCCGAACACCACTTCGGCCCGAACATCCCACTTCGGCCCGAACACCACTTCGGCCCGAACATCCCTCTTCGGCCCGAACTCTTTAATATCCAAGACTGTGTGACAAAAGGTGCTATACTAAAACATTCATAACTTTCAGCTCGGGTGTCCGTTTCACGCCCACGAGTAACCAAAATAGATGGTTCATTCGTCACTGCCAAGAACAAGTTCGGCCCGAACTCTTCACTGTTCCCGGCCCGAACTTCATTTTCAGCCTGAACTTCAACCTCGGCCCGAACATCAACCTCGGCCCGAACTCCGACCTCGGCCCGAACATCATTCTCGGCCCGAACACCGAACTTCGGCCCGAACACTACTTCGGCCCGAACATCCCACTTCGGCCCGAACACCATTTCGGCCCGAACATCCTTCTTCGGCCCGAACTCTTCAATATCCAAGATTGTGTGACAAAAGGTGCTATACTAAAACAATCATAACTTTTAGTTCGGGTGTCCGTTTCACGCCCACGAGTAAGCAAAATAGCTGGTTCGTTCGTCACTGCTAAGAACAAGTTCGGCCCGAACTCTTCACTGTTCCCGGCCCGAACTTCATTTTCGGCCCGAACTTCAACCTCGGCCCGAACTCCGTCCTCGGCCCGAACTTCAACCTCGGCCAGAACATCATCCTCGGCCCGAACACCGAACTTCGGCCCGATCACCACTTCGGCCCGAACATCCCACTTCGACCCGAACACCACTTCGGCCCGAACATCCCTCTTCGGCCCGAACTCTTCAATATCCAAGATTGTGTGACAAAAGGTGCTATACTAAAAATTCATAACTTTCAGCTCGGGTGTCCGTTTCACTCCCACGAGTAACCAAAATAGCTGGTTCGTTCGTCACTGCCAAGAACAAGTTCGGCCCGAACTCTTCACTGTTCCCGGCCCGAACTTCATTTACGGCCCGAACTTCAACCTCGGCCCGAACTCCGACCTCGGCCCAAACTTCAACCTCGGCCCGAACATCATCCTAGGCCCGAACACCACTTCGGCCCGAACACCACTTCGGCCCGAACATCCCACTTCGGCCCGAACACCACTTCGGCCCGAACATCCCTCTTCGGCCCGAACTCTTTAATATCCAAGACTGTGTGACAAAAGGTGCTATACTAAAACATTCATAACTTTCAGCTCGGGTGTCCGTTTCACGCCCACGAGTAACCAAAATAGATGGTTCATTCGTCACTGCCAAGAACAAGTTCGGCCCGAACTCTTCACTGTTCCCGGCCCGAACTTCATTTTCGGCCTGAACTTCAACCTCGGCCCGAACATCAACCTCGGCCCGAACTCCGACCTCGGCCCGAACATCATTCTCGGCCCGAACACCGAACTTCGGCCCGAACACTACTTCGGCCCGAACATCCCACTTCGGCCCGAACACCATTTCGGCCCGAACATCCTTCTTCGGCCCGAACTCTTCAATATCCAAGATTGTGTGACAAAAGGTGCTATACTAAAACAATCATAACTTTTAGTTCGGGTGTCCGTTTCACGCCCACGAGTAAGCAAAATAGCTGGTTCGTTCGTCACTGCTAAGAACAAGTTCGGCCCGAACTCTTCACTGTTCCCGGCCCGAACTTCATTTTCGGCCCGAACTTCAACCTCGGCCCGAACTCCGACCTCGGCCCGAACTTCAACCTCGGCCAGAACATCATCCTCGGCCCGAACACCGAACTTCGGCCCGATCACCACTTCGGCCCGAACATCCCACTTCGACCCGAACACCACTTCGGCCCGAACATCCCTCTTCGGCCCGAACTCTTCAATATCCAAGATTGTGTGACAAAAGGTGCTATACTAAAATATTCATAACTTTCAGCTCGGGTGTCCGTTTCACGCCCACGAGTAACCAAAATAGCTGGTTCGTTCGTCACTGCCAAGAACAAGTTCGGCCCGAACTCTTCACTGTTCCCGGCCCGAACTTCATTTACGGCCCGAACTTCAACCTCGGCCCGAACTCCGACCTCGGCCCGAACTTCAACCTCGGCCCGAACATCATCCTAGGCCCGAACACCACTTCGGCCCGAACACCACTTCGGCCCGAACATCCCACTTCGGCCCGAACACCACTTCGGCCCGAACATCCCTCTTCGGCCCGAACTCTTTAATATCCAAGACTGTGTGACAAAAGGTGCTATACTAAAACATTCATAACTTTCAGCTCGGGTGTCCGTTTCACGCCCACGAGTAACCAAAATAGATGGTTCATTCGTCACTGCCAAGAACAAGTTCGGCCCGAACTCTTCACTGTTCCCGGCCCGAACTTCATTTTCGGCCTGAACTTCAACCTCGGCCCGAACATCAACCTCGGCCCGAACTCCGACCTCGGCCCGAACATCATTCTCGGCCCGAACACCGAACTTCAGCACGAACACTACTTCGGCCCGAACACCCCACTTCGGCCCGAACACCATTTCGGCCCGAACATCCTTCTTCGGCCCGAACTCTTCAATATCCAAGATTGTGTGACAAAAGGTGCTATACTAAAACATTCATAACTTTCAGCTCGGGTTTCCGTTTCACGCCCACGAGTAACCAAAATAGCTGGTTCGTTCGTCACTACCAAGAACAAGTTCGGCCCGAACTTTTCACTGTTCCCGGCCCGAACTTCATTTTCGGCCCGAACTTCAACCTCGGCCCGAACTTCCACCTCGGCCCGAACTCCGACCTCTGCCCGAACTTCAACCTCGACCCGAACATCATCCTCAGCCCGAACACCGAACTTCGGCCCGAACACCACTTCGGCCCGAACATCCCACTTCGGCCCGAACACCACTTCGGCCCGAACATCCCTCTTCGGCCCGAACTCTTCAATATCCAAGATTGTGTGACAAAAGGTGCTATACTAAAAATTCATAACTTTCAGCTCGGGTGTCCGTTTCACGCCCACGAGTAACCAAAATAGCTGGTTCGTTCGTCACTGCCAAGAACAAGTTCGGCCCGAACTCAACACGTTTCCCGGCCGAACTTCATTTTCGGCCCGAACTTCAACCTCGGCCCGAACTTCAACCTCGGCCCGAACTCCGACCTCGGCACGAACTTCAACCTCGGCCCGAACATCATCCTCGTCCCGAACACCGAACTTCGGCCCGAACACCACTTCGGCCCGAACATCCCACTTCGGCACGAACACCAGTTCGGCCCGAACATCCCTCTTCGGCCCGAACTCTTTAATATCCAAGACTGTGTGACAAAAGGTGCTATACTAAAACATTCATAACTTTCAGCTCGGGTGTCCGTTTCACGCCCACGAGTAACCAAAATAGCTGGTTCATTCGTCACTGCCAAGAACAAGTTCGGCCCGAACTCTTCACTGTACCCGGCCCGAACTTCATTTTCAGCCCGAACTTCAACCTCGGCCCGAACATCAACCTCGGCCCGAACTCCGACCTCGGCCCGAACTTCAACCTCGGCCCGAACATCATCCTCGGCCCGAACACCGAACTTCGGCCCGAACACCACTTCAGCCCGAACATCCCACTTCGGCCCGAACATACCTCTTCGGCCCGAACTCTTCAATATCCAAGATTGTGTGAGAAAAGGTGCTATACTAAAACATTCATAACTTTCAGCTCGGGTGTCCGTTTCACGCCCACGAGTAACCAAAATAGCTGGTTGGTTCGTCACTGCCAAGATCAAGTTCGGCCCGAACTCTTCCCTGTTCCCGGCCCGAACTTCATTTTCGGCCGGAACTTCAACCTCGGCCCGAACTTCAACCTCGGCCCGAACTCCAACCTCGGCCCGAACTCCAACCTCGGCCCGAACATCATCCTCGGCCCGAACACCGAACTTCGGCCCGAACACCACTTCGGCCCGAACACCACTTCGGCCCGAACATCCCACTTCGGCCCGAACACCACTTCGGCCCGAACATCACTCTTCGGCCCGAACTCTTCAATATCCAAGATTGTGTGACAAAAGGTGCTATACTAAAACAATCATAACTTTTAGTTCGGGTGTCCGTTTCACGCCCACGAGTAAGCAAAATAGCTGGTTCGTTCGTCACTGCCAAGAACAAGTTCGGCCCGAACTCTTCACTGTTCCCGGCCCGAACTTCATTTTCGGCCCGAACTTCAACCTCGGCCCGAACTCCGACCTCGGCCCGAACTTCAACCTCGGCCCGAACATCATCCTCGGCCCGAACACCGAACTTCGGCCCGATCACCACTTCGGCCCGAACATCCCACTTCGACCCGAACACCACTTCGGCCCGAACATCCCTATTCGGCCCGAACTCTTCAATATCCAAGATTGTGTGACAAAAGGTGCTATACTAAAATATTCATAACTTTCAGCTCGGGTGTCCGTTTCACGCCCACGAGTATCCAAAATAGCTGGTTCGTTCGTCACTGCCAAGAACAAGTTCGGCCCGAACTCTTCACTGTTCCCGGCCCGAACTTCATTTACGGCCCGAACTTCAACCTCGGCCCGAACTCCGACCTCGGCCCGAATTTCAACCTCGGCCCGAACATCATCCTAGGCCCGAACACCACTTCGGCCCGAACACCACTTCGGCCCGAACATCCCACTTCGGCCCGAACACCACTTCGGCCCAAACATCCCTCTTCGGCCCGAACTCTTTAATATCCAAGACTGTGTGACAAAAGGTGCTATACTAAAACATTCATAACTTTCAGCTCGGGTGTCCGTTTCACGCCCACGAGTAACCAAAATAGATGGTTCATTCGTCACTGCCAAGAACAAGTTCGGCCCGAACTCTTCACTGTTCCCGGCCCGAACTTCATTTTCGGCCTGAACTTCAACCTCGGCCCGAACATCAACCTCGGCCCGAACTCCGACCTCGGCCCGAACATCATTCTCGGCCCGAACACCGAACTTCGGCCCGAACACTACTTCGGCCCGAACATCCCACTTCGGCCCGAACACCATTTTGGCCCGTACATCCTTCTTCGGCCCGAACTCTTCAATATCCAAGATTGTGTGACAAAAGGTGCTATACTAAAACAATCATAACTTTTAGTTCGGGTGTCCGTTTCACGCCCACGAGTAAGCAAAATAGCTGGTTCGTTCGTCACTGCCAAGAACAAGTTCGGCCCGAACTCTTCACTGTTCCCGGCCCGAACTTCATTTTCGGCCCGAACTTCAACCTCGGCCCGAACTCCGACCTCGGCCCGAACTTCAACCTCGGCCCGAACATCATCCTCGGGCCGAACACCGAACTTCGGCCCGATCACCACTTCGGCCCGAACATCCCACTTCGGCCCGAACATCCCTCTTCAGCCCGAACTCTTCAATATCCAAGATTGTGTGACAAAAGGTGCTATACTAAAATATTCATAACTTTCAGCTCGGGTGTCCGTTTCACGCCCACGAGTAACCAAAATATGTTAGGTCACAACAACCCTGGTTTATAATGTTAATTGATAGATTATTATACTTAGAGAAATATTAAAGTGATAACACAAGAATATAGTCAATGTATAAATCCACTAAGTGTGGTATGCTGCGGAAAAGCAATACCACTGATCAATTACAAAAGATGTGAATGTGTAAAGTAAATTGGTGAGTACTCCTTTGCAAGATGATCTCTATTTATAATGTTATAGAGATCTTACATAATGAGCAAAGGAGTAACCGAAGGACTAAGTAAGGAGAATGACTAAGATCAAGGGATTTGATCTTAGTCCGTTACTATACTGAGTATTACTCAGTCCTTCTACTCAGTATCACTATCTGATACTGAGTACTGATACTGAGTTCCAATACTGATCACTCAGTATCAGACCTAAACTTAGCTATATTATTCTACATATAAGTCAAAGCTAGTCTAGGTTGTTTTGTTATCTTAAGATCCAAAGGGGTAAGGCTTTTTGCCTTAACAATCTCCCCCTATCTAATGATAACAAAACAGTTACAAAGAAAAAACTAAACAAAATAAGCTACAGGCTGCAAAGTCTTCTTCTTTAGTCTTTGTTGATCGATTCAAACTCGTAGAAGACTTCTTTCTTCACATGGATGAACTCTTCTCTTTTCTTCAGTTCATCTTGCCTGTTGTTTAGTACAGCAACTATCTTTTTCCTAAACCAAGCATCTTCTTTCTTGGTTATCATCCATTTAAGGCCCACCAAATGGCTGATAGGAGCTTTTGCCAAATCCGCTTCAGTAATGAAGCATTCCCTGTCATCTGGGTCAGTATACATGTATCCAGATGTTGGATATATGGTACTCTTTTGATCCTGAAAAATGAGATTAGGGGGAACAGTATATGTGGGAATTATTCTGAAAGTATTAAGACACTCAGGTTTGTTGTTCCTCATAGCTTCAGTCATCACACTGAGTGCCCTGTATTCTGCTGCATAAAGAATGCCTTTTTCATAGCATATAGCAGATACAGCCCAGATTTCATCCATCATCACTTGGGCTTCAGAAGATCTTGAGGGCATTTCCTTGATCAGTCTAGCAATTTTTATCCAATCATGAAGTCCCATATTTTGAATGTCATGGAGGAGAAACTTCATTGGAGGACTGACTGGCCCAGTACAAGTTGCAACAATTGATTTATCAACAGTTTTGACCTTTATTTTGTTGACAAACTCATTTAGCCAGTATATGTCTCTTACAGTTGGAAATGCTTTCTTCCTCAGCATACTCATCCTTATTTCCCTATATCTTGTTCTTTGTGCCACAATGTTCCAATACTGTTCAAGTAATTCATCTCCAGTTCTTCTTACAGTATGAGATCTTCTTGGAACATCTTCAGACTCAGATTCAGGTTCTTCCTTAACAGGGAAGAACTTTTGGGCCTCAATCTCATCCTCAGCTTCACTCTTTCCCTCAGTAAACTGAGCAGATCTTCTAGGTCTTGAGATCAGAGGAGCTGGATCTTGCTCTTCACTAGATTCTGAGGACATAACCACATTTGTCATTCTTCTGGTTATTGGTCTTCTAGGAATTCTAGAAGGTCCTTCAGCTTGAGATGAGATAGATTTTCTTGTATGCTGTTCATCATCTGAGAATGATGATGAAGAGGTTTCTTTATTTGCTTCATCCAATGCAAAGTTTAAAAAATCTTCTGATTCCACTGGATGTTCTTCATCTTCATCATCAGCAATGGGCCACACAAAAGGTCTATAGACCACAATTTGTAAGTTATTTTCTTCTAGAGCAGGTGGCTCAGTATGAGTTTGCTGTGGTTGGTCAGTATGAGTCTCCCCTGAGCAGATGGCTCAAGAGGGTCTTGAACTTGTAATGCTGACCTAGTTCTTTGTCTTCTTCTCTCATACTGAATCCGAATTGGCTCAGTATGAGGGCTTTGCTGATGTTGTTGTTCTTGTTGTGGAGGTTGATCTTCATTCAATCTTCTTCTTTTCTCCCCCTGAGCAGATGGCTCAGTTTGATCAACCTCAGTATCTCTTTGTCTCTTCTCCCCCTTTTTGTTATCATTTGATGAGGAGGGAAGAGGATCAGTATCACCACCCATGTCCCCTTCAGGTTGTTCAAGAGTAGGGGAGGGCATGGGCTCAGTTGCAGCATCAGTATCACCAGCACCTCCTTCTCCTTCTCCTTCTTCATTGTGATCACCATGTGAACCTGGTGGAGTTTGTGGAGGCTGCTGTGGTTGTTGAAGGAGTGATACTGACTGTTTTATTAGATCAATATCACCACTCATCTTGTCGATTCTGGCTAGTATTACATTTTGAGTGTGTTGGATGGCCAGAATGTGCTGCATGATTGCTTGCAGAGTCACTTGATCTGCTGCAGCTTGAGATGCCTGAATACCCTGCACAGATGGTGCTAAAGAAACAAAAATATAAAACTGGTTAGAATGAAAGGTTTATCAAATAGAATTGTGGTGTTGTTTAATTCTACAATCATATAAACAGAGTTTGTGAAGTCTGTATTTCATCTGGTATAGGATGAAATATTGTGGACTTGTGCATAGCATGTGTAAGAAGATTTTAGTAAAGGTGAGTGTGAAAATTTAAGTAGCTCAGTATAGGATAAGTCACATTTACTAAAAGGTTTGGGTGTGGGAATTCGAAGCCTGGGATGTGCTTCTTGTTATTTTCAATGTTTATCACTCGGTATGAGAGTGATAACAGAAATGTGGCTAAACCCCATTGGATATTTTTGGATTTTGTGGCTTAAGGGTTTGGGATCATTTCTTGAATAATGCTACCCAACTCAAAAATAAGTTGGACATTATTCAAGCAGCACCAGTGGGTGTCAGTATGACATCAACCACCATTGTCTCTTTAAATGTTGAGACAACTGTAAACTGACAATGATCAATTTTGTGTGCTCAGTATATGAATTTTGCATAGCAGCAGTGGGCTAGCTATGTTGGCCATAAGAGGATATATATTTGAAAGATCGTTTGAGACTTTGGTCAGTATTGAGTTGGTACTGTCCAATACTTAGTCTCTATTTGGGAATGAAATATATATATATAAGTTTAAGGATTTTTAGAAATTCATACCTGAGACTCTGTCAGATTCCCTTCGAGCATCTGCAGAGGTCGGTGCAGGATCATGTGTTTGTTGATGTGCAGCACCAACATTTTCAATACCGACCTCTCTGTCATGCTGAGCACCTTCCAGTGCAGTTTGTGCATATTGAATCTCCACATCAAGAGGAACATGAGGTTCCTCAATGGGTTGAGCAGGTGGAGCTTGTTCTGGACCTGGAAGGTCAGCGGTGGCTGCAATAAAGCTTTGGGCTTGAATAGATGCAGTTAATGATGGAACATTTGCAGGCTGCACCTCCTAAGATGATAAGTTGCCCATAATGATAGGAGAAACATTCCTTCTTCTTCTGTGAAGGACCAGTGGTGTGTCTTCTGAGGACTCAGTTTCACGATCGGTTTCAATATGTGGAGCAGCAAGATCTTGTGCAGGTGGAGAGATAGTTGGTTCTTGAACTTGTGGGACATCCTGCATCTCAATATCTTGACCAGCCTGTGCTCCATTTCCACTATCATCATCATTATCATCATCATCATCATTGTCTGACTCAGTATCAGACATGTGTTCTACATCATCAATGTGTTCTTGAACAATGGCCCACATAGGAGGACTTAGAAGAGGTTCTCCTTCTCTTGGTCTGTAAAAGAAAATCTTCTCACTGAGTGGAGGAAGATCAACTCTTGGACTGTGAAAATCATCATAAATCTGTGTGGGCATTGAGTGTTGAAAGATGAGTGATAGAAATCTGCAGAAAGGGACATTGCATTCCCTTGTGTTTGCTCGAACCAGTGTAGCTAATTCATTGAAAGTTAGGCGAGCATAATCGATATTTCTTCCATAGTACAGAGCATGTACTATTTGCATCCCAAATTCGTTTATTTGGTCCAAAGCTCCCGTCTTGTGGGTCATACATCGAATTATTGTTGTGATAAGAATACCCCACATAGGACCAAATTCATTTCTTTTGATTGTGCCCGTTGTTCCTCTTCGACCCAGAAAGGGCAGTACAGAGCGTGCCTCTGATCGATCAACAAATGGGTCATACTGAGCTTGGGCGGGAAGTCTCAGTGCTTCACGAATGATTGCGGTAGAAACAAATGCCCTTCTTTGATCTCTAATTACCCACCCAGCAATCATATCTGGAGAATCGAGTGTAGCAGAGTACCAAAATTCGCATAGCATTTCTGGGTAAATTGCTCGAGGAGACAAGGTCAGTGCACGAGCAATTGGACAATTTTTCAGAAAAGTCACAATGTTTGTGAACTCTTGGCATGCCCAGGCTTGAGGAATATTGAAATTTGTTGTGATGTTGTTCCTCGCAAACCTGGGTACTTCATTATTTCGGAATTGGATTTCCGATTGAACTTCTGGAGCAACAAAAGTGTAATTCGCCATCTGTGATTTTGATTTGAAAAAATTTGCTTGCTAAGAGAAAATGAAATCGTTAATCGCAGAGAGAATTGAAGATGAAAGAAAGAAATAATAGTTAAAAATTTTGAAGTAAAAATAAACGGTTATTTATAGGAGATTTGAAAGATAATTAAGGTATTGGGAAGTAAAAACGGCTGATTTGACTGCCTTATCCTCTGCCAATGGTAACTTTCTTATTAAGAAAGGTTACCGTTTGAGCAGTATGAGGATTAAGCTCGGTGTAAGAGCCGTCATACCCCAATACTGAGTTAAAAAAAATTAATTTTAAAAAATTTTTAAAAATATAAAAACAATTAATTTACTCTTTGGACTATAGTGGCTCTATTCTGAGTGAAGTTTGCACAGTTTACAGCTTCAGCCCAGAAACTCAGTGCCAGTCCAGCATGGCATAATAAAGTTCTTGCAGCTTCAATCAGTGTTCTGTTCTTTCTTTCTACAACACCATTTTGTTGGGGTGTGTAGGCTGCAGAGAAGTTTTGAATGATTCCTTTTTCTTCACAGAAATCTGCTAATACTGAGTTCTTAAACTCAGTACCATGGTCACTTCTAAGTTGCTTGACCTTGTTGCCTTTTTGAAGTTCCTCTCTTTTTATAAAGGCAATGATTTCTGTTGTTGCATCTGACTTAGTCTTGAGGAAGATGACCCAAGTATATCTTGAGAATTCATCAACTAAGACTAGAGTATAGATCTTTTTGGCCAAAGATGGTGTGCTGATGGGGCCAAAAAGATCCATATGTATCATAGTAAGAGGTTCATTGATGGAATGATTGACTTTAGATTTGAATGAACTCTTCTTCTGCTTGCCCATTTCACATGCTGAGCATAACTTATCTTTTGAATAAGTAATTGTGGGCAATCCTCTCACCAGTTTCTTCATACTGAGCTCGTTGATATTTCTAAAATTGATGTGAGAGAGTTTCTTGTGCCATAGCCAATGTAATTCTGGCTTGAATTTAGAAAGCAGGCATACTCGAATAGTTGGGTCTATTTCAGATAGGTTGACCACATATACATCTTTTTCTCTTCTAGCAATGAGTACAGGCTGCCCTTTATCATTGTAGATGATTCCTGCAACCTTTCTGAATCGAGCTTCATTGTCATCATCACACATCTGGCTGATACTGAGCAGATTGTGTTTTAAACCCTCTACATAGGCAACTCTTTTAAAAGTTATGTTGCCTGCCTTGATCACACCATAACCTCTTGTCTTTCCCACCGAGTCATCTCCAAACTTGACAGAAGGACCCTTCTCTGGAGTATAATTAAGAAGGTATTCCATACTGCCTGTCATGTGTCTTGAGCAGCCACTATCTAAGTACCACTTTCTGTCACCCTGCACAAGACTCAAAATAAGAGTTAGTTCCTTTTAGGAACCCATTTTTGAATGGGACCTTTGGTGGGATAAACACAATTTGACTTGATCTCTTTATGTGGAGAGGTCGGTATCACTTCAGGGGTAACTTTAGAAGTTTTCTTTGGTGATACTGACTTAGTTTCTCTCCTTTTCTTTGGTACTGAGTACCTAGGACTAGAGAGATCAGTCCAGCATTAATCTCCCTTATGACCAGTATGATGACATCTATAACATTTCCTAGGTCTATTTCTAAACATATTTTCATATGGTATTTTAGAAAAATGTTTCACTTTTGGTAGGTCAGTATGAACGAGTTTTGCAAATTGTTTACTTAAAGATTTGACCTGATCACCAAGTGTTTTTAAAACATTAATTTTGTTATTTCTAATAGATGTATTAACATTGTTTTTAACTGGTTTAGGAGATGGATGATCTGGTTGCTTATTTTTATTTGGCAGAGAAGTCTTTCTAATTTTATTAGTGGTAGACTTCTTGTCTTTGCCAACCAAAGACCTAGTTGAAGTTGTCTTTTGTTTATCATGTTTTGAAGGAACAACTTTAACAGGTTCTTTAGATGTCTCAGTATATAATGTTTCTGTTCCTGCAACTTCTGTATTTGATGAAACATGTGAGATAGAAGTTGTTTTATTATCATTGTATAATTCAAAAGTTGTTGTATTAAATAATAATTCAAAAGGTGGAACAGCAGAAGTGTCATACTGAACTATTGGTAGCTCGGTATCAGAAATTTCTGTTATTTGAAATTCAATACTGAGTTCTTGTAGCTCAGTATAGCACTTTGAGCAGATGGAAGGACCAATAGGTTTTTCTAAAATTTCATTTTCTTCATCATCTGACTCAGTTTGACATCCAACTTCACATAAAGTTTTAGCTTTTACAAAATTAATAGGGTTCATAGTAGAAAATTCTTCAAATAAGTCAGCAAAATTGTTCCTGTTTTTAAATTGAGGATCAACACCAAGTGCAGCCCTCACATTTTCTGGAAATTGTTCATTTAAACATTTATTTAATTTTATTGAAGCATTTCCCCAAGATTTACACTGTTTTTCAAATTTCTCTTTTTCAAGTTTGTGTAAATGAGCTTTATCAGCTAATCTTTGGTTAATGTCTTTTAAATCTGAAAAATTTAGTTCTAAATCTTTATATTTTGCTAATTTATCCAAGTTTTCATTATTTACCCTTTCAAGTTCTTTAATTGTTAATTTTAAAGCTTTTTCTTTTTGTACAGAGGTTTTAAGATCAACAAGCATATACTCAAAAATCTTGGTTTTCTCATTCACTGAATAAGTTTGAAAGGAACTTACCTTGTACAACTGAGTGGAATCCCAATCAGTATGAACACTCATCCTCTCAGCCTCTTTGATATCTTTTTCAAAGGAACTCTTCAAATCATCTTCAGTGAAAGCCATAAAGGCTTTATTCTCAATCTCTTCTTCATCATCACTTAACTCTTCATCCATCTATGCTTCTGAGTAAAGTGCTTGATGAGGTGCTACATTTCCTTCTGCCCTCTTTCCCTTGCTCCAATTCTTCAGCTTGACATATTTGTCCCTATATCTTTTTGCTCGATATGCAATCTTGTCATTTTGGTCAGTCTCAGAAGACTTGGTATGACAATTTGCAGCAATATGTCCAGGCTTTCCAGACCTATAGCACAGACCTGATCTTGGGTCAGTATTAGAAGAGCTAACACCAAGCCTCTTCTTCTTCAACTGATCCAGCTTCATAGACATGAGAGCCATTTGAGTTTCAAGCTCTTCTGCCTCAGCATCAGCAAGATCAACTTCTGGTTCATCTGGCTCAGTCACAGTATAAGCCTGTTGCACAACTAGAGCCATACCAGTGGAAGACTTGTCAGTTTTCTTCCAGTTGATCAGTCTTGCAGCATTATTCTCCTCATGATTCAGCATTAGACCATACAAAGTTTGAAGAGTGTATGACTCAATGTTGTTAGCAGCATTGACAGAGTTTGTCATGTCAAGAAATTGTTGAGGAAGACTATCCAGGAACTTTTGAACAAGCTCTCCTTCCTCTTTCACAATGCCTACACTGATTAGATCATGGATGACAGTATTGAACCTGTTATAGAGAGTGGTGATGTCTTCATTTGGAGTTGAAAAGAAATTTTCATATTTCCTTCTCATGTTGCTTTTTCTTTGCAACTTCACCTTTGCTGTACCTTCATAGGTGACTGATAGGCTATCCCACATAGCCTTTGCTGTTGGCAATTTCATAATTGCATTAAGTATCTCTTTTGTAACAGCATTACCAATCACCCCTTTAGCTCTGGAGTCTAAAGCATACAACTGACGGTCAGTATCAGTCCAGTTGTGCTTTAGTTTAGGTACAGATCTTATGCCCTCAGGAGCATCATCAGTAGCAGCAACAGGCTCCACAGTTTGTGGAATGATGGGACCATCATTTAGCACAGTGAGCATCTCATGGTGAATAGATTCAAGATACCACTGAGCTTTGAGCTTCCATTGATGGAAGTCCTTTCCATCAAAGATGGGTACTCCCTTTCCAGACATAATTGGTGCAACAATTGTAGACATTTTGGATTTTTGAGTGTTGGAGGGATAGATGTAGGAAATGGCTGCCAGGGTTATAGATCGACTAAATAAGAGATTATTTAGCCCGCTCTGATACCAGTTGTTAGGTCACAACAACCCTGGTTTATAATGTTAATTGATAGATTATTATACTTAGAGAAATATTAAAGTGATAACACAAGAATATAGTCAATGTATAAATCCACTAAGTGTGGTATGCTGCGGAAAAGCAATACCACTGATCAATTACAAAAGATGTGAATGTGTAAAGTAAATTGGTGAGTACTCCTTTGCAAGATGATCTCTATTTATAATGTTATAGAGATCTTACATAATGAGCAAAGGAGTAACCGAAGGACTAAGTAAGGAGAATGACTAAGATCAAGGGATTTGATCTTAGTCCGTTACTATACTGAGTATTACTCAGTCCTTCTACTCAGTATCACTATCTGATACTGAGTACTGATACTGAGTTCCAATACTGATCACTCAGTATCAGACCTAAACTTAGCTATATTATTCTACATATAAGTCAAAGCTAGTCTAGGTTGTTTTGTTATCTTAAGATCCAAAGGGGTAAGGCTTTTTGCCTTAACAAAATAGCTGGTTCGTTCGTCACTGCCAAGAACAAGTTCGGCCCGAACTCTTCACTGTTCCCGGCCCGAACTTCATTTACGGCCCGAACTTCAACCTCGGCCCGAACTCCGACCTCGGCCCGAACTTCAACCTCGGACCGAACATCATCCTAGGCCCGAACACCACTTCGGCCCGAACATCCCACTTCGGCCCGAACACCACTTCGGCCCGAACATCCCTCTTCGGCCCGAACTCTTTAATATCCAAGACTGTGTGACAAAAGGTGCTATACTAAAACATTCATAACTTTCAGCTCGGGTGTCCGTTACGCGCCCACGAGTAACCAAAATAGATGGTTCATTCGTCACTGCCAAGAACAAGTTCGGCCCGAACTCTTCACTGTTCCCGGCCCGAACTTCATTTTCGGCCTGAACTTCAACCTCGGCCCGAACATCAACCTCGGCCCGAACACCGAACTTCGGCCCGAACACCACTTCGGCCCGAACATCCCACTTCGGTCCGAACACCACTTCGGCCCGAACATCCCTCTTCGGCCCAAACTCTTCAATATCCAAGATTGTGTGACAAAAGGTGCTATACTAAAAATTCATAACTTTCAACTCGGGTGTCCGTTTCACGCCCACGAGTAACCAAAATAGATGGTTCGTTCGTCACTGCCAAGAACAAGTTCGGCCCGAACTCATCACTGTTCCCGGCCGAACTTCATTTTTGGCCCGAACTTCAACCTCGGCCCGAACTCCGACCTCGGCCCGAACTTCAACATCGGCCCGAACATCATCCTCGTTGTTAGGTCACAACAACCCTGGTTTATAATGTTAATTGATAGATTATTATACTTAGAGAAATATTAGAGTGATAACACAAGAATATAGTCAATGTATAAATCCACTAAGTGTGGCTTGTTGCGGAATAACAAGACCACTGATCAATTACAAAAGATGTGAATGTGTAAAGTAAATTGGTAAGTACTCCTTTGCAAGATGATCTCTATTTATAATGTTATAGAGATCTTACATAATGAGCAAAGGAGTAACCGAAGGACTAAGCAAGGAAAATGACTAAGAACAAGGGATTTGATCTTAGTCCGTTACTATACTGAGTATCACTCAGTCCTTCTACTCAGTATCACTATCTGATACTGAGTACTGATACTGAGTTCCAATACTGATCACTCAGTATCAGACCTAAACTTAGCTATATTATTCTACATTTAAATCAAAGCTAGTTTAGGTTGTTTTGTTATCTTAAGATCTAAAGGAGCAAGGCTTTTTGCCTTAACAATCTCCCCCTATCTAATGATAACAAAACAATTACAAAGAGATAAACAAAAATTACAACAGCATAGGTAACAATATCTTCTTCTTCATTTGCTGTTGATGGCTTCATTCTCATAGAAGACTTCTTGTTTGATGTGGACAAACTCTTCTCTGCTTTTGAGTTCATCCCTTCTGCTATTCAGTACTGCAACAATCTTCTTTCTGAACCAAGAGTCTTCTTTCTTGGTGATCATCCATTTCAGTCCAACAAGGTGACTGATTTGAGCTCTTGGTAGATCTTCTTCAGAAATGAAGCACTCTCTATCCTCTGAGTCAGTATACATATATCCAGAAGTTGGATATATGACACTCTTTTGATCCTGAAATACAAGGTTAGGAGGAAGAGGGTACTTTCTAAGATACTTGTATGTATGAAGGCATTCTGGTCTGTTGTTTGAGTAAGCCTCAGTCATCACACTGAGTGTTCTGTACTCTATTTCATAAAGTAAGTCCTTCTCATAACATACTGCAGCTACTGCACAGATCTCATCCAAGACTATTTGATCATAGGTTGATTTCTTTGGAAGCTCTTTGATCAGTCTTGTGATCTTCACCCAGTCTTGAAGACCAATTCTTTGAATATCATTAATAAATATCTTCATGGGGGGACTGGTTAAGCCAGTACAAGTGATAGTAATTCTTCCTTCTTTGAGCTTCACTTTTACTTTATTGACATCCAGATTTAACCAATGTATCCCCCTTACATTTTGAAATGTTTTGGTCCTCAAGAACTCCTTTCTTTGTTCCTTATACTGAGTCCTAGCAGCAATCATATTCCAATAATGTTGAATATGGTCTGGACCCTTTCTTGAGATTCTATGTGAAGGACCAGGAGTATCAGTATCTGGGTCAGATTCTGGTTCAGTTTTGACTCCCAACTCTTGCTCATATAAAAATCTTTCTTGTTCTGCCCAGAGTTGTTGAGGAGTCAGTCTTGGAGCCTGCTCGGTATCACTGTCCCTTGTAAGAACAGGTCTTCTTTGTCTTGTTACCAGAGGAGCAGATTCCTCACTTGATTCAGAAGAAGTGAGAACAGCATTGATAGGTCTTCTTGATAAGGAACTCCTTCTTCTAATCACCAGATTTTCTGGTTCTTCATCATCCGAGGATGATGATGATGAACTTTCTTGTTCTACCAGATTTAGTGCATAGTTTACTAAATCTGGTTATTCATCTTCATCATCAGCAATAGGCCAGATGAAAGGCCTATAGACCACAATTTGTAAATTATTCTCTTCAAAAGTTTGCTATGGTTGGTCAGTATGAGTCTCCCCCTGAGCAGATGGCTCAAGTGGGTCTTGAACTTGTAATTCTGACCTTGTTCTTTGTCTTCTTCTCTCATACTGAATGCGAAATGGCTCAGTATGAGGGCTTTGCTGATGCTGTTGTTGTGGAGGTTGATCTTCATTCAATCTTCTTCTTTTCTCCCCCTGAGCAGAAGGCTCAGTTTGATCAACCTCAGTATCTCTTTGTCTCTTCTCCCCCCTTTTGTTATCATTTGAGGAGGAGGGAAGAGGATCAGTATCACCACCCATGTCCCCTTCAGGTTGTTCAAGAGTAGGGGAGGGCATGGGCTAAGTTGCAGCATCAGTATCACCAGCACCTCCTTCTCCTTCTCCTTCTTCATTGTGGTCACCATGTGAACCTGGTGGAGGCTGCTGTGGTTGTTGAAGGAGTGATACTGACTGTTTTATTAAATCAATATCACCACTCATCTTGTCCATTCTGGCTAGTATTACATTTTGAGTTTGTTGGATGGCCAGAATGTGCTGCATGATTGCTTGCAGAGTCACTTGGTCTGCTGCAGCTTGAGATGCATGAATACCCTGCACAGTTGGTGCTAAAGAAACAAAAATGTAAAACTGGTTAGAAAGAAAGGTTTATCAAATAGAATTGTGGTGTTGTTTAATTCTACAATCATATAAACAGAGTTTGTGAAGTCTGTATTTCATCTGGTATAGGATGAAATATTGTGGACTTGTGCATAGCATGTGTAAGAAGATTTTAGTAAAGGTGAGTGTGAAAATTTAAGTGGCTCAGTATAGGATAAGTCACATTTACTAAAAAGGTTTGGGTGTGGGAATTCGAAGCCTGGGATGTGCTTCTTGTTATTTTCAATGTTTATCACTCGGTATGAGAGTGATAACAGAAATGTGGCTAAACCCCATGGAAATATTTGGATTTTGTGGCTTAAAGGTTTGTGATCATTTCTTGAATGATGCTACCTAACTCAAAAATAAGTTGGACATGATTCAAGCAGCACCAGTGGGTGTCAGTATGACATCAACCACCATTGTCCCTTTAAATGTGGAGACAACTGTAGACTGACAATGATCAATTTAGTGTGCTCAGTATATGAATTTTGCATAGCAGCAGTGGGCTAGCTATGTTGGCCATAAAAGGATATATATTTGAAAGATCGTTTGAGACTTTGGTCAGTATTGAGTTGGTACTGGCCAATACTTAGTCTCTATTTGGGAATGAAATATATATAGAAGTTTAAGGGCTTTTTAGAAATTCATACCTGAGACTTTGTCAGATTCCCTTCGAGCATCTGCAGAGGTCGGTGCAGGATCATGTGTTTGTTGATGTGCAGCACCAACATCTTCAATACCGACCTCTCTGTCATGCTGAGCACCTTCCAGTGCAGTTTGTGCATATTGAATCTCCACATGAAGAGGAATATGAGGTTCCTCAATTGGTTGAGCAGGTGGAGGTAGTTCTGGACCTGGAAGGTCAGCGGTGGCTGCAACAAAGCTTTGAGCTTGAATAGATGCAGTTAATGATGGAATATTTGCAGGCTGCACCTCCTCAGATGATAAGTTGCCCATAATGATAGGAGAAACATTCCTTCTTCTTCTTTGAAGGACCAGTGGTGTGTCTTCTGAGGACTCAGTATCAAGAGTTGTTTCAATATGAGGAGCATCTGCAGGTGGAGAGATATGTTGTTGAGTCGGTTCTTGAACTTGTGGAACATCATGCATCTCAATATCTTGACCGGCCTGTGCTCCATTACCACTATTATCATCATTATCATCATCATTATCATTGTCTGACTCAGTATCAGACATGTCTTCTACATCATCAATGTGTTCTTGAACAATGGCCCACATAGGAGGACTTAGAAGAGGTTCTCCTTCTCTTGGTCTGTAAAAGAAAATCTTCTCACTGAGTGGAGGAAGATCAACTCTTGGACTGTGAAATTCATCATAAATATGTGTGGGCATTGAGTGTTGAAAGATGAGTGACAGAAATCTGCAGAAAGGGACATTGCATTCCCTTGTGTTTGCTCGGACCAGAGTAGCTAATTCATTGAAAATTAGTCGAGCAAAATCAATATTTCTTCCATAGTACAGAGCATGTACTATTTGCATCCCAAATTCGTTTATTTGGTCCAAAGCTCCCATCTTGTGGGTCATACATCGAATAATTGTTGTGATGAGAATACCCCACATAGGACCAAATTCATTTCTTTTGATTGTGCCCGTTTTTCCTCTTCGACCCAGAAATGGCAGTACAGAGCGTGCCTCTAATCTATCTACAAATGGGTCATACTGAGCTTGGGCGGGAAGTCTCAGTGCTTCACGAATGATTGCAGTAGAAACAAAAGCTCTCCTTTGATCCCTAATTACCCATCCAGCAATCATATCTGGAGAATCGAGTGTGGCAGAGTACCAAAACTCGCATAACATTTCTGGGTAGATTGCTCGAGGAGATAATGTCAGTGCACGAGCAATTGGGCAATGCTTCATAAAAGTCACGATGTTCGTGAATTCTTGGCATACCCAGGCTTGAGGAATATTAAAATTTGCTGTGATGTTGTTCCTCGCAAACCTGGGTACTTCATTATTTCGGAATTGGATTTCCGATTCAACGTTTGGAGCAACAAAAGTGTAATTCGCCATCTGTGATTTTGATTTGAAAGAATTTGCTTGCTAAGAGAAAGTGAAATCGTTAATCGCAGTGAGAAGTGAAAATGAAAGAAAGAAATAACTGTTAAAAAAAATTTGAAGTAAAAATAAACGGTTATTTATAGGAGATTGGAAAGATAATTAAGGTATTGGGAAGTAAAAACGGCTGATTTGACTGCCTTATCCTCTGCCAACGGTAACTTTCTTATTAAGAAAGGTTACCGTTTGAGCAGTATGAGGATTAAGCTCGGTGTAAGAGCCGTCATACCCCAATACCGAGTAAAAAAAAATTTAATTAAAAAAAAATTTTAAAAAATATAAAAACAATTAATTTACTCTTGAAATTAATAAAAAATAAAAAATTTTAAATTTTGATGATAAAAGACTAGTGATACTGAGTGGTCAGTATCAACAGGAGTGATACTGAGCGCTCAGTTTTTTAAGAAATTTAATAAAGATTAAGGATTCAACATACCTAATTGCCCTAGTAAATACATAAACCTTTCCTCAGGAAGAGGTTTAGTAAACACATCAGCCAATTGTTCATTTGTTGGTACATAATCTACTTCAACCTTACCTTTTTCCACATTATCTCGAATAAAGTGGTGTCTGATATCAATGTGCTTGGTTTTGGAATGATAGACTGGGTTCTCTGTGATAGCAATAGCACTCTTGTTATCACAATGAATAGGAGTCTTATGAAAGTTGAACCCATAGTCTAAGAGTTGATACTGCATCCATAATAATTGAGCACAACAACTTCCTGCAGCAACATATTCTGCTTCTGCTGTGGAAGTTGCTACCGAATTTTGTTTCTTGGATGACCAGCCAACTAGTCTTCCACCTAGGAATTGACATCCTCCACTTGTGCTCTTTCTGTCCAATCTACAACCTGCAAAATCTGCATCTGTGTACCCTTCAAGGTCAAAGTTTGAGTCTTTGGGATACCAAAGACCCAGGTTAGGAGTACCTGTAAGATATCTAAAGATGCGCTTAACTGCTTTCATGTGTGATTCTTTAGGATCAGCCTGATACCGAGCACACAAACATGTGGCAAACATGATATCAGGCCTACTAGCAGTTAAGTAAAGTAAGGAACCAATCATACCTCGGTATGTGGATTGACATACTGGTTTACCAGTTTCATCCTTACTTATCTTATCCTGAGTACCCATAGGAGTGTGCATGGAAGATAAATTTTCAAATTTGTATTTCTTTAACATGTCATGCACATACTTACTTTGATTTATAAAAGTGCCATCAGGCTTTTGTTCAACTTGTAAACCAAGAAAGTAAGTAAGTTCTCCCATCATACTCATCTGATACTGAGTTGACATTATCTTAGCAAACCAGTCACACATTGACTTGTCAGTGGAACCAAAGATAATATCATCTACATATATCTGAATGAGTAAGATGTCAGAACCTTTCCTTTTTGAAAATAAAGTTTTATCAATTTTACCTCTTGTAAACTTATTTTCAATAAGATACTCAGACAAGGTGTCATACCAGGCTCTTGGAGCTTGTTTGAGCCCATATAGAGCTTTATCAAGCTTGAAAACATAATGAGGAAATTTGGGATCAACAAAACCTGGAGGTTGTTTAACATAAACTTCTTCTTGTAGTTTTCCATTTAGAAAAGCACTTTTGACATCCATCTGATAAACTTTGAAATTCTTAAAGGCTGCATATGCAAGATACAACCTAATAGCTTCAATTCTTGCAACTGGTGCAAAAGTTTCATCATAGTCAATGCCTTCTTCTTGCCTGTAACCTTGAGCAACTAACCTTGCTTTGTTTCTGATGACAACACCATCCTTGTCCATCTTGTTTCTAAACACCCACTTAGTACCAATAATAGTTTTGCCAGGAGGAGGTGGTACTAAGTTCCAAACCTTGTTTCTTTCAAACTCTGTGAGCTCTTCTTGCATAGCCTCTACCCAATCTTCATCTAATAAAGCATCATCAGCTTTCTTTGGTTCAATGGTAGATAGAAAACTTGAGAATAAACAAAAGTTTGCAGTTGCTTGGGTTGGAAATTCTAATTTTCGTCTTGTTTGGACACCTTCTTCAATAGGACCAATAATGTTTGAGTGTGGATGGTCTCTGTGTTCCCTTAAATTGTTTCCTAAGGGAGCATTTGAAATAGGATCAACAATTTCTTGTTGATTTGGTGTGTTGTCTGTCTGATACTAAGTGGAATTCTGATCAGTATTAGACAGTGCAGGTTGCTGTACATCTTCATTTTGCAGAGTTGAAGTGGATTCTTGTGAAGTGTTGGATGTTTCACCTTCTTCATAAATAGAGTGGTTCAGATCATTAGTTGGAAACTCAGTATGGAGGTCCTCTGATATGGGAACCTCAGTATTAGTCTCATTTGAGTGATACTGAGTTTGAACTTGATCAGTTTCATTAAACTTATTAGGAATAAAGTGTGGATGAAACTTAGGCTGTTCAGCAATGGAGTGTTCTGGATTGCATAGAATATCTATGCCACTTATGTCTTCACTTGCTGAGGTAGAATGCTCATTCTGATCTTCATCGAATGTGACATGAATGGATTCTACAATCATCTTAGTTGAGATGATATACACTCTGAAAGCTTTAGAGTGTGGAGAGTAGCCCATGAACACACCTTCATTTGCTTTGGGAGCAAATTTATTGAGATTTTGTTTTGTACTGAGAACAAAACATTTACTCCCAAAGATGTGGAAATATTCCACATTAGGAATCTTGCCGTTGTATAACTCATATGGAGTCTTCAGATGTCTTTGGACTATAGTGGCTCTATTCTGAGTGAAGTTTGCACAGTTTACAGCTTCAGCCCAGAAACTCAGTGCCAGTCCAGCATGGCATAATAAAGTTCTTGCAGCTTCAATCAGTGTTCTGTTCTTTCTTTCTACAACACCATTTTGTTGTGGTGTGTAGGCTGCAGAGAAGTTTTGAATGATTCCTTTTTCTTCACAGAAATCTGCTAATACTGAGTTCTTAAACTCAGTACCATGGTCACTTCTAAGTTGCTTGACCTTGTTGCCTTTTTGAAGTTCCTCTCTTTTTATAAAGGCAATGATTTCTGTTGTTGCATCTGACTTAGTCTTGAGGAAGATGACCCAAGTATATCTTGAAAATTCATCAACTAAGACTAGAGTATAGATCTTTTTGGCCAAAGATGGTGTGCTGATGGGGCCAAAAAGATCCATATATATCATAGTAAGAGGTTCATTGATGGAATGATTGACTTTAGACTTGAATGAACTCTTCTTCTGCTTGCCCATTTCACATGCTGAGCATAACTTATCTTTTGAATAAGTAATTGTGGGCAATCCTCTCACCAGTTTCTTCATACTGAGCTCATTGATATTTCTAAAATTGATGTGAGAGAGTTTCTTGTGCCATAGCCAATGTAATTCTGGCTTGACTTTAGAAAGCAGGCATACTCGAATAGGTGGGTCTATTTCAGATAGGTTGACCACATATACGTCTTTTTCTCTTCTAGCAATGAGTACAGGCTGCCCTTTATCATTGTAAATGATTCCTGCAACTTTTCTGAAACGAGCTTCATTGTTATCATCACACATCTGGCTGATACTGAGCAGATTGTGTTTTAGACCCTCTACATAGGCAACTCTTTTAAAAGTTATGTTGCCTGCCTTGATCACACCATAACCTCTTGTCTTTCCCACCGAGTCATCTCCAAACTTGACAGAAGGACCCTTCTCTGGAGTATAATTAAGAAGGTATTCCATACTGCCTGTCATGTGTCTTGAGCAGCCACTATCTAAGTACCACTTTCTGTCACCCTGCACAAGACACAAAATAAGAGTTAGTTCTTTTTAGGAACCCATTTTTGAATGGGACCTTTGGTGGGATAAACACAATTTGACTTGATCTCTTTATGTGGAGAGGTCGGTATCACGTCAGGAGTAACTTTAGAAGTTTTCTTTGGTGATACTGACTTAGTTTCTCTCCTTTTCTTTGGTACTGAGTACCTAGGGCTTGAGAGATCAGTCCAGCATTCATCTCCCTTATGACCAGTATGATGACATCTATAACATTTTCTAGGTCTATTTCTAAACATATTTTCATATGGTATTTTAGAAAAATGTTTCACTTTTGGTAGGTCAGTATGAACGAGTTTTGCAAATTGTTTACTTAAAGATTTGACCTGATCACCAAGTGTTTTTAAAATGTTAATTTTGTTATTTCTAATAGATGTATTAACATTGTTTTTAACTGGTTTAGGAGATGGAGGATCTGGTTGCTTATTTTTATTTGACAGAGAAGTCTTTCTAATATTATTAGTGGTAGAGTTCTTGTCTTTACCAACCAAAGATCTAGTTGAAGTTGTCTTTTGTTTATCATGTTTTAAAGGAACAACTTTAACAGGTTCTTTAGATGTCTCAGTATATAATGTTTCTGTTCCTGCAACTTCTGTATTTGATTAAACATGTGAGATAGAAGTTGTCTTATTATCATTATATAATTCAAAAGTTGTTGTATTAAATAATAATTCAAAAGGTGGAACAGCAGAAGTGTCATACTGAACTATTGGTAGCTCGGTATCAGAAATTTCTGTTATTTCAAATTCAATACTGAGTTCTTGTAGCTCAGTATAGCACTTTGAGCAGATGGAAGGACCAATAGGTTTTTCTAAAATTTCATTTTCTTCATCATCTGACTCAGTTTGACATCCAACTTCACATAGAGTTTTAGCTTTTACAAAATTAATAGGGTTCATAGTAGAAAACTCTTCAAATAAATCAGCAAAATTGTTCCTGTTTTTAAATTGAGGATCAACACCAAGTGCAACCCTCACATTTTCTGGAAATTGTTCATTTAAACATTTATTTAATTTTATTGAAGCATTTCCCCAATATTTACACTGTTTTTCAAATTTCTCTTTTTCAAGTTTGTGTAAGTGAGCTTTATCAGCTAATCTTTGGTTGATGTCTTTTAAATCTGAAAAGTTTAGTTCTAAATCTTTATATTTTGCTAATTTGTCCAAGTTTTCATTATTTACCCTTTCAAGTTCTTTAATTGTTAATTTTAAAGCTTTTTCTTTTTGTACAGAAGTTTTAAGATCAACAAGCATATACTCAAAAATCTTGGTTTTTTCATTCACTGAATAAGTTTGAAAGGAACTTACCTTGTACAACTGAGTGGAATCCCAATCAGTATGAACACTCATCCTCTCAGCCTCTTTGATATCCTTTTCAAAGGAACTCTTCAAATCATCTTCAGTGAAAGCCATAAAGGCTTTATTTTCAATCTCTTCTTCATCATCACTTAACTCTTCATCCATCCAGGCTTCCGAGTAAAGTGCTTGATGAGGTGCTCCATTTCCTTCTGCCCTCTTTCCCTTGCTCCAATTCTTCAGCTTGACATATTTGTCTCTATATCTTTTTGCTCGATATGCAATCTTGTCATTTTGGTCAGTCTCAGAAGACTTGGTATGACAATTTGCAGCAATATGTCCAGGCTTTCCACACCTATAGCACAGACCTGATCTTGGGTCAGTATTAGAAGAGCTAACACCAAGCCTCTTCTTCTTTAACTGATCCAGCTTCATAGACATGAGAGCCAATTGAGTTTCAAGCTCTTCTGCCTCAGCATCAGCAAGATCAACTTCTGGTTCATCTGGCTCAGTCACAGTATAAGCCTGTTGCACAACTAGAGCCATACCAGTGGAAGACTTGTCAGTTTTCTTCCAGTTGATCAATCTTGCAGCATTATTCTCCTCATGATTCAGCATTAGACCATACAAAGTTTGAAGAGTGTATGACTCAATGTTGTTAGCAGCATTGACAGAGTTTATCATGTCAAGAAATTGTTGAGGAAGGCTATCCAGAAATTTTTGAACAAGCTCTCCTTCCTCTTTCACATTGCCTACACTGATTAAATCATGGATAACAGTATTGAACCTGTTATAGAGAGTGGTGATGTCTTCATTTGGAGTTGAAAAAATTTTTCATATTTCCTTCTCATGTTGTTTTTTCTTTGCAACTTCACCTTTGCTGTACCTTCATAGGTGACTGATAGGCTATCCCACATAGCCTTTGCTGTTGGCAATTTCATAATTGCATTAAGTATCTCTTTGGTAACAGCATTACCAATCACCCCTTTAGCTCTGGAGTCTAAAGCATACAACTGACGGTCAGTATCAGTCCAGTTGTGCTTTAGTTTAGGTACAGATCTTATGCCCTCAGGAGCATCATCAGTAGCAGCAACAGGTTCCACAGTTTGTGGAATGATGGGACCATCATTTAGCACAGTGAGCATCTCATGATGAATAGATTCAAGATACCACTGAGCTTTGAGCTTCCATTGATGGAAGTCTTTTCCATCAAAGATTGGTACTCCCTTTCCAGACATGACTGGTGCAATAATTGTAGACATTTTGGATTTTTGAGTGTTGGAGGGATAGATGTAGGAAATGGCTGCCAGGGTTATAGATCAACTAAATAAGAGATTATTTAGCCTGCTCTGATACCAGTTGTTAGGTCACAACAACCCTGGTTTATAATGTTAATTGATAGATTATTATACTTAGAGAAATATTAGAGTGATAACACAAGAATATAGTCAATGTATAAATCCACTAAGTGTGGCTTGTTGCGGAATAACAAGACCACTGATCAATTACAAAAGATGTGAATGTGTAAAGTAAATTGGTAAGTACTCCTTTGCAAGATGATCTCTATTTATAATGTTATAGAGATCTTACATAATGAGCAAAGGAGTAACCGAAGGACTAAGCAAGGAAAATGACTAAGAACAAGGGATTTGATCTTAGTCCGTTACTATACTGAGTATCACTCAGTCCTTCTACTCAGTATCACTATCTGATACTGAGTACTGATACTGAGTTCCAATACTGATCACTCAGTATCAGACCTAAACTTAGCTATATTATTCTACATTTAAATCAAAGCTAGTTTAGGTTGTTTTGTTATCTTAAGATCTAAAGGAGCAAGGCTTTTTGCCTTAACACTCGTCCCGAACACCGAACTTCGGACCGAACACCACTTCGGCCCGAACATCCCTCTTCGGCCCGAACTCTTCAATATCCAAGATTGTGTGATAAAAGGTGTTATACTAAAACATTCATAACTTTCAGCTCGGGTGTCCGTTTCACGCCCACGAGTAACCAAAATAGCTGGTTCGTTCGTCACTGCCAAGAACAAGTTCGGCCCGAACTTTTCACTGTTCCCGGCCCGAACTTCATTTTCGGCCCGAACTTCAACCTCGGCCCGAACTTCAACCTCGGCCCGAACTCCGACCTCTGCCCGAACTTCAACCTCGGCCCGAACATCATCCTCGGCCCGAACACCGAACTTCGGCCCGAACACCACTTCAGCCCGAACACCACTTCGGCCCGAACATCCCTCTTCGGCCCGAACTCTTCAATATCCAAGATTGTGTGACAAAAGGTGCTATACTAAAAATTCATAACTTTCAGCTCGGGTGTCCGTTTCACGCCCACGAGTAACCAAAATAGTTGGTTCGTTCGTCACTGCCAAGAACAAGTTCGGCCCGAACTCTTCACTGTTCCCGGCCCGAACTTCATTTTCAGCCCGAACTTCAACCTCGGCCCGGACTTCAACCTCGGCCCGAACTCCGACCTCGGCCCGAACTTCAACCTCGGCCCGAACATCATCCTCGGCCCGAACACCGAACTTCGGCCCGAACACCACGTCAGCCCGAACATCCCACTTCGGCCCGAACATACCTCTTCGGCCCGAACTCTTCAATATCCAAGATTGTCTGACAAAAGGTGCTATACTAAAACATTCATAACTTTCAGCTCGGGTGTCCGTTTCACGCCCACGAGTAACCAAAATAGCTGGTTCGTTCGTCACTGCCAAGATCAAGTTCGGCCCGAACTCTTCACTGTTCCCGGCCCGAACTTCATTTTCGGCCCGAACTTCAACCTCGGCCCGAACTTCAACCTCGGCCCGAACTCCGACCTCGGCCCGAACTTCAACCTCGGCCCGAACATCATCCTCGGCCCGAACACTGAACTTCGGCCCGAACACCACTTCGGCCTGAACACCACTTCGGCCCGAACATCCCACTTCGGCCCGAACACCACTTCGGCCCGAACATCACTCTTCGGCCCGAACTCTTCAATATCCAAGATTGTGTGACAAAAGGTGCTATACTAAAACAATCATAACTTTTAGTTCGGGTGTCCGTTTCACGCCCACGAGTAAGCAAAATAGCTGGATCGTTCGTCACTGCCAAGAACAAGTTCGGCCCGAACTCTTCACTGTTCCCGGCCCGAACTTCATTTTCGGCCCGAACTTCAACCTCGGCCCGAACTCCGACCTCGGCCCGAACTTCAACCTCGGCCCGAACATCATCCTCGGCCCGAACACCGAACTTCGGCCCGATCACCACTTCGGCCCGAACATCCCACTTCGACCCGAACACCACTTCGGCCCGAACATCCCTCTTCGGCCCGAACTCTTCAATATCCAAGATTGTGTGACAAAAGGTGCTATACTAAAACATTCATAACTTTCAGCTCGGGTGTCCGTTTCACGCCCACGAGTAACCAAAATAGCTGGTTCGTTCATCACTGCCAAGAACAAGTTCGGCCCGAACTCATCACTGTTCCCGGCCGAACTTCATTTTCGGCCCGAACTTCAACCTCGGCCCGAACTTCAACCTCGGCCCGAACTCCGACCTCGGCCCGAACTTCAACCTCGGCCCGAACATCATCCTCGTCCCGAACACCGAACTTCGGCCCGAACACCACTTCGGCCCGAACATCCCTCTTCGGCCCGAACTCTTCAATATCCAAGATTGTGTGACAAAATGTGTTATACTAAAATATTCATAACTTTCAGCTCGGGTGTCCGTTTCACGCCCACGTGTAACCAAAATAGCTGGTTCATTCGACACTGCCAAGAACAAGTTCGGCTCGAACTCTTCACTGTTCCCGGCCCGAACTTCATTTTCGGCCCGAACTTCAACCTCGGCCCGAACTTCAACCTCGGCCCGAACTCCGACCTCTGCCCGAACTTCAGCCTCGGCCCGAACATCATCCTCGGCCCGAACACCGAACTTCGGCCCGAACACCACTTCGGCCCGAACACCACTTCGGGCTGAACATCCCTCTTCAGCCCGAACTCTTCAATATCCTAGATTGTGTGACAAAAGGTGCTATACTAAAACATTCATAACTTTCAGCTCGGGTGTCCGTTTCACGCCCACGAGTAACCAAAATAGTTGGTTCGTTCGTCACTGCCAAGAACAAGTTCGGCCCGAACTCTTCACTGTTCCCGGCTCGAACTTCATTTTCAGCCCGAACTTCAACCTCGGCCCGAACTCCGACCTCGGCCCGAACTCCGACCTCGGCCCGAACTTCAACCTCGGCCCGAACATCATCCTCGGCCCGAACACCGAACTTCGGCCCGAACACCACTTCAGCCCGAACATCCCACTTCGGCCCGAACATACCTCTTCGGCCCGAACTCTTCAATATCCAAGATTGTGTGACAAAAGGTGCTATACTAAAACATTCATAACTTTCAGCTCGGGTGTCCGTTTCACGCCCACGAGTAACCAAAATAGCTAGTTCGTTCGTCACTGCCAAGATCAAGTTCGGCCCGAACTCTTCACTGTTCCCGGCCTGAACTTCATTTTCGGCCCGAACTTCAACCTCGGCCCGAACTCCGACCTCGGCCCGAACTTCAACATCGGCCCGAACATCATCCTCGGCCCGAACACCGAACTTTGGCCCGAACACCACTTCGGCCCGAACACCACTTCGGCCCGAACATCCCACTTCGGCCCGAACACCACTTCGGCCCGAACATCACTCTTCGGCCCGAACTCTTCAATATCCAAGATTGTGTGACAAAAGGTGCTATATTAAAACAATCATAATTTTTAGTTCGGGTGTCCTTTTCACGCCCACGAGTAAGCAAAATAGCTGGTTCGTTCGTCACTGACAAGAACAAGTTCGGCCCGAACTCTTCACTGTTCCCGGCCCGAACTTCATTTTCGGCCCGAACTTCAACCTCGGCCCGAACTCCGACCTCGGCCCGAACTTCCACCTCGGCCCGAACATCATCCTCGGCCCGAACACCGAACTTCGGCCCGATCACCACTTCGGCCCGAACATCACACTTCGACCCGAACACCACTTCGGCCCGAACATCCCTCTTCGGCACGAACTCTTCAATATCCAAGATTGTGTGACAAAAGGTGCTATACTAAAACATTCATAACTTTCAGCTCAGGTGTCCGTTTCACGCCCACGAGTAACCAAAATAGCTGGTTCGTTCGTCACTGCCAAGAACAAGTTCGGCCCGAACTCTTCACTGTTCCCGGCCCGAACTTCATTTACGGCCCGAACTTCAACCTCGGTCCGAACTCCGACCTCGGCCCGAACTTCAACCTCAGCCCGAACATCATCCTAGGCCCGAACACCACTTCGGCCCGAACACCACTTCGGCCCGAACATCCCACTTCGGCCCGAACACCACTTCGGCCCGAACATCCCTCTTCGGCCCGAACTCTTTAATATCCAAGACTGTGTGACAAAAGGTGCTATACTAAAACATTCATAACTTTCAGCTCGGGTGTCCGTTTCACGCCCACGAGGAACCAAAATAGCTGGTTCATTCGTCACTGCCAAGAACAAGTTCGGCCCGAACTCTTCACTGTTCCCGGCCCGAACTTCATTTTCGGCCTGAACTTCAACCTCGGCCCGAACATCAACCTCAGCCCGAACATCATTCTCGGCCCGAACACCGAATTTTGGCCCGAACACTACTTCGGCCCGAACATCCCAGTTCGGCCCGAACACCACTTCGGCCCGAACATCCTTCTTCGGCCCGAACTCTTCAATATCCAAGACTGTGTGACAAAAGGTGTTATACTAAAACATTCATAACTTTCAGCTCGGGTTTCCGTTTCACGCCCACGAGTAACCAAAATAGCTGGTTCGTTCGTCACTGCCAAGAACTAGTTCGGCCCGAACTCATCACTGTTCCCGGCCGAACTTCATTTTCGGCCCGAACTTCAACCTCGGCCCGAACTTCAACCTCGGCCCGAACTCTGACCTCGGCACGAACTTCAACCTCGGCCCAAACATCATCCTCGTCCCGAACACCGAACTTCGGCCCGAACACCACTTCGGCCCGAACATCCCTCTTCGGCCCGAACTCTTTAATATCCAAGACTGTGTGACAAAAGGTGCTATACTAAAACATTCATAACTTTCAGCTCGGGTGTCCGTTTCACGCCCACGAGTAACCAAAATAGCTGGTTCATTCGTCACTGCCAAGAACAAGTTCGGCCCGAACTCTTCACTGTTCCCGGCCCGAACTTCATTTTCGGCCTGAACTTCAACCTCGGCCCGAACATCAACCTCGGCCCGAACTCCGACCTCGGCCCGAACATCATTCTCGGCCCGAACACCGAACTTCGGCCCGAACACTACTTCGGCCCGAACATCCCACTTCGGCCCGAACACCACTTCGGCCCGAACATCCTTCTTCGGCCCGAACTCTTCAATATCCAAGATTGTGTGACAAAAGGTGCTATACTAAAACATTCATAACTTTCAGCTCGGGTGTCCGTTTCACGCCCACGAGAAACCAAAATAGCTGGTTCGTTCGTCACTGTCAAGAACAAGTTCGGCCCGAACTCTTCACTGTTCCCGGCCCGAACTTCATTTTCGGCCCGAACTTCAACCTCGGCCCGAACTTAAACCTCGGCCCGAACTTCGACCTCGGCCCGAACTTCAACCTCGGCCCGAACATCATCCTCGGCCCGAACACCGAACTTCGTCCCGAACACCACTTCGGCCCGAACACCACTTCGGCCCGAACACCACTTCGGCCCGAACATCCCACTTTGGCCTGAACATCCCACTTCGGCCCGAACACCACTTCGGCCCGAACATCCATCTTCGGCCCGAACTCTTCAATATCCAAGATTGTGTAACAAAAGGTGCTATACTAAACATTCATAACTTTCAGCTCGGGTGTCCGTTTCACGCCCACGAGTAACCAACATAGCTGGTTCGTTCGTCACTGCCTAGAACAAGTTCGGCCCGAACTCCTCACTATTCCCGGCCCGAACTTCATTTACGGCAAGAACTTCAACCTCGGCGCGAACTCCGACCTCGGCCCGAACTTCAACCTCGGCCCGAACATCATCCTAGGCCCGAACACCACTTCGGCCCGAACACCACTTCGGCCCGAACATCCCACTTCGGCCCGAACACCACTTCGGCCCGAACATCCCTCTTCGGCCCGAACTCTTCAATATCCAAGATTGTGTGACAAAAGTTGCTATACTAAAACATTCATAACTTTCAGCTCGGGTGTCCGTTTCACGCCCACGAGTAACCAAAATAGCTGGTTCGTTCGTCACTGCCAAGAACAAGTTCGGCCTGAACTCTTCACTGTTCCCGGCCCGAACTTCATTTTCGGCCCGAACTTCAACCTCGGCCCGAACTCCGACCTCGGCCCGAACTTCAACCTCGGCCCGAACATCATCCTCGGCCCGAACACCGAACTTCGGCCCGAACACCACTTCAGCCCGAACATCCCTCTTCGGCCCGAACTCTTCAATATCCAAGATTGTGTGACAAAATGTGCTATACTAAAACATTCATAACTTTCAGCTCGGGTGTCCGTCGCACGCCCACGAGGAACCAAAATAGGTGGTTCATTCGTCACTGCCAAGAACAAGTTCGGCCCGAACTCTTCACTGTTCCCGGCCCGAACTTCATTTTCGGCCTGAACTTCAACCTCGGCCCGAACATCAACCTCGGCCCGAACTCCGACCTCGGCCCGAACATCATTCTCGGCCCGAACACCAAACTTCGGCCCGAACACTACTTCGGCCCGAACATCCCAGTTCGGCCCGAACATCCCAGTTCGGCCCGAACACCACTTCGGCCCGAACATCCTTCTTCGGCCCGAACTCTTCAATATCCAAGATTGTGTGACAAAAGGTGCTATACTAAAACATTCATAACTTTCAGCTCGGATTTCCGTTTCACGCCCACGAGTAACCAAAATAGCTGGTTCGTTCGTCACTTCCAAGAACAAGTTCGGCCCGAACTTTTCACTGTTCCCGGCCCGAACCTCATTTTCGGCCCGAACTTCAACCTCGGCCCGAACTTCAACCTCGGCCCGAACTCTGACCTCTGCCCTAACTTCAACCTTGGCCCGAACATCATCCTCGGCCCGAACACCGAACTTCGGCCCGAACACCACTTCGGCCCGAACACCACTTCGGCCCGAACATCCCACTTCGGCCCGAACACCACTTCGGCCCGAACATCCCTCTTCGGCCCGAACTCTTCAATATCCAAGATTGTGTGACAAAAGGTGCTATACTAAAAATTCATAACTTTCAGCTCGGGTGTCCGTTTCACGCCCACGAGTAACCAAAATAGCTGGTTCGTTCGAAACTGCCAAGAACAAGTTCGGCTCGAACTCATCACTGTTCCCGGCCGAACTTCAACCTCGGCCCGAACTACAACCTCGGCCCGAACTCCGACCTCGGCCCGAACTTCAACCTCGGCCCGAACATCATCCTCGTCCCGAACACCGAACTTCGGCCCGAACACCACTTCGGCCCGAACATCCCACTTCGGCCCGAACACCACTTCGGGCTGAACATCCCTCTTCGGCCCGAACTCTTCAATATCCTAGATTGTGTGACAAAAGGTGCTATACTAAAACATTCATAACTTTCAGCTCGGGTGTCCGTTTCACGCCCACGAGTAACCAAAATAGCTAGTTCGTTCGTCACTGCCAAGAACAAGTTCGGCCCGAACTCTTCACTGTTCCCGGCCCGAACTTCATTTTCAGCCCGAACTTCAACCTCGGCCCGAACTTCAACCTCGGCCCGAACTCCGACCTCGGCCCGAACTCCGACCTCGGCCCGAACTTCAACCTCGGCCCGAACATCATCCTCGGCCCGAACACCGAACTTCGGCCCGAACACCACTTCAGCCCGAACATCCCACTTCGGCCCGAACATACCTCTTCGGCCCGAACTCTTCAATATCCAAGATTGTGTGACAAAAGGTGCTATACTAAAACATTCATAACTTTCAGCTCGGGTGTCCGTTTCACGCCCACGAGTAACCAAAATAGCTGGTTCGTTCGTCACTGCCAAGATCAAGTTCGGCCCGAACTCTTCACTGTTCCCGGCCCGAACTTCATTTTCGGCCCGAACTTCAACCTCGGCCCGAACTTCAACCTCGGCCCGAACTCCGACCTCGGCCCGAACTTCAACATCGGCCCGAACATCATCCTCGGCCCGAACACGGAACTTCGGCCCGAACACCACTTCGGCCCGAACACCAGTTCGGCCCGAACATCCCACTTCGGCCCGAACACTACTTCGGCCCGAACATCACTCTTCGGCCCGAACTCTTCAATATCCAAGATTGTGTGACAAAAGGTGCTATACTAAAACAATCATAACTTTTAGTTCGGGTGTCCTTTTCACGCCCACGAGTAAGCAAAATAGCTGGTTCGTTCGTCACTGCCAAGAACAAGTTCGGCCCGAACTCTTCACTGTTCCCGGCCCGAACTTCATTTTCGGCCCGAACTTCAACCTCGGCCCGAACTCCGACCTCGGCCCGAACTTCAACCTCGGCCCGAACATCATCCTCGGCCCGAACACCGAACTTCAGCCCGATCACCACTTCGGCCCGAACATCCCACTTCGACCCGAACACCACTTCGGCCCGAACATCCCTCTTCGGCCCGAACTCTTCAATATCCAAGATTGTGTGACAAAAGGTGCTATACTAAAACATTCATAACTTTCAGCTCGGGTGTCCGTTTCACGCCCACGAGTAACCAAAATAGCTGGTTCGTTCGTCACTGCCAAGAACAAGTTCGGCCTGAACTCTTCACTGTTCCCGGCCCGAACTTCATTTTCGGCCCGAACTTCAACCTCGGCCCGAACTCCGACCTCGGCCCGAACTTCAACCTCGGCCCGAACATCATCCTCGGCCCGAACACCGAACTTCGGCCCGAACACCACTTCAGCCCGAACATCCCTCTTCGGCCCGAACTCTTCAATATCCAAGATTGTGTGACAAAATGTGCTATACTAAAACATTCATAACTTTCAGCTCGGGTGTCCGTTTCACGCCCACGAGTAACCAAAATAGCTGGTTCGTTCGTCACTGCCAAGAACAAGTTCGGCCCGAACTCATCACTGTTCCCGGCCGAACTTCATTTTCGGCCCGAACTTCAACCTCGGCCCGAACTTCAACCTCGGCCCGAACTCTGACCTCGGCACGAACTTCAACCTCGGCCCGAACATCATCCTCGTCCCGAACACCGAACTTCGGCCCGAACACCACTTCGGCCCGAACATCCCTCTTCGGCCCGAACTCTTTAATATCCAAGACTGTGTGACAAAAGGTGCTATACTAAAACATTCATAACTTTCAGCTCGGGTGTCCGTTTCACGCCCACGAGTAACCAAAATAGCTGGTTCATTCGTCACTGCCAAGAACAAGTTCGGCCCGAACTCTTCACTGTTCCCGGCCCGAACTTCATTTTCGGCCTGAACTTCAACCTCGGCCCGAACATCAACCTCGGCCCGAACTCCGACCTCGGCCCGAACATCATTCTCGGCCCGAACACCGAACTTCGGCCCGAACACTACTTCGGCCCGAACATCCCACTTCGGCCCGAACACCACTTCGGCCCGAACATCCTTCTTCGGCCCGAACTCTTCAATATCCAAGATTGTGTGACAAAAGGTGCTATACTAAAACATTCATAACTTTCAACTCGGGTGTCCGTTTCACGCCCACGAGAAACCAAAATAGCTGGTTCGTTCGTCACTGTCAAGAACAAGTTCGGCCCGAACTCTTCACTGTTCCCGGCCCGAACTTCATTTTCGGCCCGAACTTCAACCTCGGCCCGAACTTAAACCTCGGCCCGAACTTCGACCTCGGCCCGAACTTCAACCTCGGCCCGAACATCATCCTCGGCCCGAACACCGAACTTCGTCCCGAACACCACTTCGGCCCGAACACCACTTCGGCCCGAACACCACTTCAGCCCGAACATCCCACTTTGGCCTGAACATCCCACTTCGGCCCGAACACCACTTCGGCCCGAACATCCATCTTCGGCCCGAACTCTTCAATATCCAAGATTGTGTAACAAAAGGTGCTATACTAAACATTCATAACTTTCAGCTCGGGTGTCCGTTTCACGCCCACGAGTAACCAACATAGCTGGTTCGTTCGTCACTGCCAAGAACAAGTTCGGCCCGAACTCCTCACTATTCCCGGCCCGAACTTCATTTACGGCAAGAACTTCAACCTCGGCCCGAACTCCGACCTCGGCCCGAACTTCAACCTCGGCCCGAACATCATCCTAGGCCCGAACACCACTTCGGCCCGAACACCTCTTCGGCCCGAACATCCCACTTCGGCCCGAACACCACTTCGGCCCGAACATCCCTCTTCGGCCCGAACTCTTCAATATCCAAGATTGTGTGACAAAAGTTGCTATACTAAAACATTCATAACTTTCAGCTCGGGTGTCCGTTTCACGCCCACGAGTAACCAAAATAGCTGGTTCGTTCGTCACTGCCAAGAACAAGTTCGGCCTGAACTCTTCACTGTTCCCGGCCCGAACTTCATTTTCGGCCCGAACTTCAACCTCGGCCCGAACTCCGACCTCGGCCCGAACTTCAACCTCGGCCCGAACATCATCCTCGGCCCGAACACCGAACTTCGGCCCGAACACCACTTCAGCCCGAACATCCCTCTTCGGCCCGAACTCTTCAATATCCAAGATTGTGTGACAAAATGTGCTATACTAAAACATTCATAACTTTCAGCTCGGGTGTCCGTCTCACGCCCACGAGGAACCAAAATAGGTGGTTCATTCGTCACTGCCAAGAACAAGTTCGGCCCGAACTCTTCACTGTTCCCGGCCCGAACTTCATTTTCGGCCTGAACTTCAACCTCGGCCCGAACATCATCCTCGGCCCGAACTCCGACCTCGGCCCGAACATCATTCTCGGCCCGAACACCGAACTTCGGCCCGAACACTACTTCGGCCCGAACATCCCAGTTCGGCCCGAACATCCCAGTTCGGCCCGAACACCACTTCGGCCCGAACATCCTTCTTCGGCCCGAACTCTTCAATATCCAAGATTGTGTGACAAAAGGTGCTATACTAAAACATTCATAACTTTCAGCTCGGGTTTCCGTTTCACGCCGACGAGTAACCAAAATAGCTGGTTCGTTCGTCACTGCCAAGAACAAGTTCGGCCCGAACTTTTCACTGTTCCCGGCCCGAACCTCATTTTCGGCCCGAACTTCAACCTCGGCCCGAACTTCAACCTCGGCCCGAACTCCGACCTCTGCCCTAACTTCAACCTCGGCCCGAACATCATCCTCGGCCCGAACACCGAACTTCGGCCCGAACACCACTTCGGCCCGAACACCACTTCGGCCCGAACATCCCACTTCGGCCCGAACACCACTTCGGCCCGAACATCCTTCTTCGGCCCGAACTCTTCAATATCCAAGATTGTGTGACAAAAGGTGCTATACTAAAAATTCATAACTTTCAGCTCGGGTGTCCGTTTCACGCCCACGAGTAACCAAAATAGTTGGTTCGTTCGACACTGCCAAGAACAAGTTCGGCTCGAACTCATCACTGTTCCCGGCCGAACTTCAACCTCGGCCCGAACTTCAACCTCGGCCCGAACTCCGACCTCGGCCCGAACTTCAACCTCGGCCCGAACATCATCCTCGTCCCGAACACCGAACTTCGGCCCGAACACCACTTCGGCCCGAACATCCCACTTCGGCCCGAACACCACTTCGGGCTGAACATCCCTCTTCGGCACGAACTCTTCAATATCCTAGATTGTGTGACAAAAGGTGCTATACTAAAACATTCATAACTTTCAGCTCGGGTGTCCGTTTCACGCCCACGAGTAACCAAAATAGCTAGTTCGTTCGTCACTGCCAAGAACAAGTTCGGCCCGAACTCTTCACTGTTCCCGGCCCGAACTTCATTTTCAGCCCGAACTTCAACCTCGGCCCGAATTTCAACCTCGGCCCGAACTCCGACCTCGGCCCGAACTCCGACCTCGGCCCGAGCTTCAACCTCGGCCCGAACATCATCCTCGGCCCGAACACCGAACTTCGGCCCGAACACCACTTCAGCCCGAACATCCCACTTCGGCCCGAACATACCTCTTCGGCCCGAACTCTTCAATATCCAAGATTGTGTGACAAAAGGTGCTATACTAAAACATTCATAACTTTCAGCTCGGGTGTCCGTTTCACGCCCACGAGTAACCAAAATAGCTGGTTCGTTCGTCACTGCCAAGATCAAGTTCGGCCCGAACTCTTCACTGTTCCCGGCCCGAACTTCATTTTCGGCCCGAACTTCAACCTCGGCCCGAACTCCGACCTCGGCCCGAACTTCAACATCGGCCCGAACATCATCCTCGGCCCGAACACGGAACTTCGGCCCGAACACCACTTCGGCCCGAACACCACTTCGGCCCGAACATCCCACTTCGGCCCGAACACCACTTCGGCCCGAACATCACTCTTCGGCCCGAACTCTTCAATATCCAAGATTGTGTGACAAAAGGTGCTATACTAAAACAATCATAACTTTTAGTTCGGGTGTCCTTTTCACGCCCACGAGTAAGCAAAATAGCTGGTTCGTTCGTCACTGCCAAGAACAAGTTCGGCCCGAACTCTTCACTGTTCCCGGCCCGAACTTCATTTTCGGCCCGAACTTCAACCTCGGCCCGAACTCCGACCTCGGCCCGAACTTCAACCTCGGCCCGAACATCATCCTCGGCCCGAACACCGAACTTCAGCCCGATCACCACTTCGGCCCGAACATCCCACTTCGACCCGAACACCACTTCGGCCCGAACATCCCTCTTCGGCCCGAACTCTTTAATATCCAAGATTGTGTGACAAAAGGTGCTATACTAAAACATTCATAACTTTCAGCTCGGGTGTCCGTTTCACGCCCACGAGTAACCAAAATAGCTGGTTCGTTCGTCACTGCCAAGAACAAGTTCGGCCTGAACTCTTCACTGTTCCCGGCCCGAACTTCATTTTCGGCCCGAACTTCAACCTCGGCCCGAACTCCGACCTCGGCCCGAACTTCAACCTCGGCCCGAACATCATCCTCGGCCCGAACACCGAACTTCGGCCCGAACACCACTTCAGCCCGAACATCCCTCTTCGGCCCGAACTCTTCAATATCCAAGATTGTGTGACAAAATGTGCTATACTAAAACATTCATAACTTTCAGCTCGGGTGTCCGTTTCACGCCCACGAGGAACCAAAATAGCTGGTTCATTCGTCACTGCCAAGAACAAGTTCGGCCCGAACTCTTCACTGTTCCCGGCCCGAACTTCATTTTCGGCCTGAACTTCAAACTCGGCCCGAACATCAACCTCGGCCCGAACTCCGACCTCGGCCCGAACATCATTCTCGGCCCGAACACCGAACTTCGGCCCGAACACTACTTCGGCCCGAACATCCTAGTTCGGCCCGAACACCACTTCGGCCCGAACATCCTTCTTCGGCCCGAACTCTTCAATATCCAAGATTGTGTGACAAAAGGTGCTATACTAAAACATTCATAACTTTCAGCTCGGGTTTCCGTTTCACGCCCACAAGTAACCAAAATAGCTGGTTCGTTCGTCACTGCCAAGAACAAGTTCGGCCCGAACTTTTCACTGTTCCCGGCCCGAACCTCATTTTCGGCCCGAACTTCAACCTCGGCCCGAACTCCGACCTCTGCCCTAACTTCAACCTCGGCCCGAACATCATCCTCGGCCCGAACACCGAACTTCGGCCCGAACACCACTTCGGCCCGAACATCCCACTTCGGCCCGAACACCACTTCGGCCCGAACATCCCACTTCGGCCCGAACACCACTTCGGCCCGAACACCACTTCGGCCCGAACACCACCTCGGCCCGAACATCATTCTCGGCCCGAACACCGAACTTCGGCCCGAACACCACTTCGGCCCGAACATCCCACTTCGGCCCGAACACCACTTCGGGCACATCCCTCTTCGGCCCGAACTCTTCAATATCCTAGATTGTGTGACAAAAGGTGCTATACTAAAACATTCATAACTTTCAGCTCGGGTGTCCGTTTCACGCCCACGAGTAACCAAAATAGCTGGTTCGTTCGTCACTGCCAAGAACAAGTTCGGCCCGAACTCTTCACTGTTCCCGGCCCGAACTTCATTTTCAGCCCGAACTTCAACCTCAGCCCGAACTTCAACCTCGGCCCGAACTCCGACCTCGGCCCGAACTCCGACCTCGGCCCGAACTTCAACCTCGGCCCGAACATCATCCTCGGCCCGAACACCGAACTTCGGCCCGAACACCACTTCAGCCCCAACATCCCACTTCGGCCCGAACATACCTCTTCGGCCCGAACTCTTCAATATCCAAGATTGTGTGACAAAAGGTGCTATACTAAAACATTCATAACTTTCAGCTCGGGTGTCCGTTTCACGCCCACGAGTAACCAAAATAGCTGGTTCGTTCGTCACTGCCAAGATCAAGTTCGGCCCGAACTCTTCACTGTTCCCGGCCCGAACTTCATTTTCGGCCCGAATTTCAACCTCGGCCCGAACTTCAACCTCGGCCTGAACTCCGACCTCGGCCCGAACTTCAACATCGGCCTGAACATCATCCTCGGCCCGAACACCGAACATTGGCCCGAACACCACTTCGGCCCGAACACCACTTCGGCCCGAACATCCCACTTCGGCCCGAACACCACTTCGGCCCGAACATCACTCTTCGGCCCGAACTCTTCAATATCCAAGATTGTGTGACAAAAGGTGCTATACTAAAACAATCATAACTTTTAGTTCGGGTGTCCTTTTCACGCCCACGAGTAAGCAAAATAGCTAGTTCGTTCATCACTGCCAAGAACAAGTTCGGCCCGACCTCTTCACTGTTCCCGGCCCGAACTTCATTTTCGGCCCGAACTTCAACCTCGGCCCGAACTCCGACCTCGGCCCGAACTTCAACCTCGGCCCGAACATCATCCTCGGCCCGAACACCGAACTTCGGCCCGATCACCACTTCGGCCCGAACATCCCACTTCGACCCGAACACCACTTCGGCCCGAACATCCCTCTTCGGCCCGAACTCTTCAATATCCAAGACTGTGTGACAAAAGGTGCTATACTAAAACATTCATAACTTTCAGCTCGGGTTTCCGTTTCACGCCCACGAGTAACCAAAATAGCTGGTTCGTTCGTCACTGCCAAGAACAAGTTCCCGGCCCGAACTTCATTTTCGGCCCGAACTTCAACCTCGGCCCGAACTTCAACCTCGGCCCGAACTCCGACCTCTGCCCGAACTTCAACCTCGGCCCGAACATCATCCTCGGCCCGAACACCGAACTTCGGCCCGAACTCCACTTCGGCCCGAACATCCCACTTCGGCCCGAACACCACTTCGGCCCGAACATCCCTCTTCGGCCCGAACTCTTCAATATCCAAGATTGTGTGACAAAAGGTGCTATACTAAAAATTCATAACTTTCAGCTCGGGTGTCCGTTTCACGCCCACGAGTAACCAAAATAGCTGGTTCGTTCGTCACTGCCAAGAACAAGTTCGGCCCGAACTCATCACTGTTCCCGGCCGAACTTCATTTTCGGCCCGAACTTCAACCTCGGCCCGAACTTCAAACTCGGCCCGAACTCTGACCTCGGCACGAACTTCAACCTCGGCCCGAACATCATCCTCGTCCCGAACACCGAACTTCGGCCCGAACACCACTTCGGCCCGAACATCCCTCTTCGGCCCGAACTCTTTAATATCCAAGACTGTGTGACAAAAGGTGCTATACTAAAACATTCATAACTTTCAGCTCGGGTGTCCGTTTCAAGCCCACGAGTAACCAAAATAGCTGGTTCATTCGTCACTGCCAAAACAAGTTCGGCCCGAACTCTTCACTGTTCCCGGCCCGAACTTCATTTTCGGCCTGAATTTCAACCTCGGCCCGAACATCAACCTCGGCCCGAACTCCGACCTCGGCCCGAACATCATTCTCGGCCCGAACACCGAACTTCGGCCCGAACACTACTTCGGCCCGAACATCCCACTTCGGCCCGAACACCACTTCGGCCCGAACATCCTTCTTCGGCCCGAACTCTTCAATATCCAAGATTGTGTGACAAAAGGTGCTATACTAAAACATTCATAACTTTCAGCTCGGGTGTCCGTTTCACGCCCACGAGAAACCAAAATAGCTGGTTCGTTCGTCACTGCCAAGAACAAGTTCGGCCCGAACTCTTCACTGTTCCCGGCCCGAACTTCATTTTCGGCCCGAACTTCAACCTCGGCCCGAACTTAAACCTCGGCCCGAACTTCGACCTCGGCCCGAACTTCAACCTCGGCCCGAACATCATCCTCGGCCCGAACACCGAACTTCGGCCCGAACACCACTTCGGCCCGAACACCACTTCGGCCCGAACACCACTTCGGCCCGAACACCACTTCGGCCCGAACATCCCACTTTGGCCTGAACATCCCACTTCGGCCCGAACACCACTTCGGCCCGAACATCCATCTTCGGCCCGAACTCTTCAATATCCAAGATTGTGTAACAAAAGGTGCTATACTAAACATTCATAACTTTCAGCTCGGGTGTCCGTTTCACGCCCACGAGTAACCAAAATAAATGGTTCGTTCGTCACTGCCAAGAACAAGTTCGGCCCGAACTCTTCACTGTTCCCGGCCCGAACTTCATTTTCGGCCCGAACTTCAACATCGGCCCAAACTTCAACCTCGGCCCGAACTTCAACCTCGGCCCGAACATCATCCTCGGCCCGAACACGGAACTTCGGCCCGAACACCACTTCGGCCCGAACACCACTTCGGCCCGAACATCCCACTTCGGCCCGAACACCACTTCGGCCCAAACATCCCTCTTCGGCCCGAACTCTTCAATATCCAAGATTGTGTGACAAAAGGTGCTATACTAAAACATTCATAACTTTCAGCTCGGGTGTCCGTTTCACGCCCACGAGTAACCAAAATAGCTGGTTCGTTCGTCACTGCCAAGAACAAGTTCGGCCCGAACTTTTCACTGTTCCCGGCCCGAACCTCATTTTCGGCCCGAACTTCAACCTCGGCCCGAACTCCGACCTCTGCCCTAACTTCAACCTCGGCCCGAACATCATCCTCGGCCCGAACACCGAACTTCGGCCCGAACACCACTTCGGCCCGAACATCCCACTTCGGCCCGAACACCACTTCGGCCCGAACATCCCACTTCGGCCCGAACACCACTTCGGCCCGAACACCACTTCGGCCCGAACACCACCTCGGCCCGAACATCATTCTCGGCCCGAACACCGAACTTCGGCCCGAACACCACTTCGGCCCGAACATCCCACTTCGGCCCGAACACCACTTCGGGCACATCCCTCTTCGGCCCGAACTCTTCAATATCCTAGATTGTGTGACAAAATGTGCTATACTAAAACATTCATAACTTTCAGCTCGGGTGTCCGTTTCACGCCCACGAGTAACCAAAATAGCTGGTTCGTTCGTCACTGCCAAGAACAAGTTCGGCCCGAACTCTTCACTGTTCCCGGCCCGAACTTCATTTTCAGCCCGAACTTCAACCTCAGCCCGAACTTCAACCTCGGCCCGAACTCCGACCTCGGCCCGAACTCCGACCTCGGCCCGAACTTCAACCTCGGCCCGAACATCATCCTCGGCCCGAACACCGAACTTCGGCCCGAACACCACTTCAGCCCCAACATCCCACTTCGGCCCGAACATACCTCTTCGGCCCGAACTCTTCAATATCCAAGATTGTGTGACAAAAGGTGCTATACTAAAACATTCATAACTTTCAGCTCGGGTGTCCGTTTCACGCCCACGAGTAACCAAAATAGCTGGTTCGTTCGTCACTGCCAAGATCAAGTTTGGCCCGAACTCTTCACTGTTCCCGGCCCGAACTTCATTTTCGGCCCGAATTTCAACCTCGGCCCGAACTCCGACCTCGGCCCGAACTTCAACATCGGCCTGAACATCATCCTCGGCCCGAACACCGAACATTGGCCCGAACACCACTTCGGCCCGAACACCACTTCGGCCCGAACATCCCACTTCGGCCCGAACACCACTTCGGCCCGAACATCACTCTTCGGCCCGAACTCTTCAATATCCAAGATTGTGTGACAAAAGGTGCTATACTAAAACAATCATAACTTTTAGTTCGGGTGTCCTTTTCACGCCCACGAGTAAGCAAAATAGCTAGTTCGTTCATCACTGCCAAGAACAAGTTCGGCCCGACCTCTTCACTGTTCCCGGCCCGAACTTCATTTTCGGCCCGAACTTCAACCTCGGCCCGAACTCCGACCTCGGCCCGAACTTCAACCTCGGCCCGAACATCATCCTCGGCCCGAACACCGAACTTCGGCCCGATCACCACTTCGGCCCGAACATCCCACTTCGACCCGAACACCACTTCGGCCCGAACATCCCTCTTCGGCCCGAACTCTTCAATATCCAAGACTGTGTGACAAAAGGTGCTATACTAAAACATTCATAACTTTCAGCTCGGGTTTCCGTTTCACGCCCACGAGTAACCAAAATAGCTGGTTCGTTCGTCACTGCCAAGAACAAGTTCCCGGCCCGAACTTCATTTTCGGCCCGAACTTCAACCTCGGCCCGAACTTCAACCTCGGCCCGAACTCCGACCTCTGCCCGAACTTCAACCTCGGCCCGAACATCATCCTCGGCCCGAACACCGAACTTCGGCCCGAACTCCACTTCGGCCCGAACATCCCACTTCGGCCCGAACACCACTTCGGCCCGAACATCCCTCTTCGGCCCGAACTCTTCAATATCCAAGATTGTGTGACAAAAGGTGCTATACTAAAAATTCATAACTTTCAGCTCGGGTGTCCGTTTCACGCCCACGAGTAACCAAAATAGCTGGTTCGTTCGTCACTGCCAAGAACAAGTTCGGCCCGAACTCATCACTGTTCCCGGCCGAACTTCATTTTCGGCCCGAACTTCAACCTCGGCCCGAACTTCAAACTCGGCCCGAACTCTGACCTCGGCACGAACTTCAACCTCGGCCCGAACATCATCCTCGTCCCGAACACCGAACTTCGGCCCGAACACCACTTCGGCCCGAACATCCCTCTTCGGCCCGAACTCTTTAATATCCAAGACTGTGTGACAAAAGGTGCTATACTAAAACATTCATAACTTTCAGCTCGGGTGTCCGTTTCAAGCCCACGAGTAACCAAAATAGCTGGTTCATTCGTCACTGCCAAAACAAGTTCGGCCCGAACTCTTCACTGTTCCCGGCCCGAACTTCATTTTCGGCCTGAATTTCAACCTCGGCCCGAACATCAACCTCGGCCCGAACTCCGACCTCGGCCCGAACATCATTCTCGGCCCGAACACCGAACTTCGGCCCGAACACTACTTCGGCCCGAACATCCCACTTCGGCCCGAACACCACTTCGGCCCGAACATCCTTCTTCGGCCCGAACTCTTCAATATCCAAGATTGTGTGACAAAAGGTGCTATACTAAAACATTCATAACTTTCAGCTCGGGTGTCCGTTTCACGCCCACGAGAAACCAAAATAGCTGGTTCGTTCGTCACTGCCAAGAACAAGTTCGGCCCGAACTCTTCACTGTTCCCGGCCCGAACTTCATTTTCGGCCCGAACTTCAACCTCGGCCCGAACTTAAACCTCGGCCCGAACTTCGACCTCGGCCCGAACTTCAACCTCGGCCCGAACATCATCCTCGGCCCGAACACCGAACTTCGGCCCGAACACCACTTCGGCCCGAACACCACTTCGGCCCGAACACCACTTCGGCCCGAACACCACTTCGGCCCGAACATCCCACTTTGGCCTGAACATCCCACTTCGGCCCGAACACCACTTCGGCCCGAACATCCATCTTCGGCCCGAACTCTTCAATACCCAAGATTGTGTAACAAAAGGTGCTATACTAAACATTCATAACTTTCAGCTCGGGTGTCCGTTTCACGCCCACGAGTAACCAAAATAAATGGTTCGTTCGTCACTGCCAAGAACAAGTTCGGCCCGAACTCTTCACTGTTCCCGGCCCGAACTTCATTTTCGGCCCGAACTTCAACATCGGCCCAAACTTCAACCTCGGCCCGAACTTCAACCTCGGCCCGAACATCATCCTCGGCCCGAACACGGAACTTCGGCCCGAACACCACTTCGGCCCGAACACCACTTCGGCCCGAACATCCCACTTCGGCCCGAACACCACTTCGGCCCAAACATCCCTCTTCGGCCCGAACTCTTCAATATCCAAGATTGTGTGACAAAAGGTGCTATACTAAAACATTCATAACTTTCAGCTCGGGTGTCCGTTTCACGCCCACGAGTAACCAAAATAGCTGGTTCGTTCGTCACTACCAAGAACAAGTTCGGCCCGAACTCTTCACTGTTCCCGGCCCGAACTTCATTTTCGGCCCGAACTTCAACCTCGGCCCGAACTCCGACCTCGGCCCGAACTTCAACCTCGGCCCGAACATCATCCTCGGCCCGAACACCGAACTTCGGCCCGATCACCACTTCGGCCCGAACATCCCACTTCGACCCGAACACCACTTCGGCCCGAACATCCCTCTTCGGCCCGAACTCTTCAATATCCAAGATTGTGTGACAAAAGGTGCTATACTAAAACATTCATAACTTTCAGCTCGGGTGTCCGTTTCACGCCCACGAGTAACCAAAATAGCTGGTTCGTTCGTCACTGCCAAGAACAAGTTCGGCCCGAACTCCTCACTGTTCCCGGCCCGAACTTCATTTACGGCAAGAACTTCAACCTCGGCCCGAACTCCGTCCTCGGCCCGAACTTCAACCTCGGCCCGAACATCATTCTAGGCCCGAACACCACTTCGGCCCGAACACCACTTCGGCCCGAACATCCCACTTCGGCCCGAACACCACTTCGGCCCGAACATCCCTCTTCGGCCCGAACTCTTCAATATCCAAGATTGTGTGACAAAAGTTGCTATACTAAAACATTCATAACTTTCAGCTCGGGTGTCCGTTTCACGCCCACGAGTAACCAAAATAGCTGGTTCGTTCGTCACTGCCAAGAACAAGTTCGGCCTTAACTCTTCACTGTTCCCGGCCCGAACTTCATTTTCGGCCCGAACTTCAACCTCGGCCCGAACTCCGACCTCGGCCTGAACTTCAACCTCGGCCCGAACATCATCCTCGGCCCGAACACCGAACTTCGGCCCGAACACCACTTCAGCCCGAACATCCCTCTTCGGCCCGAACTCTTCAATATCCAAGATTGTGTGACAAAATGTGCTATACTAAAACATTCATAACTTTCAGCTCGGGTGTCCGTTTCACGCCCACGAGGAACCAAAATAGCTGGTTCATTCGTCACTGCCAAGAACAAGTTCGGCCCGAACTCTTCACTGTTCCCGGCCCGAACTTCATTTTCGGCCTGAACTTCAACCTCGGCCCGAACATCAACCTCGGCCCGAACTCCGACCTCGGCCCGAACATCATTCTCGGCCCGAACACCGAACTTCGGCCCGAACACTACTTCGGCCCGAACATCCCAGTTCGGCCCGAACACCACTTCGGCCCGAACATCCTTCTTCGGCCCGAACTCTTCAATATCCAAGATTGTGTGACAAAAGGTGCTATACTAAAACATTCATAACTTTCAGCTCGGGTTTCCGTTTCACGCCCACGAGTAACCAAAATAGCTGGTTCGTTCGTCACAGCCAAGAACAAGTTCGGCCCGAACTTTTCACTGTTCCCGGCCCGAACCTCATTTTCGGCCCGAACTTCAACCTCGGCCCGAACATCAACCTCGGCCCGAACTCCGACCTCTGCCCTAACTTCAACCTCGGCCCGAACATCAACCTCGGCCCGAACTCCGACCTCGGCCCGAACATCATTCTCGGCCCGAACACCGAACTTCGGCCCGAACACTACTTCGGCCCGAACATCCCAGTTCGGCCCGAACACCACTTCGGCCCGAACATCCTTCTTCGGCCCGAACTCTTCAATATCCAAGATTGTGTGACAAAAGGTGCTATACTAAAAATTCATAACTTTCAGCTCGGGTGTCCATTTCACGCCCACGAGTAACCAAAATAGCTGGTTCGTTCGTCACTGCCAAGAACAAGTTCGGCCCGAACTCATCACTGTTCCCGGCCGAACTTCATTTTCGGCCCGAACTTCAACCTCGGCCCGAACTTCAACCTCGGCCCGAACTCCGACCTCGGCACGAACTTCAACCTCGGCCCGTACATCATCCTCGTCCAGAACACCGAACTTCGGCCCGAACACCACTTCGGCCCGAACATCCTTCTTCGGCCCGAACTCTTTAATATCCAAGACTGTGTGACAAAAGGTGCTATACTAAAACATTCATAACTTTCAGCTCGGGTGTCCGTTTCACGCCCACGAGAAACCAAAATAGCTGGTTCGTTCGTCACTGCCAAGAACAAGTTCGGCCCGAACTCTTCACTGTTCCCGGCCCGAACTTCATTTTCGGTCCGAACTTCAACCTCGGCCCGAACTTAAACCTCGGCCCGAACTCCGACCTCGGCCCGAACTTCAACCTCGGCCCGAACATCATCCTCGGCCCGAACACCGAACTTCGGCCCGAACACCACTTCGGCCCGAACATCCCACTTCGGCCCGAACACCACTTCGGCCCGAACATCCCTCTTCGGCCCGAACTCTTTAATATCCAAGATTGTGTGACAAAAGGTGTTATACTAAAACATTCATAACTTTCAGCTCGGGTGTCCGTTTCACGCACACGAGTAACCAAAATAGCTGGTTTGTTCGTCACTGCCAAGAACAAGTTCGGCCCGAACTTTTCACTGTTCCCGGCCCGAACTTCATTTTCGGCCCGAACTTCAACCTCGGCCCGAACTTCAACCTCGGCCCGAACTCCGACCTCTGCCCTAACTTCAACCTCGGCCCGAACATCATCCTCGGCCCGAACACCGAACTTCGGCCCGAACACCACTTCGGCCCGAACATCCGACTTCGGCCCGAACACCACTTCGGCCCGAACATCCCTCTTCGGCCCGAACTCTTCAATATCCAAGATTGTGTGACAAATGGTGCTATACTAAAAATTCATAACTTTCAACTCGGGTGTCCGTTTCACGCCCACGAGTAACCAAAATAGCTGGTTCGTTCGTCACTGCCAAGAACAAGTTCGGCCCGAACTCATCAGTGTTCCCGGCCGAACATCATTTTCGGCCCGAACTTCAACCTCGGCCCGAACTTCAACCTCGGCCCGAACTCCGACCTCGGCCCGAACTTCAACCTCGGCCCGAACTCCGACCTCGGCCCGAACTTCAACCTCGGCCCGAACATCATCCTCGTCCCGAACACCGAACTTCGGCCCGAACACCACTTCGGCCCGAACATCCCTCTTCGGCCCGAACTCTTCAATATCCAAGATTGTGTGACAAAAGGTGTTATACTAAAACATTCATAACTTTCAGCTCGGGTGTCCGTTTCACGCCCACGAGTAACCAAAATAGCTGGTTCGTTCGTCACTGCCAAGAACAAGTTCGGCCCGAACTTTTCACTGTTCCCGGCCCGAACTTCATTTTTGGCCCGAACTTCAACCTCGGCCCGAACTTCAACCTCGGCCCGAACTCCGACCTCTGCCCAAACATCATCCTCGGCCCGAACACCGAACTTCGGCCCGAACACCACTTCGGCCCGAACATCACTTCGGCCCGAACATTCCACTTCGGCCCGAACACCACTTCGGCCCGAACATCCCTCTTCGGCCCGAACTCTTCAATATCCAAGATTTTGTGACAAAAGGTGCTATACTAAAAATTCCTAACTTTCAGCTCGGGTGTCCGTTTCACGCCCACGAGTAACCAAAATAGCTGGTTCGTTCGTCACTGCCAAGAACAAGTTCGGCCCGAACTCATCACTGTTCCCGGCCGAACTTCATTTTCGGCTCGAACTTCAACCTCGGCCCGAACTCCGACCTCGGCCCGAACTTCAACCTCGGCCCGAACATCATCCTCGTCCCGAACACCGAACTTCAGCCCGAACACCACTTCGGCCCGAACATCCCACTTCGGCCCGAACACCACTTCGGGCTGAACATCCCTCTTCGGCCCGAACTCTTCAATATCCTAGATTGTGTGACAAAAGGTGCTATACTAAAACATTCATAACTTTCAGCTCGGGTGTCCGTTTCACGCCCACGAGTAACCAACATAGCTGGTTCGTTTGTCACTGCCAAGAACAAGTTCGGCCCAAACTCTTCAATGTTCCCGGCCCGAACTTCATTTTCAGCCCGAACTTCAACCTCGGCCCGAACTTCAACCTCGGCCCGAACTCCGACCTCTGCCCGAACTTCAACCTCGGCCCGAACATCATCCTCGGCCCGAACACCGAACTTCGGCCCGAACACCACTTCAGCCCGAACATCCCACTTCGGCCCGAACATACCTCTTCGGCCCGAACTCTTCAATATCCAAGATTGTGTGACAAAAGGTGCTATACTAAAACATTCATAACTTTCAGCTCGGGTGTCCGTTTCACGCCCACGAGTAACCAAAATAGCTGGTTCGTTCGTCACTGCCAAGATCAAGTTCGGCCCGAACTCTTCACTGTTCCCGGCCCGAACTTCATTTTCTCCCCGAACTTCAACCTCGGCCCGAACTTCAACCTCGGCCCGAACTCCGACCTCGGCCCGAACTTCAACCTCGGCCCGAACATCATCCTCGGCCCGAACACCGAACTTCGGCCCGAACACCACTTCGGCCCGAACACCACTTCGGCCCGAACATCCCACTTCGGCCCGAACACCACTTCGGCCCGAACATCACTCTTCGGCCCGAACTCTTCAATATCCAAGATTGTGTGACAAAAGGTGCTATACTAAAACAATCATAACTTTTAGTTCGGGTGTCCGTTTCACGCCCACGAGTAAGCAAAATAGCTGGTTCGTTCGTCACTGACAAGAACAAGTTCGGCCCGAACTCTTCACTGTTCCCGGCCCGAACTTCATTTCCGGCCCGAACTTCAACCTCGGCCCGAACTCCGACGTCGGCCCGAACTTCAACCTCGGCCCGAACATCATCCTCGGCCCGAACACCGAACTTCGGCCCGATCACCACTTCGGCCCGAACATCCCACTTCGACCCGAACACCACTTCGGCCCAAACATCCCTCTTCGGCCCGAACTCTTCAATATCCAAGATTGTGTGACAAAAGGTGCTATACTAAAAATTCATAACTTTCAGCTCGGGTGTCCGTTTCACGCCCACGAGTAACCAAAATAGCTGGTTCGTTCGTCACTGCCAAGAAAAAGTTCGGCCCGAACTCATCACTGTTCCCTGCCGAACTTCATTTTCGGCCCGAACTTCAACCTCGGCCCGAACTTCAACCTCGGCCCGAACTCCGACCTCGGCACGAACTTCAACCTCGGCTCGAACATCATCCTCGTCCTGAACACCGAACTTCGGCCCGAACACCACTTCGGCCCGAACATCCCTCTTCGGCCCGAACTCTTTAATATCCAAGACTGTGCGACAAAAGGTGCTATACTAAAACATTCATAACTTTCAGCTCGGGTGTCCGTTTCACGCCCACGAGTAACCAAAATAGCTGGTTCATTCGTCACTGCCAAGAATAAGTTCGGCCCGAACTCTTCACTGTTCCCGGCCCGAACTTCATTTTCGGCCTGAACTTCAACCTCGGCCCGAACATCAACCTCGGCCCGAACTCCGACCTCGGCCCGAACATCATTCTAGGCCCGAACACCGAACTTCGGCCCGAACACTACTTCGGCCCGAACATCCCACTTCGGCCCGAACACCACTTCGGCCCGAACATCCTTCTTCGGCCCGAACTCTTCAATATCCAAGATTGTGTGACAAAAGGTGCTATACTAAAACATTCATAACTTTCAGCTCGGGTGTCCGTTTCACGCCCACGAGAAACCAAAATAGCTGGTTCGTTCGTCACTGCCAAGAACAAGTTCAGCCCGAACTCTTCACTGTTCCCGACCCGAACTTCATTTTCGGCCCGAACTTCAACCTCGGCCCAAACTTAAACCTCGGCCCGAACTCCGACCTCGGCCCGAACTTCAACCTCGGCCCGAACATCATCCTCGGCCCGAACACCGAACTTCGGCCCGAACACCACTTCGGCCCGAACATCCCACTTCGGCCCGAACACCACCTCGGCTCGAACATCCCTCTTCGGCCCGAACTCTTCAATATCCAAGATTGTGTGACAAAAGGTGTTATACTAAAACATTCATAACTTTCAGCTCGGGTGTCCGTTTCACGCCCACGAGTAACCAAAATAGCTGGTTCGTTCGTCACTACCAAGAACAAGTTTGGCCGGAACTTTTCACTGTTCCCGGCCCGAACTTCATTTTCGGCCCGAACTTCAACCTCGGCCCGAACTTCAACCTCGGCCCGAACTCCGACCTCTGCCCGAACTTCAACCTCGGCCCGAACTTCGGCCCGAACACCGAACTTCGGCCCGAACACCACTTCGGCCCGAACATCCCACTTCGGCCCGAACACCACTTCGGCCCGAACATCCCTCTTCGGCCCGAACTCTTCAATATCCAAGATTGTGTGACAAAAGGTGCTATACTAAAAATTCATAACTTTCAACTCGGGTGTCCGTTTCACGCCCACGAGTAACCAAAATAGCTGGTTCGTTCATCACTGCCAAGACCAAGTTCGGCCCGAACTCATCACTGTTCCCGGCCGAACTTCATTTTCGACCCGAACTTCAACCTCGGCCCGAACTTCAACCTCGGCCCGAACTCCGACCTCGGCCCGAACATCAACCTCGGCCCGAACATCATCCTCGTCCCGAACACCGAACTTCGGCCCGAACACCACTTCGGCCCGAACATCCCTCTTCGGCCCGAACTCTTCAATATCCAAGATTGTGTGACAAAAGGTGTTATACTAAAATATTCATAACTTTCAGCTCGGGTGTCCGTTTCACGCCCACGAGTAACCAAAATAGATGGTTCGTTCGTCACTGCCAAGAACAAGTTCGGCCCGAACTTTTCGCTGTTCCCGGCCCGAACTTCATTTTCGGCCCGAACTTCAACCTCGGCCCGAACTCCGACCTCTTCCCGAACTTCAACCTCGGCCCGAACATCATCCTCGGCCCGAACACCGAACTTCGGCCCGAACACCACTTCGGCCCGAACATCCCACTTCGGCCCGAACACCACTTCGGCCCGAACACCACTTCGGCCCGAACATCCCTCTTCGGCCCGAACTCTTCAATATCCAAGATTGTGTGACAAAAGGTGCTATACTAAAAATTCATAACTTTCAGCTCGGGTGTCCGTTTCACGCCCACGAGTAACCAAAATAGCTGGTTCGTTCGTCACTGCCAAGAACAAGTTCGGCCCGAACTCATCACTGTTCCCGGCCGAACTTCATTTTCGGCCCGAACTTCAACCTCGGCCCGAACTTCAACCTCGGCCCGAACTCCGACCTCGGCACGAACTTCAACCTCGGCTCGAACATCATCCTCGTCCTGAACACCGAACTTCGGCCCGAACACCACTTCGGCCCGAACATCCCTCTTCGGCCCGAACTCTTTAATATCCAAGACTGTGCGACAAAAGGTGCTATACTAAAACATTCATAACTTTCAGCTCGGGTGTCCGTTTCACGCCCACGAGTAACCAAAATAGCTGGTTCATTCGTCACTGCCAAGAACAAGTTCGACCCGAACTCTTCACTGTTCCCGGCCCGAACTTCATTTTCGGCCTGAACTTCAACCTCGGCCCGAACATCAACCTCGGCCCGAACTCCGACCTCGGCCCGAACATCATTCTAGGCCCGAACACCGAACTTCGGCCCGAACACTACTTCGGCCCGAACATCCCACTTCGGCCCGAACACCACTTCGGCCCGAACATCCTTCTTCGGCCCGAACTCTTCAATATCCAAGATTGTGTGACAAAAGGTGCTATACTAAAACATTCATAACTTTCAGCTCGGGTGTCCGTTTCACGCCCACGAGAAACCAAAATAGCTGGTTCGTTCGTCACTGCCAAGAACAAGTTCAGCCCGAACTCTTCACTGTTCCCGGCCCGAACTTCATTTTCGGCCCGAACTTCAACCTCGGCCCAAACTTAAACCTCGGCCCGAACTCCGACCTCGGCCCGAACTTCAACCTCGGCCCGAACATCATCCTCGGCCCGAACACCGAACTTCGGCCCGAACACCACTTCGGCCCGAACATCCCACTTCGGCCCGAACACCACCTCGGCTCGAACATCCCTCTTCGGCCCGAACTCTTCAATATCCAAGATTGTGTGACAAAAGGTGTTATACTAAAACATTCATAACTTTCAGCTCGGGTGTCCGTTTCACGCCCACGAGTAACCAAAATAGCTGGTTCGTTCGTCACTACCAAGAACAAGTTTGGCCGGAACTTTTCACTGTTCCCGGCCCGAACTTCATTTTCGGCCCGAACTTCAACCTCGGCCCGAACTTCAACCTCGGCCCGAACTCCGACCTCTGCCCGAACTTCAACCTCGGCCCGAACTTCGGCCCGAACACCGAACTTCGGCCCGAACACCACTTCGGCCCGAACATCCCACTTCGGCCCGAACACCACTTCGGCCCGAACATCCCTCTTCGGCCCGAACTCTTCAATATCCAAGATTGTGTGACAAAAGGTGCTATACTAAAAATTCATAACTTTCAACTCGGGTGTCCGTTTCACGCCCACGAGTAACCAAAATAGCTGGTTCGTTCATCACTGCCAAGACCAAGTTCGGCCCGAACTCATCACTGTTCCCGGCCGAACTTCATTTTCGACCCGAACTTCAACCTCGGCCCGAACTTCAACCTCGGCCCGAACTCCGACCTCGGCCCGAACATCAACCTCGGCCCGAACATCATCCTCGTCCCGAACACCGAACTTCGGCCCGAACACCACTTCGGCCCGAACATCCCTCTTCGGCCCGAACTCTTCAATATCCAAGATTGTGTGACAAAAGGTGTTATACTAAAATATTCATAACTTTCAGCTCGGGTGTCCGTTTCACGCCCACGAGTAACCAAAATAGCTGGTTCGTTCGTCACTGCCAAGAACAAGTTCGGCCCGAACTTTTCGCTGTTCCCGGCCCGAACTTCATTTTCGGCACGAACTTCAACCTCGGCCCGAACTCCGACCTCTTCCCGAACTTCAACCTCGGCCCGAACATCATCCTCGGCCCGAACACCGAACTTCGGCCCGAACACCACTTCGGCCCGAACATCCCACTTCGGCCCGAACACCACTTCGGCCCGAACACCACTTCGGCCCGAACATCCCTCTTCGGCCCGAACTCTTCAATATCCAAGATTGTGTGACAAAAGGTGCTATACTAAAAATTCATAACTTTCAGCTCGGGTGTCCGTTTCACGCCCACGAGTAACCAAAATAGCTGGTTCGTTCGTCACTGCCAAGAACAAGTTCGGCCCGAACTCATCACTGTTCCCGGCCGAACTTCATTTTCGGCCCGAACTTCAACCTCGGCCCGAACTCCGACCTCGGCCCGAACTTCAACCTCGGCCCGAACATCATCCTCGTCCCGAACACCGAACTTCAGCCCGAACACCACTTCGGCCCGAACATCCCACTTCGGCCCGAACACCACTTCGGGCTGAACATCCCTCTTCGGCCCGAACTCTTCAATATCCTAGATTGTGTGACAAAAGGTGCTATACTAAAACATTCATAACTTTCAGCTCGGGTGTCCGTTTCACGCCCACGAGTAACCAAAATAGCTGGTTCGTTCGTCACTGCCAAGAACAAGTTCGGCCCGAACTCTTCACTGTTCCCGGCCCGAACTTCATTTTCAGCCCGAACTTCAACCTCGGCCCGAACTTCAACCTCGGCCCGAACTCCGACCTCGGCCCGAACTTCAACCTCGGCCCGAACATCATCCTCGGCCCGAACACCAAACTTCAGCCCGAACACCACTTCAGCCCGAACATCCCACTTCGGCCCGAACATACCTCTTCGGCCCGAACTCTTCAATATCCAAGATTGTGTGACAAAAGGTGCTATACTAAAACATTCATAACTTTCAGCTCGGGTGTCCGTTTCACGCCCACGAGTAACCAAAATAGCTGGTTCGTTCGTCACTGCCAAGATCAAGTTCGGCCCGAACTCTTCACTGTTCCCGGCCCGAACTTCATTTTCGCCCCAAACTTCAACCTCGGCCCGAACTTCAACCTCGGCCCGAACTCCGACCTCGGCCCGAACTTCAACCTCGGCCCGAACATCATCCTCGGCCCGAACACCGAACTTCGGCCCGAACATCCCACTTCGGCCCGAACACCACTTCGGCCCGAACATCACTCTTCGGCCCGAACTCTTCAATATCCAAGATTGTGTGACAAAAGGTGCTATACTAAAAATTCATAACTTTCAGCTCGGGTGTCCGTTTCACGCCCACGAGTAACCAAAATAGCTGGTTCGTTCGTCACTGCCAAGAACAAGTTCGGCCCGAAGTCATCACTGTTCCCGGCCGAACTTCATTTTCGGCCCGAACTTCAACCTCGGCCCGAACTCCGACCTCGGCACGAACTTCAACCTCGGCTCGAACATCATCCTCGTCCCGAACACCGAACTTCGGCCCGAACACCACTTCGGCCCGAACATCCCTCTTCGGCCCGAACTCTTTAATATCCAAGACTGTGTGACAAAAGGTGCTATACTAAAACATTCATAACTTTCAGCTCGGGTGTCCGTTTCACGCCCACGAGTAACCAAAATAGCTGGTTCGTTCGTCACTGCCAAGAACAAGTTCGGCCCGAACTCATCACTGTTCCCGGCCGAACTTCATTTTCGGCCCGAACTTCAACCTCGGCCCGAACTCCGACCTCGGCCCGAACTTCAACCTCGGCCCGAACATCATCCTCGGCCCGAACACCGAACTTCGGCCCGAACACCACTTCGGCCCGAACACCACTTCGGCCCGAACATCCCACTTCGGCCAGAACACCACTTCGGCCCGAACATCCCTCTTCGGCCCGAACTCTTCAATATCCAAGATTGTGTGACAAAAGGTGCTATACTAAAAATTCATAACTTTCAGCTCGGGTGTCCGTTTCACGCCCACGAGTAACCAAAATAGCTGGTTCGTTCGTCACTGCCAAGAACAAGTTCGGCCCGAACTCATCACTGTTCCCGGCCGAACTTCATTTTCGGCCCGAACTTCAACCTCGGCCCGAACTTCAACCTCGGCCCGAACTCCGACCTCGGCACGAACTTCAACCTCGGCTCGAACATCATCCTCGTCCTGAACACCGAACTTCGGCCCGAACACCACTTCCGCCCGAACATCCCTCTTCGGCCCGAACTCTTTAATATCCAAGACTGTGTGACAAAAGGTGCTATACTAAAACATTCATAACTTTCAGCTCGGGTGACCGTTTCAGGCCCACGAGTAACCAAAATAGCTGGTTCATTCGTCACTGCCAAGAACAAGTTCGGCCCGAACTCTTCACTGTTCCCGGCCCGAACTTCTTTTTCGGCCTGAACTTCAACCTCGGCCCGAACATCAACCTCGGCCCGAACTCCGACCTCGGCCCGAACATCATTCTCGGCCCGAACACTACTTCGGCCCGAACATCCCACTTCGGCCCGAACACCACTTCGGCCCGAACATCCTTCTTCGGCCCGAACTCTTCAATATCCAAGATTGTGTGACAAAAGGTGCTATACTAAAACATTCATAACTTTCAGCTCGGGTGTCCGTTTCACGCCCACGAGAAACCAAAATAGCTGGTTCGTTAGTCACTGCCAAGAACAAGTTCAGCCCGAACTCTTCGCTGTTCCCGGCCCGAACTTCATTTTCGGCCCGAACTTCAACCTCGGCCCGAACTCCGACCTCTTCCCGAACTTCAACCTCGGCCCGAACATCATCCTCGGCCCGAACACCGAACTTCGGCCCGAACACCACTTCGGCCCGAACATCCCACTTCGGCCCGAACACCACTTCGGCCCGAACACCACTTCGGCCCGAACATCCCTCTTCGGCCCGAACTCTTCAATATCCAAGATTGTGTGACAAAAGGTGCTATACTAAAAATTCATAACTTTCAGCTCGGGTGTCCGTTTCACGCCCACGAGTAACCAAAATAGCTGGTTCGTTCGTCACTGCCAAGAACAAGTTCGGCCCGAACTCATCACTGTTCCCGGCCGAACTTCATTTTCGGCCCGAACTTCAACCTCGGCCCGAACTCCGACCTCGGCCCGAACTTCAACCTCGGCCGAACATCATCCTCGTCCCGAACACCGAACTTCAGCCCGAACACCATTTCGGCCCGAACATCCCACTTCGGCCCGAACACCACTTCGGGCTGAACATCCCTCTTCGGCCCGAACTCTTCAATATCCTAGATTGTGTGACAAAAGGTGCTATACTAAAACATTCATAACTTTCAGCTCGGGTGTCCGTTTCACGCCCACGAGTAACCAAAATAGCTGGTTCGTTCGTCACTGCCAAGAACAAGTTCGGCCCGAACTCTTCACTGTTCCCGGCCCGAACTTCATTTTCAGCCCGAACTTCAACCTCGGCCCGAACTTCAACCTCGGCCCGAACTCCGACCTCGGCCCGAACTTCAACCTCGGCCCGAACATCATCCTCGGCCCGAACACCGAACTTCGGCCCGAACACCACTTCAGCCCGAACATCCCACTTCGGCCCGAACATACCTCTTCGGCCCGAACTCTTCAATATCCAAGATTGTGTGACAAAAGGTGCTATACTAAAACATTCATAACTTTCAGCTCGGGTGTCCGTTTCACGCCCACGAGTAACCAAAATAGCTGGTTCGTTCGTCAATGCCAAGATCAAGTTCGGCCCGAACTCTTCACTGTTCCCGGCCCGAACTTCATTTTCGCCCCAAACTTCAACCTCGGCCCGAACTTCAACCTCGGCCCGAACTCCGACCTCGGCCCGAACTTCAACCTCGGCCCGAACATCATCCTCGGCCCGGACACCGAACTTCGGCCCGAACATCCCACTTCGGCCCGAACACCACTTCGGCCCGAACATCACTCTTCGGCCAAAACTCTTCAATATCCAAGATTGTGTGACAAAAGGTGCTATACTAAAAATTCATAACTTTCAGCTCGGGTGTCCGTTTCACGCCCACGAGTAACCAAAATAGCTGGTTCGTTCGTCACTGCCAAGAACAAGTTCGGCCCGAACTCATCACTGTTCCCGGCCGAACTTCATTTTCGGCCCGAACTTCAACCTCGGCCCGAACTCCGACCTCGGCACGAACTTCAACCTCGGCTCGAACATCATCCTCGTCCCGAACACCGAACTTCGGCCCGAACGCCACTTCGGCCCGAACATCCCTCTTCGGCCCGAACTCTTTAATATCCAAGACTGTGTGACAAAAGGTGCTATACTAAAACATTCATAACTTTCAGCTCGGGTGTCCGTTTCACGCCCACGAGTAACCAAAATAGCTGGTTCGTTCGTCACTGCCAAGAACAAGTTCGGCCCGAACTCATCACTGTTCCCGGCCGAACTTCATTTTCGGCCCGAACTTCAACCTCGGCCCGAACTCCGACCTCGGCCCGAACTTCAACCTCGGCCCGAACATCATCCTCGGCCCGAACACCGAACTTCGGCCCGAACACCACTTCGGCCCGAACACCACTTCGGCCCGAACATCCCACTTCGGCCAGAACACCACTTCGGCCCGAACATCACTCTTCGGCCCGAACTCTTCAATATCCAAGATTGTGTGACAAAAGGTGCTATACTAAAACAATCATAACTTTTAGTTCGGGTGTCCGTTTCACTCCCACGAGTAAGCAAAATAGCTGGTTCGTTCGTCACTGACAAGAACAAGTTCGGCCCGAACTCTTCATTGTTCCCGGCCCGAACTTCATTCTCGGCCCGAACTTCAACCTCGGCCCGAACTCCGACCTCGGCCCGAACTTCAACCTCGGCCCGAACATCATCCTCGGCCCGAACACCGAACTTCGGCCCGATCACCACTTCGGCCCGAACATCCCACTTCGACCCGAACACCACTTCGGCCCGAACATCCCTCTTCGGCCCGAACTCTTCAATATCCAAGATTGTGTGACAAAAGGTGCTATACTAAAAATTCATAACTTTCAGCTCGGGTGTCCGTTTCACGCCCACGAGTAACCAAAATAGCTGGTTCGTTCGTCACTGCCAAGAACAAGTTCGGCCCGAACTCATCACTGTTCCCGGCCGAACTTCATTTTCGGCCCGAACTTCAACCTCGGCCCGAACTTCAACCTAGGCCCGAACTCCGACCTCGGCACGAACTTCAACCTCGGCTCGAACATCATCCTCGTCCTGAACACCGAACTTCGGCCCGAACACCACTTCGGCCCGAACATCCCTCTTCGGCCCGAACTCTTTAATATCTAAGACTGTGTGACAAAAGGTGCTATACTAAAACATTCATAACTTTCAGCTCGGGTGTCCGTTTCACGCCCACGAGTAACCAAAATAGCTGGTTCATTCGTCACTGCCAAGAACAAGTTCGGCCCGAACTCTTCACTGTTCCCGGCCCGAACTTCATTTTCGGCCTGAACTTCAACCTCGGCCCGAACATCAACCTCGGCCCGAACTCCGACCTCGGCCCGAACATCATTCTCGGCCCGAACACTACTTCGGCCCGAACATCCCACTTCGGCCCGAACACCACTTCGGCCCGAACATCCTTCTTCGGCCCGAACTCTTCAATATCCAAGATTGTGTGACAAAAGGTGCTATACTAAAACATTCATAACTTTCAGCTCGGGTGTCCGTTTCACGCCCACGAGAAACCAAAATAGCTGGTTCGTTCGTCACTGCCAAGAACAAGTTCAGCCCGAACTCTTCATTGTTCCCGGCCCGAACTTCATTTTCGGCCCGAACTTCAACCTCGGCCCAAACTTAAACCTCGGCCCGAACTCCGACCTCGGCCCGAACTCCGACCTCGGCCCAAACTTCAACCTCGGCCCGAACATCATCCTCGGCCCGAACACCGAACTTCGGCCCGAACACCACTTCGGCCCGAACATCCCATTTCGGCCCGAACACCACTTCGGCTCGAACATCCCTCTTCGGCCCGAACTCTTCAATATCCAAGATTGTGTGACAAAAGGTGTTAACTTTCAGCTCGGGTGTCCGTTTCACGCCCACGAGTAACCAAAATAGCTGGTTCGTTCGTCACTGCCAAGAACAAGTTCGGCCCGAACTTTTCACTGTTCCCGGCCCGAACTTCATTTTCGGCCCGAACTTCAACCTCGGCCCGAACTTCAACCTCGGCCCGAACTCCGACCTCTCCCGAACTTCAACCTCGGCCCGAACATCATCCTCGGCCCGAACACCGAACTTCGGCCCGAACACCACTTCGGCCCGAACATCCCACTTCGGCCCGAACACCACTTCGGCCCGAACATCCCTCTTCGGCCCGAACTCTTCAATATCCCAGATTGTGTGACAAAAGGTGCTATACTAAAAATTCATAACTTTCAACTCGGGTGTCCGTTTCACGCCCACGAGTAACCAAAATAGCTGGTTCGTTCATCACTGCCAAGAACAAGTTCGGCCCGAACTCATCACTGTTCCCGGCCGAACTTCATTTTCGGCCCGAACTTCAACCTCGGCCCGAACTTCAACCTCGGCCCGAACTCCGACCTCGGCCCGAACTTCAACCTCGGCCCGAACATCATCCTCGTCCCGAACACCGAACTTCAGCCCGAACACCACTTCGGCCCGAACATCCCACTTCGGCCCGAACACCACTTCGGGCTGAACATCCCTCTTCGGCCCGAACTCTTCAATATCCTAGATTGTGTGACAAAAGGTGCTATACTAAAACATTCATAACTTTCAGCTCGGGTGTCCGTTTCACGCCCACGAGTAACCAAAATAGCTGGTTCGTTCGTCACTGCCAAGAACAAGTTCGGCCCGAACTCTTCACTGTTCCCGGCCCGAACTTCATTTTCAGCCCGAACTTCAACCTCGGCCCGAACTTCAACCTCGGCCCAAACTCCGACTTCGGCCCGAACTTCAACCTCGGCCCGAACATCATCCTCGGCCCGAACACCGAACTTCGGCCCGAACACCACTTCAGCCCGAACATCCCACTTCGGCCCGAACATACCTCTTCGGCCCGAACTCTTCAATATCCAAGATTGTGTGACAAAAGGTGCTATACTAAAACATTCATAACTTTCAGCTCGGGTGTCCGTTTCACCCCCACGAGTAACCAAAATAGCTGGTTCGTTCGTCACTGCCAAGATCAAGTTCGGCCCGAACTCTTCACTGTTCCCGGCCCGAACTTCATTTTCGCCCCGAACTTCAACCTCAGCCCGAACTTCAACCTCGGCCCGAACTCCGACCTCGGCCCGAACTTCAACCTCGGCCCGAACATCATCCTCGGCCCGAACACCGAACTTCGGCCCGAACATCCCACTTCGGCCCGAACACCACTTCGGCCTGAACATCACTCTTCGGCCCGAACTCTTCAATATCCAAGATTGTGTGACAAAAGGTGCTATACTAAAAATTCATAACTTTCAGCTCGGGTGTCCGTTTCACGCCCACGAGTAACCAAAATAGCTGGTTCGTTCGTCACTGCCAAGAACAAGTTCGGCCCGAACTCATCACTGTTCCCGGCCGAACTTCATTTTCGGCCCGAACTTCAACCTCGGCCCGAACTCCGACCTCGGCACGAACTTGAACCTCGGCTCGAACATCATCCTCGTCCCGAACACCGAACTTCGGCCCGAACACCACTTCGGCCCGAACATCCCTCTTCGGCCCGAACTCTTTAATATCCAAGACTGTGTGACAAAAGGTGCTATACTAAAACATTCATAACTTTCAGCTCGGGTATCCGTTTCACGCCCACGAGTAACCAAAATAGATGGTTCATTCGTCACTGCCAAGAACAAGTTCGGCCCGAACTCTTCACTGTTCCCGGCCCGAACTTCATTTTCGGCCTGAACTTCAACCTCGGCCCGAACATCAACCTCGGCCCGAACTCCGACCTCGGCCCGAACATCATTCTCGGCCCGAACATCATTCTCGGCCCGAACACCGAACTTCGGCCCGAACACTACTTCGGCCCGAACATCCCACTTCGGCCCGAACACCACTTCGGCCCGAACATCCTTCTTCGGCCCGAACTCTTCAATATCCAAGATTGTGTGACAAAAGGTGCTATACTAAAACATTCATAACTTTAAGCTCGGGTGTCCGTTTCACGCCCACGAGAAACCAAAATAGCTGGTTCGTTCGTCACTGCCAAGAACAAGTTCAGCCCGAACTCTTCACTGTTCCCGGCCCGAACTTCATTTTCGGCCCGAACTTCAACCTCGGCCCAAACTTAAACCTCGGCCCGAACTCCGACCTCGGCCCGAACTTCAACCTCGGCCCGAACACCGAACTTCGGCCCGAACACCACTTCGGCCCGAACATCCCACTTCGGCCCGAACACCACATCGGCCCGAACATCCCTCTTCGGCCCGAACTCTTCAATATCCAAGATTGTGTGACAAAAGGTGTTATACTAAGACATTCATAACTTTCAGCTCGGGTGTCCGTTTCACGCCCACGAGTAACCAAAATAGCTGGTTCGTTCGTCACTGCCAAGAACAAGTTCGGCCCGAACTTTTCACTGTTCCCGGCCAGAACTTCATTTTCGGCCCGAACTTCAACCTCGGCCCGAACACCACTTCGGGCTGAACATCCCTCTTCGGCCCGAACTCTTCAATATCCTAGATTGTGTGACAAAAGGTGTTATACTAAAACATTCACAACTTTCAGCTCGGGTGTCCGTTTCACGCCCACGAGTAACCAAAATAGCTGGTTCGTTCGTCACTGCCAATAACAAGTTCGGCCCGAACTCTTCACTGTTCCCGGCCCGAACTTCATTTTCAGCCCGAACTTCAACCTCGGCCCGAACTTCAACCTCGGCCCGAACTCCGACCTCGGCCCGAACTTCAACCTCGGCCCGAACATCATCCTCGGCCCGAACACCGAACTTCGGCCCGAACACCACTTCGGCCCGAACATACCTCTTCGGCCCGAACTCTTCAATATCCAAGATTGTGTGACAAAAGTTGCTATACTAAAACATTCATAACTTTCAGCTCGGGTGTCCGTTTCACGCCCACGAGTAACCAAAATAGCTGGTTCGTTCGTCACTGCCAAGATCAAGTTCGGCCCGAACTCTTCACTGTTCCCAGCCCGAACTTCATTTTCGCCCCGAACTTCAACCTCGGCCCGAACTTCAACCTCGGCCCGAACTCCGACCTCGGCCCGAACTTCAACCTCGGCCCGAACATCATCCTCGGCCCGAACACCGAACTTCGGCCCGAACATCCCACTTCGGCCCGAACACCACTTCGGCCCGAACATCACTCTTCGGCCCGAACTCTTCAATATCCAAGATTGTGTGACAAAAGGTGCTATACTAAAAATTCATAACTTTCAGCTCGGGTGTCCGTTTCACGCCCACGAGTAACCAAAATAGCTGGTTCGTTCGTCACTGCCAAGAACAAGTTCGGGCCGAACTCATCACTGTTCCCGGCCGAACTTCATTTTCGGCCCGAACTTCAACCTCGGCCCGAACTCCGACCTCGGCACGAACTTCAACCTCGGCTCGAACGTCATCCTCGTCCCGAACACCGAACTTCGGCCCGAACACCACTTCGGCCCGAACATCCCTCTTCGGCCCGAACTCTTTAATATCCAAGACTGTGTGACAAAAGGTGCTATACTAAAACATTCATAACTTTCAGCTCGGGTGTCCGTTTCACGCCCACGAGTAACCAAAATAGCTGGTTCATTCTTCACTGCCAAGAACAAGTTCGGCCCGAACTCTTCACTGTTCCCGGCCCGAACTTCATTTTCGGCCTGAACTTCAACCTCGGCCCGAACATCAACCTCGGCACGAACTCCGACCTCGGCCCGAACATCATTCTCGGCCCGAACATCATTCTCGGCCCGAACACCAAACTTCGGCCCGAACACTACTTCGGCCCGAACATCCCATTTCGGCCCGAACACCACTTCGGCCCGAACATCCTTCTTCGGCCCGAACTCTTCAGTATCCAAGATTGTGTGACAAAAGGTGCTATACTAAAACATTCATAACTTTAAGCTCGGGTGTCCGTTTCACGCCCACGAGAAACCAAAATAGCTGGTTCGTTCGTCACTGCCAAGAACAAGTTCAGCCCGAACTCTTCACTGTTCCCGGCCCGAACTTCATTTTCGGGCCGAACTTCAACCTCGGCCCAAACTTAAACCTCGACCCGAACTTCGACCTCGGCCCGAACTTCAACCTCGGCCCGAACATCATCCTCGGCCCGAACACCGAACTTCGGCCCGAACACCACTTCGGCCCGAACATCCCACTTCGGCCCGAACACCACTTCGGCCCGAACATCCCTCTTCGGCCCGAACTCTTCAATATCCAAGATTGTGTGACAAAAGGTGTTATACTAAAACATTCATAACTTTCAGCTCGTGTGTCCGTTTCACTCCCACGAGTAACCAAAATAGTTGGTTCGTTCGTCACTGCCAAGAACAAGTTCGGCCCGAACTTTTCACTGTTCCCGGCCCGAACTTCATTTTCGGCCCGAACTTCAACCTCGGCCCGAACTTCAACCTCGGCCCGAACTCCGACCTCTTCCCGAACTTCAACCTCGGCCCGAACATCATCCTCGGCCCGAACACCGAACTTCGGCCCGAACACCACTTCGGCCCGAACATCCCACTTCGGCCCGAACACCACTTCGGCCCGAACATCCCTCTTCGGCCCGAACTCTTCAATATCCAAGATTGTGTGACAAAAGGTGCTATACTAAAAATTCATAACTTTCAACTCGGGTGTCCGTTTCACGCCCACGAGTAACCAAAATAGCTGGTTCGTTCGTCACTGCCAAGAACAAGTTCGGCCCGAACTCATCACTGTTCCCGGCCGAACTTCATTTTCGGCCCGAACTTCAACCTCGGCCCGAACTTCAACCTCGGCCCGAACTCCGACCTCGGCCCGAACTTCAACCTCGGCCCGAACATCATCCTCGTCCCGAACACCAAACTTCAGCCCGAACACCACTTCGGCCCGAACATCCCTCTTCGGCCCGAACTCTTCAATATCCAAGATTGTGTGACAAAAGGTGTTATACTAAAACATTCATAACTTTCAGCTCGGGTGTCCGTTTCACGCCCACGAGTAACCAAAATAGCTGGTTCGTTCGTCACTGCCAAGAACAAGTTCGGCCCGAACTTTTCACTGTTCCCGGCCCGAACTTCATTTTCGGCCCGAACTTCAACCTCGGCCCGAACTTCAACCTCGGCCCGAACTCCGACCTCTGCCCGAACTTCAACCTCGGCCCGAACATCAACCTCGGCCCGAACACCGAACTTCGGCCCGAACACCACTTCGGCCCGAACACCACTTCGGCCCGAACATCCCACTTCGGCCCGAACACCACTTCGGCCCGAACATCCCTCTTCGGCCCGAACTCTTCAATATCCAAGATTGTGTGACAAAAGGTGCTATACTAAAAATTCATAACTTTCAGCTCGGGTGTCCGTTTCACGCCCACGAGTAACCAAAATAGCTGGTTCGTTCGTCACAGCCAAGAACAAGTTCGGCCCGAACTCATCACTGTTCCCGGCCGAACTTCATTTTCGGCCCGAACTTCAACCTCGGCCCGAACTTCAACCTCGGCCCGAACTCCGACCTCGGCCCGAACTTCAACCTTGGCCCGAATATCATCCTCGTCCCGAACACCGAACTTCAGCCCGAACACCACTTCGGCCCGAACATCCCACTTCGGCCCGAACACCACTTCAGGCTGAACATCCCTCTTCGGCCCGAACTCTTCAATATCTTAGATTGTGTGACAAAAGGTGCTATACTAAAACATTCATAACTTTCAGCTCGGGTGTCCGTTACACGCCCACGAGTAACCAAAATATCTGGTTCGTTCGTCACTGCCAAGAACAAGTTCGGCCCGAACTCTTCACTGTTCCCGGCCCGAACTTCATTTTCAGCCCGAACTTCAACCTCGGCCCGAACTTCAACCTCGGCCCGAACTCCGACCTCGGCCCGAACTTCAACCTCGGCCCGAACATCATCCTCGGCCCGAACACCGAACTTCGGCCCGAACACCACTTCAGCCCGAACATCCCACTTCGGCCCGAACATACCTCTTCGGCCCGAACTCTTCAATATCCAAGATTGTGTGACAAAAGGTGCTATACTAAAACATTCATAACTTTCAGCTCGGGTGTCCGTTTCACGCCCATGAGTAACCAAAATAGCTGGTTCGTTCGTCACTGCCAAGATCAAGTTCGGCCCGAACTCTTCACTGTTCCCGGCCCGAACTTCATTTTCGCCCCGAACTTCAACCTCGGCCCGAACTCCGACCTCGGCCCGAACTTCAACCTCGGCCCGAACATCATCCTCGGCCCGAACACCGAACTTCGGCCCGAACACCACTTCGGCCCGAACATCCCACTTCGGCCCGAACACCACTTCGGCCCGAACATCACTCTTCGGCCCGAACTCTTCAATATCCAAGATTGTGTGACAAAAGGTGCTATACTAAAACAATCATAACTTTTAGTTCGGGTGTCCGTTTCACGCCCACGAGTAAGCAAAATAGCTGGTTCGTTCGTCACTGCCAAGAACAAGTTCGGCCCAAACTCTTCACTGTTCCCGGCCCGAACTTCATTTTCGGCCCGAACTTCAACCTCGGCCCGAACTCCGACCTCGGCCCGAACTTCAACCTCGGCCCGATCATCATCCTCGGCCCGAACACCGAACTTCGGCCCGATCACCACTTCGGCCCGAACATCCCACTTCGACCCGAACACCACTTCGGCCCGAACACCACTTCGGCCCGAACATCCCTCTTCGGCCCGAACTCTTCAATATCCAAGATTGTGTGACAAAAGGTGCTATACTAAAACATTCATAACTTTCAGCTCGGGTGTCCGTTTTCACGCCCACGAGTAACCAAAATAGCTGGTTCGTTCGTCACTGCTAAGAACAAGTTCGGCCCGAACTCTTCATTGTTCCCGGCCCGAACTTCATTTTCGGCCCGAACTTCAACCTCGGCCTGAACTTCAACCTCGGCCCGAACTCCGACCTCTGCCCGAACTTCAACCTCGGCTCGAACATCATCCTCGGCCCGAACACCGAACTTCGGCCCGAACACCACTTCGGCCCGAACATCCCACTTCGGCCCGAACACCACTTCGGCCCGAACATCCCTCTTCGGCCCGAACTCTTTAATATCCAAGACTGTGTGACAAAAGGTGCTATACTAAAACATTCATAACTTTCAGCTCGGGTGTCCGTTTCACGCCCACGAGTAACCAAAATAGCTGGTTCATTCGTCACTGCCAAGAACAAGTTCGGCCCGAACTCTTCACTGTTCCCGGCCCGAACTTCATTTTCGGCCTGAACTTCAACCTCGGCCCGAACATCAACCTCGGCCCGAACTCCGAACTCTGCCCGAACATCATTCTCGGCCCGAACACCGAACTTCGGCCCGAACATCCCACTTCGGCCCGAACACCACTTCCCCGAACATCCTTCTTCGGCCCGGACTCTTCAATATCCAAGATTGTGTGACAAAAGGTGCTATACTAAAACATTCATAACTTTCAGCTCGGGTGTCCGTTTCACGCCCACGAGTAACCAAAATAGCTGGTTCGTTCGTCACTGCCAAGAACAAGTTCGGCCCGAACTCTTCACTGTTCCCGGCCCGAACTTCAACCTCGGCCCGAACTTCATCCTCGGCCCGAACTCCGACCTCGGCCCGAACTTCAACCTCGGCCCGAACATCATCCTCGGCCCGAACACCGAACTTCGACCCGAACACCACTTCGGCCTGAACATCCCACTTCGGCCCGAACACCACTTCGGCCCGAACATCCCACTTCGGCCCGAACTCTTCAATATCCAAGATTGTGTGACAAAAGGTGCTATACTAAAACATTCATAACTTTCAGCTCGGGTGTCCGTTTCACGCCCATGAGTAACTAAAATAGCTGGTTCGTTCGTCACTGCCAAGAACAAGTTCGGCCCGAACTCTTCACTGTTCCCGGCCCGAACTTCATTTTCGGCCCGAACTTCAACCTCGGCCCGAACTCCGACCTCGGCCCGAACTTCAACGTCGGCCCGAACATCATCCTCGGCCCGAACACCGAACTTCGGCCCGATCACCACTTCGGCCCGAACATCCCACTTCGACCCGAACACCACTTCGGCCCGAACATCCCTCTTCGGCTCGAACTCTTCAATATCCAAGATTGTGTGACAAAAGGTGTTATACTAAAACATTCATAACTTTCAGCTCGGGTGTCCGTTTCACGCCCACGAGTAACCAAAATAGCTGGTTCGTTCGTCACTGCCAAGATCAAGTTCGGCCCGAACTGTTCACTGTTCCCGGCCCGAACTTCATTTTCGGCCCGAACTTCAACCTCGGCCCGAACTCCGACCTCGGCCCGAACTTCAACCTCGGCCCGAACATCATCCTCGGCCCGAACACCGAACTTCGGCCCGATCACCACTTCGGCCTGAACATCCCACTTCGACCCGAACACCACTTCGGCCCGAACATCCCTCTTCGGCCCGAACTCTTCAATATCCAAGATTGTGTGACAAAAGGTGCTATACTAAAACATTCATAACTTTCAGCTCGGGTGTCCGTTTCACGCCCACGAGTAACCAAAATAGCTGGTTCGTTCGTCACTGCCAAGAACAAGTTCGGCCCGAACTCTTCATTGTTCCCGGCCCGAACTTCATTTTCGGCCTGAACTTCAACCTCAGCCTGAACTTCAACCTCGGCCCGAACTCCGACCTCTGCCCAAACTTCAACCTCGGCTCGAACATCATCCTCGGCCCGAACACCGAACTTCGGCCCGAACACCACTTCGGCCCGAACACCACTTCGGCCCGAACATCCCACTTCGGCCAGAACACCACTTCGGCCCGAACATCACTCTTCGGCCCGAACTCTTCAATATCCAAGATTGTGTGACAAAAGGTGCTATACTAAAACAATCATAACTTTTAGTTCGGGTGTCCGTTTCACTCCCACGAGTAAGCAAAATAGCTGGTTCGTTCGTCACTGACAAGAACAAGTTCGGCCCGAACTCTTCATTGTTCCCGGCCCGAACTTCATTCTCGGCCCGAACTTCAACCTCGGCCCGAACTCCGACCTCGGCCCGAACTTCAACCTCGGCCCGAACATCATCCTCGGCCCGAACACCGAACTTCGGCCCGATCACCACTTCGGCCCGAACATCCCACTTCGACCCGAACACCACTTCGGCCCGAACATCCCTCTTCGGCCCGAACATCCCTCTTCGGCCCGAACTCTTCAATATCCAAGATTGTGTGACAAAAGGTGCTATACTAAAAATTCATAACTTTCAGCTCGGGTGTCCGTTTCACGCCCACGAGTAACCAAAATAGCTGGTTCGTTCGTCACTGCCAAGAACAAGTTCGGCCCGAACTCATCACTGTTCCCGGCCGAACTTCATTTTCGGCCCGAACTTCAACCTCGGCCCGAACTTCAACCTCGGCCCGAACTCCGACCTCGGCACGAACTTCAACCTCGGCTCGAACATCATCCTCATCCTGAACACCGAACTTCGGCCCGAACACCACTTCGGCCCGAACATCCCTCTTCGGCCCGAACTCTTTAATATCTAAGACTGTGTGACAAAAGGTGCTATACTAAAACATTCATAACTTTCAGCTCGGGTGTCCGTTTCACGCCCACGAGTAACCAAAATAGCTGGTTCATTCGTCACTGCCAAGAACAAGTTCGGCCCGAACTCTTCACTGTTCCCGGCCCGAACTTCATTTTCGGCCTGAACTTCAACCTCGGCCCGAACATCAACCTCGGCCCGAACTCCGACCTCGGCCCGAACATCATTCTCGGCCCGAACACTACTTCGGCCCGAACATCCCACTTCGGCCCGAACACCACTTCGGCCCGAACATCCTTCTTCGGCCCGAACTCTTCAATATCCAAGATTGTGTGACAAAAGGTGCTATACTAAAACATTCATAACTTTCAGCTCGGGTGTCCGTTTCACGCCCACGAGAAACCAAAATAGCTGGTTCGTTCGTCACTGCCAAGAACAAGTTCAGCCCGAACTCTTCACTGTTCCCGGCCCGAACTTCATTTTCGGCCCGAACTTCAACCTCGGCCCAAACTTAAACCTCGGCCCGAACTCCGACCTCGGCCCGAACTCCGACCTCGGCCCAAACTTCAACCTCGGCCCGAACATCATCCTCGGCCCGAACACCGAACTTCGGCCCGAACACCACTTCGGCCCGAACATCCCATTTCGGCCCGAACACCACTTCGGCTCGAACATCCCTCTTCGGCCCGAACTCTTCAATATCCAAGATTGTGTGACAAAAGGTGTTAACTTTCAGCTCGGGTGTCCGTTTCACGCCCACGAGTAACCAAAATAGCTGGTTCGTTCGTCACTGCCAAGAACAAGTTCGGCCCGAACTTTTCACTGTTCCCGGCCCGAACTTCATTTTCGGCCCGAACTTCAACCTCGGCCCGAACTTCAACCTCGGCCCGAACTCCGACCTCTGCCCGAACTTCAACCTCGGCCCGAACATCATCCTCGGCCCGAACACCGAACTTCGGCCCGAACACCACTTCGGCCCGAACATCCCACTTCGGCCCGAACACCACTTCGGGCTGAACATCCCTCTTCGGCCCGAACTCTTCAATATCCTAGATTGTGTGACAAAAGGTGCTATACTAAAACATTCATAACTTTCAGCTCGGGTGTCCGTTTCACGCCCACGAGTAACCAAAATAGCTGGTTCGTTCGTCACTGCCAAGAACAAGTTCGGCCCGAACTCTTCACTGTTCCCGGCCCGAACTTCATTTTCAGCCCGAACTTCAACCTCGGCCCGAACTTCAACCTCGGCCCGAACTCCGACTTCGGCCCGAACTTCAACCTCGGCCCGAACATCATCCTCGGCCCGAACACCGAACTTCGGCCCGAACACCACTTCAGCCCGAACATCCCACTTCGGCCCGAACATACCTCTTCGGCCCGAACTCTTCAATATCCAAGATTGTGTGACAAAAGGTGCTATACTAAAACATTCATAACTTTCAGCTCGGGTGTCCGTTTCACCCCCACGAGTAACCAAAATAGCTGGTTCGTTCGTCACTGCCAAGATCAAGTTCGGCCCGAACTCTTCACTGTTCCCGGCCCGAACTTCATTTTCGCCCCGAACTTCAACCTCAGCCCGAACTTCAACCTCGGCCCGAACTCCGACCTCGGCCCGAACTTCAACCTCGGCCCGAACATCATCCTCGGCCCGAACACCGAACTTCGGCCCGAACATCCCACTTCGGCCCGAACACCACTTCGGCCCGAACATCACTCTTCGGCCCGAACTCTTCAATATCCAAGATTGTGTGACAAAAGGTGCTATACTAAAAATTCATAACTTTCAGCTCGGGTGTCCGTTTCACGCCCACGAGTAACCAAAATAGCTGGTTCGTTCGTCACTGCCAAGAACAAGTTCGGCCCGAACTCATCACTGTTCCCGGCCGAACTTCATTTTCGGCCCGAACTTCAACCTCGGCCCGAACTCCGACCTCGGCACGAACTTGAACCTCGGCTCGAACATCATCCTCGTCCCGAACACCGAACTTCGGCCCGAACACCACTTCGGCCCGAACATCCCTCTTCGGCCCGAACTCTTTAATATCCAAGACTGTGTGACAAAAGGTGCTATACTAAAACATTAATAACTTTCAGCTCGGGTATCCGTTTCACGCCCACGAGTAACCAAAATAGATGGTTCATTCGTCACTGCCAAGAACAAGTTCGGCCCGAACTCTTCACTGTTCCCGGCCCGAACTTCATTTTCGGCCTGAACTTCAACCTCGGCCCGAACATCAACCTCGGCCCGAACTCCGACCTCGGCCCGAACATCATTCTCGGCCCGAACATCATTCTCGGCCCGAACACCGAACTTCGGCCCGAACACTACTTCGGCCCGAACATCCCACTTCGGCCCGAACACCACTTCGGCCCGAACATCCTTCTTCGGCCCGAACTCTTCAATATCCAAGATTGTGTGACAAAAGGTGCTATACTAAAACATTCATAACTTTAAGCTCGGGTGTCCGTTTCACGCCCACGAGAAACCAAAATAGCTGGTTCGTTCGTCACTGCCAAGAACAAGTTCAGCCCGAACTCTTCACTGTTCCCGGCCCGAACTTCATTTTCGGCCCGAACTTCAACCTCGGCCCAAACTTAAACCTCGGCCCGAACTCCGACTTCGGCCCGAACTTCAACCTCGGCCCGAACATCATCCTCGGCCCGAACACCGAACTTCGGCCCGAACACCACTTCGGCCCGAACATCCCACTTCGGCCCGAACACCACATCGGCCCGAACATCCCTCTTCGGCCCGAACTCTTCAATATCCAAGATTGTGTGACAAAAGGTGTTATACTAAGACATTCATAACTTTCAGCTCGGGTGTCCGTTTCACGCCCACGAGTAACCAACATAGCTGGTTCGTTCGTCACTGCCAAGAACAAGTTCGGCCCGAACTTTTCACTGTTCCCGGCCAGAACTTCATTTTCGGCCCGAACTTCAACCTCGGCCCGAACACCACTTCGGGCTGAACATCCCTCTTCGGCCCGAACTCTTCAATATCCTAGATTGTGTGACAAAAGGTGCTATACTAAAACATTCACAACTTTCAGCTCGGGTGTCCGTTTCACGCCCACGAGTAACCAAAATAGCTGGTTCGTTCGTCACTGCCAATAACAAGTTCGGCCCGAACTCTTCACTGTTCCCGGCCCGAACTTCATTTTCAGCCCGAACTTCAACCTCGGCCCGAACTTCAACCTCGGCCCGAACTCCGACCTCGGCCCGAACTTCAACCTCGGCCCGAACATCATCCTCGGCCCGAACACCGAACTTCGGCCCGAACACCACTTCGGCCCGAACATACCTCTTCGGCCCGAACTCTTCAATATCCAAGATTGTGTGACAAAAGTTGCTATACTAAAACATTCATAACTTTCAGCTCGGGTGTCCGTTTCACGCCCACGAGTAACCAAAATAGCTGGTTCGTTCGTCACTGCCAAGATCAAGTTCGGCCCGAACTCTTCACTGTTCCCGGCCCGAACTTCATTTTCGCCCCGAACTTCAACCTCGGCCCGAACTTCAACCTCGGCCCGAACTCCGACCTCGGCCCGAACTTCAACCTCGGCTCGAACATCATCCTCGGCCCGAACACCGAACTTCGGCCCGAACATCCCACTTCGGCGCGAACACCACTTCGGCCCGAACATCACTCTTCGGCCCGAACTCTTCAATATCCAAGATTGTGTGACAAAAGGTGCTATACTAAAAATTCATAACTTTCAGCTCGGGTGTCCGTTTCACGCCCACGAGTAACCAAAATAGCTGGTTCGTTCGTCACTGCCAAGAACAAGTTCGGGCCGAACTCATCACTGTTCCCGGCCGAACTTCATTTTCGGCCCGAACTTCAACCTCGGCCCGAACTCCGACCTCGGCACGAACTTCAACCTCGGCTCGAACATCATCCTCGTCCCGAACACCGAACTTCGGCCCGAACACCACTTCGGCCCGAACATCCCTCTTCGGCCCGAACTCTTTAATATCCAAGACTGTGTGACAAAAGGTGCTATACTAAAACATTCATAACTTTCAGCTCGGGTGTCCGTTTCACGCCCACGAGTAACCAAAATAGCTGGTTCATTCTTCACTGCCAAGAACAAGTTCGGCCCGAACTCTTCACTGTTCCCGGCCCGAACTTCATTTTCGGCCTGAACTTCAACCTCGGCCCGAACATCAACCTCGGCCCGAACTCCGACCTCGGCCCGAACATCATTCTCGGCCCGAACATCATTCTCGGCCCGAACACCAAACTTCGGCCCGAACACTACTTCGGCCCGAACATCCCACTTCGGCCCGAACACCACTTCGGCCCGAACATCCTTCTTCGGCCCGAACTCTTCAGTATCCAAGATTGTGTGACAAAAGGTGCTATACTAAAACATTCATAACTTTAAGCTCGGGTGTCCGTTTCACGCCCACGAGAAACCAAAATAGCTGGTTCGTTCGTCACTGCCAAGAACAAGTTCAGCCCGAACTCTTCACTGTTCCCGGCCCGAACTTCATTTTCGGGCCGAACTTCAACCTCGGCCCAAACTTAAACCTCGACCCGAACTCCGACCTCGGCCCGAACTTCAACCTCGGCCCGAACATCATCCTCGGCCCGAACACCGAACTTCGGCCCGAACACCACTTCGGCCCGAACATCCCACTTCGGCCCGAACACCACTTCGGCCCGAACATCCCTCTTCGGCCCGAACTCTTCAATATCCAAGATTGTGTGACAAAAGGTGTTATACTAAAACATTCATAACTTTCAGCTCGGGTGTCCGTTTCACTCCCACGAGTAACCAAAATAGCTGGTTCGTTCGTCACTGCCAAGAACAAGTTCGGCCCGAACTTTTCACTGTTCCCGGCCCGAACTTCATTTTCGGCCCGAACTTCAACCTCGGCCCGAACTTCAACCTCGGCCCGAACTCCGACCTCTTCCCGAACTTCAACCTCGGCCCGAACATCATCCTCGGCCCGAACACCGAACTTCGGCCCGAACACCACTTCGGCCCGAACATCCCACTTCGGCCCGAACACCACTTCGGCCCGAACATCCCTCTTCGGCCCGAACTCTTCAATATCCAAGATTGTGTGACAAAAGGTGCTATACTAAAAATTCATAACTTTCAACTCGGGTGTCCGTTTCACGCACACGAGTAACCAAAATAGCTGGTTCGTTCGTCACTGCCAAGAACAAGTTCGGCCCGAACTCATCACTGTTCCCGGCCGAACTTCATTTTCGGCCCGAACTTCAACCTCGGCCCGAACTTCAACCTCGGCCCGAACTCCGACCTCGGCCCGAACTTCAACCTCGGCCCGAACATCATCCTCGTCCCGAACACCGAACTTCAGCCCGAACACCACTTCGGCCCGAACATCCCTCTTCTGCCCGAACTCTTCAATATCCAAGATTGTGTGACAAAAGGTGTTATACTAAAACATTCATAACTTTCAGCTCGGGTGTCCGTTTCACGCCCACGAGTAACCAAAATAGCTGGTTCGTTCGTCACTGCCAAGAACAAGTTCGGCCCGAACTTTTCACTATTCCCGGCCCGAACTTCATTTTCGGCCCGAACTTCAACCTCGGCCCGAACTTCAACCTCGGCCCGAACTCCGACCTCTGCCCGAAATTCAACCTCGGCCCGAACATCAACCTCGGCCCGAACACCGAACTTCGGCCCGAACACCACTTCGGCCCGAACACCACTTCGGCCCGAACATCCCACTTCGGCCCGAACACCACTTCGGCCCGAACATCCCTCTTCGGCCCGAACTCTTCAATATCCAAGATTGTGTGACAAAAGGTGCTATACTAAAAATTCATAACTTTCAGCTCGGGTGTCCGTTTCACGCCCACGAGTAACCAAAATAGCTGGTTCGTTCGTCACAGCCAAGAACAAGTTCGGCCCGAACTCATCACTGTTCCCGGCCGAACTTCATTTTCGGCCCGAACTTCAACCGCGGCCCGAACTTCAACCTCGGCCCGAACTCCGACCTCGGCCCGAACTTCAACCTTGGCCCGAATATCATCCTCGTCCCGAACACCGAACTTCAGCCCGAACACCACTTCGGCCCGAACATCCCACTTCGGCCCGAACACCACTTCAGGCTGAACATCCCTCTTCGGCCCGAACTCTTCAATATCTTAGATTGTGTGACAAAAGGTGCTATACTAAAACATTCATAACTTTCAGCTCGGGTGTCCGTTACACGCCCACGAGTAACCAAAATAGCTGGTTCGTTCGTCACTGCCAAGAACAAGTTCGGCCCGAACTCTTCACTGTTCCCGGCCCGAACTTCATTTTCAGCCCGAACTTCAACCTCGGCCCGAACTTCAACCTCGGCCCGAACTCCGACCTCGGCCCGAACTTCAACCTCGGCCCGAACATCATCCTCGGCCCGAACACCGAACTTCGGCCCGAACACCACTTCAGCCCGAACATCCCACTTCGGCCCGAACATACCTCTTCGGCCCGAACTCTTCAATATCCAAGATTGTGTGACAAAAGGTGCTATACTAAAACATTCATAACTTTCAGCTCGGGTGTCCGTTTCACGCCCATGAGTAACCAAAATAGCTGGTTCGTTCGTCACTGCCAAGATCAAGTTCGGCCCGAACTCTTCACTGTTCCCGGCCCGAACTTCATTTTCGCCCCGAACTTCAACCTCGGCCCGAACTTCAACCTCGGCCCGAACTCCGACCTCGGCCCGAACTTCAACCTCGGCCCGAACATCATCCTCGGCCCGAACACCGAACTTCGGCCCGAACACCACTTCGGCCCGAACATCCCACTTCGGCCCGAACACCACTTCGGCCCGAACATCACTCTTCGGCCCGAACTCTTCAATATCCAAGATTGTGTGACAAAAGGTGCTATACTAAAACAATCATAACTTTTAGTTCGGGTGTCCGTTTCACGCCCACGAGTAAGCAAAATAGCTGGTTCGTTCGTCACTGCCAAGAACACGTTCGGCCCAAACTCTTCACTGTTCCCGGCCCGAACTTCATTTTCGGCCCGAACTTCAACCTCGGCCCGAACTCCGACCTCGGCCCGAACTTCAACCTCGGCCCGAACATCATCCTCGGCCCGAACACCGAACTTCGGCCCGATCACCACTTCGGCCCGAACATCCCACTTCGACCCGAACACCACTTCGGCCCGAACACCACTTCGGCCCGAACATCCCTCTTCGTCCCGAACTCTTCAATATCCAAGATTGTGTGACAAAAGGTGCTATACTAAAACATTCATAACTTTCAGCTCGGGTGTCCGTTTTCACGCCCACGAGTAACCAAAATAGCTGGTTCGTTCGTCACTGCTAAGAACAAGTTCGGCCCGAACTCTTCATTGTTCCCGGCCCGAACTTCATTTTCGGCCCGAACTTCAACCTCGGCCTGAACTTCAACCTCGGCCCGAACTCCGACCTCTGCCCGAACTTCAACCTCGGCTCGAACATCATCCTCGGCCCGAACACCGAACTTCGGCCAGAACACCACTTCGGCCCGAACATCCCACTTCGGCCCGAACACCACTTCGGCCCGAACATCCCTCTTCGGCCCGAACTCTTTAATATCCAAGACTGTGTGACAAAAGGTGCTATACTAAAACATTCATAACTTTCAGCTCGGGTGTCCGTTTCACGCCCACGAGTAACCAAAATAGCTGGTTCATTCGTCACTGCCAAGAACAAGTTCGGCCCGAACTCTTCACTGTTCTCGGCCCGAACTTCATTTTCGGCCTGAACTTCAACCTCGGCCCGAACATCAACCTCGGCCCGAACTCCGAACTCTGCCCGAACATCATTCTCGGCCCGAACACCGAACTTCGGCCCGAACATCCCACTTCGGCCCGAACACCACTTCCCCGAACATCCTTCTTCGGCCCGGACTCTTCAATATCCAAGATTGTGTGACAAAAGGTGCTATACTAAAACATTCATAACTTTCAGCTCGGGTGTCCGTTTCACGCCCACGAGTAACCAAAATAGCTGGTTCGTTCGTCACTGCCAAGAACAAGTTCGGCCCGAACTCTTCACTGTTCCCGGCCCGAACTTCATTTTCGGCCCGAACTTCAACCTCGGCCCGAACTTCAACCTCGGCCCGAACTCCGACCTCGGCCCGAACTTCAACCTCGGCCCGAACATCATCCTCGGCCCGAACACCGAACTTCGACCCGAACACCACTTCGGCCTGAACATCCCACTTCGGCCCGAACACCACTTCGGCCCGAACATCCCACTTCGGCCCGAACTCTTCAATATCCAAGATTGTGTGACAAAAGGTCTATACTAAAACATTCATAACTTTCAGCTCGGGTGTCCGTTTCACGCCCACGAGTAACTAAAATAGCTGGTTCGTTCGTCACTGCCAAGAACAAGTTCGGCCCGAACTCTTCACTGTTCCCGGCCCGAACTTCATTTTCGGCCCGAACTTCAACCTCGGCCCGAACTCCGACCTCGGCCCGAACTTCAACGTCGGCCCGAACATCATCCTCGGCGCGAACACCGAACTTCGACCCGAACACCACTTCGGCCCGAACACCACTTCGGCCCGAACATCCCACTTCGGCCCGAACACCACTTCGGCCCGAACATCCCACTTCGGCCCGAACTCTTCAATATCCAAGATTGTGTGACAAAAGGTGTTATACTAAAACATTCATAACTTTCAGCTCGGGTGTCCGTTTCACGCCCACGAGTAACCAAAATAGCTGGTTCGTTCGTCACTGCCAAGATCAAGTTCGGCCCGAACTGTTCACTGTTCCCGGCCCGAACTTCATTTTCGGCCCGAACTTCAACCTCGGCCCGAACTCCGACCTCGGCCCGAACTTCAACCTCGGCCCGAACATCATCCTCGGCCCGAACACCGAACTTCGGCCCGATCACCACTTCGGCCCGAACATCCCACTTCGACCCGAACACCACTTCGGCCCGAACATCCCTCTTCGGCCCGAACTCTTCAATATCCAAGATTGTGTGACAAAAGGTGCTATACTAAAACATTCATAACTTTCAGCACGGGTGTCCGTTTCACGCCCACGAGTAACCAAAATAGCTGGTTCGTTCGTCACTGCCAAGAACAAGTTCGGCCCGAACTCTTCATTGTTCCCGGCCCGAACTTCATTTTCGGCCCGAACTTCAACCTCGGCCTGAACTTCAACCTCGGCCCGAACTCCGACCTCTGCCCGAACTTCAACCTCGGCTCGAACATCATCCTCGGCCCGAACACCGAACTTCGGCCCGAACACCACTTCGGCCCGAACACCACTTCGGCCCGAACATCCCACTTCGGCCCGAACACCACTTCGGCCCGAACATCCCTCTGCGGCCCGAACTCTTTAATATCCAAGACTGTGTGACAAAAGGTGCTATACTAAAACATTCATAACTTTCAGCTCGGGTGTCCGTTTCACGCCCACGAGTAACCAAAATAGCTGGTTCATTCGTCACTGCCAAGAACAAGTTCGGCCCGAACTCTTCACTGTTCCCGGCCCGAACTTCATTTTGGCCTGAACTTCAACCTCGGCCCGAACATAAACCTCGGCCCGAACTCCGACCTCGGCCCGAACTTCAACGTCGGCCCGAACATCATCCTCGGCGCGAACACCGAACTTCGGCCCGAACACCACTTCGGCCCGAACACCACTTCGGCCCGAACATCCCACTTCGGCCCGAACACCACTACGGCCCGAACATCCCTCTTCGGCCCGAACTCTTCAATATCCAAGATTGTGTGACAAAAGGTGTTATACTAAAACATTCACAACTTTCAGCTCGGGTGTCCGTTTCACGCCCACGAGTAACCAGAATAGCTGGTTCGTTCGTCACTGCCAAGAACAAGTTCGGCCCGAACTTTTCACTGTTCCCGGCCCGAACTTCATTTTCGGCCCGAACTTCAACCTCGGCCCGAACTTCAACCTCGGCCCGAACTCCGACCTCTGCCCGAACTTCAACCTCGGCCCGAACATCATCCTCGGCCCGAACACCGAACTTCGGCCCGAACACCACTTCGGCACGAACATCCCACTTCGGCCCGAACACCACTTCGGCCCGAACATCCCTCTTCGGCCCGAACTCTTCAATATCCAAGATTGTGTGACAAAAGGTGCTATACTAAAAATTCATAACTTTCAACTCGGGTGTCCGTTTCACGCCCACGAGTAACCAAAATAGCTGGTTCGTTCGTCACTGCCAAGAACAAGTTCGGCCCGAACTCATCACTGTTCCCGGCCGAACTTCATTTTCGGCCCGAACTTCAACCTCGGCCCGAACTTCAACCTCGGCCCGAACTCCGACCTCGGCCCGAACTTCAACCTCGGCCCGAACATCATCCTCGTCCCGAACACCGAACTTCGGCCCGAACACCACTTCGGCCCAAACATCCCTCTTCGGCCCGAACTCTTCAATATCCAAGATTGTGTGACAAAAGGTGTTATACTAAAACATTCATAAATTTCAGCTCGGGTGTCCGTTTCACGCCCACGAGTAACCAAAATAGCTGGTTCGTTCGTCACTGCCAAGAACAAGTTCGGCCCGAACTTTTCACTGTTCCCGGCCCGAACTTCATTTTCGGCCCGAACTTCAACCTCGGCCCGAACTTCAACCTCGGCCCGAACTCCGACCTCTGCCCAAACTTCAACCTCGGCCCGAACATCATCCTCGGCCCGAACACCGAACTTCGGCCCGAACACCACTTCGGCCCGAACACCACTTCGGCCCGAACATCCCACTTCGGCCCGAACACCACTTCGGCCCGAACATCCCTCTTCGGCCCGAACTCTTCAATATCCAAGATTGTGTGACAAAATGTGCTATACTAAAAATTCATAACTTTCAGCTCGGGTGTCCGTTTCACGCCCACGAGTAACCAAAATAGCTGGTTCGTTCGTCACTGCCAAGAACAAGTTCGGCCCGAACTCATCACTGTTCCCGGCCGAACTTCAACCTCGGCCCGAACTTCAACCTCGGCCCGAACTCCGACCTCGGCCCGAACTTCAACCTCGGCCCGAACATCATCCTCGTCCCGAACACCGAACTTCAGCCCGAACACCACTTCGGCCCGAACATCCCACTTCGGCCCGAACACCACTTCGGGCTGAACATCCCTCTTCGGCCCGAACTCTTCAATATCCTAGATTGTGTGACAAAAGGTGCTATACTAAAACATTCATAACTTTCAGCTCGGGTGTCCGTTTCACGCCCACGAGTAACCAAAATAGCTGGTTCGTTCGTCACTGCCAAGATCAAGTTCGGCCCGAACTCTTCACTGTTACCGGCCCGAACTTCATTTTCGCCCCGAACTTCAACCTCGGCTCGAACTTCAACCTCGGCCCCAACTCCGACCTCAGCCCGAACTTCAACCCCGGCCCGAACATCATCCTCGGCCCGAACACCGAACTTCGGCCCGAACACCACTTCGGCCCGAACACCACTTCGGCCCGAACATCCCACTTCGGCCCGAACTCTTCAATATCCAAGATTGTGTGACAAAAGGTGCTATACTAAAACATTCATAACTTTCAGCTCGGGTGTCCGTTACACGCCCACGAGTAACCAAAATAGCTGGTTCGTTCGTCACTGCCAAGATCAAGTTCGGCCCGAACTCTTCACTGTTACCGGCCCGAACTTCATTTTCGCCCCGAACTTCAACCTCGGCTCGAACTTCAACCTCGGCCCCAACTCCGACCTCAGCCCGAACTTCAACCCCGGCCCGAACATCATCCTCGGCCCGAACACCGAACTTCGGCCCGAACACCACTTCGGCCCGAACACCACTTCGGCCCGAACATCCCACTTCGGCCCGAACACCACTTCGGCCCGAACATCACTCTTCGGCCCGAACTCTTCAATATCCAAGATTGTGTGACAAAAGGTGCTATACTAAAAATTCATAACTTTCAGCTCGGGTGTCCGTTTCACGCCCACGAGTAACCAAAATAGATGGTTCGTTCGTCACTGCCAAGAACAAGTTCGGCCCGAACTCATCACTGTTCCCGGCCGAACTTCATTTTCGGCCTGAACTTCAACCTCGGCCCGAACATCAACCTCGGCCCGAACTCCGAACTCTGCCCGAACATCATTCTCGGCCCGAACACCGAACTTCGGCCCGAACATCCCACTTCGGCCCGAACACCACTTCCCCGAACATCCTTCTTCGGCCCGGACTCTTCAATATCCAAGATTGTGTGACAAAAGGTGCTATACTAAAACATTCATAACTTTCAGCTCGGGTGTCCGTTTCACGCCCACGAGTAACCAAAATAGCTGGTTCGTTCGTCACTGCCAAGAACAAGTTCGGCCCGAACTCTTCACTGTTCCCGGCCCGAACTTCATTTTCGGCCCGAACTTCAACCTCGGCCCGAACTTCAACCTCGGCCCGAACTCCGACCTCGGCCCGAACTTCAACCTCGGCCCGAACATCATCCTCGGCCCGAACACCGAACTTCGACCCGAACACCACTTCGGCCTGAACATCCCACTTCGGCCCGAACACCACTTCGGCCCGAACATCCCACTTCGGCCCGAACTCTTCAATATCCAAGATTGTGTGACAAAAGGTGCTATACTAAAACATTCATAACTTTCAGCTCGGGTGTCCGTTTCACGCCCACGAGTAACTAAAATAGCTGGTTCGTTCGTCACTGCCAAGAACAAGTTCGGCCCGAACTCTTCACTGTTCCCGGCCCGAACTTCATTTTCGGCCCGAACTTCAACCTCGGCCCGAACTCCGACCTCGGCCCGAACTTCAACGTCGGCCCGAACATCATCCTCGGCGCGAACACCGAACTTCGGCCCGAACACCACTTCGGCCCGAACACCACTTCGGCCCGAACATCCCACTTCGGCCCGAACACCACTTCGGCCCGAACATCCCACTTCGGCCCGAACTCTTCAATATCCAAGATTGTGTGACAAAAGGTGTTATACTAAAACATTCATAACTTTCAGCTCGGGTGTCCGTTTCACGCCCACGAGTAACCAAAATAGCTGGTTCGTTCGTCACTGCCAAGATCAAGTTCGGCCCGAACTGTTCACTGTTCCCGGCCCGAACTTCATTTTCGGCCCGAACTTCAACCTCGGCCCGAACTCCGACCTCGGCCCGAACTTCAACCTCGGCCCGAACATCATCCTCGGCCCGAACACCGAACTTCGGCCCGATCACCACTTCGGCCCGAACATCCCACTTCGACCCGAACACCACTTCGGCCCGAACATCCCTCTTCGGCCCGAACTCTTCAATATCTAAGATTGTGTGACAAAAGGTGCTATACTAAAACATTCATAACTTTCAGCTCGGGTGTCCGTTTCACGCCCACGAGTAACCAAAATAGCTGGTTCGTTCGTCACTGCCAAGAACAAGTTCGGCCCGAACTCTTCATTGTTCCCGGCCCGAACTTCATTTTCGGCCCGAACTTCAACCTCGGCCTGAACTTCAACCTCGGCCCGAACTCCGACCTCTGCCCGAACTTCAACCTCGGCTCGAACATCATCCTCGGCCCGAACACCGAACTTCGGCCCGAACACCACTTCGGCCCGAACACCACTTCGGCCCGAACATCCCACTTCGGCCCGAACACCACTTCGGCCCGAACATCCCTCTGTGGCCCGAACTCTTTAATATCCAAGACTGTGTGACAAAAGGTGCTATACTAAAACATTCATAACTTTCAGCTCGGGTGTCCGTTTCACGCCCACGAGTAACCAAAATAGCTGGTTCATTCGTCACTGCCAAGAACAAGTTCGGCCCGAACTCTTCACTGTTCCCGGCCCGAACTTCATTTTGGCCTGAACTTCAACCTCGGCCCGAACATAAACCTCGGCCCGAACTCCGACCTCGGCCCGAACTTCAACGTCGGCCCGAACATCATCCTCGGCGCGAACACCGAACTTCGGCCCGAACACCACTTCGGCCCGAACACCACTTCGGCCCGAACACCACTTCGGCCCGAACATCCCACTTCGGCCCGAACACCACTACGGCCCGAACATCCCTCTTCGGCCCGAACTCTTCAATATCCAAGATTGTGTGACAAAAGGTGTTATACTAAAACATTCACAACTTTCAGCTCGGGTGTCCGTTTCACGCCCACGAGTAACCAGAATAGCTGGTTCGTTCGTCACTGCCAAGAACAAGTTCGGCCCGAACTTTTCACTGTTCCCGGCCCGAACTTCATTTTCGGCCCGAACTTCAACCTCGGCCCGAACTTCAACCTCGGCCCGAACTCCGACCTCTGCCCGAACTTCAACCTCGGCCCGAACATCATCCTCGGCCCGAACACCGAACTTCGGCCCGAACACCACTTCGGCCCGAACATCCCACTTCGGCCCGAACACCACTTCGGCCCGAACATCCCTCTTCGGCCCGAACTCTTCAATATCCAAGATTGTGTGACAAAAGGTGATATACTAAAAATTCATAACTTTCAACTCGGGTGTCCGTTTCACGCCCACGAGTAACCAAAATAGCTGGTTCGTTCGTCACTGCCAAGAACAAGTTCGGCCCGAACTCATCACTGTTCCCGGCCGAACTTCATTTTCGGCCCGAACTTCAACCTCGGCCCGAACTTCAACCTCGGCCCGAACTCCGACCTCGGCCCGAACTTCAACCTCGGCCCGAACATCATCCTCGTCCCGAACACCGAACTTCGGTCCGAACACCACTTCGGCCCAAACATCCCTCTTCGGCCCGAACTCTTCAATATCCAAGATTGTGTGACAAAAGGTGTTATACTAAAACATTCATAAATTTCAGCTCGGGTGTCCGTTTCACGCCCACGAGTAACCAAAATAGCTGGTTCGTTCGTCACTGCCAAGAACAAGTTCGGCCCGAACTTTTCACTGTTCCCGGCCCGAACTTCATTTTCGGCCCGAACTTCAACCTCGGCCCGAACTTCAACCTCGGCCCGAACTCCGACCTCTGCCCAAACTTCAACCTCGGCCCGAACATCATCCTCGGCCCGAACACCGAACTTCGGCCCGAACACCACTTCGGCCCGAACACCACTTCGGCCCGAACATCCCACTTCGGCCCGAACACCACTTCGGCCCGAACATCCCTCTTCGGCCCGAACTCTTCAATATCCAAGATTGTGTGACAAAATGTGCTATACTAAAAATTCATAACTTTCAGCTCGGGTGTCCGTTTCACGCCCACGAGTAACCAAAATAGCTGGTTCGTTCGTCACTGCCAAGAACAAGTTCGGCCCGAACTCATCACTGTTCCCGGCCGAACTTCAACCTCGGCCCGAACTTCAACCTCGGCCCGAACACCGACCTCGGCCCGAACTTCAACCTCGGCCCGAACATCATCCTCGTCCCGAACACCGAACTTCAGCCCGAACACCACTTCGGCCCGAACATCCCACTTCGGCCCGAACACCACTTCGGGCTGAACATCCCTCTTCGGCCCGAACTCTTCAATATCCTAGATTGTGTGACAAAAGGTGCTATACTAAAACATTCATAACTTTCAGCTTGGGTGTCCGTTTCACGCCCACGAGTAACCAAAATAGCTGGTTCGTTCGTCACTGCCAAGAACAAGTTCGGCCCGAACTCTTCACTGTTCCCGGCCCGAACTTCATTTTCGGCCCGAACTTCAACCTCGGCCCGAACTCCGACCTCGGCCCGAACTTCAACCTCGGCCCGAACATCATCCTCGGCCCGAACACCGAACTTCGGCCCGATCACCACTTCGGCCCGAACATCCCACTTCGACCCGAACACCACTTCGGCCCGAACATCCCTCTTCGGCCCGAACTCTTCAATATCTAAGATTGTGTGACAAAAGGTGCTATACTAAAACATTCATAACTTTCAGCTCGGGTGTCCGTTTCACGCCCACGAGTAACCAAAATAGCTGGTTCGTTCGTCACTGCCAAGAACAAGTTCGGCCCGAACTCTTCATTGTTCCCGGCCCGAACTTCATTTTCGGCCCGAACTTCAACCTCGGCCTGAACTTCAACCTCGGCCCGAACTCCGACCTCTGCCCGAACTTCAACCTCGGCTCGAACATCATCCTCGGCCCGAACACCGAACTTCGGCCCGAACACCACTTCGGCCCGAACACCACTTCGGCCCGAACATCCCACTTCGGCCCGAACACCACTTCGGCCCGAACATCCCTCTGCGGCCCGAACTCTTTAATATCCAAGACTGTGTGACAAAAGGTGCTATACTAAAACATTCATAACTTTCAGCTCGGGTGTCCGTTTCACGCCCACGAGTAACCAAAATAGCTGGTTCATTCGTCACTGCCAAGAACAAGTTCGGCCCGAACTCTTCACTGTTCCCGGCCCGAACTTCATTTTGGCCTGAACTTCAACCTCGGCCCGAACATAAACCTCGGCCCGAACTCCGACCTCGGCCCGAACTTCAACGTCGGCCCGAACATCATCCTCGGCGCGAACACCGAACTTCGGCCCGAACACCACTTCGGCCCGAACACCACTTCGGCCCGAACACCACTTCGGCCCGAACATCCCACTTCGGCCCGAACACCACTACGGCCCGAACATCCCTCTTCGGCCCGAACTCTTCAATATCCAAGATTGTGTGACAAAAGGTGTTATACTAAAACATTCACAACTTTCAGCTCGGGTGTCCGTTTCACGCCCACGAGTAACCAGAATAGCTGGTTCGTTCGTCACTGCCAAGAACAAGTTCGGCCCGAACTTTTCACTGTTCCCGGCCCGAACTTCATTTTCGGCCCGAACTTCAACCTCGGCCCGAACTTCAACCTCGGCCCGAACTCCGACCTCTGCCCAAACTTCAACCTCGGCCCGAACATCATCCTCGGCCCGAACACCGAACTTCGGCCCGAACACCACTTCGGCCCGAACATCCCACTTCGGCCCGAACATCCCTCTTCGGCCCGAACTCTTCAATATCCAAGATTGTGTGACAAAAGGTGCTATACTAAAAATTCATAACATTCAACTCGGGTGTCCGTTTCACGCCCACGAGTAACCAAAATAGCTGGTTCGTTCGTCACTGCCAAGAACAAGTTCGGCCCGAACTCATCACTGTTCCCGGCCGAACTTCATTTTCGGCCCGAACTTCAACCTCGGCCCGAACTTCAACCTCGGCCCGAACTCCGACCTCGGCCCGAACTTCAACCTCGGCCCGAACATCATCCTCGTCCCGAACACCGAACTTCGGCCCGAACACCACTTCGGCCCAAACATCCCTCTTCGGCCCGAACTCTTCAATATCCAAGATTGTGTGACAAAAGGTGTTATACTAAAACATTCATAAATTTCAGCTCGGGTGTCCGTTTCACGCCCACGAGTAACCAAAATAGCTGGTTCGTTCGTCACTGCCAAGAACAAGTTCGGCCCGAACTTTTCACTGTTCCCGGCCCGAACTTCATTTTCGGCCCGAACTTCAACCTCGGCCCGAACTTCAACCTCGGCCCGAACTCCGACCTCTGCCCAAACTCCGACCTCGGCCCGGACATCATCCTCGGCCCGAACACCGAACTTCGGCCCGAACACCACTTCGGCCCGAACACCACTTCGGCCCGAACATCCCACTTCGGCCCGAACACCACTTCGGCCCGAACATCCCTCTTCGGCCCGAACTCTTCAATATCCAAGATTGTGTGACAAAATGTGCTATACTAAAAATTCATAACTTTCAGCTCGGGTGTCCGTTTCACGCCCACGAGTAACCAAAATAGCTGGTTCGTTCGTCACTGCCAAGAACAAGTTCGGCCCGAACTCATCACTGTTCCCGGCCGAACTTCAACCTCGGCCCGAACTTCAACCTCGGCCCGAACACCGACCTCGGCCCGAACTTCAACCTCGGCCCGAACATCATCCTCGTCCCGAACACCGAACTTCAGCCCGAACACCACTTCGGCCCGAACATCCCACTTCGGCCCGAACACCACTTCGGGCTGAACATCCCTCTTCGGCCCGAACTCTTCAATATCCTAGATTGTGTGACAAAAGGTGCTATACTAAAACATTCATAACTTTCAGCTCGGGTGTCCGTTTCACGCCCACGAGTAACCAAAATAGCTGGTTCGTTCGTCACTGCCAAGAACAAGTTCGGCCCGAACTCTTCACTGTTCCCGGCCCGAACTTCATTTTCAGCCCGAACTTCAACCTCGGCCCGAACTTCAACCTCGGCCCGAACTCCGACCTCGGCCCGAACTTCAACCTCGGCCCGAACATCATCCTCGGCCCGAACACCGAACTTCGGCCCAAACACCACTTCAGCCCGAACATCCCACTTCGGCCCGAACATACCTCTTCGGCCCGAACTCTTCAATATCCAAGATTGTGTGACAAAAGGTGCTATACTAAAACATTCATAACTTTCAGCTCGGGTGTCCGTTTCACGCCCACGAGTAACCAAAATAGCTGGTTCGTTCGTCACTGCCAAGATCAAGTTCGGCCCGAACTCTTCACTGTCACCGGCCCGAACTTCATTTTCGCCCCGAACTTCAACCTCGGCTCGAACTTCAACCTCGGCCCCAACTCCGACCTTAGCCCGAACTTCAACCTCGGCCCGAACATCATCCTCGGCCCGAACACCGAACTTCGGCCCGAACACCACTTCGGCCCGAACACCACTTCGGCCCGAACATCCCACTTCGGCCCGAACACCACTTCGGCCCGAACATCACTCTTCGGCCCGAACTCTTCAATATCCAAGATTGTGTGACAAAAGGTGCTATACTAAAAATTCATAACTTTCAGCTCGGGTGTCCGTTTCACGCCCACGAGTAACCAAATTAGATGGTTCGTTCGTCACTGCCAAGAACAAGTTCGGCCCGAACTCATCACTGTTCCCGGCCGAACTTCATTTTCGGCCCGAACTTCAACCTCGGCCCGAACTTCAACCTCGGCCCGAACTCCGACCTCGGCACGAACTTCAACCTCGGCTCGAACATCATCCTCGTCCCGAACATCGAACTTCGGCCCGAACACCACTTCGGCCCGAACATCCCTCTTCGGCCCGAACTCTTTAATATCCAAGACTGTGTGACAAAAGGTGCTATACTAAAACATTCATAACTTTCAGGTCGGGTGTCCGTTTCACGCCCACGAGTAACCAAAATAGCTGGTTCATTCGTCACTGCCAAGAACAAGTTCGGCCCGAACTCTTCACTGTTCCCGGCCCGAACTTCATTTTCGGCCTGAACTTCAACCTCGGCCCGAACATCAACCTCGGCCCGAACTCCGACCTCGGCCCGAACATCATTCTCGGCCCGAACACCGAACTTCGGCCCGAACACTACTTCGGCCCGAACATCCCACTTCGGCCCGAACACCACTTCGGCCCGAACATCCTTCTTCGGCCCGAACTCTTCAATATCCAAGATTGTGTGACAAAAGGTGCTATACTAAAACATTCATAACTTTCAGCTCGGGTGTCCGTTTCACGCCCACGAGAAACCAAAATAGCTGGTTCGTTCGTCACTGCCAAGAACAAGTTCAGCCCGAACTCTTCACTGTTCCCGGCCCGAACTTCATTTTCGGCCCGAACTTCAACCTCGGCCCAAACTTAAACCTCGGCCCGAACTCCGACCTCGGCCCGAACTTCAACCTCGGCCCGAACATCATCCTCGGCCCGAACACCGAACTTCGGCCCGAACACCACTTCGGCCCGAACAACCCACTTCGGCCCGAACACCACTTCGGCCCGAACATCCCTCTTCGGCCCGAACTCTTCAATATCCAAGATTGTGTGACAAAAGGTGTTATACTAAAACATTCATAACTTTCAGCTCGGGTGTCCGTTTCACGCCCACGAGTAACCAAAATAGCTGGTTCGTTCGTCACTGCCAAGAACAAGTTCGGCCCGAACTCTTCACTGTTCCCGGCCCGAACTTCATTTTCGGCCCGAACTTCAACCTCGGCCCGAATTTCAACCTCGGCTCGAACTCCGACCTCTGCCCGAACTTCAACCTCGGCCCGAACATCATCCTCGGCCCGAACACCGAACTTCGGCCCGAACACCACTTCGGCCCGAACATCCCACTTCGGCCCGAACACCACTTCGGCCCGAACATCCCTCTTCGGCCCGAACTCTTCAATATCCAAGATTGTGTGACAAAAGGTGCTATACTAAAAATTCATAACTTTCAACTCGGGTGTCCGTTTCACGCCCACGAGTAACCAAAATAGCTGGTTCGTTCGTCACTGCCAAGAACAAGTTCGGCCCGAACTCATCACTGTTCCCGGCCGAACTTCATTTTCGGCCCGAACTTCAACCTCGGCCCGAACTCCGACCTCGGCCCGAACTTCAACCTCGGCCCGAACATCATCCTCGTCCCGAACACCGAACTTCGGCCCGAACACCACTTCGGCCCGAACATCCCTCTTCGGCCCGAACTCTTCAATATCCAAGATTGTGTGACAAAAGGTGTTATACTAAAACATTCATAACTTTCAGCTCGGGTGTCCGTTTCACGCCCACGAGTAACCAAAATAGCTGGTTCGTTCGTCACTGCCAAGAACAAGTTCGGCCCGAAATTTTCACTGTTCCTGGCCCGAACTTCATTTTCGGCCCGAACTTCAACCTCGGCCCGAACTTCAACCTCGGCCCGAACTCCGACCTCTGCCCGAACTTCAACCTCGGCCCGAACATCATCCTCGGCCCGAACACCGAACTTCGGGCCGAACACCACTTCGGCTCGAACACCACTTCGGCCCGAACATCCCACTTCGGCCCGAACACCACTTCGGCCCGAACATCCCTCTTCGGCCCGAACTCTTCAATATCCAAGATTGTGTGACAAAAGGTGCTATACTAAAAATTCATAACTTTCAGCTCGGGTGTCCGTTTCACGCCCACGAGTAACCAAAATAGCTGGTTCGTTCGTCACTGCCAAGAACAAGTTCGGCTCGAACTCATCACTGTTCCCGGCCGAACTTCATTTTCGGCCCGAACTTCAACCTCGGCCCGAACTTCAACCTCGGCCCGAACTCCGACCTCGGCCCGAACTTCAACCTCGGCCCGAACATCATCCTCGTCCCGAATACCGAACTTCAGCCCGAACACCACTTCGGCCCGAACATCCCACTTCGGCCCGAACACCACTTCGGGCTGAACATCCCTCTTCGGCCCGAACTCTTCAATATCCTAGATTGTGTGACAAAAGGTGCTATACTAAAACATTCATAACTTTCAGCTCGGGTGTCCGTTTCACGCCCATGAGTAACCAAAATAGCTGGTTCGTTCGTCACTGCCAAGAACAAGTTCGGCCCGAACTCTTCACTGTTCCCGGCCCGAACTTCATTTTCAGCCCGAACTTCAACCTCGGCCCGAACTTCAACCTCGGCCCGAACTCCGACCTCGGCCCGAACTTCAACCTCGGCCCGAACATCATCCTCGGCCCGAACACCGAACTTCGGCCCGAACACCACTTCAGCCCGAACATCCCACTTCGGGCCGAACATACCTCTTCGGCCCGAACTCTTCAATATCCAAGATTGTGTGACAAAAGGTGCTATACTAAAACATTCATAACTTTCAGCTCGGGTGTCCGTTTCACGCCCACGAGTAACCAAAATAGCTGGTTCGTTCGTCACTGCCAAGATCAAGTTCGGCCCGAACTCTTCACTATTCCCGGCCCGAACTTCATTTTCGCCCCGAACTTCAACCTCGGCCCGAACTTCAACCTCGGCCCGAACTCCGACCTCGGCCCGAACTTCAACCTCGGCCCGAACATCATCCTCGGCCCGAACACCGAACTTCGGCCCGAACACCACTTCGGCCCGAACATCCCACTTCGGCCCGAACACCACTTCGGCCCGAACATCACTCTTCGGCCCGAACTCTTCAATATCCAAGATTGTGTGACAAAAGGTGCTATACTAAAACAATCATAACTTTTAGTTCGGGTGTCCGTTTCACGCCCACGAGTAAGCAAAATAGCTGGTTCGTTCGTCACTGCCAAGAACAAGTTCGGCCCGAACTCTTCACTGTTCCCGACCCGAACTTCATTTTCGGCCCGAACTTCAACCTCGGCCCTAACTCCGACCTCGGCCCGAACTTCAACCTTGGCCCGAACATCATCCTCGGCCCGAACACCGAACTTCGGCCCGATCACCACTTCGGCCCGAACATCCCACTTCGACCCGAACACCACTTCGGCCCGAACATCCCTCTTCGGCCCGAACTCTTCAATATCCAAGATTGTGTGACAAAAGGTGCTATACTAAAACATTCATAACTTTCAGCTCGGGTGTCCGTTTCACGCCCACGAGTAACCAAAATAGCTGGTTCTTTCGTCACTGCCAAGAACAAGTTCGGCCCGAACTCTTCACTGTTCCCGGCCCGAACTTCATTTTCGTCCCGAACTTCAACCTCGGCCTGAACTTCAACCTCGGCCCGAACTCCGACCTCTGCCCGAACTTCAACCTCGGCTCGAACATCATCCTCGGCCCGAACACCGAACTTCGGCCCGAACACCACTTCGGCCCGAACACCACTTCGGCCCGAACATCCCACTTCGGCCCGAACACCACTTCGGCCCGAACATCCCTCTTCGGCCCGAACTCTTTAATATCCAAGACTGTGTGACAAAAGGTGCTATACTAAAACATTCATAACTTTCAGCTCGGGTGTCCGTTTCACGCCCACGAGTAACCAAAATAGCTGGTTCATTCGTCACTGCCAAGAACAAGTTCGGCCCGAACTCTTCACTGTTCCCGGCCCGAACTTCATTTTCGGCCTGAACTTCAACCTCGGCCCGAACATCAACCTCGGCCCGAACTCCGACCTCTGCCCGAAAATCATTCTCGGCCCGAACATCGAACTTCGGCCCGAACACTACTTCGGCCCGAACATCCCACTTCGGCCCGAACACCACTTCGGCCCGAACATCCTTCTACGGCCCGGACTCTTCAATATCCAAGATTGTGTGACAAAAGGTGCTATACTAAAACATTCATAACTTTAAGCTCGGGTGTCCGTTTCACGCCCACGAGTAACCAAAATAGCTGGTTCGTTCGTCACTGCCAAGAACAAGTTCGGCCCGAACTCTTCACTGTTCCCGGCCCGAACTTCATTTTCGGCCCGAACTTCAACCTCGGCCCGAACTTCAACCTCGGCCCGAACTCCGACCTCGGCCCGAACTTCAACCTCGGCCCGAACATCATCCTCGGCCCGAACACCGAACTTCGACCCGAACACCACTTCGGCCCGAACATCCCACTTCGGCCCGAACACCACTTCGGCCCGAACATCCCATTTCGGCCCGAACTCTTCAATATCCAAGATTGTGTGACAAAAGGTGCTCTACTAAAACATTCATAACTTTCAGCTCGGGTGTCCATTTCACGCCCACGAGTAACTAAAATAGTTGGTTCGTTCGTCATTGCCAAGAACAAGTTCGGCCCGAACTCTTCACTGTTCCCGGCCCGAACTTCATTTTCGGCCCGAACTTCAACCTCGGCCCGAACTTCAACCTCAGCCCGAACTCTGACCTCGGCCCGAACTTCAACGTCGGCCCGAACATCATCCTCGGCGCGAACACCGAACTTCGGCCCGAACACCACTTCGGCCCGAACATCCCACTTCGGCCCGAACACCACTTCGGCCCGAACACCACTTCGACTCGAACACCACTTCGGCCCGAACATCCCACTTCGGCCCGAACACCACTTCGGCCCGAACATCCCTCTTCGGCCCGAACTCTTCAATATCCAAGATTGTGTGACAAAAGGTGCTATACTAAAACATTCATAACTTTCAGCTCGGGTGTCCGTTTCACGCCCACGGGTAACCAAAATAGCTGGTTCATTCGTCGCTGCCAAGAACAAGTTCGGCCGGAACTCTTCACTGTTCACGGCCCGAACTTCATTTTCGGCCCGAACTTCAACCTCGGCCCGAACTTCAACCTCGGCCCGAACTCCGACCTCGGCCCGAACTCCGACCTCGGCCCGAACTTCAACCTCGGCCCGAACATCATCCTCGGCCCGAACACCGAACTTCGGCCCGACCACCACTTCGGCCCGAACACCACTTCGGCCCGAACATCCCACTTCGGCCCGAACACCACTTCGGCCCGAACATCCCTCTTCGGCCCGAACTCTTCAATATCCAAGATTGTGTGACAAAAGGTGATATACTAAAACATTAATAACTTTCAGCTCGGGTGTCCGTTTCACGCCCACGAGTAACCAAAACAGCTGGTTCGTTCGTCACTGCCAAGAACAAGTTCGGCCCGAACTCTTCACTGTTCCCGGCCCGAACTTCATTTTCGGCCCGAATTTCAACCTCGGCCCGAACTGCAACCTCGGCCCGAACTCCGACCTCGGCCCGAACTTCAACCTCGGCCCGAACATCATCCTCGGCCCGAACACCGAACTTCGGCCCGAACACAACTTCGACCCGAACACCACTTCGGCCCGAACATCCCACTTCGGCCCGAACACCACTTCGGCCCGAACATCCCTCTTCGGCCCGAACTCTTCAATATCCAAGATTGTGTGACAAAAGGTGCTATACTAAAACATTCATAACTTTCAGCTCGGGTGTCCGTTTCACGCCCACGAGTAACCAAAATAGCTGGTTCGTTCGTCACTGCCAAGAACAAGTTCGGCCCGAACTCTTCACTGTTCCCGGCCCGAATTTCATTTTCGGCCCGAACTTCAACTTCGGCCCGAACTTCAACCTCGGCCCGAACTCCGACCTATGCCCGAACTTCAACCTCGGCCCGAACATCATCCTCGGCCCGAACACCGAACTTCGGCCCGAACACCACTTCGGCCCGAACACCACTTCGGCCCGAACATCCCACTTCGGCCCGAACACCACTTCGGCCCGAACATCCCTCTTCGGCCCGAACTCTTCAATATCCAAGATTGTGTGACAAAAGGTGTTATACTAAAACATTCATAACTTTCAGCTCGGGTGTCCGTTTCACACCCACGAGTAACCAAAATAGCTGGTTCGTTCGTCACTGCCAAGAACAAGTTCGGCCCGAACTCTTCACTGTTCCCGGCCCGAACTTCATTTTCGGCCCGAACTTCAACCTCGGGCCGAACTGCAACCTCGGCCCGAACTCCGACCTCGGCCCGAACTTCAACCTCGGCCCGAACATCATCCTCAGCCCGAACACCGAACTTCGGCCCGAACACCACTTCGGCCCGAACACCACTTCGTCCCGAACATCCCACTTCGGCCTGAACACCACTTCGGCCGAACATCCCTCTTCGGCCCGAACTCTTCAATATCCAAGATTGTGTGACAAAAGGTGTTATACTAAAACATTCATAACTTTCAGCTCGGGTGTCCGTTTCACGCCCACGAGTAACCAAAATTGCTGGTTCGTTCATCGCTGCCAAGAACAAGTTCGGCCCGAACTCTTCACTGTTCCCGGCCCGAACTCTATTTTCGGCCCGAACTTCAACCTCGGCCCGAACTTCAACCTCGGCCCGAACTCCGACCTCGGGCCGAACTTCAACCTCGTCCCGAACATCATCCTCGGCCCGAACACCGAACTTCGGCCCGAACACCACTTCAGCCTGAACATCCCACTTCGGCTCGAACACCACTTTGGCCCGAACATCCCTCTTCGGCCCGAACATCCCACTTCGGCCCGAACTCTTCAATATCCAAAATTGTGTGACAAAAGGTGCTATACTAAAACATTCATAACTTTCAGCTCGGGTGTCCGTTTCACGCCCACGAGTAACCAAAATAGCTGGTTCATTCGTCACTGCCAAGAACAAGTTCGGCCCGAACTCTTCACTGTTCCCGGCCCGAACTTCATTTTCGGCCCGAACTTCAACCTCGGCCCGAACTTCAACCTCGGCCCGAACTCCGACCTCGGCCCGAACTTCAACCTCGACCCGAACATCATCCTCGGCCCGAACACCGAACTTCGGCCCGAATGTTAGGTCACAACAACCCTGGTTTATAATGTTAATTGATAGATTATTATACTTAGAGAAATATTAAAGTGATAACACAAGAATATAGTCAATGTATAAATCCACTAAGTGTGGTATGCTGCGGAAAAGCAATACCACTGATCAATTACAAAAGATGTGAATGTGTAAAGTAAATTGGTAAGTACTCCTTTGCAAGATGATCTCTATTTATAATGTTATAGAGATCTTACATAATGAGCAAAGGAGTAACCGAAGGACTAAGCAAGGAAAATGACTAAGATCAAGGGATTTGATCTTAGTCCGTTACTATACTGAGTATCACTCAGTCCTTCTACTCAGTATCATTATCTGATACTGAGTACTGATACTGAGTTCCAATACTGATCACTCAGTATCAGACCTAAAACTTAGCTATATTATTCTACATATAAGTTAAAGCTAGTCTAGGTTGTTTTGTTATCTTAAGATCCAAAGGGGTAAGGCTTTTTGCCTTAACAATCTCCCCCTATCTAATGATAACAAAATAGTTACAAAGAGAAAACTAAACAAAATAAGCTACAGGCTGCAAAGTCTTCTTCTTTAGTCTTTGTTGATCGATTCAAACTCGTAGAAGACTTCTTTCTTCACATGGATGAACTCTTCTCTTTTCTTCAGTTCATCTTGCCTGTTGTTTAGTACATCAACTATCTTTTTTCTAAACCAAGCATCTTCTTTCTTGGTTATCATCCATTTAAGGCCCACCAAATGGCTGATAGGAGCTTTTGCCAAATCAGCTTCAGTAATGAAGCATTCCTTGTCATCTGAGTCAGTATACATATATCCAGATGTTGGATATATGGTACTCTTTTGATCCTGAAAAATGAGATTAGGGGGAACAGTATATGTGGGAATTATTCTGAAAGTATTAAGACACTCAGGTTTGTTGTTCCTCATAGCTTCAGTCATCACACTGAGTGCCCTGTATTCTGCTGCATAAAGAATGCCTTTTTCATAGCATATAGCAGATACAGCCCAGATTTCATCCATCATTACTTGGGCTTCAGAAGATCTTGAAGGCATTTCCTTGATCAGTCTAGCAATTTTTATCCAATCATGAAGTCCCATATTTTGAATGTCATGGAGGAGAAACTTCATTGGAGGACTGACTGGCCCAGTGCAAGTTGCAACAATTGAATTATCAACAGTTTTGACCTTTATTTTGTTGACAAACTCATTTAGCCAGTATATGTCTCTTACAGTTGGAAATGCTTTCTTCCTCAGCATACTCATCCTTGTTTCCCTATATCTTGCTCTTTGTGCCACAATGTTCCAGTACTGTTCAAGTAATTCATCTCCAGTTCTTCTTACAGTACGAGATCTTCTTGGAACATCTTCAGACTCAGATTCAGGTTCTTCCTTAACAGGGAAGAACTTTTGGGCCTCAATCTCATCCTCAGCTTCACTCTTTCCCTCAGTAGACAGAGCAGATCTTCTAGGTCTTGAGATCAGAGGAGCTGGATCTTGTTCTTCACTAGATTCTGAGGACATAACCACATTTGTCATTCTTCTGGTTATTGGTCTTCTAGGAATTCTAGAAGGTCCTTCAGCTTGAGATGAGATAGATTTTCTTGTATGCTCTTCATCATCTGAGAATGATGATGAAGAGGTTTCTTTATTTGCTTCATCTAATGCAAAGTTTAAAAAATCTTCTGATTCCACTGGATGTTCTTCATCTTCATCATCAGCAATGGGCCACACAAAAGGTCTATAGACCACAATTTGTAAGTTATTTTCTTCTAGAGCAGGTGGCTCAGTATAAACTTGCTGTGGTTGGTCAGTATGAGTCTCCCCCTGAGCAGATGGCTCAAGTGGGTCTTGAACTTGTAATTCTGACCTTGTTCTTTGTCTTCTTCTCTCATACTGAATGCGAAATGGCTCAGTATGAGGGCTTTGCTGATGTTGTTGTTCTTGTTGTGGAGGTTGATCTTCATTCAATTTTCTTCTTTTCTCCCCCTGAGCAGATGGCTCAGTTTGATGAACCTCAGTATCTCTTTGTCTCTTCTCCCCCTTTTTGTTATCATTTGATGAGGAGGGAAGAGGATCAGTATCACCACCCATGTCCCCTTCAGGTTGTTCAAGAGTAGGGGAGGGCATGGGCTCAGTTGCAGCATCAGTATCACCAGCACCTCCTTCTCCTTCTCCTTCTTCATTGTGATCACCATGTGAACCTGGTGGAGTTTGTGGAGGCGGCTGTGGTTGTTGAAGGAGTGATACTGACTATTTTATTAAGTCAATATCACCACTCATCTTGTCCATTCTGGCTAGTATTACATTTTGAGTTTGTTGGATGGCCAGAATGTGCTGCATGATTGCTTGCAGAGTCACTTGATCTGCTGCAGCTTGAGATGCCTGAATACCCTGCACAGATGGTGCTAAAGAAACAAAAATATAAAACTGGTTAGAATGAAAGGTTTATCAAATAGAATTGTGGTGTTGTTTAATTCTACAATCATTTAAACAGAGTCTCTGATACCAATTGTAGGACCCAACCACCCATATATTGTTAATAAAATCGGTAAAGACAAGATCATATACGTCATACGATTATTCTTATTAAGCACAAACGTATAAAATGTGTTCTTGGTTGCGGAATAACCAAGAACACTCCACAAAGTGTTACATTTAGAATTGGGTTACCGGTGATCCACACAAGTGATCAACCGGGATCCAAAAGGATGCATAACAACTAAAGACTAAACCTCTATTTATAATGTATAGAGGTTTTACAATTAACCCTATTCTATATGTAACTCCCAATTCTAATAAGTGCATCCCTTGATTAAAGGGATTTGATTCATTACTCAAATAAGGAATGCACCATTCACGGTTTGGTCGGTCCGTGTACTCAGTATGACCGAGCTATACCGACTAACTCGGTATGAGACTGAGCTATACCGACCAACTCGGTATGAGACTGAGCTATACCGACTAACTCGGTATGTGGAGCTCGGTCCGTGAACTCGGTATCACCTCATACTGACCAACTCAGTATGACCAGATACCGACCAACTCGGTATCAGACGAGTTTCACTAAGATTATTTATATAAGTTAAACTTATATATTCCTTTGTTCATCAGATTCACAAAGTAATAGGTTTGACCGGGTTTTCTACCCTAACAATCTCCCCCTATCTGATGATAACAAATGAATATGTTTAACCTAATAAATAATAACGATCTTGTCTTGTATGGTCTTCTTTTTGAGATCTTTTCATATTCTTTATTCACCGAGTACTTCAAGAAACTATATATCACACTAACTTTTCTCCCCCACAATCATTGACTCATTTCTCAAACTGTCCGGTAGATTTGAATTGTAATGAAACATCACTAAGGAATCATTCAATTAGTAGATTTCCTCAGTTTGAAATGATTCAAATGATTGTAAAATAATGTGTGACACGTACCCCCTTGAATAACTTAGCATGAACATCTTAGCTTAAAAGAACTTTAGCTTCATATAAAGAAAACATATATCACATTGTGTTTTCTCCCCCTGAATCAGAGTCATCTCCTTAAACTGTTCGGTATATTTTATCTTTGACTTGAAGCATCACTAAGGAATCAATCAACTTATAGATTTCCTCAGTTTAAGATGATTTCTTATGACAAAAAGGAGAAAAATATGTGAAACATACTCACTTGTATAATTCAGCATGCAGAATTTCATTTCTCTAATTTTGCAGCAACTTCAAAAAATCATATGTCCATGTAGAATCTTCTGATCATTATGAATTTTTAACACAATATACATATACATGTCTTCAACATCATATCCAAAAATCATAGTGATCCATCGGTTGAAACGATCACAGCAGTCTCATACTGACCACTCGGTATGAGACAGTCAGTATCAGAAAATCATCAACTTTGAAAATACGTATCTCTCAGTATACGATTCTGATCAGTCTGAAATTTTGATACCGAGTACATGTATGTGTTATGGATATAATATCCAAAATTTATGAAAATCCAACGGTTACAAAAGATACAATAGCCGTTTTACCAGAGTTGCGCAGAATTAAAAACATACCATAAATATTCGTCAATAATCTTCAAAAATATATATCTCTCAATAAACGATTCCTTTTGAAGATCTGAACGGTGAAAACGTTAAACACATTATGGTGAACCTTCTGTCCAAATTTCACGCTTATTAGAAGTTTGAAGAAAGAGATTTGATTTTTCTACCATGGCTGCCCAAAAAGTAAGGAATAAAAAGCATAGAATCTGACTTTTTGCGCCATACATATCTCTCTACCAGAAACTCGAATTGCAATTCTGAACGGTCATACTGTGTTTCTGTGTGTTGAGAACCTCCTGTTCAAATTTCACACAGAGTCGACCATTAACGAAGGAGATCCGGCATTTCTTCTACCCGTGCGCAGAATATGATGAAAATTCTGCATTGTTCTTCTTTATGAAAAAACTTGATCTTCAACAATATATAGGGTTATATGATCATCAAAGTTGTAGATAACTTTGAACCGCTCTGATACCAGTTGTTAGGTCACAACAACCCTGGTTTATAATGTTAATTGATAGATTATTATACTTAGAGAAATATTAAAGTGATAACACAAGAATATAGTCAATGTATAAATCCACTAAGTGTGGTATGCTGCGGAAAAGCAATACCACTGATCAATTACAAAAGATGTGAATGTGTAAAGTAAATTGGTAAGTACTCCTTTGCAAGATGATCTCTATTTATAATGTTATAGAGATCTTACATAATGAGCAAAGGAGTAACCGAAGGACTAAGCAAGGAAAATGACTAAGATCAAGGGATTTGATCTTAGTCCGTTACTATACTGAGTATCACTCAGTCCTTCTACTCAGTATCATTATCTGATACTGAGTACTGATACTGAGTTCCAATACTGATCACTCAGTATCAGACCTAAAACTTAGCTATATTATTCTACATATAAGTTAAAGCTAGTCTAGGTTATTTTGTTATCTTAAGATCCAAAGGGGTAAGGCTTTTTGCCTTAACACCGAACACCACTTCGGCCCGAACACCAATTCGGCCCGAACATCCCACTTCGGCCCGAACACCACTTCGGCCCGAACATCCCTCTTCGGCCCGAACTCTTCAATATCCAAGATTGTGTGACAAAAGTTGCTATACTAAAACATTTATAACTTTCAGCTCGGGTGTCCGTTTCACGTCCACGAGTAACCAAAATAGCTGGTTCGTTCGTCACTGCCAAGATCAAGTTCGGCCCGAACTCTTCACTGTTCCCGGCCCGAACTTCATTTTCGCCCCGAAATTCAACCTCGGCCCGAACTTCAACCTCGGCCCGAACTCCGACCTCGGCCCGAACTTCAACCTCGGCCCGAACATCATCCTCGGCCCGAACACCGAACTTCGGCACGAACACCACTTCGGCCCGAACACCACTTCGGCCCGAACATCCCACTTCGGCCCGAACATCACTCTTCGGCCCGAACTCTTCAATATCCAAGATTGTGTGACAAAAGGTGCTATACTAAAACAATCATAACTTTTAGTTCGGGTGTCCGTTTCACGCCCACGAGTAAGCAAAATAGCTGGTTCGTTCGTCACTGCCAAGAACAAGTTCGGCCCGAACTCTTCACTGTTCCCGGCCCGAACTTCATTTTCGGCCCGAACTTCAACCTCGGCCCGAACTCCGACCTCGGCCCGAACTTCAACCTCGGCCCGAACATCATCCTCGGCCCGAACACCGAACTTCGGCCCGATCACCACTTCGGCCCGAACATCCCACTTCGACCCGAACACCACTTCGGCCCGAACATCCCTCTTCGGCCCGAACTCTTCAATATCCAAGATTGTGTGACAAAAGGTGCTATACTAAAACATTCATAACTTTCAGCTCGGGTGTCCGTTTCACGCCCACGAGTAACCAAAATAGTTGGTTCGTTCGTCACTGCCAAGAACAAGTTCGGCCCGAACTCTTCACTGTTCCCGGCCCGAACTTCATTTTCGGCCCGAACTTCAACCTCGGCCTGAACTTCAACCTCGGCCCGAACTCCGACCTCTGCCCGAACTTCAACCTCGGCTCGAACATCATCCTCGGCCCGAACACCGAACTTCGGCCCGAACACTACTTCGGCCCGAACACCACTTCGGCCCGAACATCCCACTTCGGCCCGAACACCACTTCGGCCCGAACATCCCTCTTCGGCCCGAACTCTTTAATATCCAAGACTGTGTGACAAAAGGTGCTATACTAAAACATTCATAACTTTCAGCTCGGGTGTCCGTTTCACGCCCACGAGTAACCAAAATAGCTGGTTCATTCGTCACTGCCAAGAACAAGTTCGGCCCGAACTCTTCACTGTTCCCGGCCCGAACTTCATTTTCGGCCTGAACTTCAACCTCGGCCCGAACATCAACCTCGGCCCGAACTCCGACCTCTGCCCGAACATCATTCTCGGCCCGAACACCGAACTTCGGCCCGAACACTACTTCGGCCCGAACATCCCACTTCGGCCCGAACACCACTTCGGCCCGAACATCCTTCTTCGGCCCGGACTCTTCAATATCCAAGATTGCGTGACAAAAGGTGCTATACTAAAACATTCATAACTTTCAGCTCGGGTGTCCGTTTCACGCCCACGAGTAACCAAAATAGCTGGTTCGTTCGTCACTGCCAAGAACAAGTTCGGCCCGACCTCTTCACTGTTCCCGGCCCGAACTTCAACCTCGGCCCGAACTTCAACCTCGGCCCGAACTCCGACCTCGACCCGAACTTCAACCTCGGCCCGAACATCATCCTCGGCCCGAACACCGAACTTCGACCCGAACACCACTTCGGCCCGAACATCCCACTTCGGCCCGAACACCACTTCGGCCCGAACATCCCACTTCGGCCCGAACTCTTCAATATCCAAGATTGTGTGACAAAAGGTGCTATACTAAAACATTCATAACTTTCAGCTCGGGTGTCCGTTTCACGCCCACGAGTAACTAAAATAGCTGGTTCGTTCGTCACTGCCAAGAACAAGTTCGGCCCGAACTCTTCACTGTTCCCGGCCCGAACTTCATTTTCGGCCCGAACTTCAACCTCGGCCCGAACTTCGACCTCGGCCCGAACTCCGACCTCGGCCCGAACTTCAACGTCGGCCCGAACATCATCCTCGGCGCGAACACCGAACTTCGGCCCGAACACCACTTCGGCCCGAACACCACTTCGGCCCGAACATCCCACTTCGGCCCGAACACCACTTCGGCCCGAACATCCCTCTTCGGCCCGAACTCTTCAATATCCAAGATTGTGTGACAAAATGTGCTATACTAAAACATTCATAACTTTCAGCTCGGGTGTCCGTTTCACGCCCACGAGTAACCAAAATAGATGGTTCGTTCGTCACTGCCAAGAACAAGTTCGGCCCGAACTCTTCACTGTTCCTGGCCCGAACTTCATTTTCGGCCCGAGCTTCAACCTCGGCCCGAACTGCAACCTCGGCCCGAACTCCGACCTCGGCCCGAACTTCAACCTCGGCCCGAACATCATCCTCGGTCCGAACACCGAACTTCGGCCCGAACACCACTTCGACTCGAACACCACTTCGGCCCGAACATCCCACTTCGGCCCGAACACCACTTCGGCCCGAACATCCCTCTTCGGTCCGAACTCTTCAATATCCAAGATTGTGTGACAAAAGGTGCTATACTAAAACATTCATAACTTTCAGCTCGGGTGTCCGTTTCACGCCCACGGGTAACCAAAATAGCTGGTTCATTCGTCGCTGCCAAGAACAAGTTCGGCCCGAACTCTTCACTGTTCCCGGCCCGAACTTCATTTTCGGCCCGAACTTCAACCTCGGCCCGAACTTCAACCTCGGCCCGAACTCCGACCTCGGCCCGAACTTCAACCTCGGCCCGAACATCATCCTCGGCCCGAACACCGAACTTTGGCCCGACCACCACTTCGGCCCGAACACCACTTCCGCCCGAACATCCCACTTCGGCCCGAACACCACTTCGGCCCGAACATCCCTCTTCGGCCCGAACTCTTCAATATCCAAGATTGTGTGACAAAAGGTGCTATACTAAAACATTAATAACTTTCAGCTCGGGTGTCCGTTTCACGCCCACGAGTAACCAAAATAGCTGGTTCGTTCGTCACTGCCAAGAACAAGTTCGGCCCGAACTCTTCACTGTTCCCGGCCCGAACTTCATTTTCGGCCCGAACTTCAACCTCGGCCCGAACTGCAACCTCGGCCCGAACTCCGACCTCGGCCCGAACTCCGACCTCGGCCCGAACATCATCCTCGGCCCGAACACCGAACTTCGGCCCGAACACCACTTCGACCCGAACACCACTTCGGCCCGAACATCCCACTTCGGCCCGAACACCACTTCGGCCCGAACATCCCTCTTCGGCCCGAACTCTTCAATATCCAAGATTGTGTGACAAAAGGTGCTATACTAAAACATTCATAACTTTCAGCTTGGGTGTCCGTTTCACGCCCACGAGTAACCAAAATAGCTGGTTCGTTCGTCACTGCCAAGAACAAGTTCGGCCCGAACTCTTCACTGTTCCCGGCCCGAACTTCATTTTCGGCCCGAACTTCAACCTCGGCCCGAACTTCAACCTCGGCCCGAACTCCGACCTCTGCCCGAACTTCAACCTCGGCTCGAACATCATCCTCGGCCCGAACACCGAACTTCGGCCCGAACACCACTTCGGCCCGAACACCACTTCGGCCCGAACATCCCACTTCGGCCCGAACACCACTTCGGCCCGAACATCTCTCTTCGGCCCGAACTCTTTAATATCTAAGACTGTGTGACAAAAGGTGCTATACTAAAACATTCATAATTTCAGCTCGGGTGTCCGTTTCACGCCCACGAGTAACCAAAATAGCTGGTTCATTCGTCACTGCCAAGAACAAGTTCGGCCCGAACTCTTCACTGTTCCCGGCCCGAACTTCATTTTCGGCCTGAACTTCAACCTCGGCCCGAACATCAACCTCGGCCCGAACTCCGACCTCTGCCCGAACATCATTCTCGGCCCGAACACCGAACTTCGGCCCGAACACTACTTCGGCCCGAACATCCCACTTCGGCCCGAACACCACTTCGGCCCGAACATCCTTCTTCGGCCCGGACTCTTCAATATCCAAGATTGTGTGACAAAAGGTGCTATACTAAAACATTCATAACTTTCAGCTCGGGTGTCCGTTTCACGCTCACGAGTAACCAAAATAGCTGGTTTGTTCGTCACTGCCAAGAACAAGTTCGGCCCGACCTCTTCACTGTTCCCGGCCCGAACTTCAACCTCGGCCCGAACTTCAACCTCGGCCCGAACTCCGACCTCGACCCGAACTTCAACCTCGGCCCGAACATCATCCTCGGCCCGAACACCGAACTTCGACCCGAACACCACTTCGGCCCGAACATCCCACTTCGGCCCGAACACCACTTCGGCCCGAACATCCCACTTCGGCCCGAACTCTTCAATATCCAAGATTGTGTGACAAAAGGTGCTATACTAAAACATTCATAACTTTCAGCTCGGGTGTCCGTTTCACGCCCACGAGTAACTAAAATAGCTGGTTCGTTCGTCACTGCCAAGAACAAGTTCGGCCCGAACTCTTCACTGTTCCCGGCCCGAACTTCATTTTCGGCCCGAACTTCAACCTCGGCCCGAACTTCGACCTCGGCCCGAACTCCGACCTCGACCCGAACTTCAACGTCGGCCCGAACATCATCCTCGGCGCGAACACCGAACTTCGGCCCGAACACCACTTCTGCCCGAACACCACTTCGGCCCGAACATCCCACTTCGGCCCGAACACCACTTCGGCCCGAACATCCCTCTTCGGCCCGAACTCTTCAATATCCAAGATTGTGTGACAAAATGTGCTATACTAAAAACTTCATAACTTTCAGCTCGGGTGTCCGTTTCACGCCCACGAGTAACCAAAATAGCTGGTTCGTTCGTCACTGCCAAGAACAAGTTCGGCCCGAACTCTTCACTGTTCCTGGCCCGAACTTCATTTTCGGCCAGAGCTTCAACCTCGACCCGAACTGCAACCTCGGCCCGAACTCCGACCTCGGCCCGAACTTCAACCTCGGCCCGAACATCATCCTCGGTCCGAACACCGAACTTCGGCCCGAACACCACTTCGACTCGAACACCACTTCGGCCCGAACATCCCACTTCGGCCCGAACACCACTTCGGCCCGAACATCCCTCTTCGGTCCGAACTCTTCAATATCCAAGATTGTGTGACAAAAGGTGCTATACTAAAACATTCATAACTTTCAGCTCGGGTGTCCGTTTCACGCCCACGGGTAACCAAAATAGCTGGTTCATTCGTCGCTGCCAAGAACAAGTTCGGCCCGAACTCTTCACTGTTCCCGGCCCGAACTTCATTTTCGGCCCGAACTTCAACCTCGGCCCGAACTTCAACCTCGGCCCGAACTCCGACCTCGGCCCGAACTTCAACCTCGGCCCGAACATCATCCTCGGCCCGAACACCGAACTTCGGCCCGACCACCACTTCGGCCCGAACAACACTTCCGCCCGAACATCCCACTTCGGCCCGAACACCACTTCGGCCCGAACATCCCTCTTCGGCCCGAACTCTTCAATATCCAAGATTGTGTGACAAAAGGTGCTATACTAAAACATTAATAACTTTCAGCTCGGGTGTCCGTTTCACGCCCACGAGTAACCAAAATAGCTGGTTCGTTCGTCACTGCCAAGAACAAGTTCGGCCCGAACTCTTCACTGTTCCCGGCCCGAACTTCATTTTCGGCCCGAACTTCAACCTCGGCCCGAACTGCAACCTCGGCCCGAACTCCGACCTCGGCCCGAACTTCAACCTCGGCACGAACATCATCCTCGGCCCGAACACCGAACTTCGACCCGAACACCACTTCGACCCGAACACCACTTCGGCCCGAACATCCCACTTCGGCCCGAACACCACTTCGGCCCGAACATCCCTCTTCGGCCCGAACTCTTCAATATCCAAGATTGTGTGACAAAAGTTGCTATACTAAAACATTCATAACTTTCAGCTAGGGTGTCCGTTTCACGCCCACGAGTAACCAAAATAGCTGGTTCGTTCGTCGCTGCCAAGAACAAGTTCGGCCCGAACTCTTCACTGTTCCCGGCCCGAACTTCAACTTCGGCCCGAACTTCAACCTCGGCCCGAACTCCGACCTCGGCCCGAACTTCAACCTCGGCCCGAACATCATCCTCGGCCCGAACACTGAACTTCGGCCCGAACACCACTTCGGCCCGAACATCCCACTTCGGCCCGAACACCACTTCGGCCCGAACATCCCTCTTCGGCCCGAACTCTTCAATATCCAAGATTGTGTGACAAAAGGTGCTATACTAAAACATTCATAACTTTCAGCTCGGGTGTCCGTTTCACGCCCACGAGTAACCAAAATAGCTGGTTCGTTCGTCACTGCCAAGAACAAGTTCGGCCCGAACTCTTCACTGTTCCCGGCCCGAACTTCATTTTCGGCCCGAACTTCAACCTCGGGCCGAACTGCAACCTCGGCCCGAACTCCGACCTCGGCCCGAACTTCAACCTCGGCCCGAACATCATCCTCAGCCCGAACACCGAACTTCGGCCCGAACACCACTTCGGCCCGAACACCACTTCGGCACGAACATCCCACTTCGGCCCGAACACCACTTCGGCCGAACATCCCTCTTCGGCCCGAACTCTTCAATATCCAAGATTGTGTGACAAAAGGTGCTATACTAAAACATTCATAACTTTCAGCTCGGGTGTCCGTTTCACGCCCACGAGTAACCAAAATAGCTGGTTCGTTCATCGCTGCCAAAAACAAGTTCGGCCCGAACTCTTCACTGTTCCCGGCCCGTACTTTATTTTCGGCCCGAACTTCAACCTCGGCCCGAACTCCGACCTCGGCCCGAACTTCAACCTCGTCCCGAACATCATCCTCGGCCCGAACACGGAACTTCGGCCCGAACACCACTTCGGCCTGAACATCCCACTTCGGCTCGAACACCCCACCTCGGCCCGAACACCACTTCGGCCGAACATCCCTCTTCGGCCCGAACTCTTCAATATCCAAGATTGTGTGACAAAAGGTGCTATACTAAAACATTCATAACTTTCAGCTCGGGTGTCCGTTTCACGCTCACGAGTAACCAAAATAGCTGGTTCGTTCATCGCTGCCAAGAACAAGTTCGGCCCGCACTCTTCACTGTTCCCGGCCCGAACTTCATTTTCGGCCCGAACTTCAACCTCGGCCCGAACTTCAACCTCGGCCCGAACTCCGACCTCGGCCCGAACTTCAAGCTCGTCCCGAACATCATCCTCGGCCCGAACACCGAACTTCGGCCCGAACACCACTTCGGCCCGAACACCACTTCGGCCCGAACATCCCACTTCGGCCCGAACACCACTTCGGCCCGAACATCCCTCTTCGGCCCGAACTCTTCAATATCCAAGATTGTGTGACAAAAGGTGCTATACTAAAACATTCATAACTTTCAGCTCGGGTGTCCGTTTCACGCCCACGAGTAACCAAAATAGCTGGTTCGTTCGTCACTGCCAAGAACAAGTTCGGCCCGAACTCTTCACTGTTCCCGGCCCGAACTTCATTTTCGGCCCGAACTTCAACCTCCGCCCGAACTTCAACCTCGGCCCGAACTTCAACCTCGGCCCGAACTCCGACCTCGGCCTGAACTTCAACCTCGACCCGAACATCATACTCGGCCCGAACACCGAACTTCGGCCCGAACTCCACTTCGGCCCGAACACCAATTCGGCCCGAACATCCCACTTCGGCCCGAACACCACTTCGGCCCGAACATCCCTCTTCGGCCCGAACTCTTCAATATCCAAGATTGTGTGACAAAAGGTGCTATACTAAAACATTCATAACTGTCAGCTCGGGTGTCCGTTTCACGCCCACGAGTAACCAAAATAGCTGGTTCGTTCGTCACTTCCAAGAACAAGTTCGGCCCGAACTCTTCACTGTTCCCGGCCCGAACTTCATTTTCGGCCCGAACTTCAACCTCGGCCCGAACTCCGACCTCGGCCCGAACTTCAACCTCGGCCCGAACATCATCCTCGGCCCGAACACCGAACTTCGGCACGAAGACCACTTCGGCCCGAACACCACTTCGGCCCGAACACCACTTCGGCCCGAACATCCCACTTCGGCCCGAACACCACTCTTCGGCCCGAACTCTTCAATATCCAAGATTGTGTGCCAAAAGGTGCTATACTAAAACATTCATAACTTTCAGCTCGGGTGTCAGTTTCACGCCCACGAGTAACCAAAATAGCTGGTTCGTTCGTCACTTCAAAGAACAAGTTCGGCCCGAACTCTTCACTGTTTCCGGCCCGAACTTCATTTTCGGTCCGAACTTCAACCTCGTCCCGACCTTCTACCTCGGCCCGAACTCCGACCTCGGCCCGAACTTCAACCTCAGCCCGAACATCATCCTCGGCCCGAACACCGAACTTCGGCCCGAACACCACTTCGGCCCGAACATCCCACTTCGGCCCGAACACCACTTCGGCCCGAACATCCCACTTCGGCCGGAACTCTTCAATATCCAAGATTGTGTGACAAAAGGTGCTATACTAAAACATTCATAACTTTCAGCTCGGGTGTCCGTTTCACGCCCACGAGTAACCAAAATAGCTGGTTCGTTCGTCACTGCCAAGAACAAGTTCGGCCCGAACTCTTCACTGTTCCCGACCCGAACTTCATTTTCGGCCCGAACTTCAACCTCGGCCCGAATTTCAACCTCGGCCCGAACTCCGACCTCGGCCCGAACTTCAACCTCGACCCGAACATCATCCTCGGCCCGAACATCGAACTTCGGCCCGAACACCACTTCGGCCCGAACATCTCTCTTCGGCCCGAACTCTTCAATATCCAAGATTGTGTGATAAAAGGTGCTATACTAAAACATTCATAACTTTCAGCTCGGGTGTCCGTTTCACGCCCACGAGTAACCAAAATAGCTGGTTCGTTCGTCACTTCCAAGAACAAGTTCGACCCGAACTCTTCACTGTTCCCGGCCCGAACTTCATTTTTGGCCCGAACTTCAACCTCGGCCCGAACTTCAACCTCGGCCCGAACTCCGACCTCGGCCCGAACTTCAACCTCGACCCGAACATCATACTCGGCCCGAACACCGAACTTCGGCCCGAACTCCACTTCGGCCCGAACACCAATTCGGCCCGAACATCCCACTTCGGCTCGAACACCACTTCGGCCCGAACATCCCTCTTCGGCCCGAACTCTTCAATATCCAAGATTGTGTGACAAAAGGTGCTATACTAAAACATTCATAACTTTCAGCTCGGGTGTCCGTTTCACGCCCACGAGTAACCAAAATAGCTGGTTCGTTCGTCACTTCCAAGAACAAGTTCGGCCCGAACTCTTCACTGTTCCCGGCCCGAACTTCATTTTCGGCCCGAACTTCAACCTCGGCCCGAACTCCGACCTCGGCCCGAACTTCAACCTCGGCCCGAACATCATCCTCGGCCCGAACACCGAACTTCGGCACGAAGACCACTTCGGCCCGAACACCACTTCGGCCCGAACACCACTTCGGCCCGAACATCCCACTTCGGCCCGAACACCACTTCGGCCCGAACATCCTTCTTCGGCCCGGACTCTTCAATATCCAAGATTGTGTGACAAAAGGTGCTATACTAAAACATTCATAACTTTCAGCTCGGGTGTCCGTTTCACGCCCACGAGTAACCAAAATAGCTGGTTCGTTCGTCACTGCCAAGAACAAGTTCGGCCCGACCTCTTCACTGTTCCCGGCCCGAACTTCATTTTCGGCCCGAACTTCAACCTCGGCCCGAACTTCAACCTCGGCCCGAACTCCGACCTCGGCCCGAACTTCAACCTCGGCCCGAACATCATCCTCGGCCCGAACACCGAACTTCGACCCGAACACCACTTCGGCCCGAACATCCCACTTCGGCCCGAACACCACTTCGGCCCGAACATCCCACTTCGGCCCGAACTCTTCAATATCCAAGATTGTGTGACAAAAGGTGCTATACTAAAACATTCATAACTTTCAGCTCGGGTGTCCGTTTCACGCCCACGAGTAACTAAAATAGCTGGTTCGTTCGTCACTGCCAAGAACAAGTTCGGCCCGAACTCTTCACTGTTCCCGGCCCGAACTTCATTTTCGGCCCGAACTTCAACCTCGGCCCGAACTTCAACCTCGGCCCGAACTCCGACCTCGGCCCAAACTTTAACGTCGGCCCGAACATCATCCTCGGCGCGAACACCGAACTTCGGCCCGAACACCACTTCGGCCCGAACACCACTTCGGCCCGAACATCCCACTTCGGCCCGAACATCCCACTTCGGCCCGAACACCACTTCGGCCCGAACATCCCTCTTCGGCCCGAACTCTTCAATATCCAAGATTGTGTGACAAAATGTGCTATACTAAAACATTCATAACTTTCAGCTCGGGTGTCCGTTTCACGCCCACGAGTAACCAAAATAGCTGGTTCGTTCGTCACTGCCAAGAACAAGTTCGGCCCGAACTCTTCACTGTTCCTGGCCCGAACTTCATTTTCGGCCCGAGCTTCAACCTCGGCCCGAACTGCAACCTCGGCCCGAACTCCGACCTCGGCCCGAACTTCAACCTCGGCCCGAACATCATCCTCGTTCCGAACACCGAACTTCGGCCCGAACACCACTTCGACTCGAACAACACTTCGGCCCGAACATCCCACTTCGGCCCGAACACCACTTCGGCCCGAACATCCCTCTTCGGCCCGAACTCTTCAATATCAAGATTGTGTGACAAAAGGTGCTATACTAAAACATTCATAACTTTCAGCTCGGGTGTCCGTTTCACGCCCACGTGTAACCAAAATAGCTGGTTCATTCGTCGCTGCCAAGAACAAGTTCGGCCCGAACTCTTCACTGTTCCCGGCCCGAACTTCATTTTCGGCCCGAACTTCAACCTCGGCCCGAACTTCAACCTCGGCCCGAACTCCGACCTCGGCCCGAACATCATCCTCGGCCCGAACACCGAACTTCGGCCCGACCACCACTTCGGCCCGAACACCACTTCGGCCCGAACATCCCACTTCGGCCCGAACACCACTTCGGCCCGAACATCCCTCTTCGGCCCGAACTCTTCAATATCCAAGATTGTGTGACAAAAGGTGCTATACTAAAACATTAATAACTTTCAGCTCGGGTGTCCGTTTCACGCCCACGAGTAACCAAAATAGCTGGTTCGTTCGTCACTGCCAAGAACAAGTTCGGCCCGAACTCTTCACTGTTCCCGGCCCGAACTTCATTTTCGGCCCGAACTTCAACCTCGGCCCGAACTGCAACCTCGGCCCGAACTCCGACCTCGGCCCGAACTTCAACCTCGGCCGGAACATCATCCTCGGCCCGAACACCGAACTTCGGCCCGAACACCACTTCGACCCGAACACCACTTCGGCCCGAACATCCCACTTCGGCCCGAACACCACTTCGGCCCGAACATCCCTCTTCGGCCCGAACTCTTCAATATCCAAGATTGTGTGACAAAAGGTGCTATACTAAAACATTCATAACTTTCAGCTAGGGTGTCCGTTTCATGCCCACGAGTATCCAAAATAGCTGGTTCGTTCGTCGCTGCCAAGAACAAGTTCGGCCCGAACTCTTCACTGTTCCCGGCCCGAACTTCAACTTCGGCCCGAACTTCAACCTCGGCCCGAACTCCGACCTCGGCCCGAACTTCAACCTCGGCCCGAACATCATCCTCGGCCCGAACACTGAACTTCGGCCCGAACACCACTTCGGCCCGAACATCCCACTTCGGCCCGAACACCACTTCGGCCCGAACATCCCTCTTCGGCCCGAACTCTTCAATATCCAAGATTGTGTGACAAAAGGTGCTATACTAAAACATTCATAACTTTCAGCTCGGGTGTCCGTTTCACGCCCACGAGTAACCAAAATAGCTGGTTCGTTCGTCACTGCCAAGAACAAGTTCGGCCCGAACTCTTCACTGTTCCCGGCCCGAACTTCATTTTCGGCCCGAACTTCAACCTCGGGCCGAACTGCAACCTCGGCCCGAACTCCGACCTCGGCCCGAACTTCAACCTCGGCCCGAACATCATCCTCGGCCCGAACACCGAACTTCGGCCCGAACACCACTTCGGCCCGAACATCCCACTTCGGCCCGAACACCACTTCGGCCGAACATCCCTCTTCGGCCCGAACTCTTCAATATCCAAGATTGTGTGACAAAAGGTGCTATACTAAAACATTCATAACTTTCAGCTCGGGTGTCCGTTTCACGCCCACGAGTAACCAAAATAGCTGGTTCGTTCATCGCTGCCAAGAACAAGTTCGGCCCGAACTCTTCACTGTTCCCGGCCCGAACTTTATTTTCGGCCCGAACTTCAACCTCGGCCCGAACTCCGACCTCGGCCCGAACTTCAACCTCGTCCCGAACATCATCCTCGGCCCGAACACCGAACTTCGGCCCGAACACCACTTCGGCCTGAACATCCCACTTCGGCTCGAACACCCCACTTCGGCCCGAACACCACTTCGGCCGAACATCCCTGTTCGGCCCGAACTCTTCAATATCCAAGATTGTGTGACAAAAGGTGCTATACTAAAACATTCATAACTTTCAGCTCGGGTGTCCGTTTCACGCTCACGAGTAACCAAAATAGCTGGTTCGTTCATCGCTGCCAAGAACAAGTTCGGCCCGAACTCTTCACTGTTCCCGGCCCGAACTTCATTTTCGGCCCGAACTTCAACCTCGGCCCGAACTTCAACCTCGGCCCGAACTCCGACCTCGGCCCGAACTTCAAGCTCGTCCCGAACATCATCCTCGGCCCGAACACCGAACTTCGGCCCGAACACCACTTCGGCCCGAACACCACTTCGGCCCGAACATCCCACTTCGGCCCGAACACCACTTCGGCCCGAACATCCCTCTTCGGCCCGAACTCTTCAATATCCAAGATTGTGTGACAAAAGGTGCTATACTAAAACATTCATAACTTTCAGCTCGGGTGTCCGTTTCACGCCCACGAGTAACCAAAATAGCTGGTTCGTTCGTCACTGCCAAGAACAAGTTCGGCCCGAACTCTTCACTGTTCCCGGCCCGAACTTCATTTTCGGCCCGAACTTCAACCTCGGCCCGAACTTCAACCTCGGCCCGAACTCCGACCTCGGCCTGAACTTCAACCTCGACCCGAACATCATACTCGGCCCGAACACCGGACTTCGGCCCGAACTCCACTTCGGCCCGAACACCAATTCGGCCCGAACATCCCACTTCGGCCCGAACACCACTTCGGCCCGAACATCCCTCTTCGGCCCGAACTCTTCAATATCCAAGATTGTGTGACAAAAGGTGCTATACTAAAACATTCATAACTTTCAGCTCGGGTGTCCGTTTCACGCCCACGAGTAACCAAAATAGCTGGTTCGTTCGTCACTTCCAAGAACAAGTTCGGCCCGAACTCTTCACTGTTCCCGGCCCGAACTTCATTTTCGGCCCGAACTTCAACCTCGGCCCGAACTCCGACCTCGGCCCGAACTTCAACCTCGGCCCGAACATCATCCTCGGCCCGAACACTGAACTTCGGCACGAAGACCACTTCGGCCCGAACACCACTTCGGCCCGAACACCACTTCGGCCCGAACATCCCACTTCGGCCCGAACACCACTCTTCGGCCCGAACTCTTCAATATCCAAGATTGTGTGCCAAAAGGTGCTATACTAAAACATTCATAACTTTCAGCTCGGGTGTCAGTTTCACGCCCACGAGTAACCAAAATAGCTGGTTCGTTCGTCACTTCAAAGAACAAGTTCGGCCCGAACTCTTCACTGTTTCCGGCCCGAAATTCATTTTCGGTCCTAACTTCAACCTCGGCCCGACCTTCTACCTCGGCCCGAACTCCGACCTCGGCCCGAACTTCAACCTCAGCCCGAACATCATCCTCGGCCCGAACACCGAACTTCGGCCCGAACACCACTTCGGCCCGAACATCCCACTTCGGCCCGAACACCACTTCGGCCCGAACATCCCACTTAGGCCCGAACTCTTCAATATCCAAGATTGTGTGACAAAAGGTGCTATACTAAAACATTCATAACTTTCAGCTCGGGTGTCCGTTTCACGCCCACGAGTAACCAAAATAGCTGGTTCGTTCGTCACTGCCAAGAACAAGTTCTGCCCGAACTCTTCACTGTTCCCGGCCCGAACTTCATTTTCGGCCCGAACTTCAACCTCGGCCCGAATTTCAACCTCGGCCCGAACTCCGACCTCGGCCCGAACTTCAACCTCGACCCGAACATCATCCTCGGCCTGAACATCGAACTTCGGCCCGAACACCACTTCCGCCCGAACATCCCTCTTCGGCCCGAACTCTTCAATATCCAAGATTGTGTGACAAAAGGTGCTATACTAAAACATTCATAACTTTCAGCTCGGGTGTCCGTTTCACGCCCACGAGTAACCAAAATAGCTGGTTCGTTCGTCACTTCCAAGAACAAGTTCGACCCGAACTCCACTGTTCCCGGCCCGAACTTCATTTTTGGCCCGAACTTCAACCTCGGCCCGAACTTCAACCTCGGCCCGAACTCCGACCTCGGCCCGAACTTCAACCTCGACCCGAACATCATACTCGGCCCGAACACCGAACTTCGGCCCGAACTCCACTTCGGCCCGAACACCAATTCGGCCCGAACATCCCACTTCGGCCCGAACACCACTTCGGCCCGAACATCCCTCTTCGGCCCGAACTCTTCAATATCCAAGATTGTGTGACAAAAGGTGCTATACTAAAACATTCATAACAGCTCGGGTGTCCGTTTCACGCCCACGAGTAACCAAAATAGCTGGTTCGTTCGTCACTTCCAAGAACAAGTTCGGCCCGAACTCTTCACTGTTCCCGGCCCGAACTTCATTTTCGGCCCGAACTTCAACCTCGGCCCGAACTCCGACCTCGGCCCGAACTTCAACCTCGGCCCGAACATCATCCTCGGCCCGAACACCAAACTTCGGCACGAAGACCACTTCAGCCCGAACACCACTTCGGCCCGAACACCACTTCGGCCCGAACACCACTTCGGCCCGAACATCCCACTTCGGCCCGAACACCACTCTTCGGCCCGAACTTTTCAATATCCAAGATTGTGTGCCAAAAGGTGCTATACTAAAACATTCATAACTTTCAGCTCGGGTGTCAGTTTCACGCCCACGAGTAACCAGAATAGCTGGTTCGTTCGTCACTTTCAAGAACAAGTTCGGCCCGAACTCTTCACTGTTTCCGGCCCGAACTTCATTTTCGGCCCGAACTTCAACCTCGGCCCGACCTTCTACCTCGGCCCGAACTCCGACCTCGGCCCGAACTTCAACCTCGGCCCGAACATCATCCTCGGCCCGAACACCGAACTTCGGCCCGAACACCACTTCGGCCCGAACACCACTTCGGCCCGAACATCCCACTTCGGCCCGAACACCACTTCGGCCCGAACATCCCACTTCGGCCCGAACTCTTCAATATCCAAGATTGTGTGACAAAAGGTGCTATACTAAAACATTCATAACTTTCAGCTCGGGTGTCCGTTTCACGCCCACGAGTAACCAAAATAGCTGGTTCGTTCGTCACTGCCAAGAACAAGTTCGGCCCGAACTCTTCACTGTTCCCGGCCCGAACTTCATTTTCGGCCCGAACTTCAACCTCGGCCCGAACTTCAACCTCGGCCCGAACTCCGACCTCGGCCCGAACTTCAACCTCGACCCGAACATCATCCTCGGCCCGAACACCGAACTTCGGCCCGAACACCACTTCGGCCCGAACACCAATTCGGCCCGAACATCCCACTTCGGCCCGAACACCACTTCGGCCCGAACATCCCTCTTCGGCCCGAACTCTTCAATATCCAAGATTGTGTGACAAAAGGTGCTATACTAAAACATTCATAACTTTCAGCTCGGGTGTCCGTTTCACGCCCACGAGTAACCAAAATAGCTGGTTCGTTCGTCACTTACAAGAACAAGTTCGGCCCGAACTCTTCACTGTTCCCGGCCCGAACTTCATTTTCGGCCCGAACTTCAACCTCGGCCCGAACTCCGACCTCGGCCCGAACTTCAACCTCGGCCCGAACATCATCCTCGGCCCGAACACCGAACTTCGGCCCGAAGACCACTTCGACCCGAACACCACTTCGGCCCGAACACCACTTCGGCCCGAACATCCCACTTCGGCCCGAACACCACTCTTCGGCCCGAACTCTTCAATATCCAAGATTGTGTGCCAAAAGGTGCTATACTAAAACATTCATAACTTTCAGCTCGGGTGTCCATTTCACGCCCATGAGTAACCAAAATAGCTGGTTCGTTCGTCACTGCCAAGAACAAGTTCGGCCCGAACTCTTCACTGTTCCCGGCCCGAACTTCATTTTCGGCCCGAACTTCAACCTCGGCCCGAACTTCAACCTCGGCCCGAACTCCGACCTCGGCCCGAACTTCAACCTCGACCCGAACATCATCCTCGGCCCGAACACCGAACTTCAGCCCGAACACCACTTCGGCCCGAACACCAATTCGGCCCGAACATCCCACTTCGGCCCGAACACCACTTCGGCCCGAACATCCCTCTTCGGCCCGAACTCTTCAATATCCAAGATTGTGTGACAAAAGGTACTATACTAAAACATTCATAACTTTCAGCTCGGGTGTCCGTTTCACGCCCACGAGTAACCAAAATAGCTGGTTCGTTCGTCACTTCCAAGAACAAGTTCGGCCCGAACTCTTCACTGTTCCCGGCCCGAACTTCATTTTCGGCCCGAACTTCAACCTCGGCCCGAACTCCGACCTCGGCCCGAACTTTAACCTCGGCCCGAACATCATCCTCGGCCCGAACACCGAACTTCGGCCCGAATACCACTTCGGCCCGAACACCACTTCGGCCCGAACATCCCACTTCGGCCCGAACACCACTCTTCGGCCCGAACTCTTCAATATCCAAGATTGTGTGCCAAAAGGTGCTATTATAAAACATTCATAACTTTCAGCTCGGGTGTCCGTTTCACGCCCACGAGTAACCAAAATAGCTGGTTCGTTCGTCACTGCCAAGAACAAGTTCGGCCCGAACTCTTCACTGTTCCCGGCCCGAACTTCAACCTCGGCCCGAACTTCAACCTCGGCCCGAACTCCGACCTCGGCCCGAACTTCAACCTCGACCCGAACATCATACTCGGCCCGAACACCGAACTTCGGCCCGAACTCCACTTCGGCCCGAACACCAATTCGGCCCGAACATCCCACTTCGGCCCGAACACCACTTCGGCCCGAACATCCCTCTTCGGCCCGAACTCTTCAATATCCAAGATTGTGTGACAAAAGGTGCTATACTAAAACATTCATAACTTTCAGCTCGGGAGTCCGTTTCACGCCCACGAGTAACCAAAATAGCTGGTTCGTTCGTCACTTCCAAGAACAAGTTCGGCCCGAACTCTTCACTGTTCCCGGCCCGAACTTCATTTTCGGCCCGAACTTCAACCTCGGCCCGAACTCCGACCTCGGCCCGAACTTCAACCTCGGCCCGAACATCATCCTCGGCCCGAACACCGAACTTCGGCATGAAGACCACTTCGGCCCGAACACCACTTCGGCCCGAACACCACTTCGGCCCGAACATCCCACTTCGGCCCGAACACCACTCTTCGGCCCGAACTCTTCAATATCCAAGATTGTGTGCCAAAAGGTGCTATACTAAAACATTCATAACTTTCAGCTCGGGTGTCAGTTTCACGCCCACGAGTAACCAAAATAGCTGGTTCGTTCGTCACTTCCAAGAACAAGTTCGGCCCGAACTCTTCACTATTTCCGGCCCGAACTTCATTTTCGGTCCGAACTTCAACCTCGCCCGACCTTCTACCTCGGCCCGAACTCCGACCTCGGCCCGAACTTCAACCTCAGCCCGAACATCATCCTCGGCCCGAACACCGAACTTCGGCCCGAACACCACTTCGGCCCGAACATCCCACTTCGGCCCGAACACCACTTCGGCCCGAACATCCCACTTCGGCCCGAACTCTTCAATATCCAAGATTGTGTGACAAAAGGTGCTATACTAAAACATTCATAACTTTCAGCTCGGGTGTCCGTTTCACGCCCACGAGTAACCAAAATAGCTGGTTCGTTCGTCACTGCCAAGAACAAGTTCGGCCCGAACTCTTCACTGTTCCCGGCCCGAACTTCATTTTCGGCCCGAACTTCAACCTCGGCCCGAACTTCAACCTCGGCCCGAACTCCGAGCTCGGCCCGAACTTCAACCTCGATCCGAACATCATCCTCGGCCCGAACATCGAACTTCGGCCCGAACACCACTTCGGCCCGAACATCCCTCTTCGGCCCGAACTCTTCAATATCCAAGATTGTGTGACAAAAGGTGCTATACTAAAACATTCATAACTTTCAGCTCGGGTGACCGTTTCACGCCCACGAGTAACCAAAATAGCTGGTTCGTTCGTCACTTCCAAGAACAAGTTCGTCCCGAACTCTTCATTGTTCCCGGCCCGAACTTCATTTTCGGCCCGAACTTCAACCTCGGCCCGAACTTCAACCTCGGCCCGAACTCCGACCTCGGCCCGAACTTCAACCTCGACCCGAACATCATCCTCGGCCCGAACATCGAACTTCGGCCCGAACACCACTTCGGCCCGAACATCCCTCTTCGGCCCGAACTCTTCAATATCCAAGATTGTGTGACAAAAGGTGCTATACTAAAACATTCATAACTTTCAGCTCGGGTGTCCGTTTCACGCCCACGAGTAACCAAAATAGCTGGTTCGTTCGTCACTGCCAAGAACAAGTTCGGCCCGAACTCTTCACTGTTCCCGGCCCGAACTTCATTTTCGGCCCGAACTTCAACCTCGGCCCGAACTTCAACCTCGGCCCGAACTCCGACCTCGGCCCGAACTTCAACCTCGACCCGAACATCATCCTCGGCCCGAACATCGAACTTCGGCCCGAACACCACTTCGGCCCGAACATCCCTCTTTGGCCCGAACTCTTCAATATCCAAGATTGTGTGACAAAAGGTGCTATACTAAAACATTCATAACTTTCAGCTCGGGTGTCCGTTTCACGCCCACGAGTAACCAAAATAGCTGGTTCGTTCGTCACTTCCAAGAACAAGTTCAACCCGAACTCTTCACTGTTCCCGGCCCGAACTTCATTTTCGGCCCGAACTTCAACCTCGGCCCGAACTTCAACCTCGGCCCGAACTACGACCTCGGCCCGAACTTCAACCTCGACCCGAACATCATCCTCGGCCCGAACATCGAACTTCGGCCCGAACACCACTTCGGCCCGAACATCCCTCTTCGGCCCGAACTCTTCAATATCCAAGATTGTGTGACAAAAGGTGCTATACTAAAACATTCATAACTTTCAGCTCGGGTGTCCGTTTCACGCCCACGAGTAACCAAAATAGCTGGTTCGTTCGTCACTTCCAAGAACAAGTTCGGCCCGAACTCATCACTGTTCCCGGCCCGAACTTCATTTTCGGCCCGAACTTCAACCTCGGCCCGAACTCCGACCTCGGCCCGAACTTCAACCTCGGCCCGAACATCATCCTCGGCCCGAACACCGAACTTCGGCCCGAAGACCACTTCGGCCCGAACACCACTTCGGCCCGAACACCACTTCGGCCCGAACATCCCACTTCGGCCCGAACACCACTCTTCGGCCCGAACTCTTCAATATCCAAGATTGTGTGCCAAAAGGTGCTATACTAAAACATTCATAACTTTCAGCTCGGGTGTCCATTTCACGCCCACGAGTAACCAAAATAGCTGGTTCGTTCGTCACTGCCAAGAACAAGTTCGGCCCGAACTCTTCACTGTTCCCGGCCCGAACTTCATTTTCGGCCCGAACTTCAACCTCGGCCCGAACTTCAACCTCGGCCCGAACTCCGACCTCGGCCCGAACTTCAACCTCGACCCGAACATCATCCTCGGCCTGAACACCGAACTTCAGCCCGAACACCACTTCGGCCCGAACACCAATTCGGCCCGAACATCCCACTTCGGCCCGAACACCACTTCGGCCCGAACATCCCTCTTCGGCCCGAACTCTTCAATATCCAAGATTGTGTGACAAAAGGTGCTATACTAAAACATTCATAACTTTCAGCTCGGGTGTCCGTTTCACGCCCACGAGTAACCAAAATAGCTGGTTCGTTCGTCACTTCCAAGAACAAGTTCGGCCCGAACTCTTCACTGTTCCCGGCCCGAACTTCATTTTCGGCCCGAACCACAACCTCGGCCCGAACTCCGACCTCGGCCCGAACTTCAACCTCGGCCCGAACATCATCCTCGGCCCGAACACCGAACTTCGGCCCGAAGACCACTTCGGCCCGAACACCACTTCGGCCCGAACACCACTTCGGCCCGAACATCCCACTTCGGCCCGAACACCACTCTTCGGCCCGAACTCTTCAATATCCAAGATTGTGTGCCAAAAGGTGCTATACTAAAACATTCATAACTTTCAGCTCGGGTGTCCGTTTCACGCCCACGAGTAACCAAAATAGCTGGTTCGTTCGTCACTGCCAAGAACAAGTTCGGCCCGAACTCTTCACTGTTCCCGGCCCGAACTTCAACCTCGGCCCGAACTTCAACCTCGGCCCGAACTCCGACCTCGGCCCGAACTTCAACCTCGACCCGAACATCATACTCGGCCCGAACACCGAACTTCGGCCCGAACTCCACTTCGGCCCGAACACCAATTCGGCCCGAACATCCCACTTCGGCCCGAACACCACTTCGGCCCGAACATCCCTCTTCGGCCCGAACTCTTCAATATCCAAGATTGTGTGACAAAAGGTGCTATACTAAAACATTCATAACTTTCAGCTCGGGTGTCCGTTTCACGCCCACGAGTAACCAAAATAGCTGGTTCGTTCGTCACTTCCAAGAACAAGTTCGGCCCGAACTCTTCACTGTTCCCGGCCCGAACTTCATTTTCGGCCCGAACTTCAACCTCGGCCCGAACTCCGACCTCGGCCCGAACTTCAACCTCGGCCCGAACATCATCCTCGGCCCGAATACCGAACTTCGGCACGAAGACCACTTCGGCCCGAACACCACTTCGGCCCAAACACCACTTCGGCCCGAACATCCCACTTCGGCCCGAACACCACTCTTCGGCCCGAACTCTTCAATATCCAAGATTGCGTGCCAAAAGGTGCTATACTAAAACATTCATAACTTTCAGCTCGGGTGTCAGTTTCACGCCCACGAGTAACCAAAATAGCTGGTTCGTTCGTCACTTCCAAGAACAAGTTCGGCCCGAACTCTTCACTGTTTCCGGCCCGAACTTCATTTTCGGTCCGAACTTCAACCTCGGCCCGACCTTCTACCTCGGCCCGAACTCCGACCTCGGCCCGAACTTCAACCTCAGCCCGAACATCATCCTCGGCCCGAACACCGAACTTCAGCCCGAACACCACTTCGGCCCGAACATCCCACTTCGGCCCGAACACCACTTCGGCCCGAACATCCCACTTCGGCCCGAACTCTTCAATATCCAAGATTGTGTGACAAAAGGTGCTATACTAAAACATTCATAACTTTCAGCTCGGGTGTCCGGTTCACGCCCACGAGTAACCAAAATAGCTGGTTCGTTCGTCACTGCCAAGAACAAGTTCGGCCCGAACTCTTCACTGCTCCCGGCCAGAACTTCATTTTCGGCCCGAACTTCAACCTCGGCCCGAACTTCAACCTCGGCCCGAACTCCGACCTCGGCCCGAACTTCAACCTCGACCCGAACATCATCCTCGGCCCGAACACCGAACTTCGGCCCGAACTCCACTTCGGCCCGAACACCAATTCGGCCCGAACATCCCACTTCGGCCCGAACACCACTTCGGCCCGAACATCCCTCTTCGGCCCGAACTCTTCAATATCCAAGATTGTGTGACAAAAGGTGCTATACTAAAACATTCATAACTTTCAGCTCGGGTGTCCGTTTCACGCCCACGAGTAACCAAAATAGTTGGTTCGTTCGTCACTTCCAAGAACAAGTTCAACCCGAACTCTTCACTGTTCCCGGCCCGAACTTCATTTTCGGCCCGAACTTCAACCTCGGCCCGAACTTCAACCTCGGCCCGAACTCCGACCTCGGCCCGAACTTCAACCTCGACCCGAACATCATACTCGGCCCGAACACCGAACTTCGGCCCGAACTCCACTTCGGCCCGAACACCAATTCGGCCCGAACATCCCACTTCAGCCCGAACACCACTTCGGCCCGAACATCCCTCTTCGGCCCGAACTCTTCAATATCCAAGATTGTGTGACAAAAGGTGCTATACTAAAACATTCATAACTTTTAGCTCGGGTGTCCGTTTCACGCCCACGAGTAACCAAAATAGCTGGTTCGTTCGTCACTTCCAAGAACAAGTTCAGCTCGAACTCTTCACTGTTCCCGGCCCGAACTTCATTTTCGGCCCGAACTTCAACCTCGGCCCGAACTCCGACCTCGGCCCGAACTTCAACCTCGGCCCGAACATCATCCTCGGCCCGAACACCGAACTTCGGCACGAAGACCACTTCGGCCCGAACACCACTTCGGCCCGAACACCACTTCAGCCCGAACATCCCACTTCGGCCCGAACACCACTCTTCGGCCCGAACTCTTCAATATCCAAGATTGTGTGCCAAAAGGTGCTATACTAAAACATTCATAACTTTCAGCTCGGGTGTCAGTTTCACGCCCACGAGTAACCAAAATAGCTGGTTCGTTCGTCACTTCCAAGAACAAGTTCGGCCCGAACTCTTCACTGTTTCCGGCCCGAACTTTATTTTCGGCCCGAACTTCAACCTCGGCCCGACCTTCTACCTCGGCCCGAACAACGACCTCGGCCCGAACTTCAACCTCAGCCCGAACATCATCCTCGGCCCGAACACCGAACTTCGGCCCGAACACCACTTCGGCCCGAACACCACTTCGGCCCGAACATCCCACTTCGGCCCGAACACCACTTCGGCCCGAACATCCCACTTCGGCCCGAACTCTTCAATATCCAAGATTGTGTGACAAAAGGTGCTATACTAAAACATTAATAACTTTCAGCTCGGGTGTCCATTTCACGTCCACGAGTAACCAAAATAGCTGGTTCGTTCGTCACTGCCAAGAACAAGTTCGGCCCGAACTCTTCACTGTTCCCGGCCCGAACTTCATTTTCGGCCCGAACTTCAACCTCGGCCCGAACTTCAACCTCGGCCCGAACTCCGACCTCGGCCCGAACTTCAACCTCGACCCGAACATCATCCTCGGCCCGAACACCGAACTTCGGCCCGAACACCACTTCGGCCCGAACACCAATTCGGCCCGAACATCCCACTTCGGCCCGAACACCACTTCGGCCCGAACATCCCTCTTCGGCCCGAACTCTTCAATATCCAAGATTGTGTGACAAAAGGTGCTATACTAAAACATTCATAACTTTCAGCTCGGGTGTCCGTTTCACGCCCACGAGTAACCAAAATAGCTGGTTCGTTCGTCACTTCCAAGAACAAGTTCGGCCCGAACTCTTCACTGTTCCCGGCCCGAACTTCATTTTCGGCCCGAACTTCAACCTCGGCCCGAACTCCGACCTCGGCCCGAACTTCAACCTCGGCCCGAACATCATCCTCGGCCCGAACACCGAACTTCGGCCCGAAGACCACTTCGGCCCGAACACCACTTCGGCCCGAACACCACTTTGGCCCGAACATCCCACTTCGGCCGAACACCACTCTTCGGCCCGAACTCTTCAATATCCAAGATTGTGTGCCAAAAGGTGCTATACTAAAACATTCATAACTTTCAGCTCGGGTGTCAGTTTCACGCCCACGAGTAACCAAAATAGCTGGTTCGTTCGTCACTTCCAAGAACAAGTTCGGCCCGAACTCTTCACTGTTCTCGGACCGAACTTCATTTTCGGCCCGAACTTCAACCTCGGCCCGACCTTCTACCTCGGCCCGAACTCCGACCTCGGCCCGAACTTCAACCTCAGCCCGAACATCATCCTCGGCCCGAACACCGAACTTCGGCCCGAACACCACTTCGGCCCGAACACCACTTCGGCCCGAACACCACTTCGGCCCGAACACCACTTCGGCCCGAACATCCCTCTTCGGCCCGAACTCTTCACTGTTCCCGGCCCGAACTTCATTTTCGGCCCGAACTTCAACCTCGGCCCGAACTCTGACCTCGGCCCGAACTTCAACCTCGGCCCGAACATCATCCTCGGCCCGAACACCGAACTTCGGCCCGAAGACCACTTCGGCCCGAACACCACTTCGGCCCGAACACCACTTCGGCCCGAACATCCCACTTCGGCCCGAACACCACTCTTCGGCCCGAACTCTTCAATATCCAAGATTGTGTGACAAAAGGTGCTATACTAAAACATTCATAACTTTCAGCTCGGGTGTCAGTTTCACGCCCACGAGTAACCAAAATAGCTGGTTCGTTCGTCACTTCCAAGAACAAGTTCGGCCCGAACTCTTCACTGTTCCCGGCCCGAACTTCATTTTCGGCCCGAACTTCAACCTCGGCCCGACCTTCTACCTCGGCCCGAACTCCGACCTCGGCCCGAACTCCGACCTCGGCCCGAACATCATCCTCGGCCCGAACACCGAACTTCGGCCCGAACACCACTTCGGCCCGAACACCCCACTTCGGCCCGAACACCACTTCGGCCCGAACATCCCTCTTCGGCCCGAACATCCCTCTTCGGCCCGAACATCCCTCTTCGGCCCGAACTCTTCAATATCCAAGATTGTGTGACAAAAGGTGCTATACTAAAACATTCATAACTTTCAGCTCGGGTGTCCGTTTCACGCCCACGAGTAACCAAAATAGATGGTTCGTTCGTCACTGCCAAGAACAAGTTCGGCCCGAACTCTTCACTGTTCCCGGCCCGAACTTCATTTTCGGCCCGAACTTCAACCTCGGCCCGAACTTCGACCTCGGCCCGAACTCCGACCTCGGCCCGAACTTCAACCTCGGCCCGAACATCATCCTCGGCCCGAACACCGAACTTCGGCCCGAACACCACTTCGGCCCGAACACCACTTCGGCCCGAACATCCCACTTCGGCCCGAACACCACTTCGGCCCGAACATCACTCTTCGGCCCGAACTCTTCAATATCCAAGATTGTGTGACAAAAGGTGTTATACTAAAACAATCATAACTTTCAGTTCGGGTGTCCGTTTCACGCCCACGAGTAAGCAAAATAACTGGTTCGTTCGTCACTGCCAAGAACAAGTTCGGCCCGAACTCTTCACTGTTCCCGGCCCGAACTTCATTTTCGGCCCGAACTTCAACCTCGGCCCGAACTCCGACCTCGGCCCAAACTTCAACCTCGGCCCGAACATCATCCTCGGCCCGAACACCGAACTTCGGCCCGATCACCACTTCGGCCCGAACATCCCACTTCGACCCGAACACCACTTCGGCCCGAACATCCCTCTTCGGCTCAAACTCTTCAATATCCAAGATTGTGTGACAAAAGGTGCTATACTAAAACATTCATAACTTTCAGCTCGGGTGTCGGTTTCACGCCCACGAGTAACCAAAATAGCTGGTTCGTTCGTCACTGCCAAGAACAAGTTCGGCCCGAACTCTTCACTGTTCCCGGCCCGAACTTCATTTACGGCCCGAACTTCAACCTCGGCCCGAACTCCGACCTCGGCCCGAACTTCAACCTCGGCCCGAACATCATCCTAGGCCCGAACACCACTTCGGCCCGAACATCCCACTTCGGCCCGAACACCACTTCGGCCCGAACATCCCTCTTCGGCCCGAACTCTTTAATATCCAAGACAGTGTGACAAAAGGTGATATACTAAAACATTCATAACTTTCAGCTCGGGTGTCCGTTTCACGCCCACGAGTAACCAAAATAGCAGGTTCATTCGTCACTGCCAAGAACAAGTTCGGCCCGAACTCTTCACTGTTCCCGGCCCGAACTTCATTTTCGGCCTGAACTTCAACCTCGGCCCGAACATCAACCTCGGCCCGAACTCTGACCTCGGCCCGAACATCATTCTCGGCCCGAACACCGAACTTCGGCCCGAAAACTACTTCGGCCCGAACATCCCACTTCGGCCCGAACACCACTTCGGCCCGAACATCCTTCTTCGGCCCGAACTCTTCAATATCCAAGATTGTGTGACAAAAGGTGCTATAATAAAACATTCATAACTTTCAGCTCGGGTGTCCGTTTCACGCCCACGAGTAACCAAAATAGCTGGTTCGTTCGTCACTGCCAAGAACAAGTTCGGCCCGAACTTTTCACTGTTCCCGGCCCGAACTTCATTTTCGGCCCGAACTTCAACCTCGGCCCGAACTTCAACCTCGGCCCGAACTCCGACCTCTGCCCGAACTTCAACCTCGGCCCGAACATCATCCTCGGCCCGAACACCGAACTTCGGCCCGAACACCACTTCGGCCCGAACATCCCACTTCGGCCCGAACACCACTTCGGCCCGAACATCCCTCTTCGGCCCGAACTCTTCAATATCCAAGATTGTGTGACAAAAGGTGCTATACTAAAAATTCATAACTTTCAGCTCGGGTGTCCGTTTCACGCACACGAGTAACCAAAATAGCTGGTTCGTTCGTCACTGCCAAGAACAAGTTCGGCCCGAACTTTTCACTGTTCCCGGCCCGAACTACATTTTCGGCCCGAACTTCAACCTCGGCCCGAACTCCGACCTCGGTCAAAACTTCAACCTCGGCCCGAACATCATCCTCGGCCCGAACACCAAACTTCGGCCCGATCACCACTTCGGCCCGAACATCCCACTTCGACCCGAACACCACTTCGGCCCGAACATCCCTCTTCGGCTCGAACTCTTCAATATCCAAGATTGTGTGACAAAAGGTGCTATACTAAAACATTCATAACTTTCAGCTCGGGTGTCGGTTTCACGCCCACGAGTAACCAAAATAGCTGGTTCGTTCGTCACTGCCAAGAACAAGTTCGGCCCGAACTCTTCACTGTTCCCGGCCCGAACTTCATTTACGGCCCGAACTTCAACCTCGGTTCGAACTCCGACCTCGGCCCGAACTTCAACCTCGGCCCGAACATCATCCTAGGCCCGAACACCACTTCGGCCCGAACATCCCACTTCGGCCCGAACACCACTTCGGCCCGAACATCCCTCTTCGGCCCGAACTCTTTAATATCCAAGACTGTGTGACAAAAGGTGATATACTAAAACATTCATAACTTTCAGCTCGGGTGTCCGTTTCACGCCCACGAGTAACCAAAATAGCAGGTTCATTCGTCACTGCCAAGAACAAGTTCGGCCCGAACTCTTCACTGTTCCCGGCCCGAACTTCATTTTCGGCCTGAACTACAACCTCGGCCCGAACATCAACCTCGGCCCGAACTCTGACCTCGGCCCGAACATCATTCTCGGCCCGAACACCGAACTTCGGCCCGAAAACTACTTCGGCCCGAACATCCCACTTCGACCTGAACACCACTTCGGCCCGAACATCCTTCTTCGGCCCGAACTCTTCAATATCCAAGATTGTGTGACAAAAGGTGCTATACTAAAACATTCATAACTTTCAGCTCGGGTGTCCGTTTCACGCCCACGAGTAACCAAAATAGCTGGTTCGTTCGTCACTGCCAAGAACAAGTTCGGCCCGAACTTTTCACTGTTCCCGGCCCGAACTACATTTTCGGCCCGAACTTCAACCTCGGCCCGAACTCCGACCTCGGCCCAAACTTCAACCTCGGCCCGAACATCATCCTCGGCCCGAACACCGAACTTCGGCCCGATCACCACTTCGGCCCGAACATCCCACTTCGACCCGAACACCACTTCGGCCCGAACATCCCTCTTCGGCTCGAACTCTTCAATATCCAAGATTGTGTGACAAAAGGTGCTATACTAAAACATTCATAACTTTCAGCTCGGGTGTCGGTTTCACGCCCACGAGTAACCAAAATAACTGGTTCGTTCGTCACTGCCAAGAACAAGTTCGCCCCGAACTCTTCACTGTTCCCGGCCCGAACTTCATTTACGGCCCGAACTTCAACCTCGGCCCGAACTCCGACCTCGGCCCGAACTTCAACCTCGGCCCGAACATCATCCTAGGCCCGAACACCACTTCGGCCCGAACATCCCACTTCGGCCCGAACACCACTTCGGCCCGAACATCCCTCTTCGGCCCGAACTCTTTAATATCCAAGACTGTGTGACAAAAGGTGATATACTAAAACATTCATAACTTTCAGCTCGGGTGTCCGTTTCACGCCCACGAGTAACCAAAATAGCAGGTTCATTCGTCACTGCCAAGAACAAGTTCGGCCCGAACTCTTCACTGTTCCCGGCCCGAACTTCATTTTCGGCCTGAACTTCAACCTCGGCCCGAACATCAACCTCGGCCCGGACTCTGACCTCGGCCCGAACATCATTCTCGGCCCGAACACCGAACTTCGGCCCGAAAACTACTTCGGCCCGAACATCCCACTTCGGCCCGAACACCACTTCGGCCCGAACATCCTTCTTCGGCCCGAACTCTTCAATATCCAAGATTGTGTGACAAAAGGTGCTATACTAAAACATTCATAACTTTCAGCTCGGGTGTCCGTTTCACGCCCACGAGTAACCAAAATAGCTGGTTCGTTCGTCACTGCCAAGAACAAGTTCGGCCCGAACTCTTCACTGTTCCCGGCCCGAACTTCATTTTCGGCCCAAACTTCAACCTCGGCCCGAACTCCGACCTCGGCCCGAACTTCAACCTCGGCCCGAACATCATCCTCGGCCCGAACACCGAACTTCGGCCCGAACACCACTTCGGCCCGAACATCCCACTTCGGCCCGAACACCACTTCGGCCCGAACATCCCTCTTCGGCTCGAACTCTTCAATATCCAAGATTGTGTGACAAAAGGTGCTATACTAAAACATTCATACCTTTCAGCTCGGGTGTCCGTTTCACGCCCACGAGTAACCAAAATAGCTGGTTCGTTCGTCACTGCCAAGAACAAGTTCGGCCCGAACTTTTCACTGTTCCCGGCCCGAACTTCATTTTCGGCCCGAACTTCAACCTCGGCCCGAACTTCAACCTCGGCCCGAACTCCGACCTCTGCCCGAACTTCAACCTCGGCCCGAACATCATCCTCGGCCCGAACACCGAACTTCGGCCCGAACACCACTTCGGCCCGAACATCCCACTACGGCCCGAACACCACTCCGGCCCGAACATCCCTCTTCGGCTCGAACTCTTCAATATCCAAGATTGTGTGACAAAAGGTGCTATACTAAAACATTCATAACTTTCAGCTCGGGTGTCCGTTTCACGCCCACGAGTAACCAAAATAGCTGGTTCGTTCGTCACTGCCAAGAACAAGTTCGGCCCGAACTTTTCACTGTTCCCGGCCCGAACTTCATTTTCGGCCCGAACTTCAACCTCGGCCCGAACTTCAACCTCGGCCCGAACTCCGACCTCTGCCCGAACTTCAACCTCGGCCCGAACATCCTCCTCGGCCCGAACACCGAACTTCGGCCCGAACACCACTTCGGCCCGAACATCCCACTTCGGCCCGAACACCACTTCGGCCCGAACATCCCTCTTCGGCCCGAACTCTTCAATATCCAAGATTGTGTGACAAAAGGTGCTATACTAAAAATTCATAACTTTCAGCTCGGGTGTCCGTTTCACGCACACGAGTAACCAAAATAGCTGGTTCGTTCGTCACTGCCAAGAACAAGTTCGGCCCGAACTTTTCACTGTTCCCGGCCCGAACTTCATTTTCGGCCCGAACTTCAACCTCGGCCCGAACTTCAACCTCGGCCCGAACTCCGACCTCTGCCCGAACTTCAACCTCGGCCCGAACATCATCCTCGGCCCGAACACCGAAATTCGGCCCGAACACCACTTCGGCCCGAACATCCCACTTCGGCCCGAACACCACTTCGGCCCGAACATCCCTCTTCGGCCCGAACTCTTCAATATCACAAGATTGTGTGACAAAAGGTGCTATACTAAAAATTCATAACTTTCAGCTCGGGTGTCCGTTTCACGCCCACGAGTAACCAAAATAGCTGGTTCGTTCGTCACTGCCAAGAACAAGTTCGGCCTGAACTCATTACTGTTCCCGGCCGAACTTCATTTTCGGCCCGAACTTCAACCTCGGCCCGAACTTCAACCTCGGCCCGAACTCCGACCTCGGCCCGAACTTCAACCTCGGCCCGAACATCATCCTCGTCCCGAACACCGAACTTCAGCCCGAACACCACTTCGGCCCGAACACCACTTCGGGCTGAACGTCCCTCTTCGGCCCGAACTCTTCAATATCCTAGATTGTGTGACAAAAGTTGCTATACTAAAACATTCATAACTTTCAGCTCGGGTGTCCGTTTCACGCCCACGAGTAACCAAAATAGCTGGTTCGTTCGTCACTGCCAAGAACAAGTTCGGCCCGAAATCTTCACTGTTCCCGGCCCGAACTTCATTTTCGGCCCGAACTTCAACCTCGGCCCGAACTTCAACCTCGGCCCGAACTCCGACCTCGGCCCGAACTTCAACCTCGGCCCGAACATCATCCTCGGCCCAAACACCGAACTTCGGGCCGATCACCACTTCGGCCCGAACATCCCACTTCGGCCCGAACATACCTCTTCGGCCCGAACTCTTCAATATCCAAGATTGTGTGACAAAAGGTGCTATACTAAAATATTCATAACTTTCAGCTCGGGTGTCCGTTTCACGCCCACGAGTAACCAAAATAGCTGGTTCGTTCGTCACTGTCAAGATCAAGTTCGGCCCGAACTCTTCACTGTTCCCGGCCCGAACTTCATTTTCGGCCCGAACTTCAACCTCGGCCCGAACTCCGACCTCGGACCGAACTTCAACCTCGGCCCGAATATCATCCTCGGCCCGAACACCGAACTTCGGCCCGAACACCACTTCGGCCCGAACACCACTTCGGCCCAAACATCCCACTTCGGCCCGAACACCACTTCGCCCCGAACATCACTCTTCGGCCCGAACTCTTCAATATCCAAGATTGTGTGACAAAAGGTGCTATACTAAAACAATCATAACTTTTAGTTCGGGTGTCCGTTTCACGCCCACGAGTAAGCAAAATAGCTGGTTCATTCGTCACTGCCAAGAACAACTTCGGCCCGAACTCTTCACTGTTCCCGGCCCGAACTTCATTTTCGGCCCGAACTTCAACCTCGGCCCGAACTCCGACCTCGGCCCGAACTTCAACCTCGGCCCGAACATCATCCTCGGCCCGAACACCGAACTTCGGCCCGATCACCACTTCGGCCCGAACATCCCACTTCGACCCGAACACCACTTCGGCCCGAACATCCCTCTTCGGCCCGAACTCTTCAATATCCAAGATTGTGTGACAAAAGGTGCTATACTAAAACATTCATAACTTTCAGCTCGGGTGTCCGTTTCACGCCCACGAGTAACCAAAATAGCTGGTTCGTGCGTCACTGCCAAGAACAAGTTCGGCCCGAACTCTTCACTGTTCCCGGCCCGAACTTCATTTACTGCCCGAACTTCAACCTCGTCCCGAACTCCGACCTCGTCCCGAACTTCAACCTCGGCCCGAACATCATCCTAGGCCCGAACACCACTTCGGCCCGAACACCACTTCGGCCCGAACATCCCACTTCGGCCCGAACATCCCTCTTCGGCCCGAACTCTTTAATATCCAAGACTGTGTGACAAAAGGTGCTATACTAAAACATTCATAACTTTCAGCTCGGGTGTCCGTTTCACGTCCACGAGTAACCAAAATAGCTGGTTCATTCGTCACTGCCAAGAACAAGTTCGGCCCGAACTCTTCACTGTTCCCGGCCCGAACTTCATTTTCGGCCTGAACTTCAACCTCGGCCCGAACATCAACCTCGGCCCGAACTCCGACCTCGGCCCGAACATCATTCTCGGCCCGAAAACCGAACTTCGGCCCGAACACTACTTCGGCCCGAACATCCCACTTCGGCCCGAACACCACTTCGGCCCGAACATCCTTCTTCGGCCCGAACTCTTCAATATCCAAGATTTTGTGACAAAAGGTGCTATACTAAAACATTCATAACTTTCAGCTCGGGTGTCCGTTTCACGCCCACGAGTAACCAAAATAGCTGGTTCGTTCGTCACTGCCAAGAACAAGTTCGGCCCGAACTCTTCACTGTTCCCGGCCCGAACTTCATTTTCGGCCCGAACTTCAACCTCGGCCTGAACTTCAACCTCGGTCCGAACTCCGACCTCGGCCCGAACTTCAACCTCGGCCCGAACATCATCCTCGGCCTGAACACCGAACTTCGGCCCGAACACCACTTCGGCCCGAACACCACTTCGGCCCGAACATCCCACTTCGGCCCGAACACCACTTCGGCCCGAACATCCCTCTTCGGCCCGAACTCTTCAATATCCAAGATTGTGTGACAAAAGGTGCTATACTAAAAATTCATAACTTTCAGCTCGGGTGTCCGTTTCACGCACACGAGTAACCAAAATAGCTGGTTCGTTCGTCACTGCCAAGAACAAGTTCGGCCCGAACTTTTCACTGTTCCCGGCCCGAACTTCATTTTCGGCCCGAACTTCAACCTCGGCCCGAACTTCAACCTCGGCCCGAACTCCGACCTCTGCCCGAACTTCAACCTCGGCCCGAACATCATCCTCGGCCCGAACACCGAAATTCGGCCCGAACACCACTTCGGCCCGAACATCCCACTTCGGCCCGAACACCACTTCGGCCCGAACATCCCTCTTCGGCCCGAACTCTTCAATATCACAAGATTGTGTGACAAAAGGTGCTATACTAAAAATTCATAACTTTCAGCTCGGGTGTCCGTTTCACGCCCACGAGTAACCAAAATAGCTGGTTCGTTCGTCACTGCCAAGAACAAGTTCGGCCTGAACTCATTACTGTTCCCGGCCGAACTTCATTTTCGGCCCGAACTTCAACCTCGGCCCGAACTTCAACCTCGGCCCGAACTCCGACCTCGGCCCGAACTTCAACCTCGGCCCGAACATCATCCTCGTCCCGAACACCGAACTTCAGCCCGAACACCACTTCGGCCCGAACACCACTTCGGGCTGAACGTCCCTCTTCGGCCCGAACTCTTCAATATCCTAGATTGTGTGACAAAAGTTGCTATACTAAAACATTCATAACTTTCAGCTCGGGTGTCCGTTTCACGCCCACGAGTAACCAAAATAGCTGGTTCGTTCGTCACTGCCAAGAACAAGTTCGGCCCGAAATCTTCACTGTTCCCGGCCCGAACTTCATTTTCGGCCCGAACTTCAACCTCGGCCCGAACTTCAACCTCGGCCCGAACTCCGACCTCGGCCCGAACTTCAACCTCGGCCCGAACATCATCCTCGGCCCAAACATCGAACTTCGGGCCGATCACCACTTCGGCCCGAACATCCCACTTCGGCCCGAACATACCTCTTCGGCCCGAACTCTTCAATATCCAAGATTGTGTGACAAAAGGTGCTATACTAAAATATTCATAACTTTCAGCTCGGGTGTCCGTTTCACGCCCACGAGTAACCAAAATAGCTGGTTCGTTCGTCACTGTCAAGATCAAGTTCGGCCCGAACTCTTCACTGTTCCCGGCCCGAACTTCATTTTCGGCCCGAACTTCAACCTCGGCCCGAACTCCGACCTCGGACCGAACTTCAACCTCGGCCCGAATATCATCCTCGGCCCGAACACCGAACTTCGGCCCGAACACCACTTCGGCCCGAACACCACTTCGGCCCAAACATCCCACTTCGGCCCGAACACCACTTCGCCCCGAACATCACTCTTCGGCCCGAACTCTTCAATATCCAAGATTGTGTGACAAAAGGTGCTATACTAAAACAATCATAACTTTTAGTTCGGGTGTCCGTTTCACGCCCACGAGTAAGCAAAATAGCTGGTTCATTCGTCACTGCCAAGAACAACTTCGGCCCGAACTCTTCACTGTTCCCGGCCCGAACTTCATTTTCGGCCCGAACTTCAACCTCGGCCCGAACTCCGACCTCGGCCCGAACTTCAACCTCGGCCCGAACATCATCCTCGGCCCGAACACCGAACTTCGGCCCGATCACCACTTCGGCCCGAACATCCCACTTCGACCCGAACACCACTTCGGCCCGAACATCCCTCTTCGGCCCGAACTCTTCAATATCCAAGATTGTGTGACAAAAGGTGCTATACTAAAACATTCATAACTTTCAGCTCGGGTGTCCGTTTCACGCCCACGAGTAACCAAAATAGCTGGTTCGTGCGTCACTGCCAAGAACAAGTTCGGCCCGAACTCTTCACTGTTCCCGGCCCGAACTTCATTTACTGCCCGAACTTCAACCTCGTCCCGAACTCCGACCTCGTCCCGAACTTCAACCTCGGCCCGAACATCATCCTAGGCCCGAACACCACTTCGGCCCGAACACCACTTCGGCCCGAACATCCCACTTCGGCCCGAACATCCCTCTTCGGCCCGAACTCTTTAATATCCAAGACTGTGTGACAAAAGGTGCTATACTAAAACATTCATAACTTTCAGCTCGGGTGTCCGTTTCACGTCCACGAGTAACCAAAATAGCTGGTTCATTCGTCACTGCCAAGAACAAGTTCGGCCCGAACTCTTCACTGTTCCCGGCCCGAACTTCATTTTCGGCCTGAACTTCAACCTCGGCCCGAACATCAACCTCGGCCCGAACTCCGACCTCGGCCCGAACATCATTCTCGGCCCGAAAACCGAACTTCGGCCCGAACACTACTTCGGCCCGAACATCCCACTTCGGCCCGAACACCACTTCGGCCCGAACATCCTTCTTCGGCCCGAACTCTTCAATATCCAAGATTTTGTGACAAAAGGTGCTATACTAAAACATTCATAACTTTCAGCTCGGGTGTCCGTTTCACGCCCACGAGTAACCAAAATAGCTGGTTCGTTCGTCACTGCCAAGAACAAGTTCGGCCCGAACTCTTCACTGTTCCCGGCCCGAACTTCATTTTCGGCCCGAACTTCAACCTCGGCCTGAACTTCAACCTCGGTCCGAACTCCGACCTCGGCCCGAACTTCAACCTCGGCCCGAACATCATCCTCGGCCTGAACACCGAACTTCGGCCCGAACACCACTTCGGCCCGAACACCACTTCGGCCCGAACATCCCTCTTCGGCCCGAACTCTTCAATATCCAAGATTGTGTGACAAAAGGTGCTATACTAAAACATTCATAACTTTCAGCTCGGGTGTCCGTTTCACGCCCACGAGTAACTAAAATAGCTGGTTCATTCGTCACTGCCAAGAACAAGTTCGGCCCGAACTCTTCACTGTTCCCGGCCCGAACTTCATTTTCGGCCTGAACTTCAACCTCGGCCCGAACATCAACCTCGGCCCGAACTCCGACCTCGGCCCGAACTCCGACCTCGGCCCGAACATCATTCTCGGCCCGAACACCGAACTTCAGCCCGAACACTACATCGGCCCGAACATCCCACTTCGGCCCGAACACCACTTCGGCTCGAACATCCTTCTTCGGCCCGAACTCTTCAATATCCAAGATTGTGTGACAAAAGGTGCTATACTAAAACATTCATAACTTTCAGCTCGGGTGTCCGTTTCACGCCCACGAGTAACCTAAATAGCTGGTTCGTTCGTCACTGCCAAGATCAAGTTCGGCCCGGACTCTTCACTGTTCCCGTCCCGAACTTCATTTTCGGCCCGAACTTCAACCTCGGCCCGAACTTCAACCTCGGCCCGAACTCTGACCTCGGCCCGAACTTCAACCTCGGCCCGAACATCATCCTCGGCCCGAACACCGAACTTCGGCCCGAACACCACTTCGGCCCGAACACCACTTCGGCCCAAACATCCCACTTCGGCCCGAACACCACTTCGGCCCGAACATCACTCTTCGGCCCGAACTCTTCAATATCCAAGATTGTGTGACAAAAGGTGCCATACTAAAACAATCATAACTTTCAGTTCGGGTGTCCGTTTCACGCCCACGAGTAAGCAAAATAGCTGGTTCATTCGTCACTGCCAAGAACAAGTTCGGCCCGAACTCTTCACTGTTCCCGGCCCGAACTTCATTTTCGGCCCGAACTTCAACCTCGGCCCGAACTCGGACTCGGCTCGAACTTCAACCTCGGCCCGAACATCATCCTCGGCCCGAACACCGAACTTCGGCCTGATCACCACTTCGGCCCGAACATCCCACTTCGACCCGAACACCACTTCGGCCCGAACATCCCTCTTCGGCCCGAACTCTTCAATATCCAAGATTGTGTGACAAAAGGTGCTATACTAAAACATTCATAACTTTCAGCTCGGGTGTCCGTTTCACGCCCACGAGTAACCAAAATAGCTGGTTCGTTCATCACTGCCAAGAACAAGTTCGGCCCGAACTCTTCACTGTTCCCGGCCCGAACTTCATTTACGGCCCGAACTTCAACCTCGGCCCGAACTCCGACCTCGGCCCGAACTTCAACCTCGGCCCGAACATCATCCTAGGCCCGAACACCACTTCGGCCCGAACACCACTTCGGCCCGAACATCCCACTTCAGCCCGAACACCACTTCGGCCCGAACATCCCTCTTCGGCCCGAACTCTTTAATATCCAAGACTGTGTGACAAATGGTGCTATACTAAAACATTCATAACTTTCAGCTCGAGTGTCCGTTTCACGCCCACGAGTAACCAAAATAGCTGGTTCATTCGTCACTGCCAAGAACAAGTTCGGCCCGAACTCTTCACTGTTCCCGGCCCGAACTTCATTTTCGGCCTGAACTTCAACCTCGGCCCGAACATCAACCTCGGCCCGAACTCCGACCTCGGCCCGAACATCATTCTCGGCACGAAAACCGAACTTCGGCCCGAACACTACTTCGGCCCAAACATCCCACTTCGGCCCGAACACCACTTCGGCCCGAACATCCTTCTTCGGCTCGAACTCTTCAATATCCAAGATTGTGTGACAAAAGGTGCTATACTAAAACATTCATAACTTTCAGCTCGGGTGTCCGTTTCACGCCCACGAGTAACCAAAATAGCTGGTTCGTTCGTCACTGCCAAGAACAAGTTCGGCCCGAACTCTTCACTGTTCCCGGCCCGAACTTCATTTTCGGACCGAACTTCAACCTCGGCCTGAACTTCAACCTCGGCCCGAACTCCGACCTCGGCCCGAACTTCAACCTCGGCCCGAACATCATCCTCGGCCCGAACACCGAACTTCGGCGCGAACACCACTTCGGCCCGAACATCCCACTTCGGCCCGAACACCACTTCGGCCCGAACATCCCTCTTCGGCCCGAACTCTTCAATATCCAAGATTGTGTGACAAAAGGTGCTATACTAAAACTTTCATAACTTTCAGCTCGGGTGTCCGTTTCACGCCCACGAGTAACCAAAATAGCTGGTTCGTTCGTCACTGCCAAGAACAAGTTCGGCCCGAACTCTTCACTGTTCCCGGCCCGAACTTCATTTACTGCCCGAACTTCAACCTCGGCCCGAACTCCGACCTCGGCCCGAACTTCAACCTCGGCCCGAACATCATCCTAGGCCCGAACACCACTTCGGCCCGAACACCACTTCGGCCCGAACATCCCACTTCGGCCCGAACATCCCTCTTCGGCCCGAACTCTTTAATATCCAAGACTGTGTGACAAAAGGTGCTATACTAAAACATTCATAACTTTCAGCTCGGGTGTCCGTTTCACGTCCACGAGTAACCAAAATAGCTGGTTCATTCGTCACTGCCAAGAACAAGTTCGGCCCGAACTCTTCACTGTTCCCGGCCCGAACTTCATTTTCGGCCTGAACTTCAACCTCGGCCCGAACATCAACCTCGGCCCGAACTCCGACCTCGGCCCGAACATCATTCTCGGCCCGAAAACCGAACTTCGGCCCGAACACTACTTCGGCCCGAACATCCCACTTCGGCCCGAACACCACTTCGGCCCGAACATCCTTCTTCGGCCCGAACTCTTCAATATCCAAGATTTTGTGACAAAAGGTGCTATACTAAAACATTCATAACTTTCAGCTCGGGTGTCTGTTTCACGCCCACGAGTAACCAAAATAGCTGGTTCGTTCGTCACTGCCAAGAACAAGTTCGGCCCGAACTCTTCACTGTTCCCGGCCCGAACTTCATTTTCGGCCCGAACTTCAACCTCGGCCTGAACTTCAACCTCGGTCCGAACTCCGACCTCGGCCCGAACTTCAACCTCGGCCCGAACATCATCCTCGGCCTGAACACCAAACTTCGGCCCGAACACCACTTCGGCCCAAACATCCCACTTCGGCCCGAACACCACTTCGGCCCGAACACCACTTCGGCCCGAACATCCCTCTTCGGCCCGAACTCTTCAATATCCAAGATTGTGTGACAAAAGGTGCTATACTAAAACATTCATAACTTTCAGCTCGGGTGTCCGTTTCACGCCCACGAGTAACTAAAATAGCTGGTTCATTCGTCACTGCCAAGAACAAGTTCGGCCCGAACTCTTCACTGTTCCCGGCCCGAACTTCATTTTCGGCCTGAACTTCAACCTCGGCCCGAACATCAACCTCGGCCCGAACTCCGACCTCGGCCCGAACTCCGACCTCGGCCTGAACATCATTCTCGGCCCGAACACCGAACTTCAGCCCGAACACTACATCGGCCCGAACATCCCACTTCGGCCCGAACACCACTTCGGCTCGAACATCCTTCTTCGGCCCGAACTCTTCAATATCCAAGATTGTGTGACAAAAGGTGCTATACTAAAACATTCATAACTTTCAGCTCGGGTGTCCGTTTCACGCCCACGAGTAACCTAAATAGCTGGTTCGTTCGTCACTGCCAAGATCAAGTTCGGCCCGGACTCTTCACTGTTCCCGTCCCGAACTTCATTTTCGGCCCGAACTTCAACCTCGGCCCGAACTTCAACCTCGGCCCGAACTCTGACCTCGGCCCGAACTTCAACCTCGGCCCGAACATCATCCTCGGCCCGAACACCGAACTTCGGCCCGAACACCACTTCGGCCCGAACACCACTTCGGCCCAAACATCCCACTTCGGCCCGAACACCACTTCGGCCCGAACATCACTCTTCGGCCCGAACTCTTCAATATCCAAGATTGTGTGACAAAAGGTGCCATACTAAAACAATCATAACTTTCAGTTCGGGTGTCCGTTTCACGCCCACGAGTAAGCAAAATAGCTGGTTCATTCGTCACTGCCAAGAACAAGTTCGGCCCGAACTCTTCACTGTTCCCGGCCCGAACTTCATTTTCGGCCCGAACTTCAACCTCGACCCGAACTCGGACTCGGCCCGAACTTCAACCTCGGCCCGAACATCATCCTCGGCCCGAACACCGAACTTCGGCCTGATCACCACTTCGGCCCGAACATCCCACTTCGACCCGAACACCACTTCGGCCCGAACATCCCTCTTCGGCCCGAACTCTTCAATATCCAAGATTGTGTGACAAAAGGTGCTATACTAAAACATTCATAACTTTCAGCTCGGGTGTCCGTTTCACGCCCACGAGTAACCAAAATAGCTGGTTCGTTCATCACTGCCAAGAACAAGTTCGGCCCGAACTCTTCACTGTTCCCGGCCCGAACTTCATTTACGGCCCGAACTTCAACCTCGGCCCGAACTCCGACCTCGGCCCGAACTTCAACCTCGGCCCGAACATCATCCTAGGCCCGAACACCACTTCGGCCCGAACACCACTTCGGCCCGAACATCCCACTTCAGCCCGAACACCACTTCGGCCCGAACATCCCTCTTCGGCCCGAACTCTTTAATATCCAAGACTGTGTGACAAATGGTGCTATACTAAAACATTCATAACTTTCAGCTCGAGTGTCCGTTTCACGCCCACGAGTAACCAAAATAGCTGGTTCATTCGTCACTGCCAAGAACAAGTTCGGCCCGAACTCTTCACTGTTCCCGGCCCGAACTTCATTTTCGGCCTGAACTTCAACCTCGGCCCGAACATCAACCTCGGCCCGAACTCCGACCTCGGCCCGAACATCATTCTCGGCACGAAAACCGAACTTCGGCCCGAACACTACTTCGGCCCAAACATCCCACTTCGGCCCGAACACCACTTCGGCCCGAACATCCTTCTTCGGCTCGAACTCTTCAATATCCAAGATTGTGTGACAAAAGGTGCTATACTAAAACATTCATAACTTTCAGCTCGGGTGTCCGTTTCACGCCCACGAGTAACCAAAATAGCTGGTTCGTTCGTCACTGCCAAGAACAAGTTCGGCCCGAACTCTTCACTGTTCCCGGCCCGAACTTCATTTTCGGCCCGAACTTCAACCTCGGCCTGAACTTCAACCTCGGCCCGAACTCCGACCTCGGCCCGAACTTCAACCTCGGCCCGAACATCATCCTCGGCCCGAACACCGAACTTCGGCGCGAACACCACTTCGGCCCGAACATCCCACTTCGGCCCGAACACCACTTCGGCCCGAACATCCCTCTTCGGCCCGAACTCTTCAATATCCAAGATTGTGTGACAAAAGGTGCTATACTAAAACATTCATAACTTTCAGCTCGGGTGTCCGTTTCACGACCACGAGTAACCAAAATAGCTGGTTCGTTCGTCACTGCCAAGAACAAGTTCGGCCCGAACTCTTCACTGTTCCCGGCCCGAACTTCATTTACTGCCCGAACTTCAACCTCGGCCCGAACTCCGACCTCGGCCCGAACTTCAACCTCGGCCCGAACATCATCCTAGGCCCGAACACCACTTCGGCCCGAACACCACTTCGGCCCGAACATCCCACTTCGGCCCGAACATCCCTCTTCGGCCCGAACTCTTTAATATCCAAGACTGTGTGACAAAAGGTGCTATACTAAAACATTCATAACTTTCAGCTCGGGTGTCCGTTTCACGTCCACGAGTAACCAAAATAGCTGGTTCATTCGTCACTGCCAAGAACAAGTTCGGCCCGAACTCTTCACTGTTCCCGGCCCGAACTTCATTTTCGGCCTGAACTTCAACCTCGGCCCGAACATCAACCTCGGCCCGAACTCCGACCTCGGCCCGAACATCATTCTCGGCCCGAAAACCGAACTTCGGCCCGAACACTACTTCGGCCCGAACATCCCACTTCGGCCCGAACACCACTTCGGCCCGAACATCCTTCTTCGGCCCGAACTCTTCAATATCCAAGATTTTGTGACAAAAGGTGCTATACTAAAACATTCATAACTTTCAGCTCGGGTGTCCGTTTCACGCCCACGAGTAACCAAAATAGCTGGTTCGTTCGTCACTGCCAAGAACAAGTTCGGCCCGAACTCTTCACTGTTCCCGGCCCGAACTTCATTTTCGGCCCGAACTTCAACCTCGGCCTGAACTTCAACCTCGGTCCGAACTCCGACCTCGGCCCGAACTTCAACCTCGGCCCGAACATCATCCTCGGCCTGAACACCGAACTTCGGCCCGAACACCACTTCGGCCCAAACATCCCACTTCGGCCCGAACACCACTTCGGCCCGAACATCCCTCTTCGGCCCGAACTCTTCAATATCCAAGATTGTGTGACAAAAGGTGCTATACTAAAACATTCATAACTTTCAGCTCGGGTGTCCGTTTCACGCCCACGAGTAACTAAAATAGCTGGTTCATTCGTCACTGCCAAGAACAAGTTCGGCCCGAACTCTTCACTGTTCCCGGCCCGAACTTCATTTTCGGCCTGAACTTCAACCTCGGCCGGAACATCAACCTCGGCCCGAACTCCGACCTCGGCCCGAACTCCGACCTCGGCCCGAACATCATTCTCGGCCCGAACACCGAACTTCAGCCCGAACACTACATCGGCCCGAACATCCCACTTCGGCCCGAACACCACTTCGGCTCGAACATCCTTCTTCGGCCCGAACTCTTCAATATCCAAGATTGTGTGACAAAAGGTGCTATACTAAAACATTCATAACTTTCAGCTCGGGTGTCCGTTTCACGCCCACGAGTAATCTAAATAGTTGGTTCGTTCGTCACTGCCAAGATCAAGTTCGGCCCGGACTCTTCACTGTTCCCGTCCCGAACTTCATTTTCGGCCCGAACTTCAACCTCGGCCCGAACTTCAACCTCGGCCCGAACTCTGACCTCGGCCCGAACTTCAACCTCGGCCCGAACATCATCCTCGGCCCGAACACCGAACTTCGGCCCGAACACCACTTCGGCCCGAACACCACTTCGGCCCAAACATCCCACTTCGGCCCGAACACCACTTCGGCCCGAACATCACTCTTCGGCCCGAACTCTTCAATATCCAAGATTGTGTGACAAAAGGTGCCATACTAAAACAATCATAACTTTCAGTTCGGGTGTCCGTTTCACGCCCACGAGTAAGCAAAATAGCTGGTTCATTCGTCACTGCCAAGAACAAGTTCGGCCCGAACTCTTCACTGTTCCCGGCCCGAACTTCATTTTCGGCCCGAACTTCAACCTCGGCCCGAACTCGGACTCGGCCCGAACTTCAACCTCGGCCCGAACATCATCCTCGGCCCGAACACCGAACTTCGGCCTGATCACCACTTCGGCCCGAACATCCCACTTCGACCCGAACACCACTTCGGCCCGAACATCCCTCTTCGGCCCGAACTCTTCAATATCCAAGATTGTGTGACAAAAGGTGCTATACTAAAACATTCATAACTTTCAGCTCGGGTGTCCGTTTCACGCCCACGAGTAACCAAAATAGCTGGTTCGTTCATCACTGCCAAGAACAAGTTCGGCCCGAACTCTTCACTGTTCCCGGCCCGAACTTCATTTACGGCCCGAACTTCAACCTCGGCCCGAACTCCGACCTCGGCCCGAACTTCAACCTCGGCCCGAACATCATCCTAGGCCCGAACACCACTTCGGCCCGAACACCACTTCGGCCCGAACATCCCACTTCAGCCCGAACACCACTTCGGCCCGAACATCCCTCTTCGGCCCGAACTCTTTAATATCCAAGACTGTGTGACAAATGGTGCTATACTAAAACATTCATAACTTTCAGCTCGAGTGTCCGTTTCACGCCCACGAGTAACCAAAATAGCTGGTTCATTCGTCACTGCCAAGAACAAGTTCGGCCCGAACTCTTCACTGTTCCCGGCCCGAACTTCATTTTCGGCCTGAACTTCAACCTCGGCCCGAACATCAACCTCGGCCCGAACTCCGACCTCGGCCCGAACATCATTCTCGGCACGAAAACCGAACTTCGGCCCGAACACTACTTCGGCCCAAACATCCCACTTCGGCCCGAACACCACTTCGGCCCGAACATCCTTCTTCGGCTCGAACTCTTCAATATCCAAGATTGTGTGACAAAAGGTGCTATACTAAAACATTCATAACTTTCAGCTCGGGTGTCCGTTTCACGCCCACGAGTAACCAAAATAGCTGGTTCGTTCGTCACTGCCAAGAACAAGTTCGGCCCGAACTCTTCACTGTTCCCGGCCCGAACTTCATTTTCGGCCCGAACTTCAACCTCGGCCTGAACTTCAACCTCGGCCCGAACTCCGACCTCGGCCCGAACTTCAACCTCGGCCCGAACATCATCCTCGGCCCGAACACCGAACTTCGGCGCGAACACCACTTCGGCCCGAACATCCCACTTCGGCCCGAACACCACTTCGGCCCGAACATCCCTCTTCGGCCCGAACTCTTCAATATCCAAGATTGTGTGACAAAAGGTGCTATACTAAAACATTCATAACTTTCAGCTCGGGTGTCCGTTTCACGCCCACGAGTAACTAAAATAGCTGGTTCATTCGTCACTGCCAAGAACAAGTTCGGCCCGAACTCTTCACTGTTCCCGGCCCGAACTTCATTTTCGGCCTAAACTTCAACCTCGCCCCGAACATCAACCTCGGCCCGAACTCCGACCTCGGCCCGAACATCATTCTCGGCCCGAACACCGAACTTCGGCCCGAACACTACTTCGGCCCGAACATCCCACTTCGGCCCGAACACCACTTCGGCCCGAACATCCTTCTTCGGCCCGAACTCTTCAATATCCAAGATTGTGTGACAAAAGGTGCTATACTAAAACATTCATAACTTTCAGCTCGGGTGTCCGTTTCACGCCCACGAGTAACCAAAATAGCTGGTTCGTTCGTCACTGCCAAGAACAAGTTCGGCCCGAACTCTTCACTATTCCCGGCCCGAACTTCATTTTCGGCCCGAACTTCAACCTCGGCCCGAACTTAAACCTCGGCCCGAACTCCGACCTCGGCCCGAACTTCAACCTCGGCCCGAACATCATCCTCGGCCCGAACACCGAACTTCGGCCCGAACATCCCACTTCCCCCCGAACACCACTTCGGGCTGAACGTCCCTCTTCGGCCCGAACTCTTCAATATCCTAGATTGTGTGACAAAAGGTGCTATACTAAAACATTCATTACTTTCAGCTCGGGTGTCCGTTTCACGCCCACGAGTAACCAAAATAGCTGGTTCGTTCGTCACTGCCAAGAACAAGTTCGGCCCGAACTCTTCACTCTTCCCGGCCCGAACTTCATTTCCGGCCCGAACTTCAACATCGGCCCGAACTTCAACCTCGACCCGAACTCCGACCACGGCCCGAACATCATCCTCGGCCCGAACACCGAACTTCGGCCCGAACACCACTTCGGCCCGAACATCCCACTTCGGCCCGAACATACCTCTTCGGCCCGAACTCTTCAATATCCAAGATTGTGTGACAAAAGGTGCTATACTAAAACATTCATTACTTTCAGCTCGGGTGTCCGTTTCACGCCCACGAGTAACCAAAATAGCTTATTCTTATTAAGCACAAACGACCCATACGATTATTAATAAACCACCCATATATTGTTAATAAAATCGGTAAAGACAAGATCATATACGTCATACGATTATTCTTATTAAGCACAAACGTATAAAATGTGTTCTTGGTTGCGGAATAACCAAGAACACTCCACAAAGTGTTACATTTAGAATTGGGTTACCGGTGATCCACACAAGTGATCAACCGGGATCCAAAAGGATGCTTAACAACTAAAGACTAAACCTCTATTTATAATGTATAGAGGTTTTACAATTAACCCTATTCTATATGTAACTCCCAATTCTAATAAATACATACCATGATTAAAAGATTTGACTAATTAAGTAAACATGGAAATATTAACTCAGTCCTTCTACTCAGTATTGAGTTTCAATACTGAGTTCCAATACTGAGTGCCCAATACTAACCACTCAGTATAGGACTGAGACTTAACACTAGTACCAACAAGTTGAGGGCAGAAGATCATGCACGGATAACTCGGTCATTCTACTCAGTATCAGACATATACTGAGTAGCTCGGTATGAGACCAATACTGAGTAGGTCAGTGCAACTCATTTGTGATCATCTTCAAAGGTTTTGAGATGTCATATCTGATCGACGTCTATCTACTCAGTATCAGTCCTATACTGAGTAGCTCAGTATGAGATCTGCCCCACTTGTTTGTTTTGTAATCATAAGATAACAAGGGTCATGGGCTTTGCCCTAACAATCTCCCCCTATCTAATGATAACAAAACAATCTTCAATCTTGTCTTGTATCGTCTTCTTTTTGAGATCTTTTCATATTCTTTATTCACCGAGTACTTCAAGAAACTATATATCACACTAACTTTTCTCCCCCACAATCATTGACTCCTTTCTCAAACTGTCCGGTAGATTTGAATTGTAATGAAACATCACTAAGGAATCATTCAATTAGTAGATTTCCTCAGTTTGAAATGATTCAAATGATTGTAAATAATGTGTGACACATACCCCCTTGAATAACTTAGCATGGACATCTTAGCTTAAAAGAACTTTAACTTCATATAAAGAAAACACATATCACATTGTGTTTTCTCCCCCTGAATCAGAGTCATCTCCTTAAACTGTTCGGTATATTTTATCTTTGACTTGAAACATCACTAAGGAATCAATCAACTTATAGATTTCCTCAGTTTAAGATGATTTCTTATGACTAAAAGGAGAAAAATATGTGAAACATACTCACTTGTATAATTCAGCATGCAGAATTTCATTTCTCTAATTTTGCAGCAAATTCAAAAAATCATATCTCCAAGTATAATCTTCTGATCATTATGAATTTTTTACACAACATACCTATACGTGTATTCAACATCATATCCAAAAATCATAAGGATCCAACGGTTGAAACGATCACAGCAGTCTCATACTGACCACTCAGTATGAGACAATCAGTATCAGAAAACCAGCAACTTTGAAAATATGTATCTCTCAGTATATGTTACTGATCAGTCTGAAATTTTGACACCGAGTACATGTATGTGTTATGGATATAATATCCACTATTCATGAAGATTCAACGGTTACAAAAGATATAATAGCCGTTTTATCACAGTTGCGCAGAATTAAAAACATACCATAAATATTCGTCAATAATCTTCAAAAATATATATCTCTTAATTAACGATTCCTTTTGAAGATCTGAACGGTGAAAACATTAAAAACATTATGGTGAACCTTCAGTTAAAATTTCACGCTCATTCGTTGTTTGAAGAAGGAGAGCCAATTTTTCTTCCTTGGCTGCCCAGCAGGTAAGGAATAAAAAACAAAATATATGACCTGATGCGCCTACCATATCGCTCTAAGCGAATCTTCAAATACAAAACTGAACGGTCAGATTGTATGTATGTGTGTTGAGAACTTCTTGTTCAAATTTCACACATATTCGACTGTTAACGAAGGAGATCCGGCATTTCTATTACGCGTGCGCAGAAAATGACGAAAATTCTGCATAGTTCTTCTATATGAAAAGACTTGATCTTCAACAATATATAGGGTTAAAAGATCATCAAAGTTGTAGATAACTTTGAACCGCTCTGATACCAATTGTAGGACCCAACCACCCATATATTGTTAATAAAATCGGTAAAGACAAGATCATATACGTCATACGATTATTCTTATTAAGCACAAACGTATAAAATGTGTTCTTGGTTGCGGAATAACCAAGAACACTCCACAAAGTGTTACATTTAGAATTGGGTTACCGGTGTTCCACACAAGTGATCAACCGGGATCCAAAAGGATGCTTAACAACTAAAGACTAAACCTCTATTTATAATGTATAGAGGTTTTACAATTAACCCTATTCTATATGTAACTCCCAATTCTAATAAATACATACCATGATTAAAAGGTTTGACTAATTAAGTAAACATGGAAATATTAACTCACTCCTTCTACTCAGTATTGAGTTTCAATACTGAGTTCCAATACTGAGTGCCCAATACTGACCACTCAGTATAGGACTGAGACTTAACACTAGTACCAACAAGTTGAGGGCAGAAGATCATGCACGGATAACTCGGTCATTCTACTCAGTATCAGACATATACTGAGTAGCTCAGTATGAGACCAATACTGAGTAGGTCAGTGCAACTCATTTGTGATCATCTTCAAAGGTTTTGAGATGTCATATCTGATCGACGTCTATCTACTCAGTATCAGACCTATACTGAGTAGCTCAGTATGAGATCTGCCCCACTTGTTTGTTTTGTAATCATAAGATAACAAGGGACATGGACTTTGCCCTAACAGGTTCGTTCGTCACTGCCAAGATCAAGTTCGGCCCGAACTCTTCACTGTTCCCGGCCCGAACTTCATTTTCGGCCCGAACTTCAACCTCGACCCGAACTTCAACCTCGGCCCGAACTCCGACCTCGGCCCGAACTTCAACCTCGGCCAGAACATCATCCTCGGCCCGAACACCGAACTTCAGCCCGAACACCACTTCGGCCCGAACACCACTTCGGCCCGAACATCCCACTTCGCCCCGAACACCACTTCGGCCCGAACATCACTCTTCGGCCCGAACTCTTCAATATCCAAGATTGTGTGACAAAAGGTGCTATACTAAAACAATCATAACTTTCAGTTCGGCTGTCCGTTTCACGCCCACGAGTAAGCAAAATAGCTGGTTCGTTCGTCACTGCCAAGAACAAGTTCTGCCTGAACTCTTCACTGTTCCCGGCCCGAACTTCATTTTCGGTCCGAACTTCAACCTCGGCCGGAACTCCGACCTCAGCCCGAACTTCAACCTCGGCCCGAACATCATCCTCGTCCCGAACACCGAACTTCGGCCCGATCACCACTTCGGCCCGAACATCCCACTTCGACCCGAACACCACTTCGGCCCGAACATCCCTCTTCGGCCCGAACTCTTCAATATCCAAGATTGTGTGACAAAAGGTGCTATACTAAAACATTCATAACTTTCAGCTCGGGTGTCCGTTTCACGCCCACGAGTAACCAAAATAGCTGGTTCGTTCGTCACTGCCAAGAACAAGTTCGGCCCGAACTCTTCACTGTTCCCGGCCCGAACTTCATTTACGGCCCGAACTTCAACCTCGGCCCGAACTCCGACCTCGGCCCGAACTTCAACCTCGACCCGAACATCATCCTGGGCCCGAACACCACTTCGACCCGAACACCACTTCGGCCCGAACATCCCACTTCGTCCCGAACACCACTTCGGCCCGAACATCCCTCTTCGGCCCGAACTCTTTAATATCCAAGACTGTGTGACAAAAGGTGCTATACTAAAACATTCATAACTTTCAGCTCGGGTGTCCGTTTCACGCCCACGAGTAACCAAAATAGCTGGTTCATTCGTCACTACCAAGAACAAGTTCGGCCCGAACTCTTCACTGTTCCCGGCCCGAACTTCATTTTCGGCCTGAACTTCAACCTCGGCCCGAACATCAACCTCGGCCCGAACTCCGACCTCGGCCCAAACATCATTCTCGGCCCGAAAACCGAACTTCGGCCCGAACACTACTTCGGCCCGAACATCCCACTTCGGCCCGAACACCACTTCGGCCCGAACATCCTTCTTCGGCCTGAACTCTTCAATATCCAAGATTGTGTGACAAAAGGTGCTATACTAAAACATTCATAACTTTCAGCTCGGGTGTCCGTTTCACGCCCACGAGTAACCAAAATAGCTGGTTCGTTCGTCACTGCCAAGAACAAGTTCGGCCCGAACTCTTCACTGTTCCCGGCCCGAACTTCATTTTCGGCCCGAACTTCAACCTCGGCCCGAACTTCAACCTCGGCCCGAACTCCGACCTCGGCCCGAACTTCAACCTCGGCCCGAACATCATCCTCGGCCCGAACACCGAACTTCGGCCCGAACACCACTTCGGCCCGAACATCCCACTTCGGCCCGAACACCACTTCGGCCCGAACATCCCTCTTCGGCCCGAACTCTTCAATATCCAAGATTGTGTGACAACAGGTGCTATACTAAAACATTCATAACTTTCAGCTCGGGTGTCCGTTTCACGCCCTCGAGTAACTAAAATAGCTGGTTCATTCGTCACTGCCAAGAACAAGTTCGGCCCGAACTCTTCACTGTTCCCGGCCCGAACTTCATTTTAGGCCTGAACTTCAACCTCGGCCCGAACATCAACCTCGGCCCGAACTCCGACCTCGGCCCGAACATCATTCTCGGCCCGAACACCGAACTTCGGCCCGAACACTACTTCGGCCCGAACATCCCACTTCGGCCCGAACACCACTTCGGCCCGAACATCCTTCTTCGGCCCGAACTCTTCAATATCCAAGATTGTGTGACAAAAGGTGCTATACTAAAACATTCATAACTTTCAGCTCGGGTGTCCGTTTCACGCCCACGAGTAACCAAAATAGCCGGTTCGTTCATCACTGCCAAGAACAAGTTCGGCCCGAACTCTTCACTGTTCCCGGCCCGAACTTCAGTTTCGGCCCGAACTTCAACCTCGGCCCGAACTTAAACCTCGGCCCGAACTCCGACCTCGGCCCGAACTTCAACCTCGGCCCGAACATCATCCTCGGCCCGAACGCCGAACTTCGGCCCGAACACCACTTCGGCCCGAACATCCCACTTCGGCCCGAACACCACTTCGGCCCGAACATACCTCTTCGGCCCGAACTCTTCAATATCCAAGATTGTGTGACAAAAGGTGCTATACTAAAACATTCATAACTTTCAGCTCGGGTGTCCGTTTCACGCCCACGAGTAACCAAAATAGCTGGTTCGTTCGTCACTGCCAAGAATAAGTTCGGCCCGAACTCTTCACTGTTCCCGGCCCGAACTTCATTTTCGGCCCGAACTTCAACCTCGGCCCGAACTTCATCCTCGGGCCGAACTCCGACCTCGGCCCGAACATCACCCTCGGCCCGAACACCTAACTTCGGCCCGAATACCACTTCAGCCCGAACACCACTTCGGCCCGAACATCCCACTTCGGCCCGAACACCACTTCGGCCCGAACATCCCTCTTCGGCCCGAACTCTTCAATATCCAAGATTGTGTGACAAAAGGTGCTATACTAAAACATTCATAACTTTCAGCTCGGGTGTCCGTTTCACGCCCACGAGTAACCAAAATAGCTGGTTCATTCGTCACTGCCAAGAATAAGTTCGGCCCGAACTCTTCACAGTTCCCGGCCCGAACTTCATTTTCTGCCCGAACTTCAACCTCGGCCCGAACTTCAACCTTGGCCCGAACTCCGACCTCGGCCCGAACTTCAACCTCGGCCCGAACATCATCCTCGGCCCGAACACCGAACTTTGGCCCGAACACCACTTCGGCCCGAACACCACTTCGGCCCGAACACCACTTCGGCCCGAACATCCCACTTCGGCCTGAACACCACTTCAGCCCGAACATCCCTCTTCGGCCCGAACTCTTCAATATCCAAGATTGTGTGACAAAAGGTGTTGTACTAAAAATTCATAACTTTCAGCTCGGGTGTCCGTTTCACGCCCACGAGTAACCAAAATAGTTGGTTCGTTCGTCACTGCCAAGAACAAGTTCGGCCCGAACTCATCACTGTTCCCGGCCCGAACTTCATTTTCGGCCCGAACTTCAACCTCGGCCCGAACTTCAACCTCGGCCCGAACTCTGACCTCGGCCCGAACTTCAACCTCGGCCCGAACATCATCCTCGGCCCGAACACCACTTCGGCCCGAACACCACTTCGGCCCGAACACCACTTCGGCCCGAACATCCCACTTCGGCCCGAACACCACTTCGGGCAGAACATCCCTCTTCGGCCCGACCTCTTCAATATCCAAGATTGTGTGACAAAAGGTGCTATACTAAAACATTCATAACTTTTAGCTCGGGTGACTGTTTCACGCCCACGAGTACCCAAAAGAGCTGGTTCATTCGTCACTGCCAAGAACAAGTTCGGCCCGAACTCTTCACTGTTCCCAGCCCGAACTTCATTTTCGGCCCGAACTTCAACCTCGGCCCGAACTTCAACCTCGGCCCGAACTCCGACCTCGGCCCGAACTTCAACCTCGGCCCGAACATCATCCTCGGCCCGAACTCCGAACTTCGGCCCGAACACCACTTCGGCCCGAACACCACTTCGGCCCGAACATCCCACTTCGGCCCGAACACCACTTCGGCCCGAACATACCTCTTCGGCCCGAACTCTTCAATATCCAAGATTGTGTGACAAAAGGTGCTATACTAAAACATTCATAACTTTCAGCTCGGGTGTCTGTTTCACGCCCACGAGTAACCAAAATAGCTGGTTCGTTCGTCACTTCCAAGAACAAGTTCGGCCCGAACTCTTCACTGTTCCCGGCCCGAACTTCATTTTCGGCCCGAACTTCAACCTCGGCCCGAACTTCAACCTCGGCCCGAACTCCGACCTCAGCCCGAACTCCGACCTCGGCCCGAACACCGAACTTCGGCCCGAACACAACTTCGGCCCGAACATCCCACTTCGGCCCGAACACCACTTCGGCCCGAACATCCCTCTTCTGCCCGAAGTCTTCAATATCCAAGATTGTGTGACAAAAGGTGCTATACTAAAACATTCATAACTTTCAGCTCGGGTGTCCGTTTCACGCCCACGAGTAACCAAAATAGCTGGTTCGTTCGTCACTGCCAAGAATAAGTTCGGCCCGAACTCTTCACTGTTCCCGGCCCGAACTTCATTTTCGGCCCGAACTTCAACCTCGGCCCGAATTTCATCCTCGGGCCGAACTCCGACCTCGGCCCGAACATCACCCTCGGCCCGAACACCTAACTTCGGCCCGAACACCACTTCGGCCCGACACACCACTTCGGCCCGAACATCCCACTTCGGCCCGAACACCACTTCGGCCCGAACATCCCACTTCGGCCCGAACACCACTTCGGCCCGAACATCCCTCTTCGGCCCGAACTCTTCAATATCCAAGATTGTGTGACAAAAGGTAATATACTAAAACATTCATAACTTTCAGCTCGGGAGTCCGTTTCACGCCCACGAGTAACCAAAATAGCTGGTTCATTCGTCACTGCCAAGAATAAGTTCGGCCCGAACTCTTCACAGTTCCCGGCCCGAACTTCATTTTCTGCCCGAACTTCAACCTCGGCCCGAACTTCAACCTTGGCCCGAACTCCGACCTCGGCCCGAACTTCAACCTCGGCCCGAACATCATCCTCGGCCCGAACACCGAACTTTGGCCCGAACACCACTTCGGCCCGAACACCACTTCGGCCCGAACACCACTTCGGCCCGAACATCCCACTTCGGCCTGAACACCACTTCAGCCCGAACATCCCTCTTCGGCTCGAACTCTTCAATATCCAAGATTGTGTGACAAAAGGTGCTGTACTAAAAAATTCATAACTTTCAGCTCGGGTTTCCGTTTCACACCCATGAGTAACCAAAATAGCTGGTTCGTTCGTCACTGCCAAGAACAAGTTCGGCCCGAGCTCATCACTGTTCCCGGCCCGAACTTCATTTTCTGCCCGAACTTCAACCTCGGCCCGAACTTCAACCTCGGCCCGAACTCCGACCTCGGCCCGAACTTCAACCTCGGCCCGAACATCATCCTCGGCCCGAACACCGAACTTCGGCCCGAACACCACTTCGGCCCGAACATCCCACTTCGGCCCGAACACCACTTCGGGCAGAACATCCCTCTTCGGCCCGAACTCTTCAATATCCAAGATTGTGTGACAAAAGGTGATATACTAAAACATTCATAACTTTCAGCTCGGGAGTCCGTTTCACGCCCACGAGTAACCAAAATAGCTGGTTCATTCGTCACTGCCAAGAATAAGTTCGGCCCGAACTCTTCACAGTTCCCGGCCCGAACTTCATTTTCTGCCCGAACTTCAACCTCGGCCCGAACTTCAACCTTGGCCCGAACTCCGACCTCGGCCCGAACTTCAACCTCGGCCCGAACATCATCCTCGGCCCGAACACCGAACTTTGGCCCGAACACCACTTCGGCCCGAACACCACTTCGGCCCGAACACCACTTCGGCCCGAACATCCCACTTCGGCCTGAACACCACTTCAGCCCGAACATCCCTCTTCGGCTCGAACTCTTCAATATCCAAGATTGTGTGACAAAAGGTGCTGTACTAAAAAATTCATAACTTTCAGCTCGGGTTTCCGTTTCACACCCATGAGTAACCAAAATAGCTGGTTCGTTCGTCACTGCCAAGAACAAGTTCGGCCCGAGCTCATCACTGTTCCCGGCCCGAACTTCATTTTCTGCCCGAACTTCAACCTCGGCCCGAACTTCAACCTCGGCCCGAACTCCGACCTCGGCCCGAACTTCAACCTCGGCCCGAACATCATCCTCGGCCCGAACACCGAACTTCGGCCCGAACACCACTTCGGCCCGAACATCCCACTTCGGCCCGAACACCACTTCGGGCAGAACATCCCTCTTCGGCCCGAACTCTTCAATATCCAAGATTGTGTGACAAAAGGTGATATACTAAAACATTCATAACTTTCAGCTCGGGTGTCCGTTTCACGCCCACGAGTAACCAAAATAGCTGCTTCATTCGTCACTGCCAAGAACAAGTTCGGCCCGAACTCTTCACTGTTCCCAGCCCGAACTTCATTTTCGGCCCGAACTTCAACCTCGGCCCGAACTTCAACCTCGGCCCGAACTCCGACCTCGGCCCGAACTTCAACCTCAGCCCGAACATCATCCTCGGCCCGAACACCGAACTTCGGCCCGAACACCACTTCGGCCCGAACATCCCACTTCGGCCCGAACACCACTTCGGCCCGAACATACCTCTTCGGCCCGAACTCTTCAATATCCAAGATTGTGTGACAAAAGGTGCTATACTAAAACATTCATAACTTTCAGCTCGGGTGTCCGTTTCACGCCCACGAGTAACCAAAATAGCTGGTTCGTTCGTCACTGCCAAGAATAAGTTCGGCCCGAACTCTTCACTGTTCCCGGTCCGAACTTCATTTTCGGCCCGAACTTCAACCTCGGCCCGAACTTCATCCTCGGGCCGAACTCCGACCTCGGCCCGAACATCATCCTCGGCCCGAACACCTAACTTCGGCCCGAATACCACTTCAGCCCGAACACCACTTCGGCCCGAACATCCCACTTCGGCCCGAACACCACTTCGGCCCGAACATCCCTCTTCGGCCCGAACTCTTCAATATCCAAGATTGTGTGACAAAAGGTGATATACTAAAACATTCATAACTTTCAGCTCGGGTGTCTGTTTCACGCCCACGAGTAACCAAAATAGCTGGTTCGTTCGTCACTTCCAAGAACAAGTTCGGCCCGAACTCTTCACTGTTCCCGGCCCGAACTTCATTTTCGGCCCGAACTTCAACCTCGGCCCGAACTTCAACCTCGGCCCGAACTCCGACCTCAGCCCGAACTCCGACCTCGGCCCGAACACCGAACTTCGGCCCGAACACAACTTCGGCCCGAACATCCCACTTCGGCCCGAACACCACTTCGGCCCGAACATCCCTCTTCGGCCCGAAGTCTTCAATATCCAAGATTGTGTGACAAAAGGTGCTATACTAAAACATTCATAACTTTCAGCTCGGGTGTCCGTTTCACGCCCACGAGTAACCAAAATAGCTGGTTCGTTCGTCACTGCCAAGAATAAGTTCGGCCCGAACTCTTCACTGTTCCCGGCCCGAACTTCATTTTCGGCCCGAACTTCAACCTCGGCCCGAATTTCATCCTCGGGCCGAACTCCGACCTCGGCCCGAACATCACCCTCGGCCCGAACACCTAACTTCGGCCCGAACACCACTTCGGCCCGACACACCACTTCGGCCCGAACATCCCACTTCGGCCCGAACACCACTTCGGCCCGAACATCCCACTTCGGCCCGAACACCACTTCGGCCCGAACATCCCTCTTCGGCCCGAACTCTTCAATATCCAAGATTGTGTGACAAAAGGTGCTATACTAAAACATTCATAACTTTCAGCTCGGGAGTCCGTTTCACGCCCACGAGTAACCAAAATAGCTGGTTCATTCGTCACTGCCAAGAATAAGTTCGGCCCGAACTCTTCACAGTTCCCGGCCCGAACTTCATTTTCTGCCCGAACTTCAACCTCGGCCCGAACTTCAACCTTGGCCCGAACTCCGACCTCGGCCCGAACTTCAACCTCGGCCCGAACATCATCCTCGGCCCGAACACCGAACTTTGGCCCGAACACCACTTCGGCCCGAACACCACTTCGGCCCGAACACCACTTCGGCCCGAACATCCCACTTCGGCCTGAACACCACTTCAGCCCGAACATCCCTCTTCGGCTCGAACTCTTCAATATCCAAGATTGTGTGACAAAAGGTGCTGTACTAAAAAATTCATAACATTCAGCTCGGGTTTCCGTTTCACGCCCATGAGTAACCAAAATAGCTGGTTCGTTCGTCACTGCCAAGAACAAGTTCGGCCCGAGCTCATCACTGTTCCCGGCCCGAACTTCATTTTCTGCCCGAACTTCAACCTCGGCCCGAACTTCAACCTCGGCCCGAACTCCGACCTCGGCCCGAACTTCAACCTCGGCCCGAACATCATCCTCGGCCCGAACACCGAACTTCGGCCCGAACACCACTTCGGCCCGAACATCCCACTTCGGCCCGAACACCACTTCGGGCAGAACATCCCTCTTCGGCCCGAACTCTTCAATATCCAAGATTGTGTGACAAAAGGTGATATACTAAAACATTCATAACTTTCAGCTCGGGTGTCCGTTTCACGCCCACGAGTAACCAAAATAGCTGCTTCATTCGTCACTGCCAAGAACAAGTTCGGCCCGAACTCTTCACTGTTCCCAGCCCGAACTTCATTTTCGGCCCGAACTTCAACCTCGGCCCGAACTTCAACCTCGGCCCGAACTCCGACCTCGGCCCGAACTTCAACCTCAGCCCGAACATCATCCTCGGCCCGAACACCGAACTTCGGCCCGAACACCACTTCGGCCCGAACATCCCACTTCGGCCCGAACACCACTTCGGCCCGAACATACCTCTTCGGCCCGAACTCTTCAATATCCAAGATTGTGTGACAAAAGGTGATATACTAAAACATTCATAACTTTCAGCTCGGGTGTCTGTTTCACGCCCACGAGTAACCAAAATAGCTGGTTCGTTCGTCACTTCCAAGAACAAGTTCGGCCCGAACTCTTCACTGTTCCCGGCCCGAACTTCATTTTCGGCCCGAACTTCAACCTCGGCCCGAACTTCAACCTCGGCCCGAACTCCGACCTCAGCCCGAACTCCGACCTCGGCCCGAACACCGAACTTCGGCCCGAACACAACTTCGGCCCGAACATCCCACTTCGGCCCGAACACCACTTCGGCCCGAACATCCCTCTTCGGCCCGAAGTCTTCAATATCCAAGATTGTGTGACAAAAGGTGCTATACTAAAACATTCATAACTTTCAGCTCGGGTGACCGTTTCACGCCCACGAGTAACCAAAATAGCTGGTTCGTTCGTCACTGCCAAGAATAAGTTCGGCCCGAACTCTTCACTGTTCCCGGCCCGAACTTCATTTTCGGCCCGAACTTCAACCTCGGCCCGAATTTCATCCTCGGGCCGAACTCCGACCTCGGCCCGAACATCACCCTCGGCCCGAACACCTAACTTCGGCCCGAACACCACTTCGGCCCGACACACCACTTCGGCCCGAACATCCCACTTCGGCCCGAACACCACTTCGGCCCGAACATCCCACTTCGGCCCGAACACCACTTCGGCCCGAACATCCCTCTTCGGCCCGAACTCTTCAATATCCAAGATTGTGTGACAAAAGGTGCTATACTAAAACATTCATAACTTTCAGCTCGGGAGTCCGTTTCACGCCCACGAGTAACCAAAATAGCTGGTTCATTCGTCACTGCCAAGAATAAGTTCGGCCCGAACTCTTCACAGTTCCCGGCCCGAACTTCATTTTCTGCCCGAACTTCAACCTCGGCCCGAACTTCAACCTTGGCCCGAACTCCGACCTCGGCCCGAACTTCAACCTCGGCCCGAACATCATCCTCGGCCCGAACACCGAACTTTGGCCCGAACACCACTTCGGCCCGAACACCACTTCGGCCCGAACACCACTTCGGCCCGAACATCCCACTTCGGCCTGAACACCACTTCAGCCCGAACATCCCTCTTCGGCTCGAACTCTTCAATATCCAAGATTGTGTGACAAAAGGTGCTGTACTAAAAAATTCATAACATTCAGCTCGGGTTTCCGTTTCACGCCCATGAGTAACCAAAATAGCTGGTTCGTTCGTCACTGCCAAGAACAAGTTCGGCCCGAGCTCATCACTGTTCCCGGCCCGAACTTCATTTTCTGCCCGAACTTCAACCTCGGCCCGAACTTCAACCTCGGCCCGAACTCCGACCTCGGCCCGAACTTCAACCTCGGCCCGAACATCATCCTCGGCCCGAACACCGAACTTCGGCCCGAACACCACTTCGGCCCGAACATCCCACTTCGGCCCGAACACCACTTCGGGCAGAACATCCCTCTTCGGCCCGAACTCTTCAATATCCAAGATTGTGTGACAAAAGGTGATATACTAAAACATTCATAACTTTCAGCTCGGGTGTCCGTTTCACGCCCACGAGTAACCAAAATAGCTGCTTCATTCGTCACTGCCAAGAACAAGTTCGGCCCGAACTCTTCACTGTTCCCAGCCCGAACTTCATTTTCGGCCCGAACTTCAACCTCGGCCCGAACTTCAACCTCGGCCCGAACTCCGACCTCGGCCCGAACTTCAACCTCAGCCCGAACATCATCCTCGGCCCGAACACCGAACTTCGGCCCGAACACCACTTCGGCCCGAACATCCCACTTCGGCCCGAACACCACTTCGGCCCGAACATACCTCTTCGGCCCGAACTCTTCAATATCCAAGATTGTGTGACAAAAGGTGCTATACTAAAACAATCATAACTTTCAGCTCGGGTGTCCGTTTCACGCCCACGAGTAACCAAAATAGCTGGTTCGTTCATCACTGCCAAGAATAAGTTCGGCCCGAACTCTTCACTGTTCCCGGTCCGAACTTCATTTTCGGCCCGAACTTCAACCTCGGCCCGAACTTCATCCTCGGGCCGTACTCCGACCTCGGCCCGAACATCATCCTCGGCCCGAACACCTAACTTCGGCCCGAATACCACTTCAGCCCGAACACCACTTCGGCCCGAACATCCCACTTCGGCCCGAACACCACTTCGGCCCGAACATCCCTCTTCGGCCCGAACTCTTCAATATCCAAGATTGTGTGACAAAAGGTGCTATACTAAAACATTCATAACTTTCAGCTCGGGTGTCCGTTTCACGCCCACGAGTAACCAAAATAGCTGGTTCATTCGTCACTGCCAAGAATAAGTTCGGCCCGAACTCTTCACAGTTCCCGGCCCGAACTTCATTTTCTGCCCGAACTTCAACCTCGGCCCGAACTTCAACCTTGGCCCGAACTCCGACCTCGGCCCGAACTTCAACCTCGGCCCGAACATCATCCTCGGCCCGAACATCGAACTTTGGCCCGAACACCACTTCGGCCCGAACACCACTTCGGCCCGAACACCACTTCGGCCCGAACACCACTTCGGCCCGAACATCCCACTTCGGCCTGAACACCACTTCAGCCCGAACATCCCTCTTCGGCCCGAACTCTTCAATATCCAAGATTGTGTGACAAAAGGTGTTGTACTAAAAATTCATAACTTTCAGCTCGGGTGCCCGTTTCACGCCCACGAGTAACCAAAATAGCTGGTTCATTCGTCACTGCCAAGAATAAGTTCGGCCCGAACTCTTCACAGTTCCCGGCCCGAACTTCATTTTCTGCCCGAACTTCAAACTCGGCCCGAACTTCAACCTTGGCCCGAACTCCGACCTCGGCCCGAACTTCAACCTCGGCCCGAACATCATCCTCGGCCCGAACACCGAACTTTGGCCCGAACACCACTTCGGCCCGAACACTACTTCGGCCCGAACATCCCACTTCGGCCTGAACACCACTTCAGCCCGAACATCCCTCTTCGGCCCGAACTCTTCAATATCCAAGATTGTGTGACAAAAGGTGTTGTACTAAAAATTCATAACTTTCAGCTCGGGTGTCCGTTTCACGCCCACGAGTAACCAAAATAGCTGGTTCGTTCGTCACTGCCAAGAACAAGTTCGGCCCGAACTCATCACTGTTCCCGGCCCGAACTTCATTTTCGGCCCGAACTTCAACCTCGGCCCGAACTCCGACCTCGGCCCGAACTTCAACCTCGGCCCGAACATCATCCTCGGCCCGAACACCGAACTTCGGCCAGAACACCACTTCGGCCCGAACACCACTTCGGCCCGAACACCACTTCGGCCCGAACACCACTTCGGCCCGAACATCCCACTTCGGCCCAAACACCACTTCGGGCAGAACATCCCTCTTCGGCCCGAACTCTTCAATATCCAAGATTGTGTGACAAAAGGTGCTATACTAAAACATTCATAACTTTCAGCTCGGGTGTCCGTTTCACGCCCACGAGTAACCAAAATAGCTGGTTCATTCGTCACTGCCAAGAACAAGTTCGGCCCGAACTCTTCACTGTTCCCAGCCCGAACTTCATTTTCGGCACGAACTTCAACCTCGGCCCGAACTTCAACCTCGGCCCGAACTCCGACGTCAGCCCGAACTTCAACCTCGGCCCGAACATCATCCTCGGCCCGAACACCGAACTTCGGCCCGAACACCACTTCGGCCCGAACACCACTTCGGCCCGAACATCCCACTTCGGCCCGAACACCACTTCGGCCCGAACATACCTCTTCGGCCCGAACTCTTCAATATCCAAGATTGTGTGACAAAAGGTGCTATACTAAAACATTCATAACTTTCAGCTCGGGTGTCCGTTTCACGCCCACGAGTAACCAAAATAGCTGGTTCGTTCGTCACTGCCAAGAATAAGTTCGGCCCGAACTCTTCACTGTTCCCGGCCCGAACTTCATTTTCGGCCCGAACTTCAACCTCGGCCTGAACTTCATCCTCGGGCCGAACTCCGACCTCGGCCCGAACATCACCCTCGGCCCGAACACCTAACTTCGGCCCGAACACCACTTCGGCCCGAACACCACTTCGGCCCGAACATCCCACTTCGGCCCGAACACCATTTCGGCCCGAACATCCCTCTTCGGCCCGAAGTCTTCAATATCCAAGATTGTGTGACAAAAGGTGCTATACTAAAACATTCATAACTTTCAGCTCGGGTGTCCGTTTCACGCCCACGAGTAACCAAAATAGCTGGTTCGTTCGTCACTGCCAAGAATAAGTTCGGCCCAAACTCTTCACTGTTCCCGGCCCGAACTTCATTTTCGGCCCGAACTTCAACCTCGGCCCGAACTTCATCCTCGGGCCGAACTCCGACCTCGGCCCGAACATCACCCTCGGCCCGAACACCTAACTTCGGCCCGAACACCACTTCGGCCCGAACATCCCACTTCGGCCCGAACACCACTTCGGCCCGAACATCCCTCTTCGGCCCGAACTCTTCAATATCCAAGATTGTGTGACAAAAGGTGCTATACTAAAACATTCATAACTTTCAGCTCGGGTGTCCGTTTACGCCCACGAGTAACCAAAATAGCTGGTTCATTCGTCACTGCCAAGAATAAGTTCGGCCCGAACTCTTCACAGTTCCCGGCCCGAACTTCATTTTCTGCCCGAACTTCAACCTCGGCCCGAACTTCAACCTTGGCCCGAACACCGACCTCGGCCCGAACTTCAACCTCGGCCCGAACATCATCCTCGGCCCGAACACCGAACTTTGGCCCGAACACCACTTCGGCCCGAACACCACTTCGGCCCGAACATCCCACTTCGGCCTGAACACCACTTCAGCCCGAACATCCCTCTTCGGCCCGAACTCTTCAATATCCAAGATTGTGTGACAAAAGGTGTTGTACTAAAAATTCATAACTTTCAGCTCGGGTGTCTGTTTCACGCCCACGAGTAACCAAAATAGCTGGTTCGTTCGTCACTGCCAAGAACAAGTTCGGCCCGAACTCATCACTGTTCCCGGCCCGAACTTCATTTTCGGCCCGAACTTCAACCTCGGCCCGAACTGCAAACTCGGCCCGAACTCCGACCTCGGCCCGAACTTCAACCTCGGCCCGAACATCATCCTCGGCCCGAACACCGAACTTCGGCCCGAACACCACTTCGGCCCGAACATCCCACTTCGGCCCGAACACTACTTCGGGCAGAACATCCCTCTTCGGCCCGAACTCTTCAATATCCAAGATTGTGTGACAAAAGGTGCTATACTAAAACATTCATAACTTTCAGCTCGGGTGTCCGTTTCACGCCCACGAGTAACCAAAATAGCTGGTTCATTCGTCACTGCCAAGAACAAGTTCGGCCCGAACTCTTCACTGTTCCCAGCCTCAACTTCATTTTCGGCCCGAACTTCAACCTCGGCCCGAACTTCAACCTCGGCCCGAACTCCGACCTCGGCCCGAACTTCAACCTCGGCCCGAACTCCGACCTCGGCCCGAACTTCAACCTCGGCCCGAACATCATCCTCGGCCCGAACACCGAACTTCGGCCCGAACATCCCACTTCGGCCCGAACACCACTTCGGCCCGAACATCCCTCTTCGGCCCGAAGTCTTCAATATCCAAGATTGTGTGACAAAAGGTGCTATACTAAAACATTCATAACTTTCAGCTCGGGTGTCCGTTTTACGCCCACGAGTAACCAAAATAGCTGGTTCGTTCGTCACTGCCAAGAATAAGTTCGGACCGAACTCTTCACTGTTCCCGGCCCGAACTTCATTTTCGGCCCGAACTTCAACCTCGGCCCGAACTTCATCCTCGGGCCGAACTCCGACCTCGGCCAGAACATCACCCTCGGCCCGAACACCTAACTTCGGCCCGAACACCACTTCGGCCCGAACACCACTTCGGCCCGAACATCCCACTTCGGCCCGAACTCTTCAATATCCAAGATTGTGTGACAAAAGGTGCTATACTAAAACATTCATAACTTTCAGCTCGGGTGTCCGTTTACGCCCACGAGTAACCAAAATAGCTGGTTCATTCGTCACTGCCAAGAATAAGTTCGGCCCGAACTCTTCACAGTTCCCGGCCCGAACTTCATTTTCTGCCCGAACTTCAACCTCGGCCCGAACTTCAACCTTGGCCCGAACTCCGACCTCGGCCCGAACTTCAACCTCGGCCCGAACATCATCCTCGGCCCGAACACCGAACTTTGGCCCGAACACCACTTCGGCCCGAACACCACTTCGGCCCGAACACCACTTCGGCCCGAACACCACTTCGGCCCGAACACCACTTCGGCCCGAACATCCCACTTCGGCCTGAACACCACTTCCGCCCGAACATCCCTCTTCGGCCCGAACTCTTCAATATCCAAGATTGTGTGACAAAAGGTGCTGTACTAAAAATTCATTACTTTCAGCTCGGGTGTCCGTTTCACGCCCACGAGTAACCAAAATAGTTGGTTCGTTCGTCACTGCCAAGAACAAGTTCGGCCCGAACTCATCACTGTTCCCGGCCCGAACTTCATTTTCGGCCCGAACTTCAACCTCGGCCCGAACTTCAACCTCGGCCCGAACTCCGACCTCGGCCCGAACTTCAACCTCGGCCCGAACATCATCCTCGGCCCGAACACCGAACTTCGGCCCGAACACCACTTCGGCCCGAACACCACTTCGGCCCGAACATCCCACTTCGGCCCGAACACCACTTCGGGCAGAACATCCCTCTTCGGCCCGAACTCTTCAATATCCAAGATTGTGTGACAAAAGGTGCTATACTAAAACATTCATAACTTTCAGCTCGGGTGTCCGTTTCACGCCCACGAGTAACCAAAATAGCTGGTTCATTCGTCACTGCCAAGAACAAGTTCGGCCCGAACTCTTCACTGTTCCCACCCCGAACTTCATTTTCGGCCCGAACTTCAACCTCGGCCCGAACTTCAACCTCAGCCCGAACTCCGACCTCGGCCCGAACTTCAACCTCGGCCCGAACATCATCCTCGACTCGAACACCGAACTTCGGCCCGAACACCACTTCGGCCCGAACACCACTTCGGCCCGAACACCACTTCGGCCCGAACATACCTCTTCGGCCCGAACTCTTCAATATCCAAGATTGTGTGACAAAAGATGCTATACTAAAACATTCATAACTTTCAGCTCGGGTGTCCGTTTCACGCCCACGAGTAACCAAAATAGCTGGTTCATTCGTCACTGCCAAGAATAAGTTCGGCCCGAACTCTTCACAGTTCCCGGCCCGAACTTCATTTTCTGCCCGAACTTCAACCTCGGCCCGAACTTCAACCTTGGCCCGAACTCCGACCTCGGCCCGAACTTCAACCTCGGCCCGAACATCATCCTCGGCCCGAACACCGAACTTTGGCCCGAACACCACTTCGGCCCGAACACCACTTCGGCCCGAACATCCCACTTCGGCCTGAACACCACTTCCGCCCGAACATCCCTCTTCGGCCCGAACTCTTCAATATCCAAGATTGTGTGACAAAAGGTGCTATACTAAAACATTCATAACTTTCAGCTCGGGTGTCCGTTTACGCCCACGAGTAACCAAAATAGCTGGTTCATTCGTCACTGCCAAGAATAAGTTCGGCCCAAACTCTTCACAGTTCCCGGCCCGAACTTCATTTTCTGCCCGAACTTCAACCTCGGCCCGAACTTCAACCTCGGCCCGAACTCCGACCTCGGCCCGAACTTCAACCTCGGCCCGAACATCATCCTCGGCCCGAACACCGAACTTCGGCCCGAACATCCCACTTCGGCCCGAACACCACTTCGGCCCGAACATCCCTCTTCGGCCCGAAGTCTTCAATATCCAAGATTGTGTGACAAAAGGTGCTATACTAAAACATTCATAACTTTCAGCTCGGGTGTCCGTTTCACGCCCACGAGTAACCAAAATAGCTGGTTCGTTCGTCACTGCCAAGAATAAGTTCGGCCCGAACTCTTCACTGTTCCCGGCCCGAACTTCATTTTCGGCCCGAACTTCAACCTCGGCCCGAACTTCATCCTCGGGCCGAACTCCGACCTCGGCCCGAACATCACCCTCGGCCCGAACACCTAACTTCGGCCCGAACACCACTTCGGCCCGAACACCACTTCGGCCCGAACATCCCACTTCGGCCCGAACACCACTTCGGCCCGAACATCCCTCTTCGGCCCGAACTCTTCAATATCCAAGATTGTGTGACAAAAGGTGCTATACTAAAACATTCATAACTTTCAGCTCGGGTGTCCGTTTCACGCCCACGAGTAACCAAAATAGCTGGTTCGTTCGTCACTGCCAAGACTAAGTTCGGCCCGAACTCTTCACTGTTCCCGGCCCGAACTTCATTTTCGGCACGAACTTCAACCTCGGCCCGAACTTCATCCTCGGGCCGAACTCCGACCTCGGCCCGTACATCACCCTCGGCCCGAACACCTAACTTCGGCCCGAACACCACTTCGGCCCGAACACCACTTCGGCCCGAACATCCCACTTCGGCCCGAACACCACTTCGGCCCGAACATCCCTCTTCGGCCCGAAGTCTTCGATATCCAAGATTGTGTGACAAAAGGTGCTATACTAAAACATTCATAACTTTCAGCTCGGGTGTCCGTTTCACGCCCACGAGTAACCAAAATAGCTGGTTCGTTCGTCACTGGCAAGAATAAGTTCGGCCCGAACTCTTCACTGTTCCCGGCCCGAACTTCATTTTCGGCCCGAACTTCAACCTCAGCCCGAACTTCATCCTCGGGCCGAACTCCGACCTCGGCCCGAACATCACCCTCGGCCCGAACACCTAACTTCGGCCCGAACACCACTTCGGCCCGAACACCACTTCGGCCCGAACATCCCACTTCGGCCCGAACACCACTTCGGCCCGAACATCCCTCTTCGGCCCGAACTCTTCAATATCCAAGATTGTGTGACAAAAGGTGCTATACTAAAACATTCATAACTTTCAGCTCGGGTGTCCGTTTCACGCCCACGAGTAACCAAAATAGCTGGTTCATTCGTCACTGCCAAGAATAAGTTCGGCCCGAACTCTTCACAGTTCCCGGCCCGAACTTCATTTTCTTCCCGAACCTCAACCTCGGCCCGAACTTCAACCTTGGCCCGAACTCCGACCTCGGCCCGAACTTCAACCTCGGCCCGAACATCATCTTCGGCCCGAACACCGAACTTGGGCCCGAACACCACTTCGGCCCGAACACCACTTCGGCCCGAACACCACTTCGGCCCGAACATCCCACTTCGGCCTGAACACCACTTCAGCCCGCACATCCCTCTTCGGCCCGAACTCTTCAATATCCAAGATTGTGTGACAAAAGGTGTTGTACTAAAAATTCATAACTTTCAGCTCGGGTGTCTGTTTCACGCCCACGAGTAACCAAAATAGCTGGTTCGTTCGTCACTGCCAAGAACAAGTTCGGCCCGAACTCATCACTGTTCCCGGCCCGAACTTCATTTTCGGCCCGAACTTCAACCTCGGCCCGAACTTCAACCTCGGCCCGAACTCCGACCTCGGCCCGAACTTCGACCTCGGCCCGAACATCATCCTCGGCCCGAACACCGAACTTCGGCCCGAACACCACTTCGGCCCGAACACCACTTCGGCCCGAACATCCCACTTCGGCCCGAACACCACTTCGGGCAGAACATCCCTCTTCGGCCCGAACTCTTCAATATCCAAGATTGTGTGACAAAAGGTGCTATACTAAAACATTCATAACTTTCAGCTCGGGTGTCCGTTTCACGCCCACGAGTAACCAAAATAGCTGGTTCGTTCGTCACTGCCAAGAATAAGTTCGGCCCGAACTCTTCACTGTTCCCGGCCCGAACTTCATTTTCGGCCCGAACTTCAACCTCGGCCCGAACTTCATCCTCGGGCCGAACTCCGACCTCGGCCCGAACATCACCCTCGGCCCGAATACCTAACTTCGGCCCGAACACCACTTCGGCCCGAACACCACTTCGGCCCGAACATCCCACTTCGGCCCGAACACCACTTCGGCCCGAACATCCCTCTTCGGCCCGAACTCTTCAATATCCAAGATTGTGTGACAAAAGGTGCTATACTAAAACATTCATAACTTTCAGCTCGGGTGTCCGTTTCACGCCCACGAGTAACCAAAATAGCTGGTTCATTCGTCACTGCCAAGAATAAGTTCGGCCCGAACTCTTCACAGTTCCTGGCCCGAACTTCATTTTCTGCCCGAACTTCAACCTCGGCCCGAACTTCAACCTTGGCCCGAACTCCGACCTCGGCCCGAACTTCAACCCCGGCCCGAACATCATCCTCGGCCCGAACACCGAACTTTGGCCCGAACACCACTTCGGCCCGAACACCACTTCGGCCCGAACACCACTTCGGCCCGAACATCCCACTTCGGCCCGAACACCACTTCAGCCCGAACATACCTCTTCGGCCCGAACTCTTCAATATCCAAGATTGTGTGACAAAAGGTGTTGTACTAAAACATTCATAACTTTCAGCTCGGGTGTCCGTTTCACGCCCACGAGTAACCAAAATAGCTGGTTCGTTCGTCACTGCCAAGAACAAGTTCGGCCCAAACTCTTCACTGTTCCAGGCCCGAACTTCATTTTCGGCCCGAACTTCAACCTCGGCCCGAACTTCAATCTCGGCCCGAACTCCGACCTCGGCCCGAACTTCAACCTCGGCCCGAACATCATCCTCGGCCCGAACACCGAACTTCGGCCCGAACACCACTTCGGCCCGAACACCACTTCGGCCCGAACATCCCACTTCGGCCCGAACACCACTTCGGGCAGAACATCCCTCTGCGGCCCGAACTCTTCAATATCCAAGATTGTGTGACAAAAGGTGCTATACTAAAACATTCATAACTTTCAGCTCGGGTGTCCGTTTCACGCCCACGAGTAACCAAAATAGCTGGTTCATTCGTCACTGCCAAGAACAAGTTCGGCCCGAACTCTTCACTGTTCCCAGCCTCAAGTTCATTTTCGGCCCGAACTTCAACCTCGGCCCGAACTTCAACCTCGGCCCGAACTCCGACCTCGGCCCGAACTTCAACCTCGGCCCGAATATCATCCTCGGCCCGAACACCGAACTTCGGCCCGAACATCCCACTTCGGCCCGAACACCACTTCGGCCCGAACATCCCTCTTCGGCCCGAAGTCTTCAATATCCAAGATTGTGTGACAAAAGGTGCTATACTAAAACATTCATAACTTTCAGCTCGGGTGTCCGTTTCACGCCCACGAGTAACCAAAATAGCTGGTTCGTTCGTCACTGCCAAGAATAAGTTCGGCCCGAACTCTTCACTGTTCCCGGCCCGAACTTCATTTTCGGCCCGAACTTCAACCTCGGCCCGAACTTCATCCTCGGGCCGAACTCCGACCTCGGCCCGAACATCACCCTCGGCCCGAACACCTAACTTCGGCCCGAACACTACTTCGGCCCGAACACCACTTCGGCCCGAACATCCCACTTCGGCCCGAACTCTTCAATATCCAAGATTGTGTGACAAAAGGTGCTATACTAAAACATTCATAACTTTCAGCTCGGGTGTCCGTTTACGCCCACGAGTAACCAAAATAGCTGGTTCATTCGTCACTGCCAAGAATAAGTTCGGCCCGAACTCTTCACAGTTCCCGGCCCGAACTTCATTTTCTGCCCGAACTTCAACCTCGGCCCGAACTTCAACCTGGGCCCGAACTCCGACCTCGGCCCGAACTTCAACCTCGGCCCGAACATCATCCTCGGCCCGAACACCGAACTTTGGCCCGAACACCACTTCGGCCCGAACACCACTTCGGCCCGAACACCACTTCGGCCCGAACATCCCCCTTCGGCCTGAACACCACTTCCGCCCGAACATCCCTCTTCGGCCCGAACTCTTCAATATCCAAGATTGTGTGACAAAAGGTGCTGTACTAAAAATTCATAACTTTCAGCTCGGGTGTCCGTTTCACGCCCACGAGTAACCAAAATAGTTGGTTCGTTCGTCACTGCCAAGAACAAGTTCGACCCGAACTCATCACTGTTCCCGGCCCGAACTTCATTTTCGGCCCGAACTTCAACCTCGGCCCGAACTTCAACCTCGGCCCGAACTCCGACCTCGGCCCGAACTTCAACCTCGGCCCGAACATCATCCTCGGCCCGAACACCGAACTTCGGCCCGAACACCACTTCGGCCCGAACACCACTTCGGCCCGAACATCCCACTTCGGCCCGAACACCACTTCGGGCAGAACATCCCTCTTCGGCCCGAACTCTTCAATATCCAAGATTGTGTTACAAAAGGTGCTATACTAAAACATTCATAACTTTCAGCTCGGGTGTCCGTTTCACGCCCACGAGTAACCAAAATAGCTGGTTCATTCGTCACTGCCAAGAACAAGTTCGGCCCGAACTCTTCACTGTTCCCAGCCCGAACTTCATTTTCGGCCCGAACTTCAACCTCGGCCCGAACTTCAACCTCAGCCCGAACTCCGACCTCGGCCCGAACTTCAACCTCGGCCCGAACATCATCCTCGGCCCGAACACCACTTCGGCCCGAACATACCTCTTCGGCCCGAACTCTTCAATATCCAAGATTGTGTGACAAAAGGTGCTATACTAAAACATTCATAACTTTCAGCTCGGGTGTCCGTTTCACGCCCACGAGTAACCAAAATAGCTGGTTCGTTCGTCACTGCCAAGAACAAGTTCGGCCCGAACTCTTCACTGTTCCCGGCCCGAACTTCATTTTCGGCCCGAACTGCAACCTCGGCCCGAACTTCAACCTCGGCCCGAACTCCGACCTCGGCCCGAACTTCAACCTCGGCCCGAACACCGAACTTCGGCCCGAACACCACTTCGGCCCGAACACCACTTCGGCCCGAACATCCCACTTCGGCCCGAACACCACTTCGGGCAGAACATCCCTCTTCGGCCCGAACTCTTCAATATCCAAGATTGTGTGACAAAAGGTGCTATACTAAAACATTCATAACTTTCAGCTCGGGTGTCCGTTTCACGCCCACGAGTAACCAAAATAGCTGGTTCATTCGTCACTGCCAAGAACAAGTTCGGCCCAAACTCTTCACTGTTCCCAGCCTCAACTTCATTTTCGGCCCGAACTTCAACCTCGGCCCGAACTCCGACCTCGGCCCGAACTTCAACCTCGGCCCGAACATCATCCTCGGCCCGAACACCGAACTTCGGCCCGAACATCCCACTTCGGCCCGAACACCACTTCGGCCCGAACATCCCACTTCGGCCCGAACACCACTTCGGCCCGAACATCCCTCTTCGGCCCGAAGTCTTCAATATCCAAGATTGTGTGACAAAAGGTGCTATACTAAAACATTCATAACTTTCAGCTCGGGTGTCCGTTTCACGCCCACGAGTAACCAAAATAGCTGGTTCGTTCGTCACTGCCAAGAATAAGTTCGGCCCGAACTCTTCACTGTTCCCGGCCCGAACTTCATTTTCGGCCCGAACTTCAACCTCGGCCCGAACTTCATCCTCGGGCCGAACTCCGACCTCGGCCCGAACATCACCCTCGGCCCGAACACCTAACTTCGGCCCGAACACCACTTCGGCCCGAACACCACTTCGGCCCGAACATCCCACTTCGGCCCGAACTCTTCAATATCCAAGATTGTGTGACAAAAGGTGCTATACTAAAACATTCATAACTTTCAGCTCGGGTGTCCGTTTACGCCCACGAGTAACCAAAATAGCTGGTTCATTCGTCACTGCCAAGAATAAGTTCGGCCCGAACTCTTCACAGTTCCCGGCCCGAACTTCATTTTCTGCCCGAACTTCAACCTCGGCCCGAACTTCAACCTGGGCCCGAACTCCGACCTCGGCCCGAACTTCAACCTCGGCCCGAACATCATCCTCGGCCCGAACACCAAACTTTGGCCCGAACACCACTTCGGCCCGAACACCACTTCGGCCCGAACACCACTTCGGCCCGAACTTCAACCCCGGCCCGAACTTCAACCTCGGCCCGAACTCCGACCTCGGCCCGAACTTCAACCTCGGCCCGAACATCATCCTCGGCCCGAACACCGAACTTCGGCCCGAACACCACTTCGGCCCGAACACCACATCGGCCCGAACATCCCACTTCGGCCCGAACACCACTTCGGGCAGAACATCCCTCTTCGGCCCGAACTCTTCAATATCCAAGATTGTGTGACAAAAGGTGCTATACTAAAACATTCATAACTTTCAGATCGGGTGTCTGTTTCACACCCACGAGTAACCGAAATAGCTGGTTCATTCGTCACTGCCAAGAACAAGTTCGGCCCGAATTCTTCACTGTTCCCAGCCTCAACTTCATTTTCGGCCCGAACTTCAACCTCGGCCCGAACTTCAACCTCGGCCCGAACTCCGACCTCGGCCCGAACTTCAACCTCGGCCCGAACATCATCCTCGGCCCGAACACCGAACTTCGGCCCAAACATCCCACTTCGGCCCGAACACCACTTCGGCCCGAACATCCCTCTTCGGCCCGAAGTCTTCAATATCTAAGATTGTGTGACAAAAGGTGCTATACTAAAACATTCATAACTTTCAGCTCGAGTGTCCGTTTCACGCCCACGAGTAACCAAAATAGCTGGTTCGTTCGTCACTGCCAAGAATAAGTTCGGCCCGAACTCTTCACTGTTCCCGGCCCGAACTTCATTTTCGGCCCGAACTTCAACCTCGGCCCGAACTTCATCCTCGGGCCGAACTCCGACCTCGGCCCGAACATCACCCTCGGCCCGAACACCTAACTTCGGCCCGAACACCACTTCGGCCGGAACACCACTTCGGCCCGAACATCCCACTTCGGCCCGAACTCTTCAATATCCAAGATTGTGTGACAAAAGGTGCTATACTAAAACATTCATAACTTTCAGCTCGGGTGTCCGTTTACGCCCACGAGTAACCAAAATAGTTGGTTCATTCGTCACTGCCAAGAATAAGTTCGGCCCGAACTCTTCACAGTTGCCGGCCCGAACTTCATTTTCTGCCCGAACTTCAACCTCGGCCCGAACTTCAACCTTGGCCCGAACTCCGACCTCGGCCCGAACTTCAACCTCGGCCCGAACATCATCCTCGGACCGAACACCGAACTTTGGCCCGAACACCACTTCGGCCCGAACACCACTTCGGCCCGAACACCACTTCGGCCCGAACACCACTTCGGCCCGAACATCCCACTTCGGCCTGAACACCACTTCCGCCCGACCATCCCTCTTCGGCCCGAACTCTTCAATATCCAAGATTGTGTGACAAAAGGTGCTGTACTAAAAATTCATAACTTTCAGCTCGGGTGTCCGTTTCACGCCCACGAGTAACCAAAATAGTTGGTTCGTTCGTCACTGCCAAGAACAAGTTCGGCCCAAACTCATCACTGTTCCCGGCCCGAACTTCATTTTCGGCCCGAACTTCAACCTCGGCCCGAACTTCAACCTCGGCCCGAACTCCGACCTCGGCCCGAACTTCAACCTCGGCCCGAACATCATCCTCGGCCCGAACACCGAACTTCGGCCCAAACACCACTTCGGCCCGAACACCACTTCGGCCCGAACATCCCACTTCGGCCCGAACACCACTTCGGGCAGAACATCCCTCTTCGGCCCGAACTCTTCAATATCCAAGATTGTGTGACAAAAGGTGCTATACTAAAACATTCATAACTTTCAGCTTGGGTGTCCGTTTCACGCCCACGAGTAACCAAAATAGCTGGTTCATTCGTCACTGCCAAGAACAAGTTCGGCCCGAACTCTTCACTGTTCCCAGCCCGAACTTCATTTTCGGCCCGAACTTCAACCTCGGCCCGAACTTCAACCTCAGCCCGAACTCCGACCTCGGCCCGAACTTCAACCTCGGCCCGAACATCATTCTCGGCCCGAACACCGAACTTCGGCCCGAACACCGAACTTCGGCCCGAACACCACTTCGGCCCGAACACCACTTCGGCTCGAACACCACTTCGGCCCGAACATACCTCTTCGGCCCGAACTCTTCAATATCCAAGATTGTGTGACAAAAGGTGCTATACTAAAACATTCATAACTTTCAGCTCGGGTGTCCGTTTCACGCCCACGAGTAACCAAAATAGCTGGTTCGTTCGTCACTGCCAAGAATAAGTTCGGCCCGAACTCTTCACTGTTCCCGGCCCGAACTTCATTTTCGGCCCGAACTTCATTTTCGGCCCGAACTTCAACCTCGGCCCGAACTTCATCCTCGGGCCGAACTCCGACCTCGGCCCGAACATCACCCTCGGCCCGAACACCTAACTTCGGCCCGAACACCACTTCGGCCCGAACACCACTTCGGCCCGAACATCCCACTTCGGCCCGAACATCCCTCTTCGGCCCGAACTCTTCAATATCCAAGATTGTGTGACAAAATGTGCTATACTAAAACATTCATAACTTTCAGCTCGGGTGTCCGTTTCACGCCCACGAGTAACCAAAATAGCTGGTTCATTCGTCACTGCCAAGAACAAGTTCGGCCCGAACTCTTCACTGTTCCCAGCCCGAACTTCATTTTCGGCCCGAACTTCAACCTCGGCCCGAACTTCAACCTCAGCCCGAACTCCGTCCTCGGCCCGAACTTCAACCTCGGCCCGAACATCATCCTCGGCCCGAACAACGAACTTCGGCCCGAACACCACTTCTGCCCGAACACCACTTCGGCCCGAACACCACTTCGGCCCGAACACCACTTCGGCCGGAACACCACTTCGGCCCGAACATCCCACTTCGGCCCGAACTCTTCAATATCCAAGATTGTGTGACAAAAGGTGCTATACTAAAAATTCATAACTTTCAGCTCGGGTGTCTGTTTCACGCCCACGAGTAACCAAAATAGCTGGTTCGTTCGTCACTGCCAAGAACAAGTTCGGCCCGAACTCATCACTGTTCCCGGCCCGAACTTCATTTTCGGCCCGAACTTCAACCTCGGCCCGAACTTCAACCTCGGCCCGAACTCCGACCTCGGCCCGAACTTCAACCTCGGCCCGAACATCATCCTCGGCCCGAACACCGAACTTCGGCCCGAACACCACTTCGGCCCGAACACCACTTCGGCCCGAACATCCCACTTCGGCCCGAACACCACTTCGGGCAGAACATCCCTCTTCGGCCCGAACTCTTCAATATCCAAGATTGTGTGACAAAAGGTGCTATACTAAAACATTCATAACTTTCAGCTCGGGTGTCCGTTTCACGCCCACGAGTAACCGAAATAGCTGGTTCATTCGTCACTGCCAAGAACAAGTTCGGCCCGAACTCTTCACTGTTCCCAGCCTCAACTTCATTTTCGGCCCGAACTTCAACCTCGGCCCGAACTTCAACCTCGGCCCGAACTCCGACCTCGGCCCGAACTTCAACCTCGGCCCGAACATCATCCTCGGCCCGAACACCGAACTTCGGCTCGAACATCCCACTTCGGCCCGAACACCACTTCGGCCCGAACATCCCTCTTCGGCCCGAAGTCTTCAATATCCAAGATTGTGTGACAAAAGGTGCTATACTAAAACATTCATAACTTTCAGCTCGAGTGTCCGTTTCACGCCCACGAGTAACCAAAATAGCTGGTTCGTTCGTCACTGCCAAGAATAAGTTCGGCCCGAACTCTTCACTGTTCCCGGCCCGAACTTCATTTTCGGCCCGAACTTCATTTTCGGCCCGAACTTCAACCTCGGCCCGAACTTCATCCTCGGGCCGAACTCCGACCTCGGCCCGAACATCACCCTCGGCCCGAACACCTAACTTCGGCCCGAACACCACTTCGGCCCGAACACCACTTCGGCCCGAACATCCCACTTCGGCCCGAACACCACTTCGGCCCGAACATCCCTCTTCGGCCCGAACTCTCCAATATCCAAGATTGTGTGACAAAAGGTGCTATACTAAAACATTCATAACTTTCAGGTCGGGTGTCCGTTTCACGCCCACGAGTAACCAAAATAGCTGGTTCATTCGTCACTGCCAAGAATAAGTTCGGCCCGAACTCTTCACAGTTCCCGGCCCGAACTTCATTTTCTGCCCGAACTTCAACCTCGGCCCGAACTTCAACCTTGGCCCGAACTCCGACCTCGGCCCGAACTTCAACCTCGGCCCGAACATCATCCTCGGCCCGAACACCGAACTTTGGCCCGAACACCACTTCGGCCCGAACACCACTTCGGCCCGAACATCCCACTTCGGCCTGAACACCACTTCAGCCCGAACATCCCTCTTCGGCCCGAACTCTTCAATATCAAAGATTGTGTGACAAAAGGTGCTGTACTAAAAATTCATAACTTTCAGCTCGGGTATCCGTTTCACGCCCACGAGTAACCAAAATAGCTGGTTCGTTCGTCACTGCCAAGAACAAGTTCGGCCCGAACTCATCACTGTTCCCGGCACGAACTTCATTTTCGGCCCGAACTTCAACCTCGGCCCTAACTTCAACCTCGGCCCGAACTCCGACCTCGGCCCGAACTTCAACCTCGGCCCGAACATCATCCTCGGCCCGAACACCGAACTTTGGCCCGAACACCACTTCGGCCCGAACACCACTTCGGCCCGAACATCCTACTTCGGCCTGAACACCACTTCAGCCCGAACATCCCTCTTCGGCCCGAACTCTTCAATATCCAAGATTGTGTGACAAAAGGTGTTGTACTAAAAATTCATAACTTTCAGCTCGGGTGTCTGTTTCACGCCTACGAGTAACCAAAATAGCTGGTTCGTTCGTCACTGCCAAGAACAAGTTCGGCCCGAACTCATCACTGTTCCCGGCCCGAACTTCATTTTCGGCCCGAACTTCAACCTCGGCCCGAACTTCAACCTCGGCCCGAACTCCGACCTCGGCCCGAACTTGAACCTCGGCCCGAACATCATCCTCGGCCCGAACACCGAACTTCGGCCCGAACACCACTTCGGCCCGAACACCACATCGGCCCGAACATCCCACTTCGGCCCGAACACCACTTCGGGCAGAACATCCCTCTTCGGCCCGAACTCTTCAATATCCAAGATTGTGTGACAAAAGGTGCTATTCTAAAACATTCATAACTTTCAGATCGGGTGTCTGTTTCACACCCAGGAGTAACCGAAATAGCTGGTTCATTCGTCACTGCCAAGAACAAGTTCGGCCCGAATTCTTCACTGTTCCCAGCCTCAACTTCATTTTCGGCCCGAACTTCAACCTCGGCCCGAACTTCAACCTCGGCCCGAACTCCGACCTCGGCCCGAACTTCAACCTCGGCCCGAACATCATCCTCGGCCCGAACACCGAACTTCGGCCCGAACATCCCACTTCGGCCCGAACACCACTTCGGCCCGAACATCCCTCTTCGGCCCGAAGTCTTCAATATCCAAGATTGTGTGACAAAAGGTGCTATACTAAAACATTCATAACTTTCAGCTCGAGTGTCCGTTTCACGCCCACGAGTAACCAAAATAGCTGGTTCGTTCGTCACTGCCAAGAATAAGTTCGGCCCGAACTCTTCACTGTTCCCGGCCCGAACTTCATTTTCGGCCCGAACTTCAACCTCGGCCCGAACTTCATCCTCGGGCCGAACTCCGACCTCGGCCCGAACATCACCCTCGGCCCGAACACCTAACTTCGGCCCGAACACCACTTCGGCCGGAACACCACTTCGGCCCGAACATCCCACTTCGGCCCGAACTCTTCAATATCCAAGATTGTGTGACAAAAGGTGCTATACTAAAACATTCATAACTTTCAGCTCGGGTGTCCGTTTACACCCACGAGTAACCAAAATAGTTGGTTCATTCGTCACTGCCAAGAATAAGTTCGGCCCGAACTCTTCACAGTTCCCGGCCCGAACTTCATTTTCTGCCCGAACTTCAACCTCGGCCCGAACTTCAACCTTGGCCCGAACTCCGACCTCGGTCCGAACTTCAACCTCGGCCCGAACATCATCCTCGGACCGAACACCGAACTTTGGCCCGAACACCACTTCGGCCCGAACACCACTTCGGCCCGAACACCACTTCGGCCCGAACATCCCACTTCGGCCTGAACACCACTTCCGCCCGAACATCCCTCTTCGGCCCGAACTCTTCAATATCCAAGATTGTGTGACAAAAGGTGCTGTACTAAAAATTCATAACTTTCAGCTCGGGTGTCCGTTTCACGCCCACGAGTAACCAAAATAGTTGGTTCGTTCGTCACTGCCAAGAACAAGTTCGGCCCGAACTCATCACTGTTCCCGGCCCGAACTTCATTTTCGGCCCGAACTTCAACCTCGGCCCGAACTTCAACCTCGGCCCGAACTCCGACCTCGGCCCGAACTTCAACCTCGGCCCGAACATCATCCTCGGCCCGAACACCGAACTTCGGCCCAAACACCACTTCGGCCCGAACACCACTTCGGCCCGAACATCCCACTTCGGCCCGAACACCACTTCGGGCAGAACATCCCTCTTCGGCCCGAACTCTTCAATATCCAAGATTGTGTGACAAAAGGTGCTATACTAAAACATTCATAACTTTCAGCTTGGGTGTCCGTTTCACGCCCACGAGTAACCAAAATAGCTGCTTCATTCGTCACTGCCAAGAACAAGTTCGGCCCGAACTCTTCACTGTTCCCAGCCCGAACTTCATTTTCGGCCCGAACTTCAACCTCGGCCCGAACTTCAACCTCAGCCCGAACTCCGACCTCAGCCCGAACTTCAACCTCGGCCCAAACATCATTCTCGGCCCGAACACCGAACTTCGGCCCGAACACCGAACTTCGGCCCGAACACCACTTCGGCCCGAACACCACTTCGGCTCGAACACCACTTCGGCCCGAACATACCTCTTCGGCCCGAACTCTTCAATATCCAAGATTGTGTGACAAAAGGTGCTATACTAAAACATTCATAACTTTCAGCTCGGGTGTCCGTTTCACGCCCACGAGTAACCAAAATAGCTGGTTCGTTCGTCACTGCCAAGAATAAGTTCGGCCCGAACTCTTCACTGTTCCCGGCCCGAACTTCATTTTCGGCCCGAACTTCATTTTCGGCCCGAACTTCAACCTCGGCCCGAACTTAATCCTCGGGCCGAACTCCGACCTCGGCCCGAACATCACCCTCGGCCCGAACACCTAACTTCGGCCCGAACACCACTTCGGCCCGAACACCACTTCGGCCCGAACATCCCACTTCGGCCCGAACATCCCTCTTCGGCCCGAACTCTTCAATATCCAAGATTGTGTGACAAAAGGTGCTATACTAAAACATTCATAACTTTCAGCTCGGGTGTCCGTTTCACGCCCACGAGTAACCAAAATAGCTGGTTCATTCGTCACTGCCAAGAATAAGTTCGGCCCGAACTCTTCACAGTTCCCGGCCCGAACTTCATTTTCTGCCCGAACTTCAACCTCGGCCCGAACTTCAACCTTGGCCCGAACTCCGACCTCGGCCCGAACTTCAACCTCGGCCCGAACATCATCCTCGGCCCGAACACCGAACTTTGGCCCGAACACCACTTCGGCCCGAACACCACTTCGGCCCGAACATCCCACTTCGGCCTGAACACCACTTCATCCCGAACATCCCTCTTCGGCCCGAACTCTTCAATATCAAAGATTGTGTGACAAAAGGTGTTGTACTAAAAATTCATAACTTTCAGCTCGGGTATCCGTTTCACGCCCACGAGTAACCAAAATAGCTGGTTCGTTCGTCACTGCCAAGACCAAGTTCGGCCCGAACTCATCACTGTTCCCGGCCCGAACTTCATTTTCAGCCCGAACTTCAACCTCGGCCCGAACTTCAACCTCGGCCCAAACTCCGACCTCGGCCCGAACTTCAACCTCGGCCCGAACATCATCCTCGGCCCGAACACCGAACTTCGGCCCGAACACCACTTCGGCCCGAACACCACTTCGGCCCGAACATCCCACTTCGGCCCGAACACCACTTCGGGCAGAACATCCCTCTTCGGCCCGAACTCTTCAATATCCAAGATTGTGTGACAAAAGGTGCTATACTAGACCATTCATAACTTTCAGCTCGGGTGTCCGTTTCACGCCCACGAGTAACCAAAATAGCTGGTTCGTTTGTCACTGCCAAGAACAAGTTCGGCCCGAACTCTTCACTGTTCCCGGCCCGAACTTCATTTTCGGCCCGAACTTCAACCTCGGCCCGAACTTCAACCTCGGGCCGAACTCCAACCTCGGCCCGAACATCACCCTCGGCCCGAACACCTAACTTCGGCCCGAACACCACTTCGGCCCGAACACCACTTCGGCCCGAACACCACTTCGGCCCGAACATCCCACTTCGGCCCGAACACCACTTCGGCCCAAACATCCCTCTTCGGCCCGAACTCTTCAATATCCAAGATTGTGTGACAAAAGGTGTTATACTAAAACATTCATAACTTTCAGCTCGGGTGTCCGTTTCACGCCCACGAGTAACCAAAATAGCTGGTTCGTTCTTCACTGCCAAGAACAAGTTCGGCTCGAACTCTTCACTGTTCCTGGCCCGAACTTCATTTTCGGCCCGAACTTCAACCTCGCCCCGAACTTCAACCTCGGCCCGAACTCCGACCTCGGCCCAAACTTCAACCTCGGTCCGAACATCATCCTCGGCCCGAACACAACTTCGGCCCGAACACCACTTCGGCCCAAACATCCCACTTCGGCCCGAACACCACTTCCGACCGAACATCCCTCTAAGGCCCGAACTCTTCAATATCCAAGATTGTGTAACAAAAGGTGTTATACTAAAACATTCATAACTTTCAGCTCGGGTGTCCGTTTCACGCCCATGAGTAACCAAAATAGCTGGTTCGTTCGTCACTGCCAAGAACAAGTTCGACCCGAACTCTTCACTGTTCCCGGCCCGAACTTCATTTTCGGCCCGAACTTCAACCTCGGCCCGAACTCCGACCTCGGCCCGAACTCCGACCTCGGCCCGAACTTCAACCTCGACCCGAACATCATCGTCGGCCCGAACACCGAACTTCGGCCCGAGCACCACTTCGGCTCGAACATCCCACTTCGCCCCGAACTCTTCAATATCCAAGATTGTGTGACAAAAGGTGCTATACTAAAACATTCATAACTTTCAGCTCGGGTGTCCGTTTCACGCCCACGAGTAACCAAAATAGCTGGTTCATTCGTCACTGCCAAGAACAAGTTCGGCCCGAACTCTTCACTGTTCCCAGCCCGAACTTCATTTTCGGCCCGAACTTCAACCTCGGCCCGAACTTCAACCTCGGCCCGAACTCCGACCTCGGCCCGAACTTCAACCTCGGCCCGAACATCATCCTCGGCCCGAACACTGAACTTCGGCCCGAACACCACTTGTTAAGGCAAAAAGCCTTGCCCCTTTGGATCTTAAGATAACAAAACAACCTAGACTAGCTTTGATTAATATGTAGAATAATATAGCTAAGTTTAGGTCTGATACTGAGTGATCAGTATTGGAACTCAGTATCAGTACTCAGTATCAGATAGTGATACTGAGTACAAGGACTGAGTAGAAGGACTGAGTTACCATATGTAACGGACTAAGATCAAATCCCTTGATCTTAGTCATTTTCCTACCTTAGTCCTTCGGTTACTCCTTTGCTCATTATGTAAGATCTCTATATCATTATAAATAGAGATCATCTTGCAAAGGAGAAACTACCAATTTACTTTACACATTCACATCTTTTGTAATTGATCTGTGGTCTTGTTATTCCGCAACAAGCCACACTTAGTGGATTTATACATTGACTATATTCTTGTGTTATCACTCTAATATTTCTCTAAGTATAATAATCTATCAATTAACATTATAAACCAGGGTTGTTGTGACCTAACAACTGGTATCAGAGCAGGCTAAATAAACTCTTATTTAGTCGATCTTTAACCCTGGCAGCCATCCCCTATACTTATCCTTCCCATACTCCAAAATCAAAAATGTCTACCATTGTTGCACCAGTTATGTCTGGAAAGGGAATACCCATCTTTGATGGAAAAGACTTCCATCAATGGAAGCTAAAAGCTCAGTGGTATCTTGAATCCATTCATCATGAAATGCTCACTGTGCTATATGATGGTCCCATCATTCCACAAACTGTGGAACCTTTTGCTGCTACTGATGATGCTCCTGAGGGCATAAGAACTGTACCTAAACTAAAGCACAAATGGACTGATACTGACCGTCAGTTGTATGCTTTAGACTCCAGAGCTAAAGGGGTGATTGGTAATGCTGTTACCAAAGAGATACTTAATGCAATTATGAAATTGCCAACAGCAAAGGCTATGTGCGATAGTCTATCAGTCACCTATGAAGGCACAGCAAAGGTGAAGTTGCAAAGAAAAAGCAACATGAGAAGGAAATATGAAAATTTCTTCTCAACTCCTAATGAAGACATCACCACTCTCTATAACAGGTTCAATACTGTTATCCATGATTTAATCAGTGTAGGCATTGTGAAAGAGGAAGGAGAGCTTGTTCAAAAGTTCCTGGATAGTCTTCCTCAACAATTTCTTGACATGACAAACTCTGTCAATGCTGCTAACAACATTGAGTCATATACTCTTCAAACTTTGTATGGTCTAATGTTGAATCATGAGGAGAATAATGCTGCAAGACTGATCAACTGGAAGAAAACTGACAAGTCTTCCACTGGCATGGCACTAGTTGTGCAACAGGCCTATACTGTGACTGAGCCAGATGAACCAGAAGTTGATGTTGCTGATGCTGAGGCAGAAGACCTTGAAACTCAAATGGCTCTTATGTCTATGAAGCTGGATCAGTTGAAGAAGAAGAGGCTTGGTGTTAGCTCTTCTAATACTGACCCAAGATCAGGTCTTTGCTATAGGTGTGGAAAGCCTGGACATATTGCTGCAAATTGTCATACCAAGTCTTCTGAGACTGACCAAAATGACAAAATTGCATACCGAGCAAAGAGGTATAGAGACAAATATGTCAAACTGAAGAATTGGAGCAAGGGCAAGAGGGCAGAAGGGAATGGAGCACCTCATCAAGCACTTTACTCAGAAGCCTGGATGGATGAAGACTTAAGTGATGATGAGGAAGAGATTGAAAATAAAGCCTTTATGGCTTTCACTGAAGATGATTTGAAGAGCTCCTTTGAAAAGGATATCAAAGAGGCTGAGAGGATGAGTGTTCATACTGATTGGGATTCCACTCAGTTGTACAAGGTAAGTTCCTTTCAAACTTATTCAGTGAATGAAAAAACCAAGATTTTTGAGTATATGATTGTTGATCTTAAAACTTCTGTACAAAAAGAAAAAGCTTTAAAATTAACAATTCAAGAACTTGAAAGGGTAAATAATGAAAACTTGGATAAATTAGCAAAATATAAAGATTTAGAACTAAACTTTTCAGATTTAAAAGACATTAACCAAAGATTAGCTGATAAAGCTCATTTACACAAACTTGAAAAAGAGAAATTTGAAAAACAGTGTAAATCTTGGGGAAATGCTTCAATAAAATTAAATAAATGTTTAAATCAACAATTCCCAGAAAATGTGAGGGCTGCACTTGGTGTTGATCCTCAATTTAAAAATAGGAACAATTTTGCTGATTTATTTGAAGAGTTTTCTACTATGAACCCTATTAATTTTGTAAAAGCTAAAACTTTATGTGAAGTTGGATGTCAAACTGAGTCAGATGATGAGGAAAATGAAATTTTAGAAAAACCTATTGGTCCCTCCATCTGCTCAAAGTGCTATACTGAGCTACAAGAACTCAGTATTGAATTTCATATAACGGAAATTTCTGATACCGAGCTACCAATAGTTCAGTATGACACTTCTGCTGTTCCACCTTTTGAATTATTATTTAATAAAACAACTTTTGAATTATATAATGATAATAAGACAACTTCTATCTCAAATGCTTCATCTAATACAGAAGTTGCAGGAACAGAAACATCATATACTGAGACATCTAAAGAACCTGTTAAAGTTGTTTCTTCAAAACATGATAAACAAAAAACAACTTCAACTAGGTCTTTAGTTGGCAAAGACAAGAAGTCTACCACTAATAATATTAGAAAGACTTCTCTGCCAAATAAAAAGAAGCAACCAGATCCTCCATCTCCTAAACCAGTTAAAAACAATGTTAATACACCTATTAAAAATGACAAAATTAACATTTTAAAAACACTTGGTGATCAGGTCAAATCTTTAAGTAAACAATTTGCAAAACTCGTTCATACTGACCTACCAAAAGTGAAACATTTTTCTAAAATACCGTATGAAAATATGTTTAGAAATAGACCTAGAAAATGTTATAGATGTCATCATACTGGTCATAAGGGAGATGAATGCTGGACTGATCTCTCAAGTCCTAGGTACTCAGTACCAAAGAAAAGGAGAGAAACTAAGTCAGTATCACCAAAGAAAACCTCACAAGGTTTCACTGAAGTGATACTGACCTCTCCACATAAGGAGATCAACCCAAAATATGTTTATCCCACCAAAGGTCCCATTCAAAAATGTGTTCCTAAAAAGAACTAACTCTTATTTTGTGTCTTGTGCCAGGTGACAGAAAATGGTATTAGATAGTGGCTGCTCAAGACACATGACAGGCAGTATGGAGTACCTTCTCAATTATACTCCAGAGAAGGGTCCTTCTGTTAAGTTTGGAGATGACTCGGTGGGAAAGACAAGAGGTTATGGTGTGATCAAGGCATGCAACATAACTTTTAAAAGAGTTGCCTATGTAGAGGGTCTTAAACACAATCTGCTCAGTATCAGCCAGATGTGTGATGATGACAATGAAGCTCGATTCAGGAAGGTTGCAGGAATCATCTACAATGATAAAGGGCAGCCTGTACTCATTGCTAGAAGAGAAAAGGATGTATATGTGGTCAACCTATCTGAAATAGACCCAACTATTCGTGTATGCCTGCTTTCTAAAGTCAAGCCAGAATTGCATTGGCTATGGCACAAGAAACTCTCTCACATCAACTTTAGAAATATCAACGAGCTCAGTATGAAGAAACTCGTGAGAGGGTTGCCCACTATTACTTATTCAAAAGATAAGTTATGCTCAGCATGTGAAATGGGCAAGCAGAAGAAGAGTTCATTCAAGGCCAAAGTCAATCATTCCATTAATGAACCTCTTACTATGATACATATGGATCTTTTTGGCCCCATCAGCACACCATCTTTGGCCAAAAAGATCTATACTCTAGTCTTGGTTGATGAATTTTCAAGATATACTTGGGTCATCTTCCTCAAGACTAAGTCAGATGCAACAACAGAAATCATTGCCTTTATAAAAAGAGAGGAACTTCAAAAAGGCAACAAGGTCAAGCAACTTAGAAGTGACCATGGTACTGAGTTTAAGAACTCAGTATTAGCAGATTTCTGTGAAGAAAAAGGAATCATTCAAAACTTCTCTGCAGCCTACACACCACAACAAAATGGTGTTGTAGAAAGAAAGAATAGAACACTGATTGAAGCTGCAAGAACTTTATTATGCCTTGCTGGACTGGCACTGAGTTTCTGGGCTGAAGTTGTAAACTGTGCAAACTTCACTCAGAATAGAGCTACTATAGTCCAAAGACATCTGAAGACTCCATATGAGTTATATAATGGCAAGATTCCTAATGTGGAATACTTCCACATCTTTGGGAGTAAATGCTTTGTACTCAGTACAAAACAAAATCTCAACAAATTTTCTCCCAAAGCAAATGAAGGTGTGTTCATGGGCTACTCTCCACACTCTAAAGCTTTCAGAGTGTATATCATCTCAACCAAGATGATTGTAGAATCCATTCATGTCACATTCGATGAAGATCAGAATGAGAATTCTACCTCAGCAAGTGAAGACATAAGTGGCATAGATATTCTATGCAATCCAGAACACTCCATTGCTGAACAGCCCAAGTTTCATCCACACTTTATTCCAAATAAGTTTAATGAAACTAATCAAGTTCAAACTCAGTATCACTATACTGCGACTAATACTGAGGTTCCCATAACAGAGGACCTCCATACTGAGTTTCCAACTAATGATCTGAACCACTCTACCTATGAAGAAGGTGAAACATCCAACACTTCACAAGAATCCATATCCACTCTGCAAAATGAAACTGAACAGCAACCTCCGGTGTCTAATACTGACCAGAATTCTACTCAGTATCAGACACACAACACACCAAATCAACAAGATATTGTTGATCCTATTTCAAATGCTTCCTTAGAAAACAATTTAAGGGAACACAGAGACCATCCACACTCAAACATTATTGGTCCTCTTGAAGAAGGTGTCCTCCAAAGAAGAAGAAGACATCTTTCCCCTGTTATTATGGGAAACTTATCATCTGAGGAGGTGCAGCCTACAAATGTTCCATCATTAACTGCATCTCTTCAAGCCCAAAGCCTAGTTGCAGCCACCGCTGACCTCCCAGGTCCAGAACTAGTCCAAACTGCCCAACTAATTGAGGAACCTCATGTTCCTCTTGATGTGGAGATTCAATATGCACAAACTACACTGGAAGGTGCTCAGCATGACAGAGAGGTCGGTATTGAAGATGTTGGTGCTGCACATCAACAAACACATGATCCTGCACCGACCTCTGCAGACGCTAGAAGGGAATCTGACAGAGTCTCAGGTATGAATTTCTAAAAAGCCCTTAAACTTATATATATATATATATATATATATATATATATATATATATATATATATATATATATATATATATATATATATATATATATTTCATTCCCAAATAGAGACTAAGTATTGGCCAGTACCAACTCAATACTGACCAAAGTCTCAAACGATCTTTCAAATATATATCCTTTTATGGCCAACATAGCTAGCCCACTGCTGCTATGCAAAATTCATATACTGAGCACACAAAATTGATCATTGTCAGTCTACAGTTGTCTCAACATTTAAAGAGACAATGGTGGTTGATGTCATACTGACACCCACTGGTGCTGCTTGAATTATGTCCAACTTATTTTTGAGTTGGGTAGCATCATTCAAGAAATGATCACAAACCCTTAAGCCACAAAATCCAAAAACTTTCCATGGGGTTTAGCCACATTTCTGTTATCACTCTAATACCGAGTGATAAACATTGAAAATAACTAGAAGCACATCCCAGGCTTCGAATTCCCAAACCCAAACCTTTTAGTAAATGTGACTTATCCTATACTGAGCTACTTAAATTTACACACTCACTTTTACTAAAACCTTCTTACACATGCTATGCACAAGTCCACAATATTTCATCATAAACCAGATGAAATACAGACTTCACAAACTCTGTTTATATGATTATAGAATTAAACAACACCACAATTCTATTTGATAAACCTTTTCTTTTAACCAGTTTTTTTTTTTTTTTTGTTTCTTTAGCACCATCTGTGCAGGGCATTCAGGCATCACAGGCTGCAGGAGACCAAGCGACTCTGCAAGCAATCATGCAGCAAATTCTGGCCATCCAACATACTCAAAGTATAATACTAGCCAGAATGGACAAATGAGTGGTGATATTGACTCAATAAAACAGTCAGTCTCACTACTTCAACAACCACATCAGCAACCACAAACTCCACCATTTTCACATGGTGACCACAATGAAGAAGGAGAAGGAGAAGGAGATGCTGGTGATACTGATGCTGCAACTGAGCCCATGCCTTCCCCTACTCTTGAACAACCAAAAGGGGACGTAGGTGGTGATACTGATCCTCTTCCCTCCTCATCCAATGATAACAAAAAGGGGGAGAAGAGACAAAGAGATACTGAGGTTGATCAAACTGAGCCATCTGCTCAGGGGGAGAAAAGAAGAAGATTGAATGAAGATCAACCTCCACAACAACAACAACAACATCAGCAAAGCCCTCATACTGAGCCACTTCGCATTCAGTATGAGAGATGGAGACAAAGAACTAGGTCAGCATTACAAGTTCAAGAACCACTTGAGCCATCTGCTCAGGGGGAGACTCACACTGACCAACCACAGCAAGCTTATACTGAGCCACCTGTTCTAGAAGAAAATAACTTGCAAATTGTGGTATATAGGCCTTTCATGTGGCCTATTGCTGATGATGAAGATGAAGAACCAGGTTTAGTGAACTATGCACTGAATCTGGTAGAACAAGAAAATTCTTCATCATCATCCTCGGATGATGAAGAACCAGAAAATCTGGTGATTAGAAGAAGGAGTTCCTTATCAAGAAGACCCATCAATGCAGTTCTCACCTCTTCTGAATCAAGTGAGGAACCTGCTCCCTTGGTAACAAGACAAAGAAGACCTGTTCATACATTGGACAGTGATATTGAGCAGGCTCCAAGACCGACTTCTCAACAACTCTGGGCAGAACAAGAAAGATTTTTATATGAGCAAGAGTTGGGAATCAAAGCTGAACCAGAATCTGACCCAGATACTGATACTCCTGGTCCTTCACATAGAATCTCAAGAAAGGGTCCAGACCATATTCAACATTATTGGAATATGGTTGCTGCTAGGACTCAGTATAAGGAGGAAAGGAAGGAGTTCTTGAGGACCAAAACATTTCCAAATGTAAGGGGGATACATTGGTTAAATCTAGATGTCAATAAAGTAAAAGTGAAGCTCAAAGAAGGAAGAATCACTATCACTTGTACTGGCTTAACCAGTCCTCCCATGAAGATATTTATTCATGATATTCAAAGAATTGGTCTTCAAGACTGGGTGAAGATCACAAGACTGATCAAAGAGCTTCCAAAGAAATCAACTTATGATCAAATAGTCTTGGATGAGATCTGTGCAGTAGCTGCAATATGTTATGAGAAGGACTTACTTCATGAAATAGAGTATAGAACACTCAGTGTGATGACTGAGGCTTACTCAAACAACAGACCAGAATGTCTTCATACATACAAGTATCTTAAAAAGTACCCTCTTCCTCCTAACCTTGTTTTTCAGGATCAAAAGAGTGTCATATATCCAACTTCTGGATATGTATACTGACTCAGAGGATAGAGAGTGCTTCATTTCTGAAGAAGATCTACCAAGAGCTCAAATCAGTCACCTTGTTGGACTGAAATGGATGATCACCAAGAAAGAAGACTCTTGGTTCAGAAAGAAGATTGTTGCAGTTCTGAATTGTAGAAGGGATGAACTCAAAAGCAGAGAAGAGTTTGTCCACATCAAACAAGAAGTCTTCTATGAGAATGAAGCCATCAACAGCAAATGAAGAAGAAGATGTTGCTACCTATGCTGTTGTATTTTTTGTTTATATCTTTGTAATTGTTTTGTTATCATTAGATAGGGGGAGATTGTTAAGGCAAAAAGCCTTGCCCCTTTGGATCTTAAGATAACAAAACAACCTAGACTAGCTTTGATTAATATGTAGAATAATATAGCTAAGTTTAGGTCTGATACTGAGTGATCAGTATTGGAACTCAGTATCAGTACTCAGTATCAGATAGTGATACTGAGTACAAGGACTGAGTAGAAGGACTGAGTTACCATATGTAACGGACTAAGATCAAATCCCTTGATCTTAGTCATTTTCCTACCTTAGTCCTTCGGTTACTCCTTTGCTCATTATGTAAGATCTCTATATCATTATAAATAGAGATCATCTTGCAAAGGAGAAACTACCAATTTACTTTACACATTCACATCTTTTGTAATTGATCCGTGGTCTTGTTATTCCGCAACAAGCCACACTTAGTGGATTTATACATTGACAATATTCTTGTGTTATCACTCTGATATTTCTCTAAGTATAATAATCTATCAATTAACATTATAAACCAGGGTTGTTGTGACCTAACACCACTTCGGCCCGAACACCACTTCGGCCCGAACATCCCACTTCGGCCCGAACACCACTTCGGCCCGAGCATACCTCTTCGGCCCGAACTCTTCAATATCCAAGATTGTGTGACAAAAGGTGCTATACTAAAACATTCATAACTTTCAGCTCGGGTGTCCGTTTCATGCCCACGAGTAACGAAAATAGCTGGTTCGTTCGTCACTGCCAAGAACAAGTTCGGCCCGAACTCTTCACTGTTCCCGGCCCGAACTTCATTTTCGGCCCGAACTTCAACCTCGGCCCGAACTTCAACCTCGAGCCGAACTCCGACCTCGGCCCGAACATCACCCTCGGCCCGAACACCTAACTTCGGCCCGAACACCACTTCGGCCCGAACACCACTTCGGCCCGAACAACACTTCGGCCCGAACATCCCACTTCGGCCCGAACACCACTTCGGCCCGAACATCCCTCTTCGGCCCAAACTCTTCAATACCCAAGATTGTGTGACAAAAGGTGCTATACTAAAACATTCATAACTTTCAGCTCGGGTGTCCGTTTCACGCCCACGAGTAACCAAAATAGCTGGTTCGTTCGTCACTGCCAAGAACAAGTTCGGCTCGAACTCTTTACTGTTCCTGGCCCGAACTTCATTTTCGGCCCGAACTTCAACCTCGGCCTGAACTTCAACCTCGGCCCGAACTCCGACCTCGGCCCGAACTTCAACCTCGGTCCGAACATCATCCTCGGCCCGAACACCACTTCGGCCCGAACACCACTTCGGCCCAAACATCCCACTTCGGCCCGAACACCACTTCGGACCGAACATCCCTCTACGGCCCGAACTCTTCAATATCCAAGATTGTGTGACAAAAGGTGTTATACTAGAACATTCATAACTTTAAGCTCGGGTGTCCGTTGCACGCCCATGAGTAACCAAAATAGCTGGTTCGTTCGTCACTGCCAAGAACAAGTTCGACCCGAACTCTTCACTGTTCCCGGCCCGAACTTCATTTTCGGCCCGAACTTCAACCTCGGCCCGAACTCCGACCTCGGCCCGAACTCCGACCTCGGCCCGAACTTCAACCTCGACCCGAACATCATCGTCGGCCCGAACACCGAACTTCGGCCCGAGCACCACTTCGGCTCGAACATCCCACTTCGGCCCGAACTCTTCAATATCCAAGATTGTGTGACAAAAGGTGCTATACTAAAACATTCATAACTTTCAGCTCGGGTGTCCGTTTCACGCCCACGAGTAACCAAAATAGCTGGTTCATTCGTCACTTCCAAGAACAAGTTCGGCCCGAACTCTTCACTGTTCCCAGCCCGAACTTCAACCTCAGCCCGAACTTCAACCTCGGCCCGAACTCCGACCTCGGCCCGAACTTCAACCTCGGCCCGAACATCATCCTCGGCCCGAACACCGAACTTCGGCCCGAACACCACTTCGGCCCGAACACCACTTCGGCCCGAACATCCCACTTCGGCCCGAACACCACTTCGGCCCGAACATACCTCTTCGGCCCGAACTCTTCAATATCCAAGATTGTGTGACAAAAGGTGTTATACTAAAACATTCATAACTTTCAGCTCGGGTGTCCGTTTCACGCCCACGAGTAACCAAAATCGCTGGTTCGTTCGTCACTGCCAAGAACAAGTTCGGCCCGAACTCTTCATTGTTCCCGGCCCGAACTTCATTTTCGGCCCGAACTTCAACCTCGGCCCGAACTCCGACCTCGACCCAAACTTCAACCTCGGCCCGAACATCATCCTCGGCCCGAACACCGAACTTCGGCCCGAACACCACTTCGGTCCGAACACCACTTCGGCCCGACAGTCCCACTTCGGCCCGAACACCACTTCGGCCCGAACATCCCTCTTCAGCCCGAACTCTTCAATATCCAAGATTGTGTGACAAAAGGTGCTATACTAAAACATTCATAACTTTCAGCTCGGGTGTCCGTTTCACGCCCACGAGTAACCAAAATAGTTGGTTCGTTCGTCACTGCCAAGAACAAGTTCGGCCAGAACTCTTCACTGTTCCCGGCCCGAACTTCATTTTCGGCCCGAACTTCAACCTCGGCCCGAACTTCAACCTCGAGCCGAACTCCGACCTCGGCCCGAACATCACCCTCGGCCCGAACACCTAACTTCGGCCGGAACACCACTTCGGCCCGAACACCACTTCGGCCCGAACACCACTTCGGCCCGAACATCCCACTTCGGCCCGATCACCACTTCGGCCCGAACATCCCTCTTCGGCCCGAACTCTTCAATATCCAAGATTGTGTGACAAAAGGTGCTATACTAAAACATTCATAACTTTCAGCTCGGGTGTCCGTTTCACGCCCACGAGTAACCAAAATAGCTGGTTCGTTCGTCACTGCCAAGAACAAGTTCGGCTCGAACTCTTCACTGTTCCTGGCCCAAACTTCATTTTCGGCCCGAACTTCAACCTCGGCCTGAACTTCAACCTCGGCCCGAACTCCGACCTCGGCCCGAACTTCAACCTCGGTCCGAACATCATCCTCGGCCCGAACACCACTTCGGCCCGAACACCACTTCGGCCCAAACATCCCACTTCGGCCCGAACACCACTTCGGACCGAACATCCCTCTACGGCCCGAACTCTTCAATATCCAAGATTGTGTGACAAAAGGTGTTATACTAAAACATTCATAACTTTCAGCTCGGGTGTTCGTTTCACGCCCATGAGTAACCAAAATAGCTGGTTCGTTCGTCACTGCCAAGAACAAGTTCGACCCGAACTCTTCACTGTTCCCGGCCCGAACTTCATTTTCGGCCCGAACTTCAACCTCGGCCCGAACTCCGACCTCGGCCCGAACTCCGACCTCGGCCCGAACATCATCGTCGGCCCGAACACCGAACTACGGCCCGAGCACCACTTCGGCTCGAACATCCCACTTCGGCCCGAACTCTTCAATATCCAAGATTGTGTGACAAAAGGTGCTATACTAAAACATTCATAACTTTCAGCTCGGGTGTCCGTTTCACGCCCACGAGTAACCAAAATAGATGGTTCATTCGTCACTACCAAGAACAAGTTCGGCCCGAACTCTTCACTGTTCCCAGCCCGAACTTCAACCTCGGCCCGAACTCCGACCTCGGCCCGAACTTCAACCTCGGCCCGAACATCATCCTCGGCCCGAACACCGAACTTCGGCCCGAACACCACTTCGGTCCGAACACCACTTCGGCCCGAACGTCCCACTTCGGCCCGAACACCACTTCGGCCCGAACATCCCTCTTCAGCCCGAACTCTTCAATATCCAAGATTGTGTGACAAAAGGTGCTATACTAAAACATTCATAACTTTCAGCTCGGGTGTCGTTTCACGCCCACGAGTAACCAAAATAGCTGGTTCGTTCGTCACTGCCAAGAACAAGTTCGGCCCGAACTCTTCACTGTTCCCGGCCCGAACTTCATTTTCGGCCCGAACTTCAACCTCGGCCCGAACTCCGACCTCGACCCGAACTTCAACCTCGGCCCGAACATCATCCTCGGCCCGAACACCGAACTTCGGCCCGAACACCACTTCGGCCCGAACACCACTTCGGCCCGAACGTCCCACTTCGGCCCGAACACCACTTCGGCCCGAACATCCCTCTTCGGCCCGAACTCTTCAATATCCAAGATTGTGTGACAAAAGGTGCTATACTAAAACATTCATAACTTTCAGCTCGGGTGTCCGTTTCACGCCCACGAGTAACCAAAATAGCTAGTTCGTTCGTCACTGCCAAGAACAAGTTCGGCCCGAACTCTTTACTGTTCCCGGCCCGAACTTCATTTTCGGCCCGAACTTCAACCTCGGCCCGAACTCCGACCTCGACCCGAACTTCAACCTCGGCCCGAACATCATCCTCGGCCCGAACACCGAACTTCGGCCCGAACACCACTTCGGTCCGAACACCACTTCGGCCCGAACGTCCCACTTCGGCCCGAACACCACTTCGGCCCGAACATCCCTCTTCAGCCCGAACTCTTCAATATCCAAGATTGTGTGACAAAAGGTGCTATACTAAAACATTCATAACTTTCAGCTCGGGTGTCCGTTTCACGCCCACGAGTAACCAAAATAGTTGGTTCGTTCGTCACTGCCAAGAACAAGTTCGGCACGAACTCTTCACTGTTCCCGGCCCGAACTACATTTTCTGCCCGAACTTCAACCTCGGCCCGAACTTCAACCTTGGCCCGAACTCCGACCTCGGCCCGAACTTCAACCTCGGCCCGAACTTCAACCTCGGCCCGAACTTCAACCTCGGCCCGAACATCCCACTTCGGCCTGAACACCACTTCGGCCCGAACATCGCTCTTCGGCCCGAACTCTTCAATATCCAAGATTGTGTGACAAAAGGTGCTATACTAAAACATTCATAACTTTCAGCTTGGGTGTCCGTTTCACGCCCACGAGTAACCAAAATAGCTGGTTCGTTCGTCACTGCCAAGAACAAGTTCGGCCCGAACTCTTCACTGTTCCCGGCCCGAACTTCATTTTCGGCCCGAATTTCAACCTCGGCCCGAACTTCAACCTCGGCCCGAACTCCGACCTCGGCCCGAACTCCGACCTCGGCCCGAGCATCATCCTCGGCCCAAACACCGAACTTCGGCCCGACGACCACTTCGGCCCGAACATCCCACTTCGGCCGGAACACCACTTCGGCCCGAACATCCTTCTTCGGCCCGAGCTCTTCAATATCCAAGATTGTGTGACAAAAGGTACTATACTAAAACATTCATAACTTTCGGCTCGGGTGTCCGTTTCACGCCCACGAGTAACCAAAATAGCTGGTTCGTTCGTTACTGCCAAGAACAAGTTCGGCCCGAACTCTTCACTGTTCCCGGCCCGAACTTCATTTTCGGCCCGAACTTCAACCTCGGCCCGAACTTCAACCTCGGCCCGAACACCACTTCGGCCCGAACACCACTTCGGCCCGAACATCCCACTTCGGCCCGAACACCACTTCGGCCCGAACATCCCTCTTCGGCCTGAACTCTTCAATATCCAAGATTGTGTGACAAAAGGTGCTATACTAAAACATTCATAACTTTCAGCTCGGGTGTCCGTTTCACGCCCACGAGTAACCAAAATAGCTGGTTCGTTCGTCACTGCCAAGACCAAGTTCGGCCCGAACTCTTCACTGTTCCCGGCCCGAACTTCATTTTCGGCCCGAATTTCAACCTCGACCCGAACTTCAACCTCGGCCCGAACTTCGACCTCGGCCCGAACTTCAACCTCGGTCCGAACTTCAACCTCGGCCCGAACTCCGACCTCGGCCCGAACTTCAACCTCGGTCCGAACATCATCCTCGGCCCGAACACCGAACTTCGGCCCGAACACCACTTCGGCCCGAACACCACTTCGGCCCGAACATCCCACTTCGGCCCGAACACCACTTCGGCCCGAACATCGCTCTTCGGCCCGAAGTCTTCAATATCTAAGATTGTGTGACAAAAGGTGCTATACTAAAACATTCATAACTTTTAGCTCGGGTGTCCGTTTCACGCCCACGAGTAACCAAAATAGCTGGTTCGTTCGTCACTGCCAAGAACAAGTTCGGCCCGAACTCTTCACTGTTCCCGGCCCGAACTTCATTTTCGGCCCGGACTTCAACCTCGGCCCGAACTCCGACCTCGGCCCGAACATCATCCTCGGCCCGAACACCGAACTTCGGCCTGAACACCACTTCGGCCCGAACATCCCACTTCGGCCCGAACACCACTTCGGCCCGAACTCTTCAATATCCAAGATTGTGTGACAAAAGGTGCTATACTAAAACATTCATAACTTTCAGCTCGGGTGTCCGTTTCACGCCCACGAGTAACCAAAATAGATGGTTCATTCGTCACTACCAAGAACAAGTTCGGCCCGAACTCTTCACTGTTCCCAGCCCGAACTTCAACCTCGGCCCGAACTTCAACCTCGGCCCGAACTCCGACCTCGGCCCGAACTTCAACCTCGGCCCGAACATCATCCTCGGCCCGAACACCGAACTTCGGCCCGAACACCACTTCGGCCTGAACATCCCACTTCGGCCCGAACACCACTTCGGCCCGAACATACCTTTTCGGCCCGAAGTCTTCAATATCCAAGATTGTGTGACAAAAGGTGCTATACTAAAACATTCATAACTTTCAGCTCGGGTGTCCGTTTCACGCCCACGAGTAACCAAAATAGCTGGTTCGTTCGTCACTGCCAAGAACAAGTTCGGCCCGAACTCTTCACTGTTCCCGGCCCGAACTTCATTTTCGGCCCGAACTTCAACCTTGGCCCGAACTCCGACCTCGACCCGAACTTCAACCTCGGCCCGAACATCATCCTCGGCCCGAACACCGAACTTCGGCCCGAACACCACTTCGGCCCGAACACCACTTCGGCCCGAACGTCCCACTTCGGCCCGAACACCACTTCGGCCCGAACATCCCTCTTCGGCCCGAACTCTTCAATATCCAAGATTGTGTGACAAAAGGTGCTATACTAAAACATTCATAACTTTCAGCTCGGGTGTCCGTTTCACGCCCACGAGTAACCAAAATAGCTGGTTCGTTCGTCACTGCCAAGAACAAGTTCGGCCCGAACTCTTCACTGTTCCCGGCCCGAACTTCATTTTCGGCCCGAACTTCAACCTCGGCCCGAACTCCGACCTCGACCCGAACTTCAACCTCGGCCCGAACATCATCCTCGGCCCGAACACCGAACTTCGGCCCGAACACCACTTCGGTCCGAACACCACTTCGGCCCGAACGTCCCACTTCGGCCCGAACACCACTTCGGCCCGAACATCCCTCTTCAGCCCGAACTCTTCAATATCCAAGATTGTGTGACAAAAGGTGCTATACTAAAACATTCATAACTTTCAGCTCGGGTGTCCGTTTCACGCCCACGAGTAACCAAAATAGTTGGTTCGTTCGTCACTGCCAAGAACAAGTTCGGCACGAACTCTTCACTGTTCCCGGCCCGAACTACATTTTCTGCCCGAACTTCAACCTCGGCCCGAACTTTAACCTTGGCCCGAACTCCGACCTCGGCCCGAACTTCAACCTCGGCCCGAACATCATCCTCGGCCCGAACACCGAACTTCGGCCCGAACACCACTTCGGCCCGAACATCCCACTTCGGCCCGAACATCCCTCTTCGGCCCTAACTCTTCAATATCCAAGATTGTGTGACAAAAGGTGCTATAGTAAAACATTCATAACTTTCAGCTCGGGTGTCCGTTTCACGCCCACGAGTAAGCAAAATAGCTGGTTCGTTCGTCACTGCCGAACTCTTCACTGTTCCCGGACCGAACTTCATTTTCGGCCCGAACTTCAACCTCGGCCCGAACTTCAACCTCGGCCCGAACATCCCACTTCGGCCTGAACACCACTTCGGCCCGAACATCGCTCTTCGGCCCGAACTCTTCAATATCCAAGATTGTGTGACAAAAGGTGCTATACTAAAACATTCATAACTTTCAGCTTGGGTGTCCGTTTCACGCCCACGAGTAACCAAAATAGCTGGTTCGTTCGTCACTGCCAAGAACAAGTTCGGCCCGAACTCTTCACTGTTCCCGGCCCGAACTTCATTTTCGACCCGAATTTCAACCTCGGCCCGAACTTCAACCTCGGCCCGAACTCCGACCTCGGCCCGAACTCCGACCTCGGCCCGAGTATCATCCTCGGCCCGAACACCGAACTTCGGCCCGACGACCACTTCGGCCCGAACATCCCACTTCGGCCGGAACACCACTTCGGCCCGAACATCCTTCTTCGGCCCGAGCTCTTCAATATCCAAGATTGTGTGACAAAAGGTACTATACTAAAACATTCATAACTTTCGGCTCGGGTGTCCGTTTCACGCCCACGAGTAACCAAAATAGATGGTTCGTTCGTCACTGCCAAGAACAAGTTCGGCCCGAACTCTTCACTGTTCCCGGCCCGAACTTCATTTTCAGCCCGAACTTCAACCTCGGCCCGAACTTCAACCTCGGCCCGAACACCACTTCGGCCCGAACACCACTTCGGCCCGAACATCCCACTTCGGCCCGAACACCACTTCGGCCCGAACATCCCTCTTCGGCCTGAACTCTTCAATATCCAAGATTGTGTGACAAAAGGTGCTATACTAAAACATTCATAACTTTCAGCTCGGGTGTCCGTTTCACGCCCACGAGTAACCAAAATAGCTGGTTCGTTCGTCACTGCCAAGAACAAGTTCGGCCCGAACTCTTCACTGTTCCCGGCCCGAACTTCATTTTCGGCCCGAATTTCAACCTCGGCCCGAACTTCAACCTCGGCCCGAACTTCGACCTCGGCCCGAACTTCAACCTCGGTCCGAACTTCAACCTCGGCCCGAACTCCGACCTCGGCCCGAACTTCAACCTCGGTCCGAACATCATCCTCGGCCCGAACACCGAACTTCGGCCCGAACACCACTTCGGCCCGAACACCACTTCGGCCCGAACATCCCACTTCGGCCCGAACACCACTTCGGCCCGAACATCGCTCTTCGGCCCGAAGTCTTCAATATCTAAGATTGTGTGACAAAAGGTGATATACTAAAACATTCATAACTTTCAGCTCGGGTGTCCGTTTCACGCCCACGAGTAACCAAAATAGCTGGTTCGTTCGTCACTGCCAAGAACAAGTTCGGCCCGAACTCTTCACTGTTCCCGGCCCGAACTTCATTTTCGGCCCGGACTTCAACCTCGGCCCGAACTCCGACCTCGGCCCGAACTCCGACCTCGGCCCGAACATCATCCTCGGCCCGAACACCGAACTTCGGCCTGAACACCACTTCGGCCCGAACATCCCACTTCGGCCCGAACACCACTTCGGCCCGAACTCTTCAATATCCAAGATTGTGTGACAAAAGGTGCTATACTAAAACATTCATAACTTTCAGCTCGGGTGTCCGTTTCACGCCCACGAGTAACCAAAATAGCTGGTTCATTCGTCACTGCCAAGAACAAGTTCGGCCCGAACTCTTCACTGTTCCCGGCCCGAACTTCATTTTCGGCCCGAACTTCAACCTCGGCCCGAACTCCGACCTCGGCCCGAACTTCAACCTCAGCCCGAACATCATCCTCGGCCCGAACACCGAACTTCGGCCCGAACACCACTTCGGTCCGAACACCACTTCGGCCCGAACGTCCTACTTCGGCCCGAACACCTCTTCGGCCCGAACTCTTCAATATCCAAGATTATGTGACAAAAGGTGCTATACTAAAACATTCATAACTTTCAGTTCGGGTGTCCGTTTCACGCCCACGAGTAACCAAAATAGCTGGTTCGTTCGTCACTGCCAAGAACAAGTTCGGCCCGAACTCTTCACTGTTCCCGGCCCGAACTTCATTTTCGGCCCGAATTTCAACCTCGGCCCGAACTCCGACCTCGGCCCGAACTCCGACCTCGGCCCGAACTTCAACCTCGGTCCGAACATCATCCTCGGCCCGAATACCGAACTTCGGCCCGAACACCACTTCGGCCCGAACACCACTTCGGCCCGAACATCCCACTTCGGCCCGAACACCACTTCGGCCCAAACATCGCTCTTCGGCCCGAACTCTTCAATATCCAAGATTGTGTGACAAAAGGTGCTATACTAAGACATTCATAACTTTTAGCTCGGGTGTCCGTTTCACGCCCAAGAGTAACCAAAATAGCTGGTTCGTTCGTCACTGCCAAGAACAAGTTCGGCCCGAACTCTTCAGTGTTCCCGGCCCGAACTTCATTTTCGGCCCGAACTTCAACCTTGGCCCGAACTGCAACCTCGGCCCGAACTCCGACCTCGGCCCGAACATCATCCTCGGCCCGAACACCGAACTTCGGCCCGAACATCCCACTTCGGCCCGAACACCACTTCGGCCCGAACATCCCTCTTCGGCCCGAACTCTTCAATATCCAAGATTGTGTGACAAAAGGTGCTGTACTAAAACATTCATAACTTTCAGCTCGGGTGTCCGTTTCACGCCCACGAGTAACCAAAATAGCTGGTTCGTTCGTCACTGCCAAGAACAAGTTCGACCCGAACTCTTCACTGTTCCCGGCCCGAACTTCATTTTCAGCACGAACTTCAACCTCGGCCCGAACTCCGACCTCGGCCCGAACTTCAACCTCGGCCCGAACATCATCCTCGGCCTGAACACCGAACTTCAGCCCGAACACCACTTCGGTCCGAACACCACTTCGGCCCGAACGTCCCACTTCGGCCCGAACACCACTTCCGCCCGAACATCCCTCTTCGGCCCGAACTCTTCAAAATCCAAGATTGTGTGACTAAAGGTGCTATACTAAAACATTCATAACTCTCAGCTCGGGTGTCCATTTCACGCCCACGAGTAACCAAAATAGCTGGTTCGTTCGTCACTGCCAAGAACAAGTTCGGCCCGAACTCTTCACTGTTCCCGGCCCGAACTTCATTTTCTGCCCGAACTTCAACCTCGGCCCGAACTCCGACCTCGGCCCGAACTCCGACCTCGGCCCGAACTCGAACCTCGGCCCGAACATCATCCTCGGCCCGAACACCGAACTTCGGCCCGAACACCGAACTTCGGCCCGAACACCACTTCGGCCCGAACACCACTTCGGCCCGAACATCCCACTTCGGCCCGAACATCCCACTTCGGCCCGAACACCACTTCGGCCTGAACATCCCTCTTCGGCCCGAACTCTTCAATATCCAAGATTGTGTGACAAAAGGTGCTATAGTAAAACATTCATAACTTTCAGCTCGGGCGTCCGTTTCACGCCCACGAGTAAGCAAAATAGCTGGTTCGTTCGTCACTGCCAAGAACAAGTTCGGCCCGAACTCTTCACTGTTCCCGGCCCGAACTTCATTTTCGGCCCGAACTTCAACCTCGTCCCGGACTTCAACCTCGGCCCGAACTCCGACCTCGGCCCGAACTTCAACCTCGGCCCGAACATCATCCTCGGCCCGAACACCGAACTTCGGCCCGAACACCACTTCGGCCCGAACACCACTTCGGCCCGAACATCCCACTTCGGCCCGAACACCACTTCGGCCCGAACATCCCTCTTCGGCCCGAACTCTTCAATATCCAAGATTGTGTGACAAAAGGTGCTATACTAAAACATTCATAACTTTCAGCTCGGGTGTCCGTTTCACGCCCTCGAGTAACCAAAATAGCTGGTTCGTTCGTCACTGCCAAGAACAAGTTCGGCCCGATCTCTTCACTGTTCCCGGCCCGAACTTCATTTTCGGCCCGAACTTCAACCTCGGCCCGAACTTCAACCGCGGCCCGAACTTCGACCTCGGCCCGAACTTCAACCTCAGCCCGAACATCATCCTCGGCCCGAACACCGAACTTCGGCCCGAACACCACTTCGGCCCGAACACCACTTCGGCCCGAACATCCCACTTCGGCCCGAACACCACTTCGGCCCGAACATCCCTCTTCGGCCCGAACTCTTCAATATCGAAGATTGTGTGACAAAAGGTGCTATACTAAAACATTCATAACTTTCAGCTCGGGTGTCCGTTTCACGCCCTCGAGTAACCAAAATAGCTGGTTCGTTCGTCACTGCCAAGAACAAGTTCGGCCCGATCTCTTCACTGTTCCCGGCCCGAACTTCATTTTCGGCCCGAACTTCAACCTCGGCCCGAACTTCAACCGCGGCCCGAACTTCGACCTCGGCCCGAACTTCAACCTCAGCCCGAACATCATCCTCGGCCCGAACACCGAACTTCGGCCCGAACACCACTTCGGCCCGAACACCACTTCGGCCCGAACATCCCACTTCGGCCCGAACACCACTTCGGCCCGAACATCCCTCTTCGGCCCGAACTCTTCAATATCCAAGATTGTGTGACAAAAGGTGCTATACTAAAACATTCATAACTTTCAGCTCGGGTGTCCGTTTCACGCCCACGAGTAAGCAAAATAGTTGGTTCGTTCGTCACAGCCAAGAACAAGTTCGGCCCGAACTCTTCACTGTTCCCGGCCCGAACTTCATTTTCGGCCCGAACTTCAACCTCGGCCCGAACTTCAACCGCGGCCCGAACTCCGACCTCGGCCCGAACTCCGACCTCGGCCCGAACATCATCCTCGGCCTGAACACCAAACTTCGGCCTGAACACCACTTCGGCCCGAACATCCCACTTCGGCCCAACACCACTTCGGCCCGAACATCCCTCTTCCGCCCGAACTCTTCAATATCCAAGATTGTGTGACAAAAGGTGCTATACTAAAACATTCATAACTTTCAGCTCGGGTGTCCGTTTCACGCCCACGAGTAACCAAAATAGCTGGTTCGTTCGTCACTGCCAAGAACAAGTTCGGCCCGAACTCTTCACTGTTCCCGGCCCGAACTTCATTTTCGGCCCGAACTTCAACCTCGTCCCGAACTCCGACCTCGGCCCGAACTCCGACCTCGGCCCGAACTTCAACCTCGGCCCGAACATCATCCTCGGCCCGAACACCGAACTTCGGCCCGAACACCACTTCGGCCCGAACATCCCACTTCGGCCCGAACACCACTTCGGCCTGAACATCCCTCTTCGGCCCGAACTCTTCAATATCCAAGATTGTGTGACAAAAGGTGCTATAGTAAAACATTCATAACTTTCAGCTCGGGCGTCCGTTTCACGCCCACGAGTAAGCAAAATAGCTGGTTCGTTCGTCACTGCCAAGAACAAGTTCGGCCCGAACTCTTCACTGTTCCCGGCCCGAACTTCATTTTCGGCCCGAACTTCAACCTCGTCCCGAACTTCAACCTCGGCCCGAACTCCGACCTCGGCCCGAACTTCAACCTCGGCCCGAACATCATCCTCGGCCCGAACACCGAACTTCGGCCCGAACACCACTTCGGCCCGAACACCACTTCGGCCCGAACATCCCACTTCGGCCCGAACACCACTTCGGCCCGAACATCCCTCTTCGGCCCGAACTCTTCAATATCCAAGATTGTGTGACAAAAGGTGCTATACTAAAACATTCATAACTTTCAGCTCGGGTGTCCGTTTCACGCCCTCGAGTAACCAAAATAGCTGGTTCGTTCGTCACTGCCAAGAACAAGTTCGGCCCGATCTCTTCACTGTTCCCGGCCCGAACTTCATTTTCGGTCCGAACTTCAACCTCGGCCCGAACTTCAACCGCGGCCCGAACTTCGACCTCGGCCCGAACTTCAACCTCAGCCCGAACATCATCCTCGGCCCGAACACCGAACTTCGGCCCGAACACCACTTCGGCCCGAACACCACTTCGGCCCGAACATCCCACTTCGGCCCGAACACCACTTCGGCCCGAACATCCCTCTTCGGCCCGAACTCTTCAATATCCAAGATTGTGTGACAAAAGGTGCTATACTAAAACATTCATAACTTTCAGCTCGGGTGTCCATTTCACGCCCACGAGTAAGCAAAATAGTTGGTTCGTTCGTCACAGCCAAGAACAAGTTCGGCCCGAACTCTTCACTGTTCCCGGCCCGAACTTCATTTTCGGCCCGAACTTCAACCTCGGCCCGAACTTCAACCGCGGCCCGAACTCCGACCTCGGCCCGAACTCCGACCTCGGCCCGAACATCATCCTCGGCCCGAACACCGAACTTCGGCCTGAACACCACTTCGGCCCGAACATCCCACTTCGGCCCAACACCACTTCGGCCCGAACATCCCTCTTCCGCCCGAACTCTTCAATATCCAAGATTGTGTGACAAAAGGTGCTATACTAAAACATTCATAACTTTCAGCTCGGGTGTCCGTTTCACGCCCACGAGTAACCAAAATAGCTGGTTCGTTCGTCACTGCCAAGAACAAGTTCGGCCCGAACTCTTCACTGTTCCCTGCCCGAACTTCATTTTCGGCCCGAACTTCAACCTTGGCCCGAACTTCAACCTAGGCCCGAACTCCGACCTCGGCCCGAACTTCAACCTCGGCCCGAACATCATCCTCGACCCGAACACCGAACTTCGGCCCGAACACCACTTTGGCCCGAACACCACTTCGGCCCGAACATCCCACTTCGGCCCAAACACCACTTCGGCCCGAACATCCCTCTTCGGCCCGAACTCTTCAATATCCAAGATTGTGTAACAAAAGGTGCTATACTAAAACATTCATAACTTTCCGCTCGGGTGTCCGTTTCACGCCCACGAGTAACCAAAATAGCTGGTTTGTTCGTCACTGCCAAGAACAACTTCGGCCCGAACTCTTCACTGTTCCCGGCCCGAACTTCATTTTCGGCCCGAACTTCAACCTCGGCCCGAACTTCAACCGCGGCCCGAACTCCGACCTCGGCCCGAACTTCAACCTCAGCCCGAACATCATCCTCGGCCCGAACACCGAACTTCGGCCCGAACACCACTTCGGCCCGAACACCACTTCGGCCCGAACACCACTTCGGCCCGAATATCCCACTTCGGCCCGAACACCACTTCGGCCCGAACATCCCTCTTCGGCCCGAACACTTCAATATCCAAGATTGTGTGACAAAAGGTGCTATACTAAAACATTCATAACTTTCCGCTCGGGTGTCCGTTTCACGCACACGAGTAACCAAAATAGATGGTTCGTTCGTCACTGCCAAGAACAAGTTCGGCCCGAACTCTTCACTGTTCCCGGCCCGAACTTCGTTTTCGGCCCGAACTTCAACCTCGGCCCGAACTTCAACCGCGGCCCGAACTCCGACTTCGGCCCGAACTTCAACCTCAGCCCAAACATCATCCTCGGCCCGAACACCGAACTTCGGCCCGAACACCACTTCGGCCCGAACACCACTTCGGACCGAACATCCCACTTCGGCCCGAACACCACTTCGGCCCGAACATCCCTCTTCGGCCCGAACTCTTCAATATCCAAGATTGTGTGACAAAAGGTGCTATACTAAAACATTCATAACTTTCAGCTCGGGTGTCCGTTTCACGCCCACGAGTAAGCAAAATAGCTGGTTCGTTCGTCACAGCCAAGAACAAGTTCGGCCCGAACTCTTCACTGTTCCCGGCCCGAACTTCAACCTCGGCCCGAACTTCAACCTCGGCCCGAACTCCGACCTCGTCCCGAACTTCAACCTCGGCCCGAACATCATCCTCGGCCCAAACACCGAACTTCGGCCCGAACACCACTTCGGCCCGAACACCACTTCGGCCCGAACATCCCACTTCGCCGCGAACACCACTTCGGCCCGAACATCCCTCTTCGGCCCGAACATCCCTCTTCGGCCCGAACTCTTCAATATCCAAGATTGTGTGACAAAAGGTGCTGTACTAAAACATTCATAACTTTCAGCTCTGGTGTCCGTTTCACGCCCACAAGAAACCAAAATAGCTGGTTCATTCGTCACTGCAAAGAACAAGTTCGGCCCGAACTCTTCACTGTTCCCGGCCCGAACTTCATTTTCGGCCCGAACTTCAACCTCGTCCCGAACTTCAACCTCGGCCCGAACTCCGACCTCGGCCCGAACTTCAACCTCGGCCCGAACATCATCCTCGGCCCGAACACCGAACTTCGGCCCGAACACCACTTCGGCCCGAACACCACTTCGGCCCGAACATCCCACTACGGCCCGAACACCACTTCGGCCCGAACATCGCTCTTCGGCCCGAACTCTTCAATATCCAAGATTGTGTGACAAAAGGTGCTATACTAAAACATTCATAACTTTCAGCTCGGGTGTCCGTTTCACGCCCTCGAGTAACCAAAATAGCTGGTTCGTTCGTCACTGCCAAGAACAAGTTCGGCCCGATCTCTTCACTGTTCCCGGCCCGAACTTCATTTTCGGCCCGAACTTCAACCTCGTCCCGAACTTCAACCTCGGCCCGAACTCCGACCTCGGCCCGAACTTCAACCTCGGCCCGAACATCATCCTCGGCCCGAACACCGAACTTCGGCCCGAACACCACTTCGGCCCGAACATCCCACTTCGGCCCGAACATCCCACTTCGGCCCGAACACCACTTCGGCCCGAACATCCCTCTTCGGCCCGAACTCTTCAATATCCAAGATTGTGTGACAATAGGTGCTATACTAAAACATTCATAACTTTCAGCTCGGGTGTCCGTTTCACGCCCACGAGTAAGCAAAATAGCTGGTTCGTTCGTCACAGCCAAGTACAAGTTCGGCCCGAACTCTTCACTGTTCCCGGCCCGAAATTCATTTTCGGCCCGAACTTCAACCTCGGCCCGAACTTCAACCGCGGCCCGAACTCCGTCCTCGGCCCGAACATCATCCTCGGCCCGAATACCGAACTTCGGCCTGAACACCACTTCGGCCCGAACATCCCACTTCGGCCCAACACCACTTCGGCCCGAACATCCCTCTTCCGCCCGAACTCTTCAATATCCAAGATTGTGTGACAAAAGGTGCTATACTAAAACATTCATAACTTTCAGCTCGGGTGTCCGTTTCACGCCCACGAGTAACCAAAATAGCTGGTTCGTTCGTCACTGCCAAGAACAAGTTCGGCCCGAACTCTTCACTGTTCCCGGCCCGAACTTCATTTTCGGCCCGAACTTCAACCTTGGCCCGAACTTCAACCTCGGCCCGAACTCCGACCTCGGCCCGAACTTCAACCTCGGCCCGAACATCATCCTCGACCCGAACACCGAACTTCGGCCCGAACACCACTTTGGCCAGAACACCACTTCGGCCCGAACATCCCACTTCGGCCCGAACACCACTTCGGCCCGAACATCCCTCTTCGGCCCGAACTCTTCAATATCCAAGATTGTGTGACAAAATGTGCTATACTAAAACATTCATAACTTTCCGCTCGGGTGTCCGTTTCACGCCCACGAGTAACCAAAATAGCTGGTTTGTTCGTCACTGCCAAGAACAAGTTCGGCCCGAACTCTTCACTGTTCCCGGCCCGAACTTCATTTTCGGCCCGAACTTCAACCTCGGCCCGAACTTCAACCGCGGCCCGAACTCCGACCTCGGCCCGAACTTCAACCTCAGCCCGAACATCATCCTCGGCCCGAACACCGAACTTCGGCCCGAACACCACTTCGGCCCGAACACCACTTCGGCCCGAACACCACTTCGGCCCGAACATCCCACTTCGGCCCGAACACCACTTCGGCCCGAACATCCCTCTTCGGCCCGAACTCTTCAATATCCAAGATTGTGTGACAAAAGGTGCTATACTAAAACATTCATAACTTTCCGCTCGGGTGTCCGTTTCACGCCCACGAGTAACCAAAATAGCTGGTTCGTTCGTCACTGCCAAGAACAAGTTCGGCCCGAACTCTTCACTGTTCCCGGCCCGAACTTCATTTTCGGTCCGAACATCAACCTCGGCCCGAACTTCAACCGCGGCCCGAACTCCGACCTCGGCCCGAACTTCAACCTCAACCCGAACATCATCCCCGGCCCGAACACAGAACTTCGGCCCGAACACCACTTCGGCCCGAACACCACTTCGGCCCGAATATCCCACTTCGGCCCGAACACCACTTCGGCCCGAACATCCCTCTTCGGCCCGAACTCTTCAATATCCAAGATTGTGTGACAAAAGGTGCTATACTAAAACATTCATAACTTTCAGCTCGGGTGTCCGTTTCACGCCCACGAGTAAGCAAAATAGCTGGTTCGTTCGTCACAGCCAAGAACAAGTTCGGCCCGAACTCTTCACTGTTCCCGGCCCGAACTTCAACCTCGGCCCGAACTTCAACCTCGGCCCGAACTCCGTCCTCGTCCCGAACTTTAACCTCGGCCCGAACATCATCCTCGGCCCAAACACCGAACTTCGGCCCGAACACCACTTCGGCCCGAACATCCCACTTCGCCGCGAACACCACTTCGGCCCGAACATCCCTCTTCGGCCCGAACTCTTCAATATCCAAGATTGTGTGACAAAAGGTGCTGTACTAAAACATTCATAACTTTCAGCTCTGGTGTCCGTTTCACGCCCACAAGAAACCAAAATAGCTGGTTCATTCGTCACTGCAAAGAACAAGTTCGGCCCGAACTCTTCACTGTTCCCGGCCCGAACTTCATTTTCGGCCCGAACTTCAACCTCGTCCCGAACTTCAACCTCGGCCCGAACTCCGACCTCGGCCCGAACTTCAACCTCGGCCCGAACATCATCCTCGGCCCGAACACCGAACTTCGGCCCGAACACCACTTCGGCCCGAACACCACTTCGGCCCGAACATCCCACTACGGCCCGAACACCACTTCGGCCCGAACATCGCTCTTCGGCCCGAACTCTTCAATATCCAAGATTGTGTGACAAAAGGTGCTATACTAAAACATTCATAACTTTCAGCTCGGGTGTCCGTTTCACGCCCTCGAGTAACCAAAATAGCTGGTTCGTTCGTCACTGCCAAGAACAAGTTCGGCCCGATCTCTTCACTGTTCCCGGCCCGAACTTCATTTTCGGCCCGAACTTCAACCTCGTCCCGAACTTCAACCTCGGCCCGAACTCCGACCTCGGCCCGAACTTCAACCTCGGCCCGAACATCATCCTCGGCCCGAACACCGAACTTCGGCCCGAACACCACTTCGGCCCGAACATCCCACTTCGGCCCGAACATCCCACTTCGGCCCGAACACCACTTCGGCCCGAACATCCCTCTTCGGCCCGAACTCTTCAATATCCAAGATTGTGTGACAATAGGTGCTATACTAAAACATTCATAACTTTCAGCTCGGGTGTCCGTTTCACGCCCACGAGTAAGCAAAATAGCTGGTTCGTTCGTCACAGCCAAGTACAAGTTCGGCCCGAACTCTTCACTGTTCCCGGCCCGAAATTCATTTTCGGCCCGAACTTCAACCTCGGCCCGAACTTCAACCGCGGCCCGAACTCCGTCCTCGGCCCGAACATCATCCTCGGCCCGAATACCGAACTTCGGCCTGAACACCACTTCGGCCCGAACATCCCACTTCGGCCCAACACCACTTCGGCCCGAACATCCCTCTTCCGCCCGAACTCTTCAATATCCAAGATTGTGTGACAAAAGGTGCTATACTAAAACATTCATAACTTTCAGCTCGGGTGTCCGTTTCACGCCCACGAGTAACCAAAATAGCTGGTTCGTTCGTCACTGCCAAGAACAAGTTCGGCCCGAACTCTTCACTGTTCCCGGCCCGAACTTCATTTTCGGCCCGAACTTCAACCTTGGCCCGAACTTCAACCTCGGCCCGAACTCCGACCTCGGCCCGAACTTCAACCTCGGCCCGAACATCATCCTCGACCCGAACACCGAACTTCGGCCCGAACACCACTTTGGCCAGAACACCACTTCGGCCCGAACATCCCACTTCGGCCCGAACACCACTTCGGCCCGAACATCCCTCTTCGGCCCGAACTCTTCAATATCCAAGATTGTGTGACAAAATGTGCTATACTAAAACATTCATAACTTTCCGCTCGGGTGTCCGTTTCACGCCCACGAGTAACCAAAATAGCTGGTTTGTTCGTCACTGCCAAGAACAAGTTCGGCCCGAACTCTTCACTGTTCCCGGCCCGAACTTCATTTTCGGCCCGAACTTCAACCTCGGCCCGAACTTCAACCGCGGCCCGAACTCCGACCTCGGCCCGAACTTCAACCTCAGCCCGAACATCATCCTCGGCCCGAACACCGAACTTCGGCCCGAACACCACTTCGGCCCGAACACCACTTCGGCCCGAACACCACTTCGGCCCGAACATCCCACTTCGGCCCGAACACCACTTCGGCCCGAACATCCCTCTTCGGCCCGAACTCTTCAATATCCAAGATTGTGTGACAAAAGGTGCTATACTAAAACATTCATAACTTTCCGCTCGGGTGTCCGTTTCACGCCCACGAGTAACCAAAATAGCTGGTTCGTTCGTCACTGCCAAGAACAAGTTCGGCCCGAACTCTTCACTGTTCCCGGCCCGAACTTCATTTTCGGTCCGAACATCAACCTCGGCCCGAACTTCAACCGCGGCCCGAACTCCGACCTCGGCCCGAACTTCAACCTCAACCCGAACATCATCCCCGGCCCGAACACAGAACTTCGGCCCGAACACCACTTCGGCCCGAACACCACTTCGGCCCGAATATCCCACTTCGGCCCGAACACCACTTCGGCCCGAACATCCCTCTTCGGCCCGAACTCTTCAATATCCAAGATTGTGTGACAAAAGGTGCTATACTAAAACATTCATAACTTTTAGCTCGGGTGTCCGTTTCACGCCCACGAGTAAGCAAAATAGCTGGTTCGTTCGTCACAGCCAAGAACAAGTTCGGCCCGAACTCTTCACTGTTCCCGGCCCGAACTTCAACCTCGGCCCGAACTTCAACCTCGGCCCGAACTCCGTCCTCGTCCCGAACTTTAACCTCGGCCCGAACATCATCCTCGGCCCAAACACCGAACTTCGGCCCGAACACCACTTCGGCCCGAACATCCCACTTCGCCGCGAACACCACTTCGGCCCGAACATCCCTCTTCGGCCCGAACTCTTCAATATCCAAGATTGTGTGACAAAAGGTGTTGTACTAAAACATTCATAACTTTCAGCTCTGGTGTCCGTTGCACGCCCACAAGTAACCAAAATAGCTGGTTCGTTCGTCACTGCAAAGAACAAGTTCGGCCCGAACTCTTCACTGTTCCCGGCCCGAACTTCATTTTCGGCCCGAACTTCAACCTCGGCCCGAACTTCAACCTCGGCCCGAACTCCGACCTCGGCCCGAACTTCAACCTCGGCCCGAACTTCAACCGCGGCCCGTACTCCGACCTCGGCCCGAACTTCAACCTCAGCCCGAACATCATCCTCGGCCCGAACACCGAACTTCGGCCCGAACACCACTTCGGCCCGAACACCACTTCGGCCCGAACATCCCACTTCGGCCCGAACACCACTTCGGCCCGAACATCCCTCTTCGGCCCGAACTCTTCAATATCCAAGATTGTGTGACAAAAGGTGCTATACTAAAACATTCATAACTTTCAGCTCGGGTGTCCGTTTCACGCCCACAAGTAACCAAAATAGCTGGTTCATTCGTCACTGCAAAGAACAAGTTCGGCCCGAACTCTTCACTGTTCCCGGCCCGAACTTCATTTTCGGCCCGAACTTCAACCTCGTCCCGAACTTCAACCTCGGCCCGAACTCCGACCTCGGCCCGAACTTCAACCTCGGCCCGAACATCATCCTCGGCCCGAACACCGAACTTCGGCCCGAACACCACTTCGGCCCGAACACCACTTTGGCCCGAACATCCCACTACGGCCCGAACACCACTTCGGCCCGAACATCGCTCTTCGGCCCGAACTCTTCAATATCCAAGATTGTGTGACAAAAGGTGCTATACTAAAACATTCATAACTTTCAGCTCGGGTGTCCGTTTCACGCCCTCGAGTAACCAAAATAGCTGGTTCGTTTGTCACTGCCAAGAACAAGTTCGGCCCGATCTCTTCACTGTTCACGGCCTGAACTTCATTTTCGGCCCGAACTTCAACCTCGGCCCGAACTTCAACCGCGGCCCGAACTCCGACCTCGGCCCGAACTTCAACCTCAGCCCGAACATCATCCTCGGCCCGAACACCGAACTTCGGCCCGAACACCACTTCGGCCCGAACACCACTTCGGCCCGAACATCCCACTTCGGCCCGAACACCACTTCGGCCCGAACATCCCTCTTCGGCCCGAACTCTTCAATATCCAAGATTGTGTGACAAAAGGTGCTATACTAAAACATTCATAACTTTCAGCTCGGGTGTCCGTTTCACGCCCACGAGTAAGCAAAATAGCTGGTTCGTTCGTCACAGCCAAGAACAAGTTCGGCCCGAACTCTTCACTGTTCCCGGCCCGAACTTCATTTTCGGCCCGAACTTCAACCTCGGCCCGAACTTCAACCGCGGCCCGAACTCCGACCTCGGCCTGAACTCCGACCTCGGCCCGAACATCATCCTCGGCCCGAACACCGAACTTCGGCCTGAACACCACTTCGGCCCGAACATCCCACTTCGGCCCAACACCACTTCGGCCCGAACATCCCTCTTCCGCCCGAACTCTTCAATATCCAAGATTGTGTGACAAAAGGTGCTATACTAAAACATTCATAACTTTCAGCTCGGGTGTCCGTTTCACGCCCACGAGTAACCAAAATAGCTGGTTCGTTCGTCACTGCCAAGAACTAGTTTGGCCCGAACTCTTCACTGTTCCCGGCCCGAACTTCATTTTCGGCCCGAACTTCAACCTTGGCCCGAACTTCAACCTCGGCCCGAACTCCGACCTCGGCCCGAACTTCAACCTCGGCCCGAACATCATCCTCGACCCGAACACCGAACTTCGGCCCGAACACCACTTTGGCCCGAACACCACTTCGGCCCGAACATCCCACTTCGGCCCGAACACCACTTCGGCCCGAACATCCCTCTTCGGCCCGAACTCTTCAATATCCAAGATTGTGTGACAAAAGGTGCTATACTAAAACATTCATAACTTTCCGCTCGGGTGTCCGTTTCACGCCCACGAGTAACCAAAATAGCTGGTTTGTTCGTCACTGCCAAGAACAAGTTCGGCCCGAACTCTTCACTGTTCCCGGCCCGAACTTCATTTTCGGCCCGAACTTCAACCTCGGCCCGAACTTCAACCGCGGCCCGAACTCCGACCTCGGCCCGAACTTCAACCTCATCCCGAACATCATCCTCGGCCCGAACACCGAACTTCGGCCCGAACACCACTTCGGCCCGAACACCACTTCGGCCCGAACACCACTTCGGCCCGAACATCCCACTTCGGCCCGAACACCACTTCGGCCCGAACATCCCTCTTCGGCCCGAACTCTTCAATATCCAAGATTGTGTGACAAAAGGTGCTATACTAAAACATTCATAACTTTCCGCTCGGGTGTCCGTTTCACGCCCACGAGTAACCAAAATAGCTGGTTCGTTCGTCACTGCCAAGAACAAGTTCGGCCCGAACTCTTCACTGTTCCCGGCCCGAACTTCATTTTCGGTCCGAACTTCAACCTCGCCCCGAACTTCAACCGCGGCCCGAACTCCGACCTCGGCCCGAACTTCAACCTCAGCCCGAACATCATCCCCGGCCCGAACACCGAACTTCGGCCCGAACACCACTTCGGCCCGAACATCCCACTTCGGCCCGAACACCACTTCGGCCCGAACATCCCTCTTCGGCCCGAACTCTTCAATATCCAAGATTGTGTGACAAAAGGTGCAATACTAAAACATTCATAACTTTCAGTTCGGGTGTCCATTTCAGGCCCACGAGTAAGCAAAATAGCTGGTTCGTTCGTCACTGCCAAGAACAAGTTCGGCCCGAACTCTTCATTGTTCCCGGCCCGAACTTCATTTTCGGCCCGAACTTCAACCTCGGCCCGAACTCCGACCTCGGCCCGAACTTAAACCTCGGCCCGAACATCATCCTCGTCCCGAAAACCGAACTTCGGCCCGAACACCACTTCGGCCCGAACATCCCACTTCGGCCCGAACACCACTTCGCCCCGAACATCCCTCTTCGGCCCGAACTCTTCAATATCCAAGATTGTGTGACAAAAGGTGCTATACTAAAACATTCATAACTTTCAGCTCGGGTGTCCGTTTCACGCCCACGAGTAACCAAAATAGCTGGTTCGTTCGTCACTGCCAAGAACAAGTTCGGCCCGAACTTTTCACTGTTCCCGGCCCGAACTTCATTTACGGCCCGAACTTCAACCTCGGCCTGAACTTCAACCTCGGCCCGAACTCCAACCTCGGCCCGAACTTCAACCTCGGCTCGAACATCATCCTCGGCCCGAACACCATCCTCGGCCCGAACACCACTTCGGCCCGAACATCCCACTTCGGCCCGAACACCACTTCGGCCCGAACATCCCTCTTCGGCCCGAACTCTTCAATATCCAAGATTGTGTGACAAAATGTCACACCCCGCCAAAAGTGGTTTGCGGAAGAACGGGCGTGCGATAATCATGAGTAAACATAGCATATGATTATCGTCAACAATAAATGTTCGATAAAAATAATGTCACCAAAATTTAAAGTAAACAAAGTAGTTGAACCAAAACATAATTTTTAACTAAAATTTGGAGATGACATCTTTACAAAATGAAAGGTTGACTCCAATGCATGTGACTCAATGCTTAGCTTAGATACCTGAAAAACATAAGTAAAAGTATCAACAAAATTGTTGAGTGAATTCATAGGTTTTATAATAAGTTCAATTTGTTCCACAGTTTTCGTATGCCAGTCATGGCAAAATAGAGTGATGATAAAAAAAGGTTAAAAATAGTATGCTCCAAAAGCAGTAGTAAAAACATAATAGTTTTCGCATGTCATTGTTGGCAAAAATAGTGTGATGATATAAACGTTAAAAATAGTCTGCTCAAAAGCAGTAATCGTTTTCGTATGCCATCGTTGGCAAAAATAGTGTGATGATATAAACGTTAAAAATAGTCTGCTCAAAAGCAGTAATCGTTTTCGTATGCCATCGTTGGCAAAAATAGTGTGATGATATAAACGTTAAAATGACCTGCTCCGAGAACAGGGGCACGATAAAATCGCAAGAAGAAACATGTGACGGTGATCCCCCAAAAAGTTAGCTATACCCTTTTGAGTTAAAATCTCGACCCTAAGCCCATAACCAAAACAACAACTTTCAAACATATTTCACTTTCTGGATATACACTCCACGGGTTCGATAAACATCGTTAGTTAGCGCGACCAACCAAATACGGGGGAGGGTAAGTCTCAGCCAATAGTACTATTTGCATATCCAGGGCCTAGTCACAACTAGCTAATGATTATGGTATGTAGGCATATACGCACTTCCATGCACTACATCTAAACCTAGTCCGAGATAAGGATTCGTTGTCAAGTTTCTAAAAATAGTTTCATCACAAATAATCGAAAACAATAATAGTTTATATGTTTTTCACCCCAATAGTAATTAAAATAGTTAAAACGTAGTAAAAGAGGGGTTGTGAACTTACAGTCACAATAAGATTTGTTAAATACGATGTGATAAATAATGTAAACATGAAGTTGTTATGTTTTTCACCCCAAAGTTGTAAAACGATATAAAAATAGTAAAAGTGGGGCTGTGAACTCACCTGACTCACGCAACCTAGCAAAATGCAATATGATATAATAAGCAAGTCCAACAAATGATCTCCTAGCACCCTAAACGCATGAGATTAACATAGTAAGTAGACGGCTCTACCGGCTCATCTATGCTAGTTGTTCACTCAACTAGATGGCTTAAAAATCATTAAGTGTTGATGATGACTCGTTAGTGACCAGAAAATATAGTCTTGTATATCATGTCAAAGTCTCAAAATAGTTTAAGAATCAATACTTAAATCACAAGTCATTATGAAAATCATGATATTAATTTTGACGAGTTTTAAATTCTTGTACATTTTGTTTCTCATTTCATCTTTCATCATTCATCATTTCTAGCCACGTCACGTTGTGACTATTATTATATAAATCTCAAAAGTCTATTTATTTTATTATTCTTAAAATGTAGATTGTTTGACTGTCATTTGATTATTATCGCCTTTACATGGTCGGAAATCATTGCTTTTTCGGTATAAGTTAACGAGACTGGTACATTTCACAAATGAATAATTTTATATTTTATTTAAAGTTCGTTACTAATTTTCTAGATTTTAAAATCTAGACCATAACTTTCATGTTATTACATTTTTAGTCCTCTAACTTGCATTTTTCACATAAATTACTTAAAAATTCGGTTTTATAATCTCTTGGTTTGTATCCTTACCACATGTTAACCTATATTATTATATTAATAATTTAATATTTCCAGAACTTAAAATCAGTCACCGAGATTATGTTTTTGACAACTTTAGCCCTTGAGTTTGTGTGTCGACATATTTAGCATATTCATTCGGTTTCTCGGTTTTGGTCATACGAGTTGTGTTTTAACACAATCATGCTATGATTTACATTTTAAATCATTTATTATTATAATTTTATGAAATCAGAATTTAAGTTTCTATTTTGGCAAGGTTGGTCCCTATAGTTTTGTTTTAGTCGGTTTTAGCTCAAAAGTCGGTTTTTCTTGGTTTTAATCACAAGACTTAGATTTTTAGTATTTTATCTCATGTTTAAACTTGATAACTTTCTGAGTTTAAAAGTTTACCAAATCAGTACCTATATTTCGAGAATGTTACGTATGTAGTCCTTGTAGTTTTGTTTTTGAAGATTTTGGCACAATAGTTTGTTTGGTTAACTTTCTAACACAAGGTTATAGTTTTAACACCAAAATTAATTTATCAACTATAAAATACCTACATTTAAAATAATTTAGGTTTTCATAACGAAGACTTGGTAAAATCATAATCTATGTTACTTTTGATATATCTTTCGGTTAATATTCGGTTTACCCGATTTTGAATGGTTGAACTTTAAATATAGTTTATAAAATACAAGACCCTTATATTTTGATAGTTCTAGGTGTTGAGTGAACAATCATAGCATAAAATATAATAATATAGCACTAGAAAGTAAAGATGAACAAATGTTTTTCTCACAATGCTTTAGATTAGGATTTTTCAACTTTGAAGAGGCTTATCTCTTTGCACAGAGCTCTAAATGACTTGATTCCTTTCGATATGATTTCCCACGGGTCTTAACTACAATATATGTGAATCTCTCCGGGAGAGATGGATCTTAAGGCCTGGAGAGATGGTCAAACGAAAAGTATACGTAATCTGCCAGAAAACATTGTTGTAGGAAAACAAATGAGAAGGAGTACTTACAAGATATATTTCGACTGAGCAAGACCTGAACCAGGTAGGGGATTGAGTTAGAAAGATTTCCCAACTTGAATTAGGGTCATTGCATGTGTGAGTTAGGAGTTATGATAGTTTTAGTGAGGAAAGGTAGAGAGAAAAAGTGTGCCGAATTTTTGAGTTGTTTGCAAGAGTGAAAGAGAGATGAGAGAATGAGTGAGTGACGGAATGGAGGTCTTAATGGGATGATTTCCTGGTCACTTGAGTGTTCTTACAAGCCCATGCATTGCCCACATGGGTCTTGAGTGTGTAAGTAACAATGTAAGAGTTTAAGCATGGCATGTGTAAGACCAATGAAGCAAGCAAGCAAAGAGAGAGGGTGGGGTGTCATAGGTGCACGGTTTTGACCAGATTGTGGGGCCCTCTTTGACATCTTGCAAGGCTAGGAAGGATGCAAGGAAGATTAGGTTAGCTAAGTAGGTCATTAGGGGTTGATTCTTAATTAATTAGGGATAATCGGGTGTATAAAGATGATTAATGGGTGTTGGATGTTCATTTGGTGATTAGATGGTGTTATTTGTTGATTAAATTTTTATATTATGATTGTGTATGATTTGGTAAATCAATCTTTATTTCGTTAAATTGATTATGCATGTTTATTTTACGTTGTGCAGAGTTTGTCGTCTAGACATTGAAATTGTCATTTTTAATGTTAGAGTTTGTTCTTCGCGTTGGCTTGTGATTTTGCAAATTCTTATTGATTGTACATTAATTTGATATTTTTGATTTATACTTCTAATTAAAATGTAACCGTTTTAGGCAGTTTTAGGCTTGTATGCGATATAGTTGACAGTTTTAGCTTATCGAAATGTTTTTCGTGTAAACTATCAAATTGTTATTATATTGTATCCAAATAATATAAAACTTATATAAATATCAATTGATGAAATATATAAAAAATTTGGTCACCAATGGTCGGGATTAAAATGAACGAGTAAATTCGGGTTTTGACATATCAAACTATAACGTATCATATGAACCAAATATGGATTCAATTATGCATTGGACATGTCTAGACTTTTAAAGGATAGAAATGGATTTCATAAATGATCAATTAGATAAGGTGTCTTGGCTTACATGTTTCCGAGCACTAATATATATCAGGTTTCCAAGGGTTGTCACACAAAAGGTGCTATACTAAAACATTCATAACTTTCAGCTCGGGTGTCCGTTTCACGCCCACGAGTAACCAAAATAGCCGGGTCGTTCGTCACTGCCAAGAACAAGTTCGGCCCGAACTCTTCACTGTTCCCGGCCCGAACTTCATTTTCGGCCCGAACTTCAACCTCGGCCCGAACTTCAACCTCGGCCCGTACTCCGACCTCGGCCCAAACTCCGACATCGACCCGAACATCATCCTCGGCCCGAACACCGAACTTCTGCCAGAACACCACTTTGGCCCGAACATCCCACTTCGGCCCGAACACCACTTCAGCCCGAACATCCCTCTTCGGCCCGAACTCTTCAATATCCAAGATTGTGTGTCAAAAGGTGCTATACTAAAACATTCATAACTTTCAGCTCGGGTGTCCGTTTCACGCCCACGAGTAACCAAAATAACTGGTTCTTTCGTCGCTGCCAAGAACAAGTTCGGCCCGAACTCTTCACTGTTCCCGCCCCGAACTTCATTTTCAGCCCGAACTTCAACCTCGGCCCGAACTTCAACCTCGGCCCGAACTCCGACCTCGGCCCGAACTTCAACCTCGGCCCGAACATCATCCTCGGCCTGAACACCGAACTTCGGCCCGAACACCACTTCGGCCCGAACACCACTTCGGCCCGAACATCCCACTTCGGCCCGAACACCACTTCGGCCCAAACATCCCTCTTCGGCCCGAACTCTTCAATATCCAAGATTGTGTGACAAAAGGTGCTATACTAAAACATTCATAACTTTCAGCTCGGGTGTCCGTTTCACGCCCACGAGTAACCAAAATAGCCGGGTCGTTCGTCACTGCCAAGAACAAGTTCGGCCCGAACTCTTCACTATTCCCGGCCCGAACTTCATTTTCGGCCCGAACTTCAACCTCGTCCCGAACTTCAACCTCGGCTCGAACTCCGACCTCGGCCCGAACTTCAACCTCGGCCCGAACATCATCCTCGGCCCGAACACCGAACTTCGGCCCGAACACCACTTCGGCCCGAACATCCCACTTCGGCCCGAACACCACTTCAGCCCGAACATCCCTCTTCGGCCCGAACTCTTCAATATCCAAGATTGTGTGACAAAAGGTGCTATACTAAAACATTCATAACTTTCAGCTCGGGTGTCCGTTTCACGCCCACGAGTAACCAAAATAGCTGGTTCGTTCGTCACTGCCAAGAACAAGTTCGGCCCGAACTTTTCACTGTTCCCGGCCCGAACTTCATTTACGGCCCGAACTTCAACCTCGGCCTGAACTTCAACCTCGGCCCGAACTCCGACCTCGGCCCGAACTTCAACCTCGGCTCGAACATCATCGTCGGCCCGAACACCACTTTGGCCCGAACACCACTTTGGCCCGAACACCACTTCGGCCCGAACATCCCACTTCGGCCCGAACACCACTTCAGCCCGAACATCCCTCTTCGGCCCGAACTCTTCAATATCCAAGATTGTTTGACAAAAGGTGCTATACTAAAACATTCATAACTTTCAGCTCGGGTGTCCGTTTCACGCCCACGAGTAACCAAAATAGCTGGTTCATTCGTCACTGCCAAGAACAAGTTCGGCCCGAACTTTTCACTGTTCCCGGCCCGAACTTCATTTACGGCCCGAACTTCAACCTCGGCCTGAACTTCAACCTCGGCCCGAACTCCGACCTCGGCCCGAACTTCAACCTCGGCTCGAACATCATCGTCGGCCCGAACACCACTTCGGCCCGAACATCCCACTTCGGCCCGAACACCACTTCGGCCCGAACATCCCTCTTCGGCCCGAACTCTTCAATATCCAAGATTGTGTGACAAAAGGTGCTATACTAAAACATTCATAACTTTCAGCTCGGGTGTCCGTTTCACGCCCACGAGTAACCAAAATAGCCGGGTTGTTCGTCACTGCCAAGAACAAGTTCGGCCCGAACTCTTCACTGTTCCCAGCCCGAACTTCATTTTCGGCCCGAACTTCAACCTCGGCCCGAACTTCAACCTCGGCCCGAACTCCGACCTCGGCCCGAACTTCAACCTCGGCCCGAACATCATCCTCGGCCTGAACACCGAACTTCGGCCCGAACACCACTTCGGCCCGACCACCATTTCGGCCCGAACATCCCACTTCCGCCCGAACACCACTTCGGCCCAAACATCCCTCTTCGGCCCGAACTTTTCAATATCCAAAATTGTGTGATAAAAGGTGCTATACTAGAACATTCATAACTTTCAGCTCGGGTGTCCGTTTCACGCCCACGAGTAACCAAAATAGCTGGTTCGTTCGTCACTGCCAAGAACAAATTCGGCCCGAACTCTTCACTGTTCCCGGCCCGAACTTCATTTTCGGCCCGAACTTCAACCTCGGCCCGAACTTCAACCTCGGCCCGAACTCCGACCTCGGCCCGAACTTCAACCTCGGACCGAACATCATCCTCGGCCAGAACACCGAACTTCGGCCCGAACACCACTTCGGCCCGAACACCACTTCGGCCCGAACATCCCACTTCGGCACGAACATCCCTCTTCGGCCCGAACTCTTCAATATCCAAGATTGTGTGACAAAAGGTGCTATACTAAAACATTCATAACTTTCAGCTCGGGTGTCCGTTTCACGCCCACGAGTAAGCAAAATAGCTGGTTCGTTCGTCACTGCCAAGAACAAGTTCGGCCCGAACTCTTCACTGTTCCCGGCCCGAACTCTTCACTGTTCCCGGCCCGAACTTCATTTTCGGCCTGAACTTCAACCTCGGCCCGAACTTCAACCTCGGCCCGAACTCCGAACTCGGCCCGAACTTCAACCTCGGCCCGAACATCATCCTCGGCCCGAACATCAAACTTCGGCCCGAACACCACTTCCGCCCGAACACCACTTCGGCTCGAACATCCCACTTCGGCCCGAACACCACTTGGGCCCGAACATCCCTCTTCGGCCCTCTTCAATATCCAAGATTGTGTGACAAAAGGTGCTATACTAAAACATTCATAACTTTCAGCTCGGGTGTCCGTTTCACGCCCACGAGTAACCAAAATAGCTGGTTCGTTCGTCACTGCCAAGAACAAGTTCGGCCCGAACTTTTCACTGTTCCCGGCCCGAACTTCATTTACGGCCCGAACTACAACCTTGGCCTGAACTTCAACCTCGGCCCGAACTCCGACCTCGGCCCGAACTTCAACCTCGGCTCGAACATCATCGTCGGCCCGGACACCACTTCGGCCCGAACACCACTTCGGCCCGAACATCCCACTTCGGCCCGAACACCACTTCGGCCCGAACATCCCTCTTCGGCCCGAACTCTTCAATATCCAAGATTGTGTGACAAAAGGTGCTATACTAAAACATTCATAACTTTCAGCTCGGGTGTCCGTTTCACGCCCACGAGTAACCAAAATAGCCGGGTTGTTCGTCACTGCCAAGAACAAGTTCGGCCCGAACTTTTCACTGTTCCCGGCCCGAACTTCATTTACGGCCCGAACTACAACCTTGGCCTGAACTTCAACCTCGGCCCGAACTCCGACCTCGGCCCGAACTTCAACCTCGGCTCGAACATCATCGTCGGCCCGGACACCACTTCGGCCCGAACACCACTTCGGCCCGAACATCCCACTTCGGCCCGAACACCACTTCGGCCCGAACATCCCTCTTCGGCCCGAACTCTTCAATATCCAAGATTGTGTGACAAAAGGTGCTATACTAAAACATTCATAACTTTCAGCTCGGGTGTCCGTTTCACGCCCACGAGTAACCAAAATAGCCGGGTTGTTCGTCACTGCCAAGAACAAGTTCGGCCCGAACTCTTCACTGTTCCCGGCCCGAACTTCATTTTCGGCCCGAACTTCAACCTCGGCCCGAACTTCAACCTCGGCCCGAACTTCTACCTCGGCCCGAACATCATCCTCGGACCGAACACCGAACTTTGGCCCGAACACCACTTCGGCCCGAACACCACTTCGGACCGAACATCCCACTTCGGCCCGAACACCACTTCAGCCCGAACATCCCTCTTCAGCCCGAACTCTTCAATATCCAAGATTGTGTGACAAAAGGTGCTATACTAAAACATTCATAACTTTCAGCTCGGGTGTCCGTTTCACGCCCACGAGTAACCAAAATAACTGGTTCGTTCGTCACTGTCAAGAACAAGTTCGGCCCGAACTCTTCACTGTTCCCGCCCCGAACTTCATTTTCGGCCCGAACTTCAACCTCGGCCCGAACTTCAACCTCGGCCCGAACTCCGACCTCGGCCCGAACTTCAACCTCGGCCCGAACATCATCCTCGGCCTGAACACCGAACTTCGGCCCGAGCACCACTTCGGCCCGACCACCACTTCGGCCCGAACATCCCACTTCCGCCCGAACACCACTTCGGCCCAAACATCCCTCTTCGGCCCGAACTCTTCAATATCCAAAATTGTGTGACAAAAGGTGCTATACTAGAACATTCATAACTTTCAGCTCGGGTGTCCGTTTCACGCCCACGAGTAACCAAAATAGCTGGTTCGTTCGTCACTGCCAAGAACAAATTCGGCCCGAACTCTTCACTGTTCCCGGCCCGAACTTCATTTTCGGCCCGAACTTCAACCTCGGCCCGAACTTCAACCTCGGCCGGAACTCCGACCTCGGCCCGAACTTCAACCTCAGCCCCAACATCATCCTCGGCCCGAACACCGAACTTCGGCCCGAACACCACTTCGGCCCGAACATCCCACTTCGGCACGAACATCCCTCTTCGGCCCGAACTCTTCAATATCCAAGATTGTGTGACAAAAGGTGCTATACTAAAACATTCATAACTTTCAGCTCGGGTGTCCGTTTCACGCCCACGAGTAACCAAAATAGCCGGTTCGTTCGTCACTGCCAAGAACAAGTTCGGCCCGAACTCTTCACTGTTCCCGGCCCGAACTTCATTTTCGGCCCGAACTGCAACCTCGGCCCGATCTTCAACCTCGGCCCGAACTCCGACCTCGGCCCGAACTTCAACCTCGGCCCAAACATCATCCTCGGCGCGAACACCGAACTTCGGCCCGAACACCACTTCGGCCCGAACATCACTCTTCGGCCCGAACTCTTCAATATCCAAGATTGTGTGACAAAAGGTGCTATACTAAAACATTCATAACTTTCAGTTCGGGTGTCCGTTTCACGCCCACGAGTAAGCAAAATAGCTGGTTCGTTCGTCACTGCCAAGAACAAGTTCGGCCCGAACTCTTCACTGTTCCCGGCCCGAACTTCATTTTCGGCCCGAACTTCAACCTCGGCCCGAACTCCGACCTCGGCCCGAACTTCAACCTCGGCCCGAACAACATCCTCGGCCCGAACACCGAACTTCGGCCCGAACACCACTTCGGCCCGAACATCCCACTTCGGCCCGAACACCACTTCGCCCCAAACATCCCTCTTCGGCCCGAACTCTTCAATATCCAAGATTGTGTGACAAAAGGTGCTATACTAAAACATTCATAACTTTCAGCTCGGGTGTCCGTTTCACGCCCACGAGTAATAGCTGGTTCGTTCGTCACTGCCAAGAACAAGTTCGGCCCGAACTTTTCACTGTTCCCTGCCCGAACTTCATTTACGGCCCGAACTTCAACCTCGGCCCGAACTTCAACCTCGGCATGAACTCCGACCTCGGCCCGAACTTCAACCTCGGCCCGAACATCATCCTCGGCCCGAACACCACTTCGGCCCGAACACCACTTCGGCCCGAACATCCCACTTCGGCCCGAACACCACTTCGGCCCGAACATCCCTCTTCGGCCCGAACTCTTCAATATCCAAGATTGTGTGACAAAAGGTGCTATACTAAAACATTCATAACTTTCAGCTCGGGTGTCCGTATCACGCCCACGAGTAACCAAAATAGCTGGGTCGTTCGTCACTGCCAAGAACAGTTCGGCCCAAACTCTTCACTGTTCCCGCCCCGAACTTCATTTTCGGCCCGAACTTCAACCTCGGCCCGAACTTCAACCTCGGCCCGAACTCCGACCTCGGCCCGAACTTCAACCTCGGCCCGAACAACATCTCGGCCCGAACACCGAACTTCGGCCCGAACACCACTTCGGCCCGAACATCCCACTTCGGCCCGAACACCACTTTGGCCCGAACATCCCTCTTCGGCCCGAACTCTTCAATATCCAAAATTGTGTGACAAAATGTGCTATACTAGAACATTCATAACTTTCAGCTCGGGTGTCCGTTTCACGCCCACGAGTAACCAAAATAGCTGGTTCGTTCGTCACTGCCAAGAACAAATTCGGCTCGAACTCTTCACTGTTCCCGGCCCGAACTTCATTTTCGGCCCGAACTTCAACCTCGGCCCGAACATCATCCTCGGCCCGAACAGCGAACTTCGGCCCGAACACCACTTCGGCCCGAACACCACTTCGGCCCGAACACCACTTCAGGCCGAACATCCCTCTTCGGCCCGAACTCTTCAATATCCAAGATTGTGTGACAAAAGGTGCTATACTAAAACATTCATAACTTTCAGCTCGGGTGTCCGTTTCACGCCCACGAGTAACCAAAATAGTTGGTTCGTTCGTCACTGCCAAGAACAAGTTCGACCCGAACTTTTCGCTGTTCCCGGCCCGAACTTCATTTACGGCCCGAACTTCAACCTCGGCCCGAACTTCAACCTCGGCCCGAACATCATCCTCGGCCCGAACACCATTTCGGACCGAACACCACTTCGGCCCGAACACCACTTCGGCCCGAACATCCCACTTCGGCCCGAACACCACTTCGGCCCGAACATCCCTCTTCGGCCCGAACTCTTCAATATCCAAGATTGTGTGACAAAAGGTGCTATACTAAAACATTCATAACTTTCAGCTCGGGTGTCCGTTTCACGCCCACGAGTAACCAAAATAGCTGGTTCGTTCGTCACTGCCAAGAACAAGTTCGGCCCGAACTTTTCACTGTTCCCGGCCCGAACTTCATTTACGGCCCAAACTTCAACCTTGGCCTGAACTTCAACCTCGGCCCGAACTCCGACCTCGGCCCGAACTTCAACCTCGGCTCGAACATCATCGTCGGCCCGAACGCCACTTCGGCCCGAACACCACTTCGGCCCGAACATCCCACTTCGGCCCGAACACCACTTCGGCCCGAACATCCCTCTTCGGCCCGAACTCTTCAATATCCAAGATTGTGTGACAAAAGGTGCTATACTAAAACATTCATAACTTTCAGCTCGGGTGTCCGTTTCACGCCCACGAGTAACCAAAATAGCCGGGTTGTTCGTCACTGCCAAGAACAAGTTCGGCCCGAACTCTTCACTGTTCCCGGCCCGAACTTCATTTTCGGCCCGAACTTCAACCTCGGCCCGAACTTCAACCTCGGCCCGAACTCCGACCTCGGCCCGAACTTCTACCTCGGCCCGAACATCATCCTCGGCCCGAACACCGAACTTTGGCCCGAACACCACTTCGGCCCGAACACCACTTCGGACCGAACATCCCACTTCGGCCCGAACACCACTTCAGCCCGAACATCCCTCTTCAGCCCGAACTTTTCAATATCCAAGATTGTGTGACAAAAGGTGCTATACTAAAACATTCATAACTTTCAGCTCGGGTGTCCGTTTCACGCCCACGAGTAACCAAAATAACTGGTTCGTTCGTCACTGCCAAGAACAAGTTCGGCCCGAACTCTTCACTGTTCCCACCCCGAACTTCATTTTCGGCCCGAACTGCAACCTCGGCCCGAACTTCAACCTCGGCCCGAACTCCGACCTCGGCCCGAACTTCAACCTCGGCCCGAACATCATCCTCGGCCTGAACACCGAACTTTGGCCCGAACACCACTTCGGCCCGACCACCACTTCGGCCCGAACATCCCACTTCGGCCCGAACACCACTTCGGCCCGAACATCCCTCTTCGGCCCGAACTCTTCAATATCCAAGATTGTGTGACAAAAGGTGCTATACTAAAACATTCATAACTTTCAGCTCGAGTGTCCGTTTCACGCCCACGAGTAACCAAAATAGCCGGGTTGTTCGTCACTGCCAAGAACAAGTTCGGCCCGAACTCTTCACTGTTCCCGGCCCGAACTTCATTTTCGGCCCGAACTTCAACCTCGGCCCGAACTTCAACCTCGGCCCGAACTCCGACCTCGGCCCGAACTTCTACCTCGGCCCGAACATCATCCTCGGCCCGAACACCGAACTTTGGCCCGAACACCACTTCGGCCCGAACACCACTTCGGACCGAACATCCCACTTCGGCCCGAACACCACTTCAGCCCGAACATCCCACTTCAGCCCGAACTCTTCAATATCCAAGATTGTGTGACAAAAGGTGCTATACTAAAACATTCATAACTTTCAGCTCGGGTGTCCGTTTCACGCCAACGAGTAACCAAAATAACTGGTTCGTTCGTCACTGCCAAGAACAAGTTCGGCCCGAACTCTTCACTGTTCCCGCCCCGAACTTCATTTTCGGCCCGAACTTCAACCTCGGCCCGAACTTCAACCTCGGCCCGAACTCCGACCTCGGCCCGAACTTCAACCTCGGCCCGAACATCATCCTCGGCCTGAACACCGAACTTCGGCCCGAACACCACTTCGGCCCGACCACCACTTCGGCCCGAACATTCCACTTCCGCCCGAACACCACTTCGGCCCAAACATCCCTCTTCGGCCCGAACTCTTCAATATCCAAAATTGTGTGACAAAAGGTGCTATACTAGAACATTCATAACTTTCAGCTCGGGTGTCCGTTTCACGCCCACGAGTAACCAAAATAGCTGGTTCGTTCGTCACTGCCAAGAACAAATTCGGCCCGAACTCTTCACTGTTCCCGGCCCGAACTTCATTTTCGGCCCGAACTTCAACCTCGGCCCGAACTTCAACCTCGGCCCGAACTCCGACCTCGGCCCGAACTTCAACCTCAGCCCCAACATCATCCTCGGCCCGAACACCGAACTTCGGCCCGAACACCACTTCGGCCCGAACATCCCACTTCGGCACGTACATCCCTCTTCGGCCCGAACTCTTCAATATCCAAGATTGTGTGACAAAAGGTGCTATACTAAAACATTCATAACTTTCAGCTCGGGTGTCCGTTTCACGCCCACGAGTAACCAAAATAGCTGGTTCGTTCGTCACTGCCAAGAACAAGTTCGGCCCGAACTCTTCACTGTTCCCGGCCCGAACTTCATTTTCGGCCCGAACTGCAACCTCGGCCCGATCTTCAACCTCGGCCCGAACTCCGACCTCGGCCCGAACTTCAACCTCGGCCCAAACATCATCCTCGGCGCGAACACCGAACTTCGGCCCGAACACCACTTCGGCCCGAACATCACTCTTCGGCCCGAACTCTTCAATATCCAAGATTGTGTGACAAAAGGTGCTATACTAAAACATTCATAACTTTCAGTTCGGGTGTCCGTTTCACGCCCACGAGTAAGCAAAATAGCTGGTTCGTTCGTCACTGCCAAGAACAAGTTCGGCCCGAACTCTTCACTGTTCCCGGCCCGAACTTCATTTTCGGCCCGAACTTCAACCTCGGCCCGAACTCCGACCTCGGCCCGAACTTCAACCTCGGCCCGAACAACATCCTCGGCCCGAACACCGAACTTCGGCCCGAACACCACTTCGGCCCGAACATCCCACTACGGCCCGAACACCACTTCGCCCCGAACATCCCTCTTCGGCCCGAACTCTTCAATATCCAAGATTGTGTGACAAAAGGTGCTATACTAAAACATTCATAACTTTCAGCTCGGGTGTCCGTTTCACGCCCACGAGTAATAGCTGGTTCGTTCGTCACTGCCAAGAACAAGTTCGGCCCGAACTTTTCACTGTTCCCTGCCCGAACTTCATTTACGGCCCGAACTTCAACCTCGGCCCGAACTTCAACCTCGGCCTGAACTCCGACCTCTGCCCGAACTTCAACCTCGGCCCGAACATCATCCTCGGCCCGAACACCACTTCGGCCCAAACACCACTTCGGCCCGAACATCCCACTTCGGCCCGAACACCACTTCGGCCCGAACATCCCTCTTCGGCCCGAACTCTTCAATATCCAAGATTGTGTGACAAAAGGTGCTATACTAAAACATTCATAACTTTCAGCTCGGGTGTCCGTTTGACGCCCACGAGTAACCAAAATAGCTGGGTCGTTCGTCACTGCCAAGAACAGTTCGGCCCGAACTCTTCACTGTTCCCGCCCCGAACTTCATTTTCGGCCCGAACTTCAACCTCGGCCCGAACTTCAACCTCGGCCCGAACTCCGACCTCGGCCCGAACTTCAACCTCGGCCCGAACATCATCTCGGCCCGAACACCGAACTTCGGCCCGAACACCACTTCGGCCCGAACATCCCACTTCGGCCCGAACACCACTTCGGCCCGAACATCCCTCTTCGGCCCGAACTCTTCAATATCCAAAATTGTGTGACAAAATGTGCTATACTAGAACATTCATAACTTTCAGCTCGGGTGTCCGTTTCACGCCCACGAGTAACCAAAATAGCTGGTTCGTTCGTCACTGCCAAGAACAAATTTGGCTCGAACTCTTCACTGTTCCCGGCCCGAACTTCATTTTCGGCCCGAACTTCAACCTCGGCCCGAACATCATCCTCGGCCCGAACAGCGAACTTCGGCCCGAACACCACTTCGGCCCGAACACCATTTCGGCCCGAACACCACTTCAGGCCGAACATCCCTCTTCGGCCCGAACTCTTCAATATCCAAGATTGTGTGACAAAAGGTGCTATACTAAAACATTCATAACTTTCAGCTCGGGTGTCCGTTTCACGCCCACGAGTAACCAAAATAGTTGGTTCGTTCGTCACTGCCAAGAACAAGTTCGACCCGAACTTTTCGCTGTTCCCGCCCCGAACTTCATTTACGGCCCGAACTTCAACCTCGGCCCGAACTTCAACCTCGGCCCGAACATCATCCTCGGCCCGAACACCATTTCGGACCGAACACCACTTCGGCCCGAACATCCCACTTCGGCCCGAACACCACTTCGGCCCGAACATCCCTCTTCGGCCCGAATTCTTCAATATCCAAGATTGTGTGACAAAAGGTGCTATACTAAAACATTCATAACTTTCAGCTCGGGTGTCCGTTTCACGCCCACGAGTAACCAAAATAGCTGGTTCGTTCGTCACTGCCAAGAACAAGTTCGGCGCGAACTCTTCACTGTTCCCGGCCCGAACTTCATTTTCGGCCCGAACTTCAACCTCGGCCCGAACTCCGACCTCGGCCCGAACATCACCCTCGGCCCGAACACCGAACTTCGGCCCGAACACCACTTCGGCCCGAACATCCCACTTCGGCCCGAACACCACTTCGGCCCGAACATCCCTCTTCGGCCCGAACTCTTCAATATCCAAGATTGTGTGACAAAAGGTGCTATACTAAAGCATTCATAACTTTCAACTCGGGTGTCCGTTTCACGCCCACGAGTAACGAAAATAGCTGGTTCGTTCGTCACTGCCAAGAACAAGTTCGGCCCGAACTCTTCACTGTTCTCGGCCCGAACTTCAACCTCGGCTCGAACTTCAACCTCGGCCCGAACTCCGACCTCGGCTCGAACTTCAACCTCGGCCCGAACATCATCCTCGGCCCGAACACCGAACTTCGGCCCGAACACCTCTTCGGCCCGAACACCACTTCGGCCCGAACATCCCACTTCGGCCTGAACACCAATTCGGCCCGAACATCCCTCTTCGGCCCGAACTCTTCAATATCCTAGATTGTGTGACAAAATGTGCTATACTAAAACATTCATAACTTTCAGCTCGGGTGTCCGTTTCACGCCCACGAGTAACCAAAATAGCAGGTTCGTTCGTCACTGCCAAGAACAAGTTCGGCCCGAACTCATCAATGTTCCCGGCCCGAACTTCATTTTCGGCCCGAACTTCAACCTCGGTCTGAACTTCAACCTTGGCCCGAACTCCGACCTCGGCCCGAATTTCAACCTCGGCCCGAACATCATCCTCGGCCCGAACACCGAACTTCGGCCCGAACACCACTTCGGCCCGAAAACCACTTCGGCCCGAACATCCCACTTCGGCCCGAACACCACTTCGGGCCGAACATCCCTCTTCGGCCCGAATTCTTCAATATCCAAGATTGTGTGACAAAAGGTGCTATACTAAAACATTCATAACTTTCAGCTCGGGTGTCCGTTTCACGCCCAAGAGTAACCAAAATAGCTGGTTCGTTCGTCACTGCCAAGAACAAGTTCGGCCCGAACTCTTCACTGTTCCCGGCCCGAACTTCATTTTCGGCCCGAACTTCAACCTCGGCCCGAACTCCGACATCGGCCCGAACTTCAACCTCGGCCCGAACATCATCCTCGGCCCGAACACCGAACTTCCGCCTGAACACCACTTCGGCCCGAACACCACTTCGGCCCGAACATCCCACTTCGGCCCGAACACCACTTCGGCCCGAACATACCTCTTCGGCCCGAACTCTTCAATATCCAAGATTGTGTGACAAAAGGTGTTATACTAAAACATTCATAACTTTCAGCTCGGGTGTCCGTTTCACGCCCAAGAGTAACCAAAATAGCTGGTTCGTTCATCACTCCAAGAACAAGTTCGGCCCGAACTCTTCACTGTTCCCGGGCCGAAAGGCCCGAACTTCATTTTCGGCCCGAACTTCAACCTCGGCCCGAACTTCAACCTCGGCCCGAACTCCGACCTCGGCCCGAACTTCAACCTCGGCCCGAACATCATCTCGGCCCGAACACCGAACTTCGGCCCGAACACCACTTCGGCCCGAACATCCCACTTCGGCCCGAACACCACTTCGGCCCGAACATCCCTCTTCGGCCCGAACTCTTCAATATCCAAAATTGTGTGACAAAATGTGCTATACTCGAACATTCATAACTTTCAGCTCGGGTGTCCGTTTCACGCCCACGAGTAACCAAAATAGCTGGTTCGTTCGTCACTGCCAAGAACAAATTCGGCTCGAACTCTTCACTGTTCCCGGCCCGAACTTCATTTTCGGCCCGAACTTCAACCTCGGCCCGAACATCATCCTCGGCCCGAACAGCGAACTTCGGCCCGAACACCACTTCGGCCCGAACACCACTTCGGCCCGAACACCACTTCAGGCCGAACATCCCTCTTCGGCCCGAACTCTTCAATATCCAAGATTGTGTGACAAAAGGTGCTATACTAAAACATTCATAACTTTCAGCTCGGGTGTCCGTTTCACGCCCACGAGTAACCAAAATAGTTGGTTCGTTCGTCACTGCCAAGAACAAGTTCGACCCGAACTTTTCGTTGTTCCCGGCCCGAACTTCATTTACGGCCCGAACTTCAACCTCGGCCCGAACTTCAACCTCGGCCCGAACATCATCCTCGGCCCGAACACCATTTCGGACCGAACACCACTTCGGCCCGAACATCCCACTTCGGCCCGAACACCACTTCGGCCCGAACATCCCTCTTCGGCCCGAACTCTTCAATATCCAAGATTGTGTGACAAAAGGTGCTATACTAAAACATTCATAACTTTCAGCTCGGGTGTCCGTTTCACGCCCACGAGTAACCAAAATAGCTGGTTCGTTCGTCACTGCCAAGAACAAGTTCGGCGCGAACTCTTCACTGTTCCCGGCCCGAACTTCATTTTCGGCCCGAACTTCAACCTCGGCCCGAACTCCGACCTCGGCCCGAACATCACCCTCGGCCCGAACACCGAACTTCGGCCCGAACACCACTTCGCCCCGAACATCCCACTTCGGCCCGAACACCACTTCGGCCCGAACATCCCTCTTCGGCCCGAACTCTTCAATATCCAAGATTGTGTGACAAAAGGTGCTATACTAAAACATTCATAACTTTCAACTCGGGTGTCCGTTTCACGCCCACGAGTAACGAAAATAGCTGGTTCGTTCGTCACTGCCAAGAACAAGTTCGGCCCGAACTCTTCACTGTTCTCGGCCCGAACTTCAACCTCGGCTCGAACTTCAACCTCGGCCCGAACTCCGACATCGGCTCGAACTTCAACCTCGGCCCGAACATCATCCTCGGCCCGAACACCGAACTTCGGCCCGAACACCTCTTCGGCCTGAACACCACTTCGGCCCGAACATCCCACTTCGGCCTGAACACCAATTCGGCCCGAACATCCCTCTTCGGCCCGAACTCTTCAATATCCAAGATTGTGTGACAAAATGTGCTATACTAAAACATTCATAACTTTCAGCTCGGGTGTCCGTTTCACGCCCACGAGTAGCCAAAATAGCAGGTTCGTTCGTCACTGCCAAGAACAAGTTCGGCCCGAACTCATCAATGTTCCCGGCCCGAACTTCATTTTCGGCCCGAACTTCAACCTCGGTCTGAACTTCAACCTTGGCCCGAACTCCGACCTCGGCCCGAATTTCAACCTCGGCCCGAACATCATCCTCGGCCCGAACACCGAACTTCGGCCCGAACACCACTTCGGCCCGAAAACCACTTCGGCCCGAACATCCCACTTCGGCCCGAACACCACTTCGGGCCGAACATCAATTCTTCAATATCCAAGATTGTGTGACAAAAGGTGCTATACTAAAACATTCATAACTTTCAGCTCGGGTGTCCGTTTCACGCCCAAGAGTAACCAAAATAGCTGGTTCGTTCGTCACTGCCAAGAACAAGTTCGGCCCGAACTCTTCACTGTTCCCGGCCCGAACTTCATTTTCGGCCCGAACTTCAACCTCGGCCCGAACTTCAACCTCGGCCCGAACTCCGACATCGGCCCGAACTTCAACCTCGGCCCGAACATCATCCTCGGCCCGAACACCGAACTTCCGCCTGAACACCACTTCGGCCCGAACACCACTTCGGCCCGAACATCCCACTTCGGCCCGAACACCACTTCGGCCCGAACATACCTCTTCGGCCCGAACTCTTCAATATCCAAGATTGTGTGACAAAAGGTGTTATACTAAAACATTCATAACTTTCAGCTCGGGTGTCCGTTTCACGCCCAAGAGTAACCAAAATAGCTGGTTCGTTCATCACTCCAAGAACAAGTTCGGCCCGAACTCTTCACTGTTCCCGGCCCGAACTTCATTTTCGGCCCGAACTTCAACCTCGGCCCGAACTTCAACGTCGGCCCGAACTCCGACCTCGGCCCGAACTCCGACCTCGACCCGAACATCATCCTCGGCCCGAACACCGAACTTCGGCCCGAACACCACTTCGGCCCGAACATCCCTCTTCGGCCCGAACTCTTCAATATCCAAGATTGTGTGACAAAAGGTGTTATACTAAAACATTCATAACTTTCAGCTCGGGTGTCCGTTTCACGCCCAAGAGTAACCAAAATAGCTGGTTCGTTCGTCACTGCCAAGAACAAGTTCGGCCCGAACTCTTCACTGTTCCCGGCCCGAACTTCATTTTCGGCCCGAACTTCGACCTCGGCCCGAACTTCAACCTCGGCCCGAACTCCGACCTCGGCCCGAACTCCGACCTCGACTCGAACATCATCCTCGGCCCGAACACCGAACTTCGGCCCGAACACCACTTCGGCCCCAACACCACTTCGGCCTGAACATCCCACTTCGGCCCGAACACCACTTCGGCCTGAACATCCCTCTTCGGCCCGAACTCTTCAATATCCAAGATTGTGTGACAAAAGGTGCTATACTAAAACATTCATAACTTTCAGCTCGTGTGTCCGTTTCACGCCCACGAGTAACCAAAATAGGTGGTTCGTTCGTCACTGCCAAGAACAAGTTCGGCCCGAACTCTTCACTGTTCCCGGCCCGAACTTCATTTTCGGCCCGAACTTCAACCTCGGCCCGAACTTCAACCTCGGCCCGAACTCCGACGTCGGCCCGAACATCATCCTCGGCCCGAACACCGAACGTCGGCCTGAACACCACTTCGGCCCGAACACCACTTCGGCCCGAACATCCCACTTCGGCCCGAACACCACTTCGGCCCGAACATCCCTCTTCGGCCCGAATTCTTCAATATCCAAGATTGTGTGACAAAATGTGCTATACTAAAACATTCATAATTTTCAGCTCGGGTGTCCGTTTCACGCCCACGAGTTACCAAAATAGCTGGGTCGTTCGTCACTGCCAAGAACAGTTCGGCCCGAACTCTTCACTGTTCCCGCCCCGAACTTCATTTTCGGCCCGAACTTCAACCTCGGCCCGAACTTCAACCTCGGCCCGAACTCCGACCTCGGCCCGAACTTCAACCTCGGCCCGAACCTCATCTCGGCCCGAACACCGAACTTCGGCCCGAACACCACTTCGGCCCGAACATCCCACTTCGGCCCGAACACCACTTCGGCCCGAACATCCCTCTTCGGCCCGAACTCTTCAATATCCAAAATTGTGTGACAAAATGTGCTATACTAGAACATTCATAACTTTCAGCTCGGGTGTCCGTTTCACGCCCACGAGTAACCAAAATAGCTGGTTCGTTCGTCACTGCCAAGAACAAATTCGGCTCGAACTCTTCACTGTTCCCGGCCCGAACTTCATTTTCGGCCCGAACTTCAACCTCGGCCCGAACATCATCCTCGGCCCGAACAGCGAACTTCGGCCCGAACACCACTTCGGCCCGAACACCACTTCAGGCCGAACATCCCTCTTCGGCCCGAACTCTTCAATATCCAAGATTGTGTGACAAAAGGTGCTATACTAAAACATTCATAACTTTCAGCTCGGGTGTCCGTTTCACGCCCACGAGTAACCAAAATAGTTGGTTCATTCGTCACTGCCAAGAACAAGTTCGACCCGAACTTTTCGCTGTTCCCGGCCCGAACTTCATTTACGGCCTGAACTTCAACCTCGGCCCGAACTTCTACCTCGGCCCGAACATCATCCTCGGCCCGAACACCATTTCGGACCGAACACCACTTCGGCCCGAACATCCCACTTCGGCCCGAACACCACTTCGGCCCGAACATCCCTCTTCGGCCCGAACTCTTCAATATCCAAGATTGTGTGACAAAAGGTGCTACACTAAAACATTCATAACTTTCAGCTCGGGTGTCCGTTTCACGCCCACGAGTAACCAAAATAGCTGGTTCGTTCGTCACTGCCAAGAACAAGTTCGGCGCGAACTCTTCACTGTTCCCGGCCCGAACTTCATTTTCGGCCCGAACTTCAACCTCGGCCCGAACTCCGACCTCGGCCCGAACATCACCCTCGGCCCGAACACCGAACTTCGGCCCGAACACCACTTCGGCCCGAACATCCCACTTCGGCCCGAACACCACTTCGGCCCGAACATCCCTCTTCGGCCCGAACATCCCTCTTCGGCCCGAACTCTTCAATATCCAAGATTGTGTGACAAAAGGTGCTATACTAAAACATTCATAACTTTCAACTCGGGTGTCCGTTTCACGCCCACGAGTAACGAAAATAGCTGGTTCGTTCGTCACTGCCAAGAACAAGTTCGGCCCGAACTCTTCACTGTTCTCGGCCCGAACTTCAACCTCGGCTCGAACTTCAACCTCGGCCCGAACTCCGACCTCGGCTCGAACTTCAACCTCGGCCCGAACATCATCCTCGGCCCGAACACCGAACTTCGGCCCGAACACCTCTTCGGCCCGAACACCACTTCGGCCCGAACATCCCACTTCGGCCTGAACACCAATTCGGCCCGAACATCCCTCTTCGGCCCGAACTCTTCAATATCCAAGATTGTGTGACAAAATGTGCTATACTAAAACATTCATAACTTTCAGCTCGGGTGTCCGTTTCACGCCCACGTGTAACCAAAATAGCAGGTTCGTTCGTCACTGCCAAGAACAAGTTCGGCCCGAACTCATCAATGTTCCCGGCCCGAACTTCATTTTCGGCCCGAACTTCAACCTCGGTCTGAACTTCAACCTTGGCCCGAACTCCGACCTCGGCCCGAATTTTAACCTCGGCCCGAACATCATCCTCGGCCCGAACACCGAACTTCGGCCCGAACACCACTTCGGCCCGAAAACCACTTCGGCCCGAACATCCCACTTCGGCCCGAACACCACTTCGGGCCGAACATCCCTCTTCGGCCCGAATTCTTCAATATCCAAGATTGTGTGACAAAAGGTGCTATACTAAAACATTCATAACTTTCAGCTCGGGTGTCCGTTTCACGCCCAAGAGTAACCAAAATAGCTGGTTCGTTCGTCACTGCCAAGAACAAGTTCGGCCCGAACTCTTCACTGTTCCCGGCCCGAACTTCATTTTCGGCCCGAACTTCAACCTCGGCCCGAACTTCAACCTCGGCCCGAACTCCGACATCGGCCCGAACTTCAACCTCGGCCCGGACATCATCCTCGGCCCGAACACCGAACTTCCGCCTGAACACCACTTCGGCCCGAACACCACTTCGGCCCGAACATCCCACTTCGGCCCGAACACCACTTCGGCCCGAACATACCTCTTCGGCCCGAACTCTTCAATATCCAAGATTGTGTGACAAAAGGTGTTATACTAAAACATTCATAACTTTCAGCTCGGGTGTCCGTTTCACGCCCAAGAGTAACCAAAATAGCTGGTTCGTTCATCACTCCAAGAACAAGTTCGGCCCGAACTCTTCACTGTTCCCGGCCCGAACTTCATTTTCGGCTCGAACTTCAACCTCGGCCCGAACTTCAACCTCGGCCCGAACTCCGACCTCGGCCCGAACTCCGACCTCGACCCGAACATCATCCTCGGCCCGAACACCGAACTTCGGCCCGGACACCACTTCGGCCCGAACATCCCTCTTCGGCCCGAACTCTTCAATATCCAAGATTGTGTGACAAAAGGTGTTATACTAAAACATTCATAACTTTCAGCTCGGGTGTCCGTTTCACGCCCAAGAGTAACCAAAATAGCTGGTTCGTTCGTCACTGCCAAGAACAAGTTCGGCCCGAACTCTTCACTGTTCCCGGCCTGAACTTCATTTTCGGCCCGAACTTCGACCTCGGCCCGAACTTCAACCTCGGCCCGAACTCCGACCTCGGCCCGAACTCCGACCTCGACCCGAACATCATCCTCGGCCCGAACACCGAACTTCGGCCCGAACACCACTTCGGCCCCAACACCACTTCGGCCTGAACATCCCACTTCGGCCCGAACACCACTTCGGCCTGAACATCCCTCTTCGGCCCGAACTCTTCAATATCCAAGATTGTGTGACAAAAGGTGCTATTCTAAAACATTCATAACTTTCAGCTCGTGTGTCCGTTTCACGCCCACGAGTAACCAAAATAGCTGGTTCGTTCGTCACTGCCAAGAACAAGTTCGGCTCGAACTCTTCACTGTTCCCGGCCCGAACTTCATTTTCGGCCCGAACTTCAACCTCGGCCCGAACTCCGACCTCGGCCCGAACATCACCCTCGGCCCGAACACCGAACTTCGGCCCGAACACCACTTCGGCCCGAACATCCCACTTCGGCCCGAACACCACTTCGGCCCGAACATCCCTCTTCGGCCCGAACTCTTCAATATCCAAGATTGTGTGACAAAAGGTGCTATACTAAAACATTCATAACTTTCAACTCGGGTGTCCGTTTCACGCCCACGAGTAACGAAAATAGCTGGTTCGTTCGTCACTGCCAAGAACAAGTTCGGCCCGAACTCTTCACTGTTCTCGGCCCGAACTTCAACCTCGGCTCGAACTTCAACCTCGGCCCGAACTCCGACATCGGCTCGAACTTCCAAGAACAACCTGAACATCATCCTCGGCCCGAACACCGAACTTCGGCCCGAACACCTCTTCGGCCCGAACACCACTTCGGCCCGAACATCCCACTTCGGCCTGAACACCAATTCGGCCCGAACATCCCTCTTCGGCCCGAACTCTTCAATATCCAAGATTGTGTGACAAAATGTGCTATACTAAAACATTCATAACTTTCAGCTCGGGTGTCCGTTTCACGCCCACGAGTAACCAAAATAGCAGGTTCGTTCGTCACTGCCAAGAACAAGTTCGGCCCGAACTCATCAATGTTCCCGGCCCGAACTTCATTTTCGGCCCGAACTTCAACCTCGGTCTGAACTTCAACCTTGGCCCGAACTCCGACCTCGGCCCGAATTTCAACCTCGGCCCGAACATCATCCTCGGCCCGAACACCGAACTTCGGCCCGAACACCACTTCGGCCCGAAAACCACTTCGGCCCGAACATCCCACTTCGGCCCGAACACCACTTCGGGCCGAACATCCCTCTTCGGCCCGAATTCTTCAATATCCAAGATTGTGTGACAAAAGGTGCTATACTAAAACATTCATAACTTTCAGCTCGGGTGTCCGTTTCACGCCCAAGAGTAACCAAAATAGCTGGTTCGTTCGTCACTGCCAAGAACAAGTTCGGCCCGAACTCTTCACTGTTCCCGGCCCGAACTTCATTTTCGGCCCAAACTTCAACCTCGGCCCGAACTTCAACCTCGGCCCGAACTTCAACCTCGGCCCGAACTCCGACATCGGCCCGAACTTCAACCTCGGCCCGAACGTCATCCTCGGCCCGAACACCGAACTTCCGCCTGAACACCACTTCAGCCCGAACACCACTTCGGCCCGAACATCCCACTTCGGCCCGAACACCACTTCGGCCCGAACATACCTCTTCGGCCCGAACTCTTCAATATCCAAGATTGTGTGACAAAAGGTGTTATACTAAAACATTCATAACTTTCAGCTCGGGTGTCCGTTTCACGCCCAAGAGTAACCAAAATAGCTGGTTCGTTCATCACTCCAAGAACAAGTTCGGCCCGAACTCTTCACTGTTCCCGGCCCGAACTTCATTTTCGGCCCGAACTTCAACCTCGGCCCGAACTTCAACCTCGGCCCGAACTCCGACCTCGGCCCGAACTCCGACCTCGACCCGAACATCATCCTCGGCCCGAACACCGAACTTCGGCCCGAACACCACTTCGGCCCGAACATCCCTCTTCGGCCCGAACTCTTCAATATCCAAGATTGTGTGACAAAAGGTGTAATACTAAAACATTCATAACTTTCAGCTCGGGTGTCCGTTTCACGCCCAAGAGTAACCAAAATAGCTGGTTCGTTCGTCACTGCCAAGAACAAGTTCGGCCCGAACTCTTCACTGTTCCCGGCCCGAACTTCATTTTCGGCCCGAACTTCGACCTCGGCCCGAACTTCAACCTCGGCCCGAACTCCGACCTCGGCCCGAACTCCGACCTCGACCCGAACATCATCCTCGGCCCGAACACCGAACTTCGGCCCGAACACCACTTCGGCCCCAACACCACTTCGGCCTGAACATCCCACTTCGGCCCGAACACCACTTCGGCCTGAACATCCCTCTTCGGCCCGAACTCTTCAATATCCAAGATTGTGTGACAAAAGGTGCTATACTAAAACATTCATAACTTTCAGCTCGTGTGTCCGTTTCACGCCCACGAGTAACCAAAATAGGTGGTTCGTTCGTCACTGCCAAGAACAAGTTCGGCCCGAACTCTTCACTGTTCCCGGCCCGAACTTCATTTTCGGCCCGAACTTCAACCTCGGCCCGAACTTCAACCTCGGCCCGAACTCCGACGTCGGCCCGAACATCATCCTCGGCCCGAACACCGAACGTCGGCCTGAACACCACTTCGGCCCGAACACCACTTCGGCCCGAACATCCCACTTCGGCCCGAACACCACTTCGGCCCGAACATCCCTCTTCGGCCCGAATTCTTGAATATCCAAGATTGTGTGACAAAATGTGCTATACTAAAACATTCATAACTTTCAGCTCGGGTGTCCGTTTCACGCCCACGAGTAACCAAAATAGCAGGTTCGTTCGTCATTGCCAAGAACAAGTTCGGCCCGAACTCATCAATGTTCCCCGCCCGAACTTCATTTTTGGCCCGAACTTCAACCTCGGTCCGAACTTCAACCTCGGCCCGAACTCCGACCTCGGCCCGAATTTCAACCTCGGCCCGAACATCATCCTCGGCCCGAACACCGAACTTCGGCCCGAACACCACTTCGGCCCGAACACCACTTCGGCCCGAACATCCCACTTCGGCCCGCACACCACTTCGGGCCGAACATCCCTCTTCGGCCCGAATTCTTCAATATCCAAGATTGTGTGACAAAAGGTGCTATACTAAAACATTCATAACTTTCAGCTCGGGTGTCCGTTTCACGCCCACGAGTAACCAAAATAGCTGGTTCGTTCGTCACTGCCAAGAACAAGTTCAGCCCGAACTCTTCACTGTTCCCGGCCCGAACTTCATTTTCGGCCCGAACTTCAACCTCGGGGCCATCGATATGAGTTATGGACATGTAGTGGTTATAACGGTTCAATGGCCTTGATTATGGGTTTTGGACACCTATTACTTGTAAAATGCATATCTATAGGCTATCGGACATGGCTACTAGTTATAATGGTTCAAGGGCCATCAGTATCAGTTATGGACATCTAGTTGTTATAATGGTTCAAGGACCATGGTTATGGGTTACGGACACCTATTACTTGTAAATGGATATCTATAGGCTATTGGTCCTGGCTAGTAGTTATAATGGTTCAAGGGCCATCAGTATTAGTTATGGACATTTAGTGGTTATAATGGTTCAAGGGCCATCAGTATCAGTTATGGACATCTAGTTGTTATAATGGTTCAAGAACCATGGTTATGGGTTATGGACACCTATTACTTGTAAAATGGACATCTGTAGGCTATTGGTCATGGCTATTAGTTATAATGGTTCAAGGGCCATCAGTATCAGTTATGGACATCTAGTTGATATAATGGTTCAAGGACCATGGTTATGTGTTACGGACACCTATTACTTATAAATGGATATCTATAGGCTATTGGTCATGGCTAGTAGTTATAATGGTCCAAGGGCCATCGATATGAGTTATGGACATGTAGTGGTTATAATGGTTCAATGGCCTTGGTTATGGGCTATGGACACCAATTACTTGTAAAATGGATATCTATAGGCTATCGGTCATGGCTACTAGTTATAATGGTTCAAGGGCCATCAGTATCAGTTATGGACATCTAGTGGTTATAGTGGTTCAAGAACCATGGTTATGGGTTATGGACACCTATTACTTGTAACATGGATATCTGTAGGCTATTGGCATGGCTAGTAGTTATAATGGTTCAAGGGCCCTCAGTTGCAGTTATGGACATCTATTGGTTATAATGGTTCAAGGACCATGGTTATGGGTTATGCACGCCTATTACTTGTAAAATGCATATCTATAGGCTATTGCTCATGGCTAGTAGTTATAATGGTTCAAGGGCCATCGATATGAGTTGTGGACATTTAGTGGTTATAATGGTTCAAGGACCATGGTTATGGGTTATGGACACCTATTTCTTGTAAAATGGGTATCTGTAGGCTATTGGTCATGGCTAGTAGTTATAATGGTTCAAGGACCATCGGTATCAGTTATGGAATCTAGTGGTTATAATTGCTCAAGGGCCGTGGGTATGGGTTATGCACACCTATTACTTGTAAAATGCATATCTATAGGCTATTGCGCATGGCTAGTAGTTATAATGGTTCAAGGGCCATCAGTATCAGTTATGGACATCTAGTGGTTATATGGTTCAAGGACCATTGTTATGGGTTATGCACACCTATTACTTGTAAAATGGATATCTATAAGTCATGGCTAGTAGTTATAATGGTTCAAGGGCCATCGATATGAGTTATGGACATGTAGTGGTTATAATGGTTCAATGGCCTTGGTTATGGGTTATGGACACCTATTACATGTAAAATGGATATCTAAAGGCTATCGGTCATGGCTACTAGTTATAATGGTTCAAGGGCCATCAGTATCAGTTATGGACATCTAGTGGTTATAATGGTTCAAGGGCCATCAGTATCAGTTATGGACATCTAGTTGGTATAATGGTTCAAGAACCAAGGTTATGGGTTATGGACACCTATTACTTGTAAAATGGATATCTGTAGGCTATTGGTCATGGCTTGTAGTTATAATGGTTCAAGGGCCATCGATATGAGTTATGGACGTCTAGTGGTTATAATGGTTCAAGGACCATGGTTATGGGTTATATGCACACCTATTACTTGTAAAATGCATATCTATAGGCTATCGGTCATGGCTACTAGTTATAATGGTTCAAGGGCCATCAGTATCAGTTATGGACATCTAGTTGTTATAATGGTTCAAGGACCATGGTTACGGGTTACGGACACCTATTACTTGTAAATGGATATCTATAGGCTATTGGTCATGGCTAGTAGTTATAATGGTCCAAGGGCCATCGATATGAGTTATGGACATGTAGTGGTTATAATGGTTCAATGGCCTTGATTATGGGTTATGGACACCTATTACTTGTAAAATGCATATCTATAGGCTATCGGTCATGGCTACTAGTTATAATGGTTCAAGGGCCATCAGTATCAGTTATGGACATCTAGTGGTTATAATGGTTCAAGGGCCATCCGTATCAGTTATGGACATCTAGTTGGTATAATGGTTCAAGAAGCATGGTTATGGGTTATAGACACCTATTACTTGTAAAATGGATATCTGTAGGCTATTGGTCATGGCTAGTAGTTATATTGGTTCAAGGGCCATCAGTATCAGTTATGGACATCTAGTTGTTATAATGGTACAAGAACCATGGTTATGGGTTATGGACACCTATTACTTGTAACATGGATATCTGTAGGCTGTTGGACATGGCTAGTAGTTATAATGGTTCAAGGGCCGTCAGTATCAGTTATGGACATCTATTGGTTATAATGGTTCAAGGAACATGGTTATGGGTTATGGACACCTATTACTTGTAAAATGTATATATATAGGCTATTGGTCATGGCTTGCGGTTATAATGGTTCAAGGGTCATCGATATGAGTTATGGACGTCTTGTGGTTATAATGGTTCAAGGACCATGGTTATGGGTTATATGCACACCTATTTCTTGTAAAATGCATATCTATAGGCTATCGGTCATGGCTACTAGTTATAATGGTTCAGGGGCCATCAGTATCAGTTATGGACATCTAGTTGGTATAATGGTTCAAGAACCATGGTTATGGGTTATGGACACCTATTACTTGTAAAATGGATATCTGTAGGATATTGGTCATGGCTAGTAGTTATATTGGTTCAAAGGCCATCAGTATCAGTTTTTTTTTTGGGTAAAGGGGATTACCCTGGCTAAGTATATTAATCACAAAATAAGTACATAGGAATGTGACAGGCAGTCACATTGACCTCAAGCAGAAGCTTGACCAACCAAGACAAAGTTTAAGACATGCCATAACCAAACTACAAAACCACGATAAACCAAACAACTAACCAAAAACAAGTAACTAAAACAAACACCGATCTATGTAATTGGGTCTGGGATCTTCCAGCTAGTTAACAGCCGTTGAATGTCAACCGTCTTCTTCTTGAACTTTAATGTCATCAGTTTTAACCGGACGGTGGCAATAATCTCATCACATAGTTGCATATGCGTCTTGGACTTCTTCCTGAACAATCTAGCATTTCTCTCTAACCAGATATAATAAGTAGTAGCTCCAACCATTATACGAGAGATAACACTTTTTGCTGATCTTCCTCTAGACAATGGGGTAAGGTAATCAATAATATCAGCTAATCTAGGAGCAATCATGTCCATCCCCCCAAGCAATCTGATTTTAACCCAAACCTGCAAAGAGTATGTGCATTCAAAAAATAGATGAGGGTGGGAGTCTTGCACAAGACCACATAGAGGGCACCGTAAAGAGGCAATATCCGTATCATGGTGGATATCCCATTGTTGCAACATATCTTGAGTTTTTAAGCGGTTGTTCATAACTAGCCACATATGAAAAGCATGTCTAGGGATACAATGAGGGAACCAAACGACATCTTTCCAAGGGACCTCAACCTCCCTTGATCGGATAGAATTCCAGGCTAGGTAGACCGAGAAAGCCTGAGAAGACCCATTGAGGTCTAACCAACCTACATCGTCCTTATGATCTGGAATAATTTGAGGTACCGGGATACTAGTAAATTCCGGAAACCTAGCATACCAATCACTTGGCCAAGTCCAATTATTATCATTAATCAAATCCGACACCATATCAAGGGGGGAAAACCCAGCTCTAGTGATATCTCTGTTAGTGAGGAATTGAAAGATTGGACTAGCCATGCTCCATTTGTCAAACCAAATGGAAGTAGATTTCCCATCACGTATCGTATGCCATATAAAAGGCCTAACTTTGTTTCTTAATTGGAGCAACTTCCTCCAAGACCAGCTCATAGAACCCATAATGGGGATGTCCCAAAAACTTCTACCCCGCAACTTATACGAATGAATCCATTGGACCCATAACGACTCCTTGTTAGTCACTATACTCCAGATATGGTAAGTCATTAGGGCAGCATTAAAGTCTTTGATACGACGAATACCAAGACCGCCTTCAGATTTTGGTTTGCACACTACCTCCCAAGAGACTTTTGCTTTACCCTTCTTCATTTCGCCTTGACACCATAGAAACCCTCGCATTAGTTGCTCGAGCTCATGAGTAATACGGGTTGGGAGAGTAAAAACTGAAGCCCAATAGATATGTAAATTAGATAGCACTGATATGATCAGTTGTAGCCGCCCCGCAAAAGATAGGAATTTATTCTTCCAATCATTTATGCGATTCCGCATCTTTTCTATCAGGCCTTTACAGTCACGAAAAAGTAATCTTGTAGAGATCAAAGGCACTCCAAGATATTTAACCGGGAGACTTCCTTCCTCAAACGGCATTGAAAGGAGAATTGCATCTCGGGTAATTGTGGGGACGTTACAGAAAAACACCGTACTTTTAGGAATGCTAGGAACAAGCCCGGATACTTCTTTAAACTCATTCAACGCATCCAAAATCAGATTAGCAGAATTTAGATTACCTCGAGAAAAAATGAAAAGATCATCAGCAAAACATAGGTTAACAATCTTTTGTTTCTCACAGCCTTTGTGATAACCAAAATCCGTGCTTGAAGTAACTCTACGTTTGATAATAAGAGAAAGAACCTCCATAACAAGAGTAAAAAGGTATGGAGACATGGGGTCACCCTGTCTCAAGCCTCTTTTACCCCTAAACCAGCCATGGACCTCTCCATTTATACAAATGGAAAAAGAGGGAGATGTAACACATTCCAAAATCCACATGATCATTTTAGGAGGAAAACCAAAACCAATTAAGATAGAGTGTAGAAACTTCCAATCAACAGTATCATAAGCTTTCTGGATATCAATTTTGAAAGCACATCGAGGGGGACCAGAATTTCTATGATAATTATGCAAAAGTTCTTGAGTGAGGAGTATGTTATCTGAAATTCGTCTACCAGGAATGAATGCTGATTGATTTACGCCCACAATATCACTAAGAACATCAGTGATGCGATTTGTAAGAATTTTGCTGATACACTTATAAATTACATTGCAGCAGGATATTGGCCTAAAATCAGTCGTCTTTGAAGGGGTTGGGATCTTTGGAATCATAGCTAGAATCGTATGATTTATTTCTTTTAGTAGCTTGCCGTTTGCAAAAAAATCCCGAACCGCACAACACACTTCCTCACCAATAATGTCCCAAGACTTTTTAAAGAAACCAGCTGTGAAGCCATCAGGTCCCGGGGCTTTATCATTGCCAATAGAAAAGAGAGACTTTTTAATTTCAGAATTGCTTACATCCCTAACCATAAACTCAGCCTTTTGGCTATTAATAGTGTTGTGAAACAGCTCCTGAGTATCAAGGGTGGACACTTGGCCCGCAATTCCAAGGAAATTTTGGTAATGTTTAACAAAAATTGGAGCGATTTCCTTACCTTCATGCATAGTAGTGCCCTCAAAAATAGCATCTATACGATTCCTGTGGCATCTACCCTTGACCACATTGTGGAAATAAGCTGAATTTGAGTCCCCAACTCGTAACCATTCGATTTTAGATTTTTGTTTAAGGAAACGTTCCTCATCTAAAACCGCGGCCTTATACGCAAGAAGATAATGGGCTTCCTCTTCCCGAAGCTTAGGACAATGGGGGTTTTTATCAAGGGCAGATTGAACCTCATCTAGCTCAACCCGAAGGAATTTTACTTTGGAGTGTAGATTACCTTGGTCCTTTAAGAGCCTTCGCAAAGGGGGTTTCATAGCTTTAAGGTGTTTTACCACCCGATACATTGCACAACCTGTGATTCTCTCCGACCAAGCCCCACCAACAATATTACGAAATTCAGGTTTGTCTGCAAGAAAATTAAAAAATTTAAAGGGCTTGGGTTTGAACTTCATAACATTCGGGATTTTCAAGATACAAGGGGTGTGATCGGAAATACGATATGGCTGGAAAATGCCAATAGAGTCCGGGAATAAGTCAATGAAAACTTGATTCCCCATAATTCGATCAATCTTCTTTAAAATACCATCTAAACCCTGCGGTTTTTGGTTCCAAGTAAAATGAAGGCCCGTACTATTAATATCCATAACAGCCATATCATAGACACACTCTTGGAATTCCCGCATAGCAATATGAGGCTGGTACCCACCACATGAGTGATCTTCTAGATTTAGGGCTGCATTAAAGTCACCAAGAATAGCCCAAGGTTTATTCGACATAAGCTGGCTATGCCCCACTAGATTTTGCCATAAACTCCTCCTTTCTATGTATGAGGTGGCAGCATACACGAAAGAACAAAAGAAAGACTTTCTATCAGATTTAGTAACCACTTGCACATGTATAACCTGGTTTGTTTGAGCTAGAGTCATAACATCTAACACCCTCTCATCCCAACCAAGAATAATGCGGGTACCTTTATCACACAAAGACCCATTAGATGTCCAATTCCAACTTGCACAAACTTTCTTACATACATCATAAACATCCGCAACATTCACATGAGATTCTAGAATTGCACAAATACTAAGATTGTTATCATGAACTATTTGACGAACCTCATCTTGTTTAGGGGGCTGGTTCAAACCCCTAATATTCCAAGAAGCGAGACTAAACATTAAGAACATGTGAATAGGGAGTGCTTGCCCCCTTGTTTTTAGCATTGCCCGCCAAAAAATTTGTAGTATCATTTGTGTTTTCTTCCACTTCATCTTCTTCATCCTCCATATCACTTAACGAATCAAACCCATTTGATGTAGGAATATTAGCATAGGTGTTCAATTTATGAAAAACAGTAGGTTTAGCCTGATGTTGAGAACTCCCAACATCACCTATACTATTACTGCTCCCCTTTGCTTTATGGCCAACAATAGGTGTAACATGGTGTTTATGATTACCATTTACACTATTACTGTTAGCCTTTCCATAATCAAAGAGTATAGCATTCGGGACCTCATTGCGATCAATAGGTGTAGCATTCTCTACACTATTACTGGTCGCACTTGTATTCCCACTATCTCTCTTCTTATGGACACCTTCACAACCAATAGGTGCAGCATAATGGATATCATTATCTACACTATTACTGGTTGTGTTCGGTAGTTTAGCATTAACAGCCCCTTCCGAATCAGATTTTGAGCTCCCCTTTGGTCTATACTGAAAATTAGATCGAGCTTTAAATCGTTTTTTGTTCCCCACGAGCTGGTATCCGTCATCATCTTGTTCTACTTCCCTCTCTTTGGGTTTAACGTTTTTAGGACAGCCCTCAATACTATGACCAAAAATTTTGCATATTGAACACCTCGGAGGTTTCCATTCGTATTCAAGACTAATAACTTCCTTCGAATAATCAGATCCTTCAAGGGAAGGGATTGCCACAGACAACGTGGATCTAAGCTCATCTTTAGAGCTGACTTCAATGAGGGCTCTAGCAAAATTACTTCTACCCCAAGATTCCGAGCAGATTGTACTTGTGTAGGCATCCAACATTTTTGGTGTGCCAATCTTTGTAGCAATGATACTAAGACCATCAGCTGTAAACGCAGCCAATGGAACATCATGGAATTTCACCCAGATCGGAACTTTAGTAAGATCTTCCTTTGTTAGAGTGGTATTTGGAGTCCACTCATTTAAGATAATGGGGTTATTTCGGATCATCCAAGGACCATGTTCCAATACATCTTCTAATCCTTTGTGGGAGTCAAATTTGAAAAAGAAGAACCCTTTTGCATTCATCATTACCCGATTGAGACCAAACTTTGTCCAAACGTTTTTTACATAATACTCTACAATCGGGAAGGCAATCCGTTTGCCTAAGAAGTAACCATAAAGGGTATTTGAGAACCTGTTTGCAACTTCCTTAACTGATTCTATTGGAATCATGACATCTACATCATCATTTGACTTTTCAGAGACAAGTTTACGAAAATTAACCTTAGAAACATCAGTATTCTTGTTTATTACTGCAGCATAGGATGGTTTAGGTTGGGGTTCATTAGAGACAACAGCTGATTGATTGGACACAACCGCATAACTTGGTTTAGGTTGCGATTCATTGGACACAACAGCTGGTTTAGGTATCTTAGTACCAACATCCGAGGGGCATTCACTCACTTTACTTGTAGTAGGACCTGTATTAGACATCAAGTCTCCATCATGAGATGTGGATCGTACCACAGAATCCACCGGGTTACCACGCAAAGCATTACGGGACTTTAGAATATTCCCGTTCTTGCCAATAATCTTGCCATCTATGTTTTTCAATTTTGCAGCAAAGTTTGAAGGTTTTTGACCCGTATCGTTTGTAGCAGGGGCCATAGCAACCAACAAAGTTAAAGCATGCAGCCAAGAAAACCCTAGGCGCAGCCTTAAGAAATAATCACCAATCCGCAAGAACTAAAAAAAATAAAAAGAAGCAGCCGCAATATTGTTATGATCTTTCAGCGCTAACTATAAACAGCAATCCAAGAGGAAACTCGAATTGAAACAAAAATCCCAGCCGCAATATGAACCAATAAGAAATAAACACAATATGAATCTTCAATTAAATTGCCGCTAAGAATCCAGCCGCAATATGAACCAATAATAAAAAACAAGCACGAATTATGGAATAAAATAAAACCCTTGCTGAAACAAATCTTCACCAATTAGGATTTCAACAATTCGTGAATGTAGAAAACCAGGAATAAACAATTAATTCCTACGAGGAATTTAATTGCGCTTACGTAAATTGAAGAACAACCAATCGCCGCTAATTCAACAATTCGAGAAAGAAGAAAAAACAGCCGCTAGGGTGAATCGCCAAAAACGCCAAAAACCTTAGAGAGGAAAAGTCAACAAGTCAACTTCCATCCACAGTTGTCCGCCTCCATCAGTATCAGTTATGGACATCTAGTTGTTATAATGGTTCAAGAACCATGGTTATGGGTTATGGACACCTATTACTTGTAACATGGATATCTATAGGCTATTGGACATGGCTAGTAGTTATAATGGTTCAAGGGCCGTCAGTATCAGTTATGGACATCTATTGGTTATAATGGTTCAAGGAACATGGTTATGGGTTATGGACATCTATTACTTGTAAAATGGATATATATAGGCTATTGGTCATGGCTTGTAGTTATAATGGTTCAAGGGCCATCGATATGAGTTATGGACGTCTAGTGGTTATAATGGTTCAAGGACCATGGTTATGGGTTATATGCACACCTATTACTTGTAAAATGCATATCTATAGGCTATCGGTCATGGCTACTAGTTATAATGGTTCAAGGGCCATCAGTATCAGTTATGGACATCTAGTTGTTATAATTGTTCAAGGACCATGGTTACGGGTTACGGACACCTATTACTTGTAAATGGATATCTATAGGCTATTGGTCATGGCTAGTAGTTATAATGGTCCAAGGGCCATCGATATGAGTTATGGACATCTAGTGGTTATAATGGTTCAATGGCCTTGATTATGGGTTATGGACACCTATTACTTGTAAAATGCATATCTATAGGCTATCAGTCATGGCTACTAGTTATAATGGTTCAAGGGCCAGCAGTATCAGTTATGGACATCTAGTTGTTATAATGGTTCAAGGACCATGGTTATGGGTTACGGACACCCATTACTTGTAAATGGATATCTATAGGCTATTGGTCATGGCTAGTAGTTATAATGGTTCAAGGGCCATCAGTATTAGTTATGGACATTTAGTGGTTATAATGGTTCAAGGGCCATCAGTATCAGTTATGGACATCTAGTTGTTATAATGGTTCAAGAACCATGGTTATGGGTTATGGACACCTATTACTTCTAAAATGGATATATGTAGGCTATTTGTCATGGCTAGAAGTTATAATGGTTTATGGGCCATCAATATCAGTTATGGATATCTAGTTGTTATAATGGTTCAAGGACCATGGTTATGGGTTACGGGCACCTATTACTTGTAAATGGATATATATAGGCTATTGGTCATGGCTAGTAGTTATAATGGTTCAAGGGCCATCGATATGAGTTATGGACGTCCAGTGGTTATAATGGTTCAAGGACCATGGTTATGGGTTATGGACACCTATTACTTGTAAATGGATATCTATAGGCTATTGGTCATGGCTAGTAGTTATAATGGTCCAAGGGCCATCGATATGAGTTATGGACATGTAGTGGTTATAATGGTTCAATGGCCTTGATTATGGGTTTTGGACACCTATTACTTGTAAAATGCATATCTATAGGCTATCGGTCATGGCTACTAGTTATAATAGTTCAAGGGCCATCAGTATCAGTTATGGACATCTAGTTGTTATAATGGTTCAAGAACCATGGTTATGGGTTATGGACACCTATTACTTGTAACATGGATATCTGTAGGCTATTGGACATGGCTAGTAGTTATAATGGTTCAAGGGCCGTCAGTATCAGTTATGGACATCTATTGGTTATAATGGTTCAAGGAACATGGTTATGGGTTATGGACACCTATTACTTGTAAAATGGATATATATAGGCTATTGGTCATGGCTAGTAGTTATAATGGTTCAAGGACCATCGATATAAGTTATGGACGTCTAGTGGTTATAATGGTTCAAGGACCATGGTTATGGGTTATGCACACCTATTACTTGTAAATGGATATCTAAGGGTCCAAGGGCCAAGGGCCATCGATATGAGTTATGGACATGTAGTGGTTATAATGGTTCAATGGCCTTGATTATGGGTTTTAGACACCTATTACTTGTAAAATGCATATCTATAGGCTATCGGTCATGGCTACTAGTTATAATGGTTCAAGGGCCATCAGTATCAGTTATGGACATCTAGTTGTTATAATGGTTCAAGGACCATGGTTATGGGTTACAGACACCTATTACTTGTAAATGGATATCTATAGGCTATTGGTCCTGGCTAGTAGTTATAATGGTTCAAGGGCCATCAGTATTAGTTACGGACATTTAGTGGTTATAATCGTTCAAGGGCCATAAGTATCAGTTATGGACATCTAGTTGTTATAATGGTTCAAGAACCATGGTTATGGGTTATGGACACCTATTACTTGTAAAATGGATATCTATAGGCTATTGGTCATGGCTAGTAGTTATAATGTTTCAAGGGCCATCAGTAACAGTTATGGACATCTAGTTGTTATAATGGTTCAAGGACCATGGTTATGGGTTACGGACACCTATTACTTGTAAATGGATATCTATAGGCTATTGGTCATGGCTAGTAGTTATAATGGTCCAAGGGCCATCGATATGAGTTATGGACATGTAGTGGTTATAATGGTTCAATGGCCTTGGTTATGGGCTATGGACACCAATTACTTGTAAAATGGATATCTATAGGCTATCGGTCATGGCTACTAGTTATAATGGTTCAAGGGCCATCAGTATCAGTTATGGACATCTAGTGGTTATAGTGGTTCAAGAACCATGGTTATGGGTTATGGACACCTATTACTTGTAACATGGATATCTGTAGGCTATTGGCATGGCTAGTAGTTATAATGGTTCAAGGGCCCTCAGTTGCAGTTATGGACATCTATTGGTTATAATGGTTCAAGGACCATGGTTATGGGTTATGCACGCCTATTACTTGTAAAATGCATATCTATAGGCTATTGCTCATGGCTAGTAGTTATAATGGTTCAAGGGCCATCGATATGAGTTGTGGACATTTAGTGGTTATAATTGTTCAAGGACCATGGTTATGGGTTATGGACACCTATTTCTTGTAAAATGGGTATCTGTAGGCTATTGGTCATGGCTAGTAGTTATAATGGTTCAAGGACCGTCGGTATCAGTTATGGGCATCTAATGGTTATAATTGTTCAAGGGCCGTGGGTATGGGTTATGCACACCTATTACTTGTAAAATGCATATCTATAGGCTATTGCGCATGGCTAGTAGTTATAATGGTTCAAGGGCCATCAGTATCAGTTATGGACATCTAGCGGTTATATGGTTCAAGGACCATTGTTATGGGTTATGGACACCTATTACTTGTAAAATGGATATCTATAAGTCATGGCTAGTAGTTATAATGGTTCAAGGGCCATCGATATGAGTTTTTTTTTGGGTAAAGGGTTCACCCTGGCTAAAATATATTAATCACAAAAAGAACTACATAGGAATGTGACAGACGGCCACATTGACCTCAAGCAAAAGCTTGAAACAACAAAGACAGAGTTTATGACATGCCATAAACAAAGCTAAGACCATCTAGAACTAGCAACAACCTCACAAAACAGACTTTCGCTCAAAAAAAGCCAAAAGAAAACATAAAAGCATAGCACCGAACTAAACAATCAAATCCGGGATCTTCCAGTTGTCTAGCATCCGCTGAACATCAACTGTCTTCTTCTTAAACTTCAAAGTCATCAGTTTTAACCGAACAGTAGCAATAATTTCATCACACAACTGCATGTGCGGTTTATACTTCTTTCTGAACAACCTAGCATTTCGCTCTAACCAAATGTAATAGGTAGTAGCTCCCAACACGATACGGGACACAACACTCTTAGCCGATCTACCTTTGGACATTGGAATTATGTAATCAGTTATAGCAGCAAAATTTGGAGCAATGTTGTCCATCCCCCCAAGCAATCTGATTTTTATCCAAACCTGCGAAGAATATAAGCATTCAAAGAAAAGGTGGGCATGAGAATCAGGCACAAGATCACATAGAGGGCACCGGAATGAGTCAATATCAATATCATGATGAACATCCCATTGTTTCAGCATATCTTGAGTTTTTAGACGGTTGTTCATAACAAGCCACATATGAAAAGCATGCCGAGGGACACAATGAGAGAACCACACAACGTTTTTCCAAGTGACCTCAATCTCCCTAGATCTGATAGAGTTCCAAGCTAGATTTACCGAGAAAGGCTGAAAGGACCCATTTAAATCAATCCACACTACCTTGTCCTTTTGATCCGTGACCAGCTGGGGAACCGGAACACTAGTAATCTCATGGAGCCGTGCATACCAATCAGTAGGCCACATCCAACTATTACCAGTAATTACATCAGACACCATATCCTTGGCAGTAAAACCAGCTCGAGTAATATCTCTATGCGAAAGGAACTGAAATAACGGACAAGCCATACTCCACTTATCAAACCAAATAGAAGTAGATTTCCCATCACGGATAACATGCCAAATAAAAGGTCTGATAATTCTTCGCAACTGAAGTAGCTTCCTCCAAGACCAGCTCATGGAGCCCGTACACGGTACCTCCCAAAAATTCCGACCCCGCAACTTATAGGAATGAATCCATTTCACCCAAAGAGATTCCTTATTTGAAACTATACCCCAAATATTATAAGCCATTAGGGCAGTATTAAAATCTTTAATACGGCGTATACCGAGCCCCCCCTCAGACTTTGGCTTGCAAACTATCTCCCAAGAAACTTTGGCATTTCCCTTCTTCATTTCACCTTGACACCACAGAAACCCCCGCATTAATTTCTCAAGCTCCTGGATGATTCGGGTCGGAAGGATAAAAACCGAAGCCCAATAAATATGAATATTAGAAAGCACTGAAATAATCAGTTGGAGGCGGCCTGCAAACGAAAGAAATTTATTCTTCCAATCATTTATGCGGTTCAGCAGCTTTGCCATCGATATGAGTTATGGACATGTAGTGGTTATAATGGTTCAATGGCCTTGATTATGGGTTTTGGACACCTATTACTTGTAAAATGCATATCTATAGGCTATCGGTCATGGCTACTAGTTATAATAGTTCAAGGGCCATCAGTATCAGTTATGGACATCTAGTTGTTATAATGGTTCAAGAACCATGGTTATGGGTTATGGACACCTATTACTTGTAACATGGATATCTGTAGGCTATTGGACATGGCTAGTAGTTATAATGGTTCAAGGGCCGTCAGTATCAGTTATGGACATCTATTCGTTATAATGGTTCAAGGAACATGGTTATGGGTTATGGACACCTATTACTTGTAAAATGGATATATATAGGCTATTGGTCATGGCTAGTAGTTATAATGGTTCAAGGGCCATCGATATGAGTTATGGACGTCTAGTGGTTATAATGGTTCAAGGACCATGGTTATGGGTTATGCACACCTATTAATTGTAAATGGATATCTAAGGGTCCAAGGGCCAAGGGCCATCGATATGAGTTATGGACATGTAGTGGTTATAATGGTTCAATGGCCTTGATTATGGGTTTTGGACACCTATTACTTGTAAAATGCATATCTATAGGCTATCGGACATGGCTACTAGTTATAATGGTTCAAGGGCCATCAGTATCAGTTATGGACATCTAGTTGTTATAATGGTTCAAGGACCATGGTTATGGGTTACGGACACCTATTACTTGTAAATGGATATCTATAGGCTATTGGTCCTTGCTAGTAGTTATAATGGTTCAAGGGCCATCAGTATTAGTTATGGACATTTAGTGGTTATAATGGTTCAAGGGCCATCAGTATCAGTTATGGACATCTAGTTGTTATAATGGTTCAAGAACCATGGTTATGGGTTATGGACACCTATTACTTGTAACATGGATATCTGTAGGCTATTGGACATGGCTAGTAGTTATAATGGTTCAAGGGCCGTCAGTATCAGTTATGGACATCTATTGGTTATAATGGTTCAAGGAACATGGTTATGGGTTATGGACACCTATTACTTGTAAAATGGATATATATAGGCTATTGGTCATGGCTAGTAGTTATAATGGTTCAAGGGCCATCGATATGAGTTATGGACGTCTAGTGGTTATAATGGTTCAAGGACCGTGGTTATGGGTTATGCACACCTATTACTTGTAAATGGATATCTAAGGGTCCAAGGGCCAAGGGCCATCGATATGAGTTATGGACATGTAGTGGTTATAATGGTTCAATGGCCTTGATTATGGGTTTTGGACACCTATTACTTGTAAAATGCATATCTATAGGCTATCGGTCATGGCTACTAGTTATAATGGTTCAAGGGCCATCAGTATCAGTTATGGACATCTAGTTGTTATAATGGTTCAAGGACCATGGTTATGGGTTACGGACACCTATTACTTGTAAATGGATATCTATAGGCTATTGGTCCTGGCTAGTAGTTATAATGGTTCAAGGGCCATCAGTATTAGTTACGGACATTTAGTGGTTATAATGGTTCAAGGGCCATCAGTATCAGTTATGGACATCTAGTTGTTATAATGGTTCAAGAACCATGGTTATGGGTTATGGACACCTATTACTTGTAAAATGGATATCTATAGGCTATTTGGTCATGGCTAGTAGTTATAATGGTTCAAGGGCCATCAGTATCAGTTATGGACATCTAGTTGTTATAATGGTTCAAGGACCACGGTTTTGGGTTACGGACACCTATTACTTGTAAATGGATATCTATAGGCTATTGGTCATGGCTAGTAGTTATAATGGTCCAAGAGCCATCGATATGAGTTATGGACATGTAGTGGTTTAATGGTTCAATGGCCTTGGTTATGGGCTATGGACACCAATTACTTGTAAAATGGATATCTATAGGCTATCGGTCATGGCTACTAGTTATAATGGTTCAAGGGCCATCAGTATCAGTTATGGACATCTAGTGGTTATAGTGGTTCAAGAACCATGGTTATGGGTTATGGACACCTATTACTTGTAACATGGATATCTGTAGGCTATTGGCATGGCTAGTAGTTATAATGGTTCAAGGGCCCTCAGTTGCAGTTATGGACATCTATTGGTTATAATGGTTCAAGGACCATGGTTATGGGTTATGCACGCCTATTACTTGTAAAATGCATATCTATAGGCTATTGCTCATGGCTAGTAGTTATAATGGTTCAAGGGCCATCGATATGAGTTATGGACATTTAGTGGTTATAATGGTTCAAGGACCATGGTTATGGGTTATGGACACCTATTTCTTGTAAAATGGGTATCTGTAGGCTATTAGTCATGGCTAGTAGTTATAATGGTTCAAGGACCATCGGTATCAGTTATGGGCATCTAGTGGTTATAATTGTTCAAGGGCCGTGGGTATGGGTTATGCACACGTATTACTTGTAAAATGCATATCTATAGGCTATTGCGCATGGCTAGTAGTTATAATGGTTCAAGGGCCATCAGTATCAGTTATGGACATCTAGTGGTTATATGGTTCAAGGACCATTGTTATGGGTTATGGACACCTATTACTTGTAAAATGGATATCTATAAGTCATGGCTAGTAGTTATAATGGTTCAAGGGCCATCGATATGAGTTATGGACATGTAGTGGTTATAATGGTTCAATGGCCTTGATTATGGGTTTTGGACACCTATTACTTGTAAAATGCATATCTATAGGCTATCGGTCATGGCTACAAGTTATAATGGTTCAAGGGCCATCAGTATCAGTTATGGACATCTAGTTGTTATAATGGTTCAAGGACCATGGTTATGGGTTACGGACACATATTACTTGTAAATGGATATCTATAGGCTATTGGTCCTGGCTAGTAGTTATAATGGTTCAAGGGCCATCCGTATTAGTTATGGATATTTAGTGGTTATAATGGTTCAAGGGCCATCAGTATCAGTTATGGACATCTAGTTGTTATAATGGTTCAAGAACCATGGTTATGGGTTATGGACACCTATTACTTGTAAAATGGACATCTGTAGGCTATTGGTCATGGCTAGTAGTTATAATGGTTCAAGGGCCATCCATATCAGTTACGGACATCTAGTGGTTATAATGGTTCAAGGACCATGGTTATGGGTTATGGACACCAATTACTTGTAAAATGGATATCTATAGGCTATCGGTCATGGCTACTAGTTATAATGGTCCAAGGGCCATCGATATGAGTTATGGGCATGTAGTGGTAATAATGGTTCAATGGCCTTGATTATGGGTTTTTGACACCTATTACTTGTAAAATGCATATCTATAGGCTATCGGTCATGGCTACTAGTTATAATAGTTCAAGGGCCATCATTATCAGTTATGGACATCTAGTTGTTATAATGGTTCAAGAACCATGGTTATGGGTTATGGACACCTATTACTTGTAAAATGGATATCTGTAGGCTATTGGTCATGGCTAGTAGTTATAATGGTTCAAGGGCCATCAGTATCAGTTATGGACATCTAGTAGTTATAATGGTTCAAGGACCATGGTTATGGGTTATGGACACCTATTACTTGTAAAATGGAAGCTATTGGTCATGGCTAGTAGTTATAATGGTTCAAGGGCCATCGATATGAGTTATGGACATGTACTGGTTATAATGGTTCAATGGCCTTGGTTATGGGTTATGGATACCCATTACTTGTAATATGCATATCTATAGGCTATCGGTCATGGCTACTAGTTATAATGGTTCAAGGGCCATCAGTATCAGTTATGGACATCTAGTTATAATGGTTCAAGGGCCATCAGTGTCAGTTATGGACATCTAGTTGTTATAATGGTTCAAGAACCATGGTTATGGGTTATGGACACCTATTACTTGTAAAATGGACATCTGTAGGCTATTGGTCATGGCTAGTAGTTATAATGGTTCAAGGGCCATCAGTATCAGTTATGGACATCTAGTTGTTATAATGGTTAAAGGACCATGGTTATGGGTTACGGACACCTATTACTTGTAAATGGATATCTATAGGCTATTGGTCATGGCTAGTAGTTATAATGGTTCAAGGGCCATCAGTATTAGTTATGGACATTTAGTGGTTATAATGGTTCAAGGGCCATCAGTATCAGTTATGGACATCTAGTTGTTATAATGGTTCAAGAACCATGGTTATGGGTTTTTTTTTTTTTTTTTGATAAAGGGCTAAGCCCGGCAAAAACTAACAATAAAAAGAAATATTTACAAACAGAGATGGGTATAAACTACCACATCTTAACAAGAATTACTTGGCCTCCCAAAACATGCTTTGGGAATACAACCAACAAGAAGCCCATAACTCTATAGCCTATCACTATACCACAATCAATCAAAGAAATTCTACCTATAACTTCATAACCTAAACCAAAATTGCAACTACAAATACCAGAAGCTTCCAAAGAGGACCAAATCTTAGCATTTGAACTCAACTCAATGATGATCTTCATAACACTAATATCGACCAAAACATCATCATTAAACTTTAATATCACCTTCACGTCTTTACAGTCAACATCCGGATTAAAGTACAAAATTGACCCAGAAAAAGTCAAAGTTGAACTCATAAGGAAATGACAGTTTATCATCCCCTTACAATCCCAAATATCACAACCATTACAACTCAAAACTACCCACACTGAATCTGACCAAACTGCAGTCAAAATGGTGGCCCAGCCTTCAGCTTTGCCCATTAAATCCACCTTCAATTTTGACCTCATAAGAGTCAAACAGCCTCTAAAGCGCATACTATACCCTAGGAGCATGCAACCAGGAAGATTCCAAAACCACCAGAAATTCATCATATCACATCTTTGACTCAATTTGTCCTGACTATGACCAATTCCCACATGATTTGGAATAACATCCCTCCTGACTCCATGCTCAAAACCACAAGTCTTGTTGCTATACCCCTGCTTCTCAATCTTTAAATCAGCAACAAGCAATATTCCAAATAAAAGCCATAAACCACCTGCAAAATTAATAAAACAAGGACTGCAGCTCATACTAAATTTACAATAAAACAATATTATACGACTTCCCTTTATATAATGCAGCCCAAAATAGTTGTTGGTATAAATGCCCAACGGGCCAGATCATCTAAAAAAGTCCAAAAAAATCACCAAAAATCTTGAAAAATATAAAAATATGTTCCAAGCCTGCACAAAGAATTTAATCTTCAAAATATGGCTGTAAATACCCATACTGCCCCTCTGCAGCTCTAAAACAGCATAAATCACTTGACAATCAAGAAATTTCCTGCTGCCACTTTGAAAAATAATAGTCCCATTATCAGAGTACCAAAAAATTCCAAAAAAATTATGAAAAAATCTAGAAAAATAACAAGAATCACCAGAAAAAATCTCAAAAAAACTGGATAAGATCCAAAGAAAACCCCATAATAACTGTGGTAGATCCCTATACAATTTCCCAATAAACATCTTCAAAATATTATTATTCATGATCATGGTCAGTAAAGCTTGTGAAACCACCATCCTCAACCAATCCAAAACTCCATAGATCAGCAGCCATACAAGTCTGCCTTGACTTCCTTATATTGAGCCCAATCAATCTAAGTCTCACAGAATTAATAATCAACTTATAGACATCATCCACAGATCTATGCTTAGAATGGAAAAGCCTCAAATTTCTTTCCTGCCAAATATAATAAATGGTAGAAGCTAACACCAATCTTTGAATGACACTCCAAATTGACTTACTAACAGGTATTCTTTCTAAATTCATCACCAAGTAAGACCATTTATTAGGGACAAAGTCTAATCTGCACATATGCTTCATAATATCCCAAACAGTTGAAGAAAAATTGCACTCAAAGAATAAATGATCATGAGTGTCCAACTGCAGCTTACAAAAAGCACATCTAACATCACATCCATCACTAACATTCCACATTTTATCCTGAGTCTTAAGCTTTTCCAAAAAGACAAGCCATAAAATGAAAGCATGCCTAGGAATATTTTGACTAAACCAGACCCATTTTGACCAAAAAACAGGGTCCTTACCCACATAAACAACTCTACTAGCATCAGCAACTGAAAAAGGAATATAATTCCCTTTCCAGTCTTTCCATAAAACTCTATCATTCAGAGTGCTACATATTAAGGGAGGAATTAAATCAAAAATCATGGGAAATTTACTAACCCATTCAACAGGAATATTCCACTCCCCATTAGCAACAATATCCGACACCTTGTAGCCAATATCCAACCCTGCCTCATAAATATTCCTAAATGAAATAATTTTACATAATGGGCCCACAGGATGCAGTTGTCAAACCAAGCAGAGGTTTTTTTCCCATCACCAATTCTATACACAATTTTGTCCCTAATTCCCTTCCTACAATTAAGAATTCCCCTACAGCTCTAACAAACATTTGAAGGCGAAGGAAGGGACCAGAAATTTCTGTCTTTTAGCCTAGTCCTATTCAACCAGTTGACCCAAAAAGAATTCTTATTGCTAACAACATTCCATACATGTTTGGTCATAAGGGAAACATTCCAGGAATGACGAAGTTTAATCCCTAGACCACCATGACTTTTAGGCAAACACAAGTCTTCCCATTTAACCTTAGCCTTTCCCCTCTTTAAATCTCCATAGCACCAAAGGAAACCCCTTAGCAGTCTTTCAATATCATTAGAGATAACTTTAGGAAGAATAAAATGGTTATGGGTTATAGACACCTATTACTTGTAAAATGGACATCTGTTGGCTATTGGTCATGGCTAGTAGTTATAATGGTTCAAGGGCCATCAGTATCAGTTATGGACATCTAGTTGTTATAATGGTTCAAGGACCATGGTTATGGGTTACGGACACCTATTACTTGTAAATGGATATCTATAGGCTATTGGTCATGGCTAGTAGTTATAATGGTCCAAGGGCCATCGATATGAGTTATGGACATGTAGTGGTTATAATGGTTCAATGGCCTTGGTTATGGGTTATGGACACCTATTACTTGTAAAATGGATATCTATAGGCTATCGGTCATGGCTACTAGTTATAATGGTTCAAGGGCCATCAGTATCAGTTATGGACATCTAGTGGTTATAATGGTTCAAGAACCATGGTTATGGGTTATGGACACCTATTACTTGTAACATGGATATCTGTAGGCTATTGGACTTGGCTAGTAGTTATAATGGTTCAAGGGCCGTCAGTATCAGTTATGGACATCTATTGGTTATAATGGTTCAAGAACCATGGTTATGGGTTATGGACACCTATTACTTGTAAAATGGATATATATATATATAGGCTATTGGTCATGGCTAGTAGTTACATTGGTTCAAGGGCCATCGATATGAGTTATGGACGTCTAGTGGTTATAATGGTTCAAGGACCATGGTTATGGGTTATGCACACCTATTACTTGTAAAATGCATTTCTATAGGCTACTGCTCATGGCTAGTAGTTATAATGGTTCAAGGGCCATCGATATGAGTTATGGACATTTAGTTGTTATAATGGTTCAAGGACCATGGTTATGGGTTATGGACACCTATTTCTTGTAAAATGGATATCTGTAGGCTATTGGTCATGGCTAGTAGTTATAATGGTTCAAGGACCATCGGTGTCAGTTATGGGAATCTAGTGGTTATAATTGTTCAAGGGCCGTGGGTATGGGTTATGCACACCTATTACTTGTAAAATGCATATCTATAGGCTATTGCGCATGGCTAGTAGTTATAATGGTTCAAGGGCCATCAGTATCAGTTATGGACATCTAGTGGTTATAATGGTTCAAGGACCATGGTTATGGGTTATGGACATCTATTACTTGTAAAATGGATATCTATATGTCATGGCTAGTAGTTATAATGGTTCAAGGGCCATCGATATGAGTTATGGACATGAAGTGGTTATAATGGTTCAATGGCCTTGGTTATGGGTTATGGACACCTATTACTTGTAAAATGGATATCTAAAGGCAATCGGTCATGGCTACTATTTATAATGGTTCAAGGGCCATCAGCATCAGTTATGGACATCTAGTGGTTATAATGGTTCAAGGGCCATCGATATGCGTTATGGACATTTAGTGGTTATAATGGTTCAAGGACCATGGTTATCGGTTATGGACACCTATTTCTTGTAAAATGGATATCTGTAGGCTATTGGTCATGGCTAGTAGTTATAATGGTTCAAGGACCATCGGTATCAGTTATGGGCATCTAGTGGTTATAATTGTTCAAGGGCCGTGGGTATGAGGTTATGGGTTATGCACACCTATTACTTGTAAAATGCATATCTGTATTGCGCATGGCTAGTAGTTATAATGGTTCAAGGGCCATCAGTATCAGTTATGGACATCTAGTGGTTATAATGGTTCAAGGACCATGGTTATGGGTTATGGACACCTATTACTTGTAAAATGGATATCTATAAGTCATGGCTAGTAGTTATAAGGGTTCAAGGGCCATCGATATGAGTTATGGACATGAAGTGGTTATAATGGTTCAATGGCCTTGGTTATGGGTTATGGACACCTATTACTTGTAAAATGGATATCTATAAGTCATGGCTAGTAGTTATAATGGTTCAAGGGCCATCGATATGAGTTATGGACATGTAGTGGTTATAATGGTTCAATGGCCTTGGTTATGGGTTTTTTTTTTTTTTTTTTTTTTTTGGTTAAGGGAATAACCCCGGCAACTAGAACAACAAGAAAAAAGTTATGTACAGACAAAGGTAGGTTAAACACCACACCTTAGAAACTAACTAATTGACCTCCCAAAACATGTTTAGGGAATAAGGCCAACATCAACAACATAACTCTATAGCCTAAGCCAATACCAATGCTATACATCCAACCATGACATAAACTACAAGACCAAAAGTTCAAATTGGTAACAAAAATACCAAGCACTTCGTTAAGATGCCAAACTTTAGTCACCTGATTATCTTGAACCTTCAATCCCTCTTGACCCAAATGCAAATCCTCTTCATCAAAGATATACTTTGACCCGCCAAGAGTCAACCAATGACTATAACAGTCACTAGTCCTACAACAACTAGTGATTCGGTCAAACCATTCACAAAAATTCAACAACATGGTACAGTTTGACCCTAAACAAACCAAACCAACAAGGCAGTTCTCACATCTATGCATGTTACCAATATAACAGAGAATTACACAAGTAACACAGAATTTTGACTTAGTAAAAGTCAAAATTCTCATAGACAGAAATAAAATAACCCACTGCAACAAGACTAAAACCTGCCAAAGGCATAACCTAGGTAATAACCATGAGCTACAACATTTTATACTATTCCCAAAATTCCTCAACCAGGGAGAAATCCTAACCCTCAAGAAATTGACCATATCACATCTTTGACTGAAATTGTCCTGACTATGGTCAATTTCTTCATAAATCAGGTTAACATTCCTCCCATTCTCAACCTGGAATCTGCATTCCACATGGCTAAACAACTGCCCAAAAATCAACAAAACAGCAGCATCAAATCTACCATAATTCATGCATAACTCCAACTGAATCCCAGTAAAAATGTAACAACCTGCAAAACATAAAACAATAGGACTGCAGCTCACACTTTTATTGCACAAAAACAAAAATATACGACTTTCCTTTATGGTCTCCTGCCAGCAGCAATAATGGAAATAAAACTCCAAAAAAGTCCAGTGCACTCCATAAAAGCAGAAAATGGAAATCCAAGCCTTCAAGCTAACTTCCATGATTAAAAAACCATAGGAAATACCAAAGCTGCCCTTACAACCAGACTTCAGATTTTGCCAGACAAAAATCATAAAATTCCCAATAAATCCAGAAATTTTCCCACTGCAGCTTTGAAAAATCCCTGACCTATCATAACTTTTCCAGAAAATTCTACAAAAAATGTAAAAAATTCCAGAAAAATCCCAAGAATCACCCGAAAAAAATATAAAAAATCTGGAATAAGGACCATAATACCCGTGAACTACCATAGCTAACCAAAAAAACATAAAACCTCTAAGCATTTGGCTATCCCTCCACCACTTCTTAATTTCCATCATTATGAACAGTAAAAGAGGTATTACTACCATCATGAACTACAGCAAATCCCCACAACTCAGCAGCTAACACAGATTGTTTAGAAGGTCTAATGTTAAGACCTAATAATCTAAGTCTAACATTTTTAATAATCAAGTTACAAACCTCTTCAACACTTCTGTGTCTGTTCTGGAATAACCTAAGATTCCTTTCTTGCCAGATAAAATAAACAGAAGCTGCAATAACCAGTCTCTGAATGATACTCCAAATAGACTTACTAACAGGCATTCTTTCAATAGCCATAGACAGAAACGTCCAGCTATCAGGTAACAACTCCAACCTAGCCATACCTTTCATCACCTCCCAAACTGCCTTAGGATAGAAACATTCAAAAAACAAATGGGCATGAGAGTCCAACTGCAACTTACAAAAAACACATCTTATATCCTCATTTTCAGAATCAACTTGAAAATTATCTTGAGTTTTTAACTTACCCAAGAAGACCAACCAAAGAATGAAAGCATGTCTGGGAATGTTTTGACTAAACCAGACCCAATTAGCCCAAGACACTTTATTCCTATTTTCCCCTAAAACCTTCCAAGCATCTCCAACAGAAAAAGGAATACATCTATCATTAATAGATTTCCAAAGCACTCTATCCCTTCTAGTTTGCATAATTAAAGGAGGATGCGTATCAAAAATCATAGGGAACTTAGTAAACCAACTAGTAGGAATTCTCCAATCACCATTACTCACCAAATCAGCCACTGAACTGCTAATAGCCAAGTTTCCTTCATAAATATCCCTATGAGAAATAAAATTACACAGAGGACCAGAAGGGTGCCAGTTATCATACCAAGCAGAAATTTTAGTACCATCACCAATTCTGTACACAAAATTCTGCCTAATATTCTTTCTACATTTAAGAATACTTCTCCAACTCCAACAAGCATTATCAGGAGAAGGAAGGGTCCAAAAATTCTTTTTTTTCAGCCTAGACTCTTTCAACCATTTTACCCACAAAGAATCTTTATCATTAATAATATTCCATATATGCTTAGACATCAAAGCAATGTTCCAAGAATAAAGCTTCTTTAACCCTAATCCACCTTGACATTTTGGGACACAAACATCATCCCACTTGACTTTAGCTTTACCCCTCCTCAAATCACCATGGCACCATAAAAAACCTCTAAGTAACCTTTCAATATCATTTAGCACAAACTTAGGTAAAATAAAAACAGAAGCCCAATACACTTGCATTGAGCTCAAAACCGACTGAATGAGGAGAAGTCTGCCAGCAAATGAAAGTGATTTATTTTTCCAATCCAGTAATTTTTTCTTAACTTTATCAACCAGAATCTTGCAATCCTTAACAAATAATCTAGTAGAGATTAAAGGCACTCCTAGATATTTGACAGGTAACTCACCAATTTCAAAAGGGAGGATAGCAGTAATATTATTTCTAGCAAGAGCTTTAACATTTCCAAAAAAGATTGTACTCTTACTCAAGCTAGGCTGCAATCCAGAAACAGAACCAAACTCATCTATAGCTTTCTTTAACACCCCCACAGATCTGCTATCACCATGGCTAAACAATAACAGATCATCAGCAAAGCATAAATGGGTTAACTCAAGTTTCTCACACTTCCAATGATACTTAAAATTACCATCTTCTTTAATATTCCTTTTGATTAACAAATTAAGAACTTCCATCACAAGAGTGAAAAGATAAGGAGACATAGGATCTCCTTGTCTTAAACCCCTTTTTCCTTTAAAGATGCCCTTAAAATCCCCATTCACATTAATCATAAAGGAGGTTGTAGTCACACATTCCATAATAAGATGGATCATCCACGGATGAAACCCAAAAAACTCCAAAATATTCTGCAAAAACTTCCATTCCACAGAATCATAGGCCTTCTGAATATCCACCTTTAGAGCACACTTAGGAGGACCCCTGACTAAATGATAATTTCTGAGTAATTCCTGGGAAAGTAAAATGTTATCACTAATTTGCCTTCCAGGAATAAAAGCACATTGATTATCATCCACCAAAATATAAAGACCAACTTTGATCCTATTGGTAATAATTTTACTAATACATTTATAAACCACATTGCAACAAGCAATTGGTCTGTAATCAGAAACTTTCATAGGGGTATTCATCTTAGGCACCAAAGCTATAGAGGTAGCATTAATCTCCTTAAGTAATTTCCCAGATCTGAAAAATTGCTGAACAGCCATACATAAATCATTACCAATGACCTCCCAAGAACTCTTAAAAAATTTTGCTGAAAAACCATCAGATCCAGGAGACTTGTCATCAGAAATATCAAAAATAGCAGCTTTAACTTCATCATTAGAGACATCTCTGATCATAAAACTAGCACTATCCACAGATAATTTTCTATTAAATAAAATATTGGGACTGTCAATAGGATTAACATGAACGGAAGAGCCTAAAATACTCTGAAAATGACTAACAAATTGACCAGCCACCTCATGACCATGAAAACTGTCACCATGCATATTCTGAACCATAACAATTCTACTTCTATTAATCCTTCCTTTAACAGCTTTATGGAAAAATTTAGTGTTATGATCACCTTCTTTTAACCAATCCACTTTGGCTTTCTGTTTTAAAAATAACTCTTCATCAATTAAAGCTTCATTATAAGCCTTCAAACATTTAACCTCTTTTTCTCTGAGATCACTGTTAAAAGGATTTTCCACCATGTTAATTTGGCTTTCCTCGAGCTTTCTCCTCAAACTGACAACATTTTGATGAATATTTCCCTGTTTCCTCATGAGGTCTCTCAAAGGCTTCTTTAAGGTCCTCAACTTAGAAACCAGTTTATACATTTCAACTCCCTGCACCTCAGCATTCCAGCAGCTTTTGATCAAAGGAATAAATTCCTTTTTCCCAGTTAAGAAATTAGGGAATTTAAAAGCCTTAGGTTTAGGTTTCTTGAAATCAGGCATGATTAACACACACGGGGAATGATCAGAAGACAAAAAAGGTTTAAACTGGACATACAAATTAGGAAACTCACCAAGCAATTCAACATTTCCCATAACTCTGTCAAGTTTTTTAAGTAAACTATCCTCCTTATTAGGACTTTTCTTCCATGTAAAATTAAGCCCATAAGAACATAAATCCTCAACTTGTATTTCAGAAACACATTCAGCAAGGTCAACCATACTTTTAGTCATAGAACAAGACCCAACAGAAGCCTCACTAGGGTCAAGGATAGCATTGAAATCCCCCATAATAACCCATGGTTTATTTATCACTGTTTTGCTGTAAACCACTAGGTTTTTCCAGATTTGGGGTCTAAACTGTCTTCTATGATGCCCATAAATAAATGAGCAAAAATAACCTTTCCCTCCTATAACAGGACTGATAAAACAGTGAATGGCTTGAGCATGCTGATCCATCACCATAACATCAACAACATTAGGATCCCATGCCACAACAATTCTAGTACCACCAGTACAAAGGTCAGAATTGGATATCCACTTCCAAGGACCAAACACTCTTTTACAAATCCAATCAAGATTCCTTTTCTTGATATGAGTCTCTAACACAGCACACAAACTAATTCCCTCCTCATGAATAAACTGGGAAACCTCATCCTGAGAAGAAGCCTTATTCAGACCCCGAACATTCCAAGCCATAGTTTTAAATATCATTAATAACTTTAGAAGATGAAGCTCCAACACTACCCATATTCTTATCAATAACCAAAATATCATCATTTTTCATTTCTTGACCAATTCCATTTGTATCAGAACCCACATCATCTAAAACCAAATCTAGATCAACTCCAAACTTCTCACATTGATCCAGATACAACTCATATTGGCCAGAAGACCAAGAATTAAAAACATCAACTAAAGGAATAATATTATTTTCTAAGTAATAAAGGACTTCTTTTTTCTGTTCCTCATAGATATGAAATTTTTTATCCCAACCATCATCAAATTCCTCCTCATCCCCTTCCAGCACAGCAAAACTATTCGACACAGGCATATCTTTAACATGGCCATTTATATTCCCACTACTCACTTTATTTTTACCCTTATCCTTATTATCATTTTTCTGCACAGAGACATCTTTTAAAACAGATCCATCTATTGGGGCAGAAATATTAGAGTTAGCAGTCTTATCCTTAGCTACATACCTCTTACTATTAACATTTTTTGGAACTTGATTCTGCACAATAATAGGGTCCTTTCTCTGAATACCCTGAACTTTCAGTTGAGACTGCCTAGACTGCATCATAGAACTTTGATTGTTATCATTCCTTCCATAATTCCTTTGATTTCCTGAATTAAGTCTTGAAAAAACACTCTTCCTACCAGGGTTATAATTATTGTTATTAGAATCCACATGATTCCTAACAGTTTTGTTTCTCCTTCCAACTACCTGAAAACCATCCTCATCACCACCAGACTTACCATTTCGGTTAATAGTAACTTTTTTATTAGCTAAAGCAGCTAATTCCTCTTCTGTTTTTGGCCTGTTTTTGCACAAAACATAAGAGTGCCCAAACACCTTGCAGAAAGTACATAAAGGAGGTTTCCATTGATAACTAACTTTCAATTTAACAATTTTGCCTGGGTTAGGACTATCCTCAGGGTACATTAATTCCAATTCATCTGGAAGTTCATTAACAGCATCAACTTCAACCAAGATTCTAGCATACCCCATCCTACCAGATCTGTTTAAACATCTATCCTGTGTCATTTTATCCATCATTAAAGGCTTTCCAACACCACTAGCTAATCTACCAAGACCAGGGCCATACCACATCTCCAAAGGAATATCATGAATACATACCCAAACAGAAATCTTAGAGGGTTCAATCCTTTGCAAGCACACACCAGACTCCCACTTGCTAACTACTAAAGGAACATTATCAACAAGCCAAGTGCCATTTTCCAAAACAGACTTCATACCTTCCTCACTTTTAAATTTGAAGAAGAAAAAACCTGCCCCATTTTTTGTAATTTCCAATAAATCATAAGCCCTCCACATCCTCTTAAGGCTATAACTAACATTCACAAAATCCATAGATGTTCCAACAAAATAACCATATAACATCAACGAGAAAGTAGTCTTACTATACTTAAGATCCTCACTAATCATAAGCACTCTAGTCCCTCCATTCTCCAATTTAGCAGGGGGGCTATACTCCATTTTTAAACATATCAACAAAAGAAAGACCATTCTTTTTATTTTTATCCCACACATTAACAGACTTGGGAACAGCCACCCTATCATTAACACTTTTTCCAACAGAAGCATTAACCACATTATTGACAACAACATGCCCTGTTCTGTCCTCCATTTCAATATCAGTGTGGTCCTCACTATCATTGCCAGAACTACTATAACCAGAGTTAAGAGCATCAATAACTGCATTACCTATTACAACAGTATTATTTCCTGGGGATTTTAATAAGTTATCACCCTTCTCCAAACTTAATCCAGGATCACCTGTTATAGGGTAATGATCTGTATTTGTCTCAATCTGGTAAGCAACTGGACTTACATCAGCATTACAGGTTGTCATGACTGTGCAACCTATTACATCATGGCTAGAAGCTGAAAAATGATGGTTCAACCCCTCCACATCACTTCCAGCCTTAGCATGAGTAGGGTTACAAACTGCACTACCTAACTGATCTTTCTCCTCCATATAAACATCTTCTGATTCTGAATCATCAGAGTTCTCTTCTTCTAAAACAGCAGTCTTAGAACTCTTGAACTTCTGCTCCACCATCTTTCTCTTCTTATCAACAGAGATATCCATCCCCACAATACTAGCTTGCTCAACAGATTCAAGGACCTGAGCCCTAACCTGTTTTCGAATTTGTGCAGGGGAGATATGATGACAATTAGGAGTAGAGACATTTATGGAACTCTGTGAAGGTGTAACAGCTCCAGCTTCACTCTCTTTACTAGCCACTGGATTATAAGAGGAAACAATCTTCTTAAAACTTCTACTCTTGGATGATAAACAAGTAACAATTTGAGAAGCTTCACTCTCTTCAATTAAACCCAAGCTAACCATCTTATCAAACAGCTTCTTCTTGATTGCTTTCTTAATAATATGAATTCTTCTAACAGTTTCCGGATCATCATAGACTATGTTCATATCCTCCCCAACTTTACTAAGAACATGACGAACTGAAGAAACAATTTTCCCCATTTCTGCATTCATATTATAACTAGGTTGAAGCTTATTCTCCACTTCAACAACAGGCACACCATTCTGCAGACCCACAACTGCACAGTTCACTCCCACTTGAGGCCCCTCAGATCTCTTCAAAATGTGAGTGACAATGGGAACACCAGAATCCAATCCAATAGTTCTATCACTACAATTTGCTTTGGAAGCAGCAATTGGCACAGGATTATCACTTCCCATGCCTTTTCGACCAGCTTGCACCATTTCCGAACCTTCATTCAAGCTTGGCATACGAAGAACATTTCGTCGAACACCAGTGACTGTCGATTTCACAGGTTGCGAGCCCGGCACCACCGACCCCTTCATACCAACACTCCTTCCTTCTTTCCAACCCGAACCATGCCCTCCTTCAACCTCTAATCGGCCAGAAACCTTCAAATTAGTAGGGGCCATTTCTGACAGCAAACCTGTCAGTGAGCTGGATTCTCGATTCGTCACCACCGGCCTATCCGGTGGATGATCAGGCTCGGTCATTGCCTTAAGCCTTCAAAATCGAGCTTCCCTACCAAATAACACTAAATTCCAACGGGCAGATTCGCCGGAATCACAAAACCGCCGGTAACACACACTAAATCGCACCTTTAACTGTGTGAAACGAGAGAAAAAGTCAAACGGTCAACATATATGATATATGGTTATGGTTATATGGTTATGGGTTATGGACACCTATTACTTGTAAAATGGATATCTGTAGGCTAATGGACATGGCTAGTAGTTATAATGGTTCAAGGGCCATCAGTATCAGTTATGGACATCTAGTGGTTGTAATGGTTCAGGGACGATTGTTATGGGTAATGGACACCTATTACTTTTAAAATGGATATCTATGGCCTATTGGTCATGGCTAGTAGTTATAATGGTTCAAGGGCCATTGATATGAGTTATGAACATGTAGTGGTTATAATGGTTCAAGGGCCATGGGTATAGGTTGGGGACACCTATTACTTTTAAAATGGATATCTTTAGGCTATTGGTCATGGCTAGTAGTAATAATTGTTCAAGGGCCATCAGTATGAGTTATGGACATCTAGTGGCTATAATGGTTCAAGGGCCATGGTTATGGGTAACGGTCACCTATTACTTGTAAATTGGATATCTGTAGGCTATTGGACATGGCTAGTAGTTATAATGGTTCATGGGCCATCAGTATCAGTTGTGGACATCTAGTGGTTATAATGATTCAAGGACCATGGTTATGGGTTATGGACACCTATTACTTGTAAAATGGATATCTATAGGCTATTGGTGATGGCTAGTAGTTATAATGGTTCAAGGGCCATCAGTATCAGTTATGGACATCTAGTGGTTATAAAGGTTCAGGGACGATTGTTATGGGTAATGGACACCTATTACTTTTAAAATGGATATATATGGGCTATTGGTCATGGCTAGTAGTTATAATGGTTCAAGGGCCATCGATATGAGTAAGGGACATGTAGTGGTTATAATGGTTCAATGGCATTGGTTATGGGTTATGGACACCTATTACTTGTAAAATGCATATCTATAGGCTATTGGTCATGGCTTGTAGTTATAATGGTTTAAGGGCCATTGATATGAGTTATAGACATGTAGTGGTTATAATGGTTCAAGGGCCTTGTGTATAGGTTAGGGACACCTATTACTTTTAAAATGGATATCTATAGGCTATTGGTCATGGCTAGTAGTAATAATTGTTCAAGGGCCATCAGTATGAGTTATGGACATCTAGTGGCTATAATGGTTCAAGGGCCATGGTTATGGGTAACGGTCACCTATTACTTGTAAAATGGATATCTATAGGCTATTGGTGATGGCTAGTAGTTATAATGGTTCAAGGGCCATCAGTATCAATTATGGATATCTAGTGGTTATAATGGTTCAAGGACCATGGTTATGAGTTATGGACCCCTATTACTTGTAAATTGGATATCTATACGCTATTGGCCATGGCTAGTTGTTATAATAGTTAAAGGGCCATCAATATCAGTTATGGACATCTAGTGGTTATAATGGTTCAAGGACCATGGTTATGGGTTATGGATCCTATTACTTGTAAAATGAATTTCTATCGGCTATTGGTCATGGCTAGTAGTTATAATGGTTCAAGGGCCATCAGTATCAGCTATGGACATCTAGTGGTTATAATGGTTCAAGGACCTTGGTTATGGGTTATGGACACCTATTACTTGTAAAATAGATATATATATAGGTCATGGGTAGTAGTTATAATGGTTCAAGGGCCGTCGGAATCAGTTACAGACATCTAGTGGTTATAATTGTTCAAGGGCCATGGTTATGGGTTATAAACACCTATTACTTGTAAAATAGATATCTATAGGCTATTGGTCATGGCTAGTAGTTATAATGGTTCAAGGGCAATCAGTATCAGTTATGGACATCTAGTGGTTATAATGTTCAAGGACCATGGTTATGGGTTATGGACACCTATTACTTGTAAAATGGATATCTATAGGCTATTGGTCATGGCTAGTAGTTATAATGGTTCAAGGGCCATCGATATGAGTCACGGATATGCATGTTGTGGTTATAATGGTTCAATGGCCATGGTTATGGGTAACGGTCACCTATTACTTGTAAAATGGATATCTATAGGCTATCAGTCATGGCTACTAGTTATAATGGTTCAAGGGCCATCAGTATCAGTTATGGACATCTAGTGGTTATAATGGTTCAAGGGCCATCAGTATCAGTTATGGACATCTAGTTGGTATAATGGTTCAATAACCATGGTTATGGGTTATGGACACCTATTACTTGTAAAATGGATATCTGTAGGATATTGGTCATGGCTAGTAGTTATAATGGTTCAAGGGCTATCAGTATCAGTTATGGACATCTAGTGGTTATAATGGTTCAAGAACCATGGTTATGGGTTATGGACACCAATTACTTGTAACATGGATATCTGTAGGCTATTGGACATGGCTAGTAGTTATAATGGTTCAATTGCCGTCAGTATCAGTTATGGACATCCATTGGTTATAATGGTTCAAGGACCATGGTTATGGGTTATGGACATCTATTACTTGTAAAATGGATATCTATAGGCTATTGGTCATGGCTAGTAGTTATAATGGTTCAAGGGCCATCGGTATCAGTTATGGGCATCTATTGGTAATAATTGTTCAAGGGCCATGGTTATGGGTTATGGACACCTATTACATTTAATATGGATATCTATAGGCTATTGGTAATGGTTAGTAGTTATAATGGTTCAAGGGCCATCAGTACCAGTGTTGTGGACATTTAGTGGTTATAATGGTTCAAGGACCATGGTTATGGGTTATGGAAACCTATTACTTGTAAAATGGATATATATAGGCTATTGGTCATGGCTAGTAGTTATAATGGTTCAAGGGCCATCGATATGAGTTATGGACATCTAGTGGTTATAATGGTTCAAGGACGATGGTTATGGGTTACGCACACCTATTACTTGTAAAATGCATATCTATAGGCTATTGCTCATGGCTAGTAGTTATAATGGTTCAAGGGCCATCGATATGAGTTATAGACATCTAGTGGTTATAATGGTTCAAGGACCATGGTTATAGGTTATGGACACCTATTACTTGTAAAATGGATATCTGAAGGCTATTGGTCATGGCTAGAAGTTATAATGGTTCAAGGGCCATCGGTATCAGTTATGGGCATGAAGTGATTATAATGGTTCAATGGCCTTGGTTATGGGTTATGGACACCTATTACTTGTAAAATGGATATCTAAAGGCAATCGGTCATGGCTACTATTTATAATGGTTCAAGGGCCATCAGCATCAGTTATGGACATCTAGTGGTTATAATGGTTCAAGGGCCATCGATATGAGTTATGGACATTTAGTGGTTATAATGGTTCAAGGACCATGGTTATCGGTTATGGACACCTATTTCTTGTAAAATGGATATCTGTAGGCTATTGGTCATGGCTAGTAGTTATAATGGTTCAAGGACCATCGGTATCAGTTATGGGCATCTAGTGGTTATAATTGTTCAAGGGCCGTGGGTATGGGGTTATGGGTTATGCACACCTATTACTTGTAAAATGCATATCTGTATTGCGCATGGCTAGGAGTTATAATGGTTCAAGGGCCATCAGTATCAGTTATGGACATCTAGTGGTTATAATGGTTCAAGGACCATGGTTATGGGTTATGGACACCTATTACTTGTAACATGGATATCTATAAGTCATGGCTAGTAGTTATAAGGGTTCAAGGGCCATCGATATGAGTTATGGACATGAAGTGGTTATAATGGTTCAATGGCCTTGGTTATGGGTTAGGGACACCTATTACTTGTAAAATGGATATCTATAAGTCATGGCTAGTAGTTATAATGGTTCAAGGGCCGTCGATATGAGTTATGGACATGTAGTGGTTATAATGGTTCAATGGCCTTGGTTATGGGTTATGGACACCTATTACTTGTAAAATGGATATCTAAAGGCTATCGATCATGGCTACTAGTTATAATGGTTCAAGGGCCATCAGTATCAGTTATGGACATCTAGTGGTTATAATGGTTCAAGGGCCATCAGTATCAGTTATGGACATCTAGTTGGTATAATGGTTCAATAACCATGGTTATGGGTTATGGACACCTATTACTTGTAAAATGGATATCTGTAGGATATTGGTCATGGCTAGTAGTTATAATGGTTCAAGGGCTATCAGTATCAGTTATGGACATCTAGTGGTTATAATGGTTCAAGAACCATGGTTATGGGTTATGGACACCTATTACTTGTAACATGGATATCTGTAGGCTATTGGACATGGCTAGTAGTTATAATGGTTCAATTGCCGTCAGTATCAGTTCTGGACATCCATTGGTTATAATGGTTCAAGGACCATGGTTATGGGTTATGGACATCTATTACTTGTAAAACGGATATCTATAGGCTATTGGTCATGGCTAGTAGTTATAATGGTTCAAGGGCCATCGGTATCAGTTATGGGCATCTATTGGTAATAATTGTTCAAGGGCCATGGTTATGGGTTATGGACACCTATTACATTTAATATGGATATCTATAGGCTATTGGTAATGGTTAGTAGTTATAATGGTTCAAGGGCCATCAGTACCAGTGTTGTGGACATTTAGTGGTTATAATGGTTCAAGGACCATGGTTATGGGTTATGAATACCTATTACTTGTAAAATGGATATATATAGGCTATTGGTCATGGCTAGTAGTTATAATGGTTCAAGGGCCATCGATATGAGTTATGGACATCTAGTGGTTATAATGGTTCAAGGACGATGGTTATGGGTTACGCACACCTATTACTTGTAAAATGCATATCTATAGGCTATTGCTCATGGCTAGTAGTTATAATGGTTCAAGGGCCATCGATATGAGTTATAGACATCTAGTGGTTGTAATGGTTCAAGGACCATGGTTATAGGTTATGGACACCTATTACTTGTAAAATGGATATCTGAAGGCTATTGGTCATGGCTAGAAGTTATAATGGTTTAAGGGCCATCGGTATCAGTTATGGGCATCTAGTGGTTATAATTGTTCAAGGGCCGTGATTATGGGTTATGGACACCTATTACTTTTAAAATGGATATCTATAGGCTACTGGTCATTGCTAGTAGTTATAATGGTTCAAGGGCCATCAGTATCAGTTATGGACATCTAGTGGTTGTAATGGTTCAAGGACCATGGTTATGGGTTATGCACACCTATTACTTGTAAAATGCATATCTATAGGCTATTGCGCATGGCTAGTAGTTATAATTGTTCAAGGGCCATCAGTATCAGTTATGGACATCTAGTGGTTATAATGGTTCAAGGACCATGGTTATGGGTTATGGACACCTATTACTTGTAAAATGGATATCTATAGACTATTGGTCATGGCTAATAGTTATAATGGTTCGAGGGCCATCAGTATCAGTTATGTACATCAAGTGGTTATAATGGTTCAAGAACCATGCATGGTTATGGGTTATGGACACCTATTACTTGTAAAATAGATACCTATAAGTCATGGCTAGTAGGTATAATGGTTCAAGGGCCATCGATATGAGTTATAGACATGTAGTGGTTATAATGGTTCAATGGCCTTGGTTACGGGTTATGGACACCTATTACTTGTAAAATGGATATCTATAGGCTATCGGTCATGGCTACTAGTTATAATGGTTCAAGGGCCATCAGTATCAGTTATGGACATCTAGTGGTTATAGTGGTTCAAAGGCCATCAGTATCAGTTATGGACATCTAGTTGTTATAATGGTTCAAGAACCATGGTTATGGGTTATCGACACCTATTACTTGTAAAATGGATATCTGTAGGCTATTGGTCATGGCAAGTAGTTATAATGGTTCAAGGGCCATCAGTATCAGTTATGGACATCTAGTAGTTATAATGGTTCAAGGACCATGGTTATGGGTTATGGACACCTATTACTTGTAAATGGATATCTATAGGCTATTGGTCATGGCTAGTAGTTATAATGGTCCAAGGGCCATCGATATGAGTTATGGACATGTAGTGGTTATAATGGTTCAATGGCCTTGGTTATGGGTTATGGACACCTATTACTTGTAAAATGGATATCTATAGGCTACCGGTCATGGCTACTAGTTATAATGATTCAAGGGCCATCAGTATCAGTTATGGCATCTAGTGGTTATAATGGTTCAAGAACCATGGTTATGGGTTATGGACACCTCTTACTTGTAAAATGGATATCTATAGGCTATCGGTCATGGCTAGTAGTTATAATGGTTCAAGGGCCATCAATATCACTAATGGACATCTAGTTGTTATAATGGTTCAAGGACCATGGTTATGGGTTATGGACACATATTACTTGTAAAATGGATATCTATAGGCTATTGGTCATGGCTAGTAGTTATAATGGTTCAAGGGTCATTGATATGAGTTATGGACATGTACTGGTTATAATGGTTCAATGGCCTTGGTTATGGGTTATGGATTCCTATTACTTGTAAAATAGATATCTATAGGCTATTGGTCATGACTACTAGTTATAATGGTTCAAGGGCCATCAGTACCAGTTATGGACATCAAGTGGTTATAATGGTTCAAAGGCCATCGATATGAGTTATGGACATCTAGTGGTTATAATGGTTCAAGGACAATGGTTATGGGTTATGGACACCTATTACTTGTAAAATGGATATCTATTGGCTATTGTACATGGGAAGTAGTTATAATGGTTCAAGGGACATCAGTATCAGTTATGCACATCTAGTGGTTATAATGGTTCAAGGACCATGGTTATGGGTTATGGACACCTATTACTTGTAAAATGGATATCTATAGGCTATTTGTCATGGCTAGTAGTTATAATGGTTCAAGGGCATCAGTATCAGTTATGGACATCAAGTGGTTATAATGGTTTAAGAACCATGGTTATGGGTTATGGACACCTATTACTTGTAAATGGATATCTATAGGCTATTGGTCATGGCTAGTAGTTGTAATGGTCCAAGGGCCATTGATATGAGTTATGGACATGTAGTGGTTATAATGGTTCAATGGCCTTGGTTATGGGTTATGGACACCTATTACTTTTAAAATGGATATCTATAGGCTATCGGTCATGGCTACTAGTTATAATGGATCAAGGGCCATCAGTTTCAGTTATGGACATCTAGTGGTTATAATGGTTCATGAACCATGGTTATGGGTTATCGACACCTATTACTTGTAAAATGGATATCTGTAGGCTATTAGTCATGGCTAGTAGTTATAATGATTCAAGCGCCATCAATATCAGTTAATGACATCTAGTCGTTATAATGGTTCAAGGACCATGGTTATGGGTTTTGGACACCTATTACTTGTAAATGGATATCTATAGGCTATTGGTCATGGGTAGTAGTTATAATGGTTCAAGGGCCATCAGTATCAGTTATGGACATCTAGTTCTTATAATGGTTCAAGGACCATGGTTATGGGTTACGGACACCTATTGGCTATTGGTCATGGCTAGTAGTTATAAGGTTCAAGGGCCATCAGTAACAGTTATGGACATCTAGTGGTTATAATGGTTCAAGAACCATGGTTATGGGTTATGGACACCTATTACTTGTAACATGGATATCTTTAGGCTATTGGACATGGCTAGTAGTTATAATGGTTCAAGGGCCATCAGGATCAGTTATGGACATCTATTGGTTATAATGGTTCAAGGACCATGGTTATGGGTTATGGACAGCTATTACTTGTAAAATGGATATCTATAGGCTATTGGTCATGGCTAGTAGTTATAATTGTTGAAGGGCCATCGGTATCAGTTTTTTTGGGTAAAGGGGTTACCCTGGCTAAATATATTAATCACAAAAAAGAACTACATAGGAATGTGACAGATTGTCACATTGACCTCAAGCAGAAGCTCGAAACAAGGCAGAGTTTATGACATGCCATAAACACAGCCGAGACCCAACTAGAAGTAACAAGTACCAACAAAGCGCTCAAACGAGGCAAAAACAAACTAAAACTTTAGCATGACACTGAGCTAAACAACCGAGACTGGGATCTTCCATATAGCGAGAAGCCGTTGAACATCAACCGTCTTTGTGTTAAACTTTAACGTCATCAAACCATACAACATGATGCCAAGGAACCTCAACCTGCCTTGATCTAATAGAATTCCAAGCTAGATAAACCGAGAAAGCCTGAGAAGACCCATTTACGTCTAACCACTCTACACAGTCCTTTTTGATCTGGAACAATATGGGGGACCGGGGTACTAGTCAATTCCGGGAACCTAGTATACCAGTCAATTGGCCAAATCCAGTTATTATCAGCAATCAGGTCCGACACCACATCATTGGATGAAAACCCTGCTCTAGTAATATCCCTATGAGTAAGGAATTGAAACAAAGGACTAGTCTTGCTCCATTTATCAAACCAAATGGAAGTAGATTTTCCGTCATGAATCATATGCCATATATAAGGTCTAACTGTGTTTCTTAATTGAAGCAGCTTCCTCCAAGACCAGCTCATAGAACCCGTCCTGGGAGTATCCCAAATACTTCTACCCCGCAATTTATATGAATGAATCCATTGTACCCATAACGACTCCTTATTAGATACTATACTCCATATATGGTATGCCATTAGGGCAGCATTAAAATCTTTGATACGACGGATACCGAGACCCCCTTCAGATTTTGGATTGCAAACTACCTCCCAAGAGACTTTTGCTTTACCCTTCTTCATTTCTCCTTGACACCACAGAAAACCCCGCATTAACTGCTCAAGCTCATGAGTGATACGGGTTGGGAGAGTAAAAACCGAAGCCCAATAAATATGTAAATTAGATAGAACTGAAATAATCAATTGGAGACGACCCGCAAAGGAAAGGAATTTGTTCTTCCAATCATTTATACGATTCTGCATCTTTTCAATCAGGACTTTACAATATCTGAATAATAATCTAGAAGAGATCAGAGGCACTCTGAGGTATTTAACAGGAAGGCTTCATTCCCCAAACGGCATTAAATGAAGAATTGCAGCACGAGTAGTGGCCGGGACGTTACAGAAAAGCACCGTACTTTTAGGAATGCTGGGGACAAGCCCCGATACTTCTTTAAACTCATTCAAGGCATCCAAAATCAGAGTAGCAGAGATCAAGTTACCTCGAGTAAAGAGGAAAAAGATCGTCAGCAAAACATAAGTTGACAATCTTTTGGTTTTCACAGCCTTTGTGATATTGAAAATCCGTGCTAGCTGTAACTCTGCGTTTTATTATAAGAGAGAGTACCTCCATGACCAGAGTAAAGAGGTATGGAGACATTGGGTCACCCTGTCTCAAGCCTCTTTTACCCCGAAACCAGCCGTGGACCTCTCCATTTATACAAATGGAAAAAGAAGGAGATGTGACACATTCCAAAATCCACATGGTCATTTTATGAGGAAAGCCAAACCCAACTAAGATAGAGTGTAAGAACTCCCAATCAACAGTATCATAAGCTTTCTGTATATCAATTTTGAACGCACATCTAGGGGGACCAGCTTGCCTATGATAATTATGCATTAATTCTTGAGTGAGGAGAATGTTATCTGAAATTCGTCTACCAGGAATGAAAGCTGATTGATTAATGCTAACAATATCACCAAGGACATCAGTTATACGGTTTGTAATTATTTTGCTGATACACTTGTAAATTACATTGTAGCAGGATATGGGACAGAAATCAGTTGTCTTTGATGGAGTTGTGATCTTTGGAATCATTGCCAAAATAGTGTGGTTAATTTCTTTAAGTAATTTGTCGTTTGAAAAAAATTCCCGAACCGCACAACACATTTCCTCTCCAATAATGTCCCAAGATTTTTTAAAGAAGGCAGCTGTGAAGCCATCAGGACCAGGGGCTTTATCATTGCCAATAGAAAAGAGGGACTTTTTTATTCCAGAATCACTTACATCACGAACCATAAACTCAACCTTATGAGGATCAATAGTGTTCTGAAACAGCTCATGAGTATCAAGGGAATTCACCTGGCCTGCAATTCTAAGGAAATTTTGGTAGTGTTTAACAAAAATTGGAGCGATGTCATTACCTTCGTGCATAGTATTTCCCTCAAATATGGCATCTATACGATTCCTGTGACATCTACTCTTTACCACGTTATGGAAGTAGGCCGAATTGGAGTCCCCCACTCTTAGCCATTCAATTTTAGATTTTTGTTTAAGGAACTGTTCCTCATCTAAAACTGCAGCCTTATAAGCCCGAAGATAATGGGCTTCTTCTTCACGGAGCTCAAGACAGTGAGGATTTTTATCTAGAGCAGATTGAATTTCATCCAGTTCTACCCGAAGGAATTTTACTTTGGAGTGTAAATTACCTTTGTCCTTTAAAAGCTTTCGCAAAGGTGGTTTCAAAGCTTTAAGGTGTTTTACCACACGATACATGGCACAACCCGTGACTGTCTCCGACCAAGCAGCAGCAACAATATCTCGAAAATCAGGTTTGTCTGCAAGAAAGTTAAAAAATTTAAACGGCTTAGGTTTGAACATCATAATATTCGGGATTTTCAAGATACAAGGGGTGTGATCAGATATACGATATGGTTTGAAAATGCCAATAGAATTCGGGAAAACATCAATGAAGTCTTGATTCCCCATAATTCGATCAATTTTCTTTAAAATACCATCAGATCCCTGCGGTTTCTGGTTCCAAGTAAAAGGAAGACCCGTACTATTTATATCCATAACAGCCATATCATTTACACACTCTTGGAATTCCCGCATAGCAATATGAGGTTGGTACCCACCACATGAGTGGTCTTCTAATTTCAGGGCTGCATTAAAATCACCAAGAATAGCCAAAGGGTTATTTGACATGAGCTGGCTATGCCCCACTAGATTTTGCCATAAAATTCTTATGTCAATGTACGAAGTGGCAGCATACACAAAAGAACAGAAGAATGACTTTCTATCAGCTTTAGTAACTACTTGAACATGAATAACCTGATTTGTTTGAGCTAGGGTCATAACATCTAACATCCTCTCATCCCATCCAAGGATTATGCGGGTTCCTTTATCACACAAATGCCCATTCGAGGTCCATTTCCAACTAGCACACACTTTCTTACATACATCATAAACATCCGCAACATACACATGAGACTCCAGAATTGCACAAATACTAAGTTTATTATCTAGAACTATTTGACGAACCTCTTCTTGTTTAGGGGACCGGTTCAAACCCCTTATATTCCAGGAGGCAAGACTAAACATTAAGACCCCGTGTATAGGGAGTGCTTGCCCCCTTGTTTTTAGAAGTTCCCGCCAAAAAACTTGATGTATCGTTTGTCTTGCCTGCCACTTCGTCTTCTTCATCGTCCTGGTCACTTAAAGAATCAAACCCATTTGAGGTGGGAATATTTGCGTATGTATTCGTCTTTTGAAGAACAGTAGGTTTAGCCTGATGTTGAGACTTCCCAACATCACCTACACTATTACTGTTTTCATTATTTCATTTGCTGACAATAGGTGTAACATGGTGTTCATGTGTACCATTTACACTATTACTGTCCGCCTTTCCATAATCAAAGGAGATATTATCCGGGACGTCATTGCGATCAATAGGTGTAGCATTCTATAGGATATTGCTCATGGCTAGTAGTTATAATGGTTCAAGGGCCATCGATATGAGTTATAGACATCTAGTGGTTATAATGGTTCAAGGACCACGGTTATGAGTAATGGACACCTATTACTTGTAAAATGGATATCTGAAGGCTATTGGTCATGGCTAGAAGTTATATTGGTTCAAGGGCCATCGGTATCAGTTATGGGCATCTAGTGGTTATAATTGTTCAAGGGTCGTGGTTATGGGTTATGGACACCTATTACTTTTAAAATGGATATCTATAGGCTACTGGTCATTGCTAGTAGTTATAATGGTTCAAGGGCCATCAGTATCAGTTATGGACATCTAGTGGTTGTAATGGTTCAAGGACCATTTTTATGGGTTATGCACATCTATTACTTGTAAAATGCATATCTATAGGCTATTGCGCATGGCTAGTAGTTATAATGGTTCAAGGGCCATCACTATCAGTTATGGACATCTAGTGGTTATAATGGTTCAAGGACCATGGTTATGGGTTATAGACACCTATTACTTGTAAAATGGATATCTATAGACAATTGGTCATGGCTAGTAGTTATAACGGTTCAAGGGCCATCAGTATCAGTTATGGACATCAAGTGGTTATAATGGTTCAAGAACCATGGTTATGGGTTATGGACACCTATTAACTGTAAAATGGATAACTATAAGTCATGGCTAGCAGGTATAATGGTTCAAGGGCCATCGATAGGAGTTATAGACATGTAGTGTTTATAATGGTTCAATGGCCTTGGTTACGGCTTATGGACACCTATTACTTGTAAAATGGATATCTATAGGCTATCGATCATGGCTACTAGTTATAATGGTTCAAGGGCCATCAGTATCAGTTATGGACATATAGTGGTTATAGTGGTTCAAAGGCCATCAGTATCAGTTATGGACATCTAGTTGTTATAATGGTTCAAGAACCATGGTTATGGGTTATGGACACCTATTACTTGTAAAATGGATATATGTACGCTATTGGTCATGGCTAGTAGTTATAATGGTTCAAGGGCCATCAGTATCAGTTATGGACATCTAGTTGTTATAATGGTTCAAGGACCATGGTTACGGGTTATGGACACCTATTACTTGTAAATGGATATCTATAGGCTATTGGTCATGGCTAGTAGTTATAATGGTCCAAGGGCCATCGATATGATTTATGGACATGTAGTGGTTATAATGGTTCAATGGCCTTGGTTATGGGTTATGGACACCTATTACTTTTAAAATGGATATCTATAGGCTATCGGTCATGGCTACTAGTTATAATGGTTCAAGGGCCATCAGTATCAGTTATGGACATCTAGTGGTTATAATGGTTCATGAACCATGGTTATGGGTTATCGACACCTATTACTTGTAAAATGGACATCTGTAGGCTATTGGTCATGGCTAGTAGTTATAATGATTCAAGGGCCATCAATATCAGTTATGGACATGTGGTGGTTATAATGGTTCAAGAACCATGGTTATGGGTTATGGACACCTATTACCTGTAAAATGGATAACTATAAGTCATGGCTAGCAGGTATAATGGTTCAAGGGCCATCGATAGGAGTTATAGACATGTAGTGTTTATAATGGTTCAATGGCCTTGGTTATGGGTTATGGACACCTATTACTTTTTAAATGGATATCTATAGGCTATCGGTCATGGCTACTAGTTATAATGGTTCAAGGGCCATCAGTATCAGTTATGGACATCTAGTGGTTATAGTGGTTCAAAGGCCATCAGTATCAGTTATGGACATCTAGTTGTTATAATGGTTCAAGAACCATGGTTGTGGGTTATGGACACCTATTACTTGTAAAATGGATATCTGTAGGCTATTGGTCATGGCTAGTAGTTATAATGATTCAAGGGCCATCAATATCAGTTATGGACATCTAGTTGCTACAATGGTTCAAGGACCATGGTTACGGGTTATGGACACCTATTACTTGTAAATGGATATCTATAGGCTATTGGTCATGGCTAGTAGTTATAATGGTCCAAGGGCCATCGATATGATTTATGGACATGTAGTGGTTATAATGGTTCAATGGCCTTGGTTATGGGTTATGGACACCTATTACTTGTAAAATGGATATCTATAGGCTATCGGTCATGGCAAGTAGTTATAATGGTTCAAGGGCCATCAATATCAGTTATGGACATCTAGTTGTTATAATGGTTCAAGGACCATGGTTATGGGTTATGGACACCTATTACTTGTAAAATGGATATCTATAGGCTATTGGTCATGGCTAGTAGTTATAATGGTTCAAGGGTCATCGATATGAGTTATGGACATGTACTGGTTATAATGATTCAATGGCCTTGGTTATGGGTTATGGATACCTATTACTTGTAAAATAGATATCTATAGGCTATTGGTCATGGCTACTAGTTATAATGGTTCAAGGGCCATCAGTATCAGTTATGGACTTCAAGTGGTTATAATGGTTCAAGGGCCATCGATATGAGTTATGGACATCTAGTGGTTCTAATGGTTCAAGGACAATGGTTATGGGTTATGGACACCTATTACTTGTAAAATGGATATCTATTGGCTATTGTACATGGCAAGTAGTTATAATGGTTCAAGGGCCATCAGTATCAGTTATGGACATCTAGTGGTTATAATGGTTCAAGGACCATGGTTATGGGTTATGGACACCTATTACTTGTAAAATGGATATCTATAGGCTATTTGTAATGGCTAGTAGTTATAATGGTTCAAGGGCATCAGTATCAGTTATGGACATCAAGTGGCTATAATGGTTTAAGAACCATGGTTATGGGTTATGGACACTATTACTTGTAAATGGATATCTATAGGCTATTGGTCATGGGTAGTAGTTATAATGGTCCAAGGGCCATCGATATGAGTTATGGACATGTAGTGGTTATAATGGTTCAATGGCCTTGATTATGGGTTATGCACACCTATTACTTGTAAAATGGATATCTATAGGCTATCGGTCATGGCTACTAGTTATAATGGTTCAAGGGCCATCAGTATCAGTTATGGACATCTAGTGGTTATAATGGTTCAATGACCATGCCTATGGGTTATGCACACCTATTACTTGTAAAATGCACATCTATAGGCTATTGCGCATGGCTAGTAGTTATAATGGTTCAAGGGCCTCAGTATCAGTTATGGACATCTAGTGGTTATAATGGTTCAAGGACCATGGTTATGGGTTATGGACACCTATTACTTGTAAAATGGATATCTATATGCTATTGGTCATGGCTAGTAGTTATAATGGTTCAAGGGCCATCGATATGAGTTATGGACACGTACTGGTTATAATGGTTCAATGGCCTTGGTTATGGGTTATGGATACCTATTACTTGTAAAATGGATATCTATAGGCTATTGGTCATGGATACTAGTGGTTATAATGGTTCAAGGGCCATCAGTATCAGTTATGGACATCAAGTGGTTATAATGATTCAAGAACCATGGTTACGGGTTATGGAAACCTATTACATGTAAAATGGATATCTATAAGTCATGGCTAGCAGGTATAATGGTTCAAGGGCCATCGATATGAGTTATAGACATGTAGTGGTTATAATGGTTCAATGGCCTTGGTTATGGGTTATGGACACCTATTACTTGTAAAATGGATATCTATAGGCTATCGGTCATGGCTACTAGTTATAATGGTTCAAGGGCCATCAGTATCAGTTATGGACATCTAGTGGTTATAGTGGTTCAAAGGCCATCAGCATCAGTTATGGACATCTATTACTTATAATGGTTAGAGGACCATGGTTACGGGTTATGGACACCTATTACTTGTAAATGGATATCTATAGGCTATTGGTCATGGCTAGTAGTTATAATGGTCCAAGGGCCATCGATATGATTTATGGACATGTAGTGGTTATAATGGTTCAATGGCCTTGGTTATGGGTTATGGACACCTATTACTTGTAAAATGGATATCTATAGGCTATCGGTCATGGCTAGTTGTTATAATGGTTCAAGGGCCATCAATATCAGTTATGGACATCTAGTTGTTATAATGGTTCAAGGACCATGGTTATGGGTTATGGACACCTATTACTTGTAAAATGGATATCTATAGGCTATTGGTCATGGCTAGTAGTTATAATGGTTCAAGGGTCATCGATATGAGTTATGGACATGTACTGGTTATAATGGTTCAATGGCCTTGGTTATGGGTTATGGATACCTATTACTTGTAAAATAGATATCTATAGGCTATTGGTCATGGCTACTAGTTATAATGGTTCAAGGGCCATCAGTATCAGTTATGGACATCAAGTGGTTATAATGGTTCAAGGGCCATCGATATGAGTTATGGACATCTAGTGGTTATAATGGTTCAAGGACAATGGTTATGGGTTATGGACACCTATTACTTGTAAAATGGATATCTATTGGCTATTGTACATGGCAAGTAGTTATAATGGTTCAAGGGCCATCAGTATCAGTTTTTTGGGTAAATGGGATTACCCTGGCTAAGTATATTAATCACAAAATAAGTACATAGGAATGTGACAGGCGGTCACATTGACCTCAATCAGAAGCTTGACAAACCAAGACATAGTTTATGACATGCCATAAACAAACTACACAACCACGACAAACCAAACAACTAACCAAAAACAAGCAACTAAGACAAAACACTGATCTATGTAACCGAGTCTGGGATCTTCCAGCTAGTTAACAGCCGTTGAATGTCAACCGTCTTCTTCTTGAACTTTAATGTCATAAGTTTTAACCGAACGGTGGCAATAATCTCATCACATAGCTGCATATGCGTCTTGGACTTCTTCCTGAACAATCTTGCATTTCTCTCTAACCAGATATAATATGTAGTAGCTCCAACCATTATACGAGAGATAACACTTTTTGCTGATCGTCCTCTAGACAATGGGGTAAGGTAATCAATAATATCAGCCAATCTAGGAGCAATCATGTCCATCCCCCCAAGCAATCTAATTTTAACCCAAACCTGCAACGAGTATGTGCATTCAAAAAACAGGTGAGGGTGGGAGTCTTGTATAAGACCACATAGAGGGCACCGTAAAGAGGCAATATCCGTATCATGGTGGATATCCCATTGTTGCAACATATCTTGAGTTTTTAAACGGTTGTTCATAACTAGCCACATATGAAAAGCATGTCTAGGGATACAATGGGGGAACCAAACTACATCTTTCCAAGGGACCTCAACCTCCCTTGATCGGATAGAATTCCAGGCTAGATAGACCGAGAAAGCCTGAGAAGACCCATTGAGGTCTAACCCTTATGATCTGGAAAAATTTGAGGTACCGGGATACTAGTAATTTCCGGAAACCTAGCATACCAATCAATTGGCCAAGTCCAATTATTTTCATTAATCAAGTCCGACACCATATCAAGGGGGAAAACCCAGCTCTAGTGATATCTCTGTGGGTGAGAAATTGAAAGATTGGACTAGCCATGCTCCATTTGTCAAACCAAATGGAAGTAGATTTCCCATCACGTATCGTATGCCATATAAAAGGCCTAACTTTGTTTCTTATTTGGAGCAACTTCCTCCAAGACCAGCTCATAGAACCCATAATGGGGGTGTCCCAAAAACTTCTACCCCGCAACTTATAAGAATGAATCCATTGGACCCATAACGACTCCTTGTTAGTCACTATACTCCAGATATGGTATGTCATTAGGGCAGCATTAAAGTCTTTGATACGACGGATACCCAGACCCCCTTCAGATTTTGGTTTGCACACTACCTCCCAAGAGACTTTTGCTTTACCCTTCTTCATTTCGCCTTGACACCATAGAAACCCTCGCATTAGTTGCTCGAGCTCATGAGTAATACGGGTTGGGAGGATAAAAACTGAAGCCCAATAGATATGTAAATTAGATAGCACTGAAATGATCAGTTGTAGCCGCCCCGCAAAAGAGAGGAATTTATTTTTCCAATCATTTATGCGATTCCGCATCTTTTCTATCAGGCCTTAACAATCACGAAATAGTAATCTTGTAGAGATCAAAGGCACTCCAAGATATTTAACCGGGAGACTTCCTCCCTCAAACGGCATTGAATGGAGAATTGCAGCTCGGGTAGTTGTGGGGACGTTACAGAAAAACACCGTACTTTTAGGAATGCTAGGAACAAGCCCGGATACTTCTTTAAACTCATTCAACGCATCCAAAATCAGATTAGCAGAATTCAGATTACCTCGCGAAAAAATGAAAAGATCATCAGCAAAACATAGGTTAACAATCTTTTGTTTCTCACAGCCTTTGTGATAACCAAAATCCGTGCTTGATGTAACTCTACGTTTGATAATAAGAGAAAGTACCTCCATAACAAGAGTAAAAAGGTATGGTGACATTGGGTCACCCTGTCTCAAGCCTCTTTTACCCCTAAACCAGCCATGGACCTCTCCATTTATACAAATGGAAAAAGAGGGAGATGTAACACATTCCAAAATCCACGTGATCATTTTAGGAGGAAAACCAAAACCAATTAAGATAGAGTGAAGAAACTTCCAATCAACAGTATCATAAGCTTTCTGGATATCAATTTTGAAAGCACATCGAGGGGGACCAGAATGTCTATGATAATTATGCAAAAGTTCTTGTGTGAGGAGTATGTTATCTGAAATTCGTATACCAGGAATGAAAGCTGATTGATTAACGCCCACAATATCACTAAGAACATCAGTGATGCGATTTGTAAGAATTTTGCTGATACACTTATAAATTACATTGCAGCAGGATATTGGCCTAAAATCAGTCGTCTTTGAAGGGGTTGGGATCTTTGGAATCATAGCCAGAATCGTATGATTTATTTCTTTTAGTAACTTGCCGTTTGCAAAAAATTCCCGAACCGCACAACACACTTCCTCACCAATAATGTCCCAAGACTTTTTAAAGAAAACAGCTGTGAAGCCATCAGGTCCCGGGGCTTTATCATTGCCAATAGAAAAGAGAGACTTTTTAATTTCAGAATTGCTTACATCCGTAACCATAAACTCAGCCTTTTGACTATCAATAGTGTTGTGAAACAGCTCCTGAGTATCAAGGGTGGACACCTGGCCCGCAATTCCAAGGAAATTTTGGTAATGTTTAACAAAAATTGGAGCGATTTCCTTACCTTCATGCATAGTAGTGCCCTCAAAAATAGCATCTATACGATTCCTGTGGCATCTACCCTTGACCACATTGTGGAAATAAGCTGAATTGGAGTCCCCAACTCTTAACCATTCGATTTTAGATTTTTGTTTAAGGAAACGTTCCTCATCTAAAATCGCGGCCTTATACGCAAGAATATAATGGGCTTCCTCTCCCGAAGCTTAGGACAGTGGGGGTTTTTATCAAGGGCAGATTGTACTTCATCTAGCTCAACCTGAAGGAATTTTACTTTGGAGTGTAGATTACCTTGGTCCTTTAAGAGCTTTCGCAAAGGGGGTTTCATAGCTTTTAGGTGTTTTACCACCCGATACATTGCACAACCTGTGATTCTCTCCGACCAAGCCCCACCAACAATATTACGAAATTCAGGTTTGTCTGCAAGAAAGTTAAAAAATTTAAAAGGCTTGGGTTTGAACTTCATAACATTCGGGATTTTCAAGATACAAGGGGTGTGATCGGAAATACGATATGGCTGGAAAATGCCAATAGAGTCCGGGAAGAAGTCAATGAAAACTTGATTCCCCACAATTCGATCAATCTTCTTTAAAATACCATCTAATCCCTGCGGTTTTTGGTTCCAAGTAAAATGAAGGCCCGTACTATTTATATCCATAACAGCCATATCATTGACACACTCTTGGAATTCCCGCATAGCAATATGAGGTTGGTACCACCACATGAGTGATCTTCTAGTTTCAGGGCTGCATTAAAGTCACCAAGAATAGCCCAAGGTTTATTCGACATAAGCTGGCTATGCCCCACTAGATTTTGCCATAAAATCCTCCTTTCTATGTATGAGGTAGCAGCATAAACGAAAGAACAAAAGAAAGACTTTCTATCAGATTTAGTAACAACTTGCACATGTATAACCTGGTTTGTTTGAGCTAGATTCATAACATCTAACACCCTCTCATCCCAACCAAGAATAATGCGGGTACCTTTATCACACAAAGACCCATTAGAGGTCCAATTCCAACTTGCACAAACTTTCTTACACACATCATAAACATCCGCAACATTCACATGAGATTCTAGAATTGCACAAATACTAAGATTATTATCAAGTACTATTTGACGAACCTCATCTTGTTTAGGGGGCTGGTTCAAACCCCGAATATTCCAGGAAGCGAGACTAAACATTAAGACCATGTGAATAGGGAGTGCTTGCCCCCTTGTTTTTAGCAGTGCCCGCCAAAAAATTTGTAGTATCGTTTGTGTTGTCTTCCACTTCATCTTCTTCATCCTCCATATCACTTAACGAATCAAACCCATTTGAGGTAGGAATATTAGCATAGTTGTTCAATTCATGAAAAACAGTAGGTTTAGCCTTGTTGAGAGCTCCCAACATCACCTATACTATTACTGCTCCCATTTGCTTTTTGGCCAACAATAGGTGTAACATGGTGATTATGCTTACCATTTACACTATTACTGTCCGCCTTTCCATAATCAAAGAACATAGCATCCGGGACCTCATTGCGATCAATAGGTGTAGCATTCTCTACACTATTACTGGTCGCACATTTATTCCCACTATCTCTTTTCTTATGGACAACTTCACAAACAATAGGTGTAGTATAATGTTTATCATTATCTACACTATTACTGTTTGTGATCGGTAGTTTAGCACTTTCAGCCACTTCCGAATCAGTTTTTGAGCTCCCCTTTGGTCTATACTGAAAATTAGATCGAGTTTTAAAGCGTTTTTTTGTTCCCCCACGACCTGGTATCCGTCATCATCTTGTTCAACTTCCTTCTCTATGGGCTTTACGTTTTTGGGGCAGCTAATCATGACCAAAGATTTTACATATCGAACACCTCGGAGGTTTTCCACTCGTATTCAAGTCTAATAACTTCTTTCGAATAATCAGATCCATCAAGGGAAGGGATTGCCACAGACATCGTGGACCTAAGATCATCTTTAGAGCTGATTTCAATGAGGGCTCTAGCAAAGTTGCTTCTACCCCAAGATTCCGAACAGATTGTACTTGTGTAGGCATCCAACATTTTTGGTGTACCAATTTTCGTAGCAATGATACTAAGACCATCAGCTGTAAACGCAGCCATTGGAACATCATGGAATTTCACCCAGATCGGAACTTTAGTAAGATCTTCCTTTGTTAGAGTGGTATTTGGAGTCCATTCTTTTAAGATAATGGGGTTATTTCGAATCATCCAAGGACCATTTTCCAATACATCTTCTAATCCTTTGTGTGAGTCAAATTTGAAAAAGAAGAACCCTTTTGCATTCATCATTACCCGATTGAGACCAAACTTTGTCCATACATTTTTGACATAATATTCTACAATCGGGAAGGCAATCCATTTACCAAGAAAGTAACCATAAAGGGTATTCGAGAACCTGTTTGCAACTTCCTTAACTGATTCTATTGGTATCATAACATCTACATCATCATTAGAGTTTTCAGAATCAAGTTTACGAAAATTCACCTTCGGCAAAGTAGATGTCTTGTTTGTGACCGCTGCATAGGATAGTTTAGGCTGAGTTATATTCACAACCGCAGCTGGTTGCAGTTCTTTAGCAACAACATCAGAATGTATCACACTCACGGGGTTATTAGGAGGTGTTAAGGTAGGGCTCAAATCAGTATCAGCCTGAACTGGGGTTGAATCCTTCCGACCCATAGGAACCGGTTGGCTACGAACTGCATTACGGGGTTGAATAACCTTCCCATTTTTCCCAATCATCTTGCCATCTATGTTTTTCAGTTTAGCAGCAAAGTTTGAAGGTTTTTGTCCCGTATCATTTGTAGCAGGGGCCATTACAAACAAAGGACAATATTAAAGCATGCAGCCAAGAAACCCTAGGCGCAGCCTTATTAAATCTTCACCAAATCGCAGCACTAAATTAGTAAAAGAAAGCAGCCAAGGAAACCCTAGGCGCAGATTGTGTAAGAATCTTCAGCAATCGCACCAAATAGTTAACAAATCTTCAACAAATCTTTGAACAATTATGAATAATAGGCAACAAAACGAATTCAAAGGTTCTATCAATCAAAAATCGGTAGAAAAACAGATATATAACCTTGAATACAATTGAATAAGAATCCACCAATTAAGAATAATGAGGAATAAAGAAACCCAAATCAGAATTTATCAAACCTTCTTAGTAGTTCTTGCTGAATTGGACGTAGGTTTTTCGGAAACAAAAATGGATTTAGAGTTCTTGCGCAATATGAATGTATGAAAATCTGGTACGCACACTATAATCAAACAATTGTGATAAGCAACTGAACGATTACAGCTTAATACCAAGAAATCGATTGAACTAGGGAAGAAGATTAGGAAAACAGCCGTCGAAAACCAATCTCCAAAGTTCGCCCTAGAGAGAAAAAGTCAACAAGTCAACTCCCAAGATTTCCGCCATCAGTATCAGTTATGGACATCTAGTGGTTATAATGGTTCAATGACCATGGTTATGGGTTATGGACACCTATTACTTGTAAAATGGATATCTATAGGCTATTTGTAATGGCTAGTAGTTATAATGGTTCAAGGGCATCAGTATCAGTTATGGACATCAAGTGGTTATAATGGTTTAAGAACCATGGTTATGGGTTATGGACACCTATTACTTGTAAATGGATATCTATAGGCTATTGGTCATGGCTAGTAGTTGTAATGGTCCAAGGGCCATTGATATGAGTTATGGACATGTAGTGGTTATAATGGTTCAATGGCCTTGGTTATGGGTTATGGACACCTATTACTTTTAAAATGGATATCTATAGGCTATCGGTCATGGCTACTAGTTATAATGGTTCAAGGGCCATCAGTATCAGTTATGGACATCTAGTGGTTATAATGGTTCATGAACCATGGTTATGGGTTATCGACACCTATTACTTGTAAAATGGACATCTGTAGGCTATTGGTCATGGCTAGTAGTTATAATGATTCAAGGGCCATCAATATTAGTTATGGACATCTAGTTGTTATAATGGTTCAAGGACCATGGTTATGGGTTATGGACACTATTACTTGTAAATGGATATCTATAGGCTATTGGTCATGGGTAGTAGTTATAATGGTCCAAGGGCCATCGATATGAGTTATGGACATGTAGTGGTTATAATGGTTCAATGGCCTTGATTATGGGTTATGCACACCTATTACTTGTAAAATGGATATCTATAGGCTATCGGTCATGGCTACTAGTTATAATGGTTCAAGGGCCATCAGTATCAGTTATGGACATCTAGTGGTTATAATGGTTCAAGGACCATGGTTATGGGTTATGCACACCTATTACTTGTAAAATGCACATGTATAGGCTATTGCGCATGGCTAGTAGTTATAATGGTTCAAGGGCCTCAGTATCAGTTATGGACATCTAGTGGTTATAATGGTTCAAGGACCATGGTTATGGGTTATGGACACCTATTACTTGTAAAATGGATATCTATATGCTATTGGTCATGGCTAGTAGTTATAATGGTTCAAGGGCCATCGATATGAGTTATGGACATGTACTGGTTATTATGGTTCAATGGCCTTGGTTATGGGTTATGGACACCTATTACTTTTAATATGGATATCTATAGGCTATTAGTCATGGCTAGTAGTTATAATGGTTCAAGGGCCATCTATATGAGTTATGGACATCTAGTGGTTATAATGGTTCAAGACCATGGTTATGGGTTATGGACACCTATTACTTGTAAAATGGATATCTGTAGGCTATTGGTTATGGCTAGTAGTTATAATGGTTCAAGGGCCATCGATATCAGTTATGGGCATCTAGTGGTTATAATTGTTCAAGGACCGTGGTTATGGGTTATGGACACCTATTACTTTTAAAATGGATATTTATAGGCTACTGGTCATTGCTAGTAGTTATAATGGTTCAAGGGCCATCAGTAACAGTTATGGACATATAGTGGTTATAATGGTAAAAGGACCATGGTTATGGGTTATGGACACCTATTACTTGAAAAATGGATATTTATAGGCTATTAGTCATGGCTAGTAGTTATAATGGTTCAAGGGCCATCGATATGAGTTATGGACATGTAGTGGTTATAATGGTTCAATGGCCTTGGTTATGGGTTATGGACACCTATTACTTGTAAAATGGATATCTATAGGCTATCGGTCATGGCTACTAGTTATAATGGTTCAAGGCCATCAGTATCAGTTATGGACATCTAGTGGTTATAATGGTTCAAGAACCATGGTTATGGGTTATGGACACCTATTACTTGTAAAATGGATATCTGTAGGCTATTGGTCATGGCTAGTAGTTATAATGGTTCAAGGGCCATCAGTATCAGTTATGGACATCTAGTTGTTATAATGGTTTAAGGGGTTATGGGTTATGGACACCTATTACTTGTAAATGGATATCTATAGGCTATTGGTCATGGCTAGTAGTTATAATGGTCCAAGGGCCATCGATATGAGTTATGGACATGTAGTGGTTATATTGGTTCAATGGCCTTGGTTATGGGTTATGGACACCTATTACTTGTAAAATGGATACTAGAGGCTATTGGTAATGGCTACTAGTTATAATGGTTCAAGGGCCATCAGTATCAGTTATGGGCATCTAGTGGTTCTATTGGTTCAAGAACCATGGTAATGGGTTATGGACTCTGTAGGCTATTGGACATGGCGAGTAGTTATAATGGTTCAAGGGTCGTCAGTATCAGTTATGGACATCTAGTGGTTATAATGGTTCAAGGACCATGTTTATGGGTTATGGACAGCTATTACATGTAAAATGGATATCTATAGGCTATTGGTCATGGCTAGTAGTTATATTGGTTCAAGGGCCATCGATATGAGTTATGGACATGTACTGGTTATAATGGTTCAATGGCTTTGGTTATGGGTTATAGACACCTATTACTTGTAAAATGGATATCTATAGGCTATTGGTCATGGCTACTAGTTATAATGGTTCAAGGGCCATGAGTATCAGTTATGGACATCAAGTGGTTATAATGGTTCAAGAACCATGATTATGGGTTATGGACACCTATTACTTGTAAAATGTATATCTATAGGCTATTGTACATGACAAGTAGTAATAATGGTTCAAGGGCCATCAGTATCAGTTATGGACATCTAGTGGTTATAATGGTTCAAGGACCATGGCTATGGGTTATGGACACCTATTACTTGTAAAATGGATATCTATAGGCTATTGGTCATGGCTAGTAGTTATAATGGTTCAAGGGCCATCAGTATCAGTTATGGACATCAAGTGGTTATAATGGTTTAAGAACCATGGTTATGGGTTATGGACACCTATTACTTGTAATTGGATATCTATAGGCTATTGGTCATGGCTAGTAGTTATAATGGTCCAAGGGCCATTGATATGAGTTATGGACATGTAGTGGTTATAATGGTTCAATGGCCTTGGTTATGGGTTATGGACACCTATTACTTGTAAAATGGATATCTAAAGGCTATCGGTCATGGCTACTAGTTATAATGGTTCAAGGGCCATCAGTATCAGTTATGGACATCTAGTGGTTACAATGGTTCATGAACCATGGTTATGGGTTATCGACGCCTATTACTTGTAAAATGGATATCTGTAGGCTATTGGTCATGGCTAGTAGTTATAATGATTCAAGGGCCATCAATATCAGTTATGGTCATCTAGTTGTTATAATGGTTCAAGGACCATGGTTATGGGTTATGGACACCTATTACTTGGAAAATCGATATCTATAGGCTATTGGTCATGGCTAGTAGTTATAATGGTTTAAGGGCCATCTGTATCAATTATCGTAGTGGTTATAATGGTTCAAGAACCATGGTTATGGGTTATGGACACCTATTACTTATAAAATGTATATCTATATGCTATTGGTCATGGCTAGTAGTTATAATGGTTCAAGGGCCATCAGTATCAGTTATGGACATCTAGTGGTTATAATGGTTCAAGGACCATGGTTATGGGTTATGGACACCTATTACTTGAAAAATGGATATCTATAGGCTATTGGTCATGGCTAGTAGTTATAATGATTCATGGGCCATCAGTATCAGTTATGGACATCTAGTGGTTATAATTATTCAAGGACCATGGTTATGGGTTATGGACACCTATTACTTGTAAAATAGATATCTATAGGCTATTGGTCATGGCTAGTAGTTATAATGGTTCAAGGGCCATCAGTATTAGTTATGGACATCTAGTGGTTATAATGGTTCAAGGACCACAGTTATGGGTTATGGACACCTATTACTTGAAAAATGGATATCTATTGGCTATTGCTCATGGCTAGTAGTTATAATGGTTCAAGGGCCATCAGTATCAGTTATGGACAGCTAGTGGTTATAATGGTTCAAGAACCATGGTTATGGGTTATGGACCCCTATTACTTGTAAAATGGATATCTATAGGCTATTGGTCATGGCTAGTAGTTATAATGGTTCGAGGGCCATCAGTATCAGTTATGGACATCTAGAGGTTATAATGGTTCAAGAACCATGGTTATGTGTCATGGACACCTATTACTTGTAAAATGGATATCTATATGCTATTGGTCATGGCTAGTAGTTGTAATGGTTTAAGGGCCATCAATGTCAGTAATGGAAATCTAGTAGTTATAATGGTTCAAGAACCATGGTTATGGGTTATGGACACCTATTACTTGTAAAATGCACATCTATAGGCTATTGCGCATGGCTAGTAGTTATAATGGTTCAAGGACCATGGTTATGGGTTATGGACACCTATTACTTGTAAAATGGATATCTATATGCTATTGGTCATGGCTAGTAGTTATAATGGTTCAAGGGCCATCGATATGAGTTATGGACATGTACTGGTTATAATGGTTCAATGGCCTTGGTTATGGGTTATGGACACCTATTACTTTTAATATGGATATCTATAGGCTATTAGTCATGGCTAGTAGTTATAATGGTTCAAGGGCCATCTATATGAGTTATGGACATCTAGTGGTTATAATGGTTCAAGACCATGGTTATGGGTTATGGATACCTATTACTTGTAAAATGGATATCTGTAGGCTATTGATTATGGCTAGTAGTTATAATGGTTCAAGGGCCATCGATATCAGTTATGGGCATCTAGTGGTTATAATTGTTCAAGGACCGTGGTTATGGGTTATGGACACCTATTACTTTTAAAATGGATATTTATAGGCTACTGGTCATTGCTAGTAGTTATAATGGTTCAAGGGCCATCAGTAACAGTTATGGACATCTAGTGGTTATAATGGTAAAAGGACCATGGTTATGGGTTATGGACACCTATTACTTGAAAAATGGATATTTATAGGCTATTAGTCATGGCTAGTAGTTATAATGGTTCAAGGGCCATCGATATGAGTTATGGACATGTAGTGGTTATAATGGTTCAATGGCCTTGGTTATGGGTTATGGACACCTATTACTTGTAAAATGGATATCTATAGGCTATCGGTCATGGCTACTAGTTATAATGGTTCAAGGCCATCAGTATCAGTTATGGACATCTAGTGGTTATAATGGTTCAAGAACCATGGTTATGGGTTATGGACACCTATTACTTGTAAAATGGATATCTGTAGGCTATTGGTCATGGCTAGTAGTTATAATGGTTCAAGGGCCATCAGTATCAGTTATGGACATCTAGTTGTTATAATGGTTTAAGGGGTTATGGGTTATGGACACCTATTACTTGTAAATGGATATCTATAGGCTATTGGTCATGGCTAGTAGTTATAATGGTCCAAGGGCCATCGATATGAGTTATGGACATGTAGTGGTTATATTGGTTCAATGGCCTTGGTTATGGGTTATGGACACCTATTACTTGTAAAATGGATACTAGAGGCTATTGGTAATGGCTACTAGTTATAATGGTTCAAGGGCCATCAGTATCAGTTATGGGCATCTAGTGGTTCTATTGGTTCAAGAACCATGGTAATGGGTTATGGACTCTGTAGGCTATTGGACATGGCGAGTAGTTATAATGGTTCAAGGGTCGTCAGTATCAGTTATGGACATCTAGTGGTTATAATGGTTCAAGGACCATGTTTATGGGTTATGGACAGCTATTACATGTAAAATGGATATCTATAGGCTATTGGTCATGGCTAGTAGTTATAATGGTTCAAGGGCCATCGATATGAGTTATGAACATGTACTGGTTATAATGGTGCAATGGCTTTGGTTATGGGTTATAGACACCTATTACTTGTAAAATGGTTATTTATAGGCTATTGGTCATGGCTACTAGTTATAATGGTTCAAGGGCCATGAGTATCAGTTATGGACATCAAGTGGTTATAATGGTTCAAGAACCATGATTATGGGTTATGGACACCTATTACTTGTAAAATGGATATCTATAGGCTATTGTACATGACAAGTAGTAATAATGGTTCAAGGGCCATCAGTATCAGTTATGGACATCTAGTGGTAATAATGGTTCAAGGACCATGGCTATGGGTTATGGACACCTATTACTTGTAAAATGGATATCTATAGGCTATTGGTCATGGCTAGTAGTTATAATGGTTCAAGGGCCATCAGTATCAGTTATGGACATCAAGTGGTTATAATGGTTTAAGAACCATGGTTATGGGTTATGGACACCTATTACTTGTAATTGGATATCTATAGGCTATTGGTCATGGCTAGTAGTTATAATGGTCCAAGGGCCATTGATACGAGTTATGGACATGTAGTGGTTATAATGGTTCAATGGCCTTGGTTATGGGTTATGGACACCTATTACTTGTAAAATGGATATCTATAGGCTATCGGTCATGGCTACTAGTTATAATGGTTCAAGGGCCATCAGTATCAGTTATGGACATCTAGTGGTTACAATGGTTCATGAACCATGGTTATGGGTTATCGACGCCTATTACTTGTAAAATGGATATCTGTAGGCTATTGGTCATGGCTAGTAGTTATAATGATTCAAGGGCCATCAATATCAGTTATAGTCATCTAGTTGTTATAATGGTTCAAGGACCATGGTTATGGGTTATGGACACCTATTACTTGGAAAATCGATATCTATAGGCTATTGGTCATGGCTAGTAGTTATAATGGTTTAAGGGCCATCTGTATCAATTATCGTAGTGGTTATAATGGTTCAAGAACCATGGTTATGGGTTATGGACACCTATTACTTATAAAATGTATATCTATATGCTATTGGTCACGGCTAGTAGTTATAATGGTTCAAGGGCCATCAGTATCAGTTATGGACATCTAGTGGTTATAATGGTTCAAGGACCATGGTTATGGGTTATGGACACCTATTACTTGAAAAATGGATATCTATAGGCTATTGGTCATGGCTAGTAGTTATAATGATTCATGGGCCATCAGTATCAGTTATGGACATCTAGTGGTTATAATGATACAAGGACCATGGTTATGGGTTATGGACACCTATTACTTGTAAAATAGATATCTATAGGCTATTGGTCATGGCTAGTAGTTATAATGGTTCAAGGGCCATCAGTATTAGTTATGGACATCTAGTGGTTATAATGGTTCAAGGACCACAGTTATGGGTTATGGACACCTATTACTTGAAAAATGGATATCTATTGGCTATTGCTCATGACTAGTAGTTATAATGGTTCAAGGGCCATCAGTATCAGTTATGGACAGCTAGTGGTTATAATGGTTCAAGAACCATGGTTATGGGTTATGGACCCCTATTACTTGTAAAATGGATATCTATAGGCTATTGGTCATGGCTAGTAGTTATAATGGTTCGAGGGCCATCAGTATCAGTTATGGACATCTAGAGGTTATAATGGTTCAAGAACCATGGTTATGTGTCATGGACACCTATTACTTGTAAAATGGATATCTATATGCTATTGGTCATGGCTAGTAGTTGTAATGGTTCAAGGGCCATCAATGTCAGTAATGGAAATCTAGTAGTTATAATGGTTCAAGAACCATGGTTATGGGTTATGGACACCTATTACTTGTAAAATGCACATCTATAGGCTATTGCGCATGGCTAGTAGTTATAATGGTTCAAGGGCCTCAGTATCAGTTATGGACATCTAGTGGTTATAATGGTTCAAGGACCATGGTTATGGGTTATGGACACCTATTACTTGTAAAATGGATATCTATATGCTATTGGTTATGGCTAGTAGTTATAATGGTTCAAGGGCCATCGATATGAGTTATGGACATGTACTGGTTATAATGGTTCAATGGCCTTGGTTATGGGTTATGGACACCTATTACTTTTAATATGGATATCTATAGGCTATTAGTCATGGCTAGTAGTTATAATGGTTCAAGGGCCATCTATATGAGTTATGGACATCTAGTGGTTATAATGGTTCAAGACCATGGTTATGGGTTATGGACACCTATTACTTGTAAAATGGATATCTGTAGGCTATTGGTTATGGCTAGTAGTTATAATGGTTCAAGGGCCGTCAGTATAAGTTATGGACATCTAGTGGCTATAATCGTTCAAGAACCATGGTTATGGGTTATGGACACCTATTACTTGTAAAATAGATATCTATATAGGTCATGGGTAGTAGTTATAATGGTTCAAGGGCCATCGGTATCAGTTACAGGCATCTAGTGGTTATAATTGTTCAAGGGCCATGGTTATGGGTTATAAACACCTATTACTCGTAAAATAGATATCTATATGCTATTGGTCATGGCTAGTAGTTATAATGTTCAAGGGCCATCAGTATCAGTTATGGACATTTAGTGGTTATAATGGTTCAAGAACCATGGTTATGGGTTATGGACACCTATTACTTGTAAAATGGATATCTATAGGCTATTGGTCTGGGCTAGTAGTTATAATGGTTCAGGGGCCGTCAGTATCAGTTATGGACATCTAGTGGTTATAATGGTTCAAGGACCATGGTTATGGGTTATGGACACCTATTACTTGGAAAATCGATATCTATAGGCTATTGGTCATGACTAGTAGTTATAATGGTTTAAGGGCCATCTGTATCAATTATCGTAGTGGTTATAATGGTTCAAGAACCATGGTTATGGGTTATGGACACCTATTACTTATAAAATGTATATCTATATGCTATTGGTCATGGCTAGTAGTTATAATGGTTCAAGGGCCATCAGTATCAGTTATGGACATCTAGTGGTTATAATGGTTCAAGGACCATGGTTATGGGTTATGGACACCTATTACTTGAAAAATGGATATCTATAGGCTATTGGTCATGGCTAGTAGTTATAATGATTCATGGGCCATCAGTATCAGTTATGGACATCTAGTGGTTATAATGATTCAAGGACCATGGATGGTTATGGGTTATGGACACCTATTACTTGTAAAATAGATATCTATAGGCTATTGGTCATGGCTAGTAGTTATAATGGTTCAAGGGCCATCAGTATTAGTTATGGACATCTAGTGGTTATAATGGTTCAAGAACCATGGTTATGGGTTATGGACACCTATTACTTGTAAATTGGATATCTAGAGGCTATTGGTCATGGCTAGTAGTTATAATGGTTGAAGGGCCATCAGTATCAGTTATGGACATCTAGTGGTTATAATGGTTCAAGAACCATGGTTATGGGTTATGGACACCTATTACTTGTAAAATGGATATCTGTAGGCTATTTGTCATGGCTAGTAGTTATAATGGTTCATGGGCCATCAGTATCAGTTATGGACATCTAGTTGTTATAATGGTTCAAGGACCATGGTTATGGGTTACGGACACCTATTACTTGTAAATGGATATCTATAGGCTATTGGTCATGGCTAGGAGTTATAATGGTCCAAGGGCCATCGATATGAGTTATGGACATGTAGTGGTTATAATGGTTCAATGGCCTTGGTTATGGGTTATGGACACCTATTACTTGTAAAATGGATATCTATAGGCTATCGGTCATGGCTACTGGTTATAATGGTTCAAGGGCCATCAGTATCAGTTATGGACATCTAGTTGTTATAATGGTTCAAGAACCATGGTTATGGGTTATGGACACCTATTACTTGTAACATGGATATCTGTAGGCTATTGGACAGGGCTAGTAGTTATAATGGTTCAAGGGCCGTCAGGTGCAGTTATGGACATCTATTGGTTATAATGGTTCAAGGACCATGGTTATGGGTTATGGACACCTATTACTTGTCAAATGGATATCTATAGGCTATTGGTCATGGCTAGTAGTTACAATGGTTCAAGGGCCATCGGTATCAGTTATGGGCATCTATTGGTTATAATTGTTCAAGGGCCATGGTTATGGGTTATGGACACCTATTACTTTTAATATGGATATCTATAGGCTATTGGTCATAGTTAGTAGTTATAATGGTTCAAGGGCCATCAGTATCAGTTATGGACATCTAGTGGTTATAATGGTTCAAGGACCATGGTTAGGGGTTATGGACACCTATTACTTGTAAAATGGATATCTCTAGGCTATTGGTCATGGCTTGTAGTTATAATGGTTCAAGGGCCATCAGTATCAGTTATAGACATCTAGTGGTTATAATTGTTCAAGGACCATGGTTATGGGTTACGGACACCTATTACTTTTAAAATGGATATCTATAGGCTACTGGTCATTGCTAGTAGTTATAACGGTCCAAGGGCCATCATTATCAGTTATGGACATCTAGTGGTTGTAATGGTTCAAGGATCATGGATATGGGTTATGCACATCTATTACTTGTAAAATGCATATCTATAGGCTATTGCGCATGGCTAGTAGTTATAATGGCTCAAGGGCCATCAGTATCAGTTATGGACATCTAATGGTTATAATGGTTCAAGGACCATGGTTATGGGTTATGGACACCTATTACTTGTAAAATGGATATCTATAGGCTATTGGTCATGGCTAGTAGTTATAATGGTTCAAGGGCCATCAGTATCAGTTATGGACATCAAGTGGTTATAGTGGTTCAAGAACCATGGTTATGGTTTATGGACACCTATTACTTGTAAAATGGATATCTATAGGCTATTGGTCATGGCTAGTAGTTATAATGGTCCAAGGGCCATTGATATGAGTTATGGACATGTAGTGGTTATAATGGTTCAATGGCCTTGGTTATGGGTTATGGACACCTATTACTTGTAAAATGGATATCTATAGGCCATCGGTCATGGCTACTAGTTATAATGGTTCATGGGCCATCAGTATCAATTATGGACATCTAGTGGTTATAATGGTTCATGAACCATGGTAATGGGTTATCGACACCTATTACTTGTAAAATGGATATCTGTAGGCTATTTGTCATGGCTAGTAGTTATAATGATTCAAGCAGATTATGGACATCTAGTTGTAATAATGGTTCAAGGACCATGGTTATGGGTTATGGACACCTATTACTTGTAAAATGGATATCTATTGGCTATTGGTCATGGCTAGTAGTTATAATGGTTCAAGGGCCATCAGTATCAGTTATGGACATCAAGTGGTTATAGTGGTTCAAGAACCATGGTTATGGGTTATGGACACCTATTACTTGTAAAATGGATATCTATAGGCTATTGGTCATGGCTAGTAGTTATAATGGTCCAAGGGCCATTGATATGAGTTATGGACATGTAGTGGTTATAATGGTTCAATGGCCTTAGTTATGGGTTATGGACACCTATTACTTGTAAAATGGATATCTATAGGCTATCGGTCATGGCTACTAGTTATAATGGTTCATTGGCCATCAGTATCAGGTATGGACATCTAGTGGTTATAATGGTTCATAAACCATGGTTATGGGTTATCGACACCTATTACTTGTAAAATGGATATTTGTAGGCTATTGGTCATGGCTAGTAGTTATAATGATTCAAGGGCCATCAATATCAGTTATGGACATCTAGTTGTTATAATGGTTCAAGGACCATGGCTATGGGTTATGGACACCTATTACTTGTAAAATGGATATCTATAGGCTATCGGTCATGGCTACTAGTTATAATAGTTCAAGGGCAATCAGTATCAGTTATGGACATCTAGTGCTTATAATGGTTCAAGAACCGTGGTTATGGGTTATGGACCCTGTAGGCTATTGGACATGGCGAGTAGTTATAATGGTTCAAGGGTCGTCAGTATCAGTTATGGACATCTTGTGGTTATAATGGTTCAAGGACCACGGTTATGGGTTATGCACATCTATTACTTGTAAAATGCATATCTATAGGCTATTGCGCGTGGCTAGTAGTTATAATGGTTCAAGGGCCATCAGTATCAGTTATGGACATCTAATGGTTATAATGGTTCAAGGACCATGGTTATGGGTTATGGACACCTATTACTTGTAAAACGGATATATATATAGGCTATTGGTCATGGCTAGTAGTTATAATGGATCAAGGGCCATCAGTATCAGTTATGGACATCAAGTGGTTATAGTGGTTCAAGAACCATGATTATGGGTTATAGACACCTATTACTTGTAAAATGGATATCTATAGGCTATTGGTCATGGCTACTAGTTATAATGATTCAAGGGCCATCAGTATCAGTTATGGACATCAAGTGGTTATAATGGTTCAAGAACCATGGTTATGGGTTATGGACACCTATTACTTGTAAAATGGATATCTGTAGGCTATTGTACATGGCAAGCAGTTATAATGGTTCAAGGGCCATCAGTATCAGTTATGGACATCTAGTGGTTATAATGGTTCAAGGACCATGGTTATGGGTTATGGACACCTATTACTTGTAAAATGGATATCTATAGGCTATTGGTCATGGCTAGTAGTTATAATGGTTCAAGGGCCATCAGTATCAGTTATGACATCAAGTGGTTATAATGGTTTAAGAACCATGGTTATGGGTTATGGACACCTATTACTTGTAATTGGATAGCTATAGGCTATTGGTCATGGCTAGTAGTTATAATGGTCCAAGGGCCATTGATATGAGTTTTTTTTTTTTTTGGGTAAAGGGGATTACCCTGGCTAAGTATATTAATCACAAAATAAGTACATAGGAATGTGACAGGCAGTCACATTGACCTCAAGCAGAAGCTTGACCAACCAAGACAAAGTTTAAGACATGCCATAACCAAACTACAAAACCACGATAAACCAAACAACTAACCAAAAACAAGTAACTAAAACAAACACCGATCTATGTAATTGGGTCTGGGATCTTCCAGCTAGTTAACAGCCGTTGAATGTCAACCGTCTTCTTCTTGAACTTTAATGTCATCAGTTTTAACCGGACGGTGGCAATAATCTCATCACATAGTTGCATATGCGTCTTGGACTTCTTCCTGAACAATCTAGCATTTCTCTCTAACCAGATATAATAAGTAGTAGCTCCAACCATTATACGAGAGATAACACTTTTTGCTGATCTTCCTCTAGACAATGGGGTAAGGTAATCAATAATATCAGCCAATCTAGGAGCAATCATGTCCATCCCCCCAAGCAATCTGATTTTAACCCAAACCTGCAAAGAGTATGTGCATTCAAAAAATAGATGAGGGTGGGAGTCTTGCACAAGACCACATAGAGGGCACCGTAAAGAGGCAATATCCGTATCATGGTGGATATCCCATTGTTGCAACATATCTTGAGTTTTTAAGCGGTTGTTCATAACTAGCCACATATGAAAAGCATGTCTAGGGATACAATGAGGGAACCAAACGACATCTTTCCAAGGGACCTCAACCTCCCTTGATCGGATAGAATTCCAGGCTAGGTAGACCGAGAAAGCCTGAGAAGACCCATTGAGGTCTAACCAACCTACATCGTCCTTATGATCTGGAATAATTTGAGGTACCGGGATACTAGTAAATTCCGGAAACCTAGCATACCAATCACTTGGCCAAGTCCAATTATTATCATTAATCAAATCCGACACCATATCAAGGGGGGAAAACCCAGCTCTAGTGATATCTCTGTTAGTGAGGAATTGAAAGATTGGACTAGCCATGCTCCATTTGTCAAACCAAATGGAAGTAGATTTCCCATCACGTATCGTATGCCATATAAAAGGTCTAACTTTGTTTCTTAATTGGAGCAACTTCCTCCAAGACCAGCTCATAGAACCCATAATGGGGATGTCCCAAAAACTTCTACCCCGCAACTTATACGAATGAATCCATTGGACCCATAACGACTCCTTGTTAGTCACTATACTCCAGATATGGTAAGTCATTAGGGCAGCATTAAAGTCTTTGATACGACGAATACCAAGACCGCCTTCAGATTTTGGTTTGCACACTACCTCCCAAGAGACTTTTGCTTTACCCTTCTTCATTTCGCCTTGACACCATAGAAACCCTCGCATTAGTTGCTCGAGCTCATGAGTAATACGGGTTGGGAGAGTAAAAACTGAAGCCCAATAGATATGTAAATTAGATAGCACTGATATGATCAGTTGTAGCCGCCCCGCAAAAGATAGGAATTTATTCTTCCAATCATTTATGCGATTCCGCATCTTTTCTATCAGGCCTTTACAGTCACGAAAAAGTAATCTTGTAGAGATCAAAGGCACTCCAAGATATTTAACCGGGAGACTTCCTTCCTCAAACGGCATTGAAAGGAGAATTGCATCTCGGGTAATTGTGGGGACGTTACAGAAAAACACCGTACTTTTAGGAATGCTAGGAACAAGCCCGGATACTTCTTTAAACTCATTCAACGCATCCAAAATCAGATTAGCAGAATTTAGATTACCTCGAGAAAAAATGAAAAGATCATCAGCAAAACATAGGTTAACAATCTTTTGTTTCTCACAGCCTTTGTGATAACCAAAATCCGTGCTTGAAGTAACTCTACGTTTGATAATAAGAGAAAGAACCTCCATAACAAGAGTAAAAAGGTATGGAGACATGGGGTCACCCTGTCTCAAGCCTCTTTTACCCCTAAACCAGCCATGGACCTCTCCATTTATACAAATGGAAAAAGAGGGAGATGTAACACATTCCAAAATCCACATGATCATTTTAGGAGGAAAACCAAAACCAATTAAGATAGAGTGTAGAAACTTCCAATCAACAGTATCATAAGCTTTCTGGATATCAATTTTGAAAGCACATCGAGGGGGACCAGAATTTCTATGATAATTATGCAAAAGTTCTTGAGTGAGGAGTATGTTATCTGAAATTCGTCTACCAGGAATGAATGCTGATTGATTTACGCCCACAATATCACTAAGAACATCAGTGATGCGATTTGTAAGAATTTTGCTGATACACTTATAAATTACATTGCAGCAGGATATTGGCCTAAAATCAGTCGTCTTTGAAGGGGTTGGGATCTTTGGAATCATAGCTAGAATCGTATGATTTATTTCTTTTAGTAGCTTGCCGTTTGCAAAAAAATCCCGAACCGCACAACACACTTCCTCACCAATAATGTCCCAAGACTTTTTAAAGAAACCAGCTGTGAAGCCATCAGGACCCGGGGCTTTATCATTGCCAATAGAAAAGAGAGACTTTTTAATTTCAGAATTGCTTACATCCCTAACCATAAACTCAGCCTTTTGGCTATTAATAGTGTTGTGAAACAGCTCCTGAGTATCAAGGGTGGACACTTGGCCCGCAATTCCAAGGAAATTTTGGTAATGTTTAACAAAAATTGGAGCGATTTCCTTACCTTCATGCATAGTAGTGCCCTCAAAAATAGCATCTATACGATTCCTGTGGCATCTACCCTTGACCACATTGTGGAAATAAGCTGAATTTGAGTCCCCAACTCGTAACCATTCGATTTTAGATTTTTGTTTAAGGAAACGTTCCTCATCTAAAACCGCGGCCTTATACGCAAGAAGATAATGGGCTTCCTCTTCCCGAAGCTTAGGACAGTGGGGGATTTTATCAAGGGCAGATTGAACCTCATCTAGCTCAACCCGAAGGAATTTTACTTTGGAGTGTAGATTACCTTGGTCCTTTAAGAGCCTTCGCAAAGGGGGTTTCATAGCTTTAAGGTGTTTTACCACCCGATACATTGCACAACCTGTGATTCTCTCCGACCAAGCCCCACCAACAATATTACGAAATTCAGGTTTGTCTGCAAGAAAATTAAAAAATTTAAAGGGCTTGGGTTTGAACTTCATAACATTCGGGATTTTCAAGATACAAGGGGTGTGATCGGAAATACGATATGGCTGGAAAATGCCAATAGAGTCCGGGAATAAGTCAATGAAAACTTGATTCCCCATAATTCGATCAATCTTCTTTAAAATACCATCTAAACCCTGCGGTTTTTGGTTCCAAGTAAAATGAAGGCCCGTACTATTAATATCCATAACAGCCATATCATAGACACACTCTTGGAATTCCCGCATAGCAATATGAGGCTGGTACCCACCACATGAGTGATCTTCTAGATTTAGGGCTGCATTAAAGTCACCAAGAATAGCCCAAGGTTTATTCGACATAAGCTGGCTATGCCCCACTAGATTTTGCCATAAACTCCTCCTTTCTATGTATGAGGTGGCAGCATACACGAAAGAACAAAAGAAAGACTTTCTATCAGATTTAGTAACCACTTGCACATGTATAACCTGGTTTGTTTGAGCTAGAGTCATAACATCTAACACCCTCTCATCCCAACCAAGAATAATGCGGGTACCTTTATCACACAAAGACCCATTAGATGTCCAATTCCAACTTGCACAAACTTTCTTACATACATCATAAACATCCGCAACATTCACATGAGATTCTAGAATTGCACAAATACTAAGATTGTTATCATGAACTATTTGACGAACCTCATCTTGTTTAGGGGGCTGGTTCAAACCCCTAATATTCCAAGAAGCGAGACTAAACATTAAGAACATGTGAATAGGGAGTGCTTGCCCCCTTGTTTTTAGCATTGCCCGCCAAAAAATTTGTAGTATCATTTGTGTTTTCTTCCACTTCATCTTCTTCATCCTCCATATCACTTAACGAATCAAACCCATTTGATGTAGGAATATTAGCATAGGTGTTCAATTTATGAAAAACAGTAGGTTTAGCCTGATGTTGAGAACTCCCAACATCACCTATACTATTACTGCTCCCCTTTGCTTTATGGCCAACAATAGGTGTAACATGGTGTTTATGATTACCATTTACACTATTACTGTTAGCCTTTCCATAATCAAAGAGTATAGCATTCGGGACCTCATTGCGATCAATAGGTGTAGCATTCTCTACACTATTACTGGTCGCACTTGTATTCCCACTATCTCTCTTCTTATGGACACCTTCACAACCAATAGGTGCAGCATAATGGATATCATTATCTACACTATTACTGGTTGTGTTCGGTAGTTTAGCATTAACAGCCCCTTCCGAATCAGATTTTGAGCTCCCCTTTGGTCTATACTGAAAATTAGATCGAGCTTTAAATCGTTTTTTGTTCCCCACGAGCTGGTATCCGTCATCATCTTGTTCTACTTCCCTCTCTTTGGGTTTAACGTTTTTAGGACAGCCCTCAATACTATGACCAAAGATTTTGCATATTGAACACCTCGGAGGTTTCCATTCGTATTCAAGACTAATAACTTCCTTCGAATAATCAGATCCTTCAAGGGAAGGGATTGCCACAGACAACGTGGATCTAAGCTCATCTTTAGAGCTGACTTCAATGAGGGCTCTAGCAAAATTACTTCTACCCCAAGATTCCGAGCAGATTGTACTTGTGTAGGCATCCAACATTTTTGGTGTGCCAATCTTTGTAGCAATGATACTAAGACCATCAGCTGTAAACGCAGCCAATGGAACATCATGGAATTTCACCCAGATCGGAACTTTAGTAAGATCTTCCTTTGTTAGAGTGGTATTTGGAGTCCACTCATTTAAGATAATGGGGTTATTTCGGATCATCCAAGGACCATGTTCCAATACATCTTCTAATCCTTTGTGGGAGTCAAATTTGAAAAAGAAGAACCCTTTTGCATTCATCATTACCCGATTGAGACCAAACTTTGTCCAAACGTTTTTTACATAATACTCTACAATCGGGAAGGCAATCCGTTTGCCTAAGAAGTAACCATAAAGGGTATTTGAGAACCTGTTTGCAACTTCCTTAACTGATTCTATTGGAATCATGACATCTACATCATCATTTGACTTTTCAGAGACAAGTTTACGAAAATTAACCTTAGAAACATCAGTATTCTTGTTTATTACTGCAGCATAGGATGGTTTAGGTTGGGGTTCATTAGAGACAACAGCTGATTGATTGGACACAACCGCATAACTTGGTTTAGGTTGCGATTCATTGGACACAACAGCTGGTTTAGGTATCTTAGTACCAACATCCGAGGGGCATTCACTCACTTTACTTGTAGTAGGACCTGTATTAGACATCAAGTCTCCATCATGAGATGTGGATCGTACCACAGAATCCACCGGGTTACCACGCAAAGCATTACGGGACTTTAGAATATTCCCGTTCTTGCCAATAATCTTGCCATCTATGTTTTTCAATTTTGCAGCAAAGTTTGAAGGTTTTTGACCCGTATCGTTTGTAGCAGGGGCCATAGCAACCAACAAAGTTAAAGCATGCAGCCAAGAAAACCCTAGGCGCAGCCTTAAGAAATAATCACCAATCCGCAAGAACTAAAAAAAATAAAAAGAAGCAGCCGCAATATTGTTATGATCTTTCAGCGCTAACTATAAACAGCAATCCAAGAGGAAACTCGAATTGAAACAAAAATCCCAGCCGCAATATGAACCAATAAGAAATAAACACAATATGAATCTTCAATTAAATTGCCGCTAAGAATCCAGCCGCAATATGAACCAATAATAAAAAACAAGCACGAATTATGGAATAAAATAAAACCCTTGCTGAAACAAATCTTCACCAATTAGGATTTCAACAATTCGTGAATGTAGAAAACCAGGAATAAACAATTAATTCCTACGAGGAATTTAATTGCGCTTACGTAAATTGAAGAACAACCAATCGCCGCTAATTCAACAATTCGAGAATGAAGAAAAAACAGCCGCTAGGGTGAATCGCCAAAAACGCCAAAAACCTTAGAGAGGAAAAGTCAACAAGTCAACTTCCATCCACACATGCCACTCGCCTTCCTCCCATTGATATGAGTTATGGACATGTAGTGGTTATAATGGTTCAATGGCCTTGGTTATGGGTTATGGACACCTATTACTTGTAAAATGGATATCTATAGGCTATCGGTCATGGCTACTAGTTATAATGGTTCAAGGGCCAGCAGTATCAGTTATGGACATCTAGTGGTTACAATGGTTCATGAACCATGGTTATGGGTTATCGACGTCTATTACTTGTAAAATGGATATCTGTAGGCTATTGGTCATGGCTAGTAGTTATAATGATTCAAGGGCCATCAATATCAGTTATGGACATCTAGTTGTTATAATGGTTCAAGGACCATGGTTATGGGTTATGGACACCTATTACTTGTAAATGGATATCTATAGGCTATTGGTCATGGCTAGTAGTTATAATGGTTCAAGGGCCATCGATATGAGTTTTTTTTGGGTAAAGGGGTTACCCTGGCTAAATATATTAATCACAAAAAGAACTACATAGGAATGTGACAGACTATCATATTGACCTCAAGCAGAAGCTCGACACAACAAGACAGAGTTTATGACATGCCATAAACACAGCCGAGACCAAACTAGCACTAACAACTACCAACAAAACGCTCAAACGAGGCAAAAGCAAACAAACTTTAACAGAAACACTGAGCTAAACAACCGAGTCTGGGATCTTCCATATAGCTAGTAGCCGTTAAACATCAACCGTCTTTCTCTTAAACTTTAACGTCATCAGTTTTAAACGGACGGTGGCAATAATCTCGTCACACAACTGCATATGTGTCTTGGACTTCTTTCTGAACAATCTTGCATTTCTCTCTAACCAAATATAATACGTAGCAGCTCCAATCAAAATACAAGAGATAAAACTTTTTGCTGACCTTCCTCTGGACATTGGGGTAAGGTAATCAATAATATCAGCAATTCTTGGTGCAATCGTGTCTATCCCCCCAAGCCATCTGATTTTAACCCAAACCTGCGAAGAATATGTACAATCAAAGAATAAATGAGAGTGGGAATCAGGAATAAGACCACATAGAGGGCACCGCAAAGAGGCAGTATCCGTATCATTGTGAACATCCCATTGTTTCAACATATCTTGAGTTTTTAGGCGTTTGCTCATAACAAGCCACATATGAAAGGCATGGCGAGGGATACAATGGTAAAACCATACAACAGGGTGCCAAGGGACCTCAACCTCCCTTGATCTAATAGAATTCCACGCTAGATAAACCGAGAAAGCCTGAGAAGACCCATTTAAGTCTAACCACACTACACAGTCCTTTTGATCTGGAACAATATGGGGGACCGGGATACTAGTCATTTCCGGGAACCTAGTATACCAGTCAATTGGCCAAATCCAATTATTCTGGTTATAATGGTTCAATGGCCTTGGTTGTGGGTTATGAACACCTATTACTTATAAAATGGATATCTATAGGCTATTGGTCATGGCTACTAGTTATAATGGTTCAAGGGCCATCAATATCAGTAATGGACATCAAATGGTTATAATGGTTCAAGAACCATGGTTATGGGTTATGGACACCTATTACTTGTAAAATGGATATCTATAGGCTATTAGTCATGGCTAGTAGTTATAATGGTTCAAGGTCCATCGATATGAGTTATGGACATGTAGTGGTTATAATGGTTCAATGGCCTTGGTTACGGGTTATGGACACCTATTACTTTTAAAATGGATACTATAGGCTATTGGTAATGGCTACTAGTTATAATGGTTCAAGGGCCATCAGTATCAGTTATGGGCATCTAGTGGTTATAATGGTTCAAGAACCATGGTTATGGGTTATGGACACCTATTACTTGTAAAATGGATATCTGTAGGCTATTGGACATGGCTAGTAGTTATAATGGTTCAAGGGTCGTCAATATCAGTTATGGACATCTAGTGGTTATAATGGTTCAAGGACCATGGTTATGGGTTATGGACACCTATTACTTGTAAAATGGATATCTATAGGCTATTGGTCATGGCTAGTAGTTATAATGGTTCAAGGGCCATCAGTATCAGTTATGGGCATCTAGTGGTTCTATTGGTTCAAGAACCATGGTAATGGGTTATGGACTCTGTAGGCTATTGGACATGGCGAGTAGTTATAATGGTTCAAGGGTCGTCAGTATCAGTTATGGACATCTAGTGGTTATAATGGTTCAAGGACCATGTTTATGGGTTATGGACAGCTATTACATGTAAAATGGATATCTATAGGCTATTGGTCATGGCTAGTAGTTATATTGGTTCAAGGGCCATCGATATGAGTTATGGACATGTACTGGTTATAATGGTTCAATGGCTTTGGTTATGGGTTATAGACACCTATTACTTGTAAAATGGATATCTATAGGCTATTGGTCATGGCTACTAGTTATAATGGTTCAAGGGCCATGAGTATCAGTTATGGACATCAAGTGGTTATAATGGTTCAAGAACCATGATTATGGGTTATGGACACCTATTACTTGTAAAATGGATATCTATAGGCTATTGTACATGACAAGTAGTAATAATGGTTCAAGGGCCATCAGTATCAGTTATGGACATCTAGTGGTTATAATGGTTCAAGGACCATGGCTATGGGTTATGGACACCTATTACTTGTAAAATGGATATCTATAGGCTATTGGTCATGGCTAGTAGTTATAATGGTTCAAGGGCCATCAGTATCAGTTATGGACATCAAGTGGTTATAATGGTTTAAGAACCATGGTTATGGGTTATGGACACCTATTACTTGTAATTGGATATCTATAGGCTATTGGTCATGGCTAGTAGTTATAATGGTCCAAGGGCCATTGATATGAGTTATGGACATGTAGTGGTTATAATGGTTCAATGGCCTTGGTTATGGGTTATGGACACCTATTACTTGTAAAATGGATATCTAAAGGCTATCGGTCATGGCTACTAGTTATAATGGTTCAAGGGCCATCAGTATCAGTTATGGACATCTAGTGGTTACAATGGTTCATGAACCATGGTTATGGGTTATCGACGCCTATTACTTGTAAAATGGATATCTGTAGGCTACTGGTCATGGCTAGTAGTTATAATGATTCAAGGGCCATCAATATCAGTTATGGTCATCTAGTTGTTATAATGGTTCAAGGACCATGGTTATGGGTTATGGACACCTATTACTTGGAAAATCGATATCTATAGGCTATTGGTCATGGCTAGTAGTTATAATGGTTTAAGGGCCATCTGTATCAATTATCGTAGTGGTTATAATGGTTCAAGAACCATGGTTATGGGTTATGGACACCTATTACTTATAAAATGTATATCTATATGCTATTGGTCATGGCTAGTAGTTATAATGGTTCAAGGGCCATCAGTATCAGTTATGGACATCTAGTGGTTATAATGGTTCAAGGACCATGGTTATGGGTTATGGACACCTATTACTTGAAAAATGGATATCTATAGGCTATTGGTCATGGCTAGTAGTTATAATGATTCATGGGCCATCAGTATCAGTTATGGACATCTAGTGGTTATAATTATTCAAGGACCATGGTTATGGGTTATGGACACCTATTACTTGTAAAATAGATATCTATAGGCTATTGGTCATGGCTAGTAGTTATAATGGTTCAAGGGCCATCAGTATTAGTTATGGACATCTAGTGGTTATAATGGTTCAAGGACCACAGTTATGGGTTATGGACACCTATTACTTGAAAAATGGATATCTATTGGCTATTGCTCATGGCTAGTAGTTATAATGGTTCAAGGGCCATCAGTATCAGTTATGGACAGCTAGTGGTTATAATGGTTCAAGAACCATGGTTATGGGTTATGGACCCCTATTACTTGTAAAATGGATATCTATAGGCTATTGGTCATGGCTAGTAGTTATAATGGTTCGAGGGCCATCAGTATCAGTTATGGACATCTAGAGGTTATAATGGTTCAAGAACCATGGTTATGTGTCATGGACACCTATTACTTGTAAAATGGATATCTATATGCTATTGGTCATGGCTAGTAGTTGTAATGGTTCAAGGGCCATCAATGTCAGTAATGGAAATCTAGTAGTTATAATGGTTCAAGATCCATGGTTATGGGTTATGGACACCTATTACTTGTAAAATGCACATCTATAGGCTATTGCGCATGGCTAGTAGTTATAATGGTTCAAGGACCATGGTTATGGGTTATGGACACCTATTACTTGTAAAATGGATATCTATATGCTATTGGTCATGGCTAGTAGTTATAATGGTTCAAGGGCCATCGATATGAGTTATGGACATGTACTGGTTATAATGGTTCAATGGCCTTGGTTATGGGTTATGGACACCTATTACTTGTAAATGGATATCTATAGGCTATTGGTCATGGCTAGTAGTTATAATGGTTCAAGGGCCATCGATATGAGTTTTTTTTGGGTAAAGGGGTTACCCTGGCTAAATATATTAATCACAAAAAGAACTACATAGGAATGTGACAGACTATCATATTGACCTCAAGCAGAAGCTCGACACAACAAGACAGAGTATATGACATGCCATAAACACAGCCGAGACCAAACTAGCACTAATAACTACCAACAAAACGCTCAAACGAGGCAAAAGCAAACAAACTTTAACAGAAACACTGAGCTAAACAACCGAGTCTGGGATCTTCCATATAGCTAGTAGCCGTTAAACATCAACCGTCTTTCTCTTAAACTTTAACGTCATCAGTTTTAAACGGACGGTGGCAATAATCTCGTCACACAACTGCATATGTGTCTTGGACTTCTTTCTGAACAATCTTGCATTTCTCTCTAACCAAATATAATACGTAGCAGCTCCAATCAAAATACAAGAGATAAAACTTTTTGCTGACCTTCCTCTGGACATTGGGGTAAGGTAATCAATAATATCAGCAATTCTTGGTGCAATCGTGTCTATCCCCCCAAGCCATCTGATTTTAACCCAAACCTGCGAAGAATATGTACAATCAAAGAATAAATGAGAGTGGGAATCAGGAATAAGACCACATAGAGGGCACCGCAAAGAGGCAGTATCCGTATCATTGTGAACATCCCATTGTTTCAACATATCTTGAGTTTTTAGGCGTTTGCTCATAACAAGCCACATATGAAAGGCATGGCGAGGGATACAATGGTAAAACCATACAACAGGGTGCCAAGGGACCTCAACCTCCCTTGATCTAATAGAATTCCACGCTAGATAAACCGAGAAAGCCTGAGAAGACCCATTTAAGTCTAACCACACTACACAGTCCTTTTGATCTGGAACAATATGGGGGACCGGGATACTAGTCATTTCCGGGAACCTAGTATACCAGTCAATTGGCCAAATCCAATTATTCTGGTTATAATGGTTCAATGGCCTTGGTTGTGGGTTATGAACACCTATTACTTATAAAATGGATATCTATAGGCTATTGGTCATGGCTACTAGTTATAATGGTTCAAGGGCCATCAATATCAGTAATGGACATCAAATGGTTATAATGGTTCAAGAACCATGGTTATGGGTTATGGACACCTATTACTTGTAAAATGGATATCTATAGGCTATTAGTCATGGCTAGTAGTTATAATGGTTCAAGGTCCATCGATATGAGTTATGGACATGTAGTGGTTATAATGGTTCAATGGCCTTGGTTACGGGTTATGGACACCTATTACTTTTAAAATGGATACTATAGGCTATTGGTAATGGCTACTAGTTATAATGGTTCAAGGGCCATCAGTATCAGTTATGGGCATCTAGTGGTTATAATGGTTCAAGAACCATGGTTATGGGTTATGGACACCTATTACTTGTAAAATGGATATCTGTAGGCTATTGGACATGGCTAGTAGTTATAATGGTTCAAGGGTCGTCAATATCAGTTATGGACATCTAGTGGTTATAATGGTTCAAGGACCATGGTTATGGGTTATGGACACCTATTACTTGTAAAATGGATATCTATAGGCTATTGGTCATGGCTAGTAGTTATAATGGTTCAAGGGCCATCAGTATCAGTTATGGGCATCTAGTGGTTCTATTGGTTCAAGAACCATGGTAATGGGTTATGGACTCTGTAGGCTATTGGACATGGCGAGTAGTTATAATGGTTCAAGGGTCGTCAGTATCAGTTATGGACATCTAGTGGTTATAATGGTTCAAGGACCATGTTTATGGGTTATGGACAGCTATTACATGTAAAATGGATATCTATAGGCTATTGGTCATGGCTAGTAGTTATATTGGTTCAAGGGCCATCGATATGAGTTATGGACATGTACTGGTTATAATGGTTCAATGGCTTTGGTTATGGGTTATAGACACCTATTACTTGTAAAATGGATATCTATAGGCTATTGGTCATGGCTACTAGTTATAATGGTTCAAGGGCCATGAGTATCAGTTATGGACATCAAGTGGTTATAATGGTTCAAGAACCATGATTATGGGTTATGGACACCTATTACTTGTAAAATGGATATCTATAGGCTATTGTACATGACAAGTAGTAATAATGGTTCAAGGGCCATCAGTATCAGTTATGGACATCTAGTGGTTATAATGGTTCAAGGACCATGGCTATGGGTTATGGACACCTATTACTTGTAAAATGGATATCTATAGGCTATTGGTCATGGCTAGTAGTTATAATGGTTCAAGGGCCATCAGTATCAGTTATGGACATCAAGTGGTTATAATGGTTTAAGAACCATGGTTATGGGTTATGGACACCTATTACTTGTAATTGGATATCTATAGGCTATTGGTCATGGCTAGTAGTTATAATGGTCCAAGGGCCATTGATATGAGTTATGGACATGTAGTGGTTATAATGGTTCAATGGCCTTGGTTATGGGTTATGGACACCTATTACTTGTAAAATGGATATCTAAAGGCTATCGGTCATGGCTACTAGTTATAATGGTTCAAGGGCCATCAGTATCAGTTATGGACATCTAGTGGTTACAATGGTTCATGAACCATGGTTATGGGTTATCGACGCCTATTACTTGTAAAATGGATATCTGTAGGCTATTGGTCATGGCTAGTAGTTATAATGATTCAAGGGCCATCAATATCAGTTATGGTCATCTAGTTGTTATAATGGTTCAAGGACCATGGTTATGGGTTATGGACACCTATTACTTGGAAAATCGATATCTATAGGCTATTGGTCATGGCTAGTAGTTATAATGGTTTAAGGGCCATCTGTATCAATTATCGTAGTGGTTATAATGGTTCAAGAACCATGGTTATGGGTTATGGACACCTATTACTTATAAAATGTATATCTATATGCTATTGGTCATGGCTAGTAGTTATAATGGTTCAAGGGCCATCAGTATCAGTTATGGACATCTAGTGGTTATAATGGTTCAAGGACCATGGTTATGGGTTATGGACACCTATTACTTGAAAAATGGATATCTATAGGCTATTGGTCATGGCTAGTAGTTATAATGATTCATGGGCCATCAGTATCAGTTATGGACATCTAGTGGTTATAATTATTCAAGGACCATGGTTATGGGTTATGGACACCTATTACTTGTAAAATAGATATCTATAGGCTATTGGTCATGGCTAGTAGTTATAATGGTTCAAGGGCCATCAGTATTAGTTATGGACATCTAGTGGTTATAATGGTTCAAGGACCACAGTTATGGGTTATGGACACCTATTACTTGAAAAATGGATATCTATTGGCTATTGCTCATGGCTAGTAGTTATAATGGTTCAAGGGCCATCAGTATCAGTTATGGACAGCTAGTGGTTATAATGGTTCAAGAACCATGGTTATGGGTTATGGACCCCTATTACTTGTAAAATGGATATCTATAGGCTATTGGTCATGGCTAGTAGTTATAATGGTTCGAGGGCCATCAGTATCAGTTATGGACATCTAGAGGTTATAATGGTTCAAGAACCATGGTTATGTGTCATGGACACCTATTACTTGTAAAATGGATATCTATATGCTATTGGTCATGGCTAGTAGTTGTAATGGTTCAAGGGCCATCAATGTCAGTAATGGAAATCTAGTAGTTATAATGGTTCAAGAACCATGGTTATGGGTTATGGACACCTATTACTTGTAAAATGCACATCTATAGGCTATTGCGCATGGCTAGTAGTTATAATGGTTCAAGGACCATGGTTATGGGTTATGGACACCTATTACTTGTAAAATGGATATCTATATGCTATTGGTCATGGCTAGTAGTTATAATGGTTCAAGGGCCATCGATATGAGTTATGGACATGTACTGGTTATAATGGTTCAATGGCCTTGGTTATGGGTTATGGACACCTATTACTTTTAATATGGATATCTATAGGCTATTAGTCATGGCTAGTAGTTATAATGGTTCAAGGGCCATCTATATGAGTTATGGACATCTAGTGGTTATAATGGTTCAAGACCATGGTTATGGGTTATGGATACCTATTACTTGTAAAATGGATATCTGTAGGCTATTGGTTATGGCTAGTAGTTATAATGGTTCAAGGGCCATCGATATCAGTTATGGGCATCTAGTGGTTATAATTGTTCAAGGACCGTGGTTATGGGTTATGGACACCTATTACTTTTAAAATGGATATTTATAGGCTACTGGTCATTGCTAGTAGTTATAATGGTTCAAGGGCCATCTGTAACAGTTATGGACATCTAGTGGTTATAATGGTAAAAGGACCATGGTTATGGGTTATGGACACCTATTACTTGAAAAATGGATATTTATAGGCTATTAGTCATGGCTAGTAGTTATAATGGTTCAAGGGCCATCGATATGAGTTATGGACATGTAGTGGTTATAATGGTTCAATGGCCTTGGTTATGGGTTATGGACACCTATTACTTGTAAAATGGATATCTATAGGCTATCGGTCATGGCTACTAGTTATAATGGTTCAAGGCCATCAGTATCAGTTATGGACATCTAGTGGTTATAATGGTTCAAGAACCATGGTTATGGGTTATGGACACCTATTACTTATAAAATGGATATCTGTAAGCTATTGGTCATGGCTAGTAGTTATAATGGTTCAAGGGCCATCAGTATCAGTTATGGACATCTAGTTGTTATAATGGTTTAAGGGGTTATGGGTTATGGACACCTATTACTTGTAAATGGATATCTATAGGCTATTGGTCATGGCTAGTAGTTATAATGGTCCAAGGGCCATCGATATGAGTTATGGACATGTAGTGGTTATATTGGTTCAATGGCCTTGGTTATGGGTTATGGACACCTATTACTTGTAAAATGGATACTAGAGGCTATTGGTAATGGCTACTAGTTATAATGGTTCAAGGGCCATCAGTATCAGTTATGGGCATCTAGTGGTTCTATTGGTTCAAGAACCATGGTAATGGGTTATGGACTCTGTAGGCTATTGGACATGGCGAGTAGTTATAATGGTTCAAGGGTCGTCAGTATCAGTTATGGACATCTAGTGGTTATAATGGTTCAAGGACCATGTTTATGGGTTATGGACAGCTATTACATGTAAAATGGATATCTATAGGCTATTGGTCATGGCTAGTAGTTATAATGGTTCAAGGGCCATCGATATGAGTTATGAACATGTACTGGTTATAATGGTTCAATGGCTTTGGTTATGGGTTATAGACACCTATTACTTGTAAAATGGTTATTTATAGGCTATTGGTCATGGCTACTAGTTATAATGGTTCAAGGGCCATGAGTATCAGTTATGGACATCAAGTGGTTATAATGGTTCAAGAACCATGATTATGGGTTATGGACACCTATTACTTGTAAAATGGATATCTATAGGCTATTGTACATGACAAGTAGTAATAATGGTTCAAGGGCCATCAGTATCAGTTATGGACATCTAGTGATTATAATGGTTCAAGGACCATGGCTATGGGTTATGGACACCTATTACTTGTAAAATGGATATCTATAGGCTATTGGTCATGGCTAGTAGTTATAATGGTTCAAGGGCCATCAGTATCAGTTATGGACATCAAGTGGTTATAATGGTTTAAGAACCATGGTTATGGGTTATGGACACCTATTACTTGTAATTGGATATCTATAGGCTATTGGTCATGGCTAGTAGTTATAATGGTCCAAGGGCCATTGATATGAGTTATGGACATGTAGTGGTTATAATGGTTCAATGGCCTTGGTTATGGGTTATGGACACCTATTACTTGTAAAATGGATATCTATAGGCTATCGGTCATGGCTACTAGTTATAATGGTTCAAGGGCCATCAGTATCAGTTATGGACATCTAGTGGTTACAATGGTTCATGAACCATGGTTATGGGTTATCGACGCCTATTACTTGTAAAATGGATATCTGTAGGCTATTGGTCATGGCTAGTAGTTATAATGATTCAAGGGCCATCAATATCAGTTATAGTCATCTAGTTGTTATAATGGTTCAAGGACCATGGTTATGGGTTATGGACACCTATTACTTGGAAAATCGATATCTATAGGCTATTGGTCATGGCTAGTAGTTATAATGGTTTAAGGGCCATCTGTATCAATTATCGTAGTGGTTATAATGGTTCAAGAACCATGGTTATGGGTTATGGACACCTATTACTTATAAAATGTATATCTATATGCTATTGGTCATGGCTAGTAGTTATAATGGTTCAAGGGCCATCAGTATCAGTTATGGACATCTAGTGGTTATAATGGTTCAAGGACCATGGTTATGGGTTATGGACACCTATTACTTGAAAAATGGATATCTATAGGCTATTGGTCATGGCTAGTAGTTATAATGATTCATGGGCCATCAGTATCAGTTATGGACATCTAGTGGTTATAATGATACAAGGACCATGGTTATGGGTTATGGACACCTATTACTTGTAAAATAGATATCTATAGGCTATTGGTCATGGCTAGTAGTTATAATGGTTCAAGGGCCATCAGTATTAGTTATGGACATCTAGTGGTTATAATGGTTCAAGGACCACAGTTATGGGTTATGGACACCTATTACTTGAAAAATGGATATCTATTGGCTATTGCTCATGACTAGTAGTTATAATGGTTCAAGGGCCATCAGTATCAGTTATGGACAGCTAGTGGTTATAATGGTTCAAGAACCATGGTTATGGGTTATGGACCCCTATTACTTGTAAAATGGATATCTATAGGCTATTGGTCATGGCTAGTAGTTATAATGGTTCGAGGGCCATCAGTATCAGTTATGGACATCTAGAGGTTATAATGGTTCAAGAACCATGGTTATGTGTCATGGACACCTATTACTTGTAAAATGGATATCTATATGCTATTGGTCATGGCTAGTAGTTGTAATGGTTCAAGGGCCATCAATGTCAGTAATGGAAATCTAGTAGTTATAATGGTTCAAGAACCATGGTTATGGGTTATGGACACCTATTACTTGTAAAATGCACATCTATAGGCTATTGCGCATGGCTAGTAGTTATAATGGTTCAAGGGCCTCAGTATCAGTTATGGACATCTAGTGGTTATAATGGTTCAAGGACCATGGTTATGGGTTATGGACACCTATTACTTGTAAAATGGATATCTATATGCTATTGGTCATGACTAGTAGTTATAATGGTTCAAGGGCCATCGATATGAGTTATGGACATGTACTGGTTATAATGGTTCAATGGCCTTGGTTATGGGTTATGGACACCTATTACTTTTAATATGGATATCTATAGGCTATTAGTCATGGCTAGTAGTTATAATGGTTCAAGGGCCATCTATATGAGTTATGGACATCTAGTGGTTATAATGGTTCAAGACCATGGTTATGGGTTATGGACACCTATTACTTGTAAAATGGATATCTGTAGGCTATTGGTTATGGCTAGTAGTTATAATGGTTCAAGGGCCGTCAGTATAAGTTATGGACATCTAGTGGCTATAATCGTTCAAGAACCATGGTTATGGGTTATGGACACCTATTACTTGTAAAATAGATATCTATATAGGTCATGGGTAGTAGTTATAATGGTTCAAGGGCCATCGGTATCAGTTACAGGCATCTAGTGGTTATAATTGTTCAAGGGCCATGGTTATGGGTTATAAACACCTATTACTCGTAAAATAGATATCTATATGCTATTGGTCATGGCTAGTAGTTATAATGTTCAAGGGCCATCAGTATCAGTTATGGACATTTAGTGGTTATAATGGTTCAAGAACCATGGTTATGGGTTATGGACACCTATTACTTGTAAAATGGATATCTATAGGCTATTGGTCTGGGCTAGTAGTTATAATGGTTCAGGGGCCGTCAGTATCAGTTATGGACATCTAGTGGTTATAATGGTTCAAGGACCATGGTTATGGGTTATGGACACCTATTACTTGGAAAATCGATATCTATAGGCTATTGGTCATGACTAGTAGTTATAATGGTTTAAGGGCCATCTGTATCAATTATCGTAGTGGTTATAATGGTTCAAGAACCATGGTTATGGGTTATGGACACCTATTACTTATAAAATGTATATCTATATGCTATTGGTCATGGCTAGTAGTTATAATGGTTCAAGGGCCATCAGTATCAGTTATGGACATCTAGTGGTTATAATGGTTCAAGGACCATGGTTATGGGTTATGGACACCTATTACTTGAAAAATGGATATCTATAGGCTATTGGTCATGGCTAGTAGTTATAATGATTCAAGGACCATGGTTATGGGTTATGGACACCTATTACTTGTAAAATAGATATCTATAGGCTATTGGTCATGGCTAGTAGTTATAATGGTTCAAGGGCCATCAGTATCAGTTATGGACATCTAGTGGTTATAATGGTTCAAGAACCATGGTTATGGGTTATGGACACCTATTACTTGTAAAATGGATATCTGTAGGCTATTTGTCATGGCTAGTAGTTATAATGGTTCATGGGCCATCAGTATCAGTTATGGACATCTAGTTGTTATAATGGTTCAAGGACCATGGTTATGGGTTACGGACACCTATTACTTGTAAATGGATATCTATAGGCTATTGGTCATGGCTAGGAGTTATAATGGTCCAAGGGCCATCGATATGAGTTATGGACATGTAGTGGTTATAATGGTTCAATGGCCTTGGTTATGGGTTATGGACACCTATTACTTGTAAAATGGATATCTATAGGCTATCGGTCATGGCTACTGGTTATAATGGTTCAAGGGCCATCAGTATCAGTTATGGACATCTAGTTGTTATAATGGTTCAAGAACCATGGTTATGGGTTATGGACACCTATTACTTGTAACATGGATATCTGTAGGCTATTGGACATGGCTAGTAGTTATAATGGTTCAAGGGCCGTCAGGTGCAGTTATGGACATCTATTGGTTATAATGGTTCAAGGACCATGGTTATGGGTTATGGACACCTATTACTTGTCAAATGGATATCTATAGGCTATTGGTCATGGCTAGTAGTTACAATGGTTCAAGGGCCATCGGTATCAGTTATGGGCATCTATTGGTTATAATTGTTCAAGGGCCATGGTTATGGGTTATGGACACCTATTACTTTTAATACGGATATCTATAGGCTATTGGTCATAGTTAGTAGTTATAATGGTTCAAGGGCCATCAGTATCAGTTATGGACATCTAGTGGTTATAATGGTTCAAGGACCATGGTTAGGGGTTATGGACACCTATTACTTGTAAAATGGATATCTCTAGGCTATTGGTCATGGCTTGTAGTTATAATGGTTCAAGGGCCATCAGTATCAGTTATAGACATCTAGTGGTTATAATGGTTCAAGGACCATGGTTATGGGTTACGGACACCTATTACTTTTAAAATGGATATCTATAGGCTACTGGTCATTGCTAGTAGTTATAACGGTCCAAGGGCCATCATTATCAGTTATGGACATCTAGTGGTTGTAATGGTTCAAGGATCATGGATATGGGTTATGCACATCTATTACTTGTAAAATGCATATCTATAGGCTATTGCGCATGGCTAGTAGTTATAATGGCTCAAGGGCCATCAGTATCAGTTATGGACATCTAATGGTTATAATGGTTCAAGGACCATGGTTATGGGTTATGGACACCTATTACTTGTAAAATGGATATCTATAGGCTATTGGTCATGGCTAGTAGTTATAATGGTTCAAGGGCCATCAGTATCAGTTATGGACATCAAGTGGTTATAGTGGTTCAAGAACCATGGTTATGGTTTATGGACACCTATTACTTGTAAAATGGATATCTATAGGCTATTGGTCATGGCTAGTAGTTATAATGGTCCAAGGGCCATTGATATGAGTTATGGACATGTAGTGGTTATAATGGTTCAATGGCCTTGGTTATGGGTTATGGACACCTATTACTTGTAAAATGGATATCTATAGGCCATCGGTCATGGCTACTAGTTATAATGGTTCATGGGCCATCAGTATCAATTATGGACATCTAGTGGTTATAATGGTTCATGAACCATGGTAATGGGTTATCGACACCTATTACTTGTAAAATGGATATCTGTAGGCTATTTGTCATGGCTAGTAGTTATAATGATTCAAGCAGATTATGGACATCTAGTTGTAATAATGGTTCAAGGACCATGGTTATGGGTTATGGACACCTATTACTTGTAAAATGGATATCTATTGGCTATTGGTCATGGCTAGTAGTTATAATGGTTCAAGGGCCATCAGTATCAGTTATGGACATCAAGTGGTTATAGTGGTTCAAGGACCATGGTTATGGGTTATGGACACCTATTACTTGTATATAGGCTATTGGTCATGGCTAGTAGTTATAATGGTCCAAGGGCCATTTATATGAGTTATGGACATGTAGTGGTTATAATGGTTCAATGGCCTTAGTTATGGGTTATGGACACCTATTACTTGTAAAATGGATATCTATAGGCTATCGGTCATGGCTACTAGTTATAATGGTTCATTGGCCATCAGTATCAGTTATGGACATCTAGTGGTTATAATGGTTCATAAACCATGGTTATGGGTTATCGACACCTATTACTTGTAAACTGGATATTTGTAGGCTATTGGTCATGGCTAGTAGTTATAATGATTCAAGGGCCATCAATATCAGTTATGGACATCTAGTTGTTATAATGGTTCAAGGACCATGGCTATGGGTTATGGACACCTATTACTTGTAAAATGGATATCTATAGGCTATCGGTCATGGCTACTAGTTATAATAGTTCAAGGGCAATCAGTATCAGTTATGGACATCTAGTGCTTATAATGGTTCAAGAACCGTGGTTATGGGTTATGGACCCTGTAGGCTATTGGACATGGCGAGTAGTTATAATGGTTCAAGGGTCGTCAGTATCAGTTATGGACATCTAGTGGTTATAATGGTTCAAGGACCACGGTTATGGGTTATGCACATCTATTACTTGTAAAATGCATATCTATAGGCTATTGCGCGTGGCTAGTAGTTATAATGGTTCAAGGGCCATCAGTATCAGTTATGGACATCTAATGGTTATAATGGTTCAAGGACCATGGTTATGGGTTATGGACACCTATTACTTGTAAAACGGATATATATAGGCTATTGGTCATGGCTAGTAGTTATAATGGATCAAGGGCCATCAGTATCAGTTATGGACATCAAGTGGTTATAGTGGTTCAAGAACCATGATTATGGGTTATAGACACCTATTACTTGTAAAATGGATATCTATAGGCTATTGGTCATGGCTACTAGTTATAATGATTCTAGGGCCATCAGTATCAGTTATGGACATCAAGTGGTTATAATGGTTCAAGAACCATGGTTATGGGTTATGGACACCTATTACTTGTAAAATGGATATCTGTAGGCTATTGTACATGGCAAGCAGTTATAATGGTTCAAGGGCCATCAGTATCAGTTATGGACATCTAGTGGTTATAATGGTTCAAGGACCATGGTTATGGGTTATGGACACCTATTACTTGTAAAATGGATATCTATATGCTATTGGTCATGGCTAGTAGTTATAATGGTTCAAGGGCCATCAGTATCAGTTATGACATCAAGTGGTTATAATGGTTTAAGAACCATGGTTATGGGTTATGGACACCTATTACTTGTAATTGGATAGCTATAGGCTATTGGTCATGGCTAGTAGTTATAATGGTCCAAGGGCCATTGATATGAGTTATGGACATGTAGTGGTTATAATGGTTCAATGGCCTTGGTTATGGGTTATGGACACCTATTACTTGTAAAATGGATATCTATAGGCTATCGGTCATGGCTACTAGTTATAATGGTTCAAGGGCCAGCAGTATCAGTTATGGACATCTAGTGGTTACAATGGTTCATGAACCATGGTTATGGGTTATCGACGTCTATTACTTGTAAAATGGATATCTGTAGGCTATTGGTCATGGCTAGTAGTTATAATGATTCAAGGGCCATCAATATCAGTTATGGACATCTAGTTGTTATAATGGTTCAAGGACCATGGTTATGGGTTATGGACACCTATTACTTGTAAATGGATATCTATAGGCTATTGGTCATGGCTAGTAGTTATAATGGTTCAAGGGCCATCGATATGAGTTTTTTTTGGGTAAAGGGGTTACCCTGGCTAAATATATTAATCACGAAAAGAACTACATAGGAATGTGACAGACTATCATATTGACCTCAAGCAGAAGCTCGACACAACAAGACAGAGTTTATGACATGCCATAAACACAGCCGAGACCAAACTAGCACTAACAACTACCAACAAAACGCTCAAACGAGGCAAAAGCAAACAAACTTTAACAGAAACACTGAGCTAAACAACCGAGTCTGGGATCTTCCATATAGCTAGTAGCCGTTAAACATCAACCGTCTTTCTCTTAAACTTTAACGTCATCAGTTTTAAACGGACGGTGGCAATAATCTCGTCACACAACTGCATATGTGTCTTGGACTTCTTTCTGAACAATCTTGCATTTCTCTCTAACCAAATATAATACGTAGCAGCTCCAATCAAAATACAAGAGATAAAACTTTTTGCTGACCTTCCTCTGGACATTGGGGTAAGGTAATCAATAATATCAGCAATTCTTGGTGCAATCGTGTCTATCCCCCCAAGCCATCTGATTTTAACCCAAACCTGCGAAGAATATGTACAATCAAAGAATAAATGAGAGTGGGAATCAGGAATAAGACCACATAGAGGGCACCGCAAAGAGGCAGTATCCGTATCATTGTGAACATCCCATTGTTTCAACATATCTTGAGTTTTTAGGCGTTTGCTCATAACAAGCCACATATGAAAGGCATGGCGAGGGATACAATGGTAAAACCATACAACAGGGTGCCAAGGGACCTCAACCTCCCTTGATCTAATAGAATTCCACGCTAGATAAACCGAGAAAGCCTGAGAAGACCCATTTAAGTCTAACCACACTACACAGTCCTTTTGATCTGGAACAATATGGGGGACCGGGATACTAGTCATTTCCGGGAACCTAGTATACCAGTCAATTGGCCAAATCCAATTATTCTGGTTATAATGGTTCAATGGCCTTGGTTGTGGGTTATGAACACCTATTACTTATAAAATGGATATCTATAGGCTATTGGTCATGGCTACTAGTTATAATGGTTCAAGGGCCATCAATATCAGTAATGGACATCAAATGGCTATAATGGTTCAAGAACCATGGTTATGGGTTATGGACACCTATTACTTGTAAAATGGATATCTATAGGCTATTAGTCATGGCTAGTAGTTATAATGGTTCAAGGTCCATCGATATGAGTTATGGACATGTAGTGGTTATAATGGTTCAATGGCCTTGGTTACGGGTTATGGACACCTATTACTTTTAAAATGGATACTATAGGCTATTGGTAATGGCTACTAGTTATAATGGTTCAAGGGCCATCAGTATCAGTTATGGGCATCTAGTGGTTATAATGGTTCAAGAACCATGGTTATGGGTTATGGACACCTATTACTTGTAAAATGGATATCTGTAGGCTATTGGACATGGCTAGTAGTTATAATGGTTCAAGGGTCGTCAATATCAGTTATGGACATCTAGTGGTTATAATGGTTCAAGGACCATGGTTATGGGTTATGGACACCTATTACTTGTAAAATGGATATCTATAGGCTATTGGTCATGGCTAGTAGTTATAATGGTTCAAGGGCCATCGGTATCAGTTATGGGCATCTAGTGGTTATAATTGTTCAAGGGCCATGGTTATGGGTTATGGACACCTATTACTTTTAATATGGATATCTATAGGCTATTAGTCATGGCTAGTAGTTATAATGGTTCAAGGGCCATCGATATGAGTTATGGATATGTAGTGGTTATAATGATTCAATGGCCTTGGTTATGGGTTATGGACACCTATTACTTGTAAAATGCATATCTATAGGATATTGCTCATGGCTAGTAGTTATAATGGTTCAAGGGCCATCGATATGACTTATGGACATCTAGTGGTTATAATGGTTCAAGGACCATGGTTATGGGTTATGGACACCTATTACTTGTAAAATGGATATCTATAGGCTATTGGTCATGGCTAGTAGTTATAATGGTTCAAGGGCCATCGATATCAGTTATGGACATCAAGTAGTTATAATGGTTCATGGACCATGGTTATGGGTTTTTTTTTTTTGGGTAAAGGGCTAAACCCGGCAAAAACAAAACTAAAAGAAAGTACAAACGAAGATGGGTAACAACTACCACATCTTGAACAAACCTAATTGGCCTCCCAACACATGTTTTGGGAACAAGGCCAAAAACAAAAGCATAACTCTATAGCCTAGCACATTTCTTGTACACAAAAACTTTAAATAATAATCACTAGAATAATCCAATAATCCAAAACTATCAAGAATACCTAGGTCTTCAAAACTGGTCCGGATCTTGTATGTTTTATCTTCAATGTTGATAGAGAAAAACATCCCATTTGCACACTTCATTTTCAAATTTGACTCACAAAAAGTCAACAACAGCTCATTACTAAGGACATTACCACCAAAACAGTTTGAATTGGAAGCAATGCATGATGTTGACCCAGAAAAAGTCAACAACCTCATAGAATAATCATAACAGATCCATAACGTAAGCCTCAAATCATCATCATCATCAAACATGTCCCAAAAAGAGTTAAGGCACAATTTTGACTCAAATAAAGTCAAAATTGGACCCATAATGGTATGACAAAGAATCATACCATTACAACTCAAAACAGTCCACTCAATATTTGCCCAAATTGCAATAAAAAAAGTGGCCCAGTCTTCAAATCTGCTCATTAGACCCACATCCAAATTTGACTTCAGCAAAGTCAAACAGCCTCTAAGTTGCAAATTGTATCCAGAGAGCATACAATCAGGAAGGTTCCAAAACCACCAGAAATTTTTCACATCACATCTTTGACTAAATTTGTCCTGACTATGACCAATTCCCACATGGTTTGGAATAAAATCCCTCCTGACTTCATGCTTAAAAACACAAAACTTGTTTCTGTACATATGCTCCTCAATCTCTATATCAGCAACAAGCAACATTCCAAAAAAAAGCCATATATCATCTGCAAAAAATATAAAACAGAAACTGCAGCTCACACTTAAAAAGCACAAAAAAATCAGTAATTTACGACTTTCCTTTATGCAGTGCAGCTCATAGCAGTTGTTGGTATAAAGGCCCAACGGGCCAAGATTTCTAGAAAAAATCATAAAAATCTTCAAAAATCCAGAAAAATAAAAAAGAATAATCCAAGACTGCTCAAAAGAATCCATCTTCAACATATAGCTGGAAATACCCAAATTGTCCCTCTGCAGCTCTAAAATAGCATAAAACCCTTGAAATCAAGAATTTTCCAGCTGTAACTTTGATAAATACCAAAGCTATCATAATATCTCCAACAAATTTCACAAAAATTGTGAAAAATTCCAGAAAAATAACAAAAAGCCCCATATAAAATCCTGAAAAAACTGGGCAAAAGACCATAATACCCCTCTGCTGCCAAACATAACCAGGTAACCAGAACAATTTTGCAATAATTGTTACACCATTTCCATAAATACTCATTCATTATCATTATGGCCTGTAAAAGAAGTAAAAATCCCTTCCTTCATTAAACTAAAGTTCCATAGATCAGCAGCCAAGACAGAATGTTTAGATCTTCTAATATCTAACCCCATAAGTGTTAGCCTAACAGAGTTTTTAATTAACTCACAAATACCTTCAACAGATCTATGCTTCCCCTGAAACATCCTCAAATTCCTTTCTTGCCATATATAATAGACAGAGGCTGCTAACACTAACCTCTGTATAATACTCCAAATGGACTTATTCACAGGAATTCTATCCATTCTGAATAATGTCATGCACAGTACAGTTTGCTAGTAAACCACCATCATACATATCCCTATGAGAAATGAACTTACACAGAGGACCAATTGGGTGCCAATTGTCAAACCAGGCAGATGTGTTCTTTCCATCTCCAATCCTATGCACAAAATGCTTCCTGAGATCCGCTCTGCATTTCAAAATACTCCTCCAACTCCAACAAACATTTGCAGGAGATGCTAAAGACCAAAAGTTTCTATCTTTGAGTCTAACCTCATTAATCCACTTGACCCATAAAGACTCTTTATTGCTCACAATATTCCAAATATGTTTAGCAACCAAAGCCTTATTCCAGGTATGAAGAACCTTTAAACCCACACCCCCTTGACATTTAGGAGTACAAACATCTTCCCATTTAACTTTAGCCCTGCCTCTTCTCATCTCACCATGACACCAAAGAAATCCTCTCAAAAGTCTTTCAATATCTTGAGAAATAGACTTTGGCAATAAGAACATAGAAGACCAGTACACCTGCATGGAACTGAGGACTGATTGAATAAGAAGCAATCTGCCAGCAAATGAGAGGGATTTATTTTTCCAGTCAAGCAACCTCTTTTTCACTTTATCCACCAGGCTGCTACAGTCTTTCACAAACAGCTTAGAAGATATCAAAGGTACTCCTAAATACCTAATAGGTAGAGTACTTGTAAATTGGATATCTAGAGGCTTTTTGTCATGGCTATTAGTTATAATGGTTGAAGGGCCATCAATATCAGTTATGGACAACTAGTGATTATAATGGTTCAAGAACCATGGTTATGGGTTATGGACACCTATTACATGTAAAATGGATATATCTATAGGCTATTGGTCATGGCTAGTAGTTATAATGGTTCAAGGGCCATCAGTATCAGTTATGGACATCTAGTGGTTATAATGGTTCAAGTACCATGGTTATGGGTCATGGACACCTATTACTTGGAAAATGGATATCTTTAGGCTATTTGTCATGGCAAGTAGTTATAATGGTTCAAGGGCCATCATTATGAGTTATGGACATGCATGTAGTGGTTATAATGCTTCAATGGCCTTGGTTATGGGTTATGGACACCTATTACTTGTAAAATAGATATCTATATGCTATTGGTCATGGCTAGTAGTTATAATGGTTCAAGGGCCATCAGTATCAGTTATGGACATTTAGTGGTTATAATGGGTCAAGAACCATGGTTATGGGTTATGGACACCTATTACTTGTAAATTGGATATCTAGAGGCTATTGGTCATGGCTAGTAGTTATAATGGTTGAAGGGCCATCAGTATCAGTTATGGACATCTAGTGGTTATAATGGTTCAAGAACCATGGTTATGGGTTATGGACACCTATTACTTGTAAAATGGATATCTGTAGGCTATTGGACATGGCTAGTAGTTATAATGGTTCATGGGCCATCTGTATCAGTTATGGACATTTAGTGGTTATAATGGGTCAAGAACCATGGTTATGGGTTATGGACACCTATTACTTGTAAATTGGATATCTAGAGGCTATTGGTCATGGCTAGTAGTTATAATGGTTGAAGGGCCATCAGTATCAGTTATGGACATCTAGTGGTTATAATGGTTCAAGAACCATGGTTATGGGTTATGGACACCTATTACTTGTAAAATGGATATCTGTAGGCTATTGGACATGGCTAGTAGTTATAATGGTTCATGGGCCATCTGTATCAGTTATGGGCATCTAGTGGTTATAATGGTTCAAGGACCATGGTTATGGGTTATGGACACCTAATACTTGTAAATTAGATATCTATAGGCTATTGGTCATGGCTAGTAGTTATAATGGTTGAAGGGCCATCAGTATCAGTTATGGACATCTAGTGGTTATAATGGTTCAAGAACCATGGTTATGGGTTATGGACACCTATTACTTGTAAAATGGATATCTGTAGGCTATTGGACATGGCTAGTAGTTATAATGGTTCATGGGCCATCTGTATCAGTTATGGACATTTAGTGGTTATAATGGGTTAAGAACCATGGTTATGGGTTATGGACACCTATTACTTGTAAATTGGATATCTAGAGGCTATTGGTCATGGCTAGTAGTTATAATGGTTGAAGGGCCATCAGTATCAGTTATGGACATCTATTGGTTATAATGGTTCAAAAACCATGGTTATGGGTTATGGACACCTATTACTTGTAAAATGGATATCTGTAGGCTATTGGACATGGCTAGTAGTTATAATGGTTCATGGGCCATCTGTATTAGTTATGGACATCTAGTGGTTATAATGGTTCAAGGACCATGGTTATGGGTTATGGACACCTATTACTTGTAAATTAGATAACTATAGGCTATTGGTCATGGCTAGTAGTTATAATGGTTGAAGGGCCATCAGTATCAGTTATGGACATCTAGTGGTTATAATGGTTCAAGAACCATGGTTATGGGTTATGGACACCTATTACTTGTAAAATGGATATCTGTAGGCTATTGGACATGGCTAGTAGTTATAATGGTTCATGGGCCATCTGTATCAGTTATGGACATTTAGTGGTTATAATGGGTTAAGAACCATGGATATGGGTTATGGACACCTATTACTTGTTAATTGGATATCTAGAGGCTATTGGTCATGGCTAGTAGTTATAATGGTTGAAGGGCCATCAGTATCAGTTATGGACATCTAGTGGTTATAATGGTTCAAGAACCATGGTTATGGGTTATGGACACCTATTACTTGTAAAATGAATATCTATAGACTATTGGTCATGGCTAGTAGTTATAATGGTTGAAGGGCCATCAGTATCAGTTATGGACATCTTATGGTTATAATGGTTCAAGGACCTTGGTTATGGGTTATGGACACCTATTACTTGTAAATCGGATATCTAGAAGCTATTGGTCATGGCTAGTAGTTATAATGGTTGAAGGGCCATCAGTATCAATTATGGACATCTAGTGGCTATAATCGTTCAAGAACCATGGTTATGGGTTATGGACACCTATTACTTGTAAAATGGATATCTATAGGCTATTGGTCATGGCTAGTAGTTATAATGGTTGAAGGGCCGTCAGTATCAGTTATGGATATCTAGTGGCTATAATCGTTCAAGAACCATGGTTATGGGTTATGGACACCTATTACTTGTAAAATAGATATCTATATAGGTCATGGGTAGTAGTTATAATGGTTCAAGGGCCATCGGTATCAGTTACAGGCATCTAGTGGTTATAATTGTTCAAGGGCCATGGTTATGGGTTATAAACACCTATTACTTGTAAAATGGATATCTATAGGCTATTGGTCATGGCTAGTAGTTATAATGGTTGAAGGGCCATCAGTATCAGTTATGGACATCTAGTGGTTATAATGGTTCAAGAACCATGGTTATGGGTTATGGACACCTATTACTTGTAAAATGGATATCTTTAGGCAATTGGACATGGCTAGTAGTTATAATGGTTCATGGGCCATCAGTATCAGTTATGGACATCTAGTGGTTATAATGATTCAAGGACCATGGTTATGGGTTATGGACACCTATTACTTGTAAAATGGATATCTATAGGCTATTGGTGATGGCTAGTAGTTATAATGGTTCAAGGACCATCAGTATCAGTTATGGACATCTAGTGGTTATAATGGTTCAGTGACAATTGTTGTGGGTAATGGACACCTATTACTTTTAAAATGGATATCTATAGGCTATTGGTCATGGCTAGTAGTTATAATGGTTCAAGGGCCATCGATATGAGTTATGGACATGTAGTGGTTATAATGGTTCAATGGCCTTGGTTATGGGTTATGGACACCTATTACTTGTAAAATGTATATTTATAGGCTATTGGTCATGGCTAGTAGTTATAATGGGTCAAGGGCCATCAGTATCTGTTATGGACATCTAGTGGTTATAATGGTTCAAGAACCATGGTTATGGGTTATGGACACCTATTACTTGTAAAATGGATATAGCCTTGAGCCTTGAGCCTTGAGCCTTGAGCCTTGTGCCTTGAGCCTTGAGCCTTGAGCCTTGAGCCTTTAGCCTTGAGCCTTGAGCCTTGAGCCTTTTTCCATGAGCCTTGAGCCTTGAGCCTTGAGACTTGAGCCTTGAGCCTTGAGCCTTTTGCCTTGAGTCCTGACCCTTGAGCCGTGACATGAGCCTTGATCCTTGATCCTCGAGCCTTGAGCCTTGACACTTGACCCTTTAGCCTTGAGCCTTGAGCCTTTTTCCTTGAACCTTGAGCCTTGAGCCTTGAGCCTTGAGCCATGAGCCTTGAGCCTTGAGCCTTGATCCTTGAGCCTTGAGACATGAGCCTTGACCCTTGACCCTTGAGTGTTGACCCTTGAGCCTTGACTTTTGAGCCTTGACCCTTGAGCCGTGACTTGAGCCTTGAGCCTTGGGCCTTGGGCCTTGGGCCTTGGGCCTTGAGCCTGGAGCCTCGAGCCTCGAGCCTCGAGCCTCAAGCCTTGAGCCTCGAGCCTTGACCCTTTAGCCTTGAGCCTTGAGCCTTGAGCCTTGAGCCTTGAGCCTTGAGCCTTGAGCCTTGATCCTTGAGCCTTGAGCCTTTTTCCATGGACCTTGAGCCTTGAGCCTTGAGCCTTGAGCCTTGATCCTTGAGCCTTGTGCCTTGAGCCTTGAGCCTTAAGCCTTGAGCCTTTTTCCATAAACCTTAAACCTTGAGCCTTAAGCCTTGAGCCTTGAGCCTTGAGCCTTGAGCCTTGAGCCTTGAGCCTTGAGCCTTGAGCCTTGAGCCTTGAGCCTTGAGCCTTGAGACTTGAGCCTTGGGCCTTGGGCCTTGGGCCTTGAGCCTTGAGCCTTGTGCCTTGAGCCTTGAGCCTTGGGCCTTGAGCCTGGAGCCTCGAGCCTCGAGCCTCGAGCCTCAAGCCTTGAGCCTTAAGCCTTTTTCCATGAACCTTGAGCCTTGAGCCTTTTTCCATGAACCTTGAGCCTTGAGCCTTGATCCTTGAGCCTTTAGCCTTGACCCTTGAGCCTTGCGCCTTTTTCCATAAACCTTGAACCTTGAATCTTAAGCCTTAAGCCTTGAGCCTTAAGCCTTGAGCCTTGAGCCTTGAGCCTTGAGCCTTGATCCTTGAGCCTTGAGCCTTGAGCCTTGAGCCTTGTGCCTTGAGCCTTGGGCCTGGAGCCTTGGGCCTTGGGCCTTGTTCCTCGAGCCTCGAGCCTCGAGCCTTGAGCCTTGAGCCTCGAGCCTTGACCCTTTAGCCTTGAGCCTTGAGCCTTGGGCCTTGAGCCTTGAGCCTTGAGCCTTGAACCTTGAGCCTTGAGCCTTGAGCCTTGAGCCTTTTTCCATGAACCTTGAACCTTGAGCCTTAAGCCTTAAGCCTTGAGCCTTAAGCCTTGAGCCTTGAGCCTTGATCCTTGAGCCTTGAGCCTTGAGCCTTGAGCCTTGAGCCTTGAGCCTTGAGTCTTGTGCCTTGAGCCTTGAGCCTTGAGCCTTGAGCCTTGAGCCTTGAGCCTTGAGCCTTGAGCCTTGAGCCTTGAGCCTTGAGCCTTGAGCCTTGAGCCTTGAGCCTTTTTCCTTGAGCCTTGAGCCTTGAGCCTTGATCCTTGAGCCTTGACCCTTGAGCCTTGAGCCTTGAGCCATGAGCCTTGAGCCTTGATCCTTGAGCCTTGAGACATGAGCCTTGACCCTTGACCCTTGACCCTTGAGTGTTGACCCTTGAGCCTTGACTTTTGAGCCTTGACCCTTGAGCCGTGACTTGAGCCTTGAGCCTTGTGCCTTGAGCCTTGAGCCTTGAGCCTTTTTCCATAAACCTTAAACCTTGAGCCTTAAGCCTTAAGCCTTGAGCCTTGAGCCTTGAGCCTTGAGCCTTGAGCCTTGAGCCTTGAGCCTTGAGCCTTGAGCCTTGAGCCTTGTGCCTTGAGCCTTGAGCCTTGAGCCTTGAGCCTTTAGCCTTGAGCCTTGAGCCTTGAGCCTTTTTCCATGAGCCTTGAGCCTTGAGCCTTGAGACTTGAGCCTTGAGCCTTGAGCCTTTTGCCTTGAGTCCTGACCCTTGAGCCGTGACATGAGCCTTGATCCTTGATCCTCGAGCCTTGAGCCTTGACACTTGACCCTTTAGCCTTGAGCCTTGAGCCTTTTTCCTTGAACCTTGAGCCTTGAGCCTTGAGCCTTGAGCCATGAGCCTTGAGCCTTGAGCCTTGATCCTTGAGCCTTGAGACATGAGCCTTGACCCTTGACCCTTGAGTGTTGACCCTTGAGCCTTGACTTTTGAGCCTTGACCCTTGAGCCGTGACTTGAGCCTTGAGCCTTGGGCCTTGGGCCTTGGGCCTTGAGCCTGGAGCCTCGAGCCTCGAGCCTCGAGCCTCAAGCCTTGAGCCTCGAGCCTTGACCCTTTAGCCTTGAGCCTTGAGCCTTGAGCCTTGAGCCTTGAGCCTTGAGCCTTGAGCCTTGATCCTTGAGCCTTGAGCCTTTTTCCATGGACCTTGAGCCTTGAGCCTTGAGCCTTGAGCCTTGATCCTTGAGCCTTGTGCCTTGAGCCTTGAGCCTTAAGCCTTGAGCCTTTTTCCATAAACCTTAAACCTTGAGCCTTAAGCCTTGAGCCTTGAGCCTTGAGCCTTGAGCCTTGAGCCTTGAGCCTTGAGCCTTGAGCCTTGAGCCTTGAGACTTGAGCCTTGGGCCTTGGGCCTTGGGCCTTGAGCCTTGAGCCTTGTGCCTTGAGCCTTGAGCCTTGGGCCTTGAGCCTGGAGCCTCGAGCCTCGAGCCTCGAGCCTCAAGCCTTGAGCCTTAAGCCTTTTTCCATGAACCTTGAGCCTTGAGCCTTTTTCCATGAACCTTGAGCCTTGAGCCTTGATCCTTGAGCCTTTAGCCTTGACCCTTGAGCCTTGCGCCTTTTTCCATAAACCTTGAACCTTGAATCTTAAGCCTTAAGCCTTGAGCCTTAAGCCTTGAGCCTTGAGCCTTGAGCCTTGAGCCTTGATCCTTGAGCCTTGAGCCTTGAGCCTTGAGCCTTGTGCCTTGAGCCTTGGGCCTGGAGCCTTGGGCCTTGGGCCTTGTTCCTCGAGCCTCGAGCCTCGAGCCTTGAGCCTTGAGCCTCGAGCCTTGACCCTTTAGCCTTGAGCCTTGAGCCTTGGGCCTTGAGCCTTGAGCCTTGAGCCTTGAACCTTGAGCCTTGAGCCTTGAGCCTTGAGCCTTGAGCCTTGAGCCTTTTTCCATGAACCTTGAACCTTGAGCCTTAAGCCTTAAGCCTTGAGCCTTAAGCCTTGAGCCTTGAGCCTTGATCCTTGAGCCTTGAGCCTTGAGCCTTGAGCCTTGAGCCTTGAGTCTTGTGCCTTGAGCCTTGAGCCTTGAGCCTTGAGCCTTGAGCCTTGAGCCTTGAGCCTTGAGCCTTGAGCCTTGAGCCTTGAGCCTTGAGCCTTTTTCCTTGAGCCTTGAGCCTTGAGCCTTGATCCTTGAGCCTTGACCCTTGAGCCTTGAGCCTTGAGCCATGAGCCTTGAGCCTTGAGCCTTGAGCCATGAGCCTTGATCCTTGAGCCTTGAGACATGAGCCTTGACCCTTGACCCTTGACCCTTGAGTGTTGACCCTTGAGCCTTGACTTTTGAGCCTTGACCCTTGAGCCGTGACTTGAGCCTTGAGCCTTGTGCCTTGAGCCTTGAGCCTTGAGCCTTTTTCCATAAACCTTAAACCTTGAGCCTTAAGCCTTAAGCCTTGAGCCTTGAGCCTTGAGCCTTGAGCCTTGAGCCTTGAGCCTTGAGCCTTGAGCCTTGAGCCTTGAGCCTTGAGCCTTGAGCCTTGAGCCTTGAGCCTTGAGCCTTGAGCCTTGAGCCTTGAGCCTTGAGCCTTGAGCCTTGAGCCTTGAGCCTTGAGCCTTGAGTCTTGAGCCTTGAGAGTTGAGCCTTGAGCCTTGAGCCTTGTGCCTTGAGCCTTGAGCCTTGGGCCTTGGGCCTTGGGCCTTGAGCCTGGAGCCTGGAGCCTGGAGCCTCGAGCCTCGAGCCTCGAGCCTGGAGCCTTGAGCCTCGAGCCTTGACCTTTTAGCCTTGAGCCTGGAGCCTTGAGCCTTGAGCCTTGAGCCTGGGGCCTTGGGCCTTGAGCCTCGAGCCTCGAGCCTCGAGTCTCAGCCTTGAGCCTTGACTTTTGAGCCTTGACCCTTGACCCTTTAGTGTTGACCCTTGAGCCTTGACTTTTGAGCCTTGACCCTTGAGCCGTGACTTGAGCCTTGAGCCTTGAGCCTTGAGCCTTGAGCCTTTTTCCATAAACCTTAAACCTTGAGCCTTAAGCCTTAAGCCTTGAGCCTTGAGCCTTGAGCCTTGAGCCTTGAGCCTTGAGCCTTGAGCCTTGAGCCTTGAGCCTTGAGCCTTGAGCCTTGAGCCTTGAGCCTTGGGCCTGGGGCCTTGAGCCTGGAGCCTAGAGCCTCGAGCCTCGAGCCTCGAGCCTCAAGCCTTGAGCCTCGAGCCTTGACCCTTTAGCCTTGAGCCTTGAGCCTTGAGCCTTGGGCCTTGAGCCTTGAGCCTTGAGCCTTGAGCCTTGAGCCTTGAGCCTTGATCCTTGAGCCTTGAGCCTTTTTCCATGAACCTTGAGCCTTGAGCCTTGAGCCTTGAGCCTTGATCCTTGAGCCTTGTGCCTTGAGCCTTGAGCCTTGAGCCTTTTTCCATAACCCTTAAACCTTGAGCCTTAAGCCTTGAGCCTTGAGCCTTGAGACTTGAGCCTTGAGCCTTGAGCCTTGAGCCTTGAGCCTTGTGCGTTGAGCCTTGAGCCTTGAGCCTTGGGCCTTGAGCCTGGAGCCTGGAGCCTCGAGCCTCGAGCCTCGAGCCTCAAGCCTTGAGCCTCCCCTTTAGCCTTGAGCCTTGAGCCTTGAGCCTTGAGTTTTGAGCCTTGATCCTTGAGCCTTGAGCCTTTTTCCATGAACCTTGAGCCTTGAGCCTTGAGCCTTGATCCTTGAGCCTTGAGCCTTGAGCCTTGATCCTTGAGCCTTGAGCCTTGAACCTTGAGCCTTGCGCCTTTTTCCATAAACCTTGAACCTTGAATCTTAAGCCTTAAGCCTTGAGCCTTGAGCCTTGAGCCTTGAGCCTTGAGCCTTGATCCTTGAGCCTTGAGCCTTGAGCCTTGAGCCTTGAGCCTTGAGCCTTGAGCCTTGAGCCTTGTGCCTTGAGCCTTGGGCCTTGAGCCTTGGGCCTTGGGCCTTGAGCCTCGAGCCTTGAGCCTTGAGCATCGAGCCTTGACCCTTTAGCCTTGAGCCTTGGGCCTTGAGCCTTGAGCCTTGATCCTTGAGCCTTGAGCCTTGATCGTTGAGCCTTGAGCCTTTTTCCATGAACCTTGAACCTTGAGCCTTAAGCCTTAAGCCTTGAGCCTTAAGCCTTGAGCCTTGAGCCTTGAGCCTTGAGCCTTGAGCCTTGAGCCTTGATCCTTGAGCCTTGAGTCTTGAGCCTTGAGCCTTGAGCCTTGAGCCTTGTGCCTTGAGCCTTGAGCCTTGAGCCTTGAGCCTTGAGCCTTGATCCTTGAGCCTTGATCCTTGAGCCTTGAGCCTTGAGCCTTGAGCCTTTTGCCTTGAGTCCTGACCCTTGAGCCGTGACTTGAGCCTTGATCCTTGATCCTCTAGCCTTGAGCCTTGACCCTTGACCCTTTAGCCTTGAGCCTTGAGCCTTTTTCCTTGAACATTGAGCCTTAAGCCTTGAGCCTTGAGCCTTGAGCCTTTAGCCTTGAGCCTTGAGCCTTGAGCATTGAGCCATGAGCCTTGAGCCATGAGCCTTGAGCCTTGAGCCTTGATCCTTGAGCCTTGAGACATGAGCCTTGACCCTTGACCCTTGAGTGTTGACCCTTGAGCCTTGACTTTTGAGCCTTGACCCTTGAGCAGTGACTTGAGCCTTGAGCCTTGAGCCTTGAGCCTTAAGCCTTGAGCCTTGAGCCTTGAGCCTTGAGCCTTGAGCCTTGTGCCTTGAGCCTTGAGCCTTGGGCCTTGCGCCTTGAGCCTGGAGCCTCGAGCCTGGAGCCTCGAGCCTGGAGCCTCGAGTCTCGAGCCTCAAGCCTTGAGCCTCGAGCCTTGACCCTTTAGCCTTGAGCCTTGAGCCTTGAGCCTTGAGCCTTGAGCCTTGAGCCTTGAGCCTTGAGCCTTGGGCCTTGGGCCTTGAGCCTGGAGCCTCGAGCCTCGAGCCTCGAGCCTTGAGCCTTGAGCCTCGAGCCTTGACCCTTTAGCCTTGAGCCTTGAGCCTTGAGCCTTGAGCCTTGAGCCTTGAGCCTTGAGCCTTGAGCCTTGAGCCTTTTTCCATGAACCTTGAGCCTTGAGCCTTGAGCCTTGAGCCTTGATCCTTGAGCCTTGTGCCTTGGGCCTTGAGCCTTGAGCCTTGAGCCTTTTTCCATAAACCTTAAACCTTGAGCCTTAAGCCTTGAGCCTTGAGCCTTGAGCCTTGAGCCTTGTGCCTTGAGCCTTGAGCCGTGGGCCTGGAGCCTGGAGCCTGGAGCCTCGAGCCTCGAGCCTCAAGCCTTGAGCCTCCCCTTTAGCCTTGAGCCTTGAGCCTTGAGTTCGGGCTCGAACTCTTCACTGTTCCCGGCCCGAACTTCATTTTCGGACGGAACTTCAACCTCGGCTCGACCTTCAACCTCGGCCCGAACACCACTTCGGCCCGAACATCCCACTTCGGCCCGAACACCACTTCCGCCCGAACATCCCTCTTCGGCCCGAACTCTTCAATATCCAAGATTGTGTGACAAAAGGTGCTACACTAAAACATTCATAACTTTCAGCTCGGGTGTCCGTTTCACGCCCACGAGTAACCAAAATAGCTGGTTCATTCGTCAGTGCAAAGAACAAGTTCGGCCCGAACTCTTCACTGTTCCCGGCCCGAACTTCATTTTCGGCCCGAACTTCAACCTCGGCCCGAACTCCGACCTCGGCCCGAACTTCAACCTCGGCCCGAACATCATCCTCGGCCCGAACACCGAAATTCGGCCCGAACACCACTTCGGCCCGAACACCACTTCGGCTCGAACATCCCACTTCGGCCCGAACACCACTTCGGCCCGAACATCCCACTTCGGCCCGATCTCTTCAATATCCAAAATTGTGTGACAAAAGGTGCTATACTAAAACATTCATAACTTTCAGCTCGGGTGTCCGTTTCACGCCCACGAGTAACCAAAATAGCTGGTTCGTTCGTCACTACCAAGAACAAGTTCGGCCCGAACTCTTCACTGATCCCAGCCCGAACTTCATTTTCGGCCCGAACTTCAACCTCGTCCCGAAATTCAACCTCGGCTCGAACTCCGACCTCGGCCCGAACTTCAACCTCGGCCCGACAATCATCCTCGGCCCGAACACCGAACTTCGGCCCGAACATCACTTCGGGCTGAACACCACTTCGGCCCGAACATCCCACTTCGGCCCGAACACCACTTCGGCCCGAACATCCCTCTTCGGCCCGAACTCTTCAATATCCAAGATTGTGTGACAAAAGGTGCTATACTAAAACATTCATAACTTTCAGCTCGGGTGTCCGTTTCACGCCCACGAGTAACCAAAATAGCTGGTTCGTTCGTCACTGCCAAGAACAAGTTCGGCCCGAACTCTTCACTGTTCCCGGCCCGAACTTCATTTTCGGACGGAACTTCAACCTCGGCCCGACCTTCAACCTCGGCCCGAACTCCGACCTCGGCCCGAACTTCAACCTCGGCCCGAACATCATCCTCGGCCCGAACACCGAACTTCGGCCCGAACACCACTTCGGCCCGAACATCCCACTTCGGCCCGAACACCACTTCGGCCCGAACATCCCTCTTCGGCCCGAACTCTTCAATATCCAAGATTGTGTGACAAAACGTCATTACTAAAACATTCATAACTTTCAGCTCGGGTGTCCGTTTCACGCCCACGAGTAACCAAAATAGCTGGTTCGTTCGTCACCGCAAAGAACGAGTTCGGCCCGAACTCTTCACTGTTCCCAGCCCGAACTTCATTTTCAGCCCGAACTTCAACCTCGGCCCGAACTCCGACCTCGGCCCGAACTTCAACCTCGGCCCGAACATCATCCTCGGCCCGAACACCGAACTTCGGCCCGAACACCACTTCGGCCCGAACACCACTTCCGCCCGAACATCCCTCTTCGGCCCGAACTCTTCAATATCCAAGATTGTGTGACAAAAGGTGCTATACTAAAACATTCATAACTTTCAGCTCGGGTGTCCGTTTCACGCCCACGAGTAACCAAAATAGCTGGTTCGTTCGTCACTGCCAAGAACAAGTTCGGCCCGAACTCTTCACTGTTCCCGGCACGAACTTCATTTTCGGACGGAACTTCAACCTCGGCCCGACCTTCAACCTCGGCCCGAACACCACTTCGGCCCGAACATCCCACTTCGGCCCGAACACCACTTCCGCCCGAACATCCCTCTTCGGCCCGAACTCTTCAATATCCAAGATTGTGTGACAAAAGGTGCTATACTAAAACATTCATAACTTTCAGCTCGGGTGTCCGTTTCACGCCCACGAGTAACCAAAATAGCTGGTTCGTTCGTCACTGCAAAGAACAAGTTCGGCCCGAACTCTTCACTATTCCCGGCCCGAACTTCATTTTCGGCCCGAACTTCAACCTCGGCCCGAACTCCGACCTCGGCCCGAACTTCAACCTCGGCCCGAACATCATCCTCGGCCCGAACACCGAACTTCGGCCCGAACACCACTTCGGCCCGAACACCACTTCGGCCCGAACATCCCACTTCGGCCCGAACACCACTTCGGCCCGAACATCCCTCTTCGGCCCGATCTCTTCAATATCCAAGATTGTGTGACAAAAGGTGCTATACTAAAACATTCATAACTTTCAGCTCGGGTGTCCGTTTCACGCCCACGAGTAACCAAAATAGCTGGTTCGTTCGTCACTGCCAAGAACAAGTTCGGCCCGAACTCTTCACTGTTCCCGGCCCGAACTTCATTTTCGGCCCGAACTTCAACCTCGCCCCGAACTTCAACCTCGACCCGAACTCCGACCTCGGCCCGAACTTCAACCTCGGCCCGAACATCATCCTCGGCCCGAACACCGAACTTCGGCCCGAACACCACTTCGGCCCGAACATCCCACTTCGGCCCGAACACCACTTCGGCCCGAACATCCCTCTTCGGCCCGAACTCTTCAATATCCAAGATTGTGTGACAAAAGGTCATTACTAAAACATTCATAACTTTCAGCTCGGGTGTCCGTTTCACGCCCACGAGTAACCAAAATAGTTGGTTCGTTCGTCACTGCAAAGAACAAGTTCGGCCCGAACTCTTCACTGTTCCCAGCCCGAACTTCATTTTCAGCCCGAACTTCAACCTCGGCCCGAACTCCGACCTCGGCCCGAACTTCAACCTCGGCCCGAACATCATCCTCGGCCCGAACACCACTTCGGCCCGAACATCCCACTTCGGCCCGAACACCACTTCGGCCCGAACATCCCTCTTCGGCCCGATCTCTTCAATATCCAAGATTGTGTGACAAAAGGTGCTATACTAAAACATTCATAACTTTCAGCTCGGGTGTCCGTTTCACGCCCACGAGTAACCAAAATAGCTGGTTCGTTCGTCACTACCAAGAACAAGTTCAGCCCGAACTCTTCACTGTTCCCGGCCCGAACTTCATTTTCGGCCCGAACTTCAACCTCGTCCCGAACTTCAACCTCGGCTCGAACTCCGACCTCGGCCCGAACTTCAACCTCGGCCCGAACATCATCCTCGGCCCGAACACCGAACTTCGGCCCGAACATCACTTCGGGCTGAACACCACTTCGGCCCGAACATCCCACTTCGGCCCGAACACCATTTCGGCCCGAACATCCCTCTTCGGCCCGAACTCTTCAATATCCAAGATTGTGTGACAAAAGGTGCTATACTAAAACATTCATAACTTTCAGCTCGGGTGTCCGTTTCACGCCCACGAGTAACCAAAATAGCTGGTTCGTTCGTCACTGCCAAGAACAAGTTCGGCCCGAACTCTTCACTGTTCCCGGCCCGAACTTCATTTTCGGACGGAACTTCAACCTCGGCCCGACCTTCAACCTCGGCCCGAACTCCGACCTCGGCCCGAACATCCCACTTCGGCCCGAACACCACTTCCGCCCGAACATCCCTCTTCGGCCCGAACTCTTCAATATCCAAGATTGTATGACAAAAGGTGCTATACTAAAACATTCATAACTTTCAGCTCGGGTGTCCGTTTCACGCCCACGAGTAACCAAAATAGCTGGTTCATTCGTCACTGCAAAGAACAAGTTCGGCCCGAACTCTTCACTGTTCCCGGCCCGAACTTCATTTTCGGCCCAAACTTCAACCTCGGCCCGAACTCCGACCTCGGCCCGAACTTCAACCTCGGCCCGAACATCATCCTCGGCCCGAACACCGAACTTCGGCCCGAACACCACTTCGGCCCGAACATCCCACTTCGGCCCGAACATCACTTCGGCCCGAACATCCCTCTTCGGCCCGATCTCTTCAATATCCAAGATTGTGTGACAAAAGGTGCTATACTAAAACATTCATAACTTTCAGCTCGGGTGTCCGTTTCACGCCCACGAGTAACCAAAATAGCTGGTTCGTTCGTCACTACCAAGAACAAGTTCGGCCCGAACTCTTCACTGTTACCGGCCCGAACTTCATTTCGTCCCGAACTTCAACCTCTGCTCGAACTTCAACCTCGGCTCGAACTCCGACCTTGGCCCGAACTTCAACCTCGGCCCGAACATCATCCTCGGCCCGAACACCGAACTTCGGCCCGAACATCACTTCGGGCTGAACACCACTTCGGCCCGAACATCCCACTTCGGCCCGAACACCACTTCGGCCCGAACATCCCTCTTCGGCCCGAACTCTTCAATATCCAAGATTGTGTGACAAAAGGTGCTATACTAAAACATTCATAACTTTCAGCTCGGGTGTCCGTTTCACGCCCACGAGTAACCAAAATAGCTGGTTCGTTCGTCACTGCCAAGAACAAGTTCGGCCCGAACTCTTCACTGTTCCCGGCCCGAACTTCATTTTCGGACGGAACTTCAACCTCGGCCCGACCTTCAACCTCGGCCCGAACTCCGACCTCGGCCCGAACTTCAACCTCGGCCCGAACATCATCCTCGGCCCGAACACCGAACTTCGGCCCGAACACCACTTCGGCCCGAACATCCCACTTCGGCCCGAACACCACTTCGGCCCGAACATCCCTCTTCGGCCCGAACTCTTCAATATCCAAGATTGTGTGACAAAAGGTCATTACTAAAATATTCATAACTTTCAGCTCGGGTGTCCGTTTCACGCCCACGAGTAACCAAAATAGCTGGTTCGTTCGTCACTGCAAAGAACAAGTTCGGCTCGAACTCTTCACTGTTCCCAGCCCGAACTTCATTTTCAGCCCGAACTTCAACCTCGGCCCGAACTCCGACCTCGGCCCGAACTTCAACCTCGGCCCGAACATCATCCTCGGCCCGAACACCGAACTTCAGCCCGAACACCACTTCGGCCCGAACACCACTTCGGCCCGAACACCACTTCGGCCCGCACATCCCACTTCGGCCCGAACACCACTTCCGCCCGAACATCCCTCTTCGGCTCGAACTCTTCAATATCCAAGATTGTGTGACAAAAGGTGCTAAACTAAAACATTCATAACTTTCAGCTCGGGTGTCCGTTTCACGCCCACGAGTAACCAAAATAGCTGGTTCGTTCGTCACTGCCAAGAACAAGTTCGGCCCGAACTCTTCACTATTCCCGGCCCGAACTTCATTTTCGGACGGAACTTCAACCTCGGCCCGACCTTCAACCTCGGCCCGAACTCCGACCTCGGCCCGAACTTCAACCTCGGCCCGAACATCATCCTCGGCCCGAACACCGAACTTCGGCCCGAACACCACTTCGGCCCGAACATCCGACTTCGGCCCGAACACCACTTCGGCCCGAACATCCCTCTTCGGCCCGAACTCTTCAATATCCAAGATTGTGTGACAAAAGGTCATTACTAAAACATTCATAACTTTCAGCTCGGGTGTCCGTTTCACGCCCACGAGTAACCAAAATAGCTGGTTCGTTTGTCACTGCAAAGAACAAGTTCGGCCCGAACTCTTCACTGTTCCCAGCCCGAACTTCATTTTCAGCCCGAACTTCAACCTCGGCCCGAACTTCAACCTCGGCCCGAACTCCGACCTCGACCCGAACTTTAACCTCGGCCCGAACATCTTCCACGGCCCGAACACCGAATTTCGGCCGTAACACCACTTCGGCCCGAACACCACTTCGGCCCGAACATCCCACTTCGGCCCGAACACCACTTCGGCCCGAACATCCCTCTTCGGCCCGAACTCTTTAATATCCAAGATTGTGTGACAAAAGGTGCTATACTAAAACATTCTTAACTTTCAGCTCGGGTGTCCGTTTCACGCCCACGAGTAACCAAAATAGATGGTTCGTTCGTCACTGCCAAGAACAAGTTCGGCCCGAACTCTTCACTGTTCCCGGCCCGAACTTCATTTTCGGCACGAACTTCAACCTCAGCCCGAACTTCAACCTCGGCCCGAACTCCGACCTCGGCCCGAACTTCAACCTCGGCCTGAACATCATCCTCGGCCCGAACACCGAACTTCGGCCCGACCACCACTTCGGGCCGAGCACCACTGTCCATAACTCATATCGATGGCCCTTGAACCATTATAACTACTAGCCATGTCCAATAGCCTATAGTTATCCATTTTACAAGTAATAGGTGTCCATAACCCATAACAATGGCCCTTGAACATTTTAACCACTAGATGTCAATAAATGATATTGATGTCCCTTAAACCATTACAACTACTAGCCATGACCAATAGCCTATAGATATCCATTTTACATGTAATAGGTGTACATAAACCATAACCTAGGCCATTGAACCATTATAACCACTACATGCATGTCCACAACTCATATCGATGGCCCTTGAACCATTAAGACTACTACTAACCATGAGCAATAGCCTATAGATATCCATTTTACAAGTAATAGGTGTCCATAACCCATAACCATGGTCCTTGAACCATTATAACCACTAGATGTCCATAACTGATATTGATGGCCCTTGAACCATTATAACTACTAGCCATGACCAATAGCCTATAGATATTCATTTTACAAATAATAGGTGTCCATAACCCATAACTATGGTCCTTGAACCATTATAACCACTAGATGTCTATAATTGATACTGATGGCCCTTGAACCATTATAACTAATAGCCATGACCAATAGCCTATAGATATGCATTTTACAAGTAATAGGTGTCCATAACCCGTAACCATGGTCCTTGAACCATTTAACCACTAGATGTCCATAACTGATATTGATGGCCCTTGAACCATTATAACTACTAGCCATGACCAATAGCCTATAGATAACCATTTTACAAGAAATAGGTGTGCATAACCATAACCAAGGACATTGAACCATTATAACCTCTACATGCATGTCCATAACTCGTATCGATGGCCCTTGAACCATTATAACTACTAGCCATGACCAATAGCCTATAGTTATCCATTTTACAAGTAATAGGTGTCCATAACCCATAACAATGGCCCTTGAACATTATAACCACTAGATGTCCATAAATGATATTGATGTCCCTTAAACCATTACAACTACTAGCCATGACCAATAGCCTATAGATATCCATTTTACATGTAATAGGTGTACATAAACCATAACCTAGGCCATTGAACCATTATAACCACTACATGCATGTCCACAACTCATATCGATGGCCCTTGAACCATTATGACTACTACAAGCCATGAGCAATAGCCTATAGATATCCATTTTACAAGTAATAGGTGTCCATAACCCATAACCATGGTCCTTGAACATTATAACCACTAGATGTCCATAACTGATACTGATGGCCCTTAAACCATTATAACGACTAGGCATGACCAATAGCCTATAGATATCCATTTTACAAGTAATAGGTGTACATAACCCATAACCAAGGCCATTGAACCATTATAACCACTAGATGTCCATAACTCATACTGATGACCCTTGAACCATTATAACTACTAGCCATGACCAATAGCCTATAGATATCCATTTCACAAGTAATAGGTGTCCATAACCCATAACCATGGTCCTTGAACATTATAACCACTTGATGTCCATAACTGATACTGATGGCCCTTGAACCATTATAACAAATAGGCATGACCAATAGCCTATAGATATCCATTTTACAAGTAATAGGTGTCCATAACCCATAACCATGGTCCTCGAACCATTATAACCACTAGATGTCCATAAATGATACTGATGGCCCTTGAACCATTATAACTACTAGCCATGACCAATAGCCTATAGATATCCGTTTTACAAGTAGTAGATGTGTATAACCCATAACCAAGGCCATTGAACCATTATAACCACTACATGCATTTCCATGACTCATATCGATGGCCCTTGAACCATTATAACTACTAGCCATGACCAATAGCCTATATTTATCCATTTTACAAGTAATAGGTGTCCATAACCCATAACAATGGTCCTTGAACGTTATAACCACTAGATGTCCATAACTGATACTGATGTCCCTTAAACCATTATAACTACTAGCCATTACCAATAGCCAATAGATATCCATTTTACAAGTAATAGGTGTGCATAACCCATAACCAAGGCCATTGAACCATTATAACCACTACATGCATGTCCATGACTGATATCGATGGCCCTTGAACCATTATAACTACTAGGCATGACCAATAGCCTATAGTTATCCATTTTACAAGTAATAGGTGTCCATAACCCATAACAATGGCCCTTGAACATTTTAACCACTAGATGTCCATAAATGATATTGATGTCCCTTAAACCATTACAACTACTAGCCATGACCAATAGCCTATAGATATCCATTTTACATGTAATAGGTGTACATAAACCATAACCTAGGCCATTGAACCATTATAACCACTACATGCATGTCCACAACTCAGATCGATGGCCCTTGAACCATTATGACTACTACTAGCCATGAGCAATAGCCTATAGATATCCATTTTACAAGTAATAGGTGTCCATAACCCATAACCATGGTCCTTGAACCATTATAACCACTAGATGTCCATAACTGATATTGATGGCCCTTGAACCATTATAACTACTAGCCATGACCAATAGCCTATAGATATTCATTTTACAAATAATAGGTGTCCATAACCCATAACTATGGTCCTTGAACCTTTATAACCACTAGATGTCTATAATTGATACTGATGGCCCTTGAACCATTATAACTAATAGCCATGACCAATAGCCTATAGATATGCATTTTACAAGTAATAGGTGTCCATAACCCGTAACCATGGTCCTTGAACCATTTAACCACTAGATGTCCATAACTGATACTGATGGCCCTTGCACCATTATAACTACTAGCCATGACCAATAGCCTATAGATATCCATTTTACAAGTAATAGGTGTCCATAACCGATAACCATGGCCCTTGAACCATTATAACCACTAGATGTCCATAACTGATACTGATGGCCCTTGAACCATTATAACTACTAGCCATGACCAATAGCCTATAGATATCCATTTTACAAGTAATAGGTGTGTATAACCCATAACCAAGGCCATTGAACCATTATAACCACTAGATGTTCATAACTGATACTGATGCCCTTTGAACCATTATAACTACTAGCCATGACCTATTTTAGATATCCATTTTACAAGTAATAGGTGTCCATAACCCATAACCATGGTCCTTGAACCAATATAACCACTAGATGTCCATAACTGATACTGATGGCCCTTGAACCATTATAACTAATAGCCATGACCAAAAGCCTATAGATATGCGTTTTACAAGTAATAGGTGTCCATAACCCATAACCATGGTCCTTGAACCATTTAACCCCTAGATGTCCATAACTCATATCGATGGCTCTTGAACCATTAAAACTACTAGCCATGACCAATAGCCTATAGTTATCCATTTTACAAGTAATAGGTGTCCATAACCCATAACCATGGTCCTGAACCATTATAACTACTAGATGTCCATAACTGATACTGATGGCCCTTGCACCATTATAACTACTAGCCATGACCAATAGCCTATAGATATCCATTTTACAAGTAATAGGTGTCCATAACCCATAACCATGGTCCTTGAACCATTATAACCTCTACATGCATGTCCATAACTCATATCGATGGCCCTTGAACCATTATAACTACTAGGCATGACCAATAGCCTATAGTTATCCATTTTACAAGTAATAGGTGTCCATAACCCATAACCATGGTCCTTGAACCATTATAACTACTAGATGTCCATAACTGATACTGATGGCCCTTGCACCATTATAACTACTAGCCATGACCAATAGCCTATAGATATCCATTTTACAAGTAATAGGTGTCCATAACCCATAAGCATGGTCCTTGAACCATTATAACCACTAGATGTCCATAACTGATACTGATGGCCCTTGAACCATTATAACTACTAGCCATCACCAATAGCCTATAGATATCCATTTTACAAGTAATAGGTGTGTATAACCCATAACCAAGGCCATTGAACCATTATAACCACTAGATGTTCATAACTGATACTGATGCCCTTTGAACCATTATAACTACTAGCCATGACCTATTATAGATATCCATTTTACAAGTAATAGGTGTCCATAACACATAACCATGGTCCTTGAACCATTCTAACCACTAGATGTCCATAACTGATATTGATGGCCCTTGAACCATTATAACTACTAACCATGGCCAATAGCCTATAGATATCCATATTATAAGTAATAGGTGTGCATAACCCATAACCAAGGCCATTGAACCATTATAACCACTACATGCATGTCCATAACTCATATCGATGGCCATTGAACCATTATAACTACTAGCCATGACCAATAGCCTATAGATATCCATTTTACAAGTAATAGGTGTGCATAACCCATAACCAAGGCCATTGAACCATTATAACGACTACATGCATGTCCATAACTCATATCGATGGCCCTTTAACAATTATTAGTACTAGCCATGACCAATAGCCTATATTTATCCATTTTACAAGTAATAGGTGTCCATTACCCATAACAATGGTCCTTGAACATTATAACCACTAGATGTCCATAACTGATACTCATGTCCCTTAAACCATTATAACTACTAGCGATGACCAATAGCCTATAGATATCCATTTTACAAGTAATAGGTGTACATAACCCGTAACCAAGGCCATTGAACCATTATATCCACTACATGCATGTCCATAACTCATATCGATGGCCCTTGAACCATTATAACTACTAGCCATGACCAATAGCCTATAGATATCCATTTTACAAGTAATTGGTGTCCATAACCCATAACCATGGTCATTGAACATTATAACCACTAGATGTCCATAACTGATACTGATGGCCCTTAAACCATTATAACTACTAGGCATGATCAATAGCCTATAGATATCCATTTTACAGGTAGTAGGTGTCCATAACCCATAACCATGGTCCTTGAACCATTATAACTACTAGATGTCCATAACTGATACTGATGGCCCTTGCACCATTATAACTACTAGCCATGACCAATAGCCAATAGATATCCATTTTACAAGTAATAGGTGTCCATAACCCGTAACCATGGTCCTTGAACCATTATAACCACTAGATGTCCATAACTGATACTGATGGCCCTTGAACCATTATAACTACTAGCCATGACCAATAGCCTATAGATATTCATTTTACAAATAATAGGTGTCCATAACCCATAACCATGGTCCTTGAACCATTATAACCACTAGATGTCCATAACTGATACTGATGGCCCTTGAACCATTATAACTAATAGCCATGACCAAAAGCCTATAGATATGCGTTTTACAAGTAATAGGTGTCCATAACCCATAACCATGGTCCTTGAACCATTTAACCACTAGATGTCCATAACTGATATTGATGGCCCTTGAACCATTATAACTACTAGCCATGACCAATAGCCTATAGATAACCATTTTACAAGTAATAGGTGTGCATAACCATAACCAAGGACATTGAACAATTATAACCTCTACATGCATTCCATAACTCATATCGATGGCCCTTGAACCATTATAACTACTAGCCATGACCAATAGCCTATAGTTATCCATTTTACAAGTAATTGGTGTCCATAACCCATAACCGTGGCCTTTGAACAAATATAACCACTAGATATCCATAACTGATACCGATGGCCCTTGAACCATTATAACTACTAGCCATGACCTATATAACTATCCATTTTACAAGTAATAGGTGTCCGAAACACATAACCATGGTCCTTGAACCATTATAACCACTAGATGTCCATAACTGATACTGATGGCCCTTGAACCATTATAACTACTAGCCATGACCAATAGCCTATAGATATGCATTTTACAAGTAATAGGTGTCCATAACCCATAACCATGGTCCTTGAACCGTTATAACCACTAGATGTCCATAACTGATATTGATGGCCCTTGAACCATTATAACTTCTAGCCATGACCAATAGCCTATAGATATCCATTTTACAAGTAATAGGTGTGCATAACCCATAACCAAGGCCATTGAACCATTATAACCACTACATGCATGTCCATAACTCATATCGCTGGCCCTTGAACCATTATAACTACTAGCCATGACCAATAGCCTATAGATATCCATTTTACAAGTAATAGGTGTCCATAACCCATAACCATGGTCCTTGAACCATTATAACCACTAGATGTCCATATCTGATACTGATGGCCCTTGAACCATTATAACTACTAGCCATGACCAATAGCCTATAGATATCCATTTTACAAGTAATAGGTGTCCATAACCCATAACCATGGTCCTTGAACCATTACAACCACTAGATGTCCATAATCGATACTGATGGCCCTTGAACCATTATAACTACTAGCCATGACTAATAGCCTATAGATATCCATTTTACAAGTAATAGGTGTGCATAACTCATAACCAAGGCCATTGAACCATTATAACCACTACATGCATGTCCATAACTCATATCAATGGCCCTTGAACCATTATAACTACTAGCCATGACCAATAGCCTATAGATATCCATTTTACAAGTAATAGGTGTCCATACCCATAACCATGGTCCTTGAACATTATAACTACTAGATTTCCCTAACTGGATGGCCCTTGAACCATTATAACTACTAGCCATGACCAATAGCTTATAGATATCCATTTTAAAAGTAATAGGTGTCCATAACCCATAACCATGGTCCTTGAACCATTATAACCACTAGACGTCCATAACTGATACTGATGGCCCTTGAACCATTATAACTACTAGCCATGACCAATAGCCTATAGATATCCATTTTACAAGTAATGGGTGTCCATAACCCATAACCATGGTCCTTGAACCATTACAACCACTAGATGTCCATAATCGATACTGATGGCCCTTGAACCATTATAATAACTAGCCATGACTAATTGCCTATAGATATCCATTTTACAAGTAATAGGTGTGCATAACCCATAACCAAGGCCATTGAACCGTTATAACCACTACATGCATGTCCATAACTCATATCGATGGCTCTTGAACCATTATAACTACTAGCCATGACCAATAGCATATAGATATCCATTTTACAAGTAATAGGTGTCCATAACCCATAACCATGGTCCTTGAACATTATAACTACTAGATTTCCATAACCGGATGGCCCTTGAACCATTATAACTACTAGCCATGACCAATAGCTTATAGATATCCATTTAAAAAGTAATAGGTGTCGATAACCCATAACCATGGTCCTTGAACCATTATAACCACTAGATGTCCATAACTGATACTGATGGCCCTTGAACCATTATAACTCCTAGCCATGACCAATAGCCTATATATATCCATTTTACAAGTAATAGGTGTCCATAACCCATAACCATGGTCCTTGAACCATTATAACCAGTAGATGTCCATAACTGATACTAATGGCCCTTGAACCATTATAACAACTAGCCATGACCAATAGCCTATATAGATATCCATTTTACAAGTAATTGGTGTCCATAACCCATAACCATGGTCCTTGAACCTTATAACCACTAGAAGTCCATAACTGATACTGATGGCCCTTGAACCATTATAACTACTAGCCATGACCAATAGCCTATAGATATCCATTTTACAAGTAATAGGTGTGCATAACCCATAACGAAGGCCATTGAACCATTATAACCACTACATGCATGTCCATAACTCATATCGATGGCCCTTGAACCATTATAACTACTAGCCATGACCAATAGCCTATATAGATATCCATTTTACAAGTAATTGGTGTCCATAACCCATAACCATGGTCCTTGAACCTTATAACCACTAGAAGTCCATAACTGATACTGATGGCCCTTGAACCATTATAACTACTAGCCATGACCAATAGCCTATAGATATCCATTTTACAAGTAATAGGTGTGCATAACCCATAACGAAGGCCATTGAACCATTATAACCACTACATGCATGTCCATAACTCATATCGATGGCCCTTGAACCATTATAACTACTAGCCATGACCAATAGCCTTTAGATATCCATTTTACAAGTAATAGGTGTCCATAACCCATAACCATGGTCCTTGAACATTATAACCACTAGATGTCCATAGCTGATACTGATGGCCCTTAAACCATTATAACTACTAGCCATGACCAGTAGCCTATAGATATCCATTTTACAAGTAATAGGTGTCCATAACCCATAACCATGGCCCTTGAACAAATATAACCACTAGATATCCATAACTGATACCGATGGCCCTTGAACCATTATAACTACTAGCCATGACCTATATAGATATCCATTTTACAAGTAATAGGTGTCCATAACCCATAACCATGGTCCTTAAACCATTATAACCACTAGATGTCCATAATCGATACTGATGGCCCTTGAACCATTATAACAACTAGCCATGACTAATAGCCTATAGATATCCATTTTACAAGTAATAGATGTGCATAACCCATAACCAAGGCCATTGAACCGTTATAACCACTACACGCATGTCCATAACTCATATCGATGGCTCTTGAACCATTATAACTACTAGCCATGACCAATAGCATATAGATATCCATTTTACAAGTAATAGGTGTCCATAACCCATAACCATGGTCCTTGAACATTATAACTACTAGATTTCCATAACTGGATGGCCCTTGAACCATTATAACTACTAGCCATGACCAATAGCTTATAGATATCCATTTTAAAAGTAATAGGTTTAATTCGCGCAATGATATTCTGCAGCTGATGCCGTTTGAGGAAGGTACCTTACCGGTTAGATATTTGGGCGTTCCGCTTATTTCATCTCGCTTAAAATATAGGGATTGCAAAATTCTTGTTGAAAAATTGGAGAAAAGAATTAATGATTGGAAGAACAAATTCCTCTCTTTTGCGGGAAGGCTACGGCTTATCATGTCCGTTCTTTCGAACATGCATACGTATTGGGCTTCTGTGTTCATATTGCCTACCCGTGTCACAAATGAGCTGGAAAAACTAATGCGAGGGTTCCTTTGGTGCCAAGGGGACATGAAAAATGGAAAAGCTAAAGTGTCTTGGGAGGTAGTTTGTAAGCCTAAATGTGAGGGCGGGCTAGGTATTCGCAAAATGCAGGATTTTAACATTGCCCTTATGGCCTATCATATATGGAGCATTATTTCTAACAAAGAGTCGTTGGGGTTAAATGGATACATTCTTATAAACTAAGAGGTCGGAGTTTTTGGGACGTTTCCAGCTCGGGTATTATGACTTGGACATGGAGGAAACTTCTTCAAATCAGAAATAGTATTCGTCCCTTCTTATGGCATATCGTGCGGGACGGGAAATCTATATCTATTTGGTTTGACAATTGGTGTGTGGATAGTCCACTAATTCAGTATCTAACACCTCGAGATGTTTATAGTGCAGGTTTTTCTTTGCAGGATAAGGTTCATAACCTTCTTGTGAACGGTAGCTGGATTTGGCCGAGTGACTGGTTCCAACGGTTTCCTACTATATCTCAAATTCCAGTTCCTCAAATTGTGACGGGAAGCAAAGATATCACTGTATGGCGAGATGCAAGTGGGAATGATAAAGTGTTTTCGGTGTCCCTTGCGTGGAATTCTATCAGAACCAGAGACAATATTGTGCCATGGCAAATGGTCGTGTGGTTCGCTCATTGCATTCCCCGTCATGCCTTCCATATGTGGCTTGTTGTCAATAACCGGCTAAAAACCCAAGACCTGTTGCGTCAGTGGGATATAAGCCCTGATATTGATGTTACCAGTTTAAAATGCCCTCTATGTGGTACGGCCCCTGACTCACATAGTCATTTGTTCTTTGAATGTTGCTACACTTCAGCTATTTGGTATAAGGTGCGGATTTTAGTGGGTATGGATGATATCCCGCCGGTTTTAGCTGATATTATTAACCATATTATTCCTATTTCCAGTGGTCGATCTGCAAAAAGTGTAATTTCACGTATTTTACTTGGTGCTACTACTTATCATATTTGGTTAGAACGTAATGCGAGACTGTTCAAAAAAAAGTCTAAACCCCACACGCAGGTGTATGAGGAGATTTGTTCTAATGTCCGGTTAAAGCTCATCACATTGAAGTTTAAACAAGATTCAGCTCGTGTGCAACAATTTCTTGCTAGATGGAACCTTTCTACATATAGGGAGTAGTTTTTAGTTGGAGTGTCGGTTTGTAGTTTAAGCCGTCTCTTGTTTTTTGCTTGTTCTAAAGCTTGCTTGTTAGTTGTGCTTATGGGGTTGTCGTAAGCCTAGTTTGTTTTTGGTTGTCAAGCATGTTGCTTGCAGTAATGTGGTTTTCTGCCACATTCCTTTTGTACATTGTGTTGGTATTTAATATATTTAGCCAGGGTGATCCCTTACCCAAAAAAAAACCCATAAACATGGTCCTTGAACCATTATAACCACTAGATGTCCATAACTGATACTGATGGCCCTTGAACCATTATAACTACTAGCCATGACCAATAGCCTATATATATCCATTTTACAAGTAATAGGTGTCCATAACCCATAACCATGGTCCTTGAACCATTATAACCAGTAGATGTCCATAACTGACCCTGATGGCCCTTGAACCATTATAACTACTAGCCATGACCAATAGCCTATATAGATATCCATTTTACAAGTAATAGATGTGCATAACCCATAACCAAGGCCATTGAACCATTATAACCACTACATGCATGTCCATAACTCATATCGATGGCCCTTGAACCATTATAACTACTAGCCATGACCAATAGCCTATAGATATCCATTTTACAAGTAATAGGTGTCCATAACCCATAACCATGGTCCTTGAACATTATAACCACTAGATGTCCATAACTGATACTGGTGGCCTTTGAACCATTATAACTACTAGCCATGACCAATAGCTTATAGATATCCATTTTACAAGTAATAGGTGTCCATAACCCATAACCATGGTCCTTGAACCGTTATAACCACTAGATGTCCATAACTGATACTGATGGCCCTTGAACCATTATAACTACTAGCCATGACCAATAGCCTATATAGATATCCATTTTACAAGTAATTGGTGTCCATAACCCAAAACCATGGTCCTTGAACCTTATAACCACTAGATGTCCATAACTGATACAGATGTCCCTTGAACCATTATAACTACTAGCCATAACCAATAGCCTATAGATATCCATTTTACAAGTAATAGGTGTGCATAACCCATAACGAAGGCCATTGAACCATTATAACCACTACATGCATGTCCATAACTCATATCGATGGCCCTTGAACCATTATAACTACTAGCCATGACCAATAGCCTATAGATATCCATTTTACAAGTAATAGGTGTCCATAACCCATAACCATGGTCCTTGAACATTATAACCATTAGATGTCCATAGCTGATACTGATGGCCCTTAAACCATTATAACTACTAGCCATGACCAATAGCCTATAGATATCCATTTTACAAGTAATAGGTGTCCATAACCCATAACCATGGCCCTTGAACAAATATAACCGCTAGATATCCATAACTGATACCGATGGCCCTCGAACCATTATAACTACTAGCCATGACCTATATAGATATCCATTTTACAAGTAATAGGTGTCCATAACCCATAACCATGGTCCTTGAACCATTATAACCACTAGATGTCCATAACTGATATTGATGGCCCTTGAACCATTATAACTACTAGCCATGACCAATAGCCTATAGATATTCATTTTACAAATAATAGGTGTCCATAACCCATAACTATGGTCCTTGAACCATTATAACCACTAGATGTCTATAATTGATACTGATGGCCCTTGAACCATTATAACTAATAGCCATGACCAATAGCCTATAGATATGCATTTTACAAGTAATAGGTGTCCATAACCCATAACCATGGTCCTTGAACCATTTAACCACTAGATGTCCATAACTGATATTGATGGCCCTTGAACCATTATAACTACTAGCCATGACCAATAGCCTATAGATAACCATTTTACAAGTAATAGGTGTGCATAACCATAACCAAGGACATAGAACCATTATAACCTCTACATGCATGTCCATAACTCATATCGATGGCCCTTGAACCATTATAACTACTAGCCATGACCAATAGCCTATAGTTATCCATTTTACAAGTAATAGGTGTCCATAACCCATAACAATGGCCCTTGAACATTATAACCACTAGATGTCCATAAATGATATTGATGTCCCTTAAACCATTACAACTACTAGCCATGACCAATAGCCTATAGATATCCATTTTACTTGTAATAGGTGTACATAAACCATAACCTAGGCCATTGAACCATTATAACCACTACATGCATGTCCACAACTCATATCGATGGCCCTTGAACCATTATGACTACTACTAGCCATGAGCAATAGCCTATAGATATCCATTTTACAAGTAATAGGTGTCCATAACCCATAACCATGTCCTTGAACATTATAACCACTAGATGTCCATAACTGATACTGATGGCCCTTAAACCATTATAACGACTAGGCATGACCAATAGCCTATAGATATCCATTTTACAAGTAATAGGTGTACATAACCCATAACCAAGGCCATTGAACCATTATAACCACTAGATGTCCATAACTGATACTGATGACCCTTGAACCATTATAACTACTAGCCATGACCAATAGCCTATAGATATCCATTTTACAAGTAATAGGTGTTCATAACCCATAACCATGGTCCTTGAACATTATAACCACTATATGTCCATAACTGATACTGATGGCCCTTGAACCATTATAACTACAAGGCATGACCAATAGCCTATAGATATCCATTTTACAAGTAATAGGTGTCCATAACCCATAAACATGGTCCTCGAACCATTATAACCACTAGATGTCCATAACTGATACTGATGGCCCTTGAACCATTATAACTACTAGCCATGACCAATAGCCTATAGATATCCGTTTTACAAGTAATAGGTGTGTATAACCCATAACCAAGGCCATTGAACCATTATAACCACTACATGCATGTCCATGACTCATATCGATGGCCCTTGAACCATTATAACTACTAGCCATGACCAATAGCCTATATTTATCCATTTTACAAGTAATAGGTGTCCATAACCCATAACAATGGTCCTTGAACGTTATAACCACTAGATGTCCATAACTGATACTGATGTCCCTTAAACCATTATAACTACTAGCCATTACCAATATCCAATAGATATCCATTTTACAAGTAATAGGTGTGCATAACCCATAACCAAGGCCATTGAACCATTATAACCACTACATGCATGTCCATGACTGATATCGATGGCCTTTGAACCATTATAACTACTAGCCAAGACCAATAGCCTATATTTATCCATTTTACAAGTAATAGGTGTCCATAACCCATAACAATGGTCCTTGAACATTATAACCACTAGATGTCCATAACTGATACCGATGTCCCTTAAACCATTATAACTACTAGCCATGACCAATAGCCTAGAGATATCCATTTTACAAGTAATAGGTGTATATAACCCATAACCAAGGCCATTGAACCATTATATCCACTACATGCATGTCCATAACTCATATCGATGGCGCTTGAACCATTATAACTACTAGCCATGACCAATAGCCTATAGATATCATTTTACAAGTAATAGGTGTCCATAACCCATAACCATGGTCCTTGAACATTATAACAACTAGATGTCCATAACTGATACTGATGGCCCTTAAACCATTATAACTACTAGGCATGACCAATAGCCTATAGTTATCCATTTTACAAGTAATAGGTGTCCATAACCCATAACCATGGTCCTTGAACCATTATAACTACTAGATGTCCATAACTGATACTGATGGCCCTTGCACCATTACAACTACTAGCCATGACCAATAGCCTATAGATATCCATTTTACAAGTAATAGGTGTCCATAACCCATAACCATGGTCCTTGAACCATTATAACCACTAGATGTCCAGAACTGATATTGATGGCCCTTGAACCATTATAACTACTAGCCATGACCAATAGCCTATAGATATTCATTTTACAAATAATAGGTGTCCATAACCCATAACTATGGTCCTTGAACCATTATAACCACTAGATGTCTATAATTGATACTGATGGCCCTTGAACCATTATAACTAATAGCCATGACCAATAGCCTATAGATATGCATTTTACAAGTAATAGGTGTCCATAACCCATAACCATGGTCCTCGAACCATTTAACCACTAGATGTCCATAACTGATATTGATGGCCCTTGAACCATTATAACTACTAGCCATGACCAATAGCCTATAGATAACCATTTTACAAGTAATAGGTGTGCATAACCATAACCAAGGACATTGAACCATTATAACTCTACATGCATGTCCATAACTCATATCGATGGCCCTTGAACCATTATAACTACTAGCCATGACCAATAGCCTATAGTTATCCATTTTACAAGTAATAGGTGTCCATAACCCATAACGATGGCCCTTGAACATTATAACCACTAGATGTCCATAAATGATATTGATGTCCCTTAAACCATTACAACTACTAGCCATGACCAATAGCCTATAGATATCCATTTTACATGTAATAGGTGTACATAAACCATAACCTATGCCATTGAACCATTATAACCACTACATGCATGTCCACAACTCATATCGATGGCCCTTGAACCATTATGACTACTACTAGCCATGAGCAATAGCCTATAGATATCCATTTTACAAGTAATAGGTGTCCATAACCCATAACCATGGTCCTTGAACATTATAACCACTAGATGTCCATAACTGATACTGATGGCCCTTAAACCTTTATAACGACTAGGCATGACCAATAGCCTATAGATATCCATTTTACAAGTAATAGGTGTACATAACCCATAACCAAGGCCATTGAACCATTATAACCACTAGATGTCCATAACTCATACTGATGACCCTTGAACCATTATAACTACTAGCCATGACCAATAGCCTATAGATATCCATTTCACAAGTAATAGGTGTCCATAACCCATAACCATGGTCCTTGAACATTATAACCACTTGATGTCCATAACTGATACTGATGGCCCTTGAACCATTATAACAAATAGGCATGACCAATAGCCTATAGATATCCATTTTACAAGTAATAGGTGTCCATAACCCATAACCATGGTCCTCGAACCATTATAACCACTAGATGTCATTAAATGATACTGATGGCCCTTGAACCATTATAACTACTAGCCATGACCAATAGCCTATAGATATCCGTTTTACAAGTAATAGGTGTGTATAACCCATAACCAAGGCCATTGAACCATTATAACCACTACATGCATTTCCATGACTCATATCGATGGCCCTTGAACCATTATAACTACTAGCCATGACCAATAGCCTATATTTATCCATTTTACAAGTAATAGGTGTCCATAACCCATAACAATGGTCCTTGAACGTTATAACCACTAGATGTCCATAACTGATACTGATGTCCCTTAAACCATTATAACTACTAGCCATTACCAATAGCCAATAGATATCCATTTTACAAGTAATAGGTGTGCATAACCCATAACCAAGGCCATTGAACCATTATAACCACTACATGCATGTCCATGACTGATATCGATGGCCCTTGAACCATTATAACTACTAGGCATGACCAATAGCCTATAGTTATCCATTTTACAAGTAATAGGTGTCCATAACCCATAACAATGGCCCTTGAACATTTTAACCACTAGATGTCCATAAATGATATTGATGTCCCTTAAACCATTACAACTACTAGCCATGACCAATAGCCTATAGATATCCATTTTACATGTAATAGGTGTACATAAACCATAACCTAGGCCATTGAACCATTATAACCACTACATGCATGTCCACATCTCATATCGATGGCCCTTGAACCATTATGACTACTACTAGCCATGAGCAATAGCCTATAGATATCCATTTTACAAGTAATAGGTGTCCATAACCCATAACCATGGTCCTTGAACCATTATAACCACTAGATGTCCATAACTGATATTGATGGCCCTTGAACCATTATAACTACTAGCCATGACCAATAGCCTATAGATATTCATTTTACAAATAATAGGTGTCCATAACCCATAACTATGGTCCTTGAACCTTTATAACCACTAGATGTCTATAATTGATACTGATGGCCCTTGAACCATTATAACTAATAGCCATGACCAATAGCCTATAGATATGCATTTTACAAGTAATAGGTGTCCATAACCCGTAACCATGGTCCTTGAACCATTTAACCACTAGATGTCCATAACTGATACTGATGGCCCTTGCACCATTATAACTACTAGCCATGACCAATAGCCTATAGATATCCATTTTACAAGTAATAGGTGTCCATAACCCATAACCATGGTCCTTGAACCATTATAACCACTAGATGTCCATAACTGATACTGATGGCCCTTGAACCATTATAACTACTAGCCATGACCAATAGCCTATAGATATCCATTTTACAAGTAATAGGTGTGTATAACCCATAACCAAGGCCATTGAACCATTATAACCACTAGATGTTCATAACTGATACTGATGCCCTTTGAACCATTATAACTACTAGCCATGACCTATTTTAGATATCCATTTTACAAGTAATAGGTGTCCATAACCCATAACCATGGTCCTTGAACCATTATAACCACTAGATGTCCATAACTGATATTGATGGCCCTTGAACCATTATAACTACTAGCCATGACCAAAAGCCTATAGATATGCGTTTTACAAGTAATAGGTGTCCATAACCCATAACCATGGTCCTTGAACCATTTAACCACTAGATGTCCATAACTGATATTGATGGCCCTTGAACCATTATAACTACTAGCCATGACCAATAGCCTATAGATAACCATTTTACAAGTAATAGGTGTGCATACCCATAACCAAGGACATTGAACCATTATAACCTCTACATGCATGTCCATAACTCATATCGATGGCCCTTGAACCATTATAACTACTAGCCATGACCAATAGCCTATAGATACTCATTTTACAAATAATAGGTGTCCATAACCCATAACCATGGTCCTTGAACCAATATAACCACTAGATGTCCATAACTGATACTGATGGCCCTTGAACCATTATAACTAATAGCCATGACCAAAAGCCTATAGATATGCGTTTTACAAGTAATAGGTGTCCATAACCCATAACCATGGTCCTTGAACCATTTAACCCCTAGATGTCCATAACTGATATTGATGGCCCTTGAACCATTATAACTACTAGCCATGACCAATAGCCTATAGATAACCATTTTACAAGTAATAGGTGTGCATAACCATAACCAAGGACATTGAACCATTATAACCTCTACATGCATGTCCATAACTCATATCGATGGCTCTTGAACCATTAAAACTACTAGCCATGACCAATAGCCTATAGTTATCCATTTTACAAGTAATAGGTGTCCATAACCCATAACCATGGTCCTGAACCATTATAACTACTAGATGTCCATAACTGATACTGATGGCCCTTGCACCATTATAACTACTAGCCATGACCAATAGCCTATAGATATCCATTTTACAAGTAATAGGTGTCCATAACCCATAACCATGGTCCTTGAACCATTATAACCTCTACATGCATGTCCATAACTCATATCGATGGCCCTTGAACCATTATAACTACTAGGCATGACCAATAGCCTATAGTTATCCATTTTACAAGTAATAGGTGTCCATAACCCATAACCATGGTCCTTGAACCATTATAACTACTAGATGTCCATAACTGATACTGATGGCCCTTGCACCATTATAACTACTAGCCATGACCAATAGCCTATAGATATCCATTTTACAAGTAATAGGTGTCCATAACCCATAAGCATGGTCCTTGAACCATTATAACCACTAGATGTCCATAACTGATACTGATGGCCCTTGAACCATTATAACTACTAGCCATCACCAATAGCCTATAGATATCCATTTTACAAGTAATAGGTGTGTATAACCCATAACCAAGGCCATTGAACCATTATAACCACTAGATGTTCATAACTGATACTGATGCCCTTTGAACCATTATAACTACTAGCCATGACCTATTATAGATATCCATTTTACAAGTAATAGGTGTCCATAACACATAACCATGGTCCTTGAACCATTCTAACCACTAGATGTCCATAACTGATATTGATGGCCCTTGAACCATTATAACTACTAACCATGGCCAATAGCCTATAGATATCCATATTATAAGTAATAGGTGTGCATAACCCATAACCAAGGCCATTGAACCATTATAACCACTACATGCATGTCCATAACTCATATCGATGGCCATTGAACCATTATAACTACTAGACATGACCAATAGCCTATAGATATCCATTTTACAAGTAATAGGTGTCCATAACCCGTAACCATGGTCCTTGAACCATTTAACCACTAGATGTCCATAACTGATACTGATGGCCCTTGCACCATTATAACTACTAGCCATGACCAATAGCCTATAGATATCCATTTTACAAGTAATAGGTGTCCATAACCCATAACCATGGTCCTTGAACCATTTAACCCCTAGATGTCCATAACTGATATTGATGGCCCTTGAACCATTATAACTACTAGCCATGACCAATAGCCTATAGATAACCATTTTACAAGTAATAGGTGTGCATAACCATAACCAAGGACATTGAACCATTATAACCTCTACATGCATGTCCATAACTCATATCGATGGCTCTTGAACCATTAAAACTACTAGCCATGACCAATAGCCTATAGTTATCCATTTTACAAGTAATAGGTGTCCATAACCCATAACCATGGTCCTGAACCATTATAACTACTAGATGTCCATAACTGATACTGATGGCCCTTGCACCATTATAACTACTAGCCATGACCAATAGCCTATAGATATCCATTTTACAAGTAATAGGTGTCCATAACCCATAACCATGGTCCTTGAACCATTATAACCTCTACATGCATGTCCATAACTCATATCGATGGCCCTTGAACCATTATAACTACTAGGCATGACCAATAGCCTATAGTTATCCATTTTACAAGTAATAGGTGTCCATAACCCATAACCATGGTCTTTGAACCATTATAACTACTAGATGTCCATAACTGATACTGATGGCCCTTGCACCATTATAACTACTAGCCATGACCAATAGCCTATAGATATCCATTTTACAAGTAATAGGTGTCCATAACCCATAAGCATGGTCCTTGAACCATTATAACCACTAGATGTCCATAACTGATACTGATGGCCCTTGAACCATTATAACTACTAGCCATCACCAATAGCCTATAGATATCCATTTTACAAGTAATAGGTGTGTATAACCCATAACCAAGGCCATTGAACCATTATAACCACTAGATGTTCATAACTGATACTGATGCCCTTTGAACCATTATAACTACTAGCCATGACCTATTATAGATATCCATTTTACAAGTAATAGGTGTCCATAACACATAACCATGGTCCTTGAACCATTCTAACCACTAGATGTCCATAACTGATATTGATGGCCCTTGAACCATTATAACTACTAACCATGGCCAATAGCCTATAGATATCCGTATTATAAGTAATAGGTGTGCATAACCCATAACCAAGGCCATTGAACCATTATAACCACTACATGCATGTCCATAACTCATATCGATGGCCATTGAACCATTATAACTACTAGACATGACCAATAGCCTATAGATATCCATTTTACAAGTAATAGGTGTCCATAACCCGTAACCATGGTCCTTGAACCATTTAACCACTAGATGTCCATAACTGATACTGATGGCCCTTGCACCATTATAACTACTAGCCATGACCAATAGCCTATAGATATCCATTTTACAAGTAATAGGTGTCCATAACCCATAACCATGGTCCTTGAACCATTATAACCACTAGATGTCCATAACTGATACTGATGGCCCTTGAACCATTATAACTACTAGCCATGACCAATAGCCTATAGATATCCATTTTACAAGTAATAGGTGTGTATAACCCATAACCAAGGCCATTGAACCATTATAACCACTAGATGTTCATAACTGATACTGATGCCCTTTGAACCATTATAACTACTAGCCATGACCTATTTTAGATATCCATTTTACAAGTAATAGGTGTCCATAACCCATAACCATGGTCCTTGAACCATTATAACCACTAGATGTCCATAACTGATATTGATGGCCCTTGAACCATTATAACTACTAGCCATGACCAAAAGCCTATAGATATGCGTTTTACAAGTAATAGGTGTCCATAGCCCATAACCATGGTCCTTGAACCATTTAACCACTAGATGTCCATAACTGATATTGATGGCCCTTGAACCATTATAACTACTAGCCATGACCAATAGCCTATACATAACCATTTTACAAGTAATAGGTGTGCATACCCATAACCAAGGACATTGAACCATTATAACCTCTACATGCATGTCCATAACTCATATCGATGGCCCTTGAACCATTATAACTACTAGCCATGACCAATAGCCTATAGATACTCATTTTACAAATAATAGGTGTCCATAACCCATAACCATGGTCCTTGAACCAATATAACCACTAGATGTCCATAACTGATACTGATGGCCCTTGAACCATTATAACTAATAGCCATGACCAAAAGCCTATAGATATGCGTTTTACAAGTAATAGGTGTCCATAACCCATAACCATGGTCCTTGAACCATTTAACCCCTAGATGTCCATAACTGATATTGATGGCCCTTGAACCATTATAACTACTAGCCATGACCAATAGCCTATAGATAACCATTTTACAAGTAATAGGTGTGCATAACCATAACCAAGGACATTGAACCATTATAACCTCTACATGCATGTCCATAACTCATATCGATGGCTCTTGAACCATTAAAACTACTAGCCATGACCAATAGCCTATAGTTATCCATTTTACAAGCAATAGGTGTCCATAACCAATAACCATGGTCCTGAACCATTATAACTACTAGATGTCCATAACTGATACTGATGGCCCTTGCACCATTATAACTACTAGCCATGACCTATTATAGATATCCATTTTACAAGTAATAGGTGTCCATAACACATAACCATGGTCCTTGAACCATTCTAACCACTAGATGTCCATAACTGATATTGATGGCCCTTGAACCATTATAACTACTAACCATGGCCAATAGCCTATAGATATCCATATTATAAGTAATAGGTGTGCATAACCCATAACCAAGGCCATTGAACCATTATAACCACTACATGCATGTCCATAACTCATATCGATGGCCATTGAACCATTATAACTACTAGACATGACCAATAGCCTATAGATATCCATTTTACAAGTAATAGGTGTCCATAACCCGTAACCATGGTCCTTGAACCATTTAACCACTAGATGTCCATAACTGATACTGATGGCCCTTGCACCATTATAACTACTAGCCATGACCAATAGCCTATAGATATCCATTTTACAAGTAATAGGTGTCCATAACCCATAACCATGGTCCTTGAACCATTATAACCACTAGATGTCCATAACTGATACTGATGGCCCTTGAACCATTATAACTACTAGCCATGACCAATAGCCTATAGATATCCATTTTACAAGTAATAGGTGTGTATAACCCATAACCAAGGCCATTGAACCATTATAACCACTAGATGTTCATAACTTATACTGATGCCCTTTGAACCATTATAACTACTAGCCATGACCTATTTTAGATATCCATTTTACAAGTAATAGGTGTCCATAACCCATAACCATGGTCCTTGAACCATTATAACCACTAGATGTCCATAACTGATATTGATGGCCCTTGAACCATTATAACCACTAGATGTCCATAACTGATATTGATGGCCCTTGAACCATTATAACTACTAGCCATGACCAAAAGCCTATAGATATGCGTTTTACAAGTAATAGGTGTCCATAGCCCATAACCATGGTCCTTGAACCATTTAACCCCTAGATGTCCATAACTGATATTGATGGCCCTTGAACCATTATAACTACTAGCCATGACCAATAGCCTATAGATAACCATTTTACAAGTAATAGGTGTGCATAACCATAACCAAGGACATTGAACCATTATAACCTCTACATGCATGTCCATAACTCATATCGATGGCTCTTGAACCATTAAAACTACTAGCCAAGACCAATAGCCTATAGTTATCCATTTTACAAGCAATAGGTGTCCATAACCCATAACCATGGTCCTGAACCATTATAACTACTAGATGTCCATAACTGATACTGATGGCCCTTGCACCATTATAACTACTAGCCATGACCAATAGCCTATAGATATCCATTTTACAAGTAATAGGTGTCCATAACCCATAACCATGGTCCTTGAACCATTATAACCTCTACATGCATGTCCATAACTCATATCGATGGCCCTTGAACCATTATAACTACTAGGCATGACCAATAGCCTATAGTTATCCATTTTACAAGTAATAGGTGTCCATAACCCATAACCATGGTCCTTGAACCATTATAACTACTAGATGTCCATAACTGATACTGATGGCCCTTGCACCATTATAACTACTAGCCATGACCAATAGCCTATAGATATCCATTTTACAAGTAATAGGTGTCCATAACCCATAAGCATGGTCCTTGAACCATTATAACCACTAGATGTCCATAACTGATACTGATGGCCCTTGAACCATTATAACTACTAGCCATCACCAATAGCCTATAGATATCCATTTTACAAGTAATAGGTGTGTATAACCCATAACCAAGGCCATTGAACCATTATAACCACTAGATGTTCATAACTGATACTGATGCCCTTTGAACCATTATAACTACTAGCCATGACCTATTATAGATATCCATTTTACAAGTAATAGGTGTCCATAACACATAACCATGGTCCTTGAACCATTCTAACCACTAGATGTCCATAACTGATATTGATGGCCCTTGAACCATTATAACTACTAACCATGGCCAATAGCCTATAGATATCCATATTATAAGTAATAGGTGTGCATAACCCATAACCAAGGCCATTGAACCATTATAACCACTACATGCATGTCCATAACTCATATCGATGGCCATTGAACCATTATAACTACTAGCCATGACCAATAGCCTATAGATATCCATTTTACAAGTAATAGGTGTGCATAACCCATAACCAAGGCCATTGAACCATTATAACGACTACATGCATGTCCATAACTCATATCGATGGCCCTTTAACAATTATTAGTACTAGCCATGACCAATAGCCTATATTTATCCATTTTACAAGTAATAGGTGTCCATAACCCATAACAATGGTCCTTGAACATTATAACCACTAGATGTCCATAACTGATACTCATGTCCCTTAAACCATTATAACTACTAGCGATGACCAATAGCCTATAGATATCCATTTTACAAGTAATAGGTGTACATAACCCGTAACCAAGGCCATTGAACCATTATATCCACTACATGCATGTCCATAACTCATATCGATGGCCCTTGAACCATTATAACTACTAGCCATGACCAATAGCCTATAGATATCCATTTTACAAGTAATTGGTGTCCATAACCCATAACCATGGTCATTGAACATTATAACCACTAGATGTCCATAACTGATACTGATGGCCCTTAAACCATTATAACTACTAGGCATGATCAATAGCCTATAGATATCCATTTTACAAGTAATAGGTGTCCATAACCCGTAACCATGGTCCTTGAACCATTTAACCACTAGATGTCCATAACTGATACTGATGGCCCTTGCACCATTATAACTACTAGCCATGACCAATAGCCTATAGATATCCATTTTACAAGTAATAGGTGTCCATAACCCATAACCATGGTCCTTGAACCATTATAACCACTAGATGTCCATAACTGATACTGATGGCCCTTGAACCATTATAACTACTAGCCATGACCAATAGCCTATAGATATCCATTTTACAAGTAATAGGTGTGTATAACCCATAACCAAGGCCATTGAACCATTATAACCACTAGATGTTCATAACTTATACTGATGCCCTTTGAACCATTATAACTACTAGCCATGACCTATTTTAGATATCCATTTTACAAGTAATAGGTGTCCATAACCCATAACCATGGTCCTTGAACCATTATAACCACTAGATGTCCATAACTGATATTGATGGCCCTTGAACCATTATAACCACTAGATGTCCATAACTGATATTGATGGCCCTTGAACCATTATAACTACTAGCCATGACCAAAAGCCTATAGATATGCGTTTTACAAGTAATAGGTGTCCATAGCCCATAACCATGGTCCTTGAACCATTTAACCCCTAGATGTCCATAACTGATATTGATGGCCCTTGAACCATTATAACTACTAGCCATGACCAATAGCCTATAGATAACCATTTTACAAGTAATAGGTGTGCATAACCATAACCAAGGACATTGAACCATTATAACCTCTACATGCATGTCCATAACTCATATCGATGGCTCTTGAACCATTAAAACTACTAGCCAAGACCAATAGCCTATAGTTATCCATTTTACAAGCAATAGGTGTCCATAACCCATAACCATGGTCCTGAACCATTATAACTACTAGATGTCCATAACTGATACTGATGGCCCTTGCACCATTATAACTACTAGCCATGACCAATAGCCTATAGATATCCATTTTACAAGTAATAGGTGTCCATAACCCATAACCATGGTCCTTGAACCATTATAACCTCTACATGCATGTCCATAACTCATATCGATGGCCCTTGAACCATTATAACTACTAGGCATGACCAATAGCCTATAGTTATCCATTTTACAAGTAATAGGTGTCCATAACCCATAACCATGGTCCTTGAACCATTATAACTACTAGATGTCCATAACTGATACTGATGGCCCTTGCACCATTATAACTACTAGCCATGACCAATAGCCTATAGATATCCATTTTACAAGTAATAGGTGTCCATAACCCATAAGCATGGTCCTTGAACCATTATAACCACTAGATGTCCATAACTGATACTGATGGCCCTTGAACCATTATAACTACTAGCCATCACCAATAGCCTATAGATATCCATTTTACAAGTAATAGGTGTGTATAACCCATAACCAAGGCCATTGAACCATTATAACCACTAGATGTTCATAACTGATACTGATGCCCTTTGAACCATTATAACTACTAGCCATGACCTATTATAGATATCCATTTTACAAGTAATAGGTGTCCATAACACATAACCATGGTCCTTGAACCATTCTAACCACTAGATGTCCATAACTGATATTGATGGCCCTTGAACCATTATAACTACTAACCATGGCCAATAGCCTATAGATATCCATATTATAAGTAATAGGTGTGCATAACCCATAACCAAGGCCATTGAACCATTATAACCACTACATGCATGTCCATAACTCATATCGATGGCCATTGAACCATTATAACTACTAGCCATGACCAATAGCCTATAGATATCCATTTTACAAGTAATAGGTGTGCATAACCCATAACCAAGGCCATTGAACCATTATAACGACTACATGCATGTCCATAACTCATATCGATGGCCCTTTAACAATTATTAGTACTAGCCATGACCAATAGCCTATATTTATCCATTTTACAAGTAATAGGTGTCCATAACCCATAACAATGGTCCTTGAACATTATAACCACTAGATGTCCATAACTGATACTCATGTCCCTTAAACCATTATAACTACTAGCGATGACCAATAGCCTATAGATATCCATTTTACAAGTAATAGGTGTACATAACCCGTAACCAAGGCCATTGAACCATTATATCCACTACATGCATGTCCATAACTCATATCGATGGCCCTTGAACCATTATAACTACTAGCCATGACCAATAGCCTATAGATATCCATTTTACAAGTAATTGGTGTCCATAACCCATAACCATGGTCATTGAACATTATAACCACTAGATGTCCATAACTGATACTGATGGCCCTTAAACCATTATAACTACTAGGCATGATCAATAGCCTATAGATATCCATTTTACAGGTAGTAGGTGTCCATAACCCATAACCATGGTCCTTGAACCATTATAACTACTAGATGTCCATAACTGATACTGATGGCCCTTGCACCATTATAACTACTAGCCATGACCAATAGCCAATAGATATCCATTTTACAAGTAATAGGTGTCCATAACCCGTAACCATGGTCCTTGAACCATTATAACCACTAGATGTCCATAACTGATACTGATGGCCCTTGAACCATTATAACTACTATCCATGACCAATAGCCTATAGATATTCATTTTACAAATAATAGGTGTCCATAACCCATAACCATGGTCCTTGAACCATTATAACCACTAGATGTCCATAACTGATACTGATGGCCCTTGAACCATTATAACTAATAGCCATGACCAAAAGCCTATAGATATGCGTTTTACAAGTAATAGGTGTCCATAACCCATAACTATGGTCCTTGAACCATTTAACCACTAGATGTCCATAACTGATATTGATGGCCCTTGAACCATTATAACTACTAGCCATGACCAATAGCCTATAGATAACCATTTTACAAGTAATAGGTGTGCATAACCATAACCAAGGACATTGAACAATTATAACCTCTACATGCATTCCATAACTCATATCGATGGCCCTTGAACCATTATAACTACTAGCCATGACCAATAGCCTATAGTTATCCATTTTACAAGTAATTGGTGTCCATAACCCATAACCGTGGCCTTTGAACAAATATAACCACTAGATATCCATAACTGATACCGATGGCCCTTGAACCATTATAACTACTAGCCATGACCTATATAACTATCCATTTTACAAGTAATAGGTGTCCGAAACACATAACCATGGTCCTTGAACCATTATAACCACTAGATGTCCATAACTGATACTGATGGCCCTTGAACCATTATAACTACTAGCCATGACCAATAGCCTATAGATATGCATTTTACAAGTAATAGGTGTCCATAACCCATAACCATGGTCCTTGAACCGTTATAACCACTAGATGTCCATAACTGATATTGATGGCCCTTGAACCATTATAACTACTAGCCATGACCAATAGCCTATAGATATCCATTTTACAAGTAATAGGTGTGCATACCCATAACCAAGGACATTGAACCATTATAACCTCTACATGCATGTCCATAACTCATATCGATGGCCCTTGAACCATTATAACTACTAGCCATGACCAATAGCCTATAGATACTCATTTTACAAATAATAGGTGTCCATAACCCATAACCATGGTCCTTGAACCAATATAACCACTAGATGTCCATAACTGATACTGATGGCCCTTGAACCATTATAACTAATAGCCATGACCAAAAGCCTATAGATATGCGTTTTACAAGTAATAGGTGTCCATAACCCATAACCATGGTCCTTGAACCATTTAACCCCTAGATGTCCATAACTGATATTGATGGCCCTTGAACCATTATAACTACTAGCCATGACCAATAGCCTATAGATAACCATTTTACAAGTAATAGGTGTGCATAACCATAACCAAGGACATTGAACCATTATAACCTCTACATGCATGTCCATAACTCATATCGATGGCTCTTGAACCATTAAAACTACTAGCCATGACCAATAGCCTATAGTTATCCATTTTACAAGCAATAGGTGTCCATAACCCATAACCATGGTCCTGAACCATTATAACTACTAGATGTCCATAACTGATACTGATGGCCCTTGCACCATTATAACTACTAGCCATGACCTATTATAGATATCCATTTTACAAGTAATAGGTGTCCATAACACATAACCATGGTCCTTGAACCATTCTAACCACTAGATGTCCATAACTGATATTGATGGCCCTTGAACCATTATAACTACTAACCATGGCCAATAGCCTATAGATATCCATATTATAAGTAATAGGTGTGCATAACCCATAACCAAGGCCATTGAACCATTATAACCACTACATGCATGTCCATAACTCATATCGATGGCCATTGAACCATTATAACTACTAGACATGACCAATAGCCTATAGATATCCATTTTACAAGTAATAGGTGTCCATAACCCGTAACCATGGTCCTTGAACCATTTAACCACTAGATGTCCATAACTGATACTGATGGCCCTTGCACCATTATAACTACTAGCCATGACCAATAGCCTATAGATATCCATTTTACAAGTAATAGGTGTCCATAACCCATAACCATGGTCCTTGAACCATTATAACCACTAGATGTCCATAACTGATACTGATGGCCCTTGAACCATTATAACTACTAGCCATGACCAATAGCCTATAGATATCCATTTTACAAGTAATAGGTGTGTATAACCCATAACCAAGGCCATTGAACCATTATAACCACTAGATGTTCATAACTGATACTGATGCCCTTTGAACCATTATAACTACTAGCCATGACCTATTTTAGATATCCATTTTACAAGTAATAGGTGTCCATAACCCATAACCATGGTCCTTGAACCATTATAACCACTAGATGTCCATAACTGATATTGATGGCCCTTGAACCATTATAACTACTAGCCATGACCAAAAGCCTATAGATATGCGTTTTACAAGTAATAGGTGTCCATAGCCCATAACCATGGTCCTTGAACCATTTAACCACTAGATGTCCATAACTGATATTGATGGCCCTTGAACCATTATAACTACTAGCCATGACCAATAGCCTATAGATAACCATTTTACAAGTAATAGGTGTGCATACCCATAACCAAGGACATTGAACCATTATAACCTCTACATGCATGTCCATAACTCATATCGATGGCCCTTGAACCATTATAACTACTAGCCATGACCAATAGCCTATAGATACTCATTTTACAAATAATAGGTGTCCATAACCCATAACCATGGTCCTTGAACCAATATAACCACTAGATGTCCATAACTGATACTGATGGCCCTTGAACCATTATAACTAATAGCCATGACCAAAAGCCTATAGATATGCGTTTTACAAGTAATAGGTGTCCATAACCCATAACCATGGTCCTTGAACCATTTAACCCCTAGATGTCCATAACTGATATTGATGGCCCTTGAACCATTATAACTACTAGCCATGACCAATAGCCTATAGATAACCATTTTACAAGTAATAGGTGTGCATAACCATAACCAAGGACATTGAACCATTATAACCTCTACATGCATGTCCATAACTCATATCGATGGCTCTTGAACCATTAAAACTACTAGCCATGACCAATAGCCTATAGTTATCCATTTTACAAGCAATAGGTGTCCATAACCCATAACCATGGTCCTGAACCATTATAACTACTAGATGTCCATAACTGATACTGATGGCCCTTGCACCATTATAACTACTAGCCATGACCTATTATAGATATCCATTTTACAAGTAATAGGTGTCCATAACACATAACCATGGTCCTTGAACCATTCTAACCACTAGATGTCCATAACTGATATTGATGGCCCTTGAACCATTTTAACTACTAACCATGGCCAATAGCCTATAGATATCCATATTATAAGTAATAGGTGTGCATAACCCATAACCAAGGCCATTGAACCATTATAACCACTACATGCATGTCCATAACTCATATCGATGGCCATTGAACCATTATAACTACTAGACATGACCAATAGCCTATAGATATCCATTTTACAAGTAATAGGTGTCCATAACCCGTAACCATGGTCCTTGAACCATTTAACCACTAGATGTCCATAACTGATACTGATGGCCCTTGCACCATTATAACTACTAGCCATGACCAATAGCCTATAGATATCCATTTTACAAGTAATAGGTGTCCATAACCCATAACCATGGTCCTTGAACCATTATAACCACTAGATGTCCATAACTGTGACTGATGGCCCTTGAACCATTATAACTACTAGCCATGACCAATAGCCTATAGATATCCATTTTACAAGTAATAGGTGTGTATAACCCATAACCAAGGCCATTGAACCATTATAACCACTAGATGTTCATAACTGATACTGATGCCCTTTGAACCATTATAACTACTAGCCATGACCTATTTTAGATATCCATTTTACAAGTAATAGGTGTCCATAACCCATAACCATGGTCCTTGAACCATTATAACCACTAGATGTCCATAACTGATATTGATGGCCCTTGAACCATTATAACTACTAGCCATGACCAAAAGCCTATAGATATGCGTTTTACAAGTAATAGGTGTCCATAGCCCATAACCATGGTCCTTGAACCATTTAACCCCTAGATGTCCATAACTGATATTGATGGCCCTTGAACCATTATAACTACTAGCCATGACCAATAGCCTATAGATAACCATTTTACAAGTAATAGGTGTGCATAACCATAACCAAGGACATTGAACCATTATAACCTCTACATGCATGTCCATAACTCATATCGATGGCTCTTGAACCATTAAAACTACTAGCCAAGACCAATAGCCTATAGTTATCCATTTTACAAGCAATAGGTGTCCATAACCCATAACCATGGTCCTGAACCATTATAACTACTAGATGTCCATAACTGATACTGATGGCCCTTGCACCATTATAACTACTAGCCATGACCAATAGCCTATAGATATCCATTTTACAAGTAATAGGTGTCCATAACCCATAACCATGGTCCTTGAACCATTATAACCTCTACATGCATGTCCATAACTCATATCGATGGCCCTTGAACCATTATAACTACTAGGCATGACCAATAGCCTATAGTTATCCATTTTACAAGTAATAGGTGTCCATAACCCATAACCATGGTCCTTGAACCATTATAACTACTAGATGTCCATAACTGATACTGATGGCCCTTGCACCATTATAACTACTAGCCATGACCAATAGCCTATAGATATCCATTTTACAAGTAATAGGTGTCCATAACCCATAAGCATGGTCCTTGAACCATTATAACCACTAGATGTCCATAACTGATACTGATGGCCCTTGAACCATTATAACTACTAGCCATCACCAATAGCCTATAGATATCCATTTTACAAGTAATAGGTGTGTATAACCCATAACCAAGGCCATTGAACCATTATAACCACTAGATGTTCATAACTGATACTGATGCCCTTTGAACCATTATAACTACTAGCCATGACCTATTATAGATATCCATTTTACAAGTAATAGGTGTCCATAACACATAACCATGGTCCTTGAACCATTCTAACCACTAGATGTCCATAACTGATATTGATGGCCCTTGAACCATTATAACTACTAACCATGGCCAATAGCCTATAGATATCCATATTATAAGTAATAGGTGTGCATAACCCATAACCAAGGCCATTGAACCATTATAACCACTACATGCATGTCCATAACTCATATCGATGGCCATTGAACCATTATAACTACTAGCCATGACCAATAGCCTATAGATATCCATTTTACAAGTAATAGGTGTGCATAACCCATAACCAAGGCTATTGAACCATTATAACGACTACATGCATGTCCATAACTCATATCGATGGCCCTTTAACAATTATTAGTACTAGCCATGACCAATAGCCTATATTTATCCATTTTACAAGTAATAGGTGTCCATAACCCATAACAATGGTCCTTGAACATTATAACCACTAGATGTCCATAACTGATACTCATGTCCCTTAAACCATTATAACTACTAGCGATGACCAATAGCCTATAGATATCCATTTTACAAGTAATAGGTGTACATAACCCGTAACCAAGGCGATTGAACCATTATATCCACTACATGCATGTCCATAACTCATATCGATGGCCCTTGAACCATTATAACTACTAGCCATGACCAATAGCCTATAGATATCCATTTTACAAGTAATTGGTGTCCATAACCCATAACCATGGTCATTGAACATTATAACCACTAGATGTCCATAACTGATACTGATGGCCCTTAAACCATTATAACTACTAGGCATGATCAATAGCCTATAGATATCCATTTTACAGGTAGTAGGTGTCCATAACCCATAACCATGGTCCTTGAACCATTATAACTACTAGATGTCCATAACTGATACTGATGGCCCTTGCACCATTATAACTACTAGCCATGACCAATAGCCAATAGATATCCATTTTACAAGTAATAGGTGTCCATAACCCGTAACCATGGTCCTTGAACCATTATAACCACTAGATGTCCATAACTGATACTGATGGCCCTTGAACCATTATAACTACTATCCATGACCAATAGCCTATAGATATTCATTTTACAAATAATAGGTGTCCATAACCCATAACCATGGTCCTTGAACCATTATAACCACTAGATGTCCATAACTGATACTGATGGCCCTTGAACCATTATAACTAATAGCCATGACCAAAAGCCTATAGATATGCGTTTTACAAGTAATAGGTGTCCATAACCCATAACTATGGTCCTTGAACCATTTAACCACTAGATGTCCATAACTGATATTGATGGCCCTTGAACCATTATAACTACTAGCCATGACCAATAGCCTATAGATAACCATTTTACAAGTAATAGGTGTGCATAACCATAACCAAGGACATTGAACAATTATAACCTCTACATGCATTCCATAACTCATATCGATGGCCCTTGAACCATTATAACTACTAGCCATGACCAATAGCCTATAGTTATCCATTTTACAAGTAATTGGTGTCCATAACCCATAACCGTGGCCTTTGAACAAATATAACCACTAGATATCCATAACTGATACCGATGGCCCTTGAACCATTATAACTACTAGCCATGACCTATATAACTATCCATTTTACAAGTAATAGGTGTCCGAAACACATAACCATGGTCCTTGAACCATTATAACCACTAGATGTCCATAACTGATACTGATGGCCCTTGAACCATTATAACTACTAGCCATGACCAATAGCCTATAGATATGCATTTTACAAGTAATAGGTGTCCATAACCCATAACCATGGTCCTTGAACCGTTATAACCACTAGATGTCCATAACTGATATTGATGGCCCTTGAACCATTATAACTACTAGCCATGACCAATAGCCTATAGATATCCATTTTACAAGTAATAGGTGTGCATAACCCATAACCAAGGCCATTGAACCATTATAACCACTACATGCATGTCCATAACTCATATCGCTGGCCCTTGAACCATTATAACTACTAGCCATGACCAATAGCCTATAGATATCCATTTTACAAATAATAGGTGTCCATAACCCATAACCATGGTCCTTGAACATTATAACCACTAGATGTCCATAGCTGATACTGATGGCCCTTAAACCATTATAACTACTAGCCATGACCAATAGCCTATGGATATCCATTTTACAAGTAATAGGTGTCCATAACCCATAACCATGGCCCTTGAACAAATATAACCACTAGATATCCATAACTGATACCGATGGCCCTTGAACCATTAAAACTACTAGCCATGACCTATATAACTATCCATTTTACACGTAATAGGTGTCCGAAACCGATAACCATGGTCCTTGAACCATTATAACCACCAGATGTCCATAACTGATACTGATGGCCCTTGTACCATTATAACTACTAGCCATCACCAATAGCCTATAGATATGCATTTTACAAGTAATAGGTGTCCATAACCCATAACCATGGTCCTTGAACCGTTATAACCACTAGATGTCCATAACTGATATTGATGGCCCTTGAACCATTATAACTACTAGCCATGACCAATAGCCTATAGATATCCATTTTACAAGTAATAGGTGTGCATAACCCATAACCAAGGCCATTGAACAATTATAACGACTACATGCATGTCCATAACTCATATCGATGGCCCTTTAACAATTATTAGTACTAGCCATGACCAATAGCCTATATTTATCCATTTTACAAGTAATAGGTGTCCATAACCCATAACAATGGTCCTTGAACATTATAACCACTAGATGTCCATAACTGATACTCATGTCCCTTAAACCATTATAACTACTAGCGATGACCAATAGCCTATAGATATCCATTTTACAAGTAATAGGTGTACATAACCCGTAACCAAGGCCATTGAACCATTATATCCACTACATGCATGTCCATAACTCATATCGATGGCCCTTGAACCATTATAACTACTAGCCATGACCAATAGCCTATAGATATCCATTTTACAAGTAATTGGTGTCCATAACCCATAACCATGGTCATTGAACATTATAACCACTAGATGTCCATAACTGATACTGATGGCCTTTAAACCATTATAACTACTAGGCATGATCAATAGCCTATAGATATCCATTTTACAGGTAGTAGGTGTCCATAACCCATAACCATGGTCCTTGAACCATTATAACTACTAGATGTCCATAACTGATACTGATGGCCCTTGCACCATTATAACTACTAGCCATGACCAATAGCCAATAGATATCCATTTTACAAGTAATAGGTGTCCATAACCCGTAACCATGGTCCTTGAACCATTATAACCACTAGATGTCCATAACTGATACTGATGGCCCTTGAACCATTATAACTACTAGCCATGACCAATAGCCTATAGATATTCATTTTACAAATAATAGGTGTCCATAACCCATAACCATGGTCCTTGAACCATTATAACCACTAGATGTCCATAACTGATACTGATGGCCCTTGAACCATTATAACTAATAGCCATGACCAAAAGCCTATAGATATGCGTTTTACAAGTAATAGGTGTCCATAACCCATAACCATGGTCCTTGAACCATTTAACCACTAGATGTCCATAACTGATATTGATGGCCCTTGAACCATTATAACTACTAGCCATGACCAATAGCCTATAGTTATCCATTTTACAAGTAATTGGTGTCCATAACCCATAACCGTGGCCTTTGAACAAATATAACCACTAGATATCCATAACTGATACCGATGGCCCTTGAACCATTATAACTACTAGCCATGACCTATATAACTATCCATTTTACAAGTAATAGGTGTCCGAAACACATAACCATGGTCCTTGAACCATTATAACCACTAGATGTCCATAACTGATACTGATGGCCCTTGAACCATTATAACTACTAGCCATGACCAATAGCCTATAGATATGCATTTTACAAGTAATAGGTGTCCATAACCCATAACCATGGTCCTTGAACCGTTATAACCACTAGATGTCCATAACTGATATTGATGGCCCTTGAACCATTATAACTACTAGCCATGACCAATAGCCTATAGATATCCATTTTACAAGTAATAGGTGTGCATAACCCATAACCAAGGCCATTGAACCATTATAACCACTACATGCATGTCCATAACTCATATCGCTGGCCCTTGAACCATTATAACTACTAGCTAGGGGTGCCCAACGGGTCAACCCGACCCGACCCGACTCTTATCGGGTCGGGTCCGTCGGGTTTGAGGTTAAAAAATTCTAACCCGAAACCCGACCCGATAAGGATTCGGGTTTGTCGGGTTCGGGTTGGTCGGGTTTCGGATTTGTCGGGTTGACCCGCTCGGGTTGGTCGGGTTACACTTGAGTTAGGAATTTTTGGTAAAAACTATAGAAATTATTTAATATATTGAATTTTATGAGTAATTATTTAACACTTTTAATTATTATTTAATTTTTATTGAATACTTTATCATATAATTTGCTAATTAATTGATTTAATAGTAAAAATATGATAATTTTCTAAAGGAAATAAAATACTTAAACTTTAATCGGGTCTAATCGGGTCAACCCGAACCCGAAAAAGGTAAGAAATTCTAACCCGAAACCCGACCCGATAATGAATCGGGTTGGTCGGGTCGGGTTTAAAAAACCCGATAATAACATGGAACCCGAATAGACCCGACCCGATAAGCGTAATCGGGTTCGGGTTCGGGTTAGGATCGGGTCGGGTCAACCCTTTGGGCACCCCTACTACTAGCCATGACCAATAGCCTATAGATATCCATTTTACAAATAATAGGTGTCCATAACCCATAACCATGGTCCTTGAACATTATAACCACTAGATGTCCATAGCTGATACTGATGGCCCTTAAACCATTATAACTACTAGCCATGACCAATAGCCTATGGATATCCATTTTACAAGTAATAGGTGTCCATAACCCATAACCATGGCCCTTGAACAAATATAACCACTAGATATCCATAACTGATACCGATGGCCCTTGAACCATTAAAACTACTAGCCATGACCTATATAACTATCCATTTTACACGTAATAGGTGTCCGAAACCGATAACCATGGTCCTTGAACCATTATAACCACCAGATGTCCATAACTGATACTGATGGCCCTTGTACCATTATAACTACTAGCCATCACCAATAGCCTATAGATATGCATTTTACAAGTAATAGGTGTTCATAACCCATAACCATGGTCCTTGAACCATTATAACCACTAGATGTCCATAACTGATACTAATGGCCCTTGAACCATTATAACTACTAGCCATGACCAATAGCCTATAGATATCCATCTTACAAGTAATAGGTGTGCATAGCCCATATCCAAGGCCATTGAACCAATGTAACCACCACTACATGCATGTCCATAACTCATATCGATGGCCCTTGAACCATTATAACTACTAGCCATGATCAATAGCCTATAGATATCCATTTTACAAGTAATAGGTGTCCATAACCCATAACCATGGCCCTTGAACAAATATAACCACTAGATATCCATAACTGATACCGATGGCCCTTGAACCATTATAACAATTAGCCATGACCAATAGCCTATTAATATCCATTTTACAAGTAATAGGTGTCCATAACCCATAACCATGGTCCTTGAACCATTATAACCACTAGATGTCCATAACTGATACTGATGGCCCTTGAACCATTATAACTACTAGCCATGACCAATAGCCTATAGATATCCATTTTACAAGTAATAGGTGTGCGTAACCCATAACCAAGGCCGTTAAACCATTATAACCACTACATGCAGGTCCATAACTCATATTGAGCCTTGAGCCTTGAGCCTTGAGCCTTGAGCCTTGATCCTTGAGCCGTGACTTGAGCCTTGAGCCTTGAGCCTTGAGCCTTTTTCCATGAACCTTGAACCTTGAACCTTGAACCTTAAGCCTTGAGCCTTTTCCATGAACCTTGAACCTTGAGCCTTGAGCCTGGAGCCTGGAGCCTCGAGCCTCGAGCCTCGAGCCTCGAGCCTCGAGCCTCGAGCCTCGAGCCTCGAGCCTCGAGCCTTGAGCCTGGAGCCTTGAGCCTGGAGCCTCGAGCCTCGAGCCTCGACCCTCGACCCTCGAGCCTCGAGCCTCGACCCTCGACCCTCGAGCCTCGATCCTCGACCCTTGAGCCTTGAGCCTTGAGCCTTGAGCCTTGAGGCTTAAGCCTTTTGACTTGAGTCCTGACCCTTGAACCATGACTTGAGCCTTGATCCTTGATCCTTGATCCTTGAGCCTTGAACCTTGAGCCTTGAGCCTTGAGCCTTGAGCCTTGAGCCTTGAGCCTTGAGCCTTGAGCCTTGACCCTTCACCCTTGACCCTTCAGTGTTGAGCCTTGAGCCATGACTTTTGAGCCTTGAGCCTTGAGCCGTGACTTGAGCCTTGAGCCTTGAGCCTTGAGCCTTGAGCCTTGAGACTTATGCCTTTTGCCTTGAGTCCTAACCCTTGAGCCGTGACTTGAGCCTTGATCCTTGATCCTTGAGCCTTGAACCTTGAGCCTTGAGCCTTGAGCCTTGAGCCTAGAGCGTTGAGCCTTGAGCCTGGAGCCTTGAGCCTTGACCCTTGAGCCTTGAGCCTTGAGCCTTGAGCCTTGAGCCTTGAGCCTTGAGCTTTGAGCCTTGAGCCTTGAGCCTTGAGCCTTGAGCCTTGAGCCTTGAGCCTTGATCCTTGAGCCGTGACTTGAGCCTTGTGCCTTGAGCCTTGAGCCTTTTTCCATGAACCTTGAACCTTGAACCTTAAGCCTTGAGCCTTGAGCCTTGAGCCTTGAGCCTTGAGCCTTGAGCCTTGAGCCTTGAGCCTTGAGCCTTGAGCCTTGAGCCTTGAGCGTTGAGCCTTATGCCTTTTGCCTTGAGTCCTAACCCTTGAGCCGTGACTTGAGCCTTGATCCTTGATCCTTGAGCCTTGAACCTTGAGCCTTGAGCCTAGAGCCTTGAGCCTAGAGCCTTGAGCCTTGAGCCTTGAGCCTCGAGCCTCGAGCCTCAAGCCTTGAGCCTTGAGCCTTGACCCTTGTCCCTTTAGCCTTGAACCTTGAGCCTTGAGCCTTGATCCTTGAGCCTTGAGCCTTGAGCCTTGAGCTTTGAGCCTTGAGCCTTGAGCCTTGAGACATGAGCCGTGACGCTTAACCCTTGACCCTTGAGTGTTGAGCCTTGAGCCTTGACTTTTGAGCCTTGAGCCTTGAGCCGTGACTTGAGCCTTGAACCTTGAGCCTTGAGCCTTGAGCCTTTTTCCATGAACCTTGAACCTTGAGCCTTGAGCCTTGAGCCTTGAGCCTGGAGCCTTGAGCCTGGAGCCTCGAGCCTCGAGCCTCGACCCTCCAGCCTCGAGCCTCGACCCTCGAGCCTTGAGCCCTGACCCTTGACCCTTTAGCCTTGAACCTTGAGCCTTGAGCCTTGAGCCTTGATCCTTGAGCCTTGAGCCTTGAGCTTTGAGCCTTGAGCCTTGAGACATGAGCCGTGACGCTTGACCCTTGACCCTTGAGTGTTGAGCCTTGAGCCTTGACTTTTGAGCCTTGAGCCTTGAGCCGTGACTTGAGCCTTGAACCTTGAGCCTTGAGCCTTGAGCCTTTTTCCATGAACCTTGAACCTTGAGCCTTGAGCCTTGAGCCTTGAGCCTGGAGCCTTGAGCCTGGAGCCTCGAGCCTCGACCCTCAAGCCTCGAGCCTCGACCCTCGACCCTCGACCCTCGACCCTTGAGCCTTGAGCCTTGAGCCTTGAGCCTGGAGCCTCGAGCCTGGAGCCTCGAGCCTCGAGCCTCGACCCTCGAGCCTCGACCCTCGACCCTCGACCCTCGACCCTCGACCCTTGAGCCTTGAGCCTTGAGCCTTGAGCCTTGAGCCTTGAGCCTTGAGACTTGAGCCTTGAGGCTTAAGCCTTTTGACTTGAGTCCTGACCCTTGAGCCATGACTTGAGCCTTGATCCTTGAGCCTTGAACCTTGAGCCTTGAGCCTTGAGCCTTGAGCCTTGACCCTTCACCCTTGACCCTTCAGTGTTGAGCCTTGAGCCCTGACTTTTGAGCCTTGACCCTTGAGCCGTGACTTGAGCCTTGAGCCTTGAGCCTTGAGCCTTTTTCCATGAACCTTGAACCTTGAGCCTTGAGCCTTGAGCCTTGAGCCTTGAGCCTTGAGCCTTGAGCCTTGAGCCTTGGGCCATGAGCCTTATGCCTTTTGCCTTGAGTCCTGACCCTTGAGCCGTGACTTGAGCCTTGATCCTTGATCCTTGAGCCTTGAACCTTGAGCCTTGAGCCTTGAGTCTTGAGCCTTAAGCCTTGAGCCTTGAGCCTTGAGCCTCGAGCCTCGAGCCTCAAGCCTTGAGCCTTGACCCTTGACCCTTTAGCCTTGAGCCTTGAGCCTTGAGACATGAGCCTTGACCCTTGACCCTTGACCCTTGACCCTTGAGTGTTGAGCCTTGAGCCTTGACTTTTGAGCCTTGAGCCTTTAGCCGTGACTTGAGCCTTGAGCCTTAAGCCTTGAGCCTTAAGCCTTGAGCCTTTTTCCATGAACCTTGAACCTTGAGCCTTGAGCCTTGAGCCTTGAGCCTTGAGCCTTGAGCCTGGAGCCTGTAGCCTGGAGCCTCGAGCCTCGAGCCTCGAGCCTCGACCCTCGACCCTCGAACCTTGACCCTTGAGCCTTGAGCCTTGAGCCTTGAGCCTTGAGCCTTGAGCCTGGAGCCTGGAGCCTGGAGCCTCGAGCCTCGAGCCTCGACCCTCGACCCTCGAACCTTGAGCCTTGAGCCTTGAGCCTTGAGCCTTGAGCCTTGAGCCTTGAGCCTTGAGCCTTGAGCCTTGAGCCTTGAGCCTCGAGCCTCCAGCCTTGAGCCTTGACCCTTGAGCCTGGAGCCTTGAGCCTTAAGCGTTGAGCCTTGAGCATTGAGCCTTGAGCCTTTTTCCTTGAACCTTGAGCCCTGAGCCTTGAGCCTTGAGCCTTGAGCTTTGAGCCTTGAGCCATGAGCCTTGAGCCGTGACTTGAGCCCTGAGCCTTGAGCCTTGTGCCTTGAGCCTTGAGCCTTGAGCCTTGAGCCTTGAGCCTTGAGCCTTGAGCCTTGAGCCTTTTTCCATGAACCTTGAACCTTGAGCCTTGTGCCTTGAGCCTTGAGCCTTGAGCCTTGAGGCTGGAGCCTGGAGCCTTGAGCCTTGAGCCTTGAGCCTCGAGCCTCGAGCCTCGCCTCGAGCCTCGAGCCTCGACCCTTGAACCTTGAGCCTTGAGCCATGACCCTTGAGCCATGACTTGAGCCTTGATCCTTGAGCCTTGAGCCTGGAGCCTTGAGCCTTGAGCCTCGAGCCTCGAGCCTCGAGCCTCGAGCCTCGACCCTTAAACCTTGAGCCTTGAGCCATGACCCTTGAGCCATGACTTGAGCCTTGATCCTTGAGCCTTGAGCCTTGAGCCTTGAGCCTTGAGCCTGGAGCCTTGAGCCTTGAGCCTGGAGCCTCGAGCCTCGAGCCTCGAGCCTCGAGCCTCGACCCTTAAACCTTGAGCCTTGAGCCATGACCCTTGAGCCATGACTTGAGCCTTGATCCTTGAGCCTTGAGCCTTGAGCCTTGAGCCTTGAGCCTTGAGCTTGGAGCCTTGAGCCTGGAGCCTGGAGCCTGGAGCCTGGAGCCTCGAGCCTCGAGCCTGGAGCCTGGAGCCTTGAGCCTTGAGCCTTGAGCCTCGAGCCTCGACCCTCGACCCTCGAGTCTCGAGCCTCGACCCTCGAGCCTTGAGCCTTGAGCCTTGAGCCTTGAGCCTTGAGCCTTGAGCTTTGAGCCTTGAGCCTTGAGCCTTGAGCCTTGAGCCTTGAGCCTTCTGCCTTGAGCCTTGAGCCTTGAGCCTTGAGGCTTAAGCCTTTTGACTTCAGTCCTGACCCTTGAGCCATGACTTGAGCCTTGATCCTTGATCCTTGAGCCTTGAACCTTGAGCCTTGAGCCTTGAGCCTTGAGCCTTGAGCCTTGAGCCTTGAGCCTTGACCCTTGAGCCTTGACCCTTCAGTGTTGAGCCTTGAGCCTTGAATTTTGAGCCTTGACCCTTGAGCCGTGACTTGAGACTTGAGCCTTGAGCCTTGAGCCTTGAGCCTTGAGCCTTGAGCCTTGAGCCTTTTTCCTTGAACCTTGAGCCTTCAGCCTTGAGCCTTGAGCCTTGAGCCTTGAGCCTTGAGCCGTGACTTGAGCCTTGAGCCTTGAGCCTTGAGCCTTGTGCCTTGAGCCTTGAGCCTTGAGCCTTGAGCCTTGAGCCTTGAGCCTTGAGCCTTGAGCCTTGAGCCTTGAGCCTTGAGCCTTGAGCCTTGAGCCTTGAGCCTTGAGCCTTGAGCCTTGAGCCTTGAGCCTTGAGCCTTGAGCCTTGAGCCTTTTTCCATGAACCTTGAACCTTGAACCTTGAGCCTTGAGCCTTGAGCCTTGAGCCTTGAGGCTGGAGCCTGGAGCCTTGAGCCTTGAGCCTTAAGCCTTGAGCCTCGAGCCTCGCCTCGAGCCTCGACCCTTGAACCTTGAGCCTTGAGCCATGACCCTTGAGCCATGACTTGAGCCTTGATCCTTGAGCCTTGAGCCTGGAGCCTGGAGCCTTGAGCCTCGAGCCTCGAGCCTCGAGCCTCGACCCTTAAACCTTGACCCTTGAGCCATGACCCTTGAGCCATGACTTGAGCCTTGATCCTTGAGCCTTGAGCCTTGAGCCTTGAGCCTTGAGCCTTGAGCCTTGAGTCTTGAGCCTTGAGCCTTGAGCCTTGAGCCTGGAGCCTTGAGCCTTGAGCCTAGAGCCTCGAGCCTCGACCCTTGAGCCATGACTTGAGCCTTGATCCTAGAGCCTTGAGCCTTGAGCCTTGAGCCTGGAGCCTTGAGCCTGGAGCCTGGAGCCTCGAGCCTGGAGCCTGGAGCCTGGAGCCTTGAGCCTCGAGCCTCGACCCTCGACCCTCGAGTCTCGACCCTCGACCCTTGAGCCTTGAGCCTTGAGCCTTGAGCCTTGAGCCTTGAGCCTTGAGCCTTGAGCCTTGAGCTTTGAGCCTTGAGCCTTGAGCCTTGAGCCTCGACCCTTAAACCTTGAGCCTTGAGCCATGACCCTTGAGCCATGACTTGAGCCTTGATCCTTGAGCCTTGAGCCTTCAGCCTTGAGCCTTGAGCCTGGAGCCTTGAGCCTGGAGCCTTAAGCCTGGAGCCTGGAGCCTGGAGCCTGGAGCCTAGAGCCTTGAGCCTTGAGCCTTGAGCCTCGAGCCTCGACCCTCGACCCTCGAGTCTCGAGCCTCGACCCTTGAGTCATGAGCCTTGAGCCTTGAGCCTTGAGCCTTGAGCCTTGAGCCTTGAGCCTTGAGCCTTGAGCCTTTAGCCTTGAGCCTTGAGCTTTGAGCCTTGAGCCTTGAGCCTTGAGCCTTGAGCCTTGAGCCTTGAGCCTTGAGCCTTGAGGCTTCAGCCTTTTTACTTGAGTCCTGACCCTTGAGCCATGACTTGAGCCTTGATCCTTGATCCTTGAGCCTTGAACCTTAAGCCTTGAGCCTTGACCCTTGACCCTTGACCCTTCAGTGTTGAGCCTTGAGCCTTGAATTTTGAGCCTTGACCCTTGAGCCGTGACTTGAGCCTTGAGCCTTGAGCCTTGAGCCTTGAGCCTTGAGCATTTTTCCATGAGCCTTGAACCTTGAGCCTTAAGCCTTGAGCCTTGAGCCTTGAGCCTTGAGCCTGGAGCATTATGCCTTTTGCCTTGAGTCCTGACCCTTGAGCCGCGACTTGAGCCTTGATCCTTTATCCTTGAGCCTTGAACCTTGAGCCTTGAGCCTTGAGCCTCGAGCCTCAAGCCTTGAGCCTTGACCCTTGACCCTTGACCCTTTAGCCTTGAGCCTTGACCCTTGACCCTTGACCCTTTAGGCTTACGCCTCGAGCCTCAAGCCTTGAGCCTTGAGCCTTGACCCTTGACCCTTGACCCTTGACCCTTGACCCTTGACCCTTGACCCTTGACCCTTGAGCCTTGAGCCTTTTTCCATGAACCTTGAACCTTGAGCCTTGAGCCTTTTTCCATGAACCTTGAACCTTGAGCCTTGAGCCTTGAGCCTTGAGCCTTGAGCCTTGAGCCTTGAGCCTTAAGCCTTGAGCCTGGAGCCTGGAGCCTTGAGCCTCGAGCCTCGAGCCTCGACCCTTGAACCTTGAGCCTTAAGCCATGACCCTTGAGCCTTAAGCCATGACCCTTGAGCCTTAAGCCATGACCCTTGAGCCTTGAGCCTGGAGCCTTGAGCCTTGAGCCTCGAGCCTCGAGCTTCGAGCCTCGAGCCTCGACCCTTGAACCTTGAGCCTTGAGCCATGACCCTTGAGCCATGACTTGAGCCTTGATCCTTGAGCCTTGAGCCTTGAGGCTTGAGCCTGGAGCCTTGAGCCTGGAGCCTTGAGCCTTGAGCCTGGAGCCTTGAGCCTGGAGCCTTGACCTGGAGCCTGGAGCCTGGAGCCTGGAGCCTCGAGCCTCGAGCCTGGAGCCTGGAGCCTGGTGCAATGAGCCTTGATCCTCGAGCCTCGACCCTCGACCCTCGAACCTTGAGCCTTGAGCCTTGAGCCTTGAGCCTTGAGCCTTGAGCCTTGAGCCTTGAGCCTTGAGCCTTGAGCCTTGAGCCTGGAGCCTTGAGCTTTGAGCGTTGAGCCTTGAGCATTGAGCCTTGAGCCTTGAGCCTTGAGCCTTTTTCCTCGAACCTTGAGCCTTGAGCCTTGAGCCTTGAGCCTTGAGCCTTGAGCTTTGAGCCTGGAGCCTTGAGCCTTTTCCCTTGAGCCTTGAGCCTTGAGCCTTAAGCCTTGAGCCTTGAGCCTTGAGCCTTGAGCCTTGAGCCTTGAGGCTTCAGCCTTTTGACTTGAGTCCTGACCCTTGAGCCTTGAGCCTTGAGCCTTGAGCCTGGAGCCTTATGCCTTTTGCCTTGAGTCCTGACCCTTGAGCCGTGACTTGAGCCTTGATCCTTGATCCTTGAGCCTTGAACCTTGAGCCTTGAGCCTTGAGCCTTGAGCCTTGAGCCTTGAGCCTCGAGCCTTGAGCCTTGACCCTTGACCCTTTACCCTTTACCCTTGAGCCTTGACCCTTGACCCTTGACCCTTTAGCCTCGAGCCTCGAGCCTCAAGCCTTGAGCCTTGAGCCTTGACCATTGACCCTTGACCCTTGACCCTTGAGCCTTGAGCCTTGAGCCTTTTTCCATGAACCTTGAACCTTGAGCCTTGAGCCTTGAGCCTTGAGCCTGGAGCCTGGAGCCTTGAGCCTCGAGCCTCGAGCCTCGACCCTTGAACCTTGAGCCTTAAGCCATGACCCTTGAGCCATGACTTGAGCCTTGAGCCTGGAGCCTGGAGCCTTGAGCCTTGAGCCTTGAGCCTCGAGCCTCGAGCCTCGACCCTTGAACCTTGAGCCTTGAGCCATGACCCTTGAGCCATGACTTGAGCCTTGAGCCTTGAGCCTTGAGCCTGGAGCCTTGAGCCTGGAGCCTTGAGCCTTGAGCCTGGAGCCTCGAGCCTAGAGCCTGGAGCCTGGAGCCTGGAGCCTGGTGCCTTGAGCCTTGAGCCTCGAGCCTCGACCCTCGACCCTTGAGGCTCGAGCCTTGAGCCTTGAGCCTTGAGCCTTGAGCCTTGAGCCTTGAGCCTTGAGCCTTGAGCCTTGAGCCTTGAGCCTTGAGCCTTGAGCCTTGAGCTTTAAGCCTTGAGCCTTAAGCCTTGAGCCTTGAGCCTTGAGCCTTGAGGCTTAAGCCTTTTGACTTGAGTCCTGAACCCTTGAGCCATGACTTGAGCCTTGAGCCTTGAGCCATGAGCCTTGAGCATTTTTCCATGAGCCTTGAACCTTGGGCCTTAAGCCTTGAGCCTTGAGCCTTGAGCCTTGAGCCTTGAGCCTTGAGCCTGGAGCCTTATGCCTTTTGCCTTGAGTCCTGACCCTTGAGCCGTGACTTGAGCCTTGATCCTTTATCCTTGAGCCTTGAACCTTGAGCCTTGAGCCTTGAGCCTTGAGCCTTGAGCCTCGAGCCTCGAGCCTTGAGCCTTGACCCTTGACCCTTGACCCTTTAGCCTTGAGCCTTGAGCCTTGACCCTTGACCCTTTAGCCTCGAGCCTCGAGCCTCAAGCCTTGAGCCTTGACCCTTGACCCTTGACCCTTGACCCTTGACCCATTAGCCTTGAGCCTTGAGCCTTTTTCCATGAACCTTGAACCTTAAGCCTTGAGCCTTGAGCCTTGAGCCTTGAGCCTTGAGCCTTGAGCCTTGAGCCTTGAGCCTTGAGCCTTGAGCCTGGAGCCTGGAGCCTTGAGCCTCGAGCCTCGAGCCTCGACCCTTGAACCTTGAGCCTTAAGCCATGACCCTTGAGCCATGACTGGAGCCTTGAGCCTGGAGCCTGGAGCCTTGAGCCTTGAGCCTCGAGCCTCGAGCCTCGACCCTTGAACCTTGAGCCTTGAGCCATGACCCTTGAGCCATGACTCGAGCCTTGAGCCTTGAGCCTTGAGCCTTGAGCCTTGAGCCTTGAGCCTTGAGCCTGGAGCCTTGAGCCTTGAGCCTTGAGCCTGGAGCCTTGAGCCTGGAGCCTTGAGCTTTAAGCCTTGAGCCTTGAGCCTTGAGCCTTGAGGCTTAAGCCTTTTGACTTGAGTCCTGAACCCTTGAGCCGTGACTTGAGCCTTGCGCCTTGAGCCTTGAGCCTTGAGCATTTTTCCATGAGCCTTGAACCTTGAGCCTTAAGCCTTGAGCCTTGAGCCTTGAGCCTTGAGCCTTGAGCCTGGAGCCTTATGCCTTTTGCCTTGAGTCCTGACCCTTGAGCCGTGACTTGAGCCTTGATCCTTTATCCTTGAGCCTTGAACCTTGAGCCTTGAGCCTTGAGCCTTGAGCCTTGAGCCTCGAGCCTCGAGCCTCAAGCCTTGAGCCTTGACCCTTGACCCTTTAGCCTTGAGCCTTGACCCTTGACCCTTTAGCCTCGAGCCTCGAGCCTCAAGCCTTGAGCCTTGACCCTTGACCCTTGACCCTTGACCCATTAGCCTTGAGCCTTGAGCCTTTTTCCATGAACCTTGAACCTTGAGCCTTGAGCCTTGAGCCTTGAGCCTTGAGCCTTCAGCCTTGAGCCTTGAGCCTTGAGCCTTGAGCCTTGAGCCTTGAGCCTTGAGCCTGGAGCCTGGAGCCTTGAGCCTCGAGCCTCGAGCCTCGACCCTTGAACCTTGAGCCTTAAGCCATGACCCTTGAGCCATGACTGGAGCCTTGAGCCTGGAGCCTGGAGCCTTGAGCCTTGAGCCTCGAGCCTCGAGCCTCGAGCCTCGAGCCTCGAGCCTCGACCCTTGAACCTTGAGCCTTGAGCCATGACCCTTGAGCCATGACTTGAGCCTTGATCCTTGAGCCTTGAGCCTTGAGCCTTGAGCCTTGAGCCTTGAGCCTGGAGCCTTGAGCCTGGAGCCTTGAGCCTTGAGCCTGGAGCCTGGAGCCTTGAGCCTGGAGCCTTGACCTGGAGCCTGGAGCCTCGAGCCTCGAGCCTGGAGTCTGGAGCCTGGAGCCTGGTGCCTTGAGCCTTGATCCTCGAGCCTCGACCCTCGACCCTCGAGTCTCGAGCCTTGAGCCTCGAGCCTCGACCCTCGACCCTCGAACCTTGACCCTTGAGCCTTGAGCCTTGAGCCTTGAGCCTTGAGCCTTGAGCCTGGAGCCTTGAGCGTTGAGCCTTGAGCATTGAGCCTTGAGCCTTGAGCCTTGAGCCTTTTTCCTTGAACCTTGAGCCTTGAGCTTTGAGCCTTGAGCCTTGAGCCTGGAGCCTTTTCCCTTGAGCCTTGAGCCTTGAGCCTTAAGCCTTGAACCTTGAGCCTTGAGGCTTCAGCCTTTTGACTTGAGTCCTGACCCTTGAGCCATGACTTGAGCTTTGATCCTTGATCCTTGAGCCTTGAACCTTAAGCCTTGAGCCTTGACCCTTGACCCTTGAGCCTTGACCCTTCAGTGTTGAGCCTTGAGCCTTGAATTTTGAGCATTGACCCTTGAGCCGTGACTTGAGCCTTGAGCCTTGAGCCTTGAGCCTTGAGCATTTTTCCATGAGCCTTGAACCTTGAGCCTTAAGCCTTGAGCCTTGAGCCTTGAGCCTTGAGCCTTGAGCCTGGAGCCTTATGCCTTTTGCCTTGAGTCCTGACCCTTGAGCCGTGACTTGAGCCTTCATCCTTGATCCTTGAGCCTTGAACCTTGAGCCTTGAGCCTTGAGCCTTGAGCCTTGACCCTTGAGCCTTGACCCTTGACCCTTGACCCTTTAGCCTTGAGCCTTGACCCTTGACCCTTGACCCTTTAGCCTCGAGCCTCGAGCCTCAAGCCTTGAGCCTTGACCCTTGACCCTTGAGCCTTGAGCCTTGAGCCTTGAGCCTTGAGCCTTTTTCCATGAACCTTGAACCTTGAGCCTTGAGCCTTGAGCCTTGAGCCTTGAGCCTTGAGCCTTGAGCCTTGAGCCTGGAGCCTGGAACCTTGAGCCTCGAGCCTCGAGCCTCGACCCTTGAACCTTGAGCCTTAAGCCATGACCCTTGAGCCATGACTTGAGCCTTGAGCCTGGAGCCTGGAGCCTTGAGCCTTGAGCCACGAGCCTCGAGCCTCGACCCTTGAACCTTGAGCCTTGAGCCATGACCCTTGAGCCATGACTTGAGCCTTGAGCCTTGAGCCTTGAGCCTTGAGCCTGGAGCCTTGAGCCTGGAGCCTTGAGCCTTGAGCCTTGAGCCTGGAGCCTTGAGCCTGGAGCCTTGACCTGGAGCCTGGGAGCCTCGAGCCTCGAGCCTCGAGCCTCGAGCCTGGAGCATGGAGCCTGGAGCCTTGAGCCTTGAGCCTCGAGCCTCGACCCTCGACCCTCGACCCTCGAGGCTCGAGCCTCGAGCCTCGAGCCTTGAGCCTAGAGCCTTGAGCCTTGAGCCTTGAGCCTTGAGCCTTGAGCCTTGAGCCTCGAGCCTTGAGCTTTAAGCCTGGAGCCTTGAGCCTTGAGCCTTGAGGCTTAAGCCTTTTGACTTGAGTCCTGACCCTTGAGACTTTTTCCATGAACCTTGAACCTTGAGCCTTGAGCCTTGAGCCTTGAGCCTTGAGCCTTGAGGCTGGTGCCTGGAGCCTTGAGCCTTGAGCCTCGAGCCTCGAGCTTGGCCTCGAGCCTCGAGCCTCGACCCTTGAACCTTGAGCCTTGAGCCATGACCCTTGAGCCATGACTTGAGCCTTGATCCTTGAGCCTTGAGCCTGGAGCCTGGAGCCTTGAGCCTGGAGCCTTGAGCCTGGAGCCTCGAGCCTCGAGCCTCGAGCCTCGAGCCTCGAGCCTCGACCCTTAAACCTTGAGCCTTGAGCCATGACCCTTGAGCCATGACTTGAGCCTTGATCCTTGAGCCTTGAGCCTTGAGCCTGGAGCCTTGAGCCTTGAGCCTCGAGCCTCGAGCCTCGAGCCTCGAGCCTCGAGCCTCGAGCCTCGAGCCTCGAGCCTCGAGCCTGGAGCCTGGAGCCTCGAGCCTCGAGCCTGGAGCCTGGAGCCTGGAGCCTTGAGCCTTGAGCCTCGAGCCTCGAGCCTCGATCCTCGAGTCTCGAGCCTCGACCCTTGAGCCTTGAGCCCTGAGCCGTGAGCCTTGAGCCTTGAGCCTTGAGCTTTGAGCCTTGAACCTTGAGCCTTGAGCCTCGACCCTTAAACCTTGAGCCTTGAGCCATGACCCTTGAGCCATGACTTGAGCCTTGATCCTTGAGCCTTGAGCCTTGAGCCTTGAGCCTTGAGCCTTGAGCCTGGAGCCTTGAGCCTGGAGCCTTGAGCCTGGAGCCTGGAGCCTCGAGCCTTGAGCCTTGACCCTTGAGCCTTGAGCCTTGAGCATTGAGCCTGGAGCCTTGAGCCTGGAGCCTCGAGCCTTGAGCCTCGAGCCTCGAGCCTCAAGCCTTGAGCCTTGACCCTTGACCCTTGGCCCTTTAGCCTTGAGCCTTGAGCCTTGAGCCTTGCGCCTTGAGCCTTAAGCCTTGAAACATGAGCCTTGACCCTTGACCCTTGACCCTTGAGTGTTGAGCCTTGAGCCTTGACTTTTGAGCCTTGAGCCTTGAGTCATGACTTGAGCCTTGAGCCTTGAGCCTTGAGCCTTGAGCCTTGCGCCTTGAGCCTTGAGCCTTGAAACATGAGCCTTGACCCTTGACCCTTGACCCTTGAGTGTTGAGCCTTGAGCCTTGACTTTCGAGCCTTGAGCCTTGAGTCGTGACTTGAGCATTGAGCCTTGAGCCTTGAGCCTTGAGCGTTTTTACATGAACCTTGGACCTTGAGCCTTGAGCCTTGAGCCTTGAGCCTTGAGACTTCAGCCTTGAGCCTGGAGCCTCGAGCCTGGAGCCTCGAGCCTCGAGCCTGGAGCCTCGAGCCTCGAGCCTAGAGCCTCGAGCCACGACCCTCGACCCTCGAGCCTCGAGCCTTGAGCCTTGAGCCTTGAGCCTTGAGCCTTGATCCTGGAGCCTCGAGCCTCGAGCCTCACCTCGAGCCTCGAGCCTTGACTCGAGCCTCGAGCCTCGAGCCTCGAGCCTTGAGCCTCGACCCTTGACCCTTTAACCTTGAGCCTTGAGCCATGAGCCTTGAGCCTTGAGCCTTGAGCCTTGAGCCTTGAGCCTTGAGCCTTGAGCCTTGAGCCTTGAGCCTTGAGCCTTGAGCCTTGAGCCTTAAGCCTTTTGACTTGAGGCTTGACCCTTGAGCCATGACTTGAGCCTTGATCCTTGATCCTTGAGCCTTGAGCCTTGAGCCTTGAGCCTTGAGCCTTGAGCCTTGAGCCTTGAGCCTTGAGCCTTGAGCCTTGAGCCTTGAGCCTTCAGCCTTGAGCCTTTTTCCTTGATCCTTGAGCCTTAAGCCTTGAGCCTTGAGCCTTGAGCTTTGAGCCTTGAGCCTTGAGCCTTGACCCTTGAGTCTTGAGCCTTAAGCCTTGAGCCTTGAGCCTTATGCCTTTTGACTTGAGTCCTGACCCTTGAGCCATGACATGAGCCTTGATCCTTGATCCTTGAGCCGTGAGCCTTGAGCCTCGACCCTTGACCCTTTAGCATTGAGCCTTGAGCCTTGAGCCATGAGCCTTGAGCCTTGAGCCTTGAGCCTTGAGCCTTAAGCCTTGAGCCTTAAGCCTTGAGCCTTGAGCCTTGAAACTTGAGCCTTGAGCCTTGAGCCTTTTTCCTTGAGCCTTCAGCCTTAAGCCTTGAGCCTTGAGCCTAGAGCCTTGAGCCTTGAGCCTTGAGCCTTGAGCCTTGAGCCTTGAGGCTTGAGCCTTGAGCCTTGAGCCTTAATCCTTTTGACTTGAGTCCTGACCCTTGAGCCATGACTTGAGCCTTGATCCTTGATCCTTGAGGCTTGAACCTTGAGCCTTAAGCCTTGAGCCTTGAGCCTTGAGCCTTGAGCCTTGAGCCTTGAGCCTTGAGCCTTGAGCCTTGAGCATTGAGCCTTGAGCCTTGAGCCTTGAGCCTTGAGCCTTTTTCCTTGAACCTTGAGCCTTAAGCCTTGAGCCTTGAGCCTTGAGCTTTGAGCATTGAGCCTTGAGCCTTGACCCTTGAGCCTTGAGCCTTGAGCCTTGAGCATTGAGCCTTGAGCCTTGAGCCTTGAGCCTTGAGCCTTAAGCCTTTTGACTTGAGTCCTGACCCTTGAGCCATGACTTGAGCTTTGATCCTTGATCCTTGATCCTTGAGCCTTGAGCCTTAAGCCTTGAGCCTTGAGCCTTGAGCCTTGAGCCTTGAGCCTTGAGCCTTGAGCCTTGAGCCTTGAGCCTTGAGCCTTTTTCCTTGATCCTTGAGCCTTAAGCCTTTAGCCTTGAGCCTTGAGCCTTGAGCTTTGAGCCTTGAGCCTTGAGCCTTGAGCCTTGACCCTTGAGTCTTGAGCCTTAAGCCTTGAGCCTGGAGCCTTAAGCCTTTTGACTTGAGTCCTGACCCTTGAGCCATGACATGAGCCTTGATCCTTGATCCTTGAGCCTTGAGCCTTGAGCCTCGACCCTCGACCCTTGACCCTTTAGCATTGAGCCTTGAGCCTTGAGCCATGAGCCTTGAGCCTTGAGCCTTGAGCCTTGAGCCTTAAGCCTTGAGCCTTAAGCCTTGAGCCTTGAGCCTTGAAACTTGAGCCTTGAGCCTTGAGCCTTTTTCCTTGAGCCTTCAGCCTTAAGCCTTGAGCCTTGAGCCTAGAGCCTTGAGCCTTGAGCCTTGAGCCTTGAGCCTTGAGCCTTGAGGCTTGAGCCTTGAGCCTTGAGCCTTAATCCTTTTGACTTGAGTCCTGACCCTTGAGCCATGACTTGAGCCTTGATCCTTGATCCTTGAGGCTTGAACCTTGAGCCTTAAGCCTTGAGCCTTGAGCCTTGAGCCTTGATCCTTGAGCCTTGAGCCTTGAGCCTTGAGCCTTGAGCCTTGAGCATTGAGCCTTGAGCCTTGAGCCTTGAGCCTTGAGCCTTTTTCCTTGAACCTTGAGCCTTAAGCCTTGAGCCTTGAGCCTTGAGCTTTGAGCATTGAGCCTTGAGCCTTGACCCTTGAGCCTTGAGCCTTGAGCCTTGAGCATTGAGCCTTGAGCCTTGAGCCTTGAGCCTTGAGCCTTAAGCCTTTTGACTTGAGTCCTGACCCTTGAGCCATGACTTGAGCTTTGATCCTTGATCCTTGATCCTTGAGCCTTGAGCCTTGAGCCTTAAGCCTTGAGCCTTGAGCCTTGAGCCTTGAGCCTTGAGCCTTGAGCCTTGAGCCTTGAACCTTGAGCCTTGAGCCTTGAGCCTTGAGCCTTGAGCCTTTTTCCTTGAGCCTTGAGCCTTAAGCCTTGAGCCTTGAGCCTTGAGCCTTGAGCCTTGAGCCTTGAGCTTTGAGCCTTGAGCATTGAGCCTTGAGCCTTGAGCCTTGAGCCTTGAGCCTTGAGCCTTGAGCCTTGAGCCTTGAGCCTTAAGCCTTTTGACTTGAGTCCTGACCCTTGAGCCATGACTTGAGCCTTGATCCTTGATCCTTGAGCCTTGAGCCTTGAGCCTTTAGCCTCGACCCTTGACCCTTTAGCCTTGAGCCTTGAGCCTTGAGCCATGAGCCATGAGCCTTGAGCCTTGAGCCTTGAGCCTTGAGCCTTGAGCCTTGAGCCTTTTTCCTTGAGCCTTCAGCCTTAAGCCTTGAGCCTTGAGCCTTGAGCCTTGAGCCTTGAGCCGTGACTTGAGCCTTTAGCCTTGAGCCTTGAGCCTTGAGCCTTGAGCCATGAACCTTGAGCCTTGAGCCTTGAGCCTTTTTCCATGAACCTTGAACCTTGAGCCTTAAGCCTTGAGCCTTGAGCTTTGACCCTTGACCCTTTAGCCTTGAACCTTGAGCCTTGAGCCTTAAGCCTTGAGCCTTTGGCCTTGAGCCTTGAGCCTTGCGCCTTGAGCCTTGAGCCTTGAGCCTTGAGCCTTGAGCCTTTTTCCTTGAACCTTGAGCCTTAAGCCTTGAGCCTTGAGCTTTGATCCTTGAGCCTTGAGCCTTGAGCCTTGAGCCTTGAGCCTTGAGCCTTGAGCCTTGAGCCTTGAGCCTTGAGCCTTGAGCCTTGAGCATTGAGCCTTGAACTTAGAGCCTTGAGCCTTTTTCCTTGAACCTTGAGCCTTAAGCCTTGAGCCTTGAGCCTTGAGCCTTGATCCTTGAGCCTTTTGCCTTGAGTCATGACCCTTGAGCCGTGACTTGAGCCTTGATCCATGATCCTTAAGCCTTGAGCCTTGAACCTTAAACCTTGAGCCTTGAGCCTTGAACCCTGATCCTTGAGCATTTTGCCTTTTGCCTTGAACCTGGAGCCTTGACCCTTAAGTCTTGAACCTTGAACCTCGAGCCCTGAGCGTTGAGCCTTGAGCCTTGACCCTGGAGCCTTGAGCCTTGAGCCTTGAGTCGTGAGCCTTGAGCCTTGAGCCCTAAGCCTCGAGCCTTGAGCCTTGAGCCTTGAGCCTTGAGCCTTTTTCCTTGAGCCTTCAGCCTTAAGCCTTGAGCCTTGAGCCTTGACCTTTGAGCCTTGAGCCTTGAGGCTTGAGCCTTGAGCATGGAGCCTTGAGCCTTGAGCCTTAATCCTTTTGACTTGAGTCCTGACCCTTGAGCCATGACTTGAGCCTTGATCCTTGATCCTTGAGCCTTGAACCTTGAGCCTTGAGCCTTGAGCCTTGAGCCTTGAGCCTTGAGCCTTAAGCCTTTTGACTGGAGTCCTGACCCTTGAGCCATGACTTGAGCCTTGATCCTTGATCCTTGAGCCTTGAACCTTGAGCCTTAAGCCTTGAGCCTTGAGCCTTGAACCTTGAGCCTTGAGCCTTGAGCCTTGAGCCTTGAGCCTTGAGCCTTGAGCCTTGAGCCTTGAGCCTTGAGCCTTGAGCCTGGAGCCTTGAGCCTTTTCCCTTGAGCCTTGAGCCTTGAGCCTTGAGCCTTGAGCCTTGAGCCTTGAGCCTTGAGCCTGGAGCCTTGAGCCTTTTCCCTTGAGCCTTGAGCCTTGAGCCTTGAGCCTTGAGCCTTGAGCCTTAAGCCTTGAGCCTTGAGCCTTGAGCCTTAAGCCTTTTGACTTGAGTCCTGACCCTTGAGCCATGACTTGAGCCTTGATCCTTGATCCTTGAGCCTTGAGCCTTGAGCCTTGAGCCTCAACCCTTGACCCTTTTGCCTTGAACCTTGAGCCTTGAGCCATGAGCCTTGAGCCTTGAGCCTTGAGCCTTGAGCCTTGAGCCTTGAGCCTTGAGCCTTCAGCCTTTAGCCTTTTTCCTTGAGCCTTCAGCCTTAAGCCTTGAGCCTTGAGCTTTGAGCCTTGAGCCTTGAGGCTTGAGCCTTGAGCCTTGAGCCTTAATCCTTTTGACTTGAGTCCTGACGCTTGAGCCATGACTTGAGCCTTGATCCTTGATCCTTGATCCTTGAGCCTTGAGCCTTGAGCCTTGAGCCTTGAGCCTTGAGCCTTGAGCCTTGAGCCTTGAGCCTTGTGCCTTGAGCCTTGTGCCTTGAGCCTTGAGCATTGAGCCTTGAGCCTTGAGCCTTGAGCCTTTTTCCTTGAACCTTGAGCCTTGAGCCTTGAGCCTTGAGCCTTGAGCCTTGAGCCTTGAGCCTTGAGCCTTGACCCTTGACCCTTGAGCCTTGAGCCGTGACTTGAGTTTTGATCCTTGAGCCTTGAGCCATGAACCTTGAGCCTTGAGCCTTGAGCCTTTTTCCATGAACCTTGAACCTTGAGCCTTAAGCCTTGAGCCTTGAGCCTTGAACTTTGACCCTTGACCCTTTAGCCTTGAACCTTGAGCCTTGAGCCTTGAGCCTTGAGCCTTGAGCCTTGAGCCTTGAGCCTTGAGCCTTGAGCCTTGAGCCTTGAGCCTTGAGCCTTGAGCCTTGAGCCTTGAGCCTTGAGCCTTGAGCCTTGAGCCTTGAGCCTTGAGCCTTGAGCCTTTTTCCTTGAGCCTTCAGCCTTAAGCCTTGAGCCTTGAGCCTTGAGCCTTGAGCCTTTAGCCTTGAGCTATGACCCATGACCCTTGAGCATTGACCCTTGAGCCTTGATCCTTGAGCCTTGACCATGAAGCGTTGAGCGTTGAGTGTTGAGCGTTGAGTGTTGAGCCTTGAGCCTTGAGCGTCGAGCCTTGAGCCTGGAGCCTTAAGCCTTAAGCCTTAAGCCTTGATCATTGAGCCTTTAGCCTTTAGCCTTGAGCCTTGAGCCTGGAGCCTTAAGCCTTGAGCCTGGAGCCTTAAGCCTTGAGCCTTTAGCCTTTAGCCTTGAGCCTTGAGCCTTGAGCCTTGAGCCTTGAGCCTTGAGCCTTGAGCCTTGAGCCTTGAGCTTTGGGCCTTGAGCCTTGAGCCGTGAGCGTTGAGCCTTGAGCCTTGAGCCTTGAGCCTTGAGCCTCGAGCCTTGATCCTTAAGCCTTGAGCCTGGACCCTGGAGCCTTGAGCGTCGAGCCTGGAGCCTGGAGCCTTGAGCCTTGAGCCTTCAACGTTGAGCCTGGAGCCTTGAGCCTTGTGCCTCGAGCCTTGAGCCTTGAGCCATGAGCCTCGAGCCTTGAGCCTTGAGCCTTGAGCCTTGAGCCTTGAGCCTTGAGCCTTGAGCCTTGAGCCTTGAGCGTTGAGCCTTGAGCCTTGAGCCTTGAGCCTTGAGCCTTGAGCCTTGAGCCTTGAGCCATGAGCCATGAGCCATGAGCCTTGAGCCTTGAGCCTTGTGCCTTGAGCATTGAGCCTTGGCCTTGAGCCTTCGAGCCTGGAGCCTTAAGCCTGGAGCCTGGACCCTTGAGCCTCGAGCCTGGAGCCTTGAGCCTTAAGCCTTTTGACTGGAGTCCTGACCCTTGAGCCATGACTTGAGCCTTGATCCTTGATCCTTGAGCCTTGAACCTTGAGCCTTAAGCCTTGAGGCTTGAGCCTTGAACCTTGAGCCTTGAGCCTTGAGCCTTGAGCCTTGAGCCTTGAGCCTTGAGCCTTGAGCCTTGAGCCTGGAGCCTTGAGCCTTTTCCCTTGAGCCTTGAGCCTTGAGCCTTGAGCCTTGAGCCTTGAGCCTTGAGCCTGGAGCCTTGAGCCTTTTCCCTTGAGCCTTGAGCCTTGAGCCTTGAGCCTTGAGCCTTGAGCCTTAAGCCTTGAGCCTTGAGCCTTGAGCCTTGAGCCTTAAGCCTTTTGACTTGAGTCCTGACCCTTGAGCCATGACTTGAGCCTTGATCCTTGATCCTTGAGCCTTGAGCCTTGAGCCTTGAGCCTCAACCCTTGACCCTTTTGCCTTGAACCTTGAGCCTTGAGCCATGAGCCTTGAGCCTTGAGCCTTGAGCCTTGAGCCTTGAGCCTTGAGCCTTGAGCCTTCAGCCTTTAGCCTTTTTCCTTGAGCCTTCAGCCTTAAGCCTTGAGCCTTGAGCTTTGAGCCTTGAGCCTTGAGGCTTGAGCCTTGAGCCTTGAGCCTTAATCCTTTTGACTTGAGTCCTGACGCTTGAGCCATGACTTGAGCCTTGATCCTTGATCCTTGAGCCTTGAGCCTTGAGCCTTGAGCCTTGAGCCTTGAGCCTTGAGCCTTGAGCCTTGAGCCTTGAGCCTTGTGCCTTGAGCCTTGTGCCTTGAGCCTTGAGCATTGAGCCTTGAGCCTTGAGCCTTGAGCCTTGAGCCTTTTTCCTTGAACCTTGAGCCTTGAGCCTTGAGCCTTGAGCCTTGAGCCTTGAGCCTTGACCCTTGACCCTTGAGCCTTGAGCCGTGACTTGAGTTTTGATCCTTGAGCCTTGAGCCATGAACCTTGAGCCTTGAGCCTTGAGCCTTTTTCCATGAACCTTGAACCTTGAGCCTTAAGCCTTGAGCCTTGAGCCTTGAACTTTGACCCTTGACCCTTTAGCCTTGAACCTTGAGCCTTGAGCCTTGAGCCTTGAGCCTTGAGCCTTGAGCCTTGAGCCTTGAGCCTTGAGCCTTGAGCCTTGAGCCTTGAGCCTTGAGCCTTGAGCCTTGAGCCTTGAGCCTTTTTCCTTGAGCCTTCAGCCTTAAGCCTTGAGCCTTGAGCCTTGAGCCTTGAGCCTTTAGCCTTGAGCTATGACCCATGACCCTTGAGCATTGACCCTTGAGCCTTGATCCTTGAGCCTTGACCATGAAGCGTTGAGCGTTGAGTGTTGAGCGTTGAGTGTGGAGCCTTGAGCCTTGAGCGTCGAGCCTTGAGCCTGGAGCCTTAAGCCTTAAGCCTTAAGCCTTGATCATTGAGCCTTTAGCCTTTAGCCTTGAGCCTTGAGCCTGGAGCCTTAAGCCTTGAGCCTGGAGCCTTAAGCCTTGAGCCTTTAGCCTTGAGCCTTGAGCCTTGAGCCTTAAGCCTTGAGCCTTGAGCCTTGAGCCTTGAGCCTTGAGCTTTGAGCCTTGAGCCTTGAGCCGTGAGCGTTGAGCCTTGAGCCTTGAGCCTTGAGCCTTGAGCCTCGAGCCTTGATCCTTAAGCCTTGAGCCTGGACCCTGGAGCCTTGAGCGTCGAGCCTGGAGCCTGGAGCCTTGAGCCTTGAGCCTTCAACGTTGAGCCTGGAGCCTTGAGCCTTGTGCCTCGAGCCTTGAGCCTTGAGCCATGAGCCTCGAGCCTTGAGCCTTGAGCCTTGAGCCTTGAGCCTTGAGCCTTGAGCCTTGAGCCTTGAGCCTTGAGCCTTGAGCCTTGAGCCTTGAGCCTTGAGCGTTGAGCCTTGAGCCTTGAGCCTTGAGCCTTGAGCCTTGAGCCTTGAGCCTTGAGCCTTGAGCCATGAGCCATGAGCCATAAGCCTTGAGCCTTGAGCCTTGTGCCTTGAGCATTGAGCCTTGGCCTTGAGCCTTCGAGCCTGGAGCCTTAAGCCTGGAGCCTGGACCCTTGAGCCTCGAGCCTGGAGCCTTGAGCCTGGAGCCTTGAACCTTTGAGCCTGGAGCCTTGATCCTGGACCCTTGAGCCTCGAGCCATGAGCCTTGGGTCTTGAGCCTGGAGCCTAGAGCCTTTGATCCTGGAGCCTCGAGCCTCGAGCCACGAGTCTTTAGCCTTGAGCCTTGAGCCTTGAGCCTTGCGCCTTGAGACTTGAGCGTTGAGTGTTGAGCTTTCAGCATTGAGCCTTGAGCCTTGAGCCTTGAGCCGTGAGCGTTGAGCCTTGAGCCTTGAGCCGTGAGCGTTGAGCCTTGAGCCTTGAGCCTTGAGCCTTGATCCTTGTGCCTTGAGCCTTGAGCCTTTGAGCCTAGAGCCTTGAGCCTGGACCCTGGAGCCTTGAGCGTCGAGCCTGGAGCCTTGAGCCTTTGAGCCTTGAGCCCTAAGCCTGGAGCCTGGAGCCTTTAGCCTTGAGCCTTGCGCCTTGCGCCTTGAGCCTTGAGCCTTGAGCCTTGAGCCTTGAGCCTTCAACGTTGAGCCTTGAGCCTCGAGCCTTGAGCCTTGAGCCTCGAGCCTTGTCCCTTGAGCATTGAGCCTTGAGCCTTGAGCCTTGAGCCTTGAGCCTTGACCCTTGTGCCTTGAGCCTTGAGCCTTGAGCCTTGAGCCTTGGCCTTGAGCCTTCAAGCCTGGAGCCTTAAGCCTGGAGCCTGGACCCCTGAGCCTCGAGCCTGAAGCCTTGAGCCTGGAGTCTTGAGCCTTTGAGCCTGGAGCCTTTAGCCTGGACCCTTGAGCCTCGAGCCTCGAGCCATGAGCCATGAGCCTTGGGTCTTGAGCCTGGAGCCTTTGATCCTGGAGCCTCGAGCTCTAAGCCTCGAGCCTCAAGCCTCGAGCCACGTGCCTTTAGCCTTGAGCCTTGAGCCTGGAGCCTTGAGCCTTGCGCCTAGAGACTTGAGCGTTGACTGTTGAGCTTTCAGCATTGAGCCTTGAGCCTTGAGCCTTGACCCTTGAGCCTCGATTCTTTCCCTTGCGCCTTGACCTTGAGCCTTGCGCCTTAAGCCTTGAGCCTTGATCCTCTAGCCTTGAGACTTGAGCATTGCGCCTTGAGCCTTGAGCTATGATCTTTGAGCCTTAAAACTTTAGACTTAAGCCTTAACACTTGACTGTTGCGCCTTGAGCCTTGAGCCTTGAGCCTTGAGACTTGAGCCTTGAGCCCTGAGCCTTGAGCCTTGAGCCCTGAGCCTTGAGCCTTGAGCCTTGATCCTCTAGCCTTGATCCTTGAGTCTTGACCCTTGAGCATTGAGCATTGACCCTTGAGCGTTGACCCTTGCGCCTTGAGGCTTGAGCCTGGAGCCTTAAGGCTGGAGCCTGGAGCCTTGAGCCTTGAGCCCAGAGCGTTGATGCTTGAGCCTTGAACCTTGACCTTTGAGCCTTGAGCCTTGAGCCTTGAGCCTTGAGCCTTGAGCCTTGAGCCTTGAGCCTTGAGCCTTGAGCCTTGAGCGTGGAGCCTTGAGCCTTGCGCCTTGAGCCTTAAGCTTTGAGCCTTGAGCCTTGAGCCTTGAGCCTTGAGCCTTGAGCCTTGAGCCTTGAGCATTGAGCATTGATCCTTGACCCTTGAGCCTTGAGCCTTGAGCTTTGAGCCTTGAAACTTGAGCCTTGAGCCTTGACCCTAGAGCGTTGATGCTTGAGCCTTGAGCCTTGAGCCTTGAGCCTTGAGCCTTGAACCTTGAGCCTTGAGCCCGAACACCACTTCGGCCCGAACATCCCACTTTGGCCCGAACATCCCACTTCGGCCGGAACACCACTTCGGCCGAACATCCTTCTTCGGCCCGAACTCTTCAATATCCAAGATTGTGTGACAAAAGGTGCTATACTAAAACATTCTTAACATTCAGCTCGGGTGTCCGTTTCACGCCCACGAGTAACCAAAATAGCTGGCTCGTTCGTCGCTGCCAAGAACAAGTTCAGCCCGAACTCTTCACTGTTCCCGGCCCGAACTTCATTTTCGGCCCGGACTTCAACCTCGGCCAGAACTTCAACCTCGGCCCGAACTCCGACCTCGGCCAGAACTTCAACCTCGTCCCGAACATCATCCTCAGCCCGAACACCGAACTTCGGCCCGAACACCACTTCGGCCCGAACACCACTTCGGCCCGAACATCCCACTTCGGCCCGAACACCACTTCGGCCCGAACATCCCTCTTCGGCCCGAACTCTTCAATATCCAAGATTGTGTGACAAAAGGTGCTATACTAAAACATTCATAACTTTAAGCTCGGGTGTCCGTTTCACGCCCACGAGTAACCAAAATAGCTGGTTCATTCGTCATTGCGAAGAACAAGTTCGTCCCGAACTCTTCACTGTTCCCGGCCCGAACTTCATTTTCGGCCCGAACTTCAACATCGGCCCGAACTTCAACCTCGGCCCAAACTCCGACCTCGGCCCGAACTTCAACCTCGGCCCGAACATCATCCTCGGCCCGAACACCGAACTTCGGCCCGAACACCACTTCGGCCCGAACATCCCTCTTCGGCCCGAACTCTTCAATATCCAAGATTGTGTGACAAAAGGTGCTATACTAAAACATTCATCACTTTCAGCTCGGGTGTCCGTTTCACGCCCACGAGTAACTAAAATAGCTGGTTCGTTCGTCACTGCCAAGAACAAGTTCGGTCCGAACTCTTCACTGTTCCCGGCCCGAACTTCATTTTCGGCCCGAACTTCAACCTCGGCCCGAACTTCAACCTCGGCCCGAACTCCGACCTCGGCCCGAACTCCGACCTCGGCCCGAACATCATCCTCGGCCTGAACACCGAACTTCGGCCCGAACACCACTTCGGCCCGAACACCACTTCGGCCCGAACACCACTTCGGCCCGAACATCTCACTTCGGCCCGAACACCACTTCGGCCCGAACATCCCTCTTCGGCCCGAACTCTTCAATATCCAAGATTGTGTGACAAAAGGTGCTATACTAAAACATTCATAACTTTCAGCTCGGGTGTCCGTTTCACGCCCACGAGAAACCAAAATAGCTGGTTAGTTCGTCACTGCCCAGAACAAGTTCGGCCCGAACTCTTCACTGTTCCCGGCCCGAACTTCATTTTCAGCCCGAACTTCCACCTCGGCCCAAACTTCAACCTCGGCCCGAACTCCGACCTCGGCCCGAACTTCAACCTCGGCCCGAACATCATCCTCGGCCCGAACACCGAACTTCGGCCCGAACACCACTTCGGCCCGAACATCACTTCGGCACGAACATCCCACTTCGGCCCGAACACCACTTCGGCCCGAACATCCTTCTTCGGCCCGAACTCTTCAATATCCAAGATTGTGTGACAAAAGGTGCTATACTAAAACATTAATAACTTTCAGCTCGGGTGTCCGTTTCACGCCCACGAGTAACCAAAATAGCTGGTTCGTTCGTCACTGCAAAGAACAAGTTCGGCCCGAACTCTTCACTGTTCCCGGCCCGAACTTCATTTTCGGCCCGAACTTCAACCTCAGCCTGAACTGCAACCTCGGCCCGAACTCCGACCTCGGCCCGAACTTCAACCTCGGCCCGAACATCATCCTCGGCCTGAACACCGAACTTCGGCCCGAACACCACTTCGGCCCGAACACCACTTCGGCCCGAACACCACTTCGGCCGAACATCCCTCTTCGGCCCGAACTCTTCAATATCCAAGATTGTGTGACAAATGGTGCTATACTAAAACATTCATAACTTTCAGCTCGGGTGTCCGTTTCACGCCCACGAGTAACCAAAATAGATGGTTCGTTCGTCGCTGCCAAGAACAAGTTCGGCCTGAACTCTTCACTGTTCCCGGCCCGAACTTCATTTTCGGCCCGAACTTCAACCTCGGCCCGAACTTCAACCTCGGCCCGAACTTCAACCTCGTCCCGAACATCATCCTCGGCCCGAACACCGAACTTCGGCCCGAACACCACTTCGGCCCGAACATCCAATTTCGGCTCGAACACCACTTCGGCCCGAACATCCCTCTTCGGTCCGAACTCTTCAATATCCAAGATTGTGTGACAAAAGGTGCTATACTAAAACATTCATATCTTTCAGCTCGGGTGTCCGTTTCACGCCCACGAGTAACCAAAATAGCTGGTTCGTTCGTCACTGCCAAGAACAAGTTCGGCCCGAACTCTTTACTGTTCCCGGCCCGAACTTCATTTTCGGCCCGAACTTCAACCTCGGCCCGAACTTCAACCTCGGCCCGAACTCCGACCTCGGCCTGAACTTCAACCTCGGCCCGAACATCATCCTCGGCCCGAACATCGAACTTCGGCCCGAACACCACTTCGGCCCGAACACCACTTCGGCCCGAACATCCCACTTCGGCCCGAACACCATTTCGGCCGAACATCCCTCTTCGGCCCGAACTCTTCAATATCCAAGATTGTGTGACAAAAGGTGCTATACTAAAACATTCATAACTTTCAGCTCGGGTGTCCGTTTCACGCCCACGAGTAACCAAAATAGCTGGTTCGTTCGTCGCTGCCAAGAACAAGTTCGGCCCTAACTCTTCACTGTTCCCGGCCCGAACTTCATTTTCGGCCCGAAATTCAACCTCGGCCCGAACTTCAAACTCGGCCCGAACTCCGACCTCGGCCCAAACTTCAACCTCGGCCCGAACTTCAACCTCGGCCCGAACATCATCCTCGGCCCGAACACCGAACTTCAGCCCGAACACCACTAGGCCCGAACACCACTTCGGCCCGAACATCCCACTTCGGCCCGAACATCCCACTTCGGCCCGAACACCACTTCGGCCCGAACATCCCTCTTCGGCCCGAACTCTTCAATATCCAAGATTGTGTGACAAAAGTTGCTATACTAAAACATTCATAACTTTCAGCTCGGGTGTCCGTTTCACGCCCACGAGTAACCATAATAGCTGGTTCGTTCGTCACTGCCAAGAACAAGTTCGGCCAGAACTCTTCACTGTTCCCGGCCCGAACTTCATTTTCGGCCCGAACTTCAACCTCGGCCCGAACTCCGACCTCGGCCCGAACTCCAACCTCGGCCCGAACATCATCCTCGGCCCGAACACCGAACTTCGGCCCGAACACCACTTCGGCCCGAACTTCCCACTTCGGCCCGAACATCCCTCTTCGGCCCGAACTCTTCAATATCCAAGATTGTGTGACAAAAGGTGCTATACTAAAACATTAATAACTTTCAGCTCGGGTGTCCGTTTCACGCCCACGAGTAACCAAAATAGCTGGTTCGTTCGTCACTGCCAAGAACAAGTTCGGCCCGAACTCTTCACTGTTCCCGGCCCGAACTTCATTTTCGGCCCGAACTTCAACCTCGGCCCGAACTGCAACCTCGGCCCGAACTCCGACCTCGGCCCGAACTTAAACCTCGGCCTGAACATCATCCTCGGCCCGAACACCGAACTTCGGCCCGAACACCACTTCGGCCCGAACACTACTTCGGCCCGAACACCACTTCGGCCCGACCATCCCACTTCGGCCCGAACACCACTTCGGCCGAACAACCCTCTTCGGCCCGAACTCTTCAATATCCAAGATTGTGTGACAAAAGGTGCTATACTAAAACATTCATAACTTTCAGCTCGGGTGTCCGTTTCACGCCCACGAGTAACCAAAATAGCTGGTTCGTTCGTCACTTCCAAGAACAAGTTCGGCCCGAACTCTTCACTGTTCCCGGCCCGAACTTCATTTTCGGCCCGAACTTCAACCTCGGCCCGAACTCCGACCTCGGCCCGAACTTCAACCTCGGCCCGAACATCATCCTCGGCCCGAACACCGAACTTCGGCCCGAACACCACTTCGGCCCGAACACCACTTCGGCCCGAACATCCCACTTCGGCCCGAACACCAATTCGGCCCGAACATCCCACTTCGGCCCGAACACCACTTCGGCCCGAACATCCCTCTTCGGCCCGAACTCTTCTATATCCAAGATTGTGTGACAAAATGTGCTATACTAAAACATTCAAAACTTTCAGCTCGGGTGTCCGTTTCACGCCCACGAGTAACCAAATAAGCTGGTTCCTTCGTCACTGCCAAGAACAAGTTTGGCCCGAACTCTTCACTGTTCCCGGCCCGAACTTCATTTTCGGCCCGAACTTCAACCTCGGCCCGAACTTCAACCTCGGCCCGAACTTCAACCTCGGCCCTAGCATCATCCTCGGCCTGAACATCGAACTTCGGCCCGAACACCACTTCGGCCCGAACACCACTCCGGCCCGAACATCCCACTTCGGCCCGAACATCCCTCTTCGGCCCAAACTCTTCAATATCCAAGATTGTGTGACAAAAGGTGCTATACTAAAACATTCATAACTTTCAGCTCGGGTGTCCGTTTCACGCCCACGAGTAACCAAAATAGCTGGTTCGTTCGTCACTTCCAAGAACAAGTTCGGCCCGAACTCTTCACTGTTCCCGGCCCGAACTTCATGTCGGCCCGAACTTCAACCTCGGCCCGAACTCCGACCTCGGCCCGAACTTCAACCTCGGCCCGAACATCATCCTCGGCCCGAACACCGAACTTCGGCCTGAACACCACTTCGGCCGGAACACCACTTCGGCCCGAACATCCCACTTCGGCCCGAACACCACTTCGGCCCGAACATCCCTCTTCGGCCCGAACTCTTCAATATCCAAGATTGTGTGACAAAAGGTGCTATACTAAAACATTCATAACTTTCAGCTCAGGTGTCCGTTTCACGCCCACGAGTAACCAAAATAGCTGGTTCGTTCGTCACTTCCAAGAACAAGTTCGGCCCGAACTCTTCACTGTTCCCGACCCGAACTTCATTTTCGGCCCGAACTTCAACCTCGGCCCGAACTTCAACCTCGGCCCGAACTCCAACCTCGACCCGAACTTCAACCTCGGCCCGAACATCATCCTCGGCCTGAACATCGAACTTCGGCCCGAACACCACTTCGGCCCGAACACCACTCCGGCCCGAACATCCCACTTCGGCCCGAACATCCCTCTTCGGCCCGAACTCTTCAATATCCAAGATTGTGTGACAAAAGGTGCTATACTAAAACATTAATAACTTTCAGCTCGGGTGTCCGTTTCACGCCCACGAGTAACCAAAATAGATGGTTCGTTCGTCACTGCCAAGAACAAGTTCGGCCCGAACTCTTCACTGTTCCCGACCCGAACTTCATTCTCGGCCCGAACTTCAACCTCGGCCCGAAATTCAACCTCGGCCCGAACTCCGACCTCGGCCCGAACTTCAACCTTGGCCCGAACATCATCCTCGGCCCGAACACCGAACTTCAGCCCGAACACCACTAGGCCCGAACACCACTTCGGCCCGAACATCCCACTTCGGCCGAACACCACTTCGACCCGAACATCCCTCTTCGGCCCGAACTCTTCAATATCCAAGATTGTGTGACAAAAGGTGCTATACTAAAACATTCATAACTTTCAGCTCGGGTGTCCGTTTCACGCCCAGGAGTAACCAAAATAGCTGGTTCGTTCATCACTGCCAAGAACAAGTTCAGCCCGAACTCTTCACTGTTCCCTGCCCGAACTTCATTTTCGGCCCGAACTTCAACCTCGGCCCGAACTTCAACCTCGGCCCGAACTTCATCCTCGTCCCGAACTTCAACCTCGGCCCGAACACCGAACTTCGGCCCGAACACCACTTCGGCCCGAACATCCCACTTCGGCCCGAACACCACTTCGGCCCGAACATCCCTCTTCGGCCCGAACTCTTCAATATCCAAGATTGTGTGACAAAAGGTGTTATACTAAAACATTCATAACTTTCAGCTCGGGTGTCCGTTTCACGCCCACGGGTAACCAAAATAGCTGGTTCGTTCGTCGCTGCCAAGACCAAGTTCGGCCCGAACTCTTCACTGTTCCCGGCCCGAACTTCATTTTCGGCCCGAACTTCAACCTCGGCCAGAACTTCAACCTCGGCCCGAAATCCGACCTCGGCCCGAACTTCAACATCGGACCGAACATCATCCTCGGCCCGAACACCGAACTTCGGCCCGAACACCACTTCGGCCCGAACATCCCACTTCGGCCCGAACATCCCTCTTCGGCCCGAACTCTTCAATATCCAAGATTGTGTGACAAAAGGTGCTATACTAAAACATTAATAACTTTCAGCTCGGGTGTCCGTTTCACGCCCACGAGTAACCAAAATAGCTGGTTCGTCACTGCCAAGAACAAGTTCGGCCCGAACTCTTCACTGTTCCCGGCCCGAACTTCATTTTCGGCCCGAACTTCAACGTCGGCCCGAACTGCAACCTCGGCCCGAACTCCGACCTCGGCCCGAACTTCAACCTCGGCCCGAACATCATCCTCGGCCTGAACACCGAACTTCGGCCCGAAGACCACTTCGACCCGAACACCACTTCGGCCCGAACATCCCACTTCAGCCCGAACACCACTTCGGCCCGAACATCCCTCTTCGGCCCGAACTCCTCAATATCCAAGATTGTGTGACAAAAGGTGCTATACTAAAACATTCATAACTTTCAGCTCGGGTGTCCGTTTCACGCCCACGAGTAACCAAAATAGCTGGTTCATTCATCGCTGCCAAGAACAAGTTCGGCCCGAACTCTTCACTGTTCCCGGCCCGAACTTCATTTTCGGCCCGAACTCTTCACTGTTCCCAGCCCGAACTTCATTTTCGGCCCGAACTTCAACCTCGGCCCGAACTTCAACCTCGGCCCGAACATCATCCTCGGCCCGAACACCGAACTTCGGCCCGAACACCACTTCGGCCCGAACATCCCACTTCGGCCCGAACACCACTTCGGCCCGAACACCACTTCGGCCCGAACATCCCTCTTCGGCCCGAACACTTCAATATCCAAGATTGTGTGACAAAAGGTGCTATACTAAAACATTCATAACTTTAAGCTCAGGTGTCCGTTTCACGCCCACGAGTAACCAAAATAGCTGGTTCGTTCGTCACTTCCAAGAACAAGTTCGGCCCGAACTCTTCACTGTTCCCGGCCCGAACTTCATTTTCGGCCCGAACTTCAACCTCGGCCCGAACTTCAACCTCGGCCCGAACTCCAACCTCGACCCGAACTTCAACCTCGGCCCGAACATCATCCTCGGCCTGAACATCGAACTTCGGCCCGAACACCACTTCGGCCCGAACACCACTCCGGCCCGAACATCCCACTTCGGCCCGAACATCCCTCTTCGGCCCGAACTCTTCAATATCCAAGATTGTGTGACAAAAGGTGCTATACTAAAACATTCATAACTTTCAGCTCGGGTGTCCGTTTCACGCCCACGAGTAACCAAAATAGCTGGTTCGTTCGTCACTGCCAAGAACAAGTTCGGCCCGAACTCTTCACTGTTCCCGGCCCGAACTTCATTTTCGGCCCGAACTTCAACCTCGGCCCGAACTTCAACCTCGGCCCGAACTCCGACCTCGGCCCGAACTTCAACGTCGGCCCGAACATCATCCTCGACGCGAACACCGAACTTCGGCCCGAACACCACTTCGGCCCGAACACCACTTCGGCCCGAACATCCCACTTCGGCCCGAACACCACTTCGGCCCGGACATCCCTCTTCGGCCCGAACTCTTCAATATCCAAGATTGTGTGACAAAAGGTGCTATACTAAAACATTAATAACTTTCAGCTCGGGTGTCCGTTTCACGCCCACGAGTAACCAAAATAGATGGTTCGTTCGTCACTGCCAAGAACAAGTTCGGCCCGAACTCTTCACTGTTCCCGACCCGAACTTCATTCTCGGCCCGAACTTCAACCTCGGCCCGAAATTCAACCTCGGCCCGAACTCCGACCTCGGCCCGAACTTCAACCTCGGCCCGAACATCATCCTCGGCCCGAACACCGAACTTCAGCCCGAACACCACTAGGCCCGAACACCACTTCGGCCCGAACATCCCACTTCGGCCCGAACACCACTTCGGCCCGAACATCCCTCTTCGGCCCGAACTCTTCAATATCCAAGATTGTGTGACAAAAGGTGCTATACTAAAACATTCATAACTTTCAGCTCGGGTGTCCGTTTCACGCCCAGGAGTAACCAAAATAGTTGGTTCGTTCGTCACTGCCAAGAACAAGTTCAGCCCGAACTCTTCACTGTTCCCGGCCCGAACTTCATTTTCGGCCCGAACTTCAACCTCGGCCCGAACTTCAACCTCGGCCCGAACTTCAACCTCGGCCCGAACTTCAACCTCGGCCCGAACTTCAACATCGGACCGAACATCATCCTCGGCCCGAACACCGAACTTCGGCCTGAACACCACTTCGGCCCGAACACCACTTCGGCCCGAACATCCCACTTCGGCCCGAACACCACTTCGGCCCGAACATCCCTCTTCGGCCCGAACTCTTCAATATCCAAGATTGTGTGACAAAAGGTGCTATACTAAAACATTAATAACTTTCAGCTCGGGTGTCCGTTTCACGCCCACGAGTAACCAAAATAGCTGGTTCGTCACTGCCAAGAACAAGTTCGGCCCGAACTCTTCACTGTTCCCGGCCCGAACTTCATTTTCGGCCCGAACTTCAACCTCGGCCCGAACTGCAACCTCGGCCCGAACTCCGACCTCGGCCCGAACTTCAACCTCGGCCCGAACATCATCCTCGGCCTGAACACCGAACTTCGGCCCGAAGACCACTTCGACCCGAACACCACTTCGGCCCGAACATCCCACTTCGGCCCGAACACCACTTCGGCCCGGACATCCCTCTTCGGCCCGAACTCTTCAATATCCAAGATTGTGTGACAAAAGGTGCTATACTAAAACATTAATAACTTTCAGCTCGGGTGTCCGTTTCACGCCCACGAGTAACCAAAATAGATGGTTCGTTCGTCACTGCCAAGAACAAGTTCGGCCCGAACTCTTCACTGTTCCCGACCCGAACTTCATTCTCGGCCCGAACTTCAACCTCGGCCCGAAATTCAACCTCGGCCCGAACTCCGACCTCGGCCCGAACTTCAACCTCGGCCCGAACATCATCCTCGGCCCGAACACCGAACTTCAGCCCGAACACCACTAGGCCCGAACACCACTTCGGCCCGAACATCCCACTTCGGCCCGAACACCACTTCGGCCCGAACATCCCTCTTCGGCCCGAAATCTTCAATATCCAAGATTGTGTGACAAAAGGTGCTATACTAAAACATTCATAACTTTCAGCTCGGGTGTCCGTTTCACGCCCAGGAGTAACCAAAATAGCTGGTTCGTTCGTCACTGCCAAGAACAAGTTCAGCCCGAACTCTTCACTGTTCCCGTCCCGAACTTCATTTTCGGCCCGAACTTCAACCTCGGCCCGAACTTCAACCTCGGCCCGAACTTCAACCTCGGCCCGAACTTCAACCTCGGCCCGAACTTCAACATCGGACCGGACATCATCCTCGGCCCGAACACCGAACTTCGGCCTGAACACCACTTCGGCCCGAACACCACTTCGGCCCGAACATCCCACTTCGGCCCGAACACCACTTCGGCCCGAACATCCCTCTTCGGCCCGAACTCTTCAATATCCAAGATTGTGTGACAAAAGGTGCTATACTAAAACATTAATAACTTTCAGCTCGGGTGTCCGTTTCACGCCCACGAGTAACCAAAATAGCTGGTTCGTCACTGCCAAGAACAAGTTCGGCCCGAACTCTTCACTGTTCCCGGCCCGAACTTCATTTTCGGCCCGAACTTCAACCTCGGCCCGAACTGCAACCTCGGCCCGAACTCCGACCTCGGCCCGAACTTCAACCTCGGCCCGAACATCATCCTCGGCCTGAACACCGAACTTCGGCCCGAAGACCACTTCGACCCGAACACCACTTCGGCCCGAACATCCCACTTCAGCCCGAACACCACTTCGGCCCGAACATCCCTCTTCGGCCCGAACTCCTCAATATCCAAGATTGTGTGACAAAAGGTGCTATACTAAAACATTCATAACTTTCAGCTCGGGTGTCCGTTTCACGCCCACGAGTAACCAAAATAGCTGGTTCATTCATCGCTGCCAAGAACAAGTTCGGCCCGAACTCTTCACTGTTCCCGGCCCGAACTTCATTTTCGGCCCGAACTCTTCACTGTTCCCGGCCCGAACTTCATTTTCGGCCCGAACTTCAACCTCGGCCCGAACTTCATCCTTGGCCCGAACACCGAACTTCGGCCCGAACACCACTTCGGCCCGAACATCCCACTTCGGCCCGAACACCACTTCGGCCCGAACACCACTTCGGCCCGAACATCCCTCTTCGGCCCGAACACTTCAATATCCAAGATTGTGTGACAAAAGGTGCTATACTAAAACATTCATAACTTTCAGCTCAGGTGTCCGTTTCACGCCCACGAGTAACCAAAATAGCTGGTTCGTTCGTCACTTCCAAGAACAAGTTCGGCCCGAACTCTTCACTGTTCCCGGCCCGAACTTCATTTTCGGCCTGAACTTCAACCTCGGCCCGAACATCAACCTCGGCCCGAACTCCAACCTCGACCCGGACTTCAACCTCGGCCCGAACATCATCCTCGGCCTGAACATCAAACTTCGTCCCGAACACCACTTCGGCCCGAACACCACTCCGGCCCGAACATCCCTCTTCGGCCCGAACATCCCTCTTCGGCCCGAACTTTTCAATATCCAAGATTGTGTGACAAAAGGTGCTATACTAAAACATTCATAACTTTCAGCTCGGGTGTCCGTTTCACGCCCACGAGTAACCAAAATAGCGGGTTCGTTCGTCACTGCCAAGAACAAGTTCGGCCCGAACTCTTCACTGTTCCCGGCCCGAACTTCATTTTCGGCCCGAACTTCAACCTCGGCCCGAACTTCAACCTCGGCCCGAACTCCGACCTCGGCCCGAACTTCAACGTCGGCCCGAACATCATCCTCGGCGCGAACACCGAACTTCGGCCCGAACACCACTTCGGCCCGAACACCACTTCGGCCCGAACATCCCACTTCGGCCCGAACACCACTTCGGCCCGAACATCCCTCTTCGGCCCGAACTCTTCAATATCCAAGATTGTGTGACAAAAGGTGCTATACTAAAACATTAATAACTTTCAGCTCGGGTGTCCGTTTCACGCCCACGAGTAACCAAAATAGATGGTTCGTTCGTCACTGCCAAGAACAAGTTCGGCCCGAATTCTTCACTGTTCCCGACCCGAACTTCATTCTCGGCCCGAACTTCAACCTCGGCCCGAAATTCAACCTCGGCCCGAACTCCGACCTCGGCCCGAACTTCAACCTCGGCCCGAACATCATCCTCGGCCCGAACACCGAACTTCGGCCCGAACACCACTTCGGCCCGAACATCCCACTTCGGCCCGAACACCACTTCGGCCCGAACACCACTTCGGCCCGAACATCCCTCTTCGGCCCGAACACTTCAATATCCAAGATTGTGTGACAAAAGGTGCTATACTAAAACATTCATAACTTTCAGCTCAGGTGTCCGTTTCACGCCCACGAGTAACCAAAATAGCTGGTTCGTTCGTCACTTCCAAGAACAAGTTCGGCCCGAACTCTTCACTGTTCCCGGCCCGAACTTCATTTTCGGCCCGAACTTCAACCTCGGCCCGAACTTCAACCTCGGCCCGAACTCCAACCTCGACCCGAACTTCAACCTCGGCCCGAACATCATCCTCGGCCTGAACATCGAACTTCGGCCCGAACACCACTTCGGCCCGAACACCACTCCGGCCCGAACATCCCACTTCGGCCCGAACATCCCTCTTCGGCCCGAACTCTTCAATATCCAAGATTGTGTGACAAAAGGTGCTATACTAAAACATTCATAACTTTCAGCTCGGGTGTCCGTTTCACGCCCACGAGTAACAAAAATAGCTGGTTCGTTCGTCACTGCCAAGAACAAGTTCGGCCCGAACTCTTCACTGTTCCCGGCCCGAACTTCATTTTCGGCCCGAACTTCAACCTCGGCCCGAACTCCGACCTCGGCCCGAACTTCAACGCTGGCCCGAACATCATCCTCGACGCGAACACCGAACTTCGGCCCGAACACCACTTCGGCCCGAACACCACTTCGGCCCGAACATCCCACTTCGGCCCGAACACCACTTCGGCCCGAACATCCCTCTTCGGCCCGAACTCTTCAATATCCAAGATTGTGTGACAAAAGGTGCTATACTAAAACATTAATAACTTTCAGCTCGGGTGTCCGTTTCACGCCCACGAGTAACCAAAATAGATGGTTCGTTCGTCACTGCCAAGAACAAGTTCGGCCCGAACTCTTCACTGTTCCCGACCCGAACTTCATTCTCGGCCCGAACTTCAACCTCGGCCCGAAATTCAACCTCGGCCCGAACTCCGACCTCGGCCCGAACTTCAACCTCGGCCCGAACATCATCCTCGGCCCGAACACCGAACTTCAGCCCGAACACCACTAGGCCCGAACACCACTTCGGCCCGAACATCCCACTTCGGCCCGAACACCACTTCGGCCCGAACATCCTTCTTCGGCCCGAACTCTTCAATATCCAAGATTGTGTGACAAAAGGTGCTATACTAAAACATTCATAACTTTCAGCTCGGGTGTCCGTTTCACGCCCAGGAGTAAGCAAAATAGCTGGTTCGTTCGTCACTGCCAAGAACAAGTTCAGCCCGAACTCTTCACTGTTCCCGGCCCGAACTTCATTTTCGGCCCGAACTTCAACCTCGGCCCGAACTTCAACCTCGGCCCGAACTTCAACCTCGTCCCGAACTTCGACCTCGGCCCGAACTTCAACCTCGGCCCGAACACCGAACTTCGGCCCGAACACCACTTCGGCCCGAACATCCCACTTCGGCCCGAACACCACTTCGGCCCGAACATCCCTCTTCGGCCCGAACTCTTCAATATTCAAGATTGTGTGACAAAAGGTGTTATACTAAAACATTCATAACTTTCAGCTCGGGTGTCCGTTTCACGCCCACGGGTAACCAAAATAGCTGGTTCGTTCGTCGCTGCCAAGACCAAGTTCGGCCCGAACTCTTCACTGTTCCCGGCCCGAACTTCATTTTCGGCCCGAACTTCAACCTCGTCCAGAACTTCAACCTCGGCCCGAACTCCGACCTCGGCCCGAACTTCAACCTCGGACCGAACATCATCCTCGGCCCGAACACCGAACTTCGGCCCGAACACCACTTCGGCCCGAACACCACTTCGGCCCGAACATCCCACTTCGGCCCGAACACCACTTCGGCCCGAACATCCCTCTTCGGCCCGAACTCTTCAATATCCAAGATTGTGTGACAAAAGGTGCTATACTAAAACATTAATAACTTTCAGCTCGGGTGTCCGTTTCACGCCCACGAGTAACCAAAATAGCTGGTTCGTCACTGCCAAGAGCAAGTTCGGCCCGAACTCTTCACTGTTCCCGGCCCGAACTTCATTTTCGGCCCGAACTTCAACCTCGGCCCGAACTGCAACCTCGGCCCGAACTCCGACCTCGGCCCGAACTTCAACCTCGGCCCGAACATCATCCTCGGCCCGAACACCGAACTTCGGCCCGAAGACCACTTCGACCCGAACACCACTTCGGCCCGAACATCCCACTTCAGCCCGAACACCACTTCGGCCCGAACATCCCTCTTCGGCCCGAACTCCTCAATATCCAAGATTGTGTGACAAAAGGTGCTATACTAAAACATTCATAACTTTCAGCTCGGGTGTCCGTTTCACGCCCACGAGTAACCAAAATAGCTGGTTCATTCGTCGCTGCCAAGAACAAGTTCGGCCCGAACTCTTCACTGTTCCCGGCCCGAACTTCATTTTCGGCCCGAACTCTTCACTGTTCCCGGCCCGAACTTCATTTTCGGCCCGAACTTCAACCTCGGCCCGAACTTCAACCTCGGCCCGAACATCATCCTCGGCCCGAACATCGAACTTCGGCCCGAACACCACTTCGGCCCGAACATCCCACTTCGGCCCGAACACCACTTTGGCCGGAACACCACTTCGGCCCGAACATCCCTCTTCGGCCCGAACACTTCAATATCCAAGATTGTGTGACAAAAGGTGCTATACTAAAACATTTATAACTTTCAGCTCGGGTGTCCGTTTCACGCCCACGAGTAACCAAAATAGCTGGTTCGTTCGTCACTGCCAAGAACAAGTTCGGCCCGAACTCTTCACTGTTCCCGGCCCGAACTTCATTTTCGGCCCGAACTTCAACCTCGGCCCGAACTGCAACCTCGCCCGAACTCCGACCTCGGCCCGAACTTCAACCTCGGCCGAACATCATCCTCGGCCCGAACACCGAACTTCGGCCCGAACACCACTTCGGCCCGAACACCACTTCGGCCCGAACATCCCACTTCGGCCCGAACACCACTTCGGCCGAACATCCCTCTTCGGCCCGAACTCTTCAATATCCAAGATTGTGTGACAAAAGGTGCTATACTAAAACATTCATAACTTTCAGCTCGGGTGTCCGTTTCACGCCCACGAGTAACCAAAATAGCTGGTTCATTCGTCGCTGCCAAGAACAAGTTCGGCCCGAACTCTTCACTGTTCTCGGCCCGAACTTCATTTTCGGCCCGAACTTCAACCTCGGCCCGAACTCCGACCTCGGCCCGAACTTCAACCTCGTCCCGAACATCATCCTCGGCCCGAACACCGAACTTCGGCCCGAACACCACTTCGGCCTGAACATCCCACTTCGGCCCGAACACCACTTTGGCCTGAACATCCCTCTTCGGCCCGAACTCTTCAATATCCAAGATTATGTGACAAAAGTTGCTATACTAAAACATTTATAACTTTCAGCTCGAGTGTCCGTTTCACGCCCACGAGTAACCAAAATAGCTGGTTCGTTCGTCGCTGCCAAGAACAAGTTCGGCCCGAACTCTTCACTGTTCCCGGCCCGAACTTCATTTTCGGCCCGAACTTCAACCTCGGCCAGAACTTCAACCTCGGCCCGAACTCCGACCTCGGCCCGAACTTCAACCTCGGACCGAACATCATCCTCGGCCCGAACACCGAACTTCGGCCCGAACACCATTTCGGCCCGAACACCACTTCGGCCCGAACATCCCACTTCGGCCCGAACACCACTTCGGCCCGAACATCCCTCTTCGGCCCGAACTCTTCAATATCCAAGATTGTGTGACAAAAGGTGCTATACTAAAACATTAATAACTTTCAGCTCGGGTGTCCGTTTCACGCCCACGAGTAACCAAAATAGCTGGTTCGTCACTGCCAAGAACAAGTTCGGCCCGAACTCTTCACTGTTCCCGGCCCGAACTTCATTTTCGGCCCGAACTTCAACCTCGGCCCGAACTGCAACCTCGGCCCGAACTCCGACCTCGGCCCGAACTTCAACCTCGGCCCGAACATCATCCTCGGCCCGAACACCGAACTTCGGCCCGAAGACCACTTCGACCCGAACACCACTTCGGCCCTAACATCCCACTTCAGCCCGAACACCACTTCGGCCCGAACATCCCTCTTCGGCCCGAGTAACCAAAATAGCTGGTTCGTTCGTCACTTCCAAGAACAAGTTCGGCCCGAACTCTTCACTGTTCCCGGCCCGAACTTCATTTTCGGCCCGAACTTCAACCTCGGCCCGAACTTCAACCTCGGCCCGAACTCCGACCTCACCCGAACTTCAACCTCGGCCCGAACATCATCCTCGGCCTGAACATCGAACTTCGGCCCGAACACCACTTCGGCCCGAACACCACTCCGGCCCGAACAACCCACTTCGGCCCGAACATCCCTCTTCGGCCCGAACTCTTCAATATCCAAGATTGTGTGACAAAAGGTGCTATACTAAAACATTCATAACTTTCAGCTCGGGTGTCCGTTTCACGCCCACGAGTAACCAAAATAGCTGGTTCGTTCGTCACTGCCAAGAACAAGTTCGGCCCGAACTCTTCACTGTTCCCGGCCCGAACTTCATTTTCGGCCCGAACTTCAACCTCGGCCCGAACTCCGACCTCGGCCCGAACTTCAACGTCGGCCCGAACATCATCCTCGGCGCGAACACCGAACTTCGGCCCGAACACCACTTCGGCCCGAACACCACTTCGGCCCGAACATCCCATTTCGGCCCGAACACCACTTCGGCCCGAACATCCCTCTTCGGCCCGAACTCTTCAATATCCAAGATTGTGTGACAAAAGGTGCTATACTAAAACATTAATAACTTTCAGCTCGGGTGTCCGTTTCACGCCCACGAGTAACCAAAATAGATGGTTCGTTCGTCACTGCCAAGAACAAGTTCGGCCCGAACTCTTCACTGTTCCCGACCCGAACTTCATTCTCGGCCCGAACTTCAACCTCGGCCCGAAATTCAACCTCGGCCCGAACTCCGACCTCGGCCCGAACTTCAACCTCGGCCCGAACATCATCCTCGGCCCGAACACCACTAGGCCCGAACACCACTTCGGCCCGAACATCCCACTTCGGCCCGAACACCACTTCGGCCCGAACATCCCTCTTCGGCCCGAACTCTTCAATATCCAAGATTGTGTGACAAAAGGTGCTATACTAAAACATTCATAACTTTCAGCTCGGGTGTCCGTTTCACGCCCAGGAGTAACCAAAATAGCTGGTTCGTTCGTCACTGCCAAGAACAAGTTCAGCCCGAACTCTTCACTGTTCCCGGCCCGAACTTCATTTTCGGCCCGAACTTCAACCTCGGCCCGAACTTCAACCTCGGCCCGAACTTCAACCTCGTCCCGAACTTCGACCTCGGCCCGAACTTCAACCTCTGCCCGAACACCGAACTTCGGCCCGAACACCACTTCGGCCCGAACATCCCACTTCGGCCCGAACACCACTTCGGCCCGAACATACCTCTTCGGCCCGAACTCTTCAATATCCAAGATTGTGTGACAAAAGGTGTTATACTAAAACATTCATAACTTTCAGCTCGGGTGTCCGTTTCACGCCCACGGGTAACCAAAATAGCTGGTTCGTTCGTCGCTGCCAAGACCAAGTTCGGCCCGAACTCTTCACTGTTCCCGGCCCGAACTTCATTTTCAGCCCGCACTTCAACCTCGGCCAGAACTTCAACCTCGGCCCGAACTCCGACCTCGGCCCGAACTTCAACCTCGGACCGAACATCATCCTCGGCCCGAACACCGAACTTCGGCCCGAACACCACTTCGGCCCGAACATCCCACTTCGGCCCGAACACCACTTCGGCCCGAACATCCCTCTTCGGCCCGAACTCTTCAATATCCAAGATTGTGTGACAAAAGGTGCTATACTAAAACATTAATAACTTTCAGCTCGGGTGTCCTTTTCACGCCCACGAGTAACCAAAATAGCTGGTTCGTCACTGCGAAGAACAAATTCGGCCCGAACTCTTCACTGTTCCCGGCCCGAACTTCATTTTCGGCCCGAACTTCAACCTCGGCCCGAACTGCAACCTCGGCCCGAACTCCGACCTCGGCCCGAACTTCAACCTCGGCCCGAACATCATCCTCGGCCCGAACACCGAACTTCGGCCCGAAGACCACTTCGACCCGAACACCACTTCGGCCCGAACATCCCACTTCAGCCCGAACACCACTTCGGCCCGAACATCCCTCTTCGGCCCGAACTCCTCAATATCCAAGATTGTGTGACAAAAGGTGCTATACTAAAACATTCATAACTTTCAGCTCGGGTGTCCGTTTCACGCCCACGAGTAACCAAAATAGCTGGTTCATTCGTCGCTGCCAAGAACAAGTTCGGCCCGAACTCTTCACTGTTCCCGGCCCGAACTTCATTTTCGGCCCGAACTCTTCACTGTTCCCGGCCCGAACTTCAACCTCGGCCCGAACTTCAACCTCGGCCCGAACATCATCCTCGGCCCGAACACCGAACTTCGGCCCGAACACCACTTCGGCCCGAACATCGCACTTCGGCCCGAACACCACTTCGGCCCGAACACCACTTCGGCCCGAACATCCCTCTTCGGCCCGAACACTTCAATATCCAAGATTGTGTGACAAAAGGTGCTATACTAAAACATTTATACCTTTCAGCTCGGGTGTCCGTTTCACGCCCACGAGTAACCAAAATAGCTGGTTCGTTCGTCACTGCCAAGAACAACTTCGGCCCGAACACCACTTCGGCCCGAACATCCCACTTCGGCCCGAACACCACTTCGGCCCGAACATCCCTCTTCGGCCCGAACTCTTCAATATCCAAGATTGTGTGACAAAAGGTGCTATACTAAAACATTAATAACTTTCAGCTCGGGTGTCCGTTTCACGCCCACGAGTAACCAAAATAGGTGGTTCGTCACTGCCAAGAACAAGTTCGGCCCGAACTCTTCACTGTTCCCGGCCCGAACTTCATTTTCGGCCCGAACTTCAACCTCGGCCCGAACTGCAACCTCGGCCCGAACTCCGACCTCGGCCCGAACTTCAACCTCGGCCCGAGCATCATCCTCGGCCCGAACACCGAACTTCGGCCCGAAGACCACTTCGACCCGAACACCACTTCGGCCCGAACATCCCACTTCAGCCCGAACACCACTTCGGCCCGAACATCCCTCTTCGGCCCGAGTAACCAAAATAGCTGGTTCGTTCGTCACTTCCAAGAACAAGTTCGGCCCGAACTCTTCACTGTTCCCGGCCCGAACTTCATTTTCGGCCCGAACTTCAACCTCGGCCCGAACTTCAACCTCGGCCCGAACTCCGACCTCGACCCGAACTTCAACCTCGGCCCGAACATCATCCTCGGCCTGAACATCGAACTTCGGCCCGAACACCACTCCGGCCCGAACAACCCACTTCGGCCCGAACATCCCTCTTCGGCCCGAACTCTTCAATATCCAAGATTGTGTGACAAAAGGTGCTATACTAAAACATTCATAACTTTCAGCTCGGGTGTCCGTTTCACGCCCACGAGTAACCAAAATAGCTGGTTCGTTCGTCACTGCCAAGAACAAGTTCGGCCCGAACTCTTCACTGTTCCCGGCCCGAACTTCATTTTCGGCCCGAACTTCAACCTCGGCCCGAACTTCAACCTCGGCCCGAACTCCGACCTCGGCCCGAACTTCAACGTCGGCCCGAACATCATCCTCGGCGCGAACACCGAACTTCGGCCCGAACACCACTTCGGCCCGAACACCACTTCGGCCCGAACATCCCAATTCGGCCCGAACACCACTTCGGCCCGAACATCCCTCTTCATCCCGAACTCTTCAATATCCAAGATTGTGTGACAAAAGGTGCTATACTAAAACATTAATAACTTTCAGCTCGGGTGTCCGTTTCACGCCCACGAGTAACCAAAATTGCTAGTTCGTTCGTCACTGTCAAGAACAAGTTCGGCCCGAACTCTTCACTGTTCCCGGCCCGAACTTCATTTTCGGCCCGAACTTCAACCTCCGCCCGAACTGCAACCTCGGCCCGAGCTCCGACCTCGGCCCGAACTTCAACCTCTGCACGAACATCATCCTCGGCCCGAACACCGAACTTCGGCCCGAACACCACTTCGGCCCGAACATCCCACTTCGGCCCGAACACCACTTCGGCTCGAACATCCCTCTTCGGCCCGAACTCTTCAATGTCCAAGATTGTGTGACAAAAGGTGTTATACTAAAACATTCATTGTAACATACGTGTTTTATTTTGAGAGTTGGAAATTTTTAAGATTGATAATAACTGGTAGATGATAAGGTAATAAGTTTTGTTAGATGGAAGTATTGTTAAAAATCTGTGTTTTGGGTAATTGATTAAATGGGATAAGTTAAAATGGGAGAAAAGCTGAAAATTGCAGCATTCTGGGTAGATAGCGGCGCTATCCATAGATAGCGGCGCTATCTTGGGCAAATTTGGAACAGCAACTCGAAATAGCTAAGGGGAAAACGCGAAAAATTTAGAGATAGCGGCGCTATCTCTGGAAATAGCGGCGCTATTTAGCGCGGGTCGAGATAGCGGCGCTATCTTGGGCAGATAGCGGCGCTATCTTGTGTAGATTAGACATAAAATCAGGATTTTTCCCCATTTCAGCCAAACTAACCTCTAGAACTTTCTCTTCTCGGTGTTGGGCAATTTTGGACGATATTTGGTGCTTTTGGGCAGATTATAGCTAGAAATCAAAGGATTTTCATCTATTGTATTGATAATTAAGGTAAATCATCATCCCTATCACCATGCATATGTATAAATTGATGTATTGAGTTAGTTGGTCATGAACCCTAGTTAGGGTTTGAGTTATGGAACTGAAATTGATGATTGTAGACTATGTATAACTGATATTGAACTAGGAAATTGGAAGTTAGCATGTGATTATGCACTAGATGTATAGTTAGAAGTTTAGGGTTTTGGGGTTAATCACCAAATTTGGGAAATTGGTGATTAAGGGTCATATTAGTAGTGATTTTGAGCTTGTATATTGAATGAGATAAGTATAATTGTGATAGGTAAACAATTGGGAAATTATGGTGATTGTATCGATCGGTGACAATGGAATTTGACTAAAGAAAGTACTTGGCTCGTGTTGACAATCGCTTGATTCCAGGTGAGTTCATCTATGTACAACTGTATACTAGTAGTTATATATCTAAATGCTACGTGTTTAATTGTTATTTGGTTTATTGTTATCACATATGCGATGCCTAGAACATTGAATTGGTAATTCTAGTGATTTGACTGAATATGATTAAATGAAGTTTGATTCATTAATAGACTTTTGCTATGTGTATTGACTTGTAAGAATATAGTGAATATTTGTGGTATGTCTTGTGTATAATCTTTTGATAGATGTCATGATTGATGGAATATCCTTGTAGTGTCTCACTTGATATCGATTCATGTCCTATGAATTCCTCGTGTTACGTCTCGGTTGGATTGCTCTAGTATGAGTTTCATTTTTTATTGATTCGAGTTGTGATAATCCTATTGTTCCGGTCTCGTGGAGTCATCGTTATTGTTTCGTTTGATATCGAATATGAGTTACCCGTACGAATTCCTTGAGAGATAATTTCGTTTCGTGAGGACCCACGGCGGCTTGAGTATTACTTTGTGTAATATGTTGAGCGGTGGACGCGGGAGTACCTGGCGGAGGAGTGGTATGGACCGTGGTGGTGAAGCTGGATCATGGACTCGGTTAGGGGTGCCTTGATCACCTTCATCGGCCTCATTCCCTAATGGCCTAAGGGGGAATGACGCACTTTGATTCGTTTGGATGGTATTGAGATCTCATTGATTCATGATGCGGTATTGTCTATCGGTTCCGGTGGTTAAGTGATGATTCTCGTGGAGTGTTGATTCGGGGATTGGTTCTCAATTGTGTTTATTATCTTGCAAACTCTTGTTGATTCTTGCGATATAGTTGTATTCTCAATGTCAGTCATTCAGTGATTCTTGTTGATCCCGGATAAGTGTTGATACTCGGCTAAGACGGATTCTCGGTAAATCTCATGTTAAGATGTAAAGCTTCTCGGTCAGTTATGCATTGAAGTGTACTTGCTATAATATGAATTACTTAAATAGATTTATACCATTTTATATGTTATTATTTCTTTGTTTTGTATATAATGCTAGTATTATTTTGTACTTTATGAACTCACTAAGCTCGTTGTAGCTTACCTGTTTAGTGGACTAACTTTTTACAGGAAAAGATAAGAGTAAGCATATAAGATCTTGAAGTTGATCGGAGGCTTAGAGGTTATTCTTCGGGCATATATTTAGGTATGTGGGAGTTGGGTAGTTTTGTATTTCAATTATGTAGTTAGTTGGTTTGTATCCATAGTCTTTGTTGGTAGTGAGATCTTGGCTCGTTTGTTGTATTTTGTATAGTTGTTATCTGTTTAGAATGGTTAATTGTAATTAGATAGTTATTAGAAAGTTGTTCGTTTTGATTGGTGGGATTTCTTGGCCCGGTCGTTACAATATGGTATCAGAGCATTAGTTTGAGTGAACTAGGTATCATTGTGGTGCTTAGACTCAAACTTAGGTGTTGATGGTGGAAGTGTATGGATTATGGGTTTAGGATGGATACAAACCATAGGTTTAAGTCTAGAAAATGGGTAAAGGGTTATCAATAGGAAATGGTATGATTAATGATATAATTGTGTGGACCTAAATTTCGGTAAATCATGGATCAAAGATGTGGTAAATGTGATCATGGGGTTTCTGAATGAGGGGAAATTTCATGCTTATCTTGAGGCATGAAACAACTTTGTTAAATGAAAGAGGAACAAGTGTTTGTTGTGAAGAAAGATTGATGAGTAGAATTGTTAATACGGTTCGTTCTATGTTTGAATAACTTAGAAAAGGAGAGAAAAGTAAGTCGAAGGCTAATGTGGTGATTGAATCTTTAAGTAAGAAATTTAGGGCAATATCCTTTAAAACCTTTTGTAGTAGTGGAGCTATCGAATTTACGGGTGTGTCTGATCCTGTGGAGGCATTGAGTATTGAAAACACAGACAAGGTATTCTATGTATCTTATGTCCACGGGGAAGATCAAAATGTTATGTGACCGCTAGGCTTTCAGGAAAGGCGTTGACCTGATGAATAGTTTGTATAAAATATTAAACGAGGAAGAAGAGGATCATATGATTTGGTAATCGTTTATAGTTCGTTTTCTTGATCAATATAGTTCTAGTGAGATGAGAACAAGGATTGAGAAAGAATTCTTGGAAATTAGATTAGGAACAATGTTGTTAGACGAATATTAAACGGTGTTTAATCCGGAGGCACAATTTGCCACAAAATTCATCCCAAAATGGAGTAAAGAAAGTGTAAGTGCTTGTGGAAGGTTTAGATATGAAAATTAAGATTGTGCTAGCAAATATGACATTCCTTTGTCGCGAAAGTTGTTGAATGTGTTCGGAAGGGTGAGTATGATTTGAACCCAAGTAGAGTGTTGATTCTTGAACCAAAACGTTATAAAATGAAACAATTCAATTTTCCCCGCAGTTCAGTGTCAGTTCTTTTCGAAACAGGTATAAGTAAGGTCCATGTGAAATAATATATTATGTGTATAACTTTGATAATTTTGTAGTCGGGTGCAACCTGTAAACGTCGACACTGTAGTAGAAATTATAATGGACGATGTGAGAATTATCAAGAACCTTGAAGTGTTAGGGTTGTGGTGAAAACGGACATAAAAGGTTTAGCTGTCCGTACAAGGATGCAATTATTAGTCTTACGGAAAGTTGGGATACCGAAAGTGTCAATACTCTACTCTTTCTAACAAGTCGCCGAAAATGAAACTTTGGTTCATCAGTATTTTGTGACGGGTACTCTAAGCGAAAGGAGGAGGTTCCTAAGGCAAGAGGTTGTGTGTTCAAATACCTCTGAGGAAGCTTACGAGGATGCTAACGTCAAAATTGGTACATTTCTTGTTAATACTCTAATCGTTTGTAGATTGTTTGATTATGAAGAATCTGATTTATTGTGTGTTACTAGATTCGTTTGATCTTTAATATGGTTTTCTTATCCGATAATGAATCTGTTATATATATGTTGATGTTGTGAAAAGTGAAACTTTAATGGTCACAAAGGATATGAGGATTTAAGTATTGGAAATTAATGACCACAAATTCTATATTGATCTAGGGTTCATAAAATTTGTCAAGTTTAAACATTATTATTGGATCGGATTAGGTAATGAAGTATATAGACAACCTTATGTGTTTTAGAAAAGATGGACCGAAATTTGGTTGAAAGGGAATAACCCGAGTAAGTGTAGGGTGAAAATAGAATGGTGAATTAATGAATAAATTGGTTCTTGTAAGTGGTAATTCTTTTCCTATAAATGCGTTAGTGATGTAGAATGGGTATTGTATGCGGAGATGATATTGATATCCTCGACGAGTTAGATAGGCTATGAGCAAAACTTGAAACCCGAGAATAATAAAACTAAAAGAATACTGAAGTATGGAACTTGGATGAGCTAGGAACTATGGTAAGGTTAATCATAATATGAGTTTGGACTTTGATCATGTTAGTAGATGTTGACTAAACTGGAACTTAATTAGTATGAACTGAATATAATGTGGTTATTGAGGTGGTTATGATGCAATTAGTTTAACATAAATCTCAGTATCATGCATTTGGATTCAATTGCGGAATAATTAGTTAAAAAATAGAACTTGAATCAATATAAAGTATTGGCTATGTATATAGAACAAGTAATTGGTTATGTTACGAAGTTTTGACCATGTATATGAGATCCAACTTTGACTTTGGGAATAGTATGAATTGAAAATTTGTTAAATGACATAAAATTTGATCTGGTCTGAGGAATAGTTTGGGAACAAAGTTGTTGATAGTGGGGAAGTGTGTAGTAATCGGTTATGGATATTTAAAATTGGTAATGTACTAGAAATAGCACAAGATTCAAGGTTAATGAATATGTTTATAAGTAAGAATTATGAAGGAACTATATTTTGTATCTAAGCCTTGTAATGTAATTATCAATTTAGGTATGACGAATGGTTAACTACTAATCGAGTTGACTTAATAGATTGCGGTTTACTGTAATAATAATGGATAGTTTATCAATGTTCAAAAGATTGAAATGAGTTTAATGCAGGGTAAGAGTCTGAAGCAAAGGATCATGTGATGAAATTTAGTTAAAGGAATGCCGACTAATCTCATGTAATGAATGAAAAGTATGGATACCGGTGGCGTAATTGGAATTAGTCCTAGGGAATTGTCATGGGAGATCGATTTATACCTAGAAAAGAATGGAAGGGAAGTTTGAATACACTCGATGAAATGGCTCCTTTGACTGATATTGACTGAAGTCAAAGTCAATATGATTAAGAATATGAAGAAATTGAAAAAGGTATGTAATTAATGAATACCATATTCGTTAAGTTAATTGTTAAATTTTTAATGATAATATTAGGAATTTGGCCTGTTTTAAGGAAGGAACGGTTAAACATGAATCTGTCATTATATGCGTATTGGTATGGCTAGAATGTAACTCGTTACATACTAAATTTTGAAATAGTATGGTTTTGACCCGTTTGAGTAATAATTTGGTTAAACGTGAATTGGTCAAAGAAGGTGGTCTTGGTTTTGCATATAAAATAAGTGTCTGATTTTGACCATGGTATGAATTAAAGAATTGCAATTCATATGAATTTTTGGCTTGTTTGAGTGATCGAGTAATATGGAAGGTATTTGTTGATTGAAGGTATTTCATATGTTTATTGTTAATAATGTAGATATATTTGGCAAAACGGTTCTTTTGACATAAGTCAAAGTTGTTAAGAAATTGGAATATGTAGCCAGTATTAGTCAAATGGAAAAACTAAAGAATGAAATGTTCATAGATGGAATGGTGATTGAGGAAAGAAATGATGATAAAATCAAGGATGCTATTTCGTTCAAGTCAACCTAATTTCGGGACGAAATTCTTAAAAGGAGGAGGTAATTGTAACATACGTGTTTTATTTTGAGAGTTGGAAATTTTTAAGATTGATAATAACTGGTAGATGATAAGGTAATAAGTTTTGTTAGATGGAAGTATTGTTAAAAATCTGTGTTTTGGGTAATTGATTAAATGGGATAAGTTAAAATGGGAGAAAAGCTGAAAATTGCAGCATTCTGGGTAGATATCGGCGCTATCCATAGATAGCGGCGCTATCTTGGGCAAATTTGGAACAGCAACTCGAAATAGCTAAGGGGAAAACGCGAAAAATTTAGAGATAGCGGCGCTATCTCTGGAAATAGCGGCGCTATTTAGCGCGGGTCGAGATAGCGGCGCTATCTTGGGCAGATAGCGGCGCTATCTTGTGCAGATTAGACATAAAATCGGGATTTTTCCCCATTTCAGCCAAACTAACCTCTAGAACTTTCTCTTCTCGGTGTTGGGCAATTTTGGACGATATTTGGTGCTTTTGGGCAGATTATAGCTAGAAATCAAAGGATTTTCATCTATTGTATTGATAATTAAGGTAAATCATCATCCCTATCACCATGCATATGTATAAATTGATGTATTGAGTTAGTAGGTCATGAACCCTAGTTAGGGTTTGAGTTATGGAACTGAAATTGATGATTGTAGACTATGTATAACTGATATTGAACTAGGAAATTGGAAGTTAGCATGTGATTATGCACTAGATGTATAGTTAGAAGTTTAGGGTTTTGGGGTTAATCACCAAATTTGGGAAATTGGTAATTAAGGGTCATATTAGTAGTGATTTTGAGCTTGTATATTGAATGAGATAAGTATAATTGTGATAGGTAAACAATTGGGAAATTATGGTGATTGTATCGATCGGTGACAATGGAATTTGACTAAAGAAAGTACTTGGCTCGTGTTGACAATCGCTTGATTCCAGGTGAGTTCATCTATGTACAATTGTATACTAGTAGTTATATATCTAAATGCTACGTGTTTAATTGTTATTTGGTTTATTTTTATCACATATGCGATGCCTAGAACATTGAATTGGTAATTCTAGTGATTTGACTGAATATGATTAAATGAAGTTTGATTCATTAATAGACTTTTGCTATGTGTATTGACTTGTAAGAATATAGTGAATATTTGTGGTATGTCTTGTGTATAATCTTTTGATAGATGTCATGATTGATGGAATATCCTTGTAGTGTCTCACTTGATATCGATTCATGTCCTATGAATTCCTCGTGTTACGTCTCGGTTGGATTGCTCTAGTATGAGATTCATCTTTTATTGATTCGGGTTGTGATAATCCTATTGTTCCGGTCTCGTGGAGTCATCGTTATTGTTTCGTTTGATATCGAATATGAGTTACCCGTACGAATTCCTTGAGAGATAATTTCGTTTCGTGAGGACCCACGGCGGCTTGAGTATTACTTTGTGTAATATGTTGAGCGGTGGACGCGGGAGTACCTGGAGGAGGAGTGGTATGGACCGTGGTGGTGAAGCTGGATCATGGACTCGGTTAGGGGTGCCTTGATCACCTTCATCGGCCTCATTCCCTAATGGCCTAAGGGGGAATGACGCACTTTGATTCGTTTGGATGGTATTGAGATCTCATTGATTCATGATGCGATATTGTCTATCGGTTCCGGTGGTTAAGTGATGATTCTCGTGGAGTGTTGATTCGGTGATTGGTTCTCAATTGTGTTTATTATCTTGCAAACTCTTGTTGATTCTTGCGATATAGTTGTATTCTCAATGTCAGTCATTCAGTGATTCTTGTTGATCCCGGATAAGTGTTGATACTCGGCTATGACGGATTCTCGGTAAATCTCATGTTAAGATGTAAAGCTTCTCGGTCAGTTATGCATTGAAGTGTACTTGCTATAATATGAATTACTTAAATAGATTTATACCATTTTATATGTTATTATTTCTTTGTTTTGTATATAATGCTAGTATTATTTTGTACTTTATGAACTCACTAAGCTCGTTGTAGCTTACCCGTTTAGTGGACTAACTTTTTACAGGAAAAGATAAGAGTAAGCATATAAGATCTTGAAGTTGATCGGAGGCTTAGAGGTTATTCTTCGGGCATATATTTAGGTATGTGGGAGTTGGGTAGTTTTGTATTTCAATTATGTAGTTAGTTGGTTTGTATCCATAGTCTTTGTTGGTAGTGAGATCTTGGCCCGTTTGTTGTATTTTGTATAGTTGTTATCTGTTTAGAATGGTTAATTGTAATTAGATAATTATTAGAAAGTTGTTCGTTTTGATTGGTGGGATTTCTTGGCCCGGTCGTTACATTCATAACTTTCAGCTCGGGTGTCCGTTTCACGCCCACGGGTAACCAAAATAGCTGGTTCGTTCGTCGCTGCCAAGAACAAGTTCGGCCCGAACTCTTCACTGTTCCCGGCCCGAACTTCATTTTCGGCCCGAACTTCAACCTCGGCCAGAACTTCAACCTCGGCCCGAACTCCGACCTCGGCCCGAACTTCAACCTCAGACCGAACCTCATCCTTGGCCCGAACACCGAACTTCGGCCCGAACACCACTTCGGCCCGAACACCACTTCGGCCCGAACATCCCACTTCGGCCCGAACACCACTTCGGCCCGAACATCCCTCTTCGGCCCGAACTCTTCAATATCCAAGATTGTGTGACAAAAGGTGCTATACTAAAACATTAATAACTTTCAGCTCGGGTGTCCGTTTCACGCCCACGAGTAACCAAAATAGCTGGTTCGTCACTGCCAAGAACAAGTTCGGCCCGAACTCTTCACTGTTCCCGGCCCGAACTTCATTTTCGGCCCGAACTTCAACCTCGGCCCGAACTGCAACCTCGGCCCGAACTCCGACCTCGGCCCGAACTTCAACCTCGGCCCGAACATCATCCTCGGCCCGAACACCGAACTTCGGCCCGAAGACCACTTCGACCCGAACACCACTTCGGCCCGAACATCCCACTTCAGCCCGAACACCACTTCGGCCCGAACATCCCTCTTCGGCCCGAACTCCTCAATATCCAAGATTGTGTGACAAAAGGTGCTATACTAAAACATTCATAACTTTCAGCTCGGGTGTTCGTTTCACGCCCACGAGTAACCAAAATAGCTGGTTCATTCGTCGCTGCCAAGAACAAGTTCAGCCCGAACTCTTCACTGTTCCCGGCCCGAACTTCATTTTCGGCCCGAACTCTTCACTGTTCCCGGCCCGAACTTCATTTTCGGCCCGAACTTCAACCTCGGCCCGAACATCATCCTCGGCCCGAACACCGAACTTCGGCCCGAACACCACTTCGGCCCGAACATCCCACTTCGGCCCGAACACCACTTCGGCCCGAACATCCCTCTTCGGCCCGAACACTTCAATATCCAAGATTGTGTGACAAAAGGTGCTATACTAAAACATTTATAATTTTCAGCTCGGGTGTCCGTTTCACGCCCACGAGTAACCAAAATAGCTGGTTCGTTCGTCACTGCCAAGAACAAGTTCGGCCCGAACTCTTCACTGTTCCCGGACCGAACTTCATTTTCGGCCCGAACTTCAACCTCGGCCCGAACTGCAACCTCGCCCGAACTCCGACCTCGGCCCGGACTTCAACCTCGGCCGAACATCATCCTCGGCCCGAACACCAAACTTCGACCCGAACACCACTTCGGCCGGAACATCCCACTTCGGCCCGAACACCACTTCGGCCGAACATCCCTCTTCGGCCCGAATTCTTCAATATCCAAGATTGTGTGACAAAAGGTGCTATACTAAAACATTCATAACTTTCAGCTCGGGAGTCCGTTTCACGCCCACGAGTAACCAAAATAGCTGGTTCATTCGTCGCTGCCAAGAACAAGTTCGGCCCGAACTCTTCACTGTTCTCGGCCCGAACTTCATTTTCGGCCCGAACTTCAACCTCGGCCCGAACTTCAACTTTGGCCCGAACTCCGACCTCGGCCCGAACTTCAACCTCATCCCGAACATCATCCTCGGCCCGAACACCGAACTTCGGCCCGAACACCACTTCGGCCCGAACATCCCACTTCGGCCCGAACACCACTTCGGCCGAACATCCCTCTTCGGCCCGAACTCTTCAATATCCAAGATTGTGTGACAAAAGGTGCTATACTAAAACATTCATAACTTTCAGCTCGGGTGTCCGTTTCACGCCCACGAGTAACCAAAATAGCTGGTTCATTCGTCGCTGCCAAGAACAAGTTCGGCCCGAACTCTTCACTGTTCTCGGCCCGAACTTCATTTTCGGCCCGAACTTCAACCTCGGCCCGAACTTCAACCTTGGCCCGAACTCCGAGCTCGGCCCGAACTTCAACCTCATCCCGAACATCATCCTCGGCCCGAACACCGAACTTCGGCCCGAGCACCACTTCGGCCCGAACACCACTTCGGCCCGAACATCCCTCTTCGGCCCGAACACTTCAATATCCAAGATTGTGTGACAAAAGGTGCTATACTAAAACATTTATAACTTTCAGCTCGGGTGTCCGTTTCACGCCCACGAGTAACCAAAATAGCTGGTTCGTTCGTCACTGCCAAGAACAAGTTCGGCCCGAACTCTTCACTGTTCCCGGCCCGAACTTCATTTTCGGCCCGAACTTCAACCTCGGCCCGAACTGCAACCTCGCCCGAACTCCGACCTCGGCCCGAACTTCAACCTCGGCCGAACATCATCCTCGGCCCGAACACCGAACTTCGGCCCGAACACCACTTCGGCCCGAACACCACTTCGGCCCGAACATCCCACTTCGGCCCGAACACCACTTCGGCCGAACATCCCTCTTCGGCCCGAACTCTTCAATATCCAAGATTGTGTGACAAAAGGTGCTATACTAAAACATTCATAACTTTCAGCTCGGGTGTCCGTTTCACGCCCACGAGTAACCAAAATAGCTGGTTCATTCGTCCGCTGCCAAGAACAAGTTCGGCCCGAACTCTTCACTGTTCTCGGCCCGAACTTCATTTTCGGCCCGAACTTCAACCTCGGCCCGAACTTCAACCTTGGCCCGAACTCCGACCTCGGCCCGAACTTCAACCTCGTCCCGAACATCATCCTCGGCCCGAACACCGAACTTCGGCCCGAACACCACTTCGGCCCGAACACCACTTCGGCCTGAACATCCCACTTCGGCCCGAACACCACTTTGGCCTGAACATCCCTCTTCGGCCCGAACTCTTCAATATCCAAGATTGTGTGACAAAAGTTGCTATACTAAAACATTTATAACTTTCAGCTCGAGTGTGCGTTTCATGCCCACGAGTAACCAAAATAGCTGGTTCGTTCGTCGCTGCCAAGAACAAGTTCGGCCCGAACTCTTCACTGTTCCCGGCCCGAACTTCAACCTCGGCCCGAACTTCAACCTCGGCCCGAACTCCGACCTCGGCCCGAACTCCAACCTCGGCCCGAACATCATCCTCGGCCCGAACACCGAACTTCGGCCCGAACACCACTTCGGCCCGAACACCACTTCGGCCCGAACATCCCACTTCGGCCCGAACACCACTTCGGCCGAACATCCATCTTCGGCCCGAACTCTTCAATATCCAAGATTGTGTGACAAAAGGTGCTATACTAAAACATTCATAACTTTCAGCTCGGGTGTCCGTTTCACGCCCACGAGTAATTAAAATAGCTGGTTCATTCGTCACTGCCAAGAACAAGTTCGGCCCGAACTCTTCACTGTTCCCGGCCCGAACTTCATTTTCGGCCTGAACTTCAACCTCGGCCCGAACATCAACCTCGGCCCGAACTCCGACCTCGGCCCGAACATCATTCTCGGCCCGAACACCAAACTTCGGTCCGAACACTACTTCGGCCCGAACATCCCACTTCGGCCCGAACACCACTTCGGCCCGAACATCCCTCTTCGGCCCGAACTCTTCAATATCCAAGATTGTGTGACAAAAGGTGCTATACTAAAACATTCGTCACTTTCAGCTCGGGTGTCCGTTTCACGCCCACGAGTAACCAAAATAGCTGGTTCGTTCGTCACTGCCAAGAACAAGTTCGGCCCGAACTCTTCACTGTTCCCGGCCCGAACTTCATTTTCGGCCCGAACTTCAACCTCGGCCCGAACTGCAACCTCGGCCCGAACTCCGACCTCGGCCCGAACTCCGACCTCGGCCCGAACTCCGACCTCGGCCCGAACATCATCCTCGGCCCCGAACACCGAACTTCGGCCCGAACACCACTTCGACCCGAACACCACTTCGGCTCGAACATCCCACTTCGGCCCGAACACCACTTCGGCCCGAACATCCCTCTTCGGCCCGAACTCTTCAATATCCAAGATTGTGTGACAAAAGGTGCTATACTAAAACATTCATAACTTTCAGCTCGGGTGTCCGTTTCACGCCCACGAGTAACCAAAATAGCTGGTTCGTTTGTCGCTGCCAAGAACAAGTTCGGCCCGAACTCTTCACTTTTCCCGGCCCGAACTTCATTTTCAGCCCGAACTTCAACCTCGGCCCGAACTTCAACCTCGGCCCGAACATCATCCTCGGCTCGAACACCGAACTTCGGCCCGAACACCACTTCGCCCCGAACACCACTTCGGCTCGAACATCCCACTTCGGCCCGAACACCACTTCGGCCCGAACATCCCTCTTCGGCCCGAACTCTTCAATATCCAAGATTGTGTGACAAAAGGTGCTATACTAAAACATTCATAACTTTCAGCTCGGGTGTCCGTTTCACGCCCACGAGTAACCAAAATAGCTGGTTCGTTCGTCACTGCCAAGAACAAGTTCGGCCCGAACTCTTCACTGTTCCCGGCCCGAACTTCATTTTCGGCCCGAACTTCAACCTCGGCCCGACCTTCTACCTCGACCCGAACTCTGACCTCGGCCCGAACTTCAACCTCGGCCCGAACATCATCCTCGGCCCGAACACCGAACTTTGGCCTGAACACCACTTCGGCCCGAACATCCCACTTCGGCCCGAACACCACTTCGGCCCGAACATCCCTCTTCGGCCCGAACTCTTCAATATCCAAGATTGTGTGACAAAAGGTGCTATACTAAAACATTCATAACTTTCAGCTCGGGTGTCCGTTTCACGCCCACGAGTAACCAAAATAGCTGGTTCGTTCGTCGCTGCCAAGAACAAGTTCGGCCCGAACTCTTCACTTTTCCCGGCCCGAACTTCATTTTCGGCCCGAACTTCAACCTCGGCCCGAACTTCAACCTCGGCCCGAACTCCGACCTCGGCCCGAACTTCAACCTCGGCCCGAACATCATCCTCGGCCCGAACACCGAACTTCGGCCCGAACACCACTTCGGCCCGAACATCCCACTTCGGCCCGAACACCACTTCGGCCCGAACATCCCTCTTCGGCCCGAACATCCCTCTTCGGCCCGAACTCTTCAATATCCAAGATTGTGTGATAAAAGGTGCTATACTAAAACATTCATAACTTTCAGCTCGGGTGTCCGTTTCACGCCCACGAGTAACCAAAATAGCTGGTTCGTTCGTCACTGCCAAGAACAAGTTCGGCCCGAACTCTTCACTGTTCCCGGCCCGAACTTCATTTTCGGCCCGAACTTCAACCTCGGCCCGAACTTCAACCTCGGCCCGAACTCCGACCTCGGCCCGAACTTCAACCTCGGCCCGAACATCATCCTCGGCCCGAACACCGAACTTCGGCCCGAACACCACTTCGGCCCGAACACCACTTCGGCCCGAACATCCCACTTCGGCCCGAACACCACTTCGGCCCGAACATCCCTCTTCGACCCGAACTCTTCAATATCCAAGATTGTGTGACAAAAGGTGCTATACTAAAACATTCATAACTTTCAGCTCGGGTGTCCGTTTCACGCCCACGAGTAACCAAAATAGCTGGTTCGTTCGTCACTGCCAAGAACAAGTTCGGCCCGAACTCTTCACTGTTCCCGGCCCGAACTTCATTTTCGGCCCAAACTTCAACCTCGGCCCGAACTCCGACCTCGGCCCGAACTTCAACCTAGGCCCGAACATCATCCTCGGCCCGAACATCATCCTCGGCCCGAACACCGAACTTCGGCCCGAACACCACTTCGGCCCGAACATCCCACTTCGGCCCGAACACCACTTCGGCCCGAACATCCCTCTTCGGCCCGAACTCTTCAATATCCAAGACTGTGTGACAAAAGGTGCTATACTAAAACATTCATAACTTTAAGCTCGGGTGTCCGTTTCACGCCCACGAGTAATTAAAATAGCTGGTTCATTCGTCACTGCCAAGAACAAGTTCGGCCCGAACTCTTCACTGTTCCCGGCCCGAACTTCATTTTCGGCCTGAACTTCAACCTCGGCCCGAACATCAACCTCGGCCCGAACTCCGACCTCGGCCCGAACATCATTCTCGGCCCGAACACCGAACTTCGGCCCGAACACTACTTCGGCCCGAACATCCCACTTCGACCCGAACACCACTTCGGCCCGAACATCCCTCTTCGGCCCGAACTCTTCAATGTCCAAGATTGTGTGACAAAAGGTGATATACTAAAACATTCATAACTTTCAGCTCGGGTGTCCGTTTCACGCCCACGAGTAACCAAAATAGTTGGTTCGTTCGTCACTTACAAAAACAAGTTCGGCCCGAACTCTTCACTGTTCCCGGCCCGAACTTCATTTTCGGCCCGAACTTCAACCTCGGCCCGAACTCCGACCTCGGCCCGAACTTCAACCTCGGCCCGAACATCATCCTCGGCCCGAACAAAAAACTTCAGCCCGAACACCACTTCGGCCCGAACACCACTTCGGCCCGAACACCACTTCGGCCCGAACATCCCACTTCGGCCCGAACACCACTCTTCGGCCCGAACTCTTCAATATCCAAGACTGTGTGACAAAAGGTGCTATACTAAAACATTCATAACTTTCAGCTCGGTTGTCCGTTTCACTCCCACGAGTAACCAAAATAGCTGGTTCGTTCGTCACTTCCAAGAACAAGTTCGGCCCGAACTCTTCACTGTTCCCGGCCCGAAATTCATTTTCGGCCCGAACTTCAACCTCGGCCCGAACTCCGACCTCGGCCCGAACTTCAACCTCGGCCCGAACATCATCCTCGGTCCGAACACCGAACTTCAGCCCGAACACCACTTCGGCCCGAACACCACTTCGGCCCGAACACCACTTCGGCCCGAACATCCCTCTTCGGCCCGAACTCTTCAATATCCAAGATTGTGTGACAAAAGGTGCTATACTAAAAATTCATAACTTTCAGCTCGGGTGTCCGTTTCACGCCCACGAGTAACCAAACTAGCTGGTTCGTTCGTCACTGCCAAGAACAAGTTCGGCCCGAACTCTTCACTGTTCCCGGCCCGAACTTCATTTTCGGCCCGAACTTCAACCTCGGCCCGACCTTCTACCTCGACCCGAACTCCGACCTCGGCCCGAACTTCAACCTCGGCCCGAACATCATCCTCGGCCCAAACACCGAACTTCGGCCTGAACACCACTTCGGCCCGAACACCACTTCGGCCCGAACATCCCACTTCGGCCCGAACACCACTTCGGCCCGAACATCCCTCTTCGGCCCGAACTCTTCAATATCTAAGATTGTGTGACAAAAGGTGCTATACTAAAACATTCATAACTTTCAGCTCGGGTGTCCGTTTCACGCCCACGAGTAACCAAAATAGCTGGTTCGTTCGTCACTGCCAAGAACAAGTTCGGCCCGAACTCTTCACTGTTCCCGGCCCGAACTTCATTTTCGGCCCGAACTTCAACCTCGGCCCGAACTTCAACCTCGGCCCGATCTCCGACCTCGGCCCGAACTCCGACCTCGGCCCGAACTTCAACCTCGGCCCGAACATCATCCTCGGCCCGAACACCGAACTTCGGCCCGAACACCACTTCGGCCCGAACACCACTTCGGCCCAAACATCCCACTTCGGCCCGAACACCACTTCGGCCCGAACATCCCTCTTCGGCCCGAACTCTTCAATATCCAAGATTGTGCGACAAAAGGTGCTATACTAAAACATTCATAACTTTCAGCTCGGGTGTCCGTTTCACGCCCACGAGTAACCAAAATAGCTGGTTCGTTCGTCACTGCCAAGAACAAGTTCGGCCCGAACTCTTCACTGTTCCCGGCCCGAACTTTATTTTCGGCCCGAACTTAAACCTCGGCCCGAACTCCGACCTCGGCCCGAACTTCAACCTAGGCCCGAACATCATCCTCGGCCCGAACATCATCCTCGGCCCGAACACCGAACTTCGGCCCGAACACCACTTCGGCCCGAACATCCCACTTCGGCCCGAACACCACTTCGGCCCGAACACCACTTCGGCCCGAACATCCCTCTTCGGCCCGAACTCTTCAATATCCAAGATTGTGTGACAAAAGGTGCTATACTAAAACATTCATAACTTTCAGCTCGGGTGTCCGTTTCATGCCCACGAGTAACCAAAATAGCTGGTTCGTTCGTCACTGCCAAGAACAAGTTCGGCCCGAACTCTTCACTGTTCCCGGCCCGAACTTCATTTTCGGCCCGAACTTCAACCTCGGCCCGAACTGCAACCTCGGCCCGAACTCCGACCTCGGCCCGAACTCTTCAACCTCGGCCCGAACATCATCCCCGGCCCGAACACCAAACTTCGGCCCGAACACCACTTCGGCCCGAACACCACTTCGGCCCGAACACCACTTCGGCCCGAACATCCCACTTCGGCCCGAACACCACTTCGGCCGAACATCCCTCTTCGCCCCAAACACCACTTCGGCCCGAACACCACCCTTCGGCCCGAACTCTTCAATATCCAAGATTGTGTGACAAAAGGTGCTATACTAAAACATTCATAACTTTCAGCTCGGGTGTCCGTTTCACGCCCACGAGTAACCAAAATAGCTGGTTCGTTCGTCACTTCCAAGAACAAGTTCGGCCCGAACTCTTCACTGTTCCCGGCCCGAACTTCATTTTCGGCCCGAACTTCAACCTCGGCCCGACCTTCTACCTCGACCCGAACTCCGACCTCGGCCCGAACTTCAACCTCGGCCCGAACATCATCCTCGGCCCGAACACCGAACTTCGGCCTGAACACCACTTCGGCCCGAACACCACTTCGGCCCGAACATCCCACTTCGGCCCGAACACCACTTCGGCCCGAACATCCCTCTTCGGCCCGAACTCTTCAATATCCAAGATTGTGTGACAAAATGTGCTATACTAAAACATTCATAACTTTCAGCTCGGGTGTCCGTTTCACGCCCACGAGTAACCAAAATAGCTGGTTCGTTCGTCACTGCCAAGAACAAGTTCGGCCCGAACTCTTCACTGTTCCCGGCCCGAACTTCATTTTCGGCCCGAACTTCAACCTCGGCCCGAACTGCAACCTCGGCCCGAACTCTGACCTCGGCCCGAACTCTTCAACCTCGGCCCGAACATCATCCCCGGCCCGAACACCAAACTTCGGCCCGAACACCACTTCGGCCCGAACACCACTTCGGCCCGAACACCACTTCGGCCCGAACATCCCACTTCGGCCCGAACACCACTCCGGCCCGAACATCCCTCTTCGGCCCGAACTCTTCAATATCCAAGATGGTGTGACAAAAGGTGCTATACTAAAACATTCATAACTTTCAGCTCGGGTGTCCGTTTCACGCCCACGAGTAACCAAAATAGCTGGTTCGTTCGTCACTGCCAAGAACAAGTTCGGCCCGAACTCTTCACTGTTCCCGGCCCGAACTTCATTTTCGGCCCGAACTTTAACCTCGGCCCGAACTCCGACCTCGGCCCGAACTTCAACCTAGGCTCGAACATCATCCTCGGCCCGAACATCATCCTCGGCCCGAACACCGAACTTCGGCCCGAACACCACTTCGGCCCGAACATCCCACTTCGGCCCGAACACCACTTCGGCCCGAACATCCCTCTTCGGCCCGAACTCTTCAATATCCAAGATTGTGTGACAAAAGGTGCTATACTAAAACATTCATAACTTTCAGCTCGGGTGTCCGTTTCACGCCCACGAGTAATTAAAATAGGTGGTTCATTCGTCACTGCCAAGAACAAGTTCGGCCCGAACTCTTCACTGTTCCCGGCCCGAACTTCATTTTCGGCCTGAACTTCAACCTCGGCCCGAACATCAACCTCGGCCCGAACTCCGACCTCGGCCCGAACATCATTCTCGGCCCGAACACCGAACTTCGGCCCGAACACTACTTCGGCCCGAACATCCCACTTCGGCCCGAACACCACTTCGGCCCGAACATCCCTCTTCGGCCCGAACTCTTCAATATCCAAGATTGTGTGACAAAAGGTGCTATACTAAAACATTCATAACTTTCAGCTCGGGTGTCCGTTTCACGCCCACGAGTAACCAAAATAGCTGGTTCGTTCGTCACTTCCAAAAACAAGTTCGGCCCGAACTCTTCACTGTTCCCGGCCCGAACTTCAACCTCGGCCCGAACTCCGACCTCGGCCGGAACTTCAACCTCGGCCCGAACATCATCCTCGGCCCGAACACCGAACTTTAGCCCGAACACCACTTCGGCCCGAACACCACTTCGGCCCGAACACCACTTCGGCCCGAACATCCCTCTTCGGCCTGAACTCTTCAATATCCAAGATTGTGTGACAAAAGGTGCTATACTAAAAATTCATAACTTTCAGCTCGGGTGTCCGTTTCACGCCCACGAGTAACCAAAATAGCTGGTTCGTTCGTCACTGCCAAGAACAAGTTCGGCCCGAACTCTTCACTGTTCCCGGCCCGAACTTCATTTTCGGCCCGAACTTCAACCTCGGCCCGACCTTCTACCTCGACCCGAACTCCGACCTCGGCCCGAACTTCAACCTCGGCCCGAACATCATCCTCGGCCCGAACACCGAACTTCGGCCCGAACACCACTTCGACCCGAACATCCCACTTCGGCCCGAACACCACTTCGGCCCGAACATCCCTCTTCGGCCCGAACTCTTCAATATCCAAGATTGTGTGACAAAAGGTGCTATACTAAAACATTCATAACTTTCAGCTCGGGTGTCCGTTTCACGCCCACGAGTAACCAAAATAGCTGGTTCGTTCGTCACTGCCAAGAACAAGTTCGGCCCGAACTCTTCACTGTTCCCGGCCCGAACTTCATTTTCGGCCCGAACTTCAACCTCGGCCCGAACTTCACCCTCGGCCCGAACTCCGACCTCGGCCCGAACTCCGACCTCGGCCCGAACTTCAACCTCGGCCCGAACATCATCCTCGGCCCGAACACCGAACTTCGGCCCGAACACCACTTCGGCCCGAACACCACTTCGGCCCGAACATCCCACTTCGGCACGAACACCACTTCGGCCCGAACATCCCTCTTCGGCCCGAACTCTTCAATATCCAAGATTTTGTGACAAAAGGTGCTATACTAAAACATTCATAACTTTCAGCTCGGGTGTCCGTTTCACGCCCACGAGTAACCAAAATAGCTGGTTCGTTCGTCACTGCCAAGAACAAGTTCGGCCCGAACTCTTCACTGTTCCCGGCCCGAACTTCATTTTCGGCCCGAACTTCAACCTCGGCCCGAACTCCGACCTCGGCCCGAACTTCAACCTAGGCCCGAACATCATCCTCGGCCCGAACATCATCCTCGGCCCGAACACCGAACTTCGGCCCGAACACCACTTCGGCCCGAACACCACTTCGGCCCGAACATCCCTCTTCGGCCCGAACATCCCTCTTCGGCCCGAACTCTTCAATATCCAAGATTGTGTGACAAAAGGTGCTATACTAAAACATTCATAACTTTCAGCTCGGGTGTCCGTTTCATGCCCACGAGTAACAAAAATTGCTGGTTCGTTCGTCACTGCCAAGAACAAGTTCGGCCCGAACTCTTCACTGTTCCCGGCCCGAACTTCATTTTCGGCCCGAACTTCAACCTCGGCCCGAACTGCAACCTCGGCCCGAACTCCGACCTCGGCCCGAACTCTTCAACCTCGGCCCGAACATCATCCCCGGCCCGAACACCAAACTTCGGCCCGAACACCACTTCGGCCCGAACACCACTTCGGCCCGAACACCACTTCGGCCCGAACATCCCACTTCGGCCCGAACACCACTTCGGCCGAACATCCCTCTTCGCCCCAAACACCACTTCGGCCCGAACACCACCCTTCGGCCCGAACTCTTCAATATCCAAGATTGTGTGACAAAAGGTGCTATACTAAAACATTCATAACTTTCAGCTCGGGTGTCCGTTTCACGCCCACGAGTAACCAAAATAGCTGGTTCGTTCGTCACTTCCAAGAACAAGTTCGGCCCGAACTCTTCACTGTTCCCGGCCCGAACTTCATTTTCGGCCCGAACTTCAACCTCGGCCCGACCTTCTACCTCGACCCGAACTCCGACCTCGGCCCGAACTTCAACCTCGGCCCGAACATCATCCTCGGCCCGAACACCGAACTTCGGCCTGAACACCACTTCGCCCCGAACACCACTTCGGCCCGAACATCCCACTTCGGCCCGAACACCACTTCGGCCCGAACATCCCTCTTCGGCCCGAACTCTTCAATATCCAAGATTGTGTGACAAAAGGTGCTATACTAAAACATTCATAACTTTCAGCTCGGGTGTCCGTTTCACGCCCACGAGTAACCAAAATAGCTGGTTCGTTCGTCACTTCCAAAAACAAGTTCGGCCCGAACTCTTCACTGTTCCCGGCCCGAACATCATTTTCGGCCCGAACTTCAACCTCGGCCCGAACTCCGATCTCGGCCCGAACTTCAACCTCTGCCCGAACATCATCCTCGGCCCGAACACCAAACTTCAGCCCGAACACCACTTCGGCCCGAACACCACTTCGGCCCGAACATCCCACTTCGGCCCGAACATCCCTCTTCGGCCCGAACTCTTCAATATCCAAGATTGTGTTACAAAAGGTGTTATACTAAAACATTCATAACTTTCAGCTCGGGTGTCCGTTTCACACCCACGAGTAACCAAAATAGCTGGTTCGTTCGTCACTTCCAAGAACAAGTTCGGCCCAAACTCTTCACTGTTCCCGGCCCGAACTTCATTTTCGGCCCGAACTTCAACCTCGGCCCGAACTCCGACCTCGGCCCGAACTTCAACCTCGGCCCGAACATCATCCTCAGCCCGAACACCGAACTTCAGCCCGAACACCACTTCGGCCCGAACACCACTTCAGCCCGAACATCCCTCTTCGGCCCGAACTCTTCAATATCCAAGATTGTGTGACAAAAGGCGCTATACTAAAAATTCATAACTTTCAGCTCGGGTGTCCGTTTCACGCCCACGAGTAACCAAAATAGCTGGTTCGTTCGTCACTGCCAAGAACAAGTTCGGCCCGAACTCTTCACTGTTCCCGGCCCGAACTTCATTTTCGGCCCGAACTTCAACCTCGGCCCGAACTGCAACCTCGGCCCGAACTCCGACCTCGGCCCGAACTCTTCAACCTCGGCCCGAACATCATCCTCGGCCCGAACACCAAACTTCGGCCCGAACACCACTTCGGCCCGAACATCCCACTTCGGCCCGAACACCACTTCGGCCGAACGTCCCTCTTCGGCCCGAACACCACTTCGGCCCGAACACCACTCTTCAGCCCGAACTCTTCAATATCCAAGATTGTGTGACAAAAGGTGCTATACTAAAACATTCATAACTTTCATCTCGGGTGTCCGTTTCACGCCCACGAGTAACCAAAATAGCTGGTTCGTTCGTCACTTCTAAGAACAAGTTTGGCCCGAACTCTTCACTGTTCCCGGCCCGAACTTCAACCTCGGCCCGACCTTCTACCTCGACCCGAACTCCGACCTCGGCCCGAACTTCAACCTCGGCCCGAACATCATCCTCGGCCCGAACACCGAACTTCAGCCCGAACACCACTTCGGCCCGAACACCACTTCGGCCCAAACACCACTTCGGCCCGAACATCCCACTTCGACCCGAACACCACTTCGGCCCGAACATCCCTCTTCGGCCCGAACTCTTCAATATCCAAGATTGTGTGACAAAAGGTGCTATACTAAAACATTCATAACTTTCAGCTCGGGTGTCCGTTTCACGCCCACGAGTAACCAAAATAGCTGGTTCGTTCGTCACTGCCAAGAACAAGTTCGGCCCGAACTCTTCACTGTTCCCGGCCCGAACTTCATTTTCGGCCCGAACTTCAACCTCGGCCCGAACTTCAACCTCGGCCGAACTCCGACCTCGGCCCGAACTCCGACCTCGGCCCGAACTTCAACCTCGGCCCGAACATCATCCTCGGCCCGAACACCGAACTTTGGCCCGAACACCACTTCGGCCCGAACATCCCACTTCGGCCCGAACACCACTTCAGCCCGAACATCCCTCTTCGGCCCGAACTCTTCAATATCCAAGATTGTGTGACAAAAGGTGCTATACTAAAACATTCATAACTTTCAGCTAGGGTGTCCGTTTCACGCCCACGAGTAACCAAAATAGCTGGTTCGTTCGTCACTGCCAAGAACAAGTTCGGCCCGAACTCTTCACTGTTCCCGGCCCGAACTTCATTTTCGGCCCGAACTTCAACCTCGGCCCGAACTCCGACCTCGGCCCGAACTTCAACCTCGGCCCGAACATCATCCTCGACCGAACACCGAACTTCGGCCCGAACACCACTTCGGCCCAAACATCCCACTTCGGCCCGAACACCACTTCGGCCCGAACATCCCTCTTCGGCCCGAACTCTTCAATATCCAAGACTGTGTGACAAAAGGTGATATACTAAAACATTCATAACTTTCAGCTCGGGTGTCCGTTTCACGCCCACGAGTAATTAAAATAGCTGGTTCATTCGTCACTGCCAAGAACAAGTTCGGCCCGAACTCTTCACTGTTCCCGGCCCGAACTTCATTTTCGGCCTGAACTTCAACCTCGGCCCGAACTCCGACCTCGGCCCGAACATCATTCTCGGCCCGAACACCGAACTTCGGTCCGAACACTACTTCGGCCCGAACAACCCATTTCGGCCCGAACACCACTTCGGCCCGAACATCCCTCTTCGGCCCGAACTCTTCAATATCCAAGATTGTGTGACAAAAGGTGCTATACTAAAACATTCATCACTTTCAGCTCGGGTGACCGTTTCACGCCCACGAGTAACCAAAATAGCTGATTCGTTCGTCACTGCCAAGAACAAGTTCGGCCCGAACTCTTCACTGTTCCGGCCCGAACTTCATTTTCGGCCCGAACTTCAACCTCGGCCCGAACTGCAACCTCGGCCCGAACTCCGACCTCGGCCCGAACTCTTCAACCTCGGCCCGAACATCATCCTCGGCCCGAACACCGAACTTCGGCCCGAACACCACTTCGGCCCGAACATCCCACTTCGGCCCGAACACCACTTCGGCCGAACATCCCTCTTCGGCCCGAACCCTTCAATATCCAACATTGTGTGACAAAAGGTGCTATACTAAAACATTGATAACTTTCAGCTCGGGTGTCCGTTTCACGCCCACGAGTAACCAAAATAGCTGGTTCGTTCGTCGCTGCCAAGAACAAGTTCGGCCCGAACTCTTCACTGTTCCCGGCCCGAACTTCATTTTCGGCCCGAACTTCAACCTCGGCCCGAACATCATCCTCGGCCCGAACACCGAACTTCGGCCCGAACACCACTTCGGCCCGAACATCCCTCTTCGGCCCGAACTCTTCAATATCCAAGATTGTGTGACAAAAGGTGATATACTAAAACATTCATAACTTTCAGCTCGGGTGTCCGTTTCACGCCTACGAGTAACCAAAATAGCTGGTTCGTTCGTCACTGCCAAGAACAAGTTCGGCCCGAACTCTTCACTGTTCCCGGCCCGAACTTCATTTTCGGCCCGAACTTCAACCTCGGCCCGAACTGCAACCTCGGCCCGAAGTCTTCAACCTCGGCCCGAACATCATCCTCGGCCCGAACACCAAACTTCAGCCCGAACACCACTTCGGCCCGAACGCCACTTCGGCCCGAACACCACTTCGGCCCGAACATCCCACTTCGGCCCGAACACCACTTCGGCCCGAACACCACTCTTCGGCCCGAACTCTTCAATATCCAAGATTGTGTGACAAAAGGTGATATACTAAAACATTCATAACTTTCAGCTCGGGTGTCCGTTTCACGCCCACGAGTAACCAAAATAGCTGGTTCGTTCGTCACTTCCAATAACAAGTTCGGCCCGAACTCTTCACCGTTCCCGGCCCGAACTTCATTTTCGGCCCGAACTTCAACCTCGGCCCGACCTTCTACCTCGACCCGAACTCCGACCTCGGCCCGAACTTCAACCTCGACCCGAACATCATCCTCGGCCCGAACACCGAACTTCAGCCCGAACACCACTTCGGCCCGAACACCATTACGGCCCGAACACCACTTCGGCCCGAACATCCCACTTCGGCCCGAACACCACTTCGGCCCGAACATCCCTCTTCGGCCCGAACTCTTCAATATCCAAGATTGTGTGACAAAAGGTGCTATACTAAAACATTCATAACTTTCAGCTCGGGTGTCCGTTTCACGCCCACGAGTAACCAAAATAGCTGGTTCGTTCGTCACTTCCAAGAACAAGTTCGGCCCGAACTCTTCACTGTTCCCGGCCCGAACTTCATTTTCGGCCCGAACTTCAACCTCGGCCCGAACTCCGACCTCGGCCCGAACTTCAACCTCGGCCCGAACATCATCCTCAGCCCGAACACCGAACTTCAGCCCGAACACCACTTCGGCCCGAACACCACTTCAGCCCGAACACCACTTCGGCCCGAACATCCCACTTCGGCCCGAACTCTTCAATATCCAAGATTGTGTGACAAAAGGCGCTATACTAAAAATTCATAACTTTCAGCTCGGGTGTCCGTTTCACGCCCACGAGTAACCAAAATAGCTGGTTCGTTCGTCACTGCCAAGAACAAGTTCGGCCCGAACTCTTCACTGTTCCCGGCCCGAACTTCATTTTCGGCCCGAACTTCAACCTCGGCCCGAACTGCAACCTCGGCCCGAACTCCGACCTCGGCCCGAACTCTTCAACCTCGGCCCGAACATCATCCTCGGCCCGAACACCAAACTTCGGCCCGAACACCACTTCGGCCCGAACGCTACTTCGGCCCGAACACCACTTCGGCCCGAACATCCCACTTCGGCCCGAACACCACTTCGGCCGAACATCGCTCTTCGGCCCGAACACCATTTCGGCCCGAACACCACTCTTCGGCCCGAACTCTTCAATATCCAAGATTGTGTGACAAAAGGTGCTATACTAAAACATTCATAACTTTCAGCTCGGGTGTCCGTTTCACGCCCACGAGTAACCAAAATAGCTGGTTCGTTCGTCACTTCTAAGAACAAGTTCGGCCCGAACACTTCACTGTTCCCGGCCCGAACTTCAACCTCGGCCCGACCTTCTACCTCGACCCGAACTCCGACCTCGGCCCGAACTTCAACCTCGGCCCGAACATCATCCTCGGCCCAAACACCGAACTTCAGCCCGAACACCACTTCGGCCCGAACACCACTTCGGCCCGAACATCCCACTTCGGCCCGAACACCACTTCGGCCCGAACATCCCTCTTCGGCCCGAACTCTTCAATATCCAAGATTGTGTGACAAAAGGTGCTATACTAAAAAATTCATAACTTTCAGCTCGGGTGTCCGTTTCACGCCCACGAGTAACCAAAATAGCTGGTTCGTTCGTCACTTCCAAAAACAAGTTCGGCCCGAACTCTTCACTGTTCCCGGCCCGAACTTCATTTTCGGCCCGAACTTCAACCTCGGCCCGAACTCCGACCTCGGCCCGAACTTCAACCTCGGCCCGAACATCATCCTCGGCCCGAACACCAAACTTCAGCCCGAACACCACTTCGGCCCGAACACCACTTCGGCCCGAACACCACTTCGGCCCGAACATCCCACTTCGGCCCGAACATCCCTCTTCGGCCCGAACTCTTCAATATCCAAGATTGTGTTACAAAAGGTGTTATACTAAAACATTCATAACTTTCAGCTCGGGTGTCCGTTTCACGCCCACGAGTAACCAAAATAGCTGGTTCGTTCGTCACTTCCAAGAACAAGTTCGGCCCGAACTCTTCACTGTTCCCGGCCCGAACTTCATTTTCGGCCCGAACTTCAACCTCGGCCCGAACTCCGACCTCGGCCCGAACTTCAACCTCGGCCCGAACATCATCCTCGGCCCGAACACCGAACTTCAGCCCGAACACCACTTCGGCCCGAACACCACTTCGGCCCGAACACCACTTCGGCCCGAACATCCCTCTTCGGCCCGAACTCTTCAATATCCAAGATTGTGTGACAAAAGGCGCTATACTAAAAATTCATAACTTTCAGCTCGGGTGTCCGTTTCACGCCCACGAGTAACCAAAATAGCTGGTTCGTTCGTCACTGCCAAGAACAAGTTCGGCCCGAACTCTTCACTGTTCCCGGCCCGAACTTCATTTTCGGCCCGAACTTCAACCTCGGCCCGAACTGCAACCTCGGCCCGAACTCCGACCTCGGCCCGAACTCTTCAACCTCGGCCCGAACATCATCCTCGGCCCGAACACCAAACTTCGGCCCGAACACCACTTCGGCCCGAACACCACTTCGGCCCGAACACCACTTCGGCCCGAACATCCCACTTCGGCCCGAACACCACTTCGGCCGAACATCCCTCTTCGGCCCGAACACCACTTCGGCCCGAACACCACTCTTCGGCCCGAACTCTTCAATATCCAAGATTGTGTGACAAAAGGTGTTATACTAAAACATTCATAACTTTCAGCTCGGGTGTCCGTTTCACGCCCACGAGTAACCAAAATAGCTGGTTCGTTCGTCACTTCTAAGAACAAGTTCGGCCCGAACTCTTCACTGTTCCCGGCCCGAACTTCAACCTCGGCCCGACCTTCTACCTCGACCCGAACTCCGACCTCGGCCCGAACTTCAACCTCGGCCCGAACATCATCCTCGGCCCGAACACCGAACTTCAGCCCGAACACCACTTCGGCCCGAACACCACTTCGGCCCGAACACCACTTCGGCCCGAACATCCCACTTCGGCCCGAACACCACTTCGGCCCGAACATCCCTCTTCGGCCCGAACTCTTCAATATCCAAGATTGTGTGACAAAAGGTGCTATACTAAAACATTCATAACTTTCAGCTCGGGTGTCCGTTTCACGCCCACGAGTAACCAAAATAGCTGGTTCGTTCGTCACTGCCAAGAACAAGTTCGGCCCGAACTCTTCACTGTTCCCGGCCCGAACTTCAACCTCGGCCCGAACTTCAACCTCGGCCCGAACTCCGACCTCGGCCCGAACTTCAACCTCGGCCCGAATATCATCCTCGGCCCGAACACCGAACTTCGGCCCGAACACCACTTCGGCCCGAACACCACTTCGGCCCGAACACCACTTCGGCCCGAACATCCCACTTCGGCCCGAACACCACTTCGGCCCGAACATCCCTCTTCGGCCCGAACTCTTCAATATCCAAGATTGTGTGACAAAAGGTGCTATACTAAAACATTCATAACTTTCAGCTCGGGTGTCCGTTTCACGCCCATGAGTAACCAAAATAGCTGGTTCGTTCGTCACTGCCAAGAACAAGTTCGGCCCGAACTCTTCACTGTTCCCGGCCCGAACTTCATTTTCGGCCCGAACTTCAACCTCGGCCCGAACTCCGACCTCGGCCCGAACTTCAACCTCGGCCCGAACATCATCCTCGACCGAACACCGAACTTCGGCCCGAACACCACTTCGGCCCGAACATCCCACTTCGGCCCGAACACCACTTCGGCCCGAACATCCCTCTTCGGCCCGAACTCTTCAATATCCAAGACTGTGTGACAAAAGGTGATATACTAAAACATTCATAACTTTCAGCTCGGGTGTCCGTTTCACGCCCACGAGTAATTAAAATAGCTGGTTCATTCGTCACTGCCAAGAACAAGTTCGGCCCGAACTCTTCACTGTTCCCGGCCCGAACTTCATTTTCGGCCTGAACTTCAACCTCGGCCCGAACATCAACCTCGGCCCGAACTCCGACCTCGGCCCGAACATCATTCTCGGCCCGAACACCGAACTTCGGTCCGAACACTACTTCGGCCCGAACATCCCACTTCGGCCCGAACACCACTTCGGCCCGAACATCCCTCTTCGGCCCGAACTCTTCAATATCCGAGATTGTGTGACAAAAGGTGCTATACTAACACATTCATCACTTTCAGCTCGGGTGTCCGTTTCACGCCCACGAGTAACCAAAATAGCTGGTTCGTTCGTCACTGCCAAGAACAAGTTCGGCCCGAACTCTTCACTGTTCCGGCCCGAACTTCATTTTCGGCCCGAACTTCAACCTCGGCCCGAACTGCAACCTCGGCCCGAACTCCGACCTCGGCCCGAACTCTTCAACCTCGGCCCGAACATCATCCTCGGCCCGAACACCGAACTTCGGCCCGAACACCACTTCGGCCCGAACATCCCACTTCGGCCCGAACACCACTTCGGCCGAACATCCCTCTTCGGCCCGAACTCTTCAATATCCAACATTGTGTGACAAAAGGTGCTATACTAAAACATTGATAACTTTCAGCTCGGGTGTCCGTTTCACGCCCACGAGTAACCAAAATAGCTGGTTCGTTCGTCGCTGCCAAGAACAAGTTCGGCCCGAACTCTTCACTGTTCCCGGCCCGAACTTCGTTTTCGGCCCGAACTTCAACCTCGGCCCGAACTCCGACCTCGGCCCGAACTTCAACTTCGGCCCGAACATCATCCTCGGCCCGAACACCGAACTTCGGCCCGAACACCACTTCGGCCCGAACACCACTTCGGCCCGAACACCACTTCGGCCCGAACATCCCTCTTCGGCCCGAACTCTTCAATATCCAAGATTGTGTGACAAAAGGTGCTATACTAAAACATTCATAACTTTCAGCTCGGGTGTCCGTTTCACGCCCACGAGTAACCAAAATAGCTGGTTCGTTCGTCACTGCCAAGAACAAGTTCTGCCCGAACTCTTCACTGTTCCCGGCCCGAACTTCATTTTCGGCCCGAACTTCAACCTCGGCCCGAACTGCAACCTCGGCCCGAACTCCGACCTCGGCCCGAACTCTTCAACCTCGGCCCGAACATCATCCTTGGCCCGCACACCAAACTTCAGCCCGAACACCACTTCGGCCCGAACGCCACTTCGGCCCGAACACCACTTCGGCCCGAACATCCCACTTCGGCCCGAACACCACTTCGGCCGAACATCCCTCTTCGGCCCGAACACCACTTCGGCCCGAACACCACTCTTCGGCCCGAACTCTTCAATATCCAAGATTGTGTGACAAAAGGTGCTATACTAAAACATTCATAACTTTCAGCTCGGGTGTCCGTTTCACGCCCACGAGTAACCAAAATAGCTGGTTCGTTCGTCACTTCCAATAACAAGTTCGGCCCGAACTCTTCACCGTTCCCGGCCCGAACTTCATTTTCGGCCCGAACTTCAACCTCGGCCCGAACTCCGACCTCGGCCCGAACTTCAACCTCGGCCCGGACATCATCCTCGGCCCGAACACCATCCTCGGCCCGAACACCGAACTTCGGCCCGAACACCACTTCGGCCCGAACACCACTTCGGCCCGAACATCCCACTCGGCCCGAACACCGCTTCGGCCCGAACATCCATCTTCGGCCCGAACTCTTCAATATCCAAGATTGTGTGACAAAAGGTGCTATACTAAAACATTAATAACTTTCAGCTCGGGTGTCCGTTTCACGCCCACGAGTAACCAAAATAGCTGGTTCGTTCGTCACTGCCAAGAACAAGTTCTGCCCGAACTCTTCACTGTTCCCGGCCCGAACTTCATTTTCGGCCCGAACTTCAACCTCGGCCCGAACTGCAACCTCGGCCCGAACTCCGACCTCGGCCCGAACTCTTCAACCTCGGCCCGAACATCATCCTCGGCCCGAACACCAAACTCCAGCCCGAACACCACTTCGGCCCGAACGCCACTTCGGCCCGAACACCACTTCGGCCCGAACATCCCACTTCGGCCCGAACACCACTTCGGCCGAACATCCCTCTTCGGCCCGAACACCACTTCGGCCCGAACACCACTCTTCGGCCCGAACTCTTCAATATCCAAGATTGTGTGACAAAAGGTGCTATACTAAAACATTCATAACTTTCAGCTCGGGTGTCCGTTTCACGCCCACGAGTAACCAAAATAGCTGGTTCGTTCGTCACTTCCAATAACAAGTTCGGCCCGAACTCTTCACCGTTCCCGGCCCGAACTTCATTTTCGGCCCGAACTTCAACCTCGGCCCGAACTCCGACCTCGGCCCGAACTTCAACCTCGGCCCGAACATCATCCTCGGCCCGAACACCATCCTCGGCCCGAACACCGAACTTCGGCCCGAACACCACCTCGGCCCGAACACCAATTCGGCCCGAACATCCCACTTCGGCCCGAACACCACTTCGGCCCGAACATCCCTCTTCGGCCCGAACTCTTCAATATCCAAGATTGGGTGACAAAAGGTGCTATACTAAAACATTCATAACTTTCAGCTCGGGTGTCCGTTTCACGCCCACGAGTAACCAAAATAGATGGTTCGTTCGTCACTGCCAAGAACAAGTTCGGCCCGAACTCTTCACTGTTCCCGGCCCGAACTTCATTTTCGGCCCGAACTTCAACCTCGGCCCGAACTCCGACCTCGGCCCGAACTTCAACCTCGGCCCGAACATGATCCTCGGCCCGAACACCGAACTTCGGCCCGAACACCACTTCGGCCCGAACATCCCACTTCGGCCCGAACACCACTTCGGCCCGAACATCCCTCTTCGGCCCGAACTCTTCAATATCCAAGACTGTGTGACAAAAGGTGATATACTAAAACATTCATAACTTTCAGCTCGGGTGTCCGTTTCACGCCCACGAGTAATTAAAATAGCTGGTTCATTCGTCACTGCCAAGAACAAGTTCGGCCCGAACTCTTCACTGTTCCCGGCCCGAACTTCATTTTCGGCCTGAACTTCAACCTCGGCCCGAACATCAACCTCGGCCCGAACTCCGACCTCGGCCCGAACATCATTCTCGGCCCGAACACCGAACTTCGGCCCGAACACTACTTCGGCCCGAACATCCCACTTCGGCCCAAACACCACTTCGGCCCGAACATCCCTCTTCGGCCGAACTCTTCAATATCCAAGATTGTGTGACAAAAGGTGCTATACTAAAACATTCATAACTTTCAGCTCGGGTGTCCGTTTCACGCCCACGAGTAACCAAAATAGCTGGTTCGTTCGTCACTGCCAAGAACAAGTTCGGCCCGAACTCTTCACTGTTCCGGCCCGAACTTCATTTTCGGCCCGAACTTCAACCTCGGCCCGAACTGCAACCTCGGCCCGAACTCCGACCTCGGCCCGAATTCTTCAACCTCGGCCCGAACATCATCCTCGGCCCGAACACCGAACTTCGGCCTGAACACCACTTCGGCCCGAACACCACTTCGGCCCGAACATCCCACTTCGGCCCGAACACCACTTCGGCCGAACATCCCTCTTCGGCCCGAACTCTTCAATATCCAAGATTGTGTGACAAAAGGTGCTATACTAAAACATTCATAACTTTCAGCTCGGGTGTCCGTTTCACGCCCACGAGTAACCAAAATAGCTGGTTCGTTCGTCGCTGCCAAGAACAAGTTCGGCCCGAACTCTTCACTGTTCCCGGCCCGAACTTCATTTTCGGCCCGAACTTCAACCTCGGCCCGAACTCCGACCTCGGCCCGAACTTCAACCTCGGCCCGAACATCATCCTCGGCCCGAACACCGAACTTCGGCCCGAACACCACTTCGGCCCGAACACCACTTCGGCCCGAACACCACTTCGGCCCGAACACCACTTCCGCCCGAACATCCCTCTTCGGCCCGAACTCTTCAATATCCAAGATTGTGTGACAAAAGGTGTTATACTAAAACATTCATAACTTTCAGCTCGGGTGTCCGTTTCACGCCCACGAGTAACCAAAATAGCTGGTTCGTTCGTCACTGCCAAGAACAAGTTCGGCCCGAACTCTTCACTGTTCCCGGCCCGAACTCTTCACTGTTCCCGGCCCGAACTTCATTTTCGGCCCGAACTTCAACCTCGGCCCGAACTGCAACCTCGGCCCGAACTCCGACCTCGGCCCGAACTCTTCAACCTCGGCCCGAACATCATCCTCGGCCCGAACACCAAACTTCAGCCCGAACACCACTTCGGCCCGAACGCCACTTCGGTCCGAACACCACTTCGGCCCGAACATCCCACTTCGGCCCGAACACCACTTCGGTCGAACATCCCACTTCGGCCCGAACACCACTTCGGCCCGAACACCACTCTTCGGCCCGAACTCTTCAATATCCAAGATTGTGTGACAAAAGGTGTTATACTAAAACATTCATAACTTTCAGCTCGGGTGTCCGTTTCACGCCCACGAGTAACCAAAATAGCTGGTTCGTTCGTCACTTCCAAGAACAAGTTCGGCCCGAACTCTTCACCGTTCCCGGCCCGAACTTCATTTTCGGCCCGAACTTCAACCTCGGCCCGACCTTCTACCTCGACCCGAACTCCGACCTCGGCCCGAACTTCATCTTCGGCCCGAACATCATCCTCGGCCCGAACACCGAACTTCGGCCCGAATACCACTTCGGCCCGAACACCACTTCGGCCCGAACATCCCACTTCGGCCCGAACACCACTTCGGCCCGAACATCCCTCTTCGGCCCGAACTCTTCAATATCCAAGATTGGGTGACAAAAGGTGCTATACTAAAACATTCATAACTTTCAGCTCGGGTGTCCGTTTCACGCCCACGAGTAACCAAAATAGCTGGTTCGTTCGTCACTGCCAAGAACAAGTTCGGCCCGAACTCTTCACTGTTCCCGGCCCGAACTTCATTTTCGGCCCGAACTTCAACCTCGGCCCGAACTCCGACCTCGGCCCGAACTCCGACCTCGGCCCGAACTTCAACCTCGGCCCGAACATCATCCTCGGCCCGAACACCGAAATTCGGCCCGAACACCACTTCGGCCCGAACACCACTACGGCCCGAACATCCCACCTCGGCCCGAACACCACTTCGGCCCGAACTCTTCAATATCCAAGATTGTGTGACAAAAGGTGCTATACTAAAACATTCATAACTTTCAGCTCGGGTGTCCGTTTCACGCCCACGAGTAACCAAAATAGCTGGTTCGTTCGTCACTTCCAAGAACAAGTTCGGCCCGAACTCTTCACTGTTCCCGGCCCGAACTTCATTTTCGGCCCGAACTTCAACCTCGGCCCGAACTCCGACCTCGGCCCGAACTTCAACCTCGGCCCGAACATCATCCTCGGCCCGAACACCGAACTTCGGCCCGAACACCACTTCGGCTCGAACACCACTTCGGCCCGAACATCCCACTTCGGCTCGAACACCACTTCGGCCCGAACATCCCACTTCGGCCCGAACACCACTCTTCGGCCCGAACTCTTCAATATCCAAGATTGTGTGACAAAAGATGTTATACTAAAACATTCATAACTTTCATCTCGGGTGTCCGTTTCACGCCCACGAGTAACCAAAATAGCTGGTTCGTTCGTCACTTCCAAGAACAAGTTCGGCCCGAACTCTTCACTGTTCCCGGCCGGAACTTCATTTTCGGCCCGAACTTAAACCTCGGCCCGACCTTCTACCTCGGCCCGAACTCCGACCTCGGCCCGAACTTCAACCTCGGCCCGAACATCATCCTCGGCCCGAACACCGAACTTCAGCCCGAACACCACTTCGGCCCGAACACCACTTCGGCCCGAACATCCCACTTCGGCCCGAACACCACTTCGGCCCGAACGTCCCTCTTCGGCCCGAACTCTTCAATATCCAAGATTGTGTGACAAAAGGTGCTATACTAAAACATTCATAACTTTCAGCTCGGGTGTCCGTTTCACGCCCACGAGTAACCAAAATAGCTGGTTCGTTCGTCACTGCCAAGAACAAGTTCGGCCCAAACTCTTCACTGTTCCCGGCCCGAACTTCATTTTCGGCCCGAACTTCAACCTCGGCCCGAACTCCGACCTCGGCCCGAACTCCGACCTCGGCCCGAACTCCGACCTCGGCCCGAACTTCAACCTCGGCCCGAACACCGAACTTCAGCCCGAACACCACTTCGGCCCGAACACCACTTCGGCCCGAACACCACTTCGGCCCGAACATCCCACTTCGGCCCGAACACCACTTCGGTCCGAATATCACTCTTCGGCCCGAACTCTTCAATATCCAAGATTGTGTGACAAAAGGTGCTATACTAAAACAATCATAACTTTCAGTTCGGGTGTCCGTTTCACGCCCACGAGTAAGCAAAATAGATGGTTCGTTCGTCACTGTCAAGAACAAGTTCGGCCCGAACTCTTCACTGTTCCCGGCCCGAACTTCATTTTCGGCCCGAACTTCAGCCTCGGCCCGAACTCCGACCTCGGCCCGAACTTCAACCTCGGCCCAAACATCATCCTCGGCCTGAACACCGAACTTCAGCCCGATCACCACTTCGGCCCGAACACCACTTCGGCCCGAACATCCCTCTTCGGCCCGAACTCTTCAATATCCAAGATTGTGTGACAAAAGGCGCTATACTAAAAATTCATAACTTTCAGCTCGGGTGTCCGTTTCACGCCCACGAGTAACCAAAATAGCTGGTTCGTTCGTCACTGCCAAGAACAAGTTCGGCCCGAACTCTTCACTGTTCCCGGCCCGAACTTCAACCTCGGCCCGACCTGCAACCTCGGCCCGAACTCTGACCTCGGCCCGAACTCTTCAACCTCGGCCCGAACATCATCCTCGGCCCGAACACCAAACTTCAGCCCGAACACCACTTCGGCCCGAACGCCACTTCGGCCCGAACACCACTTCGGCCCGAACATCCCACTTCAGCCCGAACACCACTTCGGCCAAACATCCCTCTTCGGCCCGAACACCACTTCGGCCCGAACACCACTCTTCGGCCCGAACTCTTCAATATCCAAGATTGTGTGACAAAAGGTGCTATACTAAAACATTCATAACTTTCAGCTCGGGTGTCCGTTTCACGCCCACGAGTAACCAAAATAGCTGGTTCGTTCGTCACTTCCAATAACAAGTTCGGCCCGAACTCTTCACCGTTACCGGCCCGAACATCATCCTCGGCCCGAACACCGAACTTCGGCCCGAACACCACTTCGGCCCGAACATCCCACTTCGGCCCGAACACCACTTCGGCCCGAACATCCCTCTTCGGCCCGAACTCTTCAATATCCAAGATTGTGTGACAAAAGGTGCTATACTAAAACATTCATAACTTTCAGCTCGGGTGTCCGTTTCACGCCCACGAGTAACCAAAATAGCTGGTTCGTTCGTCATTGCCAAGAACAAGTTCGGCCCGAACTCTTCACTGTTCCCGGCCCGAACTTCATTTTCGGCCCGAACTGCAACCTCGGCCCGAACTCCGACCTCGGCCCGAACTCCGACCTCGGCCCGAACTCTTCAACCTCGGCCCGAACATCATCCTCGGCCCGAACACCGAACTTCGGCCCGAACACCACTTCGGCCCGAACATCCCACTTCGGCCCGAACACCACTTCGGCCGAACATCCCTCTTCGGCCCGAACTCTTCAATATCCAACATTGTGTGACAAAAGGTGCTATACTAAAATATTCATAACTTTCAGCTCGGGTGTCCGTTTCACGCCCACGAGTAACCAAAATAGCTGGTTCGTTCGTCGCTGCCAAGAACAAGTTCGGCCCGAACTCTTCACTGTTCCCGGCCCGAACTTCATTTTCGGCCCGAACTTCAACCTCGGCCCGAACTCCGACCTCGGCCCGAACTCCGACCTCGGCCCGAACATCATCCTCGGCCCGAACACCGAACTTCGGCACGAACACCACTTCGGCCCGAACACCACTTCGGCCCGAACATCCCTCTTCGGCCCGAACTCTTCAATATCCAAGATTGTGTGACAAAAGGTGTCATACTAAAACATTCATAACTTTCAGCTCGGGTGTCCGTTTCACGCCCACGAGTAACCAAAATAGCTGGTTCGTTCGTCACTGCCAAGAACAAGTTCGGCCCGAACTCTTCACTGTTCCCGGCCCGAACTTCATTTTCGGCCCGAACTTCAACCTCGGCCCGAACTGCAACCTCGGCCCGAACTCCGACCTCGGCCCGAACTCTTCAACCTCGGCCCGAACATCATCCTCGGCCCGAACACCAAACTTCGGCCCGAACACCACTTCGGCCCGAACACCACTTCGGCCCGAACATCCCACTTCGGCCCGAACACCACTTCGGCCCGAACACCACTCTTCGGCCCGAACTCTTCAATATCCAAGATTGTGTGACAAAAGGTGTTATACTAAAACATTCATAACTTTCAGCTCGGGTGTCCGTTTCACGCTCACGAGTAACCAAAATAGCTGGTTCGTTCGTCACTTCCAAGAACAAGTTCGGCCCGAACTCTTCACCGTTCCCGGCCCGAACTTCATTTTCGGCCCGAACTTCAACCTCGGCCCGACCTTCTACCTCGACCCGAACTCCGACCTCGGCCCGAACTTCAACTTCGGCCCGAACATCATCCTCGGCCCGAACACCGAACTTCGGCCCGAACACCACTTCGGCCCGAACACCACTTCGGCCCGAACACCACTTCGGCCCGAACATCCCACTTCCGCCCGAACACCACTTCGGCCCGAACATCCCTCTTCGGCCCGAACTCTTCAATATCCAATATTGTGTGACAAAAGGTGCTATACTAAAACATTCATAACTTTCAGCTCGGGTGTCCGTTTCACGCCCACGAGTAACCAAAATAGCTGGTTCGTTCGTCACTGCCAAGAACAAGTTCGGCCCGAACTCTTCACTGTTCCCGGCCCGAACTTCATTTTCGGCCCGAACTTCAACCTCGGCCCGAACTTCAACCTCGGCCCGAACTCCGACCTCGGCCCGAACTCCGACCTCGGCCCGAACTTCAACCTCGGCCCGAACATCATCCTCGGCCCGAACACCGAACTTCGGCCCGAACACCACTTCGGCCCGAACATCCCACTTCGGTCCGAACACCACTTCGGCCCGAACTCTTCAATATCCAAGATTGTGTGACAAAAGGTGCTATACTAAAACATTCATAACTTTCAGCTCGGGTGTCCGTTTCACGCCCACGAGTAACCAAAATAGCTGGTTCGTTCGTCGCTTCCAAGAACAAGTTCGGCCCGAACTCTTCACTGTTCCCGGCCCGATCTTCATTTTCGGCCCGAACTTCAACCTCGGCCCGAACTCCGACCTCGGCCCGAACTTCAACCTCGGCCCGAACTTCATCCTCAGCCCGAACACCGAACTTCGGCCCGAACACCACTTCGGCTCGAACACCACTTCGGCCCGAACATCCCACTTCGGCCTGAACACCACTCTTCGGCCCGAACTCTTCAATATCCAAGATTGTGTGACAAAAGGTGTTATACTAAAACATTCATAACTTTCATCTCGGGTGTCCGTTTCACGCCCACGAGTAACCATAATAGCTGGTTCGTTCGTCACTTCCAAGAACAAGTTCGGCCCGAACTCTTCACTGTTCCCGGCCCGAACTTCATTTTCGGCCCGAACTTCAACCTCGGCCCGAACTCCGACCTCGGCACGAACTTCAACCTCGGCCCGAACATCATCCTCGGCCCGAACACCGAACTTCGGCCCGAACACCACTTCGGCTCGAACACCACTTCGGCCCGAACACCACTCTTCGGCCCGAACTCTTCAATATCCAAGATTGTGTGACAAAAGGTGCTATACTAAAACATTCATAACTTTCATCTCGGGTGTCCGTTTCACGCCCACGAGTAACCAAAATAGCTGGTTCGTTCGTCACTTCCAAGAACAAGTTCGGCCCGAACTCTTCACTGTTCCCGGCCGGAACTTCATTTTCGGCCCGAACTTCAACCTCGGCCCGACCTTCTACCTCGGCCCGAACTCCGACCTCGGCCCGAACTTCAACCTCGGCCCGAACATCATCCTCGGCCCGAACACCGAACTTCAGCCCGAACACCACTTCGGCCCGAACACCACTTCGGCCCGAACATCCCACTTCGGCCCGAACACCACTTCGGCCCGAACATCCCTCTTCGGCCCGAACTCTTCAATATCCAAGATTGTGTGACAAAAGGTGCTATACTAAAACATTCATAAATTTCAGCTCGGGTGTCCGTTTCACGCCCACGAGTAACCAAAATAGCTGGTTTGTTCGTCACTGCCAAGAACAAGTTCGGCCCGAACTCTTCACTGTTCCCGGCCCGAACTTCATTTTCGGCCCGAACTTCATTTTCGGCCCGAACTTCAACCTCGGCCCGAACTCCGACCTCGGCCCGAACTCCGACCTCGGCCCGAACTCCGACCTCGGCCCGAACATCATCCTCGGCCCGAACACCGAACTTCAGCCCGAACACCACTTCGGCCCGAACACCACTTCGGCCCGAACATCCCACTTCGGCCCGAACACCACTTCGGCCCGAATATCACTCTTCGGCCCGAACTCTTCAATATCCAAGATTGTGTGACAAAAGGTGCTATACTAAAACAATCATAACTTTCAGTTCGGGTGTCCGTTTCACGCCCACGAGTAAGCAAAATAACTGGTTCGTTCGTCACTGCCAAGAACAAGTTCGGCCCGAACTCTTCACTGTTCCCGGCCCGAACTTCATTTTCGGCCCGAACTTCAGCCTCGGCCCGAACTCCGACCTCGGCCCGAACTTCAACCTCGGTCTGAACATCATCCTCGGCCCGAACACCGAACTTCGGCCCGATCACCACTTCGGCACGAACATCCCACTTCGGCCCGAACACCACTTCGGCCTGAACATCCCTCTTCGGCCCGAACTCTTCAATATCCAAGATTGTGTGACAAAAGGTGCTATACTAAAACATTCATAACTTTCAGCTCGGGTGTCCGTTTCACGCCCACGAGTAACCAAAATAGCTGGTTCGTTGGTCACTGCCAAGAACAAGTTCGGCCCGAACTCTTCACTGTTCCCGGCCCGAACTTCATTTTCGGCCTAAACTTCAACCTCGGCCCGAACATCAACGTCGGCCCGAACTCCGACCTCGGCCCGAACATCATTCTCGGCCTGAACACCGAACTTCGGCCCGAACACTACTTCGGCCCGATCATCCCACTTCGGCCCGAACACCACTTCGGCCCGAACATCCCTCTTCGGCCCGAACTCTTCAATATCAAAGATTGTGTGACAAAAGGTGCTATACTAAAACATTCATAACTTTCAGCTCGGGTGTCCATTTCACGCCCACGAGTAACCAAAATAGCCGGTTCGTTCGTCACTGCCAAGAACAAGTTCGACACGAACTATTCACTGTTCCCGGCCCGAACTTCATTTTCGGCCCGAACTTCAACCTCGGCCCGAACTTCAACCTCGGCCCGAACTCCGACCTCGGCCCGAACTTCAACCTCGGCCCGAACATCATCCTCGGCCCGAACACCGAACTTCGGCCCGAACACCACTTCGGCCCGAACATCCCACTTCGGCCCGAACACCACTTCGGCCCGAACATCCCTCTTCGGCCCGAACATCCCTCTTCGGCCCGAACTCTTCAATATCCAAGATTGTGTGACAAAAGGTGCTATACTAAAACATTCATAACTTTCAGCTCGGGTCTCCATTTTACGCCCACGAGTAACCAAAATAGCTGGTTCGTTCGTCACTGCCAAGAACAAGTTCGACCCGAACTCTTCACTGTTCCCGGCCCGAACTTCATTTTCGGCCCGAACTTCAACCTCGGCCCGAACTTCAACCTCGGCCCGAACTCCGACCTCGGCCCGAACTTCAACCTCGGCCCGAACAACATCCTCGGCCCGAACACCGAACTTCGGCCCGAACACCACTTCGGCCCGTACATCCCACTTCGGCCCGAACACCACTTCGGCCCGAACATCCCTCTTCGGCCCGAACTCTTCAATATCAAAGATTGTGTGACAAAAGGTGCTATACTAAAACATTCATAACTTTCAGCTCGGGTGTCCATTTCACGCCCACGAGTAACCAAAATAGCCGGTTCGTTCGTCACTGCCAAGAACAAGTTCGACACGAACTATTCACTGTTCCCGGCCCGAACTTCATTTTCGGCCCGAACTTCAACCTCGGCCCGAACTCCGACCTCGGCCCGAACTCCGACCTTGGCCCCAACATCATTATCGGCCCGAACACCGAACTTCGGCCCGAACACTACTTCGGCCCGAACATCCCACTTCGGCCCGAACACCACTTCGGCTCGAACATCCCTCTTCGGCCCGAACTCTTCAATATCCAAGATTGGGTGACAAAAGGTGCTATACTAAAACATTCATAACTTTCAGCTCGGGTGTCCGTTTCACGCCCACGAGTAACCAAAATAGCTGGTTCGTTCTTCACTGCAAAGAACAAGTTCGGCCCGAACTCTTCACTGTTCCCGGCCCGAACTTCATTTACGGCCCGAACTTCAACCTCGGCCCGAACTCCGACCTCAGCCCGAACTTCAACCTCGGCCCGAACATCATCCTCGGCCCGAACGCCACTTCGGCCCGAACACCACTTCGGCCCGAACATCCCACTTCGGCCCGAACACCACTTCGGCCCGAATATCCCTCTTTGGCCCGAACTCTTTAATATCCAAGACTGTGTGACAAAAGGTGCTATACTATAACATTCATAACTTTCAGCTCGGGTGTCCGTTTCACGCCCACGAGTAACAAAAATAGCTGGTTCATTCGTCACTGCCAAGAACAAGTTCGGCCCGAACTCTTCACTGTTCCCGGCCCGAACTTCATTTTCGGCCTGAACTTCAACCTCGGCCCGAACATCAACGTCGGCCCGAACTCCGACCTCGGCCCGAACATCATTCTCGGCCTGAACACCGAACTTCGGCCCGAACACTACTTCTGCCCGAACATCCCACTTCGGCCCGAACACCACTTCGGCCCGAACATCCCCCTTCGGCCCGAACTCTTCAATATCCAAGATTGTGTGACAAAAGGTGCTATACTAAAATATTCATAACTTTCAGCTCGGGTGTCCGTTTCACGCCCACGAGTAACCAAAATAGCTGGTTCGTTCGTCACTGCCAAGAACACGTTCGGCCCGAACTCTTCACTGTTCCCGGCCCGAACTTCATTTTCGGCCCGAACTTCAACCTCGGCCCGAACTTCAACCTCGGCCCGAACTCCGACCTCGGCCCGAACTTCAACCTCGGCCCGAACATCAACCTCGGCCCGAACACCGAACTTTGGCCCGAACACCACCTCGGCCCGAACACCCACTTCGGCCCGAACACCACTTCGGCCTGAATATCCCTCTTCGGCCCGAACTCTTCAATATCCAAGATTGTGTGACAAAAGGTGCTATACTAAAACATTCATAACTTTCAGCTCGGGTGTCCGTTTTACGCCCACGAGTAACCAAAATAGCTGGTTCGTTCGTCACTGCCAAGAACAAGTTCGACCCGAACTCATCACTGTTCCCGGCCCGAACTTCATTTTCGGCCCGAACTTCAACCTCGGCCCGAACTTCAACCTCGGCCCGAACTCCGACCTCGGCCCGAACTTCAACCTCGGCCCGAACAACATCCTCGGCCCGAACACCGAACTTCGGCCCGAACACCACTTCGGCCCGTACATCCCACTTCGGCCCGAACATCACATCGGCCCGAACATCCCTCTTCGGCCCGAACTCTTCAATATCAAAGATTGTGTGACAAAAGGTGCTATACTAAAACATTCATAACTTTCAGCTCGGGTGTTCGTTTCACGCCCACGAGTAACAGAAATAGCCGGTTCGTTCGTCACTGCCAAGAACAAGTTCGACACGAACTATTCACTGTTCCCGGCCCGAACTTCATTTTCGGCCCGAACTTCAACCTCGGCCCGAACTCCGACCTCGGCCCGAACTCCGACCTTGGCCCGAACATCATTATCGGCCCGAACACCGAACTTCGGCCCGAACACTACTTCGGCCTGAACATCCCACTTCGGCCCGAACACCACTTCGGCTCGAACATCCCTCTTCGGCCCGAACTCTTCAATATCCAAGATTGTGTGACAAAAGGTGCTATACTAAAACATTCATAACTTTCAGCTCGGGTGTCCGTTTCACGCCCACGAGTAACCAAAATAGCTGGTTCGTTCGTCACTGCCAAGAACAAGTTCGGCCCGAACTCTTCACTGTTCCCGGCCCGAACTTCATTTTCGGCCCGAACTTCAACCTCGGCCCGAACTTCGACCTCGGCCCGAACTTCGACCTCGGCCCGAACTTCAACCTCGGCCCGAACATCATCCTCGGCCCGAACACCGAACTTCGGCCCGAACACCACTTCGGCCCGAACATCCCACTTCGGCCCGAACACCACTTCGGCCCGAACATCCCTCTTCGGCCCGAACTCTTCAATATCCAAGATTGTGTGAGAAAATGTGCTATACTAAAACATTCATAACGTTTAGCTCGGGTGTCCGTTTTACGCCCACGAGTAACAAAAATAGCTGGTTCGTTCGTCACTGCCAAGAACAAGTTCGACCCGAACTCATCACTGTTCCCGGCCCGAACATCATTTTCGGCCCGAACTTCAACCTCAGCCCGAACTCCGACCTCGGCCCGAACTTCAACCTCAGCCCGAACATCATCCTCGGCCCGAACACCGAACTTCGGCCCGAACACTACTTCAGCCCGAACATCCCACTTCGGCCCGAACACCACTTCGGCTCGAACATCCCTCTTCGGCCCGAACTCTTCAATATCCAAGATTGTGTGACAAAAGGTGCTATACTAAAACATTCATAACTTTCAGCTCGGGTGTCCGTTTCACGCCCACGAGTAACCAAAATTGCTGGTTCGTTCGTCACTGCCAAGAACAAGTTCGGCCCAAACTCTTCACTGTTCCCGGCCCGAACTTCATTTACGGCCCGAACTTCAACCTCGGCCCGAACTCCGACCTCAGCCCGAACTTCAACCTCGGCCCGAACATCATCCTCGGCCCGAACGCCACTTCGGCCCGAACACCACTTCGGCCCGAACATCCCACTTCGGCCCGAACACCACTTCGGCCCGAATATCCCTCTTCGGCCCGAACTCTTTAATATCCAAGACTGTGTGACAAAAGGTGCTATACTAAAACATTCATAACTTTCAGCTCGGGTGTCCGTTTCACGCCCACGAGTAACCAAAATAGCTGGTTCATTCGTCACTGCCAAGAACAAGTTCGGCCCGAACTCTTCACTGTTCCCGGCCCGAACTTCATTTTCGGCCTGAACTTCAACCTCGGCCCGAACATCAACGTCGGCCCGAACTCCGACCTCGGCCCGAACATCATTCTCGGCCTGAACACCGAACTTCGGCCCGAACACTACTTCGGCCCGAACATCCCACTTCGGCCCGAACACCACTTCGGCCCGAACATCCCTCTTCGGCCCGAACTCTTCAATATCCAAGATTGTGTGACAAAAGGTGCTATACTAAAATATTCATAACTTTCAGCTCGGGTGTCCGTTTCACGCCCACGAGTAACCAAAATAGCTGGTTCGTTCGTCACTGCCAAGAACAAGTTCGGCCCGAACTCTTCACTGTTCCCGGCCCGAACTTCAACCTCGGCCCGAACTTCAACCTCGGCCCGAACTCCGACCTCGGCCCGAACTTCAACCTCGGCCCGAACATCATCCTCGGCCCGAACACCGAACTTCGGCCCGAACACCACCTCGGCCCGAACATCCCACTTCGGCCCGAACACCACTTCGGCCCGAACATCCCTCTTCGGCCCGAACTCTTCAATATCCAAGATTGTGTGACAAAAGGTGCTATACTAAAATATTCATAACTTTCAGCTCGGGTGTCCGTTTCACGCCCACGAGTAACCAAAATAGCTGGTTCGTTCGTCACTGCCAAGAACAAGTTCGGCCCGAACTCTTCACTGTTCCCGGCCCGAACTTCATTTTCGGCCCGAACTTCAACCTCGGCCCGAACTTCAACCTCGGCCCGAACTCCGACCTCGGCCCGAACTTCAACCTCGGCCCGAACATCATCCTCGGCCCGAACACCGAACTTCGGCCCGAACACCACCTCGGCCCGAACATCCCACTGCGGCCCGAACACCACTTCGGCCCGAACATCCCTCTTCGGCCCGAACTCTTCAATATCCAAGATTGTGTGACAAAAGGTGCTATACTAAAACATTCATAACTTTCAGCTCGGGTGTCCGTTTTACGCCCACGAGTAACCAAAATAGCTGGTTCGTTCGTCACTGCCAAAAACAAGTTCGACCCGAACTCTTCACTGTTCCCGGCCCGAACTTCATTTTCGGCCCGAACTTCAACCTCGGCCCGAACTTCAACCTCGGCCCGAACTCCGACCTCGGCCCGAACTTCAACCTCGGCCCGAACAACATCCTCGGCCCGAACATCGAACTTCGGCCCGAACACCACTTCGGCCCGTACATCCCACTTCGGCCCGAACATCACATCGGCCCGAACATCCCTCTTCGGCCCGAACTCTTCAATATCCAAGATTGTGTGACAAAAGGTGCTATACTAAAATATTCATAACTTTCAGCTCGGGTGTCCGTTTCACGCCCACGAGTAACCAAAATAGCTGGTTCGTTCGTCACTGCCAAGAACAAGTTCGGCCCGAACTCTTCACTGTTCCCGGCCCGAACTTCATTTTCGGCCCGAACTTCAACCTCGGCCCGAACTTCAACCTCGGCCCGAACTCCGACCTCGGCCCGAACTTCAACCTCGGCCCGAACATCATCCTCGGCCCGAACACCGAACTTCGGCCCGAACACCACCTCGGCCCGAACATCCCACTTCGGCCCGAACACCACTTCGGCCCGAACATCCCTCTTCGGCCCGAACTCTTCAATATCCAAGATTGTGTGACAAAAGGTGCTATACTAAAATATTCATAACTTTCAGCTCGGGTGTCCGTTTCACGCCCACGAGTAACCAAAATAGCTGGTTCGTTCGTCACTGCCAAGAACAAGTTCGGCCCGAACTCTTCACTGTTCCCGTCCCGAACTTCATTTTCGGCCCGAACTTCAACCTCGGCCCGAACTTCAACCTCGGCCCGAACTCCGACCTCGGCCCGAACTTCAACCTCGGCCCGAACATCATCCTCGGCCCGAACACCGAACTTCGGCCCGAACACCACCTCGGCCCGAACATCCCACTGCGGCCCGAACACCACTTCGGCCCGAACATCCCTCTTCGGCCCGAACTCTTCAATATCCAAGATTGTGTGACAAAAGGTGCTATAATAAAACATTCATAACTTTCAGCTCGGGTGTCCGTTTTACGCCCACGAGTGACCAAAATAGCTGGTTCGTTCGTCACTGCCAAAAACAAGTTCGACCCGAACTCTTCACTGTTCCCGGCCCGAACTTCATTTTCGGCCCGAACTTCAACCTCGGCCCGAACTTCAACCTCGGCCCGAACTCCGACCTCGGCCCGAACTTCAACCTCGGCCCGAACAACATCCTCGGCCCGAACATCGAACTTCGGCCCGAACACCACTTCGGCCCGTACATCCCACTTCGGCCCGAACATCACATCGGCCCGAACATCCCTCTTCGGCCCGAACTCTTCAATATCAAAGATTGTGTGACAAAAGGTGTTATACTAAAACATTCATAACTTTCAGCTCGGGTGTCCGTTTCACGCCCACGAGTAACCAAAATAGCCGGTTCGTTCGTCACTGCCAAGAACAAGTTCGACACGAACTATTCACTGTTCCCGGCCCGAACTTCATTTTCGGCCCGAACTTCAACCTCGGCCCGAACTCCGACCTCGGCCCGAACTCCGACCTTGGCCCGAACATCATTATCGGCCCGAACACCGAACTTCGGCCCGAACACTACTTCGGCCCGAACATCCCACTTCGGCCCGAACACCACTTCGGCTCGAACATCCCTCTTCGGCCCGAACTCTTCAATATCCAAGATTGTGTGACAAAAGGTGCTATACTAAAACATTCATAACTTTCAGCTCGGGTGTCCGTTTCACGCCCACGAGTAACCAAAATAGCTGGTTCGTTCGTCACTGCCAAGAACAAGTTCGTCCCGAACTCTTCACTGTTCCCGGCCCGAACTTCATTTTCGGCCCGAACTTCAACCTCGGCCCGAACTTCAACCTCGGCCCGAACTCCGACCTCGGCCCGAACTTCAACCTCGGCCCGAACATCATCCTCGGCCCGAACACCGAACTTCGGCCCGAACACCACTTCGGCCCGAACATCCCACTTCGGTCCGAACACCACTTCGGCCCGAACATCCCTCTTCGGCCCGAACTCTTCAATATCCAAGATTGTGTGAGAAAAGGTGCTATACTAAAACATTCATAACTTTTAGCTCGGGTGTCCGTTTTACGCCCACGAGTAACCAAAATAGCTGGTTCGTTCGTCACTGCCAAGAACAAGTTCGACCCGAACTCTTCACTGTTCCCGGCCCGAACATCATTTTCGGCCCGAACTTCAACCTCGGCCCGAACTCCGACCTCGGCCCGAACCTCAACCTCAGCCCGAACATCATCCTCGGCCCGAACACCGAACTTCGGCCCGAACACCACTTCGGCCCGTACATCCCACTTCGGCCCGAACATCACTTCGACCCGAACATCCCTCTTCGGCCCGAACTCTTCAATATCTAAGATTGTGTGACAAAAGGTGCTATACTAAAATATTCATAACTTTCAGCTCGGGTGTCCGTTTCACGTCCACGAGTAACCAAAATAGCTGGTTCGTTCGTCACTGCCAAGAACAAGTTCGGCCCGAACTCTTCACTGTTCCCGGCCCGAACTTCATTTTCAGCCCGAACTTCAACCTCGGCCCGAACTTCAACCTCGGCCCGAACTCCGACCTCGGCCCGAACTTCAACCTCGGCCCGAACATCATCCTCGGCCCGAACACCGAACTTCGGCCCGAACACCACCTCGGCCCGAACACCCACTTCGGCCCGAACACCACTTCGGCCCGAACATCCCTCTTCGGCCCGAACTCTTCAATATCCAAGATTGTGTGACAAAAGGTGCTATACTAAAACATTCATAACTTTCAGCTCGGGTGTTCGTTTTACGCCCACGAGTAACCAAAATAGCTGGTTCGTTCGTCACTGCCAAGAACAAGTTCGACCCGAACTCTTCACTGTTCCCGGCCCGAACTTCATTTTCGGCCCGAACTTCAACCTCGGCCCGAACTTCAACCTCGGCCCGAACTCCGACCTCGGCCCGAACTTCAACCTCGGCCCGAACAACATCCTCGGCCCGAACACCGAACTTCGGCCCGAACACCACTTCGGCCCGTTCATCCCACTTCGGCCCGAACATCACATCGGCCCGAACATCCCTCTTCGGCCCGAACTCTTCAATATCAAAGATTGTGTGACAAAAGGTGCTATACTAAAACATTCATAACTTTCAGCTCGGGTGTTCGTTTCACGCCCACGAGTAACCAAAATAGCCGGTTCGTTCGTCACTGCCAAGAACAAGTTCGACACGAACTATTCACTGTTCCCGGCCCGAACTTCATTTTCGGCCCGAACTTCAACCTCGGCCCGAACTCCGACCTCGGCCCGAACTCCGACCTTGGCCCGAACATCATTATCGGCCCGAACACCGAACTTCGGCCCGAACACTACTTCGGCCCGATCATCCCACTTCGGCCCGAACACCACTTCGGCTCGAACATCCCTCTTCGGCCCGAACTCTTCAATATCCAAGATTGTGTGACAAAAGGTGCTATACTAAAACATTCATAACTTTCAGCTCGGGTGTCCATTTCACGCCCACGAGTAACCAAAATAGCTGGTTCGTTCGTCACTGCCAAGAACAAGTTCGGCCCGAACTCTTCACAGTTCCCGGCCCGAACTTCATTTTCGGCCCGAACTTCAACCTCGGCCCGAACTTCAACCTCGGCCCGAACTCCGACCTCGGCCCGAACTTCAACCTCGGCCCGAACATCATCCTCGGCCCGAACACCGAACTTCGGCCCGAACACCACTTCGGCCCGAACATCCCACTTCGGCCCGAACACCACTTCGGCCCGAACATCCCTCTTCGACCCGAACTCTTCAATATCCAAGATTGTGTGAGAAAATGTGCTATACTAAAACATTCATAACGTTTAGCTCGGGTGTCCGTTTTACGCCCACGAGTAACCAAAATAGCTGGTTCGTTCGTCACTGCCAAGAACAAGTTCGACCCGAACTCTTCACTGTTCCCGGCCCGAACATCATTTTCGGCCCGAACTTCAACCTCGGCCCGAACTCCGACCTCGGCCCGAACTTCAACCTCAGCCCGAACATCATCCTCGGCCCGAACACCGAACTTCGGCCCGAACACTACTTCGGCCCGAACATCCCACTTCGGCCCGAACACCACTTCGGCTCGAACATCCCTCTTCGGCTCGAACTCTTCAATATCCAAGATTGTGTGACAAAAGGTGCTATACTAAAACATTCATAACTTTCAGCTCGGGTGTCCGTTTCACGCCCACGAGTAACCAAAATAGCTGGTTCGTTCGTCACTGCCAAGAACAAGTTCGGCCCAAACTCTTCACTGTTCCCGGCCCGAACTTCATTTACGGCCCGAACTTCAACCTCGGCCCGAACTCCGACCTCAGCCCGAACTTCAACCTCGGCCCGAACATCATCCTCGGCCCGAACGCCACTTCGGCCCGAACATCACTTCGGCCCGAACATCCCACTTCGGCCCGAACACCACTTCGGCCCGAATATCCCTCTTCGGCCCGAACTCTTTAATATCCAAGACTGTGTGACAAAAGGTGCTATACTAAAACATTCATAACTTTCAGCTCGGGTGTCCGTTTCACGCCCACGAGTAACCAAAATAGCTGGTTCATTCGTCACTGCCAAGAACAAGTTCGGCCCGAACTCTTCACTGTTCCCGGCCCGAACTTCATTTTTGGCCTGAACTTCAACCTCGGCCCGAACATCAACGTCAGCCCGAACTCCGACCTCGGCCCGAACATCATTCTCGGCCTGAACACCGAACTTCGGCCCGAACACTACTTCGGCCCGAACATCCCACTTCGGCCCGAACACCACTTCGGCCCGAACATCCCTCTTCGGCCCGAACTCTTCAATATCCAAGATTGTGTGACAAAATGTGCTATACTAAAATATTCATAACTTTCAGCTCGGGTGTCCGTTTCACGCCCACGAGTAACCAAAATAGCTGGTTCGTTCGTCACTGCCAAGAACAAGTTCGGCCCGAACTCTTCACTGTTCCCGGCCCGAACTTCATTTTCGGCCCGAACTTCATTTTCGGCCCGAACTTCAACCTCTGCCCGAACTTCAACCTCGGCCCGAACTTCGACCTCGGCCCGAACTTCAACCTTGGCCCGAACATCATCCTCGGCCCGAACACCGAACTTCGGCCCGAACACTACCTCGGCCCGAACATCCCACTTCGGCCCGAACACCACTTCGGCCCGAACATCCCTCTTCGGCCCGAACTCTTCAATATCCAAGATTGTGTGACAAAAGGTGCTATACTAAAACATTCATAACTTTCAGCTCGGGTGTCCGTTTTACGCCCACGAGTAACCAAAATAGCTGGTTCGTTCGTCACTGCCAAGAACAAGTTCGACCCGAACTCTTCACTGTTCCCGGCCCGAACTTCATTTTCGGCCCGAACTTCAACCTCGGCCCGAACTTCAACCTCGGCCCGAACTCCGACCTCGGCCCGAACTTCAACTTCGGCCCGAACAACATCCTCAGCCCGAACACCGAACTTCGGCCCGAACACCACTTCGGCCCGTACATCCCACTTCGGCCCGAACATCACATCGGCCCGAACATCCCTCTTCGGCCCGAACTCTTCAATATCAAAGATTGTGTGACAAAAGGTGCTATACTAAAACATTCATAACTTTCAGCTCGGGTGTCCGTTTCACGCCCACGAGTAACCAAAATAGCCGGTTCGTTCGTCACTGCCAAGAACAAGTTCGACACGAACTATTCACTGTTCCCGGCCCGAACTTCATTTTCGGCCCGAACTTCAACCTCGGCCCGAACTCCGACCTTGGCCCGAACATCATTATCGGCCCGAACACCGAACTTCGGCCCGAACACTACTTCGGCCCGAACATCCCACTTCGGCCCGAACACCACTTCGGCTCGAACATCCCTCTTCGGCCCGAACTCTTCAATATCCAAGATTGTGTGACAAAAGGTGCTATACTAAAACATTCATAACTTTCAGCTCTGGTGTCCGTTTCACGCCCACGAGTAACCAAAATAGCTGGTTCGTTCGTCACTGCCAAGAACAAGTTCGCCCCGAACTCTTCACTGTTCCCGGCCCGAACTTCATTTTCGGCCCGAACTTCAACCTCGGCCCGAACTCCGACCTCGGCCCGAACTTCAACCTCGGCCCGAACATCATCCTCGGCCCGAACACCGAACTTCGGCCCGAACACCACTTCGGCCCGAACATCCCACTTCGGCCCGAACACCACTTCGGCCCGAACATCCCTCTTCGGCCCGAACTCTTCAATATCCAAGATTGTGTGAGAAAAGGTGCTATACTAAAACATTCATAACTTTAGCTCGGGTGTCCGTTTTACGCCCACGAGTAACCAAAATAGCTGGTTCGTTCGTCACTGCCAAGAACAAGTTCGACCCGAACTCTTCACTGTTCCCGGCCCGAACATCATTTTCGGCCCGAACTTCAACCTCGGCCCGAACTCCGACCTCGGCCCGAACTTCAACCTCAGCCCGAAAATCATCCTCGGCCCGAACACCGAACTTCGGCCCGAACACCACTTCGGCCCATACATCCCACTTCGGCCCGAACATCACTTCGGCCCGAACATCCCTCTTCGGCCCGAACTCTTCAATATCAAAGATTGTGTGACAAAAGGTGCTATACTAAAACAATCATAACTTTCAGCTCGGGTGTCCGTTTCACGCCCACGAGTAACCAAAATAGCCGGTTCGTTCGTCACTGCCAAAAACAAGTTCGGCACGAACTCTTCACTGTTCCCGGCCCGAACTTCATTTTCGGCCCGAACTTCAACCTCGGCCCGAACTTCAACCTCGGCCCGAACTCCGACCTCTGCCCGAACTTCAACCTCGGCCCGAACATCATCCTCGGCCCGAACACCGAACTTCGGTCCGAACACCACTTCGGCCCGAACACCACATCGGCCCGAACATCCCACTTCGGCCCGAACACCACTTCGGCCCGAACATCCCTCTTCGGCCCGAACTCTTCAATATCCAAGATTGTGTGACAAAAGGTGCTATACTAAAACATTCATAACTTTCAGCTCGGGTGTCCGTTTCACGCCCACGAGTAACCAAAATAGCCGGTTCGTTCGTCACTGCCAAGAACAAGTTCGACACGAACTATTCACTGTTCCCGGCCCGAACTTCATTTTCGGCCCGAACTTCAACCTCGGCCCGAACTCCGACCTTGGCCCGAACATCATTATCGGCCCGAACACCGAACTTCGGCCCGAACACTACTTCGGCCCGAACATCCCACTTCGGCCCGAACACCACTTCGGCTCGAACATCCCTCTTCGGCCCGAACTCTTCAATATCCAAGATTGTGTGACAAAAGGTGCTATACTAAAACATTCATAACTTTCAGCTCGGGTGTCCGTTTCACGCCCACGAGTAACCAAAATAGCTGGTTCGTTCGTCACTGCCAAGAACAAGTTCGCCCCGAACTCTTCACTGTTCCCGGCCCGAACTTCATTTTCGGCCCGAACTTCAACCTCGGCCCGAACTTCAACCTCGGCCCGAACTCCGACCTCGGCCCGAACTTCAACCTCGGCCCGAACATCATCCTCGGCCCGAACACCGAACTTCGGCCCGAACACCACTTCGGCCCGAACATCCCACTTCGGCCCGAACACCACTTCGGCCCGAACATCCCTCTTCGGCCCGAACTCTTCAATATCCAAGATTGTGTGAGAAAAGGTGCTATACTAAAACATTCATAACTTTAGCTCGGGTGTCTGTTTTACGCCCACGAGTAACCAAAATAGCTGGTTCGTTCGTCACTGCCAAGAACAAGTTCGACCCGAACTCTTCACTGTTCCCGGCCCGAACATCATTTTCGGCCCGAACTTCAACCTCGGCCCGAACTCCGACCTCGGCCCGAACTTCAACCTCAGCCCGAAAATCATCCTCGGCCCGAACACCGAACTTCGGCCCGAACACCACTTCGGCCCGTACATCCCACTTCGGCCCGAACATCACTTCGGCCCGAACATCCCTCTTCGGCCCGAACTCTTCAATATCAAAGATTGTGTGACAAAAGGTGCTATACTAAAACATTCATAACTTTCAGCTCGGGTGTCCGTTTCACGCCCACGAGTAACCAAAATAGCCGGTTCGTTCGTCACTGCCAAAAACAAGTTCGGCACGAACTCTTCACTGTTCCCGGCCCGAACTTCATTTTCGGCCCGAACTTCAACCTCGGCCCGAACTTCAACCTCGGCCCGAACTCCGACCTCTGCCCGAACTTCAACCTCGGCCCGAACATCATCCTCGGCCCGAACACCGAACTTCGGTCCGAACACCACTTCGGCCCGAACACCACTTCGGCCCGAACATCCCACTTCGGCCCGAACACCACTTCGGCCCGAACATCCCTCTTCGGCCCGAACTCTTCAATATCCAAGATTGTGTGACAAAAGGTGCTATACTAAAAATTCATAACTTTCAGCTCGGGTGTCCGTTTCACGCCCACGAGTAACCAAAATAACTGGTTCGTTCGTCACTGCCAAGAACAAGTTCGGCCCGAACTCATCACTATTCCCGGCCGAACTTCATTTTCGGCCCGAACTTCAACCTCGGCCCGAACTTCAACCTCGGCCCGAACTCCGACCTCGGCCCGAACTTCAACCTCGGCCCGAACATCATCCTCGGCCCGAACACCGAACTTCGGCCCGAACACCACTTCGGCCCGAACATCCCACTTCGGCCCGAACACCACGTCGGGCTGAACATCCCTCTTCGGCCCGAACTCTTCAATATCCTAGATTGTGTGACAAAAGGTGCTATACTAAAACATTCATAACTTTCAGCTCGGGTGTTCGTTTCACGCCCACGAGTAACCAAAATAGCTGGTTCGTTCGTCACTGCCAAGAACAAGTTCGGCCCGAACTCTTCACTGTTCCCGGCCCGAACTTCATTTTCGGCCCGAACTTCAACCTCCGCCCGAACTTCAACCTCGGCCCGAACTCCGACCTCGGCCCGAACTTCAACCTCGGCCCGAACATCATCCTCAGCCCGAACACCGAACTTCGGCCCGAACACCACTTCGGCGCGAACATCCCACTTCGGCCCGAACATACCTCTTCGGCCCGAACTCTTCAATATCCAAGATTGGGTGACAAAAGGTGCTATACTAAAACATTCATAACTTTCAGCTCGGGTGTTCGTTTCACGCCCACAAGTAACCAAAATAGCTGGTTCGTTCGTCACTGCCAAGAACAAGTTCGGCCCGAACTCTTCACTGTTCCCGGCCCGAACTTCATTTTCGGCCCGAACTTCAACCTCGGCCCGAACTCCGACCTCAGCCCGAACTCCGACCTCGGCCCGAACATCATCGTCGGCCCGAACACCGAACTTCAGCCCGAACAGCACTTCGGCCCGAACATCCCACTTCGGCCCGAACACCACTTCGGCCCGAACATCCCTCTTCGGCCCGAACTCTTCAATATCTAAGATTGTGTGACAAAAGGTGCTATACTAAAACATTCATAACTTTCAGCTCGGGTGTCCGTTTCACGCCACGAGTAACCAAAATAGCTGGTTCGTTCGTCACTGCCATGAACAAGTTCGGCCCGAATTCTTCACTGTTCCCGGCCCGAACTTCATTTTCGGCCCGAACTTCAACCTCGGCCCGAACTCCGACCTCGGCCCGAACATCATCCTTGGCCCGAACACCGACTTCGGCCCGAACATCACTTCCGCCCGAACATCCCACTTCGGCCCGAACACCACTTCGGCCCGAACATCCCTCTTCGGCCCGAACTCTTCAATATCCAAGATTGTGTGACAAAAGGTGCTATACTAAAACATTCATAACTTTCAGCTCGGGTGTCCGTTTCACGCCCAAGAGTAACCAAAATAGCTGGTTCGTTCGTCAATGCCAAGAACAAGTTCGGCCCGAACTCTTCACTGTTCCCGGCCCGAACTTCATTTTCGGCCCGAACTTCAACCTCGGCCCGAACATCAACCTCGGCCCGAACTCCGACCTCGGCCCGAACTTCAACCTCGGTCCGAACATCATCCTCGGCCCGAACACCGAACTTCGGCCCGAACACCACTTCGGCCCGAACATCCCACTTCGGCCCGAACACCACTTCGGCCCGTACATCCCACTTCGGCCCGAACATCACTTCGGCCCGAACATCCCTCTTCGGCCCGAACTCTTCAATATCAAAGATTGTGTGACAAAAGGTGTTATACTAAAACATTCATAACTTTCAGCTCGGGTGTCCGTTTCACGCCCACGAGTAACCAAAATAGCCGGTTCGTTCGTCACTGCCAAGAACAAGTTCGACACGACCTATTCACTGTTCCCGGCCCGAACTTCATTTTCGGCCCGAACTTCAACCTTGGCCCGAACTCCGACCTCGGCCCGAACTCCGACCTTGGCCCGAACATCATTATCGGCCCGAACACCGAACTTCGGCCCGAACACTACTTCGGCCCGAACATCCCACTTCGGCCCGAACACCACTTCGGCTCGAACATCCCTCTTCGGCCCGAACTCTTCAATATCCAAGATTGTGTGACAAAAGGTGCTATACTAAAACATTCATAACTTTCAGCTCGGGTGTCCGTTTCACGCCCACGAGTAACCAAAATAGCTGGTTCGTTCGTCACTGCCAAGAACAAGTTCGGCCCGAACTCTTCACTGTTCCCGGCCCGAACTTCATTTTCGGCCCGAACTTCAACCTCGGCCCGAACTTCAACCTCGGCCCGAACTCCGACCTCGGCCCGAACTTCAACCTCGGCCCGAACATCATCCTCGGCCCGAACACCGAACTTCGGCCCGAACACCACTTCGGCCCGAACATCCCACTTCGGCCCGAACACCACTTCGGCCCGAACATCCCTCTTCGGCCCGAACTCTTCAATATCCAAGATTGTGTGAGAAAAGGTGTTATACTAAAACATTCTTAACTTTTAGCTCGGGTATCCGTTTTACGCCCACGAGTAACCAAAATAGCTGGTTCGTTCGTCACTGCCAAGAACAAGTTCGACCCGAACTCTTCACTGTTCCCGGCCCGAACATCATTTTCGGCCCGAACTTCAACCTCGGCCCGAACTCCGACCTCGGCCCGAACTTCAACCTCGGCCCGAACATCATCCTCGGCCCGAACACCGAACTTCGGGCTGAGCACCACTTCGGCCCGTACATCCCACTTCGGCCCGAACATCACTTCGGCCCGAACATCCCTCTTCGGCCCGAACTCTTCAATATCAAAGATTGTGTGACAAAAGGTGCTATACTAAAACATTCATAACTTTCAGCTCGGGTGTCCGTTTCACGCCCAAGAGTAACCAAAATAGCCAGTTCGTTCGTCACTGCCAAGAACAAGTTCGGCACGAACTCTTCACTGTTCCCGGCCCGAACTTCATTTTCGGCCCGAACTTCAACCTCGGCCCGAACTTCAACCTCGGCCCGAACTCCGACCTCTGCCCGAACTTCAACCTCGGCCCGAACATCATCCCCGGCCCGAACACCGAACTTCGGCCCGAACACCACTTCGGCCCGAACACCACTTCGGCCCGAACATCCCACTTCGGCCTGAACACCACTTCGGCCCGAACATCCCTCTTCGGCCCGAACTCTTCAATATCCAAGATTGTGTGACAAAAGGTGCTATACTAAAAATTCATAACTTTCAGCTCGGGTGTCCGTTTCACGCCCACGAGTAACCAAAATAGCTGGTTCGTTTGTCACTGCCAAGAACAAGTTCGGCCCGAACTCATCACTATTCCCGACCGAACTTCATTTTCGGCCCGAACTTCAACCTCGGCCCGAACTTCAACCTCGGCCCGAACTCCGACCTCGGCCCGAACTTCAACCTCGGCCCGAACATCATCCTCGGCCTGAACACCGAACTTCGGCCCGAACACCACTTCGGCCCGAACATCCCACTTCGGCCCGAACACCACTTCGGGCTGAACATCCCTCTTCGGCCCGAACTCTTCAATATCCTAGATTGTGTGACAAAAGGTGCTATACTAAAACATTCATAACTTTCAGCTCGGGTGTCCGTTTCACGCCCACGAGTAACCAAAATAGCTGGTTCATTCGTCACTGCCAAGAACAAGTTCGGCCCGAACTCTTCACTGTTCCCGGCCCGAACTTCATTTTCGGCCCGAACTTCAACCTCCGCCCGAACTTCAACCTCGGCCCGAACTCCGTCCTCGGCCCGAACTTCAACCTCGGCCCGAACATCATCCTCAGCCCGAACACCAAACTTCGGCCCGAACACCACTTCGGCCCGAACATCCCACTTCGGCCCGAACATACCTCTTCGGCCCGAACTCTTCAATATCCAAGATTGGGTGACAAAAGGTGCTATACTAAAACATTCATAACTTTCAGCTCGGGTGTTCGTTTCACGCCCACAAGTAACCAAAATAGCTGGTTCGTTCGTCACTGCCAAGAACAAGTTTGGCCCGAACTCTTCACTGTTCCCGGCCCGAACTTCATTTTCGGCCCGAACTTCAACCTCGGCCCGAACTCCGACCTCAGCCCGAACTCCGACCTCGGCCCGAACATCATCCTCGGCCCGAACACCGAACTTCGGCCCGAACACCACTTCGGCCCGAACATCCCACTTCGGCCCGAACACCACTTCGGCCCGAACATCCCTCTTCGGCCCGAACTCTTCAATATCCAAGATTGTGTGACAAAAGGTGTTATACTAAAACATTCTTAACTTTTAGCTCGGGTATCCGTTTTACGCCCACGAGTAACCAAAATAGCTGGTTCGTTCGTCACTGCCAAGAACAAGTTCGACCCGAACTCTTCACTGTTCCCGGCCCGAACATCATTTTCGGCCCGAACTTCAACCTCGGCCCGAACTCCGACCTCGGCCCGAACTTCAACCTCGGCCCGAACATCATCCTCGGCCCGAACACCGAACTTCGGGCTGAGCACCACTTCGGCCCGTACATCCCACTTCGGCCCGAACATCACTTCGGCCCGAACATCCCTCTTCGGCCCGAACTCTTCAATATCAAAGATTGTGTGACAAAAGGTGCTATACTAAAACATTCATAACTTTCAGCTCGGGTGTCCGTTTCACGCCCACGAGTAACCAAAATAGCCAGTTCGTTCGTCACTGCCAAGAACAAGTTCGGCACGAACTCTTCACTGTTCCCGGCCCGAACTTCATTTTCGGCCCGAACTTCAACCTCGGCCCGAACTTCAACCTCGGCCCGAACTCCGACCTCTGCCCGAACTTCAACCTCGGCCCGAACATCATCCCCGGCCCGAACACCGAACTTCGGCCCGAACACCACTTCGGCCCGAACACCACTTCGGCCCGAACATCCCACTTCGGCCCGAACACCACTTCGGCCCGAACATCCCTCTTCGGCCCGAACTCTTCAATATCCAAGATTGTGTGACAAAAGGTGCTATACTAAAAATTCATAACTTTCAGCTCGGGTGTCCGTTTCACGCCCACGAGTAACCAAAATAGCTGGTTCGTTTGTCACTGCCAAGAACAAGTTCGGCCCGAACTCATCACTATTCCCGACCGAACTTCATTTTCGGCCCGAACTTCAACCTCGGCCCGAACTTCAACCTCGGCCCGAACTCCGACCTCGGCCCGAACTTCAACCTCGGCCCGAACATCATCCTCGGCCCGAACACCGAACTTCGGCCGGAACACCACTTCGGCCCGAACATCCCACTTCGGCCCGAACACCACTTCGGGCTGAACATCCCTCTTCGGCCCGAACTCTTCAATATCCTAGATTGTGTGACAAAAGGTGCTATACTAAAACATTCATAACTTTCAGCTCGGGTGTCCGTTTCACGCCCACGAGTAACCAAAATAGCTGGTTCATTCGTCACTGCCAAGAACAAGTTCGGCCCGAACTTCAACCTCGGCCCGAACATCATCCTCAGCCCGAACACCAAACTTCGGCCCGAACACCACTTCGGCCCGAACATCCCACTTCGGCCCGAACATACCTCTTCGGCCCGAACTCTTCAATATCCAAGATTGGGTGACAAAAGGTGCTATACTAAAACATTCATAACTTTCAGCTCGGGTGTTCGTTTCATGCCCACAAGTAACCAAAATAGCTGGTTCGTTCGTCACTGCCAAGAACAAGTTTGGCCCGAACTCTTCACTGTTCCCGGCCCGAACTTCATTTTCGGCCCGAACTTCAACCTCGGCCCGAACTCCGACCTCAGCCCGAACTCCGACCTCGGCCCGAACATCATCCTCGGCCCGAACACCGAACTTCGGCCCGAACACCACTTCGGCCCGAACATCCCACTTCGGCCCGAACACCACTTCGGCCCGAACTCTTCAATATCCAAGATTGTGTGACAAAAGGTGCTATACTAAAACATTCATAACTTTCAGCTCGGGTGTCCGTTTCACGCCCACGAGTAACCAAAATAGCTGGTTCGTTCGTCACTGCCATGAACAAGTTCGGCCCGAACTGTTCACTGTTCCTGGCCCGAACTTCATTTTCGGCCCGAACTTCAACCTCGGCCCGAACTCCGACCTCGGCCCGAACATCATCCTTGGCCCGAACACCGAACTTCGGCCCGAACACCACTTCGGCCCGAACATCCCACTTCGGCCCGAACACCACTTCGGCCCGAACATCCCTCTTCAGCCCGAACTCTTCAATATCCAAGATTGTGTGACAAAAGGTGCTATACTAAAACATTCATAACTTTCAGCTCGGGTGTCCGTTTCACGCCCACGAGTAACCAAAATAGCTGGTTCGTTCGTCACTGCCAAGAACAAGTTCAGCCCGAACTCTTCACTGTTCCCGGCCCGAAGTTCATTTTCGGCCCGAACTTCAACCTCGGCCCGAACATCAACCTCGGCCCGAACTCCGACCTCGGCCCGAACTTCAACCTCGGTCCGAACATCATCCTCGGCCCGAACACCGAACTTCGGCCCGAACACCACTTCGGCCCGAACACCACTTCGGCCCGAACATCCCACTTCGGCCCGAACACCACTTCGGCCCGAACATCCCTCTACGGCTCGAACTCTTCAATATCCAAGATTGTGTGACAAAAGGTGCTATACTAAAACATTCATAACTTTCAGCTCGGGTGTCCGTTTCACGCCCACGAGTAACCAAAATAGCTGGTTTGTTCGTCACTGCCAATAACAAGTTCGACCGGAACTCTTCATTGTTCCCGGCCCGAACTTCATTTTCGGCCCGAACTTCTACCTCGGCCCGAACTTCAACCTCGGCCCAAACTCCGACCTCGGCCCGAACTTCAACCTCGGCCCGAACATCATCCTCGGCCCGAACACCGAACTTCGGCCCGAACACCACTTCGGCCCGAACACCACTTCGGCCCGAACACCACTTCGGCCCGAACATCACTCTTCGACCCGAACTCTTCAATATCCAAGATTGTGTGACAAAAGGTGCTATTCTAAAACATTCATAACTTTCAGTTCGGGTGTCCGTTTCACGCCCACGAGTAAGCAAAATAGCTGGTTCGTTCGTCACTGCCAAGAACAAGTTCGGCCCGAACTCTTCACTGTTCCCGGCCCGAACTTCATTTTCGGCCCGAACTTCAACCTCGGCCCGAACTCCGACCTCGGCCCGAACTTCAACCTCGGCCCGAACATCATCACTTCGGCCCGAACACCACTTCGGCCCGAACATCCCACTTCGGCCCGAACACCACTTCGCCCCGAACATCCCTCTTCGGCCCTAACTCTTCAATATCCAAGATTGTGTGGCAAAAGGTGCTATACTAAAACATTCATAACTTTCAGCTCGGGTGTCCGTTTCACGCCCACGAGTAACCAAAATAGCTGGTTCGTTCGTCACTGCCAAGAACAAGTTCGGCCCAAACTCTTCACTGTTCCCGGCCCGAACTTCATTTTCAGCCCTAACTTCAACCTCGGCCCGAACTTCAACCTCGGCCCGAACTCCGACCTCGGCCCGAACTCCAACCTCGGGCCGAACATCATCCTCGGTCCGAACACCGAACTTCGGCCCAAACACCACTTCGGCCCGAACACCACTTCGGCCCGAACACCACTTCGACCCGAACATCACTCTTCGGCCCGAACTCTTCAATATCCAAGATTGTGTGACAAAAGGTGCTATTATAAAACATTCATAACTTTCAGTTCGGGTGTCCGTTTCACGCCCACGAGTAAGCAAAATAGCTGGTTCGTTCGTCACTGCCAAGAACAAGTTCGGCCCGAACTCTTCACTATTCCCGGCCCGAACTTCATTTTCGGCCCGAACTTCAACCTCGGCCCGAACTCCGACCTCGGCCCGAACTTCAACCTCGGCCCGAACATCATCACTTCGGCCCGAACACCACTTCGGCCCGAACATCCCACTTCGGCCCGAACACCACTTCGCCCCGAACTCTTCACTGTTCCCGGCCCGAACTTCATTTTCGGCACGAACTTCAACCTCGGCCCGAACTCCGACCTCGGCCCGAACTCCGACCTCGGCCCGAACTTCAACCTCGGCCCGAACATCATCCTCGGCCCGAACACCGAACTTCGGCCCGAACACCACTTCGGCCCGAACATCCCACTTCGGCCCGAACACCACTTCGGCCCGAACATCCCTCTTCGGCCCGAACTCTTCAATATCCAAGATTGTGTGACAAAAGGTGTTATACTAAAACATTCATAACTTTCAGCTCGGGTGTCCGTTTCACGCACACGAGTAACCAAAATAGCTGGTTCGTTCGTCACTACCAAGAACAAGTTCGGCCCGAACTCTTTACTGTTCCCGGCCCGAACTTCATTTTCGGCCCGAACTTCAACCTCGGCCCGAACTCCGACCTCGGCCCGAACTTCAACCTCGGCCCGAACATCATCCTCGGCCCGAACACCGAACTTCGGCCCGAACACCACTTCGGCCCGAAAGTCCCACTTCGGCCCGAACATCCCTCTTCGGCCCGAACTCTTCAATATCCAAGATTGTGTGACAAAGGGTGATATACTAAAACATTCATAACTTTCAGCTCGGGTGTCCGTTTCACGCCCACGAGTAACCAAAATAACTGGTTCGTTTGTCACTGCCAAGAACAAGTTCGGCCCGAACTCTTCACTGTTCCCGGCCCGAACTTCATTTTCTGCCCGAACTTCAACCTCGGCCCGAACTTCAACCTAGGCCCGAACTCCGACCTCGGCCCGAACTTCAACCTCGGCCCGAACATCATCCTCAGACCGAACGCCGAGCTTCGGCCCGAACACCACTTCGGCCCGAACATCACTTCGGCCCGAACATCCCACTTCGGCCCGAACACCACTTCGGCCCGAACATCCCTCTTCGGCCCGAACTCTTCAATATCCAAGATTGTGTGACAAAAGGTGCTATACTAAAACATTCATAACTTTCAGCTCGGGTGTCCGTTTCACGCCCACGAGTAACCAAAATAGCTGGTTTGTTCGTCACTGCCAAGAACAAGTTCGACCCGAACTCTTCATTGTTCCCGGCCCGAACTTCATTTTCGGCCCGAACTTCAACCTCGGCCCGAACTTCAACCTCGGCCCGAACTCCGACCTCGGCCCGAACTTCAACCTCGGCCCGAACATCATCCTCGGCCCGAACACCGAACTTCGGCCCGAACACCACTTCGGCCCGAACATCCCACTTCGGCCCGAACACCACTTCGCCCCGAACATCCCTCTTCGGCCCTAACTCTTCAATATCCAAGATTGTGTGGCAAAAGGTGCTATACTAAAACATTCATAACTTTCAGCTCGGGTGTCCGTTTCACGCCCACGAGTAACCAAAATAGCTGGTTCGTTCGTCACTGCCAAGAACAAGTTCGGCCCAAACTCTTCACTGTTCCCGGCCCGAACTTCATTTTCAGCCATAACTTCAACCTCGTCCCGAACTTCAACCTCGGCCCGAACTCCGACCTCGGCCCGAACTCCAACCTCGGCCCGAACATCATCCTCGGCCCGAACACCGAACTTCGGCCCAAACACCACTTCGGCCCGAACACCACTTCGGCCCGAACACCACTTCGGCCCGAACATCACTCTTCGGCCCGAACTCTTCAATATCCAAGATTGTGTGACAAAAGGTGCTATTCTAAAACATTCATAACTTTCAGTTCGGGTGTCCGTTTCACGCCCACGAGTAAGCAAAATAGCTGGTTCGTTCGTCACTGCCAAGAACAAGTTCGGCCCAAACTCTTCACTGTTCCCGGCCCGAACTTCATTTTCGGCCCGAACTTCAACCTCGGCCCGAACTCCGACCTCGGCCCGAACTTCAACCTCGGTCCGAACATCATCACTTCGGCCCGAACACCACTTCGGCCCGAACATCCCACTTCGGCCCGAACACCACTTCGCCCCGAACTCTTCACTGTTCCCGGCCCGAACTTCATTTTCGGCCCGAACTTCAACCTCGGCCCAAACTCCGACCTCGGCCCGAACTCCGACCTCGGCCCGAACTTCAACCTCGGCCCGAACATCATCCTCGGCCCGAACACCGAACTTCGGCCCGAAAACCACTTCGGCCCGAACATCCCACTTCGGCCCGAACACCACTTCGGCCCGAACATCCCTCTTCGGCCCGAACTCTTCAATATCCAAGATTGTGTGACAAAAGGTGCTATACTAAAACATTCATAACTTTCAGCTCGGGTGTCCGTTTCACGCACACGAGTAACCAAAATAGCTGGTTCGTTCGTCACTACCAAGAACAAGTTCGGCCCGAACTCTTTACAGTTCCCGGCCCGAACTTCATTTTCGGCCCGAACTTCAACCTCGGCCCGAACTCCGACCTCGGCCCGAACTTCAACCTCGGCCCGAACATCATCCTCGGCCCGAACACCGAACTTCGGCCCGAACACCACTTCGGCCCGAAAGTCCCACTTCGGCCCGAACATCCCTCTTCGGCCCGAACTCTTCAATATCCAAGATTGTGTGACAAAGGGTGATATACTAAAACATTCATAACTTTCAGCTCGGGTGTCCGTTTCACGCCCACGAGTAACCAAAATAGCTGGTTTGTTCGTCACTGCCAATAACAAGTTCGACCCGAACTCTTCATTGTTCCCGGCCCGAACTTCATTTTCGGCCCGAACTTCTACCTCGGCCCGAACTTCAACCTCGGCCCTAACTCCGACCTCGGCCCGAACTTCAACCTCGGCCCGAACATCATCCTCGGCCCGAACACCGAACTTCGGCCCGAACACCACTTCGGCCCGAACACCACTTCGGCCCGAACATCACTCTTCGACCCGAACTCTTCAATATCCAAGATTGTGTGACAAAAGGTGCTATTCTAAAACATTCATAACTTTCAGTTCGGGTGTCCGTTTCACGCCCACGAGTAAGCAAAATAGCTGGTTCGTTCGTCACTGCCAAGAACAAGTTCGGCCCGAACTCTTCACTGTTCCCGGCCCGAACTTCATTTTCGGCCCGAACTTCAACCTCGGCCCGAACTCCGACCTCGGCCCGAACTTCAACCTCGGCCCGAACATCATCACTTCGGCCCGAACACCACTTCGGCCCGAACATCCCACTTCGGCCCGAACACCACTTCGCCCCGAACATCCCTCTTCGGCCCTAACTCTTCAATATCCAAGATTGTGTGGCAAAAGGTGCTATACTAAAACATTCATAACTTTCAGCTCGGGTGTCCGTTTCACGCCCACGAGTAACCAAAATAGCTGGTTCGTTCGTCACTGCCAAGAACAAGTTCGGCCCAAACTCTTCACTGTTCCCGGCCCGAACTTCATTTTCAGCCCTAACTTCAACCTCGGCCCGAACTTCAACCTCGGCCCGAACTCCGACCTCGGCCCGAACTTCAACCTCGGGCCGAACATCATCCTCGGTCCGAACACCGAACTTCGGCCCAAACACCACTTCGGCCCGAACACCACTTCGGCCCGAACACCACTTCGACCCGAACATCACTCTTCGGCCCGAACTCTTCAATATCCAAGATTGTGTGACAAAAGGTGCTATTCTAAAACATTCATAACTTTCAGTTCGGGTGTCCGTTTCACGCCCACGAGTAAGCAAAATAGCTGGTTCGTTCGTCACTGCCAAGAACAAGTTCGGCCCGAACTCTTCACTATTCCCGGCCCGAACTTCATTTTCGGCCCGAACTTCAACCTCGGCCCGAACTCCGACCTCGGCCCGAACTTCAACCTCGGCCCGAACATCATCACTTCGGCCCGAACACCACTTCGGCCCGAACATCCCACTTCGGCCCGAACACCACTTCGCCCCGAACTCTTCACTGTTCCCGGCCCGAACTTCATTTTCGGCACGAACTTCAACCTCGGCCCGAACTCCGACCTCGGCCCGAACTCCGACCTCGGCCCGAACTTCAACCTCGGCCCGAACATCATCCTCGGCCCGAACACCGAACTTCGGCCCGAACACCACTTCGGCCCGAACATCCCACTTCGGCCCGAACACCACTTCGGCCCGAACATCCCTCTTCGGCCCGAACTCTTCAATATCCAAGATTGTGTGACAAAAGGTGTTATACTAAAACATTCATAACTTTCAGCTCGGGTGTCCGTTTCACGCACACGAGTAACCAAAATAGCTGGTTCGTTCGTCACTACCAAGAACAAGTTCGGCCCGAACTCTTTACTGTTCCCGGCCCGAACTTCATTTTCGGCCCGAACTTCAACCTCGGCCCGAACTCCGACCTCGGCCCGAACTTCAACCTCGGCCCGAACATCATCCTCGGCCCGAACACCGAACTTCGGCCCGAAAGTCCCACTTCGGCCCGAACATCCCTCTTCGGCCCGAACTCTTCAATATCCAAGATTGTGTGACAAAGGGTGATATACTAAAACATTCATAACTTTCAGCTCGGGTGTCCGTTTCACGCCCACGAGTAACCAAAATAACTGGTTCGTTTGTCACTGCCAAGAACAAGTTCGGCCCGAACTCTTCACTGTTCCCGGCCCGAACTTCATTTTCTGCCCGAACTTCAACCTCGGCCCGAACTTCAACCTAGGCCCGAACTCCGACCTCGGCCCGAACTTCAACCTCGGCCCGAACATCATCCTCAGACCGAACGCCGAGCTTCGGCCCGAACACCACTTCGGCCCGAACATAACTTCGGCCCGAACATCCCACTTCGGCCCGAACACCACTTCGGCCCGAACATCCCTCTTCGGCCCGAACTCTTCAATATCCAAGATTGTGTGACAAAAGGTGCTATACTAAAACATTCATAACTTTCAGCTCGGGTGTCCGTTTCACGCCCACGAGTAACCAAAATAGCTGGTTTGTTCGTCACTGCCAAGAACAAGTTCGACCCGAACTCTTCATTGTTCCCGGCCCGAACTTCATTTTCGGCCCGAACTTCAACCTCGGCCCGAACTTCAACCTCGGCCCGAACTCCGACCTCGGCCCGAACTTCAACCTCGGCCCGAACATCATCCTCGGCCCGAACACCGAACTTCGGCCCGAACACCACTTCGGCCCGAACATCCCACTTCGGCCCGAACACCACTTCGCCCCGAACATCCCTCTTCGGCCCTAACTCTTCAATATCCAAGATTGTGTGGCAAAAGGTGCTATACTAAAACATTCATAACTTTCAGCTCGGGTGTCCGTTTCACGCCCACGAGTAACCAAAATAGCTGGTTCGTTCGTCACTGCCAAGAACAATTTCGGCCCAAACTCTTCACTGTTCCCGGCCCGAACTTCATTTTCAGCCATAACTTCAACCTCGTCCCGAACTTCAACCTCGGCCCGAACTCCGACCTCGGCCCGAACTCCAACCTCGGCCCGAACATCATCCTCGGCCCGAACACCGAACTTCGGCCCAAACACCACTTCGGCCCGAACACCACTTCGGCCCGAACACCACTTCGGCCCGAACATCACTCTTCGGCCCGAACTCTTCAATATCCAAGATTGTGTGACAAAAGGTGCTATTCTAAAACATTCATAACTTTCAGTTCGGGTGTCCGTTTCACGCCCACGAGTAAGCAAAATAGCTGGTTCGTTCGTCACTGCCAAGAACAAGTTCGGCCCAAACTCTTCACTGTTCCCGGCCCGAACTTCATTTTCGGCCCGAACTTCAACCTCGGCCCGAACTCTGACCTCGGCCCGAACTTCAACCTCGGTCCGAACATCATCACTTCGGCCCGAACACCACTTCGGCCCGAACATCCCACTTCGGCCCGAACACCACTTCGCCCCGAACTCTTCACTGTTCCCGGCCCGAACTTCATTTTCGGCCCGAACTTCAACCTCGGCCCGAACTCCGACCTCGGCCCGAACTCCGACCTCGGCCCGAACTTCAACCTCGGCCCGAACATCATCCTCGGCCCGAACACCGAACTTCGGCCCGAAAACCACTTCGGCCCGAACATCCCACTTCGGCCCGAACACCACTTCGGCCCGAACATCCCTCTTCGGCCCGAACTCTTCAATATCCAAGATTGTGTGACAAAAGGTGCTATACTAAAACATTCATAACTTTCAGCTCGGGTGTCCGTTTCACGCACACGAGTAACCAAAATAGCTGGTTCGTTCGTCACTACCAAGAACAAGTTCGGCCCGAACTCTTTACAGTTCCCGGCCCGAACTTCATTTTCGGCCCGAACTTCAACCTCGGCCCGAACTCCGACCTCGGCCCGAACTTCAACCTCGGCCCGAACATCATCCTCGGCCCGAACACCGAACTTCGGCCCGAACACCACTTCGGCCCGAAAGTCCCACTTCGGCCCGAACATCCCTCTTCGGCCCGAACTCTTCAATATCCAAGATTGTGTGACAAAGGGTGATATACTAAAACATTCATAACTTTCAGCTCGGGTGTCCGTTTCACGCCCACGAGTAACCAAAATAACTGGTTCGTTTGTCACTGCCAAGAACAAGTTCGGCCCGAACTCTTCACTGTTCCCGGCCCGAACTTCATTTTCTGCCCGAACTTCAACCTCGGCCCGAACTTCAACCTAGGCCCGAACTCCGACCTCGGCCCGAACTTCATCCTCGGCCCGAACATCATCCTCAGACCGAACGCCGAGCTTCGGCCCGAACACCACTTCGGCCCGAACATCCCACTTCGGCCCGAACACCACTTCGGCCCGAACATCCCTCTTCGGCCCGAACTCTTCAATATCCAAGATTGTGTGACAAAAGGTGCTATACTAAAACATTCGTAACTTTCAGCTCGGGTGTCCGTTTCACGCCCACGAGTAAGCAAAATAGCTGGTTCATTCGTCACTGCCAAGAACAAGTTCGGCCCGAACTCTTCACTGTTCCCGGCCCGAACTTCATTTTCGACCCGAACTTCAACCTCGGCCCGAACTCCGACCTCGGCCCGAACTTCAACCTCGGCCCGGACATCATCCTCGACCCGAACACCGAACTTCGGCCCGAACACAACTTCGACCCGAACACCACTTCGGCCCGAACATCCCACTTCGGCCCGAACACTACTTCGGCCCGAACATCGCTCTTCGGCCCGAACTCTTCAATATCCAAGATTGTGTGACAAAAGGTGCTATACTAAAACATTCATAACTTTCAGCTCGGGTGTCCGTTTCACGCCCACGAGTAACCAAAATAGCTGGTTCGTTCGTCACTGCCAAGAACAAGTTCGGCCCGAACTCTTCACTGTTCCCGGCCCGAATTTCATTTTCGGCCCGAACTTCAACCTCGGCCCGAACTCCGACCTCGGCCCGAACTTCAACCTCGGCCCGAACATCATCCTCGGCCTGAACACCGAACTTCGGCCCGAACACCACTTCGGCCCGAACATCCCACTTCGGCCCGAACACCACCTCGACCCGAACATCCCTCTTCGGCCCGAACTCTTCAATATCCAAGATTGTGTGACAAAAGGTGCTATACTAAAACATTCATAACTTTCAGCTCGGGTGTCCGTTTCACGCCCACGAGTAACCAAAATAGCTGGTTCGTTCATCATTCGTCACTGCCAAGAACAAGTTCGGCCCGAACTCTTCACTGTTCCCGACCCGAACTTCATTTTCGGCCCGAACTTCAACCTCGGCCCGAACTCCGACCTCGGCCCGAACTTCAACCTCAGCCCGAACATCATCCTTGGCCCGAACACCGAACTTCGGCCCGAACATCCCACTTCGACCCGAACATCACTTCGGCCCGAACATCCCTCTTCGGCCCGAACTCTTCAATATCCAAGATTGTGTGACAAAAGGTGCTATACTAAAACATTCATAACTTTCAGCTCGGGTGTCCGTTTCACGCCCACGAGTAACCAAAATAGCTGGTTCGTTCGTCACTGCCAAGAACAAGTTCGGCACGAACTCTTCACTGTTCCCGGCCCGAACTTCATTTTCGGCCTGAACTTCAACCTCGGCCCGAACTTCAACCTCGGCCCGAACTCCGACCTCGGCCCGAACTTCAACCTCGGCCCGAACATCATCCTCGGCCCGAACACCGAACTTCGGCCCGAACACCACTTCGGCGCGAACACCACTTCGGCCCGAACATCCCACTTCAGCCCGAACACCACTTCGGCCCGAACATCCCTCTTCGGCCCGAACTCTTCAATATCCAAGATTGTGTGACAAAAGGTGCTATACTAAAACATTCATAACTTTCAGCTCGGGTGTCCGTTTCACGCCCACGAGTGACCAAAATAGCTGGTTCGTTCGTCACTGCCAAGAACAAGTTCGGCCCGAACTCTTCACTGTTCCCGGCCCGAACTTCATTTTCGGCCCGAACTTCAACCTCGACCCGAACTTCAACCTCGGCCCGAACTCCGACCTCGGCCCGAACTCCGACCTCGGCCCGAACATCATCCTCGGCCCGAACACCGAACTTCGGCCCGAACACCACTTCGGCCCGAACACCACTTCGGCCCGAACATCCCACTTCGGCCCGAACACCACTTCGGCCCGAACATCCCTCTTCGGCCCGAACTCTTCAATATCCAAGATTGTGTGACAAAATGTGCTATACTAAAACATTCATAACTTTCAGCTCGGGTGTCCGTTTCACGCCCACGAGTAACCAAAATAGCTGGTTCGTTCGTCACTGCCAAGAACAAGTTAGGCCCGAACTCATCACTGTTCCCGGCCCGAACTTCATTTTCGACCCGAACTTCAACCTCGGTCCGATCTTCAACCTCGGCTCGAACTCCGACCTCCGCCCGAACTTCAACCTCGGCCCGAACATCATCCTCGGCCCGAACACCGAACTTCGGCCCGAACACCACTTCGGCCCGAACACCACTTCAGCCCGAACATCCCACTTCGGCCCGAACACCACTTCGGGCCGAACATCCCTCTTCGGCCCGAACTCTTCAATATCCAAGATTGTGTGACAAAAGGTGCTATACTAAAACATTCATAACTTTCAGCTTGGGTGTCCGTTTCACGCCCACGAGTAACCAAAATAGCTGGTTCGTTCGTCACTGCCAAGAAAAAGTTCGGCCCGAACTCTTCACTGTTCCTGGCCCGAACTTCAACCTCGGCCCGAACTTCAACCTCGGCCCGAACTCCGACCTCGGCCCGAACTCCAACCTCGGCCCGAACATCATCCTCGGCCCGAACACCGAACTTCGGCCCGAACACCGAACTTCGGCCCGAACACCACTTCGTTCCGAACATACCTCTTCGGCCCGAACTCTTCAATATCCAAGATTGTGTGACAAAAGGTGCTATACTAAAACATTCATAACTTTCAGCTCGGGTGTCCGTTTCACGCCCACGAGTAACCAAAATAGCTGGTTCGTTCGTCACTGCCCAGAACAAGTTCGGCCCGAACTCTTCACTGTTCCCGGCCCGAACTTCATTTTCGGCCCGTACTTCAACCTCGGCTCGAACTTCAACCTCGGCCCGTACTTCAACCTCGGCCTGAACTCCGACCTCAGCCCGAACTCCGACCTCGACCCGAACATCATCCTCGGCCCGAACACCGAAGGTCGGCCCGAACAACACTTCGGCCCGAACACCACTTCGGCCCGAACATCCCACTTCGGCCCGAACACCACTTCGGCACAAACATCCCTCTTCGGCCCGAAATCTTCAATATCCAAGATTGTGTGACAAAAGGTGCTATACTAAAACATTCATAACTTTCAGCTCGGGTGTCCGTTTCACGCCCACGAGTAACCAAAATAGCTGGTTCGTTCGTCACTGCCAAGAACAAGTTCGGCCCGAACTCTTCACTGACCTCGGCCCGAACTTCATTTTCAGCCCGAACTTAAACCTCGACCCGAACTTCAACCTCGGCCCGAACTCCGACCTCGGCCCGAACTCCGACCTCGGCCCGAACATCATCCTCGGCCCGAACACCGAACTTCGGCCCGAACACCACTTCGGCCCGAACATCCCACTTCGGTCCGAACACCACTTCGGCCCGAACATCCCTCTTCGGCCCGAACTCTTCAATATCCAAGATTGTGTGACAAAATGTGCTATACTAAAACATTCATAACTTTCAGCTCGGGTGTCCGTTTCAGGCCCACGAGTAACCAAAATAGCTGGTTCGTTCGTCACTGCCAAGAACAAGTTCGGCCCGAACTCATCACTGTTCCCGGCCCGAACTTCATTTTCGGCCCGAACTTCAACCTCGGCCCGAACATCATCCTCGGCCCGAACACCGAACTTCGGCCCGAACACCACTTCGGCCCGAACATCCCACTTCGGCCCGAACACCACTTCGGGCCGAACATCCCTCTTCGGCCCGAACTCTTCAATATCCAAGATTGTGTGACAAAAGGTGCTATACTAAAACATTCATTACTTTCAGCTCGGGTGTCCGTTTCACGCCCACGAGTAACCAAAATAGCTGGTTCGTTCGTCACTGCCAAGAACAAGTTCGGCCCGAACTCATCACTGTTCCCGGCCCGAACTACATTTGCGGCCCGAACGTCAACCTCGGCCCGAACATCATCCTCGGCCCGAACACCGAACTTCGGCCCGAACACCACTTCGGCCCGAACATCCCACTTCGGCCCGAACACCACTTCGGGCCGAACATCCCTCTACGGCCCGAACTCTTCAATATCCAAGATTGTGTGACAAAAGGTGCTATACTAAAACATTCATAACTTTCAGCTCGGGTGTCCGTTTCACGCCCATGAGTAACCAAAATAGCTGGTTCGTTCGTCACTGCCAAGAACAAGTTCGGCCCGAACTCTTCACTGTTCCCGGCCCGAACTTCATTTTCGACCTGAACTTCAACCTCGGCCGAACTTCAACCTCGGCCCGAACTCCGACCTCGGCCCGAACATCATCCTCGGCCCGAACACCGAACGTCGGCCCGAACACCACTTCGGCCCGAACATCCCACTTCGGCCCGAACACCACTTCGTTCCGAACATACCTCTTCGGCCCGAACTCTTCAATATCCAAGATTGTGTGACAAAAGGTGCTATACTAAAACATTCATAACTTTCAGCTCGGGTGTCCGTTTCACGCCCACGAGTAACCAAAATAGCTGGTTCGTTCGTCACTGGCAAGAACAAGTTCGGCCCGAACTCTTCACTGTTCCCGGCCCGAACTTCATTTTCGGCCCGTACTTCAACCTCGGCCCGAACTTCAACCTCGGCCCGAACTTCAACCTCGGCCCGAACTCCGACCTCAGCCCGAACTCCGACCTCGACCCGAACATCATCCTCGGCCCGAACACCGAACGTCGGCCCGAACAACACTTCGGCCCGAACACCACTTCGGCCCGAACATCCCACTTCGGCCCGAACACCACTTCGGCCCAAACATCCCTCTTCGGCCCGAAATCTTCAATATCCAAGATTGTGTGACAAAAGGTGCTATACTAAAACATTCATAACTTTCAGCTCGGGTGTCCGTTTCACGCCCACGAGTAACCAAAATAGCTGGTTCGTTCGTCACTGCCAAGAACAAGCTCGGCCCGAACTCTTCACTGTTCCCGGCCCGAACTTCATTTGCGGCCCGAACTTCAACCTCGGCCCGAACTTCAACCTCGGCCCGAACTCCGACCTCGGCCCGAACTTCAACCTCGGTCTGAACATTATCCTCGGCCCGAACACCGAACTTCGGCACGAACACCACTTCGGCCCGAACACCACTTCGGCCCGAACATCCCACTTCGGCTCGAACACCACTTCGGCCCGAACATCCCTCTACGGCCCGAACTCTTCAATATCCAAGATTGTGTGACAAAAGGTGCTATACTAAAACATTCATAACTTTCAGCTCGGGTGTCCGTTTCACGCCCACGAGTAACCAAAATAGCTGGTTCGTTCGTCACTGCCAAGAACAAGTTCGACCCGAACTCTTCACTGTTCCCAGCCCGAACTCCATTTTCGGCCCGAACTTCAACCTCGGCCCGAACTCCGACCTCGGCCCGAACATCAACCTCGACCCGAACATCATCCTCGACCCGAACACCGAACTTCAGCCCGAACACCACTTCGGCCCGAACATCCCACTTCGGCTCGAACACCACTTCGGCCCGAACATCCCTCTACGGCCCGAACTCTTCAATATCCAAGATTGTGTGACAAAAGGTGCTATACTAAAACATTCATAACTTTCAGCTCGGGTGTCCGTTTCACGCCCACGAGTAACCAAAATAGCTGGTTCGTTCGTCACTGCCAAGAACAAGTTCGGTCCGAACTCTTCACTGTTCCCGGCCCGAACTTCATTTTCGGCCCGAACTTCAACATCGGCCGAACTTCAACCTCGGCCCGAACTCCGACCTTGGCCCGAACATCATCCTCGGCCTGAACACCGAAAGTCGGCCCGAACACCACTTCGGCCCGAACATCCCACTTCGGCTCGAACACCACTTCGGCCCGAAAATCCCACTTCGGCCCGAACTCTTCAATATCCAAGATTGTGTGACAAAAGGTGCTATACTAAAACATTCATAACTTTCAGCTTGGGTGTCCGTTTCACGCCCACGAGTAACCAAAATAGCTGGTTCGTTCGTCACTGGCAAGAACAAGTTCGGCCCGAACTCTTCACTGTTCCCGGCCCGAACTTCATTTTCGGCCCGTACTTCAACCTCGGCCCGAACTTCAACCTCGGCCCGAACTTCAACCTCGGCCCGAACTCCGACCTCAGCCCGAACTCCGACCTCGACCCGAACATCATCCTCGGCCCGAACACCGAACGTCGGCCCGAACAACACTTCGGCCCGAACACCACTTCGGCCCGAACATCCCACTTCGGCCCGAACACCACTTCGGCCCAAACATCCCTCTTCGGCCCGAAATCTTCAATATCCAAGATTGTGTGACAAAAGGTGCTATACTAAAACATTCATAACTTTCAGCTCGGGTGTCCGTTTCACGCCCACGAGTAACCAAAATAGCTGGTTCGTTCGTCACTGCCAAGAACAAGCTCGGCCCGAACTCTTCACTGTTCCCGGCCCGAACTTCATTTGCGGCCCGAACTTCAACCTCGGCCCGAACTTCAACCTCGGCCCGAACTCCGACCTCGGCCCGAACTTCAACCTCGGTCTGAACATTATCCTCGGCCCGAACACCGAACTTCGGCACGAACACCACTTCGGCCCGAACACCACTTCGGCCCGAACATCCCACTTCGGCTCGAACACCACTTCGGCCCGAACATCCCTCTTCGGCCCGAACTCTTCAATATCCAAGATTGTGTGACAAAAGGTGCTATACTAAAACATTCATAACTTTCAGCTCGGGTGTCCGTTTCACGCCCACGAGTAACCAAAATAGCTGGTTCGTTCGTCACTGCCAAGAACAAGTTCGACCCGAACTCTTCACTGTTCCCAGCCCGAACTCCATTTTCGGCCCGAACTTCAACCTCGGCCCGAACTCCGACCTCGGCCCGAACATCAACCTCGACCCGAACATCATCCTCGACCCGAACACCGAACTTCAGCCCGAACACCACTTCGGCCCGAACATCCCACTTCGGCTCGAACACCACTTCGGCCCGAACATCCCTCTACGGCCCGAACTCTTCAATATCCAAGATTGTGTGACAAAAGGTGCTATACTAAAACATTCATAACTTTCAGCTCGGGTGTCCGTTTCACGCCCACGAGTAACCAAAATAGCTGGTTCGTTCGTCACTGCCAAGAACAAGTTCGGTCCGAACTCTTCACTGTTCCCGGCCCGAACTTCATTTTCGGCCCGAACTTCAACATCGGCCGAACTTCAACCTCGGCCCGAACTCCGACCTTGGCCCGAACATCATCCTCGGCCTGAACACCGAAAGTCGGCCCGAACACCACTTCGGCCCGAACATCCCACTTCGGCTCGAACACCACTTCGGCCCGAAAATCCCACTTCGGCCCGAACTCTTCAATATCCAAGATTGTGTGACAAAAGGTGCTATACTAAAACATTCATAACTTTCAGCTTGGGTGTCCGTTTCACGCCCACGAGTAACCAAAATAGCTGGTTCGTTCGTCACTGCCAAGAAAAAGTTCGGCCCGAACTCTTCACTGTTCCTGGCCCGAACTTCAACCTCGGCCCGAACTTCAACCTCGGCCCGAACTCCGACCTCGGCCCGAACTCCAACCTCGGCCCGAACATCATCCTCGGCCCGAACACCGAACTTCGGCCCGAACACCGAACTTCGGCCCGAACACCACTTCGTTCCGAACATACCTCTTCGGCCCGAACTCTTCAATATCCAAGATTGTGTGACAAAAGGTGCTATACTAAAACATTCATAACTTTCAGCTCGGGTGTCCGTTTCACGCCCACGAGTAACCAAAATAGCTGGTTCGTTCGTCACTGCCCAGAACAAGTTCGGCCCGAACTCTTCACTGTTCCCGGCCCGAACTTCATTTTCGGCCCGTACTTCAACCTCGGCTCGAACTTCAACCTCGGCCCGTACTTCAACCTCGGCCCGAACTCCGACCTCAGCCCGAACTCCGACCTCGACCCGAACATCATCCTCGGCCCGAACACCGAAGGTCGGCCCGAACAACACTTCGGCCCGAACACCACTTCGGCCCGAACATCCCACTTCGGCCCGAACACCACTTCGGCCCAAACATCCCTCTTCGGCCCGAAATCTTCAATATCCAAGATTGTGTGACAAAAGGTGCTATACTAAAACATTCATAACTTTCAGCTCGGGTGTCCGTTTCACGCCCACGAGTAACCAAAATAGCTGGTTCGTTCGTCACTGCCAAGAACAAGTTCGGCCCGAACTCTTCACTGACCTCGGCCCGAACTTCATTTTCAGCCCGAACTTAAACCTCGACCCGAACTTCAACCTCGGCCCGAACTCCGACCTCGGCCCGAACTCCGACCTCGGCCCGAACATCATCCTCGGCCCGAACACCGAACTTCGGCCCGAACACCACTTCGGCCCGAACATCCCACTTCGGTCCGAACACCACTTCGGCCCGAACATCCCTCTTCGGCCCGAAATCTTCAATATCCAAGATTGTGTGACAAAAGGTGCTATACTAAAACATTCATAACTTTCAGCTCGGGTGTCCGTTTCACGCCCACGAGTAACCAAAATAGCTGGTTCGTTCGTCACTGCCAAGAACAAGTTCGGCCCGAACTCTTCACTGACCTCGGCCCGAACTTCATTTTCAGCCCGAACTTAAACCTCGACCCGAACTTCAACCTCGGCCCGAACTCCGACCTCGGCCCGAACTCCGACCTCGGCCCGAACATCATCCTCGGCCCGAACACCGAACTTCGGCCCGAACACCACTTCGGCCCGAACATCCCACTTCGGCCCGAACACCACTTCGGGCCGAACATCCCTCTTCGGCCCGAACTCTTCAATATCCAAGATTGTGTGACAAAAGGTGCTATACTAAAACATTCATTACTTTCAGCTCGGGTGTCCGTTTCACGCCCACGAGTAACCAAAATAGCTGGTTCGTTCGTCACTGCCAAGAACAAGTTCGGCCCGAACTCATCACTGTTCCCGGCCCGAACTACATTTGCGGCCCGAACGTCAACCTCGGCCCGAACATCATCCTCGGCCCGAACACCGAACTTCGGCCCGAACACCACTTCGGCCCGAACATCCCACTTCGGCCCGAACACCACTTCGGGCCGAACATCCCTCTACGGCCCGAACTCTTCAATATCCAAGATTGTGTGACAAAAGGTGCTATACTAAAACATTCATAACTTTCAGCTCGGGTGTCCGTTTCACGCCCATGAGTAACCAAAATAGCTGGTTCGTTCGTCACTGCCAAGAACAAGTTCGGCCCGAACTCTTCACTGTTCCCGGCCCGAACTTCATTTTCGACCTGAACTTCAACCTCGGCCGAACTTCAACCTCGGCCCGAACTCCGACCTCGGCCCGAACATCATCCTCGGCCCGAACACCGAACGTCGGCCCGAACACCACTTCGGCCCGAACATCCCACTTCGGCCCGAACACCACTTCGATCCGAACATACCTCTTCGGCCCGAACTCTTCAATATCCAAGATTGTGTGACAAAAGGTGCTATACTAAAACATTCATAACTTTCAGCTCGGGTGTCCGTTTCACGCCCACGAGTAACCAAAATAGCTGGTTCGTTCGTCACTGGCAAGAACAAGTTCGGCCCGAACTCTTCACTGTTCCCGGCCCGAACTTCATTTTCGGCCCGTACTTCAACCTCGGCCCGAACTTCAACCTCGGCCCGAACTTCAACCTCGGCCCGAACTCCGACCTCAGCCCGAACTCCGACCTCGACCCGAACATCATCCTCGGCCCGAACACCGAACGTCGGCCCGAACAACACTTCGGCCCGAACACCACTTCGGCCCGAACATCCCACTTCGGCCCGAACACCACTTCGGCCCAAACATCCCTCTTCGGCCCGAAATCTTCAATATCCAAGATTGTGTGACAAAAGGTGCTATACTAAAACATTCATAACTTTCAGCTCGGGTGTCCGTTTCACGCCCACGAGTAACCAAAATAGCTGGTTCGTTCGTCACTGCCAAGAACAAGCTCGGCCCGAACTCTTCACTGTTCCCGGCCCGAACTTCATTTGCGGCCCGAACTTCAACCTCGGCCCGAACTTCAACCTCGGCCCGAACTCCGACCTCGGCCCGAACTTCAACCTCGGTCTGAACATTATCCTCGGCCCGAACACCGAACTTCGGCCCGAACACCACTTCGGCCCGAACACCACTTCGGCCCGAACATCCCACTTCGGCTCGAACACCACTTCGGCCCGAACATCCCTCTACGGCCCGAACTCTTCAATATCCAAGATTGTGTGACAAAAGGTGCTATACTAAAACATTCATAACTTTCAGCTCGGGTGTCCGTTTCACGCCCACGAGTAACCAAAATAGCTGGTTCGTTCGTCACTGCCAAGAACAAGTTCGACCCGAACTCTTCACTGTTCCCAGCCCGAACTCCATTTTCGGCCCGAACTTCAACCTCGGCCCGAACTCCGACCTCGGCCCGAACATCAACCTCGACCCGAACATCATCCTCGACCCGAACACCGAACTTCAGCCCGAACACCACTTCGGCCCGAACATCCCACTTCGGCTCGAACACCACTTCGGCCCGAACATCCCTCTACGGCCCGAACTCTTCAATATCCAAGATTGTGTGACAAAAGGTGCTATACTAAAACATTCATAACTTTCAGCTCGGGTGTCCGTTTCACGCCCACGAGTAACCAAAATAGCTGGTTCGTTCGTCACTGCCAAGAACAAGTTCGGTCCGAACTCTTCACTGTTCCCGGCCCGAACTTCATTTTCGGCCCGAACTTCAACATCGGCCGAACTTCAACCTCGGCCCGAACTCCGACCTTGGCCCGAACATCATCCTCGGCCTGAACACCGAAAGTCGGCCCGAACACCACTTCGGCCCGAACATCCCACTTCGGCTCGAACACCACTTCGGCCCGAAAATCCCACTTCGGCCCGAACTCTTCAATATCCAAGATTGTGTGACAAAAGGTGCTATACTAAAACATTCATAACTTTCAGCTCGGGTGTCCGTTTCACGCCCACGAGTAACCAAAATAGCTGGTTCGTTCGTCACTGCCAAGAACAAGTTCGGCCCGAACTCTTCACTGTTCCTGGCCCGAACTTCATTTTCGGCCCGACTTCAACCTCGACCCGAACTTCAACCTCGGCCCGAACTCCGACCTCGGCCCGAACTCCGACCTCGGCCCGAACATCATCCTCGGCCCGAACACCGAACTTCGGCCCGAACATCCCACTTCGGCCCGAAAATCACTTCGGCCCGAACATCCCTCTTCGGCCCGAACTTTTCAATATCCAAGATTGTGTGACAAAATGTGCTATACTAAAACATTCATAACTTTCAGCTCGGGTGTCCGTTTCACGCCCACGAGTAACCAAAATAGCTGGTTCGTTCGTCACTGCCAAGAACAAGTTCGGCCCGAACTCTTCACTGTTCCCGGCCCGAACTTCATTTTCGGCCCGAACTTCAACCTCGGCCCGAACTTCCACCTCGACCCGAACTCCGACCTCGGCCCGAACATCATCCTCGGCCCGAACACCGAACTTCGGCCCGAACACCACTTCGGCCCGAACATCCCACTTCGGCCCGACCACCACTTCGGCCCGAACATCCCTCTTCGGCCCGAACTCTTCAATATCCAAGATTGTGTGACAAAAGGTGCTATACTAAAACATTCATAACTTTCAGCTCGGGTGTCCGTTTCACGCCCATGAGTAACCAAAATAGCTGGTTCGTTCGTCACTGCCAAGAACAAGTTCGGCCCGAATTCTTCACTGTTCCCGGCCCGAACTTCATTTTCGGCCTGAACTTCAACCTCGGCCGAACTTCAACCTCGGCCCGAACTCCGACCTCGGCCCGAACATCATCCTCGGCCCGAACACCGAACGTCGGCCCGAACACCACTTCGGCCCGAACATCCCACTTCGGCCCGAACACCACTTCGGCCTGAAAATCCCTCTTCGGCCCGAACTCTTCAATATCCAAGATTGTGTGACAAAAGGTGCTATACTAAAACATTCATAACTTTCAGCTCGGGTGTCCGTTTCACGCCCACGAGTAACCAAAATAGCTGGTTCGTTCGTCACTGCCAAGAACAAGTTCGGCCCGAACTCTTCACTATTCCCGGCCCGAACTTCATTTTCGGCCCGAACTTCAACCTCGACCCGAACTTCAACCTCGGCCCGAACTCCGACCTCGGCCCGAACTCCGACCTCGGGCCGAACATCATCCTCGGCCCGAACATCGAACTTCGGCCCGAACACCACTTCGGCCCGAACATCCCACTTCGGTCCGAACACCACTTCGGCCCGAACATCCCTCTTCGGCCCGAACTCTTCAATATCCAAGATTGTTTGACAAAATGTGCTATACTAAAACATTCATAACTTTCAGCTCGGGTGTCCGTTTCACGCCCACGAGTAACCAAAATAGCTGGTTCGTTCGTCACTGCCAAGAACAAGTTCGGCCCGAACTCATCACTGTTCCCGGCACGAACTTCATTTTCGGCCCGAACTTCAACCTCGGCCCGAACATCATCCTCGGCCCGAACACCGAACTTCGGCCCGAACACCACTTCGGCCCGAACATCCCACTTCGACCCGAACACCACTTCGGGCCGAACATCCCTCTTCGGCCCGAACTCTTCAATATCCAAGATTGTGTGACAAAAGGTGCTATACTAAAACATTCATAACTTTCAGCTCGGGTGTCCGTTTCACGCCCACGAGTAACCAAAATAGCTGGTTCGTTCGTCACTGCCAAGAACAAGTTCGGCCCGAACTCTTCACTGTTCCCGGCCCGAACTTCAACCTCGGCGAGAACTTCAACCTCGGCCCGAACTCCGACCTCGGCCCGAACTCCGACCTCGGCCCGAACTCCGACCTCGGCCCGAACATCATCCTCGGCCCGAACACCGAACTTCGGCCCGAACACCACTTCGGCCCGAACATCCCACTTCGGTCCGAACACCACTTCGGCCCGAACATCCCTCTTCGGCCCGAACTCTTCAATATCCAAGATTGTGTGACAAAATGTGCTATACTAAAACATTCATAACTTTCAGCTCGGGTGTCCGTTTCACGCCCACGAGTAACCAAAATAGCTGGTTCGTTCGTCACTGCCAAGAACAAGTTCGGCCCGAACTCATCACTGTTCCCGGCCCGAACTTCAACCTCGGCCCGAACTTCAACCTCGGCCCGAACTCCGACCTCGGCCCGAACTCCAACCTCGGCCCGAACATCATCCTCGGCCCGAACACCGAACTTCGGCCCGAACACCACTTCGTTCTGAACATACCTCTACGGCCCGAACTCTTCAATATCCAAGATTGTGTGACAAAAGGTGCTATACTAAAACATTCATAACTTTCGGCTCGGGTGTCCGTTTCACGCCCACGAGTAACCAAATAGCTGGTTCGTTCGTCACTGCCAAGAACAAGTTCGGCCTGAACTCTTCACTGTTCCCGGCCGGAACTTCATTTTCGGCCCGAACTTCAACCTCGGCCCGAACTTCAACCTCGGCCCGAACTCCGACCTCAGCCCGAACTCCGACCTCGACCCGAACATCATCCTCGGCCCGAACACCGAACGTCGGCCCGAACAACACTTCGGCCCGAACACCACTTCGGCCCGAACATCCCACTTCGGCCCGAACACCACTTCGGCCCAAACATCCCTCTTCGGCCCGAACTCTTCAATATCCAAGATTGTGTGACAAAATGTGTTATACTAAAACATTCATAACTTTCAGCTCGGGTGTTCGTTTCACGCCCACGAGTAACCAAAATAGCTGGTTCGTTCGTCACTGCCAAGAACAAGTTCGGCCCGAACTCTTCACTGTTCCCGGCCCGAACTTCATTTTCGGCCCGAACTTCAACCTCGACCCGAACTTCAACCTCGGCCCAAACTCCGACCTCGGCCCGAACATCATCCTCGGCCCGAACACCGAACGTCGGGCCGAACACCACTTCGGCCCGAACATCCCACTTCGGCCCGAACACCACTTCGGCCCGAACATCCCTCTTCGGCCCGAACTCTTCAATATCCAAGATTGTGTGACAAAAGGTGCTATACTAAAACATTCATAACTTTCAGCTCGGGTGTCCGTTTCACGCCCACGAGTAACCAAAATAGCTGGTTCGTTCGTCACTGCCAAGAACAAGTTCGGCCCGAACTCTTCACTGTTCCCGGCCCGAACTTCATTTTCGGCCCGAACTTCAACCTCGGCCCGAACTTCAACCTCGGCCCGAACTCCGACCTTGGCCCGAACTTCAACCTCGGTCCGAACATTATTCTCGGCCCGAACACCGAACTTCGGCCCGAACACCACATCGGCCCGAACACCACTTCGGCCCGAACATCCCACTTCGGCCCCAAACACCACTTCGGCCCGAACATCCCTCTACGGCCCGAACTCTTCAATATCCAAGATTGTGTGACAAAAGGTGCTATACTAAAACATTCATAACTTTCAGCTCGGGTGTCCGTTTCACGCCCACGAGTATCCAAAATAGCTGGTTCGTTCGTCACTGCCAAGAACAAGTTCGGCCCGAACTCTTCACTATTCCCGGCCCGAACTTCATTTTCGGCCCGAACTTCAACCTCGACCCGAACTTCAACCTCGGCCCGAACTCCGACCTCGGCCCGAACTCCGACCTCGGCCCGAACATCATCCTCGGCCCGAACACCGAACTTCGGCCCGAACACCACTTCGGCCCGAACATCCCACTTCGGTCCGAACACCACTTCGGCCCGAACATCCCTCTTCGGCCCGAACTCTTCAATATCCAAGATTGTGTGACAAAATGTGCTATACTAAAACATTCATAACTTTCAGCTCGGGTGTCCGTTTCACGCCCACGAGTAACCAAAATAGATGGTTCGTTCGTCACTGCCAAGAACAAGTTCGGCCCGAACTCATCACTGTTCCCGGCCCGAACTTCATTTTCGGCCCGAACTTCAACCTAGGCCCGAACATCATCCTCGGCCCGAACACCGAACTTCGGCCCGAACACCACTTCGGCCCGAACACCACTTCGGCCCGAACATCCCACTTCGGCCCGAACATCCCTCTTCGGTCCGAACTCTTCAATATCCAAGATTGTGTGACAAAATGTGTTATACTAAAACATTCATAACTTTCAGCTCGGGTGTTCGTTTCACGCCCACGAGTAACCAAAATAGCTGGTTCGTTCGTCACTGCCAAGAACAAGTTCGGCCCGAACTCTTCACTGTTCCCGGCCCGAACTTCATTTTCGGCCCGAACTTCAACCTCGGCCCGAACTTCAACCTCGGCCTGTTAGGTCACAACAACCCTGGTTTATAATGTTAATTGATAGAATATTATACTTAGAGAAATATTAGAGTGATAACACAAGAATATAGTCAATGTATAAATCCACTAAGTGTGGCTTGTTGCGGAATAACAAGACCACTGATCAATTACAAAAGATGTGAATGTGTAAAGTAAATTGGTAAGTACTCCTTTGCAAGATGATCTCTATTTATAATGTTATAGAGATCTTACATAATGAGCAAAGGAGTAACCGAAGGACTAAGCAAGGAAAATGACTAAGATCAAGGGATTTGATCTTAGTCCGTTACTATACTGAGTATCACTCAGTCCTTCTACTCAGTATCACTATCTGATACTGAGTACTGATACTGAGTTCCAATACTGATCACTCAGTATCAGACCTAAACTTAGCTATATTATTCTACATATTAATCAAAGCTAGTCTAGGTTGTTTTGTTATCTTAAGATCTAAAGGGGCAAGGCTTTTTGCCTTAACAATCTCCCCCTATCTAATGATAACAAAACAATTTACAAAGAGATAAACAAAAATTACAACAGCATAGGTAACAATATCTTCTTCTTCATTTGCTGTTGATGGCTTCATTCTCATAGAAGACTTCTTGTTTGATGTGGACAAACTCTTCTCTGCTTTTGAGTTCATCCCTTCTGCTATTCAGTACTGCAACAATCTTCTTTCTGAACCAAGAGTCTTCTTTCTTGGTGATCATCCATTTCAGTCCAACAAGGTGACTGATTTGAGCTTTTGGTAGATCTTCTTCAGAAATGAAGCACTCTCTATCCTCTGAGTCAGTATACATATATCCAGAAGTTGGATATATGACACTCTTTTGATCCTGAAATACAAGGTTAGGAGGAAGAGGGTACTTTCTAAGATACTTGTATGTATGGAGGCATTCTGGTCTGTTGTTTGAGTAAGCCTCAGTCATCACACTGAGTGTTCTGTACTCTATTTCATGAAGTAAGTCCTTCTCATAACATACTGCAGCTACAGCACAGATCTCATCCAAGACTATTTGATCATAGGTTGATTTCTTTGGAAGCTCTTTGATCAGTCTTGTGATCTTCACCCAGTCTTGAAGACCAATTCTTTGAATGTCATGAATAAATATCTTCATGGGGGGACTGGTAAAGCCAGTACAAGTGATAGTAATTCTTCCTTCTTTGAGCTTCACTTTTACTTTATTAACATCCAGATTTAACCAATGTATCCCCCTTACATTTTGAAATGTTTTGGTCCTCAAGAACTCCTTTCTTTGTTCCTTATACTGAGTCCTAGCAGCAACCATATTCCAATAATGTTGAATATGGTCTGGACCCTTTCTTGAGATTCTATGTGAAGGACCAGGAGTATCAGTATCTGGGTCAGATTCTGGTTCAGTTTTGACTCCCAACTCTTGCTCATATAAAAATCTTTCTTGTTCTGCCCAGAGTTGTTGAGGAGTCAGTCTTGGAGCCTGCTCGGTATCATTGTCCCTTGTAAGAACAGGTCTTCTTTGTCTTGTTACCAGAGGAGCAGATTCCTCACTTGATTAAGAAGAAGTGAGAACAGCATTGATAGGTCTTCTTGATAAGGAACTCCTTCTTCTAATCACCAGATTTTCTGGTTCTTCATCATCCGAGGATGATGATGAAGAACTTTCTTGTTCTACCAGATTTAGTGCATAGTTTACTAAATCTGGTTCTTCATCTTCATCATCAGCAATAGGCCAGATGAAAGGCCTATAGACCACTATTTGTAAATTATTCTCTTCAAAAGTTTGCTGTGGTTGGTCAGTATGAGTCTCCCCCTGAGCAGATGGCTCAAGTGGGTCTTGAACTTGTAATTCTGACCTTGTTCTTTGTCTTCTTCTCTCATACTGAATGCGAAATGGCTCAGTATGAGGGCTTTGCTGATGTTGTTGTGGAGGTTGATCTTCATTCAATCTTCTTCTTTTCTCCCCCTGAGCAGAAGGCTCAGTTTGATCAACCTCAGTATCTCTTTGTCTCTTCTCCCCCTTTTTGTTATCATTTGATGAGGAGGGAAGAGGATCAGTATCACCACCCATGTCCCCTTCAGGTTGTTCAAGAGTAGGGGAGGGCATGGGCTCAGTTGCAGCATCAGTATCACCAGCACCTCCTTCTCCTTCTCCTTCTTCATTGTGGTCACCATGTGAACCTGGTGGAGTTTGTGGAGGCTGTTGTGGTTGTTGAAGGAGTGATACTGACTGTTTTATTAGATCAATATCACCACTCATCTTGTCCATTCTGGCTAGTATTACATTTTGAGTTTGTTGGATGGCCAGAATGTGCTGCATGATTGCTTGCAGAGTCACTTGGTCTGCTGCAGCTTGAGATGCCTGAATACCCTGCACAGTTGGTGCTAAAGAAACAAAAATGTAAAACTGGTTAGAAAGAGAGGTTTATCAAATAGAATTGTGGTGTTGTTTAATTCTACAATCATATAAACAGAGTTTGTGAAGTCTGTATTTCATATGGTATAGGATGAAATATTGTGGACTTGTGCATAGCATGTGTAAGAAGATTTTAGTAAAGGTGAGTGTGAAAATTTAAGTAGCTCAGTATAGGATAAGTCACATTTACTAAAAGGTTTGGGTGTGGGAATTCGAAGCCTGGGATGTGCTTCTTGTTATTTTCAATGTTTATCACTCGGTATGAGAGTGATAACAGAAATGTGGCTAAACCCCATTGGATATTTTTGGATTTTGTGGCTTAAGGGTTTGGGATCATTTCTTGAATGATGCTACCCAACTCAAAAATAAGTTGGACATTATTCAAGCAGCACCAGTGGGTGTCAGTATGACATCAACCACCATTGTCTCTTTAAATGTTGAGACAACTGTAGACTGACAATGATCAATTTAGTGTGCTCAGTATATGAATTTTGCATAGCAGCAGTGGGCTAGCTATGTTGGCCATGAGAGGATATATATTTGAAAGATCGTTTGAGACTTTGGTCAGTATTGAGTTGGTACTGGCCAATACTTAGTCTCTATTTGGGAATGAAATATATATATATAAGTTTAAGGCTTTTTAGAAATTCATACCTGAGACTCTGCCAGATTCCCTTCGAGCATCTGCAGAGGTCGGTGTAGGATCATGTGTTTGTTGATGTGCAGCACCAACATCTTCAATACCGACCCCTCTGTCATGCTGAGCACGTTCCAGTGCAGTTTGTGCATATTGAATCTCCACATCAAGAGGAACATGAGGTTCCTCAATTGGTTGAGCAGGTGGAGCTTGTTCTGGACCTGGAAGGTCAGCGGTGGCTGCAATAAAGCTTTGGGCTTGAATAGATGCAGTTAATGATGGAACATTTGCAGGCTGCACCTCCTCAGATGATAAGTTGCCCATAATGATAGGAGAAACATTCCTTCTTCTTCTTCGAAGGACCAGTGGTGTGTCTTCTGAGGACTCAGTTTCAAGAATGTTTTCAAAAAGAGGAGCAGCAAGATCATGTGCAGGTGGAGGGATATGTTGTTGAGTCGGTTCTTGAACTTGTGAAACATCCTGCATCTCAATATCTGGACCAGCCTGTGCTCCATTACCACTATCATCATCATTATCATCATCATCATCATTGTCTGACTCAGTATCAGACATGTGTTCTTCATCATCAATGTGTTCTTGAACAATGGCCCACATAGGAGGACTTAGAAGAGGTTCTCCTTCTCTTGGTCTGTAAAAGAAAATCTTCTCACTGAGTGGAGGAAGATCAACTCTTGGGCTGTGAAATTCATCATAAATGTGTGTGGGCATTGAGTGTTGAAAAATGAGTGATAGAAATCTGCAGAAAGGGACATTGCATTCCCTTGTGTTTGCTCGGACCAGAGTAGCTAATTCATTGAAGATTAGGCGAGCAAAATCAATGTTTCTTCCATAGTACAGAGCATGTACTATTTGCATCCCAAATTCGTTTATTTGGTCCAAAGCTCCCGTCTTGTGGGTCATACATCGAATAATTGTTGTGATAAGAATACCCCACATAGGACCAAATTCATTTCTTTTGATTGTGCCCGTTGTTCCTCTTCGACCCAGAAAAGGCAGTACAGAGCGTGCCTCTGATCGATCAACAAATGGGTCATACTGAGCTTGGGCGGGAAGTCTCAGTGCTTCACGAATGATTGCAGTAGAAACAAATGCCCTTCTTTGATCTCTAATTACCCACCCAGCAATCATATCTGGAGAATCGAGTGTAGCAGAGTACCAAAACTCGCATAATATTTCTAGGTAGATTGCTCGAGGAGATAATGTCAGTGCACGAGCAATTGGGCAATGCTTCATAAAAGTGACGATGTTCGTGAATTCTTGGCATACCCAAGCATGAGGAATATTGAAATTTGCTGTGATGTTGTTCCTCGCAAACCTGGGTACTTCATTATTTCGGAATTGGATTTCCGATTGAACTTCTGGAGCAACAAAAGTGTAATTCGCCATCTGTGATTTTGATTTGAAAGAATTTGCTTGCTAAGAGAAAGTGAAATCGTTAATCGCAGAGAGAATTGAAGATGAAAGAAAGAAATAACAGTTAAAAAATTTGAAGTAAAAATAAACGGTTATTTATAGGAGATTTGAAAGATAATTAAGGTATTGGGAAGTAAAAACGGCTGATTTGACTGCCTTATCCTCTGCCAACGGTAACTTTCTTATTAAGAAAGGTTACCGTTTGAGCAGTATGAGGATTAAGCTCGGTGTAAGAGCCGTCATACCCCAATACCGAGTAAAAAAAAAAATTAATTTTAAAAAAAATATAAAAACAATTAATTTATTCTTGAAATTAATAAAAAAAATAAAAATTTTAAATTTTGATGATAACAGACTAGTGATACTGAGTGGTCAGTATCAACAGGAGTGATACTGAGCGCTCAGTTTTAAAGAAATTTAATAAAGATTAAGGATTCAACATACCTAATTGCCCTAGTAAATACATAAACCTTTCCTCAGGAAGAGGTTTAGTAAATACATCAGCCAATTGTTCATTTGTTGGTACATAATCTACTTCAACCTTACCCTTTTCCACATTATCTCGAATAAAGTGGTGTCTGATATCAATGTGCTTGGTTTTGGAGTGATGGACTGGGTTCTCTGTGATAGCAATAGCACTCTTGTTATCACAATGAATAGGAGTCTTATGAAAGTTGAACCCATAGTCTAAGAGTTGATACTGCATCCATAATAATTGAGCACAACAACTTCCTGCAGCAACATATTCTGCTTCTGCTGTGGAAGTTGCTACCGAATTTTGTTTCTTGGATGACCAGCCAACTAGTCTTCCACCTAGGAATTGACATCCTCCACTTGTGCTCTTTCTGTCCAATCTACAACCTGCAAAATCTGCATCTGTGTACCCTTCAAGGTCAAAGTTTGAGTCTTTGGGATACCAAAGACCCAGGTTAGGAGTACCTGTAAGATATCTAAAGATGCGCTTAACTGCTTTCATGTGTGATTCTTTAGGATCAGCCTGATACCGAGCACACAAACATGTGGCAAACATGATATCAGGCCTACTAGCAGTTAAGTAAAGTAAGGAACCAATCATACCTCGGTATGTGGATTGACATACTGGTTTACCAGTTTCATCCTTACTTATCTTATCCTGAGTACCCATAGGAGTGTGCATGGAAGATAAATTTTCAAAGTTGTATTTCTTTAACATGTCATGCACATACTTACTTTGATTTAGAAAAGTGCCATCAGGCTTTTGTTCAACTTGTAAACCAAGAAAGTAAGTAAGTTCTCCCATCATACTCATCTGATACTGAGTTGACATTATCTTAGCAAACCAGTCACACATTGACTTGTCAGTGGAACCAAAGATAATGTCATCTACATATATCTGAATGAGTAAGATGTCAGAACCTTTCCTTTTTGAAAATAATGTTTTATCAATTTTACCTCTTGTAAACTTATTTTCAATAAGATACTCAGACAAGGTGTCATACCAGGCTCTTGGAGCTTGTTTGAGCCCATATAGAGCTTTATCAAGCTTGAAAACATAATGAGGAAATTTGGGATCAACAAAACCTGGAGGTTGTTTAACATAAACTTCTTCTTGTAGTTTTCCATTTAGAAAAGCACTTTTGACATCCATCTGATAAACTTTGAAATTCTTAAAGGCTGCATATGCAAGATACAACCTAATAGCTTCAATTCTTGCAACTGGTGCAAAAGTTTCATCATAGTCAATGCTTTCTTCTTGCCTGTAACCTTGAGCAACTAACCTTGCTTTGTTTCTGATGACAACACCATCCTTGTCCATCTTGTTTCTGAATACCCACTTAGTACCAATAATAGTTTTGCCAGAAGGAGGTGGCACTAAGTTCCAAACTTTGTTTCTTTCAAACTCTGTGAGCTCTTCTTGCATAGCCTCTACCCAATCTTCGTCTAATAAAGCTTCATCAGCTTTCTTTGGTTCAATGGTAGATAGAAAACTTGAGAAAAAACAAAAGTTTGCAGTTGCTTGGGTTGGAAATTCTAATTTTCTTCTTGTTTGGACACCTTCTTCAATAGGACCAATAATGTTTGAGTGTGGATGGTCTCTGTGTTCCCTTAAATTGTTTCCTAAGGGAGCATTTGAAATAGGATCAACAATATCTTGTTGATTTGGTGTGTTGTCTGTCTGATACTGAGTGGAATTCTGATCAGTATTAGACAGTGCAGGGTGCTGTTCATCTTCATTTTGCAGAGTTGATGTGGATTCTTGTGAAGTGTTGGATGTTTCACCTTCTTCATAAATAGAGTGGTTCAGATCATTAGTTGGAAACTCAGTATGAAGGTCCTCTGATATGGGAACCTCAGTATTAGACGCATTTGGGTGATACTGAGTTTGAACTTGATCAGTTTCATTAAACTTATTAGGAATAAAGTGTGGATGAAACTTAGGCTGTTCAGCAATGGAGTGTTCTGGATTGCATAGAATATCTATGCCACTTATGTCTTCACTTGCTGAGGTAGAATGCTCATTCTGATCTTCATCGAATGTGACATGAATGGATTCTACAATCATCTTGGTTGAGATGATATACACTCTGAAAGCTTTGGAGTGTGGAGAGTAGCCCATGAACACACCTTCATTTGCTTTGGGAGCAAATTTATTGAGATTTTGTTTTGTACTGAGTACAAAACATTTAGTCCCAAAGATGTGGAAATATTCCACATTAGGAATCTTGCCATTGTATAACTCATATGGAGTCTTCAGATGTCTTTGGACTATAGTGGCTCTATTCCGAGTGAAGTTTGCACAGTTTACAGCTTCAGCCCAGAAACTCAGTGCCAGTCCAGCATGGCATAATAAAGTTCTTGCAGCTTCAATCAGTGTTCTGTTCTTTCTTTCTACAACACCATTTTGTTGGGGTGTGTAGGCTGCAGAGAAGTTTTGAATGATTCCTTTTTCTTCACAGAAATCTGCTAATACTGAGTTCTTAAACTCAGTACCATGGTCACTTCTAAGTTGCTTGACCTTGTTGCCTTTTTGAAGTTCCTCTCTTTTTATAAAGGCAATGATTTCTGTTGTTGCATCTGACTTAGTCTTGAGGAAGATGACCCAAGTATATCTTGAGAATTCATCAACTAAGACTAGAGTATAGATCTTTTTGGCCAAAGATGGTGTGCTGATGGGGCCAAAAAGATCCATATGTATCATAGTAAGAGGTTCATTGATGGAATGATTGACTTTAGATTTGAATGAACTCTTCTTCTGCTTGCCCATTTCACATGCTGAGCATAACTTATCTTTTGAATAAGTAATTGTGGGCAATCCTCTCACCAGTTTCTTCATACTGAGCTCATTGATATTTCTAAAATTGATGTGAGAGAGTTTCTTGTGCCATAGCCAATGTAATTCTGGCTTGACTTTAGAAAGCAGGCATACTCGAATAGTTGGGTCTATTTCAGATAGGTTGACCACATATACGTCTTTTTCTCTTCTAGCAATGAGTACAGGCTGCCCTTTATCATTGTAGATGATTCCTGCAACCTTTCTGAATCGAGCTTCATTGTCATCATCACACATCTGGCTAATACTGAGCAGATTGTGTTTAAGACCCTCCACATAGGCAACTCTTTTAAAAGTGATGTTGCCTGCCTTGATCACACCATAACCTCTTGTCTTTCCCACTGAGTCATCTCCAAACTTGACAGAAGGACCCTTCTCTGGAGTATAATTAAGAAGGTATTCCATACTGCATGTCATGTGTCTTGAGCAGCCACTATCTAAGTACCACTTTCTGTCACCCTGCACAAGACACAAAATAAGAGTTAGTTCCTTTTAGGAACCCATTTTTGAATGGGACCTTTGGTGGGATAAACACAATTTGACTTGATCTCTTTATGTGGAGAGGTCGGTATCACTTCAGGGGTAACTTTAGAAGTTTTCTTTGGTGATACTGACTTAGTTTCTCTCCTTTTCTTTGGTACTGAGTACCTAGGACTTGAGAGATCAGTCCAGCATTCATCTCCCTTATGACCAGTATGATGACATCTATAACATTTCCTAGGTCTATTTCTAAACATATTTTCATATGGTATTTTAGAAAAATGTTTCATTTTTGGTAGGTCAGTATGAACGAGTTTTGCAAATTGTTTACTTAAAGATTTGACCTGATCACCAAGTGTTTTTAAAACATTAATTTTGTTATTTCTAATAGATGTATTAACATTGTTTTTAACTGGTTTAGGAGATGGATGATCTGGTTGCTTATTTTTATTTGGCAGAGAAGTCTTTCTAATTTTATTAGTGGTAGACTTCTTGTCTTTGCCAACCAAAGACCTAGTTGAAGTTGTCTTTTGTTTATCATGTTTTGAATGAACAACTTTAACAGGTTCTTTAGATGTCTCAGTATATAATGTTTCTGTTCCTGCAACTTCTGTATTTGATGAAACATGTGAGATAGAAGTTGTTTTATTATCATTATATAATTCAAAAGTTGTTGTATTAAATAATAATTCAAAAGGTGGAACAGCAGAAGTGTCATACTGAACTATTGGTAGCTCGGTATCAGAAATTTCTGTTATTTGAAATTCAATACTGAGTTCTTGTAGCTCAGTATAGCACTTTGAGCAGATGGAAGGACCAATAGGTTTTTCTAAAATTTCATTTTCTTCATCATCTAACTCAGTTTGACATCCAACCTCACATAAAGTTTTAGCTTTTACAAAATTAATAGGGTTCATAGTAGAAAACTCTTCAAATAAATCAGCAAAATTGTTCCTGTTTTTAAATTGAGGATCAACACCAAGTGCAGCCCTCACATTTTCTGGAAATTGTTCATTTAAACATTTATTTAATTTTATTGAAGCATTTCCCCAAGATTTACACTGTTTTTCAAATTTCTCTTTTTCAAGTTTGTGTAAATGAGCTTTATCAGCTAATCTTTGGTTAATGTCTTTTAAATCTAAAAAATTTAGTTCTAAATCTTTATATTTTGCTAATTTATCCAAGTTTTTATTATTTACCCTTTCAAGTTCTTTAATTGTTAATTTTAAAGCTTTTTCTTTTTGTACAGAAGTTTTAAGATCAACAAGCATATACTCAAAAATCTTGGTTTTTTCATTCACTGAATAAGTTTGAAAGGAACTTACCTTGTACAACTGAGTGGAATCCCAATCAGTATGAACACTCATCCTCTCAGCCTCTTTGATATCCTTTTCAAAGGAACTCTTCAAATCATCTTCAGTGAAAGCCATAAAGGCTTTATTCTCAATCTCTTCTTCATCATCACTTAACTCTTCATCCATCCATGCTTCTGAGTAAAGTGCTTGATGAGGTGCTACATTTCCTTCTGCCCTCTTTCCCTTGCTCCAATTCTTCAGCTTGACATATTTGTCTCTATATCTTTTTGCTCGGTATGCAATCTTGTCATTTTGGTCAGTCTCAGAAGACTTGGTATGACAATTTGCAGCAATATGTCCAGGCTTTCCACACCTATAGCACAGACCTGATCTTGGGTCAGTATTAGAAGAGCTAACACCAAGCCTCTTCTTCTTCAACTGATCCAGCTTCATAGACATGAGAGCCATTTGAGTTTCAAGCTCTTCTGCCTCAGCATCAGCAAGATCAACTTCTGGTTCATCTGGCTCAGTCACAGTATAAGCCTGTTGCACAACTAGAGCCATACCAGTGGAAGACTTGTCAGTTTTCTTCCAGTTGATCAGTCTTGCAGCATTATTCTCCTCATGATTCAGCATTAGACCATACAAAGTTTGAAGAGTGTATGACTCAATGTTGTTTGCAGCATTGACATAGTTTGTCATGTCAAGAAATTGTTGAGGAAGACTATCCAGGAACTTTTGAACAAGCTCTCCTTCCTCTTTCACAATGCCTACACTGATTAAATCATGGATAACAGTATTGAACCTGTTATAGAGAGTGGTGATGTCTTCATTTGGAGTTGAAAAGAAATTTTCATATTTCCTTCTCATGTTGCTTTTTCTTTGCAACTTCACCTTTGCTGTACCTTCATAGGTGACTGATAGGCTATCCCACATAGCCTTTGCTGTTGGCAATTTCATAATTGCATTAAGTATCTCTTTTGTAACAGCATTACCAATCACCACTTTAGCTCTGGAGTCTAAAGCATACAACTGACGGTCAGTATCAGTCCAGTTGTGCTTTAGTTTAGGTACAGATCTTATGCCCTCAGGAGCATCATCAGTAGCAGCAACCGGTTCCACAGTTTGTGGAATGATGGGACCATCATTTAGCACAGTGAGCATCTCATGGTGAATAGATTCAAGATACCACCGAGCTTTGAGCTTCCATTGATGGAAGTCTTTTCCATCAAAGATGGGTACTCCCTTTCCAGACATAACTGGTGCAATAATTGTAGACATTTTGGATTTTTGAGTGTTGGAGGGATAGATGTAGGAAATGGCTGCCAGGGTTATAGATCGACTAAATAAAAGATTATTTAGCCTGCTCTGATACCAGTTGTTAGGTCACAACAACCCTGGTTTATAATGTTAATTGATAGAATATTATTCTTAGAGAAATATTAGAGTGATAACACAAGAATATAGTCAATGTATAAATCCACTAAGTGTGGCTTGTTGCGGAATAACAAGACCACTGATCAATTACAAAAGATGTGAATGTGTAAAGTAAATTGGTAAGTAATCCTTTGCAAGATGATCTCTATTTATAATGTTATAGAGATCTTACATAATGAGCAAAGGAGTAACCGAAGGACTAAGCAAGGAAAATGACTAAGATCAAGGGATTTGATCTTAGTCCGTTACTATACTGAGTATCACTCAGTCCTTCTACTCAGTATCACTATCTGATACTGAGTACTGATACTGAGTTCCAATACTGATCACTCAGTATCAGACCTAAACTTAGCTATATTATTCTACATATTAATCAAAGCTAGTCTAGGTTGTTTTGTTATCTTAAGATCTAAAGGGGCAAGGCTTTTTGCCTTAACACGGCCCAAACTCCGACCTCGGCCCGAACATCATCCTCGGCCCGAACACCGAACGTCGGCCCGAACACCACTTCGGCCCGAACATCCCACTTCGGCCCGAACACCACTTCGGCCCGAATATCCCTCTTCGGCCCGAACTCTTCAATATCCAAGATTGTGTGACAAAAGGTGCTATACTAAAACATTCATAACTTTCAGCTCGGGTGTCCGTTTCACGCCCACGAGTAACCAAAATAGCTGGTTCGTTCGTCACTGCCAAGAACAAGTTCGGCCCGAACTCTTCACTGTTCCCGGCCCGAACTTCAACCTCGGCCCGAACTTCAACCTCGGCCCGAACTCCGGCCTCGGCCCGAACTCCAACCTCGGCCCGAACATCATCCTCGGCCCGAACACCGAACTTCGGCCCGAACACCACTTCGTTCCGAACATACCTCTACGGCCCGAACTCTTCAATATCCAAGATTGTGTGACAAAAGGTGCTATACTAAAACATTCATAACTTTCGGCTCGGGTGTCCGTTTCACGCCCACGAGTAACCAAAATAGCTGGTTCGTTCGTCACTGCCAAGAACAAGTTCGGCCCGAACTCTTCACTGTTCCCGGCCCGAACTTCATTTTCGGCCCGAACTTCAACCTCGGCCCGAACTTCAACCTCGGCCCGAACTCCGACCTCAGCCCGAACTCCGACCTCGACCCGAACATCATCCTCGGCCCGAACACCGAACGTCGGCCCGAACAACACTTCGGCCCGAACACCACTTCGGCCCGAACATCCCACTTCGGCCCGAACACCACTTCGGCCCAAACATCCCTCTTCGGCCCGAACTCTTCAATATCCAAGATTGTGTGACAAAATGTCTTATACTAAAACAGTCATAACTTTCAGCTCGGGTGTTCGTTTCACGCCACGAGTAACCAAAATAGCTGGTTCGTTCGTCACTGCCAAGAACAAGTTCGGCCCGAACTCTTCACTGTTCCCGGCCCGAACTTCATTTTCGGCCCGAACTTCAACCTCGGCCCGAACTTCAACCTCGGCCCAAACTCCGACCTCGGCCCGAACATCATCCTCGGCCCGAACACCGAACGTCGGCCCGAACACCACTTCGGCCCGAACATCCCACTTCGGCCCGAACACCACTTCGGCCCGAACATCCCTCTTCGGCCCGAACTCTTCAATATCCAAGATTGTGTGACAAAAGGTGCTATACTAAAACATTCATAACTTTCAGCTCGGGTGTCCGTTTCACGCCCACGAGTAACCAAAATAGCTGGTTCGTTCGTCACTGCCAAGAACAAGTTCGGCCCGGGCTCTTCACTGTTCCCGGCCCGAACTTCAACCTCGGCCCGAACTTCAACCTCGGCCCGAACTCCAACCTCGGCCCGAACTCCGACCTCGGCCCGAACTCCAACCTCGGCCCGAACATCATCCTCGGCCCGAACACCGAACTTCGGCCCGAACACCACTTCGTTCCGAACTCTACGGCCCGAACTCTTCAATATCCAAGATTGTGTGACAAAAGGTGCTATACTAAAACATTCATAACTTTCGGCTCGGGTGTCCGTTTCACGCCCACGAGTAACCAAAATAGCTGGTTCGTTCGTCACTGCCAAGAACAAGTTCGGCCCGAACTCTTCACTGTTCCCGGCCCGAACTTCATTTTCGGCCCGAACTTCAACCTCGGCCCGAACTTCAACCTCGGTCCGAACATTATCCTCGGCCCGAACACCGAACTTCGGCCCGAACACCACTTCGGACCGAACACCACTTCGGCCCGAACATCCCACTTCGGCTCGAACACCACTTCGGCCCGAACATCCCTCTACGGCCCGAACTGTTCAATATCCAAGATTGTGTGACAAAAGGTGCTATACTAAAACATTCATAACTTTCAGCTCGGGTGTCCGTTTCACGCCCACGAGTAACCAAAATAGCTGGTTCGTTCGTCACTGCCAAGAACAAGTTCGACCCGAACTCTTCACTGTTCCTGGCCCGAACTTCATTTTCGGCCCGAACTTCAACCTCGGCCTGAACTCCGACCTCGGCCCGAACATCAACCTCGGCCCGAACATCATCCTCGGCCCGAACACCGAACTTCGGCCCGAACACCACTTCAGCCCGAACATCCCACTTCGGCCCGAACACCACTTCGGCCCGAACATCCCTCTTCGGCCCGAACTCTTCAATATCCAAGATTGTGTGACAAAAGGTGCTATACTAAAACATTCATAACTTTCAGCTCGGGTGTCCGTTTCACGCCCACGAGTAACCAAAATAGCTGGTTCGTTCGTCACTGCCAAGAGCAAGTTCGGCCCGAACTCTTCACTGTTCCCGGCCCGAACTTCATTTTCGGCCCGAACTTCAACCTCGGCCCGAACTGCAACCTCGACCCGAACTCCGACCTCGGACCGAACTTCAACCTCGGCCCGAACGTCAACCTCGGCCCGAACATCATCCTCGGCCCGAACACCGAACTTCGGCCCGAACACCACTTCGGCCCGAACACCACTTCGGCCCGAACATCCCACTTCGGCCCGAACACCATTTCGGGCCGAACATCCCTCTTCGGCCCGAACTCTTCAATATCCAAGATTGTGTGACAAAAGGTGCTATACTAAAACATTCATAACTTTCAGCTCGGGTGTCCGTTTCACGCCCACGAGTAACCAAAATAGCTGGTTCGTTCGTCACTGCCAAGAACAAGTTCGGCCCGAGCTCTTCACTGTTCCCGGCCCGAACTTCAACCTCGGCCCGAACTTCAACCTCGGCCTGAACTCCGACCTCGGCCCGAACTCCAACCTCGGCCCGAACATCATCCTCGGCCCGAACACCGAACTTCGGCCCGAACACCACTTCGTTCCGAACATACCTCTACGGCCCGAACTCTTCAATATCCAAGATTGTGTGACAAAAGGTGCTATACTAAAACATTCATAACTTTCGGCTCGGGTGTCCGTTTCACGCCCACGAGTAACCAAAATAGCTGGTTCGTTCGTCACTGCCAAGAACAAGTTCGGCCCGAACTCTTCACTGTTCCCGGCCCGAACTTCATTTTCGGCCCGAACTTCAACCTCGGCCCGAACTTCAACCTCGGCCCGAACTCCGACCTCAGCCCGAACTCCGACCTCGACCCGAACATCATCCTCGGCCCGAACACCGAACGTCGGCCCGAACAACACTTCGGCCCGAACACCACTTCGGCCCGAACATCCCACTTCGGCCCGAACACCACTTCGGCCCAAACATCCCTCTTCGGCCCGAACTCTTCAATATCCAAGATTGTGTGACAAAATGTGTTATACTAAAACATTCATAACTTTCAGCTCGGGTGTTCGTTTCACGCCCACGAGTAACCAAAATAGCTGGTTCGTTCGTCACTGCCAAGAACAAGTTCGGCCCGAACTCTTCACTGTTCCCGGCCCGAACTTCATTTTCGGCCCGGACTTCAACCTCGGCCCAAACTCCGTCCTCGGCCTGAACATCATCCTCGGCCCGAACACCGAACGTCGGCCCGAACACCACTTCGGCCCGAACATCCCACTTCGGCCCGAACACCACTTCGGCCCGAACATCCCTCTTCGGCCCGAACTCTTCAATATCCAAGATTGTGTGACAAAAGGTGCTATACTAAAACATTCATAACTTTCAGCTCGGGTGTTCGTTTCACGCCCACGAGTAACCAAAATAGCTGGTTCGTTCGTCACTGCCAAGAACAAGTTCGGCCCGAACTCTTCACTGTTCCCGGCCCGAACTTCATTTTCGGCCCGGACTTCAACCTCGGCCCAAACTCCGTCCTCGGCCTGAACATCATCCTCGGCCCGAACACCGAACGTCGGCCCGAACACCACTTCGGCCCGAACATCCCACTTCGGCCCGAACACCACTTCGGCCCGAACATCCCTCTTCGGCCCGAACTCTTCAATATCCAAGATTGTGTGACAAAAGGTGCTATACTAAAACATTCATAACTTTCAGCTCGGGTGTCCGTTTCACGCCCACGAGTAACCAAAATAGCTGGTTCGTTCGTCACTGCCAAGAACAAGTTCGGCCCGAACTCTTCACTGTTCCCGGCCCGAACTTCATTTTCGGCCCGAACTTCAACCTCGGCCCGAACTCCGACCTCGGCCCGAACATCAACCTCGGCCCGAACATCATCCTCGGCCCGAACACCGAACTTCATTTTCGGCCCGAACATCCCACTTCGGCCCGAACACCACTTCGGCCCGAACATCCCTCTTCGGCCCGAACTCTTCAATATCCAAGATTGTGTGACAAAAGGTGCTATACTAAAACATTCATAACTTTCAGCTCGGGTGTTCGTTTCACGCCCACGAGTAACCAAAATAGCTGGTTCGTTCGTCACTGCCAAGAACAAGTTCGGCCCGAACTCTTCACTGTTCCCGGCCCGAACTTCATTTTCGGCCCGGACTTCAACCTCGGCCCAAACTCCGTCCTCGGCCTGAACATCATCCTCGGCCCGAACACCGAACGTCGGCCCGAACACCACTTCGGCCCGAACATCCCACTTCGGCCCGAACACCACTTCGGCCCGAACATCCCTCTTCGGCCCGAACTCTTCAATATCCAAGATTGTGTGACAAAAGGTGCTATACTAAAACATTCATAACTTTCAGCTCGGGTGTCCGTTTCACGCCCACGAGTAACCAAAATAGCTGGTTCGTTCGTCACTGCCAAGAACAAGTTCGGCCCGAACTCTTCACTATTCCCGGCCCGAACTTCATTTTCGGCCCGAACTTCAACCTCGGCCCGAACTCCGACCTCAGCCCGAACTCCGAACTTGACCCGAACATCATCCTCGGCCCGAACACCGAACGTCGGCCCGAACAACACTTCGGCCCGAACACCACTTCGGCCCGAACATCCCACTTCGGCCCGAACACCACTTCGGCCCGAACATCCCTCTTCGGCCCGAACTCTTCAATATCCAAGATTGTGTGACAAAATGTGTTATACTAAAACAGTCATAACTTTCAGCTCGGGTGTTCATTTCACGCCCACGAGTAACCAAAATAGCTGGTTCGTTCGTCACTGCCAAGAACAAGTTCGGCCCGAACTCTTCACTGTTCCCGGCCCGAACTTCATTTTCGGTCCGAACTTCAACCTCGGCCCGAACTGCAACCTCGGCCCCAACTCCGACCTCGGACCGAACTTCAACCTCGGCCCGAACGTCAACCTCTGCCCGAACATCATCCTCGGCCCGAACACCGAACTTCGGCCCGAACACCACTTCGGCCCGAACACCACTTCGGCCCGAACATCCCACTTCGGCCCGAAGACCACTTCGGCCCGAACATCCCTCTTCGGCACGAACTCTTCAATATCCAAGATTGTGTGACAAAAGGTGCTATACTAAAACATTCATAACTTTCGGCTCGGGTGTCCGTTTCTCGCCCACGAGTAACCAAAATAGCTGGTTCGTTCGTCACTGCCAAGAACAAGTTCGGCCCGAACTCTTCACTGTTCCCGGCCCGAACTTCATTTTCGGCCCGAACTTCAACCTCGGCCCGAACTCCGACCTCAGCCCGAACTCCGACCTCGACCCGAACATCATCCTCGGCCCGAACACCGAACGTCGGCCCGAACAACACTTCGTCCCGAACACCACTTCGGCCCGAACATCCCACTTCGGCCCGAACACCACTTCGGCCCAAACATCCCTCTTCGGCCCGAACTCTTCAATATCCAAGATTGTGTGACAAAATGTGTTATACTAAAACATTCATAACTTTCAGCTCGGGTGTTCATTTCACGCCCACGAGTAACCAAAATAGCTGGTTCGTTCGTCACTGCCAAGAACAAGTTCGGCCCGAACTCTTCACTGTTCCCGGCCCGAACTTCATTTTCGGCCCGAACTTCAACCTCGGCCCGAACTTCAACCTCGGCCCAAACTCCGACCTCGGCCCGAACATCATCCTCGGCCCGAACACCGAACGTCGGCCCGAACACCACTTCGGCCCGAACATCCCACTTCGGCCCGAACACTACTTCGGCCCGAACATCCCTCTTCGGCCCGAACTCTTCAATATCCAAGATTGTGTGACAAAAGGTGCTATACTAAAACATTCATAACTTTTAGCTCGGGTGTCCGTTTCACGCCCACGAGTAACCAAAATAGCTGGTTCGTTCGTCACTGCCAAGAACAAGTTCGGCCCGAACTCTTCACTGTTCCCGGCCCGAACTTCATTTTCGGCCCGAACTTCAACCTCGGCCCGAACTTCAACCTCGGCCCGAACTCCGACCTCGGCCCGAACTTCAACCTCGGTTCGAACATTATCCTCGGCCCGAACACCGAACTTCGGCCCGAACACCACTTCGGCCCGAACACCACTTCGGCCCGAACACCACTTCGGCCCGAACATCCCACTTCGGCTCGAACACCACTTCGGCCCGAACATCCCTCTACGGCCCGAACTCTTCAATATCCAAGATTGTGTGACAAAAGGTGCTATACTAAAACATTCATAACTTTCAGCTCGGGTGTCCGTTTCACGCCCACGAGTAACCAAAATAGCTGGTTCGTTCGTCACTGCCAAGAACAAGTTCGACCCGAACTCTTCACTGTTCCCGGCCCGAACTTCATTTTCGGCCCGAACTTCAACCTCGGCCCGAACTCCGACTTCGGCCCGAACATCATCCTCGGCCCGAACACCGAACTTCGGCCCAAACACCACTTCGGCCCGAACATCCCACTTCGGCCCGAACACCACTTCGGCCCGAACATCCCTCTTCGGCCCGAACTCTTCAATATCCAAGATTGTGTGACAAAAGGTGTTATACTAAAACATTCATAACTTTCAGCTCGGGTGTCCGTTTCACGCCCACGAGTAACCAAAATAGCTGGTTCGTTCGTCACTGCCAAGAACAAGTTCGGCCCGAACTCTTCACTGTTCCCGGCCCGAACTTCATTTTCGGCCCGAACTTCAACCTCGGCCCGAACTTCAACCTCGACCCGAACTCCGACCTCGGCCCGAACATCATCCTCGGCCCGAACACCGAACTTCGGCCCGAACTCCACTTCGGCCCGAACATCCCACTTCGGCCCGAACACCACTTCGGCCCGAACATCCCTCTTCGGCCCGAACTCTTCAATATCCAAGATTGTGTGACAAAAGGTGCTATACTAAAACATTCATAACTTTCAGCTCGGGTGTCCGTTTCACGCCCACGAGTAACCAAAATAGCTGGTTCGTTCGTTACTGCCAAGAACAAGTTCGGCCCGAACTCTTCACTGTTCCCGGCCCGAACTTCATTTTCGGCCCGACCTTCAACCTCGGCCCGAACTGCAACCTCGGCCCGAACTCCGACCTCGGCCCGAACTTCAACCTCGGCCCGAACGTCATCCTCGGCCCGAACACCGAACTTCAGCCCGAACACCACTTCGGCCCGAACACCACTTCGGCCCGAACATCCCACTTCGGCCCGAACTCTTCAATATCCAAGATTGTGTGACAAAAGGTGTTATACTAAAACATTCATAACTTTCAGCTCGGGTGTCCGTTTCACGCCCACAAGTAACCAAAATAGCTGCTTCATTCGTCACTGCCAAGAACAAGTTCGGCCAGAACTCTTCACTGTTCCCGACCCGAACTTCATTTTCGGCCCAAACTTCAACCTCGGCCCGAAGTGCAACCTCGGACAGAACTCCGACCTCGGCCCGAACTTCAACCTCGGCCCGAACGTCATCCTCAGCCCGAACACCGAACTTCGGCCCGTACACCACTTCGGCCCGAACACCACTTCGGCCCGAACATCCCACTTCGGCCCGAACACCACTTCGGCCCGAACATCCCTCTTCGGCCCGAACTCTTCAATATCCAAGATTGTGTGACAAAAGGTGCTATACTAAAACATTCATAACTTTCAGCTCGGGTGTCCGTTTCACGCCCACGAGTAACCAAAATAGCTGGTTCGTTCGTCACTGCCAAGATCAAGTTCGACCCGAACTCTTCACTATTCCCGGCCCGAACTTCATTTTCGGCCCGAACTTCATTCCTCGGCCCGAACTCCGACATCGGCCCGAACTTCAACCTCGGCCCGAACATCATCCTCGGCCCGAACACCGAACTTCGGCCCGAACACCACTTCGGCCCGAACATCCCACTTCGGCCCGAACACCATTTCGGCCCGATCATCCCTCTTCGGCCCGAACTCTTCAATATCCAAGATTGTGTGACAAAAGGTGCTATACTAAAACATTCATAACTTTCAGCTCGGGTGTCCGTTTCACGCCCACGAGTAACCAAAATAGCTGGTTCGTTCGTCACTGCCAAGAACAAGTTCGGCCCGAACTCTTCACTGTTCCCGGCCCGAACTTCATTTTCGGCCCGAACTTCAACCTCGGCCCGAACTGCAACCTCGGCCCCAACTCCGACCTCGGACCGAACTTCAACCTCGGCGAACGTCAACCTCGGCCCGAACATCATCCTCGGCCTGAACACCGAACTTCGGCCCGAACACCACTTCGGCCCGAACACCACTTCGGCCCGAACATCACTTCGGCCCGAACATCCCACTTCGGCTCGAACACCACTTCGGGCCGAACATCCCTCTTCGGCCCGAACTCTTCAATATCCCAGATTGTGTGACAAAAGGTGCTATACTAAAACATTCATAACTTTCAGCTCGGGTGTCCGTTTCACGCCCACGAGTAACCAAAATAGCTGGTTCGTTCGTCACTGCCAAGAACAAGTTCGGCCCGAACTCTTCACTGTTCCCGGCCCGAACTTCAACCTCGGCCCGAACTTCAACCTCGGCCCGAACTCCGACCTCGGCCCGAACTCCAACCTCGGCCCGAACATCATCCTCGGCCCGAACACCGAACTTCGGCCCGAACACCACTTCGTTCCGAACAAACCTCTACGGCCCGAACTCTTCAATATCCAAGATTGTGTGACAAAAGGTGCTATACTAAAACATTCATAACTTTCGGTTCGGGTGTCCGTTTCACGCCCACGAGTAACCAAAATAGCTGGTACGTTCGTCACTGCCAAGAACAAGTTCGGCCCGAACTCTTCACCGTTCCCGGCCCGAACTTCAACCTCGGCCCGAAATTCAACCTCGGCCCGAACTCCGACCTCGGCCCGAACTTCAACCTCGGCCCGAACTCCGACCTCAGCCCGAACTCCGACCTCGACCCGAACATCATCCTCGGCCCGAACACCGAACGTCGGCCCGAACAACACTTCGGCCCGAACACCACTTCGGCCCGAACATCCCACTTCGGCCCGAACATTTCACTTCGGCCCGAACACCACTTCGGCCCGAACATCCCTCTTCGGCCCGAACTCTTCAATATCCAAGATTGTGTGACAAAAGGTGCTATACTAAAACATTCATAACTTTCAGCTCGGGTGTCCGTTTCACGCCCACGAGTAACCAAAATAGCTGGTTCGTTCGTCACTGCCAAGAACAAGTTCGGCCCGAACTCTTCACTGTTCCCGGCCCGAACTTCATTTTCGGCCCGAACTTCAACCTCGGCCCGAACTCCGACCTCGGCCCGAACTTCAACCTCGGCCAGAACATCATCCTCGGCCCGAACACCGAACTTCGGCCCGAACACCACTTCGCCCCGTACACCACTTCGCCCCGAACGTCCCACTTCGGCCCGAACACCATTTCGGTCCGAACATCCCTCTTCGGCCGAATTCTTCAATATCCAAGATTGTGTGACAAAAGGTGCTATACTAAAACATTCATAACTTTCAGCTCGGGTGTCCGTTTCACGCCCACGAGTAACCAAAATAGTTGGTTCGTTCGTCACTGCCAAGAACAAGTTCGGCTCGAACTCTTCACTGTTCCCGGCCCGAACATCATTTTCTGCCCGAACTTCAACCTCGGCCCGAACTTCAACCTCGGCCCGAACTCCAACCTCGGGCTAACATCATCCTCGGCCCGAACACCAAACTTCGGCCGAACATCCCACTTCGGCCCGAACACCACTTCGGCCCGAACATCCCTCTTCGGCCCGAACTCTTCAATATCCAAGATTGTGTGACAAAAGGTGCTATACTAAAACATTCATAACTTTCAGCTCAGGTGTCCGTTTCACGCCCACGAGTAACCAAAATAGCTGGTTCGTTTGTCACTGCCAAGAACAAGTTCGGCCCGAACTCTTCAATGTTCCCGGCCCGAACTTCATTTTCGGCTCGACCTTCAACCTCGGCCCGAACTTCAACCTCGGCCCGAACTCCGACCTCGGCCCGAACTTCAACCTCGCCCCGAACATCATCCTCGGCCCGAACACCGAACTTCGGCCCGAACACCACTTCGGCCCGAACACCACTTCGGCCCGAACATCCCACTTCGGCCCGAACATCCCACTTCGGCCCGAACACCACTTAGGCCCGAACATACCTCTTCGGCCCGAACTCTTCAATATCCAAGATTGTGTGACAAAAGGTGCTATACTAAAACATTCATAACTTTCAGCTTGGGTGTCCGTTTCACGCCCACGAGTAACCAAAATAGCTGGTTCGTTCGTCACTGCCAAGAACAAGTTCGGCCCGAACTCTTCACTGTTCCCAGCCCGAACTTCATTTTCGGCCCGAACTTCAACCTCGGCCCGAACTCCGACCTCGGCCCGAACTTCAACCTCGGCCCGAACACCATCCTCGGCCCGAACACCGAACTTCGGCCCGAACACCACTTCGGCCCGAACACCACTTCGGCCCGAACATCCCACTTCGGCCCGAACACCACTTCGGCCCGAACATCCCTCTTCGGCCCGAACTCTTCAATATCCAAGATTGTGTGACAAAAGGTGCTATAGTAAAACATTCAAAACATTCAGCTCGGGTGTCCGTTTCACGCCCACGAGTAACAAAAATAGTTGGTTCGTTCGTCACTACCAAGAACAAGTTCGGCCGGAACTCTTCACTGTTCCCGGCCCGAACTTCATTTTCGGCCCGAACTTCAACCTCGGCCCGAACTTCAACCTCGGACCGAACTCCAACCACGGCCCAAACTCCGACCTCGGCCCGAACATCATCCTCGACCCGAACACCGAACTTCGGCCCGAACACCACTTCGGCCCGAACACCACTTCGGCCCGAACATCCCACTTCGGCCCGAACACCACTTCGGCCCGAACACCACTTCGGCCCGAACATCCCTCTTCGGCCCGAACTCTTCAATATCCAAGATTGTGTGACAAAAGGTGCTATACTAAAACATTCATAACTTTCAGCTCGGGGGTCCGTTTCACGCCCACGAGTAACCAAAATAGCTGGTTCGTTCGTCACTGCCAAGAACAAGTTCGGCCCGAACTCTTCACTATTCCCGGCCCGAACTTCATTTTTGGCCCGAACTTCAACCTCGGCCCGAACTTCAACCTCGGCCAAACTCCGACCTTGGCCCGAACTTCAACCTCGACCCGAACATCATCCTCGGCCCGAACACCGAACTTCGGCCCGAACACCACTTCGGCCCGAACATCCCACTTCGGCCCGAACACCACTTCGGCCCGAACATCCTTCTTCGGCCCGAACTCTTCAATATCCAAGATTGTGTGACAAAAGGTGCTATACTAAAACATTCATAACTTTCAGCTCGGGTGTCCGTTTCACGCCCACGAGTAACCAAAATAGTTGGTTCGTTCGTCACTGCCAAGAACAAGTTCGGCCATAACTCTTCACTGTTCCCGGCCCGAACATCATTTTCTGCCCGAACTTCAACCTCGGCCCGAACTTCAACCTCGGCCCGAACTCCGAACTTCGGCCCGAACTCTTCAATGTTCCCGGCCCGAACTTCATTTTCGGCTCGACCTTCAACCTCGGCCCGAACTTCAACCTCGGCCCGAACTCCGACCTCGGCCCGAACTTCAACCTCGCCCCGAACATCATCCTCGGCCCGGACACCGAACTTCGGCCCGAACACCACTTCGGCCCGAACACCACTTCAGCCCGAACATCCCACTTCAGCCCGAACACCACTTCGGCCCGAACATCCTTCTTCGGCCCGAACTCTTCAATATCCAAGATTGTGTGACAAAAGGTGCTATACTAAAACATTCATAACTTTCAGCTCGGGTGTCCGTTTCACGCCCACGGGTAACCAAAATAGCTGGTTCGTTCGTCACTGCCAAGATCAAGTTCGGCCCGAACTCTTCACTGTTCCCGGCCCGAACTTCATTTTTGGCCCGAACTTCAACCTCGTCCCGAACTTCAACCTCGGCCAAACTCCGACCTTGGCCCGAACTTCAACATCGGCCCGAACATCATCCTCGACCCGAACACGGAACTTCGGCCCGAACACCACTTCGGCCCGAACATCCCACTTCGGCCCGAACACCACTTCGGCCCGAACATCCTTCTTCGGCCCGAACTCTTCAATATCCAAGATTGTGTGACAAAAGGTGCTATACTAAAACATTCATAACTTTCAGCTCGGGTGTCCGTTTCACGCCCACGAGTAACCAAAATAGTTGGTTCGTTCGTCACTGCCAAGAACAAGTTCGGCCCGAACTCTTCACTGTTCCCGGCCCGAACATCATTTTCTGCCCGAACTTCAACCTCGGCCCGAACTTCAACCTCGGCCCGAACTCCGACCTCGGGCCGAACATCATCCTCGGCCCGAACACCGAACTTCGGCCCGAACATCCCACTTCGGCCCGAACACCACTTCGGCCCGAACATCCCTCTTCGGCCCGAACTCTTCAATATCCAAGATTGTGTGACAAAAAGGTGCTATACTAAAACATTCATAACTTTCAGCTCAGGTGTCCGTTTCACGCCCACGAGTAACCAAAATAGCTGGTTCGTTTGTCACTGCCAAGAACAAGTTCGGCCCGAACTCTTCAATGTTCCCGACCCGAACTTCATTTTCGACCCGACCTTCAACCTCGGCCCGAACTTCAACCTCGGCCCGAACTCCGACCTCGGCCCGAACTTCAACCTCGCCCCGAACATCATCCTCGGCCCGAACACCGAACTTCGGCCCGAACACCACTTCGGCCCGAACACCACTTCGGCCCGAACATCCCACTTCGGCCCGAACACCACTTCGGCCCGAACATACCTCTTCGGCCCGAACTCTTCAATATCCAAGATTGTGTGACAAAAGGTGCTATACTAAAACATTCATAACTTTCAGCTTGGGTGTCCGTTTCACGCCCACGAGTAACCAAAATAGCTGGTTCGTTCGTCACTGCCAAGAACAAGTTCGGCCCGAACTCTTCACTGTTCCCAGCCCGAACTTCATTTTCGGCCCGAACTTCAACCTCGGCCCGAACTCCGACCTCGGCCCGAACTTCAACCTCGGCCCGAACACCATCCTCGGCCCGAACACCGAACTTCGGCCCGAACACCACTTCGGCCCGAACACCACTTCGGCCCGAACATCCCACTTCAGCCCGAACACCACTTCGGCCCGAACATCCCTCTTCGGCCCGAACTCTTCACTATCCAAGATTGTGTGACAAAAGGTGCTATAGTAAAACATTCAAAACTTTCAGCTCGGGTGTCCGTTTCACGCCCACGAGTAACCAAAATAGTTGGTTCGTTCGTCACTACCAAGAACAAGTTCGGCCGGAACTCTTCACTGTTCCCGGCCCGAACTTCATTTTCGGCCCGAACTTCAACCTCGGCCCGAACTTCAACCTCGGACCGAACTCCAACCACGGCCCAAACTCCGACCTCGGCCCGAACATCATCCTCGACCCGAACACCGAACTTCGGCCCGAACACCACTTCGGCCCGAACACCACTTCGGCCCGAACATCCCACTTCGGCCCGAACACCACTTCGGCCCGAACATCCCTCTTCGGCCCGAACTCTTCAATATCCAAGATTGTGTGACAAAAGGTGCTATACTAAAACATTCATAACTTTCAGCTCGGGTGTCCGTTTCACGCCCACGAGTAACCAAAATAGCTGGTTCGTTCGTCACTGCCAAGAACAAGTTCGGCCCGAACTCTTCACTATTCCCGGCCCGAAATTCATTTTTGGCCCGAACTTCAACCTCGGCCCGAACTTCAACCTCGGCCAAACTCCGACCTTGGCCCGAACTTCAACCTCGGCCCGAACATCATCCTCGGCCCGAACACCGAACTTCGGCCCGAACACCACTTCGGCCCGAACACCACTTCAGCCCGAACATCCCACTTCGGCCCGAACACCACTTCGGCCCGAACATCCTTCTTCGGCCCGAACTCTTCAATATCCAAGATTGTGTGACAAAAGGTGCTATACTAAAACATTCATAACTTTCAGCTCGGGTGTCCGTTTCACGCCCACGGGTAACCAAAATAGCTGGTTCTTTCGTCACTGCCAAGATCAAGTTCGGCCAGAACTCTTCATTGTTCCCGGCTCGAACTTCATTTTCGACCCGAACTTCAACCTTGGCCCGAACTTCAACCTCGGCCCGAACTCCGACCTTGGCCCGAACTTCAACCTCGGCCCGAATATCATCCTCGGCCCGAACACCGAACTTCGACCCGAACACCACTTCGGCCCGAACACCACTTCGGCCCGAACATCCCACTTCGGCCCGAACACCACTTCGGCCCGAACATACATCTTCGGCCCGAACTCTTCAATATCCAAGATTGTGTGACAAAAGGTGCTATACTAAAACATTCATAACTTTCAGCTCGGGTGTCCGTTTCACGCCCACGAGTAACCAAAATAGTTGGTTCGTTCGTCACTGCCAAGAACAAGTTCGGCCCGAACTCTTCATTGTTCCCGGCCCGAACTTCAATTTCGGCCCGAACTTCAACCTCGGCCCGAACTTCAACCTCGGCCCGAACTCCGACCTCGGCCCAAACTCCGACCTCATCCCGAACATCATCCTCGACCCGAACACCGAACTTCGGCCCGAACACCACTTCGGACCGAACTCTTCAATATCCAATATTGTGTGACAAAAGGTGTTATACTAAAACATTCATAACTTTCAGCTCGGGTGTCCGTTTCACGCCCACGAGTAACCAAAATAGCTGGTTCGTTCGTCACTGCCAAGAACAAGTTCGGCCCGAACTCTTCACTGTTCCCGGCCCGAACTTCATTTTCGGCCCGAACTTCAACCTCGGCCCGAACTTCAACCTCGGCCCGAACTCCGACCTCGGCCCGAACTTCAACCTCGGCCCGAACATCATCCTCGGCCTGAACACCGAACTTCGGCCCGAACACCACTTCGGCCCGAACATCCCACTTCGGCCCGAACACCACTTCGGACCGAACATCCCTCTTTGGCCCGAACTCTTCAATATCCAAGATTGTTTGAGAAAAGGTGCTATACTAAAACATTCATAACTTTCAGCTCGGGTGTCCTTTTCACGCCCACGAGTAACCAAAATAGCTTGTTCGTTCGTCACTGCCAAGAACAAGTTCGGCCCGAACTCTTCACTGTTCCCGGCCCGAACTTCATTTTCGGCCCGAACTTCAACCTCGGCCCGAACTCCGACCTCGGCCTGAACATCAACCTCGGCCCGAACATCATCCTCGGCCCGAACACCGAACTTCGGCCCGAACACCACTTCGGCCCGAACATCCCACTTCGGCCCGAACACCACTTCGGCCCGAACATCCCTCTTCGGCCCGAACATCCCTCTTCGGCCCGAACTCTTCAATATCCAAGATTGTGTGACAAAAGGTGCTATACTAAAACATTCATAACTTTCAGCTCGGGTGTCCGTTTCACGCCCACGAGTAACCAAAATAGCTGGTTCGTTCGTCACTGCCAAGAACAAGTTCGGCCCGAACTCTTCACTGTTCCCGGCCCGAACTTCATTTTCGGCCCGAACTTCAACCTCGGCCCGAACTTCAACCTCGGCCCGAACTCCGACCTCGGCCCGAACATCATCCTCGGCCCGAACACCAAACTTCGTCCCGAACACCACTTCGGCCCGAACATCCCACTTCGGCCCGAACACCACTTCGGCCCGAACATCCCTCTTCGGCCCGAACTCTTCAATATCCAAGATTGTGTGACAAAAGGTGCTATACTAAAACATTCATAACTTTCAGCTCGGGTGTCCGTTTCTCGCCCACGAGTAACCAAAATAGTTGGTTCGTTCGTCATTGCCAAGAACAAGTTCGGCCCGAACTCTTCACTGTTCCCGGCCCGAACTTCATTTTCGGCCCGAACTTCAACCTCGTCCTGAACTTCAACCTCGGCCCGAACTCCGACCTTGGCCCGAACTTCAACCTCAGCCCGAACATCATCCTCGGCCCGAACACCGAACTTCGGCCCGAACACCACTTCGGCCCGAACACCACTTCAGCCTGAACATCCCACTTCGGCCCGAACACCACTTCAGCCCGAACATCCCACTTCGGCCCGAACACCACTTCAGCCCGAACTGTTAAGGCAAAAAGCCTTACCCCTTTTGGATCTTAAGATAACAAAACAACCTAGACTAGCTTTGATTAATATGTAGAATAAAATAGCTAAGTTTAGGTCTGATACTGAGTGATCAGTATTGGAACTCAGTATTAGAGCTCAGTATCAGATAGTGATACTGAGTACAAGGACTGAGCAGAAGGACTGAGTTACATTTTGTTATGTAACGGACTAAGATCAATTCCCTTGATCTTAGTCATTTTCCTTGTTTAGTCCTTCGGTTACTCCTTTGCCCATTATGTAAGATCTTTATATCATTATAAATAGAGATCATCTTGCAAAGGAGAACTCACCAATTCACTTTACACTTTCATACCTTTTGTAATTGATCAGTGATCTTGTTATTCCGCAACAAGACACACTTAGTGGAATTATACATTTGACTCGTATCTTGTTCTTATACAATATTTGTCTTAAGTTATAATTATCTAATAAATTAACCATCTAAACCAGGGTGTTGTGACCTAACAACTGGTATCAGAGCAGGCTAAATAAACTCTTATTTAGTCGATCTATAACCCTGGCAGCCATCCCTTATACTTATCCTTCACTTACTCCAAAATCAAAAATGTCTACCATTGTTGCACCAATTATGTCTAGAAAGGGAGTACCCATCTTTGATGGTAAAGGCTTCCATCAATGGAAGCTAAAAGCTCAGTGGTATCTTGAATCCATTCATCATGAGATGCTCACTGTGCTAAATGATGGTCCTATCATCCCACAAACTGTGGAACCCGTTGCTGCAACTGATAATGCTCCTGAGAGCATAAGAACTGTACCTAAACTAAAGCACAACTGGACTGATACTGACCGTCAGTTGTATGCTTTAGACTCCAGAGCTAAAGGGGTGATTGGAAATGCTGTTACCAAAGAAATTCTCAATGCAATCATGGAATTGCCAACAGCAAAGGCCATGTGGGATAGCCTATCAGTCACTTATGAAGGCACACCAAAAGTGAAGTTGCAAAGAAAGAGCAACATGAGAAGAAAGTATGAAAACTTCTTCTCAAATCCAAATGAAGACATCACATCTCTTTACAACAGGTTTAATACTATTGTTCATGGTCTAATTAGTGTTGGCATTGTGAAAGAGGAAGGAGAACTTGTTCAAAAGTTCCTGGACAGTCTTCCTCAACAATTTCTTGACATGTCAAATTTTGTCAATGCTGCTAACAACATTGAGTCATATACTCTTCAAACTTTATATGGCCTAATGTTGAATCATGAAGAGAATACTGCTTCAAGACTGATCAACTGGAAGAAAACTGATCAATCTTCAAATGGAATGGCCCTCATTGTGCAACAAGCATATACTGTGACTGAGCCTGATGAACCAGTAATTGATCTTGCTGATGCTGAGGCAGAAGAGCTTGAGACTCAAATGGCTCTTATGTCTATGAAGCTGGATCAGTTGAAGAAGAAGAGGCTTGGTGTTAGCTCTTCTAATAGTGACCCAAGATCAGGTCTTTGCTATAGGTGTGGAAAGCCTGGACATATTGCTGCAAATTGTCATACCAAATCTTCTGAGACTGATCAGAATGACAAGATTGCCTACCGAGCAAAGAGGTATAGAGACAAGTATGTGAAACTGAAGAACTGGAGCAAGGGAAAGAGAGCTGAAGGGAATGGAGCACCTCATCAAGCACTATACTCTGAAGCTTGGATGGATGAGGATATAAGTGATGATGAGGAAGAGGTTGAGAATAAAGCCTTTATGGCTTTCACTGAAGATGATTTGAAGAGCTCCTTTGAAAAGGATATCAAAGAGGCTGAGAGAATGAGTGTTCATACTGATTGGGATTCCACTCAGTTGTAGAAGGTAAGTTCCTTTCAAACTTATTCAGTGAATGAAAAAACTAAGATTTTTTAGTATATGATTGTTGATCTTAAAACTTCTGTACAAAAAGAAAAAGCTTTAAAATTAACAATTCAAGAACTTGAAAGGGTAAATAATGAAAACTTAGATAAATTAGCAAAATATAAAGATTTAGAACTAAATCTTTCAGATTTAAAGGACATAAACCAAAGATTAGCTGATAAAGCTCACTTACACGAACTTGAAAAAGAAAAATTTGAAAAACAGTGTAAATCTTGGGGAGATGCTTCAATAAAATTAAATAAATATTTAAATCAACAATTCCCAGAAAATGTGAGGGTTGCACTTGGTGTTGATCCTCAATTTAAAAATAGGAATAATTTTGCTGATTTATTTGAAGAGTTTTCTAATATGAACCCTATTAAATTTGTAAAAGCTAAAACTTTTTGTGAAGTTGGATGTCAAACTGAGTCAGATGATGAGGAAAATGAAATTTTAAAAAAACCTATTGGTCCCTCCATCTGCTCAAAATGCTATACTGAGCTACAAGAACTCAGTATTGCAATTCATGTAAAGGAAATTTCTGATACTGAGCTCCCAATAGTTCAGTATGACACTTCTGCTGTTCCACCTTTTGAATTATTATTTAATACAACAACTTTTGAAATATATAATGATAATAATAATACTTCTATCTCAAATGTTTCATCTAATACAGAAGTTGCAGGAACAGGAACATCATATACTGAGACATCTAAAGAACCTGTTAAAGTTGTTTCTTCAAAACATAATAAACAAAAAACAACTTTAACTAGGTCCACAGTTGGCAGAAACCAGAAGTCTTTCACTAATAATTTTAGCAAGACTTCTCTGCAAAATAAAAAGAAGCAATCAGATCCACCATCCTTTAAATCAGTAAAGAAAAATGTTAAAATACCTATTAAAAATGACAAAAATAACATTTTAAAAACACTTGGTGATCAGGTCAAATCTTTAAGTAAAAAATTTGCAAAACTTGTTCATACTGATCTACCAAAAGTGAAACAGTTTTCAAAAATACCTTATGAAAATATGTTTAGAAATAGACCTAGAAAATGTTATAGGTGTCATCATACTGGTCATAAGGGAGATGAATGCTGGACTGATCTTTCTAATCCTAGGTACTCGGTACCAAAGAAAAGGACAGAATCTAAGTCAGTATCATCAAAGAAAACCTCTAAAGTTTCCCCTGCAGTGTTACTGACCTCTCCAAATAAAGAGATCAGGACAAAAGCTGCTTATTCCACCAAAGGTCCCATTCAACAATGGGTGCCTAAAAGGAACTAACTTTTATTTTGTGTCTTGTGCAGGGTGACAGAAAATGGTATTTAGATAGTGGCTGCTCAAGACACATGACAGGAAGTATGGAGAACCTTCTCAATTATACTCCAGAGAAGGGTCCTTCTGTTAAGTTTGGAGATGACTCGGTGTGAAAGACAAGAGGTTATGGTGTGATCAAGGCAGGCAACATAACTTTTAAAAGAGTTGCCTATGTAGAGTGTCTTAAATACAATCTGCTCAGTATCAGCCAGATGTGTGATGATGATAATGAAGCTCGATTCAGGAAGGTTGCAGGAATCATCTACAATGATAAAGGGCAGCCTGTACTCATTGCTAGAAGAGAAAAAGATGTATATGTAGTCAATCTATCTGAAATAGACCCAACTATTCGAGTATGCCTGCTTTCTAAAGTCAAGCCAGAATTGCATTGGCTATGGCACAAGAAACTCTCTCACATCAACTTTAGAAATATCAACGAGCTCAGTATGAAGAAACTGGTGAGAGGGTTGCCCACTATTACTTATTCAAAAGATAAGTTATGCTCAGCATGTGAAATGGGCAAGCAGAAGAAGAGTTCATTCAAGTCAAAGGTCAATCATTCCATCAATGAACCTCTTACTATGATACATATGGATCTTTTTGGCCCCATTTGCACTCCATCTTTGGCCAAAAAGATCTATACCCTAGTCTTGGTTGATGAATTCTCAAGATATACTTGGGTCATCTTCCTCAAGACTAAGTCAGATGCAACAACAGAAATCATTGCCTTTATAAAAAGAGAGGAACTTCAAAAAGGCAACAAGGTCAAGCAACTTAGAAGTGACCATGGTACTGAGTTTAAGAACTCAGTATTAGCCGATTTCTGTGAAGAAAAAGGAATCATTCAAAACTTCTCTGCAGCTTACACACCACAACAAAATGGTGTTGTAGAACGAAAAAATAGAACTTTAATTGAAGCTGCAAGAACTTTGTTATGCCATGCTGGACTGGCACTGAGTTTCTGGGCTGAAGCTGTCAATTGTGCAAACTTCACTCAGAATAGAGCCACTGTAGTCCAGAGACATCTGAAGACTCCATATGAGTTATACAATGGCAAGATTCCTAATGTGGAATACTTCCACATCTTTGGGAGTAAATGCTTTGTACTCAGTACAAAACAAAATCTCAACAAATTTGCTCCCAAAGCAAATGAAGGTGTATTCATGGGCTACTCTCCACACTCTAAAGCATTCAGAGTGTATATCATCTCAACCAAGATAATTGTAGAATCCATTCATGTTACTTTTGATGAACACCAGAATGAGCATTCTACCTCAGCAAGTGAAGACATAAATGGCATAGATATTCTATGCAATCCAGAAGACTCCATTGCTGAAGAGCCCAAGTTTCATCCACACTTTATTCCTAATTAGTTTAATGAAACCGATCATGTTCGAACTCAGTTTCACTCAACTACGATTAATACTGAGGTTCCCATAACAGAGAACCTTCATACTGAGTTTCCAACAAATGATCTGAACCATTCTACCTATGAAGAAGGTGAAACTTCCAACACTTCCCAAGAATCCACATCAACTCTGCCAAATGAAGATGAACAGCAACCTGCGCTATCTAATACTGACCAGAATTCCACTCAGTATCAGACACACGACACACCAAATCAACAAGGTATTGTTGATCCTATTTCAAATGCTCCCTTAGGAAACAATTTAAGGGAACACAGAGACCATCCACACTCAAACATTATTGGTCCTATTGAAGAAGGTGTCCAAACAAGAAGAAAATTAGAGTTTCCAACCCAAGCAACTGCAAATTTTTGTTTCTTCTCAAGTTTTCTATCTACCATTGAACCAAAGAAAGCTGATGAAGCTTTATTAGATGAAGATTGGGTAGAGGCTATGCAAGAAGAGCTCACAGAGTTTGAGAGAAACAAAGTTTGGAACTTAGTACCACCTCCTACTGGCAAAACTATTATTGGTACTAAGTGGGTGTTCAGAAACAAGATGGACAAGGATGGTGTTGTCATCAGAAACAAAGCAAGGTTAGTTGCTCAAGGTTACAGGCAAGAAGAAGGCATTGACTATGATGAAACTTTTGCACCAGTTGCAAGAATTGAAGCTATTAGGTTGTATCTTGCATATGCAGCCTTTAAGAATTTCAAAGTTTATCAGATGGATGTCAAGAGTGCTTTTCTAAATGGAAAACTACAAGAAGAAGTTTATGTTAAACAACCACCAGGTTTTGTTGATCCTAAATTTCCTAATTATGTTTTCAAGCTTGATAAAGCTCTATATGGGCTCAAACAAGCTCCAAGAGCCTGGTATGATACCCTGTCTGAGTACCTTATTGAAAATAAATTTACAAGAGGTAAAATTGATAAAACATTATTCTCAAAATGGAATGGTTCTGACATCTTACTCATTCAGATATATGTAGATGATATTATCTTTGGCTCCACTGACAAGTCAATGTGTGACTGGTTTGCTAAGATAATGTCAACTCAGTATCAGATGAGTATGATGGGAGAACTTACTTATTTTCTTGGTTTACAAGTTCAACAAAAGACTAATGGCACTTTTATAAATCAATGTAAGTATGTGCATGATATGTTAAAGAAATACAAATTTGAAAATTTATCCTCCATGCACACTCCTATGGGTACTCAGGATAAGATAAGTAAGGATGAAACTGGTAAACCAGTTTGTCAATCCACATACCGAGGTATGATTGGTTCCTTACTTTACTTAACTGCTAGCAGGCCTGATATCATGTTTGCAACATGTTTGTGTGCTCGGTATCAGGCTGATCCTAAAGAATCACACATGAAAGCAGTTAAGCGCATCTTTAGATATCTTACAGGTACTCCTAACCTGGGTCTTTGGTATCCCAAAGACTCAAACTTTGACCTTGAAGGGTACACAGATGCAGATTTTGCAGGTTGTAGATTGGACAGAAAAAGCACAAGTGGAGGATGTCAATTCCTAGGTGGAAGACTAGTAGGTTGGTCATCCAAGAAGCAAAATTCGGTAGCAACTTCCACAGCAGAAGCAGAGTATGTTGCTGCAGGAAGTTGTTGTGCTCAATTATCATGGATGCAGTATCAACTGTTGGACTATGTGTTCAACTTTCAAAAGACTCCAATTCATTGTGATAACAAGAGTGCTATTGCTATCACAGAGAACCCAGTCCATCACTCCAAAACTAAGCACATTGATATCAGACACCACTTTATTCGAGATAATGTGGAAAAAGGTAAGGTTGAGGTAGATTATGTACCAACAGATGAACAATTGGCCGATATATTTACTAAACCTCTCCCTGAGGAAAGGTTTATGTATTTACTAGGGCAATTAGGTATGCTGAACCCTTGATCTCTCTTAATTTTCTTTAAAAACTGAGCGCTCAGTATCACTCCTGTTGATACTGACCACTCAGTATCACTAGTCTGTTATCATCAAAATTTAAAATTTTTTATTTTTTTTTTTATTAATTTCAAGAGTAAATTAATTGTTTTTATATTTTTAAATTTTTTTTTTAAATTAATTTTTTTTTACTCAGTATTGGGGTATGACGGCGCTCACACCGAGCTTAATCCTCATACTGCTCAACGGTAACCTTTCTTAATAGGAAAGTTACCATTGTCACAGGATAAGGCAGTCAAATCAGCCGTTTTTACTTCCCAATACCTTAATTATCTTTCAATCACCTATAAATAACCGTTTTTTTTTACTTCAAATATTTTTCAACAGTTATTTCATTATTTCTTTTAAAATTCTCTCTGCGATTAACGATTTCACTCTCTCTTAGCAAGCAAAAACACTTAAATCAAAATCACAGATGGCAAATTACACTTTCGTCGCTCCAGAGGTTAAATCGGCAATCAAATTCCGAGATGATGAACTGCCCAAGTTTGCGAGGAACAACATCACAGCCAACTTCACTATTCCTCAAGCCTGGGTATGCCAAGAATTCACAAACATTGTGACTTTTTTGTAGCATTGCCCAATTGCTCGTGCACTGACCTTATCTCCTCGAGCAATTTACCCAGAAATGTTATGCGAGTTTTGGTACTCTGCCACACTCGATTCTCCAGATATGATTGCTGGGTGGGTAATTAGAGATCAAAGAAGGGCATTTGTTTCTACTGCCATTATTCGTGAAACACTGAGGCTTCCCGCCCACGCTCAGTATGACCCATTTGTTGACAGAACAGAAGCACGCTCAGTATTGCCATTTTTGGGCCGAAGAGGAACAAGGGCATTATCAAAAGGAATCAATTTGGTCCTATGTGGGGTATTCTCATTACAACGATTATTCGGTGTATGACTCACAAGATGGGTGCTTTGCACCAAATCAATGAATTTGGGATGCAAATAGTCCATGCCTTGTACTATGGAAGAAACATTGATTATGCAAGGCTCATTTTCAATGAATTAGCTGCTTTGGTTCGGGCTAACATAAGGGAACAGAATGTCCCTTTCTGCAGATTTTTATCACTCATCTTTCAACACTCAATGCCCACACATACTTATGATGAGTTTCACAGTCCAAGGGTTGATCTTCCTCCTCTTAGTGAGAAGATCTTCTTTTACAGGTCAATAGCAGGAGAGCCTCTACTAAGTCCTTCTATGTGGGCCATTGTTCAAGAACACATAAATGATGAAGATAACATGTCTGATACTGAATCAGACAATGATGATGATGATGATAATGATGATGATAATAGTGGTGATGGAGAACAGGCCGGTCAAGATGTTGAGATGCAGGATGTTCCACAATTTCAAGAACCGACTCAACAACATATCTCTCCACCTGCACAGGATCCTGATGCTCCTCATATTGAACCAGTTTTTGATACTGAGTCCTCAGAAGATACACCACTGGTCCTTCAAAGAAGAAGAAGAAATATTTCCCCTGTAATTATGGGAAACTTATCATCGGAGGAGGTGCAGCCTGCAAAAGTTCCATCATTAACTGCATCTCTTCAAGCCCAAAGCCTAGTTGCAGCCACCGCTGACCTTCCAGGTCCAGAACTAATTCCAACTGCTCAACCAATTGAGGAACCTCATGTGCCTCTTGATGTGGAGATTCAATATGAGCAAACAACACTAGCAGGTGCTCAGCAAGACAGACAGGTCGGTATTGAAGATATTGGTGCTGCAAATCCACAATCACATGATCCTGCACCGACCTCTGCCGATGCTAGAAGGGAATCTGACAGAGTCTCAGGTATGAATTTCTAAAAAGCCCTTAAACTTATATATATATATATATTTCATTCCCAAATAGAGACTAAGTATTGGCCAGTACCAACTCAATACTGACCAAAGTCTCACACGATCTTTCAAATATATATCCTTTTATGGCCAACATAGCTAGCCCACTGCTGCTATGCAAAATTCATATACTGAGCACACAATTGATCATTGTCAGCCTACAGTTGTTTCAATATTTAAAGAAACAATGGTGGTTGATGTCACACTGACACCCACTGGTGCTGCTTGAATTATGTCCAACTTATTTTTGAGTTGGGTAGCATAATTCAAGAAATGATCACAAACCCTTAAGCCACAAAATCCAAAAACTTTCCATGGGGTTTAGCCACATTTCTGTTATCACTCTAATACCAAGTGATAAACATTGAAAATAACAAGAAGCACATCCCAGACTTCGAATTCCCAAACCCAAACCTTTTAATAAATGTGACTTATCCAATACTGAGCTACTTAAATTTACACACTCACTTTTACTAAAACCTTCTTACACATTCTATGCACAAGTCCACAATATTTCATCATAAACCAGATGAAATACAGACTTCACAAACTCTGTTTATATGATTATAGAGTTAAACAACACCACAATTCTATTTGATAAACCTTTCTTTTTAACCAGTTTTATATTTTTTGTTTCTTTAGCACCATCTGTGCAGGGCATTCAGGCATCACAGGCTACAGGAGACCAAGTGACTTTGCAAGCAATCATGCAGCATATTCTGGCCATTCAACATACTCAGACTATCATACTGGCCAGAATGGACACTATGAGTAGTGATATTGACTCAATAAAACAGTCAGTCTCACTACTACAACAACCACAACAGCCTCCATCAACTCCACCATCTTCACATGGTGGACACAACGTAGAAGGAGAAGGAGATGATGATCCTGAACAGATGAAATCACCCTCCAATGCACAATCTGAGGGTGATACTGATGCTGCAACTGAGCCCATGCCCTCCCCTACTCTTGAAGAACCTGACGGGGACATGGGTGGTGACACTGATCCTCTTCCCTCCCCATCCAATGATAACAATAAGGGGGAGAAGAGACAAAGAGATACTGAGGTTGATCAAACTGAGCCATCTGCTCAGGGGAGAAAAGAAGAAGATTGAATGAAGATCAACCTCCACAACAAGAACAACAACATCAGCAAAGCCCTCATACTGAGCCACTTCGGATTCAGTATGAGAGAAGAAGACAAAGAACTAGGCCAGCACTACAAGTTGAAGACCCACTTGAGCCATCTGCTCAGGGGGAGACTCATACTGACCAACCACAGCAAACCTATTCTGAGCCACCTGCTCGTGATGATAATGATTTGCAAATCGTGGTCTATAGGCCTTTCATCTGGCCTATTGCTGATGATGAAGATGAAGAACCAGATTTAGTGAACTATGCACTAAATCTGGTAGAACAAGAAAGTTCTTCATCATCATCCTCGGATGATGAAGAACCAGAAAATCTGGTGATTAGAAGAAGGAGTTCCTTATCAAGAAGACCTATCAATGCAGTTCTCACTTCTTCTGAATCAAGTGAGGAATCTGCTCCTTTGGTAACAAGACAAAGAAGACCTGCTCATGTAATGGACAGTGATACCGAGCAGGCTCCAAGACTGACTCCTCAACAACTCTGGGCAGAACAAGAAAGATTTTTATATGAGCAAGAGTTGGGAGTCAAAGCTGAACCAGAATCTGACCCAGATACTGATACTCCTAGTCCTTCCCATAGAATCTCAAGAAAGGGTCCAGACCATATTCAACATTACTGGAATATGGTTGCTGCCAGGACTCAGTATAAGGAGGAAAGAAAGGAGTTCTTGAAGACCAAAACATTTCCAAATGTAAGGGGGATACATTGGTTAAATCTGGATGTCAATAAAGTAAAAGTGAAGCTCAAAGAAGGAAGAATCACTATCACTTGTACTGGCTTAACCAGCCCTCCCGTGAAGTTATTTATTCATGATATTCAAAGAATTAGTCTTCAAGATTGGGTGAGGATCACAAGACTGATCAAAGAGCTTCCAAAGAAATCAACATATGATCAAATAGTCTTGGATGAAATCTGTGCAGTCTCTGCAGTATGTTATGAGAAGGGCTTGCTTCATGAGATAGAGTATAGAACGCTCAGTGTGATGACTGAAGCCTACTCAAACAACAGACCAGAATGCCTTCATACATACAAGTATCTTAGAAAGTACCCTCTTCCTCCTAACCTTGTTTTTCAAGATCAAAAGAGTGTCATATATCCAACTTCTGGATATATGTATACTGACTCAGAGGATAGAGAGTGCTTCATTTCTGAAGAAGATCTACCAAGAGCTCAAATCAGTCACCTTGTTGGACTGAAATGGATGATCACCAAGAAAGAAGACTCTTGGTTCAGAAAGAAGATTGTTGCAGTTCTTAATTGTAGAAAGGATGAACTCAAGAGCAGAGAAGAGTTTGTCCACATCAAACAAGAAGTCTTCTATGAGAATGAAGCCATCAACAGCAGATAAAGAAGAAGATTTTGCTACCTATGCTGTTGTATTTTTTGTTTATCTCTTTGTAAATTGTTTTGTTATCATTAGATAGGGGGAGATTGTTAAGGCAAAAAGCCTTGCCCCTTTTGGATCTTAAGATAACAAAACAACCTAGACTAGCTTTGATTAATATGTAGAATAAAATAGCTAAGTTTAGGTCTGATACTGAGTGATCAGTATTGGAACTCAGTATCAGAGCTCAGTATCAGATAGTGATACTGAGTAAAAGGACTGAGCAGAAGGACTGAGTTACATTTTGTTATGTAACAGACTAAGATCAATTCCCTTGATCTAAGTCATTTTCCTAGTTTAGTCCTTCGGTTACTCCTTTGCCCATTATGTAAGATCTTTATATCATTATAAATAGAGATCATCTTGCAAAGGAGAACTCACCAATTCACTTTACACTTTCATACCTTTTGTAATTGATCAGTGGTCTTGTTATTCCGCAACACGCCACACTTAGTGGAATTATACATTTGACTCATATCTTGTTCTTATACAATATTTGTCTTAAGTTATAATTATCTAATCAATTAACCATCTAAACCAGGGTGTTGTGACCTAACACGAACATCCTTCTTCGGCCCGAACTCTTCAATATCCAAGATTGTGTGACAAAAGGTGCTATACTAAAACATTCATAACTTTCAGCTCGGGTGTCCGTTTCACGCCCACGAGTAACCAAAATAGCTGGTTCGTTCGTCACTGCCAAGAACAAGTTCGGCCCGAACTCTTCACTGTTCCCGGCCCGAACTTCATTTTCGGCCCGAACTTCAACCTCGGCCTGAACTTCAACCTCGGCCCGAACTCCGACCTCGGCCCGAACTTCAACCTCGGCCCGAACGTCATCCTCGGCCCGAACACCGAACTTCGGCCCAAACACGACTTCGGCCCGAACACCACTTCGGCCCGAACATCCCACTTCGGCCCGAACACCACTTCAGCCCGAACATCCCTCTTCGGCCCGAACTCTTCAATATCATAGATTGTGTGACAAAAGGTGCTATACTAAAACATTCATAACTTTCACCTCGGGTGTCCGTTTCACGCCCACGAGTAACCAAAATAGCTGGTTCGTTCGTCACTACCAAGAACAAGTTCGGCCCGAACTCTTCATTGTTCCCGGCCCGAACTTCATTTTCGGCCCGAACTTCAACCTCGGCCCGAACTTCAACCTCGGCCCGAACTCCGACCTCGGACCGAACTTCAACCTCGGCCCGCCATCATCCTCGGCCCGAACAACGAACTTCGGCCCGAATATGACTTCGGCCCGAACACCACTTCGGCCCGAACATCCCACTTCGGCCCGAACACCACTTCAGCCCGAACATCCCTCTTCGGCCCGAACTCTTCAATATCCAAGATTGTGTGACAAAAGGTGCTATACTAAAACATTCATAACTTTCAGCTCGAGTGTCCGTTTCACGCCCACGAGTAACCAAAATAGCTGGTTCGTTCGTCACTACCAAGAACAAGTTCGGCCCGAACTCTTCATTGTTCCCGGCCCGAACTTCATTTCGGCCCGAACTTCAACCTCAGCCCGAACTTCAACCTCGGCCCGAACTCCGACCTCGGCCCGAACTTCAACCTCGGCCCGAACATCATCCTCGGCCCGAACACCGAACTTCGGCCCGAACACACTTCGACCCGAACACCACTTCGGCCCGAACGTGCCACTTCGGCCTGAACACCACTTCGGCCCGAACATCCCTCTTCGGCCCGAACTCTTCAATATCCAAGATTGTGTGACAAAAGGTGATATACTAAAACATTCATAACTTTCAGCTCGGATGTCCGTTTCACGCCCACGAGTAACCAAAATAGCTGGTTCGTTCGTCACTGCTAAGAACAAGTTCGGCCCGAACTCTTCACTGTTCCCGGCCCGAACTTCATTTTCGGCCCGAACTTCAACCTCGGCCCGAACTCCGACCTCGGCCCGAACTTCAACCTCGGCCCGAACATCACCCTCGGCCCGAACACCGAACTTCGGCCCGAACACCGAACTTCGGCCCGAACACCACTTTGGCCCGAACATCCCTCTTCGGCCCGAACTCTTCAATATCCAAGATTGTGTGACAAAATGTGCTATACTAAAACATTCATAACTTTCAGCTCGGGTGTCCGTTTCACGCCCCCGAGTAACCAAAATAGCTGGTTCGTTCGTCACTGCCAAGAACAAGTTCGGCCCGAACTCTTCACTATTCCCGGCCCGAACTTCATTTTCGGCCCGAACTTCAACCTCGACCAGAACTTCAACCTCGGCCCGAACTCCGACCTCGGCCCGAACATCAACCTCGGCCCGAACATCATCCTCGGCCCGAACACCGAACTTCGGCCCGAACACCACTTCGGCCCGAACATCCCTCTTCGGCCCGATCTCTTCAATATCCAAGATTGTTTGACAAAAGGTACTATACTAAAACATTCATAACTTTCAGCTCGGGTGTCCGTTTCACGCCCACGAGTAACCAAAATAGCTGGTCCATTCGTCACTGCCAAGAACAAGTTCGTCCTGAACTCTTCACTGTTCCCGGCCCGAACTGCAACCTCGGCCCGAACTCCGACCTCGGCCCGAACTTCAACCTCGGCCCGAACATCATCCTCGGCCCGAACACCGAACTTCGGCCCGAACACCACTTCGGCCCGAACACCACTTCGGCCGAACATCCCACTTCGGCCCGAACACCACTTCGGCCCGAACATCCCTCTTCGGCCCGAACTCTTCAATATCGAAGATTGTGTGACAAAAGGTGCTATACTAAAACATTCATAACTTTCAGCTCGGGTGTCCGTTTCACGCCCACGAGTAACCAAAATAGCTGGTTCGTTCTTCACTTACAAGAAAAAGTTCGGCCCGAACTCTTCACTGTTCCCGGCTGAACTTCATTTTCGGCCCGAACTTCAACCTCGGCCCGAACTTCAACCTCGGCCCCAACTTCAACCTCGGCCCGAACTCCAACCTCGGCCCGAACTTCAACCTCGGCCAGAACATCATCCTCGGCCCGAACACCGAACTTCGGCCCGAACACCACTTCGGCCCGAACACCACTTCGGCCCGAACATCCCACTTCGGCCCGAACACCACTTCCGCCCGAACATCCCTCTTCGGCCCGAACTCTTCAATATCCAAGATTGTGTGACAAAAGATGCTATACTAAAACATTCATAACTTTCAGCTCGGTTGTCCGTTTCACGCCCACGAGTAACCAAAATAGCTGGTTCGTTCGTCACTACCAAGAACAAGTTCGGCCCGAACTCTTCACTGTTCCCGGCCCGAACTTCATTTTCGGCCCGAACTTCAACCTCGGCCCGAACTTCAACCTCGGCCCGAACATCATCCTCGGCCCGAACACCGAACTTCGGCCCGAACACACTTCGACCCGAATACCACTTCGGCCCGAACGTGCCACTTCGGCCTGAACACCACTTCGGCCCGAACATCCCTCTTCGGCCCGAACTCTTCAATATCCAAGATTGTGTGACAAAAGGTGATATACTAAAACATTCATAACTTTCAGCTCGGGTGTCCGTTTCACGCCCACGAGTAACCAAAATAGCTGGTTCGTTCGTCACTGCCAAGAACAAGTTCGGCCCGAACTCTTCACTGTTCCCGGCCCGAACTTCATTTTCGGCCCGAACTTCAACCTCGGCCCGAACTCCGACCTCGGCCCGAACTTCAACCTCGGCCCGAACATCACCCTCGGCCCGAACACCGAACTTCGGCCCGAACACCACTTCGGCCCGAACATCCCTCTTCGGCCCGAACTCTTCAATATCCAAGATTGTGTGACAAAATGTGCTATACTAAAACATTCATAACTTTCAGCTCGGGTGTCCGTTTCACGCCCCCGAGTAACCAAAATAGCTGGTTCGTTCGTCACTGCCAAGAACAAGTTCGGCCCGAACTCTTCACTATTCCCGGCCCGAACTTCATTTTCGGCCCGAACTTCAACCTCGACCAGAACTTCAACCTCGGCCCGAACTCCGACCTCGGCCCGAACTTCAACCTCGGCCCGAACATCATCCTCGGCCCGAACACCGAACTTCGGCCCGAACACCACTTCGGCCCGAACATCCCTCTTCGGCCCGATCTCTTCAATATCCAAGATTGTTTGACAAAAGGTACTATACTAAAACATTCATAACTTTCAGCTCGGGTGTCCGTTTCACGCCCACGAGTAACCAAAATAGCTGGTCCATTCGTCACTGCCAAGAACAAGTTCGGCCTGAACTCTTCACTGTTCCCGGCCCGAACTGCAACCTCGGCCCGAACTCCGACCTCGGCCCGAACTTCAACCTCGGCCCGAACATCATCCTCGGCCCGAACACCGAACTTCGGCCCGAACACCACTTCGGCCCGAACACCACTTCGGCCGAACATCCCACTTCGGCCCGAACACCACTTCGGCCCGAACATCCCTCTTCGGCCCGAACTCTTCAATATCCAAGATTGTGTGACAAAAGGTGCTATACTAAAACATTCATAACTTTCAGCTCGGGTGTCCGTTTCACGCCCACGAGTAACCAAAATAGCTGGTTCGTTCTTCACTTACAAGAAAAAGTTCGGCCCGAACTCTTCACTGTTCCCGGCTGAACTTCATTTTCGGCCCGAACTTCAACCTCGGCCCGAACTTCAACCTCGGCCCCAACTTCAACCTCGGCCCGAACTCCAACCTCGGCCCGAACTTCAACCTCGGCCAGAACATCATCCTCGGCCCGAACACCGAACTTCGGCCCGAACACCACTTCGGCCCGAACACCACTTCGGCCCGAACATCCCACTTCGGCCCGAACACCACTTCCGCCCGAACATCCCTCTTCGGCCCGAACTCTTCAATATCCAAGATTGTGTGACAAAAGATGCTATACTAAAACATTCATAACTTTCAGCTCGGTTGTCCGTTTCACGCCCACGAGTAACCAAAATAGCTGGTTCGTTCGTCACTACCAAGAACAAGTTCGGCCCGAACTCTTCACTGTTCCCGGCCCGAACTTCATTTTCGGCCCGAACTTCAACCTCGGCCCGAACTTCAACCTCGGCCCGAACTCCGACCTCGGCCCGAACTTCAACCTCGGCCCGAACATCATCCTCGGCCTGAACACCGAACTTCGGCCCGAACACCACTTCGGCCCGAACACCACTTCGGCCCGAACATCCCACTTCGGCCTGAACACCACTTCGGCCCGAACATTCCTCTTCGGCCCGAACTCTTCAATATCCAAGATTGTGTGACAAAAGGTGCTTTACTAAAACATTCATAACTTTCAGCTCGGGTGTCCGTTTCACGCCCTCGAGTAACCAAAATAGCTAGTTCGTTCGTCACTACCAAGAACAAGTTCGGCCCGAACTCTTCACTGTTCCCGGCCCGAACTTCATTTTCGGCCCGAACTTTAACCTCGGCCCGAACTCCGACCTCGGCCCGAACATCATCCTCAGCCCGAACACCGAACTTCGGCTCGAACACCACTTCGGCCCGAACACCACTTCGGCCCGAACATCCCACTTCGGCCTGAACACCACTTCGGCCCGAACATCCCTCTTCGGCCCGAACTCTTCAATATCCAAGATTGTGTGACAAAATGTGCTATACTAAAACATTCATAACTTTCAGATCGGGTGTCCGTTTCACGCCCACGAGTAACCAAAATAGCTGGTTCGTTCGTCACTGCCAAGAACAAGTTCGGCCCGAACTCTTCACTGTTCCCGGGCCGAACTTCATTTTCGGCCCGAACTTCAACCTCGGCCAGAACTTCATCCTCGGCCCGAACTCCGACCTCGGCCCGACCTTCAACCTCGGCCCGAACATCATCCTCGGCCCGAACACCGAACTTCGGCCCGAACACCACTTCGGCCCGAACATCCCACTTCGGCCCGAACATCCCACTTCGGCCCGAACACCACTTCGGCCCGAACATCCCTCTTCGGCCCGATCTCTTCAATATCCAAGATTGTTTGACAAAAGGTACTATACTAAAACATTCATAACTTTCAGCTCGGGTGTCCGTTTCACGCCCACGAGTAACCAAAATAGCTAGTTCGTTCGTCACTGCCAAGAACAAGTTCGGCCCGAACTCTTCACTGTTCCCGGCCCGAACTTCAACCTCGGCCCGAACTCCGACCTCGGCCCGAACTTCAACCTCGGCCCGAACATCATCCTCGGCCCGAACGCCGAACTTCGGCCCGAACACCACTTCGGCCCGAACACCACTTCGGCCCGAACATCCCACTTCGGCCCGAACACCACTTCGGCCCGAACATCCCTCTTCGGCCCGAACTCTTCAATATCCAAGATTGTGTGACAAAAGGTGCTATACTAAAACATTCATAACTTTCAGCTCGGGTGTCCGTTTCACGCCCACGAGTAACCAAAATAGCTGGTTCGTTCTTCACAGCCAAGAACAAGTTCGGCCCGAACTCTTCACTGTTCCCGGCCGAACTTCATTTTCGGCCCGAACTTCAACCTCGGCCCGAACTTCAACCTCGGCCCGAACTCCGACCTCGGCCCGAACTTCAACCTCGGCCCGAACATCATCCTCGGCCCGAACACCGAACTTCGACCCGAACACCACTTCGACCCGAACACCACTTCGGCACGAACATCCCACTTCGGCCCGAACACCACTTCAGCCCGAACATCCCTCTTCGGCCCGAACTCTTCAATATCCAAGATTGTGTGACAAAAGGTGCTATACTAAAACATTCATAACTTTCAGCTCGGGTGTCCGTTTCACGCCCACGAGTAACCAAAATAGCTGGTTCGTTCGTCACTGCCAAGAACAAGTTCGGCCCGAACTCTTCACTGTTCCCGGCCCGAACTTCATTTTCGGCCAGAACTTCAACATCGGCCCGAACTCCGACCTCGGCCCGAACTTCAACCTCAGCCCGAACATCATCCTCGGCCCGAACACCGAACTTCGGCCCGAACACCACTTCGGCCCGAACATCCCACTTCGGCCCGAACACCACTTCGGCCCGAACATCCCACTTCGCCCCGAACACCACTTCGGCCCCAACATCCCTCTTCGGCCCGAACTCCGACCTCGGCCCGACCTTCAACCTCGGCCCGAACATCATCCTCGGCCCGAACACCGAACTTCGGCCCGAACACCACCTCGGCCCGAACATCCCACTTCGGCCCGAACATCCCACTTCGGCCCGAACATCACTTCGGCCCGAACATCCCACTTCGGCCCGAACACCACTTCGGCCCGAACATCCCTTTTCAACCCGATCTCTTCAATATCCAAGATTGTGTGACAAAAGGTGCTATACTAAAACATTCATAACTTTCAGCTCGGGTGTCCGTTTCACGCCCACGAGTAACCAAAATAGCTAGTCCGTTCGTCACTGCCAAGAACAAGTTCGGCCCGAACTCTTCACTGTTCCCGGCCCGAACTTCAACCTCGGCCCGAACTCCGACCTCGGCCCGAACTTCAACCTCGGACCGAACATCATCCTCGGCCCGAACGCCGAACTTCGGCCCGAACACCACTTCGGCCCGAACACCACTTCGGCCCGAACATCCCACTTCGGCCCGAACACCACTTCGGCCCGAACATCCCTCTTCGGCCCGAACTCTTCAATATCCAAGATTGTGTGACAAAAGGTGCTATACTAAAACATTCATAACTTTCAGCTCGGGTGTCCGTTTCACGCCCACGAGTAACCAAAATAGCTGGTTCGTTCTTCACAGCCAAGAACAAGTTCGGCCCGAACTCTTCACTGTTCCCGGCCGAACTTCATTTTCGGCCCGAACTTCAACCTCGGCCCGAACTTCAACCTCGGCCCGAACTCCGACCTCGGCCCGAACTTCAACCTCGGCCCGAACATCATCCTCGGCCCGAACACCGAACTTCGACCCGAACACCACTTCGACCCGAACACCACTTCGGCACGAACATCCCACTTCGGCCCGAACACCACTTCAGCCCGAACATCCCTCTTCGGCCCGAACTCTTCAATATCCAAGATTGTGTGACAAAAGGTGCTATACTAAAACATTCATAACTTTCAGCTCGGGTGTCCGTTTCACGCCCACGAGTAACCAAAATAGCTGGTTCGTTCGTCACTGCCAAGAACAAGTTCGGCCCGAACTCTTCACTGTTCCCGGCCCGAACTTCATTTTCGGCCAGAACTTCAACATCGGCCCGAACTTCGACCTCGGCCCGAACTTCAACCTCAGCCCGAACATCATCCTCGGCCCGAACACCGAACTTCGGCCCGAACACCACTTCGGCCCGAACATCCCACTTCGGCCCGAACACCACTTCGGCCCGAACATCCCACTTCGCCCCGAACACCACTTCGGCCCCAACATCCCTCTTCGGCCCGAACTCCGACCTCGGCCCGACCTTCAACCTCGGCCCGAACATTATCCTCGGCCCGAACACCGAACTTCGGCCCGAACACCACCTCGGCCCGAACATCCCACTTCGGCCCGAACATCCCACTTCGGCCCGAACATCACTTCGGCCCGAACATCCCACTTCGGCCCGAACACCACTTCGGCCCGAACATCCCTTTTCAACCCGATCTCTTCAATATCCAAGATTGTGTGACAAAAGGTGCTATACTAAAACATTCATAACTTTCAGCTCGGGTGTCCGTTTCACGCCCACGAGTAACCAAAATAGCTAGTCCGTTCGTCACTGCCAAGAACAAGTTCGGCCCGAACTCTTCACTGTTCCCGGCCCGAACTTCAACCTCGGCCCGAACTCCGACCTCGGCCCGAACTTCAACCTCGGCCCGAACATCATCCTCGGCCCGAACACCGAACTTCGGCCCGAACACCACTTCGGCCCGAACACCACTTCGGCCCGAACATCCCACTTCGGCCCGAACACCACTTCGGCCCGAACATCCCTCTTCGGCCCGAACTCTTCAATATCCAAGATTGTGTGCCAAAAGGTGCTATACTAAAACATTCATAACTTTCAGCTCGGGTGTCCGTTTCACGCCCACGAGTAACCAAAATAGCTGGTTCGTTCGTCACTACCAAGAACAAGTTCGGCCCGAACTCTTCACTGTTCCCGGCCCGAACTTCATTTTCGGTCTGAACTTCAACCTCGGCCCGAACTTCAACCTCGGCCCGAACTCCGACCTCGGCCCGAACTTCAACCTCGGCCCGAACATCATCCTCGGCCCAAACACCGAACTTCGGCCCGAACACCACTTCGGCCCGAACACCACTTCGGCCCGAACGTCCCACTTCGGCCTGAACACCACTTCGGCCCGAACATCCCTCTTCGGCCCGAACTCTTCAATATCCAAGATTGTGTGACAAAAGGTGTTATACTAAAACATTCATAACTTTCAGCTCGGGTGTCCGTTTCACGCCCACGAGTAACCAAAATAGCTGGTTCGTTCGACACTGCCAAGAACAAGTTCGGCCCGAACTCTTCACTGTTCCCGGCCCGAACTTCATTTTCGGCCAGAACTTCAACCTCGGCCCGAACTCCGACCTCGGCCCGAACTTCAACCTCGGCCCGAACATCATCCTCGGCCCGAACACCGAACTTCGACCTGAACACCACTTCGGCCCGAACATCCCACTTCGGCCCGAACACCACTTCGGCCCGAACATCCCTCTTCGGCCCGAACTCTTCAATATCCAAGATTGTGTGACAAAATGTGCTATACTAAAACATTCATAACTTTCAGCTCGGGTGTCCGTTTCACGCCCACGAGTAACCAAAATAGCTGGTTCGTTCGTCACTGCCAAGAACAAGTTCGGCCCGAACTCTTCACTGTTCCCGGCCCGAACTTCATTTTCGGCCCGAACTTCAACCTCGGCCAGAACTTCAACCTCGGCCCGAACTCCGACCTCGGCCCGAACATCATCCTCGGCCCGAACACCGAACTTCGGCCCGAACACCACTTCGGCCCGAACATCCCACGTCGGCCCGAACACCACTTCGGCCCAAACATCCCTCTTCGGCCCGAACTCCGACCTCGGCCCGACCTTCAACCTCGGCCCGAACATCAACCTCGGCCCGAACACCGAACTTCGGCCCGAACACCACTTCGGCACGAACATCCCACTTCGGCCCGAACATCCCACTTCGGCCCGAACATCACTTCGGCCCGAACATCCCTCTTCGGCTCGATCTCTTCAATATCCAAGATTGTGTGACAAAAGGTGCTATACTAAAACATTCATAACTTTCAGCTCGGGTGTCCGTTTCACGCCCACGAGTAACCAAAATAACTAGTTCGTTCGTCACTGCCAAGAACAAGTTCGGCCCGAACTCTTCACTGTTCCCGGCCCGAACTTCAACCTCGGCCCGAACTCCGACCTTGGCCCGAACTTCAACCTCGGCCCGAACATCATCCTCGGCCCGAACACCGAACTTCGGCCCGAACACCACTTCGGCCCGAACATCCCACTTCGGCCCGAACACCACTTCGGCCCGAACATCCCTCTTCGGCCTGAACTCTTCAATATCCAAGATTGTGTGACAAAAGGTGCTATACTAAAACATTCATAACTTTCAGCTCGGGTTTCCGTTTCACGCCCACGAGTAACCAAAATAGCTGGTTCGTTCTTCACAGCCAAGAACAAGTTCGGCCCGAACTCTTCACTGTTCCCGGCCGAACTTCATTTTCGGCCCGAACTTCAACCTCGGCCCGAACTCCGACCTCGGCCCGAACTTCAACCTCGGCCCGAACATCATCCTCGGCCCGAACACCGAACTTCGACCCGAACACACTTCGGCCCGAACACCACTTCGGCCCGAACACCACTTCGGCACGAACATCCCACTTCGGCCCGAACACCACTTCAGCCCGAACATCCCTCTTCGGCCCGAACTCTTCAATATCCAAGATTGTGTGACAAAAGGTGCTATACTAAAACATTCATTACTTTCAGCTCGGGTGTCCGTTTCACGCCCACGAGTAACCAAAATAGCTGGTTCGTTCGTCACTACCAAGAACAAGTTCGGCCCGAACTCTTCACTGTTCCCGGCCCGAACTTCATTTTCGGCTCGAACTTCAACCTCGGCCCGAACTTCAACCTCGGCCCGAACTCCGACCTCGGCCGGAACATCATCCTCGGCCCGAACACCGAACTTCGGCCCGAACACCACTTCGGCCCGAACACCACTTCGGCCCGAACACCACTTCGGCCCGAACATCCCACTTCGGCCTGAACACCACTTCGGCCCGAACATCCCTCTTCGGCCCGAACTCTTCAATATCCAAGATTGTGTGACAAAAGGTGCTATACTAAAACATTCATAACTTTCAGCTCGGGTGTCCGTTTCACGCCCACGAGTAACCAAAATAGCTGGTTCGTTCGTCACTGCCAAGAACAAGTTCGGCCCGAACTCTTCACTGTTCCCGGCCCGAACTTCATTTTCGGCCCGAACTTCAACCTCGGCCCGAACTTCAACCTCGGCCCGAACTCCGACCTCGGCCCGAACTTCAACCTCGACCCGAACATCATCCTCGGCCCGAACACCGAACTTCGGCCCGAACACCAGTTCCTCCCGAACATCCCACTTCGGCCCGAACACCACTTCGGCCCGAACATCCCTCTTCGGCCCGAACTCTTCAATATCCAAGATTGTGTGACAAAATGTGCTATACTAAAACATTCATAACTTTCAGCTCGGGTGTCCGTTTCACGCCCACGAGTAACCAAAATAGCTGGTTCGTTCGTCATTGCCAAGAACAAGTTCGGCCCGAACTCTTCACTGTTCCCGGCCCGAACTTCATTTTCGGCCCGAACTTCAACCTCGGCCAGAACTTCATCCTCGGCCCGAACTCCGACCTCGGCCCGAACTTCAACCTCGGCCCGAACATCATCCTCGGCCCGAACACCGAACTTCGGCCCGAACACCACTTCGGCCCGAACATCCCACTTCGGCCCGAACACCACTTCGGCCCAAACATCCCTCTTTGGCCCGAACTCCGACGTCGGCCCGACCTTCAACCTCGGCCCGAACATCATCCTCGGCCCGAACACCGAACTTCGGCCCGAACACCACTTCCGCCCGAACATCCCACTTCGGCCCGAACATCCCACTTCGGCCCGAACATCACTTCGGCCCGAACATCCCTCTTCGGCCCGATCTCTTCAATATCCAAGATTGTGTGACAAAAGGTGCTATACTAAAACATTCATAACTTTCAGCTCGGGTGTCCGTTTCACGCCCACGAGTAACCAAAATAGCTAGTTCGTTCGTCACTGCCAAGAACAAGTTCGGCCCGAACTCTTCACTGTTCCCGGCCCGAACTTCAACCTCGGCCCGAACTCCGACCTCGGCCCGAACTTCAACCTCGGCCCGAACATCATCCTCGGCCCGAACACCGAACTTCGGCCCGAACACCACTTCGGCCCGAACACCACTTCGGCCTGAACATCCCACTTCGGCCCGAACACCACTTCGGCCCGAACATCCCTCTTCGGCCCGAACTCTTCAATATCCAAGATTGTGTGACAAAAGGTGCTATACTAAAACATTCATAACTTTCAGCTCGGGTGTCCGTTTCACGCCCACGAGTAACCAAAATAGCTGGTTCGTTCTTCACAGCCAAGAACAAGTTCGGCCCGAACTCTTCACTGTTCCCGGCCGAACTTCATTTTCGGCCCGAACTTCAACCTCGGCCCGAACTTCAACCTCGGCCCGAACTCCGACCTCGGCCCGAACTTCAACCTCGGCCCGAACATCATCCTCGGCCCGAACACCGAACTTCGACCCGAACACCACTTCAGCCCGAACACCACTTCGGCCCGAACATCCCACTTCGACCCGAACACCACTTCAGCCCGAACATCCCTCTTCGGCCCGAACTCTTCAATATCCAAGATTGTGTGAAAAAAGGTGCTATACTAAAACATTCATAACTTTCAGCTCGGGTGTCCGTTTCACGCCCACGAATAACCAAAATAGCTGGTTCGTTCGTCACTACCAAGAACAAGTTCGGCCCGAACTCTTCACTGTTCCCGGCCCGAACTTCATTTTCGGCCCGAACTTCAACCTCGGCCCGAACTTCAACCTCGGCCCGAACTCCGACCTCGGCCCGAACTTCAACCTCGGCCCGAACAACATCCTCAGCCCGAACACCGAACTTCGGCCCGAACACCACTTCGGCCCGAACACCACTTCGGCCCGAACATCCCACTTCGGCCTGAACACCACTTCGGCCCGAACATCCCTCTTCGACCCGAACTCTTCAATATCCAAGATTGTGTGACAAAAGGTGCTATACTAAAACATTCATAACTTTCAGCTCGGGTGTCCGTTTCACGCCCACGAGTAACCAAAATAGCTGGTTCGTTCGTCACTGCCAAGAACAAGTTCGACCCGAACTCTTCACTGTTCCCGGCCCGAACTTCATTTTCGGCCCGAACTTCAACCTCGGCCCGAACTTCAACCTCGGCCCGAACTCCGACCTCGGCCCGAACTTCAATCTCGGCCCGAACATCATCCTCGGCCCGAACACCGAACTTCGGCCCGAACACCACTTCGGCCCGAACATCCCACTTCGGCCCGAACACCACTTCGGCCCGAACATCCCTCTTCGGCCCGAACTCTTCAATATCCAAGATTGTGTGACAAAATGTGCTATACTAAAACATTCATAACTTTCAGCTCGGGTGTCCGTTTCACGCCCACGAGTAACCAAAATAGCTGGTTCGTTCGTCACTGCCAAGAACAAGTTCGGCCCGAACTCTTCACTGTTCCCGGCCCGAACTTCATTTTCGGCCCGAACTTCAACCTCGGCCAGAACTTCAACCTCGGCCCGAACTCTGACCTCGGCCCGAACTTCAACCTCGGCCCGAACATCATCCTCGGCCCGAACACCAAACTTCGGCCCGAACACCACTTCGGCCTGAACATCCCACTTCGGCCCGAACACCACTTCGGCCCAAACATCCCTCTTCGGCCCGATCTCTTCAATATCCAAGATTGTGTGACAAAAGGTGCTATACTAAAACATTCATAACTTTCAGCTCGGGTGTCCGTTTCACGCCCACGAGTAACCAAAATAGCTGGTTCGTTCGTCACTACCAAGAACAAGTTCGGCCCGAACTCTTCACTGTTCCCGGCCCGAACTTCATTTTCGGCCCGAACTTCAACCTCGGCCCGAACTTCAACCTCGGCCCGAACTCCGACCTCGGCCCGAACTTCAACCTCGGCCCGAACATCATCCTCGGCCCGAACACCGAACTTCGGCCCGAACACCACTTCGGCCCGAACACCACTTCGGCCCGAACATCCCACTTCGGCCTGAACACCACATCGGCCCGAACATCCCTCTTCGGCCCGAACACTTCAATATCCAAGATTGTGTGACAAAAGGTGCTATACTTAAACATTCATAACTTTCAGCTCGGGTGTCCGTTTCACGCCCATGAGTAACCAAAATAGTTGGTTCGTTCGTCACTGCCAAGAACAAGTTCGGCCCGAATTCTTCACTGTTCCCGGCCCGAACTTCATTTTCGGCCCGAACTTCAACCTCGGCCAGAACTTCAACCTCGGCCCGAAATCCGACCTCGGCCCGAACTTCAACCTCGGCCCGAACATCATCCTCGGCCCGAACACCGAACTTCGGCCCGAACACCGAACTTCAGCCCGAACATCCCTCTTCGGCCCGAACTCTTCAATATCCAAGATGGTGTGACAAAAGGTGTTATACTAAAACATTCATAACTTTCAGCTCGGGTGTCCGTTTCACGCCCACGAGTAACCAAAATAGCTGGTTCGTTCGTCACTACCAAGAACAAGTTCGGCCTGAACTCTTCACTGTTCCCGGCCCGAACTTCATTTTCGGCCCGAACTTCAACCTCGGCCCGAACTCCGACCTCGGCCCGAACTTCAACCTCGGCCCGAACATCATCCTCAGCCCGAACACCGAACTTCGGCCCGAACACCACTTCGGCCCGAACACCACTTCGGCCCGAACATCCCACTTCGGCCTGAACACCACTTCGGCCCGAACATCCCTCTTCGGCCCGAACTCTTCAATATCCAAGATTGTGTGACAAAAGGTGCTATACTAAAACATTCATAACTTTCAGCTCGGGTGTCCGTTTCACGCCCACGAGTAACCAAAATAGCTGGTTCGTTCGTCACTACCAAGAACAAGTTCGGCCCGAACTCTTCACTGTTCCCGGCCCGAACTTCATTTTCGGCCCGAACTTCAACCTCGGCCCGAACTTCAACCTCGGCCCGAACTCCGACCTCGGCCCGAACTTCAATCTAGGCCCGAACATCATCCTCGGCCCGAACACCGAACTTCGGCCCGAACACCACTTCGGCCCGAACATCCCACTTCGGCCCGAACACCACTTCGGCCCGAACATCCCTCTTCGGCCCGAACTCTTCAATATCCAAGATTGTGTGACAAAAGGTGCTATACTAAAACATTCATAACTTTCAGCTCGGGTGTCCGTTTCACGCCCACGAGTAACCAAAATAGCTGGTTCGTTCGTCACTGCCAAGAACAAGTTCGACCCGAACTCTTCACTGTTCCCGGCCCGAACTTCATTTTCGGCCCGAACTTCAACCTCGGCCCGAACTTCAACCTCGGCCCGAACTCCGACCTCGGCCCGAACTTCAATCTCGGCCCGAACATCATCCTCGGCCCGAACACCGAACTTCGGCCCGAACACCACTTCGGCCCGAACATCCCACTTCGGCCCGAACACCACTTCGGCCCGAACATCCCTCTTCGGCCCGAACTCTTCAATATCCAAGATTGTGTGACAAAATGTGCTATACTAAAACATTCATAACTTTCAGCTCGGGTGTCCGTTTCACGCCCACGAGTAACCAAAATAGCTGGTTCGTTCGTCACTGCCAAGAACAAGTTCGGCCCGAACTCTTCACTGTTCCCGGCCCGAACTTCATTTTCGGCCCGAACTTCAACCTCGGCCAGAACTTCAACCTCGGACCGAACTCTGACCTCGGCCCGAACTTCAACCTCGGCCCGAACATCATCCTCGGCCCGAACACCAAACTTCGGCCCGAACACCACTTCGGCCTGAACATCCCACTTCGGCCCGAACACCACTTCGGCCCAAACATCCCTCTTCGGCCCGATCTCTTCAATATCCAAGATTGTGTGACAAAAGGTGCTATACTAAAACATTCATAACTTTCAGCTCGGGTGTCCGTTTCACGCCCACGAGTAACCAAAATAGCTGGTTCGTTCGTCACTACCAAGAACAAGTTCGGCCCGAACTCTTCACTGTTCCCGGCCCGAACTTCATTTTCGGCCCGAACTTCAACCTCGGCCCGAACTTCAACCTCGGCCCGAACTCCGACCTCGGCCCGAACTTCAACCTCGGCCCGAACATCATCCTCGGCCCGAACACCGAACTTCGGCCCGAACACCACTTCGGCCCGAACACCACTTCGGCCCGAACATCCCACTTCGGCCTGAACACCACATCGGCCCGAACATCCCTCTTCGGCCCGAACACTTCAATATCCAAGATTGTGTGACAAAAGGTGCTATACTTAAACATTCATAACTTTCAGCTCGGGTGTCCGTTTCACGCCCATGAGTAACCAAAATAGTTGGTTCGTTCGTCACTGCCAAGAACAAGTTCGGCCCGAATTCTTCACTGTTCCCGGCCCGAACTTCATTTTCGGCCCGAACTTCAACCTCGGCCAGAACTTCAACCTCGGCCCGAAATCCGACCTCGGCCCGAACTTCAACCTCGGCCCGAACATCATCCTCGGCCCGAACACCGAACTTCGGCCCGAACACCGAACTTCAGCCCGAACATCCCTCTTCGGCCCGAACTCTTCAATATCCAAGATGGTGTGACAAAAGGTGTTATACTAAAACATTCATAACTTTCAGCTCGGGTGTCCGTTTCACGCCCACGAGTAACCAAAATAGCTGGTTCGTTCGTCACTACCAAGAACAAGTTCGGCCTGAACTCTTCACTGTTCCCGGCCCGAACTTCATTTTCGGCCCGAACTTCAACCTCGGCCCGAACTCCGACCTCGGCCCGAACTTCAACCTCGGCCCGAACATCATCCTCAGCCCGAACACCGAACTTCGGCCCGAACACCACTTCGGCCCGAACACCACTTCGGCCCGAACATCCCACTTCGGCCTGAACACCACTTCGGCCCGAACATCCCTCTTCGGCCCGAACTCTTCAATATCCAAGATTGTGTGACAAAAGGTGCTATACTAAAACATTCATAACTTTCAGCTCGGGTGTCCGTTTCACGCCCACGAGTAACCAAAATAGCTGGTTCGTTCGTCACTACCAAGAACAAGTTCGGCCCGAACTCTTCACTGTTCCCGGCCCGAACTTCATTTTCGGCCCGAACTTCAACCTCGGCCCGAACTTCAACCTCGGCCCGAACTCCGACCTCGGCCCGAACTTCAATCTCGGCCCGAACATCATCCTCGGCCCGAACACCGAACTTCGGCCCGAACACCACTTCGGCCCGAACATCCCACTTCGGCCCGAACACCACTTCGGCCCGAACATCCCTCTTCGGCCCGAACTCTTCAATATCCAAGATTGTGTGACAAAAGGTGCTATACTAAAACATTCATAACTTTCAGCTCGGGTGTCCGTTTCACGCCCACGAGTAACCAAAATAGCTGGTTCGTTCGTCACTGCCAAGAACAAGTTCGACCCGAACTCTTCACTGTTCCCGGCCCGAACTTCATTTTCGGCCCGAACTTCAACCTCGGCCCGAACTTCAACCTCGGCCCGAACTCCGACCTCGGCCCGAACTTCAATCTCGGCCCGAACATCATCCTCGGCCCGAACACCGAACTTCGGCCCGAACACCACTTCGGCCCGAACATCCCACTTCGGCCCGAACACCACTTCGGCCCGAACATCCCTCTTCGGCCCGAACTCTTCAATATCCAAGATTGTGTGACAAAATGTGCTATACTAAAACATTCATAACTTTCAGCTCGGGTGTCCGTTTCACGCCCACGAGTAACCAAAATAGCTGGTTCGTTCGTCACTGCCAAGAACAAGTTCGGCCCGAACTCTTCACTGTTCCCGGCCCGAACTTCATTTTCGGCCCGAACTTCAACCTCGGCCAGAACTTCAACCTCGGCCCGAACTCTGACCTCGGCCCGAACTTCAACCTCGGCCCGAACATCATCCTCGGCCCGAACACCAAACTTCGGCCCGAACACCACTTCGGCCTGAACATCCCACTTCGGCCCGAACACCACTTCGGCCCAAACATCCCTCTTCGGCCCGATCTCTTCAATATCCAAGATTGTGTGACAAAAGGTGCTATACTAAAACATTCATAACTTTCAGCTCGGGTGTCCGTTTCACGCCCACGAGTAACCAAAATAGCTGGTTCGTTCGTCACTACCAAGAACAAGTTCGGCCCGAACTCTTCACTGTTCCCGGCCCGAACTTCATTTTCGGCCCGAACTTCAACCTCGGCCCGAACTTCAACCTCGGCCCGAACTCCGACCTCGGCCCGAACTTCAACCTCGGCCCGAACATCATCCTCGGCCCGAACACCGAACTTCGGCCCGAACACCACTTCGGCCCGAACACCACTTCGGCCCGAACATCCCACTTCGGCCTGAACACCACATCGGCCCGAACATCCCTCTTCGGCCCGAACACTTCAATATCCAAGATTGTGTGACAAAAGGTGCTATACTTAAACATTCATAACTTTCAGCTCGGGTGTCCGTTTCACGCCCATGAGTAACCAAAATAGTTGGTTCGTTCGTCACTGCCAAGAACAAGTTCGGCCCGAATTCTTCACTGTTCCCGGCCCGAACTTCATTTTCGGCCCGAACTTCAACCTCGGCCAGAACTTCAACCTCGGCCCGAAATCCGACCTCGGCCCGAACTTCAACCTCGGCCCGAACATCATCCTCGGCCCGAACACCGAACTTCGGCCCGAACACCGAACTTCAGCCCGAACATCCCTCTTCGGCCCGAACTCTTCAATATCCAAGATGGTGTGACAAAAGGTGTTATACTAAAACATTCATAACTTTCAGCTCGGGTGTCCGTTTCACGCCCACGAGTAACCAAAATAGCTGGTTCGTTCGTCACTACCAAGAACAAGTTCGGCCTGAACTCTTCACTGTTCCCGGCCCGAACTTCATTTTCGGCCCGAACTTCAACCTCGGCCCGAACTCCGACCTCGGCCCGAACTTCAACCTCGGCCCGAACATCATCCTCAGCCCGAACACCGAACTTCGGCCCGAACACCACTTCGGCCCGAACACCACTTCGGCCCGAACATCCCACTTCGGCCTGAACACCACTTCGGCCCGAACATCCCTCTTCGGCCCGAACTCTTCAATATCCAAGATTGTGTGACAAAAGGTGCTATACTAAAACATTCATAACTTTCAGCTCGGGTGTCCGTTTCACGCCCACGAGTAACCAAAATAGCTGGTTCGTTCGTCACTACCAAGAACAAGTTCGGCCCGAACTCTTCACTGTTCCCGGCCCGAACTTCATTTTCGGCCCGAACTTCAACCTCGGCCCGAACTTCAACCTCGGCCCGAACTCCGACCTCGGCCCGAACTTCAATCTCGGCCCGAACATCATCCTCGGCCCGAACACCGAACTTCGGCCCGAACACCACTTCGGCCCGAACATCCCACTTCGGCCCGAACACCACTTCGGCCCGAACATCCCTCTTCGGCCCGAACTCTTCAATATCCAAGATTGTGTGACAAAATGTGCTATACTAAATCATTCATAACTTTCAGCTCGGGTGTCCGTTTCACGCCCACGAGTAACCAAAATAGCTGGTTCGTTCGTCACTGCCAAGAACAAGTTCGGCCCGAAATCTTCACTGTTCCCGGCCCGAACTTCATTTTCGGCCCGAACTTCAACCTCGGCCAGAACTTCAACCTCGGCCCGAACTCTGACCTCGGCCCGAACTTCAACCTCGGCCCGAACATCATCCTCGGCCCGAACACCGAACTTCGGCCCGAACACCACTTCGGCCCGAGCATCCCACTTCGGCCCGAACACCACTTCGGCCCAAACATCCCTCTTCGGCCCGATCTCTTCAATATCCAAGATTGTGTGACAAAAGGTGCTATACTAAAACATTCATAACTTTCAGCTCGGGTGTCCGTTTCACGCCCACGAGTAACCAAAATAGCTGGTTCGTTCGTCACTACCAAGAACAAGTTCGGCCCGAACTCTTCACTGTTCCCGGCCCGAACTTCATTTTCGGCCCGAACTTCAACCTCGGCCCGAACTTCAACTTCGGCCCGAACTCCGACCTCGGCCCGAACTTCAACCTCCTCCCGAACATCATCCTCGGCCCGAACACCGAACTTCGGCCCGAACACCACTTCGGCCCGAACACCACTTCGGCCCGAACATCCCACTTCGGCCCGAACACTTCAATATCCAAGATTGTGTGACAAAAGGTGCTATACTAAAACATTCATAACTTTCAGCTCGGGTGTCCGTTTCACGCCCATGAGTAACCAAAATAGCTGGTTCGTTCGTCACTGCCAAGAACAAGTTCGGCCCGAATTCTTCACTGTTCCCGACCCGAACTTCATTTTCGGCCCGAACTTCAACCTCGGCCAGAACTTCAACCTCGGCCCGAACTCCGACCTCGGCCCGAACTTCAACATCGGCCCGAACATCATCCTCGGCCCGAACACCGAACTTCGGCCCGAACACCGAACTTCAGCCCGAACATCCCTCTTCGGCCCGAACTCTTCAATATCCAAGATTGTGTGACAAAATGTGCTATACTAAAACATTCATAACTTTCAGCTCGGGTGTCTGTTTCACGCCCACGAGTAACCAAAATAGCTGGTTCGTTCATCACTGCCAAGAACAAGTTCAGCCCGAACTCTTCACTGTTCCCGGCCCGAACTTCATTTTCGGCCCGAACTTCAACCTCGGCCAGAACTTCAACCTCGGCCCGAACTCCGACCTCGGCCCGAACTTCAACCTCGGCCCGAACACCGAACTTCAGCCCGAACACCACTTCGGCCCGAACATCCCACTTCGGCCCAAATACCACTTCGGCCCAAACATCCCTCTTCGGCCCGATCTCTTCAATATCCAAGATTGTGTGACAAAAGGTGCTATACTAAAACATTCATAACTTTCAGCTCGGGTGTCCGTTTCACGCCCACGAGTAACCAAAATAGCTGGTTCGTTCGTCACTACCAAGAACAAGTTCGGCCCGAACTCTTCACTGTTCCCGGTCCGAACTTCATTTTCGGCCCGAACTTCAACCTCGGCCCGAACTTCAACCTCGGCCCGAACTCCGACCTCGGCCCGAACTTCAATCTCGGCCCGAACATCATCCTCGGCCCGAACACCGAACTTCGGCCCGAACACCACTTCGGCCCAAACATCCCACTTCGGCCCGAACACCACTTCGACCCGAACATCCCTCTTCGGCCCGAACTCTTCAATATCCAAGATTGTGTGACAAAATGTGCTATACTAAAACATTCATAACTTTCAGCTCGGGTGTCCGTTTCACGCCCACGAGTAACCAAAATAGCTGGTTCGTTCGTCACTGCCAAGAACAAGTTCGGCCCGAACTCTTCACTGTTCCCGGCCCGAACTTCATTTTCGGCCCGAACTTCAACCTCGGCCAGAACTTCAACCTCGGCCCGAACTCTGACCTCGGCCCGAACTTCAACCTCGGCCCGAACATCATCCTCGGCCCGAACACCACTTCGGCCCGAACATCCCACTTCGGCCCGAACACCACTTCGGCCCAAACATCCCTCTTCGGCCCGATCTCTTCAATATCCAAGATTGTGTGACAAAAGGTGCTATACTAAAACATTCATAACTTTCAGCTCGGGTGTCCGTTTCACGCCCATGAGTAACCAAAATAGCTGGTTCGTTCGTCACTACCAAGAACAAGTTCGGCCCGAACTCTTCACTGTTCCCGGCCCGAACTTCATTTTCGGCCCGAACTTCAACCTCGGCCCGAACTTCAACTTCGGCCCGAACTCCGACCTCGGCCCGAACTTCAACCTCGGCCCGAACATCATCCTCGGCCTGAACACCGAACTTCGGCCCGAACACCACTTCGGCCCGAACACCACTTCGGCCCGAACATCCCACTTCGGCCTGAACACCACATCGGCCCGAACATCCCTCTTCGGCCCGAACATCCCACTTCGGCCTGAACACCACATCGGCCCGAACATCCCTCTTCGGCCCGAACACTTCAATATCCAAGATTGTGTAACAAAAGGTGCTATACTAAAACATTCATAACTTTCAGCTCGGGTGTCCGTTTCACGCCCATGAGTAACCAAAATAGCTGGTTCGTTCGTCACTGCCAAGAACAAGTTCGGCCCGAATTCTTCACTGTTCCCGGCCCGAACTTCATTTTCGGCCCGAACTTCAACCTCGGCCAGAACTTCAACCTCGGCCCGAACTCCGACCTCGGCCCGAACTTCAACCTCGGCCCGAACATCATCCTCGGCCCGAACACCGAACTTTGGCCCGAACACCGAACTTCGGCCCGAACATCCCTCTTCGGCCCGAACTCTTCAATATCCAAGATTGTGTGACAAAATGTGCTATACTAAAATATTCATAACTTTCAGCTCGGGTGTCTGTTTCACGCCCACGAGTAACCAAAATAGCTGTTTCGTTCATCACTGCCAAGAACAAGTTCAGCCCGAACTCTTCACTGTTCCCGGCCCGAACTTCATTTTCGGCCCGAACTTCAACCTCGGCCAGAACTTCAACCTCGGCCCGAACTCCGACCTCGGCCCGAACTTCAACCTCGGCCCGAACACCGAACTTCAGCCCGAACCCCACTTCGGCCCGAACATCCCACTTCGGCCCGAATACCACTTCGGCCCAAACATCCCTCTTCGGCCCGATCTCTTCAATATCCAAGATTGTGTGACAAAAGGTGCTATACTAAAACATTCATAACTTTCAGCTCGGGTGTCCGTTTCACGCCCACGAGTAACCAAAATAGCTGGTTCGTTCGTCACTACCAAGAACAAGTTCGGCCCGAACTCTTCACTGTTCCCGGTCCGAACTTCATTTTCGGCCCGAACTTCAACCTCGGCCCGAACTTCAACCTCGGCCCGAACTCCGACCTCGGCCCGAACTTCAACCTCAGCCCGAACATCATCCTCGGCCCGAACACCGAACTGCGGCCCGAACACCACTTCGGCCCGAACACCACTTCGGCCCGAACATCCCACTTCGGCCGGAACACCACTTCGGCCCGAACATCCCTCTTCGGCCCGAACTCTTCAATATCCAAGATTGTGTGACAAAAGGTGCTATACTAAAACATTCATAACTTTCAGCTCGGGTGTCTGTTTCACGCCCACGAGTAACCAAAATAGCTGGTTCGTTCGTCACTGCCAAGAACAAGTTCGGCCCGAACTCTTCACTGTTCCCGGCCCGAACTTCATTTTCGGCCCGAACTTCGACCTCGTCCCGAACTTCAACCTCGGCCCGAACATCATCCTCGGCCTGAACACCGAACTTCGGCCCGAACACCACTTCGGCCCGAACACCACTTCGGCCCGAACATCCCACTTCGGCCCGAACACCACTTCGGCCCGAACATCCCTCTTCGGCCCGAACTCTTCAATATCCAAGATTGTGTGACAAAAGGTGCTATACTAAAACATTCATAACTTTCAGCTCGGGTGTCCGTTTCACGCCCACGAGTAACCAAAATAGCTGGTTCGTTCGTCACTGCCAAGAACAAGTTCGGCACGAACTCTTCACTGTTCCCGGCCCGAACTTCATTTTCGGCCCGAACTTCAACCTCGGCCAGAACTTCAACCTCGGCCCGAACTCCGACCTCGGCCCGAACTTCAACCTCGGCCCGAACATCATCCTCGGCCCGAACACCGAACTTCGGCCCGAACACCACTTCGGCCCGAACATCCCACTTCGGCCCGAACACCACTTCGGCCCCAACATCCCTCTTCGGCCCGATCTCTTCAATATCCAAGATTGTGTGACAAAAGGTGCTATACTAAAAAATTCATAATTTTCAGCTCGGGTGTCCGTTTCACGCCCACGAGTAACCAAAATAGCTGGTTCGTTCGTCACTACCAAGAACAAGTTCGGCCCGAACTCTTCACTGTTCTCGGCCCGAACTTCATTTTCGGCCCGAACTTCAACCTCGGCCCGAACTTCAACCTCGGCCCGAACTCCGACCTCGGCCCGAACTTCAACCTCGGTCCGAACATCATCCTCGGCCCGAACACCGAACTTCGGCCCGAACAGCACTTCGGGCCGAACACCACTTCGACCCGAACATCCCACTTCGGCCTGAACACCACTTCGGCCCGAACATCCCTCTTCGGCCCGAACTCTTCAATATCCAAGATTGTGTGACAAAAGGTGCTATACTAAAACATTCATAACTTTCAGCTCGGGTGTCCGTTTCACGCCCACGAGTAACCAAAATAGCTGGTTCGTTCGTCACTGCCAAGAACAAGTTCGGCCCGAACTCTTCACTGTTCCCGGCCCGAACTTCAACCTCGGCCCGAACTCCGACCTCGGCCCGAACTTCAACCTCGGCCCGAACATCATCCTCGGCCCGAACACCGAACTTCGGCCCGAACACCACTTCGGCCCGAACACCACTTCGGCCCGAACATCCCACTTCGGCCCGAACACCACTTCGGCCCGAACATCCCTCTTCGGCCCGAACTCTTCAATATCCAAGATTGTGTGACAAAAGGTGCTATACTAAAACATTCATAACTTTCAGCTCGGGTGTCCGTTTCACGCCCACGAGTAACCAAAATAGTTGGTTCGTTCTTCACTGCCAAGAACAAGTTCGGCCCGAACTCTTCACTGTTCCCGGCCGAACTTCATTTTCGGCCCGAACTTCAACCTCGGCCCGAACTCCGACCTCGGCCCGAACTTCAACCTCGGCCCGAACATCATCCTCGGCCCGAACACCACTTCGGCCCGAACACCACTTCGGCCCGAACATCCCACTTCGGCCCGAACACCACTTCAGCCCGAACATCCCTCTTCGGCCCGAACTCTTCAATATCGAAGATTGTGTGACAAAATGTGCTATAATAAAATATTCATAACTTTCAGCTCGGGTGTCCGTTTCACGCCCACGAGTAACCACAATAGCTGGTTCGTTCGTCACTACCAAAAACAAGTTCGGCCCGAACTCTTCACTGTTCCCGGCCCGAACTTCATTTTCAGCCCGAACTTCAACCTCGGCCCGAACTCTGACCTCGGCCCGAACTTCAACCTCGGCCCGAACATCATCCTCGGCCCGAACATCCCACTTCGGCCCGAACACCACTTCAGCCCGAACATCCCTCTTCGACCCGAACTCTTCAATATCCAAGATTGTGTGACAAAAGGTGCTATACTAAAACATTCATAACTTTCAGCTCGGGTGTCCGTTTCACGCCCACGAGTAACCAAAATAGCTGGTTCGTTCGTCACTGCCAAGAACAAGTTCGACCCGAACTCTTCACTGTTCCCGGCCCGAACTTCAACCTCGGCCCAAACTCCGACCTCGGCCCGAACTTCATTTTCGGCCCGAACTTCTACCTCGGCCAGAACTTCAACCTCGGCCCGAACTCCGACCTCGGCCCGAACTTCAACCTCGGCCCGAACATCATCCTCGGCCCGAACACCGAACTTCGGCCCGAACACCACTTCGGCCCGAACATCCCACTTCGGCCCGAACACCACTTCGGCCCCAACATCCCTCTTCGGCCCGATCTCTTCAATATCCAAGATTGTGTGACAAAAGGTGCTATACTAAAACATTCATAATTTTCAGCTCGGGTGTCCGTTTCACGCCCACGAGTAACCAAAATAGCTGGTTCGTTCGTCACTACCAAGAACAAGTTCGGCCCGAACTCTTCACTGTTCTCGGCCCGAACTTCATTTTCGGCCCGAACTTCAACCTCGGCCCGAACTTCAACCTCGGCCCGAACTTCAACCTCGGCCCGAACTCCGACCTCGGCCCGAACTTCAACCTCGGCCCGAACATCATCCTCGGCCCGAACACCGAACTTCGGCCCGAACACCACTTCGGCCCGAACACCACTTCGACCCGAACATCCCACTTCGGCCTGAACACCACTTCGGCCCGAACATCCCTCTTCGGCCCGAACTCTTCAATATCCAAGATTGTGTGACAAAAGGTGCTATACTAAAACATTCATAACTTTCAGCTCGGGTGTCCGTTTCACGCCCACGAGTAACCAAAATAGCTGGTTCGTTCGTCACTGCCAAGAACAAGTTCGGCCCGAACTCTTCACTGTTCCCGGCCCGAACTTCAACCTCGGCCCGAACTCCGACCTCGGCCCGAACTTCAACCTCGGCCCGAACATCATCCTCGGCCCGAACACCGAACTTCGGCCCGAACACCACTTCGGCCCGAACACCACTTCGACCCGAACATCCCACTTCGGCCTGAACACCACTTCGGCCCGAACATCCCTCTTCGGCCCGAACTCTTCAATATCCAAGATTGTGTGACAAAAAGGTGCTATACTAAAACATTCATAACTTTCAGCTTGGGTGTCCGTTTCACGCCCACGAGTAACCAAAATAGCTGGTTCGTTCGTCACTGCCAAGAACAAGTTCGACCCGAACTCTTCACTGTTCCCGGCCCGAACTTCATTTTCGGCCCGAACTTCTACCTCGGCCAGAACTTCAACCTCGGCCCGAACTCCGACCTCGGCCCGAACTTCAACCTCGGCCCGAACATCATCCTCGGCCCGAACACCGAACTTCGGCCCGAACACCACTTCGGCCCGAACATCCCACTTCGGCCCGAACACCACTTCGGCCCCAACATCCCTCTTCGGCCCGATCTCTTCAATATCCAAGATTGTGTGACAAAAGGTGCTATACTAAAACATTCATAATTTTCAGCTCGGGTGTCCGTTTCACGCCCACGAGTAACCAAAATAGCTGGTTCGTTCGTCACTACCAAGAACAAGTTCGGCCCGAACTCTTCACTGTTCTCGGCCCGAACTTCATTTTCGGCCCGAACTTCAACCTCGGCCCGAACTTCAACCTCGGCCCGAACTTCAACCTCGGCCCGAACTCCGACCTCGGCCCGAACTTCAACCTCGGCCCGAACATCATCCTCGGCCCGAACACCGAACTTCGGCCCGAACACCACTTCGGCCCGAACACCACTTCGACCCGAACATCCCACTTCGGCCTGAACACCACTTCGGCCCGAACATCCCTCTTCGGCCCGAACTCTTCAATATCCAAGATTGTGTGACAAAAGGTGCTATACTAAAACATTCATAACTTTCAGCTCGGGTGTCCGTTTCACGCCCACGAGTAACCAAAATAGCTGGTTCGTTCGTCACTGCCAAGAACAAGTTCGACCCGAACTCTTCACTGTTCCCGGCCCGAACTTCATTTTCGGCCCGAACTTCTACCTCGGCCAGAACTTCAACCTCGGCCCGAACTCCGACCTCGGCCCGAACTTCAACCTCGGCCCGAACATCATCCTCGGCCCGAACACCGAACTTCGGCCCGAACACCACTTCGGCCCGAACATCCCACTTCGGCCCGAACACCACTTCGGCCCGAACACCACTTCGGCCCCAACATCCCTCTTCGGCCCGATCTCTTCAATATCCAAGATTGTGTGACAAAAGGTGCTATACTAAAACATTCATAATTTTCAGCTCGGGTGTCCGTTTCACGCCCACGAGTAACCAAAATAGCTGGTTCGTTCGTCACTACCAAGAACAAGTTCGGCCCGAACTCTTCACTGTTCTCGGCCCGAACTTCATTTTCGGCCCGAACTTCAACCTCGGCCCGAACTTCAACCTCGGCCCGAACTTCAACCTCGGCCCGAACTCCGACCTCGGCCCGAACTTCAACCTCGGCCCGAACATCATCCTCGGCCCGAACACCGAACTTCGGCCCGAACACCACTTCGGCCCGAACACCACTTCGACCCGAACATCCCACTTCGGCCTGAACACCACTTCGGCCCGAACATCCCTCTTCGGCCCGAACTCTTCAATATCCAAGATTGTGTGACAAAAGGTGCTATACTAAAACATTCATAACTTTCAGCTCGGGTGTCCGTTTCACGCCCACGAGTAACCAAAATAGCTGGTTCGTTCGTCACTGCCAAGAACAAGTTCGGCCCGAACTCTTCACTGTTCCCGGCCCGAACTTCAACCTCGGCCCGAACTCCGACCTCGGCCCGAACTTCAACCTCGGCCCGAACATCATCCTCGGCCCGAACACCGAACTTCGCCCGAACACCACTTCGGCCCGAACACCACTTCGGCCCGAACATCCCACTTCGGCCCGAACACCACTTCGGCCCGAACATCCCTCTTCGGCCCGAACTCTTCAATATCCAAGATTGTGTGACAAAAGGTGCTATACTAAAACATTCATAACTTTCAGCTCGGGTGTCCGTTTCACGCCCACGAGTAACCAAAATAGCTGGTTCGTTCGTCACTGCCAAGAACAAGTTCGACCCGAACTCTTCACTGTTCCCGGCCCGAACTTCATTTTCGGCCCGAACTTCTACCTCGGCCAGAACTTCAACCTCGGCCCGAACTCCGACCTCGGCCCGAACTTCAACCTCGGCCCGAACATCATCCTCGGCCCGAACACCGAACTTCGGCCCGAACACCACTTCGGCCCGAACATCCCACTTCGGCCCGAACACCACTTCGGCCCCAACATCCCTCTTCGGCCCGATCTCTTCAATATCCAAGATTGTGTGACAAAAGGTGCTATACTAAAACATTCATAACTTTCAGCTCGGGTGTCCGTTTCACGCCCACGAGTAACCAAAATAGCTGGTTCGTTCTTCACTGCCAAGAACAAGTTCGGCCCGAACTCTTCACTGTTCCCGGCCGAACTTCATTTTCGGCCCGAACTTCAACCTCGGCCCGAATTCCGACCTCGGCCCGAACTTCAACCTCGGCCCGAACATCATCCTCGGCCCGAACACCGAACTTCGGCCCGAACACCACTTCGGCCCGAACACCACTTCGGCCCGAACACCACTTCGGCCCGAACATCCCACTTCGGCCCGAACACCACTTCAGCCCGAACATCCCTCTTCGGCCCGAACTCTTCAATATCGAAGATTGTGTGACAAAATGTGCTATACTAAAATATTCATAACTTTCAGCTCGGGTGTCCGTTTCACGCCCACGAGTAACCACAATAGCTGGTTCGTTCGTCACTACCAAAAACAAGTTCGGCCCGAACTCTTCACTGTTCCCGGCCCGAACTTCATTTTCGGCCCGAACTTCAACCTCGGCCCGAACTCTGACCTCGGCCCGAACTTCAACCTCGGCCCGAACATCATCCTCGGCCCGAACATCCCACTTTGGCCCGAACACCACTTCAGCCCGAACATCCCTCTTCGACCCGAACTCTTCAATATCCAAGATTGTGTGACAAAAGGTGCTATACTAAAACATTCATAACTTTCAGCTCGGGTGTCCGTTTCACGCCCACGAGAAACCAAAATAGCTGGTTCGTTCGTCACTGCCAAGACCAAGTTCGGCCCAAACTCTTCACTGTTCCCGGCCCGAACTTCAATTTCGGCCCGAACTTCAACCTCGGCCAGAACTTCAACCTCGGCCCGAACTCCGACCTCGGCCCGAACTTCAACCTCGTCCCGAACATCATCCTCGGCCCGAACACCGAACTTCGGCCCGAACACCACTTCGGCCCGAACACCACTTCGGCCCGAACATCCCACTTCGGCCGGAACACCACTTCGGCGCGAACATCCCTCTTCGGCCCGAACTCTTCAATATCCAAGATTGTGTGACAAAAGGTGCTATACTAAAACATTCATAACTTTCAGCTCGGGGGTCCGTTTCACGCCCACGAGTAACCAAAATAGCTGGTTCGTTCGTCACTGCCAAGAACAAGTTAGGCCCGAACTCTTCACTGTTCTCGGCCCGAACTTCAACCTCGGCCCGAACTCCGACCTCGGCCCGAACTTCAACCTCGGCCCGAACATCATCCTCGGCCCGAACACCGAACTTCGGCCCGAACACCACTTCGGCCCGTACACCACTTCGGCCCGAACATCCCACTTCGGCCCGAACACCACTTCGGCCCGAACATCCCTCTTCGGCCCGAACTCTTCAATATCCAAGATTGTGTGACAAAAGGTGCTATACTGACCTCGGCCCGAAATTCAACCTCGGCCCGAACATCATCCTCGGCCCGAACACCGAACTTCGGCCCGAACACCACTTCGGCCCGAACATCCCACTTCGGCCCGAACACCACTTCATCCCGAACATCCCTCTTCGGCCCGAACTCTTCAATATCCAAGATTGTGTGACAAAAGGTGCTATACTAAAACATTCATAACTTTCAGCTCGGGTGTCCGTTTCACGCCCACGAGTAACCAAAATAGCTGGTTCGTTCTTCACTGCCAAGAACAAGTTCGGCCCGAACTCTTCACTGTTCCCGGCCGAACTTCATTATCGGCCCGAACTTCAACCTCGGCCCGAACTCCGACCTCGGCCCGAACTTCAACCTCGGCCCGAACTTCAACCTCGGCCCGCACATCATCCTCGGCCCGAACACCGAACTTCGGCCCGAACACCACTTCGGCCCGAACACCACTTCGGCCCGAACATCCCACTACGGCCCGAACACCACTTCAGCCCGAACATCCCTCTTCGGCCCGAACTCTTCAATATCCAAGATTGTGTGACAAAATGTGCTATACTAAAACATTCATAACTTTCAGCTCGGGTGTCCGTTTCACGCCCACGAGTAACCACAATAGCTGGTTCGTTCGTCACTACCAAAAAAAAGTTCGGCCCGAACTCTTCACTGTTCCCGGCCCGAACTTCATTTTCGGCCCGAACTTCAACCTCGGCCCGAACTCCGACCTCGGCCCGAACTTCAACCTCGGCCCGAACATCATCCTCGGCCCGAACATTCCACTTCGGCCCGAACACCACTTCAGCCCGAACATCCCTCTTCGGCCCGAACTCTTCAATATCCAAGATTGTGTGACAAAAGGTGCAATACTAAAACATTCATAACTTTCAGCTCGGGTGTCCGTTTCACGCCCACGAGTAACCAAAATAGCTGGTTCGTTCGTCACTGCCAAGAAAAAGTTCGGCCCGAACTCTTCACTGTTCCCGGCCCGAACTTCATTTTCGGCCCGAACTTCAACCTCGGCCAGAACTTCAACCTCGGCCCGAACTCCGACCTCGGCCCGAACTTCAACCTCGTCCCGAACATCATCCTCGGCCCGAACACCGAACTTCGGCCCGAACACCACTTCGGCCCGAACACCACTTCGGCCCGAACATCCCACTTCGGCCGGAACACCACTTCGGCGCGAACATCCCTCTTCGGCCCGAACTCTTCAATATCCAAGATTGTGTGACAAAAGGTGCTATACTAAAACATTCATAACTTTCAGCTCGGGTGTCCGTTTCACGCCCACGAGTAACCAAAATAGCTGGTTCGTTCGTCACTGCCAAGAACAAGTTAGGCCCGAACTCTTCACTGTTCTCGGCCCGAACTTCAACCTCGGCCCGAACTCCGACCTCGGCCCGAACTTCAACCTCGGCCCGAACATCATCCTCGGCCCGAACACCGAACTTCGGCCCGAACACCACTTCGGCCCGTACACCACTTCGGCCCGAACATCCCACTTCGGCCCGAACACCACTTCGGCCCGAACATCCCTCTTCGGCCCGAACTCTTCAATATCCAAGATTGTGTGACAAAAGGTGCTATACTAAAACATTCATAACTTTCAGCTCGGGTGTCCATTTCACGCCCACGAGTAACCAAAATAGCTGGTTCGTTCGTCACTGCCAAGAACAAGTTCGGCCCGAATTCTTCACTGTTCCCGGCCCGAACTTCAACCTCGGCCCGAACTCCGACCTCGGCCCGAAATTCAACCTCGGCCCGAACATCATCCTCGGCCCGAACACCGAACTTCGGCCCGAACACCACTTCGGCCCGAACACCACTTCGGCCCGAACATCCCACTTCGGCCCGAACACCACTTCATCCCGAACATCCCTCTTCGGCCCGAACTCTTCAATATCCAAGATTGTGTGACAAAAGGTGCTATACTAAAACATTCATAACTTTCAGCTCGGGTGTCCGTTTCACGCCCACGAGTAACCAAAATAGCTGGTTCGTTCTTCACTGCCAAGAACAAGTTCGGCCCGAACTCTTCACTGTTCCCGGCCGAACTTCATTTTCGGCCCGAACTTCAACCTCGGCCCGAACTTCAACCTCGGCCCGAACTCCGACCTCGGCCCGAACTTCAACCTCGGCCCGCACATCATCCTCGGCCCGAACACCGAACTTCGGCCCGAACACCACTTCGGCCCGAACACCACTTCGGCCCGAACATCCCACTTCGGCCCGAACACCACTTCAGCCCGAACATCCCTCTTCGGCCCGAACTCTTCAATATCCAAGATTGTGTGACAAAATGTGCTATACTAAAACATTCATAACTTTCAGCTCGGGTGTCCGTTTCACGCCCACGAGTAACCACAATAGCTGGTTCGTTCGTCACTACCAAAAAAAAGTTCGGCCCGAACTCTTCACTGTTCCCGGCCCGAACTTCATTTTCGGCCCGAACTTCAACCTCGGCCCGAACTCCGACCTCGGCCCGAACTTCAACCTCGGCCCGAACATCATCCTCGGCCCGAACATTCCACTTCGGCCCGAACACCACTTCAGCCCGAACATCCCTCTTCGGCCCGAACTCTTCAATATCCAAGATTGTGTGACAAAAGGTGCTATACTAAAACATTCATAACTTTCAGCTCGGGTGTCCGTTTCACGCCCACGAGTAACCAAAATAGCTGGTTCGTTCGTTACTGCCAAGAAAAAGTTCGGCCCGAACTCTTCACTGTTCCCGGCCCGAACTTCATTTTCGGCCCGAACTTCAACCTCGGCCCGAACTTCAACCTCGGCCCGAACTCCGACCTCGGCCCGAACTTCAACCTCGGCCCGAACATCATCCTCGGCCCGAACACCGAACTTCGGCCCGAACACCACTTCGGCCCGAACACCACTTCGGCCCGAACACCACTTCGGCCCGAACACCACTTCGGCCCGAACATCCCACTTCGGCCCGAACACCACTTCGGCCCGAACATCCCTCTTCGGCCCGAACTCTTCAATATCCAAGATTGTGTGACAAAAGGTGCTATACTAAAACATTCATAACTTTCAGCTCGGGTGTCCGTTTCACGCCCACGAGTAACCAAAATAGCTGGTTCGTTCGTCACTGCCAAGAACAAGTTCGGCCCGAACTCTTCACTGTTCCCGGCCCGAACTTCAACCTCGGCCCGAACTCCGACCTCGGCCCGAAATTCAACCTCGGCCCGAACATCATCCTCGGCCCGAACACCGAACTTCGGCCCGAACACCACTTCGGCCCGAACACCACTTCGGCCCGAACATCCCACTTCGGCCCGAACACCACTTCGGCCCGAACATCCCTCTTCGGCCCGAACTCTTCAATATCCAAGATTGTGTGACAAAAGGTGTTATACTAAAAAATTCATAACTTTCAGCTCGGGTGTCCGTTTCACGCCCACGAGTAACCAAAATAGCTGGTTCGTTCTTCACTGCCAAGAACAAGTTCGGCCCGAACTCTTCACTGTTCCCGGCCGAACTTCATTTTCGGCCCGAACTTCAACCTCGGCCCGAACTTCAACCTCGGCCCGAACTCCGACCTCGGCCCGAACTTCAACCTCGGCCCGCACATCATCCTCGGCCCGAACACCGAACTTCGGCCCGAACACCACTTCGGCCCGAACACCACTTCGGCCCGAACATCCCACTTCGGCCCGAACACCACTTCAGCCCGAACATCCCTCTTCGGCCCGAACTCTTCAATATCCAAGATTGTGTGACAAAATGTGCTATACTAAAACATTCATAACTTTCAGCTCGGGTGTCCGTTTCACGCCCACGAGTAACCACAATAGCTGGTTCGTTCGTCACTACCAAAAAAAAGTTCGGCCCGAACTCTTCACTGTTCCCGGCCCGAACTTCATTTTCGGCCCGAACTTCAACCTCGGCCCGAACTCCGACCTCGGCCCGAACTTCAACCTCGGCCCGAACATCATCCTCGGCCCGAACATTCCACTTCGGCCCGAACACCACTTCAGCCCGAACATCCCTCTTCGGCCCGAACTCTTCAATATCCAAGATTGTGTGACAAAAGGTGCTATACTAAAACATTCATAACTTTCAGCTCGGGTGTCCGTTTCACGCCCACGAGTAACCAAAATAGCTGGTTCGTTCGTTACTGCCAAGAAAAAGTTCGGCCCGAACTCTTCACTGTTCCCGGCCCGAACTTCATTTTCGGCCCGAACTTCAACCTCGGCCCGAACTTCAACCTCGGCCCGAACTCCGACCTCGGCCCGAACTTCAACCTCGGCCCGAACATCATCCTCGGCCCGAACACCGAACTTCGGCCCGAACACCACTTCGGCCCGAACACCACTTCGGCCCGAACACCACTTCGGCCCGAACACCACTTCGGCCCGAACATCCCACTTCGGCCCGAACACCACTTCGGCCCGAACATCCCTCTTCGGCCCGAACTCTTCAATATCCAAGATTGTGTGACAAAAGGTGCTATACTAAAACATTCATAACTTTCAGCTCGGGTGTCCGTTTCACGCCCACGAGTAACCAAAATAGCTGGTTCGTTCGTCACTGCCAAGAACAAGTTCGGCCCGAACTCTTCACTGTTCCCGGCCCGAACTTCAACCTCGGCCCGAACTCCGACCTCGGCCCGAAATTCAACCTCGGCCCGAACATCATCCTCGGCCCGAACACCGAACTTCGGCCCGAACACCACTTCGGCCCGAACACCACTTCGGCCCGAACATCCCACTTCGGCCCGAACACCACTTCGGCCCGAACATCCCTCTTCGGCCCGAACTCTTCAATATCCAAGATTGTGTGACAAAAGGTGTTATACTAAAAAATTCATAACTTTCAGCTCGGGTGTCCGTTTCACGCCCACGAGTAACCAAAATAGCTGGTTCGTTCTTCACTGCCAAGAACAAGTTCGGCCCGAACTCTTCACTGTTCCCGGCCGAACTTCATTTTCGGCCCGAACTTCAACCTCGGCCCGAACTTCAACCTCGGCCCGAACTCCGACCTCGGCCCGAACTTCAACCTCGGCCCGAACATCATCCTCGGCCCGAACACCGAACTTCGGCGCGAACACCACTTCGGCCCGAACACCACTTCGGCCCGAACATCCCACTTCGGCCCGAACACCACTTCAGCCCAAACATCCCTCTTCGGCCCGAACTCTTCAATATCCAAGATTGTGTGACAAAATGTGCTATACTAAAACATTCATAACTTTCAGCTCGGGTGTCCGTTTCACGCCCACGAGTAACCAAAATAGCTGGTTCGTTTGTCACTGCCAAGAACAAGTTCGGCCCGAACTCTTCACTGTTCCCGGCCCGAACTTCATTTTCGGCCCGAACTTCAACCTCGGCCCGAACTCCGACCTCGGCCCGAACTTCAACCTCGGCCCGAATATCATCCTCGTCCCGAACACCACTTCAGCCCGAACATCCCTCTTCGGCCCGAACTCTTCAATATCCAAGATTGTGTGACAAAAGGTGCTATACTAAAACATTCATAACTTTCAGCTCGGGTGTCCGTTTCACGCCCACGAGTAACCAAAATAGCTGGTTCGTTCGTCACTGCCAAGAACAAGTTCGGCCCGAACTCTTCACTGTTCCCGGCCCGAACTTCATTTTCGGCCCGAACTTCAACCTCGGCCCGAACTTCAACCTCGGCCCGATCTCCGACCTCGGCCCGAACTTCAACCTCGGCCCGAACATCATCCTCGGCACGAACACCGAACTTCGGCCCGAACACCACTTCGGCCCGAACATCCCACTTCGGCTCGAACATCCCACTTCGGCCCGAACACCACTTCGGCCCGAACATCCCTCTTCGGCCCGATCTCTTCAATATCCAAGATTGTGTGACAAAAGGTGCTATACTAAAACATTCATAACTTTCAGCTCGGGTGTCCGTTTCACGCCCACGAGTAACCAAAATAGCTGGTTCGTTCGTCACTGCCAAGAACAAGTTCGGCCCGAACTCTTCACTGTTCCCGGCCCGAACTTCAACCTCGGCCCGAACTCCGACCTCGGCCCGAACTTCAACCTCGGCCTGAACATCATCCTCGGCCTGAACACCGAACTTCGGCCCGAACACCACTTCGGCCCGAACATCCCACTTCGGCCCGAACACCACTTCGGCCCGAACATCCCTCTTCGGCCCGAACTCTTCAATATCCAAGATTGTGTGACAAAAGGTGCTATACTAAAACATTCATAACTTTCAGCTCGGGTGTCCGTTTCACGCCCACGAGTAACCAAAATAGATGGTTCGTTCTTCACTGCCAAGAACAATTTTGGCCCGAACTCTTCACTGTTCCCGACCGAACTTCATTTTCGGCCCGAACTTCAACCTCGGCCCGAACTTCAACCTCGGCCCGAACTCCGACCTCGGCCCGAACTTCAACCTCGGCCCGAACATCATCCTCGGCCCGAACACCGAACTTCGTCCCGAACACCACTTCGGACCGAACACCATTTCGGCCCGAACATCCCACTTCAGCCCGAACACCACTTCAGCCCGAACATTCCTCTTCGGCCCGAACTCTTCAATATCCAAGATTGCGTGACAAAAGGTGCTATACTAAAACATTCATAACTTTCAGCTCGGGTGTCCGTTTCGCGACCACGAGTAACCAAAATAGCTGGTTCGTTCGTCACTACCAAGAACAAGTTCGGCCCGAACTCTTCACTGTTCCCGGCCCGAACTTCATTTTCGGCCCGAACTTCAACCTCGGCCCGAACTTCAACCTCGGCCCGAACTCCGACCTCGGCCCGAACTTCAACCTCGGCCCGAACATCATCCTCGGCCCGAACACCACTTCAGCCCGAACATCCCTCTTCGGCCCGAACATCCCTCTTCGGCCCGAACATCCCACTTCAGCCCGAACATCCCTCTTCATTTTCGTTCGTCACTACCAAAAACAAGTTCGGCCCGAACTCTTCACTGTTCCCGGCCCGAACTTCATTTTCGGCCCGAACTTCAACCTCGGCCCGAACTCCGACCTCGGCCCGAACTTCAACCTCGGCCCGAATATCATCCTCGTCCCGAACACCACTTCAGCCCGAACATCCCTCTTCGGCCCGAACTCTTCAATATCCAAGATTGTGTGACAAAAGGTGCTATACTAAAACATTCATAACTTTCAGCTCGGGTGTCCGTTTCACGCCCACGAGTAACCAAAATAGCTGGTTCGTTCGTCACTGCCAAGAACAAGTTCGGCCCGAACTCTTCACTGTTCCCGGCCCGAACTTCATTTTCGGCCCGAACTTCAACCTCGGCCCGAACTTCAACCTCGGCCCGAACTCCGACCTCGGCCCGAACTTCAACCTCGGCCCGATCATCATCCTCGGCCCGAACACCGAACTTCGGCCCGAACACCACTTCGGCCCGAACACCACTTCGACCCGAACATCCCACTTCGGCCTGAACACCACTTCGGCCCGAACATCCCTCTTCGGCCCGAACTCTTCAATATCCAAGATTGTGTGACAAAAGGTGCTATAATAAAACATTCATAACTTTCAGCTCGGGTGTCCGTTTCACGCCCACGAGTAACCAAAATAGCTGGTTCGTTCGTCACTGCCAAGAACAAGTTCGGCCCGAACTCTTCACTGTTCCCGGCCCGAACTTCAACCTCGGCCCGAACTCCGACCTCGGCCCGAACTTCAACCTCGGCCCGAACATCATCCTCGGCCCGAACACCGAACTTCGGCCCGAACACCACTTCGGCCCGAACACCACTTCGGCCCGAACATCCCACTTCGGCCCGAACACCACTTCGGCCCGAACATCCCTCTTCGGCCCGAACTCTTCAATATCCAAGATTGTGTGACAAAAGGTGATATACTAAAACATTCATAACTTTCAGCTCGGGTGTCCGTTTCACGCCCACGAGTAACCAAAATAGCTGGTTCGTTCTTCACTGCCAAGAACAAGTTCGGCCCGAACTCTTCACTGTTCCCGGCCGAACTTCATTTTCGGCCCGAACTTCAACCTCGGCCCGAACTCCGACCTCGGCCCGAACTTCAACCTCGGCCCGAACATCATCCTCGGCCCGAACACCGAACTTCGGCCCGAACACCACTTCGGCCCGAACACCACTTCGGCCCGAACACCACTTCGGCCCGAACATCCCACTTCGGCCCGAACACCACTTCAGCCCGAACATCCCTCTTCGGCCCGAACTCTTCAATATCGAAGATTGTGTGACAAAATGTGCTATACTAAAATATTCATAACTTTCAACTCGGGTGTCCGTTTCACGCCCACGAGTAACCACAATAGCTGGTTCGTTCGTCACTACCAAAAACAAGTTCGGCCCGAACTCTTCACTGTTCCCGGCCGAACTTCATTTTCGGCCCGAACTTCAACCTCGGCCCGAACTCCGACCTCGGCCCGAACTTCAACCTCGGCCCGAACATCATCCTCGGCCCGAACACCGAACTTCGGCCCGAACACCACTTCGGCCCGAACACCACTTCGGCCCGAACACCACTTCGGCCCGAACATCCCACTTCGGCCCGAACACCACTTTAGCCCGAACATCCCTCTTCGGCCCGAACTCTTCAATATCGAAGATTGTGTGACAAAATGTGCTATACTAAAATATTCATAACTTTCAACTCGGGTGTCCGTTTCACGCCCACGAGTAACCACAATAGCTGGTTCGTTCGTCACTACCAAAAACAAGTTCGGCCCGAACTCTTCACTGTTCCCGGCCCGAACTTCATTTTCGGCCCGAACTTCAACCTCGGCCCGAACTCTGACCTCGGCCCGAACTTCAACCTCGGCCCGAACATCATCCTCGGCCCGAACATCCCACTTTGGCCCGAACACCACTTCAGCCCGAACATCCCTCTTCGACCCGAACTCTTCAATATCCAAGATTGTGTGACAAAAGGTGCTATACTAAAACATTCATAACTTTCAGCTCGGGTGTCCGTTTCACGCCCACGAGTAACCAAAATAGTTGGTTCGTTCGTCACTGCCAAGACCAAGTTCGGCCCAAACTCTTCACTGTTCCCGGCCCGAACTTCATTTTCGGCCCGAACTTCAACCTCGGCCAGAACTTCAACCTCGACCCGAACTCCGACCTCGGCCCGAACTTCACCCTCGTCCCGAACATCATCCTCGGCCCGAACACCGAACTTCGGCCCGAACACCACTTCGGCCCGAACACCACTTCGGCCCGAACATCCCACTTCGGCCGGAACACCACTTCGGCGCGAACATCCCTCTTCGGCCCGAACTCTTCAATATCCAAGATTGTGTGACAAAAGGTGCTATACTAAAACATTCATAACTTTCAGATCGGGTGTCCGTTTCACGCCCACGAGTAACCAAAATAGCTGGTTCGTTCGTCACTGCCAAGAACAAGTTAGGCCCGAACTCTTCACTGTTCTCGGCCCGAACTTCAACCTCGGCCCGAACTCCGACCTCGGCCCGAACTTCAACCTCGGCCCGAACATCATCCTCGGCCCGAACACCGAACTTCGGCCCGAACACCACTTCGGCCCGTACACCACTTCGGCCCGAACATCCCACTTCGGCCCGAACACCACTTCGGCCCGAACATCCCTCTTCGGCCCGAACTCTTCAATATCCAAGATTGTGTGACAAAAGGTGCTATACTAAAACATTCATAACTTTCAGCTCGGGTGTCCATTTCACGCCCACGAGTAACCAAAATAGCTGGTTCGTTCGTCACTGCCAAGAACAAGTTCGGCCCGAACTCTTCACTGTTCTCGGCCCGAACTTCAACCTCGGCCCGAACTCCGACCTCGGCCCGAACTTCAACCTCGGCCCGAACATCATCCTCGGCCCGAACACCGAACTTCGGCCCGAACACCACTTCGGCCCGAACACCACTTCGGCCCGAACATCCCACTTCGGCCCGAACACCACTTCATCCCGAACATCCCTCTTCGGCCCGAACTCTTCAATATCCAAGATTGAGTGACAAAAGGTGCTATACTAAAACATTCATAACTTTCAGCTCGGGTGTCCGTTTCACGCCCACGAGTAACCAAAATAGCTGGTTCGTTCTTCACTGCCAAGAACAAGTTCGGCCCGAACTCTTCACTGTTCCCGGCCGAACTTCATTTTCGGCCCGAACTTCAACCTCGGCCCGAACTTCAACCTCGGCCCGAACTCCGACCTCGGCCCGAACTTCAACCTCGGCCCGCACATCATCCTCGGCCCGAACACCGAACTTCGGCCCGAACACCACTTCGGCCCGAACACCACTTCGGCCCGAACATCCCACTTCGGCCCGAACACCACTTCAGCCCGAACATCCCTCTTCGGCCCGAACTCTTCAATATCCAAGATTGTGTGACAAAATGTGCTATACTAAAACATTCATAACTTTCAGCTCGGGTGTCCGTTTCACGCCCACGAGTAACCACAATAGCTGGTTCGTTCGTCACTACCAAAAACAAGTTCGGCCCGAACTCTTCACTGTTCCCGGCCCGAACTTCATTTTCGGCCCGAACTTCAACCTCGGCCCGAACTTCAACCTCGGCCCGAACATCATCCTCGGCCCGAACATCCCACTTCGGCCCGAACACCACTTCAGCCCGAACATCCCTCTTCGGCCCGAACTCTTCAATATCCAAGATTGTGTGACAAAAGGTGCTATACTAAAACATTCATAACTTTCAGCTCGGGTGTCCGTTTCACGCCCACGAGTAACCAAAATAGCTGGTTCGTTCGTCACTGCCAAGAAAAAGTTCGGCCCGAACTCTTCACTGTTCCCGGCCCGAACTTCATTTTCGGCCCGAACTTCAACCTCGGCCCGAACTTCAACCTCGGCCCGAACTCCGACCTCGGCCCGAACTTCAACCTCGGCCCGAACATCATCCTCGGCCCAAACACCGAACTTCGGCCCGAACACCACTTCGGCCCGAACACCACTTCGGCCCGAACACCACTTCGGCCCGAACATCCCACTTCGGCCCGAACACCACTTCGGCCCGAACATCCCTCTTCGGCCCGAACTCTTCAATATCCAAGATTGTGTGACAAAAGGTGCTATACTAAAACATTCATAACTTTCAGCTCGGGTGTCCGTTTCACGCCCACGAGTAACCAAAATAGCTGGTTCGTTCGTCACTGCCAAGAACAAGTTCGGCCCGAACTCTTCACTGTTCCCGGCCCGAACTTCAACCTCGGCCCGAACTCCGACCTCGGCCCGAAATTCAACCTCGGCCCGAACATCATCCTCGGCCCGAACACCGAACTTCGGCCCGAACACCACTTCGGCCCGAACACCACTTCGGCCCGAACATCCCACTTCGGCCCGAACACCACTTCGGCCCGAACATCCCTCTTCGGCCCGAACTCTTCAATATCCAAGATTGTGTGACAAAAGGTGCTATACTAAAAAATTCATAACTTTCAGCTCGGGTGTCCGTTTCACGCCCACGAGTAACCAAAATAGCTGGTTCGTTCTTCACTGCCAAGAACAAGTTCGGCCCGAACTCTTCACTGTTCCCGGCCGAACTTCATTTTCGGCCCGAACTTCAACCTCGGCCCGAACTTCAACCTCGGCCCGAACTCCGACCTCGGCCCGAACTTCAACCTCGGCCCGAACATCATCCTCGGCCCGAACACCGAACTTCGCCCCGAACACCACTTCGGCCCGAACACCACTTCGGCCCGAACATCCCACTTCGGCCCGAACACCACTTCAGCCCAAACATCCCTCTTCGGCCCGAACTCTTCAATATACAAGATTGTGTGACAAAATGTGCTATACTAAAACATTCATAACTTTCAGCTCGGGTGTCCGTTTCACGGCCACGAGTAACCACAATAGCTGGTTCGTTCGTCACTACAAAAAACAAGTTCGGCCCGAACTCTTCACTGTTCCCGGCCCGAACTTCATTTTCGGCCCGAACTTCAACCTCGGCCCGAACTCCGACCTCGGCCCGAACTTCAACCTCGGCCCGAATATCATCCTCGTCCCGAACACCACTTCAGCCCGAACATCCCTCTTCGGCCCGAACTCTTCAATATCCAAGATTGTGTGACAAAAGTTGCTATACTAAAACATTCATAACTTTCAGCTCGGGTGTCCGTTTCACGCCCACGAGTAACCAAAATAGCTGGTTCGTTCGTCACTGCCAAGAACAAGTTCGGCCCGAACTCTTCACTGTTCCCGGCCCGAACTTCATTTTCGGCCCGAACTTCAACCTCGGCCCGAACTTCAACCTCGGCCCGAACTCCGACCTCGGCCCGAACTTCAACCTCGGCCCGAACATCATCCTCGGCACGAACACCGAACTTCGGCCCGAACACCACTTCGGCCCGAACATCCCACTTCGGCTCGAACATCCCACTTCGGCCCGAACACCACTTCGGCCCGAACATCCCTCTTCGGCCCGATCTCTTCAATATCCAAGATTGTGTGACAAAAGGTGCTATACTAAAACATTCATAACTTTCAGCTCGGGTGTCCGTTTGACGCCCACGAGTAACCAAAATAGCTGGTTCGTTCGTCACTGCCAAGAACAAGTTCGGCCCGAACTCTTCACTGTTCCCGGCCCGAACTTCAACCTCGGCCCGAACTCCGACCTCGGCCCGAACTTCAACCTCGGCCCGAACATCATCCTCGGCCTGAACACCGAACTTCGGCCCGAACACCACTTCGGCCCGAACATCCCACTTCGGCCCGAACACCACTTCGGCCCGAACATCCCTCTTCGGCCCGAACTCTTCAATATCCAAGATTGTGTGACAAAAGGTGCTATACTAAAACATTCATAACTTTCAGCTTGGGTGTCCGTTTCACGCCCACGAGTAACCAAAATAGATGGTTCGTTCTTCACTGCCAAGAACAATTTTGGCCCGAACTCTTCACTGTTCCCGGCCGAACTTCATTTTCGGCCCGAACTTCAACCTCGGCCCGAACTTCAACCTCGGCCCGAACTCCGACCTCGGCCCGAACTTCAACCTCGGCCCGAACATCATCCTCGGCCCGAACACCGAACTTCGGCCCGAACACCACTTCGGACCGAACACCACTTCGGCCCGAACATCCCACTTCAGCCCGAACACCACTTCAGCCCGAACATTCCACTTCGGCCCGAACTCTTCAATATCCAAGATTGCGTGACAAAAGGTGTTATACTAAAACATTCATAACTTTCAGCTCGGGTGTCCGTTTCGCGACCACGAGTAACCAAAATAGCTGGTTCGTTCGTCACTACCAAGAACAAGTTCGGCCCGAACTCTTCACTGTTCCCGGCCCGAACTTCATTTTCGGCCCGAACTTCAACCTCGGCCCGAACTTCAACCTCGGCCCGAACTCCGACCTCGGCCCGAACTTCAACCTCGGCCCGAACATCATCCTCGGCCCGAACACCGAACTTTGGCCCGAACACCACTTCGGCCCGAACACCACTTCGGCCCGAACACCACTTCGGCCCGAACACCACTTCGGCCCGAACATCCCACTTCAGCCTGAACACCACTTCGGCCCGAACATCCCTCTTCGGCCCGAACTCTTCAATATCCAAGATTGTGTGACAAAAGGTGCTATACTAAAACATTCCCGGGTGTCCGTTTCACGCCCACGAGTAACAAAAATAGCTGGTTCGTTCGTCACTGCCAAGAACAAGTTCGGCCCGAACTCTTCACTGTTCCCTGCCCGAACTTCATTTTCGGCCCGAACTTCAACCTCGGCCAGAACTTCATCCTCGGCCCGAACTCCGATCTCGGCCCGAACTTCAACCTCGGCCCGAACATCATCCTCGGCCCGAACACCGAACTTCGGCCCGAACACCACTTCGGCCCGAACATCCCACTTCGGCCCGAACACACTTCTGCCCGAACATCCCTCTTCGGCCCGATCTCTTCAATATCCAAGATTGTGTGACAAAAGGTGCTATACTAAAACATTCATAACATTCAGCTCGGGTGTCCGTTTCACGCCCACGAGTAACCAAAATAGCTGGTTCGTTCGTCACTACCAAGAACAAGTTCGGCCCGAACTCTTCACTGTTCCCGGCCCGAACTTCATTTTCGGCCCGAACTTCAACCTCGGCCCGAACATCAACCTCGGCCCGAACTCCGACCTCGGCCCGAACTTCAACCTCGGCCCGAACATCATCCTCGGCCCGAACACCGAACTTCGGCCCGAACACCACTTCGGCCCGAACACCACTTCGGCCCGAACATCCCACTTCGGCCTGAACACCACTTCGACCCGAACATCCCTCTTCGGCCCGAACTCTTCAATATCCAAGATTGTGTGACAAAAGGTGCTATATTAAAACATTCATAACTTTCAGCTCGGGTGTCCGTTTCACGCCCACGAGTAACCAAAATAGCTGGTTCGTTCGTCACTGCCAAGAACAAGTTCGGCCCGAACTCTTCACTGTTCCCGGCCCGAACTTCATTTTCGGCCCGAACTTCAACCTCGGCCAGAACTTCAACCTCGGCCCGAACTCCGACCTCGGCCCGAACTTCAACCTCGGCCCGAACGTCATCCTCGGCCCGAACACCGAACTTCGGCCCGAACACCACTTCGGCCCGAACATGCCATTTCGGCCCGAACATCCCACTTCGGCCCGAACACCACTTCGGCCCGAACATCCCTCTTCGGCCCGAACTCTTCAATATCCAAGATTGTGTGACAAAAGGTGCTATACTAAAACATTCATAACTTTCAGCTCGGGTGTCCGTTTCACGCCCACGAGTAACCAAAATAGCTGGTTCGTTCTTCACTGCCAAGAACAATTTTGGCCCGAACACTTTACTGTTCCCGGCCGAACTTCATTTTCGGCCCGAACTTCAACCTCGGCCCGAACTTCAACCTCGGCCCGAACTCCGACCTCGGCCCGAACTTCAACCTCGGCCCGAACATCATCCTCGGCCCGAACACCGAACTTCGGCCCGAACACCACTTCGGCCCGAACATCCCACTTCGGCCCGAACACCACTTCAGCCCGAACATCCCTCTTCGGCCCGAACTCTTCAATATCCAAGATTGTGTGACAAAAGGTGCTATACTAAAACATTCATAACTTTCAGCTCGGGTGTCCGTTTCACGCCCACGAGTAACCAAAATAGTTGGTTCGTTCTTCACTGCCAAGAACAATTTTGGCCCGAACTCTTCACTGTTCCCGGCCGAACTTCATTTTCGGCCCGAACTTCAACCTCGGCCCGAACTCCGACCTCGGCCCGAACTTCAAACTCGGCCCGAACATCATCCTCGGCCCGAACACCGAACTTCAGCCCGAACACCACTTCGGTCCGAACACCACTTCGGCCCGAACATCCCACTTCGGCCCGAACACCACTTCAGCCCGAACATCCCTCTTCGGCCCGAACTCTTCAATATCCAAGATTGTGTGACAAAAGGTGCTATACTAAAACATTCATAACTTTCAGCTCGGGTTTCCGTTTCACGCCCACGAGTAACCAAAATAGCTGGTTCGTTCGTCACTACCAAGAACAAGTTCGGCCCGAACTCCTCACTGTTCCCGGCCCGAACTTCATTTTCGGCCCGAACTTCAACCTCGGCCCGAACTTCAACCTCGGCCCGAACTCCGACCTCGGCCCGAACTTCAACCTCGGCCCGAACATCATCCTCGGCCCGAACACCGAACTTCGGCCCGAACACCACTTCGGCCCGAACACCACTTCGGCCCGAACATCCCACTTCGGCCTGAACACCACTTCGGCCCGAACTCTTCAATATCCAAGATTGTGTGACAAAAGGTGCCATACTAAAACATTCATAACTTTCAGCTCGGGTGTCCGTTTCACGCCCACGAGTAACCAAAATAGCTGGTTTGTTCGTCACTGCCAAGAACAAGTTCCGCCCGAACTCTTCACTGTTCCCGGCCCGTACTTCATTTTCGGCTCGAACTTCAACCTCGGCCCGAACTCCGACCTCGGCCCGAACTTCAACGTCGGCCCGAACATCATCCTCGGCCCGAACACCGAACTTCGGCCCGAACACTACTTCGGCCCGAACATCCCACTTCGGCCCGAACACCACTTCGGCCCGAACATCCCTCTTCGGCCCGAACTTTTCAATATCCAAGATTGTGTGACAAAATGTGCTATACTAAAACATTCATAACTTTCAGCTCGGGTGTCCGTTTCACGCCCACGACTAACCAAAATAGCTGGTTCGTTCTTCACTGCCAAGAACAAGTTCGGCCCGAACTCTTCACTGTTCCCGGCACGAACTTCATTTTCGGCCCGAACTTCAACCTCGGCCTGAACTTCAACCTCGGCCCGAACTCCGACCTCGGCCCGAACATCATCCTCGGCCCGAACATCATCCTTGGCCCGAACACCGAACTTCGGCCCGAACACCACTTCGGCCCGAACACCACTTCGGCCCGAACATCCCACTTCGGCCCGAACACCACTTCGGCCCGAACACCACTTCGGCCCGAACATCCCACTTCGGCCTGAACACCACTTCGGCCCGAACATCCCTCTTCGGCCCGAACTCTTCAATATCCAAGATTGTGTGACAAAAGGTGTTATACTAAAACATTCATAACTTTCAGCTCGGGTGTCCGTTTCACGCCCACGAGTAAACAAAATAGCTGGTTTGTTCGTCACTGCCAAGAACAAGTTCCGCCCGAACTCTTCACTGTTCCCGGCCCGTACTTCATTTTCGGCTCGAACTTCAACCTCGGCCCGAACTCCGACCTCGGCCCGAACTTCAACCTCGGCCCGAACATCATCCTCGGCCCAAACACCGAACTTCAGCCCGAACACCACTTCGGCCCGAACATCCCACTTCGGCCCGAACACCACTTCGGCCCGAACATCCCTCTTCGGCCCGAACTCTTCAATATCCAAGATTGTGTGACAAAATATGCTATACTAAAACATTCATAACTTTCAGCTCGGGTGTCCGTTTCACGCCCACGAGTAACCAAAATAGCTGCTTCGTTCTTCACTGCCAAGAACAAGTTCGGCCCGAACTTTTCACTGTTCCCGGCCCGAACTTCATTTTCGGCCCGAACTTCAACCTCGGCCCGAACTTCAACCTCGGCCCGAACACCGACCTCGGCCCGAACTTCAACCTCGGCCCGAACATCATCCTCGGCCCGAACACCGAACTTCGGCCCGAACACCACTTCGGCCCGAACACCACTTCGGCCCGAACATCCCACTTCGGCCTGAACACCACTTCGGCCCGAACATCCCTCTTCGGCCCGAACTCTTCAATATCCAAGATTGTGTGACAAAAGGTGCCATACTAAAACATTCATAACTTTCAGCTCGGGTGTCCGTTTCACGCCCACGAGTAACCAAAATAGCTGGTTTGTTCGTCACTGCCAAGAAAAAGTTCCGCCCGAACTCTTCACTGTTCCCGGCCCGTACTTCATTTTCGGCTCGAACTTCAACCTCGGCCCGAACTCCGACCTCGGCCCGAACTTCAACCTCGGCCCGAACATCATCCTCGGCCCGAACACCGAACTTCGGCCCGAACACCACTTCGGCCCGAACATCCCACTTCGGCCCGAACACCACTTCGGCCCGAACATCCCTCTTCGGCCCGAACTCTTCAATATCCAAGATTGTGTGACAAAATGTGCTATACTAAAATATTCATAACTTTCAGCTCGGGTGTCCGTTTCACGCCCACGACTAACCAAAATAGCTGGTTCGTTCTTCACTGCCAAGAACAAGTTCGGCCCGAACTCTTCACTGTTCCCGGCACGAACTTCATTTTCGGCCTGAACTTCAACCTCGGCCTGAACTTCAACCTCGGCCCGAACTCCGACCTCGGCCCGAACATCATCCTCGGCCCGAACATCATCCTTGGCCCGAACACCGAACTTCGGCCCGAACACCACTTCGGCCCGAACATCCCACTTCGGCCCGAACACCACTTCGGCCCGAACTCGTCAATATCCAAGATTGTGTGACAAAAGGTGCTATACTAAAACATTCATAACTTTCAGCTCGGGTGTCCGTTTCACGCCCATGGGTAACCAAATTAGCTGGTTCGTTCGTCACTGCCAAGAACAAGTTCGGCCCGAACTCTTCACTGTTCCCGGCCCGAACTTCAACCTCGGCCAGAACTTCAACCTCGGCCCGAACTCCGACCTCGGCCCGAACTTCAACCTCGGCCCGAACATCATCCTCGGCCCGAACACCGAACTTCGGCCCGAACATGACTTCGGCCCGAACACCACTTCGGCCCGAACATCCCACTTCGGCCCGAACACCACTTCAGCCCGAACATCCCTCTTCGGCCCAAACTCTTCAATATCCAAGATTGTGTGACAAAAGGTGCTATACTAAAACATTCATAACTTTCAGTTCGGGTGTCCGTTTCACGCCCACGAGTGACCAAAATAGCTGGTTCGTTCGTCACTACCAAGAACAAGTTCGGCCTGAACTCTTCACTGTTCCCGGCCCGAACTTCATTTTCGGCCCGAACTTCAACCTTGGCCCGAACTTCAACCTCGGCCCGAACTCCGACCTCGGCCCGAACTTCAACCTCGGCCCGAACATCATCCTCGGCCCGAACACCGAACTTCGGCCCGAACACCACTTCGGCCCGAACATCCCACTTCGGCCTGAACACCACTTCGGCCCGAACTCTTCAATATCCAAGATTGTGTGACAAAAGGTGCTATACTAAAACATTCATAACTTTCAGCTCGGGTGTCCGTTTCACGCCCACGAGTAACCAAAAAGGCTGGTTCGTTCGTCACTGCCAAGAACAAGTTCGGCCGGAACTCTTCACTGTTCCCGGCCCGAACTTCATTTTCGGCCCGAACTTCAACCTCGGCCAGAACTTCAACCTCGGCCCGAACTCCGACCTCAGCCCGAACTTCAACCTCGGCCCGAACATCATCCTCGGCCCGAACACCGAACTTCGGCCCGAACACCACTTCAGCCCGAACATCCCACTTCGGCCCGAACACCACTTCGGCCCGAACATCCCTCTTCGGCCCGATCTCTTCAATATCCAAGATTGTGTGACAAAAGGTGCTACTCTAAAACATTCATAACTTTCAGCTCGGGTGACCGTTTCACGCCCACGAGTAACCAAAATAGCTGGTTCGTTCGTCACTGCCAAGAACAAGTTCGGCCCGAACTCTTCACTGTTCCCGGCCCGAACTTCAACCTCGGCCCGAACTCCGACCTCGGCCAGAACTTCAACCTCGGCCCGAACGTCATCCTCGGCCCGAACACCGAACTTCGGCCCGAATACCACTTCGGCCCGAACACCACTTCGGCCCGAACATCCCACTTCGGCCCGAACACCACTTCGGCCCGAACATCCCTCTTCTGCCCGAACTCTTCAATATCCAAGATTGTGTGGCAAAAGGTGCTATACTAAAACATTCATAACTTTCAGCTCGGGTGTCCGTTTCACGCCCACGAGTAACCAAAATAGCTGGTTCGTTCTTCACTGCCAAGAACAAGTTCGGCCCGAACTCTTCACTGTTCCCGGCCCGAACTTCATTTTCAGCCCGAACTTCAACCTCGGCCCGAACTTCAACCTCGGCCCGAACTCCGACCTCGGCCCGAACTTCAACCTCGGCCCGAACATCATCCTCGGCCCGAACTCCGACCTCGGCCCGAACTTCAACCTCGGCCCGAACTTCAAGCTCGGCCCGAACTCCGACCTCGGCCCGAACTCCGACCTAGGCCCGAACTTCAACATCGGCCCGAACTTCAACCTCGGCCTGAACTCCGACCTCGGCCCGAACTTCAACCTCGGCCCGAACATCATCCTCGGCCCGAACCCCGAACTTCGGCCCGAACACCACTTCGGCCCGAACACCACTTCGGCCCAAACATCCCACTTCGGCCCGAACACCACTTCGGCCCGAACATCCCTCTTCGGCCCGAATTCTTCAATATCCAAGATTGTGTGACAAAAGGTGCTATACTAAAACATTCATAACTTTCAGCTCGGGTGTCCGTTTCACGCCCACGAGTAACCAAAATAGCTGGTTCGTTCGTCACTGCCAAGAACAAGTTCGGCCCGAACTCTTCACTGTTCCCGGCCCGAACTTCATTTTCGGCCCGAACTTCAACCTCGGCCAGAACTTCAACCTCGGCCCGAACTCCGACCTCGGCCCGAACTTCAACCTCGGCCCGAACATCATCCTCGGCCCGAACACCGAACTTCGGACCGAACACCACTTCGGCCCGAACACCACTTCGGCCCGAACACCACTTCGGCCCGAACATCCCACTTCGGCCCGAACACCACTTCGGCCCGAACATACCTCTTCGGCCCGAACTCTTCAATATCCAAGATTGTGTGACAAAAGGTGCTATACTAAAACATTCATAACTTTCAGCTCGGGTGTCCGTTTCACGCCCACGAGTAACCAAAATAGCTGGTTCGTTCGTCACTGCCAAGAACAAGTTCGGCCCGAACTCTTCACTGTTCCCGGCCCGAACTGCATTTTCGGCTCGAACTTCAACCTCGGCCTGAACTCCGACCTCGGCCCGAACTTCAACCTCGGCCCGAACATCAACCTCGGCCCGAACACCGAACTTCAGCCCGAACACCTCTTCGGCCCGAACATCCCACTTCGGCCCGAACACCATTTCGGCCTGAACATCCCTCTTCGGCCCGAACTCTTCAATATCCAAGATTGTGTGACAAAAGGTGCTATACTAAAACATTCATAACTTTCAGCTCGGGTGTCCGTTTCACGCCCACGAGTAACCAAAATAGTTGGTTATCGTCACTGTCAAGAACAAGTTCGGCCCGAACTCTTCACTGTTCCCGGCCCGAACTTCATTTTCGGCCCGAACTTCAACCTCGGCCCGAACTTCAACCTCGGCCCGAACTCCGACCTCGGCCCGAACTCCGACCTCGGCCCGAACTCCGACCTCGGCCCTAACATCATCCTCGGCCCGAACACCGAACTTCGGCCCGAACACCACTTCGGCCCGAACACCACTTCGGCCCGAACACCACTTCGGCCCGAACATCCCACTTCGGCCCGAACACCACTTCGGCCCGAACATCCCTCTTTGGCCCGAACTCTTCAATATCCAAGATTGTGTGACAAAAGGTGCTATATTAAAACATTCATAACTTTCACCTGGGGTGTCCGTTTCACGCCCACGAGTAACAAAAATAGCTGGTTCGTTCGTCACTGCCAAGAACAAGTTCGGCACGAACTCTTCACTGTTCCCGGTCCGAACTTCAACCTCGGCCCGAACTTCAACCTCGGCCCGAACACCGAACTTCGGCCCGAACACCACTTCGGCCCGAACATCCCACTTCGGCCCGAACACCACTTCGGCCCGAACATCCCTCTTCGCCCCGATCTCTTCAATATCCAAGATTGTGTGACAAAAGGTGCTATACTAAAACATTCATAACTTTCAGCTCGGGTGTCCGTTTCACGCCCACGAGTAACCAAAATAGCTGGTTCGTTCGTCACTGCCAAGAACAAGTTCGGCCCGAACTCTTCACTGTTCCTGGCCCGAACTTCAACCTCGGCCCGAACTCCGACCTCGGCCCGAACTTCAACCTCGGCCCGAACATCATCCTCGGCCCGAACACCGAACTTCGGCCCGAACACCACTTCGGCCCGAACACCACTTCGGCCCGAACATCCCACTTCGGCCCGAACACCACTTCGGCCCGAACATCCCTCTTCGGCAAGAACTCTTCAATATCCAAGATTGTGTGACAAAATGTGCTATACTAAAACATTCATAACTTTCAGCTCGGGTGTCCGTTTCACGCCCACCAGTAACCAAAATGGCTGGTTCGTTCGTCACTGCCAAGAACAAGTTCGGCCCGAACTCTTCACTGTTCCCGGCCCGAACTTCATTTTCGGCCCGAACTTCAACCTCGGCCAGAACTTCAACCTCGGCCCGAACTCCGACCTCAGCCCGAACTTCAACCTCGGCCAGAACATCATCCTCGGCCCGAACACCGAACTTCGGCCCGATCACCACTTCAGCCCGAACATCCCACTTCGGCCCGAACACCACTTCGGCCCGAACATCCCTCTTCGGCCCGATCTCTTCAATATCCAAGATTGTGTGACAAAAGGTGCTATACTAAAACATTCATAACTTTCAGCTCGGGTGTCCGTTTCACGCCCACGAGTAACCAAAATAGCTGGTTCGTTCGTCACTGCCAAGAACAAGTTCGGCCCGAACTCTTCACTGTTCCCGGCCCGAACTTCAACCTCGGCCCGAACTCCGACCTCGGCCAGAACTTCAACCTCGGCCCGAACATCATCCTCGGCCCGAACACCGAACTTCGGCCCGAACACCACTTCGGCCCGAACACCACTTCGGCCCGAACATCCCACTTCGGCCCGAACACCACTTCGGCCCGAACATCCCTCTTCTGCCCGAACTCTTCAATATCCAAGATTGTGTGACAAAAGGTGCTATACTAAAACATTCATAACTTTCAGCTCGAGTGTCCGTTTCACGCCCACGAGTAACCAAAATAGCTGGTTCGTTCTTCACTGCCAAGAACAAGTTCGGCCCGAACTCTTCACTGTTCCCGGCCCGAACTTCATTTTCAGCCCGAACTTCAACCTCGGCCCGAACTTCAACCTCGGCCCGAACTCCGACCTCGGCCAGAACTATAACCTCGGCCCGAACATCATCCTCGGCCCGAACTCCGACCTCGGCCCGAACTTCAACCTCGTCCCAAACTTCAAGCTTGGCCCAAACTTTGACCTCGGCCCGAACTCCGACCTCGGCCCGAACTTCAACCTCGGCCCGAACTTCAACCTCGGCCCGAACTTCAACCTCGGCCCGAACTCCGACCTCGGCCCGAACTTCTACCTCGGCCCGAACATCATCCTCGGCCCGAACACCGAACTTCGGCCCGAACACCACTTCGGCCCAAACATCCCATTTCGGCCCGAACACCACTTCGGCCCGAACATCCCTCTTCGGCCCGAACTTTTCAATATCCAAGATTGTGTGACAGAAGGTGCTATACTAAAACATTCATAACTTTCAGCTCGGGTGTCCGTTTCACGCCCACGAGTAACCAAAATAGCTGGTTCGTTCGTCACTGCCAAGAACAAGTTCGGCCCGAACTATTCACTGTTCCCGGCCCGAACTTCATTTTCGGCCCAAACTTCAACCTCGGCCCGAACTTCAACCTCGGCCCGAACTCCGACCTCGGCCGAACTTCAACCTCGGCCCGAACATCATCCTCGGCCCGAACTCCGACCTCGGCCCGAACTTCAACCTCGGCCCGAACATCAAGCTCGGCCCGAACTCCGACCTCGGCCCGAACTCCGACCTAGGCCCGAACTTCAACATCGGCCCGAACTTCAACCTCGGCCTGAACTCCGACCTCGGCCCGAACTTCAACCTCGTCCCGAACATCATCCTCGGCCCGAACACCGAACTTCGGCCCGAACACCACTTCGGCCCGAACACCACTTCGGCCCAAACATCCCACTTCGGCCCGAACACCACTTCGGCCCGAACATCCCTCTTCCGCCCGAATTCTTCAATATCCAAGATTGTGTGACAAAAGGTGCTATACTAAAACATTCATAACTTTCAGCACGGGTGTCCGTTTCACGCCCACGAGTAACCAAAATAGCTGGTTCGTTCGTCACTGCCAAGAACAAGTTCGGCCCGAACTCTTCACTGTTCCTGGCCCGAACTTCAACCTCGGCCCGAACTCCGACCTCGGCCCGAACTTCAACCTCGGCCCGAACATCATCCTCGGCCCGAACACCGAACTTCGGCCCGAACACCACTTTGGCCCGAACACCACTTCGGCCCGAACATCCCACTTCGGCCGGAACACCACTTCGCCCGAACATCCCTCTTCGGCCCGAACTCTTCAATATCCAAGATTGTGTGACAAAAGGTGCTATATTAAAACATTCATAACTTTCTGCTGGGGTGTCCGTTTCACGCCCACGAGTAACCAAAATAGCTAGTTCGTTCGTCACTGCCAAGAAGAAGTTCGGCCCGAACTCTTCACTGTTCCCGGCCCGAACTTCATTTTCGGCCCGAACTTCAACCTCGGCCAGAACTTCAACCTCGGCCCGAACTCCGACCTCGGCCCGAACTTCAACCTCGGCCCGATCATCATCCTCGGCCCGAACACCGAACTTCGGACCGAACACCACTTCGGCCCGAACACCACTTCGGCCCGAACATCCCACTTCGGCCCGAACACCACTTCGGCCCGAACATACCTCTTCGGCCCGAACTCTTCAATATCCAAGATTGTGTGACAAAAGGTGCTATACTAAAACATTCATAACTTTCAGCTCGGGTGTCCGTTTCACGCCCACGAGTAACCAAAATAGCTGGTTCGTTCGTCACTGCCAAGTACTAGTTCGGCCCGAACTCTTCACTGTTCCCGGCCCGAACTGCATTTTCGGCTCGAACTTCAACCTCGGCCCGAACTCCGACCTCGGCCCGAACTTCAACCTCGGCCCGAACATCAACCTCGGCCCGAACACCGAACTTCGGCTCGAACACCACTTCGGCCCGAACACCATTTCGGCCTGAACATCCCTCTTCGACCCGAACTCTTCAATATCCAAGATTGTGTGACAAAAGGTGCTATACTAAAACATTCATAACTTTCAGCTCGGGTGTCCGTTTCACGCCCACGAGTAACCAAAATAGCTGGTTCGTTCGTCACTGTCAAGAACAAGTTCGGCCCGAACTCTTCACTGTTCCCGGCCCGAACTTCATTTTTGGCCCGAACTTCAACCTCGGCCCGAACTTCAACCTCGGCCCGAACTCCGACCTCGGCCCGAACTCCGACCTCGGCCCTAACATCATCCTCAGCCCGAACACCGAACTTCGGCCCGAACACCACTTCGGCCCGAACACCACTTCGGCCCGAACACCACTTCGGCCCGAACATCCCACTTCGGCCCGAACACCACTTCGGCCCGAACATCCCACTTCGGCCCGAACACCACTTCGGCCCGAACATCCCTCTTTGGCCCGAACTCTTCAATATCCAAGATTGTGTGACAAAAGGTGCTATATTAAAACATTCATAACTTTCAGCTGGGGTGTCCGTTTCACGCACACGAGTAACAAAAATAGCTGGTTCGTTCGTCACTGCCAAGAACAAGTTCGGCACGAACTCTTCACTGTTCCCGGTCCGAACTTCATTTTCGGCCCGAACTTCAACCTCGACCCGAACTTCAACCTCGGCCCGAACACCGAACTTCAGCCCGAACACCACTTCGGCCCGAACATCCCACTTCGGCCCGAACACCACTTCGGCCCGAACATCCCTCTTCGCCCCGAACTCTTCAATATCCAAGATTATGTGACAAAAGGTGCTATACTAAAACATTCATAACTTTCAGCTCGGGTGTCCGTTTCACGCCCACGAGTAACCAAAATAGCTGGTTCGTTCGTCACTGCCAAGAACAAGTTCGGCCCGAACTATTCACTGTTCCCGGCCCGAACTTCATTTTCGGCCCAAACTTCAACCTCGGCCCGAACTTCAACCTCGGCCCGAACTCCGACCTCGGCCCGAACTTCAACCTCGGCCCGAACATCATCCTCGGCCCGAACTCCGACCTCGGCCCGAACTTCAACCTCGGCCCGAACTTCAAGCTCGGCCCGAACTCCGACCTCGGCCCGAACTCCGACCTAGGCCCGAACTTCAACATCGGCCCGAACTTCAACCTCGGCCTGAACTCCGACCTCGGCCCGAACTTCAACCTCGTCCCGAACATCATCCTCGGCCCGAACACCGAACTTCGGCCCGAACACCACTTCGGCCCGAACACCACTTCGGCCCAAACATCCCACTTCGGCCCGAACACCACTTCGGCCCGAACATCCCTCTTCCGCCCGAATTCTTCAATATCCAAGATTGTGTGACAAAAGGTGCTATACTAAAACATTCATAACTTTCAGCACGGGTGTCCGTTTCACGCCCACGAGTAACCAAAATAGCTGGTTCGTTCGTCACTGCCAAGAACAAGTTCGGCCCGAACTCTTCACTGTTCCTGGCCCGAACTTCAACCTCGGCCCGAACTCCGACCTCGGCCCGAACTTCAACCTCGGCCCGAACATCATCCTCGGCCCGAACACCGAACTTCGGCCCGAACACCACTTTGGCCCGAACACCACTTCGGCCCGAACATCCCACTTCGGCCGGAACACCACTTCGCCCGAACATCCCTCTTCGGCCCGAACTCTTCAATATCCAAGATTGTGTGACAAAAGGTGCTATATTAAAACATTCATAACTTTCTGCTGGGGTGTCCGTTTCACGCCCACGAGTAACCAAAATAGCTAGTTCGTTCGTCACTGCCAAGAAGAAGTTCGGCCCGAACTCTTCACTGTTCCCGGCCCGAACTTCATTTTCGGCCCGAACTTCAACCTCGGCCAGAACTTCAACCTCGGCCCGAACTCCGACCTCGGCCCGAACTTCAACCTCGGCCCGATCATCATCCTCGGCCCGAACACCGAACTTCGGACCGAACACCACTTCGGCCCGAACACCACTTCGGCCCGAACATCCCACTTCGGCCCGAACACCACTTCGGCCCGAACATACCTCTTCGGCCCGAACTCTTCAATATCCAAGATTGTGTGACAAAAGGTGCTATACTAAAACATTCATAACTTTCAGCTCGGGTGTCCGTTTCACGCCCACGAGTAACCAAAATAGCTGGTTCGTTCGTCACTGCCAAGTACAAGTTCGGCCCGAACTCTTCACTGTTCCCGGCCCGAACTGCATTTTCGGCTCGAACTTCAACCTCGGCCCGAACTCCGACCTCGGCCCGAACTTCAACCTCGGCCCGAACATCAACCTCGGCCCGAACACCGAACTTCGGCTCGAACACCACTTCGGCCCGAACACCATTTCGGCCTGAACATCCCTCTTCGACCCGAACTCTTCAATATCCAAGATTGTGTGACAAAAGGTGCTATACTAAAACATTCATAACTTTCAGCTCGGGTGTCCGTTTCACGCCCACGAGTAACCAAAATAGCTGGTTCGTTCGTCACTGTCAAGAACAAGTTCGGCCCGAACTCTTCACTGTTCCCGGCCCGAACTTCATTTTTGGCCCGAACTTCAACCTCGGCCCGAACTTCAACCTCGGCCCGAACTCCGACCTCGGCCCGAACTCCGACCTCGGCCCTAACATCATCCTCAGCCCGAACACCGAACTTCGGCCCGAACACCACTTCGGCCCGAACACCACTTCGGCCCGAACACCACTTCGGCCCGAACATCCCACTTCGGCCCGAACACCACTTCGGCCCGAACATCCCACTTCGGCCCGAACACCACTTCGGCCCGAACATCCCTCTTTGGCCCGAACTCTTCAATATCCAAGATTGTGTGACAAAAGGTGCTATATTAAAACATTCATAACTTTCAGCTGGGGTGTCCGTTTCACGCACACGAGTAACAAAAATAGCTGGTTCGTTCGTCACTGCCAAGAACAAGTTCGGCACGAACTCTTCACTGTTCCCGGTCCGAACTTCATTTTCGGCCCGAACTTCAACCTCGACCCGAACTTCAACCTCGGCCCGAACACCGAACTTCAGCCCGAACACCACTTCGGCCCGAACATCCCACTTCGGCCCGAACACCACTTCGGCCCGAACATCCCTCTTCGCCCCGAACTCTTCAATATCCAAGATTATGTGACAAAAGGTGCTATACTAAAACATTCATAACTTTCAGCTCAGGTGTCCGTTTCACGCCCTCGAGTAACCAAAATAGCTGGTTCGTTCGTCACTACCAAGAACAAGTTCGGCCCGAACTCTTCACTGTTCCCGGCCCGAACTTCATTTTCGGCCCGAATTTTAACCTCGGCCCGAACTTCAACCTCGGCCCGAACTCCGACCTCGGCCCGAACTTCAACCTCGGCCCGAACATCATCCTCGGCACGAACACCGAACTTCGGCCCGAACACCACTTCAGCCCGAACACCACTTCGGCCCGAACATCCCACTTCGGCCTGAACACCACTTCGGCCCGAATATCCCTCTTCGGCCCGAACTCTTCAATATCCAAGATTGTGTGACAAAATGTGCTATACTAAAACATTCATAACTTTCAGCTCGGGTGTCCGTTTCACGCCCACGAGTAACCAAAATAGTTGGTTCGTTCGTCACTGCCAAGAACAAGTTCGGCCCGAACTCTTCACTGTTCCCGGCCCGAACTTCATTTTCGGCCCGAACTTCAACCTCGGGCCGAACTCCGACCTCGGCCCGAACTTCAACCTCGGCCCGAACATCATCCTCGGCCCGAACACCGAACTTCGGCCCGAACACCACTTCGGCCCGAACACCACTTCGGCCCGAACATCCCACTTCGGCCCGAACACCACTTCGCCCGAACATCCCTCTTCTGCCCGATCTCTTCAATATCCAAGATTGTGTGACAAAAGGTGCTATACTAAAATATTCATAACTTTCAGCTCGGGTGACCGTTTCACACCCACGAGTAACCAAAATAGCTTGTTCGTTCTTCACTGCCAAGAACAAGTTCGGCCCGAACTCTTCACTGTTCCCGGCCCGAACTTCATCTTCGGCCCGAACTTCAACCTCGGCCCGAACTTCAACCTCGGCCCGAACTCCGACCTCGGCCCGAACTTCAACCTTGGCCCGAACATCATCCTCGGCCCGAACACCGAACTTCGCTCCGAACACCACTTCGGCCCGAACATCCCACCTCAGCCCGAGCACCACTTCGGCCCGAACATCCCTCTTCGGCCCGAACTCTTCAATATCCAAGATTGTGTGACAAAAGGTGCTATACTAAAACATTCATAACTTTCAGCTCGGGTGTCCGTTTCACGCCCACGAGTAACCAAAATAGCTGGTTCGTTCGTCACTGCGAAGAACAAGTTTGCCCGAACTCTTCACTGTTCCCGACCCGAACTTCATTTTCGGCCCGAACTTCAACCTCGGCCCGAACTCCGACCTCGGCCCGAACTTCAACCTCGGCCCGAACATCATCCTCGGCCCGAACACCGAACTTCGGCCCAAACACGACTTCGGCCCGAACACCACTTCGGCCCGAACACCACTTCAGCCCGAACATCCCTCTTCGGCCCGAACTCTTCAATATCCAAGATTATGTGACAAAAGGTGCTATACTAAAACATTCATAACTTTCAGCTCGGGTGTCCGTTTCACGCCCTCGAGTAACCAAAATAGCTGGTTCGTTCGTCACTACCAAGAACAAGTTCGGCCCGAACTCTTCACTGTTCCCGGCCCGAACTTCATTTTCGGCCCGAATTTTAACCTCGGCCCGAACTTCAACCTCGGCCCGAACTCCGACCTCGGCCCGAACTTCAACCTCGGCCCGAACATCATCCTCGGCACGAACACCGAACTTCGGCCCGAACACCACTTCAGCCCGAACACCACTTCGGCCCGAACATCCCACTTCGGCATGAACACCACTTCGGCCCGAATATCCCTCTTCGGCCCGAACTCTTCAATATCCAAGATTGTGTGACAAAAGGTGCTATACTAAAACATTCATAACTTTCAGCTCGGGTGTCCGTTTCACGCCCACGAGTAACCAAAATAGTTGGTTCGTTCGTCACTGCCAAGAACAAGTTCGGCCCGAACTCTTCACTGTTCCCGGCCCGAACTTCATTTTCGGCCCGAACTTCAACCTCGGGCCGAACTCCGACCTCGGCCCGAACTTCAACCTCGGCCCGAACATCATCCTCGGCCCGAACACCGAACTTCGGCCCGAACACCACTTCGGCCCGAACACCACTTCGGCCCGAACATCCCACTTCGGCCCGAACACCACTTCGCCCGAACATCCCTCTTCTGCCCGATCTCTTCAATATCCAAGATTGTGTGACAAAAGGTGCTATACTAAAATATTCATAACTTTCAGCTCGGGTGACCGTTTCACACCCACGAGTAACCAAAATAGCTTGTTCGTTCTTCACTGCCAAGAACAAGTTCGGCCCGAACTCTTCACTGTTCCCGGCCCGAACTTCATCTTCGGCCCGAACTTCAACCTCGGCCCGAACTTCAACCTCGGCCCGAACTCCGACCTCGGCCCGAACTTCAACCTTGGCCCGAACATCATCCTCGGCCCGAACACCGAACTTCGCTCCGAACACCACTTCGGCCCGAACATCCCACCTCAGCCCGAGCACCACTTCGGCCCGAACATCCCTCTTCGGCCCGAACTCTTCAATATCCAAGATTGTGTGACAAAAGGTGCTATACTAAAACATTCATAACTTTCAGCTCGGGTGTCCGTTTCACGCCCACGAGTAACCAAAATAGCTGGTTCGTTCGTCACTGCGAAGAACAAGTTTGCCCGAACTCTTCACTGTTCCCGACCCGAACTTCATTTTCGGCCCGAACTTCAACCTCGGCCCGAACTCCGACCTCGGCTCGAACTTCAACCTCGGCCCGAACATCATCCTCGGCCCGAACACCGAACTTCGGCCCAAATACGACTTCGGCCCGAACACCACTTCGGCCCGAACACCACTTCAGCCCGAACATCCCTCTTCGGCCCGAACTCTTCAATATCCAAGATTATGTGACAAAAGGTGCTATACTAAAACATTCATAACTTTCAGCTCGGGTGTCCGTTTCACGCCCTCGAGTAACCAAAATAGCTGGTTCGTTCGTCACTACCAAAAACAAGTTCGGCCCGAACTCTTCACTGTTCCCGGCCCGAACTTCATTTTCGGCCCGAATTTTAACCTCGGCCCGAACTTCAACCTCGGCCCGAACTCCGACCTCGGCCCGAACTTCAACCTCGGCCCGAACATCATCCTCGGCACGAACACCGAACTTCGGCCCGAACACCACTTCAGCCCGAACACCACTTCGGCCCGAACATCCCACTTCGGCCTGAACACCACTTCGGCCCGAATATCCCTCTTCGGCCCGAAGTCTTCAATATCCAAGATTGTGTGACAAAAGGTGCTATACTAAAACATTCATAACTTTCAGCTCCGGTGTCCGTTTCACGCCCACGAGTAACCAAAATAGTTGGTTCGTTCGTCACTGCCAAGAACAAGTTCGGCCCGAACTCTTCACTGTTCCCGGCCCGAACTTCATTTTCGGCCCGAACTTCAACCTCGGGCCGAACTCCGACCTCGGCCCGAACTTCAACCTCGGCCCGAACATCATCCTCGGCCCGAACACCGAACTTCGGCCCGAACACCACTTCGGCTCGAACACCACTTCGGCCCGAACATCCCACTTCAGCCCGAACACCACTTCGGCCCGAACATCCCTCTTCGGCCCGAACTCTTCAGTATCCAAGATTGTGTGACAAAATGTGCTATACTAAAACATTCATAACTTTCAGCTCGGGTGTCCGTTTCACGCCCACGAGTAACCAAAATAGCTGGTTCGTTCGTCACTGCCAAGAACAAGTTCGGCCCGAACTCTTCACTGTTCCCGGCCCGAACTTCATTTTCGGCCCGAACTTCAACCTCGGCCAGAACTTCAACCTCGGCCCGAACTCCGACCTCGGCCCGAACTTCAACCTCGGCCCGAACATCATCCTCGGCCCGAACACCGAACTTCGGCCCGAACACCACTTCGGCCCGAACACCACTTCGGCCCGAACATCCCACTTCGGCCCGAACACCACTTCGGCCTGAACATCCCTCTTCGGCCCGATCTCTTCAATATCCAAGATTGTGTGACAAAAGGTGCTATACTAAAACATTCATAACTTTCAGCTCGGTTGTCCGTTTCACGCCCACGAGTAACCAAAATAGCTGGTTCGTTCGTCACTGCCAAGAACAAGTTCGGCCCGAACTCTTCACTGTTCCCGGCCCGAACTTCATTTTCGGCCCGAACTTCAACCTAGGCCCGAACTTCAACCTCGGCCCAAACTCCGACCATGGCCCGAACTTCAACCTCGGCCCGAACATCATCCTCGGCCCGAACACCGAACTTCGGCCCGAACACCACTTCGGCCCGAACATCCCACTTCGGCCCGAACATCCCTCTTCGGACCGAACTCTTCAATATCCAAGATTGTGTGACAAAAAGGTGGTATACTATAACATTCATAACTTTCAGCTCGGGGGTCCGTTTCACGCCCACGAGTAACCAAAATAGCTGGTTCGTTCGTCACTGCCAAGAACAAGTTCGGCCCGAACTCTTCACTGTTCCCGACCCGAACTTCATTTTCGGCCCGAACTTCAACCTCGGCCCGAACTTCAACCTCGGCCCGAACTCCGACCTCGGCCCGAACTTCAACCTCGGCCCGAACATCATCCTCGGCCCGAACACCGAACTTCGGCCCAAACACGACTTCGGCCCGAACACCACTTCGGCCCGAACACCACTTCGGCCCGAACATCCCACTTCGGCCCGAACAATACTTCAGCCCGAACATCCCTCTTCGGCCCGAACTCTTCAATATCCAAGATTGTGTGACAAAAGGTGCTATACTAAAACATTCATAACTTTCAGCTCGGGTGTCCGTTTCACGCCCACGAGTAACCAAAATAGCTGGTTCGTTCGTCACTACCAAGAACAAGTTCGGCCCGAACTCTTCACTGTTCCCGGCCCGAACTTCATTTTCGGCCCGAACTTCAACCTCGGCCCGAACTTCAACCTCGGCCCGAACTCCGACCTCGACCCGAACTTCAACCTCGGCCCGAACATCATCCTCGGCCCGAACACCGAACTTCGTCCCGAACACCACTTCGGCCCGAACACCACTTCGGCCCGAACATTCCACTTCGGCCCGAACACCACTTCGCCCGAACATCCCTCTTCGGCCCGAACTCTTCAATATCCAAGATTGTGTGACAAAAGGTGCTATACTAAAATATTCATAACTTTCAGCTCGGGTGACCGTTTCACGCCCACGAGTAACCAAAATAGCTGGTTCGTTCGTCACTGCCTAGAACAAGTTTGGCCCGAACTCTTCACTGTTCCTGGCCCGAACTTCAACCTCGGCCCGAACTCCGACCTTGGCCCGAACTTCAACCTCAGCCCGAACATCATCCTCGGCCCGAACACCGAACTTCAGCCCGAACACCAGTTCGGCCCGAACATCCCACTTCGGCCCGAACATCCCTCTTCGGACCGAACTCTTCAATATCCAAGATTGTGTGACAAAAAGGTGCTATACTAAAACATTCATAACTTTCAGCTCGGGTGTCCGTTTCACGCCCACGAGTAACCAAAATAGCTGGTTCGTTCGTCACTGCCAAGAACAAGTTCGGCCCGAACTCTTCACTGTTCCCGACCCGAACTTCATTTTCGGCCCGAACTTCAACCTCGGTCCGAACTTCAACCTCGGCCCGAACTCCGACCTCGGCCCGAACTTCAACCTCGGCCCAAACATCATCCTCGGCCCGAACACCGAACTTCGTCCCGAACACCACTTCGGCCCGAACACCACTTCGGCCCGAACATCCCACTTCGGCCCGAACACCACTTCGCCCGAACATCCCTCTTCGGCCCGAACTCTTCAATATCCAAGATTGTGTGACAAAAGGTGCTATACTAAAATATTCATAACTTTCAGCTCGGGTGACCGTTTCACGCCCACGAGTAACCAAAATAGTTGGTTCGTTCGTCACTGCCTAGAACAAGTTTGGCCCGAACTCTTCACTGTTCCTGGCCCGAACTTCAACCTCGGCCCGAACTCCGACCTTGGCCCGAACTTCAACCTCAGCCCGAACATCATCCTCGGGCCGAACACCGAACTTCGGCCCGAACATCCCACTTCGGCCCGAACATCCCTCTTCGGACCGAACTCTTCAATATCCAAGATTGTGTGACAAAAAGGTGCTATACTAAAACATTCATAACTTTCAGCTCGGGTGTCCGTTTCACGCCCACGAGTAACCAAAATAGCTGGTTCGTTCGTCACTGCCAAGAACAAGTTCGGCCCGAACTCTTCACTGTTCCCGACCCGAACTTCATTTTCGGCCCGAACTTCAACCTCGGCCCGAACTCCGACCTCGGCCCGAACTTCAACCTCGGCCCGAACATCATCCTCGGCCCGAACACCGAACTTCGGCCCAAACACGACTTCGGCCCGAACACCACTTCGGCCCGAACATCCCACTTAGGCCTGAACACCACTTCGGCCCGAACATCCCTCTTCGGCCCGAACTCTTCAATATCCAAGATTGTGTGACAAAAGGTGCTATACTAAAACATTCATAACTTTCAGCTCGGGTGTCCGTTTCACGCCCACGAGTAACCAAAATAGCTTGTTCGTTCGTCACTACCAAGAACAAGTTCGGCTCGAACTCTTCACTGTTCCCGGCCCGAACTTCATTTTCGGCCCGAACTTCAACCTCGGCCCGAACTTCAACCTCGGCCCGAACTCCGACCTCGGCCCGAACTTCAACCTCGGCCCGAACATCATCCTCGGCCGAACACCGAACTTCGGCCCGAACACCACTTCGGCTCGAACAGCACTTCGGCCCGAACATCCCACTTCGGCCCGAACACCATTTCGGCCCGAACATCCCTCTTCTGCCCGAACTCTTCAGTATCCAAGATTGTGTGACAAAATGTGCTATACTAAAACATTCATAACTTTCAGCTCGGGTGTCCGTTTCACGCCCACGAGTAACCAAAATAGCTGGTTCGTTCGTCACTGCCAAGAACAAGTTCGGCCCGAACTCTTCACTGTTCGCGGCCCGAACTTCATTTTCGGTCCGAACTTCAACCTCGGCCAGAACTTCAACCTCGGCCCGAACTCTGACCTCGGCCCGAACTTCAACCTAGGCCCGAACATCATCCTCGGCCCGAACACCGAACTTCGGCACGAACACCACTTCGGCCCGAACACCACTTCGGCCCGAACATCCCACTTCGGCCCGAACACCACTTCGGCCCGAACATCCCTCTTCGGCCCGATCTCTTCAATATCCAAGATTGTGTGACAAAAGGTGCTATACTAAAACATTCATAACTTTCAGCTCGGTTGTCCGTTTCACGCCCACGAGTAACCAAAATAGCTGGTTCGTTCGTCACTGCCAAGAACAAGTTCGGCCCGAACTCTTCACTGTTCCTGGCCCGAACTTCAACCTCTGCCCGAACTCCGACCTCGGCCCGAACTTCAACCTCGGCCCGAACATCATCCTCGGCCCGAACACCGAACTTCGGCCCGAACACCACTTCGGCCCGAACACCACTTCGGCCCGAACATCCCACTTCGGCCCGAACACCACTTCGGCCCGAACATCCCTCTTCGGCCCGATCTCTTCAATATCCAAGATTGTGTGACAAAAGGTGCTATACTAAAACATTCATAACTTTCAGTTCGGTTGTCCGTTTCACACCCACGAGTAACCAAAATAGCTGGTTCGTTCGTAACTGCCAAGAACAAGTTCGGCCCGAACTCTTCACTGTTCCTGGCCCGAACTTCAACCTCGGCCCGAACTCCGACCTCGGCCCAAACTTCAACCTCGGCCCGAACACCGAACTTCGGCCCGAACACCACTTCGGCTCGAACAACACTTCGGCCCGAATATCCCACTTCGGCCCGAACACCACTTAGGCCCGAACATCCCTCTTCGGCCCGAACTCTTCAGTATCCAAGATTGTGTGACAAAATGTGCTATACTAAAACATTCATAACTTTCAGCTCGGGTGTCCGTTTCACGCCCACGAGTAACCAAAATAGCTGGTTCGTTCGTCACTGCCAAGAACAAGTTCGGCCCGAACTCTTCACTGTTCCCGACACGAACTTCATTTTCGGCCCGAACTTCAACCTCGGCCAGAACTTCAACCTCGGCCCGAACTCCGACCTCGGCCCGAACTTCAACCTAGGCCCGAACATCATCCTCGGCCCGAACATCGAACTTCGGCCCGAATACCACTTCGGCCCGAACATCCCACTTCGGCCCGAACACCACTTCGGCCCGAACATCCCTCTTAGGCCCGATCTCTTCAATATCCAAGATTGTGTGACAAAAGGTGCTATACTAAAACATTCATAACTTTCAACTCGGTTGTCCGTTTCACGCCCACGAGTAACCAAAATAGCTGGTTCGTTCGTCACTGCCAAGAACAAGTTCGGCCCGAACTCTTCACTGTTCCTGGCCCGAACTTCAACCTCGGCCCGAACTCCGACCTCGGCCCGAACTTCAACCTCGGCCCAAACATCATCCTCGGCCCGAACACCGAACTTCGGCCCGAACACCACTTCGGCCCGAACACCACTTCGGCCCGAACATCCCACTTCGGCCCGAACACCACTTCGCCCGAACATCCCACTTCGGCCCGAACTCTTCAATATCCAAGATTGTGTGACAAAAGGTGCTATACTAAAATATTTATAACTTTCAGCTCGGGTGTCCGTTTCACACCCACGAGTAACCAAAATAGCTTGTTCGTTCTTCACTGCCAAGAACAAGTTCGGCCCGAACTCTTCACTGTTCCCGGCCCGAACTTCATTTTCGGCCCGAACTTCAACCTCGGCCCGAACTTCAACCTCGGCCCGAACTCCGACCTCGGCCCGAACTTCAACCTCGGCCCAAACATCATCCTCGGCCCGAACACCGAACTTCGGCCCGAACACCACTTCGGCCCGAACATCCCACCTCGGCCCGAGCACCACTTCGGCCCGAACATCCCTCTTCGGCCCGAACTCTTCAATATCCAAGATTGTGTGACAAAAGGTGCTATACTAAAATATTCATAACTTTCAGCTCGGGTGACCGTTTCACGCCCACGAGTAACCAAAATAGCTGGTTCGTTCGTCACTGCCTAGAACAAGTTTGGCCCGAACTCTTCACTGTTCCTGGCCCGAACTTCAACCTCGGCCCGAACTCCGACCTTGGCCCGAACTTCAACCTCAGCCCGAACATCATCCTCGGCCGAACACCGAACTTCGGCCCGAACACCACTTCGGCCCGAACATCCCACTTCGGCCCGAACATCCCTCTTCGGACAGAACTCTTCAATATCCAAGATTGTGTGACAAAAAGGTGCTATACTAAAACATTCATCACTTTCAGCTCGGGTGTCCGTTTCACGCCCACGAGTAACCAAAATAGCTGGTTCGTTCGTCACTGCCAAGAACAAGTTCGGCCCGAACTCTTCACTGTTCCCGACCCGAACTTCATTTTCGGCCCGAACTTCAACCTCGGCCCGAACTTCAACCTCGGCCCGAACTCCGACCTCGGCCCGAACTTCAACCTCGGCCCGAACATCATCCTCGGCCCGAACACCGAACTTCGGCCCAAACACGACTTCGGCCCGAACACCACTTCGGCCCGAACATCCCACTTCGGCCTGAATACCACTTCAGCCCGAACATCCCTTTTCGGCTCGAACTCTTCAATATCCAAGATTGTGTGACAAAAGGTGCTATACTAAAACATTCATAACTTTCAGCTCCGGTGTCCGTTTCACGCCCACGAGTAACCAAGATAGCTTGTTCGTTCGTCACTGCCAAGAACAAGTTCGGCCCGAGCTCTTCACTGTTCCCGGCCCGAACTTCATTTTCGGCCCGAACTTCAACCTCGGCCCGAACTTCAACCTCGGCCCGAACTCCGACCTCGGCCCGAACTTCAACCTCGGCCCGAACATCATCCTCGTCCGAACACCGAACTTCGGCCCGAACACCACTTCGGCCCGAACATCCCACTTCGGCCCGAACATCCCTCTTCGACCGAACTCTTCAATATCCAAGATTGTGTGACAAAAAGGTGCTATACTAAAACATTCATAACTTTCAGTTCGGGCGTCCGTTTCACGCCCACGAGTAACCAAAATAGCGGGTTCGTTCGTCACTGCCAAGAACAAGTTCGGCCCGAACTCTTCACTGTTCCCGACCCGAACTTCATTTTCGGCCCGAACTTCAACCTCGGCCCGAACTTCAACCTCGGCCCGAACTCCGACCTCGGCCCGAACTTCAACCTCGGCCCGAACATCATCATCGGCCCGAACACCGAACTTCGGCCCAAACACGACTTCGGCCCGAACACCACTTCGGCCCGAACATCCCACTTCGGCCTGAACACCACTTCAGCCCGAACATCCCTCTTCGGCCCGAACTCTTCAATATCCAAGATTGTGTCACAAAAGGTGCTATACTAAAACATTCATAACTTTCAGCTCGGGTGTCCGTTTCACGCCCACGAGTAACCAAGATAGCTTGTTCGTTCGTCACTGCCAAGAACAAGTTCGGCCCGAACTCTTCACTGTTCCCGGCCCGAACTTCATTTTCGGCCCGAACTTCAACCTCGGCCAGAACTTCAACCTCGGCCCGAACTCTGACCTCGGCCCGAACTTCAACCTAGGCCCGAACATCATCCTCGGCCCGAACACCGAACTTCGGCCCGAACACCACTTCGGCCCGAACACCACTTCAGCCCGAACATCCCACTTCGGCCCGTTAACCACTTCAGCCCGAACATCCCTCTTCGGCCCGATCTCTTCAATATCCAAGATTGTGTGACAAAAGGTGCTATACTAAAACATTCATAACTTTCAGCTCGGTTGTCGTTTCACGCCCACGAGTAACCAAAATAGCTGGTTCGTTCGTCACTGCCAAGAACAAGTTCGGCCCGAACTCTTCACTGTTCCTGGCCCGAACTTAAACCTCGGCCCGAACTCCGACGTCGGCCCGAACTTCAACCTCGGCCCGAACATCATCCTCGGCCCGAACACCGAACTTCGGCCCGAACACCACTTCGGCCGGAACACCACTTCGGCCCGAACATCCCACTTCGGCCCGAACACCACTTCGGCCCGAACATCCCTCTTCGGCCCGATCTCTTCAATATCCAAGATTGTGTGATAAAAGGTGCTATACTAAAACATTCATAACTTTCAGCTCGGTTGTCCGTTTCACGCCCACGAGTAACCAAAATAGCTGGTTCGTTCGTCACTGCCAAGAACAAGTTCGGCCCGAACTCTTCACTGTTCCTGGCCCGAACTTCAACCTCGGCCCGAACTCCGACCTCGGCCCAAACTTCAACCTCGGCCCGAACATCATCCTCGGCCGAACACCGAACTTCGGCCCGAACACCACTTCGGCTCGAACAACACTTCGGCCCGAACATCCCACTTCGGCCCGAACATCCCTCTTCGGCCCGAACTCTTCAGTATCCAAGATTGTGTGACAAAATGTGCTATACTAAAACATTCATAACTTTCAGCTCGGGTGTCCGTTTCACGCCCACGAGTAACCAAAATAGCTGGTTCTATCGTCACTGCCAAGAACAAGTTCGGCCCGAACTCTTCACTGTTCCCGACCCGAACTTCATTTTCGGCCCGAACTTCAACCTCGGCCAGAACTTCAACCTCGGCCCGAACTCCGACCTCGGCCCGAACTTCAACCTAGGCCCGAACATCATCCTCGGTCCGAACATCGAACTTCGGCCCGAACACCACTTCGGCCCGAACACCACTTCGGCCCGAACATCCCACTTCGGCCCGAACACCACTTCGGCCCGAACATCCCTCTTCGGCCCGATCTCTTCAATATCCAAGATTGTGTGACAAAAGGTGCTATACTAAAACATTCATAACTTTCAACTCGGTTGTCCGTTTCACGCCCACGAGTAACCAAAATAGCTGGTTCGTTCGTCACTGTCAAGAACAAGTTCGGCCCGAACTCTTCACTGTTCCTGGCCCGAACTTCAACCTCGGCCCGAACTCCGACCTCGACCCGAACTTCAACCTCGGCCCAAACATCATCCTCGGCCCGAACACCGACCTTCGGCCCGAACACCACTTCGGCCCGAACATCCCACTTCGGCCCGAACTCCACTTCGCCCGAACATCCCTCTTCGGCCCGAACTCTTCAATATCCAAGATTGTGTGACAAAAGGTGCTATACTAAAATATTCATAACTTTCAGCTCGGGTGTCCGTTTCACGCCCACGAGTAACCAAAATAGCTTGTTCATTCTTCACTGCCAAGAACAAGTTCGGCCCGAACTCTTCACTGTTCCCGGCCCGAACTTCATTTTCGGCCCGAACTTCAACCTCGGCCCGAACTTCAACCTCGGCCCGAACTCCGACCTCGGCCCGAACTTCAACCTCGGCCCGAACATCATCCTCGGCCCGAACACCGAACTTCGGCCCGAACATCATCCTCGGCCCGAACACCACTTCGGCCCGAACATCCCACCTCGGCCCGAACTCTTCACTGTTCCCGGCCCGAACTTCATTTTCGGCCCGAACTTCAACCTCGGCCCGAACTTCAACCTCGGCCCGAACTCCGACCTCGGCCCGAACTTCAACCTCGGCCCGAACATCATCCTCGGCCGAACACCGAACTTCGGCCCGAACACCACTTCGGCTCGAACACCACTTCGGCCCGAACATCCCACTTTGGCCCGAACACCACTTCGGCCCGAACATCCCTCTTCTGCCCGAACTCTTCAGTATCCAAGATTGTGTGACAAAATGTGCTATACTAAAACATTCATAACATTCAGCTCGGGTGTCCGTTTCACGCCCACGAGTAACCAAAATAGCTGGTTCGTTCGTCACTGCCAAGAACAAGTTCGGCCCGAACTCTTCACTGTTCGCGGCCCGAACTTCAACCTCGGCCAGAACTTCAACCTCGGCCCGAACTCTGACCTCGGCCCGAACTTCAACCTAGGCCCGAACATCATCCTCGGCCCGAACACCGAACTTCGGCCCGAACACCACTTCGGCCTGAACACCACTTCGGCCCGAACATCCCACTTCGGCCCGAACACCACTTCGGCCCGAACATCCCTCTTCGGCCCGATCTCTTCAATATCCAAGATTGTGTGACAAAAGGTGCTATACTAAAACATTCATAACTTTCAGCTCGGTTGTCCGTTTCACGCCCACGAGTAACCAAAATAGCTGGTTCGTTCGTCACTGCCAAGAACAAGTTCGGCCCGAACTCTTCACTGTTCCTGGCCCGAACTTCAACCTCGGCCCGAACTCCGACCTCGGCCCGAACTTCAACCTCGGCCCGAACATCATCCTCGGCCCGAACACCGAACTTCAGCCCGAACACCACTTCGGCCCGAACACCACTTCGGCCCGAACATCCCACTTCGGCCCGAACACCACTTCGGCCCGAACATCCCTCTTCGGCCCGATCTTTTCAATATCCAAGATTGTGTGACAAAAGGTGCTATACTAAAACATTCATAACTTTCAGCTCGGTTGTCCGTTTCACGCCCACGAGTAACCAAAATAGCTGGTTCGTTCGTCACTGCCAAGAACAAGTTCCCGCCCGAACTCTTCACTGTTCCTGGCCCGAACTTCAACCTCGGCCCGAACTCCGACCTCGGCCCAAACTTCAACCTCGGCCCGAACATCATCCTCGGCCGAACACCGAACTTCGGCCCGAACACCACTTCGGCTCGAACAACACTTCGGCCCGAACATCCCACTTCGGCCCGAACATCCCTCTTCGGCCCGAACTCTTCAGTATCCAAGATTGTGTGACAAAATGTGCTATACTAAAACATTCATAACTTTCAGCTCGGGTGTCCGTTTCACGCCCACGAGTAACCAAAATAGCTGGTTCGTTCGTCACTGCCAAGAACAAGTTCGGCCCGAACTGTTCACTGTTCCCGACCCGAACTTCATTTTCGGCCCGAACTTCAACCTCGGCCAGAACTTCAACCTCGGCCCGAACTCCGACCTCGGCCCGAACTTAAACCTAGGCCCGAACATCATCCTCGGTCCGAACATCGAACTTCGGCCCGAACACCACTTCGGCCCGAACATCCCACTTCGGCCCGAACACCCACTTCGGCCCGAACATCCCTCTTCGGCCCGATCTCTTCAATATCCAAGATTGTGTGACAAAAGGTGCTATACTAAAACATTCATAACTTTCAACTCGGTTGTCCGTTTCACGCCCACGAGTAACCAAAATAGCTGGTTCGTTCGTCACTGCCAAGAACAAGTTCGGCCCGAACTCTTCACTGTTCCTGGCCCGAACTTCAACCTCGGCCCGAACTCCGACCTCGGCCCGAACTTCAACCTCGGCCCAAACATCATCCTCGGCCCGAACACCGAACTTCGGCCCGAACACCACTTCGGCCCGAACATCCCACTTCGGCCCGAACACCACTTCGCCCGAACATCCCTCTTCGGCCCGAACTCTTCAATATCCATGATTGTGTGACAAAAGGTTCTATACTAAAATATTCATAACTTTCAGCTCGGGTGTTCGTTTCACGCCCACGAGTAACCAAAATAGCTGGTTCGTTCGTCACTGCCAAGAACAAGTTCGGCCCGAACTCTTCACTGTTCCCGGCCCGAACTTCATTTTCGGCCCGAACTTCAACCTCGTCCCGAACTTCAACCTCGGCCCGAACTCCGACCTTGGCCCGAACTTCAACCTCGGCCCGAACATCATCCTCGGCCCGAACACCGAACTTCGGCCCGAACACCACTTCAGCCCGAACATCCCACTTCGGCCCGAACACCACTTCAGCCCGAACATCCCACTTCGACCCGAACACCACTTCGGCCCGAACATCCTTCTTCGGCCCGAACTCTTCAATATCCAAGATTGTGTGACAAAAGGTGCTATACTAAAACATTCATAACTTTCAGCTCGGGTGTCCGTTTCACGCCCACGAGTAACCAAAATAGCTGGTTCGTTCGTCACTGCCAAGAACAAGTTCGGCCCGAACTCTTCACTGTTCCCGGCCCGAACTTCATTTTCGGCCCGAACTTCAACCTCGGCCCGAACTTCAACCTCAGCCCGAACTCCGACCTCGGCCCGAACTTCAACCTCGGCCCGAACATCATCCTCGGCCCGAACACCGAAGTTCGGCCCGAACACGACTTCTGCCCGAACACCACTTCGGCCCGAACGTCCCACTTCGGCCCGAACACCACTTCGGCCCGAACATCCCTCTTTGGCCCGAACTCTTCAATATCCAAGATTGTGTGACAAAAGGTGCTATACTAAAACATTCATAACTTTCAGCTCGGGTGTCCGTTTCACGCCCACGAGTAACCAAAATAGCTGGTTCGTTCGTCACTGCCAAGAACAAGTTCGGCCCGAACTCTTCACGGTTCCTGGCCTGAATTTCAACCTCGACCCGAACTCCGACCTCGGCCCGAACTTCAACCTCGGCTCGAATATCATCCTCGGCCCGAACACCGAACTTCGGCCCGAAAACCACTTCGGCCCGAACACCACTTCGGCCCGAACATCCCACTTCGGCCCGAACACCACTTCGCCCGAACATCCCTCTTCGGCCCGAACTCTTCAATATCCAAGATTGTGTGACAAAAGGTGCTATACTAAAATATTCATAACTTTCAGCTCGGGTGTCCGTTTCACGCCCACGAGTAACCAAAATAGCTTGTTCGTTCTTCACTGCCAAGAACAAGTTCGGCATGAACTCTTCAATGTTCCCGGCCCGAACTTCATTTTCGGCCCGAACTTCAACCTCGGCCCGAACTTCAACCTCGGCCCGAACTCCGACCTCGGCCCGAACTTCAACCTCGGCCCGAACATCATCCTCGGCCAGAACACCGAACTTCGGCCCGAACACGACTTCTGCCCGAACACCACTTCGGCCCGAACGTCATACTTCGGCCCGAACACCACTTCGGCCCGAACATCCCTCTTTGGCCCGAACTCTTCAATATCCAAGATTGTGTGACAAAAGGTGCTATACTAAAACATTCATAACTTTCAGCTCGGGTGTCCGTTTCACGCCCACGAGTAACCAAAATAGCTGGTTCGTTCGTCACTGCCAAGGACAAGTTCGGCCCGAACTCTTCACCGTTCCTGGCCCGAACTTCAACCTCGGCCCGAACTCCGACCTCGGCCCGAACTTCAACCTCGGCCCGAACATCATCCTCGGCCCGAACACCGAACTTCAGCCCGAACACCACTTCGGCCCGAACACCACTTCGGCCCGAACATCCCACTTCGGCCCGAACACCACTTCGCCCGAACATCCCTCTTCGGCCCGAACTCTTCAATATCCAAGATTGTGTGACAGAAGGTGCTATACTAAAATATTCATAACTTTCAGCTCGGTTGTCCATTTCACGCCCACGAGTAACCAAAATAGCTGGTTCGTTCGTCACTGCCAAGAACAAGTTCGGCCCGAACTATTCACTGTTCCCGGCCCGAACTTCATTTTCGGCCCGAACTTCAACCTCGTCCCGAACTTCAACCTCGGCCCGAACTCCGACCTTGGCCCGAACTTCAACCTCGGCCCGAACATCATCCTCGGCCCGAACACCGAACTTCGGCCCGAACACCACTTCAGCCCGAACATCCCACTTCGGCCCGAACACCACTTCAGCCCGAACATCCCACTTCGGCCCGAACACCACTTCGGCCCGAACATCCTTCTTCGGCCCGAACTCTTCAATATCCAAGATTGTGTGACAAAAGGTGCTATACTAAAACATTCATAACTTTCAGCTCGGGTGTCCGTTTCACGCCCACGAGTAACCAAAATAGCTGGTTCGTTCGTCACTGCCAAGAACAAGTTCGGCCCGAACTCTTCACTGTTCCCGGCCCGAACTTCATTTTCGGCCCGAACTTCAACCTCGGCCCGAACTTCAACCTCGGCCCGAACTCCGACCTCGGCCCGAACTTCAACCTCGGCCCGAACATCATCCTCGGCCCGAACACCGAACTTCGGCCCGAACACGACTTCTGCCCGAACACCACTTCGGCCTGAACGTCCCACTTCGGCCCGAACATCCCTCTTTGGCCCGAACTCTTCAATATCCAAGATTGTGTGACAAAAGGTGCTATACTAAAACATTCATAACTTTCAGCTCGGGTGTCCGTTTCACGCCCACGAGTAACCAAAATAGCTGGTTCGTTCGTCACTGCCAAGAACAAGTTCGGCCCGAACTCTTCACTGTTCCTGGCCCGAACTACAACCTCGACCCGAACTCCGACCTCGGCCCGAACTTCAACCTCGGCCCGAATATCATCCTCGGCCCGAACACCGAACTTTGGCCCGAACACCACTTCGGCCCGAACACCACTTCGGCCCGAACATCCCACTTCGGCCCGAACACCACTTCGGCCCGAACACCACTTCGCCCGAACATCCCTCTTCGGCCCGAACTCTTCAATATCCAAGATTGTGTGACAAAAGGTGCTATACTAAAATATTCATAACTTTCAGCTCGGGTGTCCGTTTCACGCCCACGAGTAACCAAAATAGCATGTTTGTTCTTCACTGCCAAGAACAAGTTCGGCCCGAACTCTTCACTGTTCCCGGCCCGAACTTCATTTTCGGCCCGAACTTCAACCTCGGCCCGAACTCCGACCTCGACCCGAACTTCAACCTCGGCCCGAACATCATCCTCGGCCCGAACACCGAACTTCGGCCCGAACACGACTTCTGCCCGAACACCACTTCGGCCTGAACGTCCCACTTCGGCCCGAACACCACTTCGGCCCGAACATCCCTCTTTGGCCCGAACTCTTCAATATCCAAGATTGTGTGACAAAAGGTGCTATACTAAAACATTCATAACTTTCAGCTCGGGTGTCCGTTTCACGCCTACGAGTAACCAAAATAGCTGGTTCGTTCGTCACTGCCAAGAACAAGTTCGGCCCGAACTCTTCACTGTTCCTGGCCTGAACTACAACCTCGACCCGAACTCCGACCTCGGCCCGAACTTCAACCTCGGCCCGAATATCATCCTCGGCCCGAACACCGAACTTCGGCCCGAACACCACTTCGGCCCGAACACCACTTCGGCCCGAACATCCCACTTCGGCCCGAACACCACTTCGGCCCGAACACCACTTCGCCCGAACATCCCTCTTCGGCCCGAACTCTTCAATATCCAAGATTATGTGACAAAAGGTGCTATACTAAAACATTCATAACTTTCAGCTCGGGTGTCCGTTTCACGCCCACGAGTAACCAAAATAGCTGGTTCGTTCGTCACTACCAAGAACAAGTTCGGCCCGAACTCTTCACTGTTCCCGACCCGAACTTCATTTTCGGCCCGAACTTCAACCTCGGCCCGAACTTCAACCTCGGCCCGAACTCCGACCTCGGCCCGAACTTCAACCTCGGCCCGAACATCATCATCGGCCCGAACACCGAACTTCGGCCCAAACACGACTTCGGCCCGAACACCACTTCGGCCCGAACATCCCACTTCGGCCTGAACACCACTTCAGCCCGAACATCCCTCTTCGGCCCGAACTCTTCAATATCCAAGATTGTGTGACAAAAGGTGCTATACTAAAACATTCATAACTTTCAGCTCGGGTGTCCGTTTCACGCCCACGAGTAACCAAGATAGCTTGTTCGTTCGTCACTGCCAAGAACAAGTTCGGCCCGAACTCTTCACTGTTCCCGGCCCGAACTTCATTTTCGGCCCGAACTTCAACCTCGGCCCGAACTTCAACCTCGGCCCGAACTCCGACCTCGGCCCGAACTTCAACCTCGGCCCGAACATCATCCTCGGCCGAACACCGAACTTCGGCCCGAACACCACTTCGGCTCGAACACCACTTCGGCCCGAACATCCCACTTTGGCCCGAACACCACTTCGGCCCGAACATCCCTCTTCTGCCCGAACTCTTCAGTATCCAAGATTGTGTGACAAAATGTGCTATACTAAAACATTCATAACTTTCAGCTCGGGTGTCCGTTTCACGCCCACGAGTAACCAAAATAGCTGGTTCGTTCGTCACTGCCAAGAACAAGTTCGGCCCGAACTCTTCACTGTTCGCGGCCCGAACTTCATTTTCGGCCCGAACTTCAACCTCGGCCAGAACTTCAACCTCGGCCCGAACTCTGACCTCGGCCCGAACTTCAACCTAGGCCCGAACATCATCCTCGGCCCGAACACCGAACTTCGGCCCGAACACCACTTCGGCCCGAACACCACCTCGGCCCGAACATCCCACTTCGGCCCGTTAACCACTTCGGCCTGAACATCCCTCTTCGGCCCGATCTCTTCAATATCCAAGATTGTGTGACAAAAGGTGCTATACTAAAACATTCATAACTTTCAGCTCGGTTGTCCGTTTCACGCCCACGAGTAACCAAAATAGCTGGTTCGTTCGTCACTGCCAAGAACAAGTTCGGCCCGAACTCTTCACTGTTCCTGGCCCGAACTTCAACCTCGGCCCGAACTCCGACCTCGGCCCAAACTTCAACCTCGGCCCGAACATCATCCTCGGCCGAACACCGAACTTCGGCCCGAACACCACTTCGGCTCGAACAACACTTCGGCCCGAACATCCCACTTCGGCCCGAACATCCCTCTTCGGCCCGAACTCTTCAGTATCCAAGATTGTGTGATAAAATGTGCTATACTAAAACATTCATAACTTTCAGCTCGGGTGTCCGTTTCACGCCCACGAGTAACCAAAATAGCTGGTACGTTCGTCACTGCCAAGAACAAGTTCGGCCCGAACTGTTCACTGTTCCCGACCCGAACTTCATTTTCGGCCCGAACTTCAACCTCGGCCAGAACTTCAACCTCGGCCCGAACTCCGACCTCGGCCCGAACTTCAACCTAGGCCCGAACATCATCCTCGGTCCGGACATCGAACTTCGGCCCGAACACCACTTCGGCCCGAACATCCCACTTCGGCCCGAACACCACTTCGGCCCGAACATCCCTCTTCGGCCCGATCTCTTCAATATCCAAGATTGTGTGACAAAAGGTGCTATACTAAAACATTCATAACTTTCAACTCGGTTGTCCGTTTCACGCCCACGAGTAACCAAAATAGCTGGTTCGTTCGTCACTGCCAAGAACAAGTTCGGCCCGAACTCTTCACTGTTCCTGGCCCGAACTTCAACCTCGGCCCGAACTCCGACCTCGGCCCGAACTTCAACCTCGGCCCAAACATCATCCTCGGCCCGAACACCGAACTTCGGCCCGAACACCACTTCGGCCCGAACATCCCACTTCGGCCCGAACACCACTTCGCCCGAACATCCCTCTTCGGCCCGAACTCTTCAATATCCAAGATTGTGTGACAAAAGGTGCTATACTAAAATATTCATAACTTTCAGCTCGGGTGTCCGTTTCACGCCCACGAGTAACCAAAATAGCTTGTTCATTCTTCACTGCCAAGAACAAGTTCGGCCCGAACTCTTCACTGTTCCCGGCCCGAACTTCATTTTCGGCCCGAACTTCAACCTCGGCCCGAACTTCAACCTCGGCCCGAACTCCGACCTCGGCCCGAACTTCAACCTCGGCCCGAACATCATCCTCGGCCCGAACACCGAACTTCGGCCCGAACACCACTTCGGCCCGAACATCCCACCTCGGCCCGAGCACCACTTCGGCCCGAACATCCCTCTTCGGCCCGAACTCTTCAATATCCAAGATTGTGTGACAAAAGGTGCTATACTAAAACATTCATAACTTTAAGCTCGGGTGTCCGTTTCACGCCCACGAGTAACCAAAATAGCTGGTTCGTTCGTCACTGCCAAGAACAAGTTCGGCCCGAACTCTTCACTGTTCCCGGCCCGAACTTCATTTTCGGCCAGAACTTCAACCTCGTCCCGAACTTCAACCTCGGCCCGAACTCCGACCTTGGCCCGAACTTCAACCTCGGCCCGAACATCATCCTCGGCCCGAACACCGAACTTCGGCCCGAACACCACTTCAGCCCGAACATCCCACTTCGGCCCGAACACCACTTCAGCCCGAACATCCCACTTCGGCCCGAACACCACTTCGGCCCGAACATCCTTCTTCGGCCCGAACTCTTCAATATCCAAGATTGTGTGACAAAAGGTGCTATACTAAAACATTCATAACTTTCAGCTCGGGTGTCCGTTTCACGCCCACGAGTAACCAAAATAGCTGGTTCGTTCGTCACTGCCAAGAACAAGTTCGGCCCGAACTCTTCACTGTTCCCGGCCCGAACTTCATTTTCGGCCCGAACTTCAACCTCGGCCCGAACTTCAACCTCGGCCCGAACTCCGACCTCAGCCCGAACTTCAACCTCGGCCCGAACATCATCCTCGGCCCGAACACCGAACTTCGGCCCGAACACGACTTCTGCCCGAACACCACTTCGGCCCGAACGTCCCACTTCGGCCCGGACACCACTTCGGCCCGAACATCCCTCTTTGGCCCGAACTCTTCAATATCCAAGATTGTGTGACAAAAGGTGCTATACTAAAACATTCATAACTTTCAGCTCGGGTGTCCGTTTCACGCCCACGAGTAACCAAAATAGCTGGTTCGTTCGTCACTGCCAAGAACAAGTTCGGCCCGAACTCTTCACTGTTCCTGGCCCGAATTTCAACCTCGACCCGAACTCCGACCTCGGCCCGAACTTCAACCTCGGCCCGAATATCATCCTCGGCCCGAACACCGAACTTCGGCCTGAAAACCACTTCGGCCCGAACACCACTTCGGCCCGAACATCCCACTTCGGCCCGAACACCACTTCGCCCGAACATCCCTCTTCGGCCCGAACTCTTCAATATCCAAGATTGTGTGACAAAAGGTGCTATACTAAAATATTCATAACTTTCAGCTCGGGTGTCCGTTTCACGCCCACGAGTAACCAAAATAGCTGGTTCGTTCTTCACTGCCAAGAACAAGTTCGGCCCGAACTCTTCACTGTTCCCGGCCCGAACTTCATTTTCGGCCCGAACTTCAACCTCGGCCCGAACTTCAACCTCGGCCCGAACTCCGACCTCGGCCCGAACTTCAACCTCGGCCCGAACATCATCCTCGGCCTGAACACCGAACTTCGGCCCGAACACGACTTCTGCCCGAACACCACTTCGGCCCGAACGTCTTACTTCGGCCCGAACACCACTTCGGCCCGAACATCCCTCTTTGGCCCGAACTCTTCAATATCCAAGATTGTGTGACAAAAGGTGCTATACTAAAACATTCATAACTTTCAGCTCGGGTGTCCGTTTCACGCCCACGAGTAACCAAAATAGCTGGTTCGTTCGTCACTGCCAAGGACAAGTCCGGCCCGAACTCTTCACCGTTCCTGGCCCGAACTTCAACCTCGGCCCGAACTCCGACCTCGGCCCGAACTTCAACCTCGGCCCGAACATCATCCTCGGCCCGAACACCGAACTTCAGCCCGAACACCACTTCGGCCCGAACACCACTTCGGCCCGAACATCCCACTTCGGCCGGAACACCACTTCGCCCGAACATCCCTCTTCGGCCCGAACTCTTCAATATCCAAGATTGTGTGACAAAAGGTGCTATACTAAAATATTCATAACTTTCAGCTCGGGTGTCCATTTCACGCCCACGAGTAACCAAAATAGCTGGTTCGTTCGTCACTGCCAAGAACAAGTTCAGCCCGAACTCTTCACTGTTCCCGGCCCGAACTTCATTTTCGGCCCGAACTTCAACCTCGTCCCGAACTTCAACCTCGGCCCGAACTCCGACCTTGGCCCGAACTTCAACCTCGGCCCGAACATCATCCTCGGCCCGAACACCGAACTTCGGCCCGAATACCACTTCAGCCCGAACATCCCACTTCGGCCCGAACACCACTTCAGCCCGAACATCCCACTTCGGCCCGAACACCACTTCGGCCCGAACATCCTTCTTCGGCCCGAACTCTTCAATATCCAAGATTGTGTGACAAAAGGTGCTATACTAAAACATTCATAACTTTCAGCTCGGGTGTCCGTTTCACGCCCTCGAGTAACCAAAATAGCTGGTTCGTTCGTCACTGCCAAGAACAAGTTCGGCCCGAACTCTTCACTGTTCCCGGCCCGAACTTCATTTTCGGCCCGAACTTCAACCTCGGCCCGAACTTCAACCTCGGCCCGAACTCCGACCTCGGCCCGAACTTCAACCTCGGCCCGAACATCATCCTCGGCCCGAACACCGAACTTCGGCCCGAACACGACTTCTGCCCGAACACCACTTCGGCCTGAACGTCCCACTTCGGCCCGAACATCCCTCTTTGGCCCGAACTCTTCAATATCCAAGATTGTGTGACAAAAGGTGCTATACTAAAACATTCATAACTTTCAGCTCGGGTGTCCGTTTCACGCCCACGAGTAACCAAAATAGCTGGTTTGTTCGTCACTGCCAAGAACAAGTTCGGCCCGAACTCTTCACTGTTCCTGGCCCGAACTACAACCTCGACCCGAACTCCGACCTCGGCCCGAACTTCAACCTCGGCCAGAATATCATCCTCGGCCCGAACACCGAACTTTGGCCCGAACACCACTTCGGCCCGAACACCACTTCGGCCCGAACATCCCACTTCGGCCCGAACACCACTTCGGCCCGAACACCACTTCGCCCGAACATCCCTCTTCGGCCCGAACTCTTCAATATCCAAGATTGTGTGACAAAAGGTGCTATACTAAAATATTCATAACTTTCAGCTCGGGTGTCCGTTTCACGCCCACGAGTAACCAAAATAGCTTGTTTGTTCTTCACTGCCAAGAACAAGTTCGGCCCGAACTCTTCACTGTTCCCGGCCCGAACTTCATTTTCGGCCCGAACTTCAACCTCGGCCCGAACATCAACCTCGGCCCGAACTCCGACCTCGGCCCGAACTTCAACCTCGGCCCGAACATCATCCTCGGCCCGAACACCGAACTTCGGCCCGAACACGACTTCTGCCCGAACACCACTTCGGCCTGAACGACCCACTTCGGCCCGAACACCACTTCGGCCCGAACATCCCTCTTTGGCCCGAACTCTTCAATATCCAAGATTGTGTGACAAAAGGTGCTATACTAAAACATTCATAACTTTCAGCTCGGGTGTCCGTTTCACGCCCACGAGTAACCAAAATAGCTGGTTCGTTCGTCACTGCCAAGAACAAGTTCGGCCCGAACTCTTCACTGTTCCTGGCCTGAACTACAACCTCGACCCGAACTCCGACCTCGGCCCGAACTTCAACCTCGGCCCGAATATCATCCTCGGCCCGAACACCGAACTTCGGCCCGAACACCACTTCGGCCCGAACACCACTTCGGCCCGAACATCCCACTTCGGCCCGAACACCACTTCGGCCCGAACACCACTTCGCCCGAACATCCCTCTTCGGCCCGAACTCTTCAATATCCAAGATTGTGTGACAAAAGGTGCTATACTAAAATATTCATAACTTTCAGCTCGGGTGTCCGTTTCACGCCCACGAGTAACCAAAATAGCTTGTTCGTTCTTCACTGCCAAGAACAAGTTCGGCCCGAACTCTTCACTGTTCCCGGCCCGAACTTCATTTTCGGCCCGAACTTCAACCTCGGCCCGAACTTCAACCTCGGCCCGAACTCCGACCTCGGCCCGAACTTCAACCTCGGCCCGAACATCATCCTCGGCCTGAACACCGAACTTCGGCCCGAACACGACTTCTGCCCGAACACCACTTCGGCCCGAACGTCATACTTCGGCCCGAACACCACTTCGGCCCGAACATCTCTCTTTGGCCCGAACTCTTCAATATCCAAGATTGTGTGACAAAAGGTGCTATACTAAAACATTCATAACTTTCAGCTCGGGTGTCCGTTTCACGCCCACGAGTAACCAAAATAGCTGGTTCGTTCGTCACTGCCAAGAACAAGTTCGGCCCGAACTCTTCACTGTTCCTGGCCCGAACTTCAACCTCGGCCCGAACATCATCCTCGGCCCGAACACCGAACTTCAGCCCGAACACCACTTCGGCCCGAACATCCCACTTCGGCCCGAACACCACTTCGCCCGGACATCCCTCTTCGGCCCGAACTCTTCAATATCCAAGATTGTGTGACAAAAGGTGCTATACTAAAATATTCATAACTTTCAGCTCGGGTGTCCATTTCACGCCCACGAGTAACCAAAATAGCTTGTTCGTTCTTCACTGCTAAGAACAAGTTCGGCCCGAACTCTTCACTGTTCCCGGCCCGAACTTCATTTTCGGCCCGAACTTCAACCTCGGCCCGAACTTCAACATCGGCCCGAACTCCAACCTCGGCCCGAACTTCAACCTCGGCCCGAACATCATCCTCGGCCCGAACACCGACCTTCAGCCCGAACACCACTTCGGCCCGAACATCCCACCTCGGCCCGAGCACCACTTCGGCCCGAACATCCCTCTTCGGCCCGAACTCTTCAATATCCAAGATTGTGTGACAAAAGGTGCTATACTAAAATATTCATAACTTTCAGCTCGGGTGTCCGTTTCACGCCCACGAGTAACCAAAATAGCTGGTTCGTTCGTCACTGCCAAGAACAAGTTCGGCCCGAACTCTTCACTGTTCCTGGCCCGAACTTCAACCTCGGCCCGAACTCCGACCTCGGCCCGAACTTCAACCTCGGCCCAAACATCATCCTCGGCCCGAACACCGAACTTCGGCCCGAACACCACTTCGGCCCGAACATCCCACTTCGGCCCGAACACCACTTCGCCCGAACATCCCTCTTCGGCCCGAACTCTTCAATATCCAAGATTGTGTGACAAAAGGTGCTATACTAAAATATTCATAACTTTCAGCTCGGGTGTCCATTTCACGCCCACGAGTAACCAAAATAGCTTGTTCATTCTTCACTGCCAAGAACAAGTTCGGCCCGAACTCTTCACTGTTCCCGGCCCGAACTTCATTTTCGGCCCGAAATTCAACCTCGGCCCGAACTCCGACCTCGGCCCGAACTTCAACCTCGGCCCGAACATCATCCTCGGCCCGAACACCGAACTTCGGCCCGAGCACCACTTCGGCCCGAACATCCCTCTTCGGCCCGAACTCTTCAATATCCAAGATTGTGTGACAAAAGGTGCTATACTAAAATATTCATAACTTTCAGCTCGGGTGTCCATTTCACGCCCACGAGTAACCAAAATAGCTTGTTCGTTCTTCACTGCCAAGAACAAGTTCGGCCCGAACTCTTCACTGTTCCCGGCCCGAACTTCATTTTCGGCCCGAACTTCAACCTCGGCCCGAACTTCAACATCGGCCCGAACTCCGACCTCGGCCCGAACTTCAACCTCGGCCCGAACATCATCCTCGGCCCGAACACCGAACTTCGGCCCGAACACCACTTCGGCCCGAACATCCCACCTCGGCCCGAGCACCACTTCGGCCCGAACATCCCTCTTCGGCCCGAACTCTTCAATATCCAAGATTGTGTGACAAAAGGTGCTATACTAAAATACTCATAACTTTCAGCTCGGGTGTCCGTTTCACGCCCACGAGTAACCAAAATAGCTGGTTCGTTCGTCACTGCCAAGAACAAGTTCGGCCCGAACTCTTCACTGTTCCTGGACCGAACTTCAACCTCGGCCCGAACTCCGACCTCGGCCCGAACTTCAACCTCGGCCCAAACATCATCATCGGCCCGAACACCGAACTTCGGCCCGAACACCACTTCGGCCCGAACATCCCACTTCGGCCCGAACACCACTTCGCCCGAACATCCCTCTTCGGCCCGAACTCTTCAATATAAAAGATTGTGTGACAAAAGGTGCTATACTAAAATATTCATAACTTTCAGCTCGGGTGTCCGTTTCACGCCCACGAGTAACCAAAATAGCTTGTTCATTCTTCACTGCCAAGAACAAGTTCGGCCCGAACTCTTCACTGTTCCCGGCCCGAACTTCATTTTCGGCCCGAACTTCAACCTCGGCCCGAACTTCAACCTCGGCCCGAACTCCGACCTCGGCCCGAACTTCAACCTCGGCCCGAACATCATCCTCGGCCCGAACACCGAACTTCGGCCCGAGCACCACTTCGGCCCGAACATCCCTCTTCGGCCCGAACTCTTCAATATCCAAGATTGTGTGACAAAAGGTGCTATACTAAAATATTCATAACTTTCAGCTCGGGTGTCCATTTCACGCCCACGAGCAACCAAAATAGCTTGTTCGTTCTTCACTGCCAAGAACAAGTTCGGCCCGAACTCTTCACTGTTCCCGGCCCGAACTTCATTTTCGGCCCGAACTTCAACCTCGGCCCGAACTTCAACATCGGCCCGAACTCCGACCTCGGCCCGAACTTCAACCTCGGCCCGAACATCATCCTCGGCCCGAACACCGAACTTCGGCCCGAACACCACTTCGGCCCGAACATCCCACCTCGGCCCGAGCACCACTTCGGCCCGAACATCCCTCTTCGGCCCGAACTCTTCAATATCCAAGATTGTGTGACAAAAGGTGCTATACTAAAATTTTCATAACTTTCAGCTCGGGTGTCCGTTTCACGCCCACGAGTAACCAAAATAGCTGGTTCGTTCGTCACTGCCAAGAACAAGTTCGGCCCGAACTCTTCACTGTTCCTGGCCCGAACTTCAACCTCGGCCCGAACTCCGACCTCGGCCCGAACTTCAACCTCGGCCCGAACATCATCCTCGGCCCGAACACCGAACTTCAGCCCGAACACCACTTCGGCCCGAACATCCCACTTCGGCCCGAACACCACTTCGCCCGAACATCCCTCTTCGGCCCGAACTCTTCAATATCCAAGATTGTGTGACAAAAGGTGCTATACTATAATATTCATAACTTTCAGCTCGGGTGTCCGTTTCACGCCCACGAGTAACCAAAATAGCTGGTTCGTTCGTCACTGCCAAGAACAAGTTCGGCCCGAACTCTTCACTGTTCCTGGCCCGAACTTCAACCTCGGCCCGAACTCCGACCTCGGCCCGAACTTCAACCTCGGCCCAATCATCATCCTCGGCCCGAACACCGAACTTCGGCCCGAACACCACTTCGGCCCGAACATCCCACTTCGGCCCGAACACCACTTCGCCCGAACATCCCTCTTCGGCCCGAACTCTTCAATATCCAAGATTGTGTGACAAAAGGTGCTATACTAAAATATTCATAACTTTCAGCTCGGGTGACCGTTTCACGCCCACGAATAACCAAAATAGCTTGTTCATTCTTCACTGCCAAGAACAAGTTCGGCCCGAACTCTTCACTGTTCCCGGCCCGAACTTCATTTTCGGCCCGAACTTCAACCTCGGCCCGAACTTCAACCTCGGCCCGAACTCCGACCTCGGCCCGAACTTCAACCTCGGCCCGAACATCATCCTCGGCCCGAACACCGAACTTCGGCCCGAACACCACTTCGGCCCGAACAACCCACCTCGGCCCGAGCACCACTTCGTCCCGAACATCCCTCTTCGGCCCGAACTCTTCAATATCCAAGATTGTGTGACAAAAGGTGCTATACTAAAACATTCATAACTTTAAGCTCGGGTGTCCGTTTCACGCCCACGAGTAACCAAAATAGCTGGTTCGTTCGTCACTGCCAAGAACAAGTTCGGCCCGAACTCTTCACTGTTCCCGGCCCGAACTTCATTTTCGGCCCGAACTTCAACCTCGTCCCGAACTTCAACCTCGGCCCGAACTCCGACCTTTGCCCGAACTTCAACCTCGGCCCGAACATCATCCTCGGCCCGAACACCGAACTTCGGCCCGAACACCACTTCAGCCCGAACATCCCACTTCGGCCCGACCACCACTTCAGCCCGAACATCCCACTTCGGCCCGAACACCACTTCGGCCCGAACATCCTTCTTCGGCCCGAACTCTTCAATATCCAAGATTGTGTGACAAAAGGTGCTATACTAAAACATTCATAACTTTCAGCTCGGGTGTCCGTTTCACACCCACGAGTAACCAAAATAGCTGGTTCGTTCGTCACTGCCAAGAACAAGTTCGGCCCGAACTCTTCACTGTTCCCGGCCCGAACTTCATTTTCGGCCCGAACTTCAACCTCGGCCCGAACTTCAACCTCGGCCCGAACTCCGACCTCGGCCCGAACTTCAACCTCGGCCCGAACATCATCCTCGGCCCGAACGCCGATCTTCGGCCCGAACACGACTTCTGCCCGAACACCACTTCGGCCCGAACGTCCCACTTCGGCCCGAACACCACTTCGGCCCGAACATCCCTCTTTGGCCCGAACTCTTCAATATCCAAGATTGTGTGACAAAAGGTGCTATACTAAAACATTCATAACTTTCAGCTCGGGTGTCCGTTTCACGCCCACGAGTAACCAAAATAGCTGGTTCGTTCGTCACTTCCAAGAACAAGTTCGGCCCGAACTCTTCACTGTTCCTGGCCCGAATTTCAACCTCGACCCGAACTCCGACCTCGGCCCGAACTTCAACCTCGGCCCGAATATCATCCTCGGCCCGAACACCGAACTTCGGCCCGAAAACCACTTCGGCCCGAACACCACTTCGGCCCGAACATCCCACTTCGGCCCGAACACCACTTCGCCCGAACATCCCTCTTCGGCCCGAACTCTTCAATATCCAAGATTGTGTGACAAAAGGTGCTATACTAAAATATTCATAACTTTCAGCTCGGGTGTCCGTTTCACGCCCACGAGTAACCAAAATAGCTTGTTCGTTCTTCACTGCCAAGAACAAGTTCGGCCCGAACTCTTCACTGTTCCCGGCCCGAACTTCATTTTCGGCCCGAACTTCAACCTCGGCCCGAACTTCAACCTCGGCCCGAACTCCGACCTCGGCCCGAACTTCAACCTCGGCCCGAACATCATCCTCGGCCTGAACACCGAACTTCGGCCCGAACACGACTTCTGCCCGAACACCACTTCGGCCCGAACGTCATACTTCGGCCCGAACACCAATTCGGCCCGAACATCGCACTTTGGCCCGAACTCTTCAATATCCAAGATTGTGTGACAAAAGGTGCTATACTAAAACATTCATAACTTTCAGCTCGGGTGTCCGTTTCACGCCCACGAGTAACCAAAATAGCTGGTTCGTTCGTCACTGCCAAGGACAAGTTCGCCCCGAACTCTTCACTGTTCCTGGCCCGAACTTCAACCTCGGCCCAAACTCCGACCTCGGCCCGAACTTCAACCTCGGCCCGAACATCATCCTCGTCCCAAACACCGAACTTCAGCCCGAACACTACTTCGGCCCGAACATCCCACTTCGGCCCGAACACCACTTCGCCCGAACATCCCTCTTCGGCCCGAACTCTTCAATATCCAAGATTGTGTGACAAAAGGTGCTATACTAAAATATTCATAACTTTCAGCTCGGGTGTCCATTTCACGCCCACGAGTAACCAAAATAGCTGGTTCGTTCGTCACTGCCAAGAACAAGTTCGGCCCGAACTCTTCACTGTTCCCGGCCCGAACTTCATTTTCGGCCCGAACTTCAACCTCGTCCCGAACTTCAACCTCGGCCCGAACTCCGACCTTGGCCCGAACTTCAACCTCGGCCCGAACATCATCCTCGGCCCGAACACCGAACTTCGGCCCGAACACCACTTCAGCCCGAACATCCCACTTCGGCCCGAACACCACTTCAGCCCGAACATCCCACTTCGGCCCGAACACCACTTCGGCCCGAACATCCTTCTTCGGCCCGAACTCTTCAATATCCAAGATTGTGTGACAAAGGGTGCTATACTAAAACATTCATAACTTTCAGCTCGGGTGTCCGTTTCACGCCCACGAGTAACCAAAATAGCTGGTTCGTTCGTCACTGCCAAGAACAAGTTCGGCCCGAACTCTTCACTGTTCCCGGCCCGAACTTCATTTTCGGCCCGAACTTCAACCTCGGCCCGAACTTCAACCTCGGCCCGAACTCCGACCTCGGCCCGAACTTCAACCTCGGCCCGAACATCATCCTCGGCCCGAACACCGAACTTCGGCCCGAACACGACTTCTGCCCGAACACCACTTCGGCCTGAACGTCCCACTTCGGCCCGAACACCACTTCGGCCTGAACGTCCCACTTCGGCCCGAACACCACTTCGGCCCGAACATCCCTCTTTGGCCCGAACTCTTCAATATCCAAGATTGTGTGACAAAAGGTGCTATACTAAAACATTCATAACTTTCAGCTCGGGTGTCCGTTTCACGCCCACGAGTAACCAAAATAGCTGGTTCGTTCGTCACTGCCAAGAACAAGTTCGGCCCGAACTCTTCACTGTTCCTGGCCCGAACTACAACCTCGACCCGAACTCCGACCTCGGCCCGAACTTCAACCTCGGCCCGAATATCATCCTCGGGCCGAACACCGAACTTCGGCCCGAACACCACTTCGGCCCGAACATCCCACTTCGGCCCGAACACCACTTCGGCCCGAACACCACTTCGCCCGAACATCCCTCTTCGGCCCGAACTCTTCAATATCCAAGATTGTGTGACAAAAGGTGCTATACTAAAATATTCATAACTTTCAGCTCGGGTGTCCGTTTCACGCCCACGAGTAACCAAAATAGCTTGTTCGTTCTTCACTGCCAAGAACAAGTTCGGCCCGAACTCTTCACTGTTCCCGGCCCGAACTTCATTTTCGGCCCGAACTTCAACCTCGGCCCGAACTTCAACCTCGGCCCGAACTCCGACCTCGGCCCGAACTTCAACCTCAGCCCGAACATCATCCTCGGCCCGAACACCGAACTTCAGCCCGATCACGACTTCTGCCCGAACACCACTTCGGCCTGAACGTCCCACTTCGGCCCGAACACCACTTCGGCCCAAACATCCCTCTTTGGCCCGAACTCTTCAATATCCAAGATTGTGTGACAAAAGGTGCTATACTAAAACATTCATAACTTTCAGCTCGGGTGTCCGTTTCACGCCCACGAGTAACCAAAATAGCTGGTTCGTTCGTCACTGCCAAGAACAAGTTCGGCCCGAACTCTTCACTGTTCCTGGCCTGAACTACAACCTCGACCCGAACTCCGACCTCGGCCCGAACTTCAACCTCGGCCCGAATATCATCCTCGGCCCGAACACCGAACTTCGGCCCGAACACCACTTCGGCCCGAACACCACTTCGGCCCGAACATCCCACTTCGGCCCGAACAACACTTCGGCCCGAACACCACTTCGCCCGAACATCCCTCTTCGGCCCGAACTCTTCAATATCCAAGATTGTGTGTCAAAAGGTGCTATACTAAAATATTCATAACTTTCAGCTCGGGTGTCCGTTTCACGCCCACGAGTAACCAAAATAGCTTGTTCGTTCTTCACTGCCAAGAACAAGTTCGGCCCGAACTCTTCACTGTTCCCGGCCCGAACTTCATTTTCGGCCCGAACTTCAACCTCGGCCCGAACTTCAACCTCGGCCCGAACTCCGACCTCGGCCCGAACTTCAACCTCGGCCCGAACATCATCCTCGGCCTGAACACCGAACTTCGGCCCGAACACGACTTCTGCCCGAACACCACTTCGGCCCGAACGTCATACTTCGTCCCGAACACCACTTCGGCCCGAACATCCCTCTTTGGCCCGAACTCTTCAATATCCAAGATTGTGTGACAAAAGGTGCTATACTAAAACATTCATAACTTTCAGCTCGGGTGTCCGTTTCACGCCCACGAGTAACCAAAATAGCTGGTTCGTTCGTCACTGCCAAGAACAAGTTCGGCCCAAACTCTTCACTGTTCCTGGCCCGAACTTCAACCTCGGCCCGAACTCCGACCTCGGCCCGAACTTCAACCTCGGCCCGAACATCATCCTCGGCCCGAACACCGAACTTCAGCCCGAACACCACTTCGGCCCGAACATCCCACTTCGGCCCGAACACCACTTCGCCCGAACATCCCTCTTCGGCCCGAACTCTTCAATATCCAAGATTGTGTGACAAAAGGTGCTATACTAAAATATTCATAACTTTCAGCTCGGGTGTCCATTTCACGCCCACGAGTAACCAAAATAGCTTGTTCGTTCTTCACTGCCAAGAACAAGTTCGGCCCGAACTCTTCACTGTTCCCGGCCCGAACTTCATTTTCGGCCCGAACTTCAACCTCGGCCCGAACTTCAACATCGGCCCGAACTCCGACCTCGGCCTGAACTTCAACCTCGGCACGAACATCATCCTCGGCCCGAACACCGAACTTCGGCCCGAACACCACTTCGGCCCGAACATCCCACCTCGGCCCGAGCACCACTTCGGCCCGAACATCCCTCTTCGGCCCGAACTCTTCAATATCCAAGATTGTGTGACAAAAGGTGCTATACTAAAACATTCATAACTTTAAGCTCGGGTGTCCGTTTCACGCCCACGAGTAACCAAAATAGCTGGTTCGTTCGTTACTGACAAGAACAAGTTCGGCCCGAACTCTTCACTGTTCCCGGCCCGAACTTCATTTTCGGCCCGAACTTCAACCTCGTCCCGAACTTCAACCTCGGCCCGAACTCCGACCTTGGCCCGAACTCCGACCTCGGCCCGAACTTCAACTCGGCCCGAACATCATCCTCGGCCCGAACACCGAACTTCGGCCCGAACACCACTTCAGCCCAAACATCCCACTTCGGCCCGAACACCACTTCGGCCCGAACATCCTTCTTCGGCCCGAACTCTTCAATATCCAAGATTGTGTGACAAAAGGTGCTATACTAAAACATTCATAACTTTCAGCTCGGGTGTCCGTTTCACGCCCACGAGTAACCAAAATAGCTGGTTCGTTCGTCACTGCCAAGAACAAGTTCGGCCCGAACTCTTCACTGTTCCCGGCCCGAACTTCATTTTCGGCACGAACTTCAACCTCGTCCCGAACTTCAACCTCGGCCCGAACTCCGACCTTGGCCCGAACTCCGACCTCGGCCCGAACTTCAACCTCGGCCCGAACTTCATCCTCGGCCCGAACACCGAACTTCGGCCCGAACACCACTTCAGCCCGAACATCCCACTTCGGCCCGAACACCACTTCGGCCCGAACATCCTTCTTCGGCCCGAACTCTTCAATATCCAAGATTGTGTGACAAAAGGTGCTATACTAAAACATTCATAACTTTCAGCTCGGGTGTCCGTTTCACGCCCACGAGAAACCAAAATAGCTGGTTCGTTCGTCACTGCCAAGAACAAGTTCGGCCCGAACTCTTCACTGTTCCCGGCCCGAACTTCATTTTCGGCCCGAACTTCAACCTCGGCCCGAACTTCAACCTCGGCCTGAACTCCGACCTCGGCCCGAACATCATCCTCGGCCGGAACACCGAACTTCGGCCCGAAGACGACTTCTGCCCGAACACCACTTCGGCCCGAACGTCCCACTTCGGCCCGATACACCACTTCGGCCCGAACATCCCTCTTTGGCCCGAGCTCTTCAATATCCAAGATTGTGTGACAAAAGGTGCTATACTAAAACATTCATAACTTTCAGCTCGGGTGTCCGTTTCACGCCCACGAGTAACCAAAATAGCTGGTTTGCTCGTCACTGCCAAGAACAAGTTCGGCCCGAACTCTTCAATGTTCCCGGCCCGAACTTCATTTTCGGCCCGAACTTCAACCTCGGCCCGAACTTCAACCTCGGCCCGAACTCCGACCTCGGCCCGAACTTCAACCTCGGCCCGAACATCATCCTCGGCCCGAACACCGAACTTCGGCCCGAACACCACTTCGGCCCGAACATCCCACTTCGGCCCGAACACCACTTCGGCCCGAACATCCCTCTTCGGCCCGAACTCTTCAATATCCATGATTGTGTGAGAAAAGGTGCTATACTAAAACATTCATAACTTTCAGCTCGGGTGTCCGTTTCACGCCCACGAGTAACCAAAATAGCTGGTTCGTTCGTCACTGCCATGAACAAGTTCGGCCCGAACTCTTCACTGTTCCCGGCCCGAACTCTTCACTGTTCCCGGCCCGAACTTCATTTTCGACCCGAACTTCAACCTCGGCCCGAACTTCAACCTCGGCCCGAACTACGACCTTCGCCCGAACTTCAACCTCGGCCCGAACATTATCCTCGGCCCGAACACCGAACTTCGGCCCGAACACCACTTCGACCCGAACATCCCACTTCGGCCCGAACATCCCTCTTCGGACAGAACTCTTCAATATCCAAGATTGTGTGACAAAAGGTGCTATACTAAAACATTCATAACTTTCAGCTCGGGTGTCCGTTTCACGCCCACGAGTAACCAAAATAGATGGTTCGTTCGTCACTGCCAAGAACAAGTTCGGCCCGAACTCTTCATTGTTCCCGACCCAAACTTCATTTTCGGCCCGAACTTCAACCTCGGCCCGAACTTCAACCTCGGCCCGAACTCCGACCTCGGCCCGAACTTCAACCTCGGCCTGAACATCATCCTCGGCCCGAACACCGAACTTCGGCCCAAACACGACTTCGGCCCGAACACCACTTCGGCCCGAACATCCCACTTCGGCCCGAACATCCCACTTCGGCCCGAACATCCTTCTTCGGCCCGAACTCCGACCTCGGCCCGAACTTCAACCTCGGCCCGAACATCATCCTCGGCCCGAACACCGAACTTCGGCCCGAACACCACTTCGGCCAGAACACCACTTCGGCCCGAACATCCCACTTCGGCCCGAACATCCCTCTTCGGCCCAAACTCTTCAATATCCAAGATTGTGTGACAAAAGGTGCTATACTAAAACATTCATAACTTTCAGCTCGGGTGTCCGTTTCACGCCCACGAGTAACCAAAATAGCTGGTTCGTTCGTCACTGCCAAAAACAAGTTCGGCCCGAACTCTTCACTGTTCCCGGCCCGAACTTCATTTTCGGCCCGAACTTCAACCTCGGCCTGAACTGCAACCTCGGCCCGAACTCCGACCTCGGCCCGAACACCGAACTTCAGCCCGAACACCACTAAAACATTCATAACTTTCAGCTCGGGTGTCCGTTTCACGCGCACGAGTAACCAAAATAGCTGGTTCGTTCGTCACTGTCAAGAAAACGTTCGGCCCGAACTCTTCAATGTTCCAGGCCCGAACTTCATTTTCGGCCCGAACTTCAACCTCGGCCCGAACATCAACCTCTGCCCGAACTCCGAACTCGGCCGAACATCATCCTCGGCCCGAACATCATCCTCGGCCCGAACACCGAACTTCGGCCCGAACACCACTTCGGCCCAAACATCCCACTTCGGCCCGAACACCACTTCGGCCCGAACACCATTTCCGCCCGAACATCCCTCTTCGGCCCGAACTCTTCAATATCCAAGATTGTGTGACAAAAGGTGCTATACTAAAACATTCATAACTTTCAGCTCGGGTGTCCGTTTCACGCCCACGAGTAACCAAAAATAGCTGGTTCGTTCGTCACTGCCAAGAACAAGTTCGGCCCGAACTCTTCACTGTTCCCGGCCCGAACTTCATTTTCGGCCCGAACTTCAACCTCGGCCCGAACTTCAACCTCGGCCCGAACTCCGACCTCGGCCCGAACTTCAACCTCGGCCCGAACATCATCCTCGGCCCGAACACCGAACTTCGGCCCGAACACCACTTCGGCCCGAACACCACTTTGGCCCGAACACCACTTCGGCCCGAACATCCCACTTTCGGCCTGAACACCACTTCGGCCCGAACATCCCTCTTCGGCCCGAACTCTTCAATATCCAAGATTGTGTGACAAAAGGTGTTATACTAAAACATTCATAACTTTCAGCTCGGGTGTCCGTTTCACGCCCACGAGTAACCAAAATAGCTGGTTTGTTCGTCACTGCCAAGAACAAGTTCGGCCCGAACTCTTCACTGTTCCCGACCCGAACTTCATTTTCGGCCCGAACTTCAACCTCGACCCGAACTTCAACCTCGGCCCGAACTCCGACCTCGGCCCGAACTTCAACCTCGGCCTGAACATCATCCTCGGCCCGAACACCGATCCTCGGCCCGAACATCATCCTCGGCCCGAACACCGAACTTCGGCCCGAACATCCCACTTCGGCCCGAACACCACTTCGGCCCGAACATCCCACTTCGGCCCGAACACCACTTCGGCCCGAACATCCTTCTTCGGCCCGAACTCCGACCTCGGCCCGAACTTCAACCTCGGCCCGAACATCATCCTCGGCCCGAACAACGAACTTCGGCCCGAACACCACTTCGGCCAGAACACCACTTCGGCCCGAACATCCCACTTCGGCCCGAACACCACTTCGGCCCGAACATTTCTCTTCGGCCCGAACATTTCTCTTCGGCCCAAACTCTTCAATATCCAAGATTGTGTGACAAAAGGTGCTATACTAAAACATTCATAACTTTCAGCTCGGGTGTCCGTTTCACGCCCACGAGTAACCAAAATAGCTGGTTCGTTCGTCACTGCCAAAAACAAGTTCGGCCCGAACTCTTCACTGTTCCCGGCCCGAACTTCATTTTCGGCCCGAACTTCAACCTCGGCCTGAACTGCAACCTCGGCCCGACCTCCGACCTCGGCCCGAACACCGAACTTCGGCCCGAACACCACTAAAACATTCATAACTTTCAGCTCGGGTGTCCGTTTCACGCGCACGAGTAACCAAAATAGCTGGTTCGTTCGTCACTGCCAAGAAAACGTTCGGCCCGAACTCTTCAATGTTCCAGGCCCGAACTTCATTTTCGACCCGAACTTCAACCTCGGCCCGAACTCCGAACTCGGCCGAACATCATCCTCGGCCCGAACATCATCCTCGGCCCGAACACCGAACTTCGGCCCGAACACCACTTCGGCCCGAACATCCCACTTCGGCCCGAACACCACTTCGGCCCGAACATCCCTCTTCGGCCCGAACTCTTCAATATCCAAGATTGTGTGACAAAAGGTGCTATACTAAAACATTCATTACTTTCAGCTCGGGTGTCCGTTTCACGCCCACGAGTAACCAAAATAGCTGGTTCGTTCGTCACTGCCATGAACAAGTTCGGCCCGAACTCTTCACTGTTCCCGGCCCGAACTTCATTTTCGGCCCGAACTTCAACCTCGGCCCGAACTGTAACCTCGGCCCGAACTTCACCCTCGGCCCGAACATCATCCTCGGCCCGAACACCGAACTTCGGCCCGAACACGACTTCGGCCCGAACACCACTTCGGCCCGAACATCCCACTTCGACCCGAACACCATTTCCGCCCGAACATCCCTCTTCGGCCCGAACTCTTCAATATCCAAGATTGTGTGACAAAAGGTGCTATACTAAAACATTCATAACTTTCAGCTCGGGTGTCCATTTCACGCCCACGAGTAACCAAAATAGCTGGTTCGTTCGTCACTACCAAGAACAAGTTCGGCCTGAACTCTTCACTGTTCCCGGCCCGAACTTCATTTTCGGCCCGAACTTCAACCTCGGCCCGAACTTCAACCTCGGCCCGAACTCCGACCTCGGCCCGAACTTCAACCTCGGCCCGAACATCATCCTCGGCCCGAACACCGAACTTCGGCCCGAACACCACTTCGGCCCGAACACCACTTTGGCCCGAACACCACTTCGGCCCGAACATCCCACTTCGGCCTGAACACCACTTCGGCCCGAACATCCCTCTTCGGCCCGAACTCTTCAATATCCAAGATTGTGTGACAAAAGGTGTTATACTAAAACATTCATAACTTTCAGCTCGGGTGTCCGTTTCACGCCCACGAGTAACCAAAATAGCTGGTTTGTTCGTCACTGCCAAGAACAAGTTCGGCCCGAACTCTTCACTGTTCCCGACCCGAACTTCATTTTCGGCCCGAACTTCAACCTCGGCCCGAACTTCAACCTCGGCCCGAACTCCGACCTCGGCCCGAACTTCAACCTCGGCCTGAACATCATCCTCGGCCCGAACACCGAACTTCGGCCCAAACACGACTTCGGCCCGAACACCACTTCGGCCCGAACATCCCACTTCGGCCCGAACACCACTTCAGCCCGAACATCCCACTTCGGCCCGAACACCACTTCGGCCCGAACATCCTTCTTCGGCCCGAACTCCGACCTCGGCCCGAACATCAACCTCGGCCCGAACATCATCCTCGGCCCGAACAACGAACTTCGGCCCGAACACCACTTCGGCCAGAACACCACTTCGGCCCGAACATCCCACTTCGGCCCGAACACCACTTCGGCCCGAACATCCCACTTCGGCCCAAACTCTTCAATATCCAAGATTGTGTGACAAAAGGTGCTATACTAAAACATTCATAACTTTCAGCTCGGGTGTCCGTTTCACGCCCACGAGTAACCAAAATAGCTGGTTCGTTCGTCACTGCCATGAACAAGTTCGGCCCGAACTCTTCACTGTTCCCGGCCGAACTTCATTTTCGGCCCGAACTTCAACCTCGGCCAGAACTGCAACCTCGGCCCGAACTCCGACCTCGGCCCGAACTGCACCCTCGGCCCGAACATCACCCTCGGCCCGAACATCATCCTCGGCCCGAACACCGAACTTCGGCCCGAACACGACTTCGGCCCGAACACCACTTCGGCCCGAACATCCCACTTCGGCCCGAACACCATTTCCGCCCGAACATCCCTCTTCGGCCCGAACTCTTCAATATCCAAGATTGTGTGACAAAAGGTGCTATACTAAAACATTCATAACTTTCAGCTCGGGTGTCCATTTCACGCCCACGAGTAACCAAAATAGCTGGTTCGTTCGTCAATACCAAGAACAAGTTCGGCCCGAACTCTTCACTGTTCCCGGCCCGAACTTCATTTTCGGCCCGAACTTCAACCTCGGCCCGAACTTCAACCTCGGCCCGAACTCCGACCTCGGCCCGAACTTCAACCTCGGCCCGAACATCATCCTCGGCCCGAACACCGAACTTCGGCCCAAACACGACTTCGGCCCGAACACCACTTCGGCCCGAACATCCCATTTCGGCCCGAACACCACTTCAGCCCGAACATCCCACTTCGGCCCGAACACCACTTCGGCCCGAACATCCTTCTTCGGCCAGAACTCCGACCTCGGCCCGAACTTCAACCTCGGCTCGAACATCATCCTCGGCCCGAACACCGAACTTCGGCCCGAACACCACTTCGGCCAGAACACCACTTCGGCCCGAACACCACTTCGGCCCGAACATTTCTCTTCGGCCCAAACTCTTCAATATCCTAGATTGTGTGACAAAAGGTGCTATACTAAAACATTCATAACTTTCAGCTCGGGTGTCCGTTTCACGCCCACGAGTAACCAAAATAGCTGGTTCGTTCGTCACTGCCAAAAACAAGTTCGGCCCGAACTCTTCACTGTTCCCGGCCCGAACTTCATTTTCGGCCCGAACTTCAACCTCGGCCTGAACTGCAACCTCGGGCCGAACTCCGTCCTCGGCCCGAACACCGAACTTCGGCCCGAACACCACTAAAACATTCATAACTTTCAGCTCGGGTGTCCGTTTCACGCGCACGAGTAACCAAAATAGCTAATTCGTTCGTCACTACCAAGAAAACGTTCGGCCCGAACTCTTCAATGTTCCAGGCCCGAACTTCATTTTCGACCCGAACTTCAACCTCGGCCCGAACTCCGAACTCGGCCGAACATCATCCTCGGCCCGAACATCATCCTCGGCCCGAACACCGAACTTCGGCCCGAACACCACTTCGGCCCGAACATCCCACTTCGGCCCGAACACCACTTCGGCCCGAACATCCCTCTTCGGCCCGAACTCTTCAATATCCAAGATTGTGTGACAAAAGGTGCTATACTAAAACATTCATTACTTTCAGCTCGGGTGTCCGTTTCACGCCCACGAGTAACCAAAATAGCTGGTTCGTTCGTCACTGCCATGAACAAGTTCGGCCCGAACTCTTCACTGTTCCCGGCCCGAACTTCATTTTCGGCCCGAACTCCAACCTCGGCCCGAACTGCAACCTCGGCCCGAACTCCGACCTCGGCCCGAACTTCACCCTCGGCCCGAACATCATCCTCGGCCCGAACACCGAACTTCGGCCCGAACACGACTTCGGCCCGAACACCACTTCGGCCCGAACATCCCACTTCGGCCCGAACACCATTTCCGCCCGAACATCCCTCTTCGGCCCGAACTCTTCAATATCCAAGATTGTGTGACAAAAGGTGCTATACTAAAACATTCATAACTTTCAGCTCGGGTGTCCATTTCACGCCCACGAGTAACCAAAATAGCTGGTTCGTTCGTCACTACCAAAACAAGTTCGGCCTGAACTCTTCACTGTTCCCGGCCCGAACTTCATTTTCGGCCCGAACTTCAACCTCGGCCCGAACTTCAACCTCGGCCCGAACTCCGACCTCGGCCCGAACTTCAACCTCGGCCCGAACATCATCCTCGGCCCGAACACCGAACTTCGGCCCGAACACCACTTCGGCCCGAACACCACTTTGGCCCGAACACCACTTCGGCCCGAACATCCCACTTCGGCCTGAACACCACTTCGGCCCGAACATCCCTCTTCGGCCCGAACTCTTCAATATCCAAGATTGTGTGACAAAAGGTGTTATACTAAAACATTCATAACTTTCAGCTCGGGTGTCCGTTTCACGCCCACGAGTAACCAAAATAGCTGGTTTGTTCGTCACTGCCAAGAACAAGTTCGGCCCGAACTCTTCACTGTTCCCGACCCGAACTTCATTTTCGGCCCGAACTTCAACCTCGGCCCGAACTTCAACCTCGGCCCGAACTCCGACCTCGGCCCGAACTTCAACCTCGGCCTGAACATCATCCTCGGCCCGAACACCGAACTTCGGCCCAAACACGACTTCGGCCCGAACACCACTTCGGCCCGAACATCCCACTTCGGCCCGAACACCACTTCCGCCCGAACATCCCACTTCGGCCCGAACACCACTTCGGCCCGAACATCCTTCTTCGGCCCGAACTCCGACCTCGGCCCGAACTTCAACCTAGGCCCGAACATCATCCTCGGCCCGAACACCGAACTTCGGCCCGAACACCACTTCGGCAAGAACACCACTTCGGCCCGAACATCCCACTTCGGCCCGAACACCACTTCGGCCCGAACATCCCTCTTCGGCCCAAACTCTTCAATATCCAAGATTGTGTGACAAAAGGTGCTATACTAAAACATTCATAACTTTCAGCTCGGGTGTCCGTTTCACGCCCACGAGTAACCAAAATAGCTGGTTCGTTCGTCACTGCCATGAACAAGTTCGGCCCGAACTCTTGACTGTTCCCGGCCCGAACTTCATTTTCGGCCCGAACTTCAACCTCGGCCTGAACTGTAACCTCGGCCCGAACTCCGACCTCGGCCCGAACACCGAACTTCGGCCCAAACACCACTAAAACATTCATAACTTTCAGCTCGGGTGTCCGTTTCACGCGCACGAGTAACCAAAATAGCTGGTTCGTTCGTCACTGCCAAGAAAACGTTCGGCCCGAACTCTTCAATGTTCCAGGCCCGAACTTCATTTTCGGCCCGAACTTGAACCTCGGCCCGAACTTCAACCTCTGCCCGAACTCCGAACTCGGCCGAACATCATCCTCGGCCCGAACATCATCCTCGGCCCGAACACCGAACTTCGGCCCGAACACCACTTCGGCCCGAACATCCCACTTCGGCCCGAACACCACTTCGGCCCGAACATCCCTCTTCGGCCCGAACTCTTCAATATCCAAGATTGTGTGACAAAAGGTGCTATACTAAAACATTCATAACTTTCAGCTCGGGTGTCCGTTTCACGCCCACGAGTAACCAAAATAGCTGGTTCGTTCGTCACTGCCATGAACAAGTTCGGCCCGAACTCTTCACTGTTCCCGGCCGAACTTCATTTTCGGCCCGAACTTCAACCTCGACCCGAACTGTAACCTCGGCCCGAACTCCGACCTCGGCCCGAACTTCACCCTCGGCCCGAACATCATCCTCGGCCCGAACACCGAACTTCGGCCCGAACACGACTTCGGCCCGAACACCACTTCGGCCCGAACATCCCACTTCGGCCCGAACACCATTTCCGCCCGAACATCCCTCTTCGGCCCGAACTCTTCAATATCCAAGATTGTGTGACAAAAGGTGCTATACTAAAACATTCATAACTTTCAGCTCGGGTGTCCATTTCACGCCCACGAGTAACCAAAATAGCTGGTTCGTTCGTCACTACCAAGAACAAGTTCGGCCCGAACTCTTCACTGTTCCCGGCCCGAACTTCATTTTCGGCCCGAACTTCAACCTCGGCCCGAACTTCAACCTCGGCCCGAACTCCGACCTCGACCCGAACTTCAACCTCGGCCCGAACATCATCCTCGGCCCGAACACCGAACTTCGGCCCGAACACCACTTCGGCCCGAACACCACTTTGGCCCGAACACCACTTCGGCCCGAACATCCCACTTCGGCCTGAACACCACTTCGGCCCGAACATCCCTCTTCGGCCCGAACTCTTCAATATCCAAGATTGTGTGACAAAAGGTGTTATACTAAAACATTCATAACTTTCAGCTCGGGTGTCCGTTTCACGCCCACCAGTAACCAAAATAGCTGGTTTGTTCGTCACTGCCAAGAACAAGTTCGGCCCGAACTCTTCACTGTTCCCGGCCCGAACTTCATTTTCGGCTCGAACTTCAACCTCGGCCCGAACTCCGACCTCGGCCCGAACTTCAACCATGGGTCGAACATCATCCTCGGCCCGAACACCGAACTTCGGCCCGAGCACCACTTCGGCCCGAACACCACTTCGGCCCGAACATCCCACTTCGGCCCGAACACCACTTCGGCCAGAACGTCCCTCTTCGGCCCGAACTCTTCAATATCCAAGATTGTGTGACAAAATGTGATATACTAAAACATTCATAACTTTCAGCTCGGGTGTCCGTTTCACGCCCACGAGTAACCAAAATAGATGGTTCGTTCGTCACTGCCGAGAACAAGTTCGGCCCGAACTCTTCACTGTTCCCGGCCCGAACTTCATTTTCGGCCCGAACTTCAACCTCGGCCCGAACTTCAACCTCGGCCCGAACTCCGACCTCGGCCCGAACTTCAACCTCGGCCCGAACATCATCCTCGGCCCGAACACCGAACTTCGGCCCGAACACGACTTCGGCCCGAACACCACTTCGGCCCGAACATCCCACTTCGGCCCGAACACCATTTCCGCCCGAACATCCCTCTTCGGCCCGAACTCTTCAATATCCAAGATTGTGTGACAAAAGGTGCTATACTAAAACATTCATAACTTTCAGCTCGGGTGTCCATTTCACGCCCACGAGTAACCAAAATAGCTGGTTCGTTCGTCACTACCAAGAACAAGTTCGGCCCGAACTCTTCACTGTTCCCGGCCCGAACTTCATTTTCGGCCCGAACTTCAACCTCGGCCCGAACTTCAACCTCGGCCCGAACTCCGACCTCGGCCCGAACTTCAACCTCGGCCCGAACATCATCCTCGGCCCGAACACCGAACTTCGGCCCGAACACCACTTCGGCCCGAACACCACTTTGGCCCGAACACCACTTCGGCCCGAACATCCCACTTCGGCCTGAACACCACTTCGGCCCGAACATCCCTCTTCGGCCCGAACTCTTCAATATCCAAGATTGTGTGACAAAAGGTGTTATACTAAAACATTCATAACTTTCAGCTCGGGTGTCCGTTTCACGCCCACGAGTAACCAAAATAGCTTGTTTGTTCGTCACTGCCAAGAACAAGTTCGGCCCGAACTCTTCACTGTTCCCGGCCCGAACTTCATTTTCGGCCCGAACTTCAACCTCGGCCCGAACTCCGACCTCGGCCCGAACTTCAACCATGGGTCGAACATCATCCTCGGCCCGAACACCGAACTTCGGCCCGAGCACCACTTCGGCCCGAGCACCACTTCGGCCCGAGCACCACTTCGGCCCGAACACCACTTCGGCCCGAACATCCCACTTCGGCCCGAACACCACTTCGGCCAGAACGTCCCTCTTCGGCCCGAACTCTTCAATATCCAAGATTGTGTGACCAAATGTGCTATACTAAAACATTCATAACTTTCAGCTCGGGTGTCCGTTTCACGCCCACGAGTAACCAAAATAGATGGTTCGTTCGTCACTGCCGAGAACAAGTTCGGCCCGAACTCTTCACTGTTCCCGGCCCGAACTTCATTTTCGGCCCGAACTTCAACCTCAGCCAGAACTGCAACCTCGGCCCGAACTCCGACCTCGGCCCGAACTTCAACCTCGGCCCGAACATCATCCTCGGCCCGAACACCGAACTTCGGCCCGAACACCACTTCGGCCCGAACATCCCACTTCGGCCCGAACACCACTTCGGCCCGAACATCCCTCTTCGGCCCGAACTCTTCAATATCCAAGATTGTGTGACAAAAGGTGCTATACTAAAACATTCATAACTTTCAGCTCGGGTGTCCGTTTCACTCCCACGAGTAACCAAAATAGCTGGTTCGTTCTTCACTGCCAAGAACAAGTTCGGCCGGAAATCTTCACTGTTCCTGGCCCGAACTTCAACCTCGGCCCGAACTTCAACCTCGGCCCGAACTCCGACCTCGGCCCGAAATTCGACCTCGGCCCAAACATCATCCTCGGCCCGAACACCGAACTTCGGCTCGAACACCACTTCGGCCCGAACACCACTTCGGCCCGAACATCCCACTTCGGCCCGAACACCACTTTGGCCCGAACATCCCTCTTCGGCCCGAACTCTTCAATATCCAAGATTGTGTGACAAAAGGTGCTATACTAAAACATTCATAACTTTCAGCTCGGGTGTCCGTTTCACGCCCACGAGTAACCAAAATAGATGGTTCGTTCGTCACTACCAAGAACAAGTTCGGCCCGAACTCTTCACTGTTCCCGGCACGAACTTCATTTTCGGCCCGAACTTCAACTTCGGCCAGAACTTCAACCTCGGCCCGAACTCCGACCTCAGCCCGAACTTCAACCTCGGCCCGAACATCATCCTCGGCCCGAACACCGAACTTCGGCCCGAACACCACTTCGGCCCGAACACCACTTCGGCCCGAACACCACTTCGGCCCGAACACCACTTCGGCACGAACAACCCACTTCGGCCCGAACACCACTTCCCCCCGAACATACCTCTTCGGCCCGAACTCTTCAATATCCTAGATTGTGTGACAAAAGGTTCTATACTAAAACATTCATAACTTTCAGCTCGGGTGTCCGTTTCACGCCCACGAGTAACCAAAATAGCTGGTTCGTTCGTCACTGCCAAGAACAAGTTCGGGCCGAACTCTTCACTGTTCCCGGCCCGAACTTCCTTTTCGGCCCGAACTTCAACCTCGGCCCGAACTCCGACCTTGGCCCGAACTTCAACCTCGGCCCGAACATCATCCTCGGCCCGAACACCGAACTTCGGCCCGAACACCACCTCGGCCCGAACACCACTTCGGCCCGAACACTACTTCAGCCCGAACATCCCACTTCGGCCCGAACACCACTTCGGCCCGAACACCACTTCAGCCCGAACATCCCACTTCGGCCCGAACACCACTTCAGCCCGAACATCCCATTTCGGCCCGAACACCACTTCAGCCCGAACATCCCACTTCGGCCCGAACACCACTTCGGCCCGAACATCCTTCTTCGGCCCGAACTCTGACCTCGGCCCAAACTTCAACCTCGGCCCGAACATCATCCTCAGCCCGAACACCGAACTTCGGCCCGAACACCACTTCGGCCCGAACATCCCACTTCGGCCCGAACACCACTTCGGCCCGAACATCCCTCTTCGGCCCAAACTCTTCAATATCCAAGATTGTGTGACAAAAGGTGCTATACTAAAACATTCATAACTTTCAGCTCGGGTGTCCGTTTCACGCCCACGAGTAACCAAAATAGCTGGTTCGTTCGTCACTGCCAAGAACAAGTTCGGCCTGAACTCTTCACTGTTCCCAGCCCGAACTTCATTTTCGGCCCGAACTTCAACCTCGGCCCGAACTTCAACCTCGGCCCGAACTCCGACCTCGGCCCGAACTTCAACCTCGGCCCGAACATCATCCTCGGCCCGAACACCGAACTTCGGCCCGAACACCACTTCGGCCCGAACACCACTTCGGCCCGAACACCACTTCGGCCCGAACATCCCACTTCAGCCTGAACACCACTTCGGCCCGAACATCCCTCTTCGGCCCGAACTCTTCAATATCCAAGATTGTGTGACAAAAGGTGTTATACTAAAACATTCATAACTTTCAGCTCGGGTGTCCGTTTCACGCCCACGAGTAACCAAAATAGCTTGTTTGTTCGTCACTGCCAAGAACAAGTTCGGCCCGAACTCTTCACTGTTCCCGGCCCGAACTTCATTTTCGGCCCGAACTTCAACCTCGGCCCGAACTCCGACCTCGGCCCGAACTTCAACCTTGGGTCGAACATCATCCTCGGCCCGAACACCGAACTTCGGCCCGAGCACATCTTCGGCCCGAACACCACTTCGGCCCGAACATCCCACTTCGGCCCGAACACCACTTCGGCCCGAACGTCCCTCTTCGGCCCGAACTCTTCAATATCCAAGATTGTGTGACAAAATGTGCTATACTAAAACATTCATAACTTTCAGCTCGGGTGTCCGTTTCACGCCCACGAGTAACCAAAATAGCTGGTTCGATCGTCACTGCCGAGAACAAGTTCGGCCTGAAATCTTCACTGTTCCCGGCCCGAACTTCATTTTCGGCCCGAACTTAAAACTCGGCCAGAACTGCAACCTCGGCCCGAACTTCGACCTCGGCCCGAACTTCAACCTCGGCCCGAACATCATCCTCGGCCCGAACACCGAACTTCGGCCCGAACACCACTTCGGCCCGAACATCCCACTTCGGCCCGAACACCACTACGGCCCGAACATCCCTCTTCGGCCCGATCTCTTCAATATCCAAGATTGTGTGACAAAAGGTGCTATACTAAAACATTCATAACTTTTAGCTCGGGTGTACGTTTCACGCCCACGAGTAACCAAAATAGTTGGTTCGTTCGTCACTGTCAAGAACAAGTTCGGCCCGAACTCTTCACTGTTCCCGGCCCGAACTCCGACCTCGGCCCGAACACCGAACTTCGGCCCGAACACCGAACTTCGGCCCGAACACCACTTCAGCCCGGACATCCCACTTCGGCCCGAACACCACTTCGGCCCGAACATCCCTCTTCGGCCCGAACTCTTCAATATCCAAGATTGTGTGACAAAAGGTGCTATACTAAAACATTCATAACTTTCAGCTCGGGTGTCCGTTTCACGCCCACGAGTAACCAAAATAGATGGTTCGTTCTTCACTGCCAAGAACAAGTTCGGCCCGAACTCTTCACTGTTCCCGGCACGAACTTCATTTTCGGCCCGAACTTCAACCTCGGCCAGAACTTCAACCTCGGCCCGAACTCCGACCTCAGCCCGAACTTCAACCTCGGCCCGAACATCATCCTCGGCCCGAACACAGAACTTCAGCCCGAACACCACTTCGGCCCGAACATTACTTCGGCCCGAACACCACTTCGGCACGAACAACCCACTTCGGCCCGAACACCACTTCGGCCCGAACATACCTCTTCGGCCCGAACTCTTCAATATCCAAGATTGTGTGACAAAAGGTGTTATACTAAAACATTCATAACTTTCAGCTTGGGTGTCCGTTTCACGCCCACGAGTAACCAAAATAGCTGGTTCGTTCGTCACTGCCAAGAACAAGTTCGGGCCGAACTCTTCACTGTTCCCGGCCCGAACTTCCTTTTCGGCCCGAACTTCAACCTCGGCCCGAACTCCGACCTCGGCCCGAACTTCAACCTCGGCCCGAACATCATCCTCGGCCCGAACACCGAACTTCGGCCCGAACACCACCTCGGCCCGAACACCACTTCGGCCCGAACACTACTTCAGCCCGAACATCCCACTTCGGCGTGAACACCACTTCGGCCCGAACACGACTTCAGCCCGAACATCCCACTTCGGCCCGAACACCACTTCAGCCCGAACATCCCACTTCGGCCCGAACACCACTTCGGCCCGAACACCACTTCGGCCCGAACATCCTTCTTCGGCCCGAACTCCGACCTCGGCCCGAACTTCAACCTCGGCCCGAACATCATCCTCGGCCCGAACACCGAACTTCGGCCCGAACACCACTTCGGCCCGAACATCCCACTTCGGCCCGAACACCACTTCGTCCCGAACATCCCTCTTCGGCCCAAACTCTTCAATATCCAAGATTGTGTGACAAAAGGTGCTATACTAAAACATTCATAACTTTCAGCTCGGGTGTCCGTTTCACGCCCACGAGTAACCAAAATAGCTGGTTCGTTCGTCACTGCCAAGAACAAGTTCGGCCCGAACTCTTCACTGTTCCCGGCCCGAACTTCATTTTCGGCCCGAACTTCAACCTCGACCCGAACTTCAACCTCGGCCCGAACTCCGACCTCGGCCCGAACTCCGACCTCGGCCCGAACATCATCCTCGGCCCGAACACCGAACTTCGGCCCGAACACCACTTCGGCCCGAACATCCCACTTCGGCCCGAACACCACTTCGACCCGAACATCCCTCTTCGGCCCGAACTCTTCAATATCCAAGATTGTGTGACAAAAGGTGCTATACTAAAACATTCATAACTTTCAGCTCGGGTGTCCGTTTCACGCCCACGAGTAACCAAAATAGCTGTTCGTTCGTCACTGCGAAGAACAAGTTCGGCCCGAACTCTTCACTGTTCCCGGCCCGAACTTCATTTTCGGCCCGAACTTCAACCTCGGCCCGAACTTCAACCTCGGCCCGAACTCCGACCTTGGCCCAAACTTCAACCTCGGCCTGAACACCATTCTCGGCCCGAACACCGAACTTCGGCCCGAACACCACTTCGGCCCGAACACCACTTCAGCCCGAACATCCCACTTCGGCCCGAACACCACTTCAGCCCGAACATCCCACTTCGGCCCGAACACCACTTCGGCCCGAACATCCTTCTTCGGCCCGAACTCTTCAATATCCAAGATTGTGTGACAAAAGGTGCTATACTAAAACATTCATAACTTTCAGCTCGGGTGTCCGTTTCACGCCCACGAGTAACCAAAATAGCTGGTTCGTTCGTCACTGCCAAGAACAAGTTCGGCCCGAACTCTTCATTGTTCCCGGCCCGAACTTCATTTTCGGCCCTGAACTTCAACCTCGGCCCGAACTTCAACCTCGGCCCGAACTCCGACCTTGGCCCAAACTTCAACCTCGGCCCGAACATCATCCTCGGCCCGAACACCGAACTTCAGCCCGAACACCACTTCGGCCCGAACACCACTTCAGCCCGAACATCCCACTTCGGCCCGAACACCACTTCAGCCCGAACATCCCACTTCGGCCCGAACTCGTCAATATCCAAGATTGTGTGACAAAAGGTGCTATACTAAAACATTCATAACTTTCAGCTCGGGTGTCCGTTTCACGCCCACGAGTAACAAAAATAGCTGGTTCGTTCGTCACTGCCAAGAACAAGTTCGGCCCGAACTCTTCACTGTTCCCGGCCCGAACACCACTTCAGCCCGAACATCCCACTTCGGCCCGAACACCACTTCGGCCCGAACATCCTTCTTCGGCCCGAACTCCGACCTCGGCCCGAACTTCAACCTCGGCCCGAACATCATCCTCGGCCCGAACACGACTTCGGCCCGAACACCACTTCGGCCCGAACATCCCTCTTCGGCCCGAACACCATCCTCGGCCCGAACACCGAACTTCGGCCCGAACACCACTTCGACCCGAACATCCCACTTCGGCCCGAACACCACTTCAGCCCGAACATCCCTCTTCGAACCGAACTCTTCAATATCCAAGATTGTGTGACAAAAGGTGCTATACTAAAACATTCATAACTTTCAGCTCGGGTGTCCGTTTCACGCCCACGAGTAACCAAAATAGCTAGTTCGTTCGTCACTGCCAAGAACAAGTTCGGCCCGAACTCTTCACTGTTCCCGGCCCGAACTTCAACCTCGGCCCGAACTTCAACCTCGGCCCGAACTCCGACCTCGGCCCGAACTCCGACCTCGGCCCGAACTTCAAACTCGGCCTGAACATCATCCTCGGCCCGAACACCGAACTTCGGCCCGAACACCACTTCGGCCCGAACACCACTTCGGCCCGAACATCCCACTTCGGCCCGAACACCACTTCGGTCCGAACATCCCTCTTCGGCCCGAACTCTTCAATATCCAAGATTGTGTGACAAAATGTGCTATACTAAAACACTCATAACTTTCAGCTCGGGTGTCCGTTTCACGCCCACGAGTAACCAAAATAGCTGGTTCGTTCGTCACTGTCAAGAACAAGTTCGGCCCGAACTCTTCACTGTTCCCGGCCCGAACATCATTTTCGGCCCGAACTTCAACCTCGGCCAGAACTGCAACCTCGGCCCGAACTCCGACCTCGGCCCGAACTTCAACCTCGGCCCGAACATCATCCTCGGCCCGAACACCGAACTTCGGCCCAAACACGACTTCGGCCCGAACACCACTTCGGCCCGAACATCCCACTTCGGGCCGAACACCATTTCGGCCCGAACATCCCTCTTCGGCCCGAACTCTTCAATATCCAAGATTGTGTGACAAAAGGTGCTATACTAAAACATTCATAACTTTCAGCTCGGGTGTCCGTTTCACGCCCACGAGTAACCAAAATAGCTGGTTCGTTCGTCACTGCCAAGAACAAGTTCGGCCCGAACTCTTCACTGTTCCCGGCCCGAACTTCATTTTCGGCCCGAACTTCAACCTCGGCCCGAACTTCAACATCGGCCCGAACTTCAACCTCGTCCCGAACTCCGACCTCGGCCCGAACTTCAACCTCGGCCCGAACATCATCCTCGACCCGAACACCGAACTTCGGCCCGAACACCACTTCGGCCCGAACACCACTTCGGCCCGAACATCCCACTTCGGTCCGAACACCACTTCGGCCCGAACATCCCTCTTCGGCCCGAACTCTTCAATATCCAAGATTTTATGACAAAAGGTGCTATACTAAAACATTCATAACTTTCAGCTCGGGTGTCCATTTCACGCCTACGAGTAACCAAAATAGCTGGTTCGTTCGTCACTGCCAAGAACAAGTTCGGCCCGAACTCTTCACTGTTCCCGGCCCGAACTTCATTTTCGGCCTGAACTTCAACCTCGGCCCGAACTTCAACCTCGGCCCGAACTCCGACCTCTGCCCGAACTTCAACCTCGGCCCGAACATCATCCTCGGCCCGAACACCGAACTTCGGCCCGAACACCACTTCGGCCCGAACATCCCACTTCGGCCCGAACACCACTTCGACCCGAACATCCCTCTTCGGCCCGAACTCTTCAATATCCAAGATTGTGTGACAAAAGGAGCTATACTAAAACATTCATAACTTTCAGCTCGGGTGTCCGTTTCACGCCCACGAGTAACCAAAATAGCTGGTTCGTTCGTCACTGCCAAGAACAAGTTCGGCCCGAACTCTTCACTGTTCCCGGCCCGAACTTCATTTTCGGCCCGAACTTCAACCTCGGCCCGAACTCCGACCTCGGCCCGAACTTCAACCTCGGCCCGAACATCATCCTCGGCCCGAACACCGAACTTCGGCCCGAACACCACCTCGGCCCGAACACCACTTCGGCCCGAACATTACTTCAGCCCGAACATCCCACTTCGGCCTGAACACCACTTCGGCCCGAACACCACTTCAGCCCGAACATCCCACTTCGGCCCGAACACCACTTCAGCCCGAACATCCCACTTCGGCCCGAACACCACTTCGGCCCGAACATCCTTCTTCAGCCCGAACTCCGACCTCGGCCCGAACTTCAACCTCGGCCCGAACATCATCCTCGGCCCGAACACCGAACTTCGGCCCGAACACCACTTCGGCCCGAACATCCCACTTCGGCCCGAACACCAATTCGGCCCGAACATCCCTCTTCGGCCCAAACTCTTCAATATCCAAGATTGTGTGACAAAAGGTGCTATACTAAAACATTCATAACTTTCAGCTCGGGTGTCCGTTTCACGCCCACGAGTAACCAAAATAGCTGGTTCGTTCGTCACTGCCAAGAACAAGTTCGGCCCGAACTCTTCACCGTTCTCGGCCCGAACTTCATTTTCGGCCCGAACTTCAACCTCGGCCCGAACTTCAACCTCGGCCCGAACTCCGACCTCGGCCCGAACTCCGACCTCGGCCCGAACATCATCCTCGGCCCGAACATCGAACTTCGGCCCGAACACCACTTCGGCCCGAACACCACTTCGGCCCGAACACCACTTCGGCCCGAACATCCCTCTTCGGCCCGAACTCTTCAATATCCAAGATTGTGTGACAAAAGGTGCTATACTAAAACATTCATAACTTTCAGCTCGGGTGTCCGTTTCACGCCCACGAGTAACCAAAATAGCTGGTTCGTTCGTCACTGCCAAGAACAAGTTCGGCCCGAACTCTTCACTGTTCCCGGCCCGAACTTCATTTTCGGCCCGAACTTCAACCTCGGCCCGAACTTCAACCTCGGCCCGAACTCCGACCTTGGCCCAAACTTCAACCTCGGCCCGAACACCATCCTCGGCACGAACACCGAACTTCGGCCCGAACACCACTTCGGCCCGAACACCACTTCAGCCCGAACATCCCACTTCGGCCCGAACACCACTTCAGCCCGAACATCCCACTTCGGCCCGAACACCACTTCGGCCCGAACATCCTTCTTCGGCCCGAACTCTTCAATATCCAAGATTGTGTGACAAAAGGTGCTATACTAAAACATTCATAACTTTCAGCTCGGGTGTCCGTTTCACGCCCACGAGTAACCAAAATAGCTGGTTCGTTCGTCACTGCCAAGAACAAGTTCGGCCCGAACTCTTCACTGTTCCCGGCCCGAACTTCATTTTCGGCCCTGAACTTCAACCTCGGCCCGAACTTCAACCTCGGCCCGAACTCCGACCTTGGCCCAAACTTCAACCTCGGCCCGAACATCATCCTCGGCCCGAACACCGAACTTCGGCCCGAACACCACTTCGACCCGAACACCACTTCAGCCCGAACATCCCACTTCGGCCCGAACACCACTTCAGCCCGAACATCCCACTTCGTCCCGAACTCGTCAATATCCAAGATTGTGTGACAAAAGGTGCTATACTAAAACATTCATAACTTTCAGCTCGGGTGTCCGTTTCACGCCCACGAGTAACCAAAATAGCTGGTTCATTCGTCACTGCCAAGAACAAGTTCGGCCCGAACTCTTCACTGTTCCCGGCCCGAACACCACTTCAGCCCGAACATCCCACTTCGGCCCAAACACCACTTCGGCCCGAACATCCTTCTTCGGCCCGAACTCCGACCTCGGCCCGAACTTCAACCTCGGCCCGAACATCATCCTCGGCCCGAACACGACTTCGGCCCGAACACCACTTCGGCCCGAACATCCCACTTCGGCCCGAACACCACTTCGGCCCGAACATCCCTCTTCGGCCCGAACTCTTCAATATCCAAGATTGTGTGACAAAAGGTGCTATACTAAAACATTCATAACTTTCAGCTCGGGTGTCCGTTTCACGCCCACGAGTAACCAAAATAGCTAGTTCGTTCGTCACTGCCAATAACAAGTTCGGCCCGAACTCTTCAATGTTCCCGGCCCGAACTTCATTTTCGGCCCGAACTTCAACCTCGGCCCGAACTTCAACCTCGGCCCGAACTCCGAACTCGGCCCGAACTTCAACCTCGGCCTGAACATCATCCTCGGCACGAACACCGAACTTCGGCCCGAACATCCAACTTCGGCCCGAACACCACTTCGGCCCGAACATCCCTCTTCGGCCCGAACTCTTCAATATCCAAGATTGTGTGACAAAAGGTGCTATACTAAAACATTCATAACTTTCAGCTCGGGTGTCCGTTTCACGCCCTCGAGTAACCAAAATAGCTGGTTCGTTCGTCACTGCCATGAAGAAGTTCGGCCTGAACTATTCACTGTTCCCGGCCCGAACTTCATTTTCGGCCCGAACTTCAACCTCGGCTCGAACTTCAACCTCGGCCCGAACTCCGACCTTCGCCCGAACTTCAACCTCGGCCCGAACATCATCCTCGGCCAGAACACCGAACTTCGGCCCGAACACCACTTCGACCCGAACATCCCACTTCGGCCCGAACACCACTTCAGCCCGAACATCCCTCTTCGGACCGAACTCTTTAATATTCAAGATTGTGTGACAAAAGGTGCTATACTAAAACATTCATAACTTTCAGCTCGGGTGTCCGTTTCACGCCCACGAGTAACCAAAATAGCTAGTTCGTTCGTCACTGCCAAGAACAAGTTCGGCCCGAACTCTTCACTGTTCCCGGCCCGAACTTCATTTTCGGCCCGAACTTCAACCTCGGCCCGAACTTCAACCTCGGCCCGAACTCCGACCTCGGCCCGAACTCCGACCTCGGCCCGAACTTCAAACTCGGCCCGAACATCATCCTCGGCCCGAACATCATCCTCGGCCCGAACACCGAACTTCGGCCCGAACACCACTTCGGCCCGAACACCACTTCGGCCCGAACATCCCACTTCGGCCCGAACACCACTTCGGTCCGAACATCCCTCTTCGGCCCGAACTCTTCAATATCCAAGATTGTGTGACAAAATGTGCTATACTAAAACACTCATAACTTTCAGCTCGGGTGTCCGTTTCACGCCCACGAGTAACCAAAATAGCTGGTTCGTTCGTCACTGTCAAGAACAAGTTCGGCCCGAACTCTTCACTGTTCCCGGCCCGAACATCATTTTCGGCACGAACTTCAACCTCGGCCCGAACTGCAACCTCGGACCGAACTTCAACCTCGGCCCGAACATCATCCTCGGCCCGAACACCGAATTTCGGCCCAAACACGACTTCGGCCCGAACACCACTTCGGCCCGAACATCCCACTTCGGCCCGAACACCATTTCGGCCCGAACATCCCTCTTCGGCCCGAACTCTTCAATATCCAAGATTGTGTGACAAAAGGTGCTATACTAAAACATTCATAACTTTCAGCTCGGGTGTCCGTTTCACGCCCACGAGTAACCAAAATAGCTGGTTCGTTCGTCACTGCCAAGAACAAGTTCGGCCCGAACTCTTCACTGTTCCCGGCCCGAACTTCATTTTCGGCCCGAACTTCAACCTCGGCCCGAACTTCAACCTCGGCCCGAACTCCGACCTCGGCCCGAACTTCAACCTCGGCCCGAACATCATCCTCGACCCGAACACCGAACTTCGGCCCGAACACCACTTCGGCCCGAACACCACTTCGGCCCGAACATCCCACTTCGGCCCGAACACCACTTCGGCCCGAACATCCCTCTTCGGCCCGAACTCTTCAATATCCAAGATTTTATGACAAAAGGTGCTATACTAAAACATTCATAACTTTCAGCTCGGGTGTCCGTTTCACGCCTACGAGTAACCAAAATAGCTGGTTCGTTCGTCACTGCCAAGAACAAGTTCGGCCCGAACTCTTCACTGTTCCCGGCCCGAACTTCATTTTCGGCCCGAACTTCAACCTCGGCCCGAACTTCAACCTCGGCCCGAACTTCAACCTCGGCCCGAACTCCGACCTCGGCCCGAACTTCAACCTCGGCCCGAACATCATCCTCGACCCGAACACCGAACTTCGGCCCGAACACCACTTCGGCCCGAACACCACTTCGGCCCGAACATCCCACTTCGGCCCGAACACCACTTCGGCCCGAACATCCCTCTTCGGCCTGAACTCTTCAATATCCAAGATTTTATGACAAAAGGTGCTATACTAAAACATTCATAACTTTCAGCTCAGGTGTCCGTTTCACGCCTACGAGTAACCAAAATAGCTGGTTCGTTCGTCACTGCCAAGAACAAGTTCGGCCCGAACTCTTCACTGTTCCCGGCCTGAACTTCATTTTCGGCCTGAACTTCAACCTCGGCCCGAACTTCAACCTCGGCCCGAACTCCGACCTCTGCCCGAACTTCAACCTCGGCCCGAACATCATCCTCGGCCCGAACACCGAACTTCGGCCCGAACACCACTTCGGCCCGAACATCCCACTTCGGCCCGAACACCACTTCGACCCGAACATCCCTCTTCGGCCCGAACTCTTCAATATCCAAGATTGTGTGACAAAAGGAGCTATACTAAAACATTCATAACTTTCAGCTCGGGTGTCCGTTTCACGCCCACGAGTAACCAAAATAGCTGGTTCGTTCGTCACTGCCAAGAACAAGTTCAGCCCGAACTCTTCACTGTTCCCGGACCGAACTTCATTTTCGGCCCGAACTTCAACCTTGGCCCGAACTCCGACCTCGGCCCGAACTTCAAATTCGGTTCGAACATCATCCTCGGCCCGAACACCGAACTTCGGCCCAAACACGACTTCGGCCCGAACACCACTTCGGCCCGAACATCCCACTTCGGCCCGAACACCACTTCAGCCCGAACATCCCTCTTCGGCCCGAACTCTTCAATATCCAAGATTGTGTGACAAAAGGTGCTATACTAAAACATTCATAAATTTCAGCTCGGGTGTCCGTTTCACGCCCACGAGAAACCAAAATAGCTGGTTCGTTCGTCACTACCAAGAACAAGTTCGGCCCGAACTCTTCACTGTTCCCGGCCCGAATTTCATTTTCGGCCCGAACTTTAACCTCGGCCCGAACTTCAACCTCGGCCCGAACTCCGACCTCGGCCCGAACTTCAACCTCGGCCCGAACGTCATCCTCGGCCCGAACACCGAACTTCGGCCCGAACACCACTTCGGCCAGAACACCACTTCGGCCCGAACATCCCACTTCGGCCTGAACACCACTTCGGCCCGAACATCCCTCTTCCGCCCGAACTCTTCAATATCCAAGATTTTATGACAAAAAGTGTTATACTAAAACATTCATAACTTTCAGCTCGGGTGTCCGTTTCACGCCCACGTGTAAACCAAAATAGCTGGTTCGTTCGTCACTGCCAAGAACAAGTTCGGCCCGAACTCTTCACTGTTCCCGGCCCGAACTTCATTTTCGGCCCGAACTTCAACCTCGGCCCGAATTGCAACCTCGGCCCGAACTCCGACCTCGGCCCGAACTTCAACCTCGGCCCGGACATCATCCTCGGCCCGAACACCGAACTTCGGCCCGAACACCACTTCGGCCCAAACACCACTTCGGCCCGAACATCCCACTTCGGCCCGAACACCACTTCGGCCCGAACATCCCTCTTCGGCCCGAACTCTTCAATATCCAAGATTGTGTGACAAAAGGTGCTCTACTAAAACATTCATAACTTTCAGCTCGGGTGTCCTTTCACGCCTACGAGTAACCAAAATAGATGGTTCGTTCATCACTGCCAAGAACAAGTTCGGCCCGAACTCTTCACTGTTCCCGGCCCGAACTTCATTTTCGGCCCGAACTTCAACCTCGGCCCGAACTTCAACCTCGGCCCGAACTCCGACCTCTGCCCGAACTTCAACCTCGGCCCGAACATCATCCTCGGCCCGAACATCGAACTTCAGCCCGAACACCACTTCGGCCCGAACATCCCACTTCGGCCCGAACACCACTTCGGCCCGAACATCCCTCTTCGGTCCGAACTCTTAAATATCCAAGATTGTGTGACAAAAGGTGCTATACTAAAACATTCATAACTTTCAGCTCGGGTGTCCGTTTCACGCCCACGAGTAACGAAAATAGCTGGTTCGTTCGTCACTGCCATGAACAAGTTCGGCCCGAACTCTTCACTGTTCCCGACCCGAACTTCATTTTCGGCCCGAACTTCAACCTAGGCCCGAACTACAACCTCGGCCCGAACTCCAACCTTGGCCCGAACTTCAACCTCGGCCCGAACATCATCCTCGGCCCGAACACCGAACTTCGGCCCGAACACCACTTCGGCCCGAACATCCCACTTCGGCCCGAACACCACCTCGGCCCGAACATCCCTCTTTGGACCGAACTCTTCAATATCCAAGATTGTGTGACAAAAGGTGCTATACTAAAACATTCATAACTTTCAGCTCGGGTGTCCGTTTCACGCCCACAAGTAACCAAAATAGCTGGTTCGTTCGTCACTGCCAAGAACAAGTTCGGCCCGAACTCTTCACTGTTCCCGGCCGAACTTCATTTTCGGCCCGAACTTCAACCTCGGCCCGAACTCCGACCTCGGCCCGAACTTCAACCTCGGCCCGAACACCGAACTTCGGCCCAAACACGACTTCGGCCCGAACACCACTTCGGCCCGAACATCCCACTTCGGCCCGAACACCATTTCGGCCCGAACATCGCTCTTCGGCCCGAACTCTTCAATATCCAAGATTGTGTGACAAAAGGTGCTATACTAAAACATTCATAACTTTCAGCTCGGGTGTCCATTTCACGCCCACGAGTAACCAAAATAACTGGTTCGTTCGTCACTGCCAAGAACAAGTTCGGCCCGAACTCTTCACTGTTCCCGGCCCGAACTTCATTTTCGGCCCGAACTTCAACCTCGGCCCGAACTTCAACCTCGGCTCGAACTCCGACCTCGGCCCGAACTTCAACCTCGGCCCGAACATCATCCTCGGCCCGAACACCGAACTTCGGCCCGAACACCACTTCGGCCCGAACATCCCACTTCGGCCCGAACACCACTTCGGCCCGAACATCCCTCTTCGGTCCGAACTCTTAAATATCCAAGATTGTGTGACAAAAGGTGCTATACTAAAACATTCATAACTTTCAGCTCGGGTGTCCGTTTCACACCCACGAGTAACCAAAATAGCTGGTTCGTTCGTCACTGCCATGAACAAGTTCGGCCCGAACTCTTCACTGTTCCCGGCCCGAACTTCATTTTCGGCCCGAACTTCAACCTCGGCCCGAACTTCAACCTCGGCTCGAACTCCGACCTCGGCCCGAACTTCAACCTCGGCCCGAACATCATCCTCGGCCCGAACACCGAACTTCGGCCCGAACACCACTTCGGCCCGAACATCCCACTTCGGCCCGAACACCACCTCGGCCCGAACTCCGACCTCGGCCCGAACTTCAACCTCGGCCCGGACATCATCCTCGGCCCGAACACCGAACTTCGGCCTGAACACCACTTCGGCCCAAACACCACTTCGGCCCGAACATCCCACTTCGGCCCGAACACCACTTCGGCCCGAACATCCCTCTTCGGCCCGAACTCTTCAATATCCAAGATTGTGTGACAAAAGGTGCTATACTAAAACATTCATAACTTTCAGCTCGGGTGTCCTTTCACGCCTACGAGTAACCAAAATAGATGGTTCGTTCATCACTGCCAAGAACAAGTTCGGCCCGAACTCTTCACTGTTCCCGGCCCGAACTTCATTTTCGGCCCGAACTTCAACCTCGGCCCGAACTTCAACCTCGGCCCGAACTCCGACCTCTGCCCGAACTTCAACCTCGGCCCGAACATCATCCTCGGCCCGAACATCGAACTTCGGCCCGAACACCACTTCGGCCCGAACATCCCACTTCGGCCCGAACACCACTTCGGCCCGAACACCACTTCGGCCCGAACATCCCTCTTCGGTCCGAACTCTTAAATATCCAAGATTGTGTGACAAAAGGTGCTATACTAAAACATTCATAACTTTCAGCTCGGGTGTCCGTTTCACGCCCACGAGTAACCAAAATAGCTGGTTCGTTCGTCACTGCCATGAACAAGTTCGGCCCGAACTCTTCACTGTTCCCGACCCGAACTTCATTTTCGGCCCGAACTTCAACCTAGGCCCGAACTACAACCTCGGCCCGAACTCCAACCTTGGCCCGAACTTCAACCTCGGCCCGAACATCATCCTCGGCCCGAACACCGTACTTCGGCCCGAACACCACTTCGGCCCGAACATCCCACTTCGGCCCGAACACAAGTTCGGCCTGAACATCCCTCTTCGGCCCGAACTCTTAAATATCCAAGATTGTGTGACAAAAGGTGCTAAACTAAAACATTCCTAACTTTCAGCTCGGGTGTCCGTTTCACGCCCACGAGTAACCAAAATAGCTGGTTCGTTCGTCACTGCCATGAACAAGTTCGGCCCGAACTCTTCACTGTTCCCGACCCGAACTTCATTTTCGGCCCGAACTTCAACCTAGGCCCGTACTGCAACCTCGGCCCGAACTTCGGTCCGAACACAAGTTCGGCTCGAACTCTTCACTGTTCCCGGCCCGAACTTCATTTTCGGCCCGAACTTCAACCTCGGCCCGAACTCCGACCTCTGCCCGAATTTCAACCTCGGCCCGAACATCATCCTCGGCCCGAACACCAAACTTCGGTCCGAACACCACTTCGGCCCGAACATCCCACTTCGGCCCGAACACCACTTCGGCCTGAACATCCCTCTTCGGCCCGAACACTTAAATATCCAAGATTGTGTGACAAAAGGTGCTAAACTAAAACATTCCTAACTTTCAGCTCGGGTGTCCGTTTCACGCCCACGAGTAACCAAAATAGCTGGTTCGTTCGTCACTGCCATGAACAAGTTCGGCCCGAACTCTTCACTGTTCCCGACCCGAACTTCATTTTCGGCCCGAACTTCAACCTAGGCCCGTACTGCAACCTCGGCCCGAACTCCGACCTCGGCCCGAACTTCAATCTCGGCCCGGACATCATCCTCGGCCCGAACACCACTTCGGCCCAAACACCACTTCGGCCCGAACATCCCACTTCGGCCCGAACTTCAACCTTCGGCCCGAACACCACTTCGGCCAGAACACCACTTCGGCCCGAACATCCCACTTCGGCCTGAACACCACTTCGGCCCGAACATCCCTCTTCGGCCCGAACTCTTCAATATCCAAGATTTTATGACAAAAAGTGCTATACTAAAACATTCATAACTTTCAGCTCGGGTGTCCGTTTCACGCCCACGTGTAAACCAAAATAGATGGTTCGTTCGTCACTGCCAAGAACAAGTTCGGCCCGAACTCTTCACTGTTCCCGGCCCGAACTTCATTTTCGGCCCGAACTTCAACCTCGGCCCGAACTGCAACCTCGGCCCGAACTCCGACCTCGGCCCGTACTTCAACCTCGGCCCGGACATCATCCTCGGCCCGAACACCGAACTTCGGCCCGAACACCACTTCGGCCCAAACACCACTTCGGCCCGAACATCCCACTTCGGCCCGAACACCACTTCGGCCCGAACATCCCTCTTCGGCCCGAACTCTTCAATATCCAAGATTGTGTGACAAAAGGTGCTATACTAAAACATTCATAACTTTCAGCTCGGGTGTCCTTTCACGCCTACGAGTAACCAAAATAGATGGTTCGTTCATCACTGCCAAGAACAAGTTCGGCCCGAACTCTTCACTGTTCCCGGCCCGAACTTCATTTTCGGCCCGAACTTCAACCTCGGCCCGAATTTCAACCTCGGCCCGAACTCCGACCTCTGCCCGAACTTCAACCTCGGCCCGGACATCATCCTCGGCCCGAACACCGAACTTCAGCCCGAACACCACTTCGGCCCGAACATCCCACTTCGGCCCGAACACCACTTCGGCCCGAACATCCCTCTTCGGTCCGAACTCTTAAATATCCAAGATTGTGTGACAAAAGGTGCTATACTAAAACATTCATAACTTTCAGCTCGGGTGTCCGTTTCACGCCCACGAGTAACCAAAATAGCTGGTTCGTTCGTCACTGCCATGAACAAGTTCGGCCCGAACTCTTCACTGTTCCCGACCCGAACTTCATTTTCGGCCCGAACTTCAACCTAGGCCCGAACTTCAACCTCGGCCCGAACTCCAACCTTGGCCCGAACTTCAACCTCGGCCTGAACATCATCCTCGGCCCGAACACCGAACTTCGGCCCGAACACCACTTCGGCCCGAACATCCCACTTCGGCCCGAACACCACCTCGGCCCGAACATCCCTCTTTGGACCGAACTCTTCAATATCCAAGATTGTGTGACAAAAGGTGCTATACTAAAACATTCATAACTTTCAGCTCGGGTGTCCGTTTCACGCCCACAAGTAACCAAAATAGCTGGTTCGTTCGTCACTGCCAAGAACAAGTTCGGCCCGAACTCTTCACTGTTCCCGGCCGAACTTCATTTTCGGCCCGAACTTCAACCTCGGCCCGAACTCCGACCTCGGCCCGAACTTCAACCTCGGCCCGAACACCGAACTTCGGCCCAAACACGACTTCGGCCCGAACACCACTTCGGCCCGAACATCCCACTTCGGCCCGAACACCATTTCGGCCCGAACATCCCTCTTCGGCCCGAACTCTTCAATATCCAAGATTGTGTGACAAAAGGTGCTATACTAAAACATTCATAACTTTCAGCTCGGGTGTCCGTTTCACGCCCACGAGTAACCAAAATAGCTGGTTCGTTCGTCACTGCCAAGAACAAGTTCGGCCCGAACTCTTCACTGTTCCCGGCCCGAACTTCATTTTCGGCCCGAACTTCAACCTCGGCCCGAACTTCAACCTCGGCTCGAACTCCGACCTCGGCCCGAACTTCAACCTCGGCCCGAACATCATCCTCGGCCCGAACACCGAACTTCGGCCCGAACACCACTTCGGCCCGAACACCACTTCGGCCCGAACATCCCACTTCGGCCCGAATACCACTTCGGCCCGAACATCCCTCTTCGGCCCGAACTCTTCAATATCCAAGATTGTGTGACAAAAGGTGCTTTACTAAAACATTCATAACTTTCAGCTCGGGTGTCCACTTCGGCCCGAACATCCCTCTTCGGCCCGAACTCTTCACTGTTCCCGGCCCGAACTTCATTTTCGGCCCGAACTTCAACCTCGGCCCGAACTCCGACCTCGGCCCGAACTTCAACCTCGGCCCGAACATCATCCTCGGCCCGAACACCGAACTTCGGCCCGAACACCACCTCGGCCCGAACACCACTTCGGCCCGAACACTACTTCAGCCCGAACATCCCACTTCGGCCTGAACACCACTTCGGCCCGAACACCACTTCAGCCCGAACATCCCACTTCGGCCCGAACACCACTTCAGCCCGAACATCCCACTTCGGCCCGAACACCACTTCGGCCCGAACATCCTTCTTCGGCCCGAACTCCGACCTCGGCCCGAACTTCAACCTCGGCCCGAACATCATCCTCGGCCCGAACACCGAACTTCGGCCCGAACACCACTTCGGCCCGAACATCCCACTTCGGCCCGAACACCAATTCGGCCCGAACATCCCTCTTCGGCCCAAACTCTTCAATATCCAAGATTGTGTGACAAAAGGTGCTATACTAAAACATTCATAACTTTCAGCTCGGGTGTCCGTTTCACGCCCACGAGTAACCAAAATAGCTGGTTCGTTCGTCACTGCCAAGAACAAGTTCGGCCCGAACTCTTCACTGTTCCCGGCCCGAACTTCATTTTCGGCCCGAACTTCAACCTCGGCCCGAACTTCAACCTCGGCCCGAACTCCGACCTCGGCCCGAACTCCGACCTCGGCCCGAACATCATCCTCGGCCCGAACACCGAACTTCGGCCCGAACACCACTTCGGCCCGAACACCACTTCGGCCCGAACATCCCACTTCGGCCCGAACACCACTTCGACCCGAACATCCCTCTTCGGCCCGAACTCTTCAATATCCAAGATTGTGTGACAAAAGGTGCTATACTAAAACATTCATAACTTTCAGCTCGGGTGTCCGTTTCACGCCCACGAGTAACCAAAATAGCTGGTTCGTTCGTCACTGCCAAGAACAAGTTCGGCCCGAACTCTTCACTGTTCCCGGCCCGAACTTCATTTTCGGCCCGAACTTCAACCTCGGCCCGAACTCCGACCTTGGCCCAAACTTCAACCTCGGCCCGAACACCATCCTCGGCCCGAACACCGAACTTCGGCCCGAACACCACTTCGGCCCGAACACCACTTCGGCCCGAACACCACTTCAGCCCGAACATCCCACTTCGGCCCGAACACCACTTCAGCCCGAACATCCCACTTCGGCCCGAACACCACTTCGGCCCGAACATCCTTCTTCGGCCCGAACTCTTCAATATCCAAGATTGTGTGACAAAAGGTGCTATACTAAAACATTCATAACTTTCAGCTCGGGTGTCCGTTTCACGCCCACGAGTAACCAAAATAGCTGGTTCGTTCGTCACTGCCATGAACAAGTTCGGCCCGAACTCTTCACTGTTCCCGACCCGAACTTCATTTTCGGCCCGAACTTCAACCTAGGCCCGTACTGCAACCTCGGCCCGAACTTCGGTCCGAACACAAGTTCGGCTCGAACTCTTCACTGTTCCCGGCCCGAACTTCATTTTCGGCCCGAACTTCAACCTCGGCCCGAACTCCGACCTCTGCCCGAATTTCAACCTCGGCCCGAACATCATCCTCGGCCCGAACACCAAACTTCGGTCCGAACACCACTTCGGCCCGAACATCCCACTTCGGCCCGAACACCACTTCGGCCTGAACATCCCTCTTCGGCCCGAACACTTAAATATCCAAGATTGTGTGACAAAAGGTGCTAAACTAAAACATTCCTAACTTTCAGCTCGGGTGTCCGTTTCACGCCCACGAGTAACCAAGATAGCTGGTTCGTTCGTCACTGCCATGAACAAGTTCGGCCCGAACTCTTCACTGTTCCCGACCCGAACTTCATTTTCGGCCCGAACTTCAACCTAGGCCCGTACTGCAACCTCGGCCCGAACTCCGACCTCGGCCCGAACTTCAACCTCGGCCCGGACATCATCCTCGGCCCGAACACCACTTCGGCCCAAACACCACTTCGGCCCGAACATCCCACTTCGGCCCGAACTTCAACCTTCGGCCCGAACACCACTTCGGCCAGAACACCACTTCGGCCCGAACATCCCACTTCGGCCTGAACACCACTTCGGCCCGAACATCCCTCTTCGGCCCGAACTCTTCAATATCCAAGATTTTATGACAAAAAGTGCTATACTAAAACATTCATAACTTTCAGCTCGGGTGTCCGTTTCACGCCCACGTGTAAACCAAAATAGATGGTTCGTTCGTCACTGCCAAGAACAAGTTCGGCCCGAACTCTTCACTGTTCCCGGCCCGAACTTCATTTTCGGCCCGAACTTCAACCTCGGCCCGAACTGCAACCTCGGCCCGAACTCCGACCGCGGCCCGTACTTCAACCTCGGCCCGGACATCATCCTCGGCCCGAACACCGAACTTCGGCCCGAACACCACTTCGGCCCAAACACCACTTCGGCCCGAACATCCCACTTCGGCCCGAACACCACTTCGGCCCGAACATCCCTCTTCGGCCCGAACTCTTCAATATCCAAGATTGTGTGACAAAAGGTGCTATACTAAAACATTCATAACTTTCAGCTCGGGTGTCCTTTCACGCCTACGAGTAACCAAAATAGATGGTTCGTTCATCACTGCCAAGAACAAGTTCGGCCCGAACTCTTCACTGTTCCCGGCCCGAATTTCATTTTCGGCCCGAACTTCAACCTCGGCCCGAACTTCAACCTCGGCCCGAACTCCGACCTCTGCCCGAACTTCAACCTCGGCCCGGACATCATCCTCGGCCCGAACACCGAACTTCAGCCCGAACACCACTTCGGCCCGAACATCCCACTTCGGCCCGAACACCACTTCGGCCCGAACATCCCTCTTCGGTCCGAACTCTTAAATATCCAAGATTGTGTGACAAAAGGTGCTATACTAAAACATTCATAACTTTCAGCTCGGGTGTCCGTTTCACGCCCACGAGTAACCAAAATAGCTGGTTCGTTCGTCACTGCCATGAACAAGTTCGGCCCGAACTCTTCACTGTTCCCGACCCGAACTTCATTTTCGGCCCGAACTTCAACCTAGGCCCGAACTTCAACCTCGGCCCGAACTCCAACCTTGGCCCGAACTTCAACCTCGGCCTGAACATCATCCTCGGCCCGAACACCGAACTTCGGCCCGAACACCACTTCGGCCCGAACATCCCACTTCGGCCCGAACACCACCTCGGCCCGAACATCCCTCTTTGGACCGAACTCTTCAATATCCAAGATTGTGTGACAAAAGGTGCTATACTAAAACATTCATAACTTTCAGCTCGGGTGTCCGTTTCACGCCCACAAGTAACCAAAATAGCTGGTTCGTTCGTCACTGCCAAGAACAAGTTCGGCCCGAACTCTTCACTGTTCCCGGCCGAACTTCATTTTCGGCCCGAACTTCAACCTCGGCCCGAACTCCGACCTCGGCCCGAACTTCAACCTCGGCCCGAACACCGAACTTCGGCCCAAACACGACTTCGGCCCGAACACCACTTCGGCCCGAACATCCCACTACGGCCCGAACACCATTTCGGCCCGAACATCCCTCTTCGGCCCGAACTCTTCAATATCCAAGATTGTGTGACAAAAGGTGCTATACTAAAACATTCATAACTTTCAGCTCGGGTGTCCGTTTCACGCCCACGAGTAACCAAAATAGCTGGTTCGTTCGTCACTGCCAAGAACAAGTTCGGCCCGAACTCTTCACTGTTCCCGGCCCGAACTTCATTTTCGGCCCGAACTTCAACCTCGGCTCGAACTCCGACCTCGGCCCGAACTTCAACCTCGGCCCGAACATCATCCTCGGCCCGAACACCGAACTTCGGCCCGAACACCACTTCGGCCCGAACACCACTTCGGCCCGAACATCCCACTTCGGCCCGAATACCACTTCGGCCCGAACATCCCTCTTCGGCCCGAACATCCCTCTTCGGCCCGAACTCTTCAATATCCAAGATTGTGTGACAAAAGGTGCTATACTAAAACATTCATAACTTTCAGCTCGGGTGTCCGTTTCACGCCCACGAGTAACCAAAATAGCTGGTTCGTTCGTCACTGCCAAGAACAAGTTCGGCCCGAACTCTTCACTGTTCCCGGCCCGAACTTCATTTTCGGCCCGAACTTCAACCTCGGCCCGAACTTCAACCTCGGCCCGAACTCCGACCTTGGCCCAAACTTCAACCTCGGCCCGAACACCATCCTCGGCCCGAACACCGAACTTCGGCCCGAACACCACTTCGGCCCGAACACCACTTCGGCCCGAACACCACTTCAGCCCGAACATCCCACTTCGGCCCGAACACCACTTCAGCCCGAACATCCCACTTCGGCCCGAACACCACTTCGGCCCGAACATCCTTCTTCGGCCCGAACTCTTCAATATCCAAGATTGTGTGACAAAAGGTGCTATACTAAAACATTCATAACTTTCAGCTCGGGTGTCCGTTTCACGCCCACGAGTAACCAAAATAGCTGGTTCGTTCGTCACTGCCAAGAACAAGTTCGGCCCGAACTCTTCACTGTTCCCGGCCCGAACTTCATTTTCGGCCCTGAACTTCAACCTCGGCCCGAACTTCAACCTCGGCCCGAACTCCGACCTTGGCCCAAACTTCAACCTCGGCCCGAACATCATCCTCGGCCCGAACACCGAACTTCGGCCCGAACACCACTTCGGCCCGAACACCACTTCAGCCCGAACATCCCACTTCGGCCCGAACACCACTTTGGCCCGAACTCGTCAATATCCAAGATTGTGTGACAAAAGGTGCTATACTAAAACATTCATAACTTTCAGCTCGGGTGTCCGTTTCACGCCCACGAGTAACCAAAATAGCTGGTTCATTCGTCACTGCCAAGAACAAGTTCGGCCCGAACTCTTCACTGTTCCCGGCCCGAACACCACTTCAGCCCGAACATCCCACTTCGGCCCGAACACCACTTCGGCCCGAACATCCTTCTTCGGCCCGAACTCCGACCTCGGCCCGAACTTCAACCTCGGCCCGAACATCATCCTCGGCCCGAACACGACTTCGGCCCGAACACCACTTCGGCCCGAACATCCCACTTCGGCCCGAACACCACTTCGGCCCGAACATCCCTCTTCGGCCCGAACTCTTCAATATCCAAGATTGTGTGACAAAAGGTGCTATACTAAAACATTCATAACTTTCAGCTCGGGTGTCCGTTTCACGCCCACGAGTAACCAAAATAGCTAGTTCGTTCGTCACTGCCAATAACAAGTTCGGCCCGAACTCTTCAATGTTCCCGGCCCGAACTTCATTTTCGGCCCGAACTTCAACCTCGGCCCGAACTTCGACCTCGGCCCGAACTCCGAACTCGGCCCGAACTTCAACCTCGGCCTGAACATCATCCTCGGCCCGAACACCGAACTTCGGCCCGAACATCCAACTTCGGCCCGAACACCACTTCGGCCCGAACATCCCTCTTCGGCCCGAACTCTGCAATATCCAAGATTGTGTGACAAAAGGTGCTATACTAAAACATTCATAACTTTCAGCTCGGGTGTCCGTTTCACGCCCTCGAGTAACCAAAATAGCTGGTTCGTTCGTCACTGCCATGAAGAAGTTCGGCCTGAACTCTTCACTGTTCCCGGCCCGAACTTCATTTTCGGCCCGAACTTCAACCTCGGCTCGAACTTCAACCTCGGCCCGAACTCCGACCTTCGCCCGAACTTCAACCTCGGCCCGAACATCATCCTCGGCCCGTACACCGAACTTCGGCCGGAACACCACTTCGACCCGAACATCCCACTTCGGCCCGAACACCACTTCAGCCCGAACATCCCTCTTCGGACCGAACTCTTCAATATCCAAGATTGTGTGACAAAAGGTGCTATACTAAAACATTCATAACTTTCAGCTCGGGTGTCCGTTTCACGCCCACGAGTAACCAAAATAGCTGATTCGTTCGTCACTGCCAAGAACAAGTTCGGCCCGAACTCTTCACTGTTCCCGGCCCGAACTTCATTTTCGGCCCGAACTTCAACCTCGGCCCGAACTTCAACCTCGGCCCGAACTCCGACCTTGGCCCAAACTTCAACCTCGGCCCGAACACCATCCTCGGCCCGAACACCGAACTTCGGCCCGAACACCACTTCGGCCCGAACACCACTTCAGCCCGAACATCCCACTTCGGCCCGAACACCACTTCAGCCCGAACATCCCACTTCGGCCCGAACACCACTTCGGCCCGAACATCCTTCTTCGGCCCGAACTCTTCAATATCCAAGATTGTGTGACAAAAGGTGCTATACTAAAACATTCATAACTTTCAGCTCGGGTGTCCGTTTCACGCCCACGAGTAACCAAAATAGCTGGTTCGTTCGTCACTGCCAAGAACAAGTTCGGCCCGAACTCTTCACTGTTCCCGGCCCGAACTTCATTTTCGGCCCTGAACTTCAACCTCGGCCCGAACTTCAACCTCGGCCCGAACTCCGACCTTGGCCCAAACTTCAACCTCGGCCCGAACATCATCCTCGGCCCGAACACCGAACTTCGGCCCGAACACCACTTCGGCCCGAACACCACTTCAGCCCGAACATCCCACTTCGGCCCGAACACCACTTTGGCCCGAACTCGTCAATATCCAAGATTGTGTGACAAAAGGTGCTATACTAAAACATTCATAACTTTCAGCTCGGGTGTCCGTTTCACGCCCACGAGTAACCAAAATAGCTGGTTCATTCGTCACTGCCAAGAACAAGTTCGGCCCGAACTCTTCACTGTTCCCGGCCCGAACACCACTTCAGCCCGAACATCCCACTTCGGCCCGAACACCACTTCGGCCCGAACATCCTTCTTCGGCCCGAACTCCGACCTCGGCCCGAACTTCAACCTCGGCCCGAACATCATCCTCGGCCCGAACACGACTTCGGCCCGAACACCACTTCGGCCCGAACATCCCACTTCGGCCCGAACACCACTTCGGCCCGAACATCCCTCTTCGGCCCGAACTCTTCAATATCCAAGATTGTGTGACAAAAGGTGCTATACTAAAACATTCATAACTTTCAGCTCGGGTGTCCGTTTCACGCCCACGAGTAACCAAAATAGCTAGTTCGTTCGTCACTGCCAATAACAAGTTCGGCCCGAACTCTTCAATGTTCCCGGCCCGAACTTCATTTTCGGCCCGAACTTCAACCTCGGCCCGAACTTCGACCTCGGCCCGAACTCCGAACTCGGCCCGAACTTCAACCTCGGCCTGAACATCATCCTCGGCCCGAACACCGAACTTCGGCCCGAACATCCAACTTCGGCCCGAACACCACTTCGGCCCGAACATCCCTCTTCGGCCCGAACTCTGCAATATCCAAGATTGTGTGACAAAAGGTGCTATACTAAAACATTCATAACTTTCAGCTCGGGTGTCCGTTTCACGCCCTCGAGTAACCAAAATAGCTGGTTCGTTCGTCACTGCCATGAAGAAGTTCGGCCTGAACTCTTCACTGTTCCCGGCCCGAACTTCATTTTCGGCCCGAACTTCAACCTCGGCTCGAACTTCAACCTCGGCCCGAACTCCGACCTTCGCCCGAACTTCAACCTCGGCCCGAACATCATCCTCGGCCCGAACACCGAACTTCGGCCGGAACACCACTTCGACCCGAACATCCCACTTCGGCCCGAACACCACTTCAGCCCGAACATCCCTCTTCGGACCGAACTCTTTAATATCCAAGATTGTGTGACAAAAGGTGCTATACTAAAACATTCATAACTTTCAGCTCGGGTGTCCGTTTCACGCCCACGAGTAACCAAAATAGCTAGTTCGTTCGTCACTGCCAAGAACAAGTTCGGCCCGAACTCTTCACTGTTCCCGGCCCGAACTTCATTTTCGGCCCGAACTTCAACCTCGGCCCGAACTTCAACCTCGGCCCGAACTCCGACCTCGGCCCGAACTCCGACCTCGGCCCGAACTTCAAACTCGGCCCGAACATCATCCTCGGCCCGAACATCATCCTCGGCCCGAACACCGAACTTCGGCCCGAACACCACTTCGGCCCGAACACCACTTCGGCCCGAACATCCCACTTCGGCCCGAACACCACTTCGGTCCGAACATCCCTCTTCGGCCCGAACTCTTCAATATCCAAGATTGTGTGACAAAATGTGCTATACTAAAACACTCATAACTTTCAGCTCGGGTGTCCGTTTCACGCCCACGAGTAACCAAAATAGCTGGTTCGTTCGTCACTGTCAAGAACAAGTTCGGCCCGAACTCTTCACTGTTCCCGGCCCGAACATCATTTTCGGCCCGAACTTCAACCTCGGCCCGAACTGCAACCTCGGCCCGAACTCCGACCTCGGACCGAACTTCAACCTCGGCCCGAACATCATCCTCGCCCCGAACACCGAACTTCGGCCCAAACACGACTTCGGCCCGAACACCACTTCGGCCCGAACATCCCACTTCGGCCCGAACACCATTTCGGCCCGAACATCCCTCTTCGGCCCGAACTCTTCAATATCCAAGATTGTGTGACAAAAGGTGCTATACTAAAACATTCATAACTTTCAGCTCGGGTGTCCGTTTCACGCCCACGAGTAACCAAAATAGCTGGTTCGTTCGTCACTGCCAAGAACAAGTTCTGCCCGAACTCTTCACTGTTCCCGGCCCGAACTTCATTTTCGGCCCGAACTTCAACCTCGGCCCGAACTTCAACCTCGGCCCGAACTTCAACCTCGGCCCGAACTCCGACCTCGGCCCGAACTTCAACCTCGGCCCGAACATCATCCTCGACCCGAACACCGAACTTCGGCCCGAACACCACTTCGGCCCGAACATCCGACTTCGGCCCGAACACCACTTCGACCCGAACATCCCTCTTCGGCCCGAACTCTTCAATATCCAAGATTGTGTGACAAAAGGAGCTATACTAAAACATTCATAACTTTCAGCTCGGGTGTCCGTTTCACGCCCACGAGTAACCAAAATAGCTAGTTCGTTCGTCACTGCCAAGAACAAGTTCAGCCCGAACTCTTCACTGTTCCCGGCCCGAACTTCATTTTCGGCCCGAACTTCAACCTTGGCCCGAACTCCGACCTCGGCCCGAACTTCAAATTCGGTTCGAACATCATCCTCGGCCCGAACACCGAACTTCGGCCCAAACACGACTTCGGCCCGAACACCACTTCGGCCCGAACATCCCACTTCGGCCCGAACACCACTTCAGCCCGAACATCCCTCTTCGGCCCGAACTCTTCAATATCCAAGATTGTGTGACAAAAGGTGCTATACTAAAACATTCATAAATTTCAGCTCGGGTGTCCGTTTCACGCCCACGAGAAACCAAAATAGCTGGTTCGTTCGTCACTACCAAGAACAAGTTCGGCCCGAACTCTTCACTGTTCCCGGCCCGAACTTCATTTTCGGCCCGAACTTTAACCTCGGCCCGAACTTCAACCTCGGCCCGAACTCCGACCTCGGCCCGAACTTCAACCTCGGCCCGAACGTCATCCTCGGCCCGAACACCGAACTTCGGCCCGAACACCACTTCAACCAGAACACCACTTCGGCCCGAACATCCCACTTCGGCCTGAACACCACTTCGGCCCGAACATCCCTCTTCAGCCCGAACTCTTCAATATCCAAGATTTTATGACAAAAAGTGCTATACTAAAACATTCATAACTTTCAGCTCGGGTGTCCGTTTCACGCCCACGTGTAAACCAAAATAGCTGGTTCGTTCGTCACTGCCAAGAACAAGTTCGGCCCGAACTCTTCACTGTTCCCGGCACGAACTTCATTTTCGGCCCGAACTTCAACCTCGGCCCGAATTGCAACCTCGGCCCGAACTCCGACCTCGGCCCGAACTTCAACCTCGGCCCGGACATCATCCTCGGCCCGAACACCGAACTTCGGCCCGAACACCACTTCGGCCCGAACACCACTTCGGCCCGAACATCCCACTTCGGCCCGAACACCACTTCGGCCCGAACATCCCTCTTCGGCCCGAGCTCTTCAATATCCAAGATTGTGTGACAAAAGGTACTATACTAAAACATTCATAACTTTCAGCTCGGGTGTCCTTTCACGCCTACGAGTAACCAAAATAGATGGTTCGTTCATCACTGCCAAGAACAAGTTCGGCCCGAACTCTTCACTGTTCCCGGCCCGAACTTCATTTTCGGCCCGAACTTCAACCTCGGCCCGAACTTCAACCTCGGCCCGAACTCCGACCTCTGCCCGAACTTCAACCTCGGCCCGAACATCATCCTCGGCCCGAACATCGAACTTCGGCCCGAACACCACTTCGGCCCGAACATCCCACTTCGGCCCGAACACCACTTCGGCCCGAACATCCCTCTTCGGTCCGAACTCTTAAATATCCAAGATTGTGTGACAAAAGGTGCTATACTAAAACATTCATAACTTTCAGCTCGGGTGTCCGTTTCACGCCCACGAGTAACCAAAATAGCTGGTTCGTTCGTCACTGCCATGAACAAGTTCGGCCCGAACTCTTCAATGTTCCCGACCAGAACTTCATTTTCGGCCCGAACTTCAACCTAGGCCCGAACTACAACCTCGGCCCGAACTCCAACCTTGGCCCGAACTTCAACCTCGGCCCGAACATCATCCTCGGCCCGAACACCGAACTTCGGCCCGAACACCACTTCGGCCCGAACATCCCACTTCGGCCCGAACACCACCTCGGCCCGAACATCCCTCTTTGGACCGAACTCTTCAATATCCAAGATTGTGTGACAAAAGGTGCTATACTAAAACATTCATAACTTTCAGCTCGGGTGTCCGTTTCACGCACACAAGTAACCAAAATAGCTGGTTCGTTCGTCACTGCCAAGAACAAGTTCGGCCCGAACTCTTCACTGTTCCCGGCCGAACTTCATTTTCGGCCCGAACTTCAACCTCGGCCCGAACTCCGACCTCGGCCCGAACTTCAACCTCGGCCCGAACACCGAACTTCGGCCGAAACACGACTTCGGCCCGAACACCACTTCGGCCCGAACATCCCACTTCGGCCCGAACACCATTTCGGCCCGAACATCGCTCTTCGGCCCGAACTCTTCAATATCCAAGATTGTGTGACAAAAGGTGCTATACTAAAACATTCATAACTTTCAGCTCGGGTGTCCGTTTCACGCCCACGAGTAACCAAAATAACTAGTTCGTTCGTCACTGCCAAGAACAAGTTCGGCCCGAACTCTTCACTGTTCCCGGCCCGAACTTCATTTTCGGCCCGAACTTCAACCTCGGCCCGAACTTCAACCTCGGCTCGAACTCCGACCTCGGCCCGAACTCCAACCTCGGCCCGAACATCATCCTCGGCCCGAACACCGAACTTCGGCCCGAACACCACTTCGGCCCGAACATCCCACTTCGGCCCGAACACCACTTCGGCCCGAACATCCCTCTTCGATCCGAACTCTTAAATATCCAAGATTGTGTGACAAAAGGTGCTATACTAAAACATTCATAACTTTCAGCTCGGGTGTCCGTTTCACGCCCACGAGTAACCAAAATAGCTGGTTCGTTCGTCACTGCCATGAACAAGTTCGGCCCGAACTCTTCACTGTTCCCGGCCCGAACTTCATTTTCGGCCCGAACTTCAACCTCGGCCCGAACTTCAACCTCGGCTCGAACTCCGACCTCGGCCCGAACTTCAACCTCGGCCCGAACATCATCCTCGGCTCGAACACCGAACTTCGGCCCGAACACCACTTCGGCCCGAACATCCCACTTCGGCCCGAACACCACCTCGGCCCGAACTCCGACCTCGGCCCGAACTTCAACCTCGGCCCGAACTTCAACCTCGGCCCGGACATCATCCTCGGCCCGAACACCGAACTTCGGCCCGAACACCACTTCGGCCCAAACACCACTTCGGCCCGAACATCCCACTTCGGCCCGAACACCACTTCGGCCCGAACATCCCTCTTCGGCCCGAACTCTTCAATATCCAAGATTGTGTGAAAAAGGTGCTATACTAAAACATTCATAACTTTCAGCTCGGGTGTCCTTTCACGCCTACGAGTAACCAAAATAGATGGTTCGTTCATCACTGCCAAGAACAAGTTCGGCCCGAACTCTTCACTGTTCCCGGCCCGAACTTCATTTTCGGCCCGAACTTCAACCTCGGCCCGAACTCCAACCTCGGCCCGAACTCCGACCTCTGCCCGAACTTCAACCTCGGCCCGAACATCATCCTCGGCCCGAACATCGAACTTCGGCCCGAACACCACTTCGGCCCGAACATCCCACTTCGGCCCGAACACCACTTCGGCCCGAACATCCCTCTTCGGTCCGAACTCTTAAATATCCAAGATTGTGTGACAAAAGGTGCTATACTAAAACATTCATAACTTTCAGCTCGGGTGTCCGTTTCACGCCCACGAGTAACCAAAATAGCTGGTTCGTTCGTCACTGCCATGAACAAGTTCGGCCCGAACTCTTCACTGTTCCCGACCCGAACTTCATTTTTGGCCCGAACTTCAACCTAGGCCCGAACTACAACCTCGGCCCGAACTCCAACCTTGGCCCGAACTTCAACCTCGGCCCGAACATCATCCTCGGCCCGAACACCGAACTTCGGCCCGAACACCACTTCGGCCCGAACATCCCACTTCGGCCCGAACACCACCTCGCCCCGAACATCCCTCTTTGGACCGAACTCTTCAATATCCAAGATTGTGTGACAAAAGGTGCTATACTAAAACATTCATAACTTTCAGCTCGGGTGTCCGTTTCACGCCCACAAGTAACCAAAATAGCTGGTTCGTTCGTCACTGCCAAGAACAAGTTCGGCCCGAACTCTTCACTGTTCCCGGCCGAACTTCATTTTCGGCCCGAACTTCAACCTCGGCCCGAACTCCGACCTCGGCCCGAACTTCAACCTCGGCCCGAACACCGAACTTCGGCCCAAACACGACTTCGGCCCGAACACCACTTCGGCCCGAACATCCCACTTCGGCCCGAACACCATTTCGGCCCGGACATCGCTCTTCGGCCCGAACTCTTCAATATCCAAGATTGTGTGACAAAAGGTGCTATACTAAAACATTCATAACTTTCAGCTCCGGTGTCCGTTTCACGCCCACGAGTAACCAAAATAACTGGTTCGTTCGTCACTGGCAAGAACAAGTTCGGCCCGAACACTTCACTGTTCCCGGCCCGAACTTCATTTTCGGCCCGAACTTCAACCTAGGCCCGAACTTCAACCTCGGCTCGAACTCCGACCTCGGCCCGAACTTCAACCTCGGCCCGAACATCATCCTCGGCCCGAACACCGAACTTCGGCCCGAACACCACTTCGGCCCGAACATCCCACTTCGGCCCGAACACCACTTCGGCCCGAACATCCCTCTTCGGCCCGAACTCTTCAATATCCAAGATTTTATGACAAAAGGTGCTATACTAAAACATTCATAACTTTCAGCTCGGGTGTCCGTTTCACGCCTACGTGTAACCAAAATAGCTGGTTCGTTCGTCACTGCCAAGAACAAGTTCGGCCCGAACTCTTCACTGTTCCCGGCCCGAACTTCATTTTCGGCCCGAACTTCAACCTCGGCCCGAACTTCAACCTCGGCCCGAACTCCGACCTCTGCCCGAACTTCAACCTCGTCCCGAACATCATCCTCGGCCCAAACACCGAACTTCGGCCCGAACACCACTTCGGCCCGAACATCCCACTTCGGCCCGAACACCACTTCGGCTCGAACATCCCTCTTCGGCCCGAACTCTTCAATATCCAAGATTGTGTGATAAAAGGTGCTATACTAAAACATTCATAACTTTCAGCTCGGGTGTCCGTTTCACGCCCACGAGTAACCAAAATAGCTGGTTCGTTCGTCACTACCAAGAACAAGTTCGGCCCGAACTCTTCACTATTCCCGGCCCGAACTTCATTTTCGGCCCGAACTTCAACCTCGGCCCGAACTCCGACCTCGGCCCGAACTTCAAATTCGGTTCGAACATCATCCTCGGCCCGAACACCGAACTTCGGCCCAAACACGACTTCGGCCCGAACACCACTTCGGCCCGAACATCCCACTTCGGCCCGAACACCACTTCAGCCCGAACATCCCTCTTCGGCCCAAACTCTTCAATATCCAAGATTGTGTGACAAAAGGTGCTATACTAAAACATTCATAAATTTCAGCTCGGGTGTCCGTTTCACGCCCACGAGAAACCAAAATAGCTGGTTCGTTCGTCACTACCAAGAACAAGTTCGGCCCGAACTCTTCACTGTTCCCGGCCCGAACTTCATTTTCGGCCCGAACTTTAACCTCGGCCCGAACTTCAACCTCGGCCCGAACTCCGACCTCGCCCCGAACTTCATCCTCGGCCCGAACATCATCCTCGCCCCGAACACCACTTCGGCCAGAACACCACTTCGGCCCGAACATCCCACTTCGGCCTGAACACCACTTCGGCCCGAACATCCCTCTTCGGCCCGAACTCTTCAATATCCAAGATTGTTTGACAAAATGTGCTATACAAAAACATTCATAACTTTCAGCTTGGGTGTCCGTTTCACGCCTACGAGTAACCAAAATAGCTGGTTCGTTCATCACTGCCAAGAACAAGTTCGGCCCGAACTCTTCACTGTTCCCGGTCCGAACTTCATTTTCGGCCCGAACTTCAACCTCGGCCCGAACTTCAACCTCGGCCCGAACTCCGACCTCTGCCCGAATTTCAACCTCGGCCCGAACATCATCCTTGGCCCGAACACCAAACTTCGGTCCGAACACCACTTCGGCCCGAACATCCCACTTCGGCCCGAACACCACTTCGGCCTGAACATCCCTCTTCGGCCCGAACTCTTAAATATCCAAGATTGTGTGACAAAAGGTGCTATACTAAAACATTCATAACTTTCAGCTCAGGTGTCCGTTTCACGCCCACGAGTAACCAAAATAGCTGGTTCGTTCGTCACTGCCATGAACAAGTTCGGCCCGAACTCTTCACTGTTCCCGACCCGAACTTCATTTTCGGCCCGAACTTCAACCTAGGCCCGTAGTTCAACCTCGGCCCGAACTCCGACCTTGGCCCGAACTTCAACCTCGGCCCGAACATCATCCTCGGCCCGAACACCGAACTTCGGCCCGAACACCACTTCGGCCCGAACATCCCACTTCGGCCTGAACACCACTTCGGCTCGAACATCCCTCTTCGGCCCGAACTCTTCAATATCCAAGATTGTGTGACAAAAGGTGCTATACTAAAACATTCATAACTTTCAGCTCGGGTGTCCGTTTCACGCCCACGAGTAACCAAAATAGCTGGTTCGTTCGTCACTGCCAAGAACAAGTTCGGCCCGAACTCTTCACTGTTCCCGGCCCGAACTTCATTTTCGGCCCGAACTTCAACCTCGGCCCGAACTCCGACCTCGGCCCGAACTTCAAATTCGGTTCGAACATCATCCTCGGCCCGAACACCGAACTTCGGCCCAAACACGACTTCGGCCCGAACACCACTTCGGCCCGAACATCCCACTTCGGCCCGAACACCACTTCAGCCCGAACATCCCTCTTCGGCCCAAATTCTTCAATATCCAAGATTGTGTGACAAAAGGTGCTATACTAAAACATTCATAAATTTCAGCTCGGGTGTCCGTTTCACGCCCACGAGAAACCAAAATAGTTGGTTCGTTCGTCACTACCAAGAACAAGTTCGGCCCGAACTCTTCACTGTTCCCGGCCCGAACTTCATTTTCGGCCCGAACTTTAACCTCGGCCCGAACTTCAACCTCGGCCCGAACTCCGACCTCGGCCCGAACTTCAACCTCGGCCCGAACATCATCCTCGGCCCGAACACCGAACTTCGGCCCGAACACCACTTCGGCCAGAACACCACTTCGGCCCGAACATCCCACTTCGGCCTGAACACCACTTCAGCCCGAACATCCCTATTCGGCCCGAACTCTTCAATATCCAAGATTGTTTGACAAAATGTGCTATACAAAAACATTCATAACTTTCAGCTCGGGTGTCCGTTTCACGCCTACGAGTAACCAAAATAGCTGGTTCGTTCATCACTGCCATGAACAAGTTCGGCCCGAACTCTTCACTGTTCCCGGCCCGAACTTCATTTTCGGCCCGAACTTCAACCTCGGCCCGAACTCCGACCTCTGCCGGAATTTCAACCTCGGCCCGAACATCATCCTCGGCCCGAACACCAAACTTCGGTCCGAACACCACTTCGGCCCGAACATCCCACTTCGGCCCGAACACCACTTCGGCCTGAACATCCCTCTTCGGCCCGAACTCTTAAATATCCAAGATTGTGTGACAAAAGGTGCTAAACTAAAACATTCCTAACTTTCAGCTCGGGTGTCCGTTTCACGCCCACGAGTAACCAAAATAGCTGGTTCGTTCGTCACTGCCATGAACAAGTTCGGCCCGAACTCTTCACTGTTCCCGACCCGAACTTCATTTTCGGCCCGAACTTCAACCTAGGCCCGTACTGCAACCTCGGCCCGAACTCCGACCTCGGCCCGAACTTCAACCTCGGCCCAGACATCATCCTCGGCCCGAACACCGAACTTCGGCCCGAACACCACTTCGGCCCAAACACCACTTCGGCCCGAACATCCCACTTCGGCCCGAACTTCAACCTTCGGCCCGAACACCACTTCGGCCAGAACACCACTTCGGCCCAAACATCCCACTTCGGCCTGAACACCACTTCGGCCCGAACATCCCTCTTCGGCCCGAACTCTTCAATATCCAAGATTTTATGACAAAAAGTGCTATACTAAAACATTCATAACTTTCAGCTCGGGTGTCCGTTTCACGCCCACGTGTAAACCAAAATAGCTGGTTCGTTCGTCACTGCCAAGAACAAGTTCGGCCCGAACTCTTCACTGTTCCCGGCCCGAACTTCATTTTCGGCCCGAACTTCAACCTCGGCCCGAACTGCAACCTCGGCCCGAACTCCGACCTCGGCCTGAACTTCAACCTCGGCCCGGACATCATCCTCGGCCCGAACACCGAACTTCGGCCCGAACACCACTTCGGCCCAAACACCACTTCGGCCCGAACATCCCACTTCGGCCCGAACACCACTTCGGCCCGAACATCCCTCTTCGGCCCGAACTCTTCAATATCCAAGATTGTGTGACAAAAGGTGCTATACTAAAACATTCATAACTTTCAGCTCGGGTGTCCTTTCACGCCTACGAGTAACCAAAATAGATGGTTCGTTCATCACTGCCAAGAACAAGTTCGGCCCGAACTCTTCACTGTTCCCGGCCCGAACTTCATTTTCGGCCCGAACTTCAACCTCGGCCCGAACTTCAACCTCGGCCCGAACTCCGACCTCTGCCCGAACTTCAACCTCGGCCCGGACATCATCCTCGGCCCGAACACCGAACTTCAGCCCGAACACCACTTCGGCCCGAACATCCCACTTCGGCCCGAACACCACTTCGGCCCGAACATCCCTCTTCGGTCCGAACTCTTAAATATCCAAGATTGTGTGACAAAAGGTGCTATACTAAAACATTCATAACTTTCTGCTCGGGTGTCCGTTTCACGCCCACGAGTAACCAAAATAGCTGGTTCGTTCGTCACTGCCATGAACAAGTTCGGCCCGAACTCTTCACTGTTCCCGGCCCGAACTTCATTTTCGGCCCGAACTTCAACCTCGGCCCGAACTTCAACCTCGGCCCGAACTCCGACCTCTGCCCGAATTTCAACCTCGGCCCGAACATCATCCTCGGCCCGAACACCAAACTTCGGTCCGAACACCACTTCGGCCCGAACATCCCACTTCGGCCCGAACACCACTTCGGCCTGAACATCCCTCTTCGGCCCGAACTCTTAAATATCCAAGATTGTGTGACAAAAGGTGCTATACTAAAACATTCATAACTTTCAGCTCGGGTGTCCGTTTCACGCCCACGAGTAACCAAAATAGCTGGTTCGTTCGTCACTGCCAAGAACAAGTTCGGCCCGAACTCTTCACTGTTCCCGGCCGAACTTCATTTTCAACCCGAACTTCAACCTCGGCCCGAACTCCGACCTCGGCCCGAACTTCAACCTCGGCCCGAACATCATCCTCGGCCCGAACACCGAACTTCGGCCCAAACACGACATCGGCCTGAACACCACTTCGGCCCGAACATCCCACTTCGGCCCGAACACCATTTCGGCCCGAACATCCCTCTTCGGCCCGAACTCTTCAATATCCAAGATTGTGTGACAAAAGGTGCTATACTAAAACATTCATAACTTTCAGCTCGGGTGTCCGTTTCACGCCCACGAGTAACCAAAATAGCTGGTTCGTTCGTCACTGCCAAGAACAAGTTCGGCCCGAACTCTTCACTGTTCCCGGCCCGAACTTCATTTTCGGCCCGAACTTCAACCTCGGCCCGAACTTCAACCTCGGCCCGAACTCCGACCTCGGCCCGAACTTCAACCTCGGCCCGAACATCATCCTCGACCCGAACACCGAACTTCGGCCCGAACACCACTTCGGCCCGAACACCACTTCGGCCCGAACATCCCACTTCGGCCCGAACACCACTTCGGCCCGAACATCCCTCTTCGGCCCGAACTCTTCAATATCCAAGATTTTATGACAAAAGGTGCTATACTAAAACATTCATAACTTTCAGCTCGGGTGTCCGTTTCACGCCTACGAGTAACCAAAATAGCTGGTTCGTTCGTCACTGCCAAGAACAAGTTCGGCCCGAACTCTTCACTGTTCCCGGCCCGAACTTCATTTTCGGCCTGAACTTCAACCTCGGCCCGAACTTCAACCTCGGCCCGAACTCCGACCTCTGCCGGAACTTCAACCTCGGCCCCAACATCATCCTCGGCCCGAACACCGAACTTCGGCCCGAACACCACTTCGGCCCGAACATCCCACTTCGGCCCAAACACCACTTCGGCCCGAACATCCCTCTTCGGCCCGAACTCTTCAATATCCAAGATTGTGTGACAAAAGGTGCTATACTAAAACATTCATAACTTTCAGCTCGGGTGTGCGTTTCACGCCCACGAGTAACCAAAATAGCTGGTTCGTTCGTCACTGCCAAGAACAAGTTCGGCCTGAACTCTTCACTGTTCCCGGCCCGAACTTCATTTTCGGCCCGAACTTCAACCTTGGCCCGAACTCCGACCTCGGCCCGAACTTCAAATTCGGTTTGAACATCATCCTCGGCCCGAACACTGAACTTCGGCCCAAACACGACTTCGGCCCGAAAACCACTTCGGCCCGAACATCCCTCTTCGGCCCGAACACCACTTCAGCCAAAACATCCCTTTTCGGCCCGAACTCTTCAATATCCAAGATTGTGTGACAAAAGGTGCTATACTAAAACATTCATAACTTTCAGCTCGGGTGTCCGTTTCACGCCCACAAGTAACCAAAATAGCTGGTTCGTTCGTCACTGCCAAGAACAAGTTCGGCCCGAACTCTTCACTGTTCCCGGCCGAACTTCATTTTCGGCCCGAACTTCAACCTCGGCCCGAACTCCGACCTCCGCCCGAACTTCAACCTCGGCCCGAACACCGAACTTCGGCCCAAACACGACTTCGGCCCGAACACCACTTCGGCCCGAACATCCCACTTCGACCCGAACACCATTTCGGCCCGAACATCCCTGTTCGGCACGAACTCTTCAATATCCAAGATTGTGTGACAAAAGGTGCTATACTAAAACATTCAAAACTTTCAGCTCGGGTTTCCGTTTCACGCCCACGAGTAACCAAAATAGCTGGTTCGTTCGTCACTGCCAAGAACAAGTTCGGCCCGAAGTCTTCACTGTTCCCGGCCCGAACTTCATTTTCGGCCCGAACTTCAACCTCGGCTCGAACTCCGACCTCGGCCCGAACTTCAACCTCGGCCCGAACATCATCCTCGGCCCGAACACCGAACTTCGGCCCGAACACCACTTCGGCCCGAACACCACTTCGGCCCGAACATCCCACTTCGGCCCGAACACCACTTCGGCCCGAACATCCCTCTTCGGCCCGAACTCTTCAATATCCAAGATTTATTGACAAAAGGTGCTATACTAAAACATTCATAACTTTCAGCTCGGGTGTCCGTTTCACGCCTACGTGTATCCAAAATAGCTGGTTCGTTCGTCACTGCCAAGAACAAGTTCGGCCCGAACTCTTCACTGTTCCCGGCCCGAACTTCAACCTCGGCCCGAACAGCAATCTCGGCCCGAACTCCGACCTCGGCCCGAACTTCAACCTCGGCCCGGACAACATCCTCGGCCCGAACACCGAACTTCGGCCCGAACACCACTTCGGCCCAAACACCACTTCGGCCCGAACATCCCACTTCGGCCCGAACACCACTTCGGCTCGAACATCCCTCTTCGGCCCGAACTCTTCAATATCCAAGATTGTGTGACAAAAGGTGCTATACTAAAACATTCATAACTTTCATCTCGGGTGTCCTTTCACGCCTACGAGTAACCAAAATAGATGGTTCGTTCATCACTGCCAAGAACAAGTTCGGCCCGAACTCTTCACTGTTCCCGGCCCGAACTTCATTTTCGGCCCGAACTTCAACCTCGGCCCGAACTTCAACCTCGGCCCGAACTCCGACCTCTGCCCGAACTTCAACCTCGGCCCGGACATCATCCTCGGCCCGAACACCGAACTTCAGCCCGAACACCACTTCGGCCCGAACATCCCACTTCGGCCCGAACACCACTTCGGCCCGAACATCCCTCTTCGGTCCGAACTCTTAAATATCCAAGATTGTGTGACAAAAGGTGCTATACTAAAACATTCATAACTTTCAGCTCGGGTGTCCGTTTCATGCCCACGAGTAACCAAAATAGCTGGTTCGTTCGTCACTGCCATGAACAAGTTCGGCCCGAACTCTTCACTGTTCCCGACCCGAACTTCATTTTCGGCCCGAACTTCAACCTAGGCCCGAACTTCAACCTCGGCCCGAACTCCAACCTTGGCCCGAACTTCAACCTCGGCCCGAACATCATCCTCGGCCCGAACACCGAACTTCGGCCCGAACACCACGTCGGCCCGAACATCCCACTTCGGCCCGAACACCACCTCGGCCCGAACATCCCTCTTTGGACCGAACTCTTCAATATCCAAGATTGTGTGACAAAAGGTGCTATACTAAAACATTCATAACTTTCAGCTCGGGTGTCCGTTTCACGCCCACAAGTAACCAAAATAGCTGGTTCGTTCGTCACTGCCAAGAACAAGTTCGGCCCGAACTCTTCACTGTTCCCAGCCGAACTTCATTTTCGGCCCGAACTTCAACCTCGGCCCGAACTCCGACCTCGGCCCGAACTTCAACCTCGGCCCGAACACCGAACTTCGGCCCAAACACGACTTCGGCCCGAACACCACTTCGGCCCGAACATCCCACTTCGGCCCGAACACCATTTCGGCCCGAACATCCCTCTTCGGCCCGAACTCTTCAATATCCAAGATTGTGTGACAAAAGGTGCTATACTAAAACATTCATAACTTTCAGCTCGAGTGTCCGTTTCACGCCCACGAGTAACCAAAATAGCTGGTTCGTTCGTCACTGCCAAGAACAAGTTCGGCCCGAACTCTTCACTGTTCCCGGCCCGAACTTCATTTTCGGCCCGAACTTCAACCTCGGCCCGAACTTCAACCTCGGCTCGAACTCCGACCTCGGTCCGAACTTCAACCTCGGCCCGAACATCATCCTCGGCCCGAACACCGAACTTCGGCCCGAACACCACTTCGGCCCGAACACCACTTCGGCCCGAACATCCCACTTCGGCCCGAACACCACTTCGGCCCGAACATCCCTCTTCGGCCCGAACTCTTCAATATCCAAGATTTATTGACAAAAGGTGCTATACTAAAACATTCATAACTTTCAGCTCGGGTGTCCGTTTCACGCCTACGTGTAACCAAAATAGCTGGTTCGTTCGTCACTGCCAAGAACAAGTTCGGCCCGAACTCTTCACTGTTCCCGGCCCGAACTTCATTTTCGGCCCGAACTTCAACCTCGGCCCGAACTTCAACCTCGGCCCGAACTCCGACCTCGGCCCGAACTTCAACCTCGGCCCGAACATCATCCTCGGCCCAAACACCGAACTTCGGCCCGAACACCACTTCGGCCCGAACATCCCACTTCGGCCCGAACACCACTTCGGCTCGAACATCCCTCTTCGGCCCGAACTCTTCAATATCCAAGATTGTGTGACAAAAGGTGCTATACTAAAACATTCATAACTTTCAGCTCGGGTGTCCGTTTCACGCCCACGAGTAACCAAAATAGCTGGTTCGTTCGTCACTGCTAAGAACAAGTTCGGCCCGAACTCTTCACTGTTCCCGGCCCGAACTTCATTTTCGGCCCGAACTTCAACCTCGGCCCGAACTTCAACCTCGGCCCGAACTCCGACCTCGACCCGAACTTCAACCTCGGCCCGAACATCATCCTCGGCCCGAACACCGAACTTCGGCCCAAACACGACTTCGGCCCGAACATCCCACTTCGGCCCGAACACCATTTCGGCCCGAACATCCCTCTTCGGCCCGAACTCTTCAATATCCAAGATTGTGTGACAAAAGGTGCTATACTAAAACATTCATAACTTTCAGCTCGGGTGTCCGTTTCACGCCCACGAGTAACCAAAATAGCTGGTTCGTTCGTCACTGCCAAGAACAAGTTCGGCCCGAACTCTTCACTGTTCCCGGCCCGAACTTCATTTTCGGCCCGAACTTCAACCTCGGCCCGAACTTCAACCTCGGCTCGAACTCCGACATCGGCCCGAACTTCAACCTCGGCCCGAACATCATCCTCGGCCCGAACACCGAACTTCGGCCCGAACACCACTTCAGCCCGAACACCACTTCGGCCCGAACATCCCATTTCGGCCCGAACACCACTTCGGCTCGAACATCCCTCTTCGGCCCGAACTCTTCAATATCCAAGATTTTATGACAAAAGGTGCTATACTAAAACATTCATTACTTTCAGCTCGGGTGTCCGTTTCACGCCTACGTGTAACCAAAATAGCTGGTTCGTTCGTCACTGCCAAGAACAAGTTCGGCCCGAACTCTTCACTGTTCCCGGCCCGAACTTCATTTTCGGCCCGAACTTCAACCTCGGCCCGAACTTCAACCTCGGCCCGAACTCCGACCTCTGCCCGAACTTCAACCTCGGCCCGAACATCATCATCGGCCCAAACACCGAACTTCGGCCCGAACACCACTTTGGCCCGAACATCCCACTTCGGCCCGAACACCACTTCGGCTCGAACATCCCTCTTCGGCCCGAACTCTTCAATATCCAAGATTGTGTGACAAAAGGTGCTATACTAAAACATTCATAACTTTCAGCTCGGGTGTCCGTTTCACGCCCACGAGTAACCAAAATAGCTGGTTCGTTCGTCACTACCAAGAACAAGTTCGGCCCGAACTCTTCACTGTTCCCGGCCCGAACTTCATTTTCGGCCCGAACTTCAACCTCGGCCCGTACTTCGACCTCGGCCCGAACTTCAAATTCGGTTCGAACATCATCCTCGGCCCGAACACCGAACTTCGGCCCAAACACGACTTCGGCCTGAACACCACTTCGGCCCGAACATCCCACTTCGGCCCGAACACCACTTCAGCCCGAACATCCCTCTTCGGCCCAAACTCTTCAATATCCAAGATTGTGTGACAAAAGGTGCTATACTAAAACATTCATAAATTTCAGCTCGGGTGTCCGTTTCACGCCTACGAGAAACCAAAATAGCTGGTTCGTTCGTCACTACCAAGAACAAGTTCGGCCCGAACTCTTCACTGTTCCCGGCCCGAACTTCATTTTCGGCCCGAACTTTAACCTCGGCCCGAACTTCAACCTCGGCCCGAACTCCGACCTCGGCCCGAACTTCAACCTCGGCCCGAACATCATCCTCGGCCCGAACACCGAACTTCGGCCCGAACACCACTTCGGCCAGAACACCACTTCGGCCCGAACATCCCACTTCGGCCTGAACACCACTTCGGCCCGAACATCCCTCTTCGGCCCGAACTCTTCAATATCCCAGATTGTTTGACAAAATGTGCTATACAAAAACATTCATAACTTTCAGCTCGGGTGTCCGTTTCACGCCTACGAGTAACCAAAATAGCTGGTTCGTTCATCACTGCCAAGAACAAGTTCGGCCCGAACTCTTCACTGTTCCCGGCCCGAACTTCATTTTCGGCCCGAACTTCAACCTCGGCCCGAACTTCAACCTCGGCCCGAACATCATCCTCGGCCCGAACACCAAACTTCGGTCCGAACACCACTTCGGCCCGAACATCCCACTTCGGCCCGAACACCACTTCGGCCTGAACATCCCTCTTCGGCCCGAACTCTTAAATATCCAAGATTGTGTGACAAAAGGTGCTATACTAAAACATTCATAACTTTCAGCTCGGGTGTCCGTTACACGCCTACGAGTAACCAAAATAGCTGGTTCGTTCATCACTGCCAAGAACAAGTTCGGCCCGAACTCATCACTGTTCCCGGCCCGAACTTCATTTTCGGCCCGAACTTCAACCTCGGCCCGAACTTCAACCTCGGCCCGAACTCCGACCTCTGCCCGAATTTCAACCTCGGCCCGAACATCATCCTCGGCCCGAACACCAAACTTCGGTCCGAACACCACTTCGGCCCGAACATCCCACTTCGGCCCGAACACCACTTCGCCCTGAACATCCCTCTTCGGCTCGAACTCTTAAATATCCAAGATTGTGTGACAAAAGGTGCTATACTAAAACATTCATAACTTTCAGCTCGGGTGTCCGTTTCACGCCCACGAGTAACCAAAATAGCTGGTTCGTTCGTTACTTCCATGAACAAGTTCGGCCCGAACTCTTCACTGTTCCCGACCCGAACTTCATTTTCGGCCCGAACTTCAACCTAGGCCCGTACTTCAACCTCGGCCCGAACTCCGACCTTGGCCCGAACTTCAACCTCGGCCCGAACATCATCCTCGGCCCGAACACCGAACTTCGGCCCGAACACCACTTCGGCCCGAACATCCCACTTCGGCCCGAACACCACTTCGCCCTGAACATCCCTCTTCGGCTCGAACTCTTAAATATCCAAGATTGTGTGACAAAAGGTGCTATACTAAAACATTCATAACTTTCAGCTCGGGTGTCCGTTTCACGCCCACGAGTAACCAAAATAGCTGGTTCGTTCGTCACTGCCAAGAACAAGTTCGGCCCGAACTCTTCACTGTTCCCGGCCCGAACTTCATTTTCGGCCCGAACTTCAACCTCGGCCCGAACTTCAACCTCGGCTCGAACTCCGACCTCGGCCCGAACTTCAACCTCGGCCCGAACATCATCCTCGGCCCGAACACCGAACTTCGGCCCGAACACCACTTCAGCCCGAACACCACTTCGGCCCGAACATCCCACTTCGGCCCGAACACCACTTCGGCTCGAACATCCCTCTTCGGCCCGAACTCTTCAATATCCAAGATTTTATGACAAAAGGTGCTATACTAAAACATTCATTACTTTCAGCTCGGGTGTCCGTTTCACGCCTACGTGTAACCAAAATAGCTGGTTCGTTCGTCACTGCCAAGAACAAGTTCGGCCCGAACTCTTCACTGTTCCCGGCCCGAACTTCATTTTCGGCCCGAACTTCAACCTCGGCCCGAACTTCAACCTCGGCCCGAACTCCGACCTCTGCCCGAACTTCAACCTCGGCCCGAACATCATCATCGGCCCAAACACCGAACTTCGGCCCGAACACCACTTCGGCCCGAACATCCCACTTCGGCCCGAACACCACTTCGGCTCGAACATCCCTCTTCGGCCCGAACTCTTCAATATCCAAGATTGTGTGACAAAAGGTGCTATACTAAAACATTCATAACTTTCAGCTCGGGTGTCCGTTTCACGCCCACGAGTAACCAAAATAGCTGGTTCGTTCGTCACTACCAAGAACAAGTTCGGCCCGAACTCTTCACTGTTCCCGGCCCGAACTTCATTTTCGGCCCGAACTTCAACCTCGGCCCGTACTTCGACCTCGGCCCGAACTTCAAATTCGGTTCGAACATCATCCTCGGCCCGAACACCGAACTTCGGCCCAAACACGACTTCGGCCTGAACACCACTTCGGCCCGAACATCCCACTTCGGCCCGAACACCACTTCAGCCCGAACATCCCTCTTCGGCCCAAACTCTTCAATATCCAAGATTGTGTGACAAAAGGTGCTATACTAAAACATTCATAAATTTCAGCTCGGGTGTCCGTTTCACGCCTACGAGAAACCAAAATAGCTGGTTCGTTCGTCACTACCAAGAACAAGTTCGGCCCGAACTCTTCACTGTTCCCGGCCCGAACTTCATTTTCGGCCCGAACTTTAACCTCGGCCCGAACTTCAACCTCGGCCCGAACTCCAACCTCGGCCCGAACTTCAACCTCGGCCCGAACATCATCCTCGGCCCGAACACCGAACTTCGGCCCGAACTCCACTTCGGCCAGAACACCACTTCGGCCTGAACACCACTTCGGCCCGAACATCCCTCTTCGGCCCGAACTCTTCAATATCCCAGATTGTTTGACAAAATGTGCTATACAAAAACATTCATAACTTTCAGCTCGGGTGTCCGTTTCACGCCTACGAGTAACCAAAATAGCTGGTTCGTTCATCACTGCCAAGAACAAGTTCGGCCCGAACTCTTCACTGTTCCCGGCCCGAACTTCATTTTCGGCCCGAACTTCAACCTCGGCCCGAACTTCAACCTCGGCCCGAACTCTGACCTCTGCCCGAATTTCAACCTCGGCCCGAACATCATCCTCGGCCCGAACACCAAACTTCGGTCCGAACACCACTTCGGCCCGAACATCCCACTTCGGCCCGAACACCACTTCGGCCTGAACATCCCTCTTCGGCCCGAACTCTTAAATATCCAAGATTGTGTGACAAAAGGTGCTATACTAAAACATTCATAACTTTCAGCTCGGGTGTCCGTTACACGCCTACGAGTAACCAAAATAGTTGGTTCGTTCATCACTGCCAAGAACAAGTTCGGCCCGAACTCATCACTGTTCCCGGCCCGAACTTCATTTTCGGCCCGAACTTCAACCTCGGCCCGAACTTCAACCTCGGCCCGAACTCCGACCTCTGCCCGAATTTCAACCTCGGCCCGAACATCATCCTCGGCCCGAACACCAAACTTCGGTCCGAACACCACTTCGGCCCGAACATCCCACTTCGGCCCGAACACCACTTCGCCCTGAACATCCCTCTTCGGCTCGAACTCTTAAATATCCAAGATTGTGTGACAAAAGGTGCTATACTAAAACATTCATAACTTTCAGCTCGGGTGTCCGTTTCACGCCCACGAGTAACCAAAATAGCTGGTTCGTTCGTTACTTCCATGAACAAGTTCGGCCCGAACTCTTCACTGTTCCCGACCCGAACTTCATTTTCGGCCCGAACTTCAACCTAGGCCCGTACTTCAACCTCGGCCCGAACTCCGACCTTGGCCCGAACTTCAACCTCGGCCCGAACATCATCCTCGGCCCGAACACCGAACTTCGGCCCGAACACCACTTCGGCCCGAACATCCCACTTCGGCCTGAACACCACTTCGGCTCGAACATCCCTCTTCGGCCCGAACTCTTCAATATCCAAGATTGTGTGACAAAAGGTGCTATACTAAAACATTCATAACTTTCAGCTCGGGTGTCCGTTTCACGCCCACGAATAACCAAAATAGCTGGTTCGTTCGTCACTGCCAAGAACAAGTTCGGCCCGAACTCTTCACTGTTCCCGGCCCGAACTTCATTTTCGGCCCGAACTTCAACCTCGGCCCGAACTCCGACCTCGGCCCGAACTTCAAATTCGGTTCGAACATCATCCTCGGCCCGAACACCGAACTTCGGCCCAAACACGACTTCGGCCCGAACACCACTTCGGCCCGAACATCCCACTTCGGCCCGAACACCACTTCAGCCCGAACATCCCTCTTCGGCCCAAACTCTTCAATATCCAAGATTGTGTGACAAAAGGTGCTATACTAAAACATTCATAAATTTCAGCTCGGGTGTCCGTTTCACGCCCACGAGAAACCAAAATAGTTGGTTCGTTCGTCACTACCAAGAACAAGTTCGGCCAGAACTCTTCACTGTTCCCGGCCCGAACTTCATTTTCGGCCCGAACTTTAACCTCGGCCCGAACTTCAACCTCGGCCCGAACTCCGACCTCGGCCCGAACTTCAACCTCGGCCCGAACATCATCCTCGGCCCGAACACCGAACTTCGGCCCGAACACCACTTCGGCCAGAACACCACTTCGGCCCGAACATCCCACTTCGGCCTGAACACCACTTCGGCCCGAACATCCCTCTTCGGCCCGAACTCTTCAATATCCAAGATTGTTTGACAAAATGTGCTATACAAAAACATTCATAACTTTCAGCTCGGGTGTCCGTTTCACACCTACGAGTAACCAAAATAGCTGGTTCGTTGATCACTCCCAGGAACAAGTTCGGCCCGAACTCTTCACTGTTCCCGGCCCGAACTTCATTTTCGGCCCGAACTTCAACCTCGGCCCGAACTTCAACCTCGGCCCGAACTCCGACCTCTGCCCGAATTTCAACCTCGGCCCGAACATCATCCTCGGCCCGAACACCAAACTTCGGTCCGAACACCACTTCGGCCCGAACATCCCACTTCGGCCCGAACACCACTTCGGCCTGAACATCCCTCTTCGGCCCGAACTCTTAAATATCCAAGATTGTGTGACAAAAGGTGCTATACTAAAACATTCATAACTTTCAGCTCGGGTGTCCGTTTCACGCCCACGAGTAACCAAAATAGCTGGTTCGTTCGTCACTGCCAAGAACAAGTTCGGCCCGAACTCTTCACTGTTCCCGGTCGAACTTCATTTTCGGCCCGAACTTCAACCTCGGCCCGAACTCCGACCTCGGCCCGAACTTCAACCTCGGCCCGAACATCATCCTCGTCCCGAACACCGAACTTCGGCCCAAACACGACTTCGGCCTGAACACCACTTCGGCCCGAACATCCCACTTCGGCCCGAACACCATTTCAGCCCGAACATCCCTCTTCGGCCCGAACTCTTCAATATCCAAGATTGTGTGACAAAAGGTGCTATACTAAAACATTCATAACTTTCAGCTCGGGTGTCCGTTTCACGCCCACGAGTAACCAAAATTGCTGGTTCGTTCGTCACTGCCAAGAACAAGTTCGGCCCGAACTCTTCACTGTTCCCGGCCCGAACTTCATTTTCGGCCCGAACTTCAACCTCGGCCCGAACTTCAACCTCGGCCCGAACTCCGACCTCGGCCCGAACTTCAACCTCGGCCCGAACATCATCCTCGACCCGAACACCGAACTTCGGCCCGAACACCACTTCGGCCCGAACATCCCACTTCGGCCCGAACACCACTTCGGCCCGAACATCCCTCTTCGGCCCGAACTCTTCAATATCCAAGATTTTATGACAAAAGGTGCTATACTAAAACATTCATAACTTTCAGCTCGGGTGTCCGTTTCACGCCTACGAGTAACCAAAATAGCTGGTTCGTTCGTCACTGCCAAGAACAAGTTCGGCCCGAACTCTTCACTGTTCCCGGCCCGAACTTCATTTTCGGCATGAACTTCAACCTCGGCCCGAACTTCAACCTCGGCCCGAACTCCGACCTCTGCCGGAACTTCAACCTCGGCCCGAACATCATCCTCGGCCCGAACACCGAACTTCGGCCTGAACACCACTTCGGCCCGAACATCCCACTTCGGCCCGAACACCATTTCGGCCCGAACATCCAACTTCGGCCCGAACTCTTCAATATCCAAGATTGTGTGACAAAAGGTGCTATACTAAAACATTCATAACTTTCAGCTCGGGTGTGCGTTTCACGCCCACGAGTAACCAAAATAGCTGGTTCGTTCGTCACTTCCAAGAACAAGTTCGGCCCGAACTCTTCACTGTTCCCGGCCCGAACTTCATTTTCGGCCCGAACTCCAACCTTGGCCCGAACTCCGACCTCGGCCCGAACTTCAAATTCGGTTCGAACATCATCCTCGGCCCGAACACCGAACTTTGGCCCAAAAACGACTTCGGCCCGAACACCACTTCGGCCCGAACATCCCACTTCGGCCCGAACACCACTTCAGCCCGAACATCCCTCTTCGGCCCGAACTCTTCAATATCCAAGATTGTGTGACAAAAAGGTGCTATACTAAAACATTCATAAATTTCAGCTCGGGTGTCCGTTTCACGCCCACGAGAATCCAAAATAGTTGGTTCGTTCGTCACTACCAAGAACAAGTTCGGCCCGAACTCTTCACTGTTCCCGGCCCGAACTTCATTTTCGGCCCGAACTTTAACCACGGCCCGAACTTCAACCTCGGCCCGAACTCCGACCTCGGCCCGAACTTCAACCTCGGCCCGAACATCATCCTCGGCCCGAACACCGAACTCCGGCCCGAACACCACTTCGGCCAGAACACCACTTCGGCCCGAACATCCCACTTCGGCCTGAACACCACTTCGGCCCGAACATCCCTCTTCGGCCCGAACTCTTCAATATCCAAGATTTTATGACAAAAGGTGCTATACTAAAACATTCATAACTTTCAGCTCGGGTGTCCGTTTCACGCCCACGTGTAAACCAAAATAGCTGGTTCGTTCTTCACTGCCAAGAACAAGTTCGGCCCGAACTCTTCACTGTTCCCGGCCCGAACTTCATTTTCGGCCCGAACTTCAACCTCGGCCCGAACTGCAACCTCGGCCCGAACTCCGACCTCGGCCCGAACTTCAACCTCGGCCCGGACATCATCCTCGGCCCGAACACCGAACTTCGGCCCGAACACCACTTCGGCCAAAACACCACTTCGGCCCGAACATCCCACTTCGACCCGAACACCGCTTCGGCCCGAACATCCCTCTTCGGCCCGAACTCTTCAATATCCAAGATTGTGTGACAAAAGGTGCTATACTAAAACATTCATAACTTTCAGCTCGGGTGTCCTTTCACGCATACGAGTAACCAAAATAGATGGTTCGTTCATCACTGCCAAGAACAAGTTCGGCCCGAACTCTTCACTGTTCCCGGCCCGAACTTCATTTTCGGCCCGAACTTCAACCTCGGCCCGAACATCAACCTCGGCCCGAACTCCGACCTCTGCCCGAACTTCAACCTCGGCCCGAACATCATCCTCGGCCCGAACACCGAACTTCGGCCCGAACACCACTTCGGCCCGAACATCCCACTTCGGCCCGAACACCACTTCGGCCCGAACATCCCTCTTCGGTCCGAACTCTTAAATATCCAAGATTGTGTGACAAAAGGTGCTATACTAAAACATTCATAACTTTCAGCTCGGGTGTCCGTTTCACGCCCACGAGTAACCAAAATAGCTGGTTCGTTCGTCACTGCCATGAACAAGTTCGGCCCGAACTCTTCACTGTTCCCGACCCGAACTTCATTTTCGGCCCGAACTTCAACCTAGGCCCGAACTTCAACCTCGGCCCGAACTCCGACCTTGGCCCGAACTTCAACCTCGGCCCGAACATCATCCTCGGCCCGAACACCGAACTTCGGCCCGAACACCACTTCGGCCTGAACATCCCACTTCGGCCCGAACACCACCTCGGCCCGAACATCCCTCTTTGGACCGAACTCTTCAATATCCAAGATTGTGTGACAAAAGGTGCTATACTAAAACATTCATAACTTTCAGCTCGGGTGTCCGTTTCACGCCCACGAGTAACCAAAATAGCTGGTTCGTTCGTCACTGCCAAGAACAAGTTCGGCCCGAACTCTTCACTGTTCCCGGCCGAACTTCATTTTCGGCCCGAACTTCAACCTCGGCACGAACTCCGACCTCGGCCCGAACTTCATCCTCGGCCCGAACACCGAACTTCGGCCCAAACACGACTTCGGCCCGAACACCACTTCGGCCCGAACATCCCACTTCGGCCCGAACACCTTTTCGGCCCGAACATCCCTCTTAGGCCCGAACTCTTCAATATCCAAGATTGTGTGACAAAAGGTGCTATACTAAAACATTCATAACTTTCAGCTCGGGTGTCTGTTTCACGCCCACGAGTAACCAAAATAGCTGGTTCGTTCGTCACTGCCAAGAACAAGTTCGGCCCGAACTCTTCACTGTTCCCGGCCCGAACTTCATTTTCGGCCCGAACTTCAACCTCGGCCCGAACTTCAACCTCGGCCCGAACTCCGACCTCGGCCCGAACTTCAACCTCGGCCCGAACATCATCCTCGGCCCGAACACCGAACTTCGGCCCGAACACCACTTCGGCCCGAACACCACTTCGGCCCGAACATCCCACTTCGGCCCGAACACCACTTCGGCCCGAACATCCGTCTTCGGCCCGAACTCTTCAATATCCAAGATTTTATGACAAAAGGTGCTATACTAAAACATTCATAACTTTCAGCTCGGGTGTCCGTTTCACGCCCACGAGTAACCAAAATAGCTGGTTCGTTCGTCACTGCCAAGAACAAGTTCGGCCCGAACTCTTCACTGTTCCCGGCCCGAACTTCATTTTCGGCCCGAACTTCAACCTCGGCCGGAACTCCGACCTCGGCCCGAACTTCAAATTCGGTTCGAACATCATCCTCGGCCCGAACACCGAACTTCGGCCCAAACACGACTTCGGCCCGAACACCACTTCAGCCCGAACATCCCACTTCGGCCCGAACACCACTTCAGCCCGAACATCCCTCTTCGGCCCAAACTCTTCAATATCCAAGATTGTGTGACAAAAGGTGCTATACTAAAACATTCATAAATTTCAGCTCGGGTGTCCGTTTCACGCCCACGAGAAACCAAAATAGCTGGTTCGTTCGTCACTACCAAGAACAAGTTCGGCCCGAACTCTTCACTGTTCCCGACCCGAACTTCATTTTCGGCCCGAACTTTAACCTCGGCCCGAACTTCAACCTCGGCCCGAACTCCGACCTCGGCCCGAACTTCAACCTCGGCCCGAACACCATCCTCGGCCCGAACACCGAACTTCGGCCCGAACACCACTTCGGCCAGAACACCACTTCGGCCCGAACATCCCATTTCGGCCTGAACACCACTTCGGCCCGAACATCCCTCTTCGGCCCGAACTCTTCAATATCCAAGATTGTTTGACAAAATGTGCTATACTAAAACATTCATAACTTTCAGCTCGGGTGTCCGTTTCACGCCTACGAGTAACCAAAATAGCTGGTTCGTTCATCACTGCCAAGAACAAGTTCGGCCCGAACTCTTCACTGTTCCCGGCCCGAACTTCATTTTCGGCCCGAACTTCAACCTCGGCCCGAACTTCAACCTCGGCCAGAACTCCGACCTCTGCCCGAATTTCAACCTCGACCCGAACATCATCCTCGGCCCGAACACCAAACTTCGGTCCGAACACTACTTCGGCCCGAACATCCCACTTCGGCCCGAACACCACTTCGGCCTGAACATCCCTCTTCGGCCTGAACTCTTAAATATCCAAGATTGTGTGACAAAAGGTGCTATACTAAAACATTCATAACTTTCAGATCGGGTGTCCGTTTCACGCCCACGAGTAACCAAAATAGTTGGTTCGTTCGTCACTGCCATGAACAAGTTCGGCCCGAACTCTTCACTGTTCCCGACCCGAACTTCATTTTCGGCCCGATCTTCAACCTAGGCCCGTACTTCAACCTCGGCCCGAACTCCGACCTTGGCCCGAACTTCAACCTCGGCCCGAACATCATCCTCGGCCCGAACACCGAACTTCGGTCCGAACACCACTTCGGCCCGAACATCCCACTTCGGCCCGAACACCACCTCAGCCCGAACATCCCTCTTCGGACCGAACTCTTCAATATCCAAGATTGTGTGACAAAAGGTGCTATACTAAAACATTCATAACTTTCAGCTCGGGTGTCCGTTTCACGCCCACGAGTAACCAAAATAGCTGGTTCGTTCGTCACTGCCAAGAACAAGTTCGGCCCGAACTCTTCACTGTTCCCGGCCGAACTTCATTTTCGGCCCGAACTCTTCACTGTTCCCGGCCCGAACTTCATTTTCGGCCCGAACTTCAACCTCGGCCCGAACTCCGACCTCGGCCCGAACTTCAAATTCGGTTCGAACATCATCCTCGGCCCGAACACCGAACTTCGGCCCAAACACGACTTCGGCCCGAACACCACTTCGGCCCGAACATCCCACTTCGGCCCGAACACCACTTCAGCCCGAACATCCCTCTTCGGCCCAAACTCTTCAATATCCAAGATTGTGTGACAAAAGGTGCTATACTAAAACATTCATAAATTTCAGCTCGGGTGTCCGTTTCACGCCCACGAGAAACCAAAATAGCTGGTTCGTTCGTCACTACCAAGAACAAGTTCGGCCAGAACTCTTCACTGTTCCCGGCCCGAACTTCATTTTCGGCCCGAACTTTAACCTCGGCCCGAACTTCAACCTCGGCCCGAACTCCGACCTCGGCCCGAACTTCAACCTCGGCCCGAACATCATCCTCGGCCCGAACACCGAACTTCGGCCCGAACACCACTTCGGCCAGAACACCACTTCGGCCCGAACATCCCACTTCGGCCTGAACACCACTTCGGCCCGAACATCCCTCTTCGGCCCGAACTCTTCAATATCCAAGATTGTTTGACAAAATGTGCTATACAAAAACATTCATAACTTTCAGCTCGGGTGTCCGTTTCACACCTACGAGTAACCAAAATAGCTGGTTCGTTGATCACTCCCAGGAACAAGTTCGGCCCGAACTCTTCACTGTTCCCGGCCCGAACTTCATTTTCGGCCCGAACTTCAACCTCGGCCCGAACTTCAACCTCGGCCCGAACTCCGACCTCTGCCCGAATTTCAACCTCGGCCCGAACATCATCCTCGGCCCGAACACCAAACTTCGGTCCGAACACCACTTCGGCCCGAACATCCCACTTCGGCCCGAACACCACTTCGGCCTGAACATCCCTCTTCGGCCCGAACTCTTAAATATCCAAGATTGTGTGACAAAAGGTGCTATACTAAAACATTCATAACTTTCAGCTCGGGTGTCCGTTTCACGCCCACGAGTAACCAAAATAGCTGGTTCGTTCGTCACTGCCAAGAACAAGTTCGGCCCGAACTCTTCACTGTTCCCGGTCGAACTTCATTTTCGGCCCGAACTTCAACCTCGGCCCGAACTCCGACCTCGGCCCGAACTTCAACCTCGGCCCGAACATCATCCTCGTCCCGAACACCGAACTTCGGCCCAAACACGACTTCGGCCTGAACACCACTTCGGCCCGAACATCCCACTTCGGCCCGAACACCATTTCAGCCCGAACATCCCTCTTCGGCCCGAACTCTTCAATATCCAAGATTGTGTGACAAAAGGTGCTATACTAAAACATTCATAACTTTCAGCTCGGGTGTCCGTTTCACGCCCACGAGTAACCAAAATTGCTGGTTCGTTCGTCACTGCCAAGAACAAGTTCGGCCCGAACTCTTCACTGTTCCCGGCCCGAACTTCATTTTCGGCCCGAACTTCAACCTCGGCCCGAACTTCAACCTCGGCCCGAACTCCGACCTCGGCCCGAACTTCAACCTCGGCCCGAACATCATCCTCGACCCGAACACCGAACTTCGGCCCGAACACCACTTCGGCCCGAACATCCCACTTCGGCCCGAACACCACTTCGGCCCGAACATCCCTCTTCGGCCCGAACTCTTCAATATCCAAGATTTTATGACAAAAGGTGCTATACTAAAACATTCATAACTTTCAGCTCGGGTGTCCGTTTCACGCCTACGAGTAACCAAAATAGCTGGTTCGTTCGTCACTGCCAAGAACAAGTTCGGCCCGAACTCTTCACTGTTCCCGGCCCGAACTTCATTTTCGGCATGAACTTCAACCTCGGCCCGAACTTCAACCTCGGCCCGAACTCCGACCTCTGCCGGAACTTCAACCTCGGCCCGAACATCATCCTCGGCCCGAACACCGAACTTCGGCCTGAACACCACTTCGGCCCGAACATCCCACTTCGGCCCGAACACCATTTCGGCCCGAACATCCAACTTCGGCCCGAACTCTTCAATATCCAAGATTGTGTGACAAAAGGTGCTATACTAAAACATTCATAACTTTCAGCTCGGGTGTGCGTTTCACGCCCACGAGTAACCAAAATAGCTGGTTCGTTCGTCACTTCCAAGAACAAGTTCGGCCCGAACTCTTCACTGTTCCCGGCCCGAACTTCATTTTCGGCCCGAACTCCAACCTTGGCCCGAACTCCGACCTCGGCCCGAACTTCAAATTCGGTTCGAACATCATCCTCGGCCCGAACACCGAACTTTGGCCCAAAAACGACTTCGGCCCGAACACCACTTCGGCCCGAACATCCCACTTCGGCCCGAACACCACTTCAGCCCGAACATCCCTCTTCGGCCCGAACTCTTCAATATCCAAGATTGTGTGACAAAAAGGTGCTATACTAAAACATTCATAAATTTCAGCTCGGGTGTCCGTTTCACGCCCACGAGAATCCAAAATAGTTGGTTCGTTCGTCACTACCAAGAACAAGTTCGGCCCGAACTCTTCACTGTTCCCGGCCCGAACTTCATTTTCGGCCCGAACTTTAACCACGGCCCGAACTTCAACCTCGGCCCGAACTCCGACCTCGGCCCGAACTTCAACCTCGGCCCGAACATCATCCTCGGCCCGAACACCGAACTCCGGCCCGAACACCACTTCGGCCAGAACACCACTTCGGCCCGAACATCCCACTTCGGCCTGAACACCACTTCGGCCCGAACATCCCTCTTCGGCCCGAACTCTTCAATATCCAAGATTTTATGACAAAAGGTGCTATACTAAAACATTCATAACTTTCAGCTCGGGTGTCCGTTTCACGCCCACGTGTAAACCAAAATAGCTGGTTCGTTCTTCACTGCCAAGAACAAGTTCGGCCCGAACTCTTCACTGTTCCCGGCCCGAACTTCATTTTCGGCCCGAACTTCAACCTCGGCCCGAACTGCAACCTCGGCCCGAACTCCGACCTCGGCCCGAACTTCAACCTCGGCCCGGACATCATCCTCGGCCCGAACACCGAACTTCGGCCCGAACACCACTTCGGCCAAAACACCACTTCGGCCCGAACATCCCACTTCGACCCGAACACCGCTTCGGCCCGAACATCCCTCTTCGGCCCGAACTCTTCAATATCCAAGATTGTGTGACAAAAGGTGCTATACTAAAACATTCATAACTTTCAGCTCGGGTGTCCTTTCACGCATACGAGTAACCAAAATAGATGGTTCGTTCATCACTGCCAAGAACAAGTTCGGCCCGAACTCTTCACTGTTCCCGGCCCGAACTTCATTTTCGGCCCGAACTTCAACCTCGGCCCGAACATCAACCTCGGCCCGAACTCCGACCTCTGCCCGAACTTCAACCTCGGCCCGAACATCATCCTCGGCCCGAACACCGAACTTCGGCCCGAACACCACTTCGGCCCGAACATCCCACTTCGGCCCGAACACCACTTCGGCCCGAACATCCCTCTTCGGTCCGAACTCTTAAATATCCAAGATTGTGTGACAAAAGGTGCTATACTAAAACATTCATAACTTTCAGCTCGGGTGTCCGTTTCACGCCCACGAGTAACCAAAATAGCTGGTTCGTTCGTCACTGCCATGAACAAGTTCGGCCCGAACTCTTCACTGTTCCCGACCCGAACTTCATTTTCGGCCCGAACTTCAACCTAGGCCCGAACTTCAACCTCGGCCCGAACTCCGACCTTGGCCCGAACTTCAACCTCGGCCCGAACATCATCCTCGGCCCGAACACCGAACTTCGGCCCGAACACCACTTCGGCCCGAACATCCCACTTCGGCCCGAACACCACCTCGGCCCGAACATCCCTCTTTGGACCGAACTCTTCAATATCCAAGATTGTGTGACAAAAGGTGCTATACTAAAACATTCATAACTTTCAGCTCGGGTGTCCGTTTCACGCCCACGAGTAACCAAAATAGCTGGTTCGTTCGTCACTGCCAAGAACAAGTTCGGCCCGAACTCTTCACTGTTCCCGGCCGAACTTCATTTTCGGCCCGAACTTCAACCTCGGCACGAACTCCGACCTCGGCCCGAACTTCAACCTCGGCCCGAACACCGAACTTCGGCCCAAACACGACTTCGGCCCGAACACCACTTCGGCCCGAACATCCCACTTCGGCCCGAACACCTTTTCGGCCCGAACATCCCTCTTAGGCCCGAACTCTTCAATATCCAAGATTGTGTGACAAAAGGTGCTATACTAAAACATTCATAACTTTCAGCTCGGGTGTCTGTTTCACGCCCACGAGTAACCAAAATAGCTGGTTCGTTCGTCACTGCCAAGAACAAGTTCGGCCCGAACTCTTCACTGTTCCCGGCCCGAACTTCATTTTCGGCCCGAACTTCAACCTCGGCCCGAACTTCAACCTCGGCCCGAACTCCGACCTCGGCCCGAACTTCAACCTCGGCCCGAACATCATCCTCGGCCCGAACACCGAACTTCGGCCCGAACACCACTTCGGCCCGAACACCACTTCGGCCCGAACATCCCACTTCGGCCCGAACACCACTTCGGCCCGAACATCCGTCTTCGGCCCGAACTCTTCAATATCCAAGATTTTATGACAAAAGGTGCTATACTAAAACATTCATAACTTTCAGCTCGGGTGTCCGTTTCACGCCCACGAGTAACCAAAATAGCTGGTTCGTTCGTCACTGCCAAGAACAAGTTCGGCCCGAACTCTTCACTGTTCCCGGCCCGAACTTCATTTTCGGCCCGAACTTCAACCTCGGCCGGAACTCCGACCTCGGCCCGAACTTCAAATTCGGTTCGAACATCATCCTCGGCCCGAACACCGAACTTCGGCCCAAACACGACTTCGGCCCGAACACCACTTCAGCCCGAACATCCCACTTCGGCCCGAACACCACTTCAGCCCGAACATCCCTCTTCGGCCCAAACTCTTCAATATCCAAGATTGTGTGACAAAAGGTGCTATACTAAAACATTCATAAATTTCAGCTCGGGTGTCCGTTTCACGCCCACGAGAAACCAAAATAGCTGGTTCGTTCGTCACTACCAAGAACAAGTTCGGCCCGAACTCTTCACTGTTCCCGACCCGAACTTCATTTTCGGCCCGAACTTTAACCTCGGCCCGAACTTCAACCTCGGCCCGAACTCCGACCTCGGCCCGAACTTCAACCTCGGCCCGAACACCATCCTCGGCCCGAACACCGAACTTCGGCCCGAACACCACTTCGGCCAGAACACCACTTCGGCCCGAACATCCCATTTCGGCCTGAACACCACTTCGGCCCGAACATCCCTCTTCGGCCCGAACTCTTCAATATCCAAGATTGTTTGACAAAATGTGCTATACTAAAACATTCATAACTTTCAGCTCGGGTGTCCGTTTCACGCCTACGAGTAACCAAAATAGCTGGTTCGTTCATCACTGCCAAGAACAAGTTCGGCCCGAACTCTTCACTGTTCCCGGCCCGAACTTCATTTTCGGCCCGAACTTCAACCTCGGCCCGAACTTCAACCTCGGCCAGAACTCCGACCTCTGCCCGAATTTCAACCTCGACCCGAACATCATCCTCGGCCCGAACACCAAACTTCGGTCCGAACACTACTTCGGCCCGAACATCCCACTTCGGCCCGAACACCACTTCGGCCTGAACATCCCTCTTCGGCCTGAACTCTTAAATATCCAAGATTGTGTGACAAAAGGTGCTATACTAAAACATTCATAACTTTCAGATCGGGTGTCCGTTTCACGCCCACGAGTAACCAAAATAGTTGGTTCGTTCGTCACTGCCATGAACAAGTTCGGCCCGAACTCTTCACTGTTCCCGACCCGAACTTCATTTTCGGCCCGATCTTCAACCTAGGCCCGTACTTCAACCTCGGCCCGAACTCCGACCTTGGCCCGAACTTCAACCTCGGCCCGAACATCATCCTCGGCCCGAACACCGAACTTCGGTCCGAACACCACTTCGGCCCGAACATCCCACTTCGGCCCGAACACCACCTCAGCCCGAACATCCCTCTTCGGACCGAACTCTTCAATATCCAAGATTGTGTGACAAAAGGTGCTATACTAAAACATTCATAACTTTCAGCTCGGGTGTCCGTTTCACGCCCACGAGTAACCAAAATAGCTGGTTCGTTCGTCACTGCCAAGAACAAGTTCGGCCCGAACTCTTCACTGTTCCCGGCCGAACTTCATTTTCGGCCCGAACTTCAACCTCGGCCCGAACTCCGACCTCGGCCCGAATTTCAACCTCAGCCCGAACATCATCCTCGGCCCGAACACCGAACTTCGGCCCAAACACGACTTCGGCCCGAACACCACTTCGGCCCGAACATCCCACTTCGGCCCGAACACCATTTCGGCCCGAACATCCCTCTTCGGCCCGAACTCTTCAATATCCAAGATTGTGTGACAAAAGGTGCTATACTAAAACATTCATAACTTTCAGCTCGGGTGTCCGTTTCACGCTTACGAGTAACCAAAATAGCTGGTTCGTTCGTCACTGCCAAGAACAAGTTCGGCCCGAACTCTTCACTGTTCCCGGCCCGAACTTCATTTTCGGCCCGAACTTCAACCTCGGCCCGAACTTCAACCTCGGCCCGAACTCCGACCTCGGCCCGAACTTCAACCTAGGCCCGAACATCATCCTCGGCCCGAACACCGAACTTCGGTCCGAACACCACTTCGGCCCGAACATCCCACTTCAGCCCGAACACCACTTCGGCCCGAACATCCCTCTTCGGCCCGAACTCTTCAATATCCAAGATTTTATGACAAAAGGTGCTATACTAAAACATACATAACTTTCAGCTCGGGTGTCCGTTTCACGCCTACGAGTAACCAAAATAGCTGGTTCGCTCGTCACTGCCAAGAACAAGTTCGGCCCGAACTCTTCACTGTTCCCGGCCCGAACTTCATTTTCGGCCCGAACTTTAACCTCGGCCCGAACTTCAACCTCGGCCCGAACTCCGACCTCTGCCCGAACTTCAACCTCGGCCCGAACATCATCCTCGGCCCGAACACCGAACTTCGGCCCGAACACCACTTCGGCCCGAACATCCCACTTCGGCCCGAACACCACTTCGGCCCGAACATCCCTCTTCGGCCAGAACTCTTCAATATCCAAGATTGTGTGACAAAAGGTGCTATACTAAAACATTCATAACTTTCAGCTCGGGTGTCCGTTTCACGCCCACGAGTAACCAAAATAGCTGGTTCGTTCGTCACTGCCAAGAACAAGTTCGGCCCGAACTCTTCACTGTTCCCGGCCCGAACTTCATTTTCGGCCCGAACTTCAACCTCGGCCCGAACTCCGACCTCGGCCCGAACTTCAAATTCGGTTCGAACATCATCCTCGGCCCGAACATCGAACTTCGGCCCAAACACGACTTCGGCCCGAACACCACTTCGGCCCGAACATCCCACTTCGGCCCGAACACCACTTCAGCCCGAACATCCCTCTTCGGCCCGAACTCTTCAATATCCAAGATTGTGTGACAAAAGGTGCTATACTAAAACATTCATAAATTTCAGCTCGGGTGTCCGTTTCACGCCCACGAGAAACCAAAATAGCGGGTTCGTTCGTCACTACCAAGAACAAGTTCGGCCCGAACTCTTCACTGTTCCCGGCCCGAACTTCATTTTCGGCCCGAACTTTAACCTCGGCCCGAACTTCAACCTCGGCCCGAACTCCGACCTCGGCCCGAACTTCAACCTCGGCCCGAACATCATCCTCGGACCGAACACCGAACTTCGGCTCGAACACCACTTCGGCCAGAACACCACTTCGGCCCGAACATCCCACTTCGGCCTGAACACCACTTCGGCCCGAACATCCCTCTTCGGCCCGAACTCTTCAATATCCAAGATTTTATGACAAAAGGTGCTATACTAAAACATTCATAACTTTCAGCTCGGGTGTGCGTTTCACGCCCACGTGTAAACAAAAATAGCTGGTTCGTTCGTCACTGCCAAGAACAAGTTCGGCCCGAACTCTTCACTGTTCCCGGCCCGAACTTCATTTTCGGCCCGAACTTCAACCTCGGCCCGAACTTCAACCTCGGCCCGAACTGCAACCTCGGCCCGAACTTCAAACTCGTCCCGGACATCATCCTCGGCCCGAACACCGAACTTCAGCCCGAACACCACTTCGGCCCGAACACCACTTCGGCCCGAACATCCCACTTCGGCCCGAACACCACTTCGGCCCGAACATCCCTCTTCGGCCCGAACTCTTCAATATCCAAGATTGTTTGACAAAATGTGCTATACTAAAACATTCATAACTTTCAGCTCGGGTGTCCGTTTCACGCCCAAGAGTAATCAAAATAGCTGGTTCGTTCGTCACTTCCAAGAACAAGTTCGGCCCGAACTCTTCATTGTTCCCGGCCCGAACTTCAACCTCGGCCCGAACTCCGACCTCGGCCCGAACTTCAACCTCGGCCCGAACTCCGACCTCGGCCCGAACTTCATCCTCGGCCCGAACACCATCCTCGGCCCGAACACGACTTCGGCCAGAACACCACTTCGGCCCGAACATCCCATTTCGGCCCGAACACCACTTCGGCTCGAACATCCCTCTTCGGCCCGAACTCTTCAATATCCAAGATTGTGTGACAAAAGGTGCTATACTAAAACATTCATAACTTTCAGCTCGGGTGTCCGTTTCACGCCCACGAGTAACCCAAATAGTTGGTTCGTTCGTCACTACCTAGAAGTGGTTCGGCCCAAACTCTTCTCTGTTCCCGGCCCGAACTTCAACCTCGGCCCGAACATCATCCTCGGCCCGAACACCACTTCGGCCCGAACATCCCACTTCGGCCCGAGCACCACTTCGGCCCGAACATCCCTCTTCGGCCCGAACTCTTCAATATCCAAGATTGTGTGACAAAAGGTGCTATACTAAAACATTCATAACTTTCAGCTCGGGTGTCCGTTTCACGCCCACGAGTAACCAAAATAGCTGGTTCGTTCGTCACTGCCAAGAACAAGTTCGGCCCGAACTCTTCACTGTTCCCGGCCCGAACTTCATTTTCGGCCCGAACTTCAACCTCGGCCCGAACTCCGACCTCGGCCCGAACTTCAAATTCGGTTCGAACATCATCCTCGGCCCGAACACCGAACTTCGGCCCAAACACGACTTCGGCCCGAACACCACTTCGGCCCGAACATCCCACTTCGGCCCGAACACCACTTCAGCCCGAACATCCCTCTTCAGCCCGAACTCTTCAATATCCAAGATTGTGTGACAAAAGGTGCTATACTAAAACATTCATAAATTTCAGCTCGGGTGTCCGTTTCACGCCCACGAGAATCCAAAATAACTGGTTCGTTCGTCACTACCAAGAACAAGTTCGACCCGAACTCTTCACTGTTCCCGGCCCGAACTTCATTTTCGGCCCGAACTTTAACCTCGGCCCGAACTTCAACCTCGGCCCGAACTCCGACCTCAGCCCGAACTTCAACCTCGGCCCGAACATCATCCTCGGACCGAACACCGAACTTCGGCCCGAACACCACTTCGGCCAGAACACTACTTCGGCCCGAACATCCCACTTCGGCCTGAACACCACTTCGGCCCGAACATCCCTCTTCGGCCCGAACTCTTCAATATCCAAGATTTTATGACAAAAGGTGCTATACTAAAACATTCATAACTTTCAGCTCGGGTGTCCGTTTCACGCCCACGAGTAACCAAAATAGTTGGTTCGTTCGTCACTACCTAGAAGTCGTTCGGCCCGAACTCTTCTCTGTTCCCGGCCCGAACTTCATTTTCTGCCCGAACTTCAACTTCGGCCCGAACTTCAACCTCGGCCCGAACACCACTTCGGCCCGAACATCCCACTTCGGCCCGAGCACCACTTCGGCCCAAACATCCCTCTTCGGCCCGAACTCTTCAATATCCAAGATTGTGTGACAAAAGGTGCTATACTAAAACATTCATAACTTTCAGCTCGGGTGTCCGTTTCACGCCCACGAGTAACCAAAATAGCTGGTTCGTTCGTCACTGCCAAGAACAAGTTCGGCCCGAACTCTTCACTGTTCCCGGCCCGAACTTCATTTTCGGCCCGAACTTCAACCTCGGCCCGAACTCCGACCTCGGCCCGAACTTCAAATTTGGTTCAAACATCATCCTCGGCCCGAACACCGAACTTCGGCCCAAACACGACTTCGGCCCGAACACCACTTCGGCCCGAACATCCCACTTCGGCCCGAACACAACTTCAGCCCGAACATCCCTCTTCGGCCCGAACTCTTCAATATCCAAGATTGTGTGACAAAATGTGCTATACTAAAACATTCATAATTTTCAGCTCGGGTGTCCGTTTCACGCCCACGAGAAACCAAAAATAGCTGGTTCGTTCGTCACTACCAAGAACAAGTTCGGCCCGAACTCTTCACTGTTCCCGGCCCGAACTTCATTTTCGGCCCGAACTTTAACCTCGGCCCGAACTTCAACCTCGGCCCGAACTCCGACCTCGGCCCGAACTTCAACCTCGGCCCGAACATCATCCTCGGACCGAACACCGAACTTCGGCCCGAACACCACTTCGGCCAGAACACCACTTCGGCCCGAACATCCCACTTCGGCCTGAACACCACTTCGGCCCGAACATCCCTCTTCGGCCCGAACTCTTCAATATCCAAGATTTTATGACAAAAGGTGCTATACTAAAACATTCAAAACTTTCAGCTCGGGTGTCCGTTTCACGCCCACGTGTAAACATAAATAGCTGGTTCGTTCGTCACTGCCAAGAACAAGTTCGGCCCGAACTCTTCACTGTTCATGGCCCGAACTTCATTTTCGGCCCGAACTTCATCCTCGGCCCGAACTGCAACCTCGGCCCGAACTCCGACCTCGGCCCGAACTTCAACCTCGTCCCGGACATCATCCTCGGCCCGAACACCGAACTTCAGCCCGAACACCACTTCGGCCCGAACACCACTTCGGCCCGAACATCCCACTTCGGCCCGAACACCACTTCGGCCCGAACATCCCTCTTCGGCCCGAACTCTTCAATATCCAAGATTGTTTGACAAAATGTGCTATACTAAAACATTCATAACTTTCAGCTCGGGTGTCCGTTTCACGCCCACGAGTAACCAAAATAGCTGGTTCGTTCGTCACTACCAAGAACAAGTTCGGCCCGAACTCTTCATTGTTCCCGGCCCGAACTTCAACCTCGGCCCGAACTCCGACCTCGGCCCGAACTTCAACCTCGGCCCGAACTCCGACCTCGGCCCGAACTTCAACCTCGGCCCGAACATCATCCTCGGCCCGAACACCGAACTGCGGCCCGAACACCACTTCGGCCCGAACATCCCACTTCGGCCCTAACACCACTTCGGCCCGAACATCTCTCTTCGGCCCGAACTCTTCAATATCCAAGATTGTGTGACAAAAGGTGTTATACTAAAACATTCATAACTTTCAGCTCGGGTGTCCGTTTCACGCCCACGAGTAACCAAAATAGTTGGTTCGTTCGTCACTACCTAGAAGTGGTTCGGCCCGAACTCTTCTCTGTTCCCGGCCCGAACTTCATTTTCGGCCCGAACTTCAACTTCGGCCCGAACTTCAACCTCGGCCCGAACACCACTTCGGCCCGAACATCCCACTTCGGCCCGAGCACCACTTCGGCCCAAACATCCCTTTTCGGCCCGAACTCTTCAATATCCAAGATTGTGTGACAAAAGGTGTTATACTAAAACATTCATAACTTTCAGCTCGGGTGTCCGTTTCACGCCACGAGTAACCAAAATAGCTGGTTCGTTCGTCACTGCCAAGAACAAGTTCGGCCCGAACTCTTCACTGTTCCCGGCCCGAACTTCATTTTCGGCCCGAACTTCAACCTCGACCAGAACTTCAACCTCGGCCCGAACTCCGACCTCGGCCCGAACTTCAACCTCGGCCCGAACATCATCCTCGGCCCGAACACCAAACTTCGGCCCGAACACCACTTCAGCCCGAACACCACTTCGGCCCGAACATCCCACTTCGGCCCGAACACCACTTCGGCCCGAACATACCTCTTCGGCCCGAACTCTTCAATATCCAAGATTGTGTGACAAAAGGTGCTATACTAAAACATTCATAACTTTCAGCTCGGGTGTCCGTTTCACGCCCACGAGTAACCAAAATAGCTGGTTCGTTCGTCACTGCCAAGTACAAGTTCGGCCGGAACTCTTCACTGTTCCCGGCCCGAACTTCATTTTCGGCCCGAACTTCAACCTCGGCCCGAACTCCGACCTCGGCCCGAACTTCAACCTAGGCCCGAACATCATCCTCGGCCCGAACACCGAACTTCGGTCCGAACACCACTTCGGCCCGAACATCCCACTTCAGCCCGAACACCACTTCGGCCCGAACATCCCTCTTCGGCCCGAACTCTTCAATATCCAAGATTTTATGACAAAAGGTGCTATACTAAAACATACATAACTTTCAGCTCGGGTGTCCGTTTCACGCCTACGAGTAACCAAAATAGCTGGTTCGCTCGTCACTGCCAAGAACAAGTTCGGCCCGAACTCTTCACTGTTCCCGGCCCGAACTTCATTTTCGGCCCGAACTTTAACCTCGGCCCGAACTTCAACCTCGGCCCGAACTCCGACCTCTGCCCGAACTTCAACCTCGGCCCGAACATCATCCTCGGCCCGAACACCGAACTTCGGCCCGAACACCACTTCGGCCCGAACATCCCACTTCGGCTCGAACACCACTTCGGCCCGAACATCCCTCTTCGGCCCGAACTCTTCAATATCCAAGATTGTGTGACAAAAGGTGCTATACTAAAACATTCATAACTTTCAGCTCGGGTGTCCGTTTCACGCCCACGAGTAACCAAAATAGCTGGTTCGTTCGTCACTGCCAAGAACAAGTTCGGCCCGAACTCTTCACTGTTCCCGGCCCGAACTTCATTTTCGGCCCGAACTTCAACCTCGGCCCGAACTCCGACCTCGGCCCGAACTTCAAATTCGGTTCGAACATCATCCTCGGCCCGAACATCGAACTTCGGCCCAAACACGACTTCGGCCCGAACACCACTTCGGCCCGAACATCCCACTTCGGCCCGAACACCACTTCAGCCCGAACATCCCTCTTCGGCCCGAACTCTTCAATATCCAAGATTGTGTGACAAAAGGTGCTATACTAAAACATTCATAAATTTCAGCTCGGGTGTCCGTTTCACGCCCACGAGAAACCAAAATAGCGGGTTCGTTCGTCACTACCAAGAACAAGTTCGGCCCGAACTCTTCACTGTTCCCGGCCCGAACTTCATTTTCGGCCCGAACTTTAACCTCGGCCCGAACTTCAACCTCGGCCCGAACTCCGACCTCGGCCCGAACTTCAACCTCGGCCCGAACATCATCCTCGGACCGAACACCGAACTTCGGCTCGAACACCACTTCGGCCAGAACACCACTTCGGCCCGAACATCCCACTTCGGCCTGAACACCACTTCGGCCCGAACATCCCTCTTCGGCCCGAACTCTTCAATATCCAAGATTTTATGACAAAAGGTGCTATACTAAAACATTCATAACTTTCAGCTCGGGTGTGCGTTTCACGCCCACGTGTAAACAAAAATAGCTGGTTCGTTCGTCACTGCCAAGAACAAGTTCGGCCCGAACTCTTCACTGTTCCCGGCCCGAACTTCATTTTCGGCCCGAACTTCAACCTCGGCCCGAACTTCAACCTCGGCCCGAACTGCAACCTCGGCCCGAACTTCAAACTCGTCCCGGACATCATCCTCGGCCCGAACACCGAACTTCAGCCCGAACACCACTTCGGCCCGAACACCACTTCGGCCCGAACATCCCACTTCGGCCCGAACACCACTTCGGCCCGAACATCCCTCTTCGGCCCGAACTCTTCAATATCCAAGATTGTTTGACAAAATGTGCTATACTAAAACATTCATAACTTTCAGCTCGGGTGTCCGTTTCACGCCCAAGAGTAATCAAAATAGCTGGTTCGTTCGTCACTACCAAGAACAAGTTCGGCCCGAACTCTTCATTGTTCCCGGCCCGAACTTCAACCTCGGCCCGAACTCCGACCTCGGCCCGAACTTCAACCTCGGCCCGAACTCCGACCTCGGCCCGAACTTCATCCTCGGCCCGAACACCATCCTCGGCCCGAACACGACTTCGGCCAGAACACCACTTCGGCCCGAACATCCCATTTCGGCCCGAACACCACTTCGGCTCGAACATCCCTCTTCGGCCCGAACTCTTCAATATCCAAGATTGTGTGAAAAAAGGTGCTATACTAAAACATTCATAACTTTCAGCTCGGGTGTCCGTTTCACGCCCACGAGTAACCCAAATAGTTGGTTCGTTCGTCACTACCTAGAAGTGGTTCGGCCCAAACTCTTCTCTGTTCCCGGCCCGAACTTCAACCTCGGCCCGAACATCATCCTCGGCCCGAACACCACTTCGGCCCGAACATCCCACTTCGGCCCGAGCACCACTTCGGCCCGAACATCCCTCTTCGGCCCGAACTCTTCAATATCCAAGATTGTGTGACAAAAGGTGCTATACTAAAACATTCATAACTTTCAGCTCGGGTGACCGTTTCACGCCCACGAGTAACCAAAATAGCTGGTTCGTTCGTCACTGCCAAGAACAAGTTCGGCCCGAACTCTTCACTGTTCCCGGCCCGAACTTCATTTTCGGCCCGAACTTCAACCTCGGCCCGAACTCCGACCTCGGCCCGAACTTCAAATTCGGTTCGAACATCATCCTCGGCCCGAACACCGAACTTCGGCCCAAACACGACTTCGGCCCGAACACCACTTCGGCCCGAACATCCCACTTCGGCCCGAACACCACTTCAGCCCGAACATCCCTCTTCAGCCCGAACTCTTCAATATCCAAGATTGTGTGACAAAAGGTGCTATACTAAAACATTCATAAATTTCAGCTCGGGTGTCCGTTTCACGCCCACGAGAATCCAAAATAACTGGTTCGTTCGTCACTACCAAGAACAAGTTCGACCCGAACTCTTCACTGTTCCCGGCCCGAACTTCATTTTCGGCCCGAACTTTAACCTCGGCCCGAACTTCAACCTCGGCCCGAACTCCGACCTCAGCCCGAACTTCAACCTCGGCCCGAACATCATCCTCGGACCGAACACCGAACTTCGGCCCGAACACCACTTCGGCCAGAACACTACTTCGGCCCGAACATCCCACTTCGGCCTGAACACCACTTCGGCCCGAACATCCCTCTTCGGCCCGAACTCTTCAATATCCAAGATTTTATGACAAAAGGTGCTATACTAAAACATTCATAACTTTCAGCTCGGGTGTCCGTTTCACGCCCACGAGTAACCAAAATAGTTGGTTCGTTCGTCACTACCTAGAAGTCGTTCGGCCCGAACTCTTCTCTGTTCCCGGCCCGAACTTCATTTTCTGCCCGAACTTCAACTTCGGCCCGAACTTCAACCTCGGCCCGAACACCACTTCGGCCCGAACATCCCACTTCGGCCCGAGCACCACTTCGGCCCAAACATCCCTCTTCGGCCCGAACTCTTCAATATCCAAGATTGTGTGACAAAAGGTGCTATACTAAAACATTCATAACTTTCAACTCGGGTGTCCGTTTCACGCCCACGAGTAACCAAAATAGCTGGTTCGTTCGTCACTGCCAAGAACAAGTTCGGCCCGAACTCTTCACTGTTCCCGGCCCGAACTTCATTTTCGGCCCGAACTTCAACCTCGGCCCGAACTCCGACCTCGGCCCGAACTTCAAATTTGGTTCAAACATCATCCTCGGCCCGAACACCGAACTTCGGCCCAAACACGACTTCGGCCCGAACACCACTTCGGCCCGAACATCCCACTTCGGCCCGAACACAACTTCAGCCCGAACATCCCTCTTCGGCCCGAACTCTTCAATATCCAAGATTGTGTGACAAAAGGTGCTATACTAAAACATTCATAAATTTCAGCTCGGGTGTCCGTTTCACGCCCACGAGAAACCAAAAATAGCTGGTTCGTTCGTCACTACCAAGAACAAGTTCGGCCCGAACTCTTCACTGTTCCCGGCCCGAACTTCATTTTCGGCCCGAACTTTAACCTCGGCCCGAACTTCAACCTCGGCCCGAACTCCGACCTCGGCCCGAACTTCAACCTCGGCCCGAACATCATCCTCGGACCGAACACCGAACTTCGGCCCGAACACCACTTCGGCCAGAACACCACTTCGGCCCGAACATCCCACTTCGGCCTGAACACCACTTCGGCCCGAACATCCCTCTTCGGCCCGAACTCTTCAATATCCAAGATTTTATGACAAAAGGTGCTATACTAAAACATTCAAAACTTTCAGCTCGGGTGTCCGTTTCACGCCCACGTGTAAACATAAATAGCTGGTTCGTTCGTCACTGCCAAGAACAAGTTCGGCCCGAACTCTTCACTGTTCATGGCCCGAACTTCATTTTCGGCCCGAACTTCAACCTCGGCCCGAACTGCAACCTCGGCCCGAACTCCGACCTCGGCCCGAACTTCAACCTCGTCCCGGACATCATCCTCGGCCCGAACACCGAACTTCAGCCCGAACACCACTTCGGCCCGAACACCACTTCGGCCCGAACATCCCACTTCGGCCCGAACACCACTTCGGCCCGAACATCCCTCTTCGGCCCGAACTCTTCAATATCCAAGATTGTTTGACAAAATGTGCTATACTAAAACATTCATAACTTTCAGCTCGGGTGTCCGTTTCACGCCCACGAGTAACCAAAATAGCTGGTTCGTTCGTCACTACCAAGAACAAGTTCGGCCCGAACTCTTCATTGTTCCCGGCCCGAACTTCAACCTCGGCCCGAACTCCGACCTCGGCCCGAACTTCAACCTCGGCCCGAACTCCGACCTCGGCCCGAACTTCAACCTCGGCCCGAACATCATCCTCGGCCCGAACACCGAACTGCGGCCCGAACACCACTTCGGCCCGAACATCCCACTTCGGCCCTAACACCACTTCGGCCCGAACATCTCTCTTCGGCCCGAACTCTTCAATATCCAAGATTGTGTGACAAAAGGTGTTATACTAAAACATTCATAACTTTCAGCTCGGGTGTCCGTTTCACGCCCACGAGTAACCAAAATAGTTGGTTCGTTCGTCACTACCTAGAAGTGGTTCGGCCCGAACTCTTCTCTGTTCCCGGCCCGAACTTCATTTTCGGCCCGAACTTCAACTTCGGCCCGAACTTCAACCTCGGCCCGAACACCACTTCGGCCCGAACATCCCACTTCGGCCCGAGCACCACTTCGGCCCAAACATCCCTTTTCGGCCCGAACTCTTCAATATCCAAGATTGTGTGACAAAAGGTGTTATACTAAAACATTCATAACTTTCAGCTCGGGTGTCCGTTTCACGCCACGAGTAACCAAAATAGCTGGTTCGTTCGTCACTGCCAAGAACAAGTTCGGCCCGAACTCTTCACTGTTCCCGGCCCGAACTTCATTTTCGGCCCGAACTTCAACCTCGACCAGAACTTCAACCTCGGCCCGAACTCCGACCTCGGCCCGAACTTCAACATCGGCCCGAACATCATCCTCGGCCCGAACACCAAACTTCGGCCCGAACACCACTTCAGCCCGAACACCACTTCGGCCCGAACATCCCACTTCGGCCCGAACACCACTTCGGCCCGAACATACCTCTTCGGCCCGAACTCTTCAATATCCAAGATTGTGTGACAAAAGGTGCTATACTAAAACATTCATAACTTTCAGCTCGGGTGTCCGTTTCACGCCCACGAGTAACCAAAATAGCTGGTTCGTTCGTCACTGCCAAGAACAAGTTCGGCCGGAACTCTTCACTGTTCCCGGCCCGAACTTCATTTTCGGCCCGAACTTCAACCTCGGCCCGAACTCCGACCTCGGCCCGAACTTCAACCTCGGCCCGAACATCATCCTCGGCCCGAACACCGAACTTCGGCCCGAACACCACTTCGGCCCGAACATCCCACTTCGGCCCGAACACCACTTCGGCCCGAACATCCCTCTTCGGCCCGAACTCTTCAATATCCAAGATTGTGTGACAAAATGTGCTATACTAAAACATTCATAACTTTCAGCTCGGGTGTCCGTTTCACGCCCACGAGTAACCAAAATAGCTGGTTCGTTCGTCACTGCCAAGAACAAGTTCGGCCCGAACTCTTCATTGTTCCCGGCCCGAACTACAACCTCGGCCCGAACTCCGACCTCGGCCCGAACTTCAACCTCGACCCGAACTCCGACCTCGGCCCGAACTTCAACCTCGGCCCGAACATCATCCTCGGCCCGAACACCGAACTTCGGCCCGAACACCACTTTGGCCCGAACACCACTTCGGCCCGAACATCCCTCTTCGGCCCGAACTCTTCAATATCCAAGATTTTATGACAAAAGGTGCTATACTAAAACATTCATAACTTTCAGCTCGGGTGTCCGTTTCACGCCCACGAGTAACCAAAATAGTTGGTTCGTTCGTCACTACCTAGAAGTGGTTCGGCCCGAACTCTTCTCTGTTCCCGGCCCGAACTTCATTTTCGGCCCGAACTTCAACTTCGGCCCGAACATCCCACTTCGGCCCGAGCACCACTTCGGCCCAAACATCCCTTTTCGGCCCGAACTCTTCAATATCCAAGATTGTGTGACAAAAGGTGCTATACTAAAAGATTCATAACTTTCAGCTCGGGTGTCCGTTTCACGCCACGAGTAACCAAAATAGCTGGTTCGTTCGTCACTGCCAAGAACAAGTTCGGCCCGAACTCTTCACTGTTCCCGGCCCGAACTTCATTTTCGGCCCGAACTTCAACCTCGAACAGAACTTCAACCTCGGCCCGAACTCCGACCTCGGCCCGAACTTCAACCTCGGCCCGAACATCATCCTCGGCCCGAACACCAAACTTCGGCCCGAACACCACTTCGGCCCGAACACCACTTCGGCCCGAACATCCCACTTCGGCCCGAACACCACTTCGGCCCGAACATACCTCTTCGGCCCGAACTCTTCAATATCCAAGATTGTGTGACAAAAGGTGCTATACTAAAACATTCATAACTTTCAGCTCGGGTGTCCGTTTCACGCCCACGAGTAACCAAAATAGCTGGTTCGTTCGTCACTGCCAAGAACAAGTTCGGCCAGAACTCTTCACCTCTCCCGGCCCGAACTTCATTTTCGGCCCGAACTTCAACCTCGGCCCGAACTCCGACCTCGGCCCGAACTTCAACCTCGGCCCGAACATCATCCTCGGCCCGAACACCGAACTTCGGCCCGAACACCACTTCGGCCCGAACATCCCACTTCGGCCCGAACACCACTTCGGCCCGAACATCCCTCTTCGGCCCGAACTCTTCAATATCCAAGATTGTGTGACAAAATGTGCTATACTAAAACATTCATAACTTTCAGCTCGGGTGTCCGTTTCACGCCCACGAGTAACCAAAATAGTTGGTTCGTTCGTCACTGCCAAGAACAAGTTCGGCCCGAACTCTTCATTGTTCCCGGCCCGAACTACAACCTCGGCCCGAACTCCGACCTCGGCCCGAACTTCAACCTCGACCCGAACTCCGACCTCGGCCCGAACTTCAACCTCGGCCCGAACATCATCCTCGGTCCGAACACCGAACTTCGGCCCGAACACCATTTCGGCCCGAACACCACTTCGGCCCGAACATCCCTCTTCGGCCCGAACTCTTCAATATCCAAGATTTTATGACAAAAGGTGCTATACTAAAACATTCATAACTTTCAGCTCGGGTGTCCGTTTCACGCCCACGAGTAACCAAAATAGTTGGTTCGTTCGTCACTACCTAGAAGTGGTTCGGCCCGAACTCTTCTCTGTTCCCGGCCCGAACTTCATTTTCGGCCCGAACTTCAACTTCGGCCCGAACTTCAACCTCGGCCCGAACACCACTTCGGCCCGAACATCCCACTTCGGCCCGAACACAACTTCAGCCCGAACATCCCTCTTCGGCCCGAACTCTTCAATATCCAAGATTGTGTGACAAAAGGTGCTATACTAAAACATTCATAAATTTCAGCTCGGGTGTTCGTTTCACGCCCACGAGAAACCAAAATAGCTGGTTCGTTCGTCACTACCAAGAAAAAGTTCGGCCCGAACTCTTCACTGTTCCCGGCCCGAACTTCATTTTCGGCCCGAACTTTAACCTCGGCCCGAACTTCAACCTCGGCCCGAACTCCGACCTCGGCCCGAACTTCAACCTCGGCCCGAACATCATCCTCGGACCGAACACCGAACTTCGGCCCGAACACCACTTCGGCCCGAACACCACTTCGGCCCGAACATCCCACTTCGGCCCGAACACAACTTCAGCCCGAACATCCCTCTTCGGCCCGAACTCTTCAATATCCAAGATTGTGTGACAAAAGGTGCTATACTAAAACATTCATAACTTTCAGCTCGGGTGTCCGTTTCACGCCCACGTGTAAACATAAATAGCTGGTTCGTTCGTCACTGCCAAGAACAAGTTCGGCCCAAACTCTTCACTGTTCCCGGCCCGAACTTCATTTTCGGCCCGAACTTCAACCTCGGCCCGAACTGCAACCTCGGCCCGAACTCCGACCTCGGCCCGAACTTCAACCTCGTCCCGGACATCATCCTCGGCCCGAACACCGAACTTCAGCCCGAACACCACTTCGGCCCGAACACCACTTCGGCCCGAACATCCCACTTCGGCCCGAACACCACTTCGGCCCGAACATCCCTCTTCGGCCCGAACTCTTCAATATCCAAGATTGTTTGACAAAATGTGCTATAGTAAAACATTCATAACTTTCAGCTCGGGTGTCCGTTTCACGCCCACGAGTAACCAAAATAGCTGGTTCGTTCGTCACTACCAAGAACAAGTTCGGCCCGAACTCTTCATTGTTCCCGGCCCGAACTTCAACCTCGGCCCGAACTCCGACCTCGGCCCGAACTTCAACCTCGGCCCGAACTCCGACCTCGGCCCGAACTTCAACCTCGGCCCGAACATCATCCTCGGCCCGAACACCGAACTGCGGCCCGAACACCACTTCGGCCCGAACATCCCACTTCGGCCCGAACACCACTTCGGCCCGAACATCCCTCTTCGGCCCGAACTCTTCAATATCCAAGATTGTGTGACAAAAGGTGCTATACTAAAACATTCATAACTTTCAGCTCGGGTGTCCGTTTCACGCCCACGAGTAACCAAAATAGTTGGTTCGTTCGTCACTACCTAGAAGTGGTTCGGCCCGAACTCTTCTCTGTTCACGGCCCGAACTTCATTTTCGGCCCGAACTTCAACTTCGCCCCGAACTTCAACCTCGGCCCGAACACCACTTCGGCCCGAACATCCCACTTCGGCCCGAGCACCACTTCGGCCCAAACATCCCTTTTCGGCCCGAACTCTTCAATATCCAAGATTGTGTGACAAAAGGTGCTATACTAAAACATTCATAACTTTCAGCTCGGGTGTCCGTTTCACGCCACGAGTAACCAAAATAGCTGGTTCGTTCGTCACTGCCAAGAACAAGTTCGGCCCGAACTCTTCACTGTTCCCGGCCCGAACTTCATTTTCGGCCCGAACTTCAACCTCGACCAGAACTTCAACCTCGGCCCGAACTCCGACCTCGGCCCGAACTTCAACCTCGGCCCGAACATCATCCTCGGCCCGAACACCAAACTTCGGCCCGAACACCACTTCGGCCCGAACACCACTTCGGCCCGAACATCCCACTTCGGCCCGAACACCACTTCGGCCCGAACATACCTCTTCGGCCCGAACTCTTCAATATCCAAGATTGTGTGACAAAAGGTGCTATACTAAAACATTCATAACTTTCAGCTCGGGTGTCCGTTTCACGCCCACGAGTAACCAAAATAGCTGGTTCGTTCGTCACTGCCAAGAACAAGTTCGGCCGGAACTCTTCACTGTTCCCGGCCCGAACTACATTTTCGGCCCGAACTTCAACCTCGGCCCGAACTCCGACCTCGGCCCGAACTTCAACCTCGGCCCGAACATCATCCTCGGCCCGAACACCGAACTTCGGCCCGAACACCACTTCGGCCCGAACATCCCACTTCGGCCCGAACACCACTTCGGCCCGAACATCCCTCTTCGGCCTGAACTCTTCAATATCCAAGATTGTGTGACAAAAGGTGCTATACTAAAACATTCATAACTCTCAGCTCGGGTGTCCGTTTGACGCCCAAGAGTAACCAAAATAGTTGGTTCGTTCGTCACTACCTAGAAGTGGTTCGGCCCGAACTCTTCTCTGTTCCCGGCCCGAACTTCATTTTCGGCCCGAACTTCAACTTCGGCCCGAACTTCAACCTCGGCCCGAACACCACTTCGGCCCGAACATCCCACTTCGGCCCGAGCACCACTTCGGCCCAAACATCCCTTTTCGGCCCGAACTCTTCAATATCCAAGATTGTGTGACAAAAGGTGCTATACTAAAACATTCATAACTTTCAGCTCGGGTGTCCGTTTCACGCCACGAGTAACCAAAATAGCTGGTTCGTTCGTCACTGCCAAGAACAAGTTCGGCTCGAACTCTTCACTGTTCCCGGCCCGAACTTCATTTTCGGCCCGAACTTCAACCTCGACCAGAACTTCAACCTCGGCCCGAACTCCGACCTCGGCCCGAACTTCAACCTCGGCCCGAACATCATCCTCGGCCCGAACACCAAACTTCGGCCCGAACACCACTTCGGCCCGAACACCACTTCGGCCCGAACATCCCACTTCGGCCCGAACACCACTTCGGCCCGAACTCTTCAATATCCAAGATTGTGTGACAAAAGGTGCTATACTAAAACATTCATAACTTTCAGCTCGGGTGTCCGTTTCACGCCCAAGAGTAACCAAAATAGTTGGTTCGTTCGTCACTACCTAGAAGTGGTTCGGCCCGAACTCTTCTCTGTTCCCGGCCCGAACTTCATTTTCGGCCCGAACTTCAACTTCGGCCCGAACTTCAACCTCGGCCCGAAGACCACTTCGGCCCGAACATCCCACTTCGGCCCGAGCACCACTTCGGCCCAAACATCCCTTTTCGGCCCGAACTCTTCAATATCCAAGATTGTGTGACAAAAGGTGCTATACTAAAACATTCATAACTTTCAGCTCGGGTGTCCGTTTCACGCCACGAGTAACCAAAATAGCTGGTTCGTTCGTCACTGCCAAGAACAAGTTCGGCCCGAACTCTTCACTGTTCCCGGCCCGAACTTCATTTTCGGCCCGAACTTCAACCTCGACCAGAACTTCAACCTCGGCCCGAACTCCGACCTCGGCCCGAACTTCAACCTCGGCCCGAACATCATCCTCGGCCCGAACACCAAACTTCGGCCCGAACACCACTTCGGCCCGAACACCACTTCGGCCCGAACATCCCACTTCGGCCCGAACACCACTTCGGCCCGAACATACCTCTTCGGCCCGAACTCTTCAATATCCAAGATTGTGTGACAAAAGGTGCTATACTAAAACATTCATAACTTTCAGCTCGGGTGTCCGTTTCACGCCCACGAGTAACCAAAATAGCTGGTTCGTTCGTCACTGCCAAGAACAAGTTCGGCCGGAACTCTTCACTGTTCCCGGCCCGAACTACATTTTCGGCCCGAACTTCAACCTCGGCCCGAACTCCGACCTCGGCCCGAACTTCAACCTCGGCCCGAACATCATCCTCGGCCCGAACACCGAACTTCGGCCCGAACACCACTTCGGCCCGAACATCCCACTTCGGCCCGAACACCACTTCGGCCCGAACATCCCTCTTCGGCCCGAACTCTTCAATATCCAAGATTGTGTGACAAAATGTGCTATACTAAAACATTCATAACTTTCAGCTCGGGTGTCCGTTTCACGCCCACGAGTAACCAAAATAGCTGGTTCGTTCGTCACTGCCAAGAACAAGTTCGGCCCGAACTCTTCATTGTTCCCGGCCCGAACTACAACCTCGGCCCGAACTCCGACCTCGGCCCGAACTTCAACCTCGACCCGAACTCCGACCTCGGCCCGAACTTCAACCTCGGCCCGAACATCATCCTCGGCCCGAACACCGAACTTCGGCCCGAACACCACTTCGGCCCGAACATCCCTCTTCGGCCCGAACTCTTCAATATCCAAGATTGTGTGACAAAATGTGCTATACTAAAACATTCATAACTTTCAGCTCGGGTGTCCGTTTCACGCCCACGAGTAACCAAAATAGCTGGTTCGTTCGTCACTGCCTAGAACAAGTTCGGCCCAAACTCTTCACTGTTCCCGGCCCGAACTTCAAGCTCGGCCCGAACTCCGACCTCGGCCCGAACTTCAACCTCGGCCTGAACATAATCCTCGGCCCGAACACCGAACTTCGGCCCGAACACCACTTCGGCCCGAACATCCCACTTCAGCATGAACACCACTTCGGCCTGAACATCCCTCTTCGGCCCGAACTCTTCAATATCCAAGATTGTGTGACAAAAGGTGCTATACTAAAACATTCATAGCTTTCAGCTCGGGTGACCGTTTCACGCCCACGAGTAACCAAAATAGCTTGTTCGTTCTTCACTGCCAAGAACAAGTTCGGCCCGAACTCTTCATTGTTCCAGGCCCGAACTTCATTTTCGGCCCGAACTTCAACCTCGGCCCGAACTTCAACCTCGGCCCGAACTCCGACCTCGGCCCGAACTTCAACATTGGCCCGAACATCATCCTCGGCCCGAACACCGAACTTCGGCCCGAACACCACTTCGGCCCGAACATCCCACTTCGGCCCGAGCACCACTTCGGCCCGAACATCCCTCTTCGGCCCGAACTCTTCAATATCCAAGATTGTGTGACAAAAGGTGCTATACTAAAACATTCATAACTTTCAGCTCGGGTGTCCGTTTCACGCCCACGAGTAACCAAATTAGCTTGTTCGTTCGTCACTGCCAAGAACAAGTTCGGCCCGAACTCTTCACTGTTCCCGGCCCGAACTTCATTTTCGACCCGAACTTCAACCTCGACCAGAACTTCAACCTCGGCCCGAACTCCGACCTCGGCCCGAACTTCAACCTCGGCCCGAACATCATCCTCGGCCCGAACACCGAACTTCGGCCCGAACACCACTTCGGCCCGAACATACCTCTTCGGCCCGAACTCTTCAATATCCAAGATTGTGTGACAAAAGATGCTATACTAAAACATTCATAACTTTCAGCTCGGGTGTCCGTTTCACGCCCACGAGTAACCAAAATAGCTGGTTCGTTCGTCACTGCCAAGAACAAGTTCGGCCAGAACTCTTCACTGTTCCCGGCCCGAACTTCAACCTCGGCCCGAACTCCGACCTCGGCCCGAACTTCAACCTCGGCCCGAACATCATCCTCGGCCCGAACACCGAACTTCGGCCCGAACACCACTTCGGCCCGAACATCCCACTTCAGCCCGAACACCACTTCTGCCCGAACATCCCTCTTCGGCCCGAACTCTTCAATATCCAAGATTGTGTGACAAAAGGTGCTATACTAAAACATTCATAGCTTTCAGCTCGGGTGTCCGTTTCACGCCCACGAGTAACCAAAATAGCTAGTTCGTTCGTCACTGCCAAGAACAAGTTCGGCCCGAACTCTTCACTGTTCCCGGGCCGAACTTCATTTTCGGCCCGAACTTCAACCTCGGCCAGAACTTCAACCTCGGCCCGAACTCCGACCTCGGCCCGAACTTCAACCTCGGCCCGAACATCATCCTCGGCCCGAACACCACTTCGGCCCGAACACCACTTCGGCCCGAACATCCCACTTCGGCCCGAACACCACTTCGGCCCGAACATCCCTCTTCGGCCCGATCTCTTCAATATCCAAGATTGTGTGACAAAAGGTGCTATACTAAAACATTCATAACTTTCAGCTCGGGTGTCCGTTTCACGCCCACGAGTAACCAAAATAGCTGGTTCGTTCGTCACTGCTAAGAACAAGTTCGGCCGGAACTCTTCACTATTCCCGGCCCGAACTACATTTTCGGCCCGAACTTCAACCTCGGCCCGAACTCCGACCTCGGCCCGAACTTCAACCTCGGCCCGAACATCATCCTCGGCCCGAACACCGAACTTCGGCCCGAACACCACTTCGGCCCGAACATCCCACTTCGGCCCGAACACCACTTCGGCCCGAACATCCCTCTTCGGCCCGAACTCTTCAATATCCAAGATTATGTGACAAAATGTGCTATACTAAAACATTCATAACTTTCAGCTCGGGTGTCCGTTTCACGCCCACGAGTAACCAAAATAGCTGGTTCGTTCGTCACTGCCAAGAACAAGTTCGGCCCGAACTCTTCATTGTTCCCGGCCCGAACTACAACCTCGGCCCGAACTCCGACCTCGGCCCGAACTTCAACCTCGACCCGAACTCCGACCTCGGCCCGAACTTCAACCTCGGCCCGAACATCATCCTCGGCCCGAACACCGAACTTCGGCCCGAACACCACTTCGGCCCGAACACCACTTCGGCCCGAACATCCCTCTTCGGCCCGAACTCTTCAATATCCAAGATTGTGTGACAAAATGTGCTATACTAAAACATTCATAACTTTCAGCTCGGGTGTCCGTTTCACGCCCACGAGTAACCAAAATAGCTGGTTCGTTCGTCACTGCCAAGAACAAGTTCGGCCCAAACTCTTCACTGTTCCCGGCCCGAACTTCAAGCTCGGCCCGAACTCCGACCTCGGCCCGAACTTCAACCTCGGCCTGAACATCATCCTCGGCCCGAACACCGAACTTCGGCCCGAACACCACTTCGGCCCGAACATCCCACTTCAGCACGAACACCACTTCGGCCTGAACATCCCTCTTCGGCCCGAACTCTTCAATATCCAAGATTGTGTGACAAAAGGTGCTATACTAAAACATTCATAGCTTTCAGCTCGGGTGACCGTTTCACGCCCACGAGTAACCAAAATAGCTTGTTCGTTCTTCACTGCCAAGAACAAGTTTGGCCCGAACTCTTCATTGTTCCAGGCCCGAACTTCATTTTCGGCCCGAACTTCAACCTCGGCCCGAACTCCGACCTTGGCCCGAACTTCAACCTCGGCCCGAACATCATCCTCGGCCCGAACACCGAACTTCGGCCCGAACACCACTTCGTCCCGAACATCCCACTTCAGCCCGAACACCACTTCGGCCCGAACATCCCTCTTCCGCCCGAACTCTTCAATATCCAAGATTGTGTGACAAAAGGTGCTATACTAAAACATTCATAACTTTCAGCTCGGGTGACCGTTTCACGCCCACGAGTAACCAAAATAGCTGGTTCGTTCGTCACTGCCAAGAACAAGTTCGGCCCGAACTCTTCACTGTTCCCGGCCCGAACTTCATTTTCGGCCCGAACTTCAACCTCGACCAGAACTTCAACCTCGGCCCGAACTCCGACCTCGGCCCGAACTACATCCTCGGCCCGAACATCATCCTCGGCCCGAACACCGAACTTCGGCCCGAACACCACTTCGGCCCGAACACCACTTCGGCCCGAACATCCCACTTCGGCCCGAACACCACTTCGGCCCGAACATACTTCTTCGGCCCGAACTCTTCAATATCCAAGATTGTGTGACAAAAGGTGCTATACTAAAACATTCATAACTTTCAGCTCGGGTGTCCGTTTCACGCCCACGAGTAACCAAAATAGTTGGTTCGTTCGTCACTGCCAAGAACAAGTTCGGCCGGAACTCTTCACTGTTCCCGGCCCGAACTTCATTTTCGGCCCGAACTTCAACCTCGGCCCGAACTCCGACCTCGGCCCGAACTTCAACCTCGGCCCGAACATCATCCTCGGCCCGAACACCGAACTTCGGCCCGAACACCACTTCGGCCCGAACATCCCACTTCGGCCCGAACACCATTTCTGCCCGAACATCCCTCTTCGGCCCGAACTCTTCAATATCCAAGATTGTGTGACAAAAGGTGATATACTAAAACATTCATAACTTTCAGCTCGGGTGTCCGTTTCACGCCCACGAGTAACCAAAATAGCTGGTTCGTTCGTCACTGCCAAGAACAAGTTCGGCCCGAACTCTTCACTGTTCCCGGCCCGAACTTCATTTTCGGCCCGAACTTCAACCTCGGCCCGAACTCCGACCTCGGACCTAAAATCATCCTCGGCCCGAACACCGAACTTCGGTCCGAACACCACTTCGGCCCGAACACCACTTCGGCCCGAACATCCCACTTCGGCCCGAACACAACTTCGGCCCGAACATCCCTCTTCGGCCCGAACTCTTCAATATCCAAGATTGTGTGACAAAAGGTGCTATACTAAAACATTCATAACTTTCAGCTCGGGTGTCCGTTTCACACCCACGAGTAACCAAAATAGCTGGTTCGTTCGTCACTGCCATGAACAAGTTCGGCCCGAACTCTTCACTGTTCCCGGCCCGAACTTCATTTTCGGCCCGAACTTCAACCTAGGCCCGAACTTCAACCTCGGCCCGAACTCCGACCTTGGCCCGAACTTCAACCTCGGCCCGAACATCATCCTCGGCCCGAACACCGAACTTCGGCCCGAACACCATTTCGGTCCGAACATCCCACTTCGGCCCGAACACCACTTCGGCCCTAACATCCCTCTTCGGCCCGAACTCTTCAATATCCAAGATTGTGTGACAAAAGGTGCTATACTAAAACATTCATAACTTTCAGCTCGGGTGTCCGTTTCACGCCCACGAGTAACCAAAATAGCAGGTTCGTTCGTCACTGCCATGAACAAGTTCGGCCCGAACTCTTCACTGTTCCCGGCCCGAACTTCATTTTCGGCCCGAACTTCAACCTCGGCCCGAACTCCGACCTTGGCCCGAACTTCAACCTCGGCCCGAACATCATCCTCGGCCCGAACACCGAACTTCGGCCCGAACACCACTTCGGCCCGAACATCCCACTTCGGCCTGAACACCACTTCGGCCCGAACACCACTACGGCCCGAACATCCCTCTTCGGACCGAACTCTTCAATATCCAAGATTGTGTGACAAAAGGTGCTATACTAAAACATTCATAACTTTCAGCTCGGGTGTCCGTTTCACGCCCACGAGTAACCAAAATAGCTGGTTCGTTCGTCACTGCCAAGAACAAGTTCGGCCCGAACTCTTCACTGTTCCCGGCCCGAACTTCATTTTCGGCCCGAACTTCAACCTCGGCCCGAACTCCGACCTCGGCCCGAACTTCAACCTCGGCCCTAACATCTTCCTCGGCCCGAACACCGAACTTCGGCCCAAACACGACTTCGGCCCGAACACCACTTCGGCCCGAACATCCCACTTCGGCCCGAACACCACTTCAGCCCGAACATCCCTCTTCGGCCCGAACTCTTCAATATCCAAGATTGTGTGACAAAAGGTACTATACGAAAACATTCATAACTTTCAGCTCGGGTGTCCGTTTCACGCCCACGAGTAACAAAAATAGCTGGTTCGTTCGTCACTACCAAGAACAAGTTCGGCCCGAACTATTCACTGTTCCCGGCCCGAACTTCATTTTCGGCCCGAACTTTAACCTCGGCCCGAACTTCAACCTCGGCCCGAACTCCGACCTCGGCCCGAACTTCAACCTCGGCCCGAACATCATCCTCGGCCCGAACACCACTTCGGCCCGAACACCACTTCGGCCCGAACATCCCACTTCGGCCTGAACACCACTTCGGCCCGAACATCCCTCTTCGGCCCGAACTCTTCAATATCAAAGATTTTGTGACAAAAGGTGCTATACTAAAACATTCATAACTTTCAACTCGGGTGTCCGTTTCACGCCCACGAGTATCCAAAATAGTTGGTTCGTTCGTCACTGCCAAGAACAAGTTCGGCCCAAACTCTTCATTGTTCCCGGCCCGAACTTCAAGCTCGGCCCGAACTCCGACCTCGGCCCGAACTTCAACCTCGGCCTGAACATCATCCTCGGCCCGAACACCGAACTTCGGCCCGAACACCACTTCGGCCCGAACATCCCACTTCAGCACGAACACCACTTCGGCCTGAACATCCCTCTTCGGCCCGAACTCTTCAATATCCAAGATTGTGTGACAAAAGGTGCTATACTAAAACATTCATAGCTTTCAGCTCGGGTGACCGTTTCACGCCCACGAGTAACCAAAATAGCTTGTTCGTTCTTCACTGCCAAGAACAAGTTCGGCCCGAACTCTTCATTGTTCCAGGCCCGAACTTCATTTTCGGCCCGAACTTCAACCTCGGCCCGAACTTCAACCTCGGCCCGAACTCCGACCTCGGCCCGAACTTCAACATCGGCCCGAACATCATCCTCGGCCCGAACACCGAACTTCGGCCCGAACACCACTTCGGCCCGAACATCCCACTTCGGCCCGAGCACCACTTCGGCCCGAACATCCCTCTTCGGCCCGAACTCTTCAATATCCAAGATTGTGTGACAAAAGGTGTTATACTAAAACATTCATAACTTTCAGCTCGGGTGTCCGTTTCACGCCCACGAGTAACCAAATTAGCTTGTTCGTTCGTCACTGCCAAGAACAAGTTCGGCCCGAACTCTTCACTGTTCCCGGCCCGAACTTCATTTTCGGCCCGAACTTCAACCTCGACCAGAACTTCAACCTCGGCCCGAACTCCGACCTCGGCCCGAACTTCAACCTCGGCCCGAACATCATCCTCGGCCCGAACACCGAACTTCGGCCCGAACACCACTTCGGCCCGAACATACCTCTTCGGCCCGAACTCTTCAATATCCAAGATTGTGTGACAAAAGATGCTATACTAAAACATTCATAACTTTCAGCTCGGGTGTCCGTTTCACGCCCACGAGTAACCAAAATAGCTGGTTCGTTCGTCACTGCCAAGAACAAGTTCGGCCAGAACTCTTCACTGTTCCCGGCCCGAACTTCAACCTCGGCCCGAACTCCGACCTCGGCCCGAACTTCAACCTCGGCCCGAACATCATCCTCGGCCCGAACACCGAACTTCGGCCCGAACACCACTTCGGCCCGAACATCCCACTTCAGCCCGAACACCACTTCTGCCCGAACATCCCTCTTCGGCCCGAACTCTTCAATATCCAAGATTGTGTGACAAAAGGTGCTATACTAAAACATTCATAACTTTCAGCTCGGGTGACCGTTTCACGCCCACGAGTAACCAAAATTGCTTGTTCGTTCTTCACTGCCAAGAACAAGTTCGGCCCGAACTCTTCATTGTTCCAGGCCCGAACTTCATTTTCGGCCCGAACTTCAACCTCGGCCCGAACTCCGACCTTGGCCCGAACTTCAACCTCGGCCCGAACATCATCCTCGGCCCGAACACCGAACTTCGGCCCGAACACCACTTCGGCCCGAACATCCCACTTCAGCCCGAACACCACTTCGGCCCGAACATCCCTCTTCCGCCCGAACTCTTCAATATCCAAGATTGTGTGACAAAAGGTGCTATACTAAAACATTCATAACTTTCAGCTCGGGTGACCGTTTCACGCCCACGAGTAACCAAAATAGCTGGTTCGTTCGTCACTGCCAAGAACAAGTTCGGCCCGAACTCTTCACTGTTCCCGGCCCGAACTTCATTTTCGGCCCGAACTTCAACCTCGACCAGAACTTCAACCTCGGCCCGAACTCCGACCTCGGCCCGAACTACATCCTCGGCCCGAACATCATCCTCGGCCCGAACACCGAACTTCGGCCCGAACACCACTTCGGCCCGAACACCACTTCGGCCCGAACATCCCACTTCGGCCCGAACACCACTTCGGCCCGAACACCACTTCGGCCCGAACATACCTCTTCGGCCCGAACTCTTCAATATCCAAGATTGTGTGACAAAAGGTGCTATACTAAAACATTCATAACTTTCAGCTCGGGTGTCCGTTTCACGCCCACGAGTAACCAAAATAGCTGGTTCGTTCGTCACTGCTAAGAACAAGTTCGGCCCGAACTCTTCACTGTTCCCGGCCCGAACTTCATTTTCGGCCCGAACTTCAACCTCGGCCCGAACTCCGACCTCGGACCTAAAATCATCCTCGGCCCGAACACCGAACTTCGGTCCGAACACCACTTCGGCCCGAACGCCACTTCGGCCCGAACATCCCACTTCGGCCCGAACACAACTGCGGCCCGAACATACCTCTTCGGCCCGAACTCTTCAATATCCAAGATTGTGTGACAAAAGGTGCTATACTAAAACATTCATAACTTTCAGCTCGGGTGTCCGTTTCACACCCACGAGTAACCAAAATAGCTGGTTCGTTCGTCACTGCCATGAACTAGTTCGGCCCGAACTCTTCACTGTTCCCGGCCCGAACTTCATTTTCGGCCCGAACTTCAACCTAGGCCCGAACTTCAACCTCGGCCCGAACTCCGACCTTGGCCCGAACTTCAACCTCGGCCCGAACATCATCCTCGGCCCGAACACCGAACTTCGGCCCGAACACCATTTCGGTCCGAACATCCCACTTCGGCCCGAACACCACTTCGGCCCGAACATCCCTCTTCGGCCCGAACTCTTCAATATCCAAGATTGTGTGACAAAAGGTGCTATACTAAAACATTCATAACTTTCAGCTCGGGTGTCCGTTTCACGCCCACGAGTAACCAAAATAGCAGGTTCGTTCGTCACTGCCATGAACAAGTTCGGCCCGAACTCTTCACTGTTCCCGGCCCGAACTTCATTTTCGGCCCGAACTTCAACCTCGGCCCGAACTCCGACCTTGGCCCGAACTTCAACCTCGGCCCGAACTCCGACCTTGGCCCGAACTTCAACCTCGGCCCGAACATCATCCTCGGCCCGAACACCGAACTTCGGCCCGAACACCACTTCGGCCCGAACATCCCACTTCGGCCTGAACACCACTTCGGCCCGAACACCACTACGGCCCGAACATCCCTCTTCGGACCGAACTCTTCAATATCCAAGATTGTGTGACAAAAGGTGCTATACTAAAACATTCATAACTTTCAACTCGGGTGTCCGTTTCACGCCCACGAGTAACCAAAATAGCTGGTTCGTTCGTCACTGCCAAGAACAAGTTCGGCCCGAACTCTTCACTGTTCCCGGCCCGAACTTCATTTTCGGCCCGAACTTCAACCTCGGCCCGAACTCCGACCTCGGCCCGAACTTCAACCTCGGCCCTAACATCTTCCTCGGCCCGAACACCGAACTTCGGCCCAAACACGACTTCGGCCCGAACACCACTTCGGCCCGAACATCCCACTTCGGCCCGAACACCACTTCAGCCCGAACATCCCTCTTCGGCCCGAACTCTTCAATATCCAAGATTGTGTGACAAAAGGTGCTATACGAAAACATTCATAACTTTCAGCTCGGGTGTCCGTTTCACGCCCACGAGTAACAAAAATAGCTGGTTCGTTCATCACTACCAGGAACAAGTTCGGCCCGAACTATTCACTGTTCCCGGCCCGAACTTCATTTTCGACCCGAACTTTAACCTCGGCCCGAACTTCAACCTCGGCCCGAACTCCGACCTCGGCCCGAACTTCAACCTCGGCCCGAACATCATCCTCGGCCCGAACACCGAACTTCGGCCCGAACATCCCACTTCGGCCTGAACACCACTTCGGCCCGAACATCCCTCTTCGGCCCGAACTCTTCAATATCAAAGATTTTGTGACAAAAGGTGCTATACTAAAACATTCATAACTTTCAGCTCGGGTGTCCGTTTCACGCCCACGAGTAACCAAAATAGTTGGTTCGTTCGTCACTGCCAAGAACAAGTTCGGCCCGAACTCTTCACTGTTCCCGGCCCGAACTTCATTTTCGGCCCGAACTTCAACCTCGGCCCGAACTGCAACCTCGGCCAGAACTTCGACCTCGGCCCCGAACTCCAACCTCGGCCCGAACATCATCCTCGGCCCGAACACCGAACTTCGGCCCGAACACCACTTCGGCCCGAACACCACTTCGGCCCGAACATCCCACTTCGGCCCGAACACCACTTCGGCCCGAGCATCCCTCTTCGGCCCGAACTCTTCAATATCCAAGATTGTGTGACAAAATGTGCTATACTAAAACATTCATAACTTTCAGCTCGGGTGTCCGTTTCACGCCCACGAGTAACCAAAATAGCTGGTTCGTTCGTCACTGCCAAGAACAAGTTCGGCCCGAACTCTTCACTATTCCCGAGCCGAACTTCATTTTCGGCCCGAACTTCAACCTCGGCTAGAACTTCAACCTCGGCCCGAACTCCGACCTCGGCCCGAACTTCAACCTCGGCCCGAACATCATCCTCAGCCCGAACACCGAACTTTGGCCCGAACACCACTTCGGCCCGAACACCACTTCGGCCCGAACATCCCACTTCGGCCTGAACACCACTTCGGCCCGAACATCCCTCTTCGGCCCGAACTCTTCAATATCCAAGATTTTGTGACAAAAGGTGTTATACTAAAACATTCATAACTTTCAGCTCGGGTGTCAGTTTCACACCCACGAGTAACCAAAATAGCTGGTTCGTTCGTCACTGCCAAGAACAAGTTCGGCCCGATCTCTTCACTGTTCCCGACCCGAACTTCAACCTCGGCCCGAACTGCAACCTCGGCCCGAACTCCGACCTCGGCCCGAACTCCAACCTCGGCCCGAACATCATCCTCGGCCCGAACACCGAACTTCGGCCCGAACACCACTTCGGCCCGAACATCCCACTTCGGCCTGAACACCACTTCGGCCCGAACATCCCTCTTCGTCCCGAACTCTTCAATATCCAAGATTGTGTGACAAAAGGTGCTATACTAAAACATTCATAACTTTCAGCTCGGGTGTCCGTTTCACGCCCACGAGTAACCAAAATAGCAGGTTCGTTTGTCACTGCCATGAACAAGTTCGGCCCGAACTCTTCACTGATCCCGGCCCGAACTTCATTTTCTGCCCGAACTTCAACCTCGGCCCGAACTCCGACCTTGGCCCGAACTTCAACCTCGGCCCGAACTCCGACCTTGGCCCGAACTTCAACCTCGGCCCGAACATCATCCTCGGCCCGAACACCGAACTTCGGCCCGAACACCACTTCGGCCCTAACATCCCACTTCGGCCCGAACACCACTTCGGTCCGAACACCACTACGGCTCGAACATCCCTCTTCGGACCGAACTCTTCAATATCCAAGATTGTGTGACAAAAGGTGCTATACTAAAACATTCATAACTCTCAGCTCGGGTGTCCGTTTCACGCCCACGAGTAACCAAAATAGCTGGTTCGTTCGTCACTGCCAAGAACAAGTTCGGCCCGAACTCTTCACTGTTCCCGGCCCGAACTTCATTTTCGGCCCGAACTTCAACCTCGGCCCGAACTCCGACCTCGGCCCGAACTTCAACGTCGGCACTAACATCTTCCTCGGCCCGAACACCGAACTTCGGCCCAAACACGACTTCGGCCCGAACACCACTTCGGCCCGAACATCCCACTTCGGCCCGAATACCACTTCAGCCCGAACATCCCTCTTCGGCCCGAACTCTACAATATCCAAGATTGTGTGACAAAAGGTGCTATACTAAAACATTCATAACTTTCAGCTCGGGTGTCCGTTTCACGCCCACGAGTAACCAAAATAGCTGGTTCGTTCGTCACTGCCAAGAACAAGTTCGGCCCGAACTCTTAACTGTTCCCGGCCCGAACTTCATTTTCGGCCCGAACTTCAACCTCGGCCCGAACTGCAACCTCGGCCCGAACTCCGACCTCGGCCCGAACTCAAACCTCGGCCCGAACATCATCCTCGGCTCGAACACCGAACTTCGGCCCGAACACCACTTCGGCCCGAACACCACTTCGGCCCGAACATCCCACTTCGGCCCGAACATCCCTCTTCGGCCCGAACTCTTCAATATCCAAGATTGTGTGACAAAATGCGCTATACTAAAACATTCATAACTTTCAGCTCGGGTGTCCGTTTCACGCCCACGAGTAACCAAAATAGCTGGTTCGTTCGTCACTGCCAAGAACAAGTTCGGCCCGAACTCTTCACTATTCCCGGGCCGAACTTCATTTTCGGCCCGAACTTCAACCTCGGCCAGAACTTCAACCTCGGCCCGAACTCCGACCTCGGCCCGAACTTCAACCTCGGCCCGAACATCATCCTCGGCCCGAACACCGAACTTTGGCCCGAACACCACTTCGGCCCGAACACCACTTCGGCCCGAACATCCCACTTCGGCCTGAACACCACTTCGGCCCGAACATCCCTCTTCGGCCCGAACTCTTCAATATCCAAGATTTTGTGACAAAAGGTGCTATACTAAAACATTCATAACTTTCAGCTCGGGTGTCCGTTTCACGCCCACGAGTAACCAAAATAGCTGGTTCGTTCGTCACTGCCAAGAACAAGTTCGGCCCGAACTCTTCACTGTTCCCGACCCGAACTTCATTTTCGGCCCGAACTTCAACCTCGGCCCGAACTGCAACCTCGGCCCGAACTCCGACCTCGGCCCGAACTCCAACCTCGGCCCGAACATCATCCTCGGCCCGAACACCGAACTTAGGCCTGAACACCACTTCGGCCCGAACACCACTTCGGCCCGAACATCCCACTTCGGCCCGAACACCACTTCGGCCCGAACATCCCTCTTCGGCCCGAACTCTTCAATATCCAAGAATGTGTGACAAAATGTGCTATACTAAAACATTCATAACTTTCAGCTCGGGTGTCCGTTTCACGCCCACGAGTAACCAAAATAGCTGGTTCGTTCGTCACTGCCAAGAACAAGTTCGGCCCGAACTCTTCACTGTTCCCGGGCCGAACTTCATTTTCGGCCCGAACTTCAACCTCGGCCAGAACTTCAACCTCGGCCCGAACTCCGACCTCGGCCCGAACTTCAACCTCGGCCCGAACATCATCCTCGGCCCGAACACCGAACTTCGGCCCGAACACCACTTTGGCTCGAACACCACTTCGGCCCGAACATCCCACTTCGGCCCGAACGCCACTTCGGCCCGAACATCCCTCTTCGGCCCGATCTCTTCAATATCCAAGATTGTGTGACAAAAGGTGCTATACTAAAACATTCATAACTTTCAGCTCGGGTGTCCGTTTCACGCCCACGAGTAACCAAAATAGCTGGTTCGTTCGTCACTGACAAGAACAAGTTCGGCCCGAACTCTTCACTGTTCCCGGCCCGAACTTCAACCTCGGCCCGAACTCCGACCTCGGCCCGAACTTCAACCTCGGCCCGAACATCATCCTCGGCCCGAACACCGAACTTCGGCCCGAACACCACTTCGGACCGAACACCACTTCGGCCCGAACATCCCACTTCGGCCCGAACACCACTTCGGCCCGAACATCCCTCTTCGGCCCGAACTCTTCAATATCCAAGATTGTGTGACAAAAGGTGCTATACTAAAACATTCATAACTTTCAGCTCGGGTGACCGTTTCACGCCCACGAGTAACCAAAATAGCTTGTTCGTTCTTCACTGCCAAGAACAAGTTCGGCCCGAACTCTTCACTGTTCCCGGCCCGAACTTCATTTTCGGCCCGAACTGCAACCTCGGCCCGAACTCCGACCTCGGCCCGAACTCCAACCTCGGCCCGAACATCATCCTCGGCCCGAACACCGAACTTCGGCCCGAACACCACTTCGGCCCGAACACCACTTCGGCCCGAACACCACTTCGGCCCGAACATCCCACTTCGGCCTGAACACCACTTCGGCCCGAACATCCCTCTTCGGCCCGAACTCTTCAATATCAAAGATTTTGTGACAAAAGGTGCTATACTAAAACATTCATAACTTTCAGCTCGGGTGTCCGTTTCACGCCCACGAGTAACCAAAATAGTTGGTTCGTTCGTCACTGCCAAGAACAAGTTCGGCCCGAACTCTTCACTGTTCCCGGCCCGAACTTCATTTTCGGCCCGAACTTCAACCTCGGCCCGAACTGCAACCTCGGCCAGAACTCCGACCTCGGCCCCGAACTCCAACCTCGGCCCGAACATCATCCTCGGCCCGAACACCGAACTTCGGCCCGAACACCACTTCGGCCCGAGCACCTCTTCGGCCCGAACATCCCTCTTCGGCCCGAACTCTTCAATATCCAAGATTGTGTGACAAAATGTGCTATACTAAAACATTCATAACTTCCAGCTCGGGTGTCCGTTTCACGCCCACGAGTAACCAAAATAGCTGGTTCGTTCGTCACTGCCAAGAACAAGTTCGGCCCTAACTCTTCACTATTCCCGAGCCGAACTTCATTTTCGGCCCGAACTTCAACCTCGGCCAGAACTTCAACCTCGGCCCGAACTCCGACCTCGGCCCGAACTTCAACCTCGGCCCGAACATCATCCTCGGCCCGAACACCGAACTTTGGCCCGAACACCACTTCGGCTCGAACACCACTTCGGCCCGAACATCCCACTTCGGCCTGAACACCACTTCGGCCCGAACATCCCTCTTCGGCCCGAACTCTTCAATATCCAAGATTTTGTGACAAAAGGTGTAATACTAAAACATTCATAACTTTCAGCTCGGGTGTCCGTTTCACGCCCACGAGTAACCAAAATAGCTGGTTCGTTCGTCACTGCCAAGAACAAGTTCGGCCCGATCTCTTCACTGTTCCCGACCCGAACTTCATTTTCGGCCCGAACTTCAACCTCGGCCCGAACTGCAACCTCGGCCCGAACTCCGACCTCGGACCGAACTCCAACCTCGGCCCGAACATCATCCTCGGCCCGAACACCGAACTTCGGCCCGAACACCACTTCGGCCCGAACATCCCACTTCGGCCTGAACACCACTTCGGCCCGAACATCCCTCTTTGGCCCGAACTCTTCAATATCCAAGATTGTGTGACAAAAGGTGCTATACTAAAACATTCATAACTTTCAGCTCGGGTGTCCGTTTCACGCCCACGAGTAACCAAAATAGCAGGTTCGTTCGTCACTGCCATGAACAAGTTCGGCCCGAACTCTTCACTGATCCCGGCCTGAACTTCATTTTCGGCCCGAACTTCAACCTCGGCCCGAACTCCGACCTTGGCCCGAACTTCAACCTCGGCCCGAACTCCGACCTTGGCCCGAACTTCAACCTCGGCCCGAACATCATCCTCGGCCCGAACACCGAACTTCGGCCCGAACACCACTTCGGCCCTAACATCCCACTTCGGCCCGAACACCACTTCGGCCCGAACACCACTACGGCCCGAACATCCCTCTTCGGACCGAACTCTTCAATATCCAAGATTGTGTGACAAAAGGTGCTATACTAAAACATTCATAACTTTCAGCTCGGGTGTCCGTTTCACGCCCACGAGTAACCAAAATAGCTGGTTCGTTCGTCACTGCCAAGAACAAGTTCGGCCCGAACTCTTCACTGTTCCCGGCCCGAACTTCATTTTCGGCCCGAACTTCAACCTCGGCCCGAACTCCGACCTCGGCCCGAACTTCAACCTCGGCACTAACATCTTCCTCGGCCCGAACACCGAACTTCGGCCCAAACACGACTTCGGCACGAACACCACTTCGGCCCGAACATCCCACTTCGGCCCGAATACCACTTCAGCCCGAACATCCCTCTTCGGCCCGAACTCTTCAATATCCAAAATTGTGTGACAAAAGGTGCTATACGAAAACATTCATAACTTTCAGCTCGGGTGTCCGTTTCACGCCCACGAGTAACCAAAATAGCTGGTTCGTTCGTCACTACCAAGAACAGGTTCGGCCCGAACTCTTCACTGTTCCCGGCCCGAACTTCATTTTCGGCCCGAACTTTAACCTCGGCCCGAACTTCAACCTCGGCCCGAACTCCGACCTCGGCCCGAACTTCAACCTCGGCCCGAACATCATCCTCGGCCCGAACACCGAACTTCGGCCCGAACACCACTCCGGCTCGAACACCACTTCGGCCCGAACATCCCACTTCGGCCTGAACACCACTTCGGCCCGAACATCCCTCTTCGGCCCGAACTCTTCAATATCAAAGATTTTGTGACAAAAGGTGCTATACTAAAACATTCATAACTTTCAGCTCGGGTGTCCGTTTCACGCCCACGAGTAACCAAAATAGCTGGTTCGTTCGTCACTGCCAAGAATAAGTTCGGCCCGAACTCTTCACTGTTCCCGGCCCGAACTTCATTTTCGGCCCGAACTTCAACCTCGGCCCGAACTGCAACCTCGGCCCGAACTCCGACCTCGGCCCGAACTCCGACCTCGGCCCGAACTCCAACCTCGACCCGAACATCATCCTCGGCCCGAACACCGAACTTCGGCCCGAACACCACTTCGGCCCGAACACCACTTCGGCCCGAACATCCCACTTCGGCCCAAACACCACTTCGGCCCGAACATCCCTCTTCGGCCCGAACTCTTCAATATCCAAGATTGTGTGACAAAATGTGCTATACTAAAACATTCATAACTTTCAGCTCGGGTGTCCGTTTCACGCCCATGAGTAACCAAAATAGCTGGTTCGTTCGTCACTGCCAAGAACTAGTTCGGCCGGAACTCTTCACTGTTCCCGGCCCGAACTTCATATTCGGCCCGAACTTCAACCTCGGCCCGAACTCCGACCTCGGCCCGAACTTCAACTTCGGCCCGAACATCATCCTCGGCCCGAACACCGAACTTCGGCCCGAACACCACTTCGGCCCGAACACCACTTCGTCCCGAACATCCCACTTCGGCCTGAACACCATTTCGGCCCGAACATCCCTCTTCGGCCCGAACTCTTCAATATCCAAGATTGTGTGACAAAAGGTGCTATACTAAAACATTCATAACTTTCAGCTCGGGTGTCCGTTTCACGCCCACGAGTAACCAAAATAGCTGGTTCGTTCGTCACTGCCAAGAACAAGTTCGGCCCTAACTCTTCACTATTCCCGAGCCGAACTTCATTTTCGGCCCGAACTTCAACCTCGGCCAGAACTTCAACCTCGGCCCGAACTCCGACCTCGGCCCGAACTTCAACCTCGGCCCGAACATCATCCTCGGCCCGAACACCGAACTTTGGCCCGAACACCACTTCGGCCCGAACACCACTTCGGCCCGAACATCCCACTTCGGCCTGAACACCACTTCGGCCCGAACATCCCTCTTCGGCCCGAACTCTTCAATATCCAAGATTTTGTGACAAAAGGTGTAATACTAAAACATTCATAACTTTCAGCTCGGGTGTCCGTTTCACGCCCACGAGTAACCAAAATAGCTGGTTCGTTCGTCACTGCCAAGAACAAGTTCGGCCCGATCTCTTCACTGTTCCCGACCCGAACTTCATTTTCGGCCCGAACTTCAACCTCGGCCCGAACTGCAACCTCGGCCCGAACTCCGACCTCGGACCGAACTCCAACCTCGGCCCGAACATCATCCTCGGCCCGAACACCGAACTTCGGCCCGAACACCACTTCGGCCCGAACATCCCACTTCGGCCTGAACACCACTTCGGCCCGAACATCCCTCTTTGGCCCGAACTCTTCAATATCCAAGATTGTGTGACAAAAGGTGCTATACTAAAACATTCATAACTTTCAGCTCGGGTGTCCGTTTCACGCCCACGAGTAACCAAAATAGCAGGTTCGTTCGTCACTGCCATGAACAAGTTCGGCCCGAACTCTTCACTGATCCCGGCCCGAACTTCATTTTCGGCCCGAACTTCAACCTCGGCCCGAACTCCGACCTTGGCCCGAACTTCAACCTCGGCCCGAACTCCGACCTTGGCCCGAACTTCAACCTCGGCCCGAACATCATCCTCGGCCCGAACACCGAACTTCGGCCCGAACACCACTTCGGCCCTAACATCCCACTTCGGCCCGAACACCACTTCGGCCCGAACACCACTACGGCCCGAACATCCCTCTTCGGACCGAACTCTTCAATATCCAAGATTGTGTGACAAAAGGTGCTATACTAAAACATTCATAACTTTCAGCTCGGGTGTCCGTTTCACGCCCACGAGTAACCAAAATAGCTGGTTCGTTCGTCACTGCCAAGAACAAGTTCGGCCCGAACTCTTCACTGTTCCCGGCCCGAACTTCATTTTCGGCCCGAACTTCAACCTCGGCCCGAACTCCGACCTCGGCCCGAACTTCAACCTCGGCACTAACATCTTCCTCGGCCCGAACACCGAACTTCGGCCCAAACACGACTTCGGCACGAACACCACTTCGGCCCGAACATCCCACTTCGGCCCGAATACCACTTCAGCCCGAACATCCCTCTTCGGCCCGAACTCTTCAATATCCAAAATTGTGTGACAAAAGGTGCTATACGAAAACATTCATAACTTTCAGCTCGGGTGTCCGTTTCACGCCCACGAGTAACCAAAATAGCTGGTTCGTTCGTCACTACCAAGAACAGGTTCGGCCCGAACTCTTCACTGTTCCCGGCCCGAACTTCATTTTCGGCCCGAACTTTAACCTCGGCCCGAACTTCAACCTCGGCCCGAACTCCGACCTCGGCCCGAACTTCAACCTCGGCCCGAACATCATCCTCGGCCCGAACACCGAACTTCGGCCCGAACACCACTCCGGCTCGAACACCACTTCGGCCCGAACATCCCACTTCGGCCTGAACACCACTTCGGCCCGAACATCCCTCTTCGGCCCGAACTCTTCAATATCAAAGATTTTGTGACAAAAGGTGCTATACTAAAACATTCATAACTTTCAGCTCGGGTGTCCGTTTCACGCCCACGAGTAACCAAAATAGCTGGTTCGTTCGTCACTGCCAAGAATAAGTTCGGCCCGAACTCTTCACTGTTCCCGGCCCGAACTTCATTTTCGGCCCGAACTTCAACCTCGGCCCGAACTGCAACCTCGGCCCGAACTCCGACCTCGGCCCGAACTCCGACCTCGGCCCGAACTCCAACCTCGACCCGAACATCATCCTCGGCCCGAACACCGAACTTCAGCCCGAACACCACTTCGGCCCGAACACCACTTCGGCCCGAACATCCCACTTCGGCCCAAACACCACTTCGGCCCGAACATCCCTCTTCGGCCCGAACTCTTCAATATCCAAGATTGTGTGACAAAATGTGCTATACTAAAACATTCATAACTTTCAGCTCGGGTGTCCGTTTCACGCCCATGAGTAACCAAAATAGCTGGTTCGTTCGTCACTGCCAAGAACTAGTTCGGCCGGAACTCTTCACTGTTCCCGGCCCGAACTTCATATTCGGCCCGAACTTCAACCTCGGCCCGAACTCCGACCTCGGCCCGAACTTCAACCTCGGCCCGAACATCATCCTCGGCCCGAACACCGAACTTCGGCCCGAACACCACTTCGGCCCGAACACCACTTCGTCCCGAACATCCCACTTCGGCCTGAACACCATTTCGGCCCGAACATCCCTCTTCGGCCCGAACTCTTCAATATCCAAGATTGTGTGACAAAAGGTGCTATACTAAAACATTCATAACTTTCAGCTCGGGTGTCCCTTTCACGCCCACGAGTAACCAAAATAGCTGGTTCGTTCGTCACTGCCAAGAACAAGTTCGGCCCGAACTCTTCACTGTTCCCGGCCCGAACTTCATTTTCGGCCCGAACTTCAACCTCGGCCCGAACTTCAACCTCGACCCGAACTCCGACCTCGGCCCGAACTCCGACCTCGGCGCTAAAATCATCCTCGGCCCGAACACCGAACTTCGAACCGAACACCACTTCGGCCCGAACACCACTTCGGCCCGAACATCCCACTTCGGCCCGAACATCCCTCTTCGGCCCGAACTCTTCAATATCCAAGATTGTGTGACAAAAGGTGCTATACTAAAACATTCATAACTTTCAGCTCGGGTGTCCGTTTCACGCCCACGAGTAACCAAAATAACAGGTTCGTTCGTCACTGCCATGAACAAGTTCGGCCCGAACTCTTCACTGTTCCCGGCCCGAACTTCATTTTCGGCCCGAACTTCAACCTCAGCCCGAACTCCGACCTTGGCCCGAACTTCAACCTCGGCCCAAACATCATCCTCGGCCCGAACACCGAACTTCGGCCCGAACACCACTTCGGCCCGAACATCCCACTTCAGCCCGAACACCACTCGGCCCGAACACCACTACGGCCCGAACATCCCTCTTCGGACCGAACTCTTCAATATCCAAGATTGTGTGACAAAAGGTGCTATACTAAAACATTCATAACTTTCAGCTCGGGTGTCCGTTTCACGCCCACGAGTAACCAAAATAGCTGGTTCGTTCGTTACTGCCAAGAACAAGTTCGGCCGGAACTCTTCACTGTTCCCGGCCCGAACTTCATATTCGGCCCGAACTTCAACCTCGGCCCGAACTCCGACCTCGGCCCGAACTTCCACCTAGGCCCGAACATCATCCTCGGCCCGAACACCGAACTTCGGCCCGAACACCACTTCGGCCCGAACATCCCACTTCGGCCTTAACACCACTTCGACCCGAACATCCCTCTTCGGCCCGAACTCTTCAATATCCAAGATTTTGTGACAAAAGGTGCTATACTAAAACATTCATAACTTTCAGCTCGGGTGTCCGTTTCACGCCCACGAGTAACCAAAATAGCTGGTTCGTTCGTCACTACCAAGAACAAGTTCGGCCCGAACTCTTCACTGTTCCCGGCCCGAACTTCATTTTCGGCCCGAACTTCAACCTCGGCCCGAACTGCAACCTCGGCCCGAACTTCAACCTCGGCCCGAACTGCAACCTCGGCCCGAACTCCGACCTCGGCCCGAACTTCAACCTCGGCCAGAACATCCCTCTTCGGCCCGATCTCTTCAATATCCATGATTGTGTGACAAAAGGTGCTATACTAAAACATTCATAACTTTCAGCTCGGGTGTCCGTTTCACGCCCACGAGTAACCAAAATAGCATGTTCGTTCGTCACTGACAAGAACAAGTTCGGCCCGAACTCTTCACTGTTCCCGGCCCGAACTTGAACTTCGGCCCGAACACCACTTCGGCCCGAACACCACTTCGGCCCGAACATCCCACTTCGGCCCGAACACCACTTCGGCCCGAACATCCCTCTTCGGCCCGAACTCTTCAATATCCAAGATTGTGTGACAAAAGGTGCTATACTAAAACATTCATAACTTTCAGCTCGGGTGACCGTTTCACGCCCACGAGTAACCAATATAGCTTGTTCGTTCTTCACTGCCAAGAACAAGTTCGGCCCGAACTCTTCACTGTTCCCGTCCCGAACTTCTTTTTCGGCCCGAACTTCAACCTCGGCCCGAACTTCAACCTCGGCCCGAACTCCGACCTCGGCCCGAACTTCAACCTCGGCCCGAACATCATCTTCGGCCCGAACACCGAACTTCGGCCCGAACACCACTTCGGCCCCCGAACACCACTTCGGCCCGAACATCCCACTTCGGCCCGAACACCACTTCGGCCCGAACATCCCTCTTCGGCCAGAACTCTTCAATATCCAAGATTGTGTGACAAAAGGTGCTATACTATAACATTCATAACTTTCAGCTCGGGTGTCCGTTTCACGCCCACGAGTAACCAAAATAGTTGGTTCGTTCGTCACTGCCAAGAAAAAGTTCGGCCCGAACTCTTCACTGTTCCCGGCCCGAACTTCATTTTCGGCCCGAACTTCAACCTCGGCCCGAACATCATCCTCGGCCCGAACACCGAACTTCGGCCTGAACACCACTTCGGCCCGAACACCACTTCGGTCCGAACATCCCACTTCGGCCCGAACTCTTCAATATCCAAGATTGTGTGACAAAAGGTGCTATACTAAAACATTCATAACTTTCAGCTCGGGTGTCCGTTTCACACCCACGAGTAACCAAAATAGCTGGTTCGTTCGTCACTGCCATGAATAAGTTCGGCCCGAACTCTTCACTGTTCCCGGCCCGAACTTCATTTTCGGCCCGAACTTCAACCTAGGCCCGAACTTCAACCTCGGCCCGAACTCCGACCTTGGCCCGAACTTCAACCTCGGCCCGAACATCATCCTCGGCCCGAACACCGAACTTCGGCCCGAACATCCCACTTCGGCCCGAACACCACTTCGGCCCGAACATCCCTCTTCGGCCCGAACTCTTCAATATCCAAGATTGTGTGACAAAAGGTGCTATACTAAAACATTCATAACTTTCAGCTCGGGTGTCCGTTTCACGCCCACGAGTAACCAAAATAGCAGGTTCGTTCGTCACCGCCATGAACAAGTTCGGCCCGAACTCTTCACTGTTCCCGACCCGAACTTCAACCTCGGCCCGAACTCCGACCTTGGCCCAAACATCATCCTCGGCCCAAACATCATCCTCGGCCCGAACTTCAACCTCGGCCCGAACTCCGACCTCGGCCCGAACTTCAACCTCGGCCCGAACATCATCCTCGGCCCGAACACCGAACTTCGGCCCGAACACCACTTCGGCCCGAACATCCCACTTCGGCCCGAACATCCCACTTCGGCCTGAACACCACTTCGACCCGAACATCCCTCTTCGGCCCGAACTCTTCAATATCCAAGATTTTGTGACAAAATGTGCTATACTAAAACATTCATAACTTTCAGCTCGGGTGTCCGTTTCACGCCCACGAGTAACCAAAATAGCTGGTTCGTTCGTCACTGCCAAGAACAAGTTCGGCCCGAACTCTTCACTGTTCCCGGCCCGAACTTCAACCTCGGCCCGAACTGCAACCTCGGCCCGAACTTCAACCTCGGCCCGAACTGCAACCTCGGCCCGAACTCCGACCTCGGCCCGAACTCCAACCTCGGCCCGAACATCATCCTCGGCCCGAACACCGAACTTCGGCCTGAACACCACTTCGGCCCGAACACCACTTCGGTCCGAACATCCCACTTCGGCCCGAAGACCACTTCGGCCCGAACATCCCTCTTCGGCCCGAACTCTTCAATATCCAAGATTGTGTGACAAAATGTGCTATACTAAAACATTCATAACTTTCAGCTCGGGTGTCCGTTTCACGCCCACGAGTAACCAAAATAGCTAGTTCGTTCGTCACTGCCAAGAACAAGTTCGGCCTGAACTCTTCACTGTTCCCGGGCCGAACTTCATTTTCGGCCCGAACTTCAACCTCGGCCAGAACTTCAACCTCGGCCCGAACTCCGACCTCGGCCCGAACTTCAACCTCGGCCCGAACATCATCCTCGGCCCGAACACCGAACTTCGGCCCGAACACCACTTCGGCCCGAATACCACTTCGGCCCGAACATCCCACTTCGGCCCGAACACCACTTCGGCCCGAACATCCCTCTTCGGCCCGATCTCTTCAATATCCATGATTGTGTGACAAAAGGTGCTATACTAAAACATTCATAACTTTCAGCTCGGGTGTCCGTTTCACGCCCACGAGTAACCAAAATAGTTGGTTCGTTCGTCACTGACAAGAACAAGTTCGGCCTGAACTCTTCACTGTTCCCGGCCCGAACTTCAACCTCGACCCGAACTCCGACCTCGGCCCGAACTTCAACCTCGGCCCGAACATCATCCTGGGCCCGAACACCGAACTTCGGCCCGAACACCACTTCGGCCCGAACACCACTTCGGCCCGAACATCCCACTTCGGCCCGAACACCACTTCGGCCCGAACATCCCTCTTCGGCCCGAACTCTTCAATATCCAAGATTGTGTGACAAAAGGTGCTATACTAAAACATTCATAACTTTCAGCTCGGGTGACCGTTTCACGCCCACGAGTAACCAAAATAGCTTGTTCGTTCTTCACTGCCAAGAACAAGTTCGGCCCGAACTCTTCACTGTTCCCGTCCCGAACTTCATTTTCGGCCCGAACTTCAACCTCGGCCCGAACTTCAACCTCGGCCCGAACTCCGACCTCGGCCCGAACTTCAACCTCGGCCCGAACATCATCTTCGGCCCGAACACCGAACTTCGGCCCGAACACCACTTCGGCCCCCGAACACCACTTCGGCCCGAACATCCCACTTCGGCCCGAACACCACTTCGGCCCGAACATCCCTCTTCGGCCCGAACTCTTCAATATCCAAGATTGTGTGACAAAAGGTGTTATACTATAACATTCATAACTTTCAGCTCGGGTGTCCGTTTCACGCCCACGAGTAACCAAAATAGCTGGTTCGTTCGTCACTGCCAAGAACAAGTTCGGCCGGAACTCTTCACTGTTCCCGGCCCGAACTTCATATTCGGCCCGAACTTCAACCTCGGCCCGAACTCCGACCTCGGCCCGAACTTCAACCTCGGCCCGAACATGATCCTCGGCCCGAACACCGAACTTCGGCCCGAACACCACTTCGGCCCGAACATCCCACTTCGGCCCGAACATCCCACTTCGGCCTGAACACCACTTCGACCCTAACATCCCTCTTCGGCCCGAACTCTTCAATATCCAAGATTTTGTGACAAAATGTGCTATACTAAAACATTCATAACTTTCAGCTCGGGTGTCCGTTTCACGCCCACGAGTAACCAAAATAGCTGGTTCGTTCGTCACTGCCAAGAACAAGTTCGGCCCGAACTCTTCACTGTTCCCGGCCCGAACTTCAACCTCGGCCCGAACTTCAACCTCGGCCCGAACTGCAACCTCGGCCCGAACTTCAACCTCGGCCCGAACTGCAACCTCGGCCCGAACTCCGACCTCGGCCCGAACTCCAACCTCGGCCCGAACATCATCCTCGGCCCGAACACCGAACTTCAGCCTGAACACCACTTCGGCCCGAACACCACTTCGGTCCGAACATCCCACTTCGGCTCGAAGACCACTTCGGCCCGAACATCCCTCTTCGGCCCGAACTCTTCAATATCCAAGATTGTGTGACAAAATGTGCTATACTAAAACATTCATAACTTTCAGCTCGGGTGTCCGTTTCACGCCCACGAGTAACCAAAATAGCTAGTTCGTTCGTCACTGCCAAGAACAAGTTCGGCCCGAACTCTTCACTGTTCCCGGGCCGAACTTCATTTTCGGCCCGAACTTCAACCTAGGCCAGAACTTCAACCTCGGCCCGAACTCCGACCTCGGCCCGAACTTCAACCTCGGCCCGAACATCATCCTCGGCCCAAACACCGAACTTCGGCCCGAACACCACTTCGGCCCGAACACCACTTCGGCCCGAACATCCCACTTCGGCCCGAACTCTTCAATATCCAAGATTGTGTGACAAAAGGTGCTATACTAAAACATTCATAACTTTCAGCTCGGGTGTCCGTTTCACACCCACGAGTAACCAAAATAGCTGGTTCGTTCGTCACTGCCATGAATAAGTTCGGCCCGAACTCTTCACTGTTCCCGGCCGGAACTTCATTTTCGGCCCGAACTTCAACCTATGCCCGAACTTCAACCTCGGCCCGAACTCCGACCTTGGCCCAAACTTCAACCTCGGCCCGAACATCATCCTCGGCCCGAACACCGAACTTCGGCCCGAACACCACTTCGGCCCGAACATCCCACTTCGGCCCGAACACCACTTCGGCCCGAACATCCCTCTTCGGCCCGAACTCTTCAATATCCAAGATTGTGTGACAAAAGGTGCTATATACTAAAACATTCATAACTTTCAGCTCGGGTGTCCGTTTCACGCCCACGAGTAACCAAAATAGCAGGTTCGTTCGTCACTGCCATGAACAAGTTCGGCCCGAACTCTTCACTGTTCCCGACCCGAACTTCAACCTCGGCCCGAACTCCGACCTTGGCCCGAACTTCAACCTCGGCCCAAACATCATCCTCGGCCCGAACACCGAACTTCGGCCCGAACACCACTTCGGCCCGAACACCACTTCGGCCCGAACATCCCACTTCGGCCCGAACACCACTTCGGCCCGAACTTCCCTCTTCGGCCCGATCTATTCAATATCCATGATTGTGTGACAAAAGGTGCTATACTAAAACATTCATAACTTTCAGCTCGGGTGTCCGTTTCACGCCCACGAGTAACCAAAATAGCTGGTTCGTTCGTCACTGACAAGAACAAGTTCGGCCAGAACTCTTCACTGTTCCCGGCCCGAACTTCAACCTCGGCCCGAACTCCGACCTCGGCCCGAACTTCAACCTCGGCCCGAACATCATCCTGGGCCCGAACACCGAACTTCGGCCCGAACACCACTTCGGCCCGAACATCACTTCGGCCCGAACATCCCACTTCGGCCCGAACACCACTTCGGCCCGAACATCCCTCTTCGGCCCGAACTCTTCTATATCCAAGATTGTGTGACAAAAGGTGCTATACTAAAACATTCATAACTTTCAGCTCGGGTGACCGTTTCACGCCCACGAGTAACCAAAATAGCTTGTTCGTTCTTCACTGGCCCGAACACCACTTCGGTCCGAACATCCCACTTCGGCCCGAACACCACTTCGGCCCGAACATCCCTCTTCGGCCCGAACTCTTCAATATCCAAGATTGTATGACAAAATGTGCTATACTAAAACATTCATAACTTTCAGCTCGGGTGTCCGTTTCACGCCCACGAGTAACCAAAATAGCTGGTTCGTTCGTCACTTCCAAGAACAAGTTCGGCCCGAACTCTTCACTGTTCCCGGGCCGAACATCATTTTCGGCCCGAACTTCAACCTCGGCCAGAACTTCAACCTCGGCCCGAACTCCGACCTCGGCCCGAACTTCAACCTCGGCCCGAACATCATCCTCGGCCCGAACACCGAACTTCGGCCCGAACACCACTTCGGCCCGAACACCACTTCGGCCCGAACACCACTTCGGCCCGAACATCCCACTTCGGCCCGAACACCACTTCGGCCCGAACATCCCTCTTCGGCCCGATCTCTTCAATATCCAAGATTGTGTGACAAAAGGTGCTATACTAAAACATTCATAACTTTCAGCTCGGGTGTCCGTGTCACGCCCACGAGTAACCAAAATAGCTGGTTCGTTCGTCACTGACAAGAACAAGTTCGGCCCGAACTCTTCACTGTTCCCGGCCCGAACTTCAACCTCGGCCCGAACTCCGACCTCGGCCCGAACTTCAACCTCGGCCCGAACATCATCCTCGGCCCGAACACCGAACTTCGGCCCGAACACCACTTCGGCCCGAACACCACTTCGGCCCGAACATCCCACTTCGGCCCGAACACCACTTCGGCCCGAACATCCCTCTTCGGCCCGAACTCTTCAATATCCAAGATTGTGTGACAAAAGGTGCTATACTAAAACATTCATAACTTTCAGCTCGGGTGACCGTTTCACGCCCACGAGTAACCAAAATAGCTTGTTCGTTCTTCACTGCCAAGAACAAGTTCGGCCCGAACTCTTCACTGTTCCCGTCCCGAACTTCATTTTCGGCCCGAACTTCAACCTCGGCCCGAACTTCAACCTCGGCCCGAACTCCGACCTCGGCCCGAACTTCAACCTCGGCCCGAACATCATCTTCGGCCCGAACACCGAACTTCGGCCCGAACACCACTTCGGCCCGAACATCCCACTTCGGCCCGAGCACCACTTCGGCCCGAACATCCCTCTTCGGCCCGAACTCTACAATATCCAAGATTGTTTGATAAAAGGTGCTATACTAAAATATTCATAACTTTCAGCTCGGGTGTCCGTTTCACGCCCACGAGTAACCAAAATAGTTGGTTCGTTCGTCACTGCCAAGAACAAGTTCGGCCCGAACTCTTCACTGTTCCCGGCCCGAACTTCATTTTCGACCCGAACTTCAACCTCGGCCCGAACTCCGACCTCGGCCCGAACTTCAACCTCGGCCCGAACATCATCCTCGGCCCGAACACCGAACTTCGGCCCGAACACCACTTCGGCCCGAACACCACTTCGGCCCGAACACCACTTCGGCCCGAACATCCCTCTTCGGCCCGAACTCTTCAATATCCAAGATTGTGTGACAAAAGGTGCTATACTAAAACATTCATAACTTTCAGCTCGGGTGTCCGTTTCACGCCCACGAGTAACCAAAATAGCTGGTTCGTTCGTCACTGCCAAGAACAAGTTTGGCCCGAACTCTTCACTGTTCCCGGCCCGAACTTCATTTTCGGCCCGAACTTCAACCTCGGCCAGAACTTCAACCTCGGCCCGAACTCCGACCTTGGCCCGAACTTCAACCTCGGCCCGAACATCATCCTCGGCCCGAACACCGAACTTCGGCCCGAACACCACTTCGGCTCGAACACCACTTCGGCCCGAACACCACTTCGGCCCGAACATCCCACTTCGGCCCGAACACCACTTCGGCCCGAACATCCCTCTTCGGCCCGATCTCTTCAATATCCAAGATTGTGTGACAAAAGGTGCTATACTAAAACATTCATAACTTTCAGCTCGGGTGTCCGTTTCACGCCCACGAGTAGCCAAAATAGCTGGTTCGTTCGTCACTACCAAGAACAAGTTCGGCCCGAACTCTTCACTGTTCCCAGCCCGAACTTCATTTTCGGCCCGAACTTTAACCTCGGCCCGAACTTCAACCTCGACCCGAACTCCGACCTCGTCCCGAACTTCAACCTCGGCCCGAACATCATCCTCGGCCCGAACACCGAACTTCGACCCGAACACCACTTCGGCCCGAACACCACTTCGGCCCGAACATCCCACTTCGGCCTGAACACCACTTCGGCCCGAACATCCCTCTTCGGCCCGAACTCTTCAATATCCAAGATTTTGTGACAAAAGGTGCTATACTAAAACATTCATAACTTTCAGCTCGGGTGTCCGTTTCACGCCCACGAGTAACCAAAATAGTTGGTTCGTTCGTCACTGCCAAGAACAAGTTCGGCCCAACTCTTCACTGTTCCCGGCCCGAACTTCATTTTCGGCCCGAACTTCAACCTCGGCCCGAACTGCAACCTCGGCCCGAACTCCGACCTCGGCCCGAACTCCAACCTCGGCCCGAACATCATCCTCGGCCCGAACACCGAACTTCGGCCCGAACACCACTTCGGCCCGAACATCCCACTTCGGCCCGAACACCACTTCGGCCCGAACACCCCTCTTCGGCCCGAACTCTTCAATATCCAAGATTGTGTGACAAAATGTGCTATACTAAAACATTCATAACTTTCAGCTCGGGTGTCCGTTTCACGCCCACGAGTAACCAAAATAGATGGTTCTTTCGTCACTGCCAAGAACAAGTTTGGCCCGAACTCTTCACTGTTCCCGGCCCGAACTTCATTTTCGGCCCGAACTTCAACCTCGGCCAGAACTTCAACCTCGGCCTGAACTCCGACCTCGGCCCGAACTTCAACCTCGGCCCGAGCATCATCCTCGGCCCGAACACCGAACTTCGGCCCGAACACCACTTCAGCCCGAACATCCCACTCCGGCCCAAACACCACTTCGGCCCGAACATCCCTCTCCGGCCCGATCTCTTCAATATCCAAGATTGTGTGACAAAAGGTGCTATACTAAAACATTCATAACTTTCAGCTCGGGTGTCCGTTTCACGCCCACGAGTAGCCAAAATAGCTGGTTCGTTCGTCACTACCAAGAACAAGTTCGGCCCGAACTCTTCACTGTTCCCAGCCCGAACTTCATTTTCGGCCCGAACTTTAACCTCGGCCCGAACTTCAACCTCGACCCGAACTCCGACCTCGTCCCGAACTTCAACCTCGGCCCGAACATCATCCTCGGCCCGAACACCGAACTTCGACCCGAACACCACTTCGGCCCGAACACCACTTCGGCCCGAACATCCCACTTCGGCCTGAACACCACTTCGGCCCGAACATCCCTCTTCGGCCCGAACTCTTCAATATCCAAGATTTTGTGACAAAAGGTGCTATACTAAAACATTCATAACTTTCAGCTCGGGTGTCCGTTTCACGCCCACGAGTAACCAAAATAGTTGGTTCGTTCGTCACTGCCAAGAACAAGTTCGGCCCAACTCTTCACTGTTCCCGGCCCGAACTTCATTTTCGGCCCGAACTTCAACCTCGGCCCGAACTGCAACCTCGGCCCGAACTCCGACCTCGGCCCGAACTCCAACCTCGGCCCGAACATCATCCTCGGCCCGAACACCGAACTTCGGCCCGAACACCACTTCGGCCCGAACATCCCACTTCGGCCCGAACACCACTTCGGCCCGAACACCCCTCTTCGGCCCGAACTCTTCAATATCCAAGATTGTGTGACAAAATGTGCTATACTAAAACATTCATAACTTTCAGCTCGGGTGTCCGTTTCACGCCCACGAGTAACCAAAATAGATGGTTCTTTCGTCACTGCCAAGAACAAGTTTGGCCCGAACTCTTCACTGTTCCCGGCCCGAACTTCATTTTCGGCCCGAACTTCAACCTCGGCCAGAACTTCAACCTCGGCCTGAACTCCGACCTCGGCCCGAACTTCAACCTCGGCCCGAGCATCATCCTCGGCCCGAACACCGAACTTCGGCCCGAACACCACTTCAGCCCGAACATCCCACTCCGGCCCAAACACCACTTCGGCCCGAACATCCCTCTTCGGCCCGATCTCTTCAATATCCAAGATTGTGTGACAAAAGGTGCTATACTAAAACATTCATAACTTTCAGCTCGGGTGTCCGTTTCACGCCCACGAGTAGCCAAAATAGCTGGTTCGTTCGTCACTACCAAGAACAAGTTCGGCCCGAACTCTTCACTGTTCCCAGCCCGAACTTCATTTTCGGCCCGAACTTTAACCTCGGCCCGAACTTCAACCTCGACCCGAACTCCGACCTCGTCCCGAACTTCAACCTCGGCCCGAACATCATCCTCGGCCCGAACACCGAACTTCGACCCGAACACCACTTCGGCCCGAACACCACTTCGGCCCGAACATCCCACTTCGGCCTGAACACCACTTCGGCCCGAACATCCCTCTTCGGCCCGAACTCTTCAATATCCAAGATTTTGTGACAAAAGGTGCTATACTAAAACATTCATAACTTTCAGCTCGGGTGTCCGTTTCACGCCCACGAGTAACCAAAATAGTTGGTTCGTTCGTCACTGCCAAGAACAAGTTCGGCCCAACTCTTCACTGTTCCCGGCCCGAACTTCATTTTCGGCCTGAACTTCAACCTCGGCCCGAACTGCAACCTCGGCCCGAACTCCGACCTCGGCCCGAACTCCAACCTCGGCCCGAACATCATCCTCGGCCCGAACACCGAACTTCGGCCCGAACACCACTTCGGCCCGAACATCCCACTTCGGCCCGAACACCACTTCGGCCCGAACACCCCTCTTCGGCCCGAACTCTTCAATATCCAAGATTGTGTGACAAAATGTGCTATACTAAAACATTCATAACTTTCAGCTCGGGTGTCCGTTTCACGCCCACGAGTAACCAAAATAGATGGTTCTTTCGTCACTGCCAAGAACAAGTTTGGCCCGAACTCTTCACTGTTCCCGGCCCGAACTTCATTTTCGGCCCGAACTTCAACCTCGGCCAGAACTTCAACCTCGGCCTGAACTCCGACCTCGGCCCGAACTTCAACCTCGGCCCGAGCATCATCCTCGGCCCGAACACCGAACTTCGGCCCGAACACCACTTCAGCCCGAACATCCCACTCCGGCCCAAACACCACTTCGGCCCGAACATCCCTCTTCGGCCCGATCTCTTCAATATCCAAGATTGTGTGACAAAAGGTGCTATACTAAAACATTCATAACTTTCAGCTCGGGTGTCCGTTTCACGCCCACGAGTAACCAAAATAGCTGGTTCGTTCGTCACTTCCAAGAACAAGTTCGGCCCGAACTCTTCACTGTTCCCGGCCCGAACTTCAACCTCGGCCCGAACTCCGACCTCGGCCCGAACTTCAACCTCGGCCCGACCATCATCCTCGGCCCGAACACCGAACTTCGGACCGAACACCAATTCGGCCCGAACATCCCACTTCGGCCCGAACACCACTTCGGCCCGAACATCCCTCTTCGGCCCGAACTCTTCAATATCCAAGATTGTGTGACAAAAGGTGCTATACTAAAACATTCATAACTTTCAGCTCGGGTGACCGTTTCACGCCCACGAGTAACCAAAATAGCTTGTTCGTTCTTCACTGCCTAGAACAAGTTCGGCCCGAACTCTTCACTGTTCCCGGCCCGAACTTCATTTTCGGCCCGAACTTCAACCTCGGCCGGGACTTCAACCTTGGCCCGAACTCCGACCTCGGCCCGAACTTCAGCCTCGGCCCGAACATCATCTTCGGCCCGAACACCGAACTTCGGCCCGAACACCACTTTGGCCCGAACATCCCACTTCGGCCCGAGCACCACTTCGGCCCGAACATCCCTCTTCCGCCCGAACTCTTCAATATCCAAGATTGTGTGACAAAAGGTGCTATACTAAAAGATTCATAACTTTCAGCTCGGGTGTCCGTTTCACGCCCACGAGTAACCAAAATAGCTGGTTCATTCGTCACTGCCAAGAACAAGTTCGGCCCGAACTCTTCACTGTTCCCGGCCCGAACTTCATTTTCGGCCCGAACTTCAACCTCGGCCCGAACTCCGACCTCGGCCCGAACATCATCCTCGACCCGAACACCGAACTTCGGCCCGAACACCACGTCAGCCCGAACACCACTTCAGCCCGAACATCCCACTTCGGCCCGAACACCACTTCGGCCCGAACATCCCTCTTCGGCCCGAACTCTTCAATATCCAAGATTGTGTGACAAAAGGTGCTATACTAAAACATTCATAACTTTCAGCTCGGTTGTCCGTTTCGCGCCCACGAGTAACCAAAATAGCTGGTTCGTTCGTAACTGCCAAGAACAAGTTCGGCCCGAACTCTTCACTGTTCCCGGCCCGAACTTCATTTTCGGCCCGAACTTCAACCTCGGCCAGAATTTCAACCTCGGCCCGAACTCCGACCTCGGCCCGAACTTCAACCTCGGCCCGAACATCATCCTCGGCCCGAACACCGAACTTCGGCCCGAACACCACTTCGGCCCGAACACCACTTCGGCCCGAACATCCCACTTCGGCCCGAACACCACTTCGGCCCGAACATCCCTCTTCGACCCGAACTCTTCAATATCCAAGATTGTGTGACAAAAGGTGCTATACTAAAACATTCATAACTTTCAGCTCGGGTGTCCGTTTCACGCCCACGAGTAACCAAAATAGCTGGTTCGTTCGTCACTGCCAAGAACAAGTTCGGCCCGAACTCTTCACTGTTCCCGGCCCGAACTTCAACCTCGGCCCGAACTCCGACCTCGGCCCGAACTTCAACCTCGGCCCGAACATCATCCTCGGCCCGAACACCGAACTTCGGCCCAACACCACTTCGGCCCGAACATCCCACTTCGGCCCGAACACCACTTCGACACGAACACCACTTCGGCCCGAACATCCCTCTTCGGCCCGAACTCTTCAATATCAAAGATTGTGTGACAAAAGGTGCTATACTAAAACATTCATAACTTTCAGCTCGGGTGACCGGTTCACGCCCACGAGTAACCAAAATAGCTTGTTCGTTTTTCACTGCCTAGAACAAGTTCGGCCCGAACTCTTCACTGTTCCCGGCCCGAACTTCATTTTCGGCCCGAACTTCAACCTCGGTCCGAACTCCGACCTCGGCCCGAACACCATCCTCGGCCCGAACACCGAACTTCGGCCCGAACACCACTTCGGCCCGAACATCCCACTTCGGCCCGAACACCACTTCGGCCCGAACACCCCTCTTCGGCCCGAACTCTTCAATATCCAAGATTGTGTGACAAAATGTGCTATACTAAAACATTCATAACTTTCAGCTCGGGTGTCCGTTTCACGCCCACGAGTAACCAAAATAGATGGTTCTTTCGTCACTGCCAAGAACAAGTTTGGCCCGAACTCTTCACTGTTCCCGGCCCGAACTTCATTTTCGGCCCGAACTTCAACCTCGGCCAGAACTTCAACCTCGGCCTGAACTCCGACCTCGGCCCGAACTTCAACCTCGGCCCGAGCATCATCCTCGGCCCGAACACCGAACTTCGGCCCGAACACCACTTCAGCCCGAACATCCCACTCCGGCCCAAACACCACTTCGGCCCGAACATCCCTCTTCGGCCCGATCTCTTCAATATCCAAGATTGTGTGACAAAAGGTGCTATACTAAAACATTCATAACTTTCAGCTCGGGTGTCCGTTTCACGCCCACGAGTAACCAAAATAGCTGGTTCGTTCGTCACTTCCAAGAACAAGTTCGGCCCGAACTCTTCACTGTTCCCGGCCCGAACTTCAACCTCGGCCCGAACTCCGACCTCGGCCCGAACTTCAACCTCGGCCCGACCATCATCCTCGGCCCGAACACCGAACTTCGGACCGAACACCAATTCGGCCCGAACATCCCACTTCGGCCCGAACACCACTTCGGCCCGAACATCCCTCTTCGGCCCGAACTCTTCAATATCCAAGATTGTGTGACAAAAGGTGCTATACTAAAACATTCATAACTTTCAGCTCGGGTGACCGTTTCACGCCCACGAGTAACCAAAATAGCTTGTTCGTTCTTCACTGCCTAGAACAAGTTCGGCCCGAACTCTTCACTGTTCCCGCCCGAACTTCATTTTCGGCCCGAACTTCAACCTCGGCCGGAACTTCAACCTTGGCCCGAACTCCGACCTCGGCCCGAACTTCAGCCTCGGCCCGAACATCATCTTCGGCCCGAACACCGAACTTCGGCCCGAACACCACTTTGGCCCGAACATCCCACTTCGGCCCGAGCACCACTTCGGCCCGAACATCCCTCTTCGGCCCGAACTCTTCAATATCCAAGATTGTGTGACAAAAGGTGCTATACTAAAAGATTCATAACTTTCAGCTCGGGTGTCCGTTTCACGCCCACGAGTAACCAAAATAGCTGGTTCATTCGTCACTGCCAAGAACAAGTTCGGCCCGAACTCTTCACTGTTCCCGGCCCGAACTTCATTTTCGGCCCGAACTTCAACCTCGGCCCGAACTCCGACCTCGGCCCGAACATCATCCTCGACCCGAACACCGAACTTCGGCCCGAACACCACGTCGGCCCGAACACCACTTCAGCCCGAACATCCCACTTCGGCCCGAACACCACTTCGGCCCGAACATCCCTCTTCGGCCCGAACTCTTCAATATCCAAGATTGTGTGACAAAAGGTGCTATACTAAAACATTCATAACTTTCAGCTCGGTTGTCCGTTTCGCGCCCACGAGTAACCAAAATAGCTGGTTCGTTCGTAACTGCCAAGAACAAGTTCGGCCCGAACTCTTCACTGTTCCCGGCCCGAACTTCATTTTCGGCCCGAACTTCAACCTCGGCCAGAATTTCAACCTCGGCCCGAACTCCGACCTCGGCCCGAACTTCAACCTCGGCCCGAACATCATCCTCGGCCCGAACACCGAACTTCGGCCCGAACACCACTTCGGCCCGAACACCACTTCGGCCCGAACATCCCACTTCGGCCCGAACACCACTTCGGCCCGAACATCCCTCTTCGACCCGAACTCTTCAATATCCAAGATTGTGTGACAAAAGGTGCTATACTAAAACATTCATAACTTTCAGCTCGGGTGTCCGTTTCACGCCCACGAGTAACCAAAATAGCTGGTTCGTTCGTCACTGCCAAGAACAAGTTCGGCCCGAACTCTTCACTGTTCCCGGCCCGAACTTCAACCTCGGCCCGAACTCCGACCTCGGCCCGAACTTCAACCTCGGCCCGAACATCATCCTCGGCCCGAACACCGAACTTCGGCCCAACACCACTTCGGCCCGAACATCCCACTTCGGCCCGAACACCACTTCGACACGAACACCACTTCGGCCCGAACATCCCTCTTCGGCCCGAACTCTTCAATATCAAAGATTGTGTGACAAAAGGTGCTATACTAAAACATTCATAACTTTCAGCTCGGGTGACCGGTTCACGCCCACGAGTAACCAAAATAGCTTGTTCGTTTTTCACTGCCTAGAACAAGTTCGGCCCGAACTCTTCACTGTTCCCGGCCCGAACTTCATTTTCGGCCCGAACTTCAACCTCGGTCCGAACTCCGACCTCGGCCCGAACACCATCCTCGGCCCGAACACCGAACTTCGGCCCGAACACCACTTCGGCCCGAACACCACTTCAGCCCGAACATCCCACTTCGGCCCGAACACCACTTCGGCCCGAACATCCCTCTTCGGCCCGAACTCTTCAATATCCAAGATTGTGTGACAAAAGGTGCTATACTAAAACATTCATAACTTTCAGCTCGGGTGTCCGTTTCGCGCCCACGAGTAACCAAAATAGCTGGTTAGTTCGTAACTGCCAAGAACAAGTTCGGCCCGAACTCTTCACTGTTCCCGACCCGAACTTCATTTTCGGCCCGAACTTCAACCTCGGCCAGAACTTCAACCTCGGCCCGAACTCCGACCTCGGCCCGAACTTCAACCTCGGCCCGAACATCATCCTCGGCCCGAACACCGAACTTCGGCCTGAACACCACTTCGGCCCGAACATCCCACTTCGGCCCGAACACCACTTCGGCCCGAACATCCCACTTCGGCCCGAACACCACTTCGGCCCGAACATCCCTCTTCAGCCCGAACTCTTCAATATCCAAGATTGTGTGACAAAAGGTGCTATACTAAAACATTCATAACTTTCAGCTCGGGTGACCGTTTCACGCCCACGAGTAACCAAAATAGCTTGTTCGTTCTTCACTACCTAGAACAAGTTCGGCCCGAACTCTTCACTGTTCCCGGCCCGAACTTCATTTTCGGCCCGAACTTCAACCTCGGCCCGAACTTCAACCTTGGCCCGAACTCCGACCTCGGCCCGAACTTCAGCCTCGGCCCGAACATCATCTTCGGCCCGAACACCGAACTTCAGCCCGAACACCACTTCGGCCCGAACATCCCACTTCGGCCCGAGCACCACTTCGGCCCGAACATCCCTCTTCGGCCCGAACTCTTCAATATCCAAGATTGTGTGACAAAAGGTGTTATACTAAAACATTCATAACTTTCAGCTCGGGTGTCCGTTTCACGCCCACGAGTAACCAAAATAGCTGGTTCATTCGTCACTGCCAAGAACAAGTTCGGCCCGAACTCTTCACTGTTCCCGGCCCGAACTTCATTTTCGGCCCGAACTTCAACCTCGGCCCGAACTCCGACCTCGGCCCGAACATCATCCTCGGCCCGAACACCGAACTTCGGCCCGAACACCACTTCGGCCCGAACACCACTTCAGCCCGAACATCCCACTTCGGCCCGAACACCACTTCGGCCCGAACATCCCTCTTCGGCCCGAACTCTTCAATATCCAAGATTGTGTGACAAAAGGTGCTATACTAAAACATTCATAACTTTCAGCTCGGGTGTCCGTTTCGCGCCCACGAGTAACCAAAATAGCTGGTTCGTTCGTAACTGCCAAGAACAAGTTCGGCCCGAACTCTTCACTGTTCCCGGCCCGAACTTCATTTTCGGCCCGATCTTCAACCTCGGCCAGAACTTCAACCTCGGCCCGAACTCCGACCTCGGCCCGAACTTCAACCTCGGCCCGAACATCATCCTCGGCCCGAACACCGAACTTCGGCCCAAACACCACTTCGGCCCGAACACCACTTCGGCCCGAACATCCCACTTCGGCCCGAACACCACTTCGGCCCGAACATCCCTGTTCGACCCGAACTCTTCAATATCCAAGATTGTGTGACAAAAGGTGCTATACTAAAACATTCATAACTTTCAGCTCGGGTGTCCGTTTCACGCCCACGAGTAACCAAAATAGCTGGTTCGTTCGTCACTGCCAAGAACAAGTTCGGCCCGAACTCTTCACTGTTCCCGGCCCGAACTTCAACCTCGGCCCGAACTCCGACCTCGGCCCGAACTTCAACCTCGGCCCGAACATCATCCTCGGCCCGAACACCGAACTTCGGCCCAACACCACTTCGGCCCGAACATCCCACTTCGGCCCGAACACCACTTCGACACGAACACCACTTCGGCCCGAACATCCCTCTTCGGCACGAACTCTTCATTATCCAAGATTGTGTGACAAAATGTGCTATACTAAAACATTCATAACTTTCAGCTCGGGTGTCCGTTTCACGCCCACGAGTAACCAAAATAGCTGGTTCGTTCGTCACTGCCAAGAACAAGTTCGGCCCGAACTCTTCACTGTTCCCAGCCCGAACTTCATTTTCGGCCCGAACTTCAACCTCGACCAGAACTTCAACCTCGGACCGAACACCGACCTCGACCCGAACTTCAACCTCGGCCCGAACATCATCCTCGGCCCGAACATCATCCTCGGCCCGAACTCCGAACTTCGGCCCGAACACCTGTAACACCCTAAAATTTACAAGATTTTTAAAATTTTTAAATTCAAAATTATAATAAAAAGGGTCCCATAAATAATCCCCCAAAAAAATTATTTAATATAAAATGTATTTAATGCGGAAATGTCTTAAATAAAATTCAGAGTTTTGAAATAATAAAAACGTTTCATATCAGCACTAAGAAGTAATACAGCAGTCAAGCGTCCACCTTCTCCTTTCATTTGCTAGTACCTGAAAAATGGGAGGGAGTTTTTTGGGTCAGCGGGGAAGCTGAGTGAATAAACTCAAAATGCAAACAACTACAACATACAATACATGAGGGCACACAGGTGAACTCCTAATCATTTACCACTAAGTTAATTTCTCAGTTTTTGTATCTTTTAAATTTATATAGCGCGCTTGTGTAACTCGAGTCGAGAGATCAACCTCGCCTCTCCTTACACTAAAATGCCACAAGGGCCCACACAGAATTTGCCACAAGGGCCCACACAGAATTTGCCACAAGGGCCCACACAGAATTTGGCACTCAGACCACCACACAGAATTTCCACTGAGATTTATTAATTATTTTTATGTTTTCAACTCCTAACATAAACCACACAGATAGCCCTATCACTTAGTAGCACAAAATGACTTGGTACCGGCTCAGATACTCGGCACGTCCGTCTCAGATCAGTAGTATGCAAAAACAGTCACTCAGATAACAGATCAACACACAGAAAGTACAACAGATCAAAACAGTTAACCATATGAGTCATGCACGTATCGTTATAACTGAATACATGGTGAGAATACTCACCTCGAGAAATGTAAGCTCCAACAGGTTCACGGGAAATCAAAGGTGCAGAAAGTTATCTCCTAGAAGGACCTAAAACATAAATCGAAATCTCGGATTAAAAACCCATCTCTTAACTCTATTTCAGAAAACTGGCAGCACCCGTCGGTCTCACGGAAACTGCCATAATTCCTAAACTGTGCAGTAGATTAATCCCAAATTTTTACCATGAAAAGTAGACAACCAGAACTACATATCTCTGTGAGACGGTCACTGGCCAAAACAGATTCTAAGGGTCTCAAAACGGTGTTGCAAGTCAGACATATCGTACAGGTCATATTCCTAACAGCAGCATGTTAAAGTAGTTATAACTTCTAAACCGTAATTCGGATTGACGTGAGGGTTGCGGCATTGAAAAGCTAACTCAAAAATCAAGGTCCCAGCACGGACCAAAAACCCTAAAGACCATTTAAGCACATCAAAAATCCCTTAGAACAGGAGGGCAGATTCTGCCAAAATGTTAATCTTATAAAAACTTGTTTTAACAACCCGACTTGTCACCGAACAAAAACCCGATACCAAGTTTTCACCTGTTATCTCTAGAATTCAGATTAGACTAATTATGCTTAATTTCCCAAAGAACAAACCGATAAAAATAAGAAAAACTTCCCGACTAGGAAACCAAGAACCCTACGGGTTCGGTTTCCCTTCGGTTAAAGATTCCCGTTTAAAAATGAATGAGGCAATAACCCACCCCAACCCATCTAAGGCTCGGTGTTGAATCATTACAGAAACGCAGCCCTATTAAACTTCTATACGAATAGATTAGGGTTAGAGAACTACCGAACTATAAACCCTACCGAACGGAATTGCGATAGCTAACTTCTTGATGGTCGTCTCTGGCTCGAACACCCGCAACTCGCTGCTTAATAGACAAATTAAACCCTCGACACAAAAACACGATTGGTCAGAAACATAACCTCTAATGGAATAGAAATAATGGAAATCGGGAATAATAAAACAGAATGCAAAAATAAAAGGGTTATGGCACTACCGATTGGCTTGAAGAATGCCACGAACAGTTACTAGCTTCACGAGTCTGTTCTGCGTCGATCGACACTTGTTTCTTGCTGATTTCGAATGGAACATGGGAACAAGAAGTGAAGGACCAAAATACAGCCTTACAACCGGTTAGCTGCTTGCTGCATTCAAACGAACAACCCTCTCCACACCAGCTTCGTGATCGGGCAGAAGAAAGAACACAAAGAAACTCCACCGTAGCTGCTTGCTTGAATGTTGGAAGAAAAACACGATAATGAGGATGCTCATGAGCTGCTGATCGAAATTAATTAGAGAAAGGGAGGATGTCGGCACCTTTAGGGTAGGGAAATAATGTAGAGATTAAGGAAATTAAAAATCTTCAGGCCTGCCTCACTTTGGCCTGTTAACTATAAGCAATCGGGCCCTCCTTGCTCTTATTAACCCAACGGAATTAAGGACCAGTGAAAAGAAGTTCACAGTTTCTTTTAAACGGACGCAAGCATACATAGCCCCATGCCCTACTGTTTGGCTGAAAAAAAATAGTGCTCGATGGGCTCACACACACACCCGCCCACACAAGGGCTCGAGAATTGGTAGCATAATTAACCACTTGTCACGATAATAAAATATTATTCAAAATTATTAGATCTCAAGGCGTCACACCATGTAATACAATGAGTTCGGGTAATTTGTGCTTCTATTAGCGATTAATAAATCTTATAATTTATTTACACACAAAAATTGCAAAGTCACCTTGTAGACCATAAGAACGTGATTTAAATTTAATTTAATCTATTATTTAATTAATTAAAATTTCAGGGCGTTACAACTCAACTCCACTTAAAATAGACTTCATCCCCGAAGTCATGGCTCAGAAGAAGCTCAGGGTAGCAGTCTCGCATCTCAGACTCAAGCTCGTCAACATCCGACATCCGCGATAGAAGAGAAAAAAAAAATGATACGATTACGAATAAAAGGAACTCGTCAGGGTGACCTACGACATGCATACTCAAATGGAAAAGAAGAATAAAAACGATGAAATTATGAATAGAAAGAAGCTCTTCATGGTGAATTTACTCGATCGGAAATGAACTCCAGATCACGTAAGTGCTCATACAATTATTCGCCTCTAGTGGCGCAAAATTATAAGGCTAAAAGAAATAAGATCAGAATGCTCTCTATGGATCTCAGTATGACGATGAAAAAGGATGTCGAATATAAGCACAAGATAATCACGATGCTCGGCTGAAGGCGTCTTCTTGCTCTCATAATCGAACAAAGTTGCTGCACTCAACGTTTAACGTCGCGTTGAATCACCGATTCAACTCCACTTGGAAATTTACTATTGATTTGTTGATGATACCAGATGCTCAGCGTAGTACTAGGTCATTCAATCCATACTCACTACCACAAACGGCTCTCTCATGGCGATAACAATAAGTTTTTATGGGAAATTTCTTCTCGTACAACTCTATTAATTTGTAACTATACATTTTAGCAACATAAAAAAAATCTCATTGTTGACAATTCTCTGTCAGAATGGCTCAGAAAGGTTCTCTACACTAAGGGACATCGTTTTGCTAAAGCATAAGAAATGAATGTGTGGGTCGCCCCACTGTCAAATAACACAAAAGCAGGCACATTGTTCACAAGGAATGCACCTATCACATAGATAATTCACACAGAATTCAAAATCACCCAGTAGTACTCATGTAATTCACCCAGGAATGCAGGATGATACACGAAGAATCATAAGCACACAATAAGCAACTCAAGTATTTACCCAGAAATATCACTCACGAATGTAGTTCAGAACTATACCCAGAATTGTAACTTAGAAGGTAGCAATATCTATCATCAACGGCGTTACCTACTACACATAATCTCATATGTAATCATGTAAAGGCATAATTACACACATCCGATTCATCTCCCATATACTCGTTGATATATATATATATATATATATATATATATATATATATATATATATATATATATATATATATATATATATATATTAGGTCACCTCCGATTAATAACTAAGATATACATACCAATAATTAGAACGAATTATTTCTATATAAAATATATCTCCCTAAATTACTCATTTGCGTATACTCCAACTACACTCGATTAAAATTTCCATAATTCAACTTTTAACTTATCTCAATCTATACTAATAACTTATTTCAAACCTCGATTAATGATTTCCCACAAGTCAACTTATAACTTTTTATTTATATTATTTGAACCACATATTTACTCATTAAACTCATATTACCCACTTTTTACCTAAAAAAAATCAATTAAATTTTATACACTATTTGACTGATTTCTTATTATTCGATTTACGAATTAATCCATTAGTTCTCATTTACTCAATACACAATTACCTTTTATTCTCAATTTAAAGATTTTCTCATTGTTCATTATTTTAATACTTTCTCGCCTTTTAGAAATTTCTCCTTAGTTCAATATAAACTTCAACTTATTTAATAATTGCTCATAATTAAATTTTTTTTTTTATCATAAAATTTTATAACACTTCAAAATTTTAAAAATTAAATAAATTAATAAATAAAATATTATTCGATAACTCTAAATAAAATATATTACTCACAAAATATAATTTTCTCATAAAAACTTTATAGCACCTTCAAATTTTAAATAAAACTTCCCGACAATTTAAAACTTTTTCTCTTTTAACTTGTTTTATTGACCTGTTCATTTAACTCGATATATAAACTTCTTATAACTTAAAAATTTACTCAATAATCAATCTACATGAAATTTTCTCATTTGAGCTCGTTTTAATAATTCATTATCAACTCCAATTAACAACCTCATTTTAATTCATTTCCTCATATCCGACACATTATAAATTCTCATTACTTTATAATTTCTCATTATCTCATTAGCTATATAGTTATAATATTTGTAACATCTCATTTGCTCATTTACACTCAGCCCAATTAATCTCGGTTATCAATTTTATAAACTCTATAATTACCCCGTGAAATGACTTTAAATAATCTTAATTACTCAGTTCGATAATTACTCTTATAAACTCCCCGATCAATTATATTATCTAGATTTCACACTTTAACTTCCTTACCCAGAAAAATCTCTATGCATAAGCATCATGGTCATAATATTTATAAATAGTAGTCAATGATAACTAATTCTTGGAAATTTTCCTTTTTACCCCTACTCAACTCCACTTGGAGAAAAACTCGTCCTCGAGTTTGGAACTAGTATTGTCTACCAAAATAAACAAGCAAGTATGTAGTCACACAAACAATTAAGATACACATACTAATTTCACAATAACAGGCATTGGTCCATCGTTCCCTTCAAAATCTCTCCCTAACCTACCAAAAGTCCGGTGTGTACGGTAATAGGGGCCCTCTATTACTTTCGACACCTACCTTTGTTTGGTCACGGGTCAATCCCAAAGTTCACAACTTCCCACACATAAATTCACCAGCAAATCACACTCAGAGAAAAAAATTAATAATAATAATATATTTTCCATATCTAAAAGAGAATACAAATTCGCACTCAGTTGTATGTACTCAAAGTCTTATAAACATTACTCAGAAATGCACTCAGCAAAAGGCACTCAGCAAAAAGGCACTCAGCCAAAATATTTTATTATGTTTTCAACACTTAAACTCAGAACATAATATAGCTCGTAAACTCTTTTAATTCGTTTAAAATAGATCACCACCGAATTAATGATGATAGTTTCCCCTTTAGTTCACTTTTAATAAATACCATTTAAGATAAACTTGAATAACTTATCTTTAATTCAGCTCGGAAATTCTCGATGAATTAATATAACAAACTTATATAGTTTATTCAATATCTTTGCGTTAATTTAATAATTCTTCATTGAACTCATTAATCACATAAAGAAAAATTGAAGGATTTTCATACTCAGCTTTTTAAATTACATACTTTAAAGGTTTTCTTATTTGATCTCAATTTAATAAATCTTAGTTTATTGTTTCCCAGCATAATTTTCCTCAGATACTCGTGTTTCATCTCTTTATAAAAACATTTTCCTTTTTAATTGACCCAAGATTTTATAACACCCGAAATTCTAAAAATTTCACAAATTATAAATTTGATGAATAACTGAAAAACATTTCACTAAATAAAATCTCAAATGATAATTTAACATTTAAAAACATGATTAAACCAACTGAAGTTTTAACACAACAAATAAAATGTTCACGGTATTTTCACTTTACTCCACTTGATAAACCATCATAAAAATATTCTTTAAATTAGTTGATAATATAAATATATTTTATTTCCTCGTTTCACAGTTTACTCATTTCAATAACTCTTTTTATTAAGTGCTTTCCCAAAATGTAAGATTTTAATATTTTCTCAATGTGACAAATTCATTATTCTTCATTTCTTATTTACCCATAACATGTTCTCATAAAATAATTTATGGGATTTTATATCCTCAATTTATATCCATTTATTACACTTTTGGTTAAATTGTCTCAGAATTTATGAAATCTCACTTCAACTCTATAAGGTGTTTCTCTAAATTGAAACTTTTATTACTTTCCCATTGAAATTTATAATTTCACATTTCTTCATTGTATGCTTTTGTATATATAAATATTTAGAACTCTAATAAATTAAAACCAAAACTATGCTCAAATTAAGCTCTAAATAGTACTCATAATTATAGAATCTTGTATTAGTATATTTATATACATATATTTTATCCATACAATTCACAGGTAATTCTCTCAGGGAATAAGCTGAAAATTTTCAGAATACGCTACTCGTCTACACTAAGAATATAGCAAAATCTCAAATAATTACCGACAGGGAAGCGAGAGGTCGACATGACATGCTGTACGTTTGATGTGAAACTTCTCTTAGAAACTATTTTACTCTTTTCAAAAAAAAATATTTCAACTTGAGTTTGAATTCGCCCCTTGCGAACCCAAATCCCTCAAGTCAGTGCTCTGATATCAACTTGTAACACCCTAAAATTTACAAGATTTTTAAAATTTTTAAATTCAAAATTATAATAAAAAAGGTCCCATAAATAATCCCCCAAAATAATTATTTAATATAAAATGTATTTAATGCGGAAATGTCTTAAATAAAATTCAGAGTTTTGAAATAATAAAAACGTTTCATATCAGCACTAAGAAGTAATACAGCAGTCAACCGTCCACCTTCTCCTTTCTTTTGCTAGTACCTGAAAAATGGGAGGGAGTTTTTTGGATCAGCGGGGAAGCTGAGTGAATAAACTCAAAATGCAAACAACTACAACATACAATACATGAGGGCACACAGGTGAACTCCTAATCATTTACCACTAAGTTAATTTCTCAGTTTTTGTATCTTTTAAATTTATATAGCGCGCTTGTGTAACTCGAGTCGAGAGATCAACCTCGCCTCTCCTTACACTAAAATGCTACAAGGGCCCACACAGAATTTGCCACAAGGGCCCACACAGAATTTGGCACTCAGACCACCACACAGAATTTCCACTGAGATTTATTAATTATTTTTATGTTTTCAACTCCTAACATAAACCACACAGATAGCCCTATCACTTAGTAGCACAAAATGACTTGGTACCGGTTCAGATACTCGGCACGTCCGTCTCAGATCAGTAGTATGCAAAAACAGTCACTCAGATAACAGATCAACACACAGAAAGTACAACAGATCAAAACAGTTAACCATATGAGTCATGCACGTATCGTTATAACTGGAATACACGGTGAGAATACTCACCTCGAGAAACGTAAGCTCCAACAGGTTCACGGGAAATCAAAGGTGCAGCAAGTTATCTCCTAGAAGGACCTAAAACATAAATCGAAATCTCGGATTAAAAACCCATCTCTTAACTCTATTTTAGAAAACTGGCAGCACCCGTCGGTCTCACGGAAACTGCCATAATTCCTAAACTGTGCAGTATATTAATCCCAAATTTTTACCATGAAAAGTAGACAACCAGAACTACATATCTCTGTGAGATGGTCACTGGCCAAAACAGATTCTAAGGGTGTCAAAACAGTGTTGCAAGTCAGACATATCGTACAGGTCATATTCCTAACAGCATCATGTTAAAGTAGTTATAACTTCTAAACCGTAATTCGGATTGACGTGAGGGTTGCGGCATTGAAAAGCTAACTCAAAAATCAAGGTCCCAGCACGGACCAAAAACCCTAAAGACCATTTAAGCACATCAAAAATCCCTTAGAACAGGAGGGCAGATTCTGCCAAAATGTTAATCTTATAAAAACTTGTTTTAACAACCCGACTTGTCACCGAACAAAAACCCGACACCAAGTTTTCACCCGTTATCTCTAGAATTCAGATTAAACTAATTATGCTTAATTTCCCAAAGAACAAACCGATAAAAATAAGAAAAACTTCCCGACTAGGAAACCAAGAACCCTACGGGTTCGGTTTCCCTTCGGTTAAAGATTCCCGTTTAAAAACGAATGAGGCAATAACCCACCCCAACCCATCTAAGGCTCGGTGTTGAATCATTACAGAAACGCAGCCCTATTAAACTTCTATACGAATAGATTAGGGTTAGAGAACTACCGAACTATAAACCCTACCGAACGGAATTGCGATAGCTAACTTCTTGATGGTCGTCTCTGGCTCGAACACCCGCAACTCGCTGCTTAACAGACAAATTAAATCCTCTACACAAAAACACGATTGGTCAGAAACATAACCTCTAATGGAATAGAAATAATGGAAATCGGGAATAATAAAACAGAATGCAAAAATAAAAGGGTTATGGCACTACCGATTGGCTTGAAGAATGCCACGAACAGTTACTAGCTTCACTAGTCTGTTCTGCGTCGATCGACACTTGTTTCTTGCTGATTTCGAATGGAACATGGGAACAAGAAGTGAAGGACCAAAATACAGCCTTACAACCGGTTAGCTGCTTGCTGCATTCAAACGAACAACCCTCTCCACACCAGCTTCGTGATCGGGCAGAAGAAGGAACACAAAGAAACTCCACTGTAGCTGCTTGCTTGAATGTTGGAAGAAAAACACGATAATGAGGATGCTCATGAGCTGTTGATCGAAATTAATTAGAGAAAGGGAGGATGTCGGCACCTTAAGGGTAGGGAAATAACGTAGAGATTAAGGAAATTAAAAATCTTCAGGCCTGCCTCACTTTAGCCTGTTAACTATAAGCAATCGGGCCCTCCTTGCTCTTATTAACCCAACGGAATTAAGGAACAGTGAAAAGAAGTTCACAGTTTCTTTTAAACGGACGCAAGCATACATAGCCCCATGCCCTACTATTTGGCTGAAAAAAAATAGTGCTCGATGGGCTCGCACACACACCCGCCCACACAAGGGCTCGAGAATTGGTCGCATAATTAACCACTTGTCACGATAATAAAATATTATTCAAAATTATTAGATCTCAAGACGTCACACCATTTAATACAATGAGTTCGGGTAATTTGTGCTTCTATTAGCGATTAATAAATCTTATAATTTATTTACACACAAAAATTGCAAAGTCACCTTGTAGACCATAAGAACGTGATTTAAATTTAATTTAATCTATTATTTAATTAATTAAACTTTCAGGGCGTTACAACACCACTTCGGCACGAACACCACTTCGGCCCGAACATCCCTCTTCGGCCTGAACTCTTCAATATCCAAGATTGTGTGACAAAAGGTGCTATACTAAAACATTCATAACTTTCAGCTCAAGTGTCCGTTTCACGCCCACGAGTAACCAAAATAGCTGGTTCGTTCGTCACTGCCAAGAACAAGTTCGGCCCGAACTCTTCACTGTTCCCGTTCCGAACTTCAACCTAGGCCCGAACTCCGACCTCGGCCTGAACTTCAACCTCGGCCCTAACATCATCCTCGGCCCGAACACCGAACTTAGGCCCGAACACCACTTCGGCCCAAACATCCCACTTCGGCCCGAAAACCACTTCGGCCCGAACATCCCTCTTCGGCCCGAACTCTTCAATATCCAAGATTGTGTGACAAAAGGTGCTATACTAAAACATTCATAACTTTCAGCTCGGGTGTCCGTTTCACGCCCACGAGTAACCAAAATAGCTGGTTCGTTCGTCACTGCTAAGAACAAGTTCGGCCCGAACTCTTCACTGTTCCCGCCCGAACTTCAACCTCGGCCCGAACTCCGACCTCGGCCCGAACTTCAACCTCGGCCCGAACTTCGACCTCGACCCGAACTTCAACCTCGGCCTGAACATCATCCTCGGCCCGAACACCGAACTTCGGCCCAAACACCACTTCGGCCCGAACACCACTTCGGCCCGAACATCCCACTTCGGCCCGAACACCACTTCGGCACGAACACCACTTCGGCCCGAACATCCCTCTTCGGCCCGAACTCTTCATTATCCAAGATTGTGTGACAAAATGTGCTATACTAAAACATTCATAACTTTCAGCTCGGGTGTCCGTTTCACGCCCACGAGTAACCAAAATAGCTGGTTCGTTCGTCACTGCCAAAAACAAGTTCGGCCCGAACTCTTCACTATTCCCGGCCCGAACTTCATTTTCGGCCTGAACTTCAACCTCGGCCAGAACTTCAACCTCGGCCCGAACACCGACCTCGACCCGAACTTCAACCTCGGCCCGAACATCATCCTCGGCCCGAACATCATCCTCGGCCAGAACACCGAACTTCGGCCCGAACACCACTTCGGCCCGAACACCACTTCGGCCCGAACATCCCACTTCGGCCCGAACATCCCTCTTCGGCCCGAAATCTTCAATATCCAAGATTGTGTGACAAAAGGTGCTATACTAAAACATTCATAACTTTCAGCTCAGGTGTCCGTTTCACGCCCACGAGTAACCAAAATAGCTGGTTCGTTCGTCACTGCCAAGAACAAGTTCGGCCCGAACTCTTCACTGTTCCCGGTCCGAACTTCAACCTCGGCCCGAACTCCGACCTCGGCCCGAACTTCAACCTCGGCCCGAACATCATCCTCGGCCCGAACACCGAACTTCGGCCCGAACTCCACTTCGGCCCGAACAACCTACTTCGGCCCGAACACCACTTCGGCCCGAACATCCCTCTTCGGCCCGAACTCTTCAATATCCAAGATTGTGTGACAAAAGGTGCTATACTAAAACATTCATAACTTTCAGCTCGGGTGACCGTTTCACGCCCACGAGTAACCAAAATAGCTTGTTCGTTCTTCACTGCCAAGAACAAGTTCGGCCCGAACTCTTCACTGTTCCCGGCCCGAACTTCATTTTCGGCCCGAACTTCAACCTCGGCCCGAACTTCAACCTCGACCCAAACTCCGACCTCGGCCCGAACTTCAACCTCGGCCCGAACATCATCCTCGGCCCGAACACCGAACTTCGGCCCGAACACCACTTCGGCCCGAACATCCCACTTCGGCCCGAACATCCCTCTTCAGCCCGAACTCTTCAATATCCAAGATTGTGTGACAAAAGGTGTTATACTAAAACATTCATAACTTTCAGCTCGGGTGTCCGTTTCACGCCCACGAGTAACCAAAATAGCTGGTTCGTTCGTCACTGCCAAGAACAAGTTCGGCCCGAACTCTTCACTGTTCCCGGGCCGAACTTCATTTTCGGCCCGAACTTCAACCTCGGCCCGAACTCCGACCTCGGCCCGAACTTCAACCTCGGCCCTAACATCATCCTCGGCCCGAACACCGAACTTCGGCCTGAACACCACTTCGGCCCGAACACCACTTCGGCCCGAACATCCCATTTCGGCCCGAACACCACTTCGGCCCGAACATCCCTATTCGGCCCGAACTCTTCAATATCCAAGATTGTGTGACAAAAGATGCTATACTAAAACATTCATAACTTTCAGCTCGGGTGTCCGTTTCGCGCCCACGAGTAACCAAAATAGCTGGTTCGTTCGTCACTGCCAAGAACAAGTTTGGCCCGAATTCTTCACTGTTCCCGGCCCGAACTTCATTTTCGGCCCGAACTTCAACCTCGGCCAGAACTTCAACCTCGGCCCGAACTCCGACCTCGACCCGAACTTCAACCTCGGCCCGAACATCATCCTCGGCCCGAACACCATCCTCGGCCCGAACACCGAACTTCGGCCCGAACACCACTTCGGCCCGAACACCACTTCGGCCCGAACATCCCACTTCGGCCCGAACATCCCACTTCGGCCCGAACATCCCTCTTCGACCCGAACTCTTCAATATCCAAGATTGTGTGACAAAAGGTGCTATACTAAAACATTCATAACTTTCAGCTCAAGTGTTCGTTTCACGCCCACGAGTAACCAAAATAGCTGGTTCGTTCGTCACTGCCAAGAACAAGTTCGGCCCGAACTCTTCACTGTTCCCGGCCCGAACTTCAACCTCGGCCCGAACTCCGACCTCGGCCCGAACTTCAACCTCGGCCCGAACATCATCCTCGGCCCGAACACCGAACTTCGGCCCGAACACCACTTCGGCCCGAACACCACTTCGGCCCGAACATCCCACTTCGGCCCGAACACCACTTCGGCCCGAACATCCCTCTTCGGCCCGAACTCTTCAATATCCAAGATTGTGTGACAAAAGGTGCTATACTAAAACATTCATAACTTTCAGCTCGGGTGTCCGTTTCACGCCCACGAGTAACCAAAATAGCTGGTTCGTTCGTCACTGCCAAGAACAAGTTCGGCCCGAACTCTTCACTGTTCCCGGCCCGAACTTCATTTTCGGCCCGAACTTCAACCTCGGCCCGAACTTCAACCTCGGCCCGAACTCCGACCTCGGCCCGAACTTCAACCTCGGCCCGAACATCATCTTCGGCCCGAACACCGAACTTCGGCCCGAACACCACTTCGGCCCGAACTTCCCACTTCGGCCCGAGCACCACTTCGGCCCGAACATCCCTCTTCGGCCCGAACTCTTCAATATCCAAGATTGTGTGACAAAAGGTGCTATACTAAAACATTCATAACTTTCAGCTCGGGTGTCCGTTTCACGCCCACGAGTAACCAAAATAGCTGGTTCGTTCGTCACTGCCAAGAACAAGTTCGGCCCGAACTCTTCACTGTTCCTGGCCCGAACTTCATTTTCGGCCCGAACTTCAACCTCGGCCGGAACTTCAACCTTGGCCCGAACTCCGACCTCGGCCCGAACTTCAGCCTCGGCCCGAACATCATCTTCGGCCCGAACACCGAACTTCGGCCCGAACACCACTTCGGCCCGAACATCCCACTTCGGCCCGAGCACCACTTCGGCCCGAACATCCCTCTTCGGCCCGAACTCTTCAATATCCAAGATTGTGTGACAAAAGGTGCTATACTAAAACATTCATAACTTTCAGCTCGGGTGTCCGTTTCACGCCCACGAGTAACCAAAATAGCTGGTTCGTTCGTCACTGCCAAGAACAAGTTCGGCCCGAACTCTTCACTGTTCCCGGTCCGAACTTCATTTTCGGCCCGAACTTCAACCTCGGCCGGAACTTCAACCTTGGCCCGAACTCCGACCTCGGCCCGAACTTCAGCCTCGGCCCGAACATCATCTTCGGCCCGAACACCGAACTTTGGCCCGAACACCACTTCGGCCCGAACATCCCACTTCGGCCCGAGCACCACTTCGGCCCGAACATCCCTCTTCGGCCCGAACTCTTCAATATCCAAGATTGTGTGACAAAAGGTGCTATACTAAAACATTCATAACTTTCAGCTCGGGTGTCCGTTTCACGCCCACGAGTAACCAAAATAGCTGGTTCATTCGTCACTGCCAAGAACAAGTTCAGCCCGAACTCTTCACTGTTCCCGGCCCGAACTTCATTTTCGGCCCGAACTTCAACCTCGGCCCGAACTCCGACCTCGGCCCGAACATCATCCTCGACCCGAACGCCGAACTTCGGCCCGAGCACCACTTCGGCCCGAACACCACTTCAGCCCGAACATCCCACTTCGGCCCGATCACCACTTCGGCCCGAACATCCCTCTTCGGCCCGAACTCTTCAATATCCAAGATTGTGTGACAAAAGGTGCTATACTAAAACATTCATAACTTTCAGCTCGGTTGTCCGTTTCGCGCCCACGAGTAACCAAAATAGCTGGTTCGTTCGTAACTGCCAAGAACAAGTTCGGCCCGAACTCTTCACTGTTCCCGGCCCGAACTTCATTTTCGGCCCGAACTTCAACCTCGGCCAGAATTTCAACCTCGGCCCGAACTCCGACCTCGGCCCGAACTTCAACCTCGGCCCGAACATCATCCTCGGCCCGAACACCGAACTTCGGCCCGAACACCACTTCGGCCCGAACACCACTTCGGCCCGAACATCCCACTTCGGCCCGAACACCACTTCGGCCCGAACATCCCTCTTCGACCCGAACTCTTCAATATCCAAGATTGTGTGACAAAAGGTGCTATACTAAAACATTCATAACTTTCAGCTCGGGTGTCCGTTTCACGCCCACGAGTAACCAAAATAGCTGGTTCGTTCGTCACTGCCAAGAACAAGTTCGGCCCGAACTCTTCACTGTTCCCGGCCCGAACTTCAACCTCGGCCCGAACTCCGACCTCGGCCCGAACTTCAACCTCGGCCCGAACATCATCCTCGGCCCGAACACCGAACTTCGGCCCAACACCACTTCGGCCCGAACATCCCACTTCGGCCCGAACACCACTTCGACACGAACACCACTTCGGCCCGAACATCCCTCTTCGGCCCGAACTCTTCAATATCCAAGATTGTGTGACAAAAGGTGCTATACTAAAACATTCATAACTTTCAGCTCGGGTGACCGTTTCACGCCCACGAGTAACCAAAATAGCTTGTTCGTTCTTCACTGCCTAGAACAAGTTCGGCCCGAACTCTTCACTGTTCCCGGCCCGAACTTCATTTTCGGCCCGAACTTCAACCTCGGCCCGAACTCCGACCTCGGCCCGAACATCATCCTCGGCCCGAACACCGAACTTCGGCCCGAACTCCACTTCGGCCCGAACACCACTTCAGCCCGAACATCCCACTTCGGCCCGAACACCACTTCGGCCCGAACATCCCTCTTCGGCCCGAACTCTTCAATATCCAAGATTGTGTGACAAAAGGTGCTATACTAAAACATTCATAACTTTCAGCCCAGGTGTCCGTTTCGCGCCCACGAGTAACCAAAATAGCTGGTTCGTTCGTAACTGCCAAGAACAAGTTCGGCCCGAACTCTTCACTGTTCCCGGCCCGAACTTCATTTTCGGCCCGAACTTCAACCTCGGCCAGAATTTCAACCTCGGCCCGAACTTCAACCTCGGCCCGAACATCATCCTCGGCCCGAACACCGAACTTCGGCCCGAACACCACTTCGGCCCGAACACCACTTCGGCCCGAACATCCCACTTCAGCCCAAACACCACTTCGGCCCGAACATCCCTCTTCGACCCGAACTCTTCAATATCCAAGATTGTGTGACAAAAGGTGCTATACTAAAACATTCATAACTTTCAGCTCGGGTGTCCGTTTCACGCCCACGAGTAACCAAAATAGCTGGTTCGTTCGTCACTGCCAAGAACAAGTTCGGCCCGAACTCTTCACTGTTCCCGGCCCGAACTTCAACCTCGGCCCGAACTCCGACCTCGGCCCGAACTTCAACCTCGGCCCGAACATCATCCTCGGCCCGAACACCGAACTTCGGCCCAACACCACTTCGGCCCGAACACCACTTCGACACGAACACCACTTCGGCCCGAACATCCCTCTTCGGCCCGAACTCTTCAATATCTAAGATTGTGTGAGAAAAGGTGCTATACTAAAACATTCATAACTTTCAGCTCGGGTGACCGTTTCACGCCCACGAGTAACCAAAATAGCTTGTTCGTTCTTCACTGCCTAGAACAAGTTCGGCCCGAACTCTTTACTGTTCCCGGCCCGAACTTCATTTTCGGCCCGAACTTCAACCTCGGCCCGAACTCCGACCTCGGCCCGAACATCATCCTCGGCCCGAACACCGAACTTCGGCCCGAACTCCACTTCGGCCCGAACACCACTTCAGCCCGAACATCCCACTTCGGCCCGAACACCACTTCGGCCCGAACATCCCTCTTCGGCCCGAACTCTTCAATATCCAAGATTGGGTGACAAAAGGTGCTATACTAAAACATTCATAACTTTCAGCTCGGGTGTCCGTTTCGCGCCCACGAGTAACCAAAATAGCTGGTTCGTTCGTAACTGCCAAGAACAAGTTCGGCCCGAACTCTTCACTGTTCCCGGCCCGAACTTCATTTTCGTCCCGAACTTCAACCTCGGCCAGAACTTCAACCTCGGCCCGAACTCCGACCTCGGCCCGAACTTCAACCTCGGCCCGAACATCATCCTCGGCCCGAACACCGAACTTCGGCCCGAACACCACTTCGGCCCGAACACCACTTCGGCCCGAACATCCCACTTCGGCCCGAACACCACTTCGGCCCGAACATCCCACTTCGGCCCGAACACCACTTCGGCCCGAACATCCCTCTTCAGCCCGAACTCTTCAATATCCAAGATTGTGTGACAAAATGTGCTATACTAAAACATTCATAACTTTCAGCTCGGGTGACCGTTTCACGCCCACGAGTAACCAAAATAGCTTGTTCGTTCTTCACTACCTAGAACAAGTTCGGCCCGAACTCTTCACTGTTCCCGGCCCGAACTTCATTTTCGGCCCGAACTTCAACCTCGGCCCGAACTTCAACCTTGGCCCGAACTCCGACCTCGGCCCGAACTTCAGCCTCGGCCCGAACATCATCTTCGGCCCGAACACCGAACTTCGGCCCGAACACCACTTCGGCCCGAACATCCCACTTCGGCCCGAGCACCACTTCGGCCCGAACATCCCTCTTCGGCCCGAACTCTTCAATATCCAAGATTGTGTGACAAAAGGTGTTATACTAAAACATTCATAACTTTCAGCTCGGGTGTCCGTTTCACGCCCACGAGTAACCAAAATAGCTGGTTCATTCGTCATTGCCAAGAACAAGTTCGGCCCGAACTCTTCACTGTTCCCGGCCCGAACTTCATTTTCGGCCCGAACTTCAACCTCGGCCCGAACTCCGACCTCGGCCCGAACATCATTCTCGGCCCGAACACCGAACTTCGGCTCGAACACCACTTCGGCCCGAACACCACTTCAGCCCGAACATCCCACTTCGGCCCGAACACCACTTCGGCCCGAACATCCCTCTTCGGCCCGAACTCTTCAATATCCAAAATTGTGTGACAAAAGGTGCTATACTAAAACATTCATAACTTTCAGCTCGGGTGTCCGTTTCGCGCCCACGAGTAACCAAAATAGCTGGTTCGTTCGTAACTGCCAAGAACAAGTTCGGCCCGAACTCTTCACTGTTCCCGGCCCGAACTTCATTTTCGGCCCGATCTTCAACCTCGGCCAGAACTTCAACCTCGGCCCGAACTCCGACCTCGGCCCGAACTTCAACCTCGGCCCGAACATCATCCACGGCCCGAACACCGAACTTCGGCCCGAACACCACTTCGGCCCGAACACCACTTCGGCCCGAACATCCCACTTCGGCCCGAACACCACTTCGGCCCGAACATCCCTCTTCGACCCGAACTCTTCAATATCCAAGATTGTGTGACAAAAGGTGCTATACTAAAACATTCATAACTTTCAGCTCGGGTGTCCGTTTCACGCCCACGAGTAACCAAAATAGCTGGTTCGTTCGTCACTGCCAAGAACAAGTTCGGCCCGAACTCTTCACTGTTCCCGGCCCGAACTTCAACCTCGGCCCGAACTCCGACCTCGGCCCGAACTTCAACCTCGGCCCGAACATCATCCTCGGCCCGAACACCGAACTTCGGCCCAACACCACTTCGGCCCGAACATCCCACTTCGGCCCGAACACCACTTCGACACGAACACCACTTCGGCCCGAACATCCCTCTTCGGCCCGAACTCTTCATTATCCAAGATTGTGTGACAAAATGTGCTATACTAAAACATTCATAACTTTCAGCTCGGGTGTCCGTTTCACGCCCACGAGTAACCAAAATAGCTGGTTCGTTCGTCACTGCCAAGAACAAGTTCGGCCCGAACTCTTCACTGTTCCCAGCCCGAACTTCATTTTCGGCCCGAACTTCAACCTCGACCAGAACTTCAACCTCGGCCCGAACACCAACCTCGACCCGAACTTCAACCTCGGCCCGAACATCATCCTCGGCCCGAACATCATCCTCGGCCCGAACACCGAACTTCGGCCCGAACACCTGTAACACCCTAAAATTTACAAGATTTTTAAAATTTTTAAATTCAAAATTATAATAAAAAGGGTCCCATATATAATCCCCCAAAAAAATTATTTAATATAAAATGTATTTAATGCGGAAATGTCTTAAATAAAATTCAGAGTTTTGAAATAATAAAAACGTTTCATATCAGCACTAAGAAGTAATACAGCAGTCAACCGTCCACCTTCTCCTTTCCTTTGCTAGTACCTGAAAAATGGGAGGGAGTTTTTTGGGTCAGCGGGGAAGCTGAGTAAATAAACTCAAAATGCAAACAACTACAACATACAATACATGAGGGCACACAGGTGAACTCCTAATCATTTACCACTAAGTTAATTTCTCAGTTTTTGTATCTTTTAAATTTATATAGCGCGCTTGTGTAACTCGAGTCGAGAGATCAACCTCGCCTCTCCTTACACTAAAATGCCACAAGGGCCCACACAGAATTTGCCACAAGGGCCCACACAGAATTTGCCACAAGGGCCCACACATAATTTGGCACTCAGACCACCACACATAATTTCCACTGAGATTTATTAATTATTTTTATGTTTTCAACTCCTAACATAAACCACACAGATAGCCCTATCACTTAGTAGCACAAAATGACTTGGTACCGGCTCAGATACTCGGCACGTCCGTCTCAGATCAGTAGTATGCAAAAACAATCACTCAGATAACAGATCAACACACAGAAAGTACAACAGATCAAAACAGTTAACCATATGAGTCATGCACGTATCGTTATAACTGAATACACGGTGAGAATACTCACCTCGAGAAATGTAAGCTCCAACAGGTTCACGGGAAATCAAAGGTGCAGCAAGTTATCTCCTAGAAGGACCTAAAACATAAATCGAAATCTCGGATTAAAAACCCATCTCTTAACTCTATTTCAGAAAACTGGCAGCACCCGTCGGTCTCACGGAAACTGCCATAATTCCTAAACTGTGCAGTATATTAATCCCAAATTTTTACCATGAAAAGTAGACAACCAGAACTACATATCTCTGTGAGACGGTCACTGGCCAAAACAGATTCTAAGGGTCTCAAAACAGTGTTGCAAGTCAGACATATCGTACAGGTCATATTCCTAACAGCAGCATGTTAAAGTAGTTATAACTTCTAAACCGTAATTCGGATTGACGTGAGGGTTGCGGCATTGAAAAGCTAACTCAAAAATCAAGGTCCCAGCACGGACCAAAAACCCTAAAGACCATTTAAGTACATCAAAAATCCCTTAGAACAGGAGGGCAGATTCTGCCAAAATGTTAATCTTATAAAAACTTGTTTTAACAACCCGACTTGTCACCGAACAAAAACCGACACCAAGTTTTCACCTGTTATCTCTAGAATTCAGATTAGACTAATTATGCTTAATTTCCCAAAGAACAAACCGATAAAAATAAGAAAAACTTCCCGACTAGGAAACCAAGAACCCTACGGGTTCGGTTTCCCTTCGGTTAAAGATTCCCGTTTAAAAACGAATGAGGCAATAACCCACCCCAACCCATCTAAGGCTCGGTGTTGAATCATTACAGAAACGCAGCCCTATTAAACTTCTATACGAATAGATTAGGGTTAGAGAACTACCGAACTATAAACCCTACCGAACGGAATTGCGATAGCTAACTTCTTGATGGTCGTCTCTGGCTCGAACACCCGCAACTCGCTGCTTAATAGACAAATTAAACCCTCGACACAAAAACACGATTGGTCAGAAACATAACCTCTAATGGAATAGAAATAATGGAAATCGGGAATAATAAAACAGAATGCAAAAATAAAAGGGTTATGGCACTACCGATTGGCTTGAAGAATGCCACGAACAGTTACTAGCTTCACGAGTCTGTTCTGCGTCGATCGACACTTGTTTCTTGCTGATTTCGAATGGAACATGGGAACAAGAAGTGAAGGACCAAAATACAGCCTTACAACCGGTTAGCTGCTTGCTGCATTCAAACGAACAACCCTCTCCACACCAGCTTCGTGATCGGGCAGAAGAAGGAACACAAAGAAACTCCACCGTAGCTGCTTGCTTGAATGTTGGAAGAAAAACACGATAATGAGGATGCTCATGAGCTGCTGATCGAAATTAATTAGAGAAAGGGAGGATGTCGGCACCTTTAGGGTAGGGAAATAACGTAGAGATTAAGGAAATTAAAAATCTTCAGGCCTGCCTCACTTTGGCCTGTTAACTATAAGCAATCGGGCCCTCCTTGCTCTTATTAACCCAACGGAATTAAGGACCAGTGAAAAGAAGTTCACAGTTTCTTTTAAACGGACGCAAGCATACATAGCCCCATGCCCTACTGTTTGGCTGAAAAAAAATAGTGCTCGATGGGCTCACACACACACCCGCCCACACAAGGGCTCGAGAATTGGTAGCATAATTAACCACTTGTCACGATAATAAAATATTATTCAAAATTATTAGATCTCAAGACGTCACACCATTTAATACAATGAGTTCGGGTAATTTGTGCTTCTATTAGCGATTAATAAATCTTATAATTTATTTACACACAAAAATTGCAAAGTCACCTTGTAGACCATAAGAACGTGATTTAAATTTAATTTAATCTATTATTTAATTAATTAAAATTTCAGGGCGTTACAACTCAACTCCACTTAAAATAGACTTCATCCCCGAAGTCATGGCTCAGAAGAAGCTCAGGGTAGCAGTCTCGCATCTCAGACTCAAGCTCGTCAACATCCGACATCCGCGATAGAAGAGAAAAAAAAATGATACGATTACGAATAAAAGGAACTCGTCAGGGTGACCTACGACATGCATACTCAAATGGAAAAGAAGAATAAAAACGATGAAATTATGAATAGAAAGAAGCTCTTCATGGTGAATTTACTCGATCGGAAATGAACTCCAGATCACGTAAGTGCTCATACAATTATTCGCCTCTAGTGGCGCAAAATTATAAGGCTAAAAGAAATAAGATCAGAATGCTCTCTATGGATCTCAGTATGACGATGAAAAAGGATGTCGAATATAAGCACAAGATAATCACGATGCTCGGCTGAAGGCGTCTTCTTGCTCTCATAATCGAACAAAGTTGATGCACTCAACGTTTAACGTCGCGTTGAATCACCGATTCAACTCCACTTGGAAATTTACTATTGATTTGTTGATGATACCAGATGCTCAGCGTAGTACTAGGTCATTCAATCCATACTCACTACCACAAACGGCTCTCTCATGGCGATGACAATAAGTTTTTATGGGAAATTTCTTCTCGTACAACTCTATTAATTTGTAACTATACATTTTAGCAACATAAAAAAAATCTCATTGTTGACAATTCTCTGTCAGAATGGCTCAGAAAGGTTCTCTACACTAAGGGACATCGTTTTGCTAAAGCATAAGAAATGAATGTGTGGGTCGCCCCACTGTCAAATAACACAAAAGCAGGCACATTGTTCACAAGGAATGCACCTATCACATAGATAATTCACACAGAATTCAAAATCACCCAGTAGTACTCATGTAATTCACCCAGGAATGCAGGATGATACACGAAGAATCATAAGCACACAATAAGCAACTCAAGTATTTACCCATAAATATCACTCACGAATGTAGTTCAGAACTATACCCAGAATTGTAACTTAGAAGGTAGCAATATCTATCATCAACGGCGTTACCTACTACACATAATCTCATATGTAATCATGTAAAGGCATAATTACACACATCCGATTCATCTCCCATATACTCGTTGATATATATATATATATATATATATATATATATATATATATATATATATATATATATATATATATATATATATATATATATATATATATATATTAGGTCACCTCCGATTAATTACTAAGATATACATACCAATAATTAGAACGAATTATTTCTATATAAAATATATCTCCCTAAATTACTCATTTGCGTATACTCCAACTACACTCGATTAAAATTTCCATAATTCAACTTTTAACTTATCTCAATCTATACTAATAACTTATTTCAAACCTCGATTAATGATTTCCCACAAGTCAACTTATAACTTTTTATTTATATTATTTGAACCACATATTTACTCATTAAACTCATATTACCCACTTTTTACCTAAAAAAAATCAATTAAATTTTATACACTATTTGACTGATTTCTTATTACTCGATTTACGAATTAATCCATTAGTTCTCATTTACTCAATACACAATTACCTTTTATTCCCAATTTAAAGATTTTCTCATTGTTCATTATTTTAATACTTTCTCGCCTTTTAGAAATTTCTCCTTAGTTCAATATAAACTTCAACTTATTTAATAATTGCTCATAATTAATTTTTTTTTTATCATAAAATTTTATAACACTTCAAAATTTTAAAAATTAAATAAATTAATAAATAAAATATTATTCGATAACTCTAAATAAAATATATTACTCACAAAATATAATTTTCTCATAAAAACTTTATAGCACCTTCAAATTTTAAATAAAACTTCCCGACAATTTAAAACTTTTCTCTTTTAACTTGTTTTATTGACCTGTTCATTTAACTCGATATATAAACTTCTTATAACTTAAAAATTTACTCAATAATCAATCTACATAAAATTTTCTCATTTGAGCTCGTGTTAATAATTCATTATCAACTCCAATTAACAACCTCATTTTAATTCATTTCCTCATATCCGACACATTATAAATTCTCATTACTTTATAATTTCTCATTATCTCATTAGCTATATAGTTATAATATTTGTAACATCTCATTTGCTCATTTACACTCAGCCCAATTAATCTCGGTTATCAATTTTATAAACTCTATAATTACCCCGTGAAATGACTTTAAATAATCTTAATTACTCAGTTCGATAATTACTCTTATAAACTCCCCGATCAATTATATTATCTAGATTTCACACTTTAACTTCCTTACCCAGAAAAATCTCTATGCATAAGCATCATGGTCATAATATTTATAAATAGTAGTCAATGATAACTAATTCTTGGAAATTTTCCTTTTTACCCCTACTCAACTACACTTGGAGAAAAACTCGTCCTCGAGTTTGGAACTAGTATTGTCTACCAAAATAAACAAGCAAGTATGTAGTCACACAAACAATTAAGATACACATACTAATTTCACAATAACAGGAATTGGTCCATCGTTCCCTTCAAAATCTCTCCCTAACCAACCAAAAGTCCGGTGTGTACGGTAATAGGGGCCCTCTATTACTTTCGACACCTACCTTTGTTTGGTCACGGGCCAATCCCAAAGTTCAAAACTTCCCACACATAAATTCACCAGCAAATCACACTCAGAGAAAAAAATTAATAATAATAATATATTTTCCATATCTAAAAGAGAATACAAATTCACACTCAGTTGTATGTACTCAAAGTCTTATAAACATTACTCAGAAAAGCACTCAGCAAAAGGCACTCAGCAAAAAGGCACTCCGCCAAAATATTTTATTATGTTTTCAACACTTAAACTCAGAACATAATATAGCTCATAAACTCTTTTAATTCGTTTAAAATAGATCACCACCGAATTAATGATGATAGTTTCCCCTTTAGTTCACTTTTAATAAATACCATTTAAGATAAACTTGAATAACTTATCTTTAATTCAGCTCGGAAATTCTCGATGAATTAATATAACAAACTTATATAGTTTATTCAATATCTTTGCGTTAATTTAATAATTCTTCATTGAACTCATTAATCACATAAAGAAAAATTGAAGGATTTTCATACTCAGCTTTTTAAATTACATACTTTAAAGGTTTTCTTATTTGATCTCAATTTAATAAATCTTAGTTTATTGTTTCCTAGCATAATTTTCCTCAGATACTCGTGTTTCATCTCTTTATAAAAACATTTTCCTTTTTAATTGACCCAAGATTTTATAACACCCGAAATTCTAAAAATTTCACAAATTATAAATTTGATGAATAACTGAAAAAAATTTCACTAAATAAAATCTCAAATGATAATTTAACATTTAAAAACATGATTAAACCAACTGAAGTTTTAACACAACAAATAAAATGTTCACGGTATTTTCACTTTACTCCACTTGATAAACCATCATAAAAATATTCTTTAAATTAGTTGATAATATAAATATATTTTATTTCCTCGTTTCACAATTTACTCATTTCAATAACTCTTTTTATTAAGTGCTTTCCCAAAATGTAAGATTTTAATATTTTCTCAATGTGACAAATTCATTATTCTTCATTTCTTATTTACCCATAACATGTTCTCATAAAATAATTTATGGGATTTTATATCCTCAGTTTATATCCATTTATTACACTTTTGGTTAAATTGTCTCAGAATTTATGAAATCTCACTTCAACTCTATAAAGTGTTTCTCTAAATTGAAACTTTTATTACTTTCCCATTGAAATTTATAATTTCACATTTCTTCATTGTATGCTTTTGTATATATAAATATTTAGAACTCTAATAAATTAAAACCAAAACTATGCTCAAATTAAGCTCTAAATAGTACTCATAATTATAGAATCTTGTATTAGTATATTTATATACATATATGTTTATCCATACAATTCACAGGTAATTCTCTCAGGGAATAAGCTGAAAATTTTCAGAATACGCTACTCGTCTACACTAAGAATATAGCAAAATCTCAAATAATTAATACACTAAAATATTACCGACAGTAGGAAGCGAGAGGTCGACGTGACATGTTGTACGTTTGATGTGAAACTTCTCTTAGAAACTATTTTACTCTTTTAAAAAAAAAAATATTTCAACTTGAGTTTGAATTCGCCCCTTGCAAACCCAAATCCCTCAAGTCAGTGCTCTGATATCAACTTGTAACACCCTAAAATTTACAAGATTTTTAAAATTTTTAAATTCAAAATTATAATAAAAAAGGTCCCATAAATAATCCCCCAAAATAATTATTTAATATAAAATGTATTTAATGCGGAAATGTCTTAAATAAAATTCAGAGTTTTGAAATAATAAAAACGTTTCATATCAGCACTAAGAAGAAATACAGCAGTCAACCGTCCACCTTCTCCTTTCCTTTGCTAGTACCCGAAAAATGGGAGGGAGTTTTTTGGGTCAGCGGGGAAGCTGAGTGAATAAACTCAAAATGCAAACAACTACAACATACAATACATGAGGGCACACAGGTGAACTCCTAATCATTTACCACTAAGTTAATTTCTCAGTTTTTGTATCTTTTAAATTTATATAGCGCGCTTGTGTAACTCGAGTCGAGAGATCAACCTCGCCTCTCCTTACACTAAAATGCTACAAGGTCCCACACAGAATTTGCCACAAGGGCCCACACAGAATTTTCCACAAGGGCCCACACAGAATTTGGCACTCAGACCACCACACAGAATTTCCACTGAGATTTATTAATTATTTTTATGTTTTGAACTCCTAACATAAACCACACAGATAGCCCTATCACTTAGTAGCACAAAATGACTTGGTACCGGTTCAGATACTCGGCATGTCCGTCTCAGATCAGTAGTATGCAAAAACAGTCACTCAGATAACAGATCAACACAAAGAAAGTACAACAGATCAAAACAGTTAACCATATGAGTCATGCACGTATCGTTATAACTGAATACACGGTGAGAATACTCACCTCGAGAAACGTAAGCTCCAACAGGTTCACGGGAAATCAAAGGTGCAGCAAGTTATCTCCTAGAAGGACCTAAAACATAAATCGAAATCTCGGATTAAAAACCCATCTCTTAACTCTATTTCAGAAAACTGGCAGCACCCGTCGGTCTCACGGAAACTGCCATAATTCCTAAACTGTGCAGTATATTAATCCCAAATTTTTACCATGAAAAGTAGACAACCAGAACTACATATCTCTGTGAGATGGTCACTGGCCAAAATAGATTCTAAGGGTTTCAAAACAGTGTTACAAGTCAGACATATCGTACAGGTCATATTCCTAACAGCAGCATGTTAAAGTAGTTATAACTTCTAAACCGTAATTCGGATTGACGTGAGGGTTGCGGCATTGAAAAGCTAACTCAAAAATCAAGGTCCCAGCACGGACCAAAAACCCTAAAGACCATTTAAGCACATCAAAAATCCCTTAGAACAGGAGGGCAGATTCTGCCAAAATGTTAATCTTATAAAAACTTGTTTTAACAACCCGACTTGTCACCGAACAAAAACCCGACACCAAGTTTTCACCCGTTATCTCTAGAATTCAGATTAAACTAATTATGCTTAATTTCCCAAAGAACAAACCGATAAAAATAAGAAAAACTTCCCGACTAGGAAACCAAGAACCATACGGGTTCGGTTTCCCTTCGGTTAAAGATTCCCGTTTAAAAACGAATGAGGCAATAACCCACCCCAACCCATCTAAGGCTCGGTGTTGAATCATTACAGAAACACAGCCCTATTAAACTTCTATACGAATAGATTAGGGTTAGAGAACTACCGAACTATAAACCCTACCGAACGGAATTGCGATAGCTAACTTCTTGATGGTCGTCTCTGGCTCGAACACCCGCAACTCGCTGCTTAACAGACAAATTAAATCCTCGACACAAAAACACGATTGGTCAGAAACATAACCTCTAATGGAATAGAAATAATGGAAATCGGGAATAATAAAACAGAATGCAAAAATAAAAGGGTTATGGCACTACCGATTGGCTTGAAGAATGCCACGAACAGTTACTAGCTTCACGAGTCTGTTCTGCGTCGATCGACACTTGTTTCTTGCTGATTTCGAATGGAACATGGGAACAAGAAGTGAAGGACCAAAATACAGCCTTACAACCGGTTAGCTGCTTGCTGCATTCAAACGAACAACCCTCTCCACACCAGCTTCGTGATCGGGCAGAAGAAGGAACACAAAGAAACTCCACCGTAGCTGCTTGCTTGAATGTTGGAAGAAAAACACGATAATGAGGATGCTCATGAGCTGCTGATCGAAATTAATTAGAGAAAGGGAGGATGTCGGCACCTTTAGGGTAGGGAAATAACGTAGAGATTAAGGAAATTAAAAATCTTCAGGCCTGCCTCACTTTAGCCTGTTAACTATAAGCAATCGGGCCCTCCTTGCTCTTATTAACCCAACGGAATTAAGGAACAGTGAAAAGAAGTTCACAGTTTCTTTTAAACGGACGCAAGCATACATAGCCCCATGCCCTACTATTTGGCTGAAAAAAAATAGTGCTCGATGGGCTCGCACACACACCCGCCCACACAAGGGCTCGAGAATTGGTCGCATAATTAACCACTTGTCACGATAATAAAATATTATTCAAAATTATTAGATCTCAAGACGTCACACCATTTAATACAATGAGTTCGGGTAATTTGTGCTTCTATTAGCGATTAATAAATCTTATAATTTATTTACACACAAAAATTGCAAAGTCACCTTGTAGACCATAAGAACGTGATTTAAATTTAATTTAATCTATTATTTAATTAATTAAACTTTCAGGGCGTTACAACACCACTTCCGCACGAACACCACTTCGGCCCGAACATCCCTCTTCGGCCCGAACTCTTCAATATCCAAGATTGTGTGACAAAAGGTGCTATACTAAAACATTCATAACTTTCAGCTCAAGTGTCCGTTTCACGCCCACGAGTAACCAAAATACCTGGTTCGTTCGTCACTGCCGAGAACAAGTTCGGCCCGAACTCTTCACTGTTCCCGTTCCGAACTTCAACCTAGGCCCGAACTCCGACCTCGGCCCGAACTTCAACCTCGGCCCTAACATCATCCTCGGCCCGAACACCGAACTTAGGCCCGAACACCACTTCGGCCCGAACATCCTACTTCGGCCCGAACACCACTTCGGCCCGAACATCCCTCTTCGGCCCGAACTCTTCAATATCCAAGATTGTGTGACAAAAGGTGCTATACTAAAACATTCATAACTTTCAGCTCGGGTGACCGTTTCACGCCCACGAGTAACCAAAATAGCTTGTTCGTTCTTCACTGCCAAGAACAAGTTCGGCCCGAACTCTTCACTGTTCCCGGCCCGAACTTCATTTTCGGCCCGAACTTCAACCTCGGCCCGAACTTCAACCTCGACCCGAACTCCGACCTCGGCCCGAACTTCAACCTCGGCCCGAACATCATCCTCGGCCCGAACACCGAACTTCGGCCCGAACACCACTTCGGCCCGAACACCACTTCGGCCCGAACATCCCACTTCGGCCCGAGCACCACTTCGGATCGAACATCCCTCTTCGGCCCGAACTCTTCAATATCCAAGATTGTGTGACAAAAGGTGCTATACTAAAACATTCATAACTTTCAGCTCGGGTGTCCGTTTCTCGCCCACGAGTAACCAAAATAGCTGGTTCGTTCGTCACTGCCAAGAACAAGTTCGGCCCGAACTCTTCACTGTTCCCGGGCCGAACTTCATTTTCGGCCCGAACTTCAACCTCGGCCCGAACTCCGACCTCGGCCCGAACTTCAACCTCGGCCCTAACATCATCCTCGGCCCGAACACCAAACTTCGGCCTGAACACCACTTCGGCTCGAACACCACTTCGGCCCGAACATCCCATTTCGGCCCGAACACCACTTCGGCCCGAACATCCCTCTTCGGCCCGAACTCTTCTATATCCAAGATTGTGTGACAAAAGGTGCTATACTAAAACATTCATAACTTTCAGCTCGGGTGTCCGTTTCGCGCCCACGAGTAACCAAAATAGCTGGTTCGTTCGTCACTGCCAAGAACAAGTTTAGCCCGAACTCTTCACTGTTCCCGGCCTGAACTTCAACCTCGGCCAGAACTTCAACCTCGGCCCGAACACCGACCTCGACCCGAACTTCAACCTCGGCCCGAACATCATCCTCGGCCCGAACATCATCCTCTGCCTGAACACCGAACTTCGGCCCGAACACCACTTCGGCCCGAACACCACTTCGGCCCGAACATCCCACTTCGGCCCGAACATCCCACTTCGGCCCGAACTCTTCAATATCCAAGATTGTGTGACAAAATGTGCTACACTAAAACATTCATAACTTTCAGCTCGGGTGTCCGTTTCACGCCCACGAGTAACCAAAATAGCTGGTTCGTTCGTCACTGCCAAGAACAAGTTCGGCCCGAACTCTTCAGTGTTCCCGGCCCGAACTTCAACCTCGGCCCGAACTCCGACCTCGGCCCGAACTTCAACCTTGGCCCGAACATCATCCTCGGCCCGAACACCGAACTTCGGCCCAAACACCACTTCGGCCCGAACATCCCACTTCGGCCCGAACACCACTTCGGCCCGAACATCCCTCTTCGGCCCGAAATCTTCATTATCCAAGATTGTGTGACAAAAGGTGTTATACTAAAACATTCATAACTTTCAACTCGAGTCTTCGTTTCACGCCCACGAGTAACCAAAATAGATGGTTCGTTCGTCACTGCCAAGAACAAGTTTGGCCCGAACTCTTCACTGTTCCCGGCCCGAACTTCATTTTCGGCCCGAACTTCAACCTCGGCCAGAACTTCAACCTCGGCCCAAACTCCGACCTCGGCCCGAACTTCAACCTCGGCCCGAACATCATCCACGGCCCGAACACCGAACTTCGGCCCAAACACCACTTCGGCCCGAACATCCCACTTCGGCCCGAACACCATTTCGGCCCGAACATCCCTCTTCGGCCCGAACTCTTCAATATCCAAGATTGTGTGACAAAAGGTGCTATACTAAAACATTCATAACTTTTAGCTCGGGTGTCCGTTTCACGCCCACGAGTAACCAAAATAGCTGGTTCGTTCGTCACTGCTAAGAACAAGTTCGGCCCGAACTCTTCACTGTTCCCGCCCGAACTTCAACCTCGGCCCGAACTCCGACCTCGGCCCGAACTTCAACCTCGGCCCGAACTTCGACCTCGGTCCGAACTTCAACCTCGGCCCGAACATCATCCTCGGCCCGAACACCGAACTTCGGCCCAAACACCACTTCGGCCCGAACACCACTTCGGCCCGAACATCCCACTTCGGCCCGAACACCACTTCGGCACGAACACCACTTCGGCCCGAACATCCCTCTTCGGCCCGAACTCTTCATTATCCAAGATTGTGTGACAAAATGTGCTATACTAAAACATTCATAACTTTCAGCTCGGGTGTCCGTTTCACGCCCACGAGTAACCAAAATAGCTGGTTCGTTCGTCACTGCCAAGAACAAGTTCGGCCCGAACTCTTCACTGTTCCCGGCCCGAACTTCATTTTCGGCCTGAACTTCAACCTCGGCCAGAACTTCAACCTCGGCCCGAACACCGACCTCGACCCGAACTTCAACCTCGGCCCGAACATCATCCTCGGCCCGAACATCATCCTCGGCCTGAACACCGAACTTCGGCCCGAACACCACTTCGGCCCGAACACCACTTCGGCCCGAACATCCCACTTCGGCCCGAACATCCCACTTCGGCCCGAACTCTTCAATATCCAAGATTGTGTGACAAAAGGTGCTATACTAAAACATTCATAACTTTCAGCTCGGGTGACCGGTTCACGCCCACGAGTAACCAAAATAGCTTGTTCGTTCTTCACTGCCTAGAACAAGTTTGGCCCGAACTCTTCACTGTTCCCGGCCCGAACTTCATTTTCGGCCCGAACTTCAACCTCGGTCCGAACTCCGACCTCGGCCCGAACATCATCCTCGGCCCGAACACCGAACTTCGGCCCGAACACCACTTCGGCCCGAACACCACTTCAGCCCGAACATCCCACTTCGGCCCGAACACCACTTCGGCCCGAACATCCCTCTTCGGCCCGAACTCTTCAATATCAAAGATTGTGTGACAAAAGGTGCTATACTAAAACATTCATAACTTTCAGCTCAGGTGTCCATTTCACGCCCACGAGTAACCAAAATAGCTGGTTCGTTCGTCACTGCCAAGAACAAGTTCGGCCCGAACTCTTCACTGTTCCCGTTCCGAACTTCAACCTCGGCCCGAACTCCGACCTCGGCCCGAACTTCAACCTCGGCCCGAACATCATCCTCGGCCCGAACACCGAACTCCGGCCCGAACTCCACTTCGGCCCGAACATCCTACTTCGGCCCGAACACCACTTCGGCCCGAACATCCCTCTTCGGCCCGAACTCTTCAATATCCAAGATTGTGTGACAAAAGGTGCTATACTAAAACATTCATAACTTTCAGCTCGGGTGACCGTTTCACGCCCACGAGTAACCAAAATAGCTTGTTCGTTCTTCACTGCCAAGAACAAGTTCGGCCCGAACTCTTCACTGTTCCCGGCCCGAACTTCATTTTCGGCCCGAACTTCAACCTCGGCCCGAACTTCAACCTCGACCCAAACTCCGACCTCGGCCCGAACTTCAACCTCGGCCCGAACATCATCCTCGGCCCGAACACCGAACTTCGGCCCGAACACCACTTCGGCCCGAACATCCCACTTCGGCCCGAACATCCCTCTTCAGCCCGAACTCTTCAATATCCAAGATTGTGTGACAAAAGGTGCTATACTAAAACATTCATAACTTTCAGCTCGGGTGTCCGTTTCACGCCCACGAGTAACCAAAATAGCTGGTTCGTTCGTCACTGCCAAGAACAAGTTCGGCCCGAACTCTTCACTGTTCCCGGGCCGAACTTCATTTTCGGCCCGAACTTCAACCTCGGCCTGAACTCCGACCTCGGCCCGAACTTCAACCTCGGCCCTAACATCATCCTCGGCCCGAACACCGAACTTCGGCCTGAACACCACTTCGGCCCGAACACCACTTCGGCCCGAACATCCCATTTCGGCCCGAACACCACTTCGGCCCGAACATCCCTCTTCGGCCCGAACTCTTCAATATCCAAGATTGTGTGACAAAAGATGCTATACTAAAACATTCATAACTTTCAGCTCGGGTGTCCGTTTCGCGCCCACGAGTAACCAAAATAGCTGGTTCGTTCGTCACTGCCAAGAACAAGTTTGGCCCGAATTCTTCACTGTTCCCGGCCCGAACTTCATTTTCGGCCCGAACTTCAACCTCGGCCAGAACTTCAACCTCGGCCCGAACTCCGACCTCGACCCGAACTTCAACCTCGGCCCGAACATCATCCTCGGCCCGAACACCATCCTCGGCCCGAACACCGAACTTCGGCCCGAACACCACTTCGGCCCGAACATCCCACTTCGGCCCGAACATCCCACTTCGGCCCGAACATCCCTCTTCGGCCCGAACTCTTCAATATCCAAGATTGTGTGACAAAAGGTGCTATACTAAAACATTCATAACTTTCAGCTCAAGTGTTCGTTTCACGCCCACGAGTAACCAAAATAGCTGGTTCGTTCGTCACTGCCAAGAACAAGTTCGGCCCGAACTCTTCACTGTTCCCGGCCCGAACTTCAACCTCGGCCCGAACTCCGACCTCGGCCCGAACTTCAACCTCGGCCCGAACATCATCGTCGGCCCGAACACCGAACTTCGGCCCGAACACCACTTCGGCCCGAACATCCCACTTCGGCCCGAACTCTTCATTATCCAAGATTGTGTGACAAAAGGTGCTATACTAAAACATTCATAACTTTCAACTTGAGTGTCCGTTTCACACCCACGAGTAACCAAAATAGATGGTTCGTTCGTCACTGCCAAGAACAAGTTCGGCCCGAATTCTTCACTGTTCCCGGCCCGAACTTCATTTTCGGCCCGAACTTCCACCTCGGCCAGAACCTCAACCTCGGCCCGAACTCCGACCTCGACCCGAACTTCAACCTCGGCCCGAACATCATCCTCGGCCCGAACACCATCCTCGGCCCGAACACCGAACTTCGGCCCGAACACCACTTCGGCCCGAACACCACTTCGGCCCGAACATCCCACTTCGGCCCGAACATCCCTCTTCGGCCCGAACTCTTCAATATCCAAGATTGTGTGACAAAAGGTGCTATACTAAAACATTCATAACTTTCAGCTCGGTGACCGTTTCACGCCCACGAGTAACCAAAATAGCTTGTTCGTTCTTCACTGCCAAGAACAAGTTCGGCCCGAACTCTTCACTGTTCCCGGCCCGAACTTCATTTTCGGCCCGAACTTCAACCTCGGCCCGAACTTCAACCTCGGCCCGAACTCCGACCTCGGCCCGAACTTCAACCTCGGCCCGAACATCATCCTCGGCCCGAACACCGAACTTCGGTCCGAACACCACTTCGGCCCGACATCCCACTTCGGCCCGAACACCACTTCGGCCCGAACATCCCTCTTCGGCCCGAACTCCTCAATATCCAAGATTATGTGACGAAAGGTGCTATACTAAAACATTCATAACTTTCAGCTCGGGTGACCGTTTCACGCCCACGAGTAACCAAAATAGCTTGTTCGTTCTTCACTGCCAAGAACAAGTTCGGCCCGAACTCTTCACTGTTCCCGGCCCGAACTTCATTTTCGGCCCGAACTTCAACCTCGGCCCGAACTTCAACCTCGGCCCGAACTCCGACCTCGGCCCGAACTTCAACCTCGGCCCGTACATCATCCTCGGCTCGAACACCGAACTTCGGCCCGAACACCACTTAGGCCCGAACACCACTTCGACCCGAACATCCCACTTCGGCCCGAGCAACACTGCGGCCCGAACATCCCTCTTCGGCCCGAACTCTTCAATATCCAAGATTGTGTGACAAAAGGTGCTATACTAAAACATTCATAACATTCAGCTCGGGTGTCCGTTTCACGCCCACGAGTAACCAATATAGCTGGTTCGTTCGTCACTGCCAAGAACAAGGTCGGCCCGAACTCTTCACTGTTCCCGGCCCGAACTTCATTTTCAGCCCGAACTTCAACCTCGGCCCGAACTTCAACCTCGGCCCGAACATCATCCTCGGCCCGAACACCGAACTTCGGCCGGAACACCACTTCGGCCCGAACACCACTTCGGCCCGAACATCCCACTTCGGCCCGAACACCACTTCGGCCCGAACATCCCTCTTCGGCCCGAACTCTTCAATATCCCAGATTGTGTGACAAAAGGTGCTATACTAAAACATTCATAACTTTCAGCTCGGGTGTCCGTTTCACGCCCACGAGTAACCAAAATAGCTGGTTCGTTCGTCACTGCCAAGAACAAGTTCGGCCCGAACTCTTCACTGTTCCCGGCCCGAACTTTATTTTCGGCCCGAACTTCATTTTCGGACCGAACTTCAACCTCGGCCCGAACTGCAACCTCGGCCCGAACTCCGACCTCGGCCCGAACTTCAACCTCGGCCCGAACATCATCTTCGGCCCGAACACCGAACTTCGGCCCGAACACCACTTCGGCCCGAACATCCCACTTCGGCCCGAGCACCACTTCGGCCCGAACATCCCTCTTCGGCCCGAACTCTTCAAAATCCAAGATTGTGTGACAAAAGGTGCTATAATAAAACATTCATAACTTTCAGCTCGGGTGTCCGTTTCACGCCCACGAGCAACCAAAATAGCTGGTTCGTTCGTCACTGCCAAGAACAAGTTCGGCCCGAACTCTTCACTGGTCCCGGCCCGAACTTCATTTTCGCCCCGAACTTCAACCTCGGCCCGAACTCCGACCTCGGCCCGAACTTCAACCTCGGCCCGAACATCATCCTCGGCCCGAACACCGAACTTCGGCCCGAACACCACTTCGGCCCGAACACCACTTCAGCCCGAACATCCCACTTCGGCCCGAACACCACTTCGGCCCGAACATCCCTCTTCGGCCCGAACTCTTCAATATCCAAGATTGTGTGACAAAAGGTGTTATACTAAAACATTTATAACTTTCAGCTCGGGTTTCCGTTTCGCGCCCACGAGTAACCAAAATAGCTGGTTCGTTCGTCACTGCCAAGAAAAAGTTCGGCCCGAACTCTTCACTGTTCCCGGCCCGAACTTCATTTTCGGCCCGAACTTCAACCTCGGCCAGAACTTCAACCTCGGCCCGAACTCCGACTTCGGCCCGAACTTCAACCTCGGCCCGAACATCATCCTCGGCCCGAACACCGAACTTCGGCCCGAACACCACTTCGGCCCGAACACCACTTCGGCCCGAACACCACTTCGGCCCGAACATCCCACTTCGGCCCGAGCACCACTTCGGCCCGAACATCCCTCTTCGGCCCGAACTCTTCAATATCCAAGATTGTGTGACAAAAGGTGCTATACTAAAACATTCATAACTTTCAGCTCGGGTGTCCGTTTCACGCCCACGAGTAACCAAAATAGCTGGTTCGTTCGTCACTGCCAAGAACAAGTTCGGCCCGAACTCTTCACTGTTCCCGGCCCGAACTTCATTTTCGGCCCGAACTTCAACCTCGGCCCGAACTCCGACTTCGGCCCAAACTTCAACCTCGGCCCGAACATCATCCTCGGCCCGAACACCGAACTTCGGCCCGAACACCACTTCGGCCCGAACACCACTTCGGCCCGAACATCTCACTTCGGCCCTAACACCACTTCGGCCCGAACATCCCTCTTCGGCCCGAACTCTTCAATATCCAAGATTGTGTGACAAAAGGTGCTATACTAAAACATTCATAACTTTCAGCTCGGGTGTCCGTTTCACGCCCACAAGTAACCAAAATAGCTGGTTCGTTCGTCACTGCCAAGAACAAGTTCGGCCCGAACTCTTCACTGGTCCCGGCCCGAACTTCATTTTCGGCCCGAACTTCAACCTCGGCCCGAACTCCGACCTCGGCCCGAACTTCAACCTCGCCCCGAACATCATCCTCGGCCCGAACACCGAACTTCGGCCCGAACACCACTTCGGCCCGAACACCACTTCAGCCCGAACATCCCACTTCGGCCCGAACACCACTTCGGCCCGAACATCCCTCTTCGGCCCGAACTCTTCAATATCCAAGATTGTGTGACAAAAGGTGTTATACTAAAACATTTATAACTTTCAGCTCGGGTTTCCGTTTCGCGCCCACGAGTAACCATAATAGCTGGTTCGTTCGTCACTGCCAAGAACAAGTTCGGCCCGAACTCTTCACTGTTCCCGGCCCGAACTTCATTTTCGGCCCGAACTTCAACCTCGGCCAGAACTTCAACCTCGGCACGAACTCCGACTTCGGCCCGAACTTCAACCTCGGCCCGAACATCATCCTCGGCCCGAACACCGAACTTCGGGCCGAACACCACTTCGGCCCGAACATCCCACTTCGGCCCGAGCACCACTTCGGCCCGAACATCCCTCTTCGGCCCGAACTCTTCAATATCCAAGATTGTGTGACAAAAGGTGCTATACTAAAACATTCATAACTTTCAGCTCGGGTGTCCGTTTCACGCCCACGAGTAACCAAAATAGCTGGTTCGTTCGTCACTGCCAAGAACAAGTTCGGCCCGAACTCTTCACTGTTCCCGGCCCGAACTTCAACCTCGGCCCGAACTCCGACCTCGGCCCGAACTTAAACCTCGGCCCGAACATCATCCTCGGCCCGAACACCGAACTTCGGCCCGAACACCACTTCGGCCCGAACACCACTTCGGCCCGAACATCCCACTTTGGCCCTAACACCACTTCGGCCCGAACATCCCTCTTCGGCCCGAACTCTTCAATATCCAAGATTGTGTGACAAAAGGTGCTATACGAAAACATTCATAACTTTCAGCTCGGGTGTCCGTTTCACGCCCACAAGTAACCAAAATAGCTGGTTCGTTCGTCACTGCCAAGAACAAGTTCGGCCCGAACTCTTCGTTGTTCCCGGCCCGAACTTCATTTTCGGCCCGAACTTCAACCTCGGCCAGAACTTCAACCTCGACCCGAACTCCGACCTCGGCCCGAACTTCAACCTCGGCCCGAACATCATCCTCGGCCCGAACACCGAACTTCGGCCCGAACACCACTTCGGCCCGAACGCCACTTCGGCCCGAACATCCCACTTCGGCCCGAACACCACTTCGGCCTGAACATCCCTCTTCGGCCCGAACTCTTCAATATCCAAGATTGTGTGACAAAAGGTGCTATACTAAAACATTCGTAACTTTCAGCTCGGGTGTCCGTTTCACGCCCACGAGTAACCAAAATAGCTGGTTCGTTCGTCACTGCCAAGAACAAGTTCGGCCCGAACTCTTCAATGTTTCCGGCCCGAACTTCATTTTCGGCCCGAACTTCAACCTCGGCCAGAACTTCAACCTCGGCCCGAACATCATCCTCGGCCCGAACACCATCCTCGGCCCGAACACCGAACTTCGGCCCGAACATCACTTCGGCCCGAACACCACTTCGGCCCGAACATCCCACTTCGGCCCGAACATCCCACTTCGGCCCGAACATCCCTCTTCGGCCCGAACATCCCTCTTCGGCCCGAACTCTTGAATATCCAAGATTGTGTGACAAAAGGTGCTATACTAAAACATTCATAACTTTTAGCTCAAGTGTTCGTTTCACGCCCACGAGTAACCAAAATAGCTGGTTCGTTCGTCACTGCCAAGAACAAGTTCGGCCCGAACTCTTCACTGTTCCCGGCCCGAACTTCAACCTCGGCCCGAACTCCGACCTCGGCCCGAACTTCAACCTCGGCCCGAACATCATCCTCGGCCCGAACACCGAACTTCGGCCCGAACACCACTTCGGCCCGAACACCACTTCGGCCCGAACATCCCACTTCGGCCCGAACTCTTCATTATCCAAGATTGTGTGACAAAAGGTGCTATACTAAAACATTCATAACTTTCAACTTGAGTGTCCGTTTCACACCCACGAGTAACCAAAATAGATGGTTCGTTCGTCACTACCAAGAACAAGTTCGGCCCGAATTCTTCACTGTTCCCGGCCCGAACTTCATTTTCGGCCCGAACTTCCACCTCGGCCAGAACCTCAACCTCGGCCCGAACTCCGACCTCGACCCGAACTTCAACCTCGGCCCGAACATCATCCTCGGCCCGAACACCATCCTCGGCCCGAACACCGAACTTCGGCCCGAACACCACTTCGGCCCGAACACCACTTCGGCCCGAACATCCCACTTCGGCCCGAACATCCCTCTTCGGCCCGAACTCTTCAATATCCAAGATTGTGTGACAAAAGGTGCTATACTAAAACATTCATAACTTTCAGCTCAGGTGTCCGTTTCACGCCCACGAGTAACCAAAATAGCTGGTTCGTTCGTCACTGCCAAGAACAAGTTCGGCCCGAACTCTTCACTGTTTCCGGCCCGAACTTCAACCTCGGCCCGAACTCCGACCTCGGCCCGAACTTCAACCTCGGCCCGAACATCATCCTCGGCCCGAACACCGAACTTCGGCCCGAACACCACTTCGGCCCGACCATCCCACTTCGGCCCGAACACCACTTCGGCCCGAACATCCCTCTTCGGCCCGAACTCCTCAATATCAAAGATTATGTGACAAAAGGTGCTATACTAAAACATTCATAACTTTCAGGTCGGGTGACCGTTTCACGCCCACGAGTGACCAAAATAGCTTGTTCGTTCTTCACTGCCAAGAACAAGTTCGGCCCGAACTCTTCACTGTTCCCGGCCCGAACTTCATTTTCGGCCCGAACTTCAACCTCGGCCCGAACTTCAACCTCGGCCCGAACTCCGACCTCGGCCCGAACTTCAACCTCGCCCCGAACATCATCCTCGGCCCGAACACCGAACTTCGGCCCGAACACCACTTCGGCCCGAACACCACTTCAGCCCGAACATCCCACTTCGGCCCGAACACCACTTCGGCCCGAACATCCCTCTTCGGCCCGAACTCTTCAATATCCAAGATTGTGTGACAAAAGGTGTTATACTAAAACATTTATAACTTTCAGCTCGGGTTTCCGTTTCGCGCCCACGAGTAACCAAAATAGCTGGTTCGTTCGTCACTGCCAAGAACAAGTTCGGCCCGAACTCTTCACTGTTCCCGGCCCGAACTTCATTTTCGGCCCGAACTTCAACCTCGGCCAGAACTTCAACCTCGGCCCGAACTCCGACTTCGGCCCGAACTTCAACCTCGGCCCGAACATCATCCTCGGCCGAACACCGAACTTCGGCCCGAACACCACTTCGGCCCGAACACCACTTCGGCCCGAACACCACTTCGGCCCGAACATCCCACTTCGGCCCGAGCACCACTTCGGCCCGAACATCCCTCTTCGGCCCGAACTCTTCAATATCCAAGATTGTGTGACAAAAGGTGCTATACTAAAACATTCATAACTTTCAGCTCGGGTGTCCGTTTCACGCCCACGAGTAACCAAAATAGCTGGTTCGTTCGTCACTGCCAAGAACAAGTTCGGCCCGAACTCTTCACTGTTCCCGGCCCGAACTTCATTTTCGGCCCGAACTTCAACCTCGGCCCGAACTCCGACCTCGGCCCGAACTTAAACCTCGGCCCGAACATCATCCTCGGCCCGAACACCGAACTTCGGCCCGAACACCACTTCGGCCCGAACACCACTTCGGCCCGAACATCCCACTTTGGCCCTAACACCACTTCGGCCCGAACATCCCTCTTCGGCCCGAACTCTTCAATATCCAAGATTGTGTGACAAAAGGTGCTATACGAAAACATTCATAACTTTCAGCTCGGGTGTCCGTTTCACGCCCACAAGTAACCAAAATAGCTGGTTCGTTCGTCACTGCCAAGAACAAGTTCGGCCCGAACTCTTCGTTGTTCCCGGCCCGAACTTCATTTTCGGCCCGAACTTCAACCTCGGCCAGAACTTCAACCTCGGCCCGAACTCCGACCTCGGCCCGAACTTCAACCTCGGCCCGAACATCATCCTCGGCCCGAACACCGAACTTCGGCCCGAACACCACTTCGGCCCGAACGCCACTTCGGCCCGAACATCCCACTTCGGCCCGAACACCACTTCGGCCTGAACATCCCTCTTCGGCCCGAACTCTTCAATATCCAAGATTGTGTGACAAAAGGTGCTATACTAAAACATTCGTAACTTTCTGCTCGGGTGTCCGTTTCACGCCCACGAGTAACCAAAATAGCTGGTTCGTTCGTCACTGCCAAGAACAAGTTCGGCCCGAACTCTTCAATGTTTCCGGCCCGAACTTCATTTTCGGCCCGAACTTCAACCTCGGCCAGAACTTCAACCTCGGCCCGAACATCATCCTCGGCCCGAACACCATCCTCGGCCCGAACACCGAACTTCGGCCCGAACATCACTTCGGCCCGAACACCACTTCGGCCCGAACATCCCACTTCGGCCCGAACATCCCACTTCGGCCCGAACATCCCTCTTCGGCCCGAACATCCCTCTTCGGCCCGAACTCTTCAATATCCAAGATTGTGTGACAAAAGGTGCTATACTAAAACATTCATAACTTTTAGCTCAAGTGTTCGTTTCACGCCCACGAGTAACCAAAATAGCTGGTTCGTTCGTCACTGCCAAGAACAAGTTCGGCCCGAACTCTTCACTGTTCCCGGCCCGAACTTCAACCTCGGCCCGAACTCCGACCTCGGCCCGAACTTCAACCTCGGCCCGAACATCATCCTCGGCCCGAACACCGAACTTCGGCCCGAACACCACTTCGGCCCGAACACCACTTCGGCCCGAACATCCCACTTCGGCCCGAACTCTTCATTATCCAAGATTGTGTGACAAAAGGTGCTATACTAAAACATTCATAACTTTCAACTTGAGTGTCCGTTTCACACCCACGAGTAACCAAAATAGATGGTTCGTTCGTCACTGCCAAGAACAAGTTCGGCCCGAATTCTTCACTGTTCCCGGCCCGAACTTCATTTTCGGCCCGAACTTCCACCTCGGCCAGAACCTCAACCTCGGCCCGAACTCCGACCTCGACCCGAACTTCAACCTCGGCCCGAACATCATCCTCGGCCCGAACACCATCCTCGGCCCGAACACCGAACTTCGGCCCGAACACCACTTCGGCCCGAACACCACTTCGGCCCGAACATCCCACTTCGGCCCGAACATCCCTCTTCGGCCCGAACTCTTCAATATCCAAGATTGTGTGACAAAAGGTGCTATACTAAAACATTCATAACTTTCAGCTCAGGTGTCCGTTTCACGCCCACGAGTAACCAAAATAGATGGTTCGTTCGTCACTGCCAAGAACAAGTTCGGCCCGAACTCTTCACTGTTTCCGGCCCGAACTTCAACCTCGGCCCGAACTCCGACCTCGGCCCGAACTTCAACCTCGGCCCGAACATCATCCTCGGCCCGAACACCGAACTTCGGCCCGAACACCACTTCGGCCCGACCATCCCACTTCGGCCCGAACACCACTTCGGCCCGAACATCCCTCTTCGGCCCGAACTCCTCAATATCAAAGATTATGTGACAAAAGGTGCTATACTAAAACATTCATAACTTTCAGGTCGGGTGACCGTTTCACGCCCACGAGTAACCAAAATAGCTTGTTCGTTCTTCACTGCCAAGAACAAGTTCGGCCCGAACTCTTCACTGTTCCCGGCCCGAACTTCATTTTCGGCCCGAACTTCAACCTCGGCCCGAACTTCAACCTCGGCCCGAACTCCGACCTCGGCCCGAACTTCAACCTCGGCCCGAACATCATCCTCGGCCCGAACGCCGAACTTCGGCCCGAACACCACTTAGGCCCGAACACCACTTCGGCCCGAACATCCCACTTCGGCCCGAGCAACACTGCGGCCCGAACATCCCTCTTCGGCCCGAACTCTTCAATATCCAAGATTGTGTGACAAAAGGTGCTATACTAAAACATTCATAACATTCAGCGTGGGTGTCCGTTTCACGCCCCACGAGAAACCAAAATAGCTGGTTCGTTCGTCACTGCCAAGAACAAGGTCGGCCCGAACTCTTCACTGTTCCCTGCCCGAACTTCATTTTCAGCCCGAACTTCAACCTCAGCCCGAACTTCAACCTCGGCCCGAACATCATCCTCGGCCCGAACACCACTTCGGCCCGAACATCCCACTTCGGCCCGAACACCACTTCGGCCCGAACATCCCTCTTCGGCCCGAACTCTTCAATATCCAAGATTGTGTGACAAAAGGTGCTATACTAAAACATTCATAACTTTCAGCTCGGGTGTCCGTTTCACGCCCACGAGTAACCAAAATAGATGGTTCGTTCGTCACTGCCAAGAACAAGTTCGGCCCGAACTCTTCACTGTTCCCGACCCGAACTTCATTTTCGGCCCGAACTTCAACCTCGTCCCGAACTTCAACCTCGGCCCGAACTCCGACCTCGGCCCGAACTTCAACCTCGGCCCGAACATCATCTTCGGCCCGAACACCGAACTTCGGCCCGAACACCACTTCGGCCCGAACATCCCACTTCGGCCCGAGCACCACTTCGGCCCGAACATCCCTCTTCGGCCCGAACTCTTCAATATCCAAGATTGTGTGACAAAAGGTGCTATACTAAAACATTCATAACTTTCAGCTCGGGTGTCCGTTTCATGCCCATGAGTATCCAAAATAGCTGTTCGTTCGTCACTGCCAGGAACAAGTTCGGCCCGAACTCTTCACTGGTCCCGGCCCGAACTTCATTTTCGGCCCGAACTTCAACCTCGGCCCGAACTCCGACCTCGGCCCGAACTTCAACCTCGGCCCGAACATCATCCTCAGCCCGAACACCGAACTTCGGCCTGAACACCACTTCGGCCCGAACACCACTTCAGCCCGAACATCCCACTTCGGCCCGAACACCACTTCGGCCCGAACATCCCTCTTCGGCCCGAACTCTTCAATATCCAAGATTGTGTGACACAAGGTGTTATACTAAAACATTTATAACTTTCAGCTCGGGTTTCCGTTTCGCGCCCACGAGTAACCAAAATAGCTGGTTCGTTCGTCACTGCCAAGAACAAGTTCGGCCCGAACTCTTCACTGTTCCCGGCCCGAACTTCATTTTCGGCCCGAACTTCAACCACGGCCAGAACTTCAACCTCGGCCCGAACTCCGACTTCGGCCCGAACTTCAACCTCGGCCCGAACATCATCCTCGGCCCGAACACCGAACTACGGCCCGAACATCATCCTCGGCCCGAACACCGAACTTCGGCACGAACACCACTACGGCCCGAACATCCCACTTCGGCCCGAGCACCACTTCGGCCCGAACATCCCTCTTCGGCCCGAACTCTTCAATATCCAAGATTGTGTGACAAAAGGTGCTATACTAAAACATTCATAACTTTCAGCTCGGGTGTCCGTTTCACGCCCACGAGTAACCAAAATAGCTGGTTCGTTCGTCACTGCCAAGAACAAGTTCGGCCCGAACTCTTCACTGTTCCCGGCCCGAACTTCATTTTCGGCCCGAACTTCAACCTCGGCCCGAACTCCGACCTCGGCCCGAACTTCAACCTCAGCCCGAACATCATCCTCGGCCCGAACACCGAACTTCGGCCCGAACACCACTTCCGCCCGAACACCACTTCGGCCCGAACATCCCACTTCGGCCCTAACACCACTTCGGCCTGAACATCCCTCTTCGGCCCGAACTCTTCAATATCCAAGATTGTGTGACAAAAGGTGCTATACTAAAACATTCATAACTTTCAGCTCGGGTGTCCGTTTCACGCCCACAAGTAACCAAAATAGCTGGTTCGTTCGTCACTGCCAAGAACAAGTTCGGCCCGAACTCTTCGTAGTTCCCGGCCCGAACTTCATTTTCGGCCCGAACTTCAACCTCGGCCAGAACTTCAACCTCGGCCCGAACTCCGACCTCGGCCCGAACTTCAACCTCGGCCCGAACATCATCCTCGGCCCGAACACCGAACTTCGGCCCGAACACCACTTCGGCCCGAACGCCACTTCGGCCCGAACATCCCACTTCGGCCCGAACACCACTTCGGCCTGAACATCCCTCTTCGGCCCGAACTCTTCAATATCCAAGATTGTGTGACAAAAGGTGCTATACTAAAACATTCATAACTTTCAGCTCGGGTGTCCGTTTCACGCCCACGAGTAACCAAAATAGCTGGTTCGTTCGTCACTGCCAAGAACAAGTTCGGCCCGAACTCTTCAATGTTCCCGGCCCGAAATTCATTTTCGGCCCGAACTTCAACCTCGGCCAGAACTTCAACCTCGGCCCGAACTCCGACCTCGACCCGAACTTCAACCTCGGCCCGAACATCATCCTCGGCCCGAACACCGAACTTTGGCCCGAACACCACTTCGGCCCGAACATCCCACTTCGGCCCGAACACCACTTCGGCCCGAACATCCCTCTTCGGCCCGAACTTTTCAATATCCAATATTGTGTGACAAAAGGTGCTATACTAAAACATTCATAACTTTCAGCTCGGGTGTCCGTTTCACGCCCACGAGTAACCAAAATAGCTGGTTCGTTCGTCACTGCCAAGAACAAGTTCGAACTCAGACCTCGGCCCGAACTTCAACCTCGGCCCGAACATCATCCTCGGCCCGAACACCGAACTTCGGCCTGAACACCACTTCGGCCCGAACACCACTTCGGCCCGAACATCCCACTTCGGCCCGAACACCACTTCGGCCCGAACTCTTCAATATCCAAGATTGTGTGACAAAAGGTGCAATACTAAAACATTCATAACTTTCAGCTCGGGTGACCGTTTCACGCCCACGAGTAACCAAAATAGCTTGTTCGTTCTTCACTGCCAAGAACAAGTTCGGCCCGAACTCTTCACTGTTCCCGGCCCGAACTTCATTTTAGGCCCGAACTTCAACCTCGGCCCGAACTTCAACCTCGGCCCGAACTCCGACCTCGGCCCGAACTTCAACCTCGGCCCGAACATCATCCTCGGCCCGAACACCGAACTTCGGCCCGAACACCACTTCGTCCCGAACACCACTTCGGCCCGAACATCCCACTTTGGTCCGAGCACCACTTCGGCCCGAACATCCCTCTTTGGCCCGAACTCTTCAATAGCCAAGATTTTGTGACAAAAGGTGCTATACTAAAACATTCATAACTTTCAGCTCGGGTGTCCGTTTCACGCCCACGAGTACCCAAAATAGCTGGTTCGTTCGTCACTGCCAAGAACAAGTTCGGCCCGAACTCTTCACTGTTCCCGGCCCGAACTTCATTTTCGGCCCGAACTTCATTTTCGGCCCGAACTTCAACCTCGGCCCGAACTCCGACCTCGGCCCGAACTTCAACCTCGGCCCGAACATCATCCTCGGCCCGAACACCGAACTTCGGCACGAACACCACTACGGCCCGAACATCCCACTTCGGCCCGAACACCACTTCGGCCCGAACATCCCTCTTCGGCCCGAACTCTTCAATATCCAAGATTGTGTGACAAAAGGTGCTATACTAAAACATTCATAACTTTCAGCTCGGGTGTCCGTTTCACGCCCACGAGTAACCAAAATAGTTGGTTCGTTCGTCACTGCCAAGAACAAGTTCGGCCCGAACTCTTCAGTGTTCCCGGCCCGAACTTCATTTTCGGCCCGAACTTCAACCTCGGCCCGAACTTCAACCTCGGCCCGAACTCAGACCTCGGCCCGAACTTCAACCTCGGGACGAACATCATCCTCGGCCCGAACACCGAACTTCGGCCTGAACACCACTTCGGCCCGAACACCACTTCGGCCCGAACAACCCACTTCGGCCCGAACACCACTTCGGCCCGAACATCCCTCTTCGGCCCGAACTCTTCAATATCCAAGATTGTGTGACAAAAGGTGCAATACTAAAACATTCATAACTTTCAGCTCGGGTGACCGTTTCACGCCCACGAGTAACCAAAATAGCTGGTTCGTTCGTCACTGCCAAGAACAAGTTCGGCCCAAACTCTTCACTGTTCCCGGCCCGAACTTCAACCTCGGCCCGAACTCCGACCTCGGCCCGAACTTCAACCTCGGCCCGAACATCATCCTCGGCCCGAACACCGAACTTCGGCCCGAACACCACTTCGGCCCGAACATACCACTTCGGCCCGAACACCACTTCGGCCCGAACATCCCTCTTCGGCCCGAACTCTTCAATATCCAAGATTGTGTGACAAAAGGTGCTATACTAAAACATTCATAACTTTCAGCTCGGGTGACCGTTTCACGCCCACGAGTAACCAAAATAGCTTGTTCGTTCTTCACTGCCAAGAACAAGTTCGGCCCGAACTCTTCACTGTTCCCGGCCCGAACTTCATTTTAGGCCCGAACTTCAACCTCGGCCCGAACTTCAACCTCGGCCCGAACTCCGACCTCGGCCCGAACTTCAACCTCAGCCCGAACATCATCCTCGGCCCGAACACCGAACTTCGGCCCGAACACCACTTCGTCCCGAACACCACTTCGGCCCGAACATCCCACTTTGGCCCGAGCACCACTTCGGCCCGAACATCCCTCTTTGGCCCGAACTCTTCAATAGCCAAGATTTTGTGACAAAAGGTGCTATACTAAAACATTCATAACTTTCAGCTCGGGTGTCCGTTTCACGCCCACGAGTACCCAAAATAGCTGGTTCGTTCGTCACTGCCAAGAACAAGTTCGGCCCGAACTCTTCACTGTTCCCGGCCCGAACTTCATTTTCGGCCCGAACTTCATTTTCGGCCCGAACTGCAACCTCGGCCCGAACTCCGACCTCGGCCCGAACTTCAACCTCGGCCCGAACATCATCCTCGGCCCGAACACCGAACTTCGGCACGAACACCACTACGGCCCGAACATCCCACTTCGGCCCGAACACCACTTCGGCCCGAACATCCCTCTTCGGCCCTAACTCTTCAATATCCAAGATTGTGTGACAAAAGGTGCTATACTAAAACATTCATAACTTTCAGCTCGGGTGTCCGTTTCACGCCCACGAGTAACCAAAATAGTTGGTTCGTTCGTCACTGCCAAGAACAAGTTCGGCCCGAACTCTTCAGTGTTCCCGGCCCGAACTTCATTTTCGGCCCGAACTTCAACCTCGGCCCGAACTTCAACCTCGGCCCGAACTCAGACCTCGGCCCGAACTTCAACCTCGGGACGAACATCATCCTCGGCCCGAACACCGAACTTCGGCCTGAACACCACTTCGGCCCGAACACCACTTCGGCCCGAACATCCCACTTCGGCCCGAACACCACTTCGGCCCGAACATCCCTCTTCGGCCCGAACTCTTCAATATCCAAGATTGTGTGACAAAAGGTGCAATACTAAAACATTCATAACTTTCAGCTCGGGTGACCGTTTCACGCCCACGAGTAACCAAAATAGCTGGTTCGTTCGTCACTGCCAAGAACAAGTTCGGCCCAAACTCTTCACTGTTCCCGGCCCGAACTTCAACCTCGGCCCGAACTCCGACCTCGGCCCGAACTTCAACCTCGGCCCGAACATCATCCTCGGCCCGAACACCGAACTTCGGCCCGAACACCACTTCGGCCCGAACATACCACTTCGGCCCGAACACCACTTCGGCCCGAACATCCCTCTTCGGCCCGAACTCTTCAATATCCAAGATTGTGTGACAAAAGGTGCTATACTAAAACATTCATAACTTTCAGCTCGGGTGACCGTTTCACGCCCACGAGTAACCAAAATAGCTTGTTCGTTCTTCACTGCCAAGAACAAGTTCAGCCCGAACTCTTCACTGTTCCCGGCCCGAACTTCATTTTAGGCCCGAACTTCAACCTCGGCCCGAACTTCAACCTCGGCCCGAACTCCGACCTCGGCCCGAACTTCAACCTCGGCCCGAACATCATCCTCGGCCCGAACACCGAACTTCGGCCCGAACACCACTTCGTCCCGAACACCACTTCGGCCCGAACATCCCACTTTGGCCCGAGCACCACTTCGGCCCGAACATCCCTCTTTGGCCCGAACTCTTCAATAGCCAAGATTTTGTGACAAAAGGTGCTATACTAAAACATTCATAACTTTCAGCTCGGGTGTCCGTTTCACGCCCACGAGTACCCAAAATAGCTGGTTCGTTCGTCACTGCCAAGAACAAGTTCGGCCCGAACTCTTCACTGTTCCCGGCCCGAACTTCATTTTCGGCCCGAACTTCATTTTCGGCCCGAACTTCAACCTCGGCCCGAACTCCGACCTCGGCCCGAACTTCAACCTCGGCCCGAACATCATCCTCGGCCCGAACACCGAACTTCGGCACGAACACCACTACGGCCCGAACATCCCACTTCGGCCCGAACACCACTTCGGCCCGAACATCCCTCTTCGGCCCGAACTCTTCAATATCCAAGATTGTGTGACAAAAGGTGCTATACTAAAACATTCATAACTTTCAGCTCGGGTGTCCGTTTCACGCCCACGAGTAACCAAAATAGTTGGTTCGTTCGTCACTGCCAAGAACAAGTTCGGCCCGAACTCTTCAGTGTTCCCGGCCCGAACTTCATTTTCGGCCCGAACTTCAACCTCGGCCCGAACTTCAACCTCGGCCCGAACTCAGACCTCGGCCCGAACTTCAACCTCGGGACGAACATCATCCTCGGCCCGAACACCGAACTTCGGCCTGAACACCACTTCGGCCCGAACACCACTTCGGCCCGAACATCCCACTTCGGCCCGAACACCACTTCGGCCCGAACATCCCTCTTCGGCCCAAACTCTTCAATATCCAAGATTGTGTGACAAAAGGTGCAATACTAAAACATTCATAACTTTCAGCTCGGGTGACCGTTTCACGCCCACGAGTAACCAAAATAGCTGGTTCGTTCGTCACTGCCAAGAACAAGTTCGGCCCAAACTCTTCACTGTTCCCGGCCCGAACTTCAACCTCGGCCCGAACTCCGACCTCGGCCCGAACTTCAACCTCGGCCCGAACATCATCCTCGGCCCGAACACCGAACTTCGGCCCGAACACCACTTCGGCCCGAACATACCACTTCGGCCCGAACACCACTTCGGCCCGAACATCCCTCTTCGGCCCGAACTCTTCAATATCCAAGATTGTGTGACAAAAGGTGCTATACTAAAACATTCATAACTTTCAGCTCGGGTGACCGTTTCACGCCCACGAGTAACCAAAATAGCTTGTTCGTTCTTCACTGCTAAGAACAAGTTCGGCCCGAACTCTTCACTGTTCCCGGCCCGAACTTCATTTTCGGCCCGAACTTCAACCTCGGCCCGAACTTTAACCTCGGCCCGAACTCCGACCTCGGCCCGAACTTCAACCTCGGCCCGAACATCATCCTCGGCCTGAACACCGAACTTCGGCCCGAACACCACTTCGGCCCGAACACCACTTCGGCCCGAACATTCCACTTCGGCCCGAGCAACACTGCGCCCCGAACATCCCTCTTCGGCCCGAACTCTTCAATTTCCAAGATTGTGTGACAAAAGGTGGTATACTAAAACATTCATAACTTTCAGCTCAGGTGTCCGTTTCACGCCCACGAGTAACCAAAATAGCTGGTTCGTTCGTCACTGCCAAGAACAAGTTCGGCCCGAACTCTTCACTGTTCCCGCCCCGAACTTCAACCTCGGCCCGAACTCCGACCTCGGCCCGAACTTCAACCTCGGCCCGAACATCATCCTCGGCCCGAACACCGAACTTCGGCCCGAACACCACTTCGGCCCGAACATACCACTTCGGCCCGAACACCACTTCGGCCCGAACATCCCTCTTCGGCCCGAACTCTTCAATATCCAAGATTGTGTGACAAAAGGTGCTATACTCAAACATTCATAACTTTCAGCTCGGGTGACCGTTTCACGCCCACGAGTAACCAAAATAGCTTGTTCGTTCTTCAATGCCAAGAACAAGTTCGGCCCGAACTCTTCACTGTTCCCGGCCCGAACTTCATTTTCGGCCCGAACTTCAACCTCGGCCCAAACTTTAACCTCGGCCCGAACTCCGACCTCGGCCCGAACTTCAACCTCGGCCCGAACATCATCCTCGGCCCGAACACCGAACTTCGGCCCGAACACCACTTCGGCCCGAACACCACTTCGGCCCGAACATCCCACTTCGGCCCGAGCAACACTGCGGCCCGAACATCCCTCTTCGGCCCGAACTCTTCAATATCCAAGATTGTGTGACAAAAGGTGCTATACTAAAACATTCATAACTTTCAGCTCGGGTGTCCGTTTCACGCCCACGAGAAACCAAAATAGCTGGTTCGTTCGTCACTGCCAAGAACAAATTCGGCCCGAACTCTTCACTGTTCCCGGCCCGAACTTCATTTTCGGCCCGAACTTCAACCTCGGCCCGAACTCCGACCTCGGCCCGAACTTCAACCTCGGCCCGAACATCATCCTCGGCCCGAACACCGAACTTCGGCCGGAACACCACTTCGGCCCGAACACCACTTCGGCCCGAACATCCCACTTCGGCCCGAACACCACTTCGACCCGAACATCCCTCTTCGGCCCGAACTCTTCAATATCAAAGATTGTGTGACAAAAGATGCTATACTAAAACATTCATAACTTTCAGCTCGGGTGTCCGTTTCACGCCCACGAGTAACCAAAATAGCTGGTTCGTTCGTCACTGCCAAGAACAAGTTCGGCCCGAACTCTTCACTGTTGCCGGCCCGAACTTCATTTTCGGCCCGAACTTCAACCTCGGCCCGAACTCCGACCTCGGCCCGAACATCATCCTCGGCCCGAACACCGAACTTCGGCCCGAACACCACTTCGGCCCGAACATCCCACTTCGGCCCGAGCACCACTTCGGCCCGAACATCCCTCTTCGGCCCGAACTCTTCAATAGCCAAGATTGTGTGACAAAATGTGCTATACTAAAACATTCATAACTTTCAGCTCGGGTGTCCGTTTCACGCCCACGAGTACCCAAAATAGCTGGTTCGTTCGTCACTACCAAGAACAAGTTCGGCCCGAACTCTTCACTGTTCCCGGCCCGAACTTCATTTTCGGCCCGAACTTCAACCTCGGCCCGAACTCCGACCTCGGCCCGAACTTCAACCTCGGCCCGAACATCATCCTCGGCCCGAACACCGAACTTCGGCACGAACACCACTACGGCCCGAACATCCCATTTCGGCCCGAACACCACTTCGGCCCGAACACCCCTCTTCGGCCCGAACTCTTCAATATCCAAGATTGTGTGACAAAAGGTGCTATACTAAAACATTCATAACTTTCAGCTCGGGTGTCCGTTTCACGCCCACGAGTAACCAAAATAGCTTGTTCGTTCTTCACTGCCAAGAACAAGTTCTGCCCGAACTCTTCACTGTTCCCGGCCCGAACTTCATTTTCGGCCCGAACTTCAACCTCGGCCCAAACTTTAACCTCGGCTCGAACTCCGACCTCGGCCCGAACTTCAACCTCGGCCCGAACATCATCCTCGGCCCGAACACCGAACTTCGGCCCGAACACCACTTCGGCCCGAACACCACTTCGGCCCGAACATCCCACTTCGGCCCGAGCAACACTGCGGCCCGAACATCCCTCTTCGGCCCGAACTCTTCAATATCCAAGATTGTGTGACAAAAGGTGCTATACTAAAACATTCATAACTTTCAGCTCGGGTGTCCGTTTCACGCACACGAGTAACCAAAATAGCTGGTTCGTTCGTCACTGCCAAGAACAAATTCGGCCCGAACTCTTCACTGTTCCCGGCCCGAACTTCATTTTCGGCCCGAACTTCAACCTCGGCCCGAACATCATCCTCGGCCCGAACACCGAACTTCGGCCGGAACACCACTTCGGCCCGAACACCACTTCGGCCCGAACATCCCACTTCGGCCCGAACACCACTTCGGCCCGAACATCCCTCTTCGGCCCGAACTCTTCAATATCAAAGATTGTGTGACAAAAGATGCTATACTAAAACATTCATAACTTTCAGCTCGGGTGTCCGTTTCACGCCCACGAGTAACCAAAATAGCTGGTTCGTTCGTCACTGCCAAGAACAAGTTCGGCCCGAACTCTTCACTGTTGCCGGCCCGAACTTCATTTTCGGCCCGAACTTCAACCTCGGCCCGAACTTCAACCTCGGCCCGAACTCCGACCTCGGCCCGAACATCATCCTCGGCCCGAACACCGAACCTCGGCCCGAACACCACTTCGGCCCGAACACCACTTCGGCCCGAACATCCCACTTCGGCCCGAGCACCACTTCGGCCCGAACATCCCTCTTCGGTCCGAACTCTTCAATATCCAAGATTGTGTGACAAAAGGTGCTATACGAAAACATTCATAACTTTCAGCTCGGGTGTCCGTTTCACGCCCACGAGTAACCAAAATAGCTGGTTCGTTCGTCACTGCCAAGAACAAGTTCGGCCCGAACTCTTCACTGTTCCCGGCCCGAACTTCATTTTCGGCCCGAACTTCAACCTCCGCCCGAACTCCGACCTCGGCCCGAACTTCAACCTCGGCCCGAACATTATCCTCGGCCCGAACACCGAACTTCAGCCCGAACACCACTTCGGCCCGAACATCCCACTTCGGCCCGAACACCACTTCGGCCCGAACATCCCTCTTCGGCCCGAACTCTTCAATATCAAAGATTGTGTGACAAAAGATGCTATACTAAAACATTCATAACTTTCAGCTCGGGTGTCCGTTTCACGCCCACGAGTAACCAAAATAGCTGGTTCGTTCGTCACTGCCAAGAACAAGTTCGGCCCGAACTCTTCACTGTTGCCGGCCCGAACTTCATTTTCGGCCCGAACTTCAACCTCGGCCCGAACTTCAACCTCGGCCCGAACTCCGACCTCGGCCCGAACATCATCCTCGGCCCGAACACCGAACTTCGGCCCGAACACCACTTCGGCCCGAACACCACTTCGGCCCGAACATCCCACTTCGGCCCGAGCACCACTTCGGCCCGAACATCCCTCTTCGGCCCGAACTCTTCAATAGCCAAGATTGTGTGACAAAATGTGCTATACTAAAACATTCATAACTTTCAGCTCGGGTGTCCGTTTCACGCCCACGAGTACCCAAAATAGCTGGTTCGTTCGTCACTACCAAGAACAAGTTCGGCCCGAACTCTTCACTGTTCCCGGCCCGAACTTCATTTTCGGCCCGAACTTCAACCTCGGCCCGAACTCCGACCTCGGCCCGAACTTCAACCTCGGCCCGAACATCATCCTCGGCCCGAACACCGAACTTCGGCACGAACACCACTACGGCCCGAACATCCCACTTCGGCCCGAACACCACTTCGGCCCGAACATCCCTCTTCGGCCCGAACTCTTCAATATCCAAGATTGTGTGACAAAAGGTGCTATACTAAAACATTCATAACTTTCAGCTCGGGTGTCCGTTTCACGCCCACGAGTAACCAAAATAGCTTGTTCGTTCTTCACTGCCAAGAACAAGTTCTGCCCGAACTCTTCACTGTTCCCGGCCCGAACTTCATTTTCGGCCCGAACTTCAACCTCGGCCCAAACTTTAACGTCGGCTCGAACTCCGACCTCGGCCCGAACTTCAACCTCGGCCCGAACATCATCCTCGGCCCGAACACCGAACTTCGGCCCGAACACCACTTCGGCCCGAACACCACTTCGGCCCGAACATCCCACTTCGGCCCGAGCAACACTGCGGCCCGAACATCCCTCTTCGGCCCGAACTCTTCAATATCCAAGATTGTGTGACAAAAGGTGCTATACTAAAACATTCATAACTTTCAGCTCGGGTGTCCGTTTCACGCCCACGAGTAACCAAAATAGCTGGTTCGTTCGTCACTGCCAAGAACAAATTCGGCCCGAACTCTTCACTGTTCCCGGCCCGAACTTCATTTTCGGCCCGAACTTCAACCTCGGCCCGAACATCATCCTCGGCCCGAACACCGAACTTCGGCCGGAACACCACTTCGGCCCGAACACCACTTCGGCCCGAACATCCCACTTCGGCCCGAACACCACTTCGGCCCGAACATCCCTCTTCGGCCCGAACTCTTCAATATCAAAGATTGTGTGACAAAAGATGTTATACTAAAACATTCATAACTTTCAGCTCGGGTGTCCGTTTCACGCCCACAAGTAACCAAAATAGCCGGTTCGTTCGTCACTGCCAAGAACAAGTTCGGCCCGAACTCTTCACTGTTGCCGGCCCGAACTTCATTTTCGGCCCGAACTTCAACCTCGGCCCGAACTTCAACCTCGGCCCGAACTCCGACCTCGGCCCGAACATCATCCTCGGCCCGAACACCGAACTTCGGCCCGAACACCACTTCGGCCCGAACACCACTTCGGCCCGAACATCCCACTTCGGCCCGAGCACCACTTCGGCCCGAACATCCCTCTTCGGCCCGAACTCTTCAATATCCAAGATTGTGTGACAAAAGGTGCTATACGAAAACATTCATAACTTTCAGCTCGGGTGTCCGTTTCACGCCCACGAGTAAACAAAATAGCTGGTTCGTTCGTCACTGCCAAGAACAAGTTCGGCCCGAACTCTTCACTGTTCCCGGCCCGAACTTCATTTTCGGCCCGAACTTCAACCTCGGCCCGAACTCCGACCTCGGCCCGAACTTCAACCTCGGCCCGAACATTATCCTCGGCCCGAACACCGAACTTCAGCCCGAACACCACTTCGGCCCGAACACCACTTCGGCCCGAACACCACTTCGGCCCAAACATCCCACTTCGGCCCTAACACCACTTCGGCCCGAACATCCCTCTTCGGCCCGAACTCTTCAATATCCAAGATTGTGTGACAAAAGGTGCTATACTAAAACATTCATAACTTTCAGCTCGGGTGTCCGTTTCACGCCCACGAGTAACCAAAATAGCTGGTTCGTTCGTCACTACCAAGAACAAGTTCGGTCCGAACTCTTCGTTGTTCCCGGCCCGAACTTCATTTTCGGCCCGAACTTCAACCTCGGCCAGAACTTCAACCTCGGCCCGAACTCCGACCTCGGCCCGAACTTCAACCTCGGCCCGAACATCATCCTCGGCCCGAACACCGAACTTCGGCCCGAACACCACTTCGGCCCGAACGCCACTTCGGCCCGAACATCCCACTTCGGCCCGAACACCACTTCGGCCTGAACATCCCTCTTCGGCCCGAACTCTTCAGTATCCAAGATTGTGTGACAAAAGGTGCTATACTAAAACATTCATAACTTTCAGCTCGGGTGTCCGTTTCACGCCCACGAGTAACCAAAATAGCTGGTTCGTTCGTCACTGCCAAGAACAAGTTCGGCCCGAACTCTTCAATGTTCCCGGCCCGAACTTCATTTTCGGCCCGAACTTCAACCTCGGCCAGAACTTCAACCTCGGCCCGAACTCCGACCTCGACCCGAACTTCAACCTCGGCCTGAACATCATCCTCGGCCCGAACACCGAACTTCGGCCCGAACACCACTTCGGCCCGAACATCCCACTTCGGCCCGAACACCACTTCGGCCCGAACATCCCTCTTCGGCCCGAACTCTTCAATATCCAAGATTGTGTGACAAAATGTGCTATACTAAAACATTCATAACTTTCAGCTCGGGTGTCCGTTTCACGCCCACGAGTAACCAAAATAGCTGGTTCGTTCGTCACTGCCAAGAACAAGTTCGGCCCGAACTCTTCAATGTTCCCGGCCCGAACTTCATTTTCGGCCCGAACTTCAACCTCGGCCAGAACTTCAACCTCGGCCCGAACATCATCCTCGGCCCGAACACCATCCTCGGCCCGAACACCGAACTTCGGCCCGAACACCACTTCGGCCCGAACACCACTTCGGCCCGAACACCACTTCGGCCCGAACATCCCACTTCGGCCCGAACATCCCACTTCGGCCCGAACATCCCTCTTCGGCCCGAACTCTTCAATATCCAAGATTGTGTGACAAAAGGTGCTATACTAAAACATTCATAACTTTCATCTCGGGTGTCCGTTTCACGCCCACGAGTAACCAAAATAGTTGGTTCGTTCGTCACTGCCAAGAACAAATTCGGCCAGAACTCTTCACTGTTCCCGGCCCGAACTTCATTTTCGGCCGGAACTTCAACCTCGGCCCGAACTCCGACCTCGGCCCGAACTTCAACCTCGGCCCGAACATCATCCTCGGCCCGAACACCGAACTTCGGCCCGAACACCACTTCGGCCCGAACATCCCACTTCGGCCCGAACACCACTTCGGCCCGAACATCCCTCTTCGGCCCGAACTCTTCAATATCCAAGATTGTGTGACAAAAGGTGCTATACTAAAACATTCATAACTTTCAGCTCGGGTGTCCGTTTCACGCCCACGAGTAACCAAAATAGCTGGTTCGTTCGTCACTGCCAAGGACAAGTTCGGCCCGAAATCTTCACTGTTCCCGGCCCGAACTTCAACCTCGGCCCGAACTCAGACCTCGGCCCAAACTTCAACCTCGGCCCGAACATCATCCTCGGCCCGAACACCGAACTTCGGCCTGAACACCACTTCGGCCCGAACACCACTTCGGCCCGAACATCCCACTTCGGCCCGAACACCACTTCGGCCCGAACATCCCTATTCGGCCCGAACTCTTCAATATCCAAGATTGTGTGACAAAAGGTGCAATACTAAAACATTCATAACTTTCAGCTCGGGTGACCGTTTCACGCCCACGAGTAACCAAAATAGCCGGTTCGTTCGTCACTGCCAAGAACAAGTTCGGCCCGAACTCTTCACTGTTCCCGGCCCGAACTTCAACCTCGGCCCGAACTCCGACCTCGGCCCGAACATCATCATCGGCCCGAACACCGAACTTCGGCCCGAACACCACTTCGGCCCGAACATCCCACTTCGGCCCGAGCAACACTGCGGCCCGAACATCCCTCTTCGGCCCGAACTCTTCAATATCCAAGATTGTGTGACAAAAGGTGCTATACTAAAACATTCATAACTTTCATCTCGGGTGTCCGTTTCACGCCCACGAGTAACCAAAATAGTTGGTTCATTCGTCACTGCCAAGAACAAATTCGGCCCGAACTCTTCACTGTTCCCGGTCCGAACTTCATTTTCGGCCGGAACTTCAACCTCGGCCCGAACTCCGACCTCGGCCCGAACTTCAACCTCGGCCCGAACATCATCCTCGGCCCGAACACCGAACTTCGGCCGGAACACCACTTCGGCCCGAACACCAATTCGGCCCGAACATCCCACTTCGGCCCGAACACCACTTCGGCCCGAACATCCCTCTTCGGCCCGAACTCTTCAATATCAAAGATTGTGTGACAAAAGATGCTATACTAAAACATTCATAACTTTCAGCTCGGGTGTCCGTTTCACGCCCATGAGTAACCAAAATAGCTGGTTCGTTCGTCACTGCCAAGAACAAGTTCGGCCCGAACTCTTCACTGTTGCCGGCCCGAACTTCATTTTCGGCCCGAACTTCAACCTCGGCCCGAACTTCAACCTCGGCCCGAACTCCGACCTCGGCCCGAACTTCAACCTCGGCCCGAACATCATCCTCGGCCCGAACACCGAACTTCGGCCCGAACACCACTTCGGCCCGAACATCCCACTTCGGCCAGAGCACCACTTCGGCCCGAACATCCCTCTTCGGCCCGAACTCTTCAATATCCAAGATTGTGTGACAAAAGGTGCTATACTAAAACATTCATAACTTTCAGCTCGGGTGTCCGTTTCACGCCCACGAGTAACCAAAATAGCTGCTTCGTTCGTCACTACCAAGAACAAGTTCAGCCCGAACTCTTCACTGTTCCCAGCCCGAACTTCATTTTCGGCCTGAACTTCAACCTCGGCCCGAAGTCCGACCTCGGCCCGAACTTCAACCTCGGCCCGAACATCATCCTCGGCCCGAACACCGAACTTCGGCCCGAACACCACTTCGGCCCGAACACCACTTCGGCCCGAACATCCCACTTCGGCCCTAACACCACTTCGGCCCGAACATCCCTCTTCGGCCCGAACTCTTCAATATCCAAGATTGTGTGACAAAAGGTGCTATACTAAAACATTCATAACTTTCAGCTCGGGTGTCCGTTTCACGCCCACGAGTAACCAAAATAGCTGGTTCATTCGTCACTGCCAAGAACAAGTTCGGCCCGAACTCTTCACTGTTCCCGGCCCGAACTTCATTTTCGGCCCGAACTTCAACCTCGGCCAGAACTTCAACCTCGGCCCGAACTCCGATCTCGGCCCGAACTTCAACCTCGGCCCGAACATCATCCTCGGCCCGAACACCGAACTTCGGCCCGAACACCACTTCGGCCCAAACGCCACTTCGGCCCGAACATCCCACTTCGGCCCAAACACCACTTCGGCCTGAACATCCCTCTTCGGCCCGAACCCTTCAATATCCAAGATTGTGTGACAAAAGGTGCTATACTAAAACATTCATAACTTTCAGCTCGGGTGTCCGTTTCACGCCCACGAGTAACCAAAATAGCTGGTTCGTTCGTCACTGCCAAGAACAAGTTCGGCCCGAACTTCAACCTCGGCCCGAACTCCGACCTCGGCCCGAACTTCAACCTCGGCCAGAACTTCAACCTCGGCCCGAACTCCGACCTCGACCCGAACTTCAACCTCGGCCCGAACATCATCCTCGGCCCGAACACCGAACTTCGGCCCGAACACCACTTCGGCTCGAACATCCCACTTCGGCCCGAACACCACTTCGGCCCGAACATCCCTCTTCGGCCCAAACTCTTCAATATCCAAGATTGTGTGACAAAAGGTGCTATACTAAAACATTCATAACTTTCCGTTTCACGCCCACGAGTAACCAAAATAGCTGGTTCGTTCGTCACTGCCAAGAACAAGTTCGGCCCGAACTCTTCACTGTTGCCGGCCCGAACTTCATTTTCGGCCCGAACTTCAACCTCGGCCCGAACTTCAACCTCGGCCCGAACTCCGACCTCGGCCCGAACTTCAACCTCGGCCTGAACATCATCCTCGGCCCGAACACCGAACTTCGGCCCGAACACCACTTCGGCCCGAACACCACTTCGGCCCGAACATCCCACTTCGGCCCGAGCACCACTTCGGCCCGAACATCCCTCTTCGGCCCGAACTCTTCAATATCCAAGATTGTGTGACAAAAGCTGCTATACTAAAACATTCATAACTTTCAGCTCGGGTGTCCGTTTCACGCCCACGAGTAACCAAAATAGCTGGTTCGTTCGTCACTGCCAAGAACAAGTTTGGCCCGAACTCTTCACTGTTCCCAGCCCGAACTTCATTTTCGGCCCGAACTTCAACCTCGGCCCGAACTCCGACCTCGGCCCGAACTTCAACCTCGGCCCGAACATCAACCTCGGCCCGAACACCGAACTTCGGCCCGAACACCACTTCAGCCCGAACACCACTTCGGCCCGAACATCCCACTTCGGCCCTAACACCACTTCGGCCCGAACATCCCTCTTCGGCCCGAACTCTTCAATATCGAAGATTGTGTGACAAAAGGTGCTATACTAAAACATTCATAACTTTCAGCTCGGGTGTACGTTTCACGCCCACGAATAACCAAAATAGCTGGTTCGTTCGTCACTGCCAAGAACAAGTTCGGCCCGAACTCTTCAATGTTCTCGGCCCGAACTTCATTTTCGGCCCGAACTTCAACCTCGGCCAGAACTTCAACCTCGGCCTGAACTCCGACCTCGGCCCGAACTTCAACCTCGGCCCGAACATCCCTCTTCGGCCCGAACTCTTCAATATCCAAGATTGTGTGACAAAAGGTGCTATACTAAAACATTCATAACTTTCAGCTCGGGTGTCCGTTTCACGCCCACGAGTAACCAAAATAGCTGGTTCATTCGTCACTGCCAAGAACAAGTTCGGCCCGAACTCTTCACTGTTCCCGGCCCGAACTTCATTTTCGGCCCGAACTTCAACCTCGGCCAGAACTTCAACCTCGGCCCGAACTCCGATCTCGGCCCGAACTTCAACCTCGGCCCGAACATCATCCTCGGCCCGAACACCGAACTTCGGCCCGAACACCACTTCGGCCCAAACGCCACTTCGGCCCGAACATCCCACTTCGGCCCAAACACCACTTCGGCCTGAACATCCCTCTTCGGCCCGAACCCTTCAATATCCAAGATTCTGTGACAAAAGGTGCTATACTAAAACATTCATAACTTTCAGCTCGGGTGTCCGTTTCACGCCCACGAGTAACCAAAATAGCTGGTTCGTTCGTCACTGCCAAGAACAAGTTCGGCCCGAACTTCAACCTCGGCCCGAACTCCGACCTCGGCCCGAACTTCAACCTCGGCCAGAACTTCAACCTCGGCCCGAACTCCGACCTCGACCCGAACTTCAACCTCGGCCCGAACATCATCCTCGGCCCGAACACCGAACTTCGGCCCGAACACCACTTCGGCTCGAACATCCCACTTCGGCCCGAACACCACTTCGGCCCGAACATCCCTCTTCGGCCCAAACTCTTCAATATCCAAGATTGTGTGACAAAAGGTGCTATACTAAAACATTCATAACTTTCAGCTCGGGTGTCCGTTTCACGCCCACGAGTAACCAAAATAGCTGGTTCGTTCGTCACTGCCAAGAACAAGTTCGGCCCGAACTCTTCACTGTTGCCGGCCCGAACTTCATTTTCGGCCCGAACTTCAACCTCGGCCCGAACTCCGACCACGGCCCGAACTTCAACCTCGGCCCGAACATCATCCTCGGCCCGAACACCGAACTTCGGCCCGAACACCACTTCGGCCCGAACACCACTTCGGCCCGAACATCCCACTTCGGCCCGAGCACCACTTCGGCCCGAACATCCCTCTTCGGCCCGAACTCTTCAATATCCAAGATTGTGTGACAAAAGGTGCTATACTAAAACATTCATAACTTTCAGCTCGGGTGTCCGTTTCACGCCCACGAGTAACCAAAATAGCTGGTTCGTTCGTCACTGCCAAGAACAAGTTTGGCCCGAACTCTTCACTGTTCCCAGCCCGAACTTCATTTTCGGCCCGAACTTCAACCTCGGCCCGAACTCCGACCTCGGCCCGAACTTCAACCTCGGCCCGAACATCATCCTCGGCCCGAACACCGAACTTCGGCCCGAACACCACTTCAGCCCGAACACCACTTCGGCCCGAACATCCCACTTCAGCCCTAACACCACTTCGGCCCGAACATCCCTCTTCGGCCCGAACTCTTCAATATCGAAGATTGTGTGACAAAAGGTGCTATACTAAAACATTCATAACTTTCAGCTCGGGTGTCCGTTTCACGCCCACGAGTAACCAAAATAGCTGGTTCGTTCGTCACTGCCAAGAACAAGTTCGGCCCGAACTCTTCACTGTTCCCGGCCCGAACTTCATTTTCGGCCCGAACTTCAACCTCGGCCACAACTTCAACCTCGACCCGAACTCCGACCTCGGCCCGAACTTCAACCTCAGCCCGAACATCATCCTCGGCCCGAACACCGAACTTCGGCCCGAACACCACTTCGGCCCAAACGCCACTTCGGCCCGAACATCCCACTTCGGCCCAAACACCACTTCGGCCTGAACATCCCTCTTCGGCCCGAACTCTTCAATATCCAAGATTGTGTGACAAAAGGTGCTATACTAAAACATTTATAACTTTCAGCTCGGGTGTCCGTTTCACGCCCACGAGTAACCAAAATAGCTGGTTCGTTCGTCACTGCCAAGAACAAGTTCGGCCCGAACTCTTCAATGTTCTCGGCCCGAACTTCATTTTCGGCCCGAACTTCAACCTCGGCCAGAACTTCAACCTCGGCCTGAACTCCGACCTCGACCCGAACTTCAACCTCGGCCCGAACATCATCCTCGGCTCGAACACCGAACTTCGGCCCGAACACCACTTCGGCCCGAACATCCCACTTCGGCCCGAACACCACTTCGGCCCGAACATCCCTCTTCGGCCCGAACTCTTCAATATCCAAGATTGTGTGACAAAAGGTGCTATGCTAAAACATTCATAACTTTCAGCTCGGGTGTCCGTTTCACGCCCACGAGTAACCAAAATAGCTGGTTCGTTCGTCACTGCCAAGAACAAGTTCGGCCCGAACTCTTCACTGTTCCCGGCCCGAACTTCAACCTCGGCCCGAACTCAGACCTCGGTCCGCACTTCAACCTCGGCCCGAACATCATCCTCGGCCCGAACACCGAACTTCGGCCTGAACACCACTTCGGCCCGAACACCACTTCGGCCCGAACATCCCACTTCGGCCCGAACACCACCTCGGCCCGAACTCTTCAATATCCAAGATTGTGTGACAAAAGGTGCAATACTAAAACATTCATAACTTTCAGCTCGGGTGACCGTTTCACGCCCACGAGTAACCAAAATAGCTTGTTCGTTCTTCACTGCCAAGAACAAGTTCGGCCCGAACTCTTCACTGTTCCCGGCCCGAACTTCATTTTAGGCCCGAACTTCAACCTCGGCCCGAACTTCAACCTCGGCCCGAACTCCGACCTCGGCCCGAACTTCAACCTCGGCCCGAACATCATCCTCGGCCCGAACACCGAACTTCGGCCCGAACACCACTTCGTCCCGAACACCACTTCGGCCCGAACATCCCACTTTGGCCCGAGCACCACTTCGGCCCGAACATCCCTCTTCGGCCCGAACTCTTCAATAGCCAAGATTGTGTGACAAAAGGTGCTATTCTAAAACATTCATAACTTTCAGCTCGGGTGTCCGTTTCACGCCCACGAGTACCCAAAATAGCTGGTTCGTTCGTCACTGCCAAGAACAAGTTCGGCCCGAACTCTTCACTGTTCCCGGCCCGAACTTCATTTTCGGCCCGAACTTCAACCTCGGCCCGAACTCCGACCTCGGCCCGAACATCATCCTCGGCCCGAACACCGAACTTCGGCCTGAACACCACTTCGGCCCGAACACCACTTCGGCCCGAACATCCCACTTCGGCCCGAACATCCCTCTTCGGCCCGAACTCTTCAATATCAAAGATTGTGTGACAAAAGGTGCTATAGTAAAACATTCATAACTTTCAGCTCGGGTGTCCGTTTCACGCCCACGAGTAACCAAAATAGTTGGTTCGTTCGTCACTGCCAAGAACAAGTTCGGCCCGAACTCTTCACTATTCCCGGCCCGAACTTCATTTTCGGCCCAATCTTCACCCTCGGCCCGAACTTCAACCTCGGCCCGAACTCAGACCTCGGCCCGAACTTCAACCTCGGGACGAACATCATCCTCGGCCCGAACACCGAACTTCGGCCTGAACACCACTTCGGCCCGAACACCACTTCGGCCCGAACATCCCACTTCGGCCCGAACACCACTTCGGCCCAAACATCCCTCTTCGGCCCGAACTCTTCAATATCCAAGATTGTGTGACAAAAGGTGCAATACTAAAACATTCATAACTTTCAGCTCGGGTGTCCGTTTCACGCCCACGAGTAACCAAAATAGCTGGTTCATTCGTCACTGCCAAGAACAAGTTCGGCCCGAACTCTTCACTGTTCCCGGCCCGAACTACATTTTCGGCCCGAACTGCAACCTCGGCCCGATCTTCAACCTCGGCCCGAACTCCGACCTCGGCCCGAACTTCAACCTCGGCCCGAACTCCGACCTCGGCCCGAACTTCAACCTCAGCCCGAACATCATCCTCGGCCCGAACACCGAACTTCGGCCCGAAACCAGTTCGGCCCGAACACCACTTCGGCCCGAACATCCCACTTCGGCCCCAACACCACTTCGGCCCGAACATCCCTCTTCGGCCCGAACTCTTCAATATCCAAGATTGTGTGACAAAAGGTGCTATACTAAAACATTCATAACTTTCAGCTCGGGTGTCCGTTTCACGCCCACGAGTAACCAAAATAGCTGGTTCGTTCGTCACTGCCAAGAACAAGTTCGGCCCGAACTCTTCACTGTTCCCGGCCCGAACTTCATTTTCGGCCCGAACTTCAACCTCGGCCAGAACTTCAACCTCGGCCCGAACTCCGACCTCGGCCCGAACTTCAACCTCGGCCCGAACATCATCCTCGGCCCGAACACCGAACTTCGGCCCGAACACCACTTCGGCCCGAACGCCACTTCGGCCCGAACATCCCACTTCGGCCCGAACACCACTTCGGCCTGAACATCCCTCTTCGGCCCGAACTCTTCAATATCCAAGATTGTGTGACAAAAGGTGCTATACTAAAACATTAATAACTTTCAGCTCGGGTGTCCGTTTCACGCGCACGAGTAACCAAAATAGCTGGTTCGTTCGTCACTGCCAAGAACAAGTTCGGCCCGAACTCTTCACTGTTCCCGGCCCGAACTTCATTTTCGGCCCGAACTTCAACCTCGGCCAGAACTTCAACCTCGGCCCGAACTCCGACCTCGACCCGACCTTCAACCTCGAACCGAACTTCATCCTCGGCCCGAACACCGAACTTCAGCCCGAACACCACTTCGGCCCGAACATCCCACTTCGGCCCGAACACCACTTCGGCCCGAACATCCCTCTTCGGCCCGAACTCTTCAATATCCAAGATTGTGTGACAAAAGGTGCTATACTAAAACATTCATAACTTTCAGCTCGGGTGTCCGTTTCACGCCCACGAGTAACCAAAATAGCTGGTTCGTTCGTCACTGCCAAGAACAAGTTCGGCCCGAACTCTTCACTATTCCCGGCCCGAACTTCAACCTCGGCCCGAACTCAGACCTCGGCCCGAACTTCAACCTCGGCCCGAACATCATCCTCGGCCCGAACACCGAACTTCGGCCTGAACACCACTTCGGCCCGAACACCATTTCGGCCCGAACATCCCACTTCGGCCCGAACACCACTTCGGCACGAACATCCCTCTTCGGCCCGAACTCTTCAATATCCAAGATTGTGTGACAAAAGGTGCAATGCTAAAACATTCATAACTTTCAGCTCGGGTGTCCGTTTCACGCCCACGAGTAACCAAAATAGCTTGTTCGTTCTTCACTGCCAAGAACAAGTTCGGCCCGAACTCTTCACTGTTCCCGGCCCGAACTTCATTTTCGGCCCGAACTTCAACCTCGGCCCGAACTTCAACCTCGGCCCGAACTCCGACCTCGGCCCGAACTTCAACCTCGGCCCGAACATCATCCTCGGCCCGAACACCGAACTTCGGCCCGAACACCACTTCGTCCCGAACACCACTTCGGCCCGAACATCCCACTTTGGCCCGAGCACCACTTCGGCCCGAACATCCCTCTTCGGCCCGAACTCTTCAATAGCCAAGATTGTGTGACAAAAGGTGCTATACTAAAACATTCATAACTTTCAGCTCGGGTGTCCGTTTCACGCCACGAGTACCCAAAATAGCTGGTTCGTTCGTCACTGCCAAGAACAAGTTCGGACCGAACTCTTCACTGTTCACGGCCCGAACTTCATTTTCGGCCCGAACTTCAACCTCGGCCCGTACTCCGACCTCGGCCCGAACTTCAACCTCGGCCCGAACATCATCCTCAGCTCGAACACCGAACTTCGGCACGAACACCACTACGGCCCGAACATCCCACTTGGCCCGAACAGCACTTCGGCACGAACATCCCTCTTCGGCCCGAACTCTTCAATATCCAAGATTGTGTGACAAAAGGTGCTATACTAAAACATTCATAACTTTCAGCTCGGGTGACCGTTTCACGCCCACGAGTAACCAAAATAGCTTGTTCGTTCTTCACTGCCAAGAACAAGTTCAGCCCGAACTCTTCACTATTCCCGGCCCGAACTTCATTTTCGGCCCGAACTTCAACCTCGGCCCGAACTACAACCTCGGACCGAACTCTGACCTCGGCCCGAACATCAACCTCGGCCCGAACATCATCCTCGGCCCGAACACCGAACTTCAGTCCGAACACCACTTCGGCCCGAACACCACTTCTGCCCGAACATCCCACTTCGGCCCGAACACCACTTCGGCCCGAACATCCCTCTTCGGCCCGAACTCTTCAATATCCAAGATTGTGTGACAAAAGGTGCTATACTAAAACATACATAACTTTCAGCTCGGGTGTCCGTTTCACGCCGACGAGTAACCAAAATAGCTGGTTCGTTCGTCACTGCCAAGAACAAGTTCGGCCCGAACTCTTCAATATCCAAGATTGTGTGACAAAAGGTGCTATACTAAAACATTCATAACTTTCAGCTCGGGTGTCCGTTTCACGCCCACGAGTAACCAAAATAGCTGCTTCGTTCGTCCCTGACAAGAACAAGTTCGGCCCGAACTCTTCACTGTTCCCGGCCCGAACTTCATTTTCGGCCCGAACTTCAACCTCGGCCCGAACTACAACCTCGGACCGAACTCTGACCTCGGCCCGAACATCAACCTCGGCCCGAACATCATCCTCGGCCCGAACACCGAACTTCAGTCCGAACACCACTTCGGCCCGAACACCACTTCTGCCCGAACATCCCACTTCGGCCCGAACACCACTTCGGCCCGAACATCCCTCTTCGGCCCGAACTCTTCAATATCCAAGATTGTGTGACAAAAGGTGCTATACTAAAACATACATAACTTTCAGCTCGGGTGTCCGTTTCACGCCCACGAGTAACCAAAATAGCTGGTTCGTTCGTCACTGCCAAGAACAAGTTCGGCCCGAACTCTTCAATATCCAAGATTGTGTGACAAAAGGTGCTATACTAAAACATTCATAACTTTCAGCTCGGGTGTCCGTTTCACGCCCACGAGTAACCAAAATAGCTGCTTCGTTCGTCCCTGACAAGAACAAGTTCGGCCCGAACTCTTCAATGTTCCCGACCCGAACTTCATTTTCGGCCCGAACTTCAACCTCGGCCCGAACTTCAACCTCGACCCGAACTCCGACCTCGGTCCGAACTTCAACCTCGGCCCGAACATCATCCTCGGCCCGAACACCGAACTTCGGACTGAACACCACTTCGGCCCGAACACCACTTCGGCCCGAACATCCCACTTTGGCCCGAACACGACTTCGGCCCGAACATCCCTCTTCGGCCGGAACTCTTCAATATCCAAGATTGTGTGACAAAAGGTGCTATACTAAAACATTCATAACTTTCAGCTCGGGTGTCCGTTTCACGCCCACGAGTAACCAAAATTGCTGGTTCGTTCGTCACTGCCAAGAACAAGTTCGGCCCGAACTCTTCACTGTTCCCGGCCCGAACTTCATTTTCGGCCCGAACTTCAACCTCGGCCCGAACTTCAACCTCGGACCGAACTCCGACCTCGGCCCGAACTTCAACCAAGATTGTGTGACAAAAGGTGCTATACTAAAACATACATAACTTTCAGCTCGGGTGTCCGTTTCACGCCCACGAGTAACCAAAATAGCTGGTTCGTTCGTCACTGCCAAGAACAAGTTCGGCCCGAACTCTTCACTGTTCCCGGCCCGAACTTCATTTTCGGCCCGAACTTCAACCTCGGCCCGAACTCCGACCTCGGCCCGAACATCATCCTCGGCCCGAACACCGAACTTCGGCCTGAACACCACTTCGGCCCGACCACCACTTCGGCCCGAACATCCCACTTCGGCCCGAACACCACTTCGGCCCGAACATCCCTCTTCGGCCCGAACTCTTCAATATCAAAGATTGTGTGACAAAAGGTGCTATAGTAAAACATTCATAACTTTCAGCTCGGGTGTCCGTTTCACGCCCACGAGTAACCAAAATAGTTGGTTCGTTCGTCACTGCCAAGAACAAGTTCGGCCCGAACTCTTCACTATTCCCGGCCCGAACTTCATTTTCGGCCCAATCTTCAACCTCGGCCCGAACTTCAACCTCGGCCCGAACTCAGACCTCGGCCCGAACTTCAACCTCGGGACGAACATCATCCTCGGCCCGAACACCGAACATCGGCCTGAACACCACTTCTGCCCGAACACCACTTCGGCCCGAACATCCCACTTCGGCCCGAACACCACTTCGGCCCAAACATCCCTCTTCGGCCCGAACTCTTCAATATCCAAGATTGTGTGACAAAAGGTGCAATACTAAAACATTCATAACTTTCAGCTCGGGTGTCCGTTTCACGCCCACGAGTAACCAAAATAGCTGGTTCGTTCGTCACTGCCAAGAACAAGTTCGGCCCGAACTCTTCACTGTTCCCGGCCCGAACTACATTTTCGGCCCGAACTTCAACCTCGGCCCGAACTACAACCTCGGACCGAACTCTGACCTCGGCCCGAACATCAACCTCGGCCCGAACATCATCCTCGGCCCGAACACCGAACTTCAGTCCGAACACCACTTCGGCCCGAACACCACTTCTGCCCGAACATCCCACTTCGGCCCGAACACCACTTCGGCCCGAACATCCCTCTTCGGCCCGAACTCTTCAATATCCAAGATTGTGTGACAAAAGGTGCTATACTAAAACATACATAACTTTCAGCTCGGGTGTCCGTTTCACGCCCACGAGTAACCAAAATAGCTGGTTCGTTCGTCACTGCCAAGAACAAGTTCGGCCCGAACTCTTCAATATCCAAGATTGTGTGACAAAAGGTGCTATACTAAAACATTCATAACTTTCAGCTCGGGTGTCCGTTTCACGCCCACGAGTAACCAAAATAGCTGCTTCGTTCGTCCCTGACAAGAACAAGTTCGGCCCGAACTCTTCAATGTTCCCGACCCGAACTTCATTTTCGGCCCGAACTTCAACCTCGGCCCGAACTTCAACCTCGACCCGAACTCCGACCTCGGTCCGAACTTCAACCTCGGCCCGAACATCATCCTCGGCCCGAACACCGAACTTCGGACTGAACACCACTTCGGCCCGAACACCACTTCGGCCCGAACATCCCACTTTGGCCCGAACACGACTTCGGCCCGAACATCCCTCTTCGGCCGGAACTCTTCAATATCCAAGATTGTGTGACAAAAGGTGCTATACTAAAACATTCATAACTTTCAGCTCGGGTGTCCGTTTCACGCCCACGAGTAACCAAAATTGCTGGTTCGTTCGTCACTGCCAAGAACAAGTTCGGCCCGAACTCTTCACTGTTCCCGGCCCGAACTTCATTTTCGGCCCGAACTTCAACCTCGGCCCGAACTTCAACCTCGGACCGAACTCCGACCTCGGCCCGAACTTCAACCAAGATTGTGTGACAAAAGGTGCTATACTAAAACATACATAACTTTCAGCTCGGGTGTCCGTTTCACGCCCACGAGTAACCAAAATAGCTGGTTCGTTCGTCACTGCCAAGAACAAGTTCGGCCCGAACTCTTCACTGTTCCCTGCCCGAACTTCATTTTCGGCCCGAACTTCAACCTCGGCCCGAACTCCGACCTCGGCCCGAACATCATCCTCGGCCCGAACACCGAACTTCGGCCTGAACACCACTTCGGCCCGACCACCACTTCGGCCCGAACATCCCACTTCGGCCCGAACATCCCACTTCGGCCCGAACACCACTTCGGCCCGAACATCCCTCTTCGGCCCGAACTCTTCAATATCAAAGATTGTGTGACAAAGGTGCTATAGTAAAACATTCATAACTTTCAGCTCGGGTGTCCGTTTCACGCCCACGAGTAACCAAAATAGTTGGTTCGTTCGTCACTGCCAAGAACAAGTTCGGCCCGAACTCTTCACTATTCCCGGCCCGAACTTCATTTTCGGCCCAATCTTCAACCTCGGCCCGAACTTCAACCTCGGCCCGAACTCAGACCTCGGCCCGAACTTCAACCTCGGGACGAACATCATCCTCGGCCCGAACACCGAACTTCGGCCGGAACACCACTTCTGCCCGAACACCACTTCGGCCCGAACATCCCACTTCGGCCCGAACACCACTTCGGCCCAAACATCCCTCTTCGGCCCGAACTCTTCAATATCCAAGATTGTGTGACAAAAGGTGCAATACTAAAACATTCATAACTTTCAGCTCGGGTGTCCGTTTCACGCCCACGAGTAACCAAAATAGCTGGTTCGTTCGTCACTGCCAAGAACAAGTTCGGCCCGAACTCTTCACTGTTCCCGGCCCGAACTACATTTTCGGCCCGAACTTCAACCTCGGCCCGAACTACAACCTCGGACCGAACTCTGACCTCGGCCCGAACATCAACCTCGGCCCGAACATCATCCTCGGCCCGAACACCGAACTTCAGTCCGAACACCACTTCGGCCCGAACACCACTTCTGCCCGAACATCCCACTTCGGCCCGAACACCACTTCGGCCCGAACATCCCTCTTCGGCCCGAACTCTTCAATATCCAAGATTGTGTGACAAAAGGTGCTATACTAAAACATACATAACTTTCAGCTCGGGTGTCCGTTTCACGCCCACGAGTAACCAAAATAGCTGGTTCGTTCGTCACTGCCAAGAACAAGTTCGGCCCGAACTCTTCAATATCCAAGATTGTGTGACAAAAGGTGCTATACTAAAACATTCATAACTTTCAGCTCGGGTGTCCGTTTCACGCCCACGAGTAACCAAAATAGCTGCTTCGTTCGTCCCTGACAAGAACAAGTTCGGCCCGAACTCTTCAATGTTCCCGACCCGAACTTCATTTTCGGCCCGAACTTCAACCTCGGCCCGAACTTCAACCTCGACCCGAACTCCGACCTCGGTCCGAACTTCAACCTCGGCCCGAACATCATCCTCGGCCCGAACACCGAACTTCGGACTGAACACCACTTCGGCCCGAACACCACTTCGGCCCGAACATCCCACTTTGGCCCGAACACGACTTCGGCCCGAACATCCCTCTTCGGCCGGAACTCTTCAATATCCAAGATTGTGTGACAAAAGGTGCTATACTAAAACATTCATAACTTTCAGCTCGGGTGTCCGTTTCACGCCCACGAGTAACCAAAATTGCTGGTTCGTTCGTCACTGCCAAGAACAAGTTCGGCCCGAACTCTTCACTGTTCCCGGCCCGAACTTCATTTTCGGCCCGAACTTCAACCTCGGCCCGAACTTCAACCTCGGACCGAACTCCGACCTCGGCCCGAACTTCAACCAAGATTGTGTGACAAAAGGTGCTATACTAAAACATACATAACTTTCAGCTCGGGTGTCCGTTTCACGCCCACGAGTAACCAAAATAGCTGGTTCGTTCGTCACTGCCAAGAACAAGTTCGGCCCGAACTCTTCACTGTTCCCTGCCCGAACTTCATTTTCGGCCCGAACTTCAACCTCGGCCCGAACTCCGACCTCGGCCCGAACATCATCCTCGGCCCGAACACCGAACTTCGGCCTGAACACCACTTCGGCCCGACCACCACTTCGGCCCGAACATCCCACTTCGGCCCGAACATCCCACTTCGGCCCGAACACCACTTCGGCCCGAACATCCCTCTTCGGCCCGAACTCTTCAATATCAAAGATTGTGTGACAAAGGTGCTATAGTAAAACATTCATAACTTTCAGCTCGGGTGTCCGTTTCACGCCCACGAGTAACCAAAATAGTTGGTTCGTTCGTCACTGCCAAGAACAAGTTCGGCCCGAACTCTTCACTATTCCCGGCCCGAACTTCATTTTCGGCCCAATCTTCAACCTCGGCCCGAACTTCAACCTCGGCCCGAACTCAGACCTCGGCCCGAACTTCAACCTCGGGACGAACATCATCCTCGGCCCGAACACCGAACTTCGGCCGGAACACCACTTCGGCCCGAACACCACTTCGGCCCGAACATCCCACTTCGGCCCGAACACCACTTCGGCCCAAACATCCCTCTTCGGCCCGAACTCTTCAATATCCAAGATTGTGTGACAAAAGGTGCAATACTAAAACATTCATAACTTTCAGCTCGGGTGTCCGTTTCACGCCCACGAGTAACCAAAATAGCTGGTTCGTTCGTCACTGCCAAGAACAAGTTCGGCCCGAACTCTTCACTGTTCCCGGCCCGAACTACATTTTCGGCCCGAACTGCAACCTCGGCCCGAACTTCAACCTCGGCCCGAAATCCGACCTCGGCCCGAACTTCAACCTCGGCCCGAACTCCGACCTCGGCCCGAACTTCAACCTCAGCCCGAACATCATCCACGGCCCGAACACCGAACTTCGGCCCGAAACCACTTCGGCCCGAACACCACTTCGGCCCGAACATCCCACTTCGGCCCCAACACCACTTCGGCCCGAACATCCCTCTTCGGCCCGAACTCTTCAATATCCAAGATTGTGTGACAAAAGGTGCTATACTAAAACATTCATAACTTTCAGCCCGGGTGTCCGTTTCACGCCCACGAGTAACCAAAATAGCTGGTTCGTTCGTCACTGCCAAGAACAAGTTCGGCCCGAACTCTTCACTGTTCCCGGCCCGAACTTCATTTTCGGCCCGAACTTCAACCTCGGCCAGAACTTCAACCTCGGCCCGAACTCCGACCTCGGCCCGAACTTCAACCTCGGCCCGAACATCATCCTCGGCCCGAACACCGAACTTCGGCCCGAACACCACTTCGGCCCGAACGCCACTTCGGCCCGAACATCCCACTTCGGCCCGAACACCACTTCGGCCTGAACATCCCTCTTCGGCCCGAACTCTTCAATATCCAAGATTGTGTGACAAAAGGTGCTATACTAAAACATTAATAACTTTCAGCTCGGGTGTCCGTTTCACGCGCACGGGTAACCAAAATAGCTGGTTCGTTCGTCACTGCCAAGAACAAGTTCGGCCCGAACTCTTCACTGTTCCCGGCCCGAACTTCATTTTCGGCCCGAACTTCAACCTCGGCCAGAACTTCAACCTCGGCCCGAACTCCGACCTCGACCCGACCTTCAACCTCGAACCGAACTTCATCCTCGGCCCGAACACCGAACTTCAGCCCGAACACCACTTCGGCCCGAACATCCCACTTCGGCCCGAACACCACTTCGGCCCGAACATCCCTCTTCGGCCCGAACTCTTCAATATCCAAGATTGTGTGACAAAAGGTGCTATACTAAAACATTCATAACTTTCAGCTCGGGTGTCCGTTTCACGCCCACGAGTAACCAAAATAGCTGGTTCGTTCGTCACTGCCAAGAACAAGTTCGGCCCGAACTCTTCACTATTCCCGGCCCGAACTTCAACCTCGGCCCGAACTCAGACCTCGGCCCGAACTTCAACCTCGGCCCGAACATCATCCTCGGCCCGAACACCGAACTTCGGCCTGAACACCACTTCGGCCCGAACACCATTTCGGCCCGAACATCCCACTTCGGCCCGAACACCACTTCGGCCCGAACATCCCTCTTCGGCCCGAACTCTTCAATATCCAAGATTGTGTGACAAAAGGTGCAATACTAAAACATTCATAACTTTCAGCTCGGGTGTCCGTTTCACGCCCACGAGTAACCAAAATAGCTTGTTCGTTCTTCACTGCCAAGAACAAGTTCGGCCCGAACTCTTCACTGTTCCCGGCCCGAACTTCATTTTCGGCCCGAACTTCAACCTCGGCCCGAACTTCAACCTCGGCCCGAACTCCGACCTCGGCCCGAACTTCAACCTCGGCCCGAACATCATCCTCGGCCCGAACACCGAACTTCGGCCCGAACACCACTTCGTCCCGAACACCACTTCGGCCCGAACATCCCACTTTGGCCCGAGCACCACTTCGGCCCGAACATCCCTCTTCGGCCCGAACTCTTCAATAGCCAAGATTGTGTGACAAAAGGTGCTATACTAAAACATTCATAACTTTCAGCTCGGGTGTCCGTTTCACGCCACGAGTACCCAAAATAGCTGGTTCGTTCGTCACTGCCAAGAACAAGTTCGGCCCGAACTCTTCACTGTTCACCGCCCGAACTTCATTTTCGGCCCGAACTTCAACCTCGGCCCGTACTCCGACCTCGGCCCGAACTTCAACCTCGGCCCGAACATCATCCTCGGCTCGAACACCGAACTTCGGCACGAACACCACTACGGCCCGAACATCCCACTTGGCTCGAACAGCACTTCGGCCCGAACATCCCTCTTCGGCCCGAACTCTTCAATATCCAAGATTGTGTGACAAAAGGTGCTATACTAAAACATTCATAACTTTCAGCTCGGGTGACCGTTTCACGCCCACGAGTAACCAAAATAGCTTGTTCGTTCTTCACTGCCAAGAACAAGTTCGGCCCGAACTCTTCACTGTTCCCGGCCCGAACTTCATTTTCGGCCCGAACTTCAACCTCGGCCCGAACTACAACCTCGGACCGAACTCTGACCTCGGCCCGAACATCAACCTCGGCCCGAACATCATCCTCGGCCCGAACACCGAACTTCAGTCCGAACACCACTTCGGCCCGAACACCACTTCTACCCGAACATCCCACTTCGGCCCGAACACCACTTCGGCCCGAACATCCCTCTTCGGCCCGAACTCTTCAATATCCAAGATTGTGTGACAAAAGGTGCTATACTAAAACATACATAACTTTCAGCTCGGGTGTCCGTTTCACGCCCACGAGTAACCAAAATAGCTGGTTCGTTCGTCACTGCCAAGAACAAGTTCGGCCCGAACTCTTCAATATCCAAGATTGTGTGACAAAAGGTGCTATACTAAAACATTCATAACTTTCAGCTCGGGTGTCCGTTTCACGCCCACGAGTAACCAAAATAGCTGCTTCGTTCGTCCCTGACAAGAACAAGTTCGGCCCGAACTCTTCAATGTTCCCGACCCGAACTTCATTTTCGGCCCGAACTTCAACCTCGGCCCGAACTTCAACCTCGACCCGAACTCCGACCTCGGTCCGAACTTCAACCTCGGCCCGAACATCATCCTCGGCCCGAACACCGAACTTCGGACTGAACACCACTTCGGCCCGAACACCACTTCGGCCCGAACATCCCACTTTGGCCCGAACACGACTTCGGCCCGAACATCCCTCTTCGGCCGGAACTCTTCAATATCCAAGATTGTGTGACAAAAGGTGATATACTAAAACATTCATAACTTTCAGCTCGGGTGTCCGTTTCACGCCCACGAGTAACCAAAATTGCTGGTTCGTTCGTCACTGCCAAGAACAAGTTCGGCCCGAACTCTTCACTGTTCCCGGCCCGAACTTCATTTTCGGCCCGAACTTCAACCTCGGCCCGAACTTCAACCTCGGACCGAACTCCGACCTCGGCCCGAACTTCAACCAAGATTGTGTGACAAAAGGTGCTATACTAAAACATACATAACTTTCAGCTCGGGTGTCCGTTTCACGCCCACGAGTAACCAAAATAGCTGGTTCGTTCGTCACTGCCAAGAACAAGTTCGGCCCGAACTCTTCAATATCCAAGATTGTGTGACAAAAGGTGCTATACTAAAACATTCATAATTTTCAGCTCGGGTGTCCGTTTCACGCCCACGAGTAACCAAAAGAGCTGGTTCGTTCGTCACTGGAAAGAACAAGTTCGGCCCGAACTCTTCAATGTTCCCGGCCCGAACTTCATTTTCGGCCCGAACTCCGACCTCGGCCCGAACTCCGACCTCGGCCCGAACTTCAACCTCGGCCCGAACATCATCCTCGGCCCGAACACCGAACTTCGGCCCGAACACCACTTCGGCCCGAACATCCCACTTCGGCCCGAACACCACTTCGGCCCGAACATCCCTCTTCGGCCCGAACTCTTCAGTATCCAAGATGGTGTGACAAAAGGTGTTATACTAAAACATTCATAACTTTCAGCTCGGGTGTCCGTTTCACGTCCACGAGTAACCAAAATAGCTGGTTCGTTCGTCACTGCCAAGAACAAGTTCGGCCCGAACTCTTCACTGTTCCCGGCCCGAACTTCATTTTCGGCCCGAACTTCAACCTCGGCCCGAACTTCAACCTCGGACCGAACTCCGACCTCGGCCCGAACATCAACCTCGGCCCGAACATCATCCTCGGCCCGAACACCGAACTTCAGTCCGAACACCACTTCGGCCCGAACACCACTTCTGCCCGAACATCCCACTTCGGCCCGAACACCACTTAGGCCCGAACATCCCTCTTCGGCCCGAACTCTTCAATATCCAAGATTGTGTGACAAAAGGTGCTATACTAAAACATACATAACTTTCAGCTCGGGTGTCCGTTTCACGCCCACGAGTAACCAAAATAGCTGGTTCGTTCGTCACTACCAAGAACAAGTTCGGCCCGAACTCTTCAATATCCAAGATTGTGTGACAAAAGGTGCTATACTAAAACATTCATAACTTTCAGCTCGGGTGTCCGTTTCACGCCCACGAGTAACCAAAAGAGCTGGTTCGTTCGTCACTGGCAAGAACAAGTTCGGCCCGAACTCTTCAATGTTCCCGGCCCGAACTTCATTTTCGGCCCGAACTCCGACCTCGGCCCGAACTTCAACCTCGGCCCGAACATAATTCTTGGCCCGAACACCGAACTTCGGCCGGAACACCACTTCGGCCCGAACATCCCACTTCGGCCCGAACACCACTTCGGCCCGAACATCCCTCTACGGCCCGAACTTTTCAATATCCAAGATTGTGTGACAAAAGGTGCTATACTAAAACATTCATAACTTTCATCTCGGGTGTCCGTTTCACGCCCACGAGTAACCAAAATAGCTGGTTCGTTCGTCACTGCCAAGAACAAGTTCGACCCGAATTCTTCACTGTTCCCGGCCCGAACTTCATTTTCGGCCCGAATTTCAACCTTGGCCCGAACTTCAACCTCGGCCCGAACTCCGACCTCGGCCCGAACTTCAACCTCGGCCCGAACATCATCCTCGGCCAGAACACCGAACTTCGGCCCGAACACCACTTCGGCCCGAACATCCCACTTCGGCCCGAACACCACTTCGGCCCGAACATCCCTCTTCGGCCCGAACTCTTCAGTATCCAAGATGGTGTGACAAAAGGTGTTATACTAAAACATTCATAACTTTCAGCTCGGGTGTCCGTTTCACGCCCACGAGTAACCAAAATAGTTGGTTCGTTCGTCACTGCCAAGAACAAGTTCGGCCCGAACTCTTCACTGTTCCCGGCCCGAACTTCATTTTCGGCCCGAACTTCAACCTCGGCCCGAACTTCAACCTCGGACCGAACTCCGACCTCGGCCCGAACATCAACCTCGGCCCGAACATCATCCTCGGCCCGAACACCGAACTTCAGTCCGAACACCACTTCGGCCCGAACACCACTTCTGCCCGAACATCCCACTTCGGCCCGAACACCACTTAGGCCCGAACATCCCTCTTCGGCCCGAACTCTTCAATATCCAAGATTGTGTGACAAAAGGTGCTATACTAAAACATACATAACTTTCAGCTCGGGTGTCCGTTTCACGCCCACGAGTAACCAAAATAGCTGGTTCGTTCGTCACTGCCAAGAACAAGTTCGGCCCGAACTCTTCAATATCCAAGATTGTGTGACAAAAGGTGCTATACTAAAACATTCATAACTTTCAGCTCGGGTGTCCGTTTCACGCCCACGAGTAACCAAAATAGCTGGTTCGTTCGTCACTGACAAGAACAAGTTCGGCCCGAACTCTTCAATGTTCCCGACCCGAACTTCATTTTCGGCCCGAACTTCAACCTCGGCCCGAACTTCAACATCGGCCCGAACTCCGACCTCGGTCCGAACTTCAACCTCGGCCCGAACATCATCCTCGGCCCGAACACCGAACTTCGGCCTGAACACCACTTCGGCCCGAACACCACTTCGGCCCGAACATCCCACTTTGGCCCGAACACGACTTCGGCCCGAACATCCCTCTTCGGCCCGAACTCTTCAATATCCAAGATTGTGTGACAAAAGGTGCTATACTAAAACATTCATAACTTTCAGCTCGGGTGTCCGTTTCACGCCCACGAGTTACCAAAATAGCTGGTTCGTTCGTCACTTCCAAGAACAAGTTCGGCCTGAACTCTTCACTGTTCCCGGCCCGAACTTCATTTTCGGCCCGAACTTCAACCTCGGCCCGAACTTCAACCTCGGACCGAACTTCAACCTCGGACCGAACTCCGACCTCGGCCCGAACTTCAACCTCGGCCCGAACATCATCCTCGGCCCGAACACCGAACTTCAGCCCGAACACCACTTCGGCCCGAACACCACTTCGGCCCGAACATCCCACTTCGGCCCGAACACCACTTCTGCCCGAACATCTCTCGTCGGCCCGAACTCTTCAATATCCAAGATTGTGTGACAAAAGGTGCTATACTAAAACATACATAACTTTCAGCTCGGGTGTCCGTTTCACGCCCACGAGTAACCAAAATAGCTGGTTCGTTCGTCACTGCCAAGAACAAGTTCCGCCCGAACTCTTCACTGTTCCCGGCCCGAACTTCATTTTCGGCCCGAACTTCAACCTCGGCCCGAACTTCAACCTCGGCCCGAACTCCGACCTCGGCCCGAACTCCGACCTCGGCCCGAACTTCAACCTCGGCCCGAACATCATCCTCGACCCGAACACCAAACTTCGGCCCGAACACCACTTCGGCCCGAACATCCCACTTCGGCCCGAACACCACTTCGGCCCGAACATCCCTCTTCGGCCTGAACTCTTCAATATCCAAGATTGTGTGACAAAAGGTGCTATACTAAAACATTCATAACTTTTAGCTGGGGTGTCCGTTTCACACCCACGAGTAACCAAAATAGTTGGTTCGTTCGTCACTGCCAAGAACAAGTTCGGCCCGAACTCTTCACTGTTCCCGGCCCGAACTTCATTTTCGGCCCGAATTTCAACCTCGGCCCGAACTCCGACCTCGGCCCGAACTTCAACCTCGGCCCGAACATCATCCTCGGCCCGAACACCGAACTTCGGCCCGAACACCACTTCGACCTGAACATCCCACTTCGGCACGAACACCACTTCGGCCCGAACATCCCTCTTCGGCCTGAACTCTTCAATATCCAAGATTGTGTGACAAAAGGTGCTATACTAAAACATTCATAACTTTCAGCTCGGGTGTCCGTTTCACGCCCACGAGTAACCAAAATAGCTGGTCCGTTCGTCACTGCCAAGAACAACCTCTGCCCGAACTCCGACCTCGGCCCGAACTTCAACCTCGGCCCGAACTTCAACCTGGGCCCGAACTCCGACCTCGGCACGAACTTCAACCTCGGCCCGAACATCATCCTCGGCCCGAACACCGAACTTCCGCCCGAACACCACTTCGGCCCGAACATCACTTCGGCCCGAACATCCCACTTCGGCCCGAACACCACTTCGGCCCGAACATCCCTCTTCGCCCCGAACTCTTCAATATCCAAGATTGTGTGACAAAAGGTACTATACTAAAACATTCATAACTTTCAGCTCGAGTGTCCGTTTCACGCCCACGAGTAACCAAAATAGATGGTTCGTTCGTCACTGCCAAGAACAAGTTCGGCCCGAACTCTTCACTATTCCCGGCCCGAACTTCATTTTCGGCACGAACTTCAACCTCGGCCCGAACTCCGACCTCGGCCCGAACTTCAACCTCGGCCCGAACATCATCCTCGGCCCGAACACCGAACTTCGGACTGAACACCACTTCGGCCCGAACACCACTTCGGCCCGAAAATCCCACTTCGGCCCGAACACCACTTCGTCCCGAACATCCCTCTTCGGCCCGAACTCTTCAATATCCAAGATTGCGTGACAAAAGGTGCTATACTAAAACATTCATAACTTTCAGCTCGGGTGTCCGTTTCACGCCCACGAGTAACCAAAATAGCTGGTTCGTTCGTCACTGCCAAGAACAAGTTCGGCCCGAACTCTTCACTGTTCCCGGCCCGAACTTCATTTCCGGCCCGAACTTCAACCTCGGCCCGAACTTCAACCTCATCCCGAACTCCGACCTCGGCCCGAACTTCAACCTCGGCCCGAACATCATCCTCGGCCTGAACACCGAACTTCGGCCCGAACACCACTTCAGCCCGAACATCCCACTTCGGCCCGAACACCACTTCGGCCCGAACATCCCTCTTCGGCTCGAACTCTTCAATATCCAAGATTGTGTGACAAAATGTGCTATACTAAAACATTCATAACTTTCAGCTCGGGTGTCCGTTTCACGCCCACGAGTAACCAAAATAGCTGGTTCGTTCGTCACTGCCAAGAACAAGTTCGGCCCGAACTCTTCACTGTACCCGGCCCGAACTTCATTTTCGGCCCGAACTTCAACCTCGGCCCGAACTCCGACCTCGGCCCGAACTTCAACCTCGGCCCGAACATCATCCTCGGCCCGAACACCGAACTTCGGCCCGAACACCACTTCGGCCCGAACACCACTCCGGCCCGAACATCCCACTCCGGCCCGAACACCACTTCGGCCCGAACATCCCTCTTCGGCCCGAACTCTTCAATATCCAAGATTGTGTGACAAAAGGTGCTATACTAAAACATTCATAACTTTCAGCTCGGGTGTCCGTTTCACGCCCACGAGTAACCAAAATAGATGGTTCGTTCGTCACTGCCAAGAACAAGTTCGGCCCGAACTCTTCAGTGTTCCCGGCCCGAACTTCATTTTCGGCCCGAACTTCAACCTCGTCCCGAACTCCGACCTCGGCCCGAACTTCAACCTCGGCCCGAATATCATCCTCGGCCCGAACACCGAACTTCGGCCCGAACACCACTTCGGCCCGAACACCACTTGGGCCCGAACATCCCACTTCGGCCCGAACATCCCTCTTCGGCCCGAACTCTTCAATATCCAAGATTGTGTGACAAAAGGTGCTATACTAAAACATTCATAACTTTCAGCTCGGGTGTCCGTTTCACGCCCACGAGTAACCAAAATAGCTGGTTCGTTCGTCACTGCCAAGAACAAGTTCGGCCCGAACTCTTCACTGTTCCCGGCCCGAACTTCATTTTCGGCCCGAACTTCAACCTCGGCCCGAACTTCAACCTCGGCCCGAACTTCAACCTCGGCCCGAACACCACTTCGTCCCGAACATCCCTCTTCTGCCCGAACTCTTCAATATCCAAGATTGCGTGACAAAAGGTGCTATACTAAAACATTCATAACTTTCAGCTCGGGTGTCCGTTTCACGCCCACGAGTAACCAAAATAGCTGGTTCGTTCGTCACTGCCAAGAACAAGTTCGGCCCGAACTCTTCACTGTTCCCGGCCCGAACTTCATTTCCGGCCCGAACTTCAACCTCGGCCCGAACTTCAACCTCATCCCGAACTCCGACCTCGGCCCGAACTTCAACCTCGGCCCGAACATCATCCTCGGCCTGAACACCGAACTTCGGCCCGAACACCACTTCAGCCCGAACATCCCACTTCGGCCCGAACACCACTTCGGCCCGAACATCCCTCTTCGGCTCGAACTCTTCAATATCCAAGATTGTGTGACAAAATGTGCTATACTAAAACATTCATAACTTTCAGCTCGGGTGTCCGTTTCACGCCCACGAGTAACCAAAATAGCTGGTTCGTTCGTCACTGCCAAGAACAAGTTCGGCCCGAACTCTTCACTGTACCCGGCCCGAACTTCATTTTCGGCCCGAACTTCAACCTCGGCCCGAACTCCGACCTCGGCCCGAACTTCAACCTCGGCCCGAACATCATCCTCGGCCCGAACACCGAACTTCGGCCCGAACACCACTTCGGCCCGAACACCACTTCGGCCCGAACATCCCACTCCGGCCCGAACACCACTTCGGCCCGAACATCCCTCTTCGGCCCGAACTCTTCAATATCCAAGATTGTGTGACAAAAGGTGCTATACTAAAACATTCATAACTTTCAGCTCGGGTGTCCGTTTCACGCCCACGAGTAACCAAAATAGATGGTTCGTTCGTCACTGCCAAGAACAAGTTCGGCCCGAACTCTTCAGTGTTCCCGGCCCGAACTTCATTTTCGGCCCGAACTTCAACCTCGGCCCGAACTTCAACCTCGGCCCGAACTTCAACCTCGGCCCGAACTCCGACCTCGGCCCGAACTTCAACCTCAGCCCGAACATCATCCTCGGCCCGAACACCGAACTTCGGCATGAACACCACTTCGGCTCGAACATCCCACTTCGGCCCGAACACCACTTCGGCCCGAACATCCCTCTTCGGCCCGAACTCTTCAATATCCAAGATTGTGTGACAAAAGGTGCTATACTAAAACATTCATAACTTTCAGATCGGGTGTCCGTTTCACGCACACGAGTAACCAAAATAGCTGGTTCGTTCGTCACTGCCAAGAACAAGTACGACCCGAACTCTTCACTGTTCCCGGCCCGAACTTCAACCTCGGCCCAAACTCCGACCTCGGCCCGAACTTCAACCTCGGCCCGAACATCATCCTCGGCCAGAACACCGAACTTCGGCCCGAACACCACTTCGGCCCGAACACCACTTCGGCCCGAATATCCCACTTCGGCCCGATCACCACTTCTGCCCGAACATCCCTCTTCGGCCCGAACTCTTCAATATCCAAGATTGTGTGACAAAAGGTGCTATACTAAAACATTCATAACTTTCAGCTCGGGTGTCCGTTTCACGCCCACGAGTAACCAAAATAGCTGGTTCGTTCTTCACTGCCAAGAACAAGTTCGGCCCGAACTCTTCACTGTTCCCGGCCCGAACTTCACTTTCGGCCCGAACTTCAACCTCGGCCCGAACTTCAACCTCGGCCCGAACTCCGACCTCGGCCCGAACTTCATCCTCGGCCCGAACATCATCCTCGGCCCGAACACCGAACTTCGGCCCGAACACCACTTCAGCCCGAGCACCACTTCGGCCCGAGCACCACTTCGGCCCGAACATCCCTCTTCGGCCCGAACTCTTCAATATCCAAGATTGTGTGACAAAAGGTGCTATACTAAAACATTCATAACTTTCAGCTCGGGTGTCCGTTTCACGCCCACGAGTAACCAAAATAGCTGGTTCGTTCGTCACTGCCAAGAACAAGTTCGGCCCGAACTCTTCACTGTTCCCAGCCCGAACTTCATTTTCGGCCCGAACTTCAACCTCGGCCCGAACTCCGACCTCGGCCCGAACTTCAACCTCGTCCCGAACATCATCCTCAGCCCGAACACCGAACTTCGGCCCGAACACCACTTCGGCCCGAACACCACTTCGGCCCGAACATCCCACTTCGGCCCGAACATCCCTCTCCGGCCCGAACTCTTCAATATCCCAGATTGTGTGACAAAAGGTGGTATACAAAAACATTCATAACTTTCAGCTCGGGTGTCCGTTTCACGCCCACGAGTAACCAAAATAGCAGGTTCGTTCGTCACTGCCAAGAACAAGTTCGGCCCGCACTCTTCACTGTTCCCGGCCCGAACTTCATTTTCAGCCCGAACTTCAACCTCGGCCCGAACTCCGACCTAGGCCCGAACTTCAACCTCGGCCCGAACATCATCCACGGCCCGAACACCGAACTTCGGCCCGAACACCACTTCGGCCCGAACACCACTTCGGCCCGAACACCACATCGGCCCGAACATCCCTCTTCGGCCCGAACTCTTCAATATCCAAGATTGTGTGACAAAAGGTGCTATACAAAAACATTCATAACTTTCAGCTCGGGTGTCCGTTTCACGCCCACGAGTAACCAAAATAGCTGGTTCGTTCGTCACTGCCAAGAACAAGTTCGGCCCGAACTCTTCAACCTCGGCCTGAACTTCAACCTCGGCCCGAACTTCATTTTCGGCCCGAACTTCAACCGCGGCCCGAACTCCGACCTCGGCCCGAACTTCAACCTCGGCCCGAAGATCATCCTCGGCCCGAACACCGAACTTTGGCCCGAACACCACTTCGGCCCGAACACCACTTCGGCCCGAACATCCCACTTCCGCCCGAACACCACTTCGGCCCGAACATCCCTCTTCGGCCCGAACTCTTCAATATCCAAGATTGTGTGACAAAAAGTGCTATACTAAAACATTCATAACTTTCAGCTCGGGTGTCCGTTTCACGCCCACGAGTAACCAAAATTGCTGGTTCGTTCTTCACTGCCAAGAACAAGTTCGGCCCGAACTCTTCACTGTTCCAGGCCCGAACTTCATTTTCGGTCCGAACTTCAACCTCGGCCCGAACTCCGACCTCGGCCCGAACTTCAAATTCGGCCCGAACATCATCCTCGGCCCGAACACCGAACTTTGGCCCGAACACCACTTCGGCCCGAACACCACTTCGGCCCGAACATCCCACTTTGGCCCGAGCACCACTTCGGCACCACTTCGGCCCGAACATCCCTCTTCGGCCCGAACTCTTCAATATCCAAGATTGTGTGACAAAAGGTGCTATACTAAAACATTCATAACTTTCAGCTCGGGTGTCCGTTTCACGCCCACGAGTAACCAGAATAGCTGGTTCGTTCGTCACTGCCAAGAACAAGTTCGGCTCGAACTCTTCACTGTTCCCAGCCCGAACTTCATTTTCGGCCCGAACTTCAACCTCGGCCCGAACTCCGACCTCGGCCCGAACTTCAACCTCGGCCCGAACATCATCCTCGGCCCGAACACCGAACTTCGGGCCGAACACCACTTCGGCCCGAACACCACTTCGGCCCGAACATCCCACTTCGGCCCGAACACCACTTCGGCCCGAACATCCCTCTCCGGCCCGAACTCTTCAATATCCAAGATTGTGTGACAAAAGGTGCTATACTAAAACATTCATAACTTTCAGCTCGGGTGTCCGTTTCACGCCCACGAGTAACCAAAATAGCTGGTTCGTTCGTCACTGCCAAGAACAAGTTCGGCTCGAACTCTTCACTGTTCCCAGCCCGAACTTCATTTTCGGCCCGAACTTCAACCTCGGCCCGAACTCCGACCTCGGCCCGAACTTCAACCTCGGCCCGAACATCATCCTCGGCCCGAACACCGAACTTCGGGCCGAACACCACTTCGGCCCGAACACCACTTCGGCCCGAACATCCCACTTCGGCCCGAACACCACTTCGGCCCGAACATCCCTCTCCGGCCCGAACTCTTCAATATCCAAGATTGTGTGACAAAAGGTGCTATACTAAAACATTCATAACTTTCAGCTCGGGTGTCCGTTTCACGCCCACGAGTAACCAAAATAGCTGGTTCGTTCGTCACTGCCAAGAACAAGTTCGGCTCGAACTCTTCACTGTTCCCAGGCCGAACTTCATTTTCGGCCCGAACTTCAACCTCGGCCCGAACTCCGACCTCGGCCCGAACTTCAACCTCGGCCCGAACATCATCCTCGGCCCGAACACCGAACTTCGGGACGAACACCACTTCGGCCCGAACACCACTTCGGCCCGAACATCCCACTTCGGCCCGAACACCACTTCGGCCCGAACATCCCTCTCCGGCCCGAACTCTTCAATATCCAAGATTGTGTGACAAAAGGTGCTATACTAAAACATTCATAACTTTCAGCTCGGGTGTCCGTTTCACGCCCATGAGTAACCAAAATAGCTGGTTCGTTCGTCACTGCCAAGAACAAGTTCGGCCCGAACTCTTCACTGTTCCCAGCCCGAACTTCATTTTCGGCCCGAACTTCAACCTCGGCCCGAACTCCGACCTCGGCCCGAACTTCAACCTCGTCCTGAACATCATCCTCAGCCCGAACACCGAACTTCGGCCCGAACACCACTTCGGCCCGAACACCACTTCGGCCCGAACATCCCACTTCGGCCCGAACATCCCTCTCCGGCCCGAACTCTTCAATATCCCAGATTGTGTGACAAAAGGTGGTATACTAAAACATTCATAACTTTCAGCTCGGGTGTCCGTTTCACGCCCACGAGTAACCAAAATAGCAGGTTCGTTCGTCACTGCCAAGAACAAGTTCGGCCCGCACTCTTCACTGTTCCCGGCCCGAACTTTATTTTCAACCCGAACTTCAACCTCGGCCCGAACTCCGACCTAGGCCCGAACTTCAACCTCGGCCCGAACATCATCCTCGGCCCGAACACCGAACTTCGGCCCGAACACCACTTCGGCCCGAACACCACTTCGGCCCGAACACCACATCGGCCCGAACATCCCTCTTCGGCCCGAACTCTTCAATTTCCAAGATTGTGTGACAAAAGGTGCTATACAAAAACATTCATAACTTTCAGCTCGGGTGTCCGTTTCACGCCCACGAGTAACCAAAATAGCTGGTTCGTTCGTCACTGCCAAGAACAAGTTCGGCCCGAACTCTTCAACCTCGGCCCGAACTTCAACCTCGGCCCGAACTTCATTTTCGGCCCGAACTTCAACCGCGGCCCGAACTCCGACCTCGGCCCGAACTTCAACCTCGGCCCGAAGATCATCCTCGGCCCGAACACCGAACTTCGGCCCGAACACCACTTCGGCCCGAACACTACTTCGGCCCGAACATCCCACTTCGGCCCGAACACCACTTCGGCCCGAACATCCCTCTTCGGCCCGAACTCTTCAATATCCAAGATTGTGTGACAAAAAGTGCTATACTAAAACATTCATAACTTTCAGCTCGGGTGTCCGTTTCACGCCCACGAGTAACCAAAATTGCTGGTTCGTTCTTCACTGCCAAGAAAAAGTTCGGCCAGAACTCTTCACTGTTCCAGGCCCGAACTTCATTTTCGGTCCGAACTTCAACCTCGGCCCGAACTTCAACCTCGGCCCGAACTCCGACCTCGGCCCGAACTTCAAATTCGGCCCGAACATCATCCTCGGCCCGAACACCGAACTTTGGCCCGAACACCACTTCGGCCCGAACACCACTTCGGCCCCGAACATCCCACTTTGGCCCGAGCACCACTTCGGCCCGAACATCCCTCTTCGGCCCGAACTCTTCAATATCCAAGATTGTGTGACAAAAGGTGCTATACTAAAACATTCATAACTTTCAGCTCGGGTGTCCGTTTCACGCCCACGAGTAACCAAAATAGCTGGTTCGTTCGTCACTGCCAAGAACAAGTTCGGCTCGAACTCTTCACTGTTCCCAGCCCGAACTTCATTTTCGGCCCGAACTTCAACCTCGGCCCGAACTCCGACCTCGGCCCGAACTTCAACCTCGGCCCGAACATCATCCTCGGCCCGAACACCGAACTTCGGGCCGAACACCACTTCGGCCCGAACACCACTTCGGCCCGAACATCCCACTTCGGCCCGAACACCACTTCGGCCCGAACATCCCTCTCCGGCCCGAACTCTTCAATATCCAAGATTGTGTGACAAAAGGTGCTATACTAAAACATTCATAACTTTCAGCTCGGGTGTCCGTTTCACGCCCACGAGTAACCAAAATAGCTGGTTCGTTCGTCACTGCCAAGAACAAGTTCGGCTCGAACTCTTCACTGTTCCCAGCCCGAACTTCATTTTCGGCCCGAACTTCAACCTCGGCCCGAACTCCGACCTCGGCCCGAACTTCAACCTCGGCCCGAACATCATCCTCGGCCCGAACACCGAACTTCGGGCCGAACACCACTTCGGCCCGAACACCACTTCGGCCCGAACATCCCACTTCGGCCCGAACACCACTTCGGCCCGAACATCCCTCTCCGGCCCGAACTCTTCAATATCCAAGATTGTGTGACAAAAGGTGCTATACTAAAACATTCATAACTTTCAGCTCGGGTGTCCGTTTCACGCCCACGAGTAACCAAAATAGCTGGTTCGTTCGTCACTGCCAAGAACAAGTTCGGCTCGAACTCTTCACTGTTCCCAGCCCGAACTTCATTTTCGGCCCGAACTTCAACCTCGGCCCGAACTCCGACCTCGGCCCGAACTTCAACCTCGGCCCGAACATCATCCTCGGCCCGAACACCGAACTTCGGGCCGAACACCACTTCGGCCCGAACACCACTTCGGCCCGAACATCCCACTTCGGCCCGAACACCACTTCGGCCCGAACATCCCTCTCCGGCCCGAACTCTTCAATATCCAAGATTGTGTGACAAAAGGTGCTATACTAAAACATTGATAACTTTTAGCTCGGGTGTCCGTTTCACGCCCATGAGTAACCAAAATAGCTGGTTCGTTCGTCATTGCCAAGAACAAGTTCGGCCCGAACTCTTCACTGTTCCCAGCCCGAACTTCATTTTCGGCCCGAACTTCAACCTCGGCCCGAACTCCGACCTCGGCCCGAACTTCAACCTCGTCCCGAACATCATCCTCAGCCCGAACACCGAACTTCGGCCCGAACACCACTTCGGCCCGAACACCACTTCGGCCCGAACATCCCACTTCGGCCCGAACATCCCTCTCCGGCCCGAACTCTTCAATATCCCAGATTGTGTGACAAAAGGTGGTATACTAAAACATTCATAACTTTCAGCTCGGGTGTCCGTTTCACGCCCACGAGTAACCAAAATAGCAGGTTCGTTCGTCACTGCCAAGAACAAGTTCGGCCCGCACTCTTCACTGTTCCCGGCCCGAACTTCATTTTCAGCCCGAACTTCAACCTCGGCCCGAACTCCGACCTAGGCCCGAACTTCAACCTCGGCCCGAACATCATCCTCGGCCCGAACACCGAACTTCGGCCCGAACACCACTTCGGCCCGAACACCACTTCGGCCCGAACACCACATCGGCCCGAACATCCCTCTTCGGCCCGAACTCTTCAATTTCCAAGATTGTGTGACAAAAGGTGCTATACAAAAACATTCATAACTTTCAGCTCGGGTGTCCGTTTCACGCCCACGAGTAACAAAAATAGCTGGTTCGTTCGTCACTGCCAAGAACAAGTTCGGCCCGAACTCTTCAACCTCGGCCCGAACTTCAACCTCGGCCCGAACTTCAACCTCGGCCCGAACTTCATTTTCTGCCCGAACTTCAACCGCGGCCCGAACTCCGACCTCGGCCCGAACTTCAACCTCGGCCCGAATATCATCCTCGGCCCGAACACCGAACTTCGGCCCGAACACCACTTCGGCCCGAACACTACTTCGGCCCGAACATCCCACTTCGGCCCGAACACCACTTCGGCCCGAACATCCCTCTTCGGCCCGAACTCTTCAATATCCAAGATTGTGTGACAAAAAGTGCTATACTAAAACATTCATAACTTTCAGCTCGGGTGTCCGTTTCACGCCCACGAGTAACCAAAATTGCTGGTTCGTTCTTCACTGCCAAGAACAAGTTCGGCCCGAACTCTTCACTGTTCCAGGCCCGAACTTCATTTTCGGTCCGAACTTCAACCTCGTCCCGAACTTCAACCTCGGCCCGAACTCCGACCTCGGCCCGAACTTTAAATTCGGCCAGAACATCATCCTCGGCCCGAACACCGAACTTTGGCCCGAACACCACTTCGGCCCGAACACCACTTCGGCTCGAACATCCCACTTTGGCCCGAGCACCACTTCGGCCCGAACATCCCTCTTCGGCCCGAACTCTTCAATATCCAAGATTGTGTGACAAAAGGTGCTATACTAAAACATTCATAACTTTCGGCTCGGGTGTCCGTTTCACGCCCACGAGTAACCAAAATAGCTGGTTCGTTCGTCACTGCCAAGAACAAGTTCGGCTCGAACTCTTCACTGTTCCCAGCCCGAACTTCATTTTCGGCCCGAACTTCAATCTCGGCCCGAACTCCGACCTCGGCCCGAACTTCAACCTCGGCCCGAACATCATCCTCGGCCCGAACACCGAACTTCGGGCCGAACACCACTTCGGCCCGAACACCACTTCGGCCCGAACATCCCACTTCGGCCCGAACACCACTTCGGCCCGAACATCCCTCTCCGGCCCGAACTCTTCAATATCCAAGATTGTGTGACAAAAGGTGCTATACTAAAACATTCATAACTTTCAGCTCGGGTGTCCGTTTCACGCCCACGAGTAACCAAAATAGCTGGTTCGTTCGTCACTGCCAAGAACAAGTTCGGCCCGCACTCTTCACTGTTCCCGGCCCGAACTTCATTTTCAGCCCGAACTTCAACCTCGGCCCGAACTTCAACCTCGGCCCGAACTCCGACCTCGGCCCGAACTTCAACCTCGGCCCGAACATCATCCTCGGCCCGAATACCGAACTTCGGCCCGAACACCACTTCGGCCCGAACACCACTTCGGCCCGAACATCCTTTTCGGCCCGAACACCACATCGGCCCGAACATCCCTCTTCGGCCCGAACTCTTCAATATCCAAGATTGTGTGACAAAAAGTGCTATACTAAAACATTCATAACTTTCAGCTCGGGTGTCCGTTTCACGCCCACGAGTAACCAAAATTGCTGGTTCGTTCTTCACTGCCAAGAACAAGTTCGGCCCGAACTCTTCACTGTTCCAGGCCCGAACTTCATTTTCGGCCCGAACTTCAACCTCGGCCCGAACTTCAACCTCGGCCCGAACTCCGACCTCGGCCCGAACTTCAACATCGGCCCGAACATCATCCTCGGCCCGAACGCCGAACTTTGGCCCGAACACCACTTCGGCCCGAACACCACTTCGGCCCGAACATCCCACTTCGGCCCGAGCACCACTTCGGCCCGAACATCCCTCTTCGGCCCGAACTCTTCAATATCCAAGATTGTGTGACAAAAGGTGCTATACTAAAACATTCATAACTTTCAGCTCGGGTGTCCGTTTCACGCCCACGAGTAACCAAAATAGCTGGTTTGTTCGTCACTGCCAAGAACAAGTTCGGCTCGAACTCTTCACTGTTCCCGGCCCGAACTTCATTTTCGGCCCGAACTTCAACCTCGGCCCGAACTCCGACCTCGGCCCGAACTTCAACCTCGGCCCGAACATCATCCTCGGCCCGAACACCGAACTTCGGGCCGAACACCACTTCGGCCCGAACACCACTTCGGCCCGAACATCCCTCTCCGGCCCGAACTCTTCAATATCCAAGATTGTGTGACAAAAGGTGCTATACTAAAACATTCATAACTTTCAGCTCGGGTGTCCGTTTCACGCCCACGAGTAACCAAAATAGCTGGTTCGTTCGTCACTGCCAAGAACAAGTTCGGCCCGCACTCTTCACTGTTCCCGGCCCGAACTTCATTTTCAGCCCGAACTTCAACCTCGGCCCGAACTCCGACCTCGGCCCGAACTTCAACCTCGGCCCGAACATCATCCTCGGCCCGAACACCGAACTTCGGCCCGAACACCACTTCGGCCCGAACACCACTTCGGCCCGAACATCCTTTTCGGCCCGAACACCACATCGGCCCGAACATCCCTCTTCGGCCCGAACTCTTCAATATCCAAGATTGTGTGACAAAAGGTGCTATACAAAAACATTCATAACTTTCAGCTCGGGTGTCCGTTTCACGCCCACGAGTAACCAAAATAGCTGGTTCGTTCGTCACTACCAAGAACAAGTTCGGCCCGAACTCTTCAACCTCGGCCCGAACTTCAACCTCGGCCCGAACTTCATTTTCGGCCCGAACTTCAACCGCGGCCCGAACTCCGACCTCGGCCCGAACTTCAACCTCGGCCCGAACATCATCCTCGGCCCGAACACCGAACTTCGGCCCGAACACCACTTCGGCCCGAACACCACTTCGGCCCGAACATCCCACTTCGGCCCGAACATCCCTCTTCGGCCCGAACTCTTCAATATCCAAGATTGTGTGACAAAAGGTGCTATACTAAAACATTCATAACTTTCAGCTCGGGTGTCCGTTTCACGCCCACGAGTAACCAAACTAGCTGGTTCATTCGTCACTGCCAAGAACAATTTCGGCCCGAACTCTTCACTGTTCCCGGCCCGAACTTCATTTTCGGCCCGAACTTCAACCTCGGCCCGAACTCCGACCTCGGCCCGAACTTCAACCTCGGCCCGAACATCATCCTCGGCCCGAACCCTGAACTTCAACCCGAACACCACTTCGGCCCGAACACCACTTCGGCCCGAACATCCCACTTCGGCCCGAACACCACTTGGGCCCGAACATCCCTCTTCGGCCCGAACACTTCAATATCCAAGATTGTGTGACAAAAGGTGCTATACTAAAATATTCATAACTTTCAGCTCGGGTGTCCGTTTCACGCCCACGAGTAACCAAAATAGCTGGTTCGTTCATCACTGCCAAGAACAAGTTCGGCCCGCACTCTTCACTGTTCCCGGCCCGAACTTCATTTTCGGCCCGAACTTCAACCTCGGCCCGAACTCCGACCTCGGCCCGAACTTCAACCTCGGCCCGAACATCATCCTCGGCCCGAACACTGAACTTCAACCCGAACACCACTTCGGCCCGAACACCACTTCGGCCCGAACATCCCACTTCGGCCCGAACACCACTTGGGCCCGAACATCCCTCTTCGGCCCGAACACTTCAATATCCAAGATTGTGTGACAAAAGGTGCTATACTAAAACATTCATAAATTTCAGCTCGGGTGTCCGTTTCACGCCCACGAGTAACCAAAATAGCTGGTTCGTTCATCACTGCCAAGAACAAGTTCGGCCCGAACTCTTCACTGTTCCAGGCCCGAACTTCATTTTCGGCCCGAACTTCAACCTCGGCCCGAACTTCAACCTCGGCCCGAACTCCGACCTCGGCCCGAACTTCAACATCGGCCCGAACATCATCCTCGGCCCGAACACCGAACTTTGGCCCGAACACCACTTCGGCCCGAACACCACTTCGGCCCGAACATCCCACTTCGGCCCGAGCACCACTTCGGCCCGAACATCCCTCTTCGGCCCGAACTCTTCAATATCCAAGATTGTGTGACAAAAGGTGCTATACTAAAACATTCATAACTTTCAGCTCGGGTGTCCGTTTCACGCCCACGAGTAACCAAAATAGCTGGTTTGTTCGTCACTGCCAAGAACAAGTTCGGCTCGAACTCTTCACTGTTCCCGGCCCGAACTTCATTTTCGGCCCGTACTTTAACCTCGGCCCGAACTCCGACCTGGGCCCGAACTTCAACCTCGGCCCGAACATCATCCTCGGCCCGAACACCGAACTTCGGGCCGAACACCACTTCGGCCTGAACACCACTTCGGCCCGAACATCCCACTGCGGCCCGAACACCACTTCGGCCCGAACATCCCTCTCCGGCCCGAACTCTTCAATATCCAAGATTGTGTGACAAAAGGTGCTATACTAAAACATTCATAACTTTCAGCTCGGGTGTCCGTTTCACGCCCACGAGTAACCAAAATAGCTGGTTCGTTCGTCACTGCCAAGAACAAGTTCGGCCCGCACTCTTCACTGTTCCCGGCCCGAACTTCATTTTCAGCCCGAACTTCAACCTCGGCCCGAACTCCGACCTCGGCCCGAACTTCAACCTCGGCCCGAACATCATCCTCGGCCCGAACACCGAACTTCGGCCCGAACACCACTTCGGCCCGAACACCACTTCGGCCCGAACATCCTTTTCGGCCCGAACACCACATCGGCCCGAACATCCCTCTTCGGCCCGAACTCTTCAATATCCAAGATTGTGTGACAAAAGGTGCTATACAAAAACATTCATAACTTTCAGCTCGGGTGTCCGTTTCACGCCCACGAGTAACCAAAATAGCTGGTTCGTTCGTCACTACCAAGAACAAGTTCGGCCCGAACTCTTCAACCTCGGCCCGAACTTCAACCTCGGCCCGAACTTCATTTTCGGCCCGAACTTCAACCGCGGCCCGAACTCCGACCTCGGCCCGAACTTCAACCTCGGCCCGAACATCATCCTCGGCCCGAACACCGAACTTCGGCCCGAACACCACTTCGGCCCGAACACCACTTCGGCCCGAACATCCCACTTCGGCCCGAACATCCCTCTTCGGCCCGAACTCTTCAATATCCAAGATTGTGTGACAAAAGGTGCTATACTAAAACATTCATAACTTTCAGCTCGGGTGTCCGTTTCACGCCCACGAGTAACCAAACTAGCTGGTTCATTCGTCACTGCCAAGAACAATTTCGGCCCGAACTCTTCACTGTTCCCGGCCCGAACTTCATTTTCGGCCCGAACTTCAACCTCGGCCCGAACTCCGACCTCGGCCCGAACTTCAACCTCGGCCCGAACATCATCCTCGGCCCGAACACTGAACTTCAACCCGAACACCACTTCGGCCCGAACACCACTTCGGCCCGAACATCCCACTTCGGCCCGAACACCACTTGGGCCCGAACATCCCTCTTCGGCCCGAACACTTCAATATCCAAGATTGTGTGACAAAAGGTGCTATACTAAAATATTCATAACTTTCAGCTCGGGTGTCCGTTTCACGCCCACGAGTAACCAAAATAGCTGTTCGTTCATCACTGCCAAGAACAAGTTCGGCCCGCACTCTTCACTATTCCCGGCCCGAACTTCATTTTCGGCCCGAACTTCAACCTCGGCCCGAACTCCGACCTCGGCCCGAACTTCAACCTCGGCCCGAACATCATCCTCGGCCCGAACACTGAACTTCAACCCGAACACCACTTCGGCCCGAACACCACTTCGGCCCGAACATCCCACTTCGGCCCGAACACCACTTGGGCCCGAACATCCCTCTTCGGCCCGAACACTTCAATATCCAAGATTGTGTGACAAAAGGTGCTATACTAAAACATTCATAAATTTCAGCTCGGGTGTCCGTTTCACGCCCACGAGTAACCAAAATAGCTGGTTCGTTCATCACTGCCAAGAACAAGTTCGGCCCGCACTCTTCACTGTTCCCGGCCCGAACTTCATTTTCGGCCCGAACTTCAACCTCGGCCCGAACTCCGACCTCGGCCCGAACTTCAACCTCGGCCCGAACATCATCCTCGGCCCGAACACTGAACTTCAACCCGAACACCACTTCGGCCCGAACACCACTTCGGCCCGAACATCCCACTTCGGCCCGAACACCACTTGGGCCCGAACATCCCTCTTCGGCCCGAACACTTCAATATCCAAGATTGTGTGACAAAAGGTGCTATACTAAAACATTCATAAATTTCAGCTCGGGTGTCCGTTTCACGCCCACGAGTAACCAAAATAGCTGGTTCGTTCATCACTGCCAAGAACAAGTTCGGCCCGCACTCTTCACTGTTCCCGGCCCGAACTTCATTTTCGGCCCGAACTTCAACCTCGGCCCGAACTCCGACCTCGGCCCGAACTTCAACCTCGGCCCGAACATCATCCTCGGCCCGTACACCGAACTTCGGCCCGAACACCACTTCGGCCCGAACACCACTTCGGCCCGAACATCCCACTTCGGCCCGAGCACCACTTCGGCCCGAACATCCCTCTTCGGCCCGAACTCTTCAATATCCAAGATTGTGTGACAAAAGGTGCTATACTAAAACATTCATAACTTTCAGGTCGGGTGTCCGTTTCACGCCCACGAGTAACCAAAATAGCTGGTTCGTTCGTCATTGCCAAGAACAAGTTCGGCCCGAACTCTTCACTGTTCCCGGCCCGAACTTCATTTTCGGCCCGAACTTCAACCTCGGCCCGAACTCCGACCTTGGACCGAACTTCAACCTCGGCCCGAACATCATCTTCGGCCCGAACACCAAACTTCGGCCCGAACACCACTTCGGCCCGAACACCACTTCGGCCCGAACATCCCACTTCGGCCCGAACACCACTTCGGCCCGAACATCCCTCTTCGGCCCGAACTCTTCAATATCCAAGATTGTGTGACAAAAGGTGCTATACTAAAAATTCATAACTTTCAGCTCGGGTGTCCGTTTCACGCCCACGAGTAACCAAAATAGTTGGTTCGTTCGTCACTTCCAAGAACAAGTTCGGCCCGCACTCTTCACTGTTCCCGGCCCGAACTTCATTATCGGCCCGAACTTCAACCTCGGCCCGAACTCCGACCTCGGCCCGAACTTCAACCTCGGCCCGAACATCATCCTCGGCCCGAACACCGAACTTCGGCCCGAACACCACTTCGGCCCGAACACCACTTTGGCCCGAACATCCCACTTCGGCCCGAACACCACTTCGGCCCGAACATCCCTCTCGGACCGAACTCTTCAATATCCAAGATTGTGTTACAAAAGGTGCTATACAAAAACATTCATAACTTTCAGCTCGGGTGTCCGTTTCACGCCCACGAGTAACCAAAATACTGGTTCGTTCGTCACTGCCAAGAACAAGTTCGGCCCGAACTCTTCAACCTCGGCCCGAACTTCAACCTCGGCCCGAACTCCGACCTCGGCCCGAACTTCAACCGCGGCCCAAACTCCGACCTCGGCCCGAACTTCAACCTCGGCCCGAAGATCATCCTCGAGCACCGAACTTCGGCCCGAACACCACTTCGGCCCGAACACCACTTCGGCGCGAACATCCCACTTCGGCCCGAACACCACTTCGGCCCGAACATCCCTCTTCGGCCCGAACTCTTCAATATCCAAGATTGTGTGACAAAAGGTGCTATACTAAAACATTCATAACTTTCAGCTCGGGTGTCTGTTTCACGCCCACGAGTAACCAAAATAGCTGGTTCGTTCGTCACTGCCAAGAACAAGTTCGGCCCGAACTCTTCACTGTTCCCGGCCCGAACTTCAACCTCGGCCCGAACTCAGACCTCGGCCCGAACTTCAACCTCGGCCCGAACATCATCCTCGGCCCGAACACCGAACTTCGGCCCGAACACCGAACTTCGGCCCGAACACCACTTCGGCCCGAACATCCCACTTCGGCCTGAACATCTCTCTTCGGCCCGAACTCTTCAATATCCAAGATTGTGTGACAAAAGTTGCAATACTAAAACATTCATAACTAACAGCTCGGGTGTCCGTTTCACGCCCACGAATAACCAAAATAGCTGGTTCGTTCGTCACTGCCAAGAACAAGTTCGGCCTGAACTCTTCACTGTTCCCGGCCCGAACTTCATTTTCGGCCCGAACATCAACCTCGGCCCGAACTTCAACCTCGGCCCGAACTTCAACCTCGGCCCGAACTTCAACCTCGGCCCGAACTCCGACCTCGGCCCGAACTTCAACCTCGGCCCGAACTCCGACCTCGGCCCGAACTTCAACCTCGGCCCGAACATCAACCTCGGCCCGAACATCATCCTCGGCCCGAACACCGAACTTCGGCCCGAACACCACTTCGGCCCGAACACCACTTCGGCCCGAACATCCCACTTCAGCCCGAACACCACTTCGGCCCGAACATCCCTCTTCGGCCCGAACTCTTCAATATCAAAGATTGTGTGACAAAAGGTGCTATACAAAAACATTCATAACTTTCAGCTCGGGTGTCCGTTTCACGCCCACGAGTAACCAAAATAGCTGGTTCGTTCGTCACTGCCAAGAACAAGTTCGGCCCGAACTCTTCAACCTCGGCCCGAACTTCAACCTCGGCCCGAACTCCGACCTCGGCCCGAACTTCAACCGCGGCCAGAACTCCGACCTCGGCCCGAACTTCAACCTCGGCCCAAAGATCATCTTCGGCCCGAACCCGAACTTCGGCCCGAACACCACTTCGGCTCGAACATCCCACTTCGGCCCGAACACCACTTCGGCCCGAACATCCCTCTTCGGCCCGAACTCTTCAATATGCAAGATTGTGTGACAAAAGATGCTATACTAAAACATTCATAACTTTCAGCTCGGGTGTTTGTTTCACGCCCACGAGTAACCAAAATAGCTGGTTCGTTCGTCACTGCCAAGAACAAGTTCGGCCCGAACTCTTCACTGTTCTCGGCCCGAACTTCAACCTCGGCCCGAACTCAGACCTCGGCCCGAACTTCAACCTCGTACCGAACATCATCCTCGCCCCGAACACCGAACTTCGGCCCGAACACCACTTCAGCCCGAACACCGAACTTCGGCCCGAACACCACTTCGGCCCGAACATCCAACTTCGGCCTGAACACCACTTCAGCCCGAACATCTCTCTTCGGCCCGAACTCTTCAATATCCAAGATTGTGTGACAAAAGGTGCAATACTAAAACATTCATAACTTTCAGCTCGGGTGTCCGTTTCACGCCCACGAGTAACCAAAATAGCTGGTTCGTTCGTCACTGCCAAGAACAAGTTCGGCCTGAACTCTTCACTGTTCCCGGCCCGAACTTCATTTTCGGCCCGAACTTCAACCTCGGCCCGAACTCCGACCTCGGCCCGAACTTCAACCTCGGCCCGAACTCCGACCTCGGCCCGAACTTCAACCTCGGCCCGAACATCATCCTCGGCCCGAACACCGAACTTCGGCCCGAACACCACTTCGGCCCGAACACCACTTCGGCCCGAACATCCCACTTCAGCCCGAACACCACTTCGGCCCGAACATCCCTCTTCGGCCCGAACTCTTCAATATCAAAGATTGTGTGACAAAAGGTGCTATACTAAAATATTCATAACTTTCAGCTCGGGTGTCCGTTTCATGCCCACGAGTAACCAAAATAGTTGTTTCGTTCGTCACTACCAAGAACAAGTACGGCCCGAACTCTTCACTGTTCCTGACCCGAACTTCATTTTTGGCCCGAACTTCAACCTCGGCCCGAACTTCGACCTCGGCCCGAACTCAGACCTCGGCCCGAACTTCAACCTCGGCCCGAACATCATCCTCGGCCCGAACATCGAACTTCGGCCCGAACTCTTCAATATCCAAGATTGTGTGACAAAAGGTGCTATACTAAAACATTCATAACTTTCAGCTCGGGTGTCCGTTTCACGCCCACGAGTAACCAAAATAGCTGGTCGTTCGTCACTGCCAAGAACAAGTTCGGCCCGAACACTTCACTGTTCCCGGCCCGAACTTCATTTTCGGCGCGAACTTCAACCTCGGCCCAAACTTCAACCTCGGCTCGAACTCCGACCTCGGCCCGAACTTCAACCTCGGCCCGAACATCATCCTCGGCCCGAACACCGAACTTCGGCCCGAACATCCGACTTCGGCCCGAACACCACTTCGGTCGAACATCCCTCTTCGGCCCGAACTCTTCAATATCCAAGATTGTGTGACAAAAGGTGCTATACTAAAACATTCATAACTTTCAGTTCGGGTGTCCGTTTCACGCCCACGAGTAACCAAAATAGCTGTTTCATTCGTCACTACCAAGAACAAGTTCGGCCCGAACATCGAACTTCGTCCCGAACACCACTTCGGCCCGAACACCACTTCGGCCCGAACATCCCACTTCGGCCCGAACACCACTTCGGCCCGAAAATCCCTCTTCGGCCCGAACTCTTCAATATCCAAGATTGTGTGACAAAAGGTGCAATACTAAAACATTCATAACTTTCAGCTCGGTTGTCCGTTTCACGCCCACGAGTAACCAAAATAGCTGGTTCGTTCGTCAGGTTCGTTCGTCACTGCCAAGAACAAGTTCGGCCTGAACTCTTCACTGTTCCCGGCCCGAACTTCATTTTCTGCCCGAACTTCAACCTCGGCCCGAACTTCAACCTCGGCCCGAACTCCGACCTCGGCCCGAACTCCGACCTCGGCCCGAACTTCAACCTCGGCCCAAACATCATCCTCGGCCCGAACACCGAACTTCAGCCCGAACACCACTTCGGCCCGAACATCCCTCTTCGGCGCGAACTCTTCAATATCCAAGATTGTGTGACAAAAGGTGCTATACTAAAACATTCATAACTTTCAGTTCGGGTGTCCGTTTCACGCCCACGAGTAACCAAAATAGCTGTTTCGTTCGTCACTACCAAGAACAAGTTCGGCCCGAACTCTTCACTGTTCCGGACCCGAACTTCATTTTTGGCCCGAACTTCAACCTTGGCCCGAACTTCAACTTCGGCCCAAACTCAGACCTCGGCCCGAACTTCAACCTCGGCCCGAACATCATCCTCAGCCCGAACATCGAACTTCAGCCCGAACACCACTTCGGCCCGAACACCACTTCGGCCCGAACATCCCACTTCAGCCCGAACACCACTTCGGCCCGAACATCCCTCTTCGGCCCGAACTCTTCAATATCAAAGATTGTGTGACAAAAGGTGCTATACTAAAATATTCATAACTTTCAGCTCGGGTGTCCGTTTCATGCCCACGAGTAACCAAAATAGTTGTTTCGTTCGTCACTACCAAGAACAAGTACGGCCCGAACTCTTCACTGTTCCTGACCCGAACTTCATTTTTGGCCCGAACTTCAACCTCGGCCCGAACTTCGACCTCGGCCCGAACTCAGACCTCGGCCCGAACTTCAACCTCGGCCCGAACATCATCCTCGGCCCGAACATCGAACTTCGGCCCGAACTCTTCAATATCCAAGATTGTGTGACAAAAGGTGCTATACTAAAACATTCATAACTTTCAGCTCGGGTGTCCGTTTCACGCCCACGAGTAACCAAAATAGCTGGTCGTTCGTCACTGCCAAGAACAAGTTCGGCCCGAACACTTCACTGTTCCCGGCCCGAACTTCATTTTCGGCGCGAACTTCAACCTCGGCCCAAACTTCAACCTCGGCTCGAACTCCGACCTCGGCCCGAACTTCAACCTCGGCCCGAACATCATCCTCGGCCCGAACACCGAACTTCGGCCCGAACATCCGACTTCGGCCCGAACACCACTTCGGTCGAACATCCCTCTTCGGCCCGAACTCTTCAATATCCAAGATTGTGTGACAAAAGGTGCTATACTAAAACATTCATAACTTTCAGTTCGGGTGTCCGTTTCACGCCCACGAGTAACCAAAATAGCTGTTTCATTCGTCACTACCAAGAACAAGTTCGGCCCGAACATCGAACTTCGTCCCGAACACCACTTCGGCCCGAACACCACTTCGGCCCGAACATCCCACTTCGGCCCGAACACCACTTCGGCCCGAAAATCCCTCTTCGGCCCGAACTCTTCAATATCCAAGATTGTGTGACAAAAGGTGCAATACTAAAACATTCATAACTTTCAGCTCGGTTGTCCGTTTCACGCCCACGAGTAACCAAAATAGCTGGTTCGTTCGTCAGGTTCGTTCGTCACTGCCAAGAACAAGTTCGGCCTGAACTCTTCACTGTTCCCGGCCCGAACTTCATTTTCTGCCCGAACTTCAACCTCGGCCCGAACTTCAACCTCGGCCCGAACTCCGACCTCGGCCCGAACTCCGACCTCGGCCCGAACTTCAACCTCGGCCCAAACATCATCCTCGGCCCGAACACCGAACTTCAGCCCGAACACCACTTCGGCCCGAACATCCCTCTTCGGCGCGAACTCTTCAATATCCAAGATTGTGTGACAAAAGGTGCTATACTAAAACATTCATAACTTTCAGTTCGGGTGTCCGTTTCACGCCCACGAGTAACCAAAATAGCTGTTTCGTTCGTCACTACCAAGAACAAGTTCGGCCCGAACTCTTCACTGTTCCGGACCCGAACTTCATTTTTGGCCCGAACTTCAACCTTGGCCCGAACTTCAACTTCGGCCCAAACTCAGACCTCGGCCCGAACTTCAACCTCGGCCCGAACATCATCCTCAGCCCGAACATCGAACTTCAGCCCGAACACCACTTCGGCCCGAATACCACTTCGGCCCGAACATCCCACTTCGGCCCGAACACCACTTCGGCCCGAAAATCCCTCTTCGGCCCGAACTCTTCAATATCCAAGATTGTGTGACAAAAGGTTCTATACTAAAACATTCATAACTTACAGCTCGGGTGTCCGTTTCACGCCCACGAGTAACCATTTAATCCATTTTTTCTGGCTTGGCTAGGCGGGATAATAGCTGGTTCGTTCGTCACTGCCAAGAACAAGTTCGGCCCGAACACTTCATTGTTCCCGGCCCGAACTTCATTTTCGGCCCGAACTTCAACCTCGGCCCGAACTTCTACCTCGGCTCGAACTCCGACCTCGGCCCGAACTTCAACCTCGGCCCGAACATCATCCTCGGCCCGAACACCGAACTTCGGCCCGAACACCACTTCGGCCCGAACATCCCACTTCGGCTCGAACACCACTTCGGCCGAACATCCCCCTTCGGCCCGAACTCTTCAATATCCAAGATTGTGTGACAAAAGGTGCATACTAAAACATTCATAACTTTCTGCTCGGGTGTCTGTTTCACGCTCACGAGTAACCAAAATAGCTGGTTCGTTCGTCACTGCCAAGAACAAGTTCGGCCCGAACTCTTCACTGTTCCCGGCCCGAACTTCATTTTCGGCCCGAACTTCAACCTCGGCCCGAACTTCAACCTCGGCCCGAACTCAGACCTCGGCCCGAACTTCAACCTCGGCCCGAACATCATCCTCGGCCCGAACACCGAACTTCGGCCCGAACACCACTTCAGCCCGAACACCACTTCGGCCCGAACATCCCACTTCGGCCCGAACACCACTTCGGCCCGAACATCCCTCTTCGGCCCGAACTCTTCAATATCCAAGATTGTGTGACAAAAGGTGCAATACTAAAACATTCATAACTTTCAGCTCGGGTGTCCGTTTCACGCCCACGAGTAACCAAAATAGCTGGTTCGTTCGTCACCGCCAAGAACAAGTTCGGCCTGAACTCTTCACTGTTCCCGGCGCGAACTTCATTTTCGGCTCGAACTTCAACCTCGGCCCGAACTTCAACCTCGGCCCGAACTCCGACCTCGGCCTGAACTTCAACCTCGGCCCGAACATCATCCTCGGCCCGAACACCGAACTTCGTCCCGAACACCACTTCGGCCCGAACACCACTTCGGCCCGAACATCCCACTTCGGCCTGAACACCACTTCGGCCCGAACATCCCTCTTCGGCCGAACTCTTCAATATCCAAGATTGTGTGACAAAAGGTGCAATACTAAAACATTCATAACCTTCAGCTCGGGTGTCCGTTTCACGCCCACGAGTAACCAAAATAGCTGGTTCGTTCGTCACTACTAAGAACAAGTTCGGCCTGAACTCTTCACTGTTCCCGGCCCGAACTTCATTTTCGGCCCGAACTTCAACCTCGGCCAGAACTTCAACCTCGGCTCGAACTCCGACCTCGGCCCGAACTTCAACCTCGGCCCGAACATCATCCTCGGCCCGAACACCGAACTTCGGCTCGAACACCACTTCGGCCCGAACATCCCACTTCGGCCCGAACACCACTTCGGCCCGAACATCCCTCTTCGGCCCGAGCTCTTCAATATCCAAGATTGTGTGACAAAAGGTGCATACTAAAACATTCATAACTCTCAGCTCGGGTGTCTGTTTCACGCCCACGAGTAACCAAAATAGTTGGTTCGTTCGTCACTGCCAAGAACAAGTTCGGCCCGAACTCTTCACTGTTCCCGGCCCGAACTTCATTTTCGGTCCGAACTTCAACCTCGGCCCGAACTTCAACCTCGGCCCGAACTCAGACCTCGGCCCGAACTTCAACCTCGGCCCGAACATCATCCTCGGCCCGAACACCGAACTTCGGCCCGAACACCACTTCGGCCCGAACACCACTTCGGCCCGAACATCCAACTTCGGCCCGAACACCACTTCGGCCCGAACATCCCTCTTCGGCCCGAACTCTTCAATATCCAAGATTGTGTGACAAAAGGTGCAATACTAAAACATTCATAACTTTCAGCTCGGGTGTCCGTTTCACGCCCACGAGTAACCAAAATAGCTGGTTCGTTCGTCACTGCCAAGAACAAGTTCGGCCTGAACTCTTCACTGTTCCCGGCCCGAACTTAATTTTCGGCCCGAACTTCAACCTCGGCCCGAACTCCGACCTTGGCCCGAACTTCAACCTCGGCCCGAACTCCGACCTCGGCCCGAACTTCAACCTCGGCCCGAACATCATCCTCGGCCCGAACACCGAACTTCGGCCCGAACACCACTTCTGCCCGAACACCACTTCGGCCCGAACATCCCACTTCGGCCCGAACACCACTTCGGCCCGAACATCCTTCTTCGGCCCGAACTCTTCAATATCCAAGATTGTGTGACAAAAGGTGCAATACTAAAACATTCATAACTTTCAGCTCGGGTGTCCGTTTCACGCCCACGAGTAACCAAAATAGCTGGTTCGTTAGTCACTGCCAGGAACAAGTTCGGCCTGAACTCTTCACAGTTCCCGGCCCGAACTTCATTTTCGGCACGAACTTCAACCTAGGCCCGAACTTCAACCTAGGCCCGAACTCCGACCTCGGCCCGAACTTCAACCTCGGCCCGAACTCCGACCTCGGCCCGAACTTCAACCTCGGCCCGAACATCATCCTCGGCCCGAACACTGAACTTCGGCCCGAACACCACATCGGCCCGAACACCACTTCGGACCGAACATCCCACTTCAGCCCGAACACCACTTCGGCCCGAACATCCCTCTTCGCCCGAACTCTTCAATATCCAAGATTGTGTGACAAAAGGTGCTATACTAAAACATTCATAACTTTCAGCTCGGGTGTCCGTTTCACGCCCACGAGTAACCAAAATAGCTGTTTCGTTTGTCACTACCAAGAACAAGTTCGGCCCGAACTCTTCACTGTTCCCGACCCGAACTTCATTTTTGGCCCAAACTTCAACCTCGGCCCGAACTTCAACCTCGGCCCGAACTCAGACCTCGGCCCGGACTTCAACCTCGGCCCGAACATCATCCTCGGCCCGAACATCGAAATTCGGCCCGAACACCACTTCGGCCCGAACAACCCACTTCGGCCCGAACACCACTTCGGCCCGAAAATCCCTCTTCGGCCCGAACTCTTCAATATCCAAGATTGTGTGACAAAAGGTGCTATACTTAAACATTCATAACTTTCAGCTCGGGTGTCCGTTTCACGTCCACGAGTAACCAAAATAGCTGGTTCGTTCGTCACTGCCAAGAACAAGTTCGGCCTGAACTCTTCACTGTTCCCGGCCCGAACTTCATTTTCGGCCCGAACTTCAACCTCGGCCCGAACTTCAACCTCGGCCCGAACTCTGACCTCGGCCCGAACTCCGACCTCGGCCCGAACTTCAACCTCGGCCCAAACATCATCTTCGGCCTGAACACCGAACTTCAGCCCGAACACCACTTCGGCCCGAACATCCCACTTCAGCCCGAACACCACTTCGGCCCGAACATCCCTCTTCGGCCCGAACTCTTCAATATCCAAGATTGTGTGACAAAAGGTGCTATACTAAAACATTCATAACTTTCAGTTCGGGTGTCCGTTTCACGCCCACGAGTAACCAAAATACCTGTTTCGTTCGTCATTACCAAGAACAAGTTCGGCCCGAACTCTTCACTGTTCCGGACCCAAACTTCATTTTTGGCCCGAACTTCAACCTTGGCCCGAACTTCAACCTCGGCCCGAACTCAGACCTCGGCCCGAACTTCAACCTCGGCCCGAACATCATCCTCGGCCCGAACATCGAACTTCGGCCCGAACACCACTTCGGCCCGAACACCACTTCGGCCCGAATATCCCACTTCGGCCCGAACACCACTTCGGCCCGAAAATCCCTCTTCGGCCCGAACTCTTCAATATCCAAGATTGTGTGACAAAAGGTTCTATACTAAAACATTCATAACTTTCAGCTCGGGTGTCCGTTTCACGCCCACGAGTAACCAAAATAGCTGGTTCGTTCGTCACTGCCAAGAACAAGTTCGGCCCGAACACTTCACTGTTCCCGGCCCGAACTTCATTTCCGGCCCGAACTTCAACCTCGGCCCGAACTTCTACCTCGGCTCGAACTCCGACCTCGGCCCGAACTTCAACCTCGGCCCGAACATCATCCTCGGCCCGAACACCGAACTTCGGCCCGAACACCACTTCGGCTCGAACATCCCACTTCGGCTCGAACACCACTTCGGCCGAACATCCCCCTTCGGCCCGAACTCTTCAATATCCAAGATTGTGTGACAAAAGGTGCATACTAAAACATTCATAACTTTCAGCTCGGGTGTCTGTTTCACGCTCACGAGTAACCAAAATAGCTGGTTCGTTCGTCACTGCCAAGAACAAGTTCGGCCCGAACTCTTCACTGTTCCCGGCCCGAACTTCATTTTCGGCCCGAACTTCAACCTCGGCCCGAACTTCAACCTCGGCCCGAACTCAGACCTCGGCCCGAACTTCAACCTCGGCCCGAACATCATCCTCGGCCCGAACACCGAACTTCGGCCCGAACACCACTTCAGCCCGAACACCACTTCGGCCCGAACATCCCACTTCGGCCCGAACACCACTTCGGCCCGAACATCCCTCTTCGGCCCGAACTCTTCAATATCCAAGATTGTGTGACAAAAGGTGCAATACTAAACCATTCATAACTTTCAGCTCGGGTGTCCGTTTCACGCCCACGAGTAACCAAAATAGCTGGTTCGTTCGTCACTGCCAAGAACAAGTTCGGCCTGAACTCTTCACTGTTCCCGGCCCGAACTTCATTTTCGGCTCGAACTTCAACCTCGGCCCGAACTTCAACCTCAGCCCGAACTCCGACCTCGGCCCGAACTTCAACCTCGGCCCGAACTCCGACCTCGGCCCGAACTTCAACCTCGGCCCGAACATCATCCTCGGCCCGAACACCGAACTTCGTCCCGAACACCACTTCGGCCCGAACACCACTTCGGCCCGAACATCCCACTTCGGCCTGAACACCACTTCTGCCCGAACATCCCTCTTCGGCCGAACTCTTCAATATCCAAGATTGTGTGACAAAAGGTGCAATACTAAAACATTCATAACTTTCAGCTCGGGTGTCCGTTTCACGCCCACGAGTAACCAAAATAGCTGGTTCGTTCGTCACTACTAAGAACAAGTTCGGCCTGAACTCTTCACTGTTCCCGGCCCGAACTTCATTTTCGGCCCGAACTTCAACCTCGGCCCGAACTTCAACCTCGGCCCGAACTCCGACCTCGGCCCGAACTTCAACCTCGGCCCGAACTCCGAGCTCGGCCCGAACTTCAACCTCGGCCCGAACATCATCCTCGGCCCGAACACCGAACTTCGGCCCGAACATCCCACTTCAGCCCGAACACCACTTCGGCCCGAACATCCCTCTTCGGCCCGAACATCCCTCTTCGCCCGAACTCTTCAATATCCAAGATTGTGTGACAAAAGGTGCTATACTAAAACATTCATAACTTTCAGCTCGGGTGTCCGTTTCACGCCCACGAGTAACCAAAATAGCTGTTTCGTTTGTCACTACCAAGAACAAGTTCGGCCCGAACTCTTCACTGTTCCCGACCCGAACTTCATTTTTGGCCCAAACTTCAACCTCGGCCCGAACTTCAACCTCGGCCCGAACTCAGACCTCGGCCCGGACTTCAACCTCGGCCCGGACTTCAACCTCGGCCCGAACATCGAACTTCGGCCCGAACACCACTTCGGCCCGAACATCCCACTTCGGCCCGAACACCACTTCGGCCCGAAAATCCCTCTTCGGCCCGAACTCTTCAATATCCAAGATTGTGTGACAAAAGGTGCTATACTTAAACATTCATAACTTTCAGCTCGGGTGTCCGTTTCACGTCCACGAGTAACCAAAATAGCTGGTCCGTTCGTCACTGCCAAGAACAAGTTCGGCCTGAACTCTTCACTGTTCCCGGCCCGAACTTCATTTTCGGCCCGAACTTCAACCTCGGCCCGAACTTCAACCTCGGCCCGAACTCTGACCTCGGCCCGAACTCCGACCTCGGCCCGAACTTCAACCTCGGCCCAAACATCATCCTCGGCCTGAACACCGAACTTCAGCCCGAACACCACTTCGGCCCGAACATCCCACTTCAGCCCGAACACCACTTCGGCCCGAACATCCCTCTTCGGCCCGAACTCTTCAATATCCAAGATTGTGTGACAAAAGGTGTTATACTAAAACATTCATAACTTTCAGTTCGGGTGTCCGTTTCACGCCCACGAGTAACCAAAATACCTGTTTCGTTCGTCATTACCAAGAACAAGTTCGGCCCGAACTCTTCACTGTTCCGGACCCGAACTTCATTTTTGGCCCGAACTTCAACCTTGGCCCGAATTTCAACCTCGGCCCGAACTCAGACCTCGGCCCGAACTTCAACCTCGGCCCGAACATCATCCTCGGCCTGAACATCGAACTTCGGCCCGAACACCACTTCGGCCCGAACATCCCACTTCGGCCCGAACACCACTTCGGCCCGAAAATCCCTCTTCGGCCCGAACTCTTCAATATCCAAGATTGTGTGACAAAAGGTTCTATACTAAAACATTCATAACTTTCAGCTCGGGTGTCCGTTTCACGCCCACGAGTAACCAAAATAGCTGGTTCGTTCGTCACTGCCAAGAACAAGTTCGGCCCGAACACTTCACTGTTCCCGGCCCGAACTTCATTTTCGGCCCGAACTTCAACCTCGGCCCGAACTTCTACCTCGGCTCGAACTCCGACCTCGGCCCGAACTTCAACCTCGGCCCAAACATCATCCTCGGCCGAACACCGAACTTCGGCCCGAACACCACTTCGGCCCGAACATCCCACTTCAGCCCGAACACCACTTCGGCCCGAACATCCCTCTTCGGCCCGAACTCTTCAATATCCAAGATTGTGTGACAAAAGGTGCTATACTAAAACATTCATAACTTTCAGTTCGGGTGTCCGTTTCACGCCCACGAGTAACCAAAATACCTGTTTCGTTCGTCATTACCAAGAACAAGTTCGGCCCGAACTCTTCACTGTTCCGGACCCGAACTTCATTTTTGGCCCGAACTTCAACCTTGGCCCGAACTTCAACCTCGGCCCGAACTCAGACCTCGGCCCGAACTTCAACCTCGGCCCGAACATCATCCTCGGCCCGAACATCGAACTTCGGCCCGAACACCACTTCGGCCCGAACACCACTTCGGCCCGAATATCCCACTTCGGCCCGAACACCACTTCGGCCCGAAAATCCCTCTTCGGCCCGAACTCTTCAATATCCAAGATTGTGTGACAAAAGGTTCTATACTAAAACATTCATAACTTTCAGCTCGGGTGTCCGTTTCACGCCCACGAGTAACCAAAATAGCTGGTTCGTTCGTCACTGCCAAGAACAAGTTCGGCCCGAACACTTCACTGTTCCCGGCCCGAACTTCATTTCCGGCCCGAACTTCAACCTCGGCCCGAACTTCTACCTCGGCTCGAACTCCGACCTCGGCCCGAACTTCAACCTCGGCCCGAACATCATCCTCGGCCCGAACACCGAACTTCGGCCCGAACACCACTTCGGCTCGAACATCCCACTTCGGCTCGAACACCACTTCGGCCGAACATCCCCCTTCGGCCCGAACTCTTCAATATCCAAGATTGTGTGACAAAAGGTGCATACTAAAACATTCATAACTTTCAGCTCGGGTGTCTGTTTCACGCTCACGAGTAACCAAAATAGCTGGTTCGTTCGTCACTGCCAAGAACAAGTTCGGCCCGAACTCTTCACTGTTCCCGGCCCGAACTTCATTTTCGGCCCGAACTTCAACCTCGGCCCGAACTTCAACCTCGGCCCGAACTCAGACCTCGGCCCGAACTTCAACCTCGGCCCGAACATCATCCTCGGCCCGAACACCGAACTTCGGCCCGAACACCACTTCAGCCCGAACACCACTTCGGCCCGAACATCCCACTTCGGCCCGAACACCACTTCGGCCCGAACATCCCTCTTCGGCCCGAACTCTTCAATATCCAAGATTGTGTGACAAAAGGTGCAATACTAAACCATTCATAACTTTCAGCTCGGGTGTCCGTTTCACGCCCACGAGTAACCAAAATAGCTGGTTCGTTCGTCACTGCCAAGAACAAGTTCGGCCTGAACTCTTCACTGTTCCCGGCCCGAACTTCATTTTCGGCTCGAACTTCAACCTCAGCCCGAACTCCGACCTCGGCCCGAACTTCAACCTCGGCCCGAACTCCGACCTCGGCCCGAACTTCAACCTCGGCCCGAACATCATCCTCGGCCCGAACACCGAACTTCGTCCCGAACACCACTTCGGCCCGAACACCACTTCGGCCCGAACATCCCACTTCGGCCTGAACACCACTTCTGCCCGAACATCCCTCTTCGGCCGAACTCTTCAATATCCAAGATTGTGTGACAAAAGGTGCAATACTAAAACATTCATAACTTTCAGCTCGGGTGTCCGTTTCACGCCCACGAGTAACCAAAATAGCTGGTTCGTTCGTCACTACTAAGAACAAGTTCGGCCTGAACTCTTCACTGTTCCCGGCCCGAACTTCATTTTCGGCCCGAACTTCAACCTCGGCCCGAACTTCAACCTCGGCCCGAACTCCGACCTCGGCCCGAACTTCAACCTCGGCCCGAACTCCGACCTCGGCCCGAACTTCAACCTCGGCCCGAACATCATCCTCGGCCCGAACACCGAACTTCGGCCCGAACACCACTTCGGCCCGAACATCCCACTTCAGCCCGAACACCACTTCGGCCCGAACATCCCTCTTCGGCCCGAACATCCCTCTTCGCCCGAACTCTTCAATATCCAAGATTGTGTGACAAAAGGTGCTATACTAAAACATTCATAACTTTCAGCTCGGGTGTCCGTTTCACGCCCACGAGTAACCAAAATAGCTGTTTCGTTTGTCACTACCAAGAACAAGTTCGGCCCGAACTCTTCACTGTTCCCGACCCGAACTTCATTTTTGGCCCAAACTTCAACCTCGGCCCGAACTTCAACCTCGGCCCGAACTCAGACCTCGGCCCGGACTTCAACCTCGGCCCGGACTTCAACCTCGGCCCGAACATCGAACTTCGGCCCGAACACCACTTTGGCCCGAACATCCCACTTCGGCCCGAACACCACTTCGGCCCGAAAATCCCTCTTCGGCCCGAACTCTTCAATATCCAAGATTGTGTGACAAAAGGTGCTATACTTAAACATTCATAACTTTCAGCTCGGGTGTCCGTTTCACGTCCACGAGTAACCAAAATAGCTGGTCCGTTCGTCACTGCCAAGAACAAGTTCGGCCTGAACTCTTCACTGTTCCCGGCCCGAACTTCATTTTCGGCCCGAACTTCAACCTCGGCCCGAACTTCAACCTCGGCCCGAACTCTGACCTCGGCCCGAACTCCGACCTCGGCCCGAACTTCAACCTCGGCCCAAACATCATCCTCGGCCTGAACACCGAACTTCAGCCCGAACACCACTTCGGCCCGAACATCCCACTTCAGCCCGAACACCACTTCGGCCCGAACATCCCTCTTCGGCCCGAACTCTTCAATATCCAATATTGTGTGACAAAAGGTGTTATACTAAAACATTCATAACTTTCAGTTCGGGTGTCCGTTTCACGCCCACGAGTAACCAAAATACCTGTTTCGTTCGTCATTACCAAGAACAAGTTCGGCCCGAACTCTTCACTGTTCCGGACCCGAACTTCATTTTTGGCCCGAACTTCAACCTTGGCCCGAACTTCAACCTCGGCCCGAACTCAGACCTCGGCCCGAACTTCAACCTCGGCCCGAACATCATCCTCGGCCTGAACATCGAACTTCGGCCCGAACACCACTTCGGCCCGAACATCCCACTTCGGCCCGAACACCACTTCGGCCCGAAAATCCCTCTTCGGCCCGAACTCTTCAATATCCAAGATTGTGTGACAAAAGGTTCTATACTAAAACATTCATAACTTTCAGCTCGGGTGTCCGTTTCACGTCCACGAGTAACCAAAATAGCTGGTTCGTTCGTCACTGCCAAGAACAAGTTCGGCCCGAACACTTCACTGTTCCCGGCCCGAACTTCATTTTCGGCCCGAACTTCAACCTCGGCCCGAACTTCTACCTCGGCTCGAACTCCGACCTCGGCCCGAACTTCAACCTCGGCCCGAACATCATCCTCGGCCGAACACCGAACTTCGGCCCGAACACCACTTCGGCCCGAACATCCCACTTCCGCTCGAACACCACTTCGGCCGAACATCCCCCTTCGGCCCGAACTCTTCAATATCCAAGATTGTGTGACAAAAGGTGCATACTAAAACATTCATAACTTTCAGCTCGGGTGTCTGTTTCACGCTCACGAGTAACCAAAATAGCTGGTTCCTTCGTCACTGCCAAGAACAAGTTCGGCCCGAACTCTTCACTGTTCCCGGCCCGAACTTCATTTTCGGCCCGAACTTCAACCTCGGCCCGAACTTCAACCTCGGCCCGAACTCAGACCTCGGCCCGAACTTCAACCTCGGCCCGAACATCATCCTCGGCCCGAACACCGAACTTCGGCCCGAACACCACTTCAGCCCGAACACCACTTCGGCCCGAACATCCCACTTCGGCCCGAACACCACTTCGGCCCGAACATCCCTCTTCGGCCCGAACTCTTCAATATCCAAGATTGTGTGACAAAAGGTGCAATACTAAAACATTCATAACTTTCAGCTCGGGTGTCCGTTTCACGCCCACGAGTAACCAAAATAGCTGGTTCGTTCGTCACTACTAAGAACAAGTTCGGCCTGAACTCTTCACTGTTCCCGGCCCGAACTTCATTTTCGGCCCGAACTTCAACCTCGGCCCGAACTTCAACCTCGGCCCGAACTCCGACCTCGGCCCGAACTTCAACCTCGGCCCGAACTCCGACCTCGGCCCGAACTTCAACCTCGGCCCGAACATCATCCTCGGCCCGAACACCGAACTTCGGCCCGAACACCACTTCGGCCCGAACATCCCACTTCAGCCCGAACACCACTTCGGCCCGAACATCCCTCTTCGGCCCGAACATCCCTCTTCGCCCGAACTTTTCAATATCCAAGATTGTGTGACAAAAGGTGCTATACTAAAACATTCATAACTTTCAGCTCGGGTGTCCGTTTCACGCCCACGAGTAACCAAAATAGCTGTTTCGTTTGTCACTACCAAGAACAAGTTCGGCCCGAACTCTTCACTGTTCCCGACCCGAACTTCATTTTTGGCCCAAACTTTAACCTCGGCCCGAACTTCAACCTCGGCCCGGACTTCAACCTCGGCCCGGACTTCAACCTCGGCCCGGACTTCAACCTCGGCCCGAACATCGAACTTCGGCCCGAATACCACTTCGGCCCGAACATCCCACTTCGGCCCGAACACCACTTCGGCCCGAAAATCCCTCTTCGGCCCGAACTCTTCAATATCCAAGATTGTGTGACAAAAGGTGCTATACTTAAACATTCATAACTTTCAGCTCGGGTGTCCGTTTCACGTCCACGAGTAACCAAAATAGCTGGTCCGTTCGTCACTGCCAAGAACAAGTTCGGCCTGAACTCTTCACTGTTCCCGGCCCGAACTTCATTTTCGGCCCGAACTTCAACCTCGGCCCGAACTTCAACCTCGGCCCGAACTCTGACCTCGGCCCGAACTCCGACCTCGGCCCGAACTTCAACCTCGGCCCAAACATCATCCTCGGCCTGAACACCGAACTTCAGCCCGAACATCCCACTTCAGCCCGAACACCACTTCGGCCCGAACATCCCTCTTCGGCCCGAACTCTTCAATATCCAAGATTGTGTGACAAAAGGTGTTATACTAAAACATTCATAACTTTCAGTTCGGGTGTCCGTTTCACGCCCACGAGTAACCAAAATACCTGTTTCGTTCGTCATTACCAAGAACAAGTTCGGCCCGAACTCTTCACTGTTCCGGACCCGAACTTCATTTTTGGCCCGAACTTCAACCTTGGCCCGAACTTCAACCTCGGCCCGAACTCAGACCTCGGCCCGAACTTCAACCTCGGCCCGAACATCATCCTCGGCCTGAACATCGAACTTCGGCCCGAACACCACTTCGGCCCGAACATCCCACTTCGGCCCGAACACCACTTCGGCCCGAAAATCCCTCTTCGGCCCGAACTCTTCAATATCCAAGATTGTGTGACAAAAGGTTCTATACTAAAACATTCATAACTTTCAGCTCGGGTGTCCGTTTCACGCCCACGAGTAACCAAAATAGCTGGTTCGTTCGTCACTGCCAAGAACAAGTTCGGCCCGAACACTTCACTGTTCCCGGCCCGAACTTCATTTTCGGCCCGAACTTCAACCTCGGCCCGAACTTCTACCTCGGCTCGAACTCCGACCTCGGCCCGAACTTCAACCTCGGCCCGAACATCATCCTCGGCCGAACACCGAACTTCGGCCCGAACACCACTTCGGCCCGAACATCCCACTTCCGCTCGAACACCACTTCGGCCGAACATCCCCCTTCGGCCCGAACTCTTCAATATCCAAGATTGTGTGACAAAAGGTGCATACTAAAACATTCATAACTTTCAGCTCGGGTGTCTGTTTCACGCTCACGAGTAACCAAAATAGCTGGTTCCTTCGTCACTGCCAAGAACAAGTTCGGCCCGAACTCTTCACTGTTCCCGGCCCGAACTTCATTTTCGGCCCGAACTTCAACCTCGGCCCGAACTTCAACCTCGGCCCGAACTCAGACCTCGGCCCGAACTTCAACCTCGGCCCGAACATCATCCTCGGCCCGAACACCGAACTTCGGCCCGAACACCACTTCAGCCCGAACACCACTTCGGCCCGAACATCCCACTTCGGCCCGAACACCACTTCGGCCCGAACATCCCTCTTCGGCCCGAACTCTTCAATATCCAAGATTGTGTGACAAAAGGTGCAATACTAAACCATTCATAACTTTCAGCTCGGGTGTCCGTTTCACGCCCACGAGTAACCAAAATAGCTGGTTCGTTTGTCACTGCCAAGAACAAGTTCGGCCTGAACTCTTCACTATTCCCGGCCCGAACTTCATTTTCGGCTCGAACTTCAACCTCGGCCCGAACTTCAACCTCGGCCCGAACTCCGACCTCGGCCCGAACTTCAATCTCGGCCCGAACTCCGACCTCGGCCCGAACTTCAACCTCGGCCCGAACATCATCCTCGGCCCGAACACCGAACTTCGTCCCGAACACCACTTCGGCCCGAACACCACTTCGGCCCGAACATCCCACTTCGGCCTGAACACCACTTCTGCCCGAACATCCCTCTTCGGCCGAACTCTTCAATATCCAAGATTGTGTGACAAAAGGTGCAATACTAAAACATTCATAACTTTCAGCTCGGGTGTCCGTTTCACGCCCACGAGTAACCAAAATAGCTGGTTCGTTCGTCACTATTAAGAACAAGTTCGGCCTGAACTCTTCACTGTTCCCGGCCCGAACTTCATTTTCGGCCCGAACTTCAACCTCGGCCCGAACTTCAACCTCGGCCCGAACTCCGACCTCGGCCTGAACTTCAACCTCGGCCCGAACTCCGACCTCGGCCCGAACTTCAACCTCGGCCCGAACATCATCCTCGGCCCGAACACCGAACTTCGGCCCGAACACCACTTCGGCCCGAACATCCCACTTCAGCCCGAACACCACTTCGGCCCGAACATCCCTCTTCGGCCCGAACTCTTCAATATCCAAGATTGTGTGACAAAAGGTGCAATACTAAAACATTCATAACTTTCAGCTCGGGTGTCCGTTTCACGCCCACGAGTAACCAAAATAGCTGGTTCGTTCGTCACTGCCAAGAACAAGTTCGGCCTGAACTCTTCACTGTTCCCGGCCCGAACTTAATTTTCGGCCCGAACTTCAACCTCGGCCCGAACTTCAACCTCGGCCCGAACTCCGACCTTGGCCCGAACTTCAACCTCGGCCCGAACTCCGACCTCGGCCCGAACTTCAACCTCGGCCCGAACATCATCCTCGGCCCGAACACCGAACTTCGGCCCGAACACCACTTCTGCCCGAACACCACTTCGGCCCGAACATCACACTTCGGCCCGAACACCACTTCGGCCCGAACATCCCTCTTCGGCCCGAACTCTTCAATATCCAAGATTGTGTGACAAAAGGTGCAATACTAAAACATTCATAACTTTCAGCTCGGGTGTCCGTTTCACGCCCACGAGTAACCAAAATAGCTGGTTCGTTCGTCACTACTAAGAACAAGTTCGGCCTGAACTCTTCACTGTTCCCGGCCCGAACTTCATTTTCGGCCCGAACTTCAACCTCGGCCCGAACTTCAACCTCGGCCCGAACTCCGACCTCGGCCCGAACTTCAACCTCGGCCCGAACTCCGACCTCGGCCCGAACTTCAACCTCGGCCCGAACATCATCCTCGGCCCGAACACCGAACTTCGGCCCGAACACCACTTCGGCCCGAACATCCCACTTCAGCCCGAACACCACTTCGGCCCGAACATCCCTCTTCGGCCCGAACATCCCTCTTCGCCCGAACTCTTCAATATCCAAGATTGTGTGACAAAAGGTGCTATACTAAAACATTCATAACTTTCAGCTCGGGTGTCCGTTTCACGCCCACGAGTAACCAAAATAGCTGTTTCGTTTGTCACTACCAAGAACAAGTTCGGCCCGAACTCTTCACTGTTCCCGACCCGAACTTCATTTTTGGCCCAAACTTCAACCTCGGCCCGAACTCAGACCTCGGCCCGGACTTCAACCTCGGCCCGGACTTCAACCTCGGCCCGAACATCGAACTTCGGCCCGAACACCACTTCGGCCCGAACATCCCACTTCGGCCCGAACACCACTTCGGCCCGAAAATCCCTCTTCGGCCCGAACTCTTCAATATCCAAGATTGTGTGACAAAAGGTGCTATACTTAAACATTCATAACTTTCAGCTCGGGTGTCCGTTTCACGTCCACGAGTAACCAAAATAGCTGGTCCGTTCGTCACTGCCAAGAACAAGTTCGGCCTGAACTCTTCACTGTTCCCGGCCCGAACTTCATTTTCGGCCCGAACTTCAACCTCGGCCAGAACTTCAACCTCGGCCCGAACTCCGACCTCGGCCCGAACTTCAACCTCGGCCCGAACTCCGACCTCGGCCCGAACTTCAACCTCGGCCCGAACATCATCCTCGGCCCGAACACCGAACTTCGGCCCGAACACCACTTCGGCCCGAACATCCCACTTCAGCCCGAACACCACTTCGGCCCGAACATCCCTCTTCGGCCCGAACATCCCTCTTCGCCCGAACTCTTCAATATCCAAGATTGTGTGACAAAAGGTGCTATACTAAAACATTCATAACTTTCAGCTCGGGTGTCCGTTTCACGCCCACGAGTAACCAAAATAGCTGGTTCGTTTGTCACTGCCAAGAACAAGTTCGGCCTGAACTCTTCACTATTCCCGGCCCGAACTTCATTTTCGGCTCGAACTTCAACCTCGGCCCGAACTTCAACCTCGGCCCGAACTCCGACCTCGGCCCGAACTTCAATCTCGGCCCGAACTCCGACCTCGGCCCGAACTTCAACCTCGGCCCGAACATCATCCTCGGCCCGAACACCGAACTTCGTCCCGAACACCACTTCGGCCCGAACACCACTTCGGCCCGAACATCCCACTTCGGCCTGAACACCACTTCTGCCCGAACATCCCTCTTCGGCCGAACTCTTCAATATCCAAGATTGTGTGACAAAAGGTGCAATACTAAAACATTCATAACTTTCAGCTCGGGTGTCCGTTTCACGCCCACGAGTAACCAAAATAGCTGGTTCGTTCGTCACTATTAAGAACAAGTTCGGCCTGAACTCTTCACTGTTCCCGGCCCGAACTTCATTTTCGGCCCGAACTTCAACCTCGGCCCGAACTTCAACCTCGGCCCGAACTCCGACCTCGGCCTGAACTTCAACCTCGGCCCGAACTCCGACCTCGGCCCGAACTTCAACCTCGGCCCGAACATCATCCTCGGCCCGAACACCGAACTTCGGCCCGAACACCACTTCGGCCCGAACATCCCACTTCAGCCCGAACACCACTTCGGCCCGAACATCCCTCTTCGGCCCGAACTCTTCAATATCCAAGATTGTGTGACAAAAGGTGCAATACTAAAACATTCATAACTTTCAGCTCGGGTGTCCGTTTCACGCCCACGAGTAACCAAAATAGCTGGTTCGTTCGTCACTGCCAAGAACAAGTTCGGCCTGAACTCTTCACTGTTCCCGGCCCGAACTTAATTTTCGGCCCGAACTTCAACCTCGGCCCGAACTTCAACCTCGGCCCGAACTCCGACCTTGGCCCGAACTTCAACCTCGGCCCGAACTCCGACCTCGGCCCGAACTTCAACCTCGGCCCGAACATCATCCTCGGCCCGAACACCGAACTTCGGCCCGAACACCACTTCTGCCCGAACACCACTTCGGCCCGAACATCACACTTCGGCCCGAACACCACTTCGGCCCGAACATCCCTCTTCGGCCCGAACTCTTCAATATCCAAGATTGTGTGACAAAAGGTGCAATACTAAAACATTCATAACTTTCAGCTCGGGTGTCCGTTTCACGCCCACGAGTAACCAAAATAGCTGGTTCGTTCGTCACTACTAAGAACAAGTTCGGCCTGAACTCTTCACTGTTCCCGGCCCGAACTTCATTTTCGGCCCGAACTTCAACCTCGGCCCGAACTTCAACCTCGGCCCGAACTCCGACCTCGGCCCGAACTTCAACCTCGGCCCGAACTCCGACCTCGGCCCGAACTTCAACCTCGGCCCGAACATCATCCTCGGCCCGAACACCGAACTTCGGCCCGAACACCACTTCGGCCCGAACATCCCACTTCAGCCCGAACACCACTTCGGCCCGAACATCCCTCTTCGGCCCGAACATCCCTCTTCGCCCGAACTCTTCAATATCCAAGATTGTGTGACAAAAGGTGCTATACTAAAACATTCATAACTTTCAGCTCGGGTGTCCGTTTCACGCCCACGAGTAACCAAAATAGCTGTTTCGTTTGTCACTACCAAGAACAAGTTCGGCCCGAACTCTTCACTGTTCCCGACCCGAACTTCATTTTTGGCCCAAACTTCAACCTCGGCCCGAACTCAGACCTCGGCCCGGACTTCAACCTCGGCCCGGACTTCAACCTCGGCCCGAACATCGAACTTCGGCCCGAACACCACTTCGGCCCGAACATCCCACTTCGGCCCGAACACCACTTCGGCCCGAAAATCCCTCTTCGGCCCGAACTCTTCAATATCCAAGATTGTGTGACAAAAGGTGCTATACTTAAACATTCATAACTTTCAGCTCGGGTGTCCGTTTCACGTCCACGAGTAACCAAAATAGCTGGTCCGTTCGTCACTGCCAAGAACAAGTTCGGCCTGAACTCTTCACTGTTCCCGGCCCGAACTTCATTTTCGGCCCGAACTTCAACCTCGGCCCGAACTTCAACCTCGGCCCGAACTCTGACCTCGGCCCGAACTTCAACCTCGGCCCAAACATCATCCTCGGCCTGAACACCGAACTTCAGCCCGAACACCACTTCGGCCCGAACATCCCACTTCAGCCCGAACACCACTTCGGCCCGAACATCCCTCTTCGGCCCGAACTCTTCAATATCCAAGATTGTGTGACAAAAGGTGCTATACTAAAACATTCATAACTTTCAGTTCGGGTGTCCGTTTCACGCCCACGAGTAACCAAAATACCTGTTTCGTTCGTCATTACCAAGAACAAGTTCGGCCCGAACTCTTCACTGTTCCGGACCCGAACTTCATTTTTGGCCCGAACTTCAACCTTGGCCCGAACTTCAACCTCGGCCCGAACTCAGACCTCGGCCCGAACTTCAACCTCGGCCCGAACATCATCCTCGGCCTGAACATCGAACTTCGGCCCGAACACCACTTCGGCCCGAACACCACTTCGGCCCGAACATCCCACTTCGGCCCGAACACCACTTCGGCCCGAAAATCCCTCTTCGGCCCGAACTCTTCAATATCCAAGATTGTGTGACAAAAGGTTCTATACTAAAACATTCATAACTTTCAGCTCGGGTGTCCGTTTCACGCCCACGAGTAACCAAAATAGCTGGTTCGTTCGTCACTGCCAAGAACAAGTTCGGCCCGAACACTTCACTGTTCCCGGCCCGAACTTCATTTTCGGCCCGAACTTCAACCTCGGCCCGAACTTCTACCTCGGCTCGAACTCCGACCTCGGCCCGAACTTCAACCTCGGCCCGAACATCATCCTCGGCCGAACACCGAACTTCGGCCCGAACACCACTTCGGCCCGAACATCCCACTTCCGCTCGAACACCACTTCGGCCGAACATCCCCCTTCGGCCCGAACTCTTCAATATCCAAGATTGTGTGACAAAAGGTGCATACTAAAACATTCATAACTTTCAGCTCGGGTGTCTGTTTCACGCTCACGAGTAACCAAAATAGCTGGTTCCTTCGTCACTGCCAAGAACAAGTTCGGCCCGAACTCTTCACTGTTCCCGGCCCGAACTTCATTTTCGGCCCGAACTTCAACCTCGGCCCGAACTTCAACCTCGGCCCGAACTCCGACCTTGGCCCGAACTTCAACCTCGGCCCGAACTCCGACCTCGGCCTGAACTTCAACCTCGGCCCGAACATCATCCTCGACCCAAACACTGAACTTCGGCCCGAACACCACATCGGCCCGAACACCACTTCGGACCGAACATCCCACTTCAGCCCGAACATCCCTCTTCGCCCGAACTCTTCAATATCCAAGATTGTGTGACAAAAGGTGCTATACTAAAACATTCATAACTTTCAGCTCGGGTGTCCGTTTCACGCCCACGAGTAACCAAAATAGCTGTTTCGTTTGTCACTACCAAGAACAAGTTCGGCCCAAACTCTTCACTGTTCCCGACCCGAACTTCATTTTTGGCCCAAACTTCAACCTCGGCCCGAACTTCAACCTCGGCCCGAACTCAGACCTCGGCCCGAACTTCAACCTCGGCCCGAACATCATCCTCGGCCCGAACATCGAACTTCGGCCCGAACACCACTTCGGCCCGAACATCCCAATTCGGCCCGAACACCACTTCGGCCCGAAAATCCCTCTTCGGCCCGAACTCTTCAATATCCAAGATTGTGTGACAAAAGTTGCTATACTTAAACATTCATAACTTTCAGCTCGGGTGTCCGTTTCACGTCCACGAGTAACCAAAATAGCTGGTTCGTTCGTCACTGCCAAGAACAAGTTCGGCCTGAACTCTTCACTGTTCCCGGCCCGAACTTCATTTTCGGCCCGAACTTCAACCTCGGCCCGAACTTCAACCTCGGCCCGAACTCCGACCTCGGCCCGAACTCCGACCTCGGCCCGAACTTCAACCTCGGCCCAAACATCATCCTCGGCCTGAACACCGAACTTCAGCCCGAACACCACTTCGGCCCGAACATCCCACTTCAGCCCGAACACCACTTCGGCCCGAACATCCCTCTTCGGCCCGAACTCTTCAATATCCAAGATTGTGTGACAAAAGGTGTTATACTAAAACATTCATAACTTTCAGTTCGGGTGTCCGTTTCACGCCCACGAGTAACCAAAATACCTGTTTCGTTCGTCATTACCAAGAACAAGTTCGGCCCGAACTCTTCACTGTTCCGGACCCGAACTTCATTTTTGGCCCGAACTTCAACCTTGGCCTGAACTTCAACCTCGGCCCGAACTCCGACCTCGGCCCGAACTTCAACCTCGGCCCGAACATCATCCTCGGCCCGAACACCGAACTTCGGCCCGAACACCACTTCGGCCCGAACATCCCACTTCAGCCCGAACACCACTTCGGCCCGAACATCCCTCTTCGGCCCGAACTCTTCAATATCCAAGATTGTGTGACAAAAGGTGCAATACTAAAACATTCATAACTTTCAGCTCGGGTGTCCGTTTCACGCCCACGAGTAACCAAAATAGCTGGTTCGTTCGTCACTGCCAAGAACAAGTTCGGCCTGAACTCTTCACTGTTCCCGGCCCGAACTTAATTTTCGGCCCGAACTTCAACCTCGGCCCGAACTTCAACCTCGGCCCGAACTCCGACCTTGGCCCGAACTTCAACCTCGGCCCGAACTCCGACCTCGGCCCGAACTTCAACCTCGGCCCGAACATCATCCTCGGCCCGAACACCGAACTTCGGCCCGAACACCACTTCTGCCCGAACACCACTTCGGCCCGAACATCACACTTCGGCCCGAACACCACTTCGGCCCGAACATCCCTCTTCGGCCCGAACTCTTCAATATCCAAGATTGTGTGACAAAAGGTGCAATACTAAAACATTCATAACTTTCAGCTCGGGTGTCCGTTTCACGCCCACGAGTAACCAAAATAGCTGGTTCGTTCGTCACTACTAAGAACAAGTTCGGCCTGAACTCTTCACTGTTCCCGGCCCGAACTTCATTTTCGGCCCGAACTTCAACCTCGGCCCGAACTTCAACCTCGGCCCGAACTCCGACCTCGGCCCGAACTTCAACCTCGGCCCGAACTCCGACCTCGGCCCGAACTTCAACCTCGGCCCGAACATCATCCTCGGCCCGAACACCGAACTTCGGCCCGAACACCACTTCGGCCCGAACATCCCACTTCAGCCCGAACACCACTTCGGCCCGAACATCCCTCTTCGGCCCGAACATCCCTCTTCGCCCGAACTCTTCAATATCCAAGATTGTGTGACAAAAGGTGCTATACTAAAACATTCATAACTTTCAGCTCGGGTGTCCGTTTCACGCCCACGAGTAACCAAAATAGCTGTTTCGTTTGTCACTACCAAGAACAAGTTCGGCCCGAACTCTTCACTGTTCCCGACCCGAACTTCATTTTTGGCCCAAACTTCAACCTCGGCCCGAACTCAGACCTCGGCCCGGACTTCAACCTCGGCCCGGACTTCAACCTCGGCCCGGACTTCAACCTCGGCCCGAACATCGAACTTCGGCCCGAACACCACTTCGGCCCGAACATCCCACTTCGGCCCGAACACCACTTCGGCCCGAAAATCCCTCTTCGGCCCGAACTCTTCAATATCCAAGATTGTGTGACAAAAGGTGCTATACTTAAACATTCATAACTTTCAGCTCGGGTGTCCGTTTCACGTCCACGAGTAACCAAAATAGCTGGTCCGTTCGTCACTGCCAAGAACAAGTTCGGCCTGAACTCTTCACTGTTCCCGGCCCGAACTTCATTTTCGGCCCGAACTTCAACCTCGGCCCGAACTTCAACCTCGGCCCGAACTCTGACCTCGGCCCGAACTTCAACCTCGGCCCAAACATCATCCTCGGCCTGAACACCGAACTTCAGCCCGAACACCACTTCGGCCCGAACATCCCACTTCAGCCCGAACACCACTTCGGCCCGAACATCCCTCTTCGGCCCGAACTCTTCAATATCCAAGATTGTGTGACAAAAGGTGCTATACTAAAACATTCATAACTTTCAGTTCGGGTGTCCGTTTCACGCCCACGAGTAACCAAAATACCTGTTTCGTTCGTCATTACCAAGAACAAGTTCGGCCCGAACTCTTCACTGTTCCGGACCCGAACTTCATTTTTGGCCCGAACTTCAACCTTGGCCCGAACTTCAACCTCGGCCCGAACTCAGACCTCGGCCCGAACTTCAACCTCGGCCCGAACATCATCCTCGGCCTGAACATCGAACTTCGGCCCGAACACCACTTCGGCCCGAACACCACTTCGGCCCGAACATCCCACTTCGGCCCGAACACCACTTCGGCCCGAAAATCCCTCTTCGGCCCGAACTCTTCAATATCCAAGATTGTGTGACAAAAGGTTCTATACTAAAACAATCATAACTTTCAGCTCGGGTGTCCGTTTCACGCCCACGAGTAACCAAAATAGCTGGTTCGTTCGTCACTGCCAAGAACAAGTTCGGCCCGAACACTTCACTGTTCCCGGCCCGAACTTCATTTTCGGCCCGAACTTCAACCTCGGCCCGAACTTCTACCTCGGCTCGAACTCCGACCTCGGCCCGAACTTCAACCTCGGCCCGAACATCATCCTCGGCCGAACACCGAACTTCGGCCCGAACACCACTTCGGCCCGAACATCCCACTTCCGCTCGAACACCACTTCGGCCGAACATCCCCCTTCGGCCCGAACTCTTCAATATCCAAGATTGTGTGACAAAAGGTGCATACTAAAACATTCATAACTTTCAGCTCGGGTGTCTGTTTCACGCTCACGAGTAACCAAAATAGCTGGTTCCTTCGTCACTGCCAAGAACAAGTTCGGCCCGAACTCTTCACTGTTCCCGGCCCGAACTTCATTTTCGGCCCGAACTTCAACCTCGGCCCGAACTTCAACCTCGGCCCGAACTCAGACCTCGGCCCGAACTTCAACCTCGGCCCGAACATCATCCTCGGCCCGAACACCGAACTTCGGCCCGAACACCACTTCAGCCCGAACACCACTTCGGCCCGAACATCCCACTTCGGCCCGAACACCACTTCGGCCCGAACATCCCTCTTCGGCCCGAACTCTTCAATATCCAAGATTGTGTGACAAAAGGTGCAATACTAAACCATTCATAACTTTCAGCTCGGGTGTCCGTTTCACGCCCACGAGTAACCAAAATAGCTGGTTCGTTCGTCACTGCCAAGAACAAGTTCGGCCTGAACTCTTCACTGTTCCCGGCCCGAACTTAATTTTCGGCCCGAACTTCAACCTCGGCCCGAACTCCGACCTCGGCCTGAACTTCAACCTCGGCCCGAACATCATCCTCGGCCCGAACTTCAACCTCGGCCCGAACTTCAACCTCGGCCCGAACTCCGACCTCGGCCCGAACTTCAACCTCGGCCCGAACTCCGACCTCGGCCCGAACTTCAACCTCGGCCCGAACATCATCCTCGGCCCGAACACCGAACTTCGGCCCGAACACCACTTCGGCCCGAACATCCCACTTCAGCCCGAACACCACTTCGGCCCGAACATCCCTCTTCGGCCCGAACTCTTCAATATCCAAGATTGTGTGACAAAAGGTGCAATACTAAAACATTCATAACTTTCAGCTCGGGTGTCCGTTTCACGCCCACGAGTAACCAAAATAGCTGGTTCGTTCGTCACTGCCAAGAACAAGTTCGGCCTGAACTCTTCACTGTTCCCGGCCCGAACTTAATTTTCGGCCCGAACTTCAACCTCGGCCCGAACTTCAACCTCGGCCCGAACTCCGACCTTGGCCCGAACTTCAACCTCGGCCCGAACTCCGACCTCGGCCTGAACTTCAACCTCGGCCCGAACATCATCCTCGACCCAAACACTGAACTTCGGCCCGAACACCACATCGGCCCGAACACCACTTCGGACCGAACATCCCACTTCAGCCCGAACATCCCTCTTCGCCCGAACTCTTCAATATCCAAGATTGTGTGACAAAAGGTGCTATACTAAAACATTCATAACTTTCAGCTCGGGTGTCCGTTTCACGCCCACGAGTAACCAAAATAGCTGTTTCGTTTGTCACTACCAAGAACAAGTTCGGCCCGAACTCTTCACTGTTCCCGACCCGAACTTCATTTTTGGCCCAAACTTCAACCTCGGCCCGAACTTCAACCTCGGCCCGAACTCAGACCTCGGCCCGAACTTCAACCTCGGCCCGAACATCATCCTCGGCCCGAACATCGAACTTCGGCCCGAACACCACTTCGGCCCGAACATCCCAATTCGGCCCGAACACCACTTCGGCCCGAAAATCCCTCTTCGGCCCGAACTCTTCAATATCCAAGATTGTGTGACAAAAGTTGCTATACTTAAACATTCATAACTTTCAGCTCGGGTGTCCGTTTCACGTCCACGAGTAACCAAAATAGCTGGTTCGTTCGTCACTGCCAAGAACAAGTTCGGCCTGAACTCTTCACTGTTCCCGGCCCGAACTTCATTTTCGGCCCGAACTTCAACCTCGGCCCGAACTTCAACCTCGGCCCGAACTCCGACCTCGGCCCGAACTCCGACCTCGGCCCGAACTTCAACCTCGGCCCAAACATCATCCTCGGCCTGAACACCGAACTTCAGCCCGAACACCACTTCGGCCCGAACATCCCACTTCAGCCCGAACACCACTTCGGCCCGAACATCCCTCTTCGGCCCGAACTCTTCAATATCCAAGATTGTGTGACAAAAGGTGTTATACTAAAACATTCATAACTTTCAGTTCGGGTGTCCGTTTCACGCCCACGAGTAACCAAAATACCTGTTTCGTTCGTCATTACCAAGAACAAGTTCGGCCCGAACTCTTCACTGTTCCGGACCCGAACTTCATTTTTGGCCCGAACTTCAACCTTGGCCCGAACTTCAACCTCGGCCCGAACTCAGACCTCGGCCCGAACTTCAACCTCGGCCCGAACATCATCCTCGGCCCGAACATCGAACTTCGGCCCGAACACCACTTCGGCCCGAACACCACTTCGGCCCGAACATCCCACTTCGGCCCGAACACCACTTCGGCCCGAAAATCCCTCTTCGGCCCGAACTCTTCAATATCCAAGATTGTGTGACAAAAGGTGTTATACTAAAACATTCATAACTTTCAGTTCGGGTGTCCGTTTCACGCCCACGAGTAACCAAAATACCTGTTTCGTTCGTCATTACCAAGAACAAGTTCGGCCCGAACTCTTCACTGTTCCGGACCCGAACTTCATTTTTGGCCCGAACTTCAACCTTGGCCCGAACTTCAACCTCGGCCCGAACTCAGACCTCGGCCCGAACTTCAACCTCGGCCCGAACATCATCCTCGGCCCGAACATCGAACTTCAGCCCGAACACCACTTCGGCCCGAACACCACTTCGGCCCGAACATCCCACTTCGGCCCGAACACCACTTCGGCCCGAAAATCCCTCTTCGGCCCGAACTCTTCAATATCCAAGATTGTGTGACAAAAGGTTCTATACTAAAACATTCATAACTTTCAGCTCGGGTGTCCGTTTCACGCCCACGAGTAACCAAAATAGTTGGTTCGTTCGTCACTGCCAAGAACAAGTTCGGCCCGAACACTTCACTGTTCCCGGCCCGAACTTCATTTTCGGCCCGAACTTCAACCTCGGCCCGAACTTCTACCTCGGCTCGAACTCCGACCTCGGCCCGAACTTCAACCTCGGCCCGAACATCATCCTCGGCCCGAACACCGAACTTCGGCCCGAACACCGAACTTCGGCCCGAACACCACTTCGGCCCGAACATCCCACTTCGGCTCGAACACCACTTCGGCCGAACATCCCCCTTCGGCCCGAACTCTTCAATATCCAAGATTGTGTGACAAAAGGTGCATACTAAAACATTCATAACTTTCAGCTCGGGTGTCTGTTTCACGCTCACGAGTAACCAAAATAGCTGGTTCGTTCGTCACTGCCAAGAACAAGTTCGGCCCGAACTCTTCACTGTTCCCGGCCCGAACTTCATTTTCGGCCCGAACTTCAACCTCGGCCCGAACTCAGACCTCGGCCCGAACTTCAACCTCGGCCCGAACATCATCCTCGGCCCGAACACCGAACTTCGGCCCGAACACCACTTCAGCCCGAACACCACTTCGGCCCGAACATCCCACTTCGGCCCGAACACCACTTCGGCCCGAACATCCCTCTTCGGCCCGAACTCTTCAATATCCAAGATTGTGTGACAAAAGGTGCAATACTAAACCATTCATAACTTTCAGCTCGGGTGTCCGTTTCACGCCCACGAGTAACCAAAATAGCTTGTTCGTTCGTCACTGCCAAGAACAAGTTCGGCCTGAACTCTTCACTGTTCCCGGCCCGAACTTCATTTTCGGCTCGAACTTCAACCTCGGCCCGAACTTCAACCTCGGCCCGAACTCCGACCTCGGCCCGAACTTCAACCTCGGCCCGAACATCATCCTCGGCCCGAACACCGAACTTCGTCCCGAACACCACTTCGGCCCGAACACCACTTCGGCCCGAACATCCCACTTCGGCCTGAACACCACTTCTGCCCGAACATCCCTCTTCGGCCGAACTCTTCAATATCCAAGATTGTGTGACAAAAGGTGCAATACTAAAACATTCATAACTTTCAGCTCGGGTGTCCGTTTCACGCCCACGAGTGACCAAAATAGCTGGTTCGTTCGTCACTACTAAGAACAAGTTCGGCCTGAACTCTTCACTGTTCCCGGCCCGAACTTCATTTTCGGCCCGAACTTCAACCTCGGCCCGAACTTCAACCTCGGCCCGAACTTCGACCTCGGCCCGAACTTCAACCTCGACCCGAACTCCGACCTCGGCCCGAACTTCAACCTCGGCCCGAACATCATCCTCGGCCCGAACACCGAACTTCGGCCCGAACACCACTTCGGCCCGAACATCCCACTTCAGCCCGAACACCACTTCGGCCTGAACATCCCTCTTCGGCCCGAACTCTTCAATATCCAAGATTGTGTGCAAAAGGTGCATACTAAAACATTCATAACTCTCAGCTCGGGTGTCCGTTTCACGCCACGAGTAACCAAAATAGTTGGTTCGTTCGTCACTGCCAAGAACAAGTTCGGCCCGAACTCTTCACTGTTCCCGGCCCGAACTTCATATTCGGCCCGAACTTCAACCTCGGCCCGAACTTCAACCTCGGACCGAACTCAGACCTCGGCCCGAACTTCAACCTCGGCCCGAACATCATCCTCGGCCCGAACACCGAACTTCGGCCCGAACACCACTTCGGCCCGAACACCGAACTTCGGCCCGAACATCCCACTTCGGCCCGAACACCACTTCGGCCCGAACATCCCTCTTCGGCCCGAACTCTTCAATATCCAAGATTGTGTGACAAAAGGTGCAATACTAAAACATTCATAACTTTCAGCTCGGGTGTCCGTTTCACGCCCACGAGTAACCAAAATAGCTTGTTCGTTCGACACTGCCAAGAACAAGTTCGGCCCGAACTCTTCACTGTTCCCGGCCCGAACTTCATTTTCGGCCCGAACTTCAACCTCGGCCCGAACTTCTACCTCGGCTCGAACTCCGACCTCGGCCCGAACTTCAACCTCGGCCCGAACATCATCCTCGGCCCGAACACCGAACTTCGGCCCGGACACCACTTCGGCCCGAACATCCCACTTCGGCCCGAACACCACTTCGGCAGAACATCCCTCTTCGGCCCGAACTCTTCAATATCCAAGATTGTGTGACAAAAGGTGCAATACTAAAACATTTATAACTTTCAGCTCGGGTGTCCGTTTCACGCCCACGAGTAACCAAAATAGCTGGTTCGTTCGTCACTGCCAAGAACAAGTTCGGCCTGAACTCTTCACTGTTCCCGGCCCGAACTTCATTTTCGGCTCGAACTTCAACCTCGGCCCGAACTTCAACCTCGGCCCGAACTCCGACCTCGGCCCGAACTTCAACCTCGGCCTGAACTCCGACCTCGGCCCGAACTTCAACCTCGGCCCGAACATCATCCTCGGCCCGAACACCGAACTTCGGCCCGAACACCACTTCGGCCCGAACATCCCACTTCGGCCTGAACACCACTTCGGCCCGAACATCCCTCTTCGGCCGAACTCTTCAATATCCAAGATTGTGTGAGAAAAGGTGCAATACTAAAACATTCATAACTTTCAGCTCGGGTGTCCGTTTCACGCCCATGAGTAACCAAAATAGCTGGTTCGTTCGTCACTGCCAAGAACAAGTTCGGCCTGAACTCTTCACTGTTCCCGGCCCGAACTTCATTTTCGGCCCGAACTTCAACCTCGGCCCGAACTTCAACCTCGGCCCGAACTCCGACCTCGGCCCGAACTTCAACCTCGGCCCGAACTCCGACCTCGGCCCGAACTTCAACCTCGGCCCGAACATCATCCTCGGCCGGAACACCGAACTTCGGCCCGAACACCACTTCGGCCCGAACATCCCACTTCAGCCCGAACACCACTTCGGCCCGAACATCCCTCTTTGGCCCGAACTCTTCAATATCCAAGATGGTGTGACAAAAGGTGCATACTAAAACATTCATAACTCTCAGCTCGGGTGTCTGTTTCACGCCCACGAGTAACCAAAATAGTTGGTTCGTTCGTCACTGCCAAGAACAAGTTCGGCCCGAACTCTTCACTGTTCCCGGCCCGAACTTCATTTTCGGCCCGAACTTCAACCTCGGCCCGAACTTCAACCTCGGCCCGAACTCAGACCTCGGCCCGAACTTCAAACTCGGCCCGAACATCATCCTCGGCCCGAACACCGAACTTCGGCCCGAACACCAATTCCGCCCGAACACCACTTCGGCCCGAACATCCCACTTCGGCCCGAACACCACTTCGGCCCGAACATCCCTCTTCGGCCCGAACTCTTCAATATCCAAGATTGTGTGAGAAAAGGTGCAATACTAAAACATTCATAACTTTCAGCTCGGGTGTCCGTTTCACGCCCACGAGTAACCAAAATAGCTGGTTCGTTCGTCACTGCCAAGAACAAGTTCGGCCTGAACTCATCACTGTTCCCGGCGCGAACTTCATTTTCGGCCCGAACTTCAACCTCGGCCCGAACTTCAACCTCGGCCCGAACTCCGACCTCGGCCCGAACTTCAACCTCGGCCCGAACTCCGACCTCGGCCCGAACTTCAACCTCGGCCCGAACATCATCCTCGGCCCGAACACCGAACTTCGGCCCGAACACCACTTCGGCCCGAACACCACTTCGGCCCGAACATCCCACTTCGGCCTGAACACCACTTCGGCCCGAACATCCCTCTTCGGCCGAACTCTTCAATATCCAAGAATTTGTGACAAAAGGTGCAATACTAAAACATTCATAACTTTCAGCTCGGGTGTCCGTTTCACGCCCACGAGTAACCAAAATAGCTGGTTCGTTCGTCACTGCCAAGAACAAGTTCGGCCTGAACTCTTCACTGTTCCCGGCCCGAACTTCATTTTCGGCCCGAACTTCAACCTCGGCCCGAACTCCGACCTCGGCCCGAACTTCAACCTCGGCCCGAACTCCGACCTCGGCCCGAACTTCAACCTCGGCCCGAACATCATCCTCGGCCGGAACACCGAACTTCGGCCCGAACACCACTTCGGCCCGAACATCACTTCGGCCCGAACATCCCACTTCAGCCCGAACACCACTTCGGCCCGAACATCCCTCTTCGGCCCGAACTCTTCAATATCCAAGATTGTGTGACAAAAGGTGCATACTAAAACATTCATAACTCTCAGCTCGTGTGTCTGTTTCACGCCCACGAGTAACCAAAATAGTTGGTTCGTTCGTCACTGCCAAGAACAGTTCGGCCCGAACTCTTCTCTGTTCCCGGCCCGAACTTCATTTTCGGCCCGAACTTCAACCTCGGCCCGAACTTCAACCTCGGCCCGAACTTCAACCTCGGCCCGAACTCAGACCTCGGCCCGAACTTCAACCTCGGCCCGAACATCATCCTCGGCCCGAACACCGAACTTCAGCCCGAACACCACTTCGGCCCGAACATCCCACTTCGGCCCGAACACCACTTCGGCCCGAACATCCCTCTTCGGCCCGAACTCTTCGATATCCAAGATTGTGTGACAAAAAGTGCAATACTATAACATTCATAACTTTCAGCTCGGGTGTCCGTTTCACGCCCACGAGTAACCAAAATAGCTGGTTCGTTCGTCACTGCCAAGAACAAGTTCGGCCTGAACTCTTCACTGTTCCCGGCCCGAACTTCATTTTCGGCCCGAACTTCAACCTCGGCCCGAACTTCAACCTCGGCCCGAACTCCGACCTCGGCCCGAACATCATCCTCGGCCCGAACTCCGACCTCGGCCCGATCTTCAACCTCGGCCCGAACATCATCCTCGGCCCGAACATCCCACTTCAGCCCGAACACCACTTCGGCCCGAACATCCCTCTTTGGCCCGAACTCTTCAATATCCAAGATTGTGTGACAAAAGGTGCATACTAAAACATTCATAACTCTCAGCTCGGGTGTCTGTTTCACGCCCACGAGTAACCAAAATAGTTGGTTCGTTCGTCACTGCCAAGAACAAGTTCGGCCCGAACTCTTCACTGTTCCCGGCCCGAACTTCATTTTCGGCCCGAACTTCAACCTCGGCCCGAACTTCAACCTCGGCCCGAACTCAGACCTCGGCCCGAACTTCAAACTCGGCCCGAACATCATCCTCGGCCCGAACACCGAACTTCGGCCCGAACACCAATTCGGCCCGAACACCACTTCGGCCCGAACATCCCACTTCGGCCCGAACACCACTTCGGCCCGAACATCCCTCTTCGGCCCGAACTCTTCAATATCCAAGATTGTGTGAGAAAAGGTGCAATACTAAAACATTCATAACTTTCAGCTCGGGTGTCCGTTTCACGCCCACGAGTAACCAAAATAGCTGGTTCGTTCGTCACTGCCAAGAACAAGTTCGGCCTGAACTCATCACTGTTCCCGGCCCGAACTTCATTTTCGGCCCGAACTTCAACCTCGGCCCGAACTTCAACCTCGGCCCGAACTCCGACCTCGGCCCGAACTTCAACCTCGGCCCGAACTCCGACCTCGGCCCGAACTTCAACCTCGGCCCGAACATCATCCTCGGCCCGAACACCGAACTTCGGCCCGAACACCACTTCGGCCCGAACACCACTTCGGCCCGAACATCCCACTTCGGCCTGAACACCACTTCGGCCCGAACATCCCTCTTCGGCCGAACTCTTCAATATCCAAGAATTTGTGACAAAAGGTGCAATACTAAAACATTCATAACTTTCAGCTCGGGTGTCCGTTTCACGCCCACGAGTAACCAAAATAGCTGGTTCGTTCGTCACTGCCAAGAACAAGTTCGGCCTGAACTCTTCACTGTTCCCGGCCCGAACTTCATTTTCGGCCCGAACTTCAACCTCGGCCCGAACTTCAACCTCGGCCCGAACTCCGACCTCGGCCCGAACTTCAACCTCGGCCCGAACTCCGACCTCGGCCCGAACTTCAACCTCGGCCCGAACATCATCCTCGGCCGGAACACCGAACTTCGGCCCGAACACCACTTCGACCCGAACATCACTTCGGCCCGAACATCCCACTTCAGCCCGAACACCACTTCGGCCCGAACATCCCTCTTCGGCCCGAACTCTTCAATATCCAAGATTGGGTGACAAAAGGTGCATACTAAAACATTCATAACTCTCAGCTCGTGTGTCTGTTTCACGCCCACGAGTAACCAAAATAGTTGGTTCGTTCGTCACTGCCAAGAACAGTTCGGCCCGAACTCTTCTCTGTTCCCGGCCCGAACTTCATTTTCGGCCCGAACTTCAACCTCGGCCCGAACTTCAACCTCGGCCCGAACTTCAACCTCGGCCCGAACTCAGACCTCGGCCCGAACTTCAACCTCGGCCCGAACATCATCCTCGGCCCGAACACCGAACTTCAGCCCGAACACCACTTCGGCCCGAACATCCCACTTCGGCCCGAACACCACTTCGGCCCGAACATCCCTCTTCGGCCCGAACTCTTCGATATCCAAGATTGTGTGACAAAAAGTGCAATACTATAACATTCATAACTTTCAGCTCGGGTGTCCGTTTCACGCCCACGAGTAACCAAAATAGCTGGTTCGTTCGTCACTGCCAAGAACAAGTTCGGCCTGAACTCTTCACTGTTCCCGGCCCGAACTTCATTTTCGGCCCGAACTTCAACCTCGACCCGAACTTCAACCTCGGCCCGAACTCCGACCTCGGCCCGAACTTCAACCTCGGCCCGAACTCCGACCTCGGCCCGAACTTCAACCTCGGCCCGAACATCATCCTCGGCCCGAACACCGAACTTCGGCCCGAACACCACTTCGGCCCGAACACCACTTCGGCCCGAACATCCCACTTCGGCCCGAACACCACTTCGGCCCGAACATCCCTCTTCGGCCCGAACTCTTCAATATCCAAGATTGTGTGACAAAAGGTGCAATACTAAAACATTCATAACTTTCAGCTCGGGTGTCCGTTTCACGCCCACGAGTAACCAAAATAGCTGGTTCGTTCGTCACTGCCAAGAACAAGTTCGGCCTGAACTCATCACTGTTCCCGGCCCGAACTTCATTTTCGGCCCGAACTTCAACCTCGGCCCGAACTTCAACCTCGGCCCGAACTCCGACCTCGGCCCGAAATTCAACCTCGGCCCGAACTCCGACCTCGGCCCGAACTTCAACCTCGGCCCGAACATCATCCTCGGCCCGAACACCGAACTTCGGCCCGAACACCACTTCGGCCCGAACACCACTTCGGCCCGAACATCCCACTTCGGCCTGAACACCACTTCGGCCCGAACATCCCTCTTCGGCCGAACTCTTCAATATCCAAGAATTGGTGACAAAAGGTGCAATACTAAAACATTCATAACTTTCAGCTCGGGTGTCCGTTTCACGCCCACGAGTAACCAAAATAGCTTGTTCGTTCGTCACTGCCAAGAACAAGTTCGGCCTGAACTCTTCACTGTTCCCGGCCCGAACTTCATTTTCGGCTCGAACTTCAACCTCGGCCCGAACTTCAACCTCGGCCCGAACTCCGACCTCGGCCCGAACTTCAACCTCGGCCCGAACATCATCCTCGGCCCGAACACCGAACTTCATCCCGAACACCACTTCGGCCCGAACACCACTTCGGCCCGAACATCCCACTTCGGCCTGAACACCACTTCTGCCCGAACATCCCTCTTCGGCCGAACTCTTCAATATCCAAGATTGTGTGACAAAAGGTGCAATACTAAAACATTCATAACTTTCAGCTCGGGTGTCCGTTTCACGCCCACGAGTAACCAAAATAGCTGGTTCGTTCGTCACTACAAAGAACAAGTTCGGCCTGAACTCTTCACTGTTCCCGGCCCGAACTTCATTTTCGGCCCGAACTTCAACCTCGGCCCGAACTTCAACCTCGGCCCGAACTCCGACCTCGGCTCGAACTTCAACCTCGACCCGAACTCCGACCTCGGCCCGAACTTCAACCTCGGCCCGAACATCATCCTCGGCCCGAACACCGAACTTCGGCCCGAACACCACTTCGGCCCGAACATCCCACTTCAGCCCGAACACCACTTCGGCCCGAACATCCCTCTTCGGCCCGAACTCTTCAATATCCAAGATTGTGTGACAAAAGGTGCATACTAAAACATTCATAACTCTCAGCTCGGGTGTCTGTTTCACGCCCACGAGTAACAAAAATAGTTGGTTCGTTCGTCACTGCCAAGAACAAGTTCGGCCCGAACTCTTCACTGTTCCCGGCCCGAACATCATATTCGGCCCGAACTTCAACCTCGGCCCGAACTTCAACCTCGGACCGAACTCAGACCTCGGCCCGAACTTCAACCTCGGCCCGAACATCATCCTCGGCCCGAACACCGAACTTCGGCCCGAACACCACTTCGGCCCGAACACCACTTCTGCCCGAACACCGAACTTCGCCCGAACATCCCACTTCGGCCCGAACACCACTTCGGCCCGAACATCCCTCTTCGGCCCGAACTCTTCAATATCCAAGATTGTGTGACAAAAGGTGCAATACTAAAACATTCATAACTTTCAGCTCGGGTGTCCGTTTCACGCCCACGAGTAACCAAAATAGCTTGTTCGTTCGACACTGCCAAGAACAAGTTCGGCCTGAACTCTTCACTGTTCCCGGCCCGAACTTCATTTTCGGCCCGAACTTCAACCTCGGCCCGAACTTCAACCTCGGCCCGAACTCCGACCTGGGCCCGAACTTCAACCTCGGCCCGAACTCCGACCTCGGCCCGAACTTCAACCTCGGCCCGAACATCATCCTCGGCCCGAACACCGAACTTCGGCCCGAAAACCACTTCTGCCCGAACACCACTTCGGCCCGAACATCCCACTTCGGCCCGAACACCACTTCGGCCCGAACATCCCTCTTCGGCCCGAACTCTTCAATATCCAAGATTGTGTGACAAAAGGTGCAATACTAAAACATTCATAACTTTCAGCTCGGGTGTCCGTTTCACGCCCACGAGTAACCAAAATAGCTTGTTCGTTCGTCACTGCCAAGAACAAGTTCGGCCTGAACTCTTCACTGTTCCCGGCCCGAACTTCATTTTCGGCCCGAACTTCAACCTCGGCCCGAACTTCAACCTAGGCCCGAACTCCGACCTCGGCCCGAACTTCAACCTCGGCCCGAACTCCGACCTCGGCCCGAACTTCAACCTCGGCCCGAACATCATCCTCGGCCCGAACACTAAACTTCGGCCCGAACACCATTTCGGCCTGAATACCACTTCGGACCGAACATCCCACTTCAGCCCGAACACCACTTCGGCCCGAACATCCCTCTTCGGCCCGAACTCTTCAATATCCAAGATTGTGTGACAAAAGGTGCTATACTAAAACATTCATAACTTTCAGCTCGGGTGTCCGTTTCACGCCCACGAGTAACCAAAATAGTTGTTTCGTTCGTCACTACCAAGAACAAGTTCGGCCCGAACTCTTCACTGTTCCCGACCCGAACTTCATTTTTGGCCCAAACTTCAACCTCGGCCCGAACTTCAACCTCGGCCCGAACTCAGACCTCGGCCCGAACTTCAACCTCGGCCCGAACATCATCCTCAACCCGAACATGGAACTTCGGCCCGAACACCACTTCGGCCCGAACATCCCACTTCGGCCCGAACACCACTTCGGCCCGAAAATCCCTCTTCGGCCCGAACTCTTCAATATCCAAGATTGTGTGACAAAAGGTGCTATACTTAAACATTCATAACTTTCAGCTCGGGTGTCCGTTTCACGTCCACGAGTAACCAAAATAGCTGGTTCGTTCGTCACTGCCAGGAACAAGTTCGGCCCGAACACTTCACTGTTCCCGGCCCGAACTTCATTTTCGGCCCGAACTTCAACCAAGGCCCGAACTTCTACCTCGGCTCGAACTCCGACCTCGGCCCGAACTTCAACCTCGGCCCGAACATCATCCTCGGCCCGAACACCGAACTTCGGCCCGGACACCACTTCGGCCCGAACATCCCACTTCGGCCCGAACACCACTTCGGCCGAACATCCCTCTTCGGCCCGAACTCTTCAATATCCAAGATTGTGTGACAAAAGGTGCAATACTAAAACATTTATAACTTTCAGCTCGGGTGTCCGTTTCACGCCCACGAGTAACCAAAATAGCTGGTTCGTTCGTCACTTCCAAGAACAAGTTCGGCCTGAACTCTTCACTGTTCCCGGCCCGAACTTCATTTTCGGCTCGAACTTCAACCTCGGCCCGAACTTCAACCTCGGCCCGAACTCCGACCTCGGCCCGAACTTCAACCTCGGCCAGAACTCCGACCTCGGCCCGAACTTCAACCTCGGCCCGAACATCATCCTCGGCCCGAACACCGAACTTCGGCCCGAACACCACTTCGGCCCGAACACCACTTCGGCCCGAACATCCCACTTCGGCCTGAACACCACTTCGGCCCGAACATCCCTCTTCGGCCGAACTCTTCAATATCCAAGATTGTGTGACAAAAGGTGCAATACTAAAACATTCATAACTTTCAGCTCGGGTGTCCGTTTCACGCCCACGAGTAACCAAAATAGCTGGTTCGTTCGTCACTGCCAAGAACAAGTTCGGCCTGAACTCTTCACTGTTCCCGGCCCGAACTTCATTTTCGGCCCGAACTTCAACCTCGGCCCGAACTTCAACCTCGGCCCGAACTCCGACCTCGGCCCGAACATCATCCTCGGCCCGAACACCGAACTTCGGCCCGAACACCACTTCGGCCCGAACACCACTTCGGCCCGAACATCCCACTTCAGCCCGAACACCACTTCGGCCCGAACATCCCTCTTTGGCCCGAACTCTTCAATATCCAAGATTGTGTGACAAAAGGTGCATACTAAAACATTCATAACTCTCAGCTCGGGTGTCTGTTTCACGCCCACGAGTAACCAAAATAGTTGGTTCGTTCGTCACTGCCAAGAACAAGTTCGGCCCGAACTCTTCACTGTTCCCGGCCCGAACTTCATTTTCGGCCCGAACTTCAACCTCGGCCCGAACTTCAACCTCGGCCCGAACTCAGACCTCGGCCCGAACTTCAAACTCGGCCCGAACATCATCCTCGGCCCGAACACCGAACTTCGGCCCGAACACCAATTCGGCCCGAACACCACTTCGGCCCGAACATCCCACTTCGGCCCGAACACCACTTCGGCCCGAACATCCCTCTTCGGCCCGAACTCTTCAATATCCAAGATTGTGTGAGAAAAGGTGCAATACTAAAACATTCATAACTTTCAGCTCGGGTGTCCGTTTCACGCCCACGAGTAACTAAAATAGCTGGTTCGTTCGTCACTGCCAAGAACAAGTTCGGCCTGAACTCATCACTGTTCCCGGCCCGAACTTCATTTTCGGCCCGAACTTCAACCTCGGCCTGAACTTCAACCTCGGCCCGAACTCCGACCTCGGCCCGAACTTCAACCTCGGCCCGAACTCCGACCTCGGCCCGAACTTCAACCTCGGCCCGAACATCATCCTCGGCCCGAACACCGAACTTCGGCCCGAACACCACTTCGGCCCGAACACCACTTCGGCCCGAACATCCCACTTCGGCCTGAACACCACTTCGGCCCGAACATCCCTCTTCGGCCCGAACTCTTCAATATCCAAGATTGTGTGACAAAAGGTGCATACTAAAACATTCATAACTCTCAGCTCGTGTGTCTGTTTCACGCCCACGAGTAACCAAAATAGTTGGTTCGTTCGTCACTGCCAAGAACAAGTTCGGCCCGAACTCTTCACTGTTCCCGGCCCGAACTTCATTTTCGGCCCGAACTTCAACCTCGGCCCGAACTTCAACCTCGGCCCGAACTCAGACCTCGGCCCGAACTTCAAACTCGGCCCGAACATCATCCTCGGCCCGAACACCGAACTTCGGCCCGAACACCAATTCGGCCCGAACACCACTTCGGCCCGAACATCCCACTTCGGCCCGAACACCACTTCGGCCCGAACATCCCTCTTCGGCCCGAACTCTTCAATATCTAAGATTGTGTGACAAAAGGTGCATACTAAAACATTCATAACTCTCAGCTCGTGTGTCTGTTTCACGCCCACGAGTAACCAAAATAGTTGGTTCGTTCGTCACTGCCAAGAACAGTTCGGCCCGAACTCTTCTCTGTTCCCGGCCCGAACTTCATTTTCGGCCCGAACTTCAACCTCGGCCCGAACTTCAACCTCGGCCCGAACTTCAACCTCGGCCCGAACTCCGACCTCGGCCCGAACTTCAACCTCGGCCCGAACTCCGACCTCGGCCCGAACATCATCCTCGGCCCGAACACCGAACTTCGGCCCGAACACCACTTCGGCCCGAACACCACTTCGGCCCGAACATCCCACTTCGGCCCGAACACCACTTCGGCCCGAACATCCCTCTTCGGCCCGAACTCTTCAATATCCAAGATTGTGTGACAAAAGGTGCAATACTAAAACATTCATAACTTTCAGCTCGGGTGTCCGTTTCACGCCCACGAGTAACCAAAATAGCTGGTTCGTTCGTCACTGCCAAGAACAAGTTCGGCCTGAACTCATCACTGTTCCCGGCCCGAACTTCATTTTCGGCCCGAACTTCAACCTCGGCCCGAACTTCAACCTCGGCCCGAACTCCGACCTCGGCCCGAAATTCAACCTCGGCCCGAACTCCGACCTCGGCCCGAACTTCAACCTCGGCCCGAACATCATCCTCGGCCCGAACACCGAACTTCGGCCCGAACACCACTTCGGCCCGAACACCACTTCGGCCCGAACACCACTTCGGCCCGAACATCCCACTTCGGCCTGAACACCACTTCGGCCCGAACATCCCTCTTCGGCCGAACTCTTCAATATCCAAGAATTTGTGACAAAAGGTGCAATACTAAAACATTCATAACTTTCAGCTCGGGTGTCCGTTTCACGCCCACGAGTAACCAAAATAGCTGGTTCGTTCGTCACTGCCAAGAACAAGTTCGGCCTGAACTCTTCACTGTTCCCGGCCCGAACTTCATTTTCGGCCCGAACTTCAACCTCGGCCCGAACTTCAACCTCGGCCCGAACTCCGACCTCGGCCCGAACTTCAACCTCGGCCCGAACTCCGACCTCGGCCCGAACTTCAACCTCGGCCCGAACATCATCCTCGGCCGGAACACCGAACTTCGGCCCGAACACCACTTCGGCCCGAACATCACTTCGGCCCGAACATCCCACTTCGGCCCGAACACCACTTCGGCCCGAACATCCCTCTTCGGCCCGAACTCTTCAATATCCAAGATTGTGTGACAAAAGGTGCATACTAAAACATTCATAACTCTCAGCTCGTGTGTCTGTTTCACGCCCACGAGTAACCAAAATAGTTGGTTCGTTCGTCACTGCCAAGAACAGTTCGGCCCGAACTCTTCTCTGTTCCCGGCCCGAACCTCATTTTCGGCCCGAACTTCAACCTCGGCCCGAACTTCAACCTCGGCCCGAACTTCAACCTCGGCCCGAACTCCGACCTCGGCCCGAACTTCAACCTCGGCCCGAACTCCGACCTCGGCCCGAACTTCAACCTCGGCCCGAACATCAACCTCGGCCCGAACACCGAACTTCGGCCCGAACACCACTTCGGCCCGAACACCACTTCGGCCCGAACATCCCACTTCGGCCCGAACACCACTTCGGCCCGAACATCCCTCTTCGGCCCGAACTCTTCAATATCCAAGATTGTGTGACAAAAGGTGCATACTAAAACATTCATAACTCTCAGCTCGTGTGTCTGTTTCACGCCCACGAGTAACCAAAATAGTTGGTTCGTTCGTCACTGCCAAGAACAAGTTCGGCCCGAACTCTTCACTGTTCCCGGCCCGAACTTCATTTTCGGCCCGAACTTCAACCTCGGCCCGAACTTCAACCTCGGCCCGAACTCAGACCTCGGCCCGAACTTCAAACTCGGCCCGAACATCATCCTCGGCCCGAACACCGAACTTCGGCCCGAACACCAATTCGGCCCGAACACCACTTCGGCCCGAACATCCCACTTCGGCCCGAACACCACTTCGGCCCGAACATCCCTCTTCGGCCCGAACTCTTCAATATCTAAGATTGTGTGACAAAAGGTGCATACTAAAACATTCATAACTCTCAGCTCGTGTGTCTGTTTCACGCCCACGAGTAACCAAAATAGTTGGTTCGTTCGTCACTGCCAAGAACAGTTCGGCCCGAACTCTTCTCTGTTCCCGGCCCGAACTTCATTTTCGGCCCGAACTTCAACCTCGGCCCGAACTTCAACCTCGGCCCGAACTTCAACCTCGGCCCGAACTCCGACCTCGGCCCGAACTTCAACCTCGGCCCGAACTCCGACCTCGGCCCGAACTTCAACCTCGGCCCGAACATCATCCTCGGCCCGAACACCGAACTTCGGCCCGAACACCACTTCGGCCCGAACACCACTTCGGCCCGAACATCCCACTTCGGCCCGAACACCACTTCGGCCCGAACATCCCTCTTCGGCCCGAACTCTTCAATATCCAAGATTGTGTGACAAAAGGTGCAATACTAAAACATTCATAACTTTCAGCTCGGGTGTCCGTTTCACGCCCACGAGTAACCAAAATAGCTGGTTCGTTCGTCACTGCCAAGAACAAGTTCGGCCTGAACTCATCACTGTTCCCGGCCCGAACTTCATTTTCGGCCCGAACTTCAACCTCGGCCCGAACTTCAACCTCGGCCCGAACTCCGACCTCGGCCCGAAATTCAACCTCGGCCCGAACTCCGACCTCGGCCCGAACTTCAACCTCGGCCCGAACATCATCCTCGGCCCGAACACCGAACTTCGGCCCGAACACCACTTCGGCCCGAACACCACTTCGGCCCGAACACCACTTCGGCCCGAACATCCCACTTCGGCCTGAACACCACTTCGGCCCGAACATCCCTCTTCGGCCGAACTCTTCAATATCCAAGAATTTGTGACAAAAGGTGCAATACTAAAACATTCATAACTTTCAGCTCGGGTGTCCGTTTCACGCCCACGAGTAACCAAAATAGCTGGTTCGTTCGTCACTGCCAAGAACAAGTTCGGCCTGAACTCTTCACTGTTCCCGGCCCGAACTTCATTTTCGGCCCGAACTTCAACCTCGGCCCGAACTTCAACCTCGGCCCGAACTCCGACCTCGGCCCGAACTTCAACCTCGGCCCGAACTCCGACCTCGGCCCGAACTTCAACCTCGGCCCGAACATCATCCTCGGCCGGAACACCGAACTTCGGCCCGAACACCACTTCGGCCCGAACATCACTTCGGCCCGAACATCCCACTTCAGCCCGAACACCACTTCGGCCCGAACATCCCTCTTCGGCCCGAACTCTTCAATATCCAAGATTGTGTGACAAAAGGTGCATACTAAAACATTCATAACTCTCAGCTCGTGTGTCTGTTTCACGCCCACGAGTAACCAAAATAGTTGGTTCGTTCGTCACTGCCAAGAACAGTTCGGCCCGAACTCTTCTCTGTTCCCGGCCCGAACTTCATTTTCGGCCCGAACTTCAACCTCGGCCCGAACTCCGACCTCGGCCCGAACTTCAACCTCGGCCCGAACTCCGACCTCGGCCCGAACTTCAACCTCGGCCCGAACATCATCCTCGGCCCGAACACCGAACTTCGGCCCGAACACCACTTCGGCCCGAACACCACTTCGGCCCGAACATCCCACTTCGGCCCGAACACCACTTCGGCCCGAACATCCCTCTTCGGCCCGAACTCTTCGATATCCAAGATTGTGTGACAAAAAGTGCAATACTATAACATTCATAACTTTCAGCTCGGGTGTGTCCGTTTCACGCCCACGAGTAACCAAAATAGCTGGTTCGTTCGTCACTGCCAAGAACAAGTTCGGCCTGAACTCTTCACTGTTCCCGGCCCGAACTTCATTTTCGGCCCGAACTTCAACCTCGACCCGAACTTCAACCTCGGCCCGAACTCCGACCTCGGCCCGAACTTCAACCTCGGACCGAACTCCGACCTCGGCCCGAACTTCAACCTCGGCCCGAACATCATCCTCGGCCCGAACACCGAACTTCGGCCCGAACACCACTTCGGCCCGAACACCACTTCGGCCCGAACATCCCACTTCGGCCCGAACACCACTTCGGCCCGAACATCCCTCTTCGGCCCGAACTCTTCAATATCCAAGATTGTGTGACAAAAGGTGCAATACTAAAATATTCATAACTTTCAGCTCGGGTGTCCGTTTCACGCCCACGAGTAACCAAAATAGCTGGTTCGTTCGTCACTGCCAGGAACAAGTTCGGCCTGAACTCTTCACTGTTCCCGGCCCGAACTTCATTTTCGGCCCGAACTTCAACCTCGGCCCGAACTTCAACCTAGGCCCGAACTCCGACCTCGGCCCGAACTTCAACCTCGGCCCGAACTCCGACCTCGGCCCGAACTTCAACCTCGGCCCGAACATCATCCTCGGCCCGAACACCGAACTTCGGCCCGAACACCACTTCGGCCCGAACACCACTTCGGCCCGAACATCCCACTTCGGCCCGAACACCACTTCGGCCCGAACATCCCTCTTCGGCCCGAACATCCCTCTTCGGCCCGAACTCTTCAATATCCAAGATTGTGTGACAAAAGGTGCAATACTAAAACATTCATAACTTTCAGCTCGGGTGTCCGTTTCACGCCCACGAGTAACCAAAATAGCTGGTTCGTTCGTCACTGCCAAGAACAAGTTCGGCCTGAACTCATCACTGTTCCCGGCCCGAACTTCATTTTCGGCCCGAACTTCAACCTCGGCCCGAACTTCAACCTCGGCCCGAACTCCGACCTCGGCCCGAAATTCAACCTCGGCCCGAACTCCGACCTCGGCCCGAACTTCAACCTCGGCCCGAACATCATCCTCGGCCCGAACACCGAACTTCGGCCCGAACACCACTTCGGCCCGAACACCACTTTGGCCCGAACACCACTTCGGCCCGAACATCCCACTTCGGCCTGAACACCACTTCGGCCCGAACATCCCTCTTCGGCCGAACTCTTCAATATCCAAGAATTTGTGACAAAAGGTGCAATACTAAAACATTCATAACTTTCAGCTCGGGTGTCCGTTTCACGCCCACGAGTAACCAAAATAGCTGGTTCGTTCGTCACTGCCAAGAACAAGTTCGGCCTGAACTCTTCACTGTTCCCGGCCCGAACTTCATTTTCGGCCCGAACTTCAACCTCGGCCCGAACTTCAACCTCGGCCCGAACTCCGACCTCGGCCCGAACTTCAACCTCGGCCCGAACTCCGACCTCGGCCCGAACTTCAACCTCGGCCCGAACATCATCCTCGGCCGGAACACCGAACTTCGGCCCGAACACCACTTCGGCCCGAACATCACTTCGGCCCGAACATCCCACTTCAGCCCGAACACCACTTCGGCCCGAACATCCCTCTTCGGCCCGAACTCTTCAATATCCAAGATTGTGTGACAAAAGGTGCATACTAAAACATTCATAACTCTCAGCTCGTGTGTCTGTTTCACGCCCACGAGTAACCAAAATAGTTGGTTCGTTCGTCACTGCCAAGAACAGTTCGGCCCGAACTCTTCTCTGTTCCCGGCCCGAACTTCATTTTCGGCCCGAACTTCAACCTCGGCCCGAACTCCGACCTCGGCCCGAACTTCAACCTCGGCCCGAACTCCGACCTCGGCCCGAACTTCAACCTCGGCCCGAACATCATCCTCGGCCCGAACACCGAACTTCGGCCCGAACACCACTTCGGCCCGAACACCACTTCGGCCCGAACATCCCACTTCGGCCCGAACACCACTTCGGCCCGAACATCCCTCTTCGGCCCGAACTCTTCGATATCCAAGATTGTGTGACAAAAAGTGCAATACTATAACATTCATAACTTTCAGCTCGGGTGTGTCCGTTTCACGCCCACGAGTAACCAAAATAGCTGGTTCGTTCGTCACTGCCAAGAACAAGTTCGGCCTGAACTCTTCACTGTTCCCGGCCCGAACTTCATTTTCGGCCCGAACTTCAACCTCGACCCGAACTTCAACCTCGGCCCGAACTCCGACCTCGGCCCGAACTTCAACCTCGGACCGAACTCCGACCTCGGCCCGAACTTCAACCTCGGCCCGAACATCATCCTCGGCCCGAACACCGAACTTCGGCCCGAACACCACTTCGGCCCGAACACCACTTCGGCCCGAACATCCCACTTCGGCCCGAACACCACTTCGGCCCGAACATCCCTCTTCGGCCCGAACTCTTCAATATCCAAGATTGTGTGACAAAAGGTGCAATACTAAAATATTCATAACTTTCAGCTCGGGTGTCCGTTTCACGCCCACGAGTAACCAAAATAGCTGGTTCGTTCGTCACTGCCAGGAACAAGTTCGGCCTGAACTCTTCACTGTTCCCGGCCCGAACTTCATTTTCGGCCCGAACTTCAACCTCGGCCCGAACTTCAACCTAGGCCCGAACTCCGACCTCGGCCCGAACTTCAACCTCGGCCCGAACTCCGACCTCAGCCCGAACTTCAACCTCGGCCCGAACATCATCCTCGGGCCCGAACACTGAACTTCGGCCCGAACACCACTTCGGCCCGAACACCACTTCGGACCGAACATCCCACTTCAGCCCGAACACCACTTCGGCCCGAACATCCCTCTTCGGCCCGAACTCTTCAATATCCAAGATTGGGTGACAAAAGGTGCTATACTAAAACATTCATAACTTTCAGCTCGGGTGTCCGTTTCACGCCCACGAGTAACCAAAATAGCTGGTTCGTTCGTCACTGCCAAGAACAAGTTCGGCCTGCACTCTTCACTGTTCTCGACCCGAAATTCATTTTTGGCCCGAACTTCAACCTCGGCCCGAACTTCAACCTCGGCCCGAACTTCAACCTCGGCCCGAACTCAGACCTCGGCCCGTACCTCATCCTCGGCCCGAACATCAAACTTCGGCCCGAACACCACTTCGGCCCGAACACCACTTCGGCCCGAACATCCCACTTCGGCCCGAACACCACTTCGGCCCAAAAATCCCTCTTCGGCCCGAACTCTTCAATATCCAAGATTGTGTGACAAAAGGTGTTATACTTAAACATTCATAACTTTCAGCTCGGGTGTCCGTTTCACGTCCACGAGTAACCAAAATAGCTGGTTCGTTCGTCACTGCCAGGAACAAGTTCGGCCCGAACACTTCACTGTTCCCGGCCCGAACTTCAACCACGGCCCGAACTTCAACCTCGGCCCGAACTTCTACCTCGGCTCGAACTCCGACCTCGGCCCGAACTTCAACCTCGGCCCGAATATCATCCTCGGCCCGAACACCGAACTTCGGCCCGAACACCACTTCGGCCCGAACATCCCACTTCGGCCCGAACACCACTTCGGCCGAACATCCCTCTTCGGCCCGAACTCTTCAATATCCAAGATTGTGTGACAAAAGGTGCATACTAAAACATTCATAACTTTCAGCTCGGGTGTCTGTTTCACGCCCACGAGTAACCAAAATAGATGGTTCGTTCGTCACTGCCAAGAACAAGTTCGGCCCGAACTCTTCACTGTTCCCTGCCCGAACTTCTTTTTCGGCCCGAACTTCAACCTCGGCCCGAACTCAGACCTCGGCCCGAACTTCAACATCGGCCCGAACATCATCCTCGGCCCGAACACCGAACTTCGGCCCGAACACCACTTCGGCCCGAACATCCCACTTCGGCCCGAACACCACTTCGGCCCGAACATCCCTCTTCGGCCCGAACTCTTCAATATCCAAGATTGTGTGACCAAAGGTGCAATACTAAAACATTCATAACTTTCAGCTCGGGTGTCCATTTCACGCCCACGAGTAACCAAAATAACTGGTTCGTTCGTCACTGCCAAGAACAAGTTCGACCTGAACTCTTCACTGTTCCCGGCCCGAACATCATTTTCGGCCCGAACTGCAACCTCGGCCCGAACTTCAACCTCTGCCCGAACTCCGACCTCGGCCCGAACTTCAACCTCGGCCCGAACTCCGACCTCGGCCCGAACTTCAACCTCGGCCCGAACATCATCCTCGGCCCGAACACCGAACTTCGGCCCGAACACCACTTCGACCCGAACACCACTTCTGCCCGAACATCCCTCTTCGGCCCGAACTCTTCAATATCCAAGATTGTGTGACAAAATGTGCAATACTAAAACATTCATAACTTTCAGCTCGGGTGTCCGTTTCACGCCCACGAGTAACCAAAATAGCTGGTTCGTTCGTCACTGCCAAGAACAAGTTCGGCCTGAACTCTTCACTGTTCCCGGCCCGAACTTCATTTTCGGCCCGAACTTCAACCTCGGCCCGAACTTCAACCTCGGCCCGAACTCAGACTTCGGCCCGAACTTCAACCTCGGCCCGAACATCATCCTCGGCCGAACATCGCACTTCGGCCCGAACATCCCACTTCGGAGCGAACACCACTTCGGCCCGAACATCCCACTTCGGCCCGAACACCACTTCGGCCCGAAAATCCCTCTTCGGCCCGAACTCTTCAATATCCAAGATTGTGTGACAAAAGGTGCTATACTAAAACATTCATAACTTTCAGCTCGGGTGTCCGTTTCACGCCCACGAGTAACCAAAATAGCTGGTTCGTTCGTCACTGCCAAGAACAAGTTCGGCCCGAACACTTCACTGTTCCCGGCCCGAACTTCATTTTCGGCCCGAACTTCAACCTCGGCCCGAACTTCTACCCTCGGCTCGAACTCCGACCTCGGCCCGAACTTCAACCTCGGCCCGAACATCATCCTCGGCCCGAACACCGAACTTCGGCTCGAACACCACTTCGGCCCGAACATCCCACTTCGGCCCGAACACCACTTCGGCCGAACATCCCTCTTCGGCCCGAACTCTTCAATATGCAAGATTGTGTGACAAAAGGTGCATACTAAAACATTCATAACTTTCAGCTCGGGTGTCTGTTTCACGCCCACGAGTAACCAAAATAGCTGGTTCGTTTGTCACTGCCAAGAACAAGTTCGGCCCGAACTCTTCACTGTTCCCGGCCCGAACTTCATTTTTGGCCCGAACTTCAACCTCGGCCCGAACTTCAACCTCGGCCCGAACTCAGACCTCGGCCCGAATTTCAACCTCGGCCCGAACATCATCCTCGGCCCGAACACCGAAGTTCGGCCCGAACACCACTTCGGCCCGAACACCACTTCGGCCCGAACACCACTTCGGCCCGAACATCCCACTTCGGCCCGAACACCACTTCGGCCCGAACATCCCTCTTCGGCCCGAACTCTTCAATATCCAAGATTGTGTGAGAAAAGGTGCAATACTAAAACATTCATAACTTTCAGCTCGGGTGTCCGTTTCACGCCCACGAGTAACCAAAATAGCTGGTTCGTTCGTCACTGCCAAGAACAAGTTCGGCCTGAACTCTTCACTGTTCCCGGCCCGAACTTCATTTTCGGCCCGAACTTCAACCTCGGCCCGAACTTCAACCTCGGCCCGAACTCAGACTTCGGCCCGAACTTCAACCTCGGCCCGAACATCAGCCTCGGCCGAACATCGCACTTCGGCCCGAACATCCCACTTCGGAGCGAACACCACTTCGGCCCGAACATCCCACTTCGGCCCGAACACCACTTCGGCCCGAAAATCCCTCTTCGGCCCGAACTCTTCAATATCCAAGATTGTGTGACAAAAGGTGCTATACTAAAACATTCATAACTTTCAGCTCGGGTGTCCGTTTCACGCCCACGAGTAACCAAAATAGCTGGTTCGTTCGTCACTGCCAAGAACAAGTTCGGCCCGAACACTTCACTGTTCCCGGCCCGAACTTCATTTTCGGCCCGAACTTCAACCTCGGCCCGAACTTCTACCCTCGGCTCGAACTCCGACCTCGGCCCGAACTTCAACCTCGGCCCGAACATCATCCTCGGCCCGAACACCGAACTTCGGCTCGAACACCACTTCGGCCCGAACATCCCACTTCGGCCCGAACACCACTTCGGCCGAACATCCCTCTTCGGCCCGAACTCTTCAATATGCAAGATTGTGTGACAAAAGGTGCATACTAAAACATTCATAACTTTCAGCTCGGGTGTCTGTTTCACGCCCACGAGTAACCAAAATAGCTGGTTCGTTTGTCACTGCCAAGAACAAGTTCGGCCCGAACTCTTCACTGTTCCCGGCCCGAACTTCATTTTTGGCCCGAACTTCAACCTCGGCCCGAACTTCAACCTCGGCCCGAACTCAGACCTCGGCCCGAATTTCAACCTCGGCCCGAACATCATCCTCGGCCCGAACACCGAAGTTCGGCCCGAACACCACTTCGGCCCGAACACCACTTCGGCCCGAACACCACTTCGGCCCGAACATCCCACTTCGGCCCGAACACCACTTCGGCCCGAACATCCCTCTTCGGCCCGAACTCTTCAATATCCAAGATTGTGTGAGAAAAGGTGCAATACTAAAACATTCATAACTTTCAGCTCGGGTGTCCGTTTCACGCCCACGAGTAACCAAAATAGCTGGTTCGTTCGTCACTGCCAAGAACAAGTTCGGCCTGAACTCTTCACTGTTCCCGGCCCGAACTTCATTTTCGGCCCGAACTTTAACCTCGGCCCGAACTTCAACCTCGGCCCGAACTCCGACCTCGGCCCGAACTTCAACCTCGGCCCGAACTCCAACCTGGGCCTGAACTTCAAACTCGGCCCGAACATCATCCTCGGCCCGAACACCGAACTTCGGCCCGAACACCACTTCGGCCCGAACATCCCACTTCAGCCCGAACACCACTTCGGCCCGAACATCCCTCTTCGGCCCGAACTCTTCAATATCCAAGATTGTGTGAGAAAAGGTGCAATACTAAAACATTCATAACTTTCAGCTCGGGTGTCCGTTTCACGCCCACGAGTAACCAAAATAGCTGGTTCGTTCGTCACTGCCAAGAACAAGTTCGGCCTGAACTCTTCACTGTTCCCGGCCCGAACTTCATTTTCGGCCCGAACTTCAACCTCGGCCCGAACTTCAACCTCGGCCCGAACTCAGACTTCGGCCCGAACTTCAACCTCGGCCCGAACATCAGCCTCGGCCGAACATCGCACTTCGGCCCGAACATCCCACTTCGGAGCGAACACCACTTCGGCCCGAACATCCCACTTCGGCCCGAACACCACTTCGGCCCGAAAATCCCTCTTCGGCCCGAACTCTTCAATATCCAAGATTGTGTGACAAAAGGTGCTATACTAAAACATTCATAACTTTCAGCTCGGGTGTCCGTTTCACGCCCACGAGTAACCAAAATAGCTGGTTCGTTCGTCACTGCCAAGAACAAGTTCGGCCCGAACACTTCACTGTTCCCGGCCCGAACTTCATTTTCGGCCCGAACTTCAACCTCGGCCCGAACTTCTACCCTCGGCTCGAACTCCGACCTCGGCCCGAACTTCAACCTCGGCCCGAACATCATCCTCGGCCCGAACACCGAACTTCGGCTCGAACACCACTTCGGCCCGAACATCCCACTTCGGCCCGAACACCACTTCGGCCGAACATCCCTCTTCGGCCCGAACTCTTCAATATGCAAGATTGTGTGACAAAAGGTGCATACTAAAACATTCATAACTTTCAGCTCGGGTGTCTGTTTCACGCCCACGAGTAACCAAAATAGCTGGTTCGTTTGTCACTGCCAAGAACAAGTTCGGCCCGAACTCTTCACTGTTCCCGGCCCGAACTTCATTTTTGGCCCGAACTTCAACCTCGGCCCGAACTTCAACCTCGGCCCGAACTCATACCTCGGCCCGAATTTCAACCTCGGCCCGAACATCATCCTCGGCCCGAACACCGAAGTTCGGCCCGAACACCACTTCGGCCCGAACACCACTTCGGCCCGAACACCACTTCGGCCCGAACATCCCACTTCGGCCCGAACACCACTTCGGCCCGAACATCCCTCTTCGGCCCGAACTCTTCAATATCCAAGATTGTGTGAGAAAAGGTGCAATACTAAAACATTCATAACTTTCAGCTCGGGTGTCCGTTTCACGCCCACGAGTAACCAAAATAGCTGGTTCGTTCGTCACTGCCAAGAACAAGTTCGGCCTGAACTCTTCACTGTTCCCGGCCCGAACTTCATTTTCGGCCCGAACTTTAACCTCGGCCCGAACTTCAACCTCGGCCCGAACTCCGACCTCGGCCCGAACTTCAACCTCGGCCCGAACTCCAACCTGGGCCTGAACTTCAAACTCGGCCCGAACATCATCCTCGGCCCGAACACCGAACTTCGGCCCGAACACCACTTCGGCCCGAACATCCCACTTCAGCCCGAACACCACTTCGGCCCGAACATCCCTCTTCGGCCCGAACTCTTCAATATCCAAGATTGTGTGACAAAAGGTGCCATACTAAAACATTCATAACTTTCAGCTCGGGTGTCCGTTTCACGCCCACGAGTAACCAAAATAGCTGGTTCGTTCGACACTGCCAATAACAAGTTCGGCCCGAACACTTCACTGTTCCCGGCCCGAACTTCAACCTCGGTCCGAACTTCAACCTCGGCTCGAACTCCGACCTCGGCCCGAACTTCAACCTCGGCCCGATAATCATCCTCGGCCCGAACACCGAACTTCAGCCCGAACACCACTTCGGCCCGAACATCCCACTTCAGCCCGAACACCACTTCGGCCGAACATCCCTCTTCGGCCCGAACTCTTCAATATCCAAGATTGTGTGACAAAAGGTACTATACTAAAACATTCATAACTTTCAGCTCGGGTGTCCGTTTCACGCCCACGAGTAACCAAAATAGCTGGTTCGTTCGACACTGCCAAGAACAAGTTCGGCCCGAACACTTCACTGTTCCCGGCCCGAACTTCATTTTCGGCCCGAACTTCAACCTCGGCCCGAACTTCAACCTCGGCTCGAACTCCGACCTCGGCCCGAACTTTAACCTCGGCCCGATAATCATCATCGGCCCGAACACCGAACTTCAGCCCGAACACCACTTCGGCCCGAACATCCCACTTCAGCCCGAACACCACTTCGGCCGAACATCCCTCTTCGGCCTGAACTCTTCAATATCCAAGATTGTGTGACAAAAGGTGCATACTAAAACATTCATAACTTTCAGCTCGGGTGTCTGTTTCACGCCCACGAGTAACCAAAATAGCCGGTTCGTTCGTCACTGCCAAGAACAACTTCGGCCCGAACACCACTTCGGCCCGAACATCCCTCTTCGGCCCGAACTCTTCAATATCCAAGATTGTGTGACAAAAGGTGCTATACTAAAACATTCATAACTTTCAGCTCGGGTGTCCGTTTCACGCCCACGAGTAACCAAAATAGCTGGTTCGTTCGTCACTGCCAAGAACAAGTTCGGCCCGCACTCTTCACTGTTCCCGGCCCGAACTTCATTTTCGGCCCGAACTTCAACCTCGGCCCGAACTCCGACCTCGGCCCCAACTTCAACCTCGGCCCGAACATCATCCTCGGCCCGAACACCGAACTTCGGCCCGAACACCACTTCGGCCCGAACACCACTTCGGCCCAAACATCCCACTTCGGCCCGAACACCACTTCGGGCCGAACATCCCTCTTCGCCCCGAACTGTTCAATATCCAAGATTGTGTGACAAAAGGTGCTATACAAAACAATTCATAACTTTCAGCTCGGGTGTCCGTTTCACGCCCACGAGTAACCAAAATAGCTGGTTCGTTCGTCACTGCCAAGAACAAGTTCGGCCCAAACTCTTCAACCTCGGCCCGAAATCCGAGCTCGGCCCGAACTTCAACCGCGGCCCGAACTCCGACCTCGGCCCGAACTTCAACCTCGGCCCGAAGATCATCCTCGGCCCGAACACCGAACTTCGGCCCGAACACCACTTCGGCCCGAACACCACTTCGGCCCGAACATCCCACTTCGGCCCGAACACCACTTCGGCCCGAACATCCCTCTTCGGCCCGAACTCTTCAATATCCATGATTGTGTGCCAAAAGGTGCTATACTAAAACATTCATAACTTTTAGCTCGGGTGTCCGTTTCACGCAGACGAGTAACCAAAATAGCTGGTTCGTTCGTCACTGCCAAGAACAAGTTCGGCCCGAACTCTTCACTGTTCCCGGCCCGAACTTCATTTTCGGCCCGAACTTCAACCTCGGCCCGAACTCCGACCTCGGCCCGAACTTCAACCTCGGCCCGAACATCATCCTCGGCACGAACACCGAACTTCGGCCCGAACACCACTTCGGCCCGAACATCCCACTTCGGCCCGAACATCCCTCTTCGGCCCGAACTCTTCAATATTCAAGATTGTGTGACAAAAGGTGCTATACAAAACCATTCATAACTTTCAGCTCGGGTGTCCGTTTCACGCCCACGAGTAACCAAAATAGCTGGTTCGTTCGTCACTGCCAAGAACAAGTTCGGCCCGAACTCTTCAACCTCGGCCCGAACTTCAACCTCGGCCCGAACTCCGACCTCGGCCCGAACTTCAACCGCGGCCTGAACACCGACCTCGGCCCGAACTTCAACCTCGGCCCAAAGATCATCCTCGGCCCGAACACCGAACTTCGGCCCGAACACCACTTCGGCCCGAACATCCCAATTCGGCCCGACCACCACTTCGGCCCGAGCATCCCTCTTCGGCCCGAACTCTTCAATATCCAAGATTGTGTGACAAAAGGTGCTATACTAAAACATTCATAACTTTCAGCTCGGGTGTCCGTTTCACGCCCACGAGTAACCAAAATAGCCGGTTCGTTCGTCACTGCCAAGAACAAGTTCGGCCCGAACTCTTCACTGTTCCCGGCCCGAACTTCATTTTCGGCCCGAACTTCAACCTCGGCCCGAACTCCGACCTCGGCCCGAACTTTAACCTCGCCCCGAACATCATCCTCGGCCCGAACACCGAACTTCGGCCCGAACACCACTTCGGCCCGAACACCACTTCGGCCCGAACATCCCTCTTCGCACCGAACTCTTCAATATCCAAGATTGTGTGACAAAAGGTGCTATACAAAAACATTCATAACTTTCAGCTCGGGTGTCTGTTTCACGCCCACGAGTAACCAAAATAGCCGGTTCGTTCGTCACTGCCAAGAACAACTTCGGCCCGAACACCACTTCGGCCCGAACATCCCTCTTCGGCCCGAACTCTTCAATATCCAAGATTGTGTGACAAAAGGTGCTATACTAAAACATTCATAACTTTCAGCTCGGGTGTCCGTTTCACGCCCACGAGTAACCAAAATAGCTGGTTCGTTCGTCACTGCCAAGAACAAGTTCGGCCCGCACTCTTCACTGTTCCCGGCCCGAACTTCATTTTCGGCCCGAACTTCAACCTCGGCCCGAACTCCGACCTCGGCCCCAACTTCAACCTCGGCCCGAACATCATCCTCTGCCCGAACACCGAACTTCGGCCCGAACACCACTTCGGCCCGAACACCACTTCGGCCCAAACATCCCACTTCGGCCCGAACACCACTTCGGGCCGAACATCCCTCTTCGCCCCGAACTGTTCAATATCCAAGATTGTGTGACAAAAGGTGCTATACAAAACAATTCATAACTTTCAGCTCGGGTGTCCGTTTCACGCCCACGAGTAACCAAAATAGCTGGTTCGTTCGTCACTGCCAAGAACAAGTTCGGCCCAAACTCTTCAACCTCGGCCCGAAATCCGAGCTCGGCCCGAACTTCAACCGCGGCCCGAACTCCGACCTCGGCCCGAACTTCAACCTCGGCCCGAAGATCATCCTCGGCCCGAACACCGAACTTCGGCCCGAACACCACTTCGGCCCGAACACCACTTCGGCCCGAACATCCCACTTCGGCCCGAACACCACTTCGGCCCGAACATCCCTCTTCGGCCCGAACTCTTCAATATCCATGATTGTGTGCCAAAAGGTGCTATACTAAAACATTCATAACTTTTAGCTCGGGTGTCCGTTTCACGCAGACGAGTAACCAAAATAGCTGGTTCGTTCGTCACTGCCAAGAACAAGTTCGGCCCGAACTCTTCACTGTTCCCGGCCCGAACTTCATTTTCGGCCCGAACTTCAACCTCGGCCCGAACTCCGACCTCGGCCCGAACTTCAACCTCGGCCCGAACATCATCCTCGGCACGAACACCGAACTTCGGCCCGAACACCACTTCGGCCCGAACATCCCACTTCGGCCCGAACATCCCTCTTCGGCCCGAACTCTTCAATATTCAAGATTGTGTGACAAAAGGTGCTATACAAAACCATTCATAACTTTCAGCTCGGGTGTCCGTTTCACGCCCACGAGTAACCAAAATAGCTGGTTCGTTCGTCACTGCCAAGAACAAGTTCGGCCCGAACTCTTCAACCTCGGCCCGAACTTCAACCTCGGCCCGAACTCCGACCTCGGCCCGAACTTCAACCGCGGCCTGAACACCGACCTCGGCCCGAACTTCAACCTCGGCCCAAAGATCATCCTCGGCCCGAACACCGAACTTCGGCCCGAACACCACTTCGGCCCGAACATCCCAATTCGGCCCGACCACCACTTCGGCCCGAGCATCCCTCTTCGGCCCGAACTCTTCAATATCCAAGATTGTGTGACAAAAGGTGCTATACTAAAACATTCATAACTTTCAGCTCGGGTGTCCGTTTCACGCCCACGAGTAACCAAAATAGCCGGTTCGTTCGTCACTGCCAAGAACAAGTTCGGCCCGAACTCTTCACTGTTCCCGGCCCGAACTTCATTTTCGGCCCGAACTTCAACCTCGGCCCGAACTCCGACCTCGGCCCGAACTTTAACCTCGCCCCGAACATCATCCTCGGCCCGAACACCGAACTTCGGCCCGAACACCACTTCGGCCCGAACACCACTTCGGCCCGAACATCCCTCTTCGCACCGAACTCTTCAATATCCAAGATTGTGTGACAAAAGGTGCTATACAAAAACATTCATAACTTTCAGCTCGGGTGTCCGTTTCACGCCCACGAGTAACCAAAATAGCTGGTTCGTTCGTCACTGCCAAGAACAAGTTCGGCCCCCGAACTTTTTAACCTCGGCCCGAACTTCAACCTCGGCCCGAACTCCGACCTCGGCCCGAACTTCAACCGCGTCCCGAACTCCGACCTCGGCCCGAACTTCAACCTCGGCCCGAAGATCATCCTCGGCCCGAACACCACTTCGGCCCGAACACCACTTCGGCTCGAACATCCCACTTCGGCCCGAACACCACTTCGGCCCGAACATCCCTCTTCGGCCCAAACTCTTCAATATCCAAGATTGTGTGACAAAAGGTGCTATACTAAAACATTCATAACTTTCATCTCGGGTGTCCGTTTCACGCCCACGAGTAACCAAAATAGCTGGTTCGTTCGTCACTGCCAAGAACAAGTTCGGCCCGAACTCTTCACTGTTCCCGGCCCGAACTTCATTTTCCGCCCGAACTTCAACCTCGGCCCGAACTCAGACCTCGGCCCGAACTTCAACCTCGGCCCGAACATCATCCTCGGCCCGAACACCGAACTTCGGCCCGAACACCACTTCGGCCCGAACACCACTTCGGCCCGAACATCCCACTTCGGCCCGAACACCACTTCGGCCCGAACATCCCTCTTCGGCCCGAACTCTTTCAATATCCAAGATTGTGTGACAAATGGTGCAATACTAAAACATTCATAACTTTCAGCTCGGGTGTCCGTTTCATGCCCACGAGTAACCAAAATAGTTGGTTCGTTCGTCACTGCCAAGAACAAGTTCGGCCTGAACTCTTCACTGTTCCCGGCCTGAACTTCATTTTCGGCCCGAACTTCAACCTCGGCCCGAACTTCAACCTCGGCCCGAACTCCGACCTCGGCCTGAATTTCAACCTCGGCCCGAACTCCGACCTCGGCCCGAACTTCAACCTCAGCCCGAACATCATCCTCGGCCCGAACACCGAACTTCGGCCCGAACACCACTTCGGCCCGAACACCACTTCGGCCCGAACATCCCACTTCAGCCCGAACACCACTTCGGCCCGAACATCCCTCTTCGGCCCGAACTCTTCAATATCCAAGATTGTGTGACAAAAGGTGCTATACTAAAACATTCATAACTTTCAGCTCGGGTGTCCGTTTCACGCCCACGAGTAACCAAAATAGCTGGTTCGTTCGTCACTGCCAAGAACAAGTTCGGCCCGAACTCTTCACTGTTCCCGGCCCGAACTTCATTTTCGGCCCGAACTTCAACCTCGGCCCGAACTTCAACCTAGGCCCGAACTCAGACCTCGGCCCGAACTTCAACCTCGGCCCGAACATCATCCTCGGCCCGAACACCGAACTTCGGCCCGAACACCACTTCGGCCCGAACACCACTTCGGCCCGAACATCCCACTTCGGCCCGAACACCACTTCGGCCCGAACATCCCTCTTCGGCCCGAACTCTTTCAATATCCAAGATTGTGTGACAAATGGTGCAATACTAAAACATTCATAACTTTCAGCTCGGGTGTCCGTTTCATGCCCACGAGTAACCAAAATAGTTGGTTCGTTCGTCACTACCAAGAACAAGTTCGGCCTGAACTCTTCACTCTTCCCGGCCTGAACTTCATTTTCGGCCCGAACTTCAACCTCGGCCCGAACTTCAACCTCGACCCGAACTCCGACCTCGGCCCGAATTTCAACCTCGGCCCGAACTCCGACCTCGGCCCGAACTTCAACCTCAGCCCGAACATCATCCTCGGCCCGAACACCGAACTTCGGCCCGAACACCACTTCGGCCCGAACACCACTTCGGCCCGAACATCCCACTTCAGCCCGAACACCACTTCGGCCCGAACATCCCTCTTCGGCCCGAACTCTTCAATATCCAAGATTGTGTGACAAAAGGTGCTATACTAAAACATTCATAACTTTCAGCTCGGGTGTCCGTTTCACGCCCACGATTAACCAAAATAGCTGTTTCGTTCGTCACTACCAAGAACAAGTTTGGCCCGAACTCTTCACTGTTCCCGACCCGAACTTCATTTTTGGCCCGAACTTCAACCTCGGCCCGAACTTCAACCTCGGCCCGAACTCAGACCTCAGCCCGAACTTCAACCTCGGCCCGAACATCATCCTCGGCCCGAACATCGATCTTCGGCCCGAACACCACTTCGGCCCGAACACCACTTCGGCTCGAACATCCCACTTCGGCCCGAACACCACTTCGGCCCGAAAATCCCTCTTCGGCCCGAACTCTTCAATATCCAAGATTGTGTGACAAAAGGTGCTATACTAAAATATTCATAATTTTCAGCTCGGGTGTCCGTTTCACGCCCACGAGTAACCAAAATAGCTGGTTCGTTCGTCACTGCCAAGAACAAGTTCGGCCCACACTCTTCACTGTTCCCGGCCCGAACTTCATTTTCGGCCCGACCTTCAACCTCGGCCCGAACTCCGACCTTGGCCCGAACTTCAACCTCGGCCCGAACATCATCCTCGGCCCGAACACCGAACTTCGGCCCGAACACCACTTCGGCCCGAACACCACTTCGGCCCGAACATCCCACTTCAGCCCGAACACCACTTCGGGCCGAACATCCCTCTTCGCCCCGAACTCTTCAATATCCAAGATTGTGTGACAAAAGGTGTTGTACAAAACCATTCATAACTTTCAGCTCGGGTGTCCGTTTCACGCCCACGAGTAACCAAAATAGCTGGTTCGTTCGTCACTGCCAAGAACAAGTTCGGCCCGAACTCTTCACTGTTCCCGGCCCGAACTTCATTTTCGGCCCGAACTTCAACCTCGGCCCGAACTTCAACCTCGGCCCGAACTCAGACCTCGGCCCGAACTTCAACCTCGGCCCGAACATCATCCTCGGCCCGAACACCGAACTTCGGCCCGAACACCACTTCGGCCCGAACACCACTTCGGCCCGAACATCCCACTTCGGCCCGAACACCACTTCGGCCCGAACATCCCTCTTCGGCCCGAACTCTTTCAATATCCAAGATTGTGTGACAAATGGTGCAATACTAAAACATTCATAACTTTCAGCTCGGGTGTCCGTTTCATGCCCACGAGTAACCAAAATAGTTGGTTCGTTCGTCACTGCCAAGAACAAGTTCGGCCTGAACTCTTCACTCTTCCCGGCCTGAACTTCATTTTCGGCCCGAACTTCAACCTCGGCCCGAACTTCAACCTCGGCCCGAACTCCGACCTCGGCCCGAATTTCAACCTCGGCCCGAACTCCGACCTCGGCGAACTTCAACCTCAGCCCGAACATCATCCTCGGTCCGAACACCGAACTTCGGCCCGAACACCACTTCGGCCCGAACACCACTTTGGCTCGAACATCCCACTTCAGCCCGAACACCACTTCGGCCCGAACATCCCTCTTCGGCCCGAACTCTTCAATATCCAAGATTGTGTGACAAAAGGTGCTATACTAAAACATTCATAACTTTCAGCTCGGGTGTCCGTTTCACGCCCACGAGTAACCAAAATAGTTGTTTCGTTCGTCACTACCAAGAACAAGTTTGGCCCGAACTCTTCACTGTTCCCGACCCGAACTTCATTTTTGGCCCGAACTTCAACCTCGGCCCGAACTTCAACCTCGGCCCGAACTCAGACCTCAGCCCGAACTTCAACCTCGGCCCGAACATCATCCTCGGCCCGAACATCGAACTTCAGCCCGAACACCACTTCGGCCCGAACACCACTTCGGCCCGAACTTCCCACTTCGGCCCGAACACCACTTCGGCCCGAAAATCCCTCTTCGGCCCGAACTCTTCAATATCCAAGATTGTGTGAGAAAAGGTGCTATAGTAAAATATTCATAACTTTCAGCTCGGGTGTCCGTTTCACGCCCACGAGTAACCAAAATAGCTGGTTCGTTCGTCACTGCCAAGAACAAGTTCGGCCCACACTCTTCACTGTTCCCGGCCCGAACTTCATTTTCGGCCCGAACTTCAACCTCGGCCCGAACTCCGACCTCGGCCCGAACTTCAACCTCGGCTCGAACATCATCCTCGGCCCGAACACCGAACTTCGGCCCGAACACCACTTCAGCCCGAACACCACTTCGGCCCGAACATCCCACTTCAGCCCGAACACCACTTCGGGCCGAACATCCCTCTTCGCCCCGAACTCTTCAATATCCAAGATTGTGTGACAAAAGGTGCTATACAAAACCATTCATAACTTTCAGCTCGGGTGTCCGTTTCATGCCCACGAGTAACCAAAATTGCTGTTTCGTTCGTCACTACCAAGAACAAGTTCGGCCCGAACTCTTCACTGTTCCCGACCCGAACTTCATTTTTGGCCCGAACTTCAACCTCGGCCCGAACTTCAACCTCGGCCCGAACTCAGACCTCAGCCCGAACTTCAACCTCGGCCCGAACATCATCCTCGGCCCGAACATCGAACTTCGGCCCGAACACCACTTCGGCCCGAACACCACTTCGGCCCGAACTTCCCACTTCGGCCCGAACACCACTTCGGCCCGAAAATCCCTCTTCGGCCCGAACTCTTCAATATCCAAGATTGTGTGAGAAAAGGTGCTATAGTAAAATATTCATAACTTTCAGCTCGGGTGTCCGTTTCACGCCCACGAGTAACCAAAATAGCTGGTTCGTTCGTCACTGCCAAGAACAAGTTCGGCCCACACTCTTCACTGTTCCCGGCCCGAACTTCATTTTCGGCCCGACCTTCAACCTCGGCCCGAACTCCGACCTTGGCCCGAACTTCAACCTCGGCCCGAACATCATCCTCGGCCCAAACACCGAACTTCGGCCCGAACACCACTTCGGCCCGAACACCACTTCGGCCCGAACATCCCACTTCAGCCCGAACACCACTTCGGGCCGAATATCCCTCTTCGCCCCGAACTCTTCAATATCCAAGATTGTGTGACAAAAGGTGCTGTACAAAACCATTCATAACTTTCAGCTCGGGTGTCCGTTTCACGCCCACGAGTAACCAAAATAGCTGGTTCGTTCGTCACTGCCAAGAACAAGTTCGGCCCGAACTCTTCAACCTCGGCCCGAACTTCAACCTCGGCCCGAACTCCGACCTCGGCCCGAACTTCAACCGCGGCCCGAACTCCGACCTCGGCCCGAACTTCAACCTCGGCCCGAACTTCAACCTCGGCCCGAAGATCATCCTCGGTCCGAACACCAAACTTCGGCCCGAACACCACTTCGGCCCGAACACCACTTCGGCCCGAACATCCCACATCGGCCCGAACACCACTTCGGCCCGAACACCACTTCGGCCCGAACATCCCTCTTCGGCCCGAACTCTTCAATATCCAAGATTGTGTGACAAAAGGTGCTATACTAAAACATTCATAACTTTCAGCTCGGGTGTCCGTTTCACGCAGACGAGTAACCAAAATAGCTGGTTCGTTCGTCACTGCCAAGACCAAGTTCAGCTCGAACTCTTCACTGTTCCCGGCCCGAACTTCATTTTCGGCCCGAACTTCAACCTCGGCCCGAACTCCGACCTCGGCCCGAAATTCAACCTCGGCCCGAACATCATCCTCGGCACGAACACCGAACTTCGGCCCGAACACCACTTCGGCCCGAACACCACTTCGGCCCGAACATCCCACTTCAGCCCGAACACCACTTCGGCCCGAACATCCCTCTTCGGCCCGAACTCTTCAATATCCAAGATTGTGTGACAAAAGGTGCTATACTAAAACATTCATAACTTTCAGCTCGGGTGTCCGTTTCACGCCCACGAGTAACCAAAATAGCTGTTTCGTTCGTCACTACCAAGAACAAGTTCGGCCCGAACTCTTCACTGTTCCCGACCCGAACTTCATTTTTGGCCCGAACTTCAAACTCGGCCCGAACTTCAACCTCGGCCCGAACTCAGACCTCGGCCCGAACTTCAACCTCGGCCCGAACATCATCCTCGGCCCGAACATCGAACTTCGGCCCGAACACCACTTCGGCCCGAACACCACTTCGGCCCGAACATCCCACTTCGGCCCGAACACCACTTCGGCCCGAAAATCCCTCTTCGGCCCGAACTCTTCAATATCCAAGATTGTGTGACAAAAGGTGCTATACTAAAATATTCATAACTTTCAGCTCGGGTGTCCGTTTCACGCCCACGAGTAACCAAAATAGCTGGTTCGTTCGTCACTGCCAAGAACAAGTTCGGCCCACACTCTTCACTGTTCCCGGCCCGAACTTCATTTTCGGCCCGACCTTCAACCTCGGCCCGAACTCCGACCTCGGCCCGAACTTCAACCTCGGCCCGAACATCATCATCGGCCCGAACACCGAACTTCGGCCCGAACACCACTTCGGCCCGAACACCACTTCGGCCCGAACATCCCACTTCAGCCCGAACACCACTTCGGGCCGAACATCCCTCTTCGCCCCGAACTCTTCAATATCCAAGATTGTGTGACAAAAGGTGCTATACAAAACCATTCATAACTTTCAGCTCGGGTGTCCATTTCACGCCCACGAGTAACCAAAATAGCTGGTTCGTTCGTCACTGCCAAGAACAAGTTCGGCCCGAACTCTTCAACCTCGGCCCGAACTTCAAGCTCGGCCCGAACTCCGACCTCGGCCCGAACTTCAACCGCGGCCCGAACTCCGACCTCGGCCCGAACTTCAACCTCGGCCCGAAGATCATCCTCGGTCCGAACACCAAACTTCGGCCCGAACACCACTTCGGCCCGAACACCACTTCGGCCCGAACATCCCACATCGGCCCGAACACCACTTCGGCCCGAACATCCCTCTTCGGCCCGAACTCTTTAAAATCCAAGATTGTGTGACAAAAGGTGCTATACTAAAACATTCATAACTTTCAGCTCGGGTGTCCGTTTCACGCAGACGAGTAACCAAAATAGCTGGTTCGTTCGTCACTGCCAAGAACAAGTTCAGCTCGAACTCTTCACTGTTCCCGGCCCGAACTTCAATTTCGGCCCGAACTTCAACCTCGGCCCGAACTCCGACCTCGGCCCGAAATTCAACCTCGGCCCGAACATCATCCTCGGCACGAACACCGAACTTCGGCCGGAACACCACTTCGGCCCGAACACCACTTCGGCCCGAACATCCCACTTCAGCCCGAACACCACTTCGGCCCGAACATCCCTCTTCGGCCCGAACTCTTCAATATCCAAGATTGTGTGACAAAAGGTGCTATACTAAAACATTCATAACTTTCAGCTCGGGTGTCCGTTTCACGCCCACGAGTAACCAAAATAGCTGTTTCGTTCGTCACTACCAAGAACAAGTTCGGCCCGAACTCTTCACTGTTCCCGACCCGAACTTCATTTTTGGCCCGAACTTCAACCTCGGCCCGAACTTCAACCTCGGCCCGAACTCAGACCTCGGCCCGAACTTCAACCTCGGCCCGAACATCATCCTCGGCCCGAACATCGAACTTCGGCCCGAACACCACTTCGGCCCGAACACCACTTCGGCCCGAACACCACTTCGGCCCGAACATCCCACTTCGGCCCGAACACCACTTCGGCCCGAAAATCCCTCTTCGGCCCGAACTCTTCAATATCCAAGATTGTGTGACAAAAGGTGCTATACTAAAATATTCATAACTTTCAGCTCGGGTGTCCGTTTCACGCCCACGAGTAACCAAAATAGCTGGTTCGTTCGTCACTGCCAAGAACAAGTTCGGCCCGCACTCTTCACTGTTCCCGGCCCGAACTTCATTTTCGGCCCGAACTTCAACCTCGGCCCGAACTCCGACCTCGGCCCGAACTTCAACCTCGGCCCGAACATCAACCTCGGCCCGAACACCGAACTTCGGCCCGAACACCACTTCGGGCCGAACATCCCTCTTCGCCCCGAACTCTTCAATATCCAAGATTGTGTGACAAAAGGTTCTATACAAAACCATTCATAACTTTCAGCTCGGGTGTCCGTTTCACGCCCACGAGTAACCAAAATAGCTGGTTCGTTCGTCACTGCCAAGAACAAGTTCGGCCCAAACTCTTCAACCTCGGCCCGAACTTCAACCTCGGCGCGAACTCCGACCTCGGCCCGAACTTCAACCGCGGCCCGAACTCCGACCTCGGCCCGAACTTCAACCTCGGCCCGAAGATCATCCTCGGCCCGAACACCGAACTTCGGCCCGAACACCACTTCGGCCCGAACACCACTTCGGCCCGAACATCCCACATCAGCCCGAACACCACTTCGGCCCGAACATCCCTCTTCGGCCCGAACTCTTCAATATCCAAGATTGTGTGACAAAAGGTGCTATACTAAAACATTCATAACTTTCAGCTCGGGTGTCCGTTTCACGCAGACGAGTAACCAAAATAGCTGGTTCGTTCGTCACTGCCAAGAACAAGTTCAGCTCGAACTCTTCACTGTTCCCGGCCCGAACTTCATTTTAGGCCCGAACTTCAACCTCGGCCCGAACTCCGACCTCGGCCCGAACTTCAACCTCGGCCCGAACATCATCCTCGGCCCGAACACCGAACTTCGGCCCGAACACCACTTCGTCCCGAACATCCCACTTCGGCCCGAACACCACTTCGGCCCGAACATCCCTCTTCGGCCCGAACTCTTCAATATCCAAGATTGTGTGACAAAAGGTGCTATACAAAACCATTCATAACTTTCAGCTCGGGTGTCCGTTTCACGCCCACGAGTAACCAAAATAGCTGGTTCGTTCGTCACTGCCAAGAACAAGTTCGGCCCGAACTCTTCAACCTCGGCCCGAACTTCAACCTCGGCCCGAACTCCGACCTCGGCCCGAACTTCAACCGCGGCCCGAACTCCGACCTCGGCCCGAACTTCAACCTCGGCCCAAAGATCATCCTCGGCCCGAACACCGAACTTCGGCCCGAACACCACTTCGGCCCGAACATCCCAATTCGGCCCGAACACCACTTCGGCCCGAACATCCCTCTTCGGCCCGAACTCTTCAATATCCAAGATTGTGTGACAAAAGGTGCTATACTAAAACATTCATAACTTTCAGCTCGGGTATCCGTTTCACGCCCACGAGTAACCAAAATAGCTGGTTCGTTCGTCACTGCCAAGAACAAGTTCGGCCCGAACACTTCACTGTTCCCGGCCCGAACTTCATTTTCGGCCCGAACTTCAACCTCGGCTCGAACTTCAACCTCGGCTCGAACTCCGACCTCGGCCCGAACTTCAACCTCGGCCCGAACATCATCCTCGGCCCGAACTCCGAACTTCGGCGCGAACACCACTTCGGCCCGAACATCCCACTTCGGCCCGAACACCACTTCGGCGGAACATCCCTCTTCGGCCCGAACTCTTCAATAACCAAGATTGTGTGACAAAAGGTGCATACTAAAACATTCATAACTTTCAGCTCGGGTGTCTGTTTCACGCCCACGAGTAACCAAAATAGCCGGTTCGTTCGTCACTGCCAAGAACAAGTCCGGCCCGCACTCTTCACTGTTCCCGACCCGAACTTCATTTTCGGCTCGAACTTCAACCTCGGCCCGAACTCTGACCTCGGCCCGAACTTCAACCTCGGCCCGAACTTCAACCTCGGCACGAACTCCGACCTCGGCCCGAACTTCAACCTCGGCCCGAACATTGGCCCGAACACCACTTCGGCCCGAACACCACTTCGGCCCGAACATCCCACTTCGGCCCGAACACCACTTCGGCCCGAAAATCCCTCTTCGGCCCGAACTCTTCAATATCCAAGATTGTGTGACAAAAGGTGCTATACTAAAATATTCATAACTTTCAGCTCGGGTGTCCGTTTCACGCCCACGAGTAACCAAAATAGCTGTTTCGTTCGTCACTACCAAGAACAAGTTCGGCCCGAACTCTTCACTGTTCCCGACCCGAACTTCATTTTTGGCCCGAACTTCAACCTCGGCCCGAACTTCAACCTCGGCCCGAACTCGGACCTCGGCCCGAACTTCAACCTCGGCCCGAACATCATCCTCGGCCCGAACATCGAACTTCGGCCCGAACACCACTTCGGCCCGAACACCACTTCGGCCCGAACACCACTTCGGCCCGAACATCCCACTTCGGCCCGAACACCACTTCGGCCCGAAAATCCCTCTTCGGCCCGAACTCTTCAATATCCAAGATTGTGTGACAAAAGGTGCTATACTAAAATATTCATAACTTTCAGCTCGGGTGTCCGTTTCACGCCCACGAGTAACCAAAATAGCTGGTTCGTTCGTCACTGCCAAGAACAAGTTCGGCCCGCACTCTTCACTGTTCCCGGCCCGAACTTCATTTTCGGCCCGAACTTCAACCTCGGCCCGAACTCCGACCTCGGCCCGAACTTCAACCTCGGCCCGAACATCATCCTCGGCCCGAACACCGAACTTCGGCCCGAACACCACTTCGGGCCGAACATCCCTCTTCGCCCCGAACTCTTCAATATCCAAGATTGTGTGACAAAAGGTTCTATACAAAACCATTCATAACTTTCAGCTCGGGTGTCCGTTTCACGCCCACGAGTAACCAAAATAGCTGGTTCGTTCGTCACTGCCAAGAACAAGTTCTGCCCAAACTCTTCAACCTCGGCCCGAACTTCAACCTCGGCCCGAACTCCGACCTCGGCCCGAACTTCAACCGCGGCCCGAACTCCGACCTCGGCCCGAACTTCAACATCGGCCCGAAGATCATCCTCGGCCCGAACACCGAACTTCGGCCCGAACACCACTTCGGCCCGAACACCACTTCGGCCCGAACATCCCACATCAGCCCGAACACCACTTCGGCCCGAACATCCCTCTTCGGCCCGAACTCTTCAATATCCAAGATTGTGTGACAAAAGGTGCTATACTAAAACATTCATAACTTTCAGCTCGGGTGTCCGTTTCACGCAGACGAGTAACCAAAATAGCTGGTTCGTTCGTCACTGCCAAGAACAAGTTCAGCTCGAACTCTTCACTGTTCCCGGCCCGAACTTCATTTTAGGCCCGAACTTCAACCTCGGCCCGAACTCCGACCTCGGCCCGAACTTCAACCTCGGCCCGAACATCATCCTCGGCCCGAACACCGAACTTCGGCCCGAACACCACTTCGTCCCGAACATCCCACTTCGGCCCGAACACCACTTCGGCCCGAACATCCCTCTTCGGCCCGAACTCTTCAATATCCAAGATTGTGTGACAAAAGGTGCTATACAAAACCATTCATAACTTTCAGCTCGGGTGTCCGTTTCACGCCCACGAGTAACCAAAATAGCTGGTTCGTTCGTCACTGCCAAGAACAAGTTCGGCCCGAACTCTTCAACCTCGGCCCGAACTTCAACCTCGGCCCGAACTCCGACCTCGGCCCGAACTTCAACCGCGGCCCGAACTCCGACCTCGGCCCGAACTTCAACCTCAGCCCAAAGATCATCCTCGGCCCGAACACCGAACTTCGGCCCGAACACCACTTCGGCCCGAACATCCCAATTCGGCCCGAACACCACTTCGGCCCGAACATCCCTCTTCGGCCCGAACTCTTCAATATCCAAGATTGTGTGACAAAAGGTGCTATACTAAAACATTCATAACTTTCAGCTCGGGTGTCCGTTTCACGCCCACGAGTAACCAAAATAGCTGGTTCGTTCGTCACTGCCAAGAACAAGTTCGGCCCGAACACTTCACTGTTCCCGGCCCGAACTTCATTTTCGGCCCGACTTCAACCTCGGCCCGAACTTCAACCTCGGCTCGAACTCCGACCTCGGCCCGAACTTCAACCTCGGCCCGAACATCATCCTCGGCCCGAACTCCGAACTTCGGCCCGAACACCACTTCGGCACGAACATCCCACTTCGGCCCGAACACCACTTCGGCGGAACATCCCTCTTCGGCCCGAACACCACTTCGGCCCGAACACCACTTCGGCCCGAACATCCCACTTCGGCCCGAACACCACTTCGGCCCGAAAATCCCTCTTCGGCCCGAACTCTTCAATATCCAAGATTGTGTGACAAAAGGTGCTATACTAAAATATTCATAACTTTCAGCTCGGGTGTCCGTTTCACGCCCACGAGTAACCAAAATAGCTGTTTCGTTCGTCACTACCAAGAACAAGTTCGGCCCGAACTCTTCACTGTTCCCGACCCGAACTTCATTTTTGGCCCGAACTTCAACCTCGGCCCGAACTTCAACCTCGGCCCGAACTCAGACCTCGGCCCGAACTTCAACCTCGGCCCGAACATCATCCTCGGCCCGAACATCGAACTTCGGCCCGAACACCACTTCGGCCCGAACACCACTTCGGCCCGAACACCACTTCGGCCCGAACATCCCACTTCGGCCCGAACACCACTTCGGCCCGAAAATCCCTCTTCGGCCCGAACTCTTCAATATCCAAGATTGTGTGACAAAAGGTGCTATACTAAAATATTCATAACTTTCAGCTCGGGTGTCCGTTTCACGCCCACGAGTAACCAAAATAGCTGGTTCGTTCGTCACTGCCAAGAACAAGTTCGGCCCGCACTCTTCACTGTTCCCGGCCCGAACTTCATTTTCGGCCCGAACTTCAACCTCGGCCCGAACTCCGACCTCGGCCCGAACTTCAACCTCGGCCCGAACATCATCCTCGGCCCGAACACCGAACTTCGGCCCGAACACCACTTCGGGCCGAACATCCCTCTTCGCCCCGAACTCTTCAATATCCAAGATTGTGTGACAAAAGGTTCTATACAAAACCATTCATAACTTTCAGCTCGGGTGTCCGTTTCACGCCCACGAGTAACCAAAATAGCTGGTTCGTTCGTCACTGCCAAGAACAAGTTCTGCCCAAACTCTTCAACCTCGGCCCGAACTTCAACCTCGGCCCGAACTCCGACCTCGGCCCGAACTTCAACCGCGGCCCGAACTCCGACCTCGGCCCGAACTTCAACATCGGCCCGAAGATCATCCTCGGCCCGAACACCGAACTTCGGCCCGAACACCACTTCGGCCCGAACACCACTTCGGCCCGAACATCCCACATCAGCCCGAACACCACTTCGGCCCGAACATCCCTCTTCGGCCCGAACTCTTCAATATCCAAGATTGTGTGACAAAAGGTGCTATACTAAAACATTCATAACTTTCAGCTCGGGTGTCCGTTTCACGCAGACGAGTAACCAAAATAGCTGGTTCGTTCGTCACTGCCAAGAACAAGTTCAGCTCGAACTCTTCACTGTTCCCGGCCCGAACTTCATTTTAGGCCCGAACTTCAACCTCGGCCCGAACTCCGACCTCGGCCCGAACTTCAACCTCGGCCCGAACATCATCCTCGGCCCGAACACCGAACTTCGGCCCGAACACCACTTCGTCCCGAACATCCCACTTCGGCCCGAACACCACTTCGGCCCGAACATCCCTCTTCGGCCCGAACTCTTCAATATCCAAGATTGTGTGACAAAAGGTGCTATACAAAACCATTCATAACTTTCAGCTCGGGTGTCCGTTTCACGCCCACGAGTAACCAAAATAGCTGGTTCGTTCGTCACTGCCAAGAACAAGTTCGGCCCGAACTCTTCAACCTCGGCCCGAACTTCAACCTCGGCCCGAACTCCGACCTCGGCCCGAACTTCAACCGCGGCCCGAACTCCGACCTCGGCCCGAACTTCAACCTCAGCCCAAAGATCATCCTCGGCCCGAACACCGAACTTCGGCCCGAACACCACTTCGGCCCGAACATCCCAATTCGGCCCGAACACCACTTCGGCCCGAACATCCCTCTTCGGCCCGAACTCTTCAATATCCAAGATTGTGTGACAAAAGGTGCTATACTAAAACATTCATAACTTTCAGCTCGGGTGTCCGTTTCACGCCCACGAGTAACCAAAATAGCTGGTTCGTTCGTCACTGCCAAGAACAAGTTCGGCCCGAACACTTCACTGTTCCCGGCCCGAACTTCATTTTCGGCCCGACTTCAACCTCGGCCCGAACTTCAACCTCGGCTCGAACTCCGACCTCGGCCCGAACTTCAACCTCGGCCCGAACATCATCCTCGGCCCGAACTCCGAACTTCGGCCCGAACACCACTTCGGCACGAACATCCCACTTCGGCCCGAACACCACTTCGGCGGAACATCCCTCTTCGGCCCGAACTCTTCAATAACCAAGATTGTGTGACAAAAGGTGCATACTAAAACATTCATAACTTTCAGCTCGGGTGTCTGTTTCACGCCCACGAGTAACCAAAATAGCCGGTTCGTTCGTCACTGCCAAGAACAAGTCCGGCCCGCACTCTTCACTGTTCCCGACCCGAACTTCATTTTCGGCCCGAACTTCAACCTCGGCCCGAACTCCGACCTCGGCCCGAACTTCAACCTCGGCCCGAACTTCAACCTCGGCTCGAACTCCGACCTCGGCCCGAACTTCAACCTCGGCCCGAACATCATCCTCGGCCCGAACACCGAACTTCGGCCCGAACACCACTTCGGCCCGAACACCACTTCGGCCCGAACACCACTTCGGCCCGAACATCCCACTTCGGCCCGAACACCACTTCGGCCCGAAAATCCCTCTTCGGCCCGAACTCTTCAATATCCAAGATTGTGTGACAAAAGGTGCTATACTAAAATATTCATAACTTTCAGCTCGGGTGTCCGTTTCACGCCCACGAGTAACCAAAATAGCTGGTTCGTTCGTCACTGCCAAGAACAAGTTCGGCCCGCACTCTTCACTGTTCCCGGCCCGAACTTCATTTTCGGCCCGAACTTCAACCTCGGCCCGAACTCCGACCTCGGCCCGAACTTCAACCTCGGCCCGAACATCATCCTCGGCCTGAACACCGAACTTCGACCCGAACACCACTTCGGCCCGAACACCACTTCGGGCCGAACATCCCTCTTCGCCCCGAACTCTTCAATATCCAAGATTGTGTGACAAAAGGTGCTATACAAAACCATTCATAACTTTCAGCTCGGGTGTCCGTTTCACGCCCACGAGTAACCAAAATAGCTGGTTCGTTCGTCACTGCCAAGAACAAGTTCGGCCCGAACTCTTCAACCTCGGCCCGAACTTCAACCTCGGCCCGAACTCCGACCTCGGCCCGAACTTCAACCGCGGCCCGAACTCCGACCTCGACCCGAACTTCAACCTCGGCCCGAAGATCATCCTCGGCCCGAACACCGAACTTCGGCATGAACACCACTTCGGCCCGAACACCAGTTCGGCCCGAACATCCCACATCAGCCCGAACACCACTTCGGCCCGAACGTCCCTCTTCGGCCCGAACTCTTCAATATCCAAGATTGTGTGACAAAAGGTGCTATACTAAAACATTCATAACTTTCAGCTCGAGTGTCCGTTTCACGCAGACGAGTAACCAAAATAGCTGGTTCGTTCGTCACTGCCAAGAACAAGTTCAGCTCGAACTCTTCACTATTCCCGGCCCGAACTTCATTTTAGGCCCGAACTTCAACCTCGGCCCGAACATCATCCTCGGCACGAACGCCGAACTTCGGCCCGAACACCACTTCGTCCCGAACACCACTTCGGCACGAACATCCCTCTTCGGCCCGAACTCTTCAATATCCAAGATTGTGTGACAAAAGGTGCTATACAAAACCATTCATAACTTTCAGCTCGGGTGTCCGTTCACGCCCACGAGTAACCAAAATAGCTGGTTCGTTCGTCACTGCCAAGAACAAGTTCGGCCCGAACTCTTCAACCTCGGCCCGAACTTCAACCTCGGCCCGAACTCCAACCTCGGCCTGAACTCCGAGCTCGGCCCGAACTTCAACCTCGGCCCGAACATCATCCTCGGCCCAAACATCATCCTCGGCCCGAACACCGAACTTCGGCCCGAACACCACTTCGGCCCGAACACCACTTCGGCCCGAACACCACTTCGGCCCGAACACCACTTCGGCCCGAACACCACTTCGGCCCGAAAATCCCTCTTCGGCCCGAACTCTTCAATATCCAAGATTGTGTGACAAAAGGTGCTATACTAAAATATTCATAACTTTCAGCTCGGGTGTCCGTTTCACGCCCACGAGTAACCAAAATAGCTGGTTCGTTCGTCACTGCCAAGAACAAGTTCGGCCCGCACTCTTCACTGTTCCCGGCCCGAACTTCATTTTCGGCCCGAACTTCAACCTCGGCCCGAACTCCGACCTCGGCCCGAACTTCAACCTCGGCCCGAACATCATCCTCGGCCCGAACACCGAACTTCGGCCCGAACACCACTTCGGCCCGAACACCACTTCGGGCCGAACATCCCTCTTCGCCCCGAACTCTTCAATATCCAAGATTGTGTGACAAAAGGTGCTATACAAAACCATTCATAACTTTCAGCTCGGGTGTCCGTTTCACGCCCACGAGTAACCAAAATAGCTGGTTCGTTCGTCACTGCCAAGAACAAGTTCGGCCCGAACTCTTCAACCTCGGCCCGAACTTCAACCTCGGCCCGAACTCCGACCTCGGACCGAACTTCAACCTCGGCCCGAACACCGAACCTCGGCCCGAACTCCGACCTCGGCCCGAACTTCAACCGCGGCCTGAACTCCGACCTCGGCCCGAACTTCAACCTCGGCCCAAAGATCATCCTCGGCCCGAACACCGAACTTCGGCCCGAACACCACTTCGGCCCGAACATCCCAATTCGGCCCGAACACCACTTCGGCCCGAACATCCCTCTTCGGCCCGAACTCTTCAATATCCAAGATTGTGTGACAAAAGGTGCTATACTAAAACATTCATAACTTTCAGCTCGGGTGTCCGTTTCACGCCCACGAGTAACCAAAATAGCTGGTTCGTTCGTCACTGCCAAGAACAAGTTCGGCCCGAACACTTCACTGTTCCCGGCCCGAACTTCATTTTCGGCCCGAACTTCAACCTCGGCCCGAACTACAACCTCGGCTCGAACTCCGACCTCGGCCCGAACTTCAACCTCGGCCCGAACATCATCCTCGGCCCGAACACCGAACTTCGGCCCGAACACCACTTCGGCCCGAACATCCCACTTCGGCCTGAACACCACTTCGGCCGAACATTCCTCTTCGGCCCGAACTCTTCAATATCCAAGATTGTATGACAAAAGGTGCATACTAAAACATTCATAACTTTCAGCTCGGGTGTCTGTTTCACGCCCACGAGTAACCAAAATAGCCGGTTCGTTCGTCACTGCCAAGAACAAGTTCGGCCCGAACTCTTCACTGTTCCCGACCCGAACTTCATTTTCGGCCCGAACTTCAACCTCGGCCCGAACTTCAACCTCGGCCCGAACTCCGTCCTCGGCCCGAACTTCAACCTCGGCCCGAACTCCGACCTCGGCCCGAACTTCAACCTCGGCCCGAACATCATCCTCTGCCCGAACACCGAACTTCGGCCTGAACACCACTTCGGCCCGAACACCACTTCGGCCCGAACATCCCTCTTCGGCCCGAACACCACTTCGGCCCGAACATCCCTCTTCGGCCCGAACTCTTCAATATCCAAGATTGTGTGACAAAAGGTGCTATACTAAAACATTCATAACTTTCAACTCGGGTGTCCGTTTCACGCCCACGAGTAACCAAAATAGCTGGTTCGTTCGTCACTGCCAAGAACAAGTTCGGCCCGAACTCTTCACTGTTCCCGACCCGAATTTCATTTTCGGCCCGAACTTCAACCTTGGCCCGAACTCCGACCTCGGCCCGAACTTCAACCTCGGCCCGAACATCATCCTCGGCCCGAACACCGAACTTCGGCCCGAACACCACTTCGGCCCGAATACCAGTTCGGCCCGAACATCCCACTTCGGCCCGAACACCACTTCGGCCCGAACATCCCTCTTCGGCCCGAACTTCAACCTCGGCCCGAACATCATCCTCGGCCCGAACACCGAACTTCGGCCCGAACACCACTTCGGCCCGAATACCAGTTCGGCCCGAACATCCCACTTCGGCCCGAACACCACTTCGGCCCGAACATCCCTCTTCGGCCCGAACTCTTCACTGTTCCCGAAATTGTGTGACAAAAGGTGCTATACTAAAACATTCATAACTTTCAGCTCGGGTGTCCGTTTCACGCCCACGAGTAACCAAAATAGCTGGTTCGTTCGTCACTGCCAAGAACAAGTTCGGCCCGAACACTTCACTGTTCCCGGCCCGAACTTCATTTTCGGCCCGAACTTCAACCTCGGCCCGAACTTCAACCTCGGCTCGAACTCCGACCTCGGCCCGAACTTCAACCTCGGCCCGAACATCATCCTCGGCCCGAACACCGAACTTCGGCCCGAACACCACTTCGGCCCGAACATCCCACTTCGGCCCGAACACCACTTCGGCCGAACATCCCTCTTCGGCCCAAACTCTTCAATATCCAAGATTGTGTGACAAAAGGTGCATACTAAAACATTCATAACTTTCAGCTCGGGTGTCTGTTTCACGCCCACGAGTAACCAAAATAGCCGGTTCATTCGTCACTGCCAAGAACAAGTTCGACCCGAACTCTTCACTGTTCCCGGCCCGAACTTCATTTTCGGCCCGAACTTCAATCTCGGCCCGAACTTCAACCTCGGCTCGAACTCCGACCTCGGCCCGAACTTCAACCTCGGCCCGAACATCATCCTCGGCCCGAACACCGAACTTCGGCCCGAACACCACTTCGGCCCGAACACCACTTCGGCCCGAACACCACTTCGGCCCGAACATCCCACTTCGGCCCGAACACCACTTCGGCCCGAAAATCCCTCTTCGGCCCGAACTCTTCAATATCCAAGATTGTGTGACAAAAGGTGCTATACTAAAATATTCATAACTTTCAGCTCGGGTGTCCGTTTCACGCCCACGAGTAACCAAAATAGCTGGTTCGTTCGTCACTGCCAAGAACAAGTTCGGCCCGCACTCTTCACTGTTCCCGGCCCGAACTTCATTTTCGGCCCGAACTTCAACCTCGGCTCGAACTCCGACCTCGGCCCGAACTTCAACCTCGGCCCGAACATCATCCTCGGCCCGAACACCGAACTTCGGCCCGAACACCACTTCGGCCCGAACACCACTTCGGCCGAACATCCCTCTTCGGCCCGAACTCTTCAATATCCAAGATTGTGTGACAAAAGGTGCATACTAAAACATTCATAACTTTCAGCTCGGGTGTCTGTTTCACGCCCACGAGTAACCAAAATAGCCGGTTCGTTCGTCACTGCCAAGAACAAGTTCGGCCCGAACTCTTCACTGTTCCCGACCCGAACTTCATTTTCGGCCCGAACTTCAACCTCGGCCCGAACTTCAACCTCGGCCCGAACTCCGACCTCGGCCCGAACTTCAACCTCGGCCCGAACTCCGACCTCGGCCCGAACTTCAACCTCGGCCCGAACATCCCTCTTCGGCCCGAACTCTTCAATATCCAAGATTGTGTGACAAAAGGTGCTATACTAAAACATTCATAACTTTCAGCTCGGGTGTCCGTTTCACGCCCACGAGTAACAAAAATAGCTGGTTCGTTCGTCACTGCCAAGAACAAGTTCGGCCCGAACTCTTCACTGTTCCCGACCCGAACTTCATTTTCGGCCCGAACTTCAACCTCGGCCCGAACTCCGACCTCGGCCCGAACTTCAACCTCGGCCCGAACATCATCCTCGGCCCGAACACCGAACTTCGGCCCGAACACCACTTCGGCCCGAATACCAGTTCGGCCCGAACATCCCACTTCGGCCCGAACACCACTTCGGCCCGAACATCCCTCTTCGGCCCGAACTCTTCAATATCCAAGATTGTGTGACAAAAGGTGCTATACTAAAACATTCATAACTTTCAGCTCGGGTGTCTGTTTCACGCCCACGAGTAACCAAAATAGCCGGTTCATTCGTCACTGCCAAGAACAAGTTCGACCCGAACTCTTCACTGTTCCCGGCCCGAACTTCATTTTCGGCCCGAACTTCAATCTCGGCCCGAACTTCAACCTCGGCTCGAACTCCGACCTCGGCCCGAACTTCAACCTCGGCCCGAACATCATCCTCGGCCCGAACACCGAACTTCGGCCCGAACACCACTTCGGCCCGAACACCACTTCGGCCCGAACACCACTTCGGCCCGAACATCCCACTTCGGCCCGAACACCACTTCGGCCCGAAAATCCCTCTTCGGCCCGAACTCTTCAATATCCAAGATTGTGTGACAAAAGGTGCTATACTAAAATATTCATAACTTTCAGCTCGGGTGTCCGTTTCACGCCCACGAGTAACCAAAATAGCTGGTTCGTTCGTCACTGCCAAGAACAAGTTCGGCCCGCACTCTTCACTGTTCCCGGCCCGAACTTCATTTTCGGCCCGAACTTCAACCTCGGCTCGAACTCCGACCTCGGCCCGAACTTCAACCTCGGCCCGAACATCATCCTCGGCCCGAACACCGAACTTCGGCCCGAACACCACTTCGGCCCGAACACCACTTCGGCCGAACATCCCTCTTCGGCCCGAACTCTTCAATATCCAAGATTGTGTGACAAAAGGTGCATACTAAAACATTCATAACTTTCAGCTCGGGTGTCTGTTTCACGCCCACGAGTAACCAAAATAGCCGGTTCGTTCGTCACTGCCAAGAACAAGTTCGGCCCGAACTCTTCACTGTTCCCGACCCGAACTTCATTTTCGGCCCGAACTTCAACCTCGGCCCGAACTTCAACCTCGGCCCGAACTCCGACCTCGGCCCGAACTTCAACCTCGGCCCGAACTCCGACCTCGGCCCGAACTTCAACCTCGGCCCGAACATCCCTCTTCGGCCCGAACTCTTCAATATCCAAGATTGTGTGACAAAAGGTGCTATACTAAAACATTCATAACTTTCAGCTCGGGTGTCCGTTTCACGCCCACGAGTAACAAAAATAGCTGGTTCGTTCGTCACTGCCAAGAACAAGTTCGGCCCGAACTCTTCACTGTTCCCGACCCGAACTTCATTTTCGGCCCGAACTTCAACCTCGGCCCGCACTCCGACCTCGGCCCGAACTTCAACCTCGGCCCGAACATCATCCTCGGCCCGAACACCGAACTTCGGCCCGAACACCACTTCGGCCCGAATACCAGTTCGGCCCGAACATCCCACTTCGGCCCGAACACCACTTCGGCCCGAACATCCCTCTTCGGCCCGAACTCTTCAATATCCAAGATTGTGTGACAAAAGGTGCTATACTAAAACATTCATAACTTTCAGCTCGGGTGACCGTTTCACGCCCACGAGTAACCAAAATAGCTGGTTCGTTCGTCACTGCCAAGAACAAGTTCGGCCCGAACACTTCACTGTTCCCGGCCCGAACTTCATTTTCGGCCCGAACTTCAACCTCGGCCCGAACTTCAACCTCGGCTCGAACTCAAACCTCGACCCGAACTTCAACCTCGGCCCGAACATCATCCTTGGCCCGAACACCGAACTTCGGCCCGAACACGACTTCGGCCCGAACATCCCACTTCGGCCCGAACACCACTTCGGCCGAACATCCCTCTTCGGCCCAAACTCTTCAATATCCAAGATTGTGTGACAAAAGGTGCATACTAAAACATTCATAACTTTCAGCTCGGGTGTCTGTTTCACGCCCACGAGTAACCAAAATAGCCGGTTCGTTCGTCACTGCCAAGAACAAGTTCGACCCGAACTCTTCACTGTTCCCGGCCCGAACTTCAACATCGGCCCGAACTTCAACCTCGGCCCGAACTCCGACCTCGGCACGAACTTCAACCTCGGCCCGAACTTCAACCTCGGCCCGAACATCATCCTCTGCCCGAACACCGAACTTCGGCCCGAACACCACTTCGGCCCGAACACCACTTCGGCCCGAACATCCCTCTTCGGCCCGAACATCCCTCTTCGGCCCGAACTCTTCAATATCCAAGATTGTGTGACAAAAGGTGCTATACTAAAACATTCATAACTTTCAGCTCGGGTGTCCGTTTCACGCCCACGAGTAACCAAAATAGCTGGTTCGTTCGTCACTGCCAAGAACAAGTTCGGCCCGAACTCTTCACTGTTCCCGGCCCGAACTTCATTTTCGGCCCGAACTTCAACCTCGGCCCGAACTCCGACCTCGGCCCGAACTTCAACCTCGGCCCGAACATCATCCTCGGCCCGAACATCGAACTTCGGCCCGAACACCACTTCGGCCCGAACACCACTTCGGCCCGAATACCAGTTCGGCCCGAACACCACTTCGGCCCGAACATCCCTCTTCGACCCGAACTCTTCACTGTTCCCGAAATTGTGTGACAAAAGGTGCTATACTAAAACATTCATAACTTTCAGCTCGGGTGTCCGTTTCACGCCCACGAGTAACCAAAATAGCTGGTTCGTTCGTCACTGCCAAGAACAAGTTCGGCCCGAACACTTCAATGTTCCCGGCCCGAACTTCATTTTCGGCCCGAACTTCAACCTCGGCCCGAACTTCAACCTCGGCTCGAACTCCGACCTCGGCCCGAACTTCAACCTCGGCCCGAACATCATCCTCGGCCCGAACACCGAACTTCGGCCCGAACACCACTTCGGCCCGAACATCCCACTTCGGCCCGAACACCACTTCGGCCGAACATCCCTCTTCGGCCCAAACTCTTCAATATCCAAGATTGTGTGACAAAAGGTGCATACTAAAACATTCATAACTTTCAGCTCGGGTGTCTGTTTCACGCCCACGAGTAACCAAAATAGCCGGTTCGTTCGTCACTGCCAAGAACAAGTTCGACCCGAACTCTTCACTGTTCCCGGCCCGAACTTCATTTTCGGCCCGAACTTCAACCTCGGCTCGAACTCCGACCTCGGCCCGAACTTCAACCTCGGCCCGAACATCATCCTCGGCCCGAACACCGAACTTCGGCCCGAACACCACTTCGGCCCGAACACCACTTCGGCCCGAACATCCCACTTCGGCCCGAACACCACTTCGGCCCGAAAATCCCTCTTCGGCCCGAACTCTTCAATATCCAAGATTGTGTGACAAAAGGTGCTATACTAAAATATTCATAACTTTCAGCTCGGGTGTCCGTTTCACGCCCACGAGTAACCAAAATAGCTGGTTCGTTCGTCACTGCCAAGAACAAGTTCGGCCCGCACTCTTCACTGTTCCCGGCCCGAACTTCATTTTCGGCCCGAACTTCAACCTCGGCCTGAACTCCGACCTCGGCCCGAACTTCAACCTCGGCCCGAACATCATCCTCGGCCCGAACACCGAACTTCGGCCCGAACACCACTTCGGCCCGAATACCAGTTCGGCCCGAACATCCCACTTCGGCCCGAACACCACTTCGGCTCGAACATCCCTCTTCGGCCCGAACTCTTCACTGTTCCCGAAATTGTGTGATAAAAGGTGCTATACTAAAACATTCATAACTTTCAGCTCGGGTGTCCGTTTCACGCCCACGAGTAACCAAAATAGCTGGTTCGTTCGTCACTGCCAAGAACAAGTTCGGCCCGAACACTTCACTGTTCCCGGCCCGAACTTCATTTTCGGCCCGAACTTCAACCTCGGCCCGAACTTCAACCTCGGCTCGAACTCCGACCTCGGCCCGAACTTCAACCTCGGCCCGAACATCATCCTCGGCCCGAATACCGAACTTCGGCCCGAACACCACTTCGGCCCGAACATCCCACTTCGGCCCGAACACCACTTCGGCCGAACATCCCTCTTCGGCCCAAACTCTTCAATATCCAAGATTGTGTGACAAAAGGTGCATACTAAAACATTCATAACTTTCAGCTCGGGTGTCTGTTTCACGCCCACGAGTAACCAAAATAGCCGGTTCGTTCGTCACTGCCAAGAACAAGTTCGACCCGAACTCTTCACTGTTCCCGGCCCGAACTTCATTTTCGGCCCGAACTTCAACCTCGGCCCGAACTTCAACCTCGGCTCGAACTCCGACCTCGGCCCGAACTTCAACCTCGGCCCGAACATCATCCTCGGCCCGAACACCGAACTTCGGCCCGAACACCACTTCGGCCCGAACACCACTTCGGCCCGAACATCCCACTTCGGCCCGAACACCACTTCGGCCCGAAAATCCCTCTTCGGCCCGAACTCTTCAATATCCAAGTTTGTGTGACAAAAGGTGCTATACTAAAATATTCATAACTTTCAGCTCGGGTGTCCGTTTCACGCCCACGAGTAACCAAAATAGCTGGTTCGTTCGTCACTGCCAAGAAAAAGTTCGGCCCGCACTCTTCACTGTTCCCGGCCCGAACTTCATTTTCGGCCCGAACTTCAACCTCGGCTCGAACTCCGACCTCGGCCCGAACTTCAACCTCGGCCCGAACATCATCCTCGGCCCGAACACCGAACTTCGTCCCGAACACCACTTCGGCCCGAACATCCCACTTCGGCCCGAACACCACTTCGGCCGAACATCCCTCTTCGGCCCGAACTCTTCAATATCCAAGATTATGTGACAAAAGGTGCATACTAAAACATTCATAACTTTTAGCTCGGGTGTCTGTTTCACGCCCACGAGTAACCAAAATAGCCGGTTCGTTCGTCACTGCCAAGAACAAGTTCGGCCCGAACTCTTCACTGTTCCCGACCCGAACTTCATTTTCGGCCCGAACTTCAACCTCGGCCCGAACTTCAACCTCGGCCCGAACTCCGACCTCGGCCCGAACTTCAACCTCGGCCCGAACATCATCCTCTGCCCGAACACCGAACTTCGGCCCGAACACCACTTCGGCCCGAACACCACTTCGGCCCGAACATCCCTCTTCGACCCGAACACCACTTCGGCCCGAACATCCCTCTTCGGCCCGAACTCTTCAATATCCAAGATTGTGTGACAAAAGGTGCTATACTAAAACATTCATAACTTTCAGCTCGGGTGTCCGTTTCACGCCCACGAGTAACCAAAATAGCTGGTTCGTTCGTCACTGCCAAGAACAAGTTCGGCCCGAACTCTTCACTGTTCCCGACCCGAACTTCAACCTCGGCCCGAACTCCGACCTCGGCCCGAACTTCAACCTCGGCCCGAACATCATCCTCGGCCCGAACACCAAACTTCGGCCCGAACACCACTTCGGCCCGAATACCAGTTCGGCCCGAACATCCCACTTCGGCCCGAACACCACTTCGGCCCGAACATCCCTCTTCGGCCCGAACTCTTCAATATCCAAGATTGTGTGACAAAAGGTGCTATACTAAAACATTCATAACTTTCAGCTCGGGTGTCCGTTTCACGCCCACGAGTAACCAAAATAGCTGGTTCGTTCGTCACTGCCAAGAACAAGTTCGGCCCGAACACTTCACTGTTCCCGGCCCGAACTTCATTTTCGGCCCGAACTTCAACCTCGGCCCGAACTTCAACCTCGGCTCTAACTCCGACCTCGGCCCGAACTTCAACCTCGGCCCGAACATCATCCTCGGCCCGAACACCGAACTTCGGCCCGAGCACCACTTCGGCCCGAACATCCCACTTCGGCCCGAACACCACTTCGGCCGAACATCCCTCTTCGGCCCAAACTCTTCAATATCCAAGATTGTGTGACAAAAGGTGCATACTAAAACATTCATAACTTTCAGCTCGGGTGTCTGTTTCACGCCCACGAGTAACCAAAATAGCCGGTTCGTTCGTCACTGCCAAGAACAAGTTCGACCCGAACTCTTCAATGTTCTCGGCCCGAACTTCATTTTCGGCCCGAACTTCAACCTCGGCCCGAACTTCAACCTCGGCTCGAACTCCGACCTCGGCCCGAACTTCAACCTCGGCCCGAACATCATCCTCGGCCCGAACACCGAACTTCGGCCCGAACACCACTTCGGCCCACACCACTTCGGCCCGAACTTCAACTGCGGCCCGAACTTCAACTGCGGCCCGAACTCCGACCTCGGCCCGAACTTCAACCTCGGCCCGAAGATCATCCTCGGCCCGAACACCGAACTTCGGCCCGAACACCACTTCGGCCCGAACACCACTTCGGCCCGAACACCACTTCGGCCCGAACACCACTTCGGCCCGAACACCACTTCGGCCCGAAAATCCCTCTTCGGCCCGAACTCTTCAGTATCCAAGATTGTGTGACAAAAGGTGCTATACTAAAATATTCATAACTTTCAGCTCGGGTGTCCGTTTCACGCCCACGAGTAACCAAAATAGCTGGTTCGTTCGTCACTGCCAAGAACAAGTTCGGCCCGCACTCTTCACTGTTCCCGGCCCGAACTTCATTTTCGGCCCGAACTTCAACCTCGGCCCGAACTCCGACCTCGGCCCGAACTTCAACCTCGGCCCGAACATCATCCTCGGCCCGAACACCGAACTTCGGCCCGAACACCACTTCGGCCCGAACACCACTTCGGGCCGAACATCCCTCTTCGCCCCGAACTCTTCAATATCCAAGATTGTGTGACAAAAGGTGCTATACAAAACCATTCTTAACTTTCAGCTCGGGTGTCCGTTTCACGCCCACGAGTAACCAAAATAGCTGGTTCGTTCGTCACTGCCAAGAAGAAGTTCGGCCCGAACTCTTCAACCTCGGCCCGAACTTCAACCTCGGCCCGAACTCCGACCTCGGCCAGAACTTCAACCCCGGCCCGAACTCCGACCTCGGCCCGAACTTCAACCTCGGCCCGAAGATCATCCTCGGCCCGAACACCGAACTTCGGCCCGAACACCACTTCGGCCCGAACATCCCACATCAGCCCGAACACCACTTCGGCCAAAACATCCCTCTTTGGCCCGAACTCCTCAATATCCAAGATTGTGTGACAAAAGGTGCTATACTAAAACATTCATAACTTTCAGCTCGGGTGTCCGTTTCACGCAGACGAGTAACCAAAATAGCTGGTTCGTTCGTCACTGCCAAGAACAAGTTCAGGTCGAACTCTTCACTGTTCCCGGTCCGAACTTCATTTTAGGCCCGAACTTCAACCTCGGCCCGAACTCCGACCTCGGCCCGAACTTCAACCTCTGCCCGAACATCATCCGCGGCACGAACACCGAACTTCGGCCCGAACACCACTTCGTCCCGAACATCCCACTTCGGCCCGAACACCACTTCGGCCCGAACATCCCTCTTCGGCCCGAACTCTTCAATATCCAAGATTGTGTGACAAAAGGTGCTATACAAAACCATTCATAACTTTCAGCTCGGGTGTCCGTTCACGCCCACGAGTAACCAAAATAGCTGGTTCGTTCGTCACTGCCAAGAACAAGTTCGGCCCGAACTCTTCAACCTCGGCCCGAACTTCAACCTCGGCCCGAACTCCGACCTCGGCCCGAACTTCAACCGCGGCCTGAACTCCGACCTCGGCCCGAACTTCAACCTCGGCCCAAAGATCATCCTCGGCCCGAACACCGAACTTCGGCCCGAACACCACTTCGGCCCGAACATCCCAATTCGGCCCGAACATCCCTCTTCGGCCCGAACTCTTCAATATCCAAGATTGTGTGACAAAAGGTGCTATACTAAAACATTCATAACTTTCAGCTCGGGTGTCCGTTTCACGCCCACGAGTAACCAAAATAGCTGGTTCGTTCGTCACTGCCAAGAACAAGTTCGGCCCGAACACTTCACTGTTCCCGGCCCGAACTTCAACCTCGGCCCGAACTTCAACCTCGGCTCGAACTCCGACCTCGGCCCGAACTTCAACCTCGGCCCGAACATCATCCTCGGCCCGAACACCGAACTTCGGCCCGAACACCACTTCGGCCCGAACATCCCACATCAGCCCGGACACCACTTCGGCCCGAACATCCCTCTTCGGCCCGAACTCTTCAATATCCAAGATTGTGTGACAAAAGGTGCTATACTAAAACATTCATAACTTTCAGCTCGGGTGTCCGTTTCACGCAGACGAGTAACCAAAATAGCTGGTTCGTTCGTCACTGCCAAGAACAAGTTCAGCTCGAACTCTTTACTGTTCCCGGCCCGAATTTCATTTTAGGCCCGAACTTCAACCTCGGCCCGAACTCCGACCTCGGCCCGAACTTCAACCTCGGCCCGAACATCATCCTCGGCACGAACACCGAACTTCGGCCCGAACACCACTTCGTCCCGAACACCACTTCGGCCCGAACATCCCTCTTCGGCCCGAACTCTTCAATATCCAAGATTGTGTGACAAAAGGTGCTATACTAAAACATTCATAACTTTCAGCTCGGGTGTCCGTTTCACGCCCACGAGTAACCAAAATAGCTGGTTCGTTCGTCACTGCGAAGAACAAGTTCGGCCCGAACACTTCACTGTTCACGGCCCGAACTTCATTTTCGGCCCGAACTTCAACCTCGGCCCGAACTTCAACCTCGGCTCGAACTCCGACCTCGGCCCGAACTTCAACCTCGGCCCGAACATCATCCTCGGCCCGAACACCGAACTTCGGCCCGAACACCACTTCGGCCCGAACATCCCACATCAGCCCGAACACCACTTCGGCCCGAACATCCCTCTTCGGCCCGAACTCTTCAATATCCAAGATTGTGTGACAAAAGGTGCTATACTAAAACATTCATAACTTTCAGCTCGGGTGTCCGTTTCACGCAGACGAGTAACCAAAATAGCTGGTTCGTTCGTCACTGCCAAGAACAAGTTCAGCTCGAACTCTTCACTGTTCCCGGCCCGAACTTCATTTTAGGCCCGAACTTCAACCTCAGCCCGAATTCCGACGTCGGCCCGAACTTCAACCTCGGCCCGAACATCATCCTCGGCACGAACACCGAACTTCGGCCCGAATACCACTTCGTCCCGAACACCACTTCGGCCCGAACATCCCTCTTCGGCCCGAACTCTTCAATATCCAAGATTTTGTGACAAAAGGTGCTATACAAAACCATTCATAACTTTCAGCTCGGGTGTCCGTTCACGCCCACGAGTAACCAAAATAGCTGGTTCGTTCGTCACTACCAAGAACAAGTTCGGCCCGAACTCTTCAACCTCGGCCCGAACTTCAACCTCGGCCCGAACTCCGACCTCGGCCCGAACTTCAACCGCGGCCTGAACTCCGACCTCGGCCCGAACTTCAACATCGGCCCGAACATCATCCTCGGCCCGAACACCGAACTTCGGCCCGAACACCACTTCGGCCCGAAAATCCCTCTTCGGCCTGAACTCTTCAGTATCCAAGATTGTGTGACAAAAGGTGTTATACTAAAATATTCATAACTTTCAGCTCGGGTGTCCGTTTCACGCCCACGAGTAACCAAAATAGCTGGTTCATTCGTCACTGCCAAGAACAAGTTCGGCCCGCACTCTTCACTGTTCCCGGCCCGAACTTCATTTTCGGCCCGAACTTCAACCTCTGCCCGAACTCCGACCTCGGCCCGAACTTCAACCTCGGCCCGAACATCATCCTCGGCCCGAACACCGAACTTCGGCCCGAACACCACTTCGGCCCGAACACCACTTCGGGCCGAACATCCCTCTTCACCCCGAACTCTTCAATATCCAAGATTGTGTGACAAAAGGTGCTATACAAAACCATTCATAACTTTCAGCTCGGGTGTCCGTTTCACGCCCACGAGTAACCAAAATAGCTGGTTCGTTCGTCACTGCCAAGAACAAGTTCGGCCCGAACTCTTCAACCTCGGCCCGAACTTCAACCTCGGCCCGAACTCCGACCTCGGCCCGAACTTCAACCCCGGCCCGAACTCCGACCTCGGCCCGAACTTCAACCTCGGCCCGAAGATCATCCTCGGCCCGAACACCGAACTTCGGCCCGAACACCACTTCGGCCCGAACACCACTTCGGCCCGAACATCCCACATCAGCCCGAACACCACTTCGGCCCGAACATCCCTCTTCGGCCCGAACTCTTCAATATCCAAGATTGTGTGACAAAAGGTGCTATACTAAAGCATTCATAACTTTCAGCTCGGGTGTCCGTTTCACGCAGACGAGTAACCAAAATAGCTGGTTCGTTCGTCACTGCCAAGAACAAGTTCAGGTCGAACTCTTCACTGTTCCCGGTCCGAACTTCATTTTAGGCCCGAACTTCAACCTCGGCCCGAATTCCGACCTCGGCCCGAACTTCAACCTCTGCCCGAACATCATCCTCGGCACGAACACCGAACTTCGGCCCGAACACCACTTCGTCCCGAACATCCCACTTCGGCCCGAACACCACTTCGGCCCGAACATCCCTCTTCGGCCCGAACTCTTCAATATCCAAGATTGTGTGACAAAAGGTGCTATACAAAACCATTCATAACTTTCAGCTCGGGTGTCCGTTCACGCCCACGAGTAACCAAAATAGCTGGTTCGTTCGTCACTGCCAAGAACAAGTTCGGCCCGAACTCTTCAACCTCGGCCCGAACTTCAACCTCGGCCCGAACTCTGACCTCGGCCCGAACTTCAACCGCGGCCTGAACTCCGACCTCGGCCCGAACTTCAACTTCGGCCCAAAGATCATCCTCGGCCCGAACACCGAACTTCGGCCCGAACACCACTTCGGCCCGAACATCCCAATTCGGCCCGAACACCACTTCGGCCCGAACATCCCTCTTCGGCCCGAACTCTTCAATATCCAAGAATGTGTGACAAAAGGTGCTATACTAAAACATTCATAACTTTCAGCTCGGGTGTCCGTTTCACGCCCACGAGTAACCAAAATAGCTGGTTCGTTCGTCACTGCCAAGAACAAGTTCGGCCCGAACACTTCACTGTTCCCGGCCCGAACTTCATTTTCGGCCCGAACTTCAACCTCGGCCCGAACTTCAACCTCGGCTCGAACTCCGACCTCGGCCCGAACTTCAACCTCGGCCCGAACATCATCCTCGGCCCGAATACCGAACTTCGGCCCGAACACCACTTCGGCCCGAACATCCCACTTCGGCCCGAACACCACTTCGGCCGAACATCCCTCTTCGGCCCAAACTCTTCAATATCCAAGATTGTGTGACAAAAGGTGCATACTAAAACATTCATAACTTTCAGCTCGGGTGTCTGTTTCACGCCCACGAGTAACCAAAATAGCCGGTTCGTTCGTCACTGCCAAGAACAAGTTCGACCCGAACTCTTCACTGTTCCCGGCCCGAACTTCATTTTCGGCCCGAACTTCAACCTCGGCCCGAACTTCAACCTCGGCTCGAACTCCGACCTCGGCCCGAACTTCAACCTCGGCCCGAACATCATCCTCGGCCCGAACACCGAACTTCGGCCCGAACACCACTTCGGCCCGAACACCACTTCGGCCCGAACACCACTTCGGCCCGAACATCCCACTTCGGCCCGAACACCACTTCGGCCCGAAAATCCCTCTTCGGCCCGAACTCTTCAATATCCAAGTTTGTGTGACAAAAGGTGCTATACTAAAATATTCATAACTTTCAGCTCGGGTGTCCGTTTCACGCCCACGAGTAACCAAAATAGCTGGTTCGTTCGTCACTGCCAAGAACAAGTTCGGCCCGCACTCTTCACTGTTCCCGGCCCGAACTTCATTTTCGGCCCGATCTTCAACCTCGGCTCGAACTCCGACCTCGGCCCGAACTTCAACCTCGGCCCGAACATCATCCTCGGCCCGAACACCGAACTTCGTCCCGAACACCACTTCGGCCCGAACATCCCACTTCGGCCCGAACACCACTTCGGCCGAACATCCCTCTTCGGCCCAAACTCTTCAATATCCAAGATTGTGTGACAAAAGGTGCATACTAAAACATTCATAACTTTCAGCTCGGGTGTCTGTTTCACGCCCACGAGTAACCAAAATAGCCGGTTCGTTCGTCACTGCCAAGAACAAGTTCGGCCCGAACTCTTCACTGTTCCCGACCCGAACTTCATTTTCGGCCCGAACTTCAACCTCGGCCCGAACTTCAACCTCGGCCCGAACTCCGACCTCGGCCCGAACTTCAACCTCGGCCCGAACATCATCCTCTGCCCGAACACCGAACTTCGGCCCGAACACCACTTCGGCCCGAACACCACTTCGGCCCGAACATCCCTCTTCGGCCCGAACACCACTTCGGCCCGAACATCCCTCTTCGGCCCGAACTCTTCAATATCCAAGATTGTGTGACAAAAGGTGCTATACTAAAACATTCATAACTTTCAGCTCGGGTGTCCGTTTCACGCCCACGAGTAACCAAAATAGCTGGTTCGTTCGTCACTGCCAAGAACAAGTTCGGCCCGAACTCTTCACTGTTCCCGACCCGAACTTCAACCTCGGCCCGAACTCCGACCTCGGCCCGAACTTCAACCTCGGCCCGAACATCATCCTCGGCCCGAACACCAAACTTCGGCCCGAACACCACTTCGGCCCGAATACCAGTTCGGCCCGAACATCCCACTTCGGCCCGAACACCACTTCGGCCCGAACATCCCTCTTCGGCCCGAACTCTTCAATATCCAAGATTGTGTGACAAAAGGTGCTATACTAAAACATTCATAACTTTCAGCTCGGGTGTCCGTTTCACGCCCACGAGTAACCAAAATAGCTGGTTCGTTCGTCACTGCCAAGAACAAGTTCGGCCCGAACACTTCACTGTTCCCGGCCCGAACTTCATTTTCGGCCCGAACTTCAACCTCGGCCCGAACTTCAACCTCGGCTCTAACTCCGACCTCGGCCCGAACTTCAACCTCGGCCTGAACATCATCCTCGGCCCGAACACCGAACTTCGGCCCGAACACCACTTCGGCCCGAACATCCCACTTCGGCCCGAACACCACTTCGGCCGAACATCCCTCTTCGGCCCAAACTCTTCAATATCCAAGATTGTGTGACAAAAGGTGCATACTAAAACATTCATAACTTTCAGCTCGGGTGTCTGTTTCACGCCCACGAGTAACCAAAATAGCCGGTTCGTTCGTCACTGCCAAGAACAAGTTCGACCCGAACTCTTCAATGTTCTCGGCCCGAACTTCATTTTCGGCCCGAACTTCAACCTCGGCCCGAACTTCAACCTCGGCTCGAACTCCGACCTCGGCCCGAACTTCAACCTCGGCCCGAACATCATCCTCGGCCCGAACACCGAACTTCGGCCCGAACACCACTTCGGCCCACACCACTTCGGCCCGAACTTCAACTGCGGCCCGAACTTCAACTGCGGCCCGAACTCCGACCTCGGCCCGAACTTCAACCTCGGCCCGAAGATCATCCTCGGCCCGAACACCGAACTTCGGCCCGAACACCACTTCGGCCCGAACACCACTTCGGCCCGAACACCACTTCGGCCCGAACACCACTTCGGCCCGAAAATCCCTCTTCGGCCCGAACTCTTCAGTATCCAAGATTGTGTGACAAAAGGTGCTATACTAAAATATTCATAACTTTCAGCTCGGGTGTCCGTTTCACGCCCACGAGTAACCAAAATAGCTGGTTCGTTCGTCACTGCCAAGAACAAGTTCGGCCCGCACTCTTCACTGTTCCCGGCCTGAACTTCATTTTCGGCCCGAACTTCAACCTCGGCCCGAACTCCGACCTCGGCCCGAACTTCAACCTCGGCCCGAACATCATCCTCGGCCCGAACACCGAACTTCGGCCCGAACACCACTTCGGCCCGAACACCACTTCGGGCCGAACATCCCTCTTCGCCCCGAACTCTTCAATATCCAAGATTGTGTGACAAAAGGTGCTATACAAAACCATTCTTAACTTTCAGCTCGGGTGTCCGTTTCACGCCCACGAGTAACCAAAATAGCTGGTTCGTTCGTCACTGCCAAGAAGAAGTTCGGCCCGAACTCTTCAACCTCGGCCCGAACTTCAACCTCGGCCCGAACTCCGACCTCGGCCCGAACTTCAACCCCGGCCCGAACTCCGACCTCGGCCCGAACTTCAACCTCGGCCCGAAGATCATCCTCGGCCCGAACACCGAACTTCGGCCCGAACACCACTTCGGCCCGAACATCCCACATCAGCCCGAACACCACTTCGGCCAAAACATCCCTCTTTGGCCCGAACTCCTCAATATCCAAGATTGTGTGACAAAAGGTGCTATACTAAAACATTCATAACTTTCAGCTCGGGTGTCCGTTTCACGCAGACGAGTAACCAAAATAGCTGGTTCGTTCGTCACTGCCAAGAACAAGTTCAGGTCGAACTCTTCACTGTTCCCGGTCCGAACTTCATTTTAGGCCCGAACTTCAACCTCGGCCCGAACTCCGACCTCGGCCCGAACTTCAACCTCTGCCCGAACATCATCCGCGGCACGAACACCGAACTTCGGCCCGAACACCACTTCGTCCCGAACATCCCACTTCGGCCCGAACACCACTTCGGCCCGAACATCCCTCTTCGGCCCGAACTCTTCAATATCCAAGATTGTGTGACAAAAGGTGCTATACAAAACCATTCATAACTTTCAGCTCGGGTGTCCGTTCACGCCCACGAGTAACCAAAATAGCTGGTTCGTTCGTCACTGCCAAGAACAAGTTCGGCCCGAACTCTTCAACCTCGGCCCGAACTTCAACCTCGGCCCGAACTCCGACCTCGGCCCGAACTTCAACCGCGGCCTGAACTCCGACCTCGGCCCGAACATCAACCTCGGCCCAAAGATCATCCTCGGCCCGAACACCGAACTTCGGCCCGAACACCACTTCGGCCCGAACATCCCAATTCGGCCCGAACATCCCTCTTCGGCCCGAACTCTTCAATATCCAAGATTGTGTGACAAAAGATGCTATACTAAAACATTCATAACTTTCAGCTCGGGTGTCCGTTTCACGCCCACGAGTAACCAAAATAGCTGGTTCGTTCGTCACTGCCAAGAACAAGTTCGGCCCGAACACTTCACTGTTCCCGGCCCGAACTTCAACCTCGGCCCGAACTTCAACCTCGGCTCGAACTCCGACCTCGGCCCGAACTTCAACCTCGGCCCGAACATCATCCTCGGCCCGAACACCGAACTTCGGCCCGAACACCACTTCGGCCCGAACATCCCACATCAGCCCGGACACCACTTCGGCCCGAACATCCCTCTTCGGCCCGAACTCTTCAATATCCAAGATTGTGTGACAAAAGGTGCTATACTAAAACATTCATAACTTTCAGCTCGGGTGTCCGTTCACGCCCACGAGTAACCAAAATAGCTGGTTCGTTCGTCACTACCAAGAACAAGTTCGGCCCGAACTCTTCAACCTCGGCCCGAACTTCAACCTCGGCCCGAACTCCGACCTCGGCCCGAACTTCAACCGCGGCCTGAACTCCGACCTCGGCCCGAACTTCAACCTCGGCCCAAAGATCATCCTCGGCCCGAACACCGAACTTCGGCCCGAACACCACTTCGGCCCGAACATCCCAATTCGGCCCGAACATCCCTCTTCGGCCCGAACTCTTCAATATCCAAGATTGTGTGACAAAAGGTGCTATACTAAAACATTCATAACTTTCAGCTCGGGTGTCCGTTTCACGCCCACGAGTAACCAAAATAGCTGGTTCGTTCGTCACTGCCAAGAACAAGTTCGGCCCGAACACTTCACTGTTCCCGGCCCGAACTTCAACCTCGGCCCGAACTTCAACCTCGGCTCGAACTCCGACCTCGGCCCGAACTTCAACCTCGGCCCGAACATCATCCTCGGCCCGAACACCGAACTTCGGCCCGAACACCACTTCGGCCCGAACATCCCACATCAGCCCGGACACCACTTCGGCCCGAACATCCCTCTTCGGCCCGAACTCTTCAATATCCAAGATTGTGTGACAAAAGGTGCTATACTAAAACATTCATAACTTTCAGCTCGGGTGTCCGTTTCACGCAGACGAGTAACCAAAATAGCTGGTTCGTTCGTCACTGCCAAGAACAAGTTCAGCTCGAACTCTTCACTGTTCCCGGCCCGAATTTCATTTTAGGCCCGAACTTCAACCTCGGCCCGAACTCCGACCTCGGCCCGAACTTCAACCTCGGCCCGAACATCATCCTCGGCACGAACACCGAACTTCGGCCCGAACACCACTTCGTCCCGAACACCACTTCGGCCCGAACATCCCTCTTCGGCCCGAACTCTTCAATATCCAAGATTGTGTGACAAAAGGTGCTATACTAAAACATTCATAACTTTCAGCTCGGGTGTCCGTTTCACGCCCACGAGTAACCAAAATAGCTGGTTCGTTCGTCACTGCGAAGAACAAGTTCGGCCCGAACACTTCACTGTTCACGGCCCGAACTTCATTTTCGGCCCGAACTTCAACCTCGGCCCGAACTTCAACCTCGGCTCGAACTCCGACCTCGGCCCGAACTTCAACCTCGGCCCGAACATCATCCTCGCCCCGAACACCGAACTTCGGCCCGAACACCACTTCGGCCCGAACATCCCACATCAGCCCGAACACCACTTCGGCCCGAACATCCCTCTTCGGCCCGAACTCTTCAATATCCAAGATTGTGTGACAAAAGGTGCTATACTAAAACATTCATAACTTTCAGCTCGGGTGTCCGTTTCACGCAGACGAGTAACCAAAATAGCTGGTTCGTTCGTCACTGCCAAGAACAAGTTCAGCTCGAACTCTTCACTGTTCCCGGCCCGAACTTCATTTTAGGCCCGAACTTCAACCTCAGCCCGAATTCCGACGTCGGCCCGAACTTCAACCTCGGCCCGAACATCATCCTCGGCACGAACACCGAACTTCGGCCCGAATACCACTTCGTCCCGAACACCACTTCGGCCCGAACATCCCTCTTCGGCCCGAACTCTTCAATATCCAAGATTTTGTGACAAAAGGTGCTATACAAAACCATTCATAACTTTCAGCTCGGGTGTCCGTTCACGCCCACGAGTAACCAAAATAGCTGGTTCGTTCGTCACTACCAAGAACAAGTTCGGCCCGAACTCTTCAACCTCGGCCCGAACTTCAACCTCGGCCCGAACTCCGACCTCGGCCCGAACTTCAACCGCGGCCTGAACTCCGACCTCGGCCCGAACTTCAACATCGGCCCGAACATCATCCTCGGCCCGAACACCGAACTTCGGCCCGAACACCACTTCGGCCCGAAAATCCCTCTTCGGCCTGAACTCTTCAGTATCCAAGATTGTGTGACAAAAGGTGCTATACTAAAATATTCATAACTTTCAGCTCGGGTGTCCGTTTCACGCCCACGAGTATCCAAAATAGCTGGTTCATTCGTCACTGCCAAGAACAAGTTCGGCCCGCACTCTTCACTGTTCCCGGCCCGAACTTCATTTTCGGCCCGAACTTCAACCTCTGCCCGAACTCCGACCTCGGCCCGAACTTCAACCTCGGCCCGAACATCATCCTCGGCCCGAACACCGAACTTCGGCCCGAACACCACTTCGGCCCGAACACCACTTCGGGCCGAACATCCCTCTTCACCCCGAACTCTTCAATATCCAAGATTGTGTGACAAAAGGTGCTATACAAAACCATTCATAACTTTCAGCTCGGGTGTCCGTTTCACGCCCACGAGTAACCAAAATAGCTGGTTCGTTCGTCACTGCCAAGAACAAGTTCGGCCCGAACTCTTCAACCTCGGCCCGAACTTCAACCTCGGCCCGAACTCCGACCTCGGCCCGAACTTCAACCCCGGCCCGAACTCCGACCTCGGCCCGAACTTCAACCTCGGCCCGAAGATCATCCTCGGCCCGAACACCGAACTTCGGCCCGAACACCACTTCGGCCCGAACACCACTTCGGCCCGAACATCCCACATCAGCCCGAACACCACTTCGGCCCGAACATCCCTCTTCGGCCCGAACTCTTCAATATCCAAGATTGTGTGACAAAAGGTGCTATACTAAAGCATTCATAACTTTCAGCTCGGGTGTCCGTTTCACGCAGACGAGTAACCAAAATAGCTGGTTCGTTCGTCACTGCCAAGAACAAGTTCAGGTCGAACTCTTCACTGTTCCCGGTCCGAACTTCATTTTAGGCCCGAACTTCAACCTCGGCCCGAATTCCGACCTCGGCCCGAACTTCAACCTCTGCCCGAACATCATCCTCGGCACGAACACCGAACTTCGGCCCGAACACCACTTCGTCCCGAACATCCCACTTCGGCCCGAACACCACTTCGGCCCGAACATCCCTCTTCGGCCCGAACTCTTCAATATCCAAGATTGTGTGACAAAAGGTGCTATACAAAACCATTCATAACTTTCAGCTCGGGTGTCCGTTCACGCCCACGAGTAACCAAAATAGCTGGTTCGTTCGTCACTGCCAAGAACAAGTTCGGCCCGAACTCTTCAACCTCGGCCCGAACTTCAACCTCGGCCCGAACTCTGACCTCGGCCCGAACTTCAACCGCGGCCTGAACTCCGACCTCGGCCCGAACTTCAACCTCGGCCCAAAGATCATCCTCGGCCCGAACACCGAACTTCGGCCCGAACACCACTTCGGCCCGAACATCCCAATTCGGCCCGAACACCACTTCGGCCCGAACATCCCTCTTCGGCCCGAACTCTTCAATATCCAAGATTGTGTGACAAAAGGTGCTATACTAAAACATTCATAACTTTCAGCTCGGGTGTCCGTTTCACGCCCACGAGTAACCAAAATAGCTGGTTCGTTCGTCACTGCCAAGAACAAGTTTGGCCCGAACACTTCACTGTTCCCGGCCCGAACTTCATTTTCGGCCCGAACTTCAACCTCGGCCCGAACTTCAACCTCGGCTCGAACTCTGACCTCGGCCCGAACTTCAACCTCGGCCCGAACATCTTCCTCGGCCCGAACACCGAACTTCGGCCCGAACACCACTTCGGCCCGAACATCCCACTTCGGCCCGAACACCACTTCGGCCGAACATCCCTCTTCGGCCCGAACTCTTCAATATCCAAGATTGTGTGACAAAAGGTGCATACTAAAACATTCATAACTTTCAGCTCGGGTGTCTGTTTCACGCCCACGGGTAACCAAAATAGCAGGTTCGTTCGTCACTGCCAAGAACAAGTTCGGCCCGAACTCTTCACTGTTCCCGACCCGAACTTCATTTTCGGCCCGATCTTCAACCTCGGCCCGAACTTCAACCTCGGCCCGAACTCCGACCTCGGCCCGAACTTCAACCTCGGCCCGAACTCCGACCTCGGCCCGAACTTCAACCTCGGCCCGAACATCATCCTCTGCCCGAACACCGAACTTCGGCCCGAACACCACTTCGGCCCGAACACCACTTCGGCCCGAACATCCCTCTTCGGCCCGAACACCACTTCGGCCCGAACATCCCTCTTCGGCCCGAACTCTTCAATATCCAAGATTGTGTGACAAAAGGTGCTATACTAAAACATTCATAACTTTCAGCTCGGGTGTCCGTTTCACGCCCACGAGTAACCAAAATAGCTGGTTCGTTCGTCACTGCCAAGAACAAGTTCGGCCCGAACTCTTCACTGTTCCCGGCCCGAACTTCATTTTCGGCCCGAACTTCAACCTCGGCCCGAACTCCGACCTCGGCCCGAACTTCAACCTCGGCCCGAACATCATCCTCGGCCCGAACACCGAACTTCGGCCCGAACACCACTTCGGCCCGAATACCAGTTCGGCCCGAACATCCCACTTCGGCCCGAACACCACTTCGGCCCGAACATCCCTCTTCAGCCCGAACTCTTCAATATCCAAGATTGTGTGACAGAAGGTGCTATACTAAAACATTCATAACTTTCAGCTCGGGTGTCCGTTTCACGCCCACGAGTAACCAAAATAGCTGGTTCGTTCGTCACTGCCAAGAACAAGTTCGGCCCGAACTCTTCACTGTTCCCGGCCCGAACTTCATTTTCGGCCCGAACTTCAACCTCGGCCCGAACTTCAACCTCGGCTCGAACTCCGACCTCGGCCCGAACTTCAACCTCGGCCCGAACATCATCCTCGGCCCGAACACCGAACTTCGGCCCGAACACCACTTCGGCCCGAACATCCCACTTCGGCCCGAACACCACTTCGGCCGAACATCCCTCTTCGGCCCGAACTCTTCAATATCCAAGATTGTGTGACAAAAGGTGCATACTAAAACATTCATAACTTTCAGCTCGGGTGTCTGTTTCACGCCCACGAGTAACCAAAATAGCCGGTTCGTTCGTCACTGCCAAGAACAAGTTCGGCCCGAACTCTTCACTGTTCCCGGCCCGAACTTCATTTTCGGCCCGAACTTCAACCTCGGCCCGAACTTCAACCTCGGCCCGAACTCCTACCTCGGCCCGAACTTCAACCTCGGCCCGAACATCATCCTCGGCCCGAACACCGAACTTCGGCCCGAACACCACTTCGGCCCGAACACCACTTCTGCCCGAACATCCCACTTCGGCCCGAACACCACTTCGGCCCGAACATCCCTCTTCGGCCCGAACTCTTCAATATCCAAGATTGTGTGACAAAAGGTGCTATACAAAAACATTCATAACTTTCAGCTCGGGTGTCCGTTTCACGCCCACGAGTAACCAAAATAGCTGGTTCGTTCGTCACTGCCAAGAACAAGTTCGACCCGAACTCTTCAACCTCGGCCCGAACTTCAACCTCGGCCCGAACTCCGACCTCAGCCCGAACTTCAACCGCGGCCTGAACTCCGACCTCGGCCCGAACTTCAACCTCGGCCCGAAGATCATCCTCGGCCTGAACACCGAACTTCGGCCCGAACATCCCACTTCGGCCCGAACATCCCTCTTCCGCCCGAACTCTTCAATATCCAAGATTGTGTGACAAAAGGTGCTGTACTAAAACATTCATAACTTTCAGCTCGGGTGTCCGTTTCACGCCCACGAGTAACCAAAATAGCTGGTTCGTTCGTCATTGCCAAGAACAAGTTCGGCCCGAACTCTTCACTGTTCCCGGCCCGAACTTCAACCTCGGCCCGAACTTCAACCTCGGCCCGAACTCAGACCTCGGCCCGAACTTCAACCTCGGCCCGAACATCATCCTCGGCCCGAACACCGAACTTCGGCCCGAACACCAATTCGGCCCGAACACCACTTCGGCCCGAACATCCCATTTCGGCCCGAACACCACTTCGGCCCGAACACCACTTCGGCCCGAACATCCCTCTTCGGCCCGAACTCTTCAATATCCAAGATTGTGTGACAAAAGGTGCAATACTAAAACATTCATAACTTTCAGCTCGGGTGTCCGTTTCACGCCCACGAGTAACCAAAATAGTTGGTTCGTTCGTCACTGCCAAGAACAAGTTCGGCCTGAACTCTTCACTGTTCCCGGCCCGAACTTCATTTTCGGCCCGAACTTCAACCTCGGCCCGAACTTCAACCTCGGCCCGAACTCCGAACTCGGCCCGAACTTCGACCTCGGCCCGAACTTCAACCTCGGCCCGAACATCATCCTCGTCCCGAACACCGAACTTCGGCCCGAACACCACTTCGGCCCGAACACCACTTCGGCCCGAACATCCCACTTCGGCCCGAACACCACTTCGGCCCAAACATCCCTCTTCGGCCCGAACTCTTCAATATCCAAGATTGTGTGACAAAAGGTGCTATACTAAAACATTCATAACTTTCAGCTCGGGAGTCCGTTTCACGCCCACGAGTAACGAAAATAGCTGGTTCGTTCGTCACTGCCAAGAACAAGTTCGGCCCGCACTCTTCACTGTTCCCGGCCCGAACTTCATTTTCGGCCCGAACTTCAACCTCGGCCCGAACTCCGACCTCGGCCCGAACTTCAACCTCGGTCCGAACATCATCCTCGGCCCGAACACCGAACTTCGGCCCGAACACCACTTCGGCCCGAACACCACTTCGGCCCGAACATCCCTCTTCGGCCCGAACTCTTCAATATCCAAGATTGTGTGACAAAAGGTGCTATACAAAAACATTCATAACTTTCAGCTCGGGTGTCCGTTTCACGCCCACGAGTAACCAAAATAGCTGGTTCGTTCGTCACTGCCAAGAACAAGTTCGGCCCGAACTCTTCAACCTCGGCCCGAACTTCAACCTCGGCCCGAACTCCGACCTCAGCCCAAACTTCAACCGCGGCCCGAACTCCGACCTCGGCCCGAACTTCAACCTCGGCCCGAAGATCATCCTCGGCCCGAATACCGAACTTCGGCCCGAACACCACATCGGCCCGAACACCACTTCGGCCCGAACACCACATCGGCCCGAACATCACTTCGGCCCGAACATCCCTCTTCCGCCCGAACTCTTCAATATCCAAGATTGTGTGACAAAAGGTGCTATACTAAAACATTCATAACTTTCAGCTCGGGTGTCCGTTTCACGCCCACGAGTAACCAAAATAGCTGGTTCGTTCGTCACTGCCAAGAACAAGTTCGGCCCGAACTCTTCACTGTTCCCGACCCGAACTTCATTTTCAGCCCGAACTTCAACCTCGGCCCGAACTTCAACCTCGGCCCGAACTCCTACCTCGGCCCGAACTTCAACCTCGGCCCGAACATCATCCTCGGCCCGAACACCGAACTTCGGCCCGAACACCACTTCGGCCCGAACACCACTTCTGCCCGAACATCCCACTTCGGCCCGAACACCACTTCGGCCCGAACATCCCTCTTCGGCCCGAACTCTTCAATATCCAAGATTGTGTGACAAAAGGTGCTATACAAAAACATTCATAACTTTCAGCTCGGGTGTCCGTTTCACGCCCACGAGTAACCAAAATAGCTGGTTCGTTCGTCACTGCCAAGAACAAGTTCGACCCGAACTCTTCAACCTCGGCCCGAACTTCAACCTCGGCCCGAACTCCGACCTCAGCCCGAACTTCAACCGCGGCCTGAACTCCGACCTCGGCCCGAACTTCAACCTCGGCCCGAAGATCATCCTCGGCCTGAACACCGAACTTCGGCCCGAACATCCCACTTCGGCCCGAACATCCCTCTTCCGCCCGAACTCTTCAATATCCAAGATTGTGTGACAAAAGGTGCTGTACTAAAACATTCATAACTTTCAGCTCGGGTGTCCGTTTCACGCCCACGAGTAACCAAAATAGCTGGTTCGTTCGTCATTGCCAAGAACAAGTTCGGCCCGAACTCTTCACTGTTCCCGGCCCGAACTTCAACCTCGGCCCGAACTTCAACCTCGGCCCGAACTCAGACCTCGGCCCGAACTTCAACCTCGGCCCGAACATCATCCTCGGCCCGAACACCGAACTTCGGCCCGAACACCAATTCGGCCCGAACACCACTTCGGCCCGAACATCCCATTTCGGCCCGAACACCACTTCGGCCCGAACACCACTTCGGCCCGAACATCCCAATTCGGCCCGAACTCTTCAATATCCAAGATTGTGTGACAAAAGGTGCAATACTAAAACATTCATAACTTTCAGCTCGGGTGTCCGTTTCACGCCCACGAGTAACCAAAATAGTTGGTTCGTTCGTCACTGCCAAGAACAAGTTCGGCCTGAACTCTTCACTGTTCCCGGCCCGAACTTCATTTTCGGCCCGAACTTCAACCTCGGCCCGAACTTCAACCTCGGCCCGAACTCCGAACTCGGCCCGAACTCTTCAATATCCAAGATTGTGTGACAAAAGGTGCTATACAAAAACATTCATAACTTTCAGCTCGGGTGTCCGTTTCACGCCCACGAGTAACCAAAATAGCTGGTTCGTTCGTCACTGCCAAGAACAAGTTCGGCCCGAACTCTTCAACCTCGGCCCGAACTTCAACCTCGGCCCGAACTCCGACCTCAGCCCAAACTTCAACCGCGGCCCGAACTCCGACCTCGGCCCGAACTTCAACCTCGGCCCGAAGATCATCCTCGGCCCGAATACCGAACTTCGGCCCGAACACCACATCGGCCCGAACACCACTTCGGCCCGAACACCACATCGGCCCGAACATCACTTCGGCCCGAACATCCCTCTTCCGCCCGAACTCTTCAATATCCAAGATTGTGTGACAAAAGGTGCTATACTAAAACATTCATAACTTTCAGCTCGGGTGTCCGTTTCACGCCCACGAGTAACCAAAATAGCTGGTTCGTTCGTCACTGCCAAGAACAAGTTCGGCCCGAACTCTTCACTGTTCCCGACCCGAACTTCATTTTCAGCCCGAACTTCAACCTCGGCCCGAACTTCAACCTCGGCCCGAACTCAGACCTCGGCCCGAACTTCACTCTCGGCCCGAACACCGAACTTCGGCCCGAACACCACTTCGTCCCGAACACCACTTCGACCCGAACATCCCACTTCGGCCCGAACACCACTTCGGCCCGAACATCCCTCTTCGGCCCGAACTCTTCAATATCCAAGATTGTGTGACAAAAGGTGCAATACTAAAACATTCATAACTCTCAGCTCGGGTGTCCGTTTCACGCCCACGAGTAACCAAAATAGTTGGTTCGTTCGTCACTGCCAAGAACAAGTTCGGCCTGAACTCTTCACTGTTCCCGGCCTGAACTTCATTTTCGGCCCGAACTTCGACCTCGGCCCGAACTTCAACCTCGGCCCGAACTCCGACCTCGGCCCGAACTTCGACCTCGGCCCGAACTTCAACTTCGGCCCGAACATCATCCTCGGCCCGAACACCGAACTTCGGCCCGAACACCACTTCGGCCCGAACATCCCACTTCGGCCCGAACATCCCTCTTCGGCCCGAACTCTTCAATATCCAAGATTGTGTGACAAAAGGTGTTATACTAAAACATTCATAACTTTCAGCTAGGGTGTCCATTTCACGCCCACGAGTAACCAAAATAGCTGGTTCGTTCGTCACTGCCAAGAACAAGTTCGGCCCGAACTCTTCACTGTTCCCGACCCGAACTTCATTTTTGGCCCGAACTTCAACCTCGGCCCGAACTTCAACCTAGGCCCGAACTCAGACCTCGGCCCGAACTTCAACCTCGGCCCTAACATCACCCTCGGCCCGAACAACGAACTTCGGCCCGAACACCACTTCGGCCCGAACACCACTTCGGCCCGAACATCCCACTTCGGCCCGAACATCCCACTTCAGCCCGAAAATCCCTCTTCGGCCCGAACTCTTCAATATCCAAGATTGTGTGACAAAAGGTGCATACAAAAACATTCATAACTTTCAGCTCGGGTGACTGTTTCACGCCCACGAGTAACCAAAATAGTCGGTTCGTTCGTCACTGCCAAGAACAAGTTCGGCCCGAACTCTTCACTGTTCCCGGCCCGAACTTCATTTTCGGCCCGAACTTCAACCTCGGCCCGAAGATCATCCTTGGCCTGAACACCGAACTTCGGCCCGAACATCCCACTTCGGCCCGAACATCCCTCTTCGGCCCGAACTCTTCAATATCCAAGATTGTGTGACAAAAGGTGCTATACTAAAACATTCATAACTTTCAGCTCGGGTGTCCGTTTCACGCCCACGAGTAACCAAAATAGCTGGTTCGTTCGTCATTGCCAAGAACAAGTTCGGCCCGAACTCTTCACTGTTCCCGGCCCGAACTTCAACCTCTGCCCGAACTTCAACCTCGGCCCGAACTCAGACCTCGGCCCGAACTTCAACCTCGGCCCGAACATCATCCTCGGCCCGAACACCGAACTTCGGCCCGAACACCAATTCGGCCCGAACACCACTTCGGCCCAAACATCCCATTTCGGCCCGAACACCACTTCGGCCCGCACACCACTTCGGCCCGAACATCCCTCTTCGGCCCGAACTCTTCAATATCCAAGATTGTTTGACAAAAGGTGCAATACTAAAACATTCATAACTTTCAGCTCGAGTGTCCGTTTCACGCCCACGAGTAACCAAAATAGTTGGTTCGTTCGTCACTGCCAAGAACAAGTTCGGCCTGAACTCTTCACTGTTCCCGGCCCGAACTTCATTTTCGGCCCGAACTTCGACCTCGGCCCGAACTTCAACCTCGGCCCGAACTCCGAACTCGGCCCGAACTTCAACCTCGGCCCGAACATCATCCTCGGCCCGAACACCGAACTTCGGCCCGAACACCACTTCGGCCCGAACACCACTTCGGCCCGAACATCCCACTTCGGCCCGAACACCACTTCGGCCCAAACATCCCTCTTCGGCCCGAACTCTTCAATATCCAAGATTGTGTGACAAAAGGTGCTATACTAAAACATTCATAACTTTCAGCTCGGGAGTCCGTTTCACGCCCACGAGTAACGAAAATAGCTGGTTCGTTCGTCACTGCCAAGAACAAGTTCGGCCCGCACTCTTCACTGTTCCCGGCCCGAACTTCATTTTCGGCCCGAACTTCAACCTCGGCCCGAACTCCGACCTCAGCCCGAACTTCAACCTCGGCCCGAACATCATCCTCGGCCCGAACACCGAACTTCGGCCCGAACACCACTTCGGCCCGAACACCACTTCGGCCCGAACATCCCACTTCGGCCCGAACACCACTTCGGCCCGAACATCCCTCTTCGGCCCGAACTCTTCAATATCCAAGATTGTGTGACAAAAGGTGCTATACAATAACATTCATAACTTTCAGCTCGGGTGTCCGTTTCACGCCCACGAGTAACCAAAATAGCTGGTTCGTTCGTCACTGCCAAGAACAAGTTCGGCCCGAACTCTTCAACCTCGGCCCGAACTTCAACCTCGGCCCGAACTCCGACCTCAGCCCGAACTTCAACCGCGGCCCGAACTCCGACCTCGGCCCGAACTTCAACCTCGGCCCGAAGATCATCCTCGGCCCGAATACCGAACTTCGGCCCGAACACCACATCGGCCCGAACACCACTTCGGCCCGAACATCCCACTTCGGCCCGAACATCACTTCGGCCCGAACATCCCTCTTCCGCCCGAACTCTTCAATATCCAAGATTGTGTGACAAAAGGTGCTATACTAAAACATTCATAACTTTCAGCTCGGGTGTCCGTTTCACGCCCACGAGTAACCAAAATAGCTGGTTCCTTCGTCACTGCCAAGAACAAGTTCGGCCCGAACTCTTCACTGTTCCCGACCCGAACTTCATTTTCAGCCCGAACTTCAACCTCGGCCCGAACTTCAACCTCGGCCCGAACTCAGACCTCGGCCCGAACTTCAATCTCGGCCCGAACATCATCCTCGGCCCGAACACTGAACTTCGGCCCGAACACCACTTCGGCCCGAACACCACTTCGACCCGAACATCCCACTTCGGCCCGAACACCACTTCGGCCCGAACATCCCTCTTCAGCCCGAACTCTTCAATATCCAAGATTGTGTGACAAAAGGTGCAATACTAAAACATTCATAACTTTCAGCTCGGGTGTCCGTTTCACGCCCACGAGTAACCAAAATAGTTGGTTCGTTCGTCACTGCCAAGAACAAGTTCGGCCTGAACTCTTCACTGTTCCCGGCCTGAACTTCATTTTCGGCCCGAACTTCAACCTCGGCCCGAACTTCAACCTCTGCCCGAACTCCGACCTCGGCCCGAACTTCGACCTCGGCCCGAACTTCAACCTCGGCCCGAACATCATCCTCGGCCCGAACACCGAACTTCGGCCCGAACACCACTTCGGCCCGAACATCCCACTTCGGCCCGAACATCCCTCTTCGGCCCGAACTCTTCAATATCCAAGATTGTGTGACAAAAGGTGTTATACTAAAACATTCATAACTTTCAGCTCGGGTGTCCATTTCACGCCCACGAGTAACCAAAATAGCTGGTTCGTTCGTCACTGCCAAGAACAAGTTCGGCCCGAACTCTTCACTGTTCCCGACCCGAACTTCATTTTTGGCCCGAACTTAAACCTCGGCCCGAACTTCAACCTAGGCCCGAACTCAGACCTCGGCCCGAACTTCAACCTCGGCCCGAACATCACCCTCGGCCCGAACAACGAACTTCGGCCCGAACACCACTTCGGCCCGAACATCCCACTTCGGCTCGAACATCCCACTTCGGCCCGAACATCCCTCTTCGGCCCGAACTCTTCAATATCCAAGATTGTGTGACAAAAGGTGTTATACTAAAACATTCATAACTTTAAGCTCGGGTGTCCATTTCACGCCCACGAGAAACCAAAATAGCTGGTTCGTTCGTCACTGCCAAGAACAAGTTCGGCCCGAACTCTTCACTGTTCCCGACCCGAACTTCATTTTTGGCCCGAACTTCAACCTCGGCCCGAACTTCAACCTAGGCCCGAACTCAGACCTCGGCCCGAACTTCAACCTCGGCCCGAACATCACCCTCGGCCCGAACACCGAACTTCGGCTCGAACACCACTTCGGCCCGAACACCACTTCGGCCCGAACATCCCACTTCGGCCTGAACACCACTTCGGCCCGAAAATCCCTCTTCGGCCCGAACTCTTGAATATCCAAGATTGTGTGACAAAAGGTGCTATACTAAAACATTCATAACTTTCAGCTCGGGTGTCCGTTTCACGACCACGAGTAACCAAAATAGTTGGTTCGTTCGTCACTGCCAAGAACAAGTTCGGCCCGAACACTTCACTGTTCCCGGCCCGAACTTCATTTTCGGCCCGAACTTCAACCTCGGCCCGAACTTCAACCTCGGCTCGAACTCCGACCTCGGCCCGAACTTCAACCTCGGCCCGAACATCATCCTCAGCCCGAACACCGAACTTCGGCCCGAACACCACTTCGGCCCGAACATCCCACTTCGGCCCGAGCACCACTTCGGCCGAACATCGCTCTTCGGCCCGAGCTCTTCAATATCCAAGATTGTGTGACAAAAGGTGCATACTAAAACATTCAAAACTTTCAGCTCGGGTGTCTGTTTCACGCCCACGAGTAACCAAAATAGCCGGTTCGTTCGTCACTGCCAAGAACAAGTTCGGCCCGAACTCTTCACTGTCCCCGACCCGAACTTCATTTTCGGCCCGAACTTCAACCTCGGCCCGAACTTCAACCTCGGCCCGAACTCCGACCTCGGCCCGAACTTCAACCTCGGCCCGAACATCATCCTCGGCCCGAACACCGAACTTCGGCCCAAACACCACTTCGGCCCGAACATCCCACTTCGGCCCGAACATCCCACTTCGGCCCGAACATCCCTCTTCGGCCCGAACTCTTCAATATCCAAGATTGTGTGACAAAAGGTGCTATACTAAAACATTCATAACTTTCAGCTCGGGTGTCCGTTTCACGACCACGAGTAACCAAAATAGCTGGTTCGTTCGTCACTGCCAAGAACAAGTTCGGCCCGAACACTTCACTGTTCCCGGCCTGAACTTCATTTTCGGCTCGAACTTCAACCTCGGCCCGAACATCAACCTCGGCTCGAACTCCGACCTCGGTCCGAACTTCAACCTCGGCCTGAACATCATCCTCAGCCCGAACACCGAACTTCGGCCCGAACATCCCACTTCGGTCCGAACATCACTTCGGCCGAACATCGCTCTTCGGCCCGAACTCTTCAATATCCAAGATTGTGTGACAAAAGGTGCATACTAAAACATTCAAAACTTTCAGCTCGGGTGTCTGTTTCACACCCACGAGTAACCAAAATAGCCGGTTCGTTCGTCACTGCCAAGAACAAGTTCGGCCTGAACTCTTCATTGTTCCCGACCCGAACTTCATTTTCGGCCCGAACTTCAACCTCGGCCCGAACTCCGACCTCGGCCCGAACTCCGACCTCGGCCCGAACTCCGACCTCGGCCCGAACATCATCCTCGGCCCGAACACCATCCTCGGCCCGAACACCACTTCGGCCCGAACACCACTTCGGCCCGAACACCACTTCGGCCCGAACATCCCACTTCGGCCCGAACATCCCACTTCGGCCCGAACATCCCTCTTCGGCCCGAACCCTTCAATATCCAAGATTGTGTGACAAAAGGTGCTATACTAAAACATTCATAACTTTCAGCTCAGGTGTCCGTTTCACGCCCACGAGTAACCAAAAGAGCTGGTTCGTTCGTCACTGCCAAGAACAAGTTCGGCCCGAACACTTCACTGTTCCCGGCCCGAACTTCATTTTCGGCCCGAACTTCAACCTCGGCCCGAACTTCAACCTCGGCCCGAACTTCAACCTCGGCCCGAACTCCTACCTCGGCCCGAACTTCAACCTCGGCCCGAACATCATCCTCGGCCCGAACACCGAATTTCGGCCCGAACACCACTTCGGCCCGAACATCCCACTTCGGCCCGAACACCACTTCGGCCCGAACATCCCTCTTCGGCCCGAACTCTTCAATATCCAAGATTGTGTGACAAAAGGTGCTATACAAAAACATTCATAACTTTCAGCTCGGGTGTCCGTTTCACGCCCACGAGTAACCAAAATAGCTGGTTCGTTCGTCACTGCCAAGAACAAGTTCGACCCGAACTCTTCAACCTCGGCCCGAACTTCAACCTCGGCCCGAACTCCGACCTCAGCCCGAACTTCAACCGCGGCCTAAACTCCGACCTCGGCCCGAACTTCAACATCGGCACGAAGATCATCCTCGGCCTGAACACCGAACTTCGGCCCGAACATCCCACTTCGGTCCGAACATCCCTCTTCGGCCCGAACTCTTCAATATCCAAGATTGTGTGACAAAAGGTGCTATACTAAAACATTCATAACTTTCAGCTCGGGTGTCCGTTTCACGCCCACGAGTAACCAAAATAGCTGGTTCGTTCGTCATTGCCAAGAACAAGTTCGGCCCGAACTCTTCACTGTTCCCGGCCCGAACTTCAACCTCGGCCCGAACTTCAACCTCGACCCGAACTCAGACCTCGGCCCGAACTTCAACCTCGGCCCGAACATCATCCTCGGCCCGAACACCAAACTTCGGCCCGAACACCAATTCGGCCCGAACACCACTTCGGCCCGAACATCCCATTTCGGCCCGAACACCACTTCGGCCCGAACATCCCTCTTCGGCCCGAACTCTTCAATATCCAAGATTGTGTGACAAAAGGTGCAATACTAAAACATTCATAACTTTCAGCTCGGGTGTCCGTTTCACGCCCACGAGTAACCAAAATAGTTGGTTCGTTCGTCACTGCCAAGAACAAGTTCGGCCTGAACACTTCACTGTTCCCGGCCCGAACTTCATTTTCGGCCCGAACTTCGACCTCGGCCCGAACTTCAACCTCGGCCCGAACTCCGAACTCGGCCCGAACTTCGACCTCGGTCCGAACTTCAACCTCGGCCCGAACATCATCCTCGGCCCGAACACCGAACTTCGGCCCGAACACCACTTCGGCCCGAACACCACTTCGGCTCGAACATCCCACTTCGGCCCGAACACCACTTCGGCCCAAACATCCCTCTTCGGCCCGAACTCTTCAATATCCAAGATTGTGTGACAAAAGGTGCTATACTAAAACATTCATAACTTTCAGCTCGGGAGTCCGTTTCACGCCCATGAGTAACGAAAATAGCTGGTTCGTTCGTCACTGCCAAGAACAAGTTCGGCCCGCACTCTTCACTGTTCCCGGCCCGAACTTCATTTTCGGCCCGAACTTCAACCTCGGCCCGAACTCCGACCTCGGCCCGAACTTCAACCTCGGCCCGAACATCATCCTCGGCCCGAACACCGAACTTCGGCCCAAACACCACTTCGGCCCGAACACCACTTCGGCCCGAACACCACTTCGGCCCGAACATCCCACTTCGGCCCGAACACCATTTCGGCCCGAACATCCCTCTTCGGCCCGAACTCTTCAATATCCAAGATTGTGTGACAAAAGGTGCTATACAAAAACATTCATAACTTTCAGCTCGGGTGTCCGTTTCACGCCCACGAGTAACCAAAATAGCTGGTTCGTTCGTCACTGCCAAGAACAAGTTCGGCCCGAACTCTTCAACCTCGGCCCGAACTTCAACCTCAGCCCGAACTTCGACCTCAGCCCGAACTTCAACCGCGGCCCGAACTCCGACCTCGGCCCGAAGATCATCCTCGGCCCGAATACCGAACTTCGGCCCGAACACCACATCGGCCCGAACACCACTTCGGCCCGAACATCCCACTTCGGCCCGAACATCACTTCGGCCCGAACATCCCTCTTCCGCCCGAACTCTTCAATATCCAAGATTGTGTGACAAAAGGTGCTATACTAAAACATTCATAACTTTCAGCTCGGGTGTCCGTTTCACGCCCACGAGTAACCAAAATAGCTGGTTCGTTCGTCACTGCCAAGAACAAGTTCGTCCCAAACTCTTCACTGTTCCCGACCCGAACTTCATTTTCAGCCCGAACTTCAACCTCGGCCCGAACTTCAACCTCGGCCCGAACTCAGACCTCGGCCCGAACTTCAATCTCGGCCCGAACATCATCCTCGGCCCGAACACCGAACTTCGGCCCGAACACCACTTCGGCCCGAACACCACTTCGACCCGAACATCCCACTTCGGCCCGAACACCACTTCGGCCCGAACATCCCTCTTCGGCCCGAACTCTTCAATATCCAAGATTGTGTGACAAAAGGTGCAATACTAAAACATTCATAACTTTCAGCTCGGGTGTCCGTTTCACGCCCACGAGTAACCAAAATAGTTGGTTCGTTCGTCACTGCCAAGAACAAGTTCGGCCTGAACTCTTCACTGTTCCCGGCCTGAACTTCATTTTCGGCCCGAACTTCAACCTCGGCCCGAACTTCAACCTCGGCCCGAACTCCGACCTCGGCCCGAACTTCGACCTCGGCCCGAACTTCAACCTCGGCCCGAACATCATCCTCGGCCCGAACACCGAACTTCGGCCCGAACACCACTTCGGCCCGAACATCCCACTTCGGCCCGAACATCCCTCTTCGGCCCGAACTCTTCAATATCCAAGATTGTGTTACAAAAGGTGTTATACTAAAACATTCATAACTTTCAGCTCGGGTGTCCATTTCACGCCCACGAGTAACCAAAATAGCTGGTTCGTTCGTCACTGCCAAGAACAAGTTCGGCCCGAACTCTTCACTGTTCCCGACCCGAACTTCATTTTTGGCCCGAACTTCAACCTCGGCCCGAACTTCAACCTAGGCCCGAACTCAGACCTCGGCCCGAACTTCAACCTCGGCCCGAACATCACCCTCGGCCCGAACAACGAACTTCGGCCCGAACACCACTTCGGCCCGAACACCACTTCGGCCCGAACATCCCACTTCGGCCCGAACATCCCACTTCGGCCCGAACATCCCTCTTCGGCCCGAACTCTTCAATATCCAAGATTGTGTGACAAAAGGTGTCATACTAAAACAATCATAACTTTAAGTTCGGGTGTCCATTTCACGCCCACGAGAAACCAAAATAGCTGGTTCGTTCGTCACTGCCAAGAACAAGTTCGGCCCGAACTCTTCACTGTTCCCGACCCGAACTTCATTTTTGGCCCGAACTTCAACCTCGGCCCGAACTTCAACCTAGGCCCGAACTCAGACCTCGGCCCGAACTTCAACCTCGGCCCGAACATCACCCTCGGCCCGAACACCGAACTTCGGCCCGAACACCACTTCGGCCCGAACACCACTTCGGCCCGAACATCCCACTTCGGCCTGAACACCACTTCGGCCCGAAAATCCCTCTTCGGCCCGAACTCTTCAATATCCAAGATTGTGTGACAAAAGGTGCTATACTAAAACATTCATAACTTTCAGCTCGGGTGTCCGTTTCACGACCACGAGTAACCAAAATAGCTGGTTCGTTCGTCACTGCCAAGAACAAGTTCGGCCCGAACACTTCACTGTTCCCGGCCCGAACTTCATTTTCGGCCCGAACTTCAACCTCGGCCCGAACTTCAACCTCGGCCCGAACTCCAACCTCGGCTCGAACTCCGACCTCGGCCCGAACTTCAACCTCGGCCCGAACATCATCCTCATCCCGAACACCGAACTTCGGCCCGAACACCACTTCGGCCCGAACATCCCACTTCGGCCCGAGCACCACTTCGGCCGAACATCGCTCTTCGGCCCGAACTCTTCAATATCCAAGATTGTGTGACAAAAGGTGCATACTAAAACAATCAAAACTTTCAGCTCGGGTGTCTGTTTCACGCCCACGAGTAACCAAAATAGCCGGTTCGTTCGTCACTGCCAAGAACAAGTTCGGCCCGAACTCTTCACTGTTCCCGACCCGAACTTCATTTTCGGCCCGAACTTCAACCTCGGCCCGAACTTCAACCTCGGCCCGAACTCCGACCTCGGCCCGAACTTCAACCTCGGCCCGAACATCATCCTCGGCCCGAACACCGAACTTCGGCCCAAACACCACTTCGGCCCGAACATCCCACTTCGGCCCGAACATCCCACTTCGGCCCGAACATCCCTCTTCGGCCCGAACTCTTCAATATCCAAGATTGTGTGACAAAAGGTGCTATACTAAAACATTCATAACTTTCAGCTCGGGTGTCCGTTTCACGACCACGAGTAACCAAAATAGCTGGTTCGTTCGTCACTGCCAAGAACAAGTTCGGCCCGAACACTTCACTGTTCCCGGCCTGAACTTCATTTTCGGCTCGAACTTCAACCTCGGCCCGAACTTCAACCTCGGCTCGAACTCCGACCTCGGCCCGAACTTCAACCTCGGCCTGAACATCATCCTCAGCCCGAACACCGAACTTCGGCCCGAACATCCCACTTCGGCCCGAACACCACTTCGGCCGAACATCGCTCTTCGGCCCGAACTCTTCAATATCCAAGATTGTGTGACAAAAGGTGCATACTAAAACATTCAAAACTTTCAGCTCGGGTGTCTGTTTCACGCCCACGAGTAACCAAAATAGCCGGTTCGTTCGTCACTGCCAAAACAAGTTTGGCCTGAACTCTTCATTGTTCCCGACCCGAACTTCATTTTCGGCCCGAACTTCAACCTCGGCCCGAACTTCAACCTCGGCCCGAACTCCGACCTCGGCCCGAACTTCAACCTCGGCCCGAACATCATCCTCGGCCCGAACACCGAACTTCGGCCCGAACACCACTTCGGCCCGAACATCCCACTTTGGCCCGAACATCCCACTTCGGCCCGAACATCCCTCTTCGGCCCGAACCCTTCAATATCCAAGATTGTGTGACAAAAGGTGATATACTAAAACATTCATAACTTTCAGCTCAGGTGTCCGTTTCACGCCCACGAGTAACCAAAAGAGCTGGTTCGTTCGTCACTGCCAAGAACAAGTTCGGCCCGAACACTTCACTGTTCCCGGCCCGAACTTCATTTTCGGCCCGAACTTCAACCTCGGCCCGAACTTCAACCTCGGCCCAAACATAATCCTCGGCCCGAACACCGAACTTCGGCCGGAACACCACTTCGGCCCGAACATCCCACTTCAGCCCGAACACCACTTCGGCCCGAACATCCCTCTTCGGCCCGAACTCTTCAATATCCAAGATTGTGAGACAAAAGGTGCTATACTAAAACATTCATAACTTTCAGCTCGGGTGTCCGTTTCACGCCCACGAGTAACCAAAATAGCTGGTTTGTTCGTCACTGCCAAGAACAAGTTCGGCCCGAACTCTTCACTGTTCCCGGCCCGAACTTCATTTTCGGCCCGAACTTCAACCTCGGCCCGAACTTCAACCTCGGCCCGAACTCCGACCTCGGCCCGAACTTCAACCTCGGCCCGAACATCATCCTCGGCCCGAACACCGAACTTCGGCCCGAACACCACTTCGGCCCGAACATCCCACTTCGGCCCGAACACCACTTCGGCCCGAACATCCCTCTTCGGCCCGAACTCTTCAATAACCAAGATTGTGTGACAAAAGGTGTTATACTAAAACATTCATAACTTTCAGCTCGGGTGTCCGTTTCACGCCCACGAGTAACCAAAATAGCTGGTTCGTTCGTCACTGCCAAGAACAAGTTCAGCCCGAACTCTTCACTTTTCCCGGCCCGAACTTCATTTTCGGCCCGAACTTCAACCTCGGCCCGAACTTCAACCTCTGCCCGAACTCCGACCTCGGCCTGAACTTCAACCTCGGCACGAACATCATCCTCGGCCCGAACAACGAACTTCAGCCCGAACACCACTTCGGCCCGAACATCCCACTTCGGCCCGAACACCACTTCGGCCCGAACATCCCTCTTCAGCCCGAACTCTTCGATATCCAAGATTGTGTGACAAAAGGTGCTATACTAAAACATACATAACTTTCAGCTCGGGTGTCCGTTTCACGCCCACGAGTAACCAATATAGTTGGTTCGTTCGTCACTGCCAAGAACAAGTTCGGCCCGAACTCTTCAATATCCAAGATTATGTGACAAAAGGTGATATACTAAAACATTCATAACTTTCAGCTCGGGTGTCCGTTTCACGCCCACGAGTAACCAAAATAGATGGTTCGTTCGTCACTGACAAGAACAAGTTCGGCCCGAACTCTTCACTGTTCCCGGCCCGAACTTCATTTTCGGCCCGAACACCACTTCGGCCCGAACATCCCTCTTCGGCCCGAACTCCGACCTCGGCCCGAACTTCAACCTCGGCCCGAAAATCATCCTCGGCCCGAACACCGAACTTCAGCCCGAACACCACTTCGGCCCGAACTCCACTTCAGCCCGAACATCCCACTTCGGCCCGAACATCACTTCGGCCCGAACATCCCTCTTCGGCCCGAACACTTCAATATCCAAGATTGTGTGAGAAAAGGTGCTATACTAAAACATACATAACTTTCAGCTCGGGTGTCCGTTTCACGCCCACGAGTAACCAATATAGCTGGTTCGTTCGTCACTGCGAAGAACAAGTTCGGCCCGAACTCTTCAATATCCAAGATTGTGTGACAAAAGGTGCTATACTAAAACATTCATAACTTTCAGCTCGGGTGTCCGTTTCACGCCCACGAGTAACCAAAATAGCTGGTTCGTTCGTCACTGCCAAGAACAAGTTCGGCCCGAAATCTTCACTGTTCCCGGCCCGAACTTCATTTTCGGCCCGAACTTCAACCTCGGCCCGAACTTCAACCTCGGCCCGAACTCCGACCTCGGCCCGAACTTCAACCTCGGCCCGAACATCATCCTCGGCCCGAACACCGAACTTCGGCCCGAACACCACTTCGGCCCGAACACCACTTCGGCCCGAACACCACTTCGGCCCGAACATCCCACTTCGGCCCGAACACCACTTCGGCCCGAACATCCCTCTTCGGCCTGAACTCTTCAATATCCAAGATTGTGTGACAAAAGGTGCTATACTAAAACATTCATATCTTTCAACTGGGGTGTCCGTTTCACGCCCACGAGTAACCAAAATAGTTAGTTCGTTCGTCACTGCCAAGAACAAGTTCGGCCCGAACTCTTCACTGTTCCCGGCCCGAACTTCATTTTCGGCCCAAACTTCAACCTCGACCCGAACTTCAACCTCGGCCCGAACTCTGACCTCGGCCCGAACTTCGACCTCGGCCCGAACATCATCCTCGGCCCGAACACCGAACTTCGGCCCGAACACCACTTCGGCCCGAAGACCACTTCGGCCCGAACATCCCACTTCGGCCCGAACACCACTTCGGCCCGAACATCCCTCTTCGGCCCGAAATCTTCAATATCCAAGATTGTGTGACAAAAGGTGCTATACTAAAACATTCATAACTTTCTGCTGGGGTGTCCGTTTCACGCCCACGAGTAACCAAAATAGATGGTTCGTTCGTCACTGCCAAGGACAAGTTCGGCCCGAACTCTTCACTGTTCCCGGCCCGAACTTCATTTTCGGCCGAACTTCAACCTCGGCCCGAACTTCAACCTCGGCCCGAACTCCGACCTCGGGCCGAACTTCAACCTCGGCCCAAACATAATCCTCGGCCCGAACACCGAACTTCGGCCGGAACACCACTTCGGCCCGAACACCACTTCGGCCCGAACATCCCACTTCGGCCCGAACACCACTTCGGCCCGAACATCCCTCTTCGGCCCGAACTCTTCAATATCCAAGATTGTGTGACAAAAGGTGCTATACTAAAACATTCATAACTTTCAGCTCGGGTGTCCGTTTCACGCCCACGAGTAACCAAAATAGCTGGTTCGTTCGTCACTGCCAAGAACAAGTTCGGCCCGAACTCTTCACTGTTCCCGGCTCGAACTTCAACCTCGGCCCGAACTTCAACCTCTGCCCGAACTCCGACCTCGGCCTGAACTTCAACCTCGGCCCGAACATCATCCTCGGCCCGAACACCGAACTTCAGCCCGAACACCACTTCGGCCCGAACTCCACTTCGGCCCGAACATCCCACTTCGGCCCGAACACCACTTCGGCCCGAACATCCCTATTCAGCCCGAACTCTTCAATATCCAAGATTGTGTGACAAAAGGTGCTATACTGAAACATTCATAACTTTCAGCTCGGGTGTCCGTTTCACGCCCACGAGTAACCAAAATAGCTGGTTCATTCGTCACACCCAAGAACAAGTTCGGCCCGAACTCTTCACTGTTCCCGGCCCGAACTTCAGTTTCGGCCCGAACTTCAACCTCGGCACGAACTTCAACCTCGGCCCGAACTCCGACCTCGGCCCGAACTTCAACCTCGGCCCGAACATCATCCTCGGCCCGAACACCGAATTTCAGCCCCCGAACACCACTTCGGCCCGAACATCCCACTTCGGCCCGAACACCACTTCAGCCCGAACATCCCTCTTCGGCCCGAACTCTTCAATATCCAAGATTGTATGACAAAAGGTGTTATACTAAAACATTCATAACTTTTAGCTCGGGTGTCCGTTTCACGCCCACGAGTAACCAAAATAGCTGGTTCGTTCGTCACTGCCAAGAACAAGTTCGGCCCGAACTCTTCATTGTTCCCGGCCCGAACTTCATTTTCGGCCCGAACTTCAACCACGGCCCGAACTCCGACCTTGGCCCGAACTTCAACCTCTACACCGAACTTCAGCCCGAACACCACTTCGGCCCGAACTCCACTTCGGCCCGAACATCCCACTTCGGCCCGAACACCACTTCGGCCCGAACATCCCTCTTCGGCCCGAACTCTTCAATATCCAAGATTGTGTGACAAAAGGTGCTATACTAAAACATACATGACTTTCAGCTCGGGTGTCCATTTCACGCCCACGAGTAACCAAAATAGCTGGTTCGTTCGTCACTACCAAGAATAAGTTCGGCCCGAACTCTTCAATATCCAAGATTGTGTGACAAAACGTGCTATACTAAAACATTAATAACTTTCAGCTCGGGTGTCTGTTTCACGCCCACGAGTAACCAAAATAGCTAGTTCGTTCGTCACTGCCAAGAACAAGTTCGGCCCGAACTCTTCACTGTTCCCGGCCCGAACTTCATTTTCGGCCCGAACTTCAACCTCGGCCCGAACTTCAACCTCGGCCCGAACTTCAACCTCGGCCCGAACTCCGACCTCGGCCCGAACTTCAACCTCGGCCCGAACACCACTTCGGCCCGAACATCCCACTTTGGCCCGAACACCACTTCGGCCCGAACATCCCACTTCGGCCCGAACACCACTTCGGCCGGAACATCCCTCTTCGGCCCGAACTCTTCAATATCCAAGATTGTGTGACAAAAGGTGCTATACTAATACATTCATAACTTTCAGCTCGGGTGTCCGTTTCACGCCCACGAGTAACCAAAATAGCTGGTTTGTTCGTCACTGCCAAGAACAAGTTCGGCCCGAACTCTTCACTGTTCCCGGCCCGAACTTCATTTTCGGCCCGAACTTCAACCTCGGCCCGAACTTCAACCTCGGCCCGAACTCCGACCTCGGCCCGAACTTCAACCTCGGCCCGAACATCATCCTCGGCCCGAACACCGAACTTAGGCCTGAACACCACTTCGGCCCGAACACCACTTCGGCCCGAACACCACTTCGGCCCGAACATCACACTTCGGCCCGAACACCATTTCGGCCCGAACACCATTTCGGCCCGAACATCCCTCTTCGGCCCGAACTCTTCAATATCCAAGATTGTGTGACAAAAGGTGCTATACTAAAACATTCATAACTTTCAGCTCGGGTGTCCATTTCACGCCCACGAGTAACCAAAATAGATGGTTCGTTCGTCACTGCCAAGAACAAGTTCGGCCCGAACTCTTCATTGTTCCCGGCCCGAACTTCATTTTCGGCCCGAACTTCAACCTCGGCCCGAACTCCGACCTCGGCCCGAACTCCGACCTCGGCCCGAACTTCAACCTCGGCCCGAACATCATCCTCGGCCCGAACACCGAACTTCGGCCCGAACACCACTTCGGAATGAACACCACTTCGGCCCGAACACCACTTCGGCCTGAACACCACTTCGGCCCGAACATCCCACTTCGGCCTGAACACCACTTCGGCCCGAACACCACTTCGGCCGAACATCCCACTTCAGCCCGAACACCACTTTGGCCCGAACATCCCTCTTCGGCCCGAACTCTTCAATATCCAAGATTGTGTGACAAAAGGTGCTATACTAAAACATTCATAACTTTCAGCTCGGGTGTCCATTTCACGCCCAGGAGTAACCAAAATAGCTGGTTCGTTCGTCACTGCCAAGAACAAGTTCAGCCCGAACTCTTCACTGTTCCCGGCCCGAACTTCAACCTCGGCCTGAACTTCAACCTCGGCCTGAACTTCAACCTCGTCCCGAACTTCGACCTCGGCCGGAACTTCAACCTCGGCCCGAACACCGAACTTCGGCCCGAACACCACTTCGGCCCGAACATCCCACTTCGGCCCGAACACCACTTCGGCCCGAACATCCCTCTTCGGCCCGAACTCTTCAATATCCAAGATTGTGTGACAAAAGGTGATATACTAAAACATTCATAACTTTCAGCTGGGGTGTCCGTTTCACGCCCATGAGTAACCAAAATAGCTGGTTCGTTCGTCACTGCCAAGAACAAGTTCGGCCCGAACTCTTCACTGTTCCCGGCCCGAACTTCATTTTCGGCCCGAACTTCAACCTCGGCCCGAACTCCGACCTCGGCCCGAACTCCGACCTCGGCCCGAACTTCAACCTCGGCCCGAACATCATCCTCGGCCCGAACACCGAACTTCGGCCCGAACACCACTTCGGCCTGAACACCACTTCGGCCCGAACATCCCACTTCGGCCCGAACACCACTTCGGCCCGAACATCCATCTTCGACTCGAACTCTTCAATATCCAAGATTGTGTGACAAAAGGTGCTATACTAAAACATTCATAACTTTCAGCTCAGGTGTCCGTTTCACGCGCACGAGTAACCAAAATAACTGGTTCGTTCGTCACTGCCAATAACAAGTTCGGCCCGAACTCTTCACTGTTCTCGGCCCGAACTTCATTTTCGGCCCGAACTTCAACCTCGGCCCGAACTTCAACCTCGGCCTGAACTCCGACCTCGGCCCGAACATCAACCTCGGCCCGAACATCATCCTCGGCCCGAACACCGAACTTCGGCCCGAACACCACTTCGGCCCGAACACCACTCCGGCCCGAACATCCCACTTCGGCCCGAACACCACTTCGGCCCGAACATCCCTCTTCGGCCCGAACTCTTCAATATCCAAGATTGTGTGACAAAAGGTGTTATACTAACACATTCATAACTTTCAGCTCGGGTGTCCGTTTCACGCCCACGAGTAACCAAAATAGCTGGTTCGTTCGTCACTGCCAAGAACAAGTTCGGCCCGAACTCTTCACTGTTCCCGGCCCGAACTTCATTTTCGTCCCGAACTTCAACCTCGGCCAGAACTTCAACCTCGGCCCGAACTCAGACCTCGGCCCGAACTTCAACCTCGGCCCGAACATCATCCTCGGCCCGAACACCGAACATCGGCCCGAACACCACTTCGGCCCGAACATCCCACTTTGGCCCGAACACCACTTCGGCCCGAACATCCCTCTTCGGCCCGAACACCACTTCGGCGAACACCACTTCGGCCTGAACATCCCACTTCGGCCCGAACACCACTTTGGCCCGAACATCCCTCTTCGGCCCGAACTCTTCAATATCCAAGATTGTGTGACAAAAGGTGCTATACTAAAACATTCATAACTTTCAGCTCGGGTGTCCGTTTCACGCCCAGGAGTAACCAAAATAGCTGGTTCGTTCGTCACTGCCAAGAACAAGTTCAGCCCGAACTCTTCACTGTTCCTGGCCCGAACTACATTTTCGGCCCGAACTTCAACCTCGGCCCGAACTTCAACCTCGGCCCGAACTTCAACCTCGTCCCGAACTTCGACCTCGGCCCGAACTTCAACCTCGGCCCGAACACCGAACTTTGGCCCGAACACCACTTCGGCCCGAACATCCCACTTCGGCCCGAACACCACTTCGGCCCGAACATCCCTCTTCGGCCCGAACTCTTCAATATCCAAGATTGTGTGACAAAAGGTGCTATACTAAAACATTCATAACTTTCAGCTGGGGTGTCCGTTTCACGCCCATGAGTAACCAAAATAGCTGGTTCGTTCGTCACTGTAAAGAACAAGTTCGGCCCGAACTCTTCACTGTTCCCGGCCCGAACTTCATTTTCGGCCCGAACTTCAACCTCGGACCGAACTCCGACCTCGGCCCGAACTCCGACCTCGGCCCGAACTTCAACCTCGGCCCGAACATCATCCTCGGCCCGAACACCGAACTTCAGCCCGAACACCACTTCGGCCCGAACTCCACTTCAGCCCGAACATCCCACTTCGGCCCGAACACCACTTCGGCCTGAACATCCCTCTTCGGCCCGAACACTTCAATATCCAAGATTGTGTGAGAAAAGGTGCTATACTAAAACATACATAACTTTCAGCTCGGGTGTCCGTTTCACGCCCACGAGTAACCAATATAGCTGGTTCGTTCGTCACTGCGAAGAACAAGTTCGGCCCGAACTCTTCAATATCCAAGATTGTGTGACAAAAGGTGCTATACTAAAACATTCATAACTTTCAGCTCGGATGTCCGTTTCACGCCCACGAGTAACCAAAATAGCTGGTTCGTTCGTCACTGCCAAGAACAAGTTCGGCCCGAAATCTTCACTGTTCCCGGCCCGAACTTCATTTTCGGCCCGAACTTCAACCTCGGCCCGAACTTCAACCTCGGCCCGAACTCCGACCTCGGCCCGAACTTCAATCTCGGCCCGAACATCATCCTCGGCCCGAACACCGAACTTCGGCCCGAACACCACTTCGGCCCGAACATCCCACTTCGGCCCGAACATCCCACTTCGGCCCGAACATCCCTCTTCGGCCCGAACTCTTCAATATCCAAGATTGTGTGACAAAAGGTGCTATACTAAAACATTCATAACTTTCAGCTCAGGTGTCCGTTTCATGCCCACGAGTAACCAAAAGAGCTGGTTCGTTCGTCACTGCCAAGAACAAGTTCGGCCCGAACACTTCACTGTTCCCGGCCCGAACTTCATTTTTGGCCCGAACTTCAACCTCGGCCCGAACTCCGACCTCGGCCCGAACTTCAACCTCGGCCCAAACATAATCCTCGGCCCGAACACCGAACTTTGGCCGGAACACCACTTCGGCCTGAACATCCCACTTCAGCTCGAACACCACTTCGGCCCGAACATCCCTCTTCGGCCCGAACTCTTCAATATCCAAGATTGTGTGACAAAAGGTGTTATACTAAAACATTCATAACTTTCAGCTCGGGTGTCCGTTTCACGCCCACGAGTAACCAAAATAGCTGGTTCGTTCGTCACTGCCAAGAACAAGTTCAGCCCGAACTCTTCACTTTTCCCGGCCCGAACTTCATTTTCGGCTCGAACTTCAACCTCGGCCCGAACTTCAACCTCTGCCCGAACTCCGACCTCGGCCTGAACTTCAACCTCGGCCCGAACATCATCCTCGGCCCGAACACCGAACTTCAGCCCGAACACCACTTCGGCCCGAACTCCACTTCGGCCCGAACATCCCACTTCGGCCCGAACACCACTTCGGCCCGAACATCCCTCTTCAGCCCGAACTCTTCAATATCCAAGATTGTGTTACAAAAGGTGCTATACTAAAACATACATAACTTTCAGCTCGGGTGTCCGTTTCACGCCCACGAGTAACCAATATAGCTGGTTCGTTCGTCACTGTCAAGAACAAGTTCGGCCCGAACTCTTCAATATCCAAGATTATGTGACAAAAGGTGATATACTAAAACATTCATAACTTTCAGCTCGGGTGTCCGTTTCACGCCCACGAGTAACCAAAATAGATGGTTCGTTCGTCACTGACAAGAACAAGTTCGGCCCGAACTCTTCACTGTTCCCGGCCCGAACTTCATTTTCGGCCCGAACACCACTTCGGCCCGAACATCCCTCTTCGGCCCGAACTCCGACCTCGGCCTGAACTTCAACCTCGGCCCGAACATCATCCTCGGCCCGAACACCGAACTTCAGCCCGAACACCACTTCGGCCCGAACTCCACTTCAGCCCGAACATCCCACTTCGGCCCGAACACCACTTCGGCCCGAACATCCCCCTTCGGCCCGAACACTTCAATATCCAAGATTGTGTGAGAAAAGGTGCTATACTAAAACATACATAACTTTCAGCTCGGGTGTCCGTTTCACGCCCTCGAGTAACCAATATAGCTGGTTCGTTCGTCACTGCGATGCACAAGTTCGGCCCGAACTCTTCAATATCCAAGATTGTGTGACAAAAGGTGCTATACTAAAACATTCATAACTTTCAGCTCGGGTGTCCGTTTCACGCCCACGAGTAACCAAAATAGCTGGTTCGTTCGTCACTGCCAAGAACAAGTTCGGCCCGAAATCTTCACTGTTCCCGGCCCGAACTTCATTTTCGGCCCGAAGTTCAACCTCGGCCCGAACTTCAACCTCGGCCCGAACTCCGACCTCGGCCCGAACTTCAACCTCGGCCCGAACATCATCCTCGGCCCGAACACCGAACTTCAGCCCGAACACCACTTCGGCCCGAACTCCACTTCAGCCCGAACATCCCACTTCGGCCCGAACACCACTTCGGCCCGAACATCCCTCTTCGGCCCGAACACTTCAATATCCAAGATTGTGTGAGAAAAGGTGCTATACTAAAACATACATAACTTTCAGCTCGGGTGTCCGTTTCACGCCCACGAGTAACCAATATAGCTGGTTCGTTCGTCACTGCGAAGAACAAGTTCGGCCCGAACTCTTCAATATCCAAGATTGTGTGACAAAAGGTGCTATACTAAAACATTCATAACTTTCAGCTCGGATGTCCGTTTCACGCCCACGAGTAACCAAAATAGCTGGTTCGTTCGTCACTGCCAAGAACAAGTTCGGCCCGAAATCTTCACTGTTCCCGGCCCGAACTTCATTTTCGGCCCGAACTTCAACCTCGGCCCGAACTTCAACCTCGGCCCGAACTCCGACCTCGGCCCGAACTTCAATCTCGGCCCGAACATCATCCTCGGCCCGAACACCGAACTTCGGCCCGAACACCACTTCGGCCCGAACATCCCACTTCGGCCCGAACATCCCACTTCGGCCCGAACATCCCTCTTCGGCCCGAACTCTTCAATATCCAAGATTGTGTGACAAAAGGTGCTATACTAAAACATTCATAACTTTCAGCTCAGGTGTCCGTTTCACGCCCACGAGTAACCAAAAGAGCTGGTTCGTTCGTCACTGCCAAGAACAAGTTCGGCCCGAACACTTCACTGTTCCCGGCCCGAACTTCATTTTCGGCCCGAACTTCAACCTCGGCCCGAACTCCGACCTCGGCCCGAACTTCAACCTCGGCCCAAACATAATCCTCGGCCCGAACACCGAACTTTGGCCGGAACACCACTTCGGCCCGAACATCCCACTTCAGCCCGAACACCACTTCGGCCCGAACATCCCTCTTCGGCCCGAACTCTTCAATATCCAAGATTGTGTGACAAAAGGTGTTATACTAAAACATTCATAACTTTCAGCTCGGGTGTCCGTTTCACGCCCACGAGTAACCAAAATAGCTGGTTCGTTCGTCACTGCCAAGAACAAGTTCAGCCCGAACTCTTCACTTTTCCCGGCCCGAACTTCATTTTCGGCTCGAACTTCAACCTCGGCCCGAACTTCAACCTCTGCCCGAACTCCGACCTCGGCCTGAACTTCAACCTCGGCCCGAACATCATCCTCGGCCCGAACACCGAACTTCAGCCCGAACACCACTTCGGCCCGAACTCCACTTCGGCCCGAACATCCCACTTCGGCCCGAACACCACTTCGGCCCGAACATCCCTCTTCAGCCCGAACTCTTCAATATCCAAGATTGTGATACAAAAGGTGCTATACTAAAACATACATAACTTTCAGCTCGGGTGTCCGTTTCACGCCCACGAGTAACCAATATAGCTGGTTCGTTCGTCACTGTCAAGAACAAGTTCGGCCCGAACTCTTCAATATCCAAGATTATGTGACAAAAGGTGATATACTAAAACATTCATAACTTTCAGCTCGGGTGTCCGTTTCACGCCCACGAGTAACCAAAATAGATGGTTCGTTCGTCACTGACAAGAACAAGTTCGGCCCGAACTCTTCACTGTTCCCGGCCCGAACTTCATTTTCGGCCCGAACACCACTTCGGCCCGAACATCCCTCTTCGGCCCGAACTCCGACCTCGGCCCGAACTTCAACCTCGGCCCGAACATCATCCTCGGCCCGAACACCGAACTTCAGCCCGAACACCACTTCGGCCCGAACTCCACTTCAGCCCGAACATCCCACTTCGGCCCGAACACCACTTCGGCCCGAACATCCCCCTTCGGCCCGAACACTTCAATATCCAGGATTGTGTGAGAAAAGGTGCTATACTAAAACATACATAACTTTCAGCTCGGGTGTCCGTTTCACGCCCTCGAGTAACCAATATAGCTGGTTCGTTCGTCACTGCGATGCACAAGTTCGGCCCGAACTCTTCAATATCCAAGATTGTGTGACAAAAGGTGCTATACTAAAACATTCATAACTTTCAGCTCGGGTGTCCGTTTCACGCCCACGAGTAACCAAAATAGCTGGTTCGTTCGTCACTGCCAAGAACAAGTTCGGCCCGAAATCTTCACTGTTCCCGGCCCGAACTTCATTTTCGGCCCGAAGGTCAACCTCGGCCCGAACTTCAACCTCGGCCCGAACTCCGACCTCGGCCCGAACTTCAACCTCGGCCCGAACATCATCCTCGGCCCGAACACCGAACTTCGGCCCGAACACCACTTCGGCCCGAACACCACTTCGGCCCGAACATCCCACTTCTGCCCGAACACCACTTCGGCCCGAACATCCCACTTCGGCCCGAACACCACTTCGGCCCGAACATCCCTCTTCGGCCTGAACTCTTCAATATCTAAGATTGTGTGACAAAAGGTGCTATACTAAAACATTCATAACTTTCAGCTGGGGTGGCCGTTTCACGCCCACGAGTAACCAAAATAGCTGGTTCGTTCGTCACTGCCAAGAACAAGTTCGGCCCGAACTCTTCACTGTTCCCGGCCCGAACTTCATTTTCGGCCCGAACTTCAACCTCGACCCGAACTTCAACCTCGGCCCGAACTCCGACCTCAGCCCGAACATCGACCTCGGCCCGAACATCATCCTCGGCCCGAACACCGAACTTCGGCCCGAACACCACTTCGGCCCGAAGACCACTTCGGCCCGAACATCCCACTTCGGCCCGAACACCACTTCGGCCCGAACATCCCTCTTCGGCCCGAACTCTTCAATATCCAAGATTGTGTGACAAAAGGTGCTATACTAAAACATTCATAACTTTCAGCTGGGGTGGCCGTTTCACGCCCACGAGTAACCAAAATAGCTGGTTCGTTCGTCACTGCCAAGAACAAGTTCGGCCCGAACTCTTCACTGTTCCCGGCCCGAACTTCATTTTCGGCCCGAACTTCAACCTCGACCCGAACTTCAACCTCGGCCCGAACTCCGACCTCAGCCCGAACATCGACCTCGGCCCGAACATCATCCTCGGCCCGAACACCGAACTTCGGCCCGAACACCACTTCGGCCCGAAGACCACTTCGGCCCGAACATCCCACTTCGGCCCGAACACCACTTCGGCCCGAACATCCCTCTTCGGCCCGAACTCTTCAATATCCAAGATTGTGTGACAAAAGGTGCTGTACTAAAACATTAATAACTTTCAGCTGGGGTGTCCGTTTCACGCCCACGAGTAACCAAAATAGATGGTTCGTTCGTCACTGCCAAGAACAAGTTCGGCCCGAACTCTTCACTGTTCCAGGCCCGAATTTCATTTTCGGCCCGAACTTTAACCTCGGTCCGAACTTCAACCTCGGCCCGAACTCCGACCTCGGCCCGAACTTCAACCTCGGCCCGAACATCATCCTCGGCCCGAACACCGAACTTCGGCCCGAACACCACTTCGGCCCGAACACCACTTCGGCCCGAACATCCCACTTCGGCCCGAACACCACTTCGGCCCGAACATCCCTCTTCGGCCCGAACTCTTCAATATCCAAGATTGTGTGACAAAAGGTGCTACACTGAAACATTCATAACTTTCAGCTCAGGTGTCCGTTTCACGCGCACGAGTAACCAAAATAACTGGTTCGTTCGTCACTGCCAATAACAAGTTCGGCCCGAACTCTTCACTGTTCCCGGCCCGAACTTCATTTTCGGCCCGAACTTCAACCTCGGCACGAACTTCAACCTCGGCCCGAACTCCGACCTCGGCCCGAACTTCAACCTCGGCCCGAACATCATCCTCGGCCCGAACACCGAATTTCAGCCCGAACACCACTTCGGCCCGAACATCCCACTTCGGCCCGAACACCACTTCAGCCCGAACATCCCTCTTCGGCCCGAACTCTTCAATATCCAAGATTGTGTGACAAAAGGTGTTATACTAAAACATTCATAACTTTTAGCTCGGGTGTCCGTTTCACGCCCACGAGTAACCAAAATAGCTGGTTCGTTCGTCACTGCCAAGAACAAGTTCGGCCCGAACTCTTCATTGTTCCCGGCCCGAACTTCATTTTCGGCCCGAACTTCAACCACGGCCCGAACTCCGACCTTGGCCCGAACTTCAACCTCGGCCCGAACATCATCCTCGGCCCGAACACCGAACTTCAGCCCGAACACCACTTCGGCCCGAACTCCACTTCGGCCCGAACATCCCTCTTCGGCCCGAACTCTTCAATATCCAAGATTGTGTGACAAAAGGTGCTATACTAAAACATACATGACTTTCAGCTCGGGTGTCCATTTCACGCCCACGAGTAACCAAAATAGCTGGTTCGTTCGTCACTGCCAAGAATAAGTTCGGCCCGAACTCTTCAATATCCAAGATTGTGTGACAAAAGGTGCTATACTAAAACATTAATAACTTTCAGCTCGGGTGTCCGTTTCACGCCCACGAGTAACCAAAATAGTTGGTTCGTTCGTCACTGCCAAGAACAAGTTCGGCCCGAACTCTTCACTGTTCCCGCCCCGAACTTCATTTTCGGCCCGAACTTCAACCTCGGCCCGAACTTCAACCTCGGCCCGAACTCCGACCTCGACCCGAACTTCAACCTCGGCCCGAACATCGTCCTCGGCCCGAACACCGAACTTCAGCCCGAACACCACTTCGGCCCGAACATCCCACTTCGGCCCGAAAACCACTTCGGCCTGAACATCCCTCTTCGGCCCGAACTCTTCAATATCCAAGATTGTGTGACAAAAGGTGCTATACTAATACATTCATAACTTTCAGCTCGTGTGTCCGTTTCACGCCCACGAGTAACCAAAATAGCTGGTTCGTTCGTCACTGCCAAGAACAAGTTCGGCCCGAACTCTTCACTGTTCCCGGCCCGAACTTCATTTTCGGCCCGAACTTCAACCTCGGCCCGAACATCAACCTCGGCCCGAACTCCGACCTCGGCCCGAACTTCAACCTCGGCCCGAACATCATCCTCGGCCCGAACACCGAACTTAGGCCTGAACACCACTTCGGCCCGAACACCACTGCGGCCCGAACATCCCTCTTCGGCCCGAACATCCCTCTTCGGCCCGAACTCTTCAATATCCAAGATTGTGTGACAAAAGGTGCTATACTTAAACATTCATAACTTTCAGCTCGGGTGTCCATTTCACGCCCACGAGTAACCAAAATAGATGGTTCGTTCGTCACTGCCAAGAACAAGTTCGGCCCGAACTCTTCACTGTTCCCGGCCCGAACTTCATTTTCGGCCCGAACTTCATTTTCGGCCCGAACTTCAACCTCGGCCCGAACTTCAACCTCGGCCGAAACTCCGACCTCGGCCCGAACTCCGACCTCGGCCCGAACACCGAACTTCAGCATGAACACCACTTCGGCCCGAACACCACTTCGGCCTGAACATCCCACTTCGGCCCGAACACCACTTTGGCCCGAACATCCCTCTTCGGCCCGAACTCTTCAATATCCAAGATTGTGTGACAAAAGGTGCTATACTAAAACATTCATAACTTTCAGCTCGAGTGTCCGTTTCACGCCCAGGAGTAACCAAAATAGCTGGTTCGTTCGTCACTGCCAAGAACAAGTTCAGCCCGAACTCTTCACTGTTCCCGGCCCGAACTTCATTTTCGGCCCGAACTTCAACCTCGGCCCGAACTTCAACCTCGGCCCGAACTTCAACCTCGTCCCGAACTTCGACCTCGGCCCGAACTTCAACCTCGGCCCGAACACCGAACTTCGGCCCGAACACCACTTCGGCCCGAACATCCCACTTCGGCCCGAACACGAATTCGGCCCGAACATCCCTCTTCGGCCCGAACTCTTCAATATCCAAGATTGTGTGACAAAAGGTGCTATACTAAAACATTCATAACTTTCAGCTGGGGTGTCCGTTTCACGCCCATGAGTAACCAAAATAGCTGGTTCGTTCGTCACTACCAAGAACAAGTTCGGCCCGAAATCATCAATGTTCCCGGCCCGAACTTCATTTTCGGCCCGAACTTCAACCTCGACCCGAACTCCGACCTCGGCCCGAACTCCGACCTCGGCCCGAACTTCAACCTCGGCCCGAACATCATCCTCGGCCCGAACACCGAACTTCGGCCCGAACACCACTTCGGCCCGAACATCCCACTTCGGCCCGAACACCACTTCGGCCCGAACATCCCTCTTCGGCCCGAACTCTTCAATATCCAAGATTGTGTGACAAAAGGTGTTATACTAACACATTCATAACTTTCAGCAAGGGTGTCCGTTTCACGCCCACGAGTAACCAAAATAGCTGGTTTGTTCGTCACTGCCAAGAACAAGTTCGGCCCGAACTCTTCACTGTTCCCGGCCCGAACTTCATTTTCGGCCCGAACTTCAACCTCGGCCAAAACTTCAACCTCGGCCCGAACTCAGACCTCGGCCCGAACTTCAACTTCGGCCCGAACATCATCCTCGGCCCGAACACCGAACATCGGCCCGAACACCACTTCGGCCCGAACATCCCACTTCGGCCCGAACACCACTTCGGCCCGAACATCCCTCTTCGGCCCGAACTCTTCAATATCCAAGTTGTGTGACAAAAGGTGCTATACTAAAACATTCATAACTTTCCGCTCGGGTGTCCGTTTCACGCCCACGAGTAACCAAAATAGCTGGTTCGTTCGTTACTGCAAAGAACAAGTTCGGCCCGAACTCTACACTGTTCCCGGCCCGAACTTCATTTTCGGCCCGAACTTCAACCTCGGCCCGAACTTCAACCTCGGCCGGAACTCCGACCTCGGCCCGAACTCCGACCTCGGCCCGAACACCGAACTTCAGCCTGAACACCACTTCGGCCCGAACACCACTTCGGTCTGAACATCCCACTTCGGCCCGAACACCACTTTGGCCCGAACATCCCTCTTCGGCCCGAACTCTTCAATATCCAAGATTGTGTGACAAAAGGTGCTATACTAAAACATTCGTAACTTTCAGCTCGGGTGTCCGTTTCACGCCCAGGAGTTACCAAAATAGCTGGTTCGTTCGTCACTGCCAAGAACAAGTTCAGCCCGAACTCTTCACTGTTCCCGGCCCGAACTTCATTTTCGGCCCGAACTTCAACCTCGGCCCGAACTTCAACCTCGGCCCGAACTTCAACCTCGTCCCGAACTTCGACCTCGGCCCGAACTTCAACCTTGGCCCGAACACCGAACTTCGGCCCGAACACCACTTCGGCCCGAACATCCCACTTCGGCCCGAACACCACTTCGGCCCGAACATCCCTCTTCGGCCCGAACTCTTCAATATCCAAGATTGTGTGACAAAAGGTGCTATACTAAAACATTCATAACTTTCAGCTGGGGTGTCCGTTTCACGCCCATGAGTAACCAAAATAGCTGGTTCGTTCGTCACTGCCAACAACAAGTTCGGCCCGAACTCTTCACTGTTCCCGGCCCGAACTTCATTTTCGGCCCGAACTTCAACCTCGTCCCGAACTCCGACCTCGGCCCGAACTCCGACCTCGGCCCGAACTTCAACCTCGGCCCGAACATCATCCTCGGCCCGAACACCGAACATCGGCCCGAACACCACTTCGGCCTGAACACCACTTCGGCCCGAACATCCCACTACGGCCCGAACACCACTTCGGCCCGAACATCCCTCTTCGGCTCGAACTCTTCAATATCCAAGATTGTGTGACAAAAGGTGCTATACTAAAACATTCATAACTTTCAGCTCAGGTGTCCGTTTCACGCCCACGAGTAACCAAAATAACTGGTTCGTTCGTCACTGCCAAGAACAAGTTCGGCCCGAACTCTTCACTTTTCTCGGCCCGAACTTCATTTTCGGCCCGAACTTCAACCTCGGCCCGAACTTCAACCTCGGCCCGAACTCCAACCTCGGCCCGAACATCAACCTCGGCCCGAACATCATCCTCGGCCCGAACACCGAACTTCGGCCCGAACACCACTTCGGCCCGAACATCCCACTTCGGCACGAACACCACTTTGGCCCGAACATCCCTCTTCGGCCCGAACTCTTCAATATCCAAGATTGTGTGACAAAATGTGCTATACTAAAACATTCATAACTTTCAGCTCGGGTGTCCGTTTCACGCCCACGAGTAACCAAAATAGCTGGTTTGTTCGTCACTGCCAAGAACAAGTTCGGCCCGAACTCTTCACTGTTCCCGGCCCGAACTTCATTTTCGGCCCGAACTTCAACCTCGGCCAGAACTTCAACCTCGGCCCGAACTCAAACCTCGGCCCGAACTTCAACCTCGGCCCGAACATTATCCTCGGCCCGAACACCGAACTTCGGACCGAACACCACTTCGGCCCGAACACACCACTTCGGCCCGAACACCACTTCGGCCTGAACATCCCTCTTCGGCTCGAACTCTTCAATATCCAAGATTGTGTGACAAAAGGTGCTATACTAAAACATTCATAACTTTCAGCTCTGGTGTCTGTTTCACGCCCACGAGTAACCAAAATAGCTGGTTCGTTCGGTACTGCAAAGAACAAGTTCGGCCCGAACTCTACACTGTTCCCGGCCCGAACTTCATTTTCGGCCCGAACTTCAACCTCAGCCTGAACTTCAACCTCGGCCGGAACTCCGACCTCGGCCTGAATTTCAACCTTGGCCCGAACATCATCCTCGGCCCGAACACCGAACTCTGGCCCGAACACCACTTTGGCCCGAACATCCCACTTCGCCCCGAACACCACTTTGGCAGGAACATCCCTCTTCGGCCCGAACTCTTCAATATCCAACATTGTGTGACAAAAGGTGCTATATTAAAACATTCATAACATTCAGCTCGGGTGTCCGTTTCACGCCCACGAGTAACCAAAATAGCTGGTTCGTTCGTCACTGCCAAGAACAAGTTCGGCCCGAACTCTTCGCTGTTCCCGGCCCGAACTTCATTTTCGGCCCGAACTTCAACCTCGGCCCGAACTCCGACCTCGGCCCGAACTTCAACCTCGGCCCGAACACCGAACTTCGGCCGGAACACCACTTCGGCCCGAACACCACTTCAGCCCGAACATCCCACTTCGGCCCGAACACCACTTCGGCCCGAACACCACTTCGGCCCGAACATCCCTCTTCGGCTTGAACTCTTCAATATCCAAGATTGTGTGAAAAAAGGTGCTATACTAAAAAATTCATAACTTCAGCTCCAGTGTCCGTTTCACGCCCACAAGTAACCAAAATTACTGGTTCGTTCGTCACTGCCAAGAACGAGTTCGGCCCGAACTCTACATTGTTCTCGGCCCGAACTTCATTTTCGGCCCGAACTTCAACCTCGGTCCGAACTTCAACCTCGGCCCGAACTCCGACCTCGGCCCGAACTTCAACCTCGGCCCGAACATCATCCTCGGCCCGAACATCGAACTTCGGCCCGAACACCACTTCGGCCCGAACAACCCTTCGGCCCGAACATCCCTCTTCGGCCCGAACTCTTCAATATCCAAGATTGTGTGACAAAAGGTGCTATACTAAAACATTCATAACTTTTAGCTCGGGTGTCCGTTTCACGCCCACGAGTAACCAAAATAGCTGGTTCGTTCGTCACTGCCAAGAACAAGTTCGGCCCGAACTCTTCACTATTCCCGGCCCGAACTTCATTTTCGGCCCGAAATTCAACCTCGGACCGAACTCCGACCTCGGCCCGAACTTCAACCTCGGCCCGAACATCATCCTCGGCCCCGAACACCGAACTTCGGCCCGAACACCACTTCGGCCCGAACATCCCTCTTCGGCCCGAACTCTTCAATATCCAAGATTGTGTGACAAAAGGTGCTATATTAAAACATTCATAACTTTCAGCTCGGGTGTCCGTTTCACGCCCACGAGTAACCAAAATAGCTGGTTCGTTCGTCACTGCCAAGAACAAGTTCGGCCCGAACTCTTCACTGTTCCCGACCCGAACTTCATTTTCGGCCCGAACTCCAACCTCGGCCCGAACTCCGACCTCGGCCCGAACTCCGACCTCGGCCCGAACACCACTCTCGGCCCGAACACCGAACTTCGGCCCGAACACCACTTCGGCCCGAACACCACTTCGGCCCGAACATCCCACTTCGGCCCGAACACCACTTCGGCCCGAACATCCCTCTTCGGCCCGAACTCTTCAATATCCAAGATTGTGTGACAAAAGGTGCTATACTAAAACATTCATAACTTTCAGCTCGGGTGTCCGTTTCACGCCCACGAGTAACCAAAATAACTGGTTCGTTCGTCACTGCCAAGAACAAGTTCGGCCCGAACACCACTTCGGCCCGAACACCACTTCGGCCCGAACATCCCACTTCGGCCCGAACACCACTTCGGCCCGAACATCCCTCTTCGGCCCGAACTCTTCAATATCCAAGTTGTGTGACAAAAGGTGCTATACTAAAACATTCATAACTTTCCGCTCGGGTGTCCGTTTCACGCCCACGAGTAACCAAAATAGCTGGTTCGTTCGTTACTGCAAAGAACAAGTTCGGCCCGAACTCTACACTGTTCCCGGCCCGAACTTCATTTTCGGCCCGAACTTCAACCTCGGCCCGAACTTCAACCTCGGCCGGAACTCCGACCTCGGCCCGAACTCCGTCCTCGGCCCGAACACCGAACTTCAGCCTGAACACCACTTCGGCCCGAACACCATTTCGGTCTGAACATCCCACTTCGGCCCGAACACCACTTTGGCCCGAACATCCCTCTTCGGCCCGAACTCTTCAATATCCAAGATTGTGTGACAAAAGGTGCTATACTAAAACATTCGTAACTTTCAGCTCGGGTGTCCGTTTCACGCCCAGGAGTTACCAAAATAGCTGGTTCGTTCGTCACTGCCAAGAACAAGTTCAGCTCGAACTCTTCACTGTTCCCGGCCCGAACTTCATTTTCGGCCCGAACTTCAACCTCGGCCCGAACTTCAACCTCGGCCCGAACTTCAACCTCGTCCCGAACTTCGACCTCGGCCCGAACTTCAACCTTGGCCCGAACACCGAACTTCGGCCCGAACACCACTTCGGCCCGAACATCCCACTTCGGCCCGAACACCACTTCGGCCCGAACATCCCTCTTCGGCCCGAACTCTTCAATATCCAAGATTGTGTGACAAAAGGTGCTATACTAAAACATTCATAACTTTCAGCTGGGGTGTCCGTTTCACGCCCATGAGTAACCAAAATAGCTGGTTCGTTCGTCACTGCCAACAACAAGTTCGGCCCGAACTCTTCACTGTTCCCGGCCCGAACTTCATTTTCGGCCCGAACTTCAACCTCGTCCCGAACTCCGACCTCGGCCCGAACTCCGACCTCGGCCCGAACTTCAACCTCGGCCCGAACATCATCCTCGGCCCGAACACCGAACATCGGCCCGAACACCACTTCGGCCTGAACACCACTTCGGCCCGAACATCCCACTTCGGCCCGAACACCACTTCGGCCCGAACATCCCTCTTCGGCTCGAACTCTTCAATATCCAAGATTGTGTGACAAAAGGTGCTATACTAAAACATTCATAACTTTCAGCTCAGGTGTCCGTTTCACGCCCACGAGTAACCAAAATAACTGGTTCGTTCGTCACTGCCAAGAACAAGTTCGGCCCGAAATCTTCACTTTTCTCGGCCCGAACTTCATTTTCGGCCCGAACTTCAACCTCGGCCCGAACTTCAACCTCGGCCCGAACTCCAACCTCGGCCCGAACATCAACCTCGGCCCGAACATCATCCTCGGCCCGAACACCGAACTTCGGCCCGAACACCACTTCGGCCCGAACATCCCACTTCGGCACGAACACCACTTTGGCCCGAACATCCCTCTTCGGCCCGAACTCTTCAATATCCAAGATTGTGTGACAAAATGTGCTATACTAAAACATTCATAACTTTCAGCTCGGGTGTCCGTTTCACGCCCACGAGTAACCAAAATAGCTGGTTTGTTCGTCACTGCCAAGAACAAGTTCGGCCCGAACTCTTCACTGTTCCCGGCCCGAACTTCATTTTCGGCCCGAACTTCAACCTCGGCCAGAACTTCAACCTCGGCCCGAACTCAAACCTCGGCCCGAACTTCAACCTCGGCCCGAACATTATCCTCGGCCCGAACACCGAACTTCGGACCGAACACCACTTCGGCCCGAACACACCACTTCGGCCCGAACACCACTTCGGCCTGAACATCCCTCTTCGACCCGAACTCTTCAATATCCAAGATTGTGTGACAAAAGGTGCTATACTAAAACATTCATAACTTTCAGCTCTGGTGTCTGTTTCACGCCCACGAGTAACCAAAATAGCTGGTTCGTTCGTTACTGCAAAGAACAAGTTCGGCCCGAACTCTACACTGTTCCCGGCCCGAACTTCATTTTCGGCCCGAACTTCAACCTCAGCCTGAACTTCAACCTCGGCCGGAACTCCGACCTCGGCCCGAATTTCAACCTTGGCCCGAACATCATCCTCGGCCCGAACACCGAACTCTGGCCCGAACACCACTTTGGCCCGAACATCCCACTTCGCCCCGAACACCACTTTGGCAGGAACATCCCTCTTCGGCCCGAACTCTTCAATATCCAACATTGTGTGACAAAAGGTGCTATATTAAAACATTCATAACATTCAGCTCGGGTGTCCGTTTCACGCCCACGAGTAACCAAAATAGCTGGTTCGTTCGTCACTGCCAAGAACAAGTTCGGCCCGAACTCTTCGCTGTTCCCGGCCCGAACTTCATTTTCGGCCCGAACTTCAACCTCGGCCCGAACTCCGACCTCGGCCCGAACTTCAACCTCGGCCCGAACACCGAACTTCGGCCGGAACACCACTTCGGCCCGAACACCACTTCAGCCCGAACATCCCACTTCGGCCCGAACACCACTTCGGCCCGAACACCACTTCGGCCCGAACATCCCTCTTCGGCTTGAACTCTTCAATATCCAAGATTGTGTGAAAAAAGGTGCTATACTAAAACATTCATAACTTCAGCTCCAGTGTCCGTTTCACGCCCACAAGTAACCAAAATTACTGGTTCGTTCGTCACTGCCAAGAACGAGTTCGGCCCGAACTCTACACTGTTCTCGGCCCGAACTTCATTTTCGGCCCGAACTTCAACCTCGGTCCGAACTTCAACCTCGGCCCGAACTCCGACCTCGGCCCGAACTTCAACCTCGGCCCGAACATCATCCTCGGCCCGAACATCGAACTTCGGCCCGAACACCACTTCGGCCCGAACAACCCTTCGGCCCGAACATCCCTCTTCGGCCCGAACTCTTCAATATCCAAGATTGTGTGACAAAAGGTGCTATACTAAAACATTCATAACTTTTAGCTCGGGTGTCCGTTTCACGCCCACGAGTAACCAAAATAGCTGGTTCGTTCGTCACTGCCAAGAACAAGTTCGGCCCGAACTCTTCACTATTCCCGGCCCGAACTTCATTTTCGGCCCGAACTTCAACCTCGGACCGAACTCCGACCTCGGCCCGAACTTCAACCTCGGCCCGAACATCATCCTCGGCCCCGAACACCGAACTTCGGCCCGAACACCACTTCGGCCCGAACATCCCTCTTCGGCCCGAACTCTTCAATATCCAAGATTGTGTGACAAAAGGTGCTATATTAAAACATTCATAACTTTCAGCTCGGGTGTCCGTTTCACGCCCACGAGTAACCAAAATAGCTGGTTCGTTCGTCACTGCCAAGAACAAGTTCGGCCCGAACTCTTCACTGTTCCCGACCCGAACTTCATTTTCGGCCCGAACTCCAACCTCGGCCCGAACTCCGACCTCGGCCCGAACTCCGACCTCGGCCCGAACACCACTCTCGGCCCGAACACCGAACTTCGGCCCGAACACCACTTCGGCCCGAACACCACTTCGGCCCGAACATCCCACTTCGGCCCGAACACCACTTCGGCCCGAACATCCCTCTTCGGCCCGAACTCTTCAATATCCAAGATTGTGTGACAAAAGGTGCTATACTAAAACATTCATAACTTTCAGCTCGGGTGTCCGTTTCACGCCCACGAGTAACCAAAATAACTGGTTCGTTCGTCACTGCCAAGAACAAGTTCGGCCCGAACACCACTTCGGCCCGAACACCACTTCGGCCCGAACATCCCACTTCGGCCCGAACACCACTTCGGCCCGAACATCCCTCTTCGGCCCGAACTCTTCAATATCCAAGATTGTGTGACAAAAGGTGCTATACTAAAACATTCATAACTTTCAGCTCGGGTGTCCGTTTCACGCCCACGAGTAACCAAAATAGCTGGTTCGTTCGTCACTGCCAAGAACAAGTTCGGCCCGAACTCTTCACTGTTCCCGACCCGAACTTCATTTTCGGCCCGAACTTCAACCTCGGCCCGAACTCCGACCTCGGCCCGAACTCCGACCTCGGCCCGAACATCATCCTCGGCCCGAACACCGAACTTCGGCCCGAACACCACTTCGGCCCGAACACCACTTCGGCCCGAACATCCCACTTCGGCCCGAACACCACTTCGGCCCGAACATCCCTCTTCGGCCCGAACTCTTCAATATCCAAGATTGTGTGACAAAAGGTGCTATACTAAAACATTCATAACTTTCAGCTCGGGTGTCCGTTTCACGCCCACGAGTAACCAAAATAACTGGTTCGTTCGTCACTGCCAAGAACAAGTTCGGCTCGAACTCTTCACTGTTCCCGGCCCGAACTTCATTTTCGGCCCGAACTTCAACCTCGGCCCGAACTTCAACCTCGGCCCGAACTTCAACCTCGTCCCGAACTTCGACCTCGGCCCGAACTTCAACCTTGGCCCGAACACCGAACTTCGGCCCGAACACCACTTCGGCCCGAACATCCCACTTCGGCCCGAACACCACTTCGGCCCGAACATCCCTCTTCGGCCCGAACTCTTCAATATCCAAGATTGTGTGACAAAAGGTGCTATACTAAAACATTCATAACTTTCAGCTGGGGTATCCGTTTCACGCCCATGAGTAACCAAAATAGCTGGTTCGTTCGTCACTGCCAACAACAAGTTCGGCCCGAACTCTTCACTGTTCCCGGCCCGAACTTCATTTTCGGCCCGAACTTCAACCTCGTCCCGAACTCCGACCTCGGCCCGAACTCCGACCTCGGCCCGAACTTCAACCTCGGCCCGAACATCATCCTCGGCCCGAACACCGAACATCGGCCCGAACACCACTTCGGCCTGAACACCACTTCGGCCCGAACATCCCACTTCGGCCCGAACACCACTTCGGCCCGAACATCCCTCTTCGGCTCGAACTCTTCAATATCCAAGATTGTGTGACAAAAGGTGCTATACTAAAACATTCATAACTTTCAGCTCAGGTGTCCGTTTCACGCCCACGAGTAACCAAAATAACTGGTTCGTTCGTCACTGCCAAGAACAAGTTCGGCCCGAAATCTTCACTTTTCTCGGCCCGAACTTCATTTTCGGCCCGAACTTCAACCTCGGCCCGAACTTCAACCTCGGCCCGAACTCCAACCTCGGCCCGAACATCAACCTCGGCCCGAACATCATCCTCGGCCCGAACACCGAACTTCGGCCCGAACACCACTTCGGCCCGAACATCCCACTTCGGCACGAACACCACTTTGGCCCGAACATCCCTCTTCGGCCCGAACTCTTCAATATCCAAGATTGTGTGACAAAATGTGCTATACTAAAACATTCATAACTTTCAGCTCGGGTGTCCGTTTCACGCCCACGAGTAACCAAAATAGCTGGTTTGTTCGTCACTGCCAAGAACAAGTTCGGCCCGAACTCTTCACTGTTCCCGGCCCGAACTTCATTTTCGGCCCGAACTTCAACCTCGGCCAGAACTTCAACCTCGGCCCGAACTCAAACCTCGGCCCGAACTTCAACCTCGGCCCGAACATTATCCTCGGCCCGAACACCGAACTTCGGACCGAACACCACTTCGGCCCGAACACACCACTTCGGCCCGAACACCACTTCGGCCTGAACATCCCTCTTCGGCCCGAACTCTTCAATATCCAAGATTGTGTGACAAAAGGTGCTATACTAAAACATTCATAACTTTCAGCTCTGGTGTCTGTTTCACGCCCACGAGTAACCAAAATAGCTGGTTCGTTCGTTACTGCAAAGAACAAGTTCGGCCCGAACTCTACACTGTTCCCGGCCCGAACTTCATTTTCGGCCCGAACTTCAACCTCAGCCTGAACTTCAACCTCGGCCGGAACTCCGACCTCGGCCCGAATTTCAACCTTGGCCCGAACATCATCCTCGGCCCGAACACCGAACTCTGGCCCGAACACCACTTTGGCCCGAACATCCCACTTCGCCCCGAACACCACTTTGGCAGGAACATCCCTCTTCGGCCCGAACTCTTCAATATCCAACATTGTGTGACAAAAGGTGCTATATTAAAACATTCATAACATTCAGCTCGGGTGTCCGTTTCACGCCCACGAGTAACCAAAATAGCTGGTTCGTTCGTCACTGCCAAGAACAAGTTCGGCCCGAACTCTTCGCTGTTCCCGGCCCGAACTTCATTTTCGGCCCGAACTTCAACCTCGGCCCGAACTCCGACCTCGGCCCGAACTTCAACCTCGGCCCGAACACCGAACTTCGGCCGGAACACCACTTCGGCCCGAACACCACTTCAGCCCGAACATCCCACTTCGGCCCGAACACCACTTCGGCCCGAACACCACTTCGGCCCGAACATCCCTCTTCGGCTTGAACTCTTCAATATCCAAGATTGTGTGAAAAAAGGTGCTATACTAAAACATTCATAACTTCAGCTCCAGTGTCCGTTTCACGCCCACAAGTAACCAAAATTACTGGTTCGTTCGTCACTGCCAAGAACGAGTTCGGCCCGAACTCTACACTGTTCTCGGCCCGAACTTCATTTTCGGCCCGAACTTCAACCTCGGTCCGAACTTCAACCTCGGCCCGAACTCCGACCTCGGCCCGAACTTCAACCTCGGCCCGAACATCATCCTCGGCCCGAACATCGAACTTCGGCCCGAACACCACTTCGGCCCGAACAACCCTTCGGCCCGAACATCCCTCTTCGGCCCGAACTCTTCAATATCCAAGATTGTGTGACAAAAGGTGCTATACTAAAACATTCATAACTTTTAGCTCGGGTGTCCGTTTCACGCCCACGAGTAACCAAAATAGCTGGTTCGTTCGTCACTGCCAAGAACAAGTTCGGCCCGAACTCTTCACTATTCCCGGCCCGAACTTCATTTTCGGCCCGAACTTCAACCTCGGACCGAACTCCGACCTCGGCCCGAACTTCAACCTCGGCCCGAACATCATCCTCGGCCCCGAACACCGAACTTCGGCCCGAACACCACTTCGGCCCGAACATCCCTCTTCGGCCCGAACTCTTCAATATCCAAGATTGTGTGACAAAAGGTGCTATATTAAAACATTCATAACTTTCAGCTCGGGTGTCCGTTTCACGCCCACGAGTAACCAAAATAGCTGGTTCGTTCGTCACTGCCAAGAACAAGTTCGGCCCGAACTCTTCACTGTTCCCGACCCGAACTTCATTTTCGGCCCGAACTCCAACCTCGGCCCGAACTCCGACCTCGGCCCGAACTCCGACCTCGGCCCGAACACCACTCTCGGCCCGAACACCGAACTTCGGCCCGAACACCACTTCGGCCCGAACACCACTTCGGCCCGAACATCCCACTTCGGCCCGAACACCACTTCGGCCCGAACATCCCTCTTCGGCCCGAACTCTTCAATATCCAAGATTGTGTGACAAAAGGTGCTATACTAAAACATTCATAACTTTCAGCTCGGGTGTCCGTTTCACGCCCACGAGTAACCAAAATAACTGGTTCGTTCGTCACTGCCAAGAACAAGTTCGGCCCGAACACCACTTCGGCCCGAACACCACTTCGGCCCGAACATCCCACTTCGGCCCGAACACCACTTCGGCCCGAACATCCCTCTTCGGCCCGAACTCTTCAATATCCAAGATTGTGTGACAAAAGGTGCTATACTAAAACATTCATAACTTTCAGCTCGGGTGTCCGTTTCACGCCCACGAGTAACCAAAATAGCTGGTTCGTTCGTCACTGCCAAGAACAAGTTCGGCCCGAACTCTTCACTGTTCCCGACCCGAACTTCATTTTCGGCCCGAACTTCAACCTCGGCCCGAACTCCGACCTCGGCCCGAACTCCGACCTCGGCCCGAACATCATCCTCGGCCCGAACACCGAACTTCGGCCCGAACACCACTTCGGCCCGAACACCACTTCGGCCCGAACATCCCACTTCGGCCCGAACACCACTTCGGCCCGAACATCCCTCTTCGGCCCGAACTCTTCAATATCCAAGATTGTGTGACAAAAGGTGCTATACTAAAACATTCATAACTTTCAGCTCGGGTGTCCGTTTCACGCCCACGAGTAACCAAAATAACTGGTTCGTTCGTCACTGCCAAGAACAAGTTCGGCTCGAACACCACTTCGGCCCGAACATCCCACTTCGGCCCGAACACCACTTCGGCCCGAACATCCCTCTTCGGCCCGAACTCTTCAATATCCAAGATTGTGTGACAAAAGGTGCTATACTAAAACATTCATAACATTCAGCTCGGGTGTCCGTTTCACGCCCACGAGAAACCAAAATAGCTGGTTCGTTCGTCACTGCCAAAAACAAGTTCGGCCCGAACTCTTCACTGTTCCCGACCCGAACTTCATTTTCGGCCCGAACTTCAACCTCGGCCCGAACTCCGACCTCGGCCCGAACTCCGACCTCGGCCCGAACATCATCCTCGGCCCGAACACCGAACTTCGGCCCGAACACCACTTCGGCCCGAACACCACTTCGGCCCGAACATCCCACTTCGGCCCGAACACCACTTCGGCCCGAACATCCCTCTTCGGCCCGAACTCTTCAATATCCAAGATTGTGTGACAAAAGGTGCTATACTAAAACATTCATAACTTTCAGCTCGGGTGTCCGTTTCACGCCCACGAGTAACCAAAATAACTGGTTCGTTCGTCACTGCCAAGAACAAGTTCGGCCCGAACTCTTCACTGTTCCCGGCCCGAACTTCATTTTCGGCCCGAACTTCAACCTCGGCCCGAACTTCAACCTCGGCCCAAACTCCGACCTCGGCCCGAACTTCAACTTCGGCCCGAACTCCGACCTCGGCCCGAACTTCAACCTCGGCCCGAACATCATCCTCGGCCCGAACACCGAACTTCGACCCGAACACCACTTCGCCCCGAACACCACTTCGCCCCGAACACCACTTCGGCCCGAACCCCACTTCGGCCCGAACACCACTTCGGCCCGAACATCCATCTTCGGCCCGAACTCTTCAATAACCAAGATTGTGTGACAAAAGGTGCTATACTAAAACATTCATAACTTTCATCTCGGGTGTCCGTTTCACGCCCACGAGTAACCAAAATAGCTGGTTCGTTCGTCACTGCCAAGAACAATTTCGGCCCGAACTCTTCACTGTTCCCTGCCCGAACTTCATTTTCGGCCCGAACTTCAACCTCGGCCCGAAATTCAACCTCGGCCCGAACTCCGACCTCGGCCCGAACTTCAACCTCGGCCCGAACATCATCCTCGTCCCGAACACCGAACTTCTGCCCGAACACCACTTCGGCCCGAACATCCCACTTCGGCCCGAACACCACTTCGGCCCGAACATCCCTCTTCGGCCCGAACTCTTCAATATCCAAGATTGTGTGACAAAAGGTGCTATACTAAAACATTCATAACTTTCAGCTCGGGTGTCCGTTTCACGCCCACGAGTAACCAAAATAGCTGGTTCGTTCGTCACTGCCAAGAACAAGTTCGGCCCGAACTCTTCACTGTTCTCGGCCCGAACTTCATTTTCGGCCCGAACATCAACCTCGGCCCAAACTGCAACCTCGGCCCGAACTCCGACCTCGGCCCGAACTGCGACCTCGGCCCAAACTTCAACCTCGGCCCGAACATCATCATCGGCCCGAACACCGAACTTCGGCCCGAACACCACTTCGGCCCAAACATCCCATTTCGGCCCGAACATCCCACTACGGCCCGAACACCATTTCGGCCCGAACATCCTCTTCGGCCTGAACTCTTGAATATCCAAGATTGTGTGACAAAAGGTGCTATACTAAAACACTTATAACTTTTAGCTCGGGTGTCCGTTTCACGCCCACGAGTAACCAAAATAGCTGGTTCGTTCGTCACTACCAAGAACAAGTTCGGCCCGAACTCTTCACTGTTCCCGGCCAGAACTTCATTTTCGGCCCGAACTTCAACCTCGGCCCGAACTTCAACCTCGGCCCGAATCCGACCTCGGCCCGAACTTCAACCTCGGCCCGAACATCATCCTCGGCTCGAACACCGAACTTCCGCCCGAACACCACTTCGGCCCGAACACCACTTCGGCCCGAACATCCTACTTCGGCCCGAACACCACTTCGGCCCGAACATCCCTCTTCCGCCCGAACTCTTCAATATCCAAGATTGTGTGACAAAAGGTGCTATACTAAAACATTCATAACTTTCAGCTCGGGTGTCTGTTTCACACCCACGAGTAACCAAAATAGCTGGTTCGTTCGTCACTGCCAAGAACAAGTTCGGCCCGAACTCTTCACTGTTCCCGGCCCGAACTTCATTTTCGGCCCGAACTTCAACCTCGGCCCGAACTCCGACCTCGGCCCGAACATCATCCTCGGCCCGAACACCGAACTTCAGCCCGAACACCACTTCGGCCCGAACATCCCACTTCGGCCCGAACACCACTTCGGCCCGAACATCCCTCTTTGGCCCGAACTCTTCAATATCCAAGATTGTGTGACAAAAGGTGCTATACTAAAACATTCAAAACTTTCAGCTCGGGTGTCCATTTCACGCCCACGAGTAACCAAAATAGCTGGTTCGTTCGTCACTGCCAAGAACAAGTTCGGCCCGAACTCTTCACTGTTCCCGGCCCGAACTTCATTTTCGGCCCGAACTTCAACCTCGGCCCGAACTTCAACCTCGGCCCGAACTCCGACCTCGACCCGAACTTCAACCTCCGCCCGGACATCATCCTCGGCCCGAACACCGAACTTCGGCCCGAACACCACTTCGGCCCGAACATCCCACTTCGGCCCGAACACCACTTCGGCCCGAACATCCCTCTTCGGCCCGAACTCTTCAATATCCAAGATTGTGTGACAAAAGGTGCTATACTAAAAAATTCATAACTTTCAGCTCGGGTGTCCGTTTCACGCCCACGAGTAACCAAAATAGCTGGTTCGTTCGTCACTGCCAAGAACAAGTTCGGCCCGAACTCTTCACTGTTCCCGTCCCGAACTTCATTTTCGGCCCGAACTTCAACCTCGGCCCGAACTCCGACCTCGGCCCGAACTCCGACCTCGGCCCGAACTTCAACCTCGGCCCGGACATCATCCTCGGCCCGAACACCGAACTTCGGCCCGAACACCACTTCCGCCCGAACATCCCACTTCAGCCCGAACACCACTTCGGCCCGAACATCCCTCTTCCGCCCGAACTCTTCAATATCCAAGATTGTGTGACAGAAGGTGTTATACTAAAACATTCATAACTTTCAGCTCGGGTGTCCGTTTCACGCCCACGAGTAACCAAAATAGCTGGTTCGTTCGTCACTGCCATGAACAAGTTCGGCCCGAACACTTCACTGTTCCCGACCCGAGCTTCATTTACGACCCGAACTTCAACCTCGGCCCGAACTGCGACCTCGGCCCGAACTGCGACCTCGGCCCGAACTTCAACCTCGGCCCGAACATCATCCTCGGCCCGAACACCGAACATCGGCCCGAACACCACTTCGGCCCGAACACCAGTTCGGCCCGAACATCCCACTTCGGCCCGAACACCACTTCGGCCCGAACATCCCTCTTCGGCCCGAACTCTTCAATATCCAAGATTGTGTGACAAAAGGTGCTATACTAAAACAGTCATAACTTTCAGCTCGGGTGTCCGTTTCACGCCCACGAGTAACCAAAATAGCTGGTTCGTTCGTCAATGCCAAGAACAAGTTCGGCCCGAACTCTTCACTGTTCCCGACCTGAACTTCATTTTCGGCCCGAACATCAACCTCGGACCAAACTGCAACCTCGGCCCGAACTCCGACCTCGGCCCGAACTGCGACCTCGGCCCGAACTTCAACGTCGGCCCGAACATCATCATCGGCCCGAACACCGAACTTCGACCCGAACACCACTTCGGCCCGAACATCCCACTTCGGCCTGAACATCCCACTTTGGCCCGAACACCATTTCGGCCCGAACATCCCTCTTCGGCCCGAACTCTTGAATATCCAAGATTGTGTGACAAAAGGTGCTATACTAAAACACTTATAACTTTCAGCTCGGGTGTCCGTTTCACGCCCACGAGTAACCAAAATAGCTGGTTCGTTCGTCACTGCCAAGAACAAGTTCGGCCCGAACTCTTCACTGTTCCCGGCCCGAACTTCATTTTCGGCCCGAACTTCACCTCGGCCCGAACTCCGACCTCGGCCCGAACTCCGACCTCGGCCCGAACTTCAACCTCGGCCCGGACATCATCCTCGGCCGGAACACCGAACTTCGGCCCGAACACCACTTCCGCCCGAACATCCCACTTCGGCCCGAACACCACTTCGGCCCGAACATCCCTCTTCGGCCCGAACTCTTCAATATCCAAGATTGTGTGACAAAAGGTGCTATACTAAAACATTCATAACTTTCAGCTCGGGTGTCCGTTTCACGCCCACGAGTAACCAAAATAGCTGGTTCGTTCGTCACTGCCAAGAACAAGTTCGGCACGAACTCTTCACTGTTCCCGGCCCGAACTTCATTTTCGGCCCGAACTTCAACCTCGGCCCGAACTTCAACCTCGGCCCGAACTCCGACCTCGACCCGAACTTCAACCTCGGCCCGGACATCATCCTCGGCCCGAACACTGAACTTCGGCCCGAACACCACTTCGGCCCGAACATCCCACTTCGGCCCGAACATCCCTCTTCGGCCCGAACTCTTCAATATCCAAGATTGTGTGACAAAAGGTGCTATACTAAAACATTCATAACTTTCAGCTCGGGTGTCCGTTTCACGCCCACGAATAACCAAAATAGCTGGTTCGTTCGTCACTGCCAAGAACAAGTTCGGCCCGAACTCTTCACTGTTCCCGGCCCGAACTTCATTTTCGGCCCGAACTTCAACCTCGGCCCGAACTCCGACCTCGGCCCGAACTCCGACCTCGGCCCGAACTTCAACCTCGGCCCGGACATCATCCTCGGCCCGAACAACACTTCCGCCCGAACATCCCACTTCGGCCCGAACACCACTTCGGCCCGAACATCCCTCTTCCGCCCGAACTCTTCAATATCCAAGATTATGTGACAGAAGGTGCTATACTAAAACATTCATAACTTTCAGCTCGGGTGTCCGTTTCACGCCCACGAGTAACCAAAATAGCTGGTTCATTCGTCACTGCCATGAACAAGTTCGACCCGAACTCTTCACTGTTCCCGACCCGAGCTTCATTTACGACCCGAACTTCAACCTCGGCCCGAACTTCAACATCGGCCCGAACTCCGACCTCGGCCCGAACTTCAACCTCGGCCCGAACATCATCCTCGGCCCGAACACCGAACTTCGGCCCGAACACCACTTCGGCCCGAACACCAGTTCGGCCCGAACATCCCACTTCGGCCCGAACACCACTTCGGCCCGAACATCCCTCTTCGGCCCGAACTCTTCAATATCCAAGATTGTGTGACAAAAGGTGCTATACTAAAACAGTCATAACTTTCAGCTCGGGTGTCCGTTTCACGCCCACGAGTAACCAAAATAGCTGGTTCGTTCGTCAATGCCAAGAACAAGTTCGGCCCGAACTCTTCACTGTTCCCGACCCGAACTTCATTTTCGGCCCGAACATCAACCTCGGACCAAACTGCAACCTCGGCCCGAACTCCGACCTCGGCCCGAACTGCGACCTCGGCCCGAACTTCAACGTCGGCCCGAACATCATCATCGGCCCGAACACCGAACTTCGACCCGAACACCACTTCGGCCCGAACATCCCACTTCGGCCTGAACATCCCACTTTGGCCCGAACACCATTTCGGCCCGAACATCCCTCTTCGGCCCGAACTCTTGAATATCCAAGATTGTGTGACAAAAGGTGCTATACTAAAACACTTATAACTTTCAGCTCGGGTGTCCGTTTCACGCCCACGAGTAACCAAAATAGCTGGTTCGTTCGTCACTGCCAAGAACAAGTTCGGCCCGAACTCTTCACTGTTCCCGGCCCGAACTTCATTTTCGGCCCGAACTTCACCTCGGCCCGAACTCCGACCTCGGTCCGAACTCCGACCTCGACCCGAACTTCAACCTCGGCCCGGACATCATCCTCGGCCCGAACACCGAACTTCGGCCCGAACACCACTTCCGCCCGAACATCCCACTTCGGCCCGAACACCACTTCGGCCCGAACATCCCTCTTCGGCCCGAACTCTTCAATATCCAAGATTGTGTGACAAAACGTGCTATACTAAAACATTAGTAACTTTCAGCTCGGGTGTCTGTTTCACGCCCACGAGTAACCAAAATAGCTGGTTCGTTCGTCACTGCCAAGAACAAGTTCGGCCCGAACTCTTCACTGTTCCCGGCCCGAACTTTATTTTCGGCCCGAACTTCAACCTCGGCCCGAACTTCAACCTCGGCCCGAACTTCAACCTCGGCCCGAACTCCGACCTCGGCCCGAACTTCAACCTCGGCCCGAACACCACTTCGGCCCGAACATCCCACTTTGGCCCGAACACCACTTCGGCCCGAACATCCCACTTCGGCCCGAACACCACTTCGGCCGGAACATCCCTCTTCGGCCCGATCTCTTCAATATCCAAGATTGTGTGACAAAAGGTGCTATACTAATACATTCATAACTTTCAGCTCGGGTGTCCGTTTCACGCCCACGAGTAACCAAAATAGCTGGTTTGTTCGTCACTGCCAAGAACAAGTTCGGCCCGAACTCTTCACTGTTCCCGGCCCGAACTTCATTTTCGGCCCGAACTTCAACCTCGGCCCGAACTTCAACCTCGGCCCGAACTCCGACCTCGGCCCGAACTTCAACCTCGGCCCGAACATCATCCTCGGCCCGAACACCGAACTTAGGCCTGAACACCACTTCGGCCCGAACACCACTTCGGCCCGAACACCACTTCGGCCCGAACATCACACTTCGGCCCGAACACCATTTCGGCCCGAACACCATTTCGGCCCGAACATCCCTCTTCGGCCCGAACTCTTCAATATCCAAGATTGTGTGACAAAAGGTGCTATACTAAAACATTCATAACTTTCAGCTCGGGTGTCCATTTCACGCCCACGAGTAACCAAAATAGATGGTTCGTTCGTCACTGCCAAGAACAAGTTCGGCCCGAACTCTTCATTGTTCCCGGCCCGAACTTCATTTTCGGCCCGAACTTCAACCTCGGCCCGAACTCCGACCTCGGCCCGAACTCCGACCTCGGCCCGAACTTCAACCTCGGCCCGAACATCATCCTCGGCCCGAACACCGAACTTCGGCCCGAACACCACTTCGGAATGAACACCACTTCGGCCCGAACACCACTTCGGCCTGAACACCACTTCGGCCCGAACATCCCACTTCGGCCTGAACACCACTTCGGCCCGAACACCACTTCGGCCGAACATCCCACTTCAGCCCGAACACCACTTTGGCCCGAACATCCCTCTTCGGCCCGAACTCTTCAATATCCAAGATTGTGTGACAAAAGGTGCTATACTAAAACATTCATAACTTTCAGCTCGGGTGTCCATTTCACGCCCAGGAGTAACCAAAATAGCTGGTTCGTTCGTCACTGCCAAGAACAAGTTCAGCCCGAACTCTTCACTGTTCCCGGCCCGAACTTCAACCTCGGCCTGAACTTCAACCTCGGCCTGAACTTCAACCTCGTCCCGAACTTCGACCTCGGCCGGAACTTCAACCTCGGCCCGAACACCGAACTTCGGCCCGAACACCACTTCGGCCCGAACATCCCACTTCGGCCCGAACACCACTTCGGCCCGAACATCCCTCTTCGGCCCGAACTCTTCAATATCCAAGATTGTGTGACAAAAGGTGCTATACTAAAACATTCATAACTTTCAGCTGGGGTGTCCGTTTCACGCCCATGAGTAACCAAAATAGCTGGTTCGTTCGTCACTGCCAAGAACAAGTTCGGCCCGAACTCTTCACTGTTCCCGGCCCGAACTTCATTTTCGGCCCGAACTTCAACCTCGGCCCGAACTCCGACCTCGGCCCGAACTCCGACCTCGGCCCGAACTTCAACCTCGGCCCGAACATCATCCTCGGCCCGAACACCGAACTTCGGCCCGAACACCACTTCGGCCTGAACACCACTTCGGCCCGAACATCCCACTTCGGCCCGAACACCACTTCGGCCCGAACATCCATCTTCGACTCGAACTCTTCAATATCCAAGATTGTGTGACAAAAGGTGCTATACTAAAACATTCATAACTTTCAGCTCAGGTGTCCGTTTCACGCGCACGAGTAACCAAAATAACTGGTTCGTTCGTCACTGCCAATAACAAGTTCGGCCCGAACTCTTCACTGTTCTCGGCCCGAACTTCATTTTCGGCCCGAACTTCAACCTCGGCCCGAACTTCAACCTCGGCCCGAACTCCGACCTCGGCCCGAACATCAACCTCGGCCCGAACATCATCCTCGGCCCGAACACCGAACTTCGGCCCGAACACCACTTCGGCCCGAACACCACTCCGGCCCGAACATCCCACTTCGGCCCGAACACCACTTCGGCCCGAACATCCCTCTTCGGCCCGAACTCTTCAATATCCAAGATTGTGTGACAAAAGGTGTTATACTAACACATTCATAACTTTCAGCTCGGGTTTCCGTTTCACGCCCACGAGTAACCAAAATAGCTGGTTCGTTCGTCACTGCCAAGAACAAGTTCGGCCCGAACTCTTCACTGTTCCCGGCCCGAACTTCATTTTCGTCCCGAACTTCAACCTCGGCCAGAACTTCAACCTCGGCCCGAACTCAGACCTCGGCCCGAACTTCAACCTCGGCCCGAACATCATCCTCGGCCCGAACACCGAACATCGGCCCGAACACCACTTCGGCCCGAACATCCCACTTTGGCCCGAACACCACTTCGGCCCGAACATCCCTCTTCGGCCCGAACACCACTTCGGCGAACACCACTTCGGCCTGAACATCCCACTTCGGCCCGAACACCACTTTGGCCCGAACATCCCTCTTCGGCCCGAACTCTTCAATATCCAAGATTGTGTGACAAAAGGTGCTATACTAAAACATTCATAACTTTCAGCTCGGGTGTCCGTTTCACGCCCAGGAGTAACCAAAATAGCTGGTTCGTTCGTCACTGCCAAGAACAAGTTCAGCCCGAACTCTTCACTGTTCCTGGCCCGAACTACATTTTCGGCCCGAACTTCAACCTCGGCCCGAACTTCAACCTCGGCCCGAACTTCAACCTCGTCCCGAACTTCGACCTCGGCCCGAACTTCAACCTCGGCCCGAACACCGAACTTTGGCCCGAACACCACTTCGGCCCGAACATCCCACTTCGGCCCGAACACCACTTCGGCCCGAACATCCCTCTTCGGCCCGAACTCTTCAATATCCAAGATTGTGTGACAAAAGGTGCTATACTAAAACATTCATAACTTTCAGCTGGGGTGTCCGTTTCACGCCCATGAGTAACCAAAATAGCTGGTTCGTTCGTCACTGTAAAGAACAAGTTCGGCCCGAACTCTTCACTGTTCCCGGCCCGAACTTCATTTTCGGCCCGAACTTCAACCTCGGACCGAACTCCGACCTCGGCCCGAACTCCGACCTCGGCCCGAACTTCAACCTCGGCCCGAACATCATCCTCGGCCCGAACACCGAACTTCAGCCCGAACACCACTTCGGCCCGAACTCCACTTCAGCCCGAACATCCCACTTCGGCCCGAACACCACTTCGGCCCGAACATCCCTCTTCGGCCCGAACACTTCAATATCCAAGATTGTGTGAGAAAAGGTGCTATACTAAAACATACATAACTTTCAGCTCGGGTGTCCGTTTCACGCCCACGAGTAACCAATATAGCTGGTTCGTTCGTCACTGCGAATAACAAGTTCGGCCCGAACTCTTCAATATCCAAGATTGTGTGACAAAAGGTGCTATACTAAAACATTCATAACTTTCAGCTCGGATGTCCGTTTCACGCCCACGAGTAACCAAAATAGCTGGTTCGTTCGTCACTGCCAAGAACAAGTTCGGCCCGAAATCTTCACTGTTCCCGGCCCGAACTTCATTTTCGGCCCGAACTTCAACCTCGGCCCGAACTTCAACCTCGGCCCGAACTCCGACCTCGGCCCGAACTTCAATCTCGGCCCGAACATCATCCTCGGCCCGAACACCGAACTTCGGCCCGAACACCACTTCGGCCCGAACATCCCACTTCGGCCCGAACATCCCACTTCGGCCCGAACATCCCTCTTCGGCCCGAACTCTTCAATATCCAAGATTGTGTGACAAAAGGTGCTATACTAAAACATTCATAACTTTCAGCTCAGGTGTCCGTTTCACGCCCACGAGTAACCAAAAGAGCTGGTTCGTTCGTCACTGCCAAGAACAAGTTCGGCCCGAACACTTCACTGTTCCCGGCCCGAACTTCATTTTCGGCCCGAACTTCAACCTCGGCCCGAACTCCGACCTCGGCCCGAACTTCAACCTCGGCCCAAACATAATCCTCGGCCCGAACACCGAACTTTGGCCGGAACACCACTTCGGCCCGAACATCCCACTTCAGCCCGAACACCACTTCGGCCCGAACATCCCTCTTCGGCCCGAACTCTTCAATATCCAAGATTGTGTGACAAAAGGTGTTTTACTAAAACATTCATAACTTTCAGCTCGGGTGTCCGTTTCACGCCCACGAGTAACCAAAATAGCTGGTTCGTTCGTCACTGCCAAGAACAAGTTCAGCCCGAACTCTTCACTTTTCCCGGCCCGAACTTCATTTTCGGCTCGAACTTCAACCTCGGCCCGAACTTCAACCTCTGCCCGAACTCCGACCTCGGCCTGAACTTCAACCTCGGCCCGAACATCATCCTCGGCCCGAACACCGAACTTCAGCCCGAACACCACTTCGGCCCGAACTCCACTTCGGCCCGAACATCCCACTTCGGCCCGAACACCACTTCGGCCCGAACATCCCTCTTCAGCCCGAACTCTTCAATATCCAAGATTGTGATACAAAAGGTGCTATACTAAAACATACATAACTTTCAGCTCGGGTGTCCGTTTCACGCCCACGAGTAACCAATATAGCTGGTTCGTTCGTCACTGTCAAGAACAAGTTCGGCCCGAACTCTTCAATATCCAAGATTATGTGACAAAAGGTGATATACTAAAACATTCATAACTTTCAGCTCGGGTGTCCGTTTCACGCCCACGAGTAACCAAAATAGATGGTTCGTTCGTCACTGACAAGAACAAGTTCGGCCCGAACTCTTCACTGTTCCCGGCCCGAACTTCATTTTCGGCCCGAACACCACTTCGGCCCGAACATCCCTCTTCGGCCCGAACTCCGACCTCGGCCCGAACTTCAACCTCGGCCCGAACATCATCCTCGGCCCGAACACCGAACTTCAGCCCGAACACCACTTCGGCCCGAACTCCACTTCAGCCCGAACATCCCACTTCGGCCCGAACACCACTTCGGCCCGAACATCCCCCTTCGGCCCGAACACTTCAATATCCAGGATTGTGTGAGAAAAGGTGCTATACTAAAACATACATAACTTTCAGCTCGGGTGTCCGTTTCACGCCCTCGAGTAACCAATATAGCTGGTTCGTTCGTCACTGCGATGCACAAGTTCGGCCCGAACTCTTCAATATCCAAGATTGTGTGACAAAAGGTGCTATACTAAAACATTCATAACTTTCAGCTCGGGTGTCCGTTTCACGCCCACGAGTAACCAAAATAGCTGGTTCGTTCGTCACTGCCAAGAACAAGTTCGGCCCGAAATCTTCACTGTTCCCGGCCCGAACTTCATTTTCGGCCCGAAGTTCAACCTCGGCCCGAACTTCAACCTCGGCCCGAACTCCGACCTCGGCCCGAACTTCAACCTCGGCCCGAACATCATCCTCGGCCCGAACACCGAACTTCGGCCCGAACACCACTTCGGCCCGAACACCACTTCGGCCCGAACATCCCACTTCTGCCCGAACACCACTTCGGCCCGAACATCCCACTTCGGCCCGAACACCACTTCGGCCCGAACATCCCTCTTCGGCCTGAACTCTTCAATATCTAAGATTGTGTGACAAAAGGTGCTATACTAAAACATTCATAACTTTCAGCTGGGGTGGCCGTTTCACGCCCACGAGTAACCAAAATAGCTGGTTCGTTCGTCACTGCCAAGAACAAGTTCGGCCCGAACTCTTCACTGTTCCCGGCCCGAACTTCATTTTCGGCCCGAACATCAACCTCGACCCGAACTTCAACCTCGGCCCGAACTCCGACCTCAGCCCGAACATCGACCTCGGCCCGAACATCATCCTCGGCCCGAACACCGAACTTCGGCCCGAACACCACTTCGGCCCGAAGACCACTTCGGCCCGAACATCCCACTTCGGCCCGAACGCCACTTCGGCCCGAACATCCCTCTTCGGCCCGAACTCTTCAATATCCAAGATTGTGTGACAAAAGGTGCTGTACTAAAACATTAATAACTTTCAGCTGGGGTGTCCGTTTCACGCCCACGAGTAACCAAAATAGATGGTTCGTTCGTCACTGCCAAGAACAAGTTCGGCCCGAACTCTTCACTGTTCCAGGCCCGAATTTCATTTTCGGCCCGAACTTTAACCTCGGTCCGAACTTCAACCTCGGCCCGAACTCCGACCTCGGCCCGAACTTCAACCTCGGCCCGAACATCATCCTCGGCCCGAACACCGAACTTCGGCCCGAACACCACTTCGGCCCGAACACCACTTCGGCCCGAACATCCCACTTCGGCCCGAACACCACTTCGGCCCGAACATCCCTCTTCGGCCCGAACTCTTCAATATCCAAGATTGTGTGACAAAAGGTGCTACACTGAAACATTCATAACTTTCAGCTCAGGTGTCCGTTTCACGCGCACGAGTAACCAAAATAACTGGTTCGTTCGTCACTGCCAATAACAAGTTCGGCCCGAACTCTTCACTGTTCCCGGCCCGAACTTCATTTTCGGCCCGAACTTCAACCTCGGCACGAACTTCAACCTCGGCCCGAACTCCGACCTCGGCCCGAACTTCAACCTCGGCCCGAACATCATCCTCGGCCCGAACACCGAATTTCAGCCCGAACACCACTTCGGCCCGAACATCCCACTTCGGCCCGAACACCACTTCAGCCCGAACATCCCTCTTCGGCCCGAACTCTTCAATATCCAAGATTGTGTGACAAAAGGTGTTATACTAAAACATTCATAACTTTTAGCTCGGGTGTCCGTTTCACGCCCACGAGTAACCAAAATAGCTGGTTCGTTCGTCACTGCCAAGAACAAGTTCGGCCCGAACTCTTCATTGTTCCCGGCCCGAACTTCATTTTCGGCCCGAACTTCAACCACGGCCCGAACTCCGACCTTGGCCCGAACTTCAACCTCGGCCCGAACATCATCCTCGGCCCGAACACCGAACTTCAGCCCGAACACCACTTCGGCCCGAACTCCACTTCGGCCCGAACATCCCTCTTCGGCCCGAACTCTTCAATATCCAAGATTGTGTGACAAAAGGTGCTATACTAAAACATACATGACTTTCAGCTCGGGTGTCCATTTCACGCCCACGAGTAACCAAAATAGCTGGTTCGTTCGTCACTGCCAAGAATAAGTTCGGCCCGAACTCTTCAATATCCAAGATTGTGTGACAAAAGGTGCTATACTAAAACATTAATAACTTTCAGCTCGGGTGTCCGTTTCACGCCCACGAGTAACCAAAATAGTTGGTTCGTTCGTCACTGCCAAGAACAAGTTCGGCCCGAACTCTTCACTGTTCCCGCCCCGAACTTCATTTTCGGCCCGAACTTCAACCTCGGCCCGAACTTCAACCTCGGCCCGAACTCCGACCTCGACCCGAACTTCAACCTCGGCCCGAACATCGTCCTCGGCCCGAACACCGAACTTCAGCCCGAACACCACTTCGGCCCGAACATCCCACTTCGGCCCGAAAACCACTTCGGCCTGAACATCCCTCTTCGGCCCGAACTCTTCAATATCCAAGATTGTGTGACAAAAGGTGCTATACTAATACATTCATAACTTTCAGCTCGGGTGTCCGTTTCACGCCCACGAGTAACCAAAATAGCTGGTTCGTTCGTCACTGCCAAGAACAAGTTCGGCCCGAACTCTTCACTGTTCCCGGCCCGAACTTCATTTTCGGCCCGAACTTCAACCTCGGCCCGAACATCAACCTCGGCCCGAACTCCGACCTCGGCCCGAACTTCAACCTCGGCCCGAACATCATCCTCGGCCCGAACACCGAACTTAGGCCTGAACACCACTTCGGCCCGAACACCACTGCGGCCCGAACATCCCTCTTCGGCCCGAACATCCCTCTTCGGCCCGAACTCTTCAATATCCAAGATTGTGTGACAAAAGGTGCTATACTTAAACATTCATAACTTTCAGCTCGGGTGTCCATTTCACGCCCACGAGTAACCAAAATAGATGGTTCGTTCGTCACTGCCAAGAACAAGTTCGGCCCGAACTCTTCACTGTTCCCGGCCCGAACTTCATTTTCGGCCCGAACTTCATTTTCGGCCCGAACTTCAACCTCGGCCCGAACTTCAACCTCGGCCGAAACTCCGACCTCGGCCCGAACTCCGACCTCGGCCCGAACACCGAACTTCAGCATGAACACCACTTCGGCCCGAACACCACTTCGGCCTGAACATCCCACTTCGGCCCGAACACCACTTTGGCCCGAACATCCCTCTTCGGCCCGAACTCTTCAATATCCAAGATTGTGTGACAAAAGGTGCTATACTAAAACATTCATAACTTTCAGCTCGAGTGTCCGTTTCACGCCCAGGAGTAACCAAAATAGCTGGTTCGTTCGTCACTGCCAAGAACAAGTTCAGCCCGAACTCTTCACTGTTCCCGGCCCGAACTTCATTTTCGGCCCGAACTTCAACCTCGGCCCGAACTTCAACCTCGGCCCGAACTTCAACCTCGTCCCGAACTTCGACCTCGGCCCGAACTTCAACCTCGGCCCGAACACCGAACTTCGGCCCGAACACCACTTCGGCCCGAACATCCCACTTCGGCCCGAACACGAATTCGGCCCGAACATCCCTCTTCGGCCCGAACTCTTCAATATCCAAGATTGTGTGACAAAAGGTGCTATACTAAAACATTCATAACTTTCAGCTGGGGTGTCCGTTTCACGCCCATGAGTAACCAAAATAGCTGGTTCGTTCGTCACTACCAAGAACAAGTTCGGCCCGAAATCATCACTGTTCCCGCCCCGAACTTCATTTTCGGCCCGAACTTCAACCTCGACCCGAACTCCGACCTCGGCCCGAACTCCGACCTCGGCCCGAACTTCAACCTCGGCCCGAACATCATCCTCGGCCCGAACACCGAACTTCGGCCCGAACACCACTTCGGCCCGAACATCCCACTTCGGCCCGAACACCACTTCGGCCCGAACATCCCTCTTCGGCCCGAACTCTTCAATATCCAAGATTGTGTGACAAAAGGTGTTATACTAACACATTCATAACTTTCAGCAAGGGTGTCCGTTTCACGCCCACGAGTAACCAAAATAGCTGGTTTGTTCGTCACTGCCAAGAACAAGTTCGGCCCGAACTCTTCACTGTTCCCGGCCCGAACTTCATTTTCGGCCCGAACTTCAACCTCGGCCAAAACTTCAACCTCGGCCCGAACTCAGACCTCGGCCCGAACTTCAACTTCGGCCCGAACATCATCCTCGGCCCGAACACCGAACATCGGCCCGAACACCACTTCGGCCCGAACATCCCACTTCGGCCCGAACACCACTTCGGCCCGAACATCCCTCTTCGGCCCGAACTCTTCAATATCCAAGTTGTGTGACAAAAGGTGCTATACTAAAACATTCATAACTTTCCGCTCGGGTGTCCGTTTCACGCCCACGAGTAACCAAAATAGCTGGTTCGTTCGTTACTGCAAAGAACAAGTTCGGCCCGAACTCTACACTGTTCCCGGCCCGAACTTCATTTTCGGCCCGAACTTCAACCTCGGCCCGAACTTCAACCTCGGCCGGAACTCCGACCTCGGCCCGAACTCCGACCTCGGCCCGAACACCGAACTTCAGCCTGAACACCACTTCGGCCCGAACACCACTTCGGTCTGAACATCCCACTTCGGCCCGAACACCACTTTGGCCCGAACATCCCTCTTCGGCCCGAACTCTTCAATATCCAAGATTGTGTGACAAAAGGTGCTATACTAAAACATTCGTAACTTTCAGCTCGGGTGTCCGTTTCACGCCCAGGAGTTACCAAAATAGCTGGTTCGTTCGTCACTGCCAAGAACAAGTTCAGCCCGAACTCTTCACTGTTCCCGGCCCGAACTTCATTTTCGGCCCGAACTTCAACCTCGGCCCGAACTTCAACCTCGGCCCGAACTTCAACCTCGTCCCGAACTTCGACCTCGGCCCGAACTTCAACCTTGGCCCGAACACCGAACTTCGGCCCGAACACCACTTCGGCCCGAACATCCCACTTCGGCCCGAACACCACTTCGGCCCGAACATCCCTCTTCGGCCCGAACTCTTCAATATCCAAGATTGTGTGACAAAAGGTGCTATACTAAAACATTCATAACTTTCAGCTGGGGTGTCCGTTTCACGCCCATGAGTAACCAAAATAGCTGGTTCGTTCGTCACTGCCAACAACAAGTTCGGCCCGAACTCTTCACTGTTCCCGGCCCGAACTTCATTTTCGGCCCGAACTTCAACCTCGTCCCGAACTCCGACCTCGGCCCGAACTCCGACCTCGGCCCGAACTTCAACCTCGGCCCGAACATCATCCTCGGCCCGAACACCGAACATCGGCCCGAACACCACTTCGGCCTGAACACCACTTCGGCCCGAACATCCCACTACGGCCCGAACACCACTTCGGCCCGAACATCCCTCTTCGGCTCGAACTCTTCAATATCCAAGATTGTGTGACAAAAGGTGCTATACTAAAACATTCATAACTTTCAGCTCAGGTGTCCGTTTCACGCCCACGAGTAACCAAAATAACTGGTTCGTTCGTCACTGCCAAGAACAAGTTCGGCCCGAACTCTTCACTTTTCTCGGCCCGAAATTCATTTTCGGCCCGAACTTCAACCTCGGCCCGAACTTCAACCTCGGCCCGAACTCCAACCTCGGCCCGAACATCAACCTCGGCCCGAACATCATCCTCGGCCCGAACACCGAACTTCGGCCCGAACACCACTTCGGCCCGAACATCCCACTTCGGCACGAACACCACTTTGGCCCGAACATCCCTCTTCGGCCCGAACTCTTCAATATCCAAGATTGTGTGACAAAATGTGCTATACTAAAACATTCATAACTTTCAGCTCGGGTGTCCGTTTCACGCCCACGAGTAACCAAAATAGCTGGTTTGTTCGTCACTGCAAAGAACAAGTTCGGCCCGAACTCTTCACTGTTCCCGGCCCGAACTTCATTTTCGGCCCGAACTTCAACCTCGGCCAGAACTTCAACCTCGGCCCGAACTCAAACCTCGGCCCGAACTTCAACCTCGGCCCGAACATTATCCTCGGCCCGAACACCGAACTTCGGACCGAACACCACTTCGGCCCGAACACACCACTTCGGCCCGAACACCACTTCGGCCTGAACATCCCTCTTCGGCTCGAACTCTTCAATATCCAAGATTGTGTGACAAAAGGTGCTATACTAAAACATTCATAACTTTCAGCTCTGGTGTCTGTTTCACGCCCACGAGTAACCAAAATAGCTGGTTCGTTCGTTACTGCAAAGAACAAGTTCGGCCCGAACTCTACACTGTTCCCGGCCCGAACTTCATTTTCGGCCCGAACTTCAACCTCAGCCTGAACTTCAACCTCGGCCGGAACTCCGACCTCGGCCTGAATTTCAACCTTGGCCCGAACATCATCCTCGGCCCGAACACCGAACTCTGGCCCGAACACCACTTTGGCCCGAACATCCCACTTCGCCCCGAACACCACTTTGGCAGGAACATCCCTCTTCGGCCCGAACTCTTCAATATCCAACATTGTGTGACAAAAGGTGCTATATTAAAACATTCATAACATTCAGCTCGGGTGTCCGTTTCACGCCCACGAGTAACCAAAATAGCTGGTTCGTTCGTCACTGCCAAGAACAAGTTCGGCCCGAACTCTTCGCTGTTCCCGGCCCGAACTTCATTTTCGGCCCGAACTTCAACCTCGGCCCGAACTCCGACCTCGGCCCGAACTTCAACCTCGGCCCGAACACCGAACTTCGGCCGGAACACCACTTCGGCCCGAACACCACTTCAGCCCGAACATCCCACTTCGGCCCGAACACCACTTCGGCCCGAACACCACTTCGGCCCGAACATCCCTCTTCGGCTTGAACTCTTCAATATCCAAGATTGTGTGAAAAAAGGTGCTATACTAAAACATTCATAACTTCAGCTCCAGTGTCCGTTTCACGCCCACAAGTAACCAAAATTACTGGTTCGTTCGTCACTGCCAAGAACGAGTTCGGCCCGAACTCTACACTGTTCTCGGCCCGAACTTCATTTTCGGCCCGAACTTCAACCTCGGTCCGAACTTCAACCTCGGCCCGAACTCCGACCTCGGCCCGAACTTCAACCTCGGCCCAAACATCATCCTCGGCCCGAACATCGAACTTCGGCCCGAACACCACTTCGGCCCGAACAACCCTTCGGCCCGAACATCCCTCTTCGGCCCGAACTCTTCAATATCCAAGATTGTGTGACAAAAGGTGCTATACTAAAACATTAATAACTTTTAGCTCGGGTGTCCGTTTCACGCCCACGAGTAACCAAAATAGCTGGTTCGTTCGTCACTGCCAAGAACAAGTTCGGCCCGAACTCTTCACTATTCCCGGCCCGAACTTCATTTTCGGCCCGAAATTCAACCTCGGACCGAACTCCGACCTCGGCCCGAACTTCAACCTCGGCCCGAACATCATCCTCGGCCCCGAACACCGAACTTCGGCCCGAACACCACTTCGGCCCGAACATCCCTCTTCGGCCCGAACTCTTCAATATCCAAGATTGTGTGACAAAAGGTGCTATATTAAAACATTCATAACTTTCAGCTCGGGTGTCCGTTTCACGCCCACGAGTAACCAAAATAGCTGGTTCGTTCGTCACTGCCAAGAACAAGTTCGGCCCGAACTCTTCACTGTTCCCGACCCGAACTTCATTTTCGGCCCGAAGTCCAACCTCGGCCCGAACTCCGACCTCGGCCCGAACTCCGACCTCGGCCCGAACACCACTCTCGGCCCGAACACCGAACTTCGGCCCGAACACCACTTCGGCCCGAACACCACTTCGGCCCGAACATCCCACTTCGGCCCGAACACCACTTCGGCCCGAACATCCCTCTTCGGCCCGAACTCTTCAATATCCAAGATTGTGTGACAAAAGGTGCTATACTAAAACATTCATAACTTTCAGCTCGGGTGTCCGTTTCACGCCCACGAGTAACCAAAATAACTGGTTCGTTCGTCACTGCCAAGAACAAGTTCGGCCCGAACACCACTTCGGCCCGAACACCACTTCGGCCCGAACATCCCACTTCGGCCCGAACACCACTTCGGCCCGAACATCCCTCTTCGGCCCGAACTCTTCAATATCCAAGTTGTGTGACAAAAGGTGCTATACTAAAACATTCATAACTTTCCGCTCGGGTGTCCGTTTCACGCCCACGAGTAACCAAAATAGCTGGTTCGTTCGTTACTGCAAAGAACAAGTTCGGCCCGAACTCTACACTGTTCCCGGCCCGAACTTCATTTTCGGCCCGAACTTCAACCTCGGCCCGAACTTCAACCTCGGCCGGAACTCCGACCTCGGCCCGAACTCCGACCTCGGCCCGAACACCGAACTTCAGCCTGAACACCACTTCGGCCCGAACACCACTTCGGTCTGAACATCCCACTTCGGCCCGAACACCACTTTGGCCCGAACATCCCTCTTCGGCCCGAACTCTTCAATATCCAAGATTGTGTGACAAAAGGTGCTATACTAAAACATTCGTAACTTTCAGCTCGGGTGTCCGTTTCACGCCCAGGAGTTACCAAAATAGCTGGTTCGTTCGTCACTGCCAAGAACAAGTTCAGCCCGAACTCTTCACTGTTCCCGGCCCGAACTTCATTTTCGGCCCGAACTTCAACCTCGGCCCGAACTTCAACCTCGGCCCGAACTTCAACCTCGTCCCGAACTTCGACCTCGGCCAGAACTTCAACCTTGGCCCGAACACCGAACTTCGGCCCGAACACCACTTCGGCCCGAACATCCCACTTCGGCCCGAACACCACTTCGGCCCGAACATCCCTCTTCGGCCCGAACTCTTCAATATCCAAGATTGTGTGACAAAAGGTGCTATACTAAAACATTCATAACTTTCAGCTGGGGTGTCCGTTTCACGCCCATGAGTAACCAAAATAGCTGGTTCGTTCGTCACTGCCAACAACAAGTTCGGCCCGAACTCTTCACTGTTCCCGGCCCGAACTTCATTTTCGGCCCGAACTTCAACCTCGTCCCGAACTCCGACCTCGGCCCGAACTCCGACCTCGGCCCGAACTTCAACCTCGGCCCGAACATCATCCTCGGCCCGAACACCGAACATCGGCCCGAACACCACTTCGGCCTGAACACCACTTCGGCCCGAACATCCCACTTCGGCCCGAACACCACTTCGGCCCGAACATCCCTCTTCGGCTCGAACTCTTCAATATCCAAGATTGTGTGACAAAAGGTGCTATACTAAAACATTCATAACTTTCAGCTCAGGTGTCCGTTTCACGCCCACGAGTAACCAAAATAACTGGTTCGTTCGTCACTGCCAAGAACAAGTTCGGCCCGAACTCTTCACTTTTCTCGGCCCGAACTTCATTTTCGGCCCGAACTTCAACCTCGGCCCGAACTTCAACCTCGGCCCGAACTCCAACCTCGGCCCGAACATCAACCTCGGCCCGAACATCATCCTCGGCCCGAACACCGAACTTCGGCCCGAACACCACTTCGGCCCGAACATCCCACTTCGGCACGAACACCACTTTGGCCCGAACATCCCTCTTCGGCCCGAACTCTTCAATATCCAAGATTGTGTGACAAAATGTGCTATACTAAAACATTCATAACTTTCAGCTCGGGTGTCCGTTTCACGCCCACGAGTAACCAAAATAGCTGGTTTGTTCGTCACTGCCAAGAACAAGTTCGGCCCGAACTCTTCACTGTTCCCGGCCCGAACTTCATTTTCGGCCCGAACTTCAACCTCGTCCCGAACTCCGACCTCGGCCCGAACTCCGACCTCGGCCCAAACTTCAACCTCGGCCCGAACATCATCCTCGGCCCGAACACCGAACATCGGCCCGAACACCACTTCGGCCTGAACACCACTTCGGCCCGAACATCATCCTCGGCCCGAACACCGAACATCGGCCCGAACACCACTTCGGCCTGAACACCACTACGGCCCGAACACCACTTCGGCCCGAACATCCCTCTTCGGCTCGAACTCTTCAATATCCAAGATTGTGTGACAAAAGGTGCTATACTAAAACATTCATAACTTTCAGCTCAGGTGTCCGTTTCACGCCCACGAGTAACCAAAATAACTGGTTCGTTCGTCACTGCCAAGAACAAGTTCGGCCCGAACTCTTCACTTTTCTCGGCCCGAACTTCATTTTCGGCCCGAACTTCAACCTCGGCCCGAACTTCAACCTCGGCCCGAACTCCAACCTCGGCCCGAACATCAACCTCGGCCCGAACATCATCCTCGGCCCGAACACCGAACTTCGGCCCGAACACCACTTCGGCCCGAACATCCCACTTCGGCACGAACACCACTTTGGCCCGAACATCCCTCTTCGGCCCGAACTCTTCAATATCCAAGATTGTGTGACAAAATGTGCTATACTAAAACATTCATAACTTTCAGCTCGGGTGTCCGTTTCACGCCCACGAGTAACCAAAATAGCTGGTTTGTTCGTCACTGCCAAGAACAAGTTCGGCCCGAACTCTTCACTGTTCCCGGCCCGAACTTCATTTTCGGCCCGAACTTCAACCTCGGCCAGAACTTCAACCTCGGCCCGAACTCAAACCTCGGCCCGAACTTCAACCTCGGCCCGAACATTATCCTCGGCCCGAACACCGAACTTCGGACCGAACACCACTTCGGCCCGAACACACCACTTCGGCCCGAACACCACTTCGGCCTGAACATCCCTCTTCGGCCCGAACTCTTCAATATCCAAGATTGTGTGACAAAAGGTGCTATACTAAAACATTCATAACTTTCAGCTCTGGTGTCTGTTTCACGCCCACGAGTAACCAAAATAGCTGGTTCGTTCGTTACTGCAAAGAACAAGTTCGGCCCGAACTCTACACTGTTCCCGGCCCGAACTTCATTTTCGGCCCGAACTTCAACCTCAGCCTGAACTTCAACCTCGGCCGGAACTCCGACCTCGGCCCGAATTTCAACCTTGGCCCGAACATCATCCTCGGCCCGAACACCGAACTCTGGCCCGAACACCACTTTGGCCCGAACATCCCACTTCGCCCCGAACACCACTTTGGCAGGAACATCCCTCTTCGGCCCGAACTCTTCAATATCCAACATTGTGTGACAAAAGGTGCTATATTAAAACATTCATAACATTCAGCTCGGGTGTCCGTTTCACGCCCACGAGTAACCAAAATAGCTGGTTCGTTCGTCACTGCCAAGAACAAGTTCGGCCCGAACTCTTCGCTGTTCCCGGCCCGAACTTCATTTTCGGCCCGAACTTCAACCTCGGCCCGAACTCCGACCTCGGCCCGAACTTCAACCTCGGCCCGAACACCGAACTTCGGCCGGAACACCACTTCGGCCCGAACACCACTTCAGCCCGAACATCCCACTTCGGCCCGAACACCACTTCGGCCCGAACACCACTTCGGCCCGAACATCCCTCTTCGGCTTGAACTCTTCAATATCCAAGATTGTGTGAAAAAAGGTGCTATACTAAAACATTCATAACTTCAGCTCCAGTGTCCGTTTCACGCCCACAAGTAACCAAAATTACTGGTTCGTTCGTCACTGCCAAGAACGAGTTCGGCCCGAACTCTACACTGTTCTCGGCCCGAACTTCATTTTCGGCCCGAACTTCAACCTCGGTCCGAACTTCAACCTCGGCCCGAACTCCGACCTCGGCCCGAACTTCAACCTCGGCCCGAACATCATCCTCGGCCCGAACATCGAACTTCGGCCCGAACACCACTTCGGCCCGAACAACCCTTCGGCCCGAACATCCCTCTTCGGCCCGAACTCTTCAATATCCAAGATTGTGTGACAAAAGGTGCTATACTAAAACATTCATAACTTTTAGCTCGGGTGTCCGTTTCACGCCCACGAGTAACCAAAATAGCTGGTTCGTTCGTCACTGCCAAGAACAAGTTCGGCCCGAACTCTTCACTATTCCCGGCCCGAACTTCATTTTCGGCCCGAACTTCAACCTCGGACCGAACTCCGACCTCGGCCCGAACTTCAACCTCGGCCCGAACATCATCCTCGGCCCCGAACACCGAACTTCGGCCCGAACACCACTTCGGCCCGAACATCCCTCTTCGGCCCGAACTCTTCAATATCCAAGATTGTGTGACAAAAGGTGCTATATTAAAACATTCATAACTTTCAGCTCGGGTGTCCGTTTCACGCCCACGAGTAACCAAAATAGCTGGTTCGTTCGTCACTGCCAAGAACAAGTTCGGCCCGAACTCTTCACTGTTCCCGACCCGAACTTCATTTTCGGCCCGAACTCCAACCTCGGCCCGAACTCCGACCTCGGCCCGAACTCCGACCTCGGCCCGAACACCACTCTCGGCCCGAACACCGAACTTCGGCCCGAACACCACTTCGGCCCGAACACCACTTCGGCCCGAACATCCCACTTCGGCCCGAACACCACTTCGGCCCGAACATCCCTCTTCGGCCCGAACTCTTCAATATCCAAGATTGTGTGACAAAAGGTGCTATACTAAAACATTCATAACTTTCAGCTCGGGTGTCCGTTTCACGCCCACGAGTAACCAAAATAACTGGTTCGTTCGTCACTGCCAAGAACAAGTTCGGCCCGAACACCACTTCGGCCCGAACACCACTTCGGCCCGAACATCCCACTTCGGCCCGAACACCACTTCGGCCCGAACATCCCTCTTCGGCCCGAACTCTTCAATATCCAAGATTGTGTGACAAAAGGTGCTATACTAAAACATTCATAACTTTCAGCTCGGGTGTCCGTTTCACGCCCACGAGTAACCAAAATAGCTGGTTCGTTCGTCACTGCCAAGAACAAGTTCGGCCCGAACTCTTCACTGTTCCCGACCCGAACTTCATTTTCGGCCCGAACTTCAACCTCGGCCCGAACTCCGACCTCGGCCCGAACTCCGACCTCGGCCCGAACATCATCCTCGGCCCGAACACTGAACTTCGGCCCGAACACCACTTCGGCCCGAACACCACTTCGGCCCGAACATCCCACTTCGGCCCGAACACCACTTCGGCCCGAACATCCCTCTTCGGCCCGAACTCTTCAATATCCAAGATTGTGTGACAAAAGGTGCTATACTAAAACATTCATAACTTTCAGCTCGGGTGTCCGTTTCACGCCCACGAGTAACCAAAATAACTGGTTCGTTCGTCACTGCCAAGAACAAGTTCGGCTCGAACACCACTTCGGCCCGAACATCCCACTTCGGCCCGAACACCACTTCGGCCCGAACATCCCTCTTCGGCCCGAACTCTTCAATATCCAAGATTGTGTGACAAAAGGTGCTATACTAAAACATTCATAACATTCAGCACGGGTGTCCGTTTCACGCCCACGAGAAACCAAAATAGCTGGTTCGTTCGTCACTGCCAAAAACAAGTTCGGCCCGAACTCTTCACTGTTCCCGACCCGAACTTCATTTTCGGCCCGAACTTCAACCTCGGCCCGAACTCCGACCTCGGCCCGAACTCCGACCTCGGCCCGAACATCATCCTCGGCCCGAACACCGAACTTCGGCCCGAACACCACTTCGGCCCGAACACCACTTCGGCCCGAACATCCCACTTCGGCCCGAACACCACTTCGGCCCGAACATCCCTCTTCGGCCCGAACTCTTCAATATCCAAGATTGTGTGACAAAAGGTGCTATACTAAAACATTCATAACTTTCAGCTCGGGTGTCCGTTTCACGCCCACGAGTAACCAAAATAACTGGTTCGTTCGTCACTGCCAAGAACAAGTTCGGCCCGAACTCTTCACTGTTCCCGGCCCGAACTTCATTTTCGGCCCGAACTTCAACCTCGGCCCGAACTTCAACCTCGGCCCAAACTCCGACCTCGGCCCGAACTTCAACTTCGGCCCGAACTCCGACCTCGGCCCGAACTTCAACCTCGGCCCGAACATCATCCTCGGCCCGAACACCGAACTTCGACCCGAACACCACTTCGCCCCGAACACCACTTCGCCCCGAACACCACTTCGGCCCGAACCCCACTTCGGCCCGAACACCACTTCGGCCCGAACATCCATCTTCGGCCCGAACTCTTCAATAACCAAGATTGTGTGACAAAAGGTGCTATACTAAAACATTCATAACTTTCATCTCGGGTGTCCGTTTCACGCCCACGAGTAACCAAAATAGCTGGTTCGTTCGTCACTGCCAAGAACAATTTCGGCCCGAACTCTTCACTGTTCCCTGCCCGAACTTCATTTTCGGCCCGAACTTCAACCTCGGCCCGAAATTCAACCTCGGCCCGAACTCCGACCTCGGCCCGAACTTCAACCTCGGCCCGAACATCATCCTCGTCCCGAACACCGAACTTCTGCCCGAACACCACTTCGGCCCGAACATCCCACTTCGGCCCGAACACCACTTCGGCCCGAACATCCCTCTTCGGCCCGAACTCTTCAATATCCAAGATTGTGTGACAAAAGGTGCTATACTAAAACATTCATAACTTTCAGCTCGGGTGTCCGTTTCACGCCCACGAGTAACCAAAATAGCTGGTTCGTTCGTCACTGCCAAGAACAAGTTCGGCCCGAACTCTTCACTGTTCTCGGCCCGAACTTCATTTTCGGCCCGAACATCAACCTCGGCCCAAACTGCAACCTCGGCCCGAACTCCGACCTCGGCCCGAACTGCGACCTCGGCCCAAACTTCAACCTCGGCCCGAACATCATCATCGGCCCGAACACCGAACTTCGGCCCGAACACCACTTCGGCCCAAACATCCCATTTCGGCCCGAACATCCCACTACGGCCCGAACACCATTTCGGCCCGAACATCCTCTTCGGCCTGAACTCTTAAATATCCAAGATTGTGTGACAAAAGGTGCTATACTAAAACACTTATAACTTTTAGCTCGGGTGTCCGTTTCACGCCCACGAGTAACCAAAATAGCTGGTTCGTTCGTCACTACCAAGAACAAGTTCGGCCCGAACTCTTCACTGTTCCCGGCCAGAACTTCATTTTCGGCCCGAACTCCGACCTCGGCCCGAACATCATCCTCGGCCCGAACACTGAACTTCGGCCCGAACACCACTTCGGCCCGAACACCACTTCGGCCCGAACATCCCACTTCGGCCCGAACACCACTTCGGCCCGAACATCCCTCTTCGGCCCGAACTCTTCAATATCCAAGATTGTGTGACAAAAGGTGCTATACTAAAACATTCATAACTTTCAGCTCGGGTGTCCGTTTCACGCCCACGAGTAACCAAAATAACTGGTTCGTTCGTCACTGCCAAGAACAAGTTCGGCTCGAACACCACTTCGGCCCGAACATCCCACTTCGGCCCGAACACCACTTCGGCCCGAACATCCCTCTTCGGCCCGAACTCTTCAATATCCAAGATTGTGTGACAAAAGGTGCTATACTAAAACATTCATAACATTCAGCACGGGTGTCCGTTTCACGCCCACGAGAAACCAAAATAGCTGGTTCGTTCGTCACTGCCAAAAACAAGTTCGGCCCGAACTCTTCACTGTTCCCGACCCGAACTTCATTTTCGGCCCGAACTTCAACCTCGGCCCGAACTCCGACCTCGGCCCGAACTCCGACCTCGGCCCGAACATCATCCTCGGCCCGAACACCGAACTTCGGCCCGAACACCACTTCGGCCCGAACACCACTTCGGCCCGAACATCCCACTTCGGCCCGAACACCACTTCGGCCCGAACATCCCTCTTCGGCCCGAACTCTTCAATATCCAAGATTGTGTGACAAAAGGTGCTATACTAAAACATTCATAACTTTCAGCTCGGGTGTCCGTTTCACGCCCACGAGTAACCAAAATAACTGGTTCGTTCGTCACTGCCAAGAACAAGTTCGGCCCGAACTCTTCACTGTTCCCGGCCCGAACTTCATTTTCGGCCCGAACTTCAACCTCGGCCCGAACTTCAACCTCGGCCCAAACTCCGACCTCGGCCCGAACTTCAACTTCGGCCCGAACTCCGACCTCGGCCCGAACTTCAACCTCGGCCCGAACATCATCCTCGGCCCGAACACCGAACTTCGACCCGAACACCACTTCGCCCCGAACACCACTTCGCCCCGAACACCACTTCGGCCCGAACCCCACTTCGGCCCGAACACCACTTCGGCCCGAACATCCATCTTCGGCCCGAACTCTTCAATAACCAAGATTGTGTGACAAAAGCTGCTATACTAAAACATTCATAACTTTCATCTCGGGTGTCCGTTTCACGCCCACGAGTAACCAAAATAGCTGGTTCGTTCGTCACTGCCAAGAACAATTTCGGCCCGAACTCTTCACTGTTCCCTGCCCGAACTTCATTTTCGGCCCGAACTTCAACCTCGGCCCGAAATTCAACCTCGGCCCGAACTCCGACCTCGGCCCGAACTTCAACCTCGGCCCGAACATCATCCTCGTCCCGAACACCGAACTTCTGCCCGAACACCACTTCGGCCCGAACATCCCACTTCGGCCCGAACACCACTTCGGCCCGAACATCCCTCTTCGGCCCGAACTCTTCAATATCCAAGATTGTGTGACAAAAGGTGCTATACTAAAACATTCATAACTTTCAGCTCGGGTGTCCGTTTCACGCCCACGAGTAACCAAAATAGCTGGTTCGTTCGTCACTGCCAAGAACAAGTTCGGCCCGAACTCTTCACTGTTCTCGGCCCGAACTTCATTTTCGGCCCGAACATCAACCTCGGCCCAAACTGCAACCTCGGCCCGAACTCCGACCTCGGCCCGAACTGCGACCTCGGCCCAAACTTCAACCTCGGCCCGAACATCATCATCGGCCCGAACACCGAACTTCGGCCCGAACACCACTTCGGCCCAAACATCCCATTTCGGCCCGAACATCCCACTACGGCCCGAACACCATTTCGGCCCGAACATCCTCTTCGGCCTGAACTCTTGAATATCCAAGATTGTGTGACAAAAGGTGCTATACTAAAACACTTATAACTTTTAGCTCGGGTGTCCGTTTCACGCCCACGAGTAACCAAAATAGCTGGTTCGTTCGTCACTACCAAGAACAAGTTCGGCCCGAACTCTTCACTGTTCCCGGCCAGAACTTCATTTTCGGCCCGAACTTCAACCTCGGCCCGAACTTCAACCTCGGCCCGAATCCGACCTCGGCCCGAACTTCAACCTCGGCCCGAACATCATCCTCGGCTCGAACACCGAACTTCCGCCCGAACACCACTTCGGCCCGAACACCACTTCGGCCCGAACATCCTACTTCGGCCCGAACACCACTTCGGCCCGAACATCCCTCTTCCGCCCGAACTCTTCAATATCCAAGATTGTGTGACAAAAGGTGCTATACTAAAACATTCATAACTTTCAGCTCGGGTGTCTGTTTCACACCCACGAGTAACCAAAATAGCTGGTTCGTTCGTCACTGCCAAGAACAAGTTCGGCCCGAACTCTTCACTGTTCCCGGCCCGAACTTCATTTTCGGCCCGAACTTCAACCTCGGCCCGAACTCCGACCTCGGCCCGAACATCATCCTCGGCCCGAACACCGAACTTCAGCCCGAACACCACTTCGGCCCGAACATCCCACTTCGGCCCGAACACCACTTCGGCCCGAACATCCCTCTTTGGCCCGAACTCTTCAATATCCAAGATTGTGTGACAAAAGGTGCTATACTAAAACATTCAAAACTTTCAGCTCGGGTGTCCGTTTCACGCCCACGAGTAACCAAAATAGCTGGTTCGTTCGTCACTGCCAAGAACAAGTTCGGCCCGAACTCTTCACTGTTCCCGGCCCGAACTTCATTTTCGGCCCGAACTTCAACCTCGGCCCGAACTTCAACCTCGGCCCGAACTCCGACCTCGACCCGAACTTCAACCTCCGCCCGGACATCATCCTCGGCCCGAACACCGAACTTCGGCCCGAACACCACTTCGGCCCGAACATCCCACTTCGGCCCGAACACCACTTCGGCCCGAACATCCCTCTTCGGCCCGAACTCTTCAATATCCAAGATTGTGTGACAAAAGGTGCTATACTAAAAAATTCATAACTTTCAGCTCGGGTGTCCGTTTCACGCCCACGAGTAACCAAAATAGCTGGTTCGTTCGTCACTGCCAAGAACAAGTTCGGCCCGAACTCTTCACTGTTCCCGTCCCGAACTTCATTTTCGGCCCGAACTTCAACCTCGGCCCGAACTCCGACCTCGGCCCGAACTCCGACCTCGGCCCGAACTTCAACCTCGGCCCGGACATCATCCTCGGCCCGAACACCGAACTTCGGCCCGAACACCACTTCCGCCCGAACATCCCACTTCAGCCCGAACACCACTTCGGCCCGAACATCCCTCTTCCGCCCGAACTCTTCAATATCCAAGATTGTGTGACAGAAGGTGTTATACTAAAACATTCATAACTTTCAGCTCGGGTGTCCGTTTCACGCCCACGAGTAACCAAAATAGCTGGTTCGTTCGTCACTGCCATGAACAAGTTCGGCCCGAACTCTTCACTGTTCCCGACCCGAGCTTCATTTACGACCCGAACTTCAACCTCGGCCCGAACTGCGACCTCGGCCCGAACTGCGACCTCGGCCCGAACTTCAACCTCGCCCGAACATCATCCTCGGCCCGAACACCGAACATCGGCCCGAACACCACTTCGGCCCGAACACCAGTTCGGCCCGAACATCCCACTTCGGCCCGAACACCACTTCGGCCCGAACATCCCTCTTCGGCCCGAACTCTTCAATATCCAAGATTGTGTGACAAAAGGTGCTATACTAAAACAGTCATAACTTTCAGCTCGGGTGTCCGTTTCACGCCCACGAGTAACCAAAATAGCTGGTTCGTTCGTCAATGCCAAGAACAAGTTCGGCCCGAACTCTTCACTGTTCCCGACCCGAACTTCATTTTCGGCCCGAACATCAACCTCGGACCAAACTGCAACCTCGGCCCGAACTCCGACCTCGGCCCGAACTGCGACCTCGGCCCGAACTTCAACGTCGGCCCGAACATCATCATCGGCCCGAACACCGAACTTCGACCCGAACACCACTTCGGCCCGAACATCCCACTTCGGCCTGAACATCCCACTTTGGCCCGAACACCATTTCGGCCCGAACATCCCTCTTCGGCCCGAACTCTTGAATATCCAAGATTGTGTGACAAAAGGTGCTATACTAAAACACTTATAACTTTCAGCTCGGGTGTCCGTTTCACGCCCACGAGTAACCAAAATAGCTGGTTCGTTCGTCACTGCCAAGAACAAGTTCGGCCCGAACTCTTCACTGTTCCCGGCCCGAACTTCATTTTCGGCCCGAACTTCACCTCGGCCCGAACTCCGACCTCGGCCCGAACTCCGACCTCGGCCCGAACTTCAACCTCGGCCCGGACATCATCCTCGGCCGGAACACCGAACTTCGGCCCGAACACCACTTCCGCCCGAACATCCCACTTCGGCCCGAACACCACTTCGGCCCGAACATCCCTCTTCGGCCCGAACTCTTCAATATCCAAGATTGTGTGACAAAAGGTGCTATACTAAAACATTCATAACTTTCAGCTCGGGTGTCCGTTTCACGCCCACGAGTAACCAAAATAGCTGGTTCGTTCGTCACTGCCAAGAACAAGTTCGGCACGAACTCTTCACTGTTCCCGGCCCGAACTTCATTTTCGGCCCGAACTTCAACCTCGGCCCGAACTTCAACCTCGGCCCGAACTCCGACCTCGACCCGAACTTCAACCTCGGCCCGGACATCATCCTCGGCCCGAACACTGAACTTCGGCCCGAACACCACTTCGGCCCGAACATCCCACTTCGGCCCGAACATCCCTCTTCGGCCCGAACTCTTCAATATCCAAGATTGTGTGACAAAAGGTGCTATACTAAAACATTCATAACTTTCAGCTCGGGTGTCCGTTTCACGCCCACGAGTAACCAAAATAGCTGGTTCGTTCGTCACTGCCAAGAACAAGTTCGGCCCGAACTCTTCACTGTTCCCGGCCCGAACTTCATTTTCTGCCCGAACTTCAACCTCGGCCCGAACTCCGACCTCGGCCCGAACTCCGACCTCGGCCCGAACTTCAACCTCGGCCCGGACATCATCCTCGGCCCGAACAACACTTCCGCCCGAACATCCCACTTCGGCCCGAACACCACTTCGGCCCGAACATCCCTCTTCCGCCCGAACTCTTCAATATCCAAGATTATGTGACAGAAGGTGCTATACTAAAACATTCATAACTTTCAGCTCGGGTGTCCGTTTCACGCCCACGAGTAACCAAAATAGCTGGTTCATTCGTCACTGCCATGAACAAGTTCGACCCGAACTCTTCACTGTTCCCGACCCGAGCTTCATTTACGACCCGAACTTCAACCTCGGCCCGAACTTCAACATCGGCCCGAACTCCGACCTCGGCCCGAACTTCAACCTCGGCCCGAACATCATCCTCGGCCCGAACACCGAACTTCGGCCCGAACACCACTTCGGCCCGAACACCAGTTCGGCCCGAACATCCCACTTCGGCCCGAACACCACTTCGGCCCGAACATCCCTCTTCGGCCCGAACTCTTCAATATCCAAGATTGTGTGACAAAAGGTGCTATACTAAAACAGTCATAACTTTCAGCTCGGGTGTCCGTTTCACGCCCACGAGTAACCAAAATAGCTGGTTCGTTCGTCAATGCCAAGAACAAGTTCGGCCCGAACTCTTCACTGTTCCCGACCCGAACTTCATTTTCGGCCCGAACATCAACCTCGGACCAAACTGCAACCTCGGCCCGAACTCCGACCTCGGCCCGAACTGCGACCTCGGCCCGAACTTCAACGTCGGCCCGAACATCATCATCGGCCCGAACACCGAACTTCGACCCGAACACCACTTCGGCCCGAACATCCCACTTCGGCCTGAACATCCCACTTTGGCCCGAACACCATTTCGGCCCGAACATCCCTCTTCGGCCTGAACTCTTGAATATCCAAGATTGTGTGACAAAAGGTGCTATACTAAAACACTTATAACTTTCAGCTCGGGTGTCCGTTTCACGCCCACGAGTAACCAAAATAGCTGGTTCGTTCGTCACTGCCAAGAACAAGTTCGGCCCGAACTCTTCACTGTTCCCGGCCCGAACTTCATTTTCGGCCCGAACTTCACCTCGGCCCGAACTCCGACCTCGGTCCGAACTCCGACCTCGACCCGAACTTCAACCTCGGCCCGGACATCATCCTCGGCCCGAACACCGAACTTCGGCCCGAACACCACTTCCGCCCGAACATCCCACTTCGGCCCGAACATCCCTCTTCGGCCCGAACTCTTCAATATCCAAGATTGTGTGACAAAAGGTGCTATACTAAAACATTCATAACTTTCAGCTCGGGTGTCCGTTTCACGCCCACGAGTAACCAAAATAGCTGGTTCGTTCGTCACTGCCATGAACAAGTTCGGCCCGAACTCTTCACTTGTTAGGTCACAACAACCCTGTTTTAATGTTAATTGAAAGAATATTATACTTAGAGAAATATTAGAGTGATAACACAAGAATATAGTCAATGTATAAATCCACTAAGTGTGGCTTGTTGCGGAATAACAAGACCACTGATCAATTACAAAGATATGAAAGTGTAAAGTGAATTGGTGAGTACTCCTTTGCAAGATGATCTCTATTTATAATGTTATAGAGATCTTACATGATGAGCAAAGGAGTAACCGAAGGACTAAGTAAGGAAAATGACTAAGATCAAGGAATTTGATCTTAGTCTGTTACTATACTGAGTATCACTCAGTCCTTCTACTCAGTCCTTGTACTCAGTATCACTATCTGATACTGAGTACTGATACTGAGTTCCAATACTGATCACTCAGTATCAGACCTAAACTTAGCTATATTATTCTACATATTAATCAAAGCTAGTCTAGGTTGTTTTGTTATCTTAAGATCCAAAGGGGCAAGGCTTTTTGCCTTAACAATCTCCCCCTATCTAATGATAACAAAACAATTACAAAGAGATAAACAAAAAAAAATTACAACAGCATAGTTGACAAAATCTTCTTCTTCATTTGCTGTTGATGGCTTCATTCTCATAGAAGACTTCTTGTTTGATGTGGACAAACTCTTCTCTGCTTTTGAGTTCATCCCTTCTACAATTCAGAACTGCAACAATCTTCTTTCTGAACCAAGAGTCTTCTTTCTTGGTGATCATCCATTTCAGTCCAACAAGGTGACTGATTTGAGCTCTTGGTAGATCTTCTTCAGAAATGAAGCACTCTCTATCCTCTGAGTCAGTATACATATACCCAGAAGTTGGATATATGACACTCTTTTGATCCTGAAAGACAAGGTTAGGAGGAAGAGGGTACTTTCTAAGATACTTGTATGTATGAAGGCATTCTGGTCTGTTGTTTGAGTAAGCCTCAGTCATCACGCTGAGTGTTCTGTACTCTATTTCATGAAGTAAGTCCTTCTCATAACATACTGCAGCTACTGCACAGATCTCATCCAAGACTATTTGATCATAGGTTGATTTCTTTGGAAGCTCTTTGATCAGTCTTGTGATCTTCACCCAGTCTTGAAGACCAATTCTTTGAATATCATGAATAAATATCTTCATGGGAGGACTGGTTAAACCAGTACAAGTGATAGTTATTCTTCCTTCTTTGAGCTTCACTTTTACTTTATTGACATCCAGATTTAACCAATGTATCCCCCTTACATTTGGAAATGTTTTGGTCCTCAAGAATTCCTTTCTTTGCTCCTTATACTGAGTCCTGGCAGCAACCATATTCCAGTAATGTTGAATATGGTCTGGACCCTTTCTTGAGATTCTATGGGAAGGACCAGGAGTATCAGTATCTGGGTCAGATTCTGGTTCAGTTTTGACTCCCAACTCTTGCTCATATAAAAATCTTTCTTGTTCTGCCCAGAGTTGTTGAGGAGTCAGTCTTGGAGCCTGCTCGGTATCACTGTCCCTTGTATGAACAGGTCTTCTTTGTCTTGTTACCAAAGGAGCAGATTCCTCACTTGATTCAGAAGAAGTGAGAACAGCATTGATAGGTCTTCTTGATAAGGAGCTCCTTCTTCTAATTACCAGATTTTCTGGTTCTTCATCATCCGAGGATGATGATGAAGAACTTTCTTGTTCTACCAGATTTAGTGCATAGTTTACTAAATCTGGTTCTTCATCTTCATCATCAGCAATAGGCCAGATGAAAGGCCTATAGACCACAATTTGCCAATTATTCTCTTCAAGAGCAGGTGGCTCAGAATAAGTTTGCTGTGGTTGGTCAGTATGAGTCTCCCCCTGAGCAGATGGCTCAAGTGGGTCTTGAACTTGTAATGCTGACCTAGTTCTTTGTCTTCTTCTCTCATACTGAATCCGAATTGGCTCAGTATGAGGGCTTTGCTGATGTTGTTGTTCTTGTTGTGGAGGTTGATCTTCATTCAATCGTCTTCTTTTCTCCCCCTGAGCAGATGGCTCAGTTTGATCAACCTCTCCCCCTTTTTGTTATCATATGATGGGGAGGGAAGAGGATCAGTATCACCACCCATGTCCCCCTCAGGTTGTTCAAGAGTAGGGGAGGGCATGGGCTCAGTAGCAGCATCAGTATCACCAGCACCTCCTTCTCCTTCTCCTTCTTCATTGTGATCACCATGTGAACATGGTGGAGTTTGTGGAGGCTGCTGTGGTTGTTGAAGTAGTGAGACTGACTTTTTATTGAGTCAATATCACCACTCATCTTGTCCATTCTGGCTAGTATTATATTTTGAGTTTGTTGTATGGCCAGAATGTGCTGCATGATTGCTTGCAGAGTCACTTGATCTCCTGCAGCCTGTGATGCCTGAATGCCCTGCACAGATGGTGCTAAAGAAACAAAAATATAAAACTGGTTAGAACGAAAGGTTTATCAAATAGAATTGTGGTGTTGTTTAATTCTATAATCATATAAACAGAGTTTGTGAAGTCTGTATTTCATATGGTTTTTGATGAAATATTGTGGACTTGTGCATAGCATGTGTAAGAAGGTTTTAGTAAAAGTGAGTGTGTAAATTTAAGTAGCTCAGTATAGGATAAGTCACATTTACTAAAAGGTTTGGGTTTGGGAATTCGAAGCCTGGGATGTGCTTCTAGTTATTTTCAATGTTTATCACTCGGTATTAGAGTGATAACAGAAATGTGGCAAAACCCCATGGAAAGTTTTTGGATTTTGTGGCTTAAGGGTTTGTGATCATTTCTTGAATGATGCTATCCAACTCAAAAATAAGTTGGACATTATTCAAGCAGCACCAGTGGGTGTCAGTATGACATCAACCACCATTGTCTCTTTAAATGTTGAGACAACTGTAGACTGACAATGATCAATTTTGTGTGCTCAGTATATGAATTTTGCATAGCAGCAGTGGGCTAGCTATGTTGGCCATAAAAAGATATATATTTGAAAGATCGTTTGAGACTTTGGTCAGTATTGAGTTGGTACTGGCCAATACTTAGTCTCTATTTGGGAATGAAATATATATATATAAGTTTAAGGGCTTTTTAGAAATTCATACCTGAGACTCTGTCAGATTCCCTTCTAGCATCTGCAAAGGTCGGTGCAGGATCATGTGTTTGTTGATGTGCAGCACCAACATCTTCAATACCGACCTCTCTGTCATGTTGAGCACCTTCCAGTGTAGTTTGTGCATATTGTATCTCCACATCAAGAGGAACATGAGGTTCCTCAATTGGTTGAGCAGTTGGAGCTAGTTCTGGACCTGGAAGGTCAGCGGTGGCTGCAACTAAGCTTTGGGCTTGAAGAGAGGCAGTTAATGATGGAACATTTGCAGGCTGCACCTCCTCAGATGATAAGTTTCCCATAATAACAGGAGAAATATTCCTTCTTCTTCTTTGAAGGACCAGTGGTGTGTCTTCGGAGGACTCAGTATCAAAGGCTGTTTCAATATGAGGAGCATCAGGATCCTGTGCAGGTGGAGAGATATGTTGTTGAGTTGGTTCTTGAACTTGTGGAACATCCTGCATCTCAATATCTGGACCTGCCTGTGCTCCATTACCACTATTATCATTATTATCATCATCATCATCATTGTCTGACTCAGTATCAGACATGTCTTCTGCATCATCGATGTGTTCTTGAACAATGGCCCACATAGGAGGACTTAGAAGAGGCTCTCCTTCTCTTGGCCTGTAAAAGAAAATCTTCTCACTGAGTGGAGGAAGATCAACCCTTGGACTGTGAAATTCATCATAAGTATGTGTGGGCATTGAATGTTGAAAGATGAGTGATAAAAATCTGCAGAAAGGGACATTGCATTCCCTTGTGTTAGTCCGAACCAAAGTAGCTAATTCATTGAAAATTAGCCGAGCATAATCAATATTTCTTCCATAGTACAGAGCATGTACTATTTGCATCCCAAATTCGTTTATTTGGTCCAAAGCTCCCGTCTTGTGGGTCATACACCGAATTATTGTTGTAATGAGAATACCCCACATAGGACCAAATTCATTCCTTTTGATTGTGCCCGTTGTTCCTCTTCGACCCAAAAATGGCAGTACTGAGCGTGCCTCTGATCTATCAACAAAGGGGTCATACTGAGCTTGGGCGGGAAGTCTCAGGTGCTTCACGAATGATGGCAGTAGAAACAAATGCCCTTCTTTGATCGCTAATTACCCACCCAGCAATCATATCTGGAGAATCGAGTGTAGCAGAGTACGAAAACTCGCATAGCATTTCTGGGTAAATTGCTCGAGGAGACAAGGTCAGTGCACGAGCAATTGGGCAATTCTTCAGAAAAGTCACAATGTTTGTGAACTCTTGGCATGCCCAGGCTTGAGGAATATTGAAGTTTGCTGTGATGTTGTTCCTTGCAAACCTGGGCAGTTCATCGTTTCGGAATTTGATTTCCGATTCAACTTCTGGAGCAACAAAAGTGTAATTCGCCATCTGTGATTTTGATTTGAAAAAGTTTGCTTGCTAAAAGAAAGTGAAATCGTTAATCGCAGAGAGAATTGAAAGTGAAAGAAAGAAATAACAGTTAAAAATTTGAAGTAAAAAAAAACGGTTATTTATAGGAGATTTGAAAGATAATTAAGGTATTGGGAAGTAAAAACGGCTGATTTGACTGCCTTATCCTCTGCCAACGGTAACTTTCTTATTAAGAAAGGTTATCGTTTGAGCAGTATAAGGATTAAGCTCGGTTTGAGCGCCGTAATACCCCAATACTGAGTTTAAAAAAAATTAATTTTAAGAATATAAAAACAATTAATTTACTCTTGAAATTAATAAAAAAAATAAAAAATTTAAATTTTGATGATAACAGACTAGTGATACTGAGTGGTCAGTATCAACAGGAGTGATACTGAGCGCTCAGTTTTAAAGAAAATTTAAGAAAGATTAAGGATTCAACATACCTAATTGCCCTAGTAAATACATAAACCTTTCCTCAGGAAGAGGTTTAGTAAACACATCAGCCAATTGTTCTTCTGTTGGTACATAATCTACTTCAACCTTACCTTTTTCCACATTATCTCGAATAAAGTGGTGTCTGATATCAATGTGCTTGGTTTTGGAGTGATAGACTGGGTTCTCTGTGATAGCAATAGCACTCTTGTTATCACAATGAATGGGAGTCTTATGAAAGTTGAACCCATAGTCTAAGAGTTGATACTGCATCCATAATAATTGAGCACAACAACTTCCTGCAGCAACATATTCTGCTTCTGCTGTGGAAGTTGCTACCGAATTCTGTTTCTTGGATGACCAGCCAACTAGTCTTCCTCCTAGGAATTGACATCCTCCACTTGTGCTCTTTCTGTCCAATCTACAACCTGCAAAATCTGCATCTGTGTACCCTTCAAGGTCAAAGTTTGAGTCTTTGGGATACCAAAGACCCAGGTTAGGAGTACCTGTAAGATATCTAAAGATGCGCTTAACTGCTTTCATGTGTGATTCTTTAGGATCAGCCTGATACCGAGCACACAAACATGTGGCAAACATGATATCAGGCCTACTAGCAGTTAAGTAAAGTAAGGAACCAATCATACCTCGGTATGTGGATTGACATACTGGTTTACCAGTTTCATCCTTACTTATCTTATCCTGAGTACCCATAGGAGTGTGCATGGAAGATAAATTTTCAAATTTGTATTTCTTTAACATGTCATGCACATACTTACTTTGATTTATAAAAGTGCCATCAGGCTTTTGTTCAACTTGTAAACCAAGAAAGTAAGTAAGTTCTCCCATCATACTCATCTGATACTGAGTTGACATTATCTTAGCAAACCAGTCACACATTGACTTGTCAGTGGAACCAAAGATAATATCATCTACATATATCTGAATGAGTAAGATGTCAGAACCTTTCCTTTTTGAAAATAATGTTTTATCAATTTTACCTCTTGTAAATTTATTTTCAATTAGATACTCAGACAGGGTGTCATACCAGGCTCTTGGAGCTTGTTTGAGCCCATACAGAGCTTTATCAAGCTTGAAAACATAATTAGGAAATTTGGGATCAACAAAACCTAGAGGTTGTTTAACATAAACTTCTTCTTGTAGTTTTCCATTTAGAAAAGCACTTTTGACATCCATCTGATAAACTTTGAAATTCTTAAAGGCTGCATATGCAAGATACAACCTAATAGCTTCAATTCTTGCAACTGGTGCAAAAGTTTCATCATAGTCAATGCCTTCTTCTTGCCTGTAACCTTGAGCAACTAACCTTGCTTTGTTTCTGATGACAACACCATCCTTGTCCATCTTGTTTCTGAACACCCACTTAGTACCAATAATAGTTTTGCCAGAAGGAGGTGGTACTAAGTTCCAAACTTTGTTTCTTTCAAACTCTGTGAGCTCTTCTTGCATAGCCTCTACCCAATCTTCATCTAATAAAGCTTCATCAGCTTTCTTTGGTTCAATGGTAGATAGAAAACTTGAGAAGAAACAAAAGTTTGCAGTTGCTTGGGTTGGAAATTCTAATTTTCTTCTTGTTTGGACACCTTCTTCAATAGGACCAATAATGTTTGAGTGTGGATGGTCTCTGTGTTCCCTTAAATTGTTTCCTAAGGGAGCATTTGAAATAGGATCAACAATATCTTGTTGATTTGGTGTGTTGTCTGTCTGATACTGAGTGGAATTCTGATCAGTATTAGACAGTGCAGGTTGCTGTTCATCTTCATTTTGCAGAGTTGATGTGGATTCTTGTGAAGTGTTGGATGTTTCACCTTCTTCATAGATATAATGGTTCAGATCATTAGTTGGAAACTCAGTATGGAGGTCCTCTGTTATGGGAACCTCAGTATTAGTGTCATTTGAGTGATACTGAGTTTGAACTTGATCAGTTTCATTAAACTTATTAGGAATAAAGTGTGGATGAAACTTAGGTTGTTCAGCAATGGAGTGTTCTGGATTGCATAGAATATCTATGCCACTTATGTCTTCACTTGCTGAGGTAGAATGCTCATTCTGATCTTCATCGAATGTGACATGAATGGATTCTACAATCATCTTGGTTGAGATGATATACACTCTGAAAGCTTTAGAGTGTGGAGAGTAGCCCATGAACACACCTTCATTTGCTTTGGCAGCAAATTTATTGAGATTTTGTTTTGTACTGAGTACAAAGCATTTACTCCCAAAGATGTGGAAATATTCCACATTAGGAATCTTGCCATTGTATAACTCATATGGAGTCTTCAGATGTCTTTGGACTATAGTGGCTCTATTCTGAGTGAAGTTTGCACAGTTTACAGCTTCAGCCCAGAAATTCAGTGCCAGTCCAGCATGGCATAATAAAGTTATTGCAGCTTCAATCAGTGTTCTGTTCTTTCTTTCTACAACACCATTTTGTTGTGGAGTGTAGGCTGCAGAGAAGTTTTGAATGATTCCTTTTTCTTCACAGAAATCAGCTAATACTGAGTTCTTAAACTCAGTACCATGGTCACTTCTAAGTTGCTTGACCTTGTTGCCTTTTTGAAGTTCCTCTCTTTTTATAAAGGCAATGATTTCTGTTGTTGCATATGACTTAGTCTTGAGGAAGATGACCCAAGTGTATCTTGAGAATTCATCAACTAAGACTAGAGTATAGATCTTTTTGGCCAAAGATGGTGTGCTGATAGGACCAAAAAGATCCATATGTATCATAGTAAGAGGTTCATTGATGGAATGATTGACTTTGGACTTGAATGAACTCTTCTTCTGCTTGCCCATTTCACATGCTGAGCATAACTTATCTTTTCAATAAGTAATAGTGGGCAATCCTCTCACCAGTTTCTTCATACTGAGCTCGTTGATATTTCTAAAGTTGATGTGAGAGAGTTTCTTGTGCCATAGCCAATGCAATTCTGGCTTGACTTTAGAAAGCAGGCATACTCGAATAGTTGGGTCTATTTCAGATAGGTTGACCACATATACATCCTTTTCTCTTCTAGCAATGAGTACATGCTGCCCTTTATCATTATAGATGATTCCTGCAACCTTCCTGAATCGAGCTTCATTGTCATCATCACACATCTGGCTGATACTGAGCAGATTGTGTTTAAGACCCTCTACATAGGCAACTCTTTTAAAGGTTATGTTGCCTGCCTTGATCACACCATAACCTCTTGTCTTTCCCACCGAGTCATCTCCAAACTTAACAGAAGGACCCTTCTCTGGAGTATAATTGAGAAGGTACTCCATACTGCCTGTCATGTGTCTTGAGCAGCCACTATCTAAATACCATTTTCTGTCACCCTGCACAAGACACAAAATAAGAGTTAGTTCTTTTTAGGAACCCATTTTTGAATGGGACCTTTGGTGGGATAAACATATTTGGGGTTGATCTCCTTATGTGGAGAGGTCAGTATCACTTCAGTGAAACCTTTTGAGGTTTTCTTTGGTGATACTGACTTAGTTTCTCTCCTTTTCTTTGGTACTGAGTACCTAGGACTTGAGAGATCAGTCCAGCATTCATCTCCCTTATGACCAGTATGATGACATCTATAACATTTTCTAGGTCTATTTCTAAACATATTTTCATATGGTATTTTAGAAAAATGTTTCACTTTTGGTAGGTCAGTATGAACGAGTTTTGCAAATTGTTTACTTAAAGATTTGACCTGATCACCAAGTGTTTTTAAAATGTTAATTTTGTTATTTCTAATAGGTGTATTAACATTGTTTTTAACTGGTTTAGGAGATGGAGGATCTGGTTGCTTATTTTTATTTGGCAGAGAAGTCTTTCTAATATTATTAGTGGTAGACTTCTTGTCTTTGCCAACCAAAGACCTAGTTGAAGTTGTCTTTTGTTTATCATTTTTTGAAGGAACAACTTTAACAGGTTCTTTAGATGTCTCAGTATATGATGTTTCTGTTCCTGCAACTTCTGTATTAGATGAAGCATGTGAGATAGAAGTTGTCTTATTATCATTATATAATTCAAAAGTTGTTGTATTAAATAATAATTCAAAAGGTGGAACAGCAGAAGTGTCATACTGAACTATTGGTAGCTCGGTATCAGAAATTTCTGTTATTTGAAATTCAATACTGAGTTCTTGTAGCTCAGTATAGCACTTTGAGCAGATGGAAGGACCAATAGGTTTTTCTAAAATTTCATTTTCCTCATCATCTGACTCAGTTTGACATCCAACTTCACATAAAGTTTTAGCTTTTACAAAATTAATAGGGTTCATAGTAGAAAACTCTTCAAATAAATCAGCAAAATTGTTCCTATTCTTAAATTGAGGATCAACACCAAGTGCAACCCTCACATTTTCTGGGAATTGTTGATTTAAACATTTATTTAATTTTATTGAAGCATTTCCCCAAGATTTACACTGTTTTTCAAATTTCTCTTTTTCAAGTTTGTGTAAATGAGCTTTATCAGCTAATCTTTGGTTAATGTCTTTTAAATCTGAAAAGTTTAGTTCTAAATCTTTATATTTTGCTAATTTATCCAAGTTTTCATTATTTACCCTTTCAAGTTCTTTAATTGTTAATTTTAAAGCTTTTTCTTTTTGTACAGAAGTTTTAAGATCAACAATCATATACTCAAAAATCTTGGTTTTTTCATTCACTGAATAAGTTTGAAAGGAACTTACCTTGTACAACTGAGTGGAATCCCAATCAGTATGAACACTCATCCTCTTTGATGTCCTTTTCAAAGGAGCTCTTCAAGTCATCTTCAGTGAAAGCCATAAAGGCTTTATTCTCAATCTCTTCATCATCATCACTTAACTCTTCATCCATCCATGCTTCTGAGTAAAGTGCTTGATGAGGTGCTCCATTCCCTTCTGCCCTCTTGCCCTTGCTCCAATTCTTCAGCTTGACATATTTGTCTCTATACCTTTTTGCTCGGTATGCAATCTTGTCATTTTGGTCAGTCCCAGAAGACTTGTTATGACAATTTGCAGCAATATGTCCAGGCTTTCCACACCTATAGCACAGACCTGATCTTGGGTCAGTATTAGAAGAGCTAACACCAAGCCTCTTCTTCTTCAACTGATCCAGCTTCATAGACATAAGAGCCATTTGAGTTTCAAGCTCTTCTCCCTCAGCATCAGCAAGATCAACTTCTGGTTCATCTGGCTCAGTCACAGTATAGGCCTGTTGCACAACTAGAGCCATGCCAGTGGAAGACTTGTCAGTTTTTCTTCCAGTTGATCAGTCTTGCAGCATTATTCTCCTCATGATTCAACATTAGACCATACAAGGTTTGAAGAGTGTATGACTCAATGTTGTTAGCAGCATTGACAGAGTTTGTCATGTCAAGAAATTGTTGAGGAAGACTATCCAGGAACTTTTGAACAAGCTCTCCTTCCTCTTTCACAATGCCTACACTGATTAAATCATGGACAACAGTATTGAACCTGTTATAGAGAGTGGTGATGTCTTCATTAGGAGTTGAGAAGAAGTTTTCATATTTCCTTCTCATGTTGCTTTTTCTTTGCAACTTCACCTTTGCTGTGCCTTCATAGGTGACTGATAGACTATCCCACATAGCCTTTGCTGTTGGCAATTTCATAATTGCATTAAGTATCTCTTTGGTAACAGCATTACCAATCACCCCTTTAGCTCTGAAGTCTAAAGCATACAACTGACGATCAGTATCAGTCCAGTTGTGCTTTAGTTTAGGTACAGTTCTTATGCCCTCAGGAGCATCATCAGTAGCAGCAACAGGTTCCACAGTTTGTGGAATGATGGGACCATCATATAGCACAGTGAGCATTTCATGGTGAATAGATTCAAGATACCACTGAGCTTTAAGCTTCCATTGATGGAAGTCTTTTCCATCAAAGATAGGTACTCCCTTTCCAGACATGATTGGTGCAACAATTGTAGACATTTTGGATTTTTGAGTGTTGAAGGGATAGATGTAGGAAATGGCTGCCAGGGTTATAGATCGACGAAATAAGAGTTTATTTAGCCTGCTCTGATACCAGTTGTTAGGTCACAACAACCCTGTTTTAATGTTAATTGAAAGAATATTATACTTAGAGAAATATTAGAGTGATAACACAAGAATATAGTCAATGTATAAATCCACTAAGTGTGGCTTGTTGCGGAATAACAAGACCACTGATCAATTACAAAGATATGAAAGTGTAAAGTGAATTGGTGAGTACTCCTTTGCAAGATGATCTCTATTTATAATGTTATAGAGATCTTACATGATGAGCAAAGGAGTAACCGAAGGACTAAGTAAGGAAAATGACTAAGATCAAGGAATTTGATCTTAGTCCGTTACTATACTGAGTATCACTCAGTCCTTCTACTCAGTCCTTTTACTCAGTATCACTATCTGATACTGAGTACTGATACTAAGTTCCAATACTGATCACTCAGTATCAGACCTAAACTTAGCTATATTATTCTACATATTAATCAAAGCTAGTCTAGGTTGTTTTGTTATCTTAAGATCCAAAGGGGCAAGGCTTTTTGCCTTAACATCACTGTTCCCGACCCGAACTTCATTTACGACCCGAACTTCAACCTCGGCCCGAACTTCAACATCGGCCCGAACTCCGACCTCGGCCCGAACTTCAACCTCGGCCCGAACATCATCCTCGGCCCGAACACCGAACTTCGGCCGGAACACCACTTCGGCCCGAACACCAGTTCGGCCCGAACATCCCACTTCGGCCCGAACACCACTTCGGCCCGAACATCCCTCTTCGGCCCGAACTCTTCAATATCTAAGATTGTGTGACAAAAGGTGCTATACTAAAACAGTCATAACTTTCAGCTCGGGTGTCCGTTTCACGCCCACGAGTAACCAAAATAGCTGGTTCGTTCGTCAATGCCAAGAACAAGTTCGGCCCAAACTCTTCACTGTTCACGGCCCGAACTTCATTTTCGGCCCGAACATCAACCTCGACCCAAACTGCAACCTCGGCCCGAACTCCGACCTCGACCCGAACTGCGACCTCGGCCCGAACTTCAACCTCGGCCCGAACATCATCATCGGCCCGAACAACGAACTTCGGCCCGAACACCACTTCGGCCCGAACATCCCACTTCGGCCCGAACATCCCACTTCGGCCCGAACATCCCACTTTGGCCCGGACACCATTTCGGCCCGAACATCCCTCTTCGGCCCGAACTCTTGAATATCCAAGATTGTGTGACAAAAGGTGCTATACTAAAACACTTATAACTTTCTGCTCGGGTGTCCGTTTCACGCCCACGAGTAACCAAAATAGCTGGTTCGTTCGTCACTACCAAGAACAAGTTCGGCCCGAACTCTTCACTGTTCCCGGCCCGAACTTCATTTTCGGCCCGAACTTCAACCTCGGCCCGAACTTCAACCTCGGCCCGAATCCGACCTCGGCCCGAACTTCAACCTCGGCCCGAACATCATCCTCGGCTCGAACACCGAACTTCCGCCCGAACACCACTTCGGCCCGAACACCACTTCGGCCCGAACATCCCACTTCGGCCCGAACACCACTTCGGCCCGAACATCCCTCTTCCGCCCGAACTCTTCAATATCCAAGATTGTGTGACAAAAGGTTCTACACTAAAACATTCATAACTTTCAGCTCGGGTGTCCGTTTCACACCCACGAGTAACCAAAATAGCTGGTTCGTTCGTCACTGCCAAGAACAAGTTCGGCCCGAACTCTTCAATGTTCCCGGCCCGAACTTCATTTTCGGCCCGAACTTCAACCTCGACCCGAACATCTACCTCGGCCCGAACTCCGACCTCGCCCGAACTTCAACCTCGACCCGAACATCATCCTCGGCCCGAACACCGAACTTCGGCCCGAACACCACTTCGGCCCGAACACCACTTCGGCCCGAACATCCCACTTCGGCCCGAACACCACTTCGGCCCGAACATCCCACTTCGGCCCGAACACCACTTCGGCCCGAACATCCCTCTTCGGCCCGAACTCTTCAATATCCAAGATTGTGTGACAAAAGGTGCTATACTAAAACATTCAAAACTTTCAGCTCGGGTGTCCGTTTCACGCCCACGAGTAACAAAAATAGCTGGTTCGTTCGTCATTTCCAAGACCAAGTTCGGCCCGAACTCTTCAATATCCAAGATTGTGTGACAAAAGGTGTTATACTAAAACATTCTTAACTTTCAACTCGGGTGTCCGTTTCACGCCCACGAGTAACCAAAATAGCTGGTTCGTTCGTCACTGCCAAGAACAAGTTCGGCCCGAACTCTTCACTGTTCCCGGCCCGAACTACATTTTCGGCCCGAACTTCAACCTCGGCCCGAACTTCAACCTCGGCACGAACTCCGACCTCGGCCCGAACTTCGACCTCGGCCCGAACATCATCCTCAGCCCGAACACCGAACTTTGGCCCGAACACCACTTTGGCCCGAACACCACTTCGGCCCGAACATCCCACTTCGGCCCGAACACCACTTCGGCCCGAACATCCCTCTTCGGCCCGAACTCTTCAATATCCAAGATTGTGTGACAAAATGTACTATACTAAAACATTCATAACTTTCAGCTCGGGTGTCCGTTTCACGCCCACGAGTAACCAAAATAGTTGGTTCGTTCGTCACTGCCAAGAACAAGTTCGGCCCGAACTCTTCACTGTTCTCGGACCGAACTTCATTTTCTGCCCGAACTTCAACCTCGGCCCGAACTTCAACCTCGGCCCGAACTCCGACCTCGGCCCGAACACCGAACTTCGGCCCGAACACCACTTCGGCCCGAACATCCCACTTCGGCCCGAACACCATTTCGGCCCGAACATCCCTCTTCGGCCCGAACTCTTCAATATCCAAGATTGTGTGACAAAAGGTGCTATACTAAAACATTCATAACTTTCAGCTCGGGTGTCCGTTTCACGCCCACGAGTAACCAAAATAGCTGGTTCGTTCGTCACTGCCAAGAACAAGTTCGGCCCGAACTCTTCACTGTTCCCGGCCCGAACTTCATTTTCGGCCCGAACTTCAACCTCGGCCCGAACTTCAAACTCGGCCCGAACTCCGACCTCGGCCCGAACTTCAACCTCGGCCCGGACATCATCCTCGGCCCAAACACCGAACTTCGGCCCGAACACCACTTCGGCCCGAACATCCCACTTCGGCCCGAACACCACTCCGGCCCGAACATCCCTCTTCGGCCCGAACTCTTCAATATCCAAGATTGTGTGACAAAAGGTGCTATACTAAAACATTCATAACTTTCAGCTCGGGTGTCCGTTTCACGCCCAGGAGTAACCAAAATAGCTGGTTCGTTCGTCACTGCCATGAACAAGTTCGGCCCGAACTCTTCACTGTTCCCGACCCGAACTTCATTTACGACCCGAACTTCAACCTCGGCCCGAACTTCAATCTCGGCCCGAACTCCGACCTCGGCCCAAACTTCAACCTCGGCCCGAACATTATCCTCGGCCCGAACACCGAACTTCGGCTCGAACACCACTTCGGCCCGAACACCAGTTCGGCCCGAACATCCCACTTCGGCCCGAACACCACTTCGGCCCGAACATCCCTCTTCGGCCCGAATTCTTCAATATCCAAGATTGTGTGACAAAAGGTGCTATACTAAAACAGTCATAACTTTCAGCTCGGGTGTCCGTTTCACGCCCACGAGTAACCAAAATAGCTGGTTCGTTCGTCACTGCCAAGAACAAGTTCGGCCCGAACTCTTCAATATCCAAGATTGTGTGACAAAAGGTGCTATACTAAAACATTCATAACTTTCAGCTCGGGTGTCCGTTTCACGCCCACGAGTAACCAAAATAGCTGGTTCGTTCGTCACTGCCAAGAACAAGTTCGGCCCGAACTCTTCACTGTTCCCGGCCCGAACTTCATTTTTGGCCCGAACTTCAACCTCGGCCCGAACTTCAACCTCGGCCCGAACTTCAACCTCGGCCCGAACTCCGATCTCAGCCCGAACTTCAACCTCGGCCCGAACATCATCCTCGGCCCGAACACTGAACTTCGGCCCGAACACCACTTCGGCCCGAACACCACTTCGGCCCGAACATCCCACTTCGGCCCGAACACCACTTCGGCCCGAACATCCCTCTTCGGCCCGAACTCTTCAATATCCAAGATTGTGTGACAAAAGGTGCTATACTAAAACATTCATAACTTTCAGCTCGGGTGTCCGTTTCACGCCCACGAGTAACCAAAATAGTTGGTTCGTTCGTCACTGCTAAGAACAAGTTCGGCCCGAACTCTTCACTGTTCCCGGCCCGAACTTCAATTTCGGCCCGAACTTCAACCTCGGCCCGAACTCCGACCTCGGCCCGAACTTCAACCTCGGCCCGAACATCATCCTCGGCCCGAACACCGAACTTCAGCCCGAACACCGCTTCGGCCCGAACACCACTTCGGCCCGAACATCCCACTTCGGCCCGAACACCACTTCGGCCCGAACATTCCTCTTTGGCCCGAACTCTTCAATATCCAAGATTGTGTGACAAAAGGTGCTATACTAAAACATTCATAACTTTCAGCTCGGGTGTCCGTTTCACGCCCACGAGTAACCAAAATAGCTGGTTCCTTCGTCACTGCCAAGAACAAGTTCGGCCCGAACTCTTCACTGTTCCCGGCCCGAACTTCATTTTTGGCCCGAACTTCAACCTCGGCCCGAACTTCAACCTCGGCCCGAACTTCAACCTCGGCCCGAACTCCGATCTCAGCCCGAACTTCAACCTCGGCCCGAACATCATCCTCGGCCCGAACACTGAACTTCGGCCCGAACACCACTTCGGCCCGAACACCACTTCGGCCCGAACATCCCACTTCGGCCCGAACACCACTTCGGCCCGAACATCCCTCTTCGGCCCGAACTCTTCAATATCCAAGATTGTGTGACAAAAGGTGCTATACTAAAACATTCATAACTTTCAGCTCGGGTGTCCGTTTCACGCCCACGAGTAACCAAAATACCTGGTTCGTTCGTGACTGCCAAGAACAAGTTCGGCCCGAACTCTTCACTGTTCCCGGCCCGAACTTCATTTTCGGCCCAAACTTCAACCTCGGCCCGAACTTCATCCTCGGCCCGAACTCCGACCTCGGCCCGAACTTCAACCTCGGCCCGAACATCATCCTCGGCCCGAACACCGAACTTCGGCCCAAACACCACTTCGGCCCGAACACCACTTCGGCCCGAACACCACTTCGGCCCGAACATCCCACATTGGCCTGAACATCCCACTTCGGCCCGAATACCACTTCGGCCCGAACATCCCGCTTCGTCCCGAACTCTTCAATATCCAAGATTGTGTAACAAAAGGTGCTATACTAAACATTCATAACTTTCAGCTCGGGTGTCCGTTTCACGCCCACGAGTAACCAAAATAGATGGTTCGTTCGTCACTGCCAAGAACAAGTTCGGCCCGAACTCTTCACTGTTCTCGGCCCGAACTTCAACCTCGTCCCGAACTTCAACCTCGGCCCGAACATCATCCTCGGCCCGAACACGGAACTTCGAGTCTCAAGGCTCAAGGCTCAAGGCTCAAGGCTCAAGGCTCAAGGCTCAAGGATTAAGGCTCAAGGCTCAAGGGTCGAGGGTCGAGGCTCGAGGCTCGAGGCTCGGGGCTCGGGGCTCAAGGCTCAAGGCTCAAGGCTCAAGGCTCAAGGCTCAAGGCTCAAGGTTCAAGGCTCAAGGATCAAGGATCAAGGCTCAAGTCATGGCTCAAGGGTCAGGACTCAAGTCAAAAGGATTAAGGCTCAAGGCTCAAGGCTCAAGGCTCAAGCCTCAAGGCTCAAGGCTCAAAGCTCAAGGCACAAGGCTCAAGGCTTAAGGCTGAAGGCTTAAGGATCAAGGCTCAAGTCATGGCTCAAGGGTCAGGACTCAAGTCAAAAGGCTTAAGGCTCAAGGCTCAAGGCTCAAGCCTCTAGCCTCAAGGCTCAAGGCTCAAAGCTCAAGGCTCGAGGCTCGAGGCTCGAGGCTCCAGGCTCCAGGCTCAAGGCTACAGGCTCAAGGCTCATGGCTCAAGGCTCAAGGCTCAAGGCTCAAGGCTCAAGGCTCAAGGATCAAGGATCAAGGCTCAAGTCATGGCTCAAGGGTCAGGAGTCAAGTCAAAAGGCTCAAGGCTCAAGGCTTAAGGCTGAAGGCTTAAGGCTCAAGGCTCAAGGAAAAAGGCTCAAGGCTCAAGGCTCAAGGCTCAAGGCTCAAGGCTCAAGGCTCAAGGCTCAAGGCTCAAGGCTCAAGGCTCAAGGCTCAAGGCTCAAGGCTCAAGGCTCAAGGCTCAAGGCTCAAGGCTCAAGGCTCAAGGCTCAAGGCTCAAGGCTCAAGGCTCAAGGCTCAAGGTTCAAGGCTAAAGGGTCGAGGCTCAAGGCAAGAGGTTCGAGGCTCGAGGCGAGGCTCGAGGCGAGGCTCGAGGCTCAAGGCTCAAGGCTCAAGGCTCAAGGCTCAAGGCTCAAGGATCAAGGCTCAAGGCTCAAGGCTCAAGGCCCAAGGCTCAAGGCTCAAGGCTCAAGGTTTAAGGCTCAAGGTTTAAGGTTCATGGCTCAAGGCTCAAGGCTCAAGGCTCAAGGCTCAAGGCTCAAGGCTCAAGGCTCAAGGCTCAAGGCTCAAGGCTCAAGGCTCAAGGCTCAAGGCTCAAGGCTCAAGTCACAGCTCAAGGCTCAAGGCTCAAGGCTCAAGGCTCAAGGCTCAAGGCTCAAGGCTCAAGGCTCAAGGCTTAAGGATCAAGGTTCAAGGAAAAAGGCTCAAGGCTCAAGGCTCAAGGCTCAAGGCTCAAGGCTCAATGCTCAAGGCTCAAGGCTCAAGGCTCAAGGCTCAAGGCTCAAGGCTCAAGGCTCATGGCTCAAGGCTCAAGGCTCAAGGCTCAAGGCTCAAGGCTCAAGGTTCAAGGATCAAGGATCAAGGCTCAAAGCTCAAGGCTCAAGGCTCAAGGCTCAAGGCTCAAGGCTCAAGGCTCAAGGCTCAAGGCTCGAGGGTCGAGGCTCGAGGCTCGAGGCTCGAGGCTCGAGGCTCCAGGCTCCAGGCTCAAGGCTCAAGGCTCAAGGCTCAAGGCTCAAGGCTCAAGGCTCAAGGCTCAAGGCTCAAGGCTCAAGGCTCAAGGCTCAAGGCTCAAGGCTCATGGCTCATGGCCCAAGGCTCAAGGCTCAAGGCTCAAGGTTTAAGGCTCAAGGTTTAAGGTTCATGGCTCAAGGCTCAAGGCTCAAGGCTCAAGGCTCAAGGCTCAAGGCTCAAGGCTCAAGGCTCAAGGCTCAAGGCTCAAGGCTCAAGGCTCAAGGCTCAAGGCTCAAGGCTCAAGTCACGGCTCAAGGCTCAAGGCTCAAGGCTCAAGGCTCAAGGCTCAAGGCTTAAGGATCAAGGTTCAAGGAAAAAGGCTCAAGGCTCAAGGCTCAAGGCTCAAGGCTCAATGCTCAAGGCTCAAGGCTCAAGGCTCAAGGCTCAAGGCTCAAGGCTCAAGGCTCAAGGCTCAAGGCTCAAGGCTCAAGGCTCAAGGCTCAAGGCTCAAGGCTCGAGGGTCGAGGGTCGAGGCTCGAGGCTCCAGGCTCCAGGCTCCAGGCTCCAGGCTCAAGGCTCAAGGCTCAAGGCTCAAGGCTCATGGCTCAAAGGTCAGAACAAAGGTCAAGGTTCAAGGCTCAAGGCTCAAGGCTCAATACTTAAGGCTCAAGGGTCAAGGGTCAAGGGTCAAGGCTCAAGGCTCATGGCTCTAGGCTCTCAGTGCTCGAGGCTCAAGGCTCAAGGCTAACAGTCAAGGGTCAAAAGTCAAAGGTCAAGGTTCAAGGCTCAAGGCTCAAGGCTTAAGGCTCAAGGGTCAAGGATCAAGGGTCAAGGCTCAAGGGTCAAGGCTCAAGTCACGGCTCAAGGGTCAAGGCTCAAAAGTCAAGGCTCAAGGCTCAACACTGAAGGGTCAAGGGTCAAGGGTCAAGGGTCAAGGCTCATGTCTCAACGCTCAAGGCTGAAGGGTCAAGGCTCAAGGCTCAAGGCTCAAGGCTCAAGGCTCAAGGGTCAAGGGTCAAGGCTCAAGGCTGAAAGTTCAAGGCTCGAGGCTCAAGGCTCAAGGCTGAAAGCTCAAGGCTCGTGGCTCAAGGCTCAAGGCTCAAGGCTCCAGGCTCCAGGCTCAAGGCTCAAGGCTCAAGGCTCAAGGCTCAAGGCTCAAGGCTCAAGGCTCAAGGAAAAAGCCTCAAGGCTCAAGGCTCAAGGCTCAGGGCTCAAGGGTCAAGGCTCAAAAGTCAAGGCTCAAGGCTCAACACTGAAGGGTCAAGGGTCAAGGGTCAAGGGTCAAGGCTCATGTCTCAAGGCTCAAGGCTCAAGGGTCAAGGCTCAAGGCTCAAGGGTCAAGGGTCAAGGCTCAAGGCTGAAAGTTCAAGGCTCGAGGCTCAAGGCTAGAGGCTCCAGGCTCAAGGCTCAAGGCGCAAGGCTAGAGGCTCAAGGCTCAAGGCTCAAGGCTCAAGGTTCAAGGAAAAAGGATCAAGGCTCAAGGCTCAAGGCTCAAGGCTTAGGGCTCAGGGCTCAGGGCTCAGGGCTCGAGGTTCAAGAGTTAAGGCTCGAGGCTCCAGGTTCAAGGCAAAAGGCAAAATGCTCAAGGATCAAGGTTCAAGGCTCAAGGCTCAAGGTTCAAGGCTCAAGGCTCAAGGATCATGGATCAAGGCTCAAGTCACGGCTCAAGGGTCAGGACTCAAGGCAAAAGGCTCAAGGCTCAAGGTTCAAGGCTCAAGGCTCAAGGCTCAATGCTCAAGGCTCAAGGCTCAAGGCTCAAGTCTCAAAGCTCAAGGCTCAAGGTTCAAGGAAAAAGGCTCAAGGCTCTAAGCTCAAGGCTCAAGGCTCAATGCTCAAGGCTCAAGGCTCAAGGCTCAAGGCTCAAGGCTCAAGGCTCAAGGCTCAAGGCTCAAGGTTCAAGGCTCAAGGATCAAGGATCAAGGCTCAAGTCATGGCTCAAGGGTCAGGACTCAAGTCAAAAGGCTTAAGGCTCAAGTCTCAAGGCTCAAGCCTCAAGTCTCAAGGCTCAAGGCTCAAGGCTCAAGGCTCAAGGCTCAAGGCTCAAGGCTCAAGGCTCAAGGCTCAAGGCTCAAGGCTCAAGGCTCAAGGCTCAAGGCTCAAAGCACAAGGTTCAAGGCTAAAGGGTCAAGGGTCAAAGCTCAAGGCTCAAGGTTCAAGGTTCATGGAAAAAGGCTCAAGGCTCAAGGCTCAAGGCTCAAGGGTCAAGGGTCAAGGCTCAAGGCTCAAAGCTCAAGGCTCAAGGCTCAAGGCTCAAGGCTTAAGGCTCAAGGTTCAAGGAAAAAGGCTCAAGGCTTAAGGCTCAAGGCTCAATGCTCAAGGCTCAAGGCTCAAGGCTCATGGCTCAAGGCTCAAGGCTCAAGGCTCAAGGCTCAAGGTTCAAGGCTCAAGGATCAAGGATCAAGGCTCAAGTCATGGCTCAAGGGTCAGGACTCAAGTCAAAAGGATTAAGGCTCATGGCTCAAGGCTCCAGGATCAAGGCTCAAGCCTCAAGGCTCAAGGCTCAAAGCTTAAGGCTCTAGGCTCAAGGCTTAAGGCTGAAGGCTCAAGGAAAAAGGCTCAAGGCTCAGGGCTCAAGGCTCAAGGCTCAAGGCTCAAGGCTCAAGGCTCAAGGCTCAAGGCTCAAGGCTCAAGGCTCAAGGCTCAAGGCTCAAGGTTCAAGGCTAAAGGGTCAAGGGTTGAGGCTCAAGGCTCACGGCTTAAGGATCAAGGATCAAGGCTCAAGTCATGGCTTAAGGGTCAGGACTCAAGTCAAAAGGCTTAAGTCTCAAGGCTCAAGGCTCAAATCTCAAGGCTCAAGGCTCAAGGCTTAAGGCTCAAGGCTCAAGGAAAAAGGCTCAAGGCTCAAGGCTCAAGGCTCAAGGCTCAAGGCTCGAGGCTCAAGGCTCAAGGCTCAAGGCTCAAGGCTCAAGGCTCAAGGCTCAAGGCTCAAGGCTCAAGGCTCAAGGCTCAAGGCTCAAGGCTCAAGGTTCAAGGCTCAAGGATCAAGGATCAAGGCTCAAGTCATGGCTCAAGGGTCAGGACTCAAGTCAAAAGGCTTAAGGCTCAAGCGTCAAGGCTCAAGGCTCAAGGCTCAAGGCTCAAGGCTCAAGGATCAAGGATCAAGGCTCAAGTCATGGCTCAAGGCTCAGGACTCAAGTCAAAAGGATTAAGGCTCAAGGCTCAAGGCTCAAAGGTCAAGGCTCAAGGCTCAAGGCTTAAGGCTGAAGGCTCAAGGAAAAAGGCTCAAGGCTCAAGGCTCAAGGCTCAAGGCTCAAGGCTCAAGGCTCAAGGCTCACGACTCAAGGCTCAAGGCTCAAGGCTCCAGGGTCAAGGCTCAATGCTCAGGGCTCAAGGATCAAGGTTCAAGGCTCAAGGCTCAAGGTTCAAGGCTCAAGGCTCAAGGCTCAAGGATCATGGATCAAGGCTCAAGTCACGGGCTCAAGGGTCAGGACTCAAGGCAAAAGGCTCAAGGCTCAAGGCTCAATGCTCAAGGCTCAAGGCTCAAGGCTCAAAGCTCAAGGCTCAAGGCTCAAGGCTTAAGGCTCAAGGTTCAAGGAAAAAGGCTTAAGGCTCTAAGCTCAAGGCTCAATGCTCAAGGCTCAAGGCTCAAGGCTCAAGGCTCAAGGCTCAAGGCTCAAGGCTCAAGGCTCAAGGCTCAAGGCTCAAGGATCAAGGATCAAGGCTCAACGCTCAGGGCTCGAGGTTCAAGGTTCAAGACTTAAGGCTCGAGGCTCCAGGTTCAAGGCAAAAGGCAAAATGCTCAAGGATCAAGGTTCAAGGCTCAAGGCTCAAGGTTCAAGGCTCAAGGTTCAAGGCTCAAGGCTCAAGGATCATGGATCAAGGCTCAAGTCACGGCTCAAGGGTCATGACTCAAGGCAAAAGGCTCAAGGCTCAAGGTTCAAGGCTCAAGGCTCAAGGCTCAATGCTCAAGGCTCAAGGCTCAAGGCTCAAGGCTCAAAGCTCAAGGCTCAAGGTTCAAGGAAAAAGGCTCAAGGCTCTAAGCTCAAGGCTCAAGGCTCAATGCTCAAGGCTCAAGGCTCAAGGCTCAAGGCTCAAGGCTCAAGGCTCAAGGCTCAAGGCTCAAGGCTCAAGGCTCAAGGTTCAAGGCTCAAGGATCAAGGATCAAGGCTCAAGTCATGGCTCAAGGGTCAGGACTCAAGTCAAAAGGCTTAAGGCTCAAGTCTCAAGGCTCAAGCCTCAAGTCTCAAGGCTCAAGGCTCAAGGCTCAAGGCTCAAGGCTCAAGGCTCAAGGCTCAAGGCTCAAGGCTCCAAGCTCAAGGCTCAAGGCTCAAGGCTTAAGGCTCAAGGTTCAAGGAAAAAGGCTCAAGGCTCAAGGCTCAAGGCTCAAGGCTCAAGGCTCAAGGCTCAAGGCTCAAGGCTCAAGGCTCAAGGCTCAAGGCTCAAGGCTAAAGGGTCAAGGGTCAAAGCTCAAGGCTTAAGGCTCAAGGTTCAAGGTTCATGGAAAAAGGCTCAAGGCTCAAGGCTCAAGGTTCATGGCTCAAGGCTCAAGGCTCAAGTCACGGCTCAAGGCTCAAGGCTCAAGGCTCAAGGCTCAAGGGTCAAGGCTCAAGGCTCAAGGCTCAAGGCTCAAAGCTCAAGGCTCAAGGCTCAAGGCTCAAGGCTTAAGGCTCAAGGTTCAAGGAAAAAGGCTCAAGGCTCAAGGCTCAAGGCTCAAGGCTCAAGGCTCATGGCTCAAGGCTCAAGGCTCAAGGCTCAAGGCTCAAGGTTCAAGGATCAAGGATCAAGGATCAAGGCTCAAGTCATGGCTCAAGGGTCAGGACTCAAGTCAAAAGGATTAAGGCTCATGGCTCAAGGCTCCAGGCTCAAGGCTCAAGCCTCAAGGCTCAAGGCTCAAAGCTTAAGGCTCTAGGCTCAAGGCTTAAGGCTGAAGGCTCAAGGAAAAAGGCTCAAGGCTCAGGGCTCCAGGCTCAAGGCTCAAGGCTCAAGGTTCAAGGCTCAAGGCTCAAGGCTCATGGCTCAAGGCTCAAGGTTCAAGGCTAAAGGGTCAAGGGTTGAGGCTCAAGGCTCAAGGCTTAAGGATCAAGGATCAAGGCTCAAGTCATGGCTTAAGGGTCAGGACTCAAGTCAAAAGGCATAAGTCTCAAGGCTCAAGGCTCAAAGCTCAAGGCTCAAGGCTGAAGGCTCAAGGCTCAAGGAAAAAGGCTCAAGGCTCAAGGCTCAAGGCTCAAGGCTCGAGGCTCAAGGCTCAAGGCTCAAGGCTCAAGGCTCAAGGCTCGAGGCTCAAGGCTCAAGGCTCAAGGCTCAAGGCTCAAGGCTCCAGGCTCAAGGCTCAAGGCTCAAGGTTCAAGGCTCAAGGATCAAGGATCAAGGCTCAAGTCATGGCTCAAGGGTCAGGACTCAAGTCAAAAGGCTTAAGGCTCAAGCCTCAAGGCTCAAGGCTCAAGGCTCAAGGCTCAAGGCTCAAGGCTCAAGGCTCAAGGCTCAAGGCTCAAGGATCAAGGATCAAGGCTCAAGTCATGGCTCAAGGCTCAGGACTCAAGTCAAAAGGATTAAGGCTCAAGGCTCAAGGCTCAAAGGTCAAGGCTCAAGGCTCAAGGCTTAAGGCTGAAGGCTCAAGGAAAAAGGCTCAAGGCTCAAGGCTCAAGGCTCAAGGCTCCAGGCTCAAGGCTCACGACTCAAGGCTCAAGGCTCAAGGCTCCAGGGTCAAGGCTCAATGCTCAGGGCTCAAGGCTCAAGGTTCAAGGCTCAAGGCTCAAGGCTCAAGGATCATGGATCAAGGCTCAAGTCACGGCTCAAGGGTCAGGACTCAAGGCAAAAGGCTCAAGGCTCAAGGCTCAATGCTCAAGGCTCAAGGCTCAAGGCTCAAAGCTCAAGGCTCAAGGCTCAAGGCTTAAGGCTCAAGGTTCAAGGCTCAAGGTTCAAGGCTCAAGGATCAAGGATCAAGGCTCAAGTCATGGCTCAAGGGTCAGGACTCAAGTCAAAAGGATTAAGGCTCATGGCTCAAGGCTCCAGGCTCAAGGCTCAAGCCTCAAGGCTCAAGGCTCAAAGCTTAAGGCTCTAGGCTCAAGGCTTAAGGCTGAAGGCTCAAGGAAAAAGGCTCAAGGCTCAGGGCTCAAGGCTCAAGGCTCAAGGCTCAAGGCTCAAGGCTCAAGGCTCAAGGCTCAAGGCTCAAGGCTCATGGCTCAAGGCTCAAGGTTCAAGGCTAAAGGGTCAAGGGTTGAGGCTCAAGGCTCAAGGCTTAAGGATCAAGGATCAAGGCTCAAGTCATGGCTTAAGGGTCAGGACTCAAGTCAAAAGGCTTAAGTCTCAAGGCTCAAGGCTCAAAGCTCAAGGCTCAAGGCTCAAGGCTTAAGGCTCAAGGCTCAAGGAAAAAGGCTCAAGGCTCAAGGCTCAAGGCTCAAGGCTCAAGGCTCGAGGCTCCAGGCTCAAGGCTCAAGGCTCAAGGCTCAAGGCTCGAGGCTCAAGGCTCAAGGCTCAAGGCTCAAGGCTCAAGGCTCAAGGCTCAAGGCTCAAGGTTCAAGGCTCAAGGATCAAGGATCACGGCTCAAGTCATGGCTCAAGGGTCAGGACTCAAGTCAAAAGGCTTAAGGCTCAAGCCTCAAGGCTCAAGGCTCAAGGCTCAAGGCTCAAGGCTCAAGGCTCAAGGCTCAAGGATCAAGGATCAAGGTTCAAGTCATGGCTCAAGGCTCAGGACTCAAGTCAAAAGGATTAAGGCTCAAGGCTCAAGGCTCAAAGGTCAAGGCTCAAGGCTCAAGGCTTAAGGCTGAAGGCTCAAGGAAAAAGGCTCAAGGCTCAAGGCTCAAGGCTCAAGGCTCCAGGCTCAAGGCTCAAGGCTCAAGGTTCAAGGCTCAAGGATCAAGGATCAAGGCTCAAGTCATGGCTCAAGGGTCAGGACTCAAGTCAAAAGGCTTAAGGCTCAAGCCTCAAGGCTCAAGGCTCAAGGCTCAAGGCTCAAGGCTCAAGGCTCAAGGCTCAAGGCTCAAGGCTCAAGGATCAAGGATCAAGGCTCAAGTCATGGCTCAAGGCTCAGGACTCAAGTCAAAAGGATTAAGGCTCAAGGCTCAAGGCTCAAAGGTCAAGGCTCAAGGCTCAAGGCTTAAGGCTGAAGGCTCAAGGAAAAAGGCTCAAGGCTCAAGGCTCAAGGCTCAAGGCTCCAGGCTCAAGGCTCACGACTCAAGGCTCAAGGCTCAAGGCTCCAGGGTCAAGGCTCAATGCTCAGGGCTCAAGGCTCAAGGTTCAAGGCTCAAGGCTCAAGGCTCAAGGATCATGGATCAAGGCTCAAGTCACGGCTCAAGGGTCAGGACTCAAGGCAAAAGGCTCAAGGCTCAAGGCTCAATGCTCAAGGCTCAAGGCTCAAGGCTCAAAGCTCAAGGCTCAAGGCTCAAGGCTTAAGGCTCAAGGTTCAAGGCTCAAGGTTCAAGGCTCAAGGATCAAGGATCAAGGCTCAAGTCATGGCTCAAGGGTCAGGACTCAAGTCAAAAGGATTAAGGCTCATGGCTCAAGGCTCCAGGCTCAAGGCTCAAGCCTCAAGGCTCAAGGCTCAAAGCTTAAGGCTCTAGGCTCAAGGCTTAAGGCTGAAGGCTCAAGGAAAAAGGCTCAAGGCTCAGGGCTCAAGGCTCAAGGCTCAAGGCTCAAGGCTCAAGGCTCAAGGCTCAAGGCTCAAGGCTCAAGGCTCATGGCTCAAGGCTCAAGGTTCAAGGCTAAAGGGTCAAGGGTTGAGGCTCAAGGCTCAAGGCTTAAGGATCAAGGATCAAGGCTCAAGTCATGGCTTAAGGGTCAGGACTCAAGTCAAAAGGCTTAAGTCTCAAGGCTCAAGGCTCAAAGCTCAAGGCTCAAGGCTCAAGGCTTAAGGCTCAAGGCTCAAGGAAAAAGGCTCAAGGCTCAAGGCTCAAGGCTCAAGGCTCAAGGCTCGAGGCTCCAGGCTCAAGGCTCAAGGCTCAAGGCTCAAGGCTCGAGGCTCAAGGCTCAAGGCTCAAGGCTCAAGGCTCAAGGCTCAAGGCTCAAGGCTCAAGGTTCAAGGCTCAAGGATCAAGGATCACGGCTCAAGTCATGGCTCAAGGGTCAGGACTCAAGTCAAAAGGCTTAAGGCTCAAGCCTCAAGGCTCAAGGCTCAAGGCTCAAGGCTCAAGGCTCAAGGCTCAAGGCTCAAGGATCAAGGATCAAGGTTCAAGTCATGGCTCAAGGCTCAGGACTCAAGTCAAAAGGATTAAGGCTCAAGGCTCAAGGCTCAAAGGTCAAGGCTCAAGGCTCAAGGCTCAAGGCTTAAGGCTGAAGGCTCAAGGAAAAAGGCTCAAGGCTCAAGGCTCAAGGCTCAAGGCTCAAGGCTCACGACTCAAGGCTCAAGGCTCAAGGCTCCAGGGTCAAGGCTCAATGCTCAGGGCTCAAGGATCAAGGTTCAAGGCTCAAGGCTCAAGGTTCAAGGCTCAAGGCTCAAGGCTCAAGGATCATGGATCAAGGCTCAAGTCACGGCTCAAGGGTCAGGACTCAAGGCAAAAGGCTCAAGGCTCAAGGCTCAATGCTCAAGGCTCAAGGCTCAAAGCTCAAGGCTCAAGGCTCAAGGCTTAAGGCTCAAGGTTCAAGGCTCAAGGTTCAAGGCTCAAGGATCAAGGATCAAGGCTCAAGTCATGGCTCAAGGGTCAGGACTCAAGTCAAAAGGATTAAGGCTCATGGCTCAAGGCTCCAGGCTCAAGGCTCAAGCCTCAAGGCTCAAGGCTCAAAGCTTAAGGCTCTAGGCTCAAGGCTTAAGGCTGAAGGCTCAAGGAAAAAGGCTCAAGGCTCAGGGCTCAAGGCTCAAGGCTCAAGGCTCAAGGCTCAAGGCTCAAGGCTCAAGGCTCATGGCTCAAGGCTCAAGGTTCAAGGCTAAAGGGTCAAGGGTTGAGGCTCAAGGCTCAAGGCTTAAGGATCAAGGATCAAGGCTCAAGTCATGGCTTAAGGGTCAGGACTCAAGTCAAAAGGCTTAAGTCTCAAGGCTCAAGGCTCAAAGCTCAAGGCTCAAGGGTCAAGGCTTAAGGCTCAAGGCTCAAGGAAAAAGGCTCAAGGCTCAAGGCTCAAGGCTCAAGGCTCAAGGCTCGAGGCTCAAGGCTCAAGGCTCAAGGCTCAAGGCTCAAGGCTCGAGGCTCAAGGCTCCAGGCTCAAGGCTCAAGGCTCAAGGCTCAAGGCTCAAGGTTCAAGGCTCAAGGATCAAGGATCAAGGCTCAAGTCATGGCTCAAGGGTCAGGACTCAAGTCAAAAGGCTTAAGGCTCAAGGCTCAAGGCTCAAGGCTCAAGGCTCAAGGCTCAAGGCTCAAGGCTCAAGGCTCAAGGCTCAAGGATCAAGGATCAAGGCTCAAGTCATGGCTCAAGGCTCAGGACTCAAGTCAAAAGGATTAAGGCTCAAGGCTCAAGGCTCAAAGGTCAAGGCTCAAGGCTCAAGGCTGAAGGCTCAAGGAAAAAGGCTCAAGGCTCAAGGCTCAAGGCTCAAGGCTCAAGGCTCAAGGCTCAAGGCTCAAGGCTCACGACTCAAGGCTCAAGGCTCAAGGCTCCAGGGTCAAGGCTCAATGCTCAGGGCTCAAGGATCAAGGTTCAAGGCTCAAGGCTCAAGGTTCAAGGCTCAAGGCTCAAGGCTCAAGGATCATGGATCAAGGCTCAAGTCACGGCTCAAGGGTCAGGACTCAAGGCAAAAGGCTCAAGGCTCAAGGCTCAATGCTCAAGGCTCAAGGCTCAAGTTTCAAAGCTCAAGGCTCAAGGCTCAAGGCTTAAGGCTCAAGGTTCAAGGAAAAAGGCTTAAGGCTCTAAGCTCAAGGCTCAATGCTCAAGGCTCAAGGCCCAAGGCTCAAGGCTCAAGGCTCAAGGCTCAAGGCTCAAGGCTCAAGGATCAAGGCTCAAGGCTCAAGTCATGGCTCAAGGGTCAGGACTCAAGTCAAAAGGCTGAAGGCTCAAAGCTCAAGGCTCAAGGCTCAAGGCTCAAGGCTCAAGGCTCTAGGATCAAGGATAAAGGCTCAAGTCATGGCTCAAGGGTCAGGACTCAAGTCAAAAGGCTTAAGCCTCAAGGCTCAAGGCTCAAAGCTCAAGGCTCAAGGCTCAAAGCTCAAGGCTCAAGGCTCAAGGCTCAAGGCTCAAGGGTCGAGGCTCGAGGCTCGAGGGTCGAGGGTCGAGGGTCGAGGGTCGAGGCTCGAGGCTCTAGGCTCCAGGCTCCAGGCTCAAGGCTCAAGGCTCCAGGCTCAAGGCTCAAGGCTCAAGGCTCAAGGCTCAAGGCTCAAGGCTCAAGGCTCATGGGTCAAGGGTCAGAACAAAGGTCAACGTTCAAGGCTCAAGGCTTAAGGCTCAAGGGTCAAGGGTCAAGGGTCAAGGCTCATGGCTCTAGGCTCTCGGTGCTCGAGGCTCAAGGCTCAAGGCTAACGGTCAAGGGTCAAAAGTCAAAGGTCAAGGTTCAAGGCTCAAGGCTCAAGGCTCAAGGCTCAAGGCTTAAGGCTCAAGGGTCAAGGATCAAGGGTCAAGGCTCAAGGCTCAAGTCACGGCTCAAGGGTCAAGGCTCAAAAGTCAAGCCTCAAGGCTCATGTCTCAACGCTCAAGGCTCAAGGGTCAAGGGTCAAGGCTCAAGGCTCAAGGGTCAAGGGTCAAGGCTCAAGGCTGAAAGCTCAAGGCTCGAGGCTCAAGGCTCAAAGCTCCAGGCTCAAGGCTCAAGGCTCAAGGCTCAAGGCTTAAGGCTCAAGGCTCAAGGTTCAAGGAAAAAGGCTCAAGGCTCAAGGCTCAGGGCTCAGGGCTCAGGGCCCAAGGAAGGCTCAAGGCTCAAGTCACGGCTCAAGGTTCAAGGCTCACAAGTCAAGGCTCAAGGCTCAACACTGAAGGGTCAAGGGTCAAGGGTCAAGGCTCATGTCTCAAGGCTCAAGGCTCAAGGCTCAAGGGTCAAGGGTCAAGGCTCAAGGCTCAAGGGTCAAGGGTCAAGGCTCAAGGCTGAAAGCTCAAGGCTCGAGGCTCAAGGCTCAAGGCTCAAGGCTCAAGGCTCAAGGCTCAAGGCTCAAGGCTCAAGGCTCAAGGCTCAAGGCTCAAGGCTTATGGCTCAAGGTTCAAGGAAAAAGGCTCAAGACTCAAGGCTCAAGGCTCAAGGCTCAGGGCTTAGGGCTCAAGGCTCACGACTCAAGGCTCAAGGCTCAAGGCTCAACGCTCAGGGCTCGAGGTTCAAGGTTCAAGAATTAAGGCACAAGGCTCCAGGTTCAAGGCAAAAGGCAAAATGCTCAAGGATCAAGGTTCAAGGCTCAAGGCTCAAGGATCATGGATCAAGGCTCAAGTCACGGCTCAAGGGTCAGGACTCAAGGCAAAAGGCTCAAGGCTCAAGGCTCAAGGCTCAAGGCTCAATGCTCAAGGCTCAAGGCTCAAGGCTCAAAGCTCAAGGCTCAAGGCTTAAGGCTCAAGGTTCAAGGAAAAAGGCTCAAGGCTCTAGGCTCTAAGCTCAAGGCTCAAGGCTCAATGCTCAAGGCTCAAGGCTCAAGGCTCAAGGCTCAAGGCTCAAGGCTCAAGGCTCAAGGCTCAAGGCTCAAGGCTCAAGGCTCAAGGCTCAAGGCTCAAGGCTCCAGGCTCAAGGCTTAAGGCTCAAGGCTCAAGGCTCAAGGTTCAAGGCTCAAGGATCAAGTCATGGCTCAAGGGTCAGGACTCAAGTCAAAAGGCTTAAGGCTCAAGTCTCAAGGCTCAAGCCTCAAGTCTCAAGGCTCAAGGCTCAAGGCTCAAGGCTCAAGGCTCAAGGCTCAAGGCTCAAAGCTCAAGGCTCAAGGCTCAAGGCTCAAGGGTCAAGGGTCAAGGAAAAAGGCTCAAGGCTCAAGGCTCAAGGCTCAAGGCTCAAGGCTCAAGGCTCAAGGCTCAAGGCTCAAGGCTCAAGGCTCAAGGCTCAAGGCTCAAGGCTAAAGGGTCAAGGGTCAAAGCTCAAGGCTTAAGGCTCAAGGTTCAAGGTTCATGGAAAAAGGCTTAAGGCTCAAGGCTCAAGGTTCATGGCTCAAGGCTCAAGGCTCAAGTCACGGCTCAAGGCTCAAGGCTCAAGGGTCAAGGCTCAAGGCTCAAGGCTCAAAGCTCAAGGCTCAAGGCTCAAGGCTCATGGCTCAAGGCTCAAGGCTCATGGCTCAAGGCTCAAGGTTCAAGGCTAAAGGGTGAAGGGTCGAGGCTCAAGGCTCAAGGCTCAAGGCTCAAGGATCAAGGATCAAGGCTCAAGTCATGGCTCAAGGGTCAGGACTCTAGTCAAAAGGCTTAAGGCGCAAGGCTCAAGGCTTAAGGCTCAAGGCTCAAGGCTCAAGGCTCAAGGCTCAAGGCTCAAGGCTCAAGGCTCAAGGCTAAAGGCTCAACGCTCAAGGCTCAAGGCTCAAGGCTCAAGGCTCAAGGCTCAAGGCTCAAGGCTCAAGGCTCAAGGCTCAAGGCTCAAGGCTCAAGGATCAAGGATCAAGGCTCAAGTCATGGCTCAAGTCAAAAGGCTTAAGGCTCAAGGCTCAAGGCTCAAGGCTCAAGGCTCAATGCTCAAGGCTCAAAGCTCAAGGCTCAAGGCTCAAGGCTCAAGGCTCAAGGCTCAAGGCTCAAGGGTCGAGGCTCGAGGCTCGAGGCTCGAGGCGAGGCTCGAGGCTCCGACAGGCTCCAGGCTCAAGGCTCAAGGCTCAAGGCTAAAGGCTAAAGGCTCAAGGCTCAAGGCTCAAGGCTCAAGGCTCGAGGCTCGAGGGTCGAGGATCGAGGGTCGAGGATCGAGGCTCGGGCTCGAGGCTCGGCTCGAGGCTCGAGGCTCAAGGCTCCAGGCTCAAGGCTCAAGGCTCAAGGATCAAGGCTCAAGGCTCAAGGCTCAAGGCTCGAGGTTCAAGGTTCATTGAAAAAGGCTCAAGGCTCAAGGCTCAAGGCTCAAGGCTCAAGTCACGGCTCAAGGCTCAAGGCTCAAAAGTCAAGGCTCAAGGCTCAACACTCAAGGGTCAAGGGTAAAGGGTCAAGGCTCATGTCTCAAGGCTCAAGGCTCAGGGCTCAAGGCTCAAGGCTCAAGGCTAAAGGGTCAAGGGTCAAGGGTCAAGGCTCAAGGCTTGAGGCTCGAGGCTCGAGGCTCAGGGCTCAAGGCTCAAGGCTCAAGGCTCAAGACTCAAGGCTCAAGGCTCAAGGCTCAAGGCTCAAGGCTCAAGGGTCAAGGTTCAAGGCTCAAGGCTCGAGGCTCGAGGCTCGAGGCTCGAGGCTCGAGGCTCAAGGCTCAAGGCTCAAGGCTCCAGGCTCAAGGCTCAAGGCTCAAGGCTCAAGGCTCAAGGCTCAAGTCTTAAGGCTCAAGGATCAAGGTTCAAGGAAAAAGGCTCAAGGCTCAAGGCTCAAGGCTCAAGGCTCAGGGCTCAGGGCTCAAGGCTCAAGGCTCAAGTCACGGCTCAAGGGTCAAGGCTCAAAAGTCAAGGCTCAAGGCTCAACACTGAAGGGTCAAGGGTCAAGGGTCAAGGCTCATGTCTCAACGCTCAAGGGTCAAGGCTCAAGGCTCAAGGGTCAAGGGTCAAGGCTCAAGGCTTAAAGCTCAAGGCTCGAGGCTCAAGGCTCCAAGCTCAAGGCTCAAGGCTCAAGGCTCAAGGAAAAAGGCTCAAGGTTCAAGGCTCAAGGCTCAAAGCTCAGGGCTCAAGGCTCACGACTCAAGGCTCAAGGCTCTAGGCTCAACGCTCAGGGCTCGAGGTTCAAGGTTCAAGAATTAAGGCTCAAGGCTCCAGGTTCAAGGCAAAAGGCAAAATGCTCAAGGATCAAGGTTCAAGGCTCAAGGCTCAAGGTTCAAGGCTCAAGGCTCAAGGAACATGGATCAAGGCTCAAGTCACGGCTCAAGGGTCAGGACTCAAGGCAAAAGGCTCAAGGCTCAAGGCTCAAGGCTCAATGCTCAAGGCTCAAGGCTCAAGGCTCAAGGCTCAAGGCTCAAGGCTCAAGGCTCAAAGCTCAAGGCTCAAGGCTTAAGGCTCAAGGTTCAAGGAAAAAGGCTCAAGGCTCTAGGCTCTAAGCTCAAGGCTCAAGGCTCAATGCTCAAGGCTCAAGGCTCAAGGCTCAAGGCTCAAGGCTCAAGGCTCAAGGCTCAAGGCTCAAGGCTCAAGGCTCAAGGCTCAAGGATCAAGGCTCAAGGCTCAAGGTTCAAGGCTCAAGGATCAAGTCATGGCTCAAGGGTCAGGACTCAAGTCAAAAGGCTTAAGGCTCGAGTCTCAAGGCTCAAGCCTCAAGTCTCAAGGCTCAAGGCTCCAGGCTCAAGGCTCAAGGTTCAAGGCTCAAGGCTCAAAGCTCAAGGCTCAAGGCTCAAGGCTTAAGGCTCAAGGTTCAAGGAAAAAGGCTCAAGGCTCAAGGCTCAAGGCTCAAGGCTCAAGGCTCAAGGCTCAAGGCTAAAGGCTCAAGGCTCAAGGCTCAAGGCTCAAGGCTCAAGGCTCAAGGCTCAAGGCTCAAGGTTCAAGGCTAAAGGGTCAAGGGTCAAAGCTCAAGCCTCAAGGCTTAAGGCTCAAGGTTCAAGGTTCATGGAAAAAGGCTCAAGGCTCAAAGTTCATGGCTCAAGGCTCAAGGCTCAAGGCTCAAGGATCAAGTCATGGCTCAAGGCTCAAGGCTCAAGGCTCAAGGCTCAAGGCTCAAGGCTCAAGGCTCAAGGCTCAAAGCTCAAGGCTCAAGGCTCAAGGCTCAAGGGTCAAGGGTCAAGGAAAAAGGCTCAAGGCTCAAGGCTCAAGGCTCAAGGCTCAAGGCTCAAGGCTCAAGGCTCAAGGCTCAAGGCTCAAGGCTCAAGGCTCAAGGCTCAAGGCTAAAGGGTCAAGGGTCAAAGCTCAAGGCTTAAGGCTCAAGGTTCAAGGTTCATGGAAAAAGGCTTAAGGCTCAAGGCTCAAGGTTCATGGCTCAAGGCTCAAGGCTCAAGTCACGGCTCAAGGCTCAAGGCTCAAGGGTCAAGGCTCAAGGCTCAAGGCTCAAAGCTCAAGGCTCAAGGCTCAAGGCTCAAGGCTTAAGGCTCAAGGCTCAAGGCTCATGGCTCAAGGCTCAAGGTTCAAGGCTAAAGGGTGAAGGGTCGAGGCTCAAGGCTCAAGGCTCAAGGCTCAAGGATCAAGGATCAAGGCTCAAGTCATGGCTCAAGGGTCAGGACTCTAGTCAAAAGGCTTAAGGCGCAAGGCTCAAGGCTTAAGGCTCAAGGCTCAAGGCTCAAGGCTCAAGGCTCAAGGCTCAAGGCTCAAGGCTCAAGGCTCAAGGCTCAAGGCTCAAGGCTCAAGGCTCAAGGCTAAAGGCTCAAGGCTCAAGGCTCAAGGCTCAAGGCTCAAGGCTCAAGGCTCAAGGAAAAAGGCTCAAGGCTCAAGGCTCAAGGCTCAAGGCTCAAGGCTCAAGGCTCAAGGCTCAAGGCTCAAGGCTTAAGGCTCAAGGCTCAAGGATCAAGGATCAAGGCTCAAGTCATGGCTCAAGTCAAAAGGCTTGAGGCTCAAGGCTCAAGGCTCAAGGCTCAAGGCTCAATGCTCAAGGCTCAAAGCTCAAGGCTCAAGGCTCAAGGATCAAGGCTCAAGGCTCAAGGGTCGAGGCTCGAGGCTCGAGGCTCGAGGCTCGAGGCGAGGCTCGAGGCTCCGACAGGCTCCAGGCTCAAGGCTCAAGGCTCAAGGCTAAAGGCTCAAGGCTCAAGGCTCAAGGCTCAAGGCTCGAGGCTCGAGGGTCGAGGATCGAGGCTCGAGGATCGAGGCTCGGGCTCGAGGCTCGAGGCTCAAGGCTCCAGGCTCAAGGCTCAAGGCTCAAGGATCAAGGCTCAAGGCTCAAGGCTCAAGGCTCGAGGTTCAAGGTTCATTGAAAAAGGCTCAAGGCTCAAGGCTCAAGGCTCAAGGCTCAAGGCTCAAGTCACGGCTCAAGGCTCAAGGCTCAAAAGTCAAGGCTCAAGGCTCAACACTCAAGGGTCAAGGGTAAAGGGTCAAGGCTCATGTCTCAAGGCTCAAGGCTCAGGGCTCAAGGCTCAAGGCTCAAGGCTAAAGGGTCAAGGGTCAAGGGTCAAGGCTCAAGGCTGGAGGCTCGAGGCTCGAGGCTCAGGGCTCAAGGCTCAAGGCTCAAGGCTCAAGACTCAAGGCTCAAGGCTCAAGGCTCAAGGCTCAAGGCTCAAGGGTCAAGGTTCAAGGCTCAAGGCTCAAGGCTCGAGGCTCGAGGCTCGAGGCTCAAGGCTCAAGGCTCAAGGCTCCAGGCTCAAGGCTCAAGGCTCAAGGCTCAAGGCTCAAGTCTTAAGGCTCAAGGATCAAGGTTCAAGGAAAAAGGCTCAAGGCTCAAGGCTCAAGGCTCAGGGCTCAGGGCTCAAGGCTCAAGGCTCAAGGCTCAAGTCACGGCTCAAGGGTCAAGGCTCAAAAGTCAAGGCTCAAGGCTCAACACTGAAGGGTCAAGGGTCAAGGGTCAAGGCTCATGTCTCAAGGCTCAAGGGTCAAGGCTCAAGGCTCAAGGGTCAAGGGTCAAGGCTCAAGGCTTAAAGCTCAAGGCTCGAGGCTCAAGGCTCCAAGCTCAAGGCTCAAGGCTCAAGGCTCAAGGAAAAAGGCTCAAGGTTCAAGGCTCAAGGCTCAAAGCTCAGGGCTCAAGGCTCACGACTCAAGGCTCAAGGCTCTAGGCTCAACGCTCAGGGCTCGAGGTTCAAGGTTCAAGAATTAAGGCTCAAGGCTCCAGGTTCTAGGCAAAAGGCAAAATGCTCAAGGATCAAGGTTCAAGGCTCAAGGCTCAAGGTTCAAGGCTCAAGGCTCAAGGAACATGGATCAAGGCTCAAGTCACGGCTCAAGGGTCAGGACTCAAGGCAAAAGGCTCAAGGCTCAAGGCTCAAGGCTCAATGCTCAAGGCTCAAGGCTCAAGGCTCAAGGCTCAAGGCTCAAGGCTCAAGGCTCAAGGCTCAAAGCTCAAGGCTCAAGGCTTAAGGCTCAAGGTTCAAGGAAAAAGGCTCAAGGCTCTAGGCTCTAAGCTCAAGGCTCAAGGCTCAATGCTCAAGGCTCAAGGCTCAAGGCTCAAGGCTCAAGGCTCAAGGCTCAAGGCTCAAGGCTCAAGGCTCAAGGCTCAAGGATCAAGGCTCAAGGCTCATGGTTCAAGGCTCAAGGATCAAGTCATGGCTCAAGGGTCAGGACTCAAGTCAAAAGGCTTAAGGCTCAAGTCTCAAGGCTCAAGCCTCAAGTCTCAAGGCTCAAGGCTCAAGGCTCAAGGCTCAAGGTTCAAGGCTCAAGGCTCAAAGCTCAAGGCTCAAGGCTCAAGGCTTAAGGCTCAAGGTTCAAAGAAAAAGGCTCAAGGCTCAAGGCTCAAGGCTCAAGGCTCAAGGCTAAAGGCTCAAGGCTAAAGGCTCAAGGCTCAAGGCTCAAGGCTCAAGGCTCAAGGCTCAAGGCTCAAGGCTCAAGGTTCAAGGCTAAAGGGTCAAGGGTCAAAGCTCAAGCCTCAAGGCTTAAGGCTCAAGGTTCAAGGTTCATGGAAAAAGGCGCAAGGCTCAAAGTTCATGGCTCAAGGCTCAAGGCTCAAGGCTCAAGGCTCAAGGCTCAAGGCTCAAGGCTCAAGGGTGAAGGGTCAAGGCTCAAGGCTCAAAGCTCAAGGCTCAAGGCTCAAGGCTTAAGGCTCAAGGTTCAAGGAAAAAGGCTCAAGGCTCAAGGCTCAATGCTCAAGGCTCAAGGCTCATGGCTCAAGGCTCAAGGCTCAAGGCTCAAGGCTCAAGGCTCAAGGCTCAAGGCTCAAGGCTCAAGGCTCAAGGATCAAGGATCAAGGTTCAAGTCATGGCTCAAGGGTCAGGACTCAAGTCAAAAGGATTAAGGCTCATGGATCAAGGCTCCAGGCTCAAGGCTCAAGCCTCAAGGCTCAAGGCTCAAAGCTCAAGGCTCTAGGCTCAAGGCTTAAGGCTGAAGGCTCAAGGAAAAAGGCTCAAGGCTCAGGGCTCAAGGCTCAAGGCTCAAGGCTCAAGGCTCAAGGCTCAAGGCTCAAGGCTCAAGGCTCAAGGCTCAAGGCTCAAGGCTCAAGGCTCAAGGCTCAAGGTTCAAGGCTAAAGGGTCAAGGGTTGAGGCTCAAGGCTCAAGGCTTAAGGATCAAGGATCAAGGCTCAAGTCATGGCTTAAGGGTCAGGACTCAAGTCAAAAGGCTTAAGGCTCAAGGCTCAAGGCTCAAGGCTCAAGGCTCAAAGCTCAAGGCTCAAGGCTTAAGGCTCAAGGCTGAAGGAAAAAGGCTCAAGGCTCAAGGCTCAAGGCTCAAGGCTCAAGGCTCAAGGCTCAAGGCTCAAGGTTCAAGGCTCAAGGATCAAGGATCAAGGCTCAAGTAATGGCTCAAGGGTCAGGACTCAAGTCAAAAGGCTTAAGGCTCAAGCCTCAAGGCTCAAGCCTCAAGGCTCAAGGCTCAGGGCTCAAGGCTCAAGGCTCAGGGCTCAAGGCGCAAGGCTCAAGGCACAAGGCTCAAGGCTCAAGGCTCCAGGGTCAAGGCTCAAGGCTCAACGCTCAGGGCTCGAGGTTCAAGGTTCAAGAATTAAGGCTCAAGGCTCCAGGTTCAAGGCAAAAGGAAAAATGCTCAAGGATCAAGGTTCAAGGCTCAAGGCTCAAGGTTCAAGGCTCAAGGCTCAAGGTTCAAGGCTCAAGGCTCAAGGATCTTGGATCAAGGCTCAAGTCACGGCTCAAGGGTCAGGACTCAAGGCAAAAGGCTCAAGGCTCAAGGCTCAAGGCTCAATGCTCAAGGCTCAAGGCTCAAAGCTCAAGGCTCAAGGCTTAAGGCTCAAGGTTCAAGGAGAAAGGCTCAAGGCTATAAGCTCAAGGCTCAAGGCTCAATGCTCATGGCTCAAGGCTCAAGGCTCAAGGCTCAAGGCTCAAGGCTCAAGGGTCAAGGCTCAAGGTTCAAGGCTCAAGGTTCAAGGATCAAGGCTCAAGTCATGGCTCAAGGGTCAGGACTCAAGTCAAAAGGCTCAAGGCTCAAGGCTCAAGGCTCAAGGCTCAAGGCTCAAGGCTCAAGGCTCAAGGCTCAAGGCTCAAGGCTCAAGGCTCAAAGCTCAAGGCTTAAGGCTCAAGGTTCAAGGAAAAAGGCTCAAGGCTCAAGGCTCAAGGTTCAAGGCTAAAGGGTCAAGGGTCAAAGCTCAAGGCTCAAGGCTTAAGGCTCAAGGTTCAAGGTTCATGGAAAAAGGCTCAAGGCTCAAGGCTCAAGGCTCATGGCTCAAGGCTCAAGGCTCAAGGCTCAAGGCTCAAGGCTCAAGGCTCATGTCACGGCTCAAGGCTCAAGGCTCAAGGGTCAAGGCTCAAGGCTCAAGGGTCAAAGCTCAAAGCTCAAGGCTCAAGGCTTAAGGCTCAAGGTTCAAGGAAAAAGGCTCAAGGCTCAAGGCTCAAGGCTCAATGCTCAAGGCTCAAGGCTCAAGGCTCAAGGCTCAAGGCTCAAGGTTCAAGCCTCAAGGATCAAGGATCAAGGCTCAAGTCATGGCTCAAGGGTCAGGACTCAAGTCGAAAGGATTAAGGCTCAAGCCTCAAGGCTCAAGCCTCAAGCCTCAAGGCTCAAAGCTCAAGGCTCAAATCTTAAGGCTGAAGGCTCAAGGAAAAAGGCTCAAGGCTCAAGGCTCAAGGCTTAAGGCTCAAGGCTCAAGGATCATGGCTCAAGGCTCAAAGTTCAAGGCTAAAGGGTCAAGGGTCGAGGCTCAAGGCTCAAGGCTCAAGGATCAAGGATCAAGGCTCAAGTCATGGCTCAAGGGTCAGGACTCTAGTCAAAAGGCTTAAGGCGCAAGGCTCAAGGCACAAGGCTCAAGGCTCAAGGCTCAAGGCTCAAGGCTCAAGGCTCAAGGCTCAAGGCTCAAGGCTCAAGGCTCAAGGCTCAAGGCTCAAGGCTCAAGGCTCAAGGCTCAAGGCTCAAGGTTCAAGGAAAAAGGCTCAAGGCTCAAGGCTCAAGGCTCAAGGCTCAAGGCTCAAGGCTCAAGGATCAAGGATCAAGGCTCAAGTCATGGCTCAAGGGTCAGGACTCAAGTCAAAAGGCTCAAGGCACGGCTCAAGGCTCAAGGCTCAAAAGTCAAGGCTCAAGGCTCAACACTCAAGGGTCAAGGGTAAAGGGTCAAGGCTCATGTCTCAAGGCTCAAGGCTCAGGGCTCAAGGCTCAAGGCTCAAGGCTCAAGGCTCACGGCTCAAGGCTCAAGGCTCAAGGCTCAAGGCTCAAGGCTCAAGGCTCAAGGATCAAGGCTCAAGGCTCAAGGTTCAAGGCTCAAAGATCAAGTCATGGCTCAAGGGTCAGGACTCAAGTCAAAAGGCTTAAGGCTCAAGTCTCAAGGCTCAAGCCTCAAGTCTCAAGGCTCAAGGCTCAAGGCTCAAGGTTCAAGGCTCAAGGCTCAAAGCTCAAGGCTCAAGGCTCAAGGCTTAAGGCTCAAGGTTCAAGGAAAAAGGCTCAAGGCTCAAGGCTCAAGGCTCAAGGCTCAAGGCTCAAGGCTCAAGGCTCAAGGCTCAAGGTTCAAGGCTAAAGGGTCAAGGGTCAAAGCTCAAGCCTCAAGGCTTAAGGCTCAAGGTTCAAGGTTCATGGAAAAAGGCTCAAGGCTCAAGGCTCAAAGTTCATGGCTCAAGGCTCAAGGCTCAAGGCTCAAGGCTCAAGGGTCAAGGGTGAAGGGTCAAGGCTCAAGGCTCAAAGCTCAAGGCTAAAGGCTCAAGGCTCAAGGCTTAAGGCTCAAGGTTCAAGGAAAAAGGCTCAAGGCTCAAGGCTCAAGGCTCAATGCTCAAGGCTCAAGGCTCATGGCTCAAGGCTCAAGGCTCAAGGCTCAAGGCTCAAGGCTCAAGGCTCAAGGCTCAAGGCTCAAGGCTCAAGGCTCAAGGATAAAGGATCAAGGCTCAAGTCATGGCTCAAGAGTCAGGACTCAAGTCAAAAGGATTAAGGCTCATGGATCAAGGCTCCAGGCTCAAGGCTCAAGCCTCAAGGCTCAAGGCTCAAGGCTCAAAGCTCAAGCTCTAGGCTCAAGGCTTAAGGCTGAAGGCTCAAGGAAAAAGGCTCAAGGCTCAGGGCTCAAGGCTCAAGGCTCAAGGCTCAAGGCTCAAGGCTCAAGGCTCAAGGCTCAAGGCTCAAGGCTCAAGGCTCAAGGTTCAAGGCTAAAGGGTCAAGGGTTGAGGCTCAAGGCTCAAGGCTCAAGGCTTAAGGATCAAGGATCAAGGCTCAAGTCATGGCTTAAGGGTCAGGACTCAAGTCAAAAGGCTTAAGGCTCAAGGCTCAAGGCTCAAGGCTCAAGGCTCAAAGCTCAAGGCTCAAGGCTTAAGGCTCAAGGCTCAAGGAAAAAGGCTCAAGGCTCAAGGCTCAAGGCTCAAGGCTCAAGGCTCAAGGCTCAAGGCTCAAGGCTCAAGGCTCAAGGCTCAAGGTTCAAGGCTCAAGGATCAAGGATCAAGGCTCAAGTCATGGCTCAAGGGTCAGGACTCAAGTCAAAAGGCTTAAGGCTCAAGCCTCAAGGCTCAAGGCTCAAGGCTCAAGGCTCAGGGCTCAAGGCTCAAGGCTCAGGGCTCAAGGCTCAAGGCTCACGACTTAAGGCTCTAGGCTCAAGGCTCAAGGCTCCAGGGTCAAGGCTCAAGGCTCAACGCTCAGGGCTCGAGGTTTAAGGTTCAAGACTTAAGGCTCAAGGCTCCAGGTTCAAGGCAAAAGGCAAAATGCTCAAGGATCAAGGTTCAAGGCTCAAGGCTCAAGGTTCAAGGCTCAAGGTTCAAGGTTCAAGGCTCAAGGCTCAAGGATCATGGATCAAGGCTCAAGGCTCAAGGCTCAAGGTTCAAGCCTCAAGGATCAAGGATCAAGGCTCAAGTCATGGCTCAAGGGTCAGGACTCAAGTCGAAAGGATTAAGGCTCAAGGCTCAAGGCTCAAGCCTCAAGCCTCAAGGCTCAAAGCTCAAGGCTCAAATCTTAAGGCTGAAGGCTCAAGGAAAAAGGCTCAAGGCTCAAGGCTCAAGGCTTAAGGCTCAAGGCTCAAGGATCATGGCTCAAGGCTCAAAGTTCAAGGCTAAAGGGTCAAGGGTCGAGGCTCAAGGCTCAAGGCTCAAGGCTCAAGGATCAAGGATCAAGGCTCAAGTCATGGCTCAAGGGTCAGGACTCTAGTCAAAAGGCTTAAGGCGCAAGGCTCAAGGCACAAGGCTCAAGGCTCAAGGCTCAAGGCTCAAGGCTCAAGGCTCAAGGCTCAAGGCTCAAGGCTCAAGGCTTAAGGCTCAAGGCTCAAGGCTCAAGGCTCAAGGCTCAAGGCTCAAGGCTTAAGGCTCAAGGTTCAAGGAAAAAGGCTCAAGGCTCAAGGCTCAAGGCTCAAGGCTCAAGGCTCAAGGCTCAAGGGTCAAGGCTCAAGGCTCAAGGATCAAGGATCAAGGCTCAAGTCATGGCTCAAGGGTCAGGACTCAAGTCGAAAGGATTAAGGCTCAAGGCTCAAGCCTCAAGCCTCAAGGCTCAAAGCTCAAGGCTTAAATCTTAAGGCTGAAGGCTCAAGGAAAAAGGCTCAAGGCTCAAGGCTCAAGGCTTAAGGCTCAAGGCTCAAGGATCATGGCTCAAGGCTCAAAGTTCAAGGCTAAAGGGTCAAGGGTCGAGGCTCAAGGCTCAAGGCTCAAGGCTCAAGGATCAAGGATCAAGGCTCAAGTCATGGCTCAAGGGTCAGGACTCTAGTCAAAAGGCTTAAGGCGCAAGGCTCAAGGCACAAGGCTCAAGGCTCAAGGCTCAAGGCTCAAGGCTCAAGGCTCAAGGCTCAAGGCTCAAGGCTTAAGGCTCAAGGCTCAAGGCTCAAGGCTCAAGGCTCAAGGCTCAAGGCTCAAGGCTTAAGGCTCAAGGTTCAAGGAAAAAGGCTCAAGGCTCAAGGCTCAAGGCTCAAGGCTCAAGGCTCAAGGATCAAGGCTCAAGTCATGGCTCAAGGGTCAGGACTCAAGTCAAAAGGCTCAAGGCACGGCTCAAGGCTCAAGGCTCAAAAGTCAAGGCTCAAGGCTCAACACTCAAGGGTCAAGGGTAAAGGGTCAAGGCTCATGTCTCAAGGCTCAAGGCTCAGGGCTCAAGGCTCAAGGCTCAAGGCTCAAGGCTCAAGGCTCAAGGCTCAAGGCTCAAGGCTCAAGGCTCAAGGCTCAAGGATCAAGGCTCAAGGCTCAAGGTTCAAGGCTCAAAGATCAAGTCATGGCTCAAGGGTCAGGACTCAAGTCAAAAGGCTTAAGGCTCAAGTCTCAAGGCTCAAGGCTCAAGTCTCAAGGCTCAAGGCTCAAGGCTCAAGGTTCAAGGCTCAAGGCTCAAAGCTCAAGGCTCAAGGCTCAAGGCTTAAGGCTCAAGGTTCAAGGAAAAAGGCTCAAGGCTCAAGGCTCAAGGCTCAAGGCTCAAGGCTCAAGGCTCAAGGCTCAAGGGTCAAGGCTCAAGGCTCAAGGATCAAGGATCAAGGCTCAAGTCATGGCTCAAGGGTCAGGACTCAAGTCGAAAGGATTAAGGCTCAAGGCTCAAGGCTCAAGCCTCAAGCCTCAAGGCTCAAAGCTCAAGGCTCAAATCTTAAGGCTGAAGGCTCAAGGAAAAAGGCTCAAGGCTCAAGGCTCAAGGCTTAAGGCTCAAGGCTCAAGGATCATGGCTCAAGGCTCAAAGTTCAAGGCTAAAGGGTCAAGGGTCGAGGCTCAAGGCTCAAGGCTCAAGGCTCAAGGATCAAGGATCAAGGCTCAAGTCATGGCTCAAGGGTCAGGACTCTAGTCAAAAGGCTTAAGGCGCAAGGCTCAAGGCACAAGGCTCAAGGCTCAAGGCTCAAGGCTCAAGGCTCAAGGCTCAAGGCTCAAGGCTCAAGGCTCAAGGCTCAAGGCTTAAGGCTCAAGGTTCAAGGAAAAAGGCTCAAGGCTCAAGGCTCAAGGCTCAAGGCTCAAGGCTCAAGGCTCAAGGATCAAGGATCAAGGCTCAAGTCATGGCTCAAGGGTCAGGACTCAAGTCAAAAGGCTCAAGGCACGGCTCAAGGCTCAAGGCTCAAAAGTCAAGGCTCAAGGCTCAACACTCAAGGGTCAAGGGTAAAGGGTCAAGGCTCATGTCTCAAGGCTCTAGGCTCTAGGCTCAGGGCTCAAGGCTCAAGGCTCAAGGCTCAAGGTTCAAGGCTCAAGGATCAAGTCATGGCTCAAGGGTCAGGACTCAAGTCAAAAGGCTTAAGGCTCAAGTCTCAAGGCTCAAGCCTCAAGTCTCAAGGCTCAAGGCTCAAGGCTCAAGGTTCAAGGCTCAAGGCTCAAAGCTCAAGGCTCAAGGCTCAAGGCTTAAGGCTCAAGGTTCAAGGAAAAAGGCTCAAGGCTCAAGGCTCAAGGCTCAAGGCTCAAGGCTCAAGGCTCAAGGCTCAAGGCTCAAGGCTCAAGGCTCAAGGCTCAAGGCTCAAGGCTCAAGGCTAAAGGTTCAAGGCTAAAGGGTCAAGGGTCAAAGCTCAAGCCTCAAGGCTTAAGGCTCAAGGTTCATGGAAAAAGGCTCAAGGCTCAAGGCTCAAAGTTCATGGCTCAAGGCTCAAAGCTCAAGGCTCAAGGCTCAAGGGTCAAGGGTGAAGGGTCAAGGCTCAAGGCTCAAAGCTCAAGGCTCAAGGCTCAAGGCTTAAGGCTCAAGGTTCAAGGAAAAAGGCTCAAGGCTCAAGGCTCAAGGCTCAATGCTCAAGGCTCAAGGCTCAAGGCTCAAGGCTCAAGGCTCAAGGCTCAAGGCTCAAGTCTTAAGGCTCAAGGATCAAGGTTCAAGGAAAAAGGCTCAAGGCTCAAGGCTCAGGGCTCAGGGCTCAAGGCTCAAGGCTCAAGGCTCAAGGCTCAAGTCACGGCTCAAGGGTCAAGGCTCAAAAGTCAAGGCTCAAGGCTCAACACTGAAGGGTCAAGGGTCAAGGGTCAAGGCTCATGTCTCAAGGCTCAAGGGTCAAGGCTCAAGGGTCAAGGGTCAAGGCTCAAGGCTTAAAGCTCAAGGCTCGAGGCTCAAGGCTCCAGGCTCAAGGCTCAAGGCTCAAGGCTCAAGGCTCAAGGTTCAAGGAAAAAGGCTCAAGGCTCAAGGCTCAAGGCTCAGGGCTCAGGGCTCAAGGCTCACGACTCAAGGCTCAAGGATCAAGGCTCAACGCTCAGGGCTCGAGGTTCAAGGTTCAAGAATTAAGGCTCAAGGCTCCAGGTTCAAGGCAAAAGGCAAAATGCTCAAGGATCAAGGTTCAAGGTTCAAGGCTCAAGGTTCAAGGCTCAAGGCTCAAGGATCACGGATCAAGGCTCAAGTCACGGCTCAAGGGTCAGGACTCAAGGCAAAAGGCTCAAGGCTCAAGGCTCAAGGCTCAATGCTCAAGGCTCAAGGCTCAAGGCTCAAGGCTCAAGGCTCAAGGCTCAAAGCTCAAGGCTCAAGGCTTAAGGCTCAAGGTTCAAGGAAAAAGGCTCAAGGCTCTAGGCTCTAAGCTCAAGGATCAAGGCTCAATGCTCAAGGCTCAAGGCTCAAGGCTCAAGGCTCAAGGCTCAAGGCTCAAGGCTCAAGGCTCAAGGCTCAAGGTTCAAGGCTCAAGGATCAAGTCATGGCTCAAGGGTCAGGACTCAAGTCAAAAGGCTTAAGGCTCAAGTCTCAAGGCTCAAGCCTCAAGTCTCAAGGCTCAAGGCTCAAGGCTCAAGGTTCAAGGCTCAAGGCTCAAAGCTCAAGGCTCAAGGCTCAAGGCTTAAGGCTCAAGGTTCAAGGAAAAAGGCTCAAGGCTCAAGGCTCAAGGCTCAAGGCTCAAGGCTCAAGGCTCAAGGCTAAAGGTTCAAGGCTAAAGGGTCAAGGGTCAAAGCTCAAGCCTCAAGGCTTAAGGCTCAAGGTTCATGGAAAAAGGCTCAAGGCTCAAGGCTCAAAGTTCATGGCTCAAGGCTCAAAGCTCAAGGCTCAAGGCTCAAGGGTCAAGGGTGAAGGGTCAAGGCTCAAGGCTCAAAGCTCAAGGCTCAAGGCTCAAGGCTTAAGGCTCAAGGTTCAAGGAAAAAGGCTCAAGGCTCAAGGCTCAAGGCTCAAGGCTCAATGCTCAAAGCTCAAGGCTCATGGCTCAAGGCTCAAGGCTCAAGGCTCAAGGCTCAAGGCTCAAGGCTCAAGGCTCAAGGCTCAAGGCTCAAGGCTCAAGGCTCAAGGCACAAGGCTCAAGGATCAAGGATCAAGGCTCAAGTCATGGCTCAAGGGTCAGGACTCAAGTCAAAAGGATTAAGGCTCATGGATCAAGGCTCCAGGCTCAAGGCTCAAGCCTCGAGGCTCAAGGCTCAAAGCTCAAGGCTCTAGGCTCAAGGCTTAAGGCTGAAGGCTCAAGGAAAAAGGCTCAAGGCTCAGGGCTCAAGGCTCAAGGCTCAAGGCTCAAGGCTCAAGGCTCAAGGCTGAAGGCTCAAGGTTCAAGGAAAAAGGCTCAAGTCTCAAGGCTCAAGGCTCAAGGCTCAAGGCTCAAGGCTCAAGGCTCAAGGCTCAAGGCTCAAGGTTCAAGGCTAAAGGGTCAAGGGTTGAGGCTCAAGGCTCAAGGCTTAAGGATCAAGGATCAAGGCTCAAGTCATGGCTTAAGGGTCAGGACTCAAGTCAAAAGGCTTAAGGCTCAAGGCTCACGGCTCAAGGCTCAAGGCTCAAAGCTCAAGGCTCAAGGCTTAAGGCTCAAGGCTCAAGGAAAAAGGCTCAAGGCTCAAGGCTCAAGGCTCAAGGCTTAAGGCTCAAGGCTCAAGGCTCAAGGCTCAAGGCTCAAGGCTCAAGGCTCAAGGCTCAACGCTCAAGGTTCAAGGCTCAAGGATCAAGGATCAAGGCTCAAGTCATGGCTCAAGGGTCAGGACTCAAGTCAAAAGGCTTAAGGCTCAAGCCTCAAGGCTCAAGGCTCAGGGCTCAAGGCTCAAGGCTCAGGGCTCAAGGCTCAAGGCTCACGACTTAAGGCTCAAGGCTTAAGGCACAAGGCTCCAGGGTCAAGGCTCAAGGCTCAACGCTCAGGGCTCGAGGTTCAAGGTTCAAGACTTAAGGCTCAAGGCTCCAGGTTCAAGGCAAAAGGCAAAATGCTCAAGGATCAAGGTTCAAGGCTCAAGGCTCAAGGTTCAAGGCTCAAGGCTCAAGGTTCAAGGCTCAAGGCTCAAGGATCATGGATCAAGGCTCAAGTCACGGCTCAAGGGTCAGGACTCAAGGCAAAAGGCTCAAGGCTCAAGGCTCAAGGCTCAATGGTCAAGGCTCAAGGCTCAAAGCTCAAGGCTCAAGGCTCAAGGCTTAAGGCTCAAGGTTCAAGGAGAAAGGCTCAAGGCTCTAAGCTCAAGGCTCAAGGCTCAATGCTCATGGCTCAAGGCTCAAGGCTCAAGGCTCAAGGCTCAAGGCTCAAGGCTCAAGGCTCAAGGCTCAAGGCTCAAGGCTCAAGGCTCAAGGTTCAAGGCTCAAGGTTCAAGGATCAAGGCTCAAGTCATGGCTCAAGGGTCAGGACTCAAGTCAAAAGGCTGAAGGCTCAAGGCTCAAGGCTCAAGGCTCAAGGCTCAAGGCTCAAGGCTCAAAGCTCAAGGCTCAAGGCTTAAGGCTCAAGGTTCAAGGAAAAAGGCTCAAGGCTCAAGGCTCAAGGTTCAAGGCTAAAGGGTCAAGGGTCAAAGCTCAAGGCTTAAGGCTTAAGGCTCAAGGTTCAAGGTTCATGGAAAAAGGCTCAAGGCTCAAGGCTCAAGGTTCATGGCTCAAGGCTCAAGGCTCAAGGCTCAAGGCTCAAGGCTCAAGGATCATGTCACGGCTCAAGGCTCAAGGCTCAAGGGTCAAGGCTCAAGGCTCAAGGCTCAAAGCTCAAGGCTCAAGGCTCAAGGCTTAAGGCTCAAGGTTCAAGGAAAAAGGCTCAAGGCTCAAGGCTCAAGGCTCAATGCTCAAGGCTCAAGGCTCAAGGCTCAAGGCTCAAGGTTCAAGCCTCAAGGATCAATGATCAAGGCTCAAGTCATGGCTCAAGGGTCAGGACTCAAGTCGAAAGGATTAAGGCTCCAGGCTCAAGGCTCAAGCCTCAAGCCTCAAGGCTCAAAGCTCAAGGCTCAAATCTTAAGGCTGAAGGCTCAAGGAAAAAGGCTCAAGGCTCAAGGCTCAAGGCTCAAGGCTTAAGGCTCAAGGCTCAAGGCTCAAGGCTCATGGCTCAAGGCTCAAAGTTCAAGGGTAAAGGGTCAAGGGTCGAGGCTCAAGGCTCAAGGCTCAAGGCTCAAGGATCAAGGATCAAGGCTCAAGTCATGGCTCAAGGGTCAGGACTCTAGTCAAAAGGCTTAAGGCGCAAGGCTCAAGGCTCAAGGCTCAAGGCTCAAGGCTCAAGGCTCAAGGCTCAAGGCTCAAGGCTCAAGGCTCAAGGCTCAAGGCTCAAGGCTCAAGGTTCAAGGAAAAAGGCTCAAGGCTCAAGGCTCAAGGCTCAAGGCTCAAGGCTCAAGGCTCAAGGCTCAAGGCTCAAGGCTCAAGGCTCAAGGCTCAAGGCTCAAGGCTCAAGGATCAAGGATCAAGGCTCAAGTCATGGCTCAAGGGTCAGGACTCAAGTCAAAAGGCTCAAGGCTCAAGGCTCAAGGCTCAAGGCTCAATGCTCAAGGCTCAAAGCTTAAGGCTCAAGGCTCAAGGCTCAAGGCTCAAGGCTCAAGGCTCAAGGCTCAAGGCTCAAGGTTAAAGGGCCAAGGGTCGAGGGTCGAGGCTCGAGGCTCGAGGCTCGAGGCGAGGCTCGAGGCTCCGACAGGCTCCAGGCTCAAGGCTCAAGGCTCTAGGCTCAAGGCTCAAGGCTCAAGGCTCAAGGCTTGAGGCTCAAGGTTCAAGGTTCATTGAAAAAGGCTCAAGGCTCAAGGCTCAAGGCTCAAGTCACGGCTCAAGGCTCAAAAGTCAAGGCTCAAGGCTCAACACTCAAGGGTCAAGGGTAAAGGGTCAAGGCTCATGTCTCAAGGCTCAAGGCTCAGGGCTCAAGGCTCAGGGCTCAAGGCTCAAGGCTCAAGGCTCAAGGCTCAAGGGTCAAGGCTCAAGGCTAAAGGGTCAAGGGTCAAGGGTCAAGGCTCAAGGCTTGAGGCTCGAGGCTCGAGGCTCGAGGCTCAGGGCTCAAGGCTCAAGGCTCAAGGCTCACGGCTCAAGGCTCAAGGCTCAAGGCTCAAGGCTCAAGGCTCAAGGATCAAGGCTCAAGGATCAAGGATCAAGGCTCAAGTCACGGCTTAAGGGTCAGGACTCAAGGCAAAAGGCATAAGGCATAAGGCTTAAGGCTCAAGGCTCAAGGCTCAAGGCTCAAGGCGAGGCTTAAGGCTCAAGGTTCAAGGCTCATGGAAAAAAGCTCAAGGCTCAAGGCTCAAGGCTCAAAGCTCAAGTCACGGCTCAAGGCTCAAGTCACGGCTCAAGGGTCAAGGCTCAAAAGTCAAGGCTCAAGGCTCAAGGCTCAAGGTTCAAGGTTCATTGAAAAAGGCTCAAGGCTCAAGGCTCAAGTCACGGCTCAAGGCTCAAGGCTCAAAAGTCAAGGCTCAAGGCTCAACACTCAAGGGTCAAGGGTCAAGGCTCATGTCTCAAGGCTCAAGGCTCAAGGCTCAGGGCTCAAGGCTCAAGGCTCAAGGCTAAAGGGTCAAGGGTCAAGGCTCAAGGCTTGAGGCTCGAGGCTTGAGGGTCAGGGCTCAAGGCTCAAGGCTCAAGGCTCAAGGCTCAAGGCTCAAGGCTCAAGGCTCAAGGCTCAAGGATCAAGGATCAAGGCTCAATTCATGGCTCAAGGGTCAGGACTCAAGTCAAAAGGCTCAAGGCACGGCTCAAGGCTCAAAAGTCAAGGCTCAAGGCTCAACACTCAAGGGTCAAGGGTAAAGGGTCAAGGCTCATGTCTCAAGGCTCAAGGCTCAGGGCTCAAGGCTCAAGGCTCAAGGCTCAAGGCTAAAGGGTCAAGGGTCAAGGGTCAAGGCTCAAGGCTTGAGGCTCGAGGCTCGAGGCTCAGGGCTCAAGGCTCAAGGCTCAAGACTCAAGGCTCAAGGCTCAAGGCTCAAGGCTCAAGGCTCAAGGCTCAATGGTCAAGGTTCAAGGCTCAAGGCTCAAGGCTCGAGGCTCAAGGCTCAAGGCTCAAGGCTCAAGGCTCCAGGCTCAGGGCTCAAGGCTCAAGGCTCAAGGCTCAAGGCTCAAGGCTCAAGGCTCAAGTCTTAAGGCTCAAGGATCAAGGTTCAAGGAAAAAGGCTCAAGGCTCAAGGCTCAGGGCTCAGGGCTCAAGGCTCAAGGCTCAAGGCTCAAGTCACGGCTCAAGGGTCAAGGCTCAAAAGTCAAGGCTCAAGGCTCAACACTGAAGGGTCAAGGGTCAAGGGTCAAGGCTCATGTCTCAAGGCTCAAGGGTCAAGGCTCAAGGGTCAAGGGTCAAGGGTCAAGGCTCAAGGCTTAAAGCTCAAGGCTCGAGGCTCAAGGCTCCAGGCTCAAGGCTCAAGGCTCAAGGCTCAAGGCTCAAGGTTCAAGGAAAAAGGCTCAAGGCTCAAGGCTCAAGGCTCAGGGCTCAGGGCTCAAGGCTCACGACTCAAGGCTCAAGGCTCAAGGCTCAACGCTCAGGGCTCGAGGTTCAAGGTTCAAGAATTAAGGCTCAAGGCTCCAGGTTCAAGGCAAAAGGCAAAATGCTCAAGGATCAAGGTTCAAGGTTCAAGGCTCAAGGTTCAAGGCTCAAGGCTCAAGGATCACGGATCAAGGCTCAAGTCACGGCTCAAGGGTCAGGACTCAAGGCAAAAGGCTCAAGGCTCAAGGCTCAAGGCTCAATGCTCAAGGCTCAAGGCTCAAGGCTCAAGGCTCAAGGCTCAAGGCTCAAAGCTCAAGGCTCAAGGCTTAAGGCTCAAGGTTCAAGGAAAAAGGCTCAAGGCTCTAGGCTCTAAGCTCAAGGATCAAGGCTCAATGCTCAAGGCTCAAGGCTCAAGGCTCAAGGCTCAAGGCTCAAGGCTCAAGGCTCAAGGCTCAAGGCTCAAGGCTCAAGGTTCAAGGCTCAAGGATCAAGTCATGGCTCAAGGGTCAGGACTCAAGTCAAAAGGCTTAAGGCTCAAGTCTCAAGGCTCAAGCCTCAAGTCTCAAGGCTCAAGGCTCAAGGCTCAAGGTTCAAGGCTCAAGGCTCAAAGCTCAAGGCTCAAGGCTCAAGGCTTAAGGCTCAAGGTTCAAGGAAAAAGGCTCAAGGCTCAAGGCTCAAGGCTCAAGGCTCAAGGCTCAAGGCTCAAGGCTCAAGGCTCAAGGCTCAAGGCTCAAGGCTAAAGGTTCAAGGCTAAAGGGTCAAGGGTCAAAGCTCAAGCCTCAAGGCTTAAGGCTCAAGGTTCATGGAAAAAGGCTCAAGGCTCAAGGCTCAAAGTTCATGGCTCAAGGCTCAAAGCTCAAGGCTCAAGGCTCAAGGGTCAAGGGTGAAGGGTCAAGGCTCAAGGCTCAAAGCTCAAGGCTCAAGGCTCAAGGCTTAAGGCTCAAGGTTCAAGGAAAAAGGCTCAAGGCTCAAGGCTCAAGGCTCAAGGCTCAATGCTCAAGGCTCAAGGCTCATGGCTCAAGGCTCAAGGCTCAAGGCTCAAGGCTCAAGGCTCGAGGCTCAAGGCTCAAGGCTCAAGGCTCAAGGCTCAAGGCTCAAGGCTCAAGGATCAAGGATCAAGGATCAAGGCTCAAGTCATGGCTCAAGGGTCAGGACTCAAGTCAAAAGGATTAAGGCTCGTGGATCAAGGCTCCAGGCTCAAGGCTCAAGCCTCGAGGCTCAAGGCTCAAAGCTCAAGGCTCTAGGCTCAAGGCTTAAGGCTGAAGGCTCAAGGAAAAAGGCTCAAGGCTCAGGGCTCAAGGCTCAAGGCTCAAGGCTCAAGGCTCAAGGCTCAAGGCTCAAGGCTCAAGGCTCAAGGCTCAAGGCTTAAGGCTCAAGGTTCAAGGAAAAAGGCTCAAGGCTCAAGGCTCAAGGCTCAAGGCTCAAGGCTCAAGGCTCAAGGCTCAAGGTTCAAGGCTAAAGGGTCAAGGGTTGAGGCTCAAGGCTCAAGGCTTAAGGATCAAGGATCAAGGCTCAAGTAATGGCTTAAGGGTCAGGACTCAAGTCAAAAGGCTTAAGGCTCAAGGCTCAAGGCTCAAGGCTCAAGGCTCAAAGCTCAAGGCTCAAGGCTCAAGGCTTAAGGCTCAAGGCTCAAGGAAAAAGGCTCAAGGCTCAAGGCTCAAGGCTCAAGGCCCAAGGCTCAAGGCTCAAGGCTCAAGGCTCAAGGCTCAAGGCTCAAGGTTCAAGGCTCAAGGATCAAGGATCAAGGCTCAAGTCATGGCTCAAGGGTCAGGACTCAAGTCAAAAGGCTTAAGGCTCAAGCCTCAAGGCTCAAGGCTCAGGGCTCAAGGCTCAAGGCTCAGGGCTCAAGGCTCAAGGCTCACGACTTAAGGCTCAAGGCTCAAGGCACAAGGCTCCAGGGTCAAGGCTCAAGGCTCAACGCTCAGGGCTCGAGGTTCAAGGTTCAAGACTTAAGGCTCAAGGCTCCAGGTTCAAGGCAAAAGGCAAAATTCTCAAGGATCAAGGTTCAAGGCTCAAGGCTCAAGGTTCAAGGCTCAAGGCTCAAGGTTCAAGGCTCAAGGCTCAAGGATCATGGATCAAGGCTCAAGTCACGGCTCAAGGGTCAGGACTCAAGGCAAAAGGCTCAAGGCTCAAGGCTCAAGGCTCAATGCTCAAGGCTCAAGGCTCAAAGCTCAAGGCTCAAGGCTCAAGGCTTAAGGCTCAAGGTTCAAGGAGAAAGGCTCAAGGCTCTAAGCTCAAGGCTCAAGGCTCAATGCTCATGGCTCAAGGCTCAAGGCTCAAGGCTCAAGGCTCAAGGCTCAAGGCTCAAGGCTCAAGGCTCAAGGTTCAAGGATCAAGGCTCAAGTCATGGCTCAAGGGGCAGGACTCAAGTCCAAAGGCTGAAGGCTCAAGGCTCAAGGCTCGAGGCTCAAGGCTCAAGGCTCAAGGCTCAAGGCTCAAGGCTCAAGGCTCAAGGCTCAAAGCTCAAGGCTCAAGGCTTAAGGCTCAAGGTTCAAGGAAAAAGGCTCAAGGCTCAAGGCTCAAGGTTCAAGGCTAAAGGGTCAAGGGTCAAAGCTCAAGGCTCAAGGCTTAAGGCTCAAGGTTCAAGGTTCATGGAAAAAGGCTCAAGGCTCAAGGCTCAAGGTTCATGGCTCAAGGCTCAAGGCTCAAGGCTCAAGGCTCAAGGCTCAAGGCTCATGTCACGGCTCAAGGCTCAAGGCTCAAGGGTCAAGGCTCAAGGCTCAAAGCTCAAGGCTCAAGGCTCAAGGCTTAAGGCTCAAGGTTCAAGGAAAAAGGCTCAAGGCTCAAGGCTCAAGGCTCAATGCTCAAGGCTCAAGGCTCAAGGCTCAAGGCTCAAGGCTCAAGGTTCAAGCCTCAAGGATCAAGGATCAAGGCTCAAGTCATGGCTCAAGGGTCAGGACTCAAGTCGAAAGGATTAAGGCTCCAGGCTCCAGGCTCAAGCCTCAAGCCTCAAGGCTCAAAGCTCAAGGCTCAAATCTTAAGGCTGCAGGCTCAAGGAAAAAGGCTCAAGGCTCAAGGCTCAAGGCTTAAGGCTCAAGGCTCAAGGCTCAAGGCTCAAGGCTCAAAGTTCAAGGCTAAAGGGTCAAGGGTCGAGGCTCAAGGCTCAAGGCTCAAGGCTCAAGGATCAAGGATCAAGGCTCAAGTCATGGCTCAAGCGTCAGGACTCTAGTCAAAAGGCTTAAGGCGCAAGGCTCAAGGCTCAAGGCTCAAGGCTCAAGGCTCAAGGCTCAAGGCTCAAGGCTCAAGGCTCAAGGCTCAAGGCTCAAGGTTCAAGGAAAAAGGCTCAAGGCTCAAGGCTCAAGGCTCAAGGCTCAAGGCTCATGGCTCAAGGCTCAAGGCTCAAGGCTCAAGGCTCAAGGATCAAGGATCAAGGCTCAAGTCATGGCTCAAGGGTCAGGACTCAAGTCAAAAGGCTCAAGGCTCAAGGCTCAAGGCTCAAGGCTCAAGGCTCAAGGCTCAATGCTCAAGGCTCAAAGCTTAAGGCTCAAGGCTCAAGGCTCAAGGCTCAAGGCTCAAGGCTCAAGGTTAAAGGGCCAAGGGTCGAGGGTCGAGGCTCGAGGCTCGAGGCTTGAGGCGAGGCTCGAGGCTCCGACAGGCTCCAGGCTCAAGGCTCAAGGCTCCAGGCTCAAGGCTCCAGGCTCAAGGCTCAAGGCTCAAGGCTTGAGGCTCAAGGTTCAAGGTTCATTGAAAAAGGCTCAAGGTTCAAGGCTCAAGGCTCAAGTCACGGCTCAAGGCTCAAGGCTCAAAAGTCAAGGCTCAAGGCTCAACACTCAAGGGTCAAGGGTAAAGGGTCAAGGCTCATGTCTCAAGGCTCAAGGCTCAGGGCTCAAGGCTCAGGGCTCAAGGCTCAAGGCTCAAGGCTCAAGGCTCAAGGCTCAAGGGTCAAGGCTCAAGGCTAAAGGGTCAAGGGTCAAGGGTCAAGGCTCAAGGCTTGAGGCTCGAGGCTCGAGGCTCGAGGCTCAGGGCTCGAGGCTCAAGGCTCAAGGCTCACGGCTCAAGGCTCAAGGCTCAAGGCTCAAGGCTCAAGGCTCAAGGCTCAAGGATCAAGGCTCAAGGCTCAAGGATCAAGGATCAAGGCTCAAGTCACGGCTTAAGGGTCAGGACTCAAGGCAAAAGGCATAAGGCATAAGGCTTAAGGCTCAAGGCTCAAGGCTCAAGGCTCAAGGCGAGGCTTAAGGCTCAAGGTTCAAGGCTCATGGAAAAAAGCTCAAGGCTCAAGGCTCAAGGCTCAAAGCTCAAGTCACGGCTCAAGGCTCAAGTCGCGGCTCAAGGGTCAAGGCTCAAAAGTCAAGGCTCAAGGCTCAAGGCTCAAGGTTCAAGGTTCATTGAAAAAGGCTCAAGGCTCAAGGCTCAAGTCACGGCTCAAGGCTCAAGGCTCAAAAGTCAAGGCTCAAGGCTCAAGTCACGGCTCAAGGCTCAAGGCTCAAAAGTCAAGGCTCAAGGCTCAACACTTAAGGGTCAAGGGTAAAGGGTCAAGGCTCATGTCTCAAGGCTCAGGGCTCAAGGCTCAAGGCTAAAGGGTCAAGGGTCAAGGCTCAAGGCTTGAGGCTCGAGGCTTGAGGGTCAGGGCTCAAGGCTCAAGGCTCAAGGCTCAAGGCTCAAGGCTCAAGGCTCAAGGCTCAAGGCTCAAGGCTCAAGGCTCAAGGCTCAAGGTTCAAGGCTCAAGGATCAAGGATCAAGGCTCAAGTCACGGCTCAAGGGTCAGGACTCAAGGCAAAATGCATAAGGCTCAAGGCTCAAGGCTCAAGGCTCAAGGCTCAAGGCTTAAGGGTCCAGGTTCAAGGCTCATGGAAAAAAGCTCAAGGCTCAAGGCTCAAAGATCGAGTCACGGCTCAAGGCTCAAGGCTCAAGGCTGAAGTCACGGCTCAAGGGTCAAGGCTCAAAAGTCAAGGGTCAAGGCTCAACACTGAAGGGTCAAGGCTCAAGGGTCAAGGCTCAAGGCTCAAGGCTTAAGGCTCAAGGCTTAAGGTTCAAGGATCAAGGATCAAGGCTCAAGTCATGGCTCAAGGGTCAGGACTCAAGTCAAAAGGCTTAAGCCTCAAGGCTCAAGGCTCAAGGCTCAAGGCTCAAGGCTCAAGGCTCAAGGCTCAAGGCTCAAGGCTTAAGGCTCAAGGCTCAAGCCTCCAGGCTCAAGGCTCAAGGCTAAAGGCTCAAGGGTCGAGGCTCGAGACTCGAGGGTCGAGGGTCGAGGCTCGAGGCTCAAGGCTCCAGGCTCCAGGCTCGAGGCTCGAGGCTCCAGGCTCCAGGCTCAAGGCTCCAGGCTCAAGGCTCCAGGCTCAAGGCTCAAGGCTCAAGGCTCAAGGCTCAAGGCTCAAGGCTCAAGGCTCAAGGCTTAAGGCTCAAGGTTCAAGCCTCATGGAAAAAAGCTCAAGGCTCAAGGCTCAAGGCTCAAATATCAAGTCACGGCTCAAGGCTCAAGGCTCAAGGCTGAAGTCACGGCTCAAGGGTCAAGGCTCAAAAGTCAATGCTCAAGGCTCAACACTGAAGGGTCAAGGCTCAAGGGTCAAGGCTCAAGGCTCAAGGCTTAAGGCTCAAGGCTTAAGGATCAAGGCTCAAGTCATGGATCAAGGGTCAGGACTCAAGTCAAAAGGCTTAAGCATCAAGGCTCAAGGCTCAAGGCTCAAGGCTCAAAGCTCAAGGCTCAAGGCTCAAGGCTCAAGGCTCAAGGCTCAAGGCTCAAGGCTCAAGGCTAAAGGCTAAAGGCTAAAGGCTCAAGGCTCAAGGGTCGAGGCTCGAGACTCGAGGGTCGAGGGTCGAGGCTCGAGGCTCGAGGCTCAAGGCTCAAGGCTCCCCGCTCCAGGCTCGAGGCTCGAGGCTCGAAGCTCCAGGCTCCAGGCTCAAGGCTCCAGGCTCAAGGCTCAAGGCTCAAGGCTCAAGGCTCAAGGCTCAAGGATCAAGGCTCAAGTCATGGCTCAAGGGTCATGGCTCAAGGATCAAGGTTCAAGGGTCGAGGCTGGAGGCTCGAGGCTCGAGGCTCAAGGCTCAAGGCTCAAGGCTCAAGGCTCCAGGCTCAAGGCTCAAGGATCAAGGCTCAACTCATGGCTCAAGGGTCATGGCTCAAGGCTCAAGGTTCAAGGGTCGAGGCTCGAGGCTCGAGGCTCGAGGCTCGAGGCTCGAGGCTCGAGGCTCGAGGCTCGAGGCTCGAGGCTCGAGGCTCGAGGCTCGAGGCTCAAGGCTCAAGGCTCCAGGCTCCAGGCTCATGGCTCAAGGCTCAAGGCTCAGGGCTCAAGGCTCAAGGTTCAAGGTTCATGGAAAAAGGCTCAAGGCTCAAGTCTCAAGGCTCAAGGCTCAAGGCTCAATGCTCAAGGCTCAAGGCTCAAGGCTCAAGGCTCAAGGCTCAAGGCTCAAGGCTCAAGGCCCAAGGCTCAAGGATCAAGGCTCAAGGTTAAAGGGTCAAGGGTCGAGGCTCAAGGCTCGAGGCTCCAGGCTCCAGGCTCAAGGCTCAAGGCTCAAGGCTCAAGGCTCAAGGCTCAAGGCTCAAGGCTCAAGGCTCAAGGTTCAAGGTTCATGGAAAAAGGCTCAAGGCTCAAGGATCAAGGCTCAAGGCTCAAGGCTCAAGTCATGGCTCAAGGCTCAAGGCTCAAGGCTCAAAAGTCAAGGCTCAAGGCTCAACACTCAAGGGTCAAGGGTAAAGGGTCAGGCTCATGTCTCAAGGCTCAAGGCTCAAGGCTCAGGGCTCAAGGTTCAAGGCTCAAGGCTCAAGGCTCAAGGGTCAAGGCTAAAGGGTCAAGGGTCAAGGGTCAAGGCTCAAGGCTTGAGGCTCGAGGCTCGAGGCTCAAGGCTCAAGGCTCAAGGCTCAAGGCTCAAGGTTCAAGGCTCAAGGATCAAGGATCAAGGCTCAAGTCACGGCTCAAGGGTCAGTACTCAAGGAAAAAGGCATAAGGCTCAAGGCTCAAGGCTCAAGGCTCAAGGCTTAAGGCTCAAGGTTCAAGGCTCATGGAAAAAAGCTCAAGGCTCAAGGCTCAAGGCTCAAGTCACGGCTCAAGGCTCAAGGCTCAAGGCTTAAGGCTTAAGGCTCAAGGCTCAAGGCTCAAGGCTCAAGTCACGGCTCATGGGTCAAGGCTCAAAAGTAAAGGGTCAAGGCTCAAGGCTCAAGGCTCAAGGCTCAAGGTTCAAGGTTCATTGAAAAAGGCTCAAGGCTCAAGGCTCAAGTCACGGCTCAAGGCTCAAGGCTCAAAAGTCAAGGCTCAAGGCTCAACACTCAAGGGTCAAGGGTAAAGGGTCAAGACTCATGTCTCAAGTCTCAAGGCTCAAGGCTCAAGGCTCAAGGCTCAAGGCTCAAGGCTAAAGGGTCAAGGGTCAAGGGTCAAGGCTCAAGGCTTGATGCTCGAGGCTCATGGCTCAAGGCTCAACGCTCAAGGCTCAAGGCTCAAGGCTCAAGGCTGAAGGCTGAAGGCTCAAGGCTGAAGGCTCAAGGCTCAAGGCTGAAGGCTCAAGGATCAAGGATCAAGGCTCAAGTCACGGCTCAAGGCTCAAGGCTCAAGGCTCAAGGCTCAAGGCTCAACGCTCAAGGCTCAAGGTTCAAGGCTCAAGGATCAAGGATCAAGGCTCAAGTCATGGATCAAGGGTCAGGACTCAAGTCAAAAGGCTCAAGGCTCAAGGCTCAAGGCTCAAGGCTCAAGGCTCAAGGCTCAAGGCTCAAAGCTCAAGGCTCAAGGCTCAAGGCTCAAGGCTCAAGGCCTAAGGCTCAAGGCTCAAGGCTCAAGGCTCAAGGCTCAAGGCTCAAGGCTCAAGGCTCAAGGCTCAAGGCTCAAGGTTCAAGGCTCAAGGATCAAGGATCAAGGCTCAAGTCATTGCTCAAGGGTCCGGACTCAAGTCAAAAGGCTTAAGGCTCAAGGCTCAAGGCTCAAGGCTCAAAGCTCAAGGCTCAAGGCTTAAGGCTCAAGGTTCAAGGAAAAAGGCTCAAGGCTCAAGACTCAAGGCTCAAGGCTCAAGGCTCAAGGCTAAAGGCTCAAGGCTCAAGGCTCAAGGCTCAAGGCTCAAGGCTCAAGGCTCAAGGCTCAAGGCTCAAGGCTCAAGGCTCAAGGTTCAAGGCTAAAGGGTCAAGGGTCAACGCTCAAGGATCAAGGCTTAAGGCTCAAGGTTCAAGGCTCAAGGAAAAAGGCTCAAGGCTCAAGGCTCAAGGCTCAATGCTCAAGGCTCAAGGCTCAAGGCTCAAGGCTCAAGGCTCAAGGCTCAAGGCTCAAGGCTCAAGGCTCAAGGCTCAAGGCTCAAGGCTCAAGGCTCAAGTCATGGCTCAAGTCATGGCTCAAGGGTCAGGACTCAAGTCAAAAGGATTAAGGCTCAAGGCTCAAGGCTCAAGCCTCAAGCGTCAAGGCTCAAGGCTCAAAGCTCAAGGCTCAAGGCTTAAGGCTGAAGACTCAAGGCTCAAGGCTCAAGGCTCAAGGCTCAAGGCTCAAGGCTCAAGGCTCATGGTTCAAGGCTAAAGGGTCAAGGCTCAAGGCTCAAGGATCAAGGCTCAAGGCTCAAGGCTCAAGGCTCAAGGCTCAACGCTCAAGGCTCAAGGTTCAAGGCTCAAGGATCAAGGATCAAGGCTCAAGTCATGGATCAAGGGTCAGGACTCAAGTCAAAAGGCTCAAGGCTCAAGGCTCAAGGCTCAAGGCTCAACGCTCAAGGCTCAAGGTTCAAGGCTCAAGGATCAAGGATCAAGGCTCAAGTCATGGATCAAGGGTCAGGACTCAAGTCAAAAGGCTCAAGGCTCAAGGCTCAAGGCTCAAGGCTCAAAGCTCAAGGCTCAAGGCTCAAGGCTCAAGGCCTAAGGCTCAAGGCTCAAGGCTCAAGGCTCAAGGCTCAAGGCTAAAGGCTCAAGGCTCAAGGCTCAAGGCTCAAGGCTCAAGGCTCAAGGTTCAAGGCTCAAGGATCAAGGATCAAGGCTCAAGTCATTGCTCAAGGGTCCGGACTCAAGTCAAAAGGCTTAAGGCTCAAGGCTCAAGGCTCAAGGCTCAAAGCTCAAGGCTCAAGGCTTAAGGCTCAAGGTTCAAGGAAAAAGGCTCAAGGCTCAAGGCTCAAGGCTCAAGGCTCAAGGCTCAAGGCTAAAGGCTCAAGGCTCAAGGCTCAAGGCTCAAGGCTCAAGGCTCAAGGCTCAAGGCTCAAGGCTCAAGGCTCAAGGCTCAAGGCTCAAGGTTCAAGGCTAAAGGGTCAAGGGTCAAAGCTCAAGGATCAAGGCTTAAGGCTCAAGGTTCAAGGCTCAAGGAAAAAGGCTCAAGGCTCAAGGCTCAAGGCTCAATGCTCAAGGCTCAAGGCTCAAGGCTCAAGGCTCAAGGCTCAAGGCTCAAGGCTCAAGGCTCAAGGCTCAAGGCTCAAGGCTCAAGGCTCAAGGCTAAAGGCTCAAGGCTCAAGGCTCAAGGCTCAAGGCTCAAGGCTCAAGGCTCAAGTCATGGCTCAAGTCATGGCTCAAGGGTCAGGACTCAAGTCAAAAGGATTAAGGCTCAAGGCTCAAGGCTCAAGGCTCAATGCTCAAGGCTCAAGGCTCAAGGCTCAAGGCTCAAGGCTCAAGGCTCAAGGCTCAAGGCTCAAGGCTCAAGGCTCAAGGCTCAAGGCTCAAGGCTAAAGGCTCAAGGCTCAAGGCTCAAGGCTCAAGGCTCAAGGCTCAAGGCTCAAGGCTCAAGGCTCAAGGCTCAAGTCATGGCTCAAGTCATGGCTCAAGGGTCAGGACTCAAGTCAAAAGGATTAAGGCTCAAGGCTCAAGGCTCAAGCCTCAAGCGTCAAGGCTCAAGGCTCAAAGCTCAAGGCTCAAGGCTTAAGGCTGAAGACTCAAGGCTCAAGGCTCAAGGCTCAAGGCTCAAGGCTCAAGGCTCATGGTTCAAGGCTAAAGGGTCAAGGCTCAAGGCTCAAGGATCAAGGCTCAAGGCTCAAGGCTCAAGGCTCAAGGCTCAACGCTCAAGGCTCAAGGTTCAAGGCTCAAGGATCAAGGATCAAGGCTCAAGTCATGGATCAAGGGTCAGGACTCAAGTCAAAAGGCTCAAGGCTCAAGGCTCAAGGCTCAAGGCTCAACGCTCAAGGCTCAAGGTTCAAGGCTCAAGGATCAAGGATCAAGGCTCAAGTCATGGATCAAGGGTCAGGACTCAAGTCAAAAGGCTCAAGGCTCAAGGCTCAAGGCTCAAGGCTCAAAGCTCAAGGCTCAAGGCTCAAGGCTCAAGGCCTAAGGCTCAAGGCTCAAGGCTCAAGGCTCAAGGCTCAAGGCTCAAGGCTCAAGGCTCAAGGCTCAAGGCTCAAGGCTCAAGGTTCAAGGCTCAAGGATCAAGGATCAAGGCTCAAGTCATTGCTCAAGGGTCCGGACTCAAGTCAAAAGGCTTAAGGCTCAAGGCTCAAGGCTCAAGGCTCAAGGCTCAAAGCTCAAGGCTCAAGGCTTAAGGCTCAAGGTTCAAGGAAAAAGGCTCAAGGCTCAAGGCTCAAGGCTCAAGGCTCAAGGCTCAAGGCTCAAGGCTCAAGGCTCAAGGCTCAAGGCTCAAGGCTCAAGGCTCAAGGCTCAAGGTTCAAGGCTAAAGGGTCAAGGGTCAAAGCTCAAGAATCAAGGCTTAAGGCTCAAGGTTCAAGGCTCAAGGAAAAAGGCTCAAGGCTCAAGGCTCAAGGCTCAATGCTCAAGGCTCAAGGCTCAAGGCTCAAGGCTCAAGGCTCAAGGCTCAAGGCTCAAGGCTCAAGGCTCAAGGCTCAAGGCTAAAGGCTCAAGGCTCAAGGCTCAAGGCTCAAGGCTCAAGGCTCAAGGCTCAAGGCTCAAGTCATGGCTCAAGTCATGGCTCAAGGGTCAGGACTCAAGTCAAAAGGATTAAGGCTCAAGGCTCAAGCCTCAAGCCTCAAGGCTCAAGGCTCAAAGCTCAAGGCTCAAGGCTTAAGGCTGAAGACTCAAGGCTCAAGGCTCAAGGCTCAAGGCTCAAGGCTCAAGGCTCAAGGCTCAAGGCTCAAGGCTCATGGTTCAAGGCTAAAGGGTCAAGGCTCAAGGCTCAAGGATCAAGGCTCAAGGCTCAAGGCTCAAGGCTCAAGGCTCAACGCTGAAGGCTCAAGGTTCAAGGCTCAAGGATCAAGGATCAAGGCTCAAGTCATGGATCAAGGGTCAGGACTCAAGTCAAAAGGCTCAAGGCTCAAGGCTCAAGGCTCAAGGCTCAAGGCTCAAGGCTCAAAGCTCAAGGCTCAAGGCTCAAGGCCTAAGGCTCAAGGCTCAAGGCTCAAGGCTCAAGGCTCAAGGCTCAAGGCTCAAGGCTCAAGGCTCAAGGCTCAAGGCTCAAGGCTCAAGGCTCAAGGCTCAAGGCTCAAGGATCAAGGATCAAGTCTCAAGTCATTGCTCAAGGGTCAGGACTCAAGTCAAAAGGCTTAAGGCTCAAGGCTCAAGGCTCAAGGCTCAAGGCTCAAAGCTCAAGGCTCAAGGCTTAAGGCTCAAGGTTCAAGGAAAAAGGCTCAAGGCTCAAGGCTCAAGGCTCAAGGCTCAAGGCTCAAGGCTCAAGGCTAAAGGCTCAAGGCTCAAGGCTCAAGGCTCAAGGCTCAAGGCTCAAGGCTCAAGGCTCAACGCTCAAGGTTCAAGGCTAAAGGGTCAAGGGTCAAAGCTCAAGGATCAAGGCTTAAGGCTCAAGGTTCAAGGCTCAAGGAAAAAGGCTCAAGGCTCAAGGCTCAAGGCTCAATGCTCAAGGCTCAAGGCTCAAGGCTCAAGGCTCAAGGCTCAAGGCTCAAGGCTCAAGGCTCAAGGCTCAAGGCTCAAGGCTCAAGGCTAAAGGCTCAAGGCTCAAGGCTCAAGGCTCAAGGCTCAAGGCTCAAGGCTCAAGGTTCAAGGCTCAAGGATCAAGGATCAAGGCTCAAGTCATGGCTCAAGGGTCAGGACTCAAGTCAAAAGGATTAAGGCTCAAGGCTCAAGGCTCAAGGCTCAAGCCTCAAGCCTCAAGCCTCAAGGTTCAAGGCTCAAAGCTCAAGGCTCCAGGCTTAAGGCTGAAGACTCAAGGAAAAAGGCTCAAGGCTCAAGGCTCAAGGCTCAAGGCTCAAGGCTCATGGCTCATGGCTCAAGGCTCAAGGTTCAAGGCTCAAGGCTCAAGGCTCAAGGCTCAAGGCTCAAGGGTCAAGGCTCAAGGCTAAAGGGTCAAGGCTAAAGGGTCAAGGGTCAAGGGTCAAGGCTTGAGGCTCGAGGCTCGAGGCTCGAGGCTCAAAGCTCAAGGCTCAAGGCTCAAGGCTCAAGGCTCAAGGTTTAAGGCTCAAGGATCAAGGATCAAGGCTCAAGTCATGGCTCAAGGGTCAGGACTCAAGTCAAAAGGCTTAAGGCTCAAGCCTCAAGGCTCAAGCCTCAAGGCTCAAGGCTCAAGGCTCAAGGCTCAAGGCTTAAGGTTCAAGGCTCAAGGATCAAAGATCAAGGCTCAAGGGTCAGGACTCAAGTCAAAAGGATTAAGGCTCAAGGCTCAAGGCTCAAGGCTCAGGGCTCAAGCCTCCAGGCTCAAGGCTCAAAGGTAAAGGCTCAAGGCTCAAGGCTGAAGGCTCAAGGCTCAAGGCTCAAGGCTCACGGCTCAAGGCTCAGGGCTCTGGGCTCAAGGCTCAAGGCTCACGACTCAAGGCTCAAGGCTCAAGGCTCCAGGGTCAAGGCTCAACGCTCAGGGCTCGAGGTTCAAGGTTCAAGACTTAAGGGTCAAGGCTCCAGGTTCAAGTCAAAAGGCAAAATGCTCAAGGATCAAGGTCCAAGGCTCAAGGCTCAAGGCTCAAGGATCATGGATCAAGGCTCAAGTCACGGCTCAAGGGTCAGGACTCAAGGCAAAAGGCTCAAGGCTCAAGGCTCAAGGCTCAATGCTCAAGGCTCAAGGCTCAAGGCTCAAGGCTCAAAGCTCAAGGCTCAAGGCTTAAGGCTCAAGGTTCAAGGAAAAAGGCTCAAGGCTCAAGGCTCAAGGCTCAAGGCTCAACGCTCAAGGCTCAAGGTTCAAGGCTCAAGGATCAAGGATCAAGGCTCAAGTCATGGATCAAGGGTCAGGACTCAAGTCAAAAGGCTCAAGGCTCAAGGCTCAAGGCTCAAGGCTCAAGGCTCAAGGCTCAAGGCTCAAGGCTCAACGCTCAAGGCTCAAGGCTCAAGGCCTAAGGCTCAAGGCTCAAGGCTCAAGGCTCAAGGCTCAAGGCTCAAGGCTCAAGGCTCAAGGTTCAAGGCTCAAGGATCAAGGATCAAGGCTCAAGTCATTGCTCAAGGGTCCGGACTCAAGTCAAAAGGCTTAAGGCTCAAGGCTCAAGGCACAAGGCTCAAGGCTCAAAGCTCAAGGCTCAAGGCTTAAGGCTCAAGGTTCAAGGAAAAAGGCTCAAGGCTCAAGGCTCAAGGCTCAAGGCTCAAGGCTCAAGGCTCAAGGCTCAAGGCTAAAGGCTCAAGGCTCAAGGCTCAAGGCTCAAGGCTCAAGGCTCAAGGCTCAAGGCTCAAGGCTCAAGGCTCAAGGCTCAAGGCTCAAGGCTCAAGGCTCAAGGCTCAAGGTTCAAGGCTAAAGGGTCAAGGGTCAAAGCTCAAGGATCAAGGCTTAAGGCTCAAGGTTCAAGGCTCAAGGAAAAAGGCTCAAGGCTCAAGGCTCAAGGCTCAATGCTCAAGGCTCAAGGCTCAAGGCTCAAGGCTCAAGGCTCAAGGCTCAAGGCTCAAGGCTCAAGGCTCAAGGCTCAAGGCTCAAGGCTCAAGGCTCAAGGCTCAAGGCTCAAGGCTCAAGGCTCAAGTCATGGCTCAAGTCATGGCTCAAGGGTCAGGACTCAAGTCAAAAGGATTAAGGCTCAAGGCTCAAGGCTTAAGGCTCAAGCCTCAAGCCTCCAGGCTCAAGGCTCAAAGCTCAAGGCTCAAGGCTTAAGGCTGAAGACTCAAGGCTCAAGGCTCAAGGCTCAAGGCTCAAGGCTCAAGGCTCAAGGCTCAAGGCTCAAGGCTCATGGTCCAAGGCTAAAGGGTCAAGGCTCAAGGCTCAAGGATCAAGGCTCAAGGCTCAAGGCTCAAGGCTCAAGGCTCAACGCTCAAGGCTCAAGGTTCAAGGCTCAAGGATCAAGGATCAAGGCTCAAGTCATGGATCAAGGGTCAGGACTCAAGTCAAAAGGCTCAAGGCTCAAGGCTCAAGGCTCAAGGCTCAAGGCTCAAAGCTCAAGGCTCAAGGCTCAAGTCCTAAGGCTCAAGGCTCAAGGCTCAAGGCTCAAGGCTCAAGGCTCAAGGCTCAAGGCTCAAGGCTCAAGGCTCAAGGCTCAAGGCTCAAGGCTCAAGGCTCAAGGCTCAAGGTTCAAGGCTCAAGGATCAAGGATCAAGGCTCAAGTCATTGCTCAAGGGTCAGGACTCAAGTCAAAAGGCTTAAGGCTCAAGGCTCAAGGCTCAAGGCTCAAGGCTCAAGGCTCAAGGCTCAAGGCTCAAAGCTCAAGGCTCAAGGCTTAAGGCTCAAGGTTCAAGGAAAAAGGCTCAAGGCTCAAGGCTCAAGGCTCAAGGCTCAAGGCTCAAGGCTCAAGGCTCAAGGCTAAAGGCTCAAGGCTCAAGGCTCAAGGCTCAAGGCTCAAGGCTCAAGGCTCAAGGCTCAAGTCTCAAGGCTCAAGGCTCAAGGCTCAAGGCTCAAGGTTCAAGGCTAAAGGGTCAAGGGTCAAAGCTCAAGGATCAAGGATCAAGGTTCAAGGCTCAAGGAAAAAGGCTCAAGGCTCAAGGCTCAAGGCTCAATGCTCAAGGCTCAAGGCTCAAGGCTCAAGGCTCAAGGCTCAAGGCTCAAGGCTCAAGGCTCAAGGCTAAAGGCTCAAGGCTCAAGGTTCAAGGAAAAAGGCTCAAGGCTCAAGGCTCAAGGCTCAAGGCTCAACGCTCAAGGCTCAAGGTTCAAGGCTCAAGGATCAAGGATCAAGGCTCAAGTCATGGATCAAGGGTCAGGACTCAAGTCAAAAGGCTCAAGGCTCAAGGCTCAAGGCTCAAGGCTCAAGGCTCAAGGCTCAAGGCTCAAGGCTCAAAGCTCAAGGCTCAAGGCTCAAGGCCTAAGGCTCAAGGCTCAAGGCTCAAGGCTCAAGGCTCAAGGCTCAAGGCTCAAGGCTCAAGGCTCAAGGTTCAAGGCTCAAGGATCAAGGATCAAGGCTCAAGTCATTGCTCAAGGGTCCGGACTCAAGTCAAAAGGCTTAAGGCTCAAGGCTCAAGGCACAAGGCTCAAGGCTCAAAGCTCAAGGCTCAAGGCTTAAGGCTCAAGGTTCAAGGAAAAAGGCTCAAGGCTCAAGGCTCAAGGCTCAAGGCTCAAGGCTCAAGGCTCAAGGCTCAAGGCTCAAGGCTAAAGGCTCAAGGCTCAAGGCTCAAGGCTCAAGGCTCAAGGCTCAAGGCTCAAGGCTCAAGGCTCAAGGCTCAAGGCTCAAGGCTCAAGGCTCAAGGCTCAAGGCTCAAGGTTCAAGGCTAAAGGGTCAAGGGTCAAAGCTCAAGGATCAAGGCTTAAGGCTCAAGGTTCAAGGCTCAAGGAAAAAGGCTCAAGGCTCAAGGCTCAAGGCTCAATGCTCAAGGCTCAAGGCTCAAGGCTCAAGGCTCAAGGCTCAAGGCTCAAGGCTCAAGGCTCAAGGCTCAAGGCTCAAGGCTCAAGGCTCAAGGCTCAAGGCTCAAGGCTCAAGGCTCAAGGCTCAAGTCATGGCTCAAGTCATGGCTCAAGGGTCAGGACTCAAGTCAAAAGGATTAAGGCTCAAGGCTCAAGGCTTAAGGCTCAAGCCTCAAGCCTCCAGGCTCAAGGCTCAAAGCTCAAGGCTCAAGGCTTAAGGCTGAAGACTCAAGGCTCAAGGCTCAAGGCTCAAGGCTCAAGGCTCAAGGCTCAAGGCTCAAGGCTCAAGGCTCATGGTCCAAGGCTAAAGGGTCAAGGCTCAAGGCTCAAGGATCAAGGCTCAAGGCTCAAGGCTCAAGGCTCAAGGCTCAACGCTCAAGGCTCAAGGTTCAAGGCTCAAGGATCAAGGATCAAGGCTCAAGTCATGGATCAAGGGTCAGGACTCAAGTCAAAAGGCTCAAGGCTCAAGGCTCAAGGCTCAAGGCTCAAGGCTCAAAGCTCAAGGCTCAAGGCTCAAGTCCTAAGGCTCAAGGCTCAAGGCTCAAGGCTCAAGGCTCAAGGCTCAAGGCTCAAGGCTCAAGGCTCAAGGCTCAAGGCTCAAGGCTCAAGGCTCAAGGCTCAAGGTTCAAGGCTCAAGGATCAAGGATCAAGGCTCAAGTCATTGCTCAAGGGTCAGGACTCAAGTCAAAAGGCTTAAGGCTCAAGGCTCAAGGCTCAAGGCTCAAGGCTCAAGGCTCAAGGCTCAAGGCTCAAAGCTCAAGGCTCAAGGCTTAAGGCTCAAGGTTCAAGGAAAAAGGCTCAAGGCTCAAGGCTCAAGGCTCAAGGCTCAAGGCTCAAGGCTCAAGGCTCAAGGCTAAAGGCTCAAGGCTCAAGGCTCAAGGCTCAAGGCTCAAGGCTCAAGGCTCAAGGCTCAAGTCTCAAGGCTCAAGGCTCAAGGCTCAAGGCTCAAGGTTCAAGGCTAAAGGGTCAAGGGTCAAAGCTCAAGGATCAAGGATCAAGGTTCAAGGCTCAAGGAAAAAGGCTCAAGGCTCAAGGCTCAAGGCTCAATGCTCAAGGCTCAAGGCTCAAGGCTCAAGGCTCAAGGCTCAAGGCTCAAGGCTCAAGGCTAAAGGCTCAAGGCTCAAGGCTCAAGGCTCAAGGTTCAAGGCTCAAGGATCAAGGATCAAGGCTCAAGTCATGGCTCAAGGGTCAGGACTCAAGTCAAAAGGATTAAGGCTCAAGGCTCAAGGCTCAAGGCTCAAGCCTCAAGCCTCAAGCCTCAAGGCTCAAGGCTCAAAGCTCAAGGCTCAAGGCTTAAGGCTGAAGACTCAAGGAAAAAGGCTCAAGGCTCAAGGCTCAAGGCTCAAGGCTCAAGGCTCATGGCTCATGGCTCAAGGCTCAAGGTTCAAGGCTCAAGGCTCAAGGCTCAAGGGTCAAGGCTCAAGGCTAAAGGGTCAAGGCTAAAGGGTCAAGGGTCAAGGGTCAAGGCTTGAGGCTCGAGGCTCGAGGCTCGAGGCTCAAAGCTCAAGGCTCAAGGCTCAAGGCTCAAGGCTCAAGGTTCAAGGCTCAAGGATCAAGGATCAAGGCTCAAGTCATGGCTCAAGGGTCAGGACTCAAGTCAAAAGGCTTAAGGCTCAAGCCTCAAGGCTCAAGCCTCAAGGCTCAAGGCTCAAGGCTCAACGCTCAAGGCTTAAGGTTCAAGGCTCAAGGATCAAAGATCAAGGCTCAAGTCATGGCTCAAGGGTCAGGACTCAAGTCAAAAGGATTAAGGCTCAAGGCTCAAGGCTCAAGGCTCAGGGCTCAAGCCTCCAGGCTCAAGGCTCAAAGGTAAAGGCTCAAGGCTCAAGGCTGAAGGCTCAAGGCTCAAGGCTCAAGGCTCAAGGCTCACGGCTCAAGGCTCAGGGCTCTGGGCTCAAGGCTCAAGGCTCACGACTCAAGGCTCAAGGCTCAAGGCTCCAGGGTCAAGGCTCAACGCTCAGGGCTCGAGGTTCAAGGTTTAAGACTTAAGGGTCAAGGCTCCAGGTTCAAGTCAAAAGGCAAAATGCTCAAGGATCAAGGTCCAAGGCTCAAGGCTCAAGGCTCAAGGATCATGGATCAAGGCTCAAGTCACGGCTCAAGGGTCAGGACTCAAGGCAAAAGGCTCAAGGCTCAAGGCTCAAGGCTCAATGCTCAAGGCTCAAGGCTCAAGGCTCAAGGCTCAAAGCTCAAGGCTCAAGGCTTAAGGCTCAAGGTTCAAGGAAAAAGGCTCAAGGCTCTAAGCTCAAGGCTCAAGGCTCAAGGCTCAATGCTAAAGGCTCAAGGCTCAAGGCTCAAGGCTCAAGGCTCAAGGCTCAAGGCTCAAGGCTCAAGGTTCAAGGCTCAAGGATCAAGGATCAAGGCTCAAGTCATGGCTCAAGGGTCAGGACTCAAGTCAAAAGGATTAAGGCTCAAGGCTCAAGCCTCAAGGCTCAAGGCTCAAGGCTCAAGGCTCAAGCCTCAAGGCTCAAGGCTCAAGCCTCAAGGCTCAAGGCTCAAAGCTCAACGCTCAAGGCTCAAGGCTTAAGGCTGAAGGCTCAAGTCTTAGGGCTCAGGGCTCAGGGCTCAAAGCTCAAGGCTCACGACTCAAGGCTCAAGGCCCAAGGCTCAAGGCTCCAGGGTCAAGGCTCAAGGCTCAAGGCTCAAGGCTCAACGCTCAGGGCTCGAGGTTCAAGGTTTAAGACTTAAGGCTCAAGGCTCCAGGTTCAAGGCAAAAGGCAAAATGCTCAAGGATCAAGGTTCAAGGCTCAAGGCTCAAGGTTCAAGGCTCAAGACTCAAGGATCATGGATCAAGGCTCAAGTCACGGCTCAAGGGTCAGGACTCAAGGAAAAAGGCTCAAGGCTCAAGGCTCAAGGCTCAAGGCTCAAGGCTCAAGGCTCAAGGCTCAAGGCTCAAGGCTCAAGGCTCAAGGCTTAAGGCTCAAGGCTCAAGGCTCAAGGCTCAAGGCTCAAGGCTCATGGCTCATGGCTCATGGCTCAAGGCTCAAGGTTCAAGGGTCAAGGCTCAAGGCTCAAGGCTCAAGGGTCAAGGCTCAAGGCTAAAGGGTCAAGGCTAAAGGGTCAAGGGTCAAGGGTCAAGGCTTGAGGCTCGAGGCTTGAGGCTCGAGGCTCAAGGCTCAAGGCTCAAGGCTCAAGGCTCAAGGCTCAAGGCTCAAAGCTCAAGGCTCAAGGCTCAAGGAAAAAGGCTCAAGGCTCAAGGAAAAAGGCTCCAGGCTCAATGCTCAAGGCTCAAGGCTCAAGGCTCAAGGCTCAAGGCTCAAGGCTCAAGGCTCAAGGATCAAGGATCAAGGCTCAAGTCATGGCTCAAGGGTCAGGACTCAAGTCAAAACGATTAAGGCTCAAGGCTCAAGGCTCAAGGCTCAAGGCTCAAGCCTCAAGCCTCAAGGCTCAAGGCTCAAAGCTCAAGGCTCAAGGCTCAAGGCTTAAGGCTGAAGGCTCAAGGAAAATGGCTCAAGGCTCAAGGCTCAAGGCTCAAGGCTCAAGGCTCAAGGCTCAAGGCTCAAGGCTCAAGGCTCAAGGCTCAAGGCTCAAGGCTCATGGCTCATGGCTCAAGGCTCAAGGCTCAAGGGTCAAGGCTCAAGGCTCAAGGGTCAAGGCTCAAGGCTAAAGGGTAAAGGCTAAAGGGTCAAGGGTCAAGGGTCAAGGCTAAAGGGTCAAGGGTCAAGGGTCAAGGCTTGAGGCTCGAGGCTTGAGGCTCGAGGCTCAAGGCTCAAGGCTCAAGGCTCAAGGCTCAAGGCTCAAGCCTCAAGCCTCAAGCCTCAAGGCTCAAGGCTCAAGGCTCAAGGCTCAAGGCTCAAGGCTCAAGGCTCAAGGCTTAAGGCTGAAGGCTCAAGGAAAATGGCTCAAGGCTCAAGGCTCAAGGCTCAAGGCTCAAGGCTCAAGGCTCAAGGCTCAAGGCTCATGGCTCATGGCTCAAGGCTCAAGGGTCAAGGCTCAAGGCTCAAGGGTCAAGGCTCAAGGCTAAAGGGTAAAGGCTAAAGGGTCAAGGGTCAAGGCGTGAGGCTCGAGGCTCAAGGCTCCAGGCTCAAGGCTCAAGGCTCAAGGCTCAAGGCTCAAGGCTCAAGGCTCAAGGCTCAAAGCTCAAGGCTCAAGGCTCAAGGAAAAAGGCTCAAGGCTCAAGGAAAAAGGCTCTAGGCTCAAGGCTCAAGGCTCAAGGCTCAAGGCTCAAGGGTCAAGGCTCAAGGCTCAAGGCTCAAGGCTCAAGGCTCAAGGCTCATGGCTCATGGCTCAAGGCTCAAGGTTCAAGGCTCAAGGCTCAAGGCTCAAGGCTCAAGGGTCAAGGCTCAAGGCTAAAGGGTCAAGGCTAAAGGGTCAAGGGTCAAGGGTCAAGGCTTGATGCTCGAGGCTTGAGGCTCGAGGCTTGAGGCTCGAGGCTCGAGGCTCAAGGCTCAAGGCTCAAAGCTCAAGGCTCAAGGAAAAAGGCTCAAGGCTCAAGGAAAAAGGCTCCAGGCTCAATGCTCAAGGCTCAAGGCTCAAGGCTCAAGGCTCAAGGCTCAAGGCTCAAGGCTCAAGGCTCAAGGCTCAAGGCTCAAGGATCAAGGATCAAGGCTCAAGTCATGGCTCAAGGGTCAGGACTCAAGTCAAAAGGATTAAGGCTCAAGGCTCAAGGCTCAGGCCTCAAGCCTCAAGGCTCAAGGCTCAAAGCTCAAGGCTCAAGGCTCAAGGCTTAAGGCTGAAGGCTCAATGGAAAATGGCTCAAGGCTCAAGGCTCAAGGCTCAAGGCTCAAGGCTCAAGGCTCAAGGCTCAAGGCTCAAGGCTCAAGGCTCATGGCTCATGGCTCAAGGCTCAAGGTTCAAGGGTCAAGGCTCAAAGCTCAAGGATCAAGGGTCAAGGCTCAAGGCTAAAGGGTCAAGGCTAAATGGTCAAGGGTCAAGGGTCAAGGCTTGAGGCTCGAGGCTCAAGGCTCCAGGCTCAAGGCTCAAGGCTCAAGGCTCAAGGCTCAAGGCTCAAAGCTCAAGGCTCAAGGCTCAAGGAAAAAGGCTCAAGGCTCAAGGAAAAAGGCTCCAGGCTCAAGGCTCAAGGCTCAAGGCTCAAGGCTCAAGGCTCAAGGCTCAAGGCTCAAGGCTCAAGGTTCAAGGCTCAAGGATCATGGATCAAGGCTCAAGGATCAAGGATCAAGGCTGAAGTCATGGCTCAAGGGTCAGGACTCAAGTCAAATGGCTTAAGGCTCAAGGCTCAAGGCTCAAGGCTCAAGGCTCAAGGCACAAGGCTCAAGGTTCAAGGCTCAAGGATCAAGGATCAAGGCTCAAGTCATGGCTCAAGGGTCAGAACTCAAGTCAAAAGGATTAAGGCTCAAGGCTCCAGGCTCAGGGCTCAAGCCTCAAGGCTCAAGGCTCAAAGGTAAAGGCTCAAGGCGTAAGCTGAAGGCTCAAGGCTCAAGGCTCAAGGCTCAAGGCTCACGGCTCAAGGCTCAGGGCTCAAGGCTCAAGGCTCACGACTCAAGGCTCAAGGCTCAAGGCTCTAGGGTCAAGGCTCAACGCTCAGGGCTCGAGGTTCAAGGTTCAAGACTTAAGGCTCAAGGCTCCAGGTTCAAGGCAAAAGGCAAAATGCTCAAGGATCAAGGTTCAAGGCTCAAGGCTCAAGGCTCAAGGATCATGGATCAAGGCTCAAGTCACGGCTCAAGGGTCAGGACTCAATGCAAAAGGCTCAAGGCTCAAGGCTCAATGCTCAAGGCTCAAGGCTCAAGGCTCAAGGCTCAAGGCTCAAAGCTCAAGGCTCAAGGCTCAAGGCTTAAGGCTCAAGGTTCAAGGAAAAAGGCTCAAGGCTCTAAGCTCAAGGCTCAAGGCTCAATGCTCAAGGCTCAAGGCTCAAGGCTCAAGGTTCAAGGCTCAAGGATCAAGGATCAAGGCTCAAGTCATGGCTCAAGGGTCAGGACTCAAGTCAAAAGGAATAAGGCTCAAGGCTCAAGGCTCAAGGCTCAAGGCTCAAGGCTCAAGCCTCAAGGCTCAAGGCTCAAGGCTCAAAGCTCAAGGCTCAAGGCTCAAGGCTTAAGGCTGAAGGCTCAAGGAAAAAGGCTCAAGGCTCAAGGCTCAAGGCTCAAGGCTCAAGGCTCAAGGCTCAAGGCTCAAGGCTCATGGCTCATGGCTCAAGGCTCAAGGTTCAAGGGTCAAGGCTCAAGGCTCAAGGGTCAAGGCTCAAGGCTAAAGGGTCAAGGCTAAAGGGTCAAGGGTCAAGGCTTGACGCTCGAGGCTCGAGGCTCAAGGCTCAAGGCTCCAGGATCAAGGCTCAAGGCTCAAGGCTCAAAGATCAAGGCTCAAGGCTCAAGCAAAAAGGCTCAAGGCTCAAGGAAAAAGGCTCCAGGCTCAAGGCTCAAGGATCAAGGCTCAAGGCTCAAGGCTCAAGGCTCAAGGCTCAATGCTCAAGGCTCAAGGCTCAAGGCTCAAGGCTCAAGGCTCAAGGCTCAAGGCTCAAGGCTCAAGGGTCAAGGCTCAAGGCTCAAGGCTCAAGGCTCAAGGTTCAAGGCTCAAGGATCAAGGATCAAGGCTCAAGTCATGGCTCAAGGGTCAGGACTCAAGTCAAAAGGCTTAAGGCTCCAGCCTCAAGGCTCAAGCCTCAAGGCTCAAGGCTCAAGGCTCAAGGCTCAAGGCTCAAGGCTCAAGGATCAAGGATCAAGGCTCAAGTCATGGCTCAAGGGTCAGGACTCAAGTAAAAAGGATTAAGGCTCAAGGCTCAAGGCTCAAGGCTCAGGGCTCAAGCCTCAAGGCTCAAGGCTCAAAGGTAAAGGCTCAAGGCTCAAGGCTTAAGGCTGAAGGCTCAAGGCTGAAGGCTGAAGGCTCAAGGCTCAAGGCTCAGGGCTCAAGGCTCAGGGCTCTGGGCTCAAGGCTCAAGGCTCACGACTCAAGGCTCAAGACTCAAGGCTCCAGGGTCAAGGCTCAACGCTCAGGGCTCGAGGTTCAAGGTTCAAGACTTAAGGCTCAAGGCTCCAGGTTCAAGGCAAAAGGCAAAATGCTCAAGGATCAAGGTTCAAGGCTCAAGGCTCAAGGCTCAAGGATCATGGATCAAGGCTCAAGTCACGGCTCAAGGGTCAGGACTCAAGGCAAAAGGCTCACGGCTCAAGGCTCAAGGCTCAATACTCAAGGCTCAAGGCTCAAGGCTCAAGGCTCAAGGCTCAAAGCTCAAGGCTCAAGGCTCAAGGCTCAAGGCTTAAGGCTCAAGGTTCAAGGAAAAAGGCTCAAGGCTCTAAGTTCAAGGCTCAAGGCTCAATGCTCAATGCTCAAGGCTCAAGGCTCAAGGCTCAAGGTTCAAGGCTCAAGGATCAAGGATCAAGGCTCAAGTCATGGCTCAAGGGTCAGGACTCAAGTCAAAAGGCTGAAGGCTCAAGGCTCAAGGCTCAAGGCTCAAGGCTCAAGGCTCAAGGTTCAAGGCTCAAGGCTCAAGGCTCAAGGATCATGGATCAAGGCTCAAGTCACGGCTCAAGGGTCAGGACTCAAGGCAAAAGGCTCACGGCTCAAGGCTCAAGGCTCAATACTCAAGGCTCAAGGCTCAAGGCTCAAGGCTCAAGGCTCAAAGCTCAAGGCTCAAGGCTCAAGGATCAAGGCTTAAGGCTCAAGGTTCAAGGAAAAAGGCTCAAGGCTCTAAGTTCAAGGCTCAAGGCTCAATGCTCAATGCTCAAGGCTCAAGGCTCAAGGCTCAAGGCTCAAGGCTCAAGGTTCAAGGCTCAAGGATCAAGGATCAAGGCTCAAGTCATGGCTCAAGGGTCAGGACTCAAGTCAAAAGGCTGAAGGCTCAAGGCTCAAGGCTCAAGACTCAAGGCTCAAAGATCAAGGTTCAAGGCTCAAGGCTCAAGGCTCAAGGATCATGGATCAAGGCTCAAGTCACGGCTCAAGGGTCAGGACTCAAGGCAAAAGGCTCAAGGCTCAAGGCTCAATACTCAAGGCTCAAGGCTCAAGGCTCAAGGCTCAAGGCTCAAGGCTCAAGGCTCAAGGTTCAAGGCTTAAGGCTCAAGGTTCAAGGAAAAAGGCTCAAGGCTCTAAGTTCAAGGCTCAAGGCTCAATGCTCAAGGCTCAAGGCTCAAGGCTCAAGGCTCAAGGCTCAAGGCTCAAGGCTCAAGGCTCAAGGCTCAAGGCTCAAGGCTCAAGGCTCAAGGCTCAAGGATCAAGGATCAAGGCTCAAGTCATGGCTCAAGGGTCAGGACTCAAGTCATGGCTCAAGGGTCAGGACTCAAGTCAAAAGGCTGAAGGCTGAAGGCTCAAGGCTCAAGGCTCAAGGCTCAAGGCTCAAGGCTCAAGGTTCAAGGCTAAAGGGTCAAGGGTCAAAGCTCAAGGCTCAAGGCTTAAGGCTCAAGGTTCAAGGTTCATGGAAAAAGGCTCAAGGCTCAAGGTTCATGGCTCAAGGCTCAAGGCTCAAGGCTAAAGGCTCAAGTCACGGCTCAAGGCTCAATGCTCAAGGGTCAAGGGTGAAGGATCAAGGCTCAAGGCTCAAAGCTCAAGGCTCAAGGCTCAAGGCTTAAGGCTCAAGGTTCAAGGAAAAAGGCTCAAGGCTCAAGGCTCAAGGCTCAAGGCTCAAGGCTCAATGCTCAATGCTCAAGGCTCAAGGCTCAAGGCTCAAGGCTCAAGGCTCAAGGCTCAAGGCTCAAGGCTCAAGGCTCAAGGCTCAAGGCTCAAGGCTCAAGGCTCAAGGCTCAAGGCTCAAGGCTCAAGGCTCAAGGTTCAAGCCTCAAGGATCAAGGATCAAGGCTCAAGTCATGGCTCAAGGGTCAGGACTCAAGTCAAAGGGATTAAGGCTCAAGGCTCAAGGCTCAAGGCTCAAAGCCCAAGGCTCAAGGCTCAAGGCTCAAAGCTCAAGGCTCAAGGCTCAAGGCTCAAGGCTTAAGGCTGAAGGCTCAAGGAAAAAGGCTCAAGGCTCAAGGCTCAAGGCTTAAGGCTCAAGGCTCAAGGCTCAAGGGTCATGGATCATGGCTCAAGGCTCAAGGTTCAAGGCTAAAGGGTCAAGGGTCGAGGCTCAAGGCTCAAGGCTCAAGGATGAAGGATCAAGGCTCAAGTCATGGCTCAAAGGTCAGGACTCAAGTCAAAAGGCTTAAGGCTCAAGGCTCAAGGCTTAAGGCTTAAGGCTCAAGGCTCAAGGCTCAAGGCTCAAAGCTCAAGGCTCAAGGCTTAAGGCTCAAGGCTCAAGGAAAAAGGCTCAAGGCTCAAGGCTCAAGGCTCAAGGCTCAAGGATCAACGATCAAGGATCAAGGCTCAAGTCATGGCTCAAGGGTCAGGACTCAAGTCAAAAGGCTTAAGGCTCAAGGCTCCAGGCTCAAGGCTCAAGGCTCAAGGCTCAAGGCTCCAGGCTCCAGGCTCAAGGCTCAAGGCTCAAGGCTCAAGGCTCATGGCTCAAGGCTCAAGGTTAAAGGGTCAAGGCTCGAGGCTCGAGGCTCGAGGCGAGGCTCGAGGCTCCAGCAGGCTCCAGGCTAAAGGCTCAAGGCTCAAGGCTCAAGGCTCGAGGCTCGAGGCTCGAGGCTCGAGGGTCGAGGGTCGAGGGTCGAGGGTCGAGGGTCGAGGGTCGAGGGTCGAGGCTCGAGGCTCGAGGCTCCAGGATCAAGGCTCAAGGCTCAAGGCTCAAGGCTCAAGGCTCAAGGCTCGAGGCTCAAGGCTCGAGGCTCAAGGCTCAAGGCTCAAGGATCAAGGCTTAAGGCTCAAGGCTCAAGGCTCAAGGCTCAAGGCTCAAGTCACGGCTCAAGGCTCAAGGCTCAAAAGTCAAGGCTCAAGGCTCAACACTCAAGGGTCAAGGGTCAAGGCTCATGTCTCAAGGCTCAAGGCTCAAGGCTCAAGGCTCAAGGCTCAAGGCTAAAGGGTCAAGGGTCAAGGGTCAAGGCTCAAGGCTTGAGGCTTGAGGCTCGAGGCTCGAGGCTCGAGGCTCGAGGCTTGAGGCTCAAGGCTCAAGAATAAAGGCTCAAGGCTCAAGGCTCAAGGTTCAAGGCTCAAGGATCAAGGATCAAGGCTCAAGTCACGGCTCAAGGCTCTGGACTCAAGGGAAAAGGCATAAGGCTCAAGGCTCAAGGCTCAAGGCTCAAGTCACGGCTCAAGGCTCAAGGCTCAAGGCTCAAGGCTCAAGGCTCAAGGCTCAAGGCTCAAGTCACGGCTCAAGGGTCAAGGCTCAAAAGTCAAGGCTCAAGGCTCAACACTGAAGGGTCAAGGGTCAAGTCTCAAGGCTCAAGGCTCAAGGATCAAGGATCAAGGCTCAAGGCTCAAGGCTCAAGGATCAAGGCTCAAGGCTCAAGGCTCAAGGGTCGAGGCTCGAGACTCGAGGGTCGAGGGTCGAGGCTCGAGGCTCAACGCTCAAGGCTCCAGGCTCCAGGCTCCAGGCTCCAGTCTCCAGGCTCGAGGCTCGAGGATCAAGGCTCAAGTCATGGCTCAAGGGTCATGGCTCAAGGCTCAAGGTTCAAGAGTTGAGGCTCGAGGCTCGAGGCTCGAGGCTCGAGGCTCAAGGCTCGAGGCTCAAGGCTCAAGGCTCCATGGTCAAGGCTCAAGGATCAAGGCTCAAGTCATGGCTCAAGGGTCATGGCTCAAGGCTCAAGGATCGAGGGTCGAGGGTCGAGGCTCGAGGCTCGAGGCGAGGCTCGAGGCTCGAGCCTCAAGGCACAAGGCACCAGGCTCCATGCTCAAGGCTCAAGGCTCAAGGCTCAAGTCAAGGCTCAAGGCTTAAAGCTCAAGGCTCAAGGCTCAAGGCTTAAGGCTCAAGGTTCAAGGAAAAGGCTCAAGGCTTAAGGCTCAAGGCTCAATGCTCAAGGCTCAAGGCTCAAGGCTCAAGGCTCATGGATCAAGGATCAAGGCTCAAGTCATGGCTCAAGGGTCATGACTCAAGTGAAAATGCTCAAGCCTCAAGGCTCAAGGCTCAAGGCTTAAGGCTCCAGGCTCAAGGCTCAAGTCTCAAGGCTCAAGGCTCAAGGCTCAAGGCTCAAGGCTCGAGGGTCGAGGCTCGAGGGTCAAGGCTCGAGGCTCGAGGCTACAGGCTCCAGGCTCGAGGCTCCAGGCTCAAGGCTCAAGGCTCAAGGCTCAAGGCTCAAGGCTCAAGGCTTAAGGCTCAAGGCTCAAGGTTCAAGGTTCATGGAAAAAGGCTCAAGGCTCAAGGCTCAAGGCTCAAGGCTCAAGTCACGGCTCAAGGCTCAAGGCTCAAAAGTCAAGGCTCAAGGCTCAACACTCAAGGGTCAAGGGTCAAGGCTCAAGGCTCAAGGCTCAAGGCTCAAGGCTCAAGGCTCAAGGCTCAAGGCTCAAGGATAAAGGGTCAAGGGTCAAGGGTCAAGGCTGAAGGCTTGAGGCTTGAGGCTCGAGGCTCGAGGCTCAAGGCTCCAGGCTCCAGGCTCAAGGCTCAAGGCTCAAGACTCAAGGCTCAAGGCTCAAGGGTCAAGGCTCAAGGATCAAGGATCAAGGCTCAAGTCACGGATCAAGGCTCAAGGCTCAAGGCTCAAGGCTCGAGGCTCGAGGCTCAAGGCTCAAGGCTCAAGGCTCAAGGCTCAAAGCTCAACACTCAAGGGTCAAGGGTCAAGGGTCAAGGGTCAAGGCTCATGTCTCAAGGCTTAAGGCTCAAGGCTCAAGGCTCAAGGCTCAAGGCTCAAGGCTCAAGGCTCAAGGCTCAAGGCTCAAGGCTCAAGGCTCAAGGCTAAAGGATCAAGGCTCAAGGCTCGAGGCTCGAGGCTCGAGGCTCGAGGCTCCAGGATCCAGGATCCAGGCTCAAGGCTCAAGGCTCAAGGCTCAAGGCTCAAGGCTCAAGGTTCAAGGCTCAAGGATCAAGGATCAAGGCTCAAGTCACGGCTCAAGGGTCAGGACTCAAGGCAAAAGGCATAAGGCTCAAGGCTCAAGGCTCAAGGCTCAATGCTCGTGGCTCGAGGCTCAAGGCTCAAGGCTCAAGGCTCAAGGCTCAAGGCTCAAGGCTCAAGGCTCAAGGCTCAAGGCTCAAGGCTCAAGGCTAAAGGGTCAAGGGTCAAGGCTCAAGGCTTGAGGCTCGAGGCTCGAGGTTCGAGGCTCCAGGCTCCAGGCTCAAGGCTCAAGGCTCAAGGCTCAAGGCTCAAGGTTCAAGGCTCAAGGATCAAGGATCAAGGCTCAAGTCACGGCTCAAGGGTCAGGACTCAAGGCAAAAGGCATAAGGCTCAAGGCTCAAGCCTCAAGGCTCAAGGCTCAATGCTCAAGGCTCAAGGTTCAAGGTTCATGGAAAAAGGCTCAAGGCTCAAGGCTCAAGTCAGGGCTCAAGGCTCAAGGCTCAAAAGTCAAGGCTCAAGGCTCAACACTCAAGGGTCAAGGGTCAAGGGTCAAGGCTCATGTATCAAGGCTCAAGACTCAAGGCTCAAGGCTCAAGGGTCAAGGCTCAAGGCTAAAGGGTCAAGGGTCAAGGCTCAAGGCTTGAGGCTCGAGGCTCCGGGCTCAAGGGTCAAGGCTCAAGGCTCAAGGGTCGAGGCTCAAGGCTCAAGGGTCAAGGCTCAAGGCTCAAGGGTCAAGTGTCATGGCTCAAGGATTGAGGCTCGAGGCTCGAGGCTCCATGCTCAAGGCTCAAGGCTCAAGGCTCAAGGCTCAAGACTCAAGGCTCCAGGCTTAAGGCTCAAGGTCCAAGGCTCAAGGCTCAAGGCTCAAGGCTCAAGGCTCAAGGCTCAAGGCTCAGGGCTCAGGGCTCAAGGCTCAAGGCTCACGACTCAAGGCTTAAGGCTCCAGGGTCAAGGCTCAAGGCTCAAGGCTCAGAGCTCAGGGCTCGAGGTTCAAGGTTCAAGACTTAAGGCTCAAGGCTCCAGGTTCAAGGAAAAAGGCAAAATGCTCAAGGATCAAGGTTCAAGGCTCAAGGTTCAAGGCTCAAGGCTCAAGGTTCAAGGCTTAAGGCTCAAGGATCATGGATCAAGGCTCAAGTCACGGCTCAAGGGTCAGGACTCAAGGCAAAAGGCTCAAGGCTCAAGGCTCAAGGCTCAAGGCTCAAAGCTAAAGGCTCAAGGCTCAAGGCTCAAGGCTCAAGGCTCAAGGCTCAAGGCTCAAGGCTCTGCTCAATGGTCAAGTCTCAAAAGTCAAGGCTCAAGGCTCAACACTCAAGGGTCAAGGGTCAAGGCTCATGTCACAAGGGTCAAGGGTCAAGGCTCAAGGCTCAAGGGTCAAGGGTCAAGGGTCAAGGGTCAACGCTCAAGGCTAAAGGCTCAAGGCTCGAGGCTCGAGGCTCAAGGCTCAAGGCTCCAGGCTCAAGGCTCAAGGCTTAAGGCTCAAGGTTCAAGGTTCATGGAAAAACGCTCAAGGCTCAAGGCTCAAGGCTCAAGTCACGGCTCAAGGCTCAAGGCTCAAAAGTCAAGGCTCAAGGCTCAACACTCAAGGGTCAAGGGTCAAGGCTCATGTCTCAAGGCTCAAGGCTCAAGGCTCAAGGCTCAAGGCTCAAGGCTCAAGGCTCAAGGCTAAAGGGTCAAGGGTCAATGGTCAAGGCTCAAGGCTCAAGGCTCAATGGTCAAGGCTCAAGGCTCAAGGCTCAAGGCTCAAGGCTCAAGGCTCAAGGCTTAAGGATCAAGGATCAAGGCTCAAGTCATGGCTCAAGGGTCAGGACTCAAGGCACAAGGCTCAAGGCTCAAGGCTCAAGGCTCAAGGCTCAAGGCTCAAGGCTCAAGGCTCAAGGATCAAGGCTCAAGTCACGGCTCAAGGGTCAGGACTCAAGCCAAAAGGAATAAGGCTCAAGGCTCAAGGCTCAAGGCTCAAGGATCAAGGCTCAAGGCTCAAGGTTCAAGGATCAAGGCTCAAGGCTCAAGGCTCAAGGCTCAAGGCTCAAGGCTCAAGGCTCAAGGCTCAAGACTCAAGGCTCAAGGCTCAAGGGTCAAGGCTCAAGGCTAAAGGGACAAGGGTCAAGGCTCAAGGCTCGAGGCTCGAGGCTCCGGGCTCAAGGGTCAAGGCTCAAGGCTCAAGGCTCAAGGGTCGAGGCTCAAGGCTCAAGGGTCAAGTGTCATGGCTCAAGGATTGAGGCTCGAGGCTCGAGGCTCCATGCTCAAGGCTCAAGGCTCAAGGCTCAAGACTCAAGGCTCCAGGCTCCAGGCTCAAGGCTCAAGGTCCAAGGCTCAAGGCTCAAGGCTCAAGGCTCAAGGCTCAAGGCTCAAGGCTCAGGGCTCAGGGCTCAAGGCTCAAGGCTCACGACTCAAGGCTTAAGGCTCCAGGGTCAAGGCTCAAGGCTCAAGGCTCAGCGCTCAGGGCTCGAGGTTCAAGGTTCAAGACTTAAGGCTCAAGGCTCCAGGTTCAAGGAAAAAGGCGAAATGCTCAAGGATCAAGGTTCAAGGCTCGAGGTTCAAGGCTCAAGGCTCAAGGTTCAAGGCTTAAGGCTCAAGGATCATGGATCAAGGCTCAAGTCACGGCTCAAGGGTCAGGACTCAAGGCAAAAGGCTCAAGGCTCAAGGCTCAAGGCTCAAGGCTCAAAGCTAAAGGCTCAAGGCTCAAGGCTCAAGGCTCAAGGCTCAAGGCTCAAGGCTCTGCTCAATGGTCAAGTCTCAAAAGTCAAGGCTCAAGGCTCAACACTCAAGGGTCAAGGGTCAAGGCTCATGTCACAAGGGTCAAGGGTCAAGGGTCAAGGGTCAACGCTCAAGGCTAAAGGCTCAAGGCTCGAGGCTCGAGGCTCGAGGCTCAAGGCTCAAGGCTCAAGGCTCAAGGCTCCAGGCTCAAGGCTCAAGGCTTAAGCCTCAAGGTTCAAGGTTCAAGGTTCATGGAAAAAGGCTCAAGGCTCAAGGCTCAAGGCTCAAGTCACGGCTCAAGGCTCAAGGCTCAAAAGTCAAGGCTCAAGGCTCAACACTCAAGGGTCAAGGGTCAAGGCTCATGTCTCAAGGCTCAAGGCTCAAGGCTCAAGGCTCAAGGCTCAAGGGTCAAGGGTCAATGGTCAAGGCTCAAGGCTCAAGGCTCAATGGTCAAGGCTCAAGGCTCAAGGCTCAAGGCTCAAGGCTCAAGTCACGGCTCAAGGGTCAGGACTCAAGCCAAAAGGAATAAGGCTCAAGGCTCAAGGATCAAGGCTCAAGGATCAAGGCTCAAGGCTCAAGGTTCAAGGATCAAGGCTCAAGGCTCAAGGCTCAAGGCTCAAGGCTCAAGGCTCAAGGCTCAAGGCTCAAGGCTCAAGGCTCAAGGCTCAAGGTTCAAGGTTCATGGAAAAAGGCTCAAGGCTCAAGGCTCAAGGCTCAAGTCACGGCTCAAGGCTCAAGGCTCAAAAGTCAAGGCTCAAGGCTCAACACTCAAGGGTCAAGGGTCAAGGCTCATGTCTCAAGGCTCAAGGCTCAAGGCTCAAGGCTCAAGGCTCAAGGCTCAAGGCTCAAGGCTTAAGGCTAAAGGGTCAAGGGTCAAGGCTCAAGGCTCAAGGCTCAACGCTCAAGGCTCAATGGTCAAGGCTCAAGGTTCAAGGCTCAAGGCTCAAGGCTCAAGGCTCAAGGCTCAAGGCTCAAGGCTCAAGGCTCAAGGATCAAGGATCAAGGCTCAAGTCATGGCTCAAGGGTCAGGACTGAAGTCCAAAGGCTTATGGCTCAAGGCTCAAGGCTCAAAGCTCAAGGCTCAAGGATCAAGGCTCAAGTCACGGCTCAAGGGTCAGGACTCAAGCCAAAAGGAATAAGGCTCAAGGCTCAAGGCTCAAGGCTCCAGGGTCAAGGCTCAAGGCTCAAGGCTCAAGGCTCAGGCTCAAGGCTCAAGTCATGGCTCAAGGGTCAAGGCTCCAAACTCAAGGCTCAAGGCTCAACACCCAAGGGTCAAGGGTCAAGGGTCAAGGCTCATGTCTCAAGGCTCAAGGGTCAAGGCTCAAGTTCTCAAGGCTCAAGGGTCAAGGCTGAAGGCTGAAGGCTCAAGGCTCGAGGCTCAAGGCTCAAGGCTCAAGGCTCAAGGCTCAAGGCTCACGACTCAAGGCTCAAGGCTCAAGGCTCAACACTCAAGGCTCAACGCTCAACGCTCAAGGCTCGAAGCTCCAGGGTCAAGTCTCAGGGCTCAAGGCTCAAGGCTCAAGGTTCAAGGTTCAAGGCTCAAGGCTTAAGGCTCATGGCTCCAGGTTCAAGGCAAAAGGCAAAATCCTCAAGGATCAAGGCTCAAGGCTCAAGGCTCAAGGCTCAAGGCTCAAGGTTCAAGCCTAAAGGGTCAAGGGTCAAGGGTCAAGGCTCAAGGCTCGAGGCTCGAGGCTCAAGGCTCATGGCTCAAGGCTAAAGGCTCAAGGCTCAAGTCACGGCTCAAGGCTCAAGGCTGAAGGCTCAAGGCTCAAAACTCAAGGCTCAAGGCTCAAGGCTCAAGGTTCAAGGAAAAAGGCTCAAGGCTCAAGGCTCAAGGCTCAAGGCTCAAGGCTCAAGGCTCAAGGCTCAAAGCTCAAGGCTCAAGGCTCAAGGCTCAAGGCTCAAGGCTCAAGGCTTAAGGCTCAAGGTTCAAGGAAAAAGGCTCAAGGCTCAAGGCTCAAGGGTCAAGGGTCAAGGGTCAAGGTTCAAGGCTCAAGGCTCAATGGTCAAGGCTCAAGGCTCAAGGCTCAAGGCTCAAAGCTCAAGGCTCAAGGCTCAAGGCTCAAGGCTCAAGGCTCAAGGCTCCAGGCTCAAGGATCAAGGATCAAGGCTCAAGTCATGGCTCAAGGGTCAGGACTCAAGTCCAAAGGCTTAAGGCTCAAGGCTCAAGGCACAAGGCTCAAGGCTCAAGGCTCAAGGATCAAGGCTCAAGTCACGGCTTAAGGGTCAGGACTCAAGCCAAAAGGCATAAGGCGCAAGGCGCAAGGCTCAAGGCTCAAGGCTCAAGGCTCAAGGCTCAAGTCACTGCTCAAGGGTCAAGGCTCAAAACTCAAGGCTCAAGGCTCAACACCCAAGGGTCATGGTTCAAGGGTCAAGGCTCATGTCTCAAGGCTCAAGGCTCAAGTTCTCAAGGCTCAAGGGTCAAGGCTCAAGGCTGAATGCTCAAAGGTCGAGGCTCAAGGCTCAAGGCTCAAGGCTTAAGGCTCAAGGCTCAAGGCTCAAGGCTCAAGGCTCAAGGCTCAAGGCTCAAGGCTCAAGGCTCACGACTCAAGGCTGAAGGCTCAACGCTCAAGGCTCAACGCTCAAGGCTCAACGCTCAGGGCTCGAAGCTTCAGGGTCAAGTCTCAGGGCTCAAGGCTCAAGGCTCAAGGCTCAAGGTTCAAGGTTCAAGGCTCAAGGCTTAAGGCTCAAGGCTCCAGGTTCAAGGCAAAAGGCAAAATGCTCAAGGATCAAGGCTCAAGGCTCAAGGCTCAAGGTTCAAGTCTAAAGGGTCAAGGGTCAAGGCTCAAGGCTCGAGGCTCGTAGCTCGAGGCTCAAGGCTCATGGCTCAAGGCTAAAGGCTTAAGGCTCAAGGCTCAAGGCTCAAGGCTCAAGGCTCAAGGCTCAAGGCTCAAGTCACGGCTCAAGGCTCAAGGCTCAAGGCTCAAGGCTCAAGGCTCAAGGCTCAAGGCTCAAGGCTCAAGGCTCAAGGCTCAAGGCTCAAGGCTCAAGGCCCAAGGCTCAAGGCTCAAAGCTCAAGGCTCAAGGCTCAAGGCTTAAGGCTCAAGGTTTAAGGAAAAAGGCTCAAGGCTCAAGGCTCAAGGCTCAATGCTCAAGGCTCAAGGCTCAAGGCTCAAGGCTCAAGGCTCAAGGCTCAAGGCTTAAGGCTCAAGGTTCGAGGAAAAAGGCTCAAGGCTCAAGGCTCAAGGCTCAAGGATCAAGGATCAAGGCTCAAGTCATGGCTCAAGGGTCAGGACTCAAGTCAAAAGGCTGAAGGCTGAAGGCTGAAGGCTCAAGGCTCAAGGCTCAAGGCTCAAAGCCCAAGGTTCAAGGCTCAAGGCTCAAGGCTTAAGGCTCAAGGATCAAGGAAAAAGGCTCAAGGCTCAAGGCTCAAGGCTCAAGGCTCAAGGCTCAAGGCTCAAGGTTCAAGGCTAAAGGGTCAAGGGTCGAGACTCAAGGTTCGAGGCTCAAGGATCAAGGCTCAAGGCTCAAAGCTCAAGGCTCAAGGCTTAAGGCTCAAGGTTCAAGGAAAAAAGCTCAAGGCTCAAGGCTCAATGCTCAAGGCTCAAGGCTCAAGGCTCAAGGATCAAGGATCAAGGCTCAAGTCATGGCTCAAGGGTCAGGACTCAAGTCAAAAGGCTCCAGGCTCAAGGCTCAAGGCTCAAGGCTCAAGGCTCAAGGCTCAAGGCTCCAGGCTCAAGGCTCAAGGCTCAAGGCTCAAGGCTCAAGGCTCAAGGCTCAAGGCTCAAGGCTCAAGGCTCAAAGCTCAAGGCTCAAGGCTTAAGGCTCAAGGTTCAAGGAAAAAGGCTCAAGGCTCAAGGCTCAAGGCTCAAGGCTCAAGGCTCTAGGCTCAAGGCTCAAAGTTCAAGGCTAAAGGGTCAAGGGTCGAGGCTCGAGGCTCGAGGGTCGAGGCTCGAGGGTCGAGGCTTGAGGCTCGAGGCTCGAGGCTCGAGGCTCAAGGCTCAAGGCTCAAGGCTCAAGGCTCAAGGCTCAAGGCTCAAGGCTCAAGGCTCAAGGCTCAAGGCTCAAGGCTCAAGGTTTAATGTTCATGGAAAAAGGCTCAAGGCTCAAGGCTTAAGGCTCAAGGTTTAAGGAAAAAGGCTCAAGGCTCAAGGCTCAAGGCTCAATGCTCAAGGCTCAAGGCTCAAGGCTCAAGGCTCAAGGCTCAAGGCTCAAGGCTCAAGGCTCAAGGCTCAAGGCTCAAGGTTCAAGGAAGAAGGCTCAAGGCTCAAGGCTCAATGCTCAAGGCTCAAGGCTCAAGGCTCAAGGCTCAAGGATCAAGGATCAAGGCTCAAGTCATGGCTCAAGGGTCAGGACTCAAGTCAAAAGGCTGAAGGCTGAAGGCTCAAGGCTCAAGGCTCAAGGCTCAAGGCTCAAAGCCCAAGGTTCAAGGCTCAAGGCTCAAGGGTTAAGGCTCAAGGATCAAGGAAAAAGGCTCAAGGCTCAAGGCTCAAGGCTCAAGGCTCAATGCTCAAGGCTCAAGGCTCAAGGCTCAAGGCTCAAGGCTCAAGGCTCAAGGTTCAAGGCTAAAGGGTCAAGGGTCGAGACTCAAGGTTCGAGGCTCAAGGATCAAGGCTCAAGGCTCAAAGCTCAAGGCTCAAGGCTTAAGGCTCAAGGTTCAAGGAAAAAAGCTCAAGGCTCAAGGCTCAATGCTCAAGGCTCAAGGCTCAAGGCTCAAGGATCAAGGATCAAGGCTCAAGTCATGGCTCAAGGGTCAGGACTCAAGTGAAAAGGCTCCAGGCTCAAGGCTCAAGGCTCAAGGCTCAAGGCTCAAGGCTCAAGGCTCCAGGCTCAAGGCTCAAGGCTCAAAGCTCAAGGCTCAAGGCTCAAGGCTCAAGGTTCAAAGCTCAAGGCTCAAGGCTTAAGGCTCAAGGTTCAAGGAAAAAGGCTCAAGGCTCAAGGCTCAAGGCTCAAGGCTCAAGGCTCTAGGCTCAAGGCTCAAAGTTCAAGGCTAAAGGGTCAAGGCTCGAGGCTCGAGGGTCGAGGCTCGAGGGTCGAGGCTCGAGGCTCGAGGCTCGAGGCTCGAGGCTCGAGGCTCGAGGCTCGAGGCTCAAGGCTCCAGGCTCAATGCTCAAGGCTCAAGGCTCAAGGCTCAAGGCTCAAGGCTCAAGGCTCAAGGCTTAAGGCTCAAGGTTCAAGGAAAAAGGCTCAAGGCTCAAGGCTCAATGCTCAAGGCTCAAGGCTCAAGGCTCAAGGCTCAAGGATCAAGGATCAAGGCTCAAGTCATGGCTCAAGGGTCAGGACTCAAGTCAAAAGGCTGAAGACTGAAGGCTGAAGGCTGAAGGCTCAAGGCTCAAGGCTCAAGGCTCAAAGCCCAAGGTTCAAGGCTCAAGGCTCAAGGCTTAAGGCTCAAGGATCAAGGAAAAAGGCTCAAGGCTCAAGGCTCAAGGCTCAAGGCTCAAGGCTCAAGGCTCAAGGCTCAAGGCTCAAGGCTCAAGGCTCAAGGTTCAAGGCTAAAGGGTCAAGGGTCGAGACTCAAGGTTCGAGGCTCAAGGATCAAGGCTCAAGGCTCAAAGCTCAAGGCTCAAGGCTTAAGGCTCAAGGTTCAAGGAAAAAAGCTCAAGGCTCAAGGCTCAATGCTCAAGGCTCAAGGCTCAAGGCTCAAGGATCAAGGATCAAGGCTCAAGTCATGGCTCAAGGGTCAGGACTCAAGTCAAAAGGCTCCAGGCTCAAGGCTCAAGGCTCAAGGCTCAAGGCTCAAGGCTCAAGGCTCAAGGCTCAAGGCTCAAGGCTCAAGGCTCAAGGTTCAAGGCTAAAGGGTCAAGGGTCGAGACTCAAGGTTCGAGGCTCAAGGATCAAGGCTCAAGGCTCAAAGCTCAAGGCTCAAGGCTTAAGGCTCAAGGTTCAAGGAAAAAAGCTCAAGGCTCAAGGCTCAATGCTCAAGGCTCAAGGCTCAAGGCTCAAGGATCAAGGATCAAGGCTCAAGTCATGGCTCAAGGGTCAGGACTCAAGTCAAAAGGCTCCAGGCTCAAGGCTCAAGGCTCAAGGCTCAAGGCTCAAGGCTCAAGGCTCCAGGCTCAAGGCTCAAGGCTCAAGGCTCAAGGCTCAAGGCTCAAGGCTCAAGGCTCAAGGCTCAAGGCTCAAAGCTCAAGGCTCAAGGCTTAAGGCTCAAGGTTCAAGGAAAAAGGCTCAAGGCTCAAGGCTCAAGGCTCAAGGCTCAAGGCTCTAGGCTCAAGGCTCAAAGTTCAAGGCTAAAGGGTCAAGGGTCGAGGCTCGAGGCTCGAGGGTCGAGGCTCGAGGGTCGAGGCTTGAGGCTCGAGGCTCGAGGCTCGAGGCTCAAGGCTCAAGGCTCAAGGCTCAAGGCTCAAGGCTCAAGGCTCAAGGCTCAAGGCTCAAGGCTCAAGGCTCAAGGCTCAAGGTTTAATGTTCATGGAAAAAGGCTCAAGGCTCAAGGCTTAAGGCTCAAGGTTTAAGGAAAAAGGCTCAAGGCTCAAGGCTCAAGGCTCAATGCTCAAGGCTCAAGGCTCAAGGCTCAAGGCTCAAGGCTCAAGGCTCAAGGCTCAAGGCTCAAGGCTCAAGGCTCAAGGTTCAAGGAAGAAGGCTCAAGGCTCAAGGCTCAATGCTCAAGGCTCAAGGCTCAAGGCTCAAGGCTCAAGGATCAAGGATCAAGGCTCAAGTCATGGCTCAAGGGTCAGGACTCAAGTCAAAAGGCTGAAGGCTGAAGGCTCAAGGCTCAAGGCTCAAGGCTCAAGGCTCAAAGCCCAAGGTTCAAGGCTCAAGGCTCAAGGGTTAAGGCTCAAGGATCAAGGAAAAAGGCTCAAGGCTCAAGGCTCAAGGCTCAAGGCTCAATGCTCAAGGCTCAAGGCTCAAGGCTCAAGGCTCAAGGCTCAAGGCTCAAGGTTCAAGGCTAAAGGGTCAAGGGTCGAGACTCAAGGTTCGAGGCTCAAGGATCAAGGCTCAAGGCTCAAAGCTCAAGGCTCAAGGCTTAAGGCTCAAGGTTCAAGGAAAAAAGCTCAAGGCTCAAGGCTCAATGCTCAAGGCTCAAGGCTCAAGGCTCAAGGATCAAGGATCAAGGCTCAAGTCATGGCTCAAGGGTCAGGACTCAAGTGAAAAGGCTCCAGGCTCAAGGCTCAAGGCTCAAGGCTCAAGGCTCAAGGCTCAAGGCTCCAGGCTCAAGGCTCAAGGCTCAAAGCTCAAGGCTCAAGGCTCAAGGCTCAAGGTTCAAAGCTCAAGGCTCAAGGCTTAAGGCTCAAGGTTCAAGGAAAAAGGCTCAAGGCTCAAGGCTCAAGGCTCAAGGCTCAAGGCTCTAGGCTCAAGGCTCAAAGTTCAAGGCTAAAGGGTCAAGGCTCGAGGCTCGAGGGTCGAGGCTCGAGGGTCGAGGCTCGAGGCTCGAGGCTCGAGGCTCGAGGCTCGAGGCTCGAGGCTCAAGGCTCCAGGCTCAATGCTCAAGGCTCAAGGCTCAAGGCTCAAGGCTCAAGGCTCAAGGCTCAAGGCTTAAGGCTCAAGGTTCAAGGAAAAAGGCTCAAGGCTCAAGGCTCAATGCTCAAGGCTCAAGGCTCAAGGCTCAAGGCTCAAGGATCAAGGATCAAGGCTCAAGTCATGGCTCAAGGGTCAGGACTCAAGTCAAAAGGCTGAAGACTGAAGGCTGAAGGCTGAAGGCTCAAGGCTCAAGGCTCAAGGCTCAAAGCCCAAGGTTCAAGGCTCAAGGCTCAAGGCTTAAGGCTCAAGGATCAAGGAAAAAGGCTCAAGGCTCAAGGCTCAAGGCTCAAGGCTCAAGGCTCAAGGCTCAAGGCTCAAGGCTCAAGGCTCAAGGCTCAAGGTTCAAGGCTAAAGGGTCAAGGGTCGAGACTCAAGGTTCGAGGCTCAAGGATCAAGGCTCAAGGCTCAAAGCTCAAGGCTCAAGGCTTAAGGCTCAAGGTTCAAGGAAAAAAGCTCAAGGCTCAAGGCTCAATGCTCAAGGCTCAAGGCTCAAGGATCAAGGATCAAGGCTCAAGTCATGGCTCAAGGGTCATGCCTCAAGTCAAAAGGCTCCAGGCTCAAGGCTCAAGGCTCAGGGCTCAAGGCTCAAGGCTCCAGGCTCAAGGCTCAAGGCTCAAGGCTCAAGGCTCAAGGCTCAAGGCTCAAAGCTCAAGGCTCAAGGCTTAAGGCTCAAGGTTCAAGGAAAAAGGCTCAAGGCTCAAGGCTCAAGGCTCAAGGCTCAAGGCTCTAGGCTCAAGGCTCAAAGTTCAAGGCTAAAGGGTCAAGGGTCGAGGCTCGAGGCTCGAGGGTCGAGGCTCGAGGGTCGAGGCTTGAGGCTCGAGGCTCGAGGCTCGAGGCTCGAGGCTCAAGGCTCCAGGCTCAAGGCTCAAGGCTCAAGGCTCAAGGCTCAAGGCTCAAGGCTCAAGGCTCAAGTCTCAAGGTTTAAGGTTCATGGAAAAAGGCTCAAGGCTCAAGGCTCAAGGCTCAAGGGTCAAGGCTCAAGTCACGGCTCAAGGCTCAAGGATCAAAAGTCAAGGCTCAAGGCTCAACACTCAAGGGTCAAGGGTCAAGGCTCATGTCTCAAGGCTCAAGGCTAAAGGCTCAAGGCTAAAGGCTCAAGGCTCAAGGCTAAAGGGTCAAGGCTCAAGGCTTGAGGCTCGAGGCTCAAGGCTCAAGGCTCAAGGCTCAAGGCTCAAGGCTCAAGGCTCAAGGCTCAAGGCTCAAGGCTCAAGGCTCAAGGCTCAAGGTTCAAGGCTCAAGGCTCAAGGTTTAAGGTTCATGGAAAAAGGCTCAAGGCTCAAGGCTCAAGGCTCAAGGGTCAAGGCTCAAGTCACGGCTCAAGGCTCAAGGATCAAAAGTCAAGGCTCAAGGCTCAACACTCAAGGGTCAAGGGTCAAGGCTCATGTCTCAAGGCTCAAGGCTAAAGGCTCAAGGCTAAAGGCTCAAGGCTCAAGGCTAAAGGGTCAAGGCTCAAGGCTTGAGGCGCGAGGCTCGAGGCTCAAGGCTCAAGGCTCAAGGCTCAAGGCTCAAGGCTCAAGGCTCAAGGCTCAAGGCTCAAGGCTCAAGGCTCAAGGCTCAAGGATCAAGGCTCAAGGTTCAAGGCTCAAGGATCAAGGATCAAGGCTCAAGTCACGGCTCAAGGGTCAGGACTCAAGGCAAAAGGCATAAGGCTCAAGGCTCAAGGCTCAAGGCTCAATGCTCAATGCTCAAGGCTCAAGGTTCAAGGTTCATGGAAAAAGGCTCAAGGCTCAAGGCTCAAGTCAGGGCTCAAGGCTCAAGGCTCAAAAGTCAAGGCTCAAAGCTCAACACTCAAGGGTCAAGGGTCAAGGCTCATGTATCAAGGCTCAAGACTCAAGGCTCAAGGGTCAAGGCTCAAGGCTAAAGGGTCAAGGGTCAAGGCTCAAGGCTCGAGGCTCGAGGCTCCGGGCTCAAGGGTCAAGGCTAAAGGCTCAAGGCTCAAGGGTCGAGGCTCAAGGCTCAAGGGTCAAGGCTCAAGGCTCAAGGGTCAAGTGTCATGGCTCAAGGCTTGAGGCTCGAGGCTCGAGGCTCCATGCTCAAGGCTCAAGGCTCAAGGCTCAAGGCTCAAGGCTCAAGACTCAAGGCTCCAGGCTCAAGGCTCAAGGTCCAAGGCTCAAGGCTCAAGGCTCAAGGCTCAAGGCTCAGGGCTCAGGGCTCAAGGCTCAAGGCTCACGACTCAAGGCTCAAGGCTCCAGGGTCAAGGTTCAAGGCTCAAGGCTCAGCGCTCAGGGCTCGAGGTTCAAGGTTCAAGACTTAAGGCTCAAGGCTCCAGGTTCAAGGAAAAAGGCAAAATGCTCAAGGATCAAGGTTCAAGGCTCAAGGTTCAAGGCTCAAGGCTCAAGGTTCAAGGCTTAAGGCTCAAGGATCATGGATCAAGGCTCAAGTCACGGCTCAAGGGTCAGGACTCAAGGCAAAAGGCTCAAGGCTCAAGGCTCAAGGCTCAAGGCTCAAAGCTAAAGGCTCAAGGCTCAAGGCTCAAGGCTCAAGGCTCTGCTCAATGGTCAAGTCTCAAAAGTCAAGGCTCAAGGCTCAACACTCAAGGGTCAAGGGTCAAGGGTCATGTCACAAGGGTCAAGGGTCAAGGGTCAAGGGTCAAGGGTCAAGGGTCAAGGGTCAAGGGTCAAGGCTCAAGGCTAAAGGCTCAAGGCTCGAGGCTCGAGGCTCAAGGCTCAAGGCTCCATGCTCAAGGCTCAAGGCTTAAGGCTCAAGGTTCAAGGTTCAAGGTTCATGGAAAAAGGCTCAAGGCTCAAGGCTCAAGGCTCAAGTCACGGCTCAAGGCTCAAGGCTCAAAAGTCAAGGCTCAAGGCTCAACACTCAAGGGTCAAGGGTCAAGGCTCATGTCTCAAGGCTCAAGGCTCAAGGCTCAAGGCTCAAGGCTCAAGGCTCAAGGCTCAAGGCTAAACGGTCAAGGGTCAAGGGTCAATGGTCAGGGCTCAAGGCTCAAGGCTCAATGGTCAAGGCTCAAGGCTCAAGGCTCAAGGCTCAAGGCTCAAGGCCCAAGGCTCAAGGCTTAAGGATCAAGGATCAAGGCTCAAGTCATGGCTCAAGGGTCAGGACTCAAGTCCAAAGGCTTAAGGCTCAAGGCTCAAGGCTCAAGGCTCAAGTCTCAAGGCTCAAAGCTCAAGGCTCAAGGATCAAGGCTCAAGTCACGGCTCAAGGGTCAGGACTCAAGCCAAAAGGAATAAGGCTCAAGGCTCAAGGCTCAAGGCTCAAGGATCATGTCTCAAGGCTCAAGGCTAAATGCTCAAGGCTAAAGGCTCAAGGCTCAAGGCTAAAGGGTCAAGGCTCAAGGCTTGAGGCTCGAGGCTCGAGGCTCAAGGCTCAAGGCTCAAGGCTCAAGGCTCAAGGCTCAAGGCTCAAGGTTCAAGGCTCAAGGCTCAAGGCTCAAGGTTTAAGGTTCATGGAAAAAGGCTCAAGGCTCAAGGCTCAAGGGTCAAGGCTCAAGTCACGGCTCAAGGCTCAAGGATCAAAAGTCAAGGCTCAAGGCTCAACACTCAAGGGTCAAGGGTCAAGGCTCATGTCTCAAGGCTCAAGGCTAAAGGCTCAAGGCTAAAGGCTCAAGGCTCAAGGCTAAAGGGTCAAGGCTCAAGGCTTGAGGCTCGAGGCTCGAGGCTCGAGGCTCGAGGCTCAAGGCTCAAGGCTCAAGGCTCAAGGCTCAAGGCTCAAGGCTCAAGGCTCAAGGATCAAGGCTCAAGGTTCAAGGCTCAAGGATCAAGGATCAAGGCTCAAGTCACGGCTCAAGGGTCAGGACTCAAGGCAAAAGGCATAAGGCTCAAGGCTCAAGGCTCAATGATCAAGGCTCAAGGTTCAAGGTTCATGGAAAAAGGCTCAAGGCTCAAGGCTCAAGTCAGGGCTCAAGGCTCAAGGCTCAAAAGTCAAGGCTCAAAGCTCAACACTCAAGGGTCAAGGGTCAAGGGTCAAGGCTCATGTATCAAGGCTCAAGACTCAAGGCTCAAGGCTCAAGGGTCAAGGCTCAAGGCTAAAGGGTCAAGGGTTAAGGCTCAAGGCTCGAGGCTCGAGGCTCCGGGCTCAAGGCTCAAGGCTCAAGGCTCAAGGCTCAAGGGTCGAGGCTCAAGGCTCAAGGGTCAAGTGTCATGGCTCAAGGCTTGAGGCTCGAGGCTCGAGGCTCCATGCTCAAGGCTCAAGGCTCAAGGCTCAAGGCTCAAGGCTCAAGACTCAAGGCTCCAGGCTCAAGGCTTAAGGTCCAAGGCTCAAGGCTCAAGGCTCAAGGCTCAAGGCTCAGGGCTCAGGGCTCAAGGCTCAGGGCTCAGGGCTCAAGGCTCAAGGCTCACGACTCAAGGCTCAAGGCTCCAGGGTCAAGGCTCAAGGCCCAAGGCTCAGCGCTCAGGGCTCGAGGTTCAAGGTTCAAGACTTAAGGCTCAAGGCTCCAGGTTCAAGGAAAAAGGCAAAATGCTCAAGGATCAAGGTTCAAGGCTCAAGGTTCAAGGCTCAAGGCTCAAGGTTCAAGGCTTAAGGCTCAAGGATCATGGATCAAGGCTCAAGTCACGGCTCAAGGGTCAGGACTCAAGGCAAAAGGCTCAAGGCTCAACGCTCAAGGCTCAAAGCTAAAGGCTCAAGGCTCAAGGCTCAAGGCTCAAGGCTTAAGGCTCAAGGCTCAAGGCTCAAGGCTCTGCTCAATGGTCAAGTCTCAAAAGTCAAGGCTCAAGGCTCAACACTCAAGGGTCAAGGGTCAAGGGTCATGTCACAAGGGTCAAGGGTCAAGGGTCAAGGCTCAAGGGTCAAGGGTCAAGGGTCAAGGGTCAAGGCTAAAGGCTAAAGTCTCAAGGCTCGAGGCTCGAGGCTCAAGGCTCAAGGCTCCAGGCTCAAGGCTCAAGGCTTAAGGCTCAAGGTTCAAGGTTCAAGGTTCATGGTTCATGGAAAAAGGCTCAAGGCTCAAGGCTCAAGGCTCAAGTCACGGCTCAAGGCTCAAGGCTCAAAAGTCAAGGCTCAAGGCTCAACACTCAAGGGTCAAGGGTCAAGGCTCATGTCTCAAGGCTCAAGGCTCAAGGCTCAAGGCTCAAGGCTCAAGGCTAAACGGTCAAGGGTCAAGGGTCAATGGTCAAGGCTCAAGGCTAAAGGCTCAATGGTCAAGGCTCAAGGCTCAAGGCTCAAGGCTCAAGGCTCAAGGCTTAAGGATCAAGGATCAAGGCTCAAGTCATGGCTCAAGGGTCAGGACTCAAGTCCAAAGGCTTAAGGCTCAAGGCTCAAGGCTCAAGGCTCAAGGCTCAAAGCTCAAGGCTCAAGGATCAAGGCTCAAGTCACGGCTCAAGGGTCAGGACTCAAGCCAAAAGGAATAAGGCTCAAGGCTCAAGGCTCAAGGCTCAACACTCAAGGGTCAAGGGTCAAGGCTCATGTCTCAAGGCTCAAGGCCCAAGGCTCAAGGCTCAAGGCTCAAGGCTCAAGGCTTAAGGCTCAAGGCTCAAGGCTCAAGGCTCAAGGCTCAAGGCTCAAGGCTCAAGGCTCAAGGCTCAAGGCTCAATGGTCAAGGCTCAAGGCTCAAGGCTCAAGGCTCAAGGCTCAAGGATCAAGGCTCAAGTCATGGCTCAAGGGTCAGGAATCAAGTCCAAAGGCTTAAGGCTCAAGGCTCAAGGCTCAAAGCTCAAGGCTCAAGGATCAAGGCTCAAGTCACGGCTCAAGGGTGAGGACTCAAGCCAAAAGGAATAAGGCTCAAGGCTCAAGGCTCAAGGCTCAAGGCTCCAGGGTCAAGGCTCAAGGCTCAAGGCTCAAGGCTCAAGGCTCAGGCTCAAGGCTCAAGTCACTGCTCAAGGGTCAAGACTCGAAACTCAAGGCTCAAGGCTCAACACCCAAAGGTCAAGGGTCAAGGGTCAAGGCTCATGTCTCAAGGCTCAAGGGTCAAGGCTCAAGTTCTCAAGGCTCAAGGGTCAAGGCTAAAGGCTGAAGGCTCAAGGCTCGAGGCTCAAGGCTCAAGGCTCAAGGCTCAAGGCTCAAGGCTCAAGGCTCAAGGCTCATCACTCAAGGCTCAACGCTCAAGGGTCAACGCTCAAGGCTCGAAGCTCCAGGGTCAAGTCTCAGGGCTCAAGGCTCAAGGCTCAAGGTTCAAGGTTCAAGGCTCAAGGCTTAAGGCTCATGGCTCCAGGTTCAAGGTAAAAGGCAAAATGCTCAAGGATCAAGGCTCAAGGCTCAAGGCTCAAGGCTCAAGGTTCAAGCCTAAAGGGTCAAGGGTCAAGGGTCAAGGCTCAACGCTCAGGGCTCGAAGCTCCAGGGTCAAGTCTCAGGGCTCAAGGCTCAAGGCTCAAGGCTCAAGGTTCAAGGTTCAAGGCTCAAGGCTTAAGGCTCAAGGCTCCAGGTTCAAGGCAAAAGGCAAAATGCTCAAGGATCAAGGCTCAAGGCTCAAGGCTCAAGGTTCAAGTCTAAAGGGTCAAGGATCAAGGCTCGAGGCTCGTAGCTCGAGGCTCCAGGCTCATGGCTCAAGGCTAAAGGCTTAAGGCTCAAGGCTCAAGGCTCAAGGCTCAAGGCTCAAGGCTCAAGTCACGGCTCAAGGCTCAAGGCTCAAGGCTCAAGGCTCAAGGCTCAAGGCTCAAGGCTCAAAGCTCAAGGCTCAAGGCTCAAGGCTTAAGGCTCAAGGTTTAAGGAAAAAGGCTCAAGGCTCAAGGCTCAAGGCTCAATGCTCAAGGCTCAAGGCTCAAGGCTCAAGGCTCAAGGCTCAAGGCTCAAGGCTTAAGGCTCAAGGTTCAAGGAAAAAGGCTCAAGGCTCAAGGCTCAAGGCTCAATGCTCAAGGCTCAAGGCTCAAGGCTCAAGGCTCAAGGATCAAGGATCAAGGCTCAAGTCATGGCCAAGGGTCAGGACTCAAGTCAAAAGGCTGAAGGCTCAAGGCTCAAGGCTCAAGGCTCAAAGCCCAAGGTTCAAGGCTCAAGGCTTAAGGCTCAAGGATCAAGGAAAAAGGCTCAAGGCTCAAGGCTCAAGGCTCAAGGCTCAAGGCTCAAGGCTCAAGGCTCAAGGCTAAAGGGTCAAGGGTCGAGACTCAAGGCTCGAGGCTTGAGGCTCGAGGCTCAAGGCTCAAGGCTCAAGGCTCAAGGCTCAAGGCTCCAGGCTTAAGGCTCAAGGCTCTAGGCTCAAGGATCAATGCTCAATGCTCAAGGCTCAAGGCTCAAGGCTCAAGGCTCAAGGCTCAATGGTCAAGGCTCAAGGCTCAAGGCTCAAGGCTAAAGGCTCAAGGCTCAAGGCTCAAGGTTCAAGGCTCAAGGCTCAAAGCTCAAGGCTCAAGGCTCAAGGCTCAAGGCTCAAGGCTCCAGGCTCAAGGATCAAGGATCAAGGCTCAAGTCATGGCTCAAGGGTCAGGACTTAAGTCCAAAGGCTTAAGGCTCAAGGCTCAAGGCTCAAGGCTCAAAGCTCAAGGCTCAAGTCACGGCTTAAGGGTCAGGACTCAAGCCAAAAGGCATAAGGCGCAAGGCTCAAGGATCAAGGCTCAAGGCTCAAGGATCAAGGCTCAAGGCTCAAGGCTCAAGGCTCAAGTCACTGCTCAAGGGTCAAGGCTCAAGGCTCAACACCCAAGGGTCAAGGTTCAAGGGTCAAGGCTCATGTCTCAAGGCTCAAGGGTCAAGGCTCAAGTTCTCAAGGCTCAAGGGTCAAGGCTCAAGGCTGAATGCTCAAAGGTCGAGGCTCAAGGCTCAAGGCTCAAGGCTCAAGGCTCAAGGCTCAAGGCTCAAGGCTCAAGGCTCAAGGCTCAAGGCTCCAGGCTCAAGGCTCACGACTCAAGGCTCAAGGCTCAACGCTCAAGGCTCAACGCTCAGGGCTCGAAGCTCCAGGGTCAAGTCTCAGGGCTCAAGGCTCAAGGCTCAAGGCTCAAGGTTCAAGGTTCAAGGCTCAAGGCTTAAGGCTCAAGGCTCCAGGTTCAAGGAAAAAGGCAAAATGCTCAAGGATCAAGGCTCAAGGCTCAAGGCTCAAGGTTCAAGTCTAAAGGGTCAAGGGTCAAGGCTCAAGGCTCGAGGCTCGTAGCTCGAGGCTCCAGGCTCATGGCTCAAGGCTAAAGGCTTAAGGCTCAAGGCTCAAGGCTCAAGGCTCAAGTCACGGCTCAAGGCTCAAGGCTCAAGGCTCAAGGCTCAAGGCTCAAAGCTCAAGGCTCAAGGCTCAAGGCTTAAGGCTCAAGGTTTAAGGAAAAAGGCTCAAGGCTCAAGGCTCAAGGCTCAATGCTCAATGCTCAAGGCTCAAGGCTCAAGGCTCAAGGCTCAAGGCTCAAGGTTCAAGGAAAAAGGCTCAAGGCTCAAGGCTCAATGCTCAAGGCTCAAGGCTCAAGGATCAAGGATCAAGGCTCAAGTCATGGCCAAGGGTCAGGACTCAAGTCAAAAGGCTGAAGGCTGAAGGCTCAAGGCTCAAGGCTCAAAGCCCAAGGTTCAAGGCTCAAGGCTCAAGGCTTAAGGCTCAAGGATCAAGGAAAAAGGCTCAAGGCTCAAGGCTCAAGGCTCAAGGCTCAAGGCTAAAGGGTCAAGGGTCGAGACTCAAGGCTCGAGGCTTGACGCTCGAGGCTCAAGGCTCAAGGCTCAAGGCTCAAGGCTCAAGGCTCAAGGCTCAAGGCTCAAGGCTCCAGGCTCAAGGCTCAAGGCTCTAGGCTCAAGGATCAATGCTCAATGCTCAAGGCTCAAGGCTCAAGGCTCAAGGCTCAAGGCTCAAGGCTCAAGGCTCAAGGCTCAAGGCTCAAGGCTCAAGGCTCAAGGCTCAAGGCTCAAGGCTCAAGGCTCAAGGTTCAAGGTTCATGGAAAAAGGCTCAAGGCTCAACGCTCAAGGCTCAAGTCACGGCTCAAGACTCAAGGCTCAAGGATCAAGGCTCAAGGCTCAAAGCTCAAGGATCAAGGCACAAGGCTCAAGGCTCAAGGCTCAAAGCTCAAGGCTCAAGGCTCAAGGCTCAAAGCTCAAGGCTCAAGGCTCAAGGCTTAAGGCTCAAGGTTTAAGGAAAAAGGCTCAAGGCTCAAGGCTCAATGCTCAAGGCTCAAGGCTCAAGGCTCAAGGCTCAAGGCTCAAGGCTCAAGGCTCAAGGCTCAAGGCTCAAGGCTCAAGTCTCAAGGCTCAAGGCTCAAGGCTTAAGGCTCAAGGTTCAAGGAAAAAGGCTCAAGGCTCCAGGCTCAAAGCTCAAGGCTCAACGCTCAAGGCTTAAGGCTCAAGGTTCAAGGAAAAAGGCTCAAGGCTCAAGGCTCAAGGGTCAAGGCTCAAGGCTCAAGGCTCAAGGCTCAATGGTCAAGGCTCAAGGCTCAAGGCTCAAGGCTCAAGGCTCAAGGCTCAAGGCTCAAGGCTCAAGGCTCAAAGCTCAAGGCTCAAGGCTCAAGGCTCAAGGCTCCAGGCTCAAGGATCAAGGATCAAGGCTCAAGTCATGGCTCAAGGGTCAGGACTCAAGTCCAAAGGCTTAAGGCTCAAGGCTCAAGGCTCAAGGCACAAGGCTCAAGGCTCAAGGCTCAAAGCTCAAGGCTCAAGTCACGGCTTAAGGGTCAGGACTCAAGCCAAAAGGCATAAGGCGCAAGGCTCAAGGCTCAAGGCTCAAGGATCAAGGCTCAAGGCTCAAGGCTCAAGGCTCAAGGTTCAAGGTTCATGGAAAAAGGCTCAAGGCTCAAGTCACGGCTCAAGGCTCAAGGCTCAAGGATCAAGGCTCAAGGCTCAAAGCTCAAGGCTCAAGGCTTAAGGCTCAAGGTTCAAGGAAAAAGGCTCAAGGCTCAAGGCTCAAGGCTCAAGGCTCAAGGCTCAAGGTTCAAGGCTAAAGGGTCAAGGGTCGAGGCTCGAGGGTCGAGGCTCGAGGCTCGAGGGTCGAGGCTCAAGGCTCACGACTCAAGGCTCAAGGCTCAACGCTCAAGGCTCAACGCTCAAGGATCAACGCTCAAGGCTCAACGCTCAGGGCTCGAAGCTCCAGGGTCACGTCTCAGGGCTCAAGGCTCAAGGCTCAAGGTTCAAGGCTCAAGGCTTAAGGCTCAAGGCTTTAGGTTCAAGGCAAAAGGCAAAATGCTCAAGGATCAAGGCTCAAGGTTCAAGGCTAAAGGGTCAAGGGTCAAGGCTCAAGGCTCGAGCCTCAAGGCTCATGGCTCAAGGTTAAAGGCTCAAGGCTCAAGGCTCAAGGCTCAAGGCTCAAGTCACGGCTCAAGGCTCAAGGCTCAAGGCTCAAGGCTCAAAGCTCAAGGCTCAAGGCTCTAGGCTCAAGGCTCAAAGTTCAAGGCTAAAGGGTCAAGGGTCGAAGCTCGAGGCTCGAGGGTCGAGGCTCGAGGCTCGAGGCTCAAGGCTCCAGGCTCAAGGCTCCAGGCTCAAGGCTCAAGGCTCAAGGCTCAAGGCTCAAGTCTCAAGGCTCAAGGCTCAAGGTTTAAGGTTCATGGAAAAATGCTCAAGGCTCAAGGCTCAAGGGTCAAGGCTCAAGTCACGGCTCAAGGCTCAAGGATTAAAAGTCAAGGCTCAAGGCTCAACACTCAAGGGTCAAGGGTCAAGGCTCAAGGATCAAGGCTAAAGGGTCAAGGGTCAAGGGTCAAGGCTCAAGGCTCGAGGCTCGAGGCTCAAGGCTCAAGGCTCAAGGCTCAAGGCTCAAGGCTCAAGGCTCAAGGTTCAAGGCTCAAGGATCATGGATCAAGTCTCAAGTCACGGCTCAAGGGTCAGGACTCAGGCAAAAGGCTGAAGGCTCAAGGCTGAAGGCTCAAAGCTCAAGGCTCAAGGCTTAAGGCTCAAGGTTCAAGGAAAAAGGCTCAAGGCTCAAGGCTCAAGGCTCAAGGTTCAAGTCTAAAGGCTCAAGGGTCGAGGGTCGAGGCTCGAGGCTCGAGGGTCGAGGCTCAAGGCTCACGACTCAAGGCTCAAGGCTCAAGGCTCAACGCTCAAGGCTCAACGCTTAGGGCTCGAAGCTCCAGGGTCAAGTCTCAGGGCTCAAGGCTCAAGGCTCAAGGCTCAAGGTTCAAGGTTCAAGGCTCAAGGCTTAAGGCTCAAGGCTCCAGGTTCAAGGCAAAAGGTAAAATGCTCAAGGATCAAGGCTCAAGGCTCGAGGCTCGAGGCTCGAGGCTCAAGGCTCATGGCTCAAGGCTAAAGGCTCAAGGCACAAGGCTCAAGGCTCAAGGCTCCAGTCACGGCTCAAGGCTCAAGGCTCAAAGCTCAAGGCTCAAGGCTCAAGACTCAAGGCTTAAGGCTCAAGGTTTAAGGAAAAATGATCAAGGCTCAAGGCTCAAGGCTCAAGGCTCAGGGCTCAAAGCTCAAGGCTCAAGGCTCAAGGCTCAAGGCTCAAGGCTCAAGGCTCAAGGCTTAAGGCTCAAGGTTCAAGGAAAAAGGCTCAAGGCTCAAGGCTCAAGGCTGAAGGCTCAAGGTTCAAGGAAAAAGGCTCAAGGCTCAATGCTCAAGGCTCAAGGCTCAAGGCTCAAGGCTCAAGGCTCAATGCTCAAGGCTCAAGGCTCAAGGCTCAAGGCTCAAGGCTCAAGGCTCAAGGCTCAAGGCTCAAGGCTCAAGCCTCAAGGTTCAAGGTTCAAGGCTCAAGGCTTAAGGCTCAAGGCTCCAGGTTCAAGGCAAAAGGCAAAATACTCAAGGATCAAGGCTCAAGGTTCAAGGCTAAAGGGTCAAGGGTCAAGGCTCAAGGCTCGAGGCTCGAGGCTCGAGGCTCAAGGCTCATGGCTCAAGGTTAAAGGCTCAAGGCTCAAGGCTCAAGGCTCAAGGCTCAAGGCTCAAGGCTCAAGTCACGGCTCAAGGCTCAAGGCTCAAGGCTCAAGGCTCAAGGCTCAAAGCTCAAGGCTCAAGGCTCAAGGCTTAAGGCTCAAGGTTCAAGGAAAAAGGCTCAAGGCTCAAGGCTCAAGGCTCAAGGCTCAAGGCTCTAGGCTCAAGGCTCAAAGTTCAAGGCTAAAGGGTCAAGGGTCGAGGCTCGAGGCTCGAGGCTCGAGGGTCGAGGCTCGAGGGTGGAGGCTCGAGGCTCGAGGGTCGAGGCTCGAGGCTCCAGGCTCCAGGCTCAAGGCTCCAGGCTCCAGGCTCAAGGCTCAAGGCTCAAGGCTCAAGGCTCAAGGTTTAAGGTTCATGGAAAAATGCTCAAGGCTCAAAGCTCAAGGCTCAAGGCTTAAGGCTCAAGGTTCAAGGAAAAAGGCTCAAGGCTCAAGGCTCAAGGCTCAAGGTTCAAGTCTAAAGGCTCAAGGGTCGAGGGTCGAGGCTCGAGGCTCGAGGCTCGAGGGTCGAGGCTCAAGGCTCACGACTCAAGGCTCAAGGCTCAAGGCTCAACGCTCAAGGCTCAACGCTTAGGGCTCGAAGCTCCAGGGTCAAGTCTCAGGGCTCAAGGCTCAAGGCTCAAGGCTCAAGGTTCAAGGTTCAAGGCTCAAGGCTTAAGGCTCAAGGCTCCAGGTTCAAGGCAAAAGGTAAAATGCTCAAGGATCAAGGCTCAAGGCTCGAGGCTCGAGGCTCGAGGCTCAAGGCTCATGGCTCAAGGCTAAAGGCTCAAGGCACAAGGCTCAAGGCTCAAGGCTCCAGTCACGGCTCAAGGCTCAAGGCTCAAAGCTCAAGGCTCAAGGCTCAAGACTCAAGGCTTAAGGCTCAAGGTTTAAGGAAAAATGATCAAGGCTCAAGGCTCAAGGCTCAAGGCTCAGGGCTCAAAGCTCAAGGCTCAAGGCTCAAGGCTCAAGGCTCAAGGCTCAAGGCTTAAGGCTCAAGGTTCAAGGAAAAAGGCTCAAGGCTCAAGGCTCAAGGCTGAAGGCTCAAGGTTCAAGGAAAAAGGCTCAAGGCTCAATGCTCAAGGCTCAAGGCTCAAGGCTCAAGGCTCAATGCTCAAGGCTCAAGGCTCAAGGCTCAAGGCTCAAGGCTCAAGGCTCAAGGCTCAAGGCTCAAGGCTCAAGGCTCAAGCCTCAAGGTTCAAGGTTCAAGGCTCAAGGCTTAAGGCTCAAGGCTCCAGGTTCAAGGCAAAAGGCAAAATACTCAAGGATCAAGGCTCAAGGTTCAAGGCTAAAGGGTCAAGGGTCAAGGCTCAAGGCTCGAGGCTCGAGGCTCGAGGCTCAAGGCTCATGGCTCAAGGTTAAAGGCTCAAGGCTCAAGGCTCAAGGCTCAAGGCTCAAGGCTCAAGGCTCAAGTCACGGCTCAAGGCTCAAGGCTCAAGGCTCAAGGCTCAAGGCTCAAAGCTCAAGGCTCAAGGCTCAAGGCTTAAGGCTCAAGGTTCAAGGAAAAAGGCTCAAGGCTCAAGGCTCAAGGCTCAAGGCTCAAGGCTCTAGGCTCAAGGCTCAAAGTTCAAGGCTAAAGGGTCAAGGGTCGAGGCTCGAGGCTCGAGGCTCGAGGCTCGAGGGTCGAGGCTCGAGGGTGGAGGCTCGAGGCTCGAGGGTCGAGGCTCGAGGCTCCAGGCTCCAGGCTCAAGGCTCCAGGCTCCAGGCTCAAGGCTCAAGGCTCAAGGCTCAAGGCTCAAGGCTCAAGGCTCAAGGTTTAAGGTTCATGGAAAAATGCTCAAGGCTCAAGGCTCAAGGGTCAAGGCTCAAGTCACGGCTCAAGGCTCAAGGATCAAAAGTCAAGGTTCAAGGCTCAACACTCAAGGGTCAAGGCTCAAGGCTCAAGGCTAAAGGGTCAAGGGTCAAGGATCAAGGCTCAAGGCTCAAGGCTCAAGGCTCAAGGCTCAAGGCACAAGGCTCAAGGCTCAAGGCTCAAGGCTCAAGGCTCAAGTCTCAAGGCTCAAGGTTCAAGGTTCAAGGCTCGAGGCTTAAGGCTCAAGGCTCCAGGTTCAAGGCAAAAGGCAAAATGCTCAAGGATCAAGGCTCAAGGTTCAAGGCTAAAGGGTCAAGGGTCAAGGCTCAAGGCTCAAGGCTCGAGGCTCGAGGCTCGAGGCTCGAGGCTCAAGGCTCATGGCTCAAGGTTAAAGGCTCAAGGCTCAAGGCTCAAGGCTCAAGTCACGGCTCAAGGCTCAAGGCTCAAGGCTCAAGGCTCAAGGCTCAAGTCTCAAAGCTCAAGGCCCAAGGCTCAAGGCTTAAGGCTCAAGGTTCAAGGAAAAAGGCTCAAGGCTCAAGGCTCTAGGCTCAAGGCTCAAAGTTCAAGCCTAAAGGGTCAAGGCTCGAGGCTCGAGGCTCGAGGCTCGAGGGTCGAGGCTCAAGGCTCACGACTCAAGGCTCAACGCTCAAGGCTCAACGCTCATGGCTCAACGCTCAGGGCTCGAAGCTCCAGGGTCAAGTCTCAGGGCTCAAGGCTCAAGGCTCAAGGCTCAAGTTTCAAGTTTCAAGGCTCAAGGCTTAAGGCTCAAGGCTCCAGGTTCAAGGCAAAAGGCAAAATGCTCAAGGATCAAGGCTCAAGGTTCAAGGCTAAAGGGTCAAGGGTCAAGGCTCAAGGCTCGAGGCTCGAGGCTCAAGGCTCATGGCTCAAGGCTAAAGGCTCAAGGCACAAGGCTCAAGGCTCAAGGCTCAAGGCTCAAGGCTCAAGGCTCAAAGCTCAAGGCTCAAGACTCAAGGCTTAAGGCTCAAGGTTTAAGGAAAAATGCTCAAGGCTCAAGGCTCAAGGCTCAAGGCTCAGGGCTCAAAGCTCAAGGCTCAAGGCTCAAGGCTCAAGGCTCAAGGCTTAAGGCTCAAGGTTCAAGGAAAAAGGATCAAGGCTCAAGGCTCAAGGCTTAAGGCTCAAGGTTCAAGGAAAAAGGCTCAAGGCTCAATGCTCAAGGCTCAAGGCTCAAGGCTCAAGGCTCAAGGCTCAAGGCTCAAGGATCAAGGCTCAAGGCTCAAGGCTCAAGGCTCAAGGCTCAAGGCTCAAGGCTCAAGGCTCAAGGCTCAAGGCTCAAGGTTCAAGGTTCAAGGCTCAAGGCTTAAGGCTCAAGGCTCCAGGTTCAAGGCAAAAGGCAAAATGCTCAAGGATCAAGGCTCAAGGTTCAAGGCTAAAGGGTCAAGGCTCAAGGCTCAAGGCCCGAGGCTCGAGGCTCGAGGCTCAAGGCTCATGGCTCAAGGTTAAAGGCTCAAGGCTCAAGGCTCAAGGCTCAAGGCTCAAGTCACGGCTCAAGGCTCAAGGCTCAAGGCTCAAGGCTCAAGGCTCAAGGCTCAAGGCTTAAGGCTCAAGGTTCAAGGAAAAAGGCTCAAGGCTCAAGGCTCAAGGCTCAAGGCTCTAGGCTCAAGGCTCAAAGTTCAAGGCTAAAGGGTCAAGGGTCGAGGCTCGAGGCTCGAGGCTCGAGGGTCGAGGCTCGAGGGTTGAGGCTCGAGGCTCGAGGGTCGAGGCTCGAGGCTCGAGGCTCGAGGCTCAAGGCTCCAGGCTCAAGGCTCAAGGCTCAAGGATCAAGGCTCAAGGCTCAAGGTTTAAGGTTCATGGAAAAATGCTCAAGGCTCAAGGCTCAAGGCTCAAGGCTCAAGTCACGGCTCAAGTCACGGCTCAAGGCTCAAGGATCAAAAGTCAAGGCTCAAGGCTCAACACTCAAGGGTCAAGGCTCAAGGCTAAAGGGTCAAGGGTTAAGGGTCAAGGGTCAAGGCTCAAGGCTCGAGGCTCGAGGCTCAAGGCTCAAGGCTCAAGGCTCAAGGCTCAAGGTTCAAGGCTCAAGGATCATGGATCAAGTCGCAAGTCACGGCTCAAGGGTCAGGACTCAAGGCAAAAGGCTGAAGGCTGAAGGCTCAAGGCTCAAGGCTCAAGGCTCAAAGCTCAAGGCTCAAGGCTGAAGGCTCAAGGCTCAAGGCTCAAGGCTCAACGCTTAAGGCTCAACGCTCAGGGCTCGAAGCTCCAGGGTCAAGTCTCAGGGCTCAAGGCTCAAGGCTCAAGGCTCAAGGTTCAAGGTTCAAGGCTCAAGGCTTAAGGCTCAAGGCTCCAGGTTCAAGGCAAAAGGCAAAATGCTCAAGGATCAAGGCTCAAGGTTCAAGGCTAAAGGGTCAAGGGTCAAGGCTCAAGGCTCGAGGCTCGAGGCTCAAGGCTCATGGCTCAAGGCTAAAGGCTCAAGGCTCAAGGCTCAAGGCTCAAGTCACGGCTCAAGGCTCAAGGCTCAAGGCTGAAGGCTCAAGGTTCAAGGAAAAAGGCTCAAGGCTCAAGGCTCAAGGCTCAAGGCTCAGGGCTCAAAGCTCAAGGCTCAAGGCTCAAGGCTCAAGGCTTAAGGCTCAAGGTTCAAGGAAAAAGGCTCAATGCTCAAGGCTCAAGGCTTAAGGCTCAAGGTTCAAGGAAAAAGGCTCAAGGCTCAATGCTCAAGGCTCAAGGCTCAAGGCTCAAGGCTCAAGGATCAAGGCTCAAGGCTCAAGGCTCAAGGCTCAAGGCTCAAGGCTCAAGGCTCAAGGCTCAAGGTTCAAGGCTCAAGTCTCAAGGCTCAAGGATCAAGGCTCAAGTCATGGCTCAAGGGTCAGGACTCAAGTCAAAAGGCTTAAGGCTCAAGGCTCAAGGCTGAAGGCTCAAGGCTCAAGGCTCAAGGCTCAAGGCTCAAGGCTTAAGGCTCAAGGTTCAAGGAAAAAGGCTCAAGGCTCAAGGCTCAAGGCTCAAGGCTCAAGGCTCAAGGCTCAAGGCTCAAGGCTCAAGGCTCAAGGCTCAAGGCTCAAGGATCAAGGGTCGAGGCTCAAGGCTCGAGGCTCGAGGCTCGAGGCTCGAGGCTCAAGGCTCAAGGCTCAAGGCTCAAGGCTCCAGGCTCAAGGCTCAAGGCTCTAGGCTCAAGGCTCAATGCTCAAGGCTCAAGGCTCAAGGCTCAAGGCTCAAGGCTCAAGGCTTAATGCTCAAGGTTCATGGAAAAAGGCTCAAGGCTCAAGGCTCAAGGCTCAAGTAACGGCTCAAGGCTCAAGGTTCAAGGCTCAAACCTCAAGGCTCAAGGCTCAAGGCTTAAGGCTCAAGGTTCAAGGAAAAAAGCTCAAGGCTCCAGGCTCAAGGCTCAAGGCTCGAGGCTCAAGGATAAAGGCTCAAGGCTCAAAGCTCAAGGCTCAAGGCTCAAGGCTTAAGGCTCAAGGTTCAAGGAAAAAGGCTCAAGGCTCAAGGCTCAAGGATCTAGGTTCAAGGCTCAAAGTTCAAGGCTAAAGGGTCAAGGGTTGAGGCTCGAGGGTCGAGGGTCGAGGGTCGAGGGTCGAGGCTCGAGGCTCCAGGCTCAAGGCTCCAGGCTCAAGGTTCAAGGCTCAAGGCTCAAGGCTCAAGGCTCAAGGCTCAAGGCTCAAGGCTCAAGGCTCAAGGCTCAAGGCTCAAGGCTCAAGGCTCAAGGCTCAAGGTTTAAGGTTCATGGAAAAAGGCTCAAGGCTCAAGTCACGGCTCAAGGCTCAAGGCTCAAAAGTCAAGGCTCAAGGCTCAACACTCAAGGGTCAAGGGTCAAGGGTCAAGGCTCATGTCTCAAGGCTCAAGGCTCAAGGCTCAAGGCTCAAGGCTCAAGGCTAAAGGGTCAAGGGTCAAGGGTCAAGGCTCCAGGCTCGAGGCTCGAGGCTCGAGGCTCAAGGCTCAAGGCTCAAGGCTCAAGGCTCAAGGCTCAAGGCTCAAGGTTCAAGGCTCAAGGATCAATCAAGGCTCAAGTCACGGCTCAAGGGTCAGGACTCAAGGCAAAAGGCTGAAGGCTCAAGGCTCAAGGCTCAAGGCTCAAGGCTTAAGGCTCAAGGCTCAAGGCTCAAGGCTCAAGGCTCAAGGCTCAAGGCTCAAGGCTCAAGGCTCAAGGCTCAAGGCTCAAGGCTCAAGGCTTAAGGCTCAAGGCTCAAGGCTCAAGGCTCAAGGCTCAAGGCTCAAGGCTCAAGGCTCAAGGCTCAAGGCTCAAGGCTCAAGGCTCAAGGCTCAAGGCTAAAGGGTCAAGGGTCGAGGCTCAAGGCTCGAGGCTTGAGGCTCGAGGCTCAAGGCTCGAGGCTCAAGGCTCAAGGCTCAAGGCTCAATGCTCAAGGCTCAAGGTTCATGGAAAAAGGCTCAAGGCTCAAGTAACGGCTCAAGGCTCAAGGCTCAAAGCTCAAGGCTCAAGGCTTAAGGCTCAAGGTTCAAGGAAAAAAGCTCAAGGCTCCAGGCTCAAGGCTCAAGGCTCAAGGCTCAAGGCTCAAGGCTCAAGGCTCAAGGATAAAGGCTCAAGGCTCAAGGCTCAAGGATCAAGGCTTAAGGCTCAAGGTTCAAGGAAAAAGGCTCAAGGCTCAAGGCTCAAGGCTCAAGGCTCAAGGCTCAAGGCTCAAGGCTCAAGGCTCAAGGCTCAAGGCTCAAGGCTCAAGGCTCAAGGCTCTAGGTTCAAGGCTCAAAGTTCAAGGCTAAAGGGTCAAGGGTCGAGGCTCGAGGGTCGAGGCTCGAGGGTCGAGGGTCGAGGGTCGAGGCTCGAGGCTCCAGGCTCGAGGCTCCAGGCTCAAGGCTCTAGGCTCAAGGTTCAAGGCTCAAGGCTCAAGGCTCAAGGTTCAAGGCTCAAGGCTCAAGGCTCAAGGCTCAAGGCTCAAGGCTCAAGGCTCAAGGTTTAAGGTTCATGGAAAAAGGCTCTAGGCTCAAGGCTCAAGTCACGGCTCAAGGCTCAAGGCTCAAAAGTCAAGGCTCAAGGCTAAACACTCAAGGGTCAAGGGTCAAGGGTCAAGGCTCATGTCTCAAGGCTCAAGGCTCAAGGCTCAAGGCTCAAGGCTCAAGGCTAAAGGGTCAAGGGTCAAGGGTCAAGGCTCCAGGCTCGAGGCTCGAGGCTCAAGGCTCAAGGCTCAAGGCTCAAGGCTCAAGGCTCAAGGTTCAAGGCTCAAGGATCAATCAAGGCTCAAGTCACGGCTCAAGGGTCAGGACTCAAGGCAAAAGGCTCAAGGCTCAAGGCTTAAGGCTTAAGGCTCAAGGCTCAAGGCTCAAGGCTCAAGGCTCAAGGCTCAAGGCTCAAGGCTCAAGGCTCAAGGCTCAAGGCTCAAGGCTCAAGGCTCAAGGCTCAAGGCTTAAGGCTCTAGGTTCAAGGAAAAAGGCTCAAGGCTCAAGGCTCTAGGTTCAAGGCTCAAAGTTCAAGGCTAAAGGGTCAAGGGTCGAGGCTCGAGGGTCGAGGCTCGAGGGTCGACGGTCGAGGCTCGAGGCTCGAGGCTCCAGGCTCAAGGCTCCAGGCTCAAGGTTCAAGGCTCAAGGCTCAAGGCTCAAGGCTCAAGGCTCAAGGCTCAAGGCTCAAGGCTCAAGGCTCAAGGCTCAAGTCACGGCTCAAGGCTCAAGGCTCAAAAGTCAAGGCTCAAGGCTCAACACTCAAGGGTCAAGGGTCAAGGGTCAAGGCTCATGTCTCAAGGCTCAAGGCTCAAGGCTCAAGGCTCAAGGCTCAAGGCTCAAGGCTAAAGGGTCAAGGGTCAAGGGTCAAGGCTCCAGGCTCGAGGCTCGAGGCTCAAGGCTCAAGGCTCAAGGCTCAAGGTTCAAGGCTCAAGGATCAATCAAGGCTCAAGTCACGGCTCAAGGGTCAGGACTCAAGGCAAAAGGCTGAAGGCTGAAGGCTCAAGGCTCAAGGCTCAAGGCTTAAGGCTTCAGGCTCAAGGATCAAGGCTCAAGGCTCAAGGCTCAAGGCTCAAGGCTCAAGGCTCAAGGCTCAAGGCTCAAGGCTCAAGGCTCAAGGCTCAAGGCTCAAGGCTCAAGGCTCAAGGCTTAAGGCTCAAGGTTCAAGGAAAAAGGCTCAAGGCTCAAGGCTCAAGGCTCAAGGCTCAAGGCTCAAGGCTCAAGGCTCAAGGCTCAAGGCTAAAGGGTCAAGGGTCGAGGCTCAAGGCTCGAGGCTTGAGGCTCGAGGCTCGAGGCTCAGGGCTCAAGGCTCAAGGCTCCAGGCTCAAGGCTCAAGGCTCTAGGGTCAAGGCTCAATGCTCAAGGCTCAAGGCTCAAGGCTCAAGGCTCAAGGCTCAAGGCTCAAGGCTTAAGGCTCAAGGTTCATGGAAAAAGGCTCAAGGCTCAAGGCTCAAGTAACGGCTCAAGGCTCAAGGCTCAAGGCTCAAAGCTCAAGGCTCAAGGTTCAAGGAAAAAAGCTCAAGGCTCCAGGCTCAAGGATCTAGGCTCAAGGCTCAAGGCTCAAGGATAAAGGCTCAAGGCTCAAAGCTCAAGGCTCAAGGCTCAAGGCTTAAGGCTCAAGGTTCAAGGAAAAAGGCTCAAGGCTCAAGGCTCAAGGATCTAGGTTCAAGGCTCAAAGTTCAAGGCTAAAGGGTCAAGGGTCGAGGCTCGAGGGTCGAGGCTCGAGGGTCGAGGCTCGAGGGTCGAGGGTCGAGGCTTGAGGCTCGAGGCTCCAGGCTCAAGGCTCCAAGTTCAAGGCTCAAGGCTCAAGGCTCCAGGCTCAAGGCTCAAGGCTCAAGGCTCAAGGCTCAAGGCTCAAGGCTCAAGGTTTAAGGTTCATGGAAAAAGGCTCAAGGCTCAAGGCTCAAGTCACGGCTCAAGGCTCAAGGCTCAAAAGTCAAGGCTCAAGGCTCAACACTCAAGGGTCAAGGGTCAAGGGTCAAGGCTCATGTCTCAAGGCTCAAGGCTCAAGGCTCAAGGCTCAAGGCTCAAGGCTCAAGGCTCAAGGGTCAAGGGTCAAGGGTCAAGGCTCCAGGCTCGAGGCTCGAGGCTCAAGGCTCAAGGCTCAAGGCTCAAGGCTCAAGGCTCAAGGCTCAAGGTTCAAGGCTCAAGGATCAATCAAGGCTCAAGTCACGGCTCAAGGGTCAGGACTCAAGGCAAAAGGCTGAAGGCTCAAGGCTCAAGGCTCAAGGCTTAAGGCTTAAGGCTCAAGGATCAAGGCTCAAGGCTCAAAGCTCAAGGCTCAAGGCTCAAGCCTCAAGGCTCAAGGCTTAAGGCTCAAGGTTCAAGGAAAAAGGCTCAAGGCTCAAGGCTCAAGGCGCAAGGCTCAAGGCTCAAGGTTCAAGGCTCAAGGCTCAAGGCTCAAGGCTCAAGGCTCAAGGCTCAAGGCTCAAGGCTCAAGGCTCAAGGCTCAAGGCTCAAGGTTCAAGGCTAAAGGGTCAAGGGTCGAGGCTCAAGGCTCGAGGCTTGAGGCTCGAGGCTCGAGGCTCCAGGCTCGAGGCTCCAGGCTCAAGGCTCCAGGCTCAAGGCTCAAGGCTCCAGGCTCAAGGCTCAAGGCTCTAGGCTCAAGGCTCAATGCTCAAGGCTCAAGGCTCCAGGCTCAAGGCTCAAGGCTCTAGGCTCAAGGCTCAATGCTCAAGGATGAAGGCTCAAGGCTCCAGGCTCCAGGCTCAAGGCTCCAGGCTCAAGGCTCAAGGCTCTAGGCTCAAGGCTCAATGCTCAAGGCTCAAGGCTCAAGGCTCAAGGCTCAAGGCTCAAGGCTAAAGGCTCAAGGCTCAAGGCTCAAGGCTTAAGGCTCAAGGTTCATGGAAAAAGGCTCAAGGCTCAAGGCTCAAGGCTCAAGTAACGGCTCAAGGCTCAAGGCTCAAGGCACAAAGCTCAAGGCTCAAGGCTTAAGGCTCAAGGTTCAAGGAAAAAAGCTCAAGGCTCCAGGCTCAAGGCTCAAGGATCAATCAAGGCTCAAGTCACGGCTCAAGGGTCAGGAATCAAGGCAAAAGGCTGAAGGCTCAAGGCTCAAGGCTCAAGGCTTAAGGCTTAAGGCTCAAGGATCAAGGCTCAAGGCTCAAAGCTCAAGGCTCAAGGCTCAAGCCTCAAGGCTCAAGGCTTAAGGCTCAAGGTTCAAGGAAAAAGGCTCAAGGCTCAAGGCTCAAGGCGCAAGGCTCAAGGCTCAAGGTTCAAGGCTCAAGGCTCAAGGCTCAAGGCTCAAGGCTCAAGGCTCAAGGCTCAAGGCTCAAGGCTCAAGGTTCAAGGCTAAAGGGTCAAGGGTCGAGGCTCAAGGCTCGAGGCTTGAGGCTCGAGGCTCGAGGCTCCAGGCTCGAGGCTCCAGGCTCAAGGCTCCAGGCTCAAGGCTCAAGGCTCCAGGCTCAAGGCTCAAGGCTCTAGGCTCAAGGCTCAATGCTCAAGGCTCAAGGCTCCAGGCTCAAGGCTCAAGGCTCTAGGCTCAAGGCTCAATGCTCAAGGCTCAAGGCTCAAGGCTCCAGGCTCCAGGCTCAAGGCTCCAGGCTCAAGGCTCAAGGCTCTAGGCTCAAGGCTCAATGCTCAAGGCTCAAGGCTCAAGGCTCAAGGCTCAAGGCTCAAGGCTCAAGGCTCAAGGCTCAAGGCTCAAGGTTCAAGGCTAAAGGGTCAAGGGTCGAGGCTCAAGGCTCGAGGCTTGAGGCTCGAGGCTCGAGGCTCCAGGCTCGAGGCTCCAGGCTCAAGGCTCCAGGCTCAAGGCTCAAGGCTCCAGGCTCAAGGCTCAAGGCTCTAGGCTCAAGGCTCAATGCTCAAGGCTCAAGGCTCCAGGCTCAAGGCTCAAGGCTCTAGGCTCAAGGCTCAATGCTCAAGGATGAAGGCTCAAGGCTCCAGGCTCCAGGCTCAAGGCTCCAGGCTCAAGGCTCAAGGCTCTAGGCTCAAGGCTCAATGCTCAAGGCTCAAGGCTCAAGGCTCAAGGCTCAAGGCTCAAGGCTCAAGGCTCAAGGCTCAAGGCTCAAGGCTCAAGGCTTAAGGCTCAAGGTTCATGGAAAAAGGCTCAAGGCTCAAGGCTCAAGTAACGGCTCAAGGCTCAAGGCTCAAGGCACAAAGCTCAAGGCTCAAGGCTTAAGGCTCAAGGTTCAAGGAAAAAAGCTCAAGGCTCCAGGCTCAAGGCTCAAGGATCAATCAAGGCTCAAGTCACGGCTCAAGGGTCAGGACTCAAGGCAAAAGGCTGAAGGCTCAAGGCTCAAGGCTCAAGGCTTAAGGCTTAAGGCTCAAGGATCAAGGCTCAAGGCTCAAAGCTCAAGGCTCAAGGCTCAAGCCTCAAGGCTCAAGGCTTAAGGCTCAAGGTTCAAGGAAAAAGGCTCAAGGCTCAAGGCTCAAGGCGCAAGGCTCAAGGCTCAAGGTTCAAGGCTCAAGGCTCAAGGCTCAAGGCTCAAGGCTCAAGGCTCAAGGCTCAAGGCTCAAGGTTCAAGGCTAAAGGGTCAAGGGTCGAGGCTCAAGGCTCGAGGCTTGAGGCTCGAGGCTCGAGGCTCCAGGCTCGAGGCTCCAGGCTCAAGGCTCCAGGCTCAAGGCTCAAGGCTCCAGGCTCAAGGCTCAAGGCTCTAGGCTCAAGGCTCAATGCTCAAGGCTCAAGGCTCCAGGCTCAAGGCTCAAGGCTCTAGGCTCAAGGCTCAATGCTCAAGGCTCAAGGCTCAAGGCTCCAGGCTCCAGGCTCAAGGCTCCAGGCTCAAGGCTCAAGGCTCTAGGCTCAAGGCTCAATGCTCAAGGCTCAAGGCTCAAGGCTCAAGGCTCAAGGCTCAAGGCTCAAGGCTCAAGGCTCAAGGCTTAAGGCTCAAGGTTCATGGAAAAAGGCTCAAGGCTCAAGGCTCAAGGCTCAAGTAACGGCTCAAGGCTCAAGGCTCAAGGCTCAAAGCTCAAGGCTCAAGGCTTAAGGCTCAAGGTTCAAGGAAAAAAGCTCAAGGCTCCAGGCTCAAGGCTCAAGGCTCAAGGCTCAAGGCTCAAGGATAAAGGCTCAAGGCTCAAAGCTCAAAGCTCAAGGCTCAAGGCTTAAGGCTCAAGGTTCAAGGAAAAAGGCTCAAGGCTCAAGGCTCAAGGCTCAAGGCTCTAGGTTCAAGGCTCAAGGCTTAAGGATCAAGGCTCCAGGTTCAAGGCAAAAGGCAAAATGCTCAAGGATCAAGGCTCAAGGTTCAAGGCTAAACGGTCAAGGGTCAAGGCTGAAGGCTCGAGGCTCGAGGCTCAAGGCTCATGGCTCAAGGCTAAAGGCTCAAGGCTCAAGGCTCAAGGCTCAAGGCTCAAGGCTCAAGGCTCAAGGCTCAGGGCTCAGGGCTCAAAGCTCAAGGCTCAAGGCTCAAGGCTTAAGGCTCAAGGTTCAAGGAAAAAGGCTCAAGGCTCAAGGCTCAAGGCTTAAGGCTCAAGGTTCAAGGAAAAAGGCTCAAGGCTCAATGCTCAAGGCTCAAGGCTCAAGGCTCAAGGCTCAAGGATAAAGGCTCAAGGCTCAAGGCTCAAGGCTCAAGGCTCAAGGCTCAAGGCTCAAGTCTCAAGGCTCAAGGATCAAGGCTCAAGTCATGGCTCAAGGGTCAGGACTCAAGTCAAAAGGCTTAAGGCTCAAGGCTCAAGGCTGAAGGCTCAAGGCTCAAGGCTCAAGGCTCAAGGCTCAAGGCTCAAGGCTCAAGGCTTAAGGCTCAAGGTTCAAGGAAAAAGGCTCAAGGCTCAAGGCTCAAGGCTCAAGGCTCAAGGCTCAAGGCTCAAGGCTCAAGGCTCAAGGCTCAAGGGTCAAGGGTCGAGGCTCAAGGGTCGAGGCTCAAGGCTCGAGGCTTGAGGCTCGAGGCTTGAGGCTCGAGGCTCGAGGCTCGAGGCTCAAGGCTCAAGTCTCAAGGCTCAAGGCTCCAGGCTCAAGGCTCAAGGCTCTAGGCTCAAGGGTCAATGCTCAAGGCTCAAGGCTCAAGGCTCAAGGCTCAAGGCTTAAGGCTCAAGGTTCATGGAAAAAGGCTCAAGGCTCAAGGCTCAAGGCTCAAGTAACGGCTCAAGGCTCAAGGTTCAAGGCTCAAAGCTCAAGGCTCAAGGCTCAAGGCTTAAGGCTCAAGGTTCAAGGAAAAAAGCTCAAGGCTCCAGGCTCAAGGCTCAAGGCTCTAGGTTCAAGGCTCAAGGCTTAAGGATCAAGGCTCCAGGTTCAAGGCAAAAGGCAAAATGCTCAAGGATCAAGGCTCAAGGTTCAAGGCTAAACGGTCAAGGGTCAAGGCTCAAGGCTCGAGGCTCGAGGCTCAAGGCTCATGGCTCAAGGCTAAAGGCTCAAGGCTCAAGGCTCAAGGCTCAAGGCTCAAGGCTCAAGGCTCAAGGCTCAGGGCTCAGGGCTCAAAGCTCAAGGCTCAAGGCTCAAGGCTTAAGGCTCAAGGTTCAAGGAAAAAGGCTCAAGGCTCAAGGCTCAAGGCTTAAGGCTCAAGGTTCAAGGAAAAAGGCTCAAGGCTCAATGCTCAAGGCTCAAGGCTCAAGGCTCAAGGCTCAAGGATAAAGGCTCAAGGCTCAAGGCTCAAGGCTCAAGGCTCAAGGCTCAAGGCTCAAGGCTCAAGTCTCAAGGCTCAAGGATCAAGGCTCAAGTCATGGCTCAAGGGTCAGGACTCAAGTCAAAAGGCTTAAGGCTCAAGGCTCAAGGCTGAAGGCTCAAGGCTCAAGGCTCAAGGCTCAAGGCTCAAGGCTCAAGGCTTAAGGCTCAAGGTTCAAGGAAAAAGGCTCAAGGCTCAAGGCTCAAGGCTCAAGGCTCAAGGCTCAAGGCTCAAGGCTCAAGGCTCAAGGCTCAAGGCTCAAGGCTCAAGGGTCAAGGGTCGAGGCTCAAGGGTCGAGGCTCAAGGCTCGAGGCTTGAGGCTCGAGGCTTGAGGCTCGAGGCTCGAGGCTCGAGGCTCAAGGCTCAAGTCTCAAGGCTCAAGGCTCCAGGCTCAAGGCTCAAGGCTCTAGGCTCAAGGGTCAATGCTCAAGGCTCAAGGCTCAAGGCTCAAGGCTCAAGGCTTAAGGCTCAAGGTTCATGGAAAAAGGCTCAAGGCTCAAGGCTCAAGGCTCAAGTAACGGCTCAAGGCTCAAGGTTCAAGGCTCAAAGCTCAAGGCTCAAGGCTCAAGGCTTAAGGCTCAAGGTTCAAGGAAAAAAGCTCAAGGCTCCAGGCTCAAGGCTCAAGGCTCAAGGCTCAAGGATAAAGGCTCAAGGCTCAAAGCTCAAGGCTCAAGGCTTAAGGCTCAAGGTTCAAGGAAAAAGGCTCAAGGCTCAAGGCTCAAGGATCTAGGTTCAAGGCTCAAAGTTCAAGGCTAAAGGGTCAAGGGTCGAGGCTCGAGGGTCGAGGCTCGAGGGTCGAGGGTCGAGGCTCGAGGCTCGAGGCTCCAGGCTCAAGGCTCCAGGCTCAAGGTTCAAGGCTTAAGGCTCAAGGCTCAAGGCTCAAGGCTCAAGGCTCAAGGCTCAAGGCTCAAGGCTCAAGGTTTAAGGTTCATGGAAAAAGGCTCAAGGCTCAAGGCTCAAGTCACGGCTCAAGGCTCAAGGCTCAAAAGTCAAGGCTCAAGGCTCAACACTCAAGGGTCAAGGGTCAAGGGTCAAGGCTCATGTCTCAAGGCTCAAGGCTCAAGGCTCAAGGCTCAAGGCTCAAGGCTCAAGGCTCAAGGCTCAAGGCTCAAGGCTCAAGGCTCAAGGTTTAAGGTTCATGGAAAAAGGCTCAAGGCTCAAGGCTCAAGTCACGGCTCAAGGCTCAAGGCTCAAAAGTCAAGGCTCAAGGCTCAACACTCAAGGGTCAAGGGTCAAGGCTCATGTCTCAAGGCTCAAGGCTCAAGGCTCAAGGCTCAAGGCTCAAGGCTCAAGGCTAAAGGGTCAAGGGTCAAGGGTCAAGGCTCCAGGCTCGAGGCTCGAGGCTCAAGGCTCAAGGCTCAAGGCTCAAGGCTCAAGGCTCAAGGCTAAAGGTTCAAGGCTCAAGGATCAATCAAGGCTCAAGTCACGGCTCAAGGGTCAGGACTCAAGGCAAAAGGCTGAAGGCTCAAGGCTCAAGGCTCAAGGCTTAAGGCTTAAGGCTCAAGGATCAAGGCTCAAGGCTCAAAGCTCAAGGCTCAAGGCTCAAGGCTCAAGGCTCAAGGCTCAAGGCTTAAGGCTCAAGGTTCAAGGAAAAAGGCTCAAGGCTCAAGGCTCAAGGCTCAAGGCTCAAGGCTCAAGGCTCAAGGCTCAAGGCTCAAGGCTCAAGGCTCAAGGCTCAAGGCTCAAGGCTCAAGGCTCAAGGTTCAAGGCTCAAGGTTCAAGGCTAAAGGGTCAAGGGTCGAGGCTCAAGGCTCGAGGCTCGAGGCTCGAGGCTCAAGGCTCGAGGCTCAAGGCTCAAGGCTCCAGGCTCAAGGCTCAAGGCTCTAGGCTCAAGGCTCAATGCTCAAGGCTCAAGGCTCAAGGCTCAAGGCTCAAAGCTCAAGGGTCAAGGCTCAAGGCTCAAGGCTTAAGGCTCAAGGTTCATGGAAAAAGGCTCAAGGCTCAAGGCTCAAGTAACGGCTCAAGGCTCAAGGCTCAAGGCTCAAAGCTCAAGGCTCAAGGCTCAAGGCTTAAGGCTCAAGGTTCAAGGAAAAAAGCTCAAGGCTCCAGGCTCAAGGCTCAAGGCTCAAGGCTCAAGGCTCAAGGATAAAGGCTCAAGGCTCAAAGCTCAAAGCTCAAGGCTCAAGGCTTAAGGCTCAAGGTTCAAGGAAAAAGGCTCAAGGCTCAAGGCTCAAGGCTCAAGGCTCTAGGTTCAAGGCTCAAGGCTTAAGGCTCAAGGCTCCAGGTTCAAGGCAAAAGGCAAAATGCTCAAGGATCAAGGCTCAAGGTTCAAGGCTAAAGGGTCAAGGGTCAAGGCTCAAGGCTCGAGGCTCGAGGCTCAAGGCTCATGGCTCAAGGCTAAAGGCTCAAGGCTCAAGGCTCAAGGCTCAAGTCACGGCTCAAGGCTCAAGGCTCAAGGCTGAAGGCTCAAGGTTCAAGGAAAAAGGCTCAAGGCTCAAGGCTCAAGGCTCAAGGCTCAAGGCTCAAGGCTCAAGGCTCAGGGCTCAAAGCTCAAGGCTCAAGGCTCAAGGCTCAAGGCTTAAGGCTCAAGGTTCAAGGAAAAAGGCTCAAGGCTCAAGGCTCAAGGCTTAAGGCTCAAGGTTCAAGGAAAAAGGCTCAAGGCTCAATGCTCAAGGCTCAAGGCTCAAGGCTCAAGGCTCAAGGATCAAGGCTCAAGGCTCAAGGCTCAAGGCTCAAGGCTCAAGGCTCAAGGCTCAAGGCTCAAGGCTCAAGTCTCAAGGCTCAAGGATCAAGGCTCAAGTCATGGCTCAAGGGTCAGGACTCAAGTCAAAAGGCTTAAGGCTCAAGGCTCAAGGCTGAAGGCTCAAGGCTCAAGGCTCAAGGCTCAAGGCTCAAGGCTCAAGGCTTAAGGCTCAAGGTTCAAGGAAAAAGGCTCAAGGCTCAAGGCTCAAGGCTCAAGGCTCAAGGCTCAAGGCTCAAGGCTCAAGGCTCAAGGCTCAAGGCTCAAGGGTCGAGGCTCAAGGGTCGAGGCTCAAGGGTCGAGGCTCAAGGCTCGAGGCTTGAGGCTCGAGGCTCGAGGCTCGAGGCTCAAGGCTCAAGGCTCAAGGCTCAAGGCTCCAGGCTCAAGGCTCAAGGCTCTAGGCTCAAGGCTCAATGCTCAATGCTCAAGGCTCAAGGCTCAAGGCTCAAGGCTCAAGGCTCAAGGCTCAAGTCTCAAGGCTCAAGGATCAAGGCTAAAGTCATGGCTCAAGGGTCAGGACTCAAATCAAAAGGCTTAAGGCTCAAGGCTCAAGGCTGAAGGCTCAAGGCTCAAGGCTCAAGGCTCAAGGCTCAAGGTTCAAGGAAAAAGGCTCAAGGCTCAAGGCTCAAGGCTCAAGGCTCAAGGCTTAAGGCTCAAGGCTCAAGGCTCAAGGCTCAAGGGTCAAGGGTCAAGGGTCGAGGCTCAAGGGTCGAGGCTCAAGGCTCGAGGCTTGAGGCTCGAGGCTTGAGGCTCGAGGCTCGAGACTCGAGGCTCGAGGCTTGAGGCTCAAGGCTCATGGCTCAAGGCTCCAGGCTCAAGGCTCAAGGCTCTAGGCTCAAGGCTCAATGCTCAAGGCTCAAGGCTCAAGGCTCAAGGCTCAAGGCTTAAGGCTCAAGGTTCATGGAAAAAGGCTCAAGGCTCAAGGCTCAAGGCTCAAGTAACGGCTCAAGGCTCAAGGTTCAAGGCTCAAAGCTCAAGGCTCAAGGCTCAAGGCTTAAGGCTCAAGGTTCAAGGAAAAAAGCTCAAGGCTCCAGGCTCAAGGCTCAAGGCTCAAGGCTCAAGGGTCAAGGATAAAGGCTCAAGGCTCAAAGCTCAAGGCTCAAGGCTCAAGGCTTAAGGCTCAAGGTTCAAGGAAAAAGGCTCAAGGCTCAAGGCTCAAGGATCTAGGTTCAAGGCTCAAAGTTCAAGGCTAAAGGGTCAAGGGTCGAGGCTCGAGGGTCGAGGCTCGAGGGTCGAGGCTCGAGGCTCGAGGCTCCAGGCTCAAGGCTCCAGGCTCAAGGTTCAAGGCTCAAGGCTCAAGGCTCAAGGCTCAAGGCTCAAGGCTCAAGGCTCAAGGCTCAAGGCTCAAGGCTCAAGGCTCAAGGCTCAAGGCTCAAGGTTTAAGGTTCATGGAAAAAGGCTCAAGGCTCAAGGCTCAAGTCACGGCTCAAGGCTCAGGGCTCAAAAGTCAAGGCTCAAGGCTCAACACTCAAGGGTCAAGGGTCAAGGGTCAAGGCTCATGTCTCAAGGCTCAAGGCTCAAGGCTCAAGGCTCAAGGCTCAAGGCTCAAGGCTCAAGGCTCAAGGTTTAAGGTTCATGGAAAAAGGCTCAAGGCTCAAGGCTCAAGTCACGGCTCAAGGCTCAAGGCTCAAAAGTCAAGGCTCAAGGCTCAACACTCAAGGGTCAAGGGTCAAGGCTCATGTCTCAAGGCTCAAGGCTCAAGGCTCAAGGCTCAAGGCTCAAGGCTCAAGGCGCAAGGCTCAAGGCTCAAGGCTCAAGGCTCAAGGCTCAAGGCTCAAGGCTCAAGGCTCAAGGCTCAAGGTTCAAGGCTCAAGGATCAATCAAGGCTCAAGTCACGGCTCAAGGGTCAGGACTCAAGGCAAAAGGCTGAAGGCTCAAGGCTCAAGGCTCAAGGCTTAAGGCTTAAGGCTCAAGGATCAAGGCTCAAGGCTCAAAGCTCAAGGCTCAAGGCTCAAGGCTCAAGGCTCAAGGCTTAAGGCTCAAGGTTCAAGGAAAAAGGCTCAAGGCTCAAGGCTCAAGGCGCAAGGCTCAAGGCTCAAGGCTCAAGGCTCAAGGCTCAAGGATCAAGGCTCAAGGCTCAAGGCTCAAGGCTCAAGGCTCAAGGCTCAAGGCTCAAGGCTCAAGGCTCAAGGTTCAAGGCTCAAGGTTCAAGGCTAAAGGGTCAAGGGTCGAGGCTCAAGGCTTGAGGCTCGAGGCTCGAGGCTCAAGGCTCGAGGCTCAAGGCTCAATGCTCCAGGCTCAAGGCTCAAGGCTCTAGGCTCAAGGCTCAATGCTCAAGGCTCAAGGCTCAAGGCTCAAGGCTCAAAGCTCAAGGCTCAAGGCTCAAGGCTTAAGGCTCAAGGTTCATGGAAAAAGGCTCAAGGCTCAAGGCTCAAGGCTCAAGTAACGGCTCAAGGCTCAAGGCTCAAAGCTCAAGGCTCAAGGCTTAAGGCTCAAGGTTCAAGGAAAAAAGCTCAAGGCTCCAGGCTCAAGGCTCAAGGCTCAAGGCTCAAGGCTCAAGGATAAAGGCTCAAGGCTCAAAGCTCAAAGCTCAAGGCTCAAGGCTTAAGGCTCAAGGTTCAAGGAAAAAGGCTCAAGGCTCAAGGCTCAAGGCTCAAGGCTCAAGGCTCTAGGTTCAAGGCTCAAGGCTTAAGGCTCAAGGCTCCAGGTTCAAGGCAAAAGGCAAAATGCTCAAGGATCAAGGCTCAAGGTTCAAGGCTAAAGGGTCAAGGGTCAAGGCTCAAGGCTCGAGGCTCGAGGCTCAAGGCTCATGGCTCAAGGCTAAAGGCTCAAGGCTCAAGGCTCAAGGCTCAAGGCTCAAGTCACGGCTCAAGGCTCAAGGCTCAAGGCTGAAGGCTCAAGGTTCAAGGAAAAAGGCTCAAGGCTCAAGGCTCAAGGCTCAAGGCTCAAGGCTCAAGGCTCAGGGCTCAAAGCTCAAGGCTCAAGGCTCAAGGCTCAAGGCTTAAGGCTCAAGGTTCAAGGAAAAAGGCTCAAGGCTCAAGGCTCAAGGCTTAAGGCTCAAGGTTCAAGGAAAAAGGCTCAAGGCTCAATGCTCAAGGCTCAAGGCTCAAGGCTCAAGGCTCAAGGATCAAGGCTCAAGGCTCAAGGCTCAAGGCTCAAGGCTCAAGGCTCAAGGCTCAAGGCTCAAGTCTCAAGGCTCAAGGATCAAGGCTCAAGTCATGGCTCAAGGGTCAGGACTCAAGTCAAAAGGCTTAAGGCTCAAGGCTCAAGGCTGAAGGCTCAAGGCTCAAGGCTCAAGGCTCAAGGCTCAAGGCTTAAGGCTCAAGGTTCAAGGAAAAAGGCTCAAGGCTCAAGGCTCAAGGCTCAAGGCTCAAGGCTCAAGGCTCAAGGCTCAAGGCTCAAGGCTCAAGGCTCAAGGCTCAAGGCTCAAGGCTCAAGGCTCAAGGGTCGAGGCTCAAGGCTTGAGGCTCGAGGCTCGAGGCTCAAGGCTCGAGGCTCAAGGCTCAAGGCTCCAGGCTCAAGGCTCAAGGCTCTAGGCTCAAGGCTCAATGCTCAAGGCTCAAGGCTCAAGGCTCAAGGCTCAAAGCTCAAGGCTCAAGGCTCAAGGCTCAAGGCTTAAGGCTCAAGGTTCATGGAAAAAGGCTCAAGGCTCAAGGCTCAAGGCTCAAGTAACGGCTCAAGGCTCAAGGCTCAAGGCTCAAAGCTCAAGGCTCAAGGCTTAAGGCTCAAGGTTCAAGGAAAAAAGCTCAAGGCTCCAGGCTCAAGGCTCAAGGCTCAAGGCTCAAGGCTCAAGGATAAAGGCTCAAGGCTCAAAGCTCAAAGCTCAAGGTTCAAGGCTTAAGGCTCAAGGTTCAAGGAAAAAGGCTCAAGGCTCAAGGCTCAAGGCTCAAGGCTCTAGGTTCAAGGCTCAAGGCTTAAGGCTCAAGGCTCCAGGTTCAAGGCAAAAGGCAAAATGCTCAAGGATCAAGGCTCAAGGTTCAAGGCTAAAGGGTCAAGGGTCAAGGGTCAAGGCTCAAGGCTCGAGGCTCGAGGCTCAAGGCTCATGGCTCAAGGCTAAAGGCTCAAGGCTCAAGGCTCAAGGCTCAAGGCTCAAGTCACGGCTCAAGGCTCAAGGCTCAAGGCTGAAGGCTCAAGGTTCAAGGAAAAAGGCTCAAGGCTCAAGGCTCAAGGCTCAAGGCTCAAGGCTCAAGGCTCAAGGCTCAGGGCTCAAAGCTCAAGGCTCAAGGCTCAAGGCTCAAGGCTTAAGGCTCAAGGTTCAAGGAAAAAGGCTCAAGGCTCAAGGCTCAAGGCTTAAGGCTCAAGGTTCAAGGAAAAAGGCTCAAGGCTCAATGCTCAAGGCTCAAGGCTCAAGGCTCAAGGCTCAAGGATCAAGGCTCAAGGCTCAAGGCTCAAGGCTCAAGGCTCAAGGCTCAAGGCTCAAGGCTCAAGGCTCAAGTCTCAAGGCTCAAGGATCAAGGCTCAAGTCATGGCTCAAGGGTCAGGACTCAAGTCAAAAGGCTTAAGGCTCAAGGCTCAAGGCTGAAGGCTCAAGGCTCAAGGCTCAAGGCTCAAGGCTCAAGGCTTAAGGCTCAAGGTTCAAGGAAAAAGGCTCAAGGCTCAAGGCTCAAGGCTCAAGGCTCAAGGCTCAAGGCTCAAGGCTCAAGGCTCAAGGCTCAAGGGTCGAGGCTCAAGGGTCGAGGCTCAAGGGTCGAGGCTCAAGGCTCGAGGCTCGAGGCTCGAGGCTCGAGGCTCGAGGCTCAAGGCTCGAGGCTCGAGGCTCGAGGCTCCAGGCTCAAGGCTCAAGGCTCCAGGCTCAAGGCTCAAGGTTTAAGGTTCATGGAAAAAGGCTCAAGGCTCAAGGCTCAAGTCACGGCTCAAGGCTCAAGGCTCAAAAGTCAAGGCTCAAGGCTCAACACTCAAGGGTCAAGGGTCAAGGGTCAAGGCTCATGTCTCAAGGCTCAAGGCTCAAGGCTCAAGGCTCAAGGCTCAAGGCTCAAGGCTCAAGGCTCAAGGCTCAAGGTTTAAGGTTCATGGAAAAAGGCTCAAGGCTCAAGGCTCAAGTCACGGCTCAAGGCTCAAGGCTCAAAAGTCAAGGCTCAAGGCTCAACACTCAAGGGTCAAGGGTCAAGGCTCATGTCTCAAGGCTCAAGGCTCAAGGCTCAAGGCTCAAGGCTCAAGGCTCAAGGCTCAAGGCGCAAGGCTCAAGGCTCAAGGCTCAAGGCTCAAGGCTCAAGGCTCAAGGCTCAAGGCTCAAGGCTCAAGGCTCAAGGTTCAAGGCTCAAGGATCAATCAAGGCTCAAGTCACGGCTCAAGGGTCAGGACTCAAGGCAAAAGGCTGAAGGCTCAAGGCTCAAGGCTCAAGGCTTAAGGCTTAAGGCTCAAGGATCAAGGCTCAAGGCTCAAAGCTCAAGGCTCAAGGCTCAAGGCTCAAGGCTCAAGGCTTAAGGCTCAAGGTTCAAGGAAAAAGGCTCAAGGCTCAAGGCTCAAGGCGCAAGGCTCAAGGCTCAAGGCTCAAGGCTCAAGGCTCAAGGCTCAAGGCTCAAGGCTCAAGGCTCAAGGCTCAAGGCTCAAGGCTCAAGGCTCAAGGCTCAAGGCTCAAGGTTCAAGGCTCAAGGCTCAAGGCTCTAGGCTCAAGGCTCAATGCTCAAGGCTCAAGGCTCAAGGCTCAAGGCTCAAAGCTCAAGGCTCAAGGCTCAAGGCTCAAGGCTTAAGGCTCAAGGTTCATGGAAAAAGGCTCAAGGCTCAAGGCTCAAGGCTCAAGTAACGGCTCAAGGCTCAAGGCTCAAAGCTCAAGGCTCAAGGCTTAAGGCTCAAGGTTCAAGGAAAAAAGCTCAAGGCTCCAGGCTCAAGGCTCAAGGCTCAAGGCTCAAGGCTCAAGGATAAAGGCTCAAGGCTCAAATCTCAAAGCTCAAGGCTCAAGGCTTAAGGCTCAAGGTTCAAGGAAAAAGGCTCAAGGCTCAAGGCTCAAGGCTCAAGGCTCAAGGCTCTAGGTTCAAGGCTCAAGGCTTAAGGCTCAAGGCTCCAGGTTCAAGGCAAAAGGCAAAATGCTCAAGGATCAAGGCTCAAGGTTCAAGGCTAAAGGGTCAAGGGTCAAGGCTCAAGGCTCGAGGCTCGAGGCTCAAGGCTCATGGCTCAAGGCTAAAGGCTCAAGGCTCAAGGCTCAAGGCTCAAGGCTCAAGTCACGGCTCAAGGCTCAAGGCTCAAGGCTGAAGGCTCAAGGTTCAAGGAAAAAGGCTCAAGGCTCAAGGCTCAAGGCTCAAGGCTCAAGGCTCAAGGCTCAGGGCTCAAAGCTCAAGGCTCAAGGCTCAAGGCTCAAGGCTTAAGGCTCAAGGTTCAAGGAAAAAGGCTCAAGGCTCAAGGCTCAAGGCTTAAGGCTCAAGGTTCAAGGAAAAAGGCTCAAGGCTCAATGCTCAAGGCTCAAGGCTCAAGGCTCAAGGCTCAAGGATCAAGGCTCAAGGCTCAAGGCTCAAGGCTCAAGGATCAAGGCTCAAGGCTCAAGGCTCAAGGCTCAAGTCTCAAGGCTCAAGGATCAAGGCTCAAGTCATGGCTCAAGGGTCAGGACTCAAGTCAAAAGGCTTAAGGCTCAAGGCTCAAGGCTGAAGGCTCAAGGCTCAAGGCTCAAGGCTCAAGGCTCAAGGCTTAAGGCTCAAGGTTCAAGGAAAAAGGCTCAAGGCTCAAGGCTCAAGGCTCAAGGCTCAAGGCTCAAGGCTCAAGGCTCAAGGCTCAAGGCTCAAGGCTCAAGGCTCAAGGCTCAAGGCTCAAGGCTCAAGGGTCGAGGCTCAAGGGTCGAGGCTCAAGGCTCGAGGCTTGAGGCTCGAGGCTCGAGGCTCGAGGCTCGAGGCTCGAGGCTCGAGGCTCGAGGCTCGAGGCTCAAGGCTCCAGGCTCAAGGCTCAAGGCTCAAGGCTCAAGGCTCAAGGTTTAAGGTTCATGGAAAAAGGCTCAAGGCTCAAGGCTCAAGTCACGGCTCAAGGCTCAAGGCTCAAAAGTCAAGGCTCAAGGCTCAACACTCAAGGGTCAAGGGTCAAGGGTCAAGGCTCATGTCTCAAGGCTCAAGGCTCAAGGCTCAAGGCTCAAGGCTCAAGGCTCAAGGCTCAAGGCTCAAGGCTCAAGGCTCAAGGTTTAAGGTTCATGGAAAAAGGCTCAAGGCTCAAGGCTCAAGTCACGGCTCAAGGCTCAAGGCTCAAAAGTCAAGGCTCAAGGCTCAACACTCAAGGGTCAAGGGTCAAGGCTCATGTCTCAAGGCTCAAGGCTCAAGGCTCAAGGCTCAAGGCTCAAGGCTCAAGGCGCAAGGCTCAAGGCTCAAGGCTCAAGGCTCAAGGCTCAAGGCTCAAGGCTCAAGGCTCAAGGCTCAAGGCTCAAGGTTCAAGGCTCAAGGATCAATCAAGGCTCAAGTCACGGCTCAAGGGTCAGGACTCAAGGCAAAAGGCTGAAGGCTCAAGGCTCAAGGCTCAAGGCTTAAGGCTTAAGGCTCAAGGATCAAGGCTCAAGGCTCAAAGCTCAAGGCTCAAGGCTCAAGGCTCAAGGCTTAAGGCTCAAGGTTCAAGGAAAAAGGCTCAAGGCTCAAGGCTCAAGGCGCAAGGCTCAAGGCTCAAGGCTCAAGGCTCAAGGCTCAAGGCTCAAGGCTCAAGGCTCAAGGCTCAAGGCTCAAGGCTCAAGGCTCAAGGTTCAAGGCTCAAGGTTCAAGGCTAAAGGGTCAAGGGTCGAGGCTCAAGGCTTGAGGCTCGAGGCTCGAGGCTCAAGGCTCGAGGCTCAAGGCTCAAGGCTCCAGGCTCAAGGCTCAAGGCTCTAGACTCAAGGCTCAATGCTCAAGGCTCAAGGCTCAAGGCTCAAGGCTCAAAGCTCAAGGCTCAAGGCTCAAGGCTCAAGGCTTAAGGCTCAAGGTTCATGGAAAAAGGCTCAAGGCTCAAGGCTCAAGGCTCAAGTAACGGCTCAAGGCTCAAGGCTCAAAGCTCAAGGCTCAAGGCTTAAGGCTCAAGGTTCAAGGAAAAAAGCTCAAGGCTCCAGGCTCAAGGCTCAAGGCTCAAGGCTCAAGGCTCAAGGCTCAAGGATAAAGGCTCAAGGCTCAAAGCTCAAAGCTCAAGGCTCAAGGCTTAAGGCTCAAGGTTCAAGGAAAAAGGCTCAAGGCTCAAGGCTCAAGGCTCAAGGCTCAAGGCTCAAGGCTCTAGGTTCAAGGCTCAAGGCTTAAGGCTCAAGGCTCCAGGTTCAAGGCAAAAGGCAAAATGCTCAAGGATCAAGGCTCAAGGTTCAAGGCTAAAGGGTCAAGGGTCAAGGCTCAAGGCTCGAGGCTCGAGGCTCAAGGCTCATGGCTCAAGGCTAAAGGCTCAAGGCTCAAGGCTCAAGGCTCAAGGCTCAAGTCACGGCTCAAGGCTCAAGGCTCAAGGCTGAAGGCTCAAGGTTCAAGGAAAAAGGCTCAAGGCTCAAGGCTCAAGGCTCAAGGCTCAAGGCTCAAGGCTCAGGGCTCAAAGCTCAAGGCTCAAGGCTCAAGGCTTAAGGCTCAAGGTTCAAGGAAAAAGGCTCAAGGCTCAAGGCTCAAGGCTCAAGGCTCAAGGCTTAAGGCTCAAGGTTCAAGGAAAAAGGCTCAAGGCTCAATGCTCAAGGCTCAAGGCTCAAGGCTCAAGGCTCAAGGATCAAGGCTCAAGGCTCAAGGCTCAAGGCTCAAGGCTCAAGGCTCAAGGCTCAAGGCTCAAGTCTCAAGGCTCAAGGATCAAGGCTCAAGTCATGGCTCAAGGGTCAGGACTCAAGTCAAAAGGCTTAAGGCTCAAGGCTCAAGGCTGAAGGCTCAAGGCTCAAGGCTCAAGGCTCAAGGCTCAAGGCTCAAGGCTTAAGGCTCAAGGTTCAAGGAAAAAGGCTCAAGGCTCAAGGCTCAAGGCTCAAGGCTCAAGGCTCAAGGCTCAAGGCTCAAGGCTCAAGGCTCAAGGCTCAAGGCTCAAGGCTCAAGGCTCAAGGCTCAAGGCTCAAGGCTCAAGGGTCGAGGCTCAAGGCTTGAGGCTCGAGGCTCGAGGCTCAAGGCTCGAGGCTCAAGGCTCAAGGCTCCAGGCTCAAGGCTCAAGGCTCTAGGCTCAAGGCTCAATGCTCAAGGCTCAAGGCTCAAGGCTCAAGGCTCAAAGCTCAAGGCTCAAGGCTCAAGGCTCAAGGCTTAAGGCTCAAGGTTCATGGAAAAAGGCTCAAGGCTCAAGGCTCAAGGCTCAAGTAACGGCTCAAGGCTCAAGGCTCAAGGCTCAAAGCTCAAGGCTCAAGGCTTAAGGCTCAAGGTTCAAGGAAAAAAGCTCAAGGCTCCAGGCTCAAGGCTCAAGGCTCAAGGCTCAAGGCTCAAGGATAAAGGCTCAAGGCTCAAAGCTCAAAGCTCAAGGCTCAAGGCTTAAGGCTCAAGGTTCAAGGAAAAAGGCTCAAGGCTCAAGGCTCAAGGCTCAAGGCTCAAGGCTCTAGGTTCAAGGCTCAAGGCTTACGGCTCAAGGCTCCAGGTTCAAGGCAAAAGGCAAAATGCTCAAGGATCAAGGCTCAAGGTTCAAGGCTAAAGGGTCAAGGGTCAAGGCTCAAGGCTCGAGGCTCGAGGCTCAAGGCTCATGGCTCAAGGCTAAAGGCTCAAGGCTCAAGGCTCAAGGCTCAAGGCTCAAGTCACGGCTCAAGGCTCAAGGCTCAAGGCTGAAGGCTCAAGGTTCAAGGAAAAAGGCTCAAGGCTCAAGGCTCAAGGCTCAAGGCTCAAGGCTCAGGGCTCAAAGCTCAAGGCTCAAGGCTCAAGGCTCAAGGCTTAAGGCTCAAGGTTCAAGGAAAAAGGCTCAAGGCTCAAGGCTCAAGGCTTAAGGCTCAAGGTTCAAGGAAAAAGGCTCAAGGCTCAATGCTCAAGGCTCAAGGCTCAAGGCTCAAGGCTCAAGGATCAAGGCTCAAGGCTCAAGGCTCAAGGCTCAAGGCTCAAGGCTCAAGGCTCAAGGCTCAAGGCTCAAGGCTCAAGTCTCAAGGCTCAAGGATCAAGGCTCAAGTCATGGCTCAAGGGTCAGGACTCAAGTCAAAAGGCTTAAGGCTCAAGGCTCAAGGCTGAAGGCTCAAGGCTCAAGGCTCAAGGCTCAAGGCTCAAGGCTTAAGGCTCAAGGTTCAAGGAAAAAGGCTCAAGGCTCAAGGCTCAAGGCTCAAGGCTCAAGGCTCAAGGCTCAAGGCTCAAGGCTCAAGGCTCAAGGCTCAAGGCTCAAGGCTCAAGGCTCAAGGGTCGAGGCTCAAGGGTCGAGGCTCAAGGGTCGAGGCTCAAGGCTCGAGGCTCGAGGCTCGAGGCTCAAGGCTCGAGGCTCGAGGCTCGAGGCTCAAGGCTCCAGGCTCAAGGCTCAAGGCTCCAGGCTCAAGGCTCAAGGCTCTAGGCTCAAGGCTCAAGGCTCAAGGCTCAAGGCTCAAGGCTCAAGGCTCAAGGCTCAAGGCTCAAGGCTCAAGGCTCAAGGCTCAAGGCTCAAGGCTTAAGGCTCAAGGTTCATGGAAAAAGGCTCAAGGCTCAAGGCTCAAGGCTCAAGTAACGGCTCAAGGCTCAAGGTTCAAGGCTCAAAGCTCAAGGCTCAAGGCTCAAGGCTTAAGGCTCAAGGTTCAAGGAAAAAAGCTCAAGGCTCCAGGCTCAAGGCTCAAGGCTCAAGGCTCAAGGCTCAAGGATAAAGGCTCAAGGCTCAAAGCTCAAGGCTCAAGGCTCAAGGCTTAAGGCTCAAGGTTCAAGGAAAAAGGCTCAAGGCTCAAGGCTCAAGGATCTAGGTTCAAGGCTCAAAGTTCAAGGCTAAAGGGTCAAGGGTCGAGGCTCGAGGGTCGAGGCTCGAGGGTCGAGGGTCGAGGCTCGAGGCTCCAGGCTCAAGGCTCAAGGCTCAATGCTCAAGGCTCAAGGTTCATGGAAAAAGGCTCAAGGCTCAAGGCTCAAGGCTCAAGTAACGGCTCAAGGCTCAAGGCTCAAGGCTCAAAGCTCAAGGCTCAAGGCTTAAGGCTCAAGGTTCAAGGAAAAAAGCTCAAGGCTCCAGGCTCAAGGCTCAAGGCTCAAGGCTCAAGGCTCAAGGCTCAAGGATAAAGGCTCAAGGCTCAAGGCTCAAGGCTCAAGGCTTAAGGCTCAAGGTTCAAGGAAAAAGGCTCAAGGCTCAAGGCTCAAGGCTCAAGGCTCAAGGCTCAAGGCTCAAGGCTCTAGGTTCAAGGCTCAAAGTTCAAGGCTAAAGGGTCAAGGGTCGAGGCTCGAGGGTCGAGGCTCGAGGGTCGAGGCTCGAGGGTCAAGGCTCGAGGGTCGAGGCTCGAGGCTCCAGGCTCGAGGCTCCAGGCTCAAGGCTCCAGGCTCAAGGTTCAAGGCTCAAGGCTCAAGGCTCAAGGTTCAAGGGTCAAGGCTCAAGGCTCAAGGCTCAAGGCTCAAGGCTCAAGGTTTAAGGTTCATGGAAAAAGGCTCTAGGCTCAAGGCTCAAGTCACGGCTCAAGGCTCAAGGCTCAAAAGTCAAGGCTCAAGGCTAAACACTCAAGGGTCAAGGGTCAAGGGTCAAGGCTCATGTCTCAAGGCTCAAGGCTCAAGGCTCAAGGCTCAAGGCTAAAGGGTCAAGGGTCAAGGGTCAAGGCTCTAGGCTCGAGGCTCGAGGCTCAAGGCTCAAGGCTCAAGGCTCAAGGCTCAAGGATCAATCAAGGCTCAAGTCACGGCTCAAGGGTCAGGACTCAAGGCAAAAGGCTCAAGGCTCAAGGCTCAAGGCTTAAGGCTTAAGGCTCAAGGCTCAAGGCTCAAGGCTCAAGGCTCAAGGCTCAAGGCTCAAGGCTCAAGGCTCAAGGTTCAAGGAAAAAGGCTCAAGGCTCTAGGTTCAAGGCTCAAAGTTCAAGGCTAAAGGGTCAAGGGTCGAGGCTCGAGGGTCGAGGCTCGAGGCTCCAGGCTCAAGGCTCCAGGCTCAAGGTTCAAGGCTCAAGGCTCAAGGCTCAAGTCTCAAGGCTCAAGGCTCAAGGCTCAAGGCTCAAGGCTCAAGGCTCAAGGCTCAAGTCACGGCTCAAGGCTCAAGGCTCAAAAGTCAAGGCTCAAGGCTCAACACTCAAGGGTCAAGGGTCAAGGGTCAAGGCTCATGTCTCAAGGCTCAAGGCTCAAGGCTCAAGGCTCAAGGCTCAAGGCTCAAGGCTAAAGGGTCAAGGGTCAAGGGTCAAGGATCCAGGCTCCAGGCTCGAGGCTCAAGGCTCAAGGCTCAAGGCTCAAGGCTCAAGGCTCAAGGCTCAAGGCTCAAGGTTCAAGGCTCAAGGATCAATCAAGGCTCAAGTCACGGCTCAAGGGTCAGGACTCAAGGCAAAAGGCTGAAGGCTCAAGGCTCAAGGCTCAAGGCTTAAGGCTTAAGGCTCAAGGATCAAGGCTCAAGGCTCAAGGCTCAAGGCTCAAGGCTCAAGGCTCAAGGCTCAAGGCTCAAGGCTCAAGGCTCAAGGCTTAAGGCTCAAGGTTCAAGGAAAAAGGCTCAAGGATCAAGGCTCAAGGCTCAAGGCTCAAGGCTCAAGGCTCAAGGCTCAAGGTTCAAGGCTAAAGGGTCAAGGGTCGAGGCTCAAGGCTCGAGGCTTGAGGCTCGAGGCTCGAGGCTCAGGGCTCAAGGCTCCAGGCTCAAGGCTTAAGGCTCTAGGGTCAAGGCTCAATGCTCACGGCTCAAGGCTCAAGGCTCAAGGCTCAAGGCTCAAGGCTTAAGGCTCAAGGTTCATGGAAAAAGGCTCAAGGCTCAAGGCTCAAGCCTCAAGTAACGGCTCAAGGCTCAAGGCTCAAGGCTGAAAGCTCAAGGCTCAAGGTTCAAGGAAAAAAGCTCAAGGCTCCAGGCTCAAGGATCTAGGCTCAAGGCTTAAGGCTCAAGGCTCAAGGATAAAGGCTCAAGGCTCAAAGCTCAAGGCTCAAGGCTCAAGGCTTAAGGCTCAAGGTTCAAGGAAAAAGGCTCAAGGCTCAAGGCTCAAGGATCTAGGTTCAAGGCTCAAAGTTCAAGGCTAAAGGGTCAAGGGTCGAGGCTCGAGGGTCGAGGCTCGAGGGTCGAGGCTCGAGGCTTGAGGCTCGAGGCTCCAGGCTCAAGGCTCCAGGCTCAAGGTTCAAGGCTCAAGGCTCAAGGCTCCAGGCTCAAGGCTCAAGGCTCAAGGCTCAAGGCTCAAGGCTCAAGGCTCAAGGTTTAAGGTTCATGGAAAAAGGCTCAAGGCTCAAGGCTCAAGTCACGGCTCAAGGCTCAAGGCTCAAAAGTAAAGGCTCAAGGCTCAACACTCAAGGGTCAAGGGTCAAGGGTCAAGGCTCATGTCTCAAGGCTCAAGGCTCAAGGCTCAAGGCTCAAGGCTCAAGGCTCAAGGCTCAAGGCTCAAGGGTCAAGGGTCAAGGGTCAAGGCTCCAGGCTCGAGGCTCGAGGCTCAAGGCTCAAGGCTCAAGGCTCAAGGGTCAAGGCTCAAGGATCAATCAAGGCTCAAGTCACGGCTCAAGGGTCAGGACTCAAGGCAAAAGGCTGAAGGCTCAAGGCTCAAGGCTCAAGGCTCAAGGCTTAAGGCTTAAGGCTCAAGGATCAAGGCTCAAGGCTCAAAGCTCAAGGCTCAAGGCTCAAGGCTCAAGGCTCAAGGCTCAAGGCTCAAGGCTTAAGGCTCAAGGTTCAAGGAAAAAGGCTCAAGGCTCAAGGCTCAAGGCGCAAGGCGCAAGGCTCAAGGCTCAAGGCTCAAGGCTCAAGGCTCAAGGCTCAAGGCTCAAGGCTCAAGGCTCAAGGCTCAAGGCTCAAGGCTCAAGGTTCAAGGCTAAAGGGTCAAGGGTCGAGGCTCAAGGCTCGAGGCTTGAGTCTCGAGGCTCAAGGCTCAAGGCTCGAGGCTCAAGGCTCAAGGCCCCAGGCTCAAGGCTCAAGGCTCTAGGCTCAAGGCTCAATGCTCAAGGCTCAAGGCTCAAGGCTCAAGGCTCAAGGCTCAAGGCTCAAGGCTCAAGGCTCAAGGCTCAAGGCTCAAGGCTCAAGGCTCAAGGCTCAAGGTTCATGGAAAAAGGCTCAAGGCTCAAGGCTCAAGGCTCAAGTAACGGCTCAAGGCTCAAGGCTCAAGGCTCAAAGCTCAAGGCTCAAGGCTTAAGGCTCAAGGTTCAAGGAAAAAAGCTCAAGGCTCCAGGCTCAAGGCTCAAGGCTCAAGGCTCAAGGCTCAAGGCTCAAGGATAAAGGCTCAAGGCTCAAAGCTCAAAGCTCAAGGCTCAAGGCTTAAGGCTCAAGGTTCAAGGAAAAAGGCTCAAGGCTCAAGGCTCAAGGCTCAAGGCTCAAGGCTCTAGGTTCAAGGCTCAAAGTTCAAGGCTAAAGGGTCAAGGGTCGAGGCTCGAGGGTCGAGGGTCGAGGGTCGAGGCTCGAGGCTCCAGGCTCAAGGCTCCAGGCTCAAGGTTCAAGGCTCAAGGCTCAAGGCTCAAGGCTCAAGGCTCAAGGCTCAAGGCTCAAGGCTCAAGGCTCAAGGCTCAAGGCTCAAGGCTCAAGGCTCAAGGTTTAAGGTTCATGGAAAAAGGCTCTAGGCTCAAGGCTCAATTCACGGCTCAAGGCTCAAGGCTCAAAAGTCAAGGCTCAAGGCTAAACACTCAAGGGTCAAGGGTCAAGGGTCAAGGCTCAAGGCTCAAGGCTCAAGGCTCAAGGGTCAAGGGTCAAGGGTCAAGGGTCAAGGCTCAAGGCTCAAGGCTCGAGGCTCGAGGCTCAAGGCTCAAGGCTCAAGGCTCAAGGCTCAAGGCTCAAGGTTCAAGGCTCAAGGATCAATCAAGGCTCAAGTCACGGCTCAAGGGTCAGGACTCAAGGCAAAAGGCTAAAGGCTCAAGGCTCACGGCTCAAGGCTTAAGGCTCAAGGCTCAAGGCTCAAGGCTCAAGGCTCAAGGCTCAAGGCTCAAGGCTCAAGGCTCAAGGTTTAAGGTTCATGGAAAAAGGCTCTAGGCTCAAGGCTCAATTCACGGCTCAAGGCTCAAGGCTCAAAAGTCAAGGCTCAAGGCTAAACACTCAAGGGTCAAGGGTCAAGGGTCAAGGCTCAAGGCTCAAGGCTCAAGGGTCAAGGGTCAAGGGTCAAGGCTCAAGGCTCAAGGCTCGAGGCTCGAGGCTCAAGGCTCAAGGCTCAAGGCTCAAGGCTCAAGGCTCAAGGTTCAAGGCTCAAGGATCAATCAAGGCTCAAGTCACGGCTCAAGGGTCAGGACTCAAGGCAAAAGGCTAAAGGCTCAAGGCTCACGGCTCAAGGCTTAAGGCTCAAGGCTCAAGGCTCAAGGCTCAAGGCTCAAGGCTCAAGGCTCAAGGCTCAAGGCTCAAGGCTCAAGGCTCAAGGTTCAAGGAAAAAGGCTCAAGGCTCAAGGCTCAAGGCTAAAGGGTCAAGGGTCGAGGCTCAAGGCACCAGGCTGGAGGCTGGAGGCTGGAGGCTCAAGGCTCAAGGCTCAAGGCTCGAGGCTCCAGGCTCAAGACTCAAGGCTCTAGGCTCAAGGCTCAAGGCTCAAGGCTCAATGCTCAAGGCTCAAGGCTCAAGGCTCAAGGCTCAAGGCTCAAGGCTCAAGGCTCAAGGCTCAAGGATTAAGGCTCAAGGTTCAAGGTTCATGGAAAAAGGCTCAAGGCTCAAGGCTCAAGGCTCAAGGTTTAAGGTTCATGGAAAAAGGCTCAAGGCTCAAGGCTCAAGTCACGGCTCAAGGCTCAAGGCTCAAAAGTCAAGGCTCAAGGCTCAACACTCAAGGGTCAAGGGTCAAGGGTCAAGGCTCATGTCTCAAGGCTCAAGGCTCAAGGCTCAAGGCTCAAGGCTCAAGGCTCAAGGCTCGAGGCTAAAGGGTCAAGGGTCAAGGGTCAAGGCTCCAGGCTCGAGGCTCGAGGCTCAAGGCTCAAGGCTAAAGGCTCAAGGCTCAAGGCTCAAGGCTCAAGGCTCAAGGCTCAAGGCTCAAGGCTCAAGGTTTAAGGTTCATGGAAAAAGGCTCAAGGCTCAAGGCTCAAGTCACGGCTCAAGGCTCAAAAGTCAAGGCTCAAGGCTCAACACTCAAGGGTCAAGGGTCAAGGGTCAAGGCTCATGTCTCATGTCTCAAGGCTCAAGGCTCAAGGCTCAAGGCTCAAGGCTAAAGGGTCAAGGGTCAAGGCTCGAGGCTCGAGGCTCGAGGCTCAAGGCTCAAGGCTCAAGGCTCAAGGTTCAAGGCTCAAGGTTCAAGGCTCAAGGATCAAGGATCAAGGCTCAAGTCACGGCTCAAGGGTCAGGACTCAAGGCAAAAGGCTGAAGGCTGAAGGCTCAAGGCTCAAGGCTTAAGGCTTAAGGCTCAAGGCTCAAGGCTCAAGGCTCAAGGCTCAAGGCTCCAGGCTCAAGGCTCAAGGCTCAAGGTTCAAGGCTCAAGGCTCAAGGCTCAAGGCTCAAGGTTCAAGGAAAAAAGCTCAAGGCTCAAGGCTCAAGTCTCAAGGCTCAAGGTTCAAGGCTAAAGGGTCAAGGGTTGAGGCTCAAGGCTCGAGGCTTGAGGCTCGAAGCTCGAGGCTCAAGGCTCAAGGCTCCAGGCTCAAGGCTCAAGGCTCTAGGCTCAAGGCTCAATGCTCAAGGCTCAAGGCTCAAGGCTCAAGGCTCAAGGCTTAAGGCTCAAGGTTCAAGGTTCATGGAAAAAGGCTCAAGGCTCAAGGCTCAAGGCTCAAGGCTCAAGGCTCAAGGCTCAAGGCTCAAGGTTTAAGGTTCATGGAAAAAGGCTCAAGGCTCAAGTCACGGCTCAAGGCTCAAGGCTCAAAAGTCAAGGCTCAAGGCTCAACACTCAAGGGTCAAGGGTCAAGGGTCAAGGCTCATGTCTCAAGGCTCAAGGCTCAAGGATCAAGGCTCAAGGCTCAAGGCTCAAGGCTCAAGGCTCAAGGCTAAAGGGTCAAGGGTCAAGGGTCAAGGGTCAAGGCTCCAGGCTCGAGGCTCGAGGCTCAAGGCTCAAGGCTCAAGGCTCAAGGCTCAAGGCTCAAGGTTCAAGGCTCAAGGATCAAGGATCAAGGCTCAAGTCACGGCTCAAGGGTCAGGATTCAAGGCAAAAGGCTGAAGGCTCAAGGCTCAAGGCTCAAGGCTGAAGGCTGAAGGCTGAAGGCTCAAGGCTGAAGGCTCAAGGCTCAAGGCTCAAGGCTCAAGGCTCAAGGCTCAAGGCTCAAGGCTCAAGGCTCAAGGCTCAAGGTTCAAGGAAAAAGGCTCAAGGCTCAAGGCTCAAGGCTCAAGGCTCAAGGCTCAAGGCTCTAGGTTCAAGGCTAAAGGGTCAAGTGTCGAGGCTCAAGGCTCGAGGCTTGAGGCTCGAGGCTCGAGGCTCAAGGCTCAAGGATCAAGGGTCAAGGCTCCAGGCTCTAGGCTCAAGGCTCAAGGCTCTAGGCTCAAGGCTCAAGGCTCAAGGCTCAAGGCTCAAGGCTCAAGGCTCAAGGCTCAAGGCTTAAGGCTCAAGGTTCAAGGTTCATGGAAAAAGGCTCAAGGCTCAAGGCTCAAGTAACGGCTCAAGTAACGGCTCAAGGCTCAAGGCTCAAAGCTCAAGGCTCAAGGCTCAAGGCTTAAGGCTCAAGGTTCAAGGAAAAAAGCTCAAGGCTCAAGGCTCAAGGCTCAAGGCTCAAGGCTCAAGGCTCAAGGCTCAAGGCTCAAGGCTCAAGGATCAAGGCTCAAGGATCAAGGATCAAGGCCCAAGGATCAAGGATCAAGGCTCAAGTCATGGCTCAAGGGTCAGGACTCAAGTCAAAAGGCTCAAGGATCAAGGCTCAAAGCTCAAGGCTCAAGGCTCAAGGATAAAGGCTCAAGGCTCAAAGCTTAAGGCTCAAGGCTCAAGGCTTAAGGCTCAAGGTTAAAGGAAAAAGGCTCAAGGCTCAAGGCTCAAGGCTAAAGGCTCAAGGCTCAAGGCTCAAGGCTAAAGGGTCAAGGGTCAAGGGTCAAGGCTCCAGGCTCGAGGCTCGAGGCTCAAGGCTCAAGGCTCAAGGCTAAAGGCTCAAGGCTCAAGGCTCAAGGCTCAAGGCTCAAGGCTCAAGGCTCAAGGCTCAAGGCTCAAGGCTCAAGGCTCAAGGCTCAAGGTTTAAGGTTCATGGAAAAAGGCTCAAGGCTCAAGTCACGGCTCAAGGCTCAAGGCTCAAAAGTCAAGGCTCAAGGCTCACCACTCAAGGTTCAAGGGTCAAGGCTCATGTCTCAAGGCTCAAGGCTGAAGCCTCAAGGCTCAAGGCTCAAGGCTCAAGGCTCAAGGCTCAAGGCTCAAGGCTCAAAGCTCAAGGCTCAAGGCTCAAGGCTCAAGGCTAAAGAGTCAAGGGTCAAGGGTCAAGGCTCCAGGCTCGAGGCTCGAGGCTCAAGGCTCAAGGCTCAAGGCTCAAGGTTCAAGGCTCAAGGATCAAGGATCAAGGCTCAAGTCACGGCTCAAGGGTCAGGACTCAAGGCAAAAGCCTGAAGGCTGAAGGCTCAAGGCTCAAGGCTTAAGGCTCAAGGCTCAAGGCTCAAGGCTCAAGGCTCAAGGATCAAGGCTTAAGGCTCAAGGTTCAAGGAAAAAGGCTCAAGGCTCAAGGCTCAAGGCTCAAGTCTCAAGGCTCAAGGTTCAAGGCTAAAGGGTCAAGGGTTGAGGCTCAAGGCTCGAGGCTTGAGGCTCGAGGCTCGAGGCTCAAGGCTCGAGGCTTGAGGCTCGAGGCTCGAGGCTCAAGGCTCAAGGCTCAAGGCTCAAGGCTCCAGGCTCCAGGCTCCAGGCTCAAGGATCAAGGCTCTAGGCTCAAGGCTCAATGCTCAAGGCTCAAGGCTTAAGGCTCAAGGCTCAAGGCTCAAGGCTCAAGGTTCATGGAAAAAGGCTCAAGGCTCAAGGCTCAAGGCTCAAGGCTCAAGGTTTAAGGTTCATGGAAAAAGGCTCAAGGCTCAAGGCTCAAGTCACGGCTCAAGGCTCAAGGCTCAAAAGTCAAGGCTCAAGGCTCAACACTCAAGGGTCAAGGGTCAAGGGTCAAGGCTCATGTCTCAAGGCTCAAGGCTCAAGGCTCAAGGCTCAAGGCTCAAGGCTAAAGGGTCAAGGGTCAAGGGTCAAGGTTCCAGGCTCGAGGCTCGTGGCTCAAGGCTCAAGGCTCAAGGCTCAAGGCTCAAGGCTCAAGGTTCAAGGCTCAAGGATCAAGGATCAAGGCTCAAGGGTCAGGACTCAAGGCTCAAGGCTCAAGGCTCAAGGCTCAAGGCTCAAGGCTCAAGGCTCAAGGCTCAAGGCTCAAGGCTAAAGAGTCAAGGGTCAAGGGTCAAGGCTCCAGGCTCGAGGCTCGAGGCTCAAGGCTCAAGGCTCAAGGTTCAAGGCTCAAGGATCAAGGATCAAGGCTCAAGTCACGGCTCAAGGGTCAGGACTCAAGGCAAAAGCCTGAAGGCTGAAGGCTCAAGGCTCAAGGCTCAAGGCTTAAGGCTTAAGGCTCAAGGCTCAAGGCTCAAGGCTCAAGGCTCAAGGCTCAAGGCTCAAGGCTCAAGGATCAAGGCTTAAGGCTCAAGGCTCAAGGAAAAAGGCTCAAGGCTCAAGGCTCAAGGCTCAAGTCTCAAGGCTCAAGGTTCAAGGCTAAAGGGTCAAGGGTTGAGGCTCAAGGCTCGAGGCTTGAGGCTCGAGGCTCGAGGCTCAAGGCTCAAGGCTCAAGGCTCAAGGCTCCAGGCTCAAGGCTCAAGGCTCAAGGCTCAAGGCTCAAGGCTCAAGGTTTAAGGTTCATGGAAAAAGGCTCTAGGCTCAAGGCTCAATTCACGGCTCAAGGCTCAAGGCTCAAAAGTCAAGGCTCAAGGCTAAACACTCAAGGGTCAAGGGTCAAGGGTCAAGGCTCAAGGCTCAAGGCTCAAGGCTCAAGGGTCAAGGGTCAAGGGTCAAGGGTCAAGGCTCAAGGCTCAAGGCTCGAGGCTCGAGGCTCAAGGCTCAAGGCTCAAGGCTCAAGGCTCAAGGCTCAAGGTTCAAGGCTCAAGGATCAATCAAGGCTCAAGTCACGGCTCAAGGGTCAGGACTCAAGGCAAAAGGCTAAAGGCTCAAGGCTCACGGCTCAAGGCTTAAGGCTCAAGGCTCAAGGCTCAAGGCTCAAGGCTCAAGGCTCAAGGCTCAAGGCTCAAGGCTCAAGGCTCAAGGTTTAAGGTTCATGGAAAAAGGCTCTAGGCTCAAGGCTCAATTCACGGCTCAAGGCTCAAGGCTCAAAAGTCAAGGCTCAAGGCTAAACACTCAAGGGTCAAGGGTCAAGGGTCAAGGCTCAAGGCTCAAGGCTCAAGGGTCAAGGGTCAAGGGTCAAGGCTCAAGGCTCAAGGCTCGAGGCTCGAGGCTCAAGGCTCAAGGCTCAAGGCTCAAGGTTCAAGGCTCAAGGATCAATCAAGGCTCAAGTCACGGCTCAAGGGTCAGGACTCAAGGCAAAAGGCTAAAGGCTCAAGGCTCACGGCTCAAGGCTTAAGGCTCAAGGCTCAAGGCTCAAGGCTCAAGGCTCAAGGCTCAAGGCTCAAGGCTCAAGGCTCAAGGCTCAAGGCTCAAGGCTCAAGGCTCAAGGTTCAAGGAAAAAGGCTCAAGGCTCAAGGCTCAAGGCTAAAGGGTCAAGGGTCGAGGCTCAAGGCACGAGGCTGGAGGCTGGAGGCTGGAGGCTCAAGGCTCAAGGCTCAAGGCTCGAGGCTCCAGGCTCAAGACTCAAGGCTCTAGGCTCAAGGCTCAAGGCTCAAGGCTCAATGCTCAAGGCTCAAGGCTCAAGGCTCAAGGCTCAAGGCTCAAGGCTCAAGGCTCAAGGATTAAGGCTCAAGGTTCAAGGTTCATGGAAAAAGGCTCAAGGCTCAAGGCTCAAGGCTCAAGGTTTAAGGTTCATGGAAAAAGGCTCAAGGCTCAAGGCTCAAGTCACGGCTCAAGGCTCAAGGCTCAAAAGTCAAGGCTCAAGGCTCAACACTCAAGGGTCAAGGGTCAAGGGTCAAGGCTCATGTCTCAAGGCTCAAGGCTCAAGGCTCAAGGCTCAAGGCTCAAGGCTCAAGGCTCGAGGCTAAAGGGTCAAGGGTCAAGGGTCAAGGCTCCAGGCTCGAGGCTCGAGGCTCAAGGCTCAAGGCTAAAGGCTCAAGGCTCAAGGCTCAAGGCTCAAGGCTCAAGGCTCAAGGCTCAAGGTTTAAGGTTCATGGAAAAAGGCTCAAGGCTCAAGGCTCAAGTCACGGCTCAAGGCTCAAAAGTCAAGGCTCAAGGCTCAACACTCAAGGGTCAAGGGTCAAGGGTCAAGGCTCATGTCTCAAGGCTCAAGGCTCAAGGCTCAAGGCTCAAGGCTCAAGGCTAAAGGGTCAAGGGTCAAGGCTCGAGGCTCGAGGCTCGAGGCTCAAGGCTCAAGGCTCAAGGCTCAAGGTTCAAGGCTCAAGGTTCAAGGCTCAAGGATCAAGGATCAAGGCTCAAGTCACGGCTCAAGGGTCAGGACTCAAGGCAAAAGGCTGAAGGCTGAAGGCTCAAGGCTCAAGGCTTAAGGCTTAAGGCTCAAGGCTCAAGGCTCAAGGCTCAAGGCTCAAGGCTCCAGGCTCAAGGCTCAAGGCTCAAGGTTCAAGGCTCAAGGCTCAAGGCTCAAGGCTCAAGGTTCAAGGAAAAAAGCTCAAGGCTCAAGGCTCAAGTCTCAAGGCTCAAGGTTCAAGGCTAAAGGGTCAAGGGTTGAGGCTCAAGGCTCGAGGCTTGAGGCTCGAAGCTCGAGGCTCAAGGCTCAAGGCTCCAGGCTCAAGGCTCAAGGCTCTAGGCTCAAGGCTCAATGCTCAAGGCTCAAGGCTCAAGGCTCAAGGCTCAAGGCTTAAGGCTCAAGGTTCAAGGTTCATGGAAAAAGGCTCAAGGCTCAAGGCTCAAGGCTCAAGGCTCAAGGCTCAAGGCTCAAGGTTTAAGGTTCATGGAAAAAGGCTCAAGGCTCAAGTCACGGCTCAAGGCTCAAGGCTCAAAAGTCAAGGCTCAAGGCTCAACACTCAAGGGTCAAGGGTCAAGGGTCAAGGCTCATGTCTCAAGGCTCAAGGCTCAAGGATCAAGGCTCAAGGCTCAAGGCTCAAGGCTCAAGGCTCAAGGCTCAAGGCTCAAGGCTAAAGGGTCAAGGGTCAAGGGTCAAGGGTCAAGGCTCCAGGCTCGAGGCTCGAGGCTCAAGGCTCAAGGCTCAAGGCTCAAGGCTCAAGGCTCAAGGTTCAAGGCTCAAGGATCAAGGATCAAGGCTCAAGTCACGGCTCAAGGGTCAGGACTCAAGGCAAAAGGCTGAAGGCTCAAGGCTCAAGGCTCAAGGCTGAAGGCTGAAGGCTGAAGGCTCAAGGCTGAAGGCTCAAGGCTCAAGGCTCAAGGCTCAAGGCTCAAGGCTCAAGGCTCAAGGCTCAAGGCTCAAGGCTCAAGGCTCAAGGCTCAAGGCTCAAGGTTCAAGGAAAAAGGCTCAAGGCTCAAGGCTCAAGGCTCAAGGCTCAAGGCTCAAGGCTCTAGGTTCAAGGCTAAAGGGTCAAGTGTCGAGGCTCAAGGCTCGAGGCTTGAGGCTCGAGGCTCGAGGCTCAAGGCTCAAGGATCAAGGGTCAAGGCTCCAGGCTCTAGGCTCAAGGCTCAAGGCTCTAGGCTCAAGGCTCAAGGCTCAAGGCTCAAGGCTCAAGGCTCAAGGCTCAAGGCTCAAGGCTCAAGGCTTAAGGCTCAAGGTTCAAGGTTCATGGAAAAAGGCTCAAGGCTCAAGGCTCAAGTAACGGCTCAAGTAACGGCTCAAGGCTCAAGGCTCAAAGCTCAAGGCTCAAGGCTCAAGGCTTAAGGCTCAAGGTTCAAGGAAAAAAGCTCAAGGCTCAAGGCTCAAGGCTCAAGGCTCAAGGCTCAAGGCTCAAGGCTCAAGGCTCAAGGATCAAGGCTCAAGGATCAAGGATCAAGGCCCAAGGATCAAGGATCAAGGCTCAAGTCATGGCTCAAGGGTCAGGACTCAAGTCAAAAGGCTCAAGGATCAAGGCTCAAAGCTCAAGGCTCAAGGCTCAAGGATAAAGGCTCAAGGCTCAAAGCTTAAGGCTCAAGGCTCAAGGCTTAAGGCTCAAGGTTAAAGGAAAAAGGCTCAAGGCTCAAGGCTCAAGGCTAAAGGCTCAAGGCTCAAGGCTCAAGGCTAAAGGGTCAAGGGTCAAGGGTCAAGGCTCCAGGCTCGAGGCTCGAGGCTCAAGGCTCAAGGCTCAAGGCTAAAGGCTCAAGGCTCAAGGCTCAAGGCTCAAGGCTCAAGGCTCAAGGCTCAAGGCTCAAGGCTCAAGGCTCAAGGTTTAAGGTTCATGGAAAAAGGCTCAAGGCTCAAGTCACGGCTCAAGGCTCAAGGCTCAAAAGTCAAGGCTCAAGGCTCACCACTCAAGGGTCAAGGGTCAAGGCTCATGTCTCAAGGCTCAAGGCTGAAGCCTCAAGGCTCAAGGCTCAAGGCTCAAGGCTCAAGGCTCAAAGCTCAAGGCTCAAGGCTCAAGGCTCAAGGCTAAAGAGTCAAGGGTCAAGGGTCAAGGCTCCAGGCTCGAGGCTCGAGGCTCAAGGCTCAAGGCTCAAGGCTCAAGGTTCAAGGCTCAAGGATCAAGGATCAAGGCTCAAGTCACGGCTCAAGGGTCAGGACTCAAGGCAAAAGCCTGAAGGCTGAAGGCTCAAGGCTCAAGGCTTAAGGCTCACGGCTCAAGGCTCAAGGCTCAAGGCTCAAGGATCAAGGCTTAAGGCTCAAGGTTCAAGGAAAAAGGCTCAAGGCTCAAGGCTCAAGGCTCAAGTCTCAAGGCTCAAGGTTCAAGGCTAAAGGGTCAAGGGTTGAGGCTCAAGGCTCGAGGCTTGAGGCTCGAGGCTCGAGGCTCAAGGCTCGAGGCTTGAGGCTCGAGGCTCGAGGCTCAAGGCTCAAGGCTCAAGGCTCAAGGCTCAAGGCTCCAGGCTCCAGGCTCAAGGATCAAGGCTCTAGGCTCAAGGCTCAATGCTCAAGGCTCAAGGCTTAAGGCTCAAGGCTCAAGGCTCAAGGCTCAAGGTTCATGGAAAAAGGCTCAAGGCTCAAGGCTCAAGGCTCAAGGCTCAAGGCTCAAGGTTTAAGGTTCATGGAAAAAGGCTCAAGGCTCAAGGCTCAAGTCACGGCTCAAGGCTCAAGGCTCAAAAGTCAAGGCTCAAGGCTCAACACTCAAGGGTCAAGGGTCAAGGGTCAAGGCTCATGTCTCAAGGCTCAAGGCTCAAGGCTCAAGGCTCAAGGCTCAAGGCTCAAGGCTAAAGGGTCAAGGGTCAAGGGTCAAGGTTCCAGGCTCGAGGCTCGAGGCTCAAGGCTCAAGGCTCAAGGCTCAAGGCTCAAGGCTCAAGGTTCAAGGCTCAAGGATCAAGGATCAAGGCTCAAGTCACGGCTCAAGGGTCAGGACTCAAGGCTCAAGGCTCAAGGCTCAAGGCTCAAGGCTCAAGGCTCAAGGCTCAAGGCTCAAGGCTCAAGGCTCAAGGCTAAAGAGTCAAGGGTCAAGGGTCAAGGCTCCAGGCTCGAGGCTCGAGGCTCAAGGCTCAAGGCTCAAGGTTCAAGGCTCAAGGATCAAGGATCAAGGCTCAAGTCACGGCTCAAGGGTCAGGACTCAAGGCAAAAGCCTGAAGGCTGAAGGCTCAAGGCTCAAGGCTCAAGGCTTAAGGCTTAAGGCTCAAGGCTCAAGGCTCAAGGCTCAAGGCTCAAGGCTCAAGGCTCGAGGATCAAGGCTTAAGGCTCAAGGTTCAAGGAAAAAGGCTCAAGGCTCAAGGCTCAAGGCTCAAGTCTCAAGGCTCAAGGTTCAAGGCTAAAGGGTCAAGGGTTGAGGCTCAAGGCTCGAGGCTTGAGGCTCGAGGCTCGAGGCTCAAGGCTCGAGGCTCAAGGCTCAAGGCTCCAGGCTCAAGGCTCAAGGCTCTAGGCTCAAGGCTCAATGCTCAAGGCTCAAGGCTCAAGGCTCAAGGCTCAAGTCTCAAGGCTCAAGGCTCAAAAGTCAAGGCTCTAGGCTCAACACTCAAGGGTCAAGGGTCAAGGGTCAAGGCTCATGTCTCAAGGCTCAAGGCTCAAGGCTCAAGGCTCAAGGGTCAAGGCTCAAGGCTAAAGGGTCAAGGGTCAAGGTTCCAGGCTCGAGGCTCGAGGCTCAAGGCTCAAGGCTCAAGGCTCAAGGCTCAAGGCTCAAGTCACGGCTCAAGGGTCAGGACTCAAGGCAAAAGGCTCAAGGCTCAAGGCTCAATGCTCAAGGCTCAAGGCTCAAGGCTCAAGGCTCAAGGCTCAAGGCTCAAGGCTCAAGGCTCAAGGCTCAAGGCTCAAGGCTCAAGGCTCAAGGCTCAAGGCTCAAGGCTCAAGGCTTAAGGCTCAAGGTTCAAGGTTCATGGAAAAAGGCTCAAGGCTCAAGGCTCAAGGCTCAAGGCTCAAAGCTCAAGGCTCAAGGCTCCAGGCTCAAGGCTCAAGGCTCTAGGCTCAAGGCTCAATGCTCAAGGCTCAAGGCTCAAGGCTCAAGGCTCAAGGATTAAGGCTCAAGGTTCAAGGTTCATGGAAAAAGGCTCAAGGCTCAAGGCTCAAGGCTCAAGGCTCAAGGCTCAAGGCTCAAGGTTTAAGGTTCATGGAAAAAGGCTCAAGGCTCAAGTCACGGCTCAAGGCTCAAGGCTCAAAAGTCAAGGCTCAAGGCTCAACACTCAAGGGTCAAGGGTCAAGGCTCATGTCTCAAGGCTCAAGGCTCAAGGATCAAGGCTCAAGGCTCAAGGCTCAAGGCTCAAGGCTCAAGGCTCAAGGCTTAAGGCTCAAGGCTCAAGGCTAAAGGGTCAAGGGTCAAGGGTCAAGGCTCCAGGCTCGAGGCTCGAGGCTCAAGGCTCAAGGCTCAAGGCTCAAGGCTCAAGGTTCAAGGCTCAAGGATCAAGGATCAAGGCTCAAGTCATGGCTCAAGGGTCAGGACTCAAAGCAAAAGGCTGAAGGCTCAAGGCTCAAGGCTCAAGGCTGAAGGCTGAAGGCTGAAGGCTCAAGGCTGAAGGCTGAAGGCTCAAGGCTCAAGGCTCAAGGCTCAAGGCTCAAGGCTCAAGGCTCAAGGCTCAAGGCTCAAGGCTCAAGGCTCAAGGCTCAAGGCTCAAGGTTCAAGGAAAAAGGCTCAAGGCTCAAGGCTCAAGGCTCAAGGCTCAAGGCTCAAGGCTCTAGGTTCAAGGCTAAAGGGTCAAGGGTCGAGGCTCAAGGCTCGAGGCTTGAGGCTCGAGGCTCGAGGCTCAAGGCTCAAGGATCAAGGGTCAAGGGTCAAGGCTCCAGGCTCTAGGCTCAAGGCTCAAGGCTCTAGGCTCAAGGCTCAAGGCTCAAGGCTCAAGGCTCAAGGCTCAAGGCTTAAGGCTCAAGGTTCAAGGTTCATGGAAAAAGGCTCAAGGCTCAAGGCTCAAGTAACGGCTCAAGGCTCAAGGCTCAAAGCTCAAGGCTCAAGGCTCAAGGCTTAAGGCTCAAGGTTCAAGGAAAAAAGCTCAAGGCTCAAGGCTCAAGGCTCAAGGCTCAAGGCTCAAGGCTCAAGGCTCAAGGATCAAGGCTCAAGGATCAAGGATCAAGGCCCAAGGATCAAGGATCAAGGCTCAAGTCATGGCTCAAGGGTCAGGACTCAAGTCAAAAGGCTCAAGGATCAAGGCTCAAAGCTCAAGGCTCAAGGCTCAAGGATAAAGGCTCAAGGCTCAAAGCTCAAGGCTCAAGGCTCAAGGCTTAAGGCTCAAGGTTAAAGGAAAAAGGCTCAAGGCTCAAGGCTCAAGGCTAAAGGCTCAAGGCTCAAGGCTCAAGGCTAAAGGGTCAAGGGTCAAGGGTCAAGGCTCCAGGCTCGAGGCTCGAGGCTCAAGGCTCAAGGCTCAAGGCTCAAGGCTCAAGGCTCAAGGCTCAAGGCTCAAGGCTCAAGGCTCAAGGTTTAAGGTTCATGGAAAAAGGCTCAAGGCTCAAGTCACGGCTCAAGGCTCAAGGCTCAAAAGTCAAGGCTCAAGGCTCACCACTCAAGGGTCAAGGCTCATGTCTCAAGGCTCAAGGCTCAAGCCTCAAGGCTCAAGGCTCAAGGCTCAAGGCTCAAGGCTCAAAGCTCAAGGCTCAAGGCTCAAGGCTCAAGGCTAAAGTGTCAAGGGTCAAGGGTCAAGGCTCCAGGCTCGAGGCTCGAGGCTCAAGGGTCAAGGCTAAAGGCTCAAGGTTCAAGGCTCAAGGATCAAGGATCAAGGCTCAAGTCACGGATCAAGGGTCAGGACTAAAGGCAAAAGCCTGAAGGCTGAAGGCTCAAGGCTTAAGGCTTAAGGCTCAAGGCTCAAGGCTCAAGGCTCAAGGCTCAAGGATCAAGGCTTAAGGCTCAAGGTTCAAGGAAAAAGGCTCAAGGCTCAAGGCTCAAGGCTCAAGTCTCAAGGCTCAAGGTTCAAGGCTAAAGGGTCAAGGGTTGAGGCTCAAGGCTCGAGGCTTGAGGCTCGAGGCTCGAGGCTCAAGGCTCAAGGCTCAAGGCTCCAGGCTCCAGGCTCAAGGATCAAGGCTCTAGGCTCAAGGCTCAATGCTCAAGGCTCAAGGCTCAAGGCTCAAGGCTCAAGGCTCAAGGATCAAGGTTCATGGAAAAAGGCTCAAGGCTCAAGGCTCAAGGCTCAAGGCTCAAGGTTTAAGGTTCATGGAAAAAGGCTCAAGGCTCAAGGCTCAAGTCACGGCTCAAGGCTCAAGGCTCAAAAGTCAAGGCTCAAGGCTCAACACTCAAGGGTCAAGGGTCAAGGGTCAAGGCTCATGTCTCAAGGCTCAAGGCTCAAGGCTCAAGGCTCAAGGCTCAAGGCTCAAGGCTCAAGGCTCAAGGCTCAAGGCTCAAGGCTAAAGGGTCAAGGGTCAAGGGTCAAGGTTCCAGGCTCGAGGCTCGAGGCTCAAGGCTCAAGGCTCAAGGCTCAAGGCTCAAGGCTCAAGGCTCAAGGTTCAAGGCTCAAGGATCAAGGATCAAGGCACAAGTCACGGCTCAAGGTTCAGGACTCAAGGCAAAAGGCTCAAGGCTCAAGGCTCAAGGCTCAAGGCTCAAGGCTCAAGGCTCAAGGCTCAAGGCTCAAGGCTCAAGGCTCAAGGCTCAAGGCTCAAGGCTAAAGAGTCAAGGGTCAAGGGTCAAGGCTCCAGGCTCGAGGCTCGAGGCTCGAGGCTCAAGGCTCAAGGCTCAAGGTTCAAGGCTCAAGGATCAAGGATCAAGGCTCAAGTCACGGCTCAAGGGTCAGGACTCAAGGCAAAAGCCTGAAGGCTGAAGGCTCAAGGTTCAAGGCTTAAGGCTTAAGGCTCAAGGCTCAAGGCTCAAGGCTCAAGGCTCAAGGCTCAAGGCTCAAGGATCAAGGCTTAAGGCTCAAGGTTCAAGGCTCAAGGCTCAAGGCTCAAGTCTCAAGGCTCAAGGTTCAAGGCTAAAGGGTCAAGGGTTGAGGCTCAAGGCTCGAGGCTTGAGGCTCGAGGCTCGAGGCTCAAGGCTCAAGGCTCAAGGCTCAAGGCTCCAGGCTCAAGGCTCAAGGCTCTAGGCTCAAGGCTCAATGCTCAAGGCTCAAGGCTCAAGGCTCAAGGTTCAAGGTTCATGGAAAAAGGCTCAAGGCTCAAGGCTCAAGGCTCAAGGTTTAAGGTTCATGGAAAAAGGCTCAAGGCTCAAGGCTCAAGTCTCAAGGCTCAAGGCTCAAAAGTCAAGGCTCAAGGCTCAACACTCAAGGGTCAAGGGTCAAGGGTCAAGGCTCATGTCTCAAGGCTCAAGGCTCAAGGCTCAAGGCTCAAGGCTCAAGGCTCAAGGCTCAAGGCTCAAGGCTAAAGGGTCAAGGGTCAAGGTTCCAGGCTCGAGGCTCGAGGCTCAAGGCTCAAGGCTCAAGGCTCAAGGCTCAAGGCTCAAGGTTCAAGGCTCAAGGATCAAGGATCAAGGCTCAAGTCACGGCTCAAGGGTCAGGACTCAAGGCAAAAGGCTCAAGGCTCAAGGCTCAAGGCTCAAGGCTTAAGGCTCAAGGCTCAAGGCTCAAGGCTCAAGGCTCAAGGCTCAAGGCTCAAGGCTTAAGGCTCAAGGTTCAAGGTTCATGGAAAAAGGCTCAAGGCTCAAGGCTCAAGGCTCAAGTAACGGCTCAAGGCTCAAGGCTCAAAGCTCAAGGCTCAAGGCTTAAGGCTCAAGGTTCAAGGAAAAAAGCTCAAGGCTCAAGGCTCAAGGCTCAAGGCTCAAGGCTCAAGGCTCAAGGCTCAAGGCTCAAGGCTCAAGGCTCAAGGCTCAAGGCTCAAGGCTCAAGGCTAAAGAGTCAAGGATCAAGGCCCAAGGATCAAGGATCAAGGCTCGAGGCTCAAGGCTCAAGGCTCAAGGTTCAAGGCTCAAGGATCAAGGCTCAAGTCACGGCTCAAGGGTCAGGACTCAAGGCAAAAGCCTGAAGGCTGAAGGCTCAAGGCTCAAGGCTTAAGGCTTAAGGCTCAAGGCTCAAGGCTCAAGGCTCAAGGCTCAAGGCTCAAGGATCAAGGCTTAAGGCTCAAGGTTCAAGGAAAAAGGCTCAAGGCTCAAGGCTCAAGTCTCAAGGCTCAAGGTTCAAGGCTAAAGGGTCAAGGGTTGAGGCTCAAGGCTCGAGGCTTGAGGCTCGAGGCTCGAGGCTCAAGGCTCAAGGCTCAAGGCTCCAGGCTCAAGGCTCAAGGCTCTAGGCTCAAGGCTCAATGCTCAAGGCTCAAGGCTCAAGGCTCAAGGTTCAAGGTTCATGGAAAAAGGCTCAAGGCTCAAGGCTCAAGGCTCAAGGCTCAAGGTTTAAGGTTCATGGAAAAAGGCTCAAGGCTCAAGGCTCAAGTCTCAAGGCTCAAGGCTCAAAAGTCAAGGCTCAAGGCTCAACACTCAAGGGTCAAGGGTCAAGGGTCAAGGCTCATGTCTCACGGCTCATGGCTCAAGGCTCAAGGCTCAATGCTCAAGGCTCAAGGCTCAAGGCTAAAGGGTCAAGGGTCAAGGTTCCAGGCTCGAGGCTCGAGGCTCAAGGCTCAAGGCTCAAGGCTCAAGGCTCAAGGCTCAAGGTTCAAGGCTCAAGGATCAAGGATCAAGGCTCAAGTCACGGCTCAAGGGTCAGGACTCAAGGCTCAAGGCTCAAGGCTCAAGGCTCAAGGCTCAAGGCTCAAGGCTCAAGGCTCAAGGCTCAAGGCTCAAGGCTCAAGGCTCAAGGCTCAAGGCTCAAGGCTCAAGGCTCAAGGCTCAAGGCTTAAGGCTCAAGGTTCAAGGAAAAAGGCTCAAGGCTCAAGGCTCAAGGCTCAAGGCTCAAGGCTCAAGGCTGTAGGTTCAAGGCTAAAGGGTCAAGGGTCGAGGCTCAAGGCTCGAGGCTTGAGGCTCGAGGCTCGAGGCTCAAGGCTCAAGGCTCAAGGCTCAATGCTCTAGGCTCAAGGCTCAAGGCTCTAGGCTCAAGGCTCAATGCTCAAGGTTCAAGGCTCAAGGCACAAGGCTCAAGGCTCAAGGCTCAAGGCTTACGGCTCAAGGTTCAAGGTTCATGGAAAAAGGCTCAAGGCTCAAGGCTCAAGGTTCAAGTAACGGCTCAAGGCTCAAGGCTCAAGGCTCAAAGCTCAAGGCTCAAGGCTCAAGGCTCAAGGCTTAAGGCTCAAGGTTCAAGGAAAAAGGCTCAAGGCTTAAGGCTTAAGGTTCAAGGTTCATGGAAAAAGGCTCAAGGCTCAAGGCTCAAGGTTCAAGTAACGGCTCAAGGCTCAAGGCTCAAGGCTCAAGGCTCAAGGCTCAAAGCTCAAGGCTCAAGGCTCAAGGCTCAAGGCTTAAGGCTCAAGGCTCAAGGCTCAAGGCTCAAGGCTCAAGGCTCAAGGCTCAAGGATCAAGGATCAAGGCTCAAGTCATGGATCAAGGGTCAGGACTCAAGTCAAAAGGCTCAAGGCTCAAGGCTCAAGGCTCAAGGATAAAGGCTCAAGGCTCAAAGCTCAAGGCTCAAGGCTTAAGGCTCAAGGTTAAAGGAAAAAGGCTCAAGGCTCAAGGCTCAAGGCTCTAGGTTCAAGGCTAAAGTTCAAGGCTAAAGGGTCAAGGGTCGAGGCTCGAGGCTCGAGGCTCGAGGCTCGAGGGTCGAGGGTTGAGGGTCGAGGCTCCAGTCTCAAGGCTCAAGGCTCAAGGCTCAAGGCTCAAGGCTCAAGGCTCAAGGCTCAAGGCTCAAGGCTCAAGGCTCAAGGTTCATGGAAAAAGGCTCAAGGCTAAAGGCTCAAGGGTCAAGGCTCAAGTCACGGCTCAAGGCTCAAAAGTCAAGGCTCAAGGCTCAACCCTCAAGGGTCAAGGGTCAAGGCTCATGTCTCAAGGCTCAAGGTTTAAGGCTCAAGGCTCAAAGCTCAAGGCTCAAGGCTCAAGGCTCGAGGCTCAAGGTTTAAGGTTCATAGAAAAAGGCTCAAGGCTCAAGGCGCAAGTCACGGCTCAAGGCTCAAGGCTCAAAAGTCAAGGCTCAAGGCTCAACACTCAAGGGTCAAGGGTCAAGGGTCAAGGCTCAAGGCTCAAGGCTCAAGGCTCAAGGCTCAAGGCTCAAGGCTCAAGGCTCAAGGCTCAAGGCTCAAGGCTAAAGGGTCAAGGGTCAAGGGTCAAGGGTCAAGGCTCGAGGCTCGAGGCTCGAGGCTCGAGGCTCAAGGCTCAAGGCTCAAGGCTCTAGGTTCAAGGCTCAAAGTTCAAGGCTAAAGGGTCAAGGGTCGAGACTCGAGGCTCGAGGGTCGAGGCTCGAGGGTCGAGGGTCGAGGCTCCAGGCTCAAGGCTCAAGGCTAAGGCTCAAGGCTCAAGGCTCAAGGCTCAAGGCTCAAGGCTCAAGGCTCAAGGCTCAAGGCTCAGGGCTCAGGGCTCAGGGCTCAAGGCTCAAGGCTCAAGGCTCAAGGCTCAAGGCTCAAGGCTCAAGGCTCAAGGCTCAAGGCTCAAGGCTCAAGGTTCATGGAAAAAGGCTCAAGGGTAAAGGCTCAAGGGTCAAGGCTCAAGTCACGACTCAAGGCTCAAAAGTCAAGGCTCAAGGCTCAACCCTCAAGGGTCAAGGGTGAAGGGTCAAGGCTCATGTCTCAAGGCTCAAGGTTTAAGGCTCAAGGCTCAAAGCTCAAGGCTCAAGGCTCAAGGCTCAAGGCTCAAGGCTCAAGGTTTAAGGTTCATGGAAAAAGGCTCAAGGCTCAAGGTTCAAGTCACGGCTCAAGGCTCAAGGCTCAAAAGTCAAGGCTCAAGGCTCAACACTCAAGGGTCAAGGGTCAAGGGTCAAGGCTCATGTCTCAAGGCTCGAGGCTCGAGGCTCAAGGCTCAAGGCTCAAGGCTCAAGGCTCAAGGCTCAAGGCTCAAGGCTCAAGGCTCAAGGCTCAAGGCTCAAGGCTAAAGGGTCAAGGGTCAAGGGTCAAGGCTCCAGGCTCGAGGCTCGAGGCTCAAGGCTCAAGGCTCAAGGCTCAAGGCTCAAGGTTCAAGGCTCATGGATCAAGGATCAAGGCTCAAGTCACGGCTCAAGGGTCAGGACTCAAGGCAAAAGGCTCAAGGCTCAAGGCTCAAGGCTGAAGGCTCAAGGCTCAAGGCTCAAGGCTCAAGGCTCAAGGCTCAAGGCTCAAGGCTTAAGGCTCAAGGTTCAAGGAAAAAGGCTCAAGGCTCAAGGCTCAAGGCTCAAGGCTCAAGGCTCTAGGTTCAAGGCTAAAGGGTCAAGGGTCGAGGCTCAAGGCTCGAGGCTCGAGGCTCGAGGCTCAAGGCTCAAGGCTCAAGGCTCAAGGCTCAAGGCTCAAGGCTCTAGGCTCAAGGCTCAAGGCTCTAGGCTCTAGGCTCAAGGCTCAAGGCTCAAGGCTCAAGGCTCAAGGCTCAAGGCTCAAGGCTCAAGGCTCAAGGCTCAAGGCTCAAGGCTTAAGGCTCAAGGTTCAAGGTTCATGGAAAAAGGCTCAAGGCTCAAGGCTCAAGGCTCAAGTAACAGCTCAAGGCTCAAGGCTCAAGGCTCAAAGCTCAAGGCTCAAGGCTCAAGGCTTAAGGCTCAAGGTTCAAGGAAAAAAGCTCAAGGCTCAAGGCTTAAGGCTCATGGCTCAAGGCTCAAGGCTCAAGGCTCAAGGCTCAAGGCTCAAGGCTCAAGGCTCAAGGCTCAAGGCTCAAGGCTCAAGGCTCAAGGCTCAAGGCTCAAGGCTCAAGGCTCAAGGATCAAGGATCAAGGCTCAAGTCATGGCTCAAGGGTCAGGACTCAAGTCAAAAGGCTCAAGGCTCAAGGCTCAAGGCTCAAGGATAAAGGCTCAAGGCTCAAAGCTCAAGGCTCAAGTCTCAAGGCTTAAGGCTCAAGGTTAAAGGAAAAAGGCTCAAGGCTCAAGGCTCAAGGCTCAAGGCTCAAGGCTCAAGGCTCAAGGCTCAAGGCTCAAGGCTCAAGGCTCAAGGGTCAAGGGTCAAGGCTCCAGGCTCGAGGCTCGAGGCTCAAGGCTCAAGGCTCAAGGCTAAAGGCTCAAGGCTCAAGGCTCAAGGCTCAAGGTTTAAGGTTCATGGAAAAAGGCTCAAGGCTCAAGGCTCAAGTCACGGCTCAAGGCTCAAAAGTCAAGGCTCAAGGCTCAACACTCAAGGGTCAAGGGTCAAGGCTCATGTCTCAAGGCTCAAGCCTCAAGCCTCAAGGCTCAAGGCTCAAGGCTCAAGGCTCAAGGCTCAATGCTCAAGGCTCAAGGCTCAAGGCTCAAGGCTCAAGGCTAAGGCTAAAGGGTCAAGGGTCAAGGCTCCAGGCTCGAGGCTCGAGGCTCAAGGCTCAAGGCTCAAGGCTCAAGGTTCAAGGCTCAAGCCTCAAGGCTCAAGGCTCAAGGCTCAAGGCTCAAGGCTCAAGGCTCAAGGCTCAAGGCTCAAGGCTAAAGGGTCAAGGGTCAAGGCTCCAGGCTCGAGGCTCGAGGCTCGAGGCTCAAGGCTCAAGGCTCAAGGCTCAAGGCTCAAGGTTCAAGGCTCAAGTCACGGCTCAAGGGTCAGGACTCAAGGCCAAAGCCTGAAGGCTGAAGGCTCAAGGCTCAACGCTTAAGGCTCAAGGCTCAAGGCTCAAGGCTCAAGGCTTAAGGCTCAAGGCTCAAGGCTCAAGGCTCAAGGCTCAAGGCTCAAGGCTTAAGGCTCAAGGTTCAAGGTAAAAGGCTCTAGGCTCAAGGCTCAAGTCTCAAGGCTCAAGGTTCAAGGCTAAAGGGTCAAGGGTTGAGGCTCAAGGCTCGAGGCTTGAGGCTCGAGGCTCGAGGCTCAAGGCTCAAGGCTCAAGGCTCAAGGCTCCAGGCTCAAGGCTCTAGGCTCAAGGCTCAATGCTCAAGGCTCAAGGCTCAAGGCTCAAGGCTCAAGGCTCAAGGCTCAAGGCTCAAGGTTCAAGGTTCATGGAAAAAGGCTCAAGGCTCAAGGCTCAAGGCTCAAGGCTCAAGGCTCAAGGTTTAAGGCTCATGGAAAAAGGCTCACGGCTCAAGGCTCAAGTCACGGCACAAGGCTCAAGGCTCAAAAGTCAAGGCTCAAGGCTCAACACTCAAGGGTCAAGGTTTAAGGGTCAAGGCTCATGTCTCAAGGCTCAAGGGTCAAGGCTCAAGGCTCAAGGCTCAAGGCTCAAGGCTCAAGGCTAAAGGGTCAAGGGTCAAGGGTCAAGGTTCCAGGCTCGAGGCTCGAGGCTCAAGGCTCAAGGCTCAAGGCTCAAGGCTCAAGGCTCAAGGCTCAAGGCTCAAGGCTCAAGGTTCAAGGCTCAAGGATCAAGGATCAAGGCTCAAGTCACGGCTCAAGGGTCAGGACTCAAGGCTCAAGGCTCAAGGCTCAAGGCTCAAGGCTCAAGGCTCAAGGCTCAAGGCTCAAGGCTCAAGGCTCAAGGCTCACGGCTCAAGGCTCAAGGCTCAAGGCTCAAGGCTCAAGGCTCAAGGCTCAAGGTTCAAGGAAAAAGGCTCAAGGCTCAAGGCTCAAGGCTCAAGGCTCTAGGTTCAAGGCTAAAGGGTCAAGGGTCGAGGCTCAAGGCTCGAGGCTTGAGGCTCGAGGCTCGAGGCTCAAGGCTTGAGGCTCGAGGCTCGAGGCACAAGGTTCAAGGCTCAAGGTTCTAGGCTCCAGGCTCAAGGCTCTAGGCTCAAGGCTCAAGGCTCAAGGCTCAAGGCTCAAGGCTCAAGGCTCAAGGCTCAAGGCTCAAGGCTCAAGGCTCAAGGCTCAAGGCTCAAGGCTCAAGGCTCAAGGCTCAAGGCTCAAGGCTCAAGGCTCAAGGCTCAAGGCTCAAGGCTTAAGGCTCAAGGTTCAAGGTTCATGGAAAAAGGCTCAAGGCTCAAGGCTCAAGGCTCAAGTAACGGCTCAAGGCTCAAGGCTCAAGGCTCAAACCTCAAGGCTCAAGGCTTAAGGCTCCAGGCTTAAGGCTCAAGGTTCAAGGAAAAAAGCTCAAGGCTCAAGGCTCAAGGCCCAAGGATCAAGGATCAAGGCTCAAGTCATGGCTCAAGGGTCAGGACTCAAGTCAAAAGGCTCAAGGCTCAAGGCTCAAGGATAAAGGCTCCAGGCTCAAAGCTCAAGGCTCAAGGCTCAAGGCTTAAGGCTCAAGGTTAAAGGAAAAAGGCTCAAGGCTCAAGGCTCAAGGCTCAAGGCTCAAGGCTCTAGGTTCAAGGCTCAAAGTTCAAGGCTAAAGGGTCAAGGGTCGAGGCTCGAGGCTCGAGGGTCGAGGCTCGAGGGTCGAGGGTCGAGGGTCGAGGCTCCAGGCTCAAGGCTCAAGGCTCAAGGCTCAAGGCTCAAGGTTCATGGAAATAGGCTCAAGGCTAAAGGCTCAAGGGTCAAGGCTCAAGTCACGGCTCAAGGCTCAAAAGTCAAGGCTCAAGGCTCAACCCTCAAGGGTCAAGGGTCAAGGGTCAAGGCTCATGTCTCAAGGCTCAAGGCTCAAGGCTCAACGCTCAAGGCTCAAGGCTCAAGGCTCAAGGCTCAAGGCTCAAGGCTCAAGGCTCAAGGCTCTAGGCTCAAGGCTCAAGGCTCAAGGCTCAAGGCTCAAGGCTAAAGGGTCAAGGGTCAAGGCTCCAGGCTCGAGGCTCGAGGCTCGAGGCTCAAGGCTCAAGGCTCAAGGCTCAAGGCTCAAGGCTCAAAAGTCAAGGCTCAAGGCTCAACCCTCAAGGGTCAAGGGTCAAGGGTCAAGGCTCATGTCTCAAGGCTCAAGGTTTAAGGCTCAAGGCTCAAAGCTCAAGGCTCAAGGCTCAAGGCTCAAGGCTCAAGGTTTAAGGTTCATGGAAAAAGGCTCAAGGCTCAAGGCTCCAGTCACGGCTCAAGGCTCCAGTCACGGCTCAAGGCTCAAGGCTCAAAAGTCAAGGCTCAAGGGTCAACACTCAAGGGTCAAGGGTCAAGGGGCAAGGCTCATGTCTCAAGGCTCAAGGCTCAAGGCTCAAGGCTCAAGGCTCAAGGCTCAAGGCTCAAGGGTCAAGGGTCAAGGGTCAAGGCTCCAGGCTCGAGGCTCGAGGCTCAAGGCTCAAGGCTCAAGGCTCAAGGTTCAAGGCTCAAGGATCAAGGATCAAGGCTCAAGTCACGGCTCAAGGGTCATGACTCAAGGCAAAAGGCTGAAGGCTCAAGGCTCAAGGCTCAAGGCTAAAGGCTCAAGGCTCAAGGCTCAAGGCTCAAGGCTCAAGGCTCAAGGCTCAAGGCTCAAGGCTCAAGGTTCAAGGAAAAAGGCTCAAGGCTCAAGGCTCAAGGCTCAAGGCTCTAGGTTCAAGGCTAAAGGGTCAAGGGTCGAGGCTCAAGGCTCGAGGCTCGAGGCTCGAGGCTCGAGGCTCGAGGCTCAAGGCTCAAGGCTCAAGGCTCTAGGCTCAAGGCTCTAGGCTCTAGGCTCAAGGCTCAAGGCTCAAGGCTCAAGGCTCAAGGCTCAAGGCTCAAGGCTCAAGGCTCAAGGCTCAAGGCTCAAGGCTCAAGGCTCAAGGCTCAAGGCTCAAGGCTCAAGGCTCAAGGCTTAAGGCTCAAGGTTCAAGGTTCATGGAAAAAGGCTCAAGGCTCAAGGCTCAAGGCTCAAGTAACGGCTCAAGGCTCAAGGCTCAAGGCTCAAAGCTCAAGGCTCAAGGCTCAAGGCTTAAGGCTCAAGGCTCAAGGCTTAAGGCTCAAGGCTCAAGGCTCAAGGCTCAAGGCTCAAGGCTCAAGGCTCAAGGCTTAAGGCTCAAGGTTCAAGGAAAAAGGCTCAAGGCTCAAGGCTCAAGGCTCAAGGCTCAAGGCTCTAGGTTCAAGGCTAAAGGGTCAAGGGTCGAGGCTCAAGGCTCGAGGCACGAGGCTCGAGGCTCAAGGCTCAAGGCTCAAGGCTCTAGGCTCAAGGCTCAAGGCTCTAGGCTCTAGGCTCAAGGCTCAAGGCTCAAGGCTCAAGGCTCAAGGCTCAAGGCTCAAGGCTCAAGGCTCAAGGCTCAAGGCTTAAGGCTCAAGGTTCAAGGTTCATGGAAAAAGGCTCAAGGCTCAAGGCTCAAGGCTCAAGTAACGGCTCAAGGCTCAAGGCTCAAGGCTCAAAGCTCAAGGCTCAAGGCTCAAGGCTCAAGGCTCAAGGCTCAAGGCTCAAGGCTTAAGGCTCAAGGCTCAAGGCTCAAGGCTCAAGGCTCAAGGCTCAAGGCTCAAGGCTCAAGGCTCTAGGCTCAAGGCTCAAGGCTCAAGGCTCAAGGCTAAAGGGTCAAGGGTCAAGGCTCCAGGCTCGAGGCTCGAGGCTCGAGGCTCAAGGCTCAAGGCTCAAGTCACGGCTCAAGGCTCAAAAGTCAAGGCTCAAGGCTCAACCCTCAAGGGTCAAGGGTCAAGGGTCAAGGCTCATGTCTCAAGGCTCAAGGTTTAAGGCTCAAGGCTCAAAGCTCAAGGCTCAAGGCTCAAGGCTCAAGGCTCAAGGTTTAAGGTTCATGGAAAAAGGCTCAAGGCTCAAGGCTCCAGTCACGGCTCAAGGCTCCAGTCACGGCTCAAGGCTCAAGGCTCAAAAGTCAAGGCTCAAGGGTCAACACTCAAGGGTCAAGGGTCAAGGCTCAAGGGTCAAGGCTCAAGGCTCAAGGCTCAAGGCTCAAGGCTCAAGGGTCAAGGGTCAAGGGTCAAGGCTCCAGGCTCGAGGCTCGAGGCTCAAGGCTCAAGGCTCAAGGCTCAAGGTTCAAGGCTCAAGGATCAAGGATCAAGGCTCAAGTCACGGCTCAAGGGTCATGACTCAAGGCAAAAGGCTGAAGGCTCAAGGCTCAAGGCTCAAGGCTAAAGGCTCAAGGCTCAAGGCTCAAGGCTCAAGGCTCAAGGCTCAAGGCTCAAGGCTCAAGGCTCAAGGCTCAAGGCTCAAGGTTCAAGGAAAAAGGCTCAAGGCTCAAGGCTCAAGGCTCAAGGCTCTAGGTTCAAGGCTAAAGGGTCAAGGGTCGAGGCTCAAGGCTCGAGGCTCGAGGCTCGAGGCTCGAGGCTCAAGGCTCAAGGCTCAAGGCTCTAGGCTCAAGGCTCTAGGCTCTAGGCTCAAGGCTCAAGGCTCAAGGCTCAAGGCTCAAGGCTCAAGGCTCAAGGCTCAAGGCTCAAGGCTCAAGGCTCAAGGCTCAAGGCTCAAGGCTCAAGGCTCAAGGCTCAAGGCTTAAGGCTCAAGGTTCAAGGTTCATGGAAAAAGGCTCAAGGCTCAAGGCTCAAGGCTCAAGTAACGGCTCAAGGCTCAAGGCTCAAGGCTCAAAGCTCAAGGCTCAAGGCTCAAGGCTTAAGGCTCAAGGCTCAAGGCTTAAGGCTCAAGGCTCAAGGCTCAAGGCTCAAGGCTCAAGGCTCAAGGCTCAAGGCTTAAGGCTCAAGGTTCAAGGAAAAAGGCTCAAGGCTCAAGGCTCAAGGCTCAAGGCTCTAGGTTCAAGGCTAAAGGGTCAAGGGTCGAGGCTCAAGGCTCGAGGCACGAGGCTCGAGGCTCAAGGCTCAAGGCTCAAGGCTCTAGGCTCAAGGCTCAAGGCTCTAGGCTCTAGGCTCAAGGCTCAAGGCTCAAGGCTCAAGGCTCAAGGCTCAAGGCTCAAGGCTCAAGGCTCAAGGCTCAAGGCTTAAGGCTCAAGGTTCAAGGTTCATGGAAAAAGGCTCAAGGCTCAAGGCTCAAGGCTCAAGTAACGGCTCAAGGCTCAAGGCTCAAGGCTCAAAGCTCAAGGCTCAAGGCTCAAGGCTCAAGGCTCAAGGCTCAAGGCTTAAGGCTCAAGGCTCAAGGCTCAAGGCTCAAGGCTCAAGGCTCAAGGCTCAAGGCTCAAGGCTCTAGGCTCAAGGCTCAAGGCTCAAGGCTCAAGGCTAAAGGGTCAAGGGTCAAGGCTCCAGGCTCGAGGCTCGAGGCTCGAGGCTCAAGGCTCAAGGCTCAAGTCACGGCTCAAGGCTCAAAAGTCAAGGCTCAAGGCTCAACCCTCAAGGGTCAAGGGTCAAGGGTCAAGGCTCATGTCTCAAGGCTCAAGGTTTAAGGCTCAAGGCTCAAAGCTCAAGGCTCAAGGCTCAAGGCTCAAGGCTCAAGGTTTAAGGTTCATGGAAAAAGGCTCAAGGCTCAAGGCTCCAGTCACGGCTCAAGGCTCCAGTCACGGCTCAAGGCTCAAGGCTCAAAAGTCAAGGCTCAAGGGTCAACACTCAAGGGTCAAGGGTCAAGGGTCAAGGCTCATGTCTCAAGGCTCAAGGCTCAAGGCTCAAGGCTCAAGGCTCAAGGCTCAAGGCTCAAGGCTCAAGGCTCAAGGCTCAAGGCTCAAGGCTAAAGGGTCAAGGGTCAAGGGTCAAGGCTCCAGGCTCGAGGCTCGAGGCTCAAGGCTCAAGGCTCAAGGCTCAAGGTTCAAGGCTCAAGGATCAAGGATAAAGGCTCAAGTCACGGCTCAAGGGTCAGGACTCAAGGCAAAAGGCTGAAGGCTCAAGGCTCAAGGCTCAAGGCTCAAGGCTCAAGGCTCAAGGCTCAAGGCTCAAGGCTCAAGGCTCAAGGCTCAAGGCTCAAGGCTTAAGGCTCAAGGTTCAAGGAAAAAGGCTCAAGGCTCAAGGCTCAAGGCTCTAGGTTCAAGGCTAAAGGGTCAAGGGTCGAGGCTCAAGGCTCGAGGCTCGAGGCTCGAGGCTCGAGGCTCAAGGCTCAAGGCTCAAGGCTCTAGGCTCAAGGCTCAAGGCTCTAGGCTCTAGGCTCAAGGCTCAAGGCTCAAGGCTCAAGGCTCAAGGCTCAAGGCTCAAGGCTCAAGGCTCAAGGCTCAAGGCTCAAGGCTCAAGGCTCAAGGCTCAAGGCTCAAGGCTTAAGGCTCAAGGTTCAAGGTTCATGGAAAAAGGCTCAAGGCTCAAGGCTCAAGGCTCAAGTAACGGCTCAAGGCTCAAGGCTCAAGGCTCAAAGCTCAAGGCTCAAGGCTCAAGGCTTAAGGCTCAAGGTTCAAGGAAAAAAGCTCAAGGCTCAAGGCTCAAGGCTCAAGGCTCAAGGCTCAAGGCTCAAGGCTCAATGCTCAAGGTTCAAGGCTCAAGGCTCAAGGCTCAAGGCTCAAGGATCAAGGATCACGGCTCAAGTCATGGCTCAAGGGTCAGGACTCAAGTCAAAAGGCTCAAGGCTCAAGGCTCAAGGCTCAAGGCTCAAGGATAAAGGCTCAAGGCTCAAAGCTCAAGGCTCAAGGCTCAAGGCTCAAGGAAAAAGGCTCAAGGCTCAAGGCTCAAGGCTCAAGGCTCAAGGCTAAAGGGTCAAGGGTCAAGGGTCAAGGCTCCAGGCTCGAGGCTCGAGGCTCAAGGCTCAAGGCTCAAGGCTAAAGGCTCAAGGCTCAAGGCTCAAGGCTCAAGGCTCAAGGCTCAAGGCTCAAGGGTTAAGGTTCATGGAAAAAGGCTCGAGGCTCAAGGCTCAAGTCACGGCTCAAGGCTCAAAAGTCAAGGCTCAAGGCTCAACACTCAAGGGTCAAGGGTCAAGGCTCATGTCTCAAGGCTCAAGGCTCAAGCCTCAAGGCTCAAGGCTCAAGGCTCAAGGCTCAATGCTCAAGGCTCAAGGCTCAATGCTCAAGGCTCAAGGCTCAAGGTTAAAGGAAAAAGGCTCAAGGCTCAAGGTTAAAGGAAAAAGGCTAAAGGGTCAAGGGTCGAGGCTCAAGGCTCGAGGCTCGAGGCTCGAGGTTCGAGGCTCAAGGCTCAAGGCTCAAGGCTCAAGGCTCTAGGCTCTAGGCTCAAGGCTCAAGGCTCAAGGCTCAAGGCTCAAGGCTCAAGGCTCAAGGCTCAAGGCTCAAGGCTCAAGGCTCAAGGCTCAAGGCTCAAGGCTCAAGGCTCAAGGCTCAAGGTTCAAGGTTCATGGAAAAAGGCTCAAGGCTCAAGGCTCAAGGCTCAAGTAACAGCTCAAGGCTCAAGGCTCAAGGCTCAAAGCTCAAGGCTCAAGGCTCAAGGCTTAAGGCTCAAGGTTCAAGGAAAAAAGCTCAAGGCTCAAGGCTCAAGGCTCAAGGCTCAAGGCTCAAGGCTCAAGGCTCAAGGATCAAGGATCACGGCTCAAGTCATGGCTCAAGGGTCAGGACTCAAGTCAAAAGGCTCAAGGCTCAAGGCTCAAGGCTCAAGGCTCAAGGCTCAAGGCTCAAGGCTCAAAGATAAAGGCTCAAGGCTCAAAGCTCAAGGCTCAAGGCTCAAGGCTCAAGGCTCAATGCTCAAGGCTCAAGGCTCAAGGCTCAAGGCTCAAGGCTAAAGGGTCAAGGGTCAAGGCTCCAGGCTCGAGGCTCGAGGCTCAAGGCTCAAGGCTCAAGGCTCAAGGTTCAAGGCTCAAGGATCAAGGATCAAGGCTCAAGTCACGGCTCAAGGGTCAGGACTCAAGGCAAAAGCCTGAAGGCTGAAGGCTCAAGGCTCAACGCTTAAGGCTTAAGGCTCAAGGCTCAAGGCTCAAGGCTCAAGGCTCAAGGCTCAAGGCTCAAGGATCAAGGCTTAAGGCTCAAGGTTCAAGGAAAAAGGCTCAAGGCTCAAGGCTCAAGGCTCAAGTCTCAAGGCTCAAGGTTCAAGGCTAAAGGGTCAAGGCTCGAGGCTCAAGGTTCATGGAAAAAGGCTCAAGGCTCCAGGCTCAAGGCTCAAGGCTCAAGGCTCAAGGTTTAAGGCTCATGGAAAAAGGCTCACGGCTCAAGGCTCAAGTCACGGCTCAAGGCTCAAGGCTCAAAAGTCAAGGCTCAAGGCTCAACACTCAAGGGTCAAGGGTCAAGGGTCAAGGCTCATGTCTCAAGGCTCAAGGCTCAAGGCTCAAGGCTCAAGGCTCAAGGCTCAAGGCTCAAGGCTCAAGGCTAAAGGGTCAAGGGTCAAGGGTCAAGGTTCCAGGCTCGAGGCTCGAGGCTCAAGGCTCAAGGCTCAAGGCTCAAGGCTCAAGGCTCAAGGTTCAAGGCTCAAGGATCAAGGATCAAGGCTCAAGTCACGGCTCAAGAGTCAGGACTCAAGGCTCAAGGCTCAAGGCTCAAGGCTCCAGGCTCAAGGCTCAAGGCTCAAGGCTCAAGGCTCAAGGCTCAAGGCTCAAGGCTCAAGGCTCAAGGTTCAAGGAAAAAGGCTCAAGGCTCAAGGCTCAAGGCTCAAGGCTCTAGGTTCAAGGCTAAAGGGTCAAGGGTCGAGGCACAAGGCTCGAGGCTTGAGGCTCGAGGCTCGAGGCTCAAGGCTCAAGGCTCAAGGCTCAAGGCTCAAGGCTCAAGGCTCAAGGCTCAAGGCTCTAGGCTCAAGGCTCAAGGCTCTAGGCTCAAGGCTCAATGCTCAAGGCTCAAGGCTCAAGGCTCAAGGCTCAAGGCTCAAGGTTCAAGGTTCATGGAAAAAGGCTCAAGGCTCAAGGCTCAAGGCTCAAGTAACGGCTCAAGGCTCAAGGCTCAAGGCTCAAAGCTCAAGGCTCAAGGCTCAAGGCTCAAGGCTTAAGGCTCAAGGTTCAAGGAAAAAAGCTCAAGGCTCAAGGCTCAGGGATCAAGGCTCAAGGCTCAAGGCTCAAGGATCAAGGATCAAGGCTCAAGTCATGGCTCAAGGGTCAGGACTCACGTCAAAAGGCTCAAGGCTCAAGGCTCAAGGATAAAGGATAAAGGCTCAAGGCTCAAAGCTCAAGGCTCAAGGCTCAAGGCTTAAGGCTCAAGGTTAAAGGAAAAAGGCTCAAGGCTCAAGGCTCAAGGCTCAAGGCTCTAGGTTCAAGGCTCAAAGTTCAAGGCTAAATGGTCAAGGGTCGAGGCTCAAGGATCGAGGGTCGAGGCTCGAGGGTCGAGAGTCGAGGCTCGAGGGTCGAGGCTCCAGGCTCAAGGCTCAAGGCTCAAGGCTCAAGGCTCAAGGCTCAAGGCTCAAGGCTCAAGGCTCAAGGCTCAAGGTTCATGGAAAAAGGCTCAAGGCTAAAGGCTCAAGGGTCAAGGCTCAAGGCTCAAGGTTTAAGGCTCATGGAAAAAGGCTCACGGCTCAAGGCTCAAGTCACGGCTCAAGGCTCAAGGCTCAAAAGTCAAGGCTCAAGGCTCAACACTCAAGGGTCAAGGGTCAAGGGTCAAGGCTCATGTCTCAAGGCTCAAGGCTCAAGGCTCAAGGCTCAAGGCTCAAGGCTCAAGGCTCAAGGCTCAAGGCTCAAGGCTAAAGGGTCAAGGGTCAAGGGTCAAGGTTCCAGGCTCGAGGCTCGAGGCTCAAGGCTCAAGGCTCAAGGCTCAAGGCTCAAGGCTCAAGGCTCAAGGTTCAAGGCTCAAGGATCAAGGATCAAGGCTCAAGTCACGGCTCAAGAGTCAGGACTCAAGGCTCAAGGCTCAAGGCTCAAGGCTCCAGGCTCAAGGCTCAAGGCTCAAGGCTCAAGGCTCAAGGCTCAAGGCTCAAGGCTCAAGGTTCAAGGAAAAAGGCTCAAGGCTCAAGGCTCAAGGCTCAAGGCTCTAGGTTCAAGGCTAAAGGGTCAAGGGTCGAGGCACAAGGCTCGAGGCTTGAGGCTCGAGGCTCGAGGCTCAAGGCTCAAGGCTCAAGGCTCAAGGCTCAAGGCTCAAGGCTCTAGGCTCAAGGCTCAAGGCTCTAGGCTCAAGGCTCAATGCTCAAGGCTCAAGGCTCAAGGCTCAAGGCTCAAGGCTCAAGGCTCAAGGTTCAAGGTTCATGGAAAAAGGCTCAAGGCTCAAGGCTCAAGGCTCAAGTAACGGCTCAAGGCTCAAGGCTCAAGGCTCAAAGCTCAAGGCTCAAGGCTCAAGGCTCAAGGCTTAAGGCTCAAGGTTCAAGGAAAAAAGCTCAAGGCTCAAGGCTCAGGGATCAAGGCTCAAGGCTCAAGGCTCAAGGATCAAGGATCAAGGCTCAAGTCATGGCTCAAGGGTCAGGACTCACGTCAAAAGGCTCAAGGCTCAAGGCTCAAGGATAAAGGATAAAGGCTCAAGGCTCAAAGCTCAAGGCTCAAGGCTCAAGGCTTAAGGCTCAAGGTTAAAGGAAAAAGGCTCAAGGCTCAAGGCTCAAGGCTCAAGGCTCTAGGTTCAAGGCTCAAAGTTCAAGGCTAAATGGTCAAGGGTCGAGGCTCAAGGCTCGAGGGTCGAGGCTCGAGGGTCGAGAGTCGAGGCTCGAGGGTCGAGGCTCCAGGCTCAAGGCTCAAGGCTCAAGGCTCAAGGCTCAAGGCTCAAGGCTCAAGGCTCAAGGCTCAAGGCTCAAGGCTCAAGGTTCATGGAAAAAGGCTCAAGGCTAAAGGCTCAAGGGTCAAGGCTCAAGACACGGCTCAAGGCTCAAAAGTCAAGGCTCAAGGCTCAACCCTCAAGGGTCAAGGGTCAAGGGTCAAGGCTCATGTCTCAAGGCTCAAGGCTCAAGGCTCAATGCTCAAGGCTCAAGGCTCAAGGCTCAAGGCTCAAGGCTCAAGGCTCAAGGGTCAAGGCTCTAGGCTCTAGGCTCAAGGCTCAAGGCTCAAGGCTCAAGGCTAAAGGGTCAAGGGTCAAGGCTCGAGGCTCGAGGCTCGAGGCTCGAGGCTCGAGGCTCGAGGCTCGAGGCTCGAGGCTCAAGGCTCAAGGATCAAGGCTCAAGGCTCAAGGTTCGTGGAAAAAGGCTCAAGGCTAAAGGCTCAAGGGTCAAGGCTCAAGTCACGGCTCAAGGCTCAAGGCTCAAAAGTCAAGGCTCAAGGCTCAAGGTTCAAGGCTCAAGGATCAAGGCTCAAGTCACGGCTCAAGGGTCAGGACTCAAGGCAAAAGGCTGAAGGCTGAAGGATCAAGGCTCAAGGCTCAAGGCTCGAAGCTCAAGGCTCAAGGCTCAAAGCTTAAGGCTTAAGGTTCAAGGAAAAAGACTCAAGGCTCAAGGCTCAAGGCTCAAGGCTCAATGCTCAAGGTTCAAGGCTAAAGGGTCAAGGGTCGAGGCTCGAGGCTCGAGGCTCGAGGGTCGAGGCTTGAGGCTTGAGGCTCGAGGCTCGAGGGTCAAGGCTCCAGGCTCGAGGCTCGAGGCTCAAGGCTACAGGCTCAAGGCTCGAGGCTCGAGGCTCCAGGCTGCAGGCTCCAGGCTCAAGGCTCAAGGCTCAAGGCTCAAGGCTCAAGGCTCCAGGCTGAAGGCTCAAGGCTCAAGGCTCAAGGGTCAAGGGTCAAGGCTCAAGGCTCAAGGTATAAGGTTCATGGAAAAAGGCTCATGGCTCAAGGCTCAAGTCTCAAGGGTCAAGGCTCAAGTCACGGCTCAAGGCTCAAGGCTCGAAAGTCAAGGCTCAAGGCTCAACACTCAAGGGTCAAGGGTCAAGGGTCAAGGCTCAAGGCTCAAGGCTCAAGGCTCAAGGCTCAAGGCTCAAGGCTCAAGGCTCAAGGCTAAAGGGTCATGTCTCAAGGCTCAAGGCTCAAGGCTCAAGGCTCAAGGCTCAAGGATCAAGGCTCAATGCTCAAGGCTCAAGGCTCAAGGCTCAAGGCTCAAGGCTCAAGGCTCAAGGCTCAAGTCACTGCTCAACGGTCAAGGCTCAAAACTCAAGGCTCAAGGCTCAACACCTAAGGGTCAAGGGTCAAGGGTCAAGGCTCATGTCTCAAGGCTCAAGGCTCAAGGGTCAAGGCTCAAGTTCTCAAGGCTCAAGGGTCAAGGCTCAAGGCTGAAGGCTCAAGGCTCGAGGCTCAAGGCTCAAGGCTCAAGGCTCAAGGTTCAAGGCTAAAGGGTCAAGGGTCGAGGCTCGAGGCTCGAGGCTCGAGGGTCGAGGCTTGAGGCTTGAGGCTCGAGGCTCGAGGGTCAAGGCTCCAGGCTCGAGGCTCGAGGCTCAAGGCTACAGGCTCAAGGCTCGAGGCTCGAGGCTCCAGGCTGCAGGCTCCAGGCTCAAGGCTCAAGGCTCAAGGCTCAAGGCTCAAGGCTCCAGGCTCAAGGCTCAAGGCTCAAGGCTCAAGGCTCAAGGATCAAGGCTCAAGGGTCAAGGCTCAAGGCTCAAGGTATAAGGTTCATGGAAAAAGGCTCATGGCTCAAGGCTCAAGTCTCAAGGGTCAAGGCTCAAGTCACGGCTCAAGGCTCAAGGCTCGAAAGTCAAGGCTCAAGGCTCAACACTCAAGGGTCAAGGGTCAAGGGTCAAGGCTCAAGGCTCAAGGCTCAAGGCTCAAGGCTCAAGGCTCAAGGCTCAAGGCTAAAGGGTCATGTCTCAAGGCTCAGGGCTCAAGGCTCAAGGCTCAAGGCTCAAGCTCAAGGATCAAGGCTCAATGCTCAAGGCTCAAGGCTCAAGGCTCAAGGCTCAAGTCACTGCTCAACGGTCAAGGCTCAAAACTCAAGGCTCAAGGCTCAACACCTAAGGGTCAAGGGTCAAGGGTCAAGGCTCATGTCTCAAGGCTCAAGGCTCAAGGGTCAAGGCTCAAGTTCTCAAGGCTCAAGGGTCAAGGCTCAAGGCTGAAGGCTCAAGGCTCGAGGCTCAGGGCTCAAGGCTCACGGCTCAAGGCTCAAGGCTCAAGGCTCAAGGCTCAAGGCTCACGGCTCAAGGCTCACGACTCAAGGCTCAAGGCTCAACGCTCAAGGCTCAACGCTCAGGGCTCGAAGCACCAGTGTCAAGTCTCAGGGCTCAAGGCTCAAGGCTCAAGGCTCAAGGTTCAAGGCTCAAGGCTTAAGGCTCAAGGCTCCAGGTTCAAGGCAAAAGGCAAAATGCTCAAGGATCAAGGCTCAAGGCTCAAGGCTCAAGGTTCAAGGCTCAAGGTTCAAGGCTAAAGGGTCAAGGGTCAAGGCTCAAGGCTCAAGGCTCAAGGTTCAAGGTTCAAGGCTCAAGGCTTAAGGCTCAAGGCTCAAGGCTCCAGGTTCAAGGCAAAAGGCAAAATGCTCAAGGATAAAGGCTCAAGGCTCAAGGCTCAAGGCTCAAGGTTCAAGGATCGAGGCTCAAGGCTCAAGGCTCAAGGTTCAAGGTTCATGGAAAAAGGCTCAAGGCTCAAGGCTCAAGGCTCAAGTCACGGCTCAAGGCTCAAGGCTCAAGGCTCAAGGCTCAAAGCTCAAGGCTCAAGGCTCAAGGCTTAAGGCTCAAGGTTTAAGGAAAAAGGCTCAAGGCTCAAGGCTCAAGGCTCAATACTCAAGGCTCAAGGCTCAAGGCTCAAGGCTCAAGGCACAAGGCTCAAGGCTCAACGCTCAAGGCTCAAGGCTCAAGGCTCAAGGCTCAAGGCTCAAGGCTCAAGGCTCAAGGCTCAAGGATCAAGGATCAAGGCTCAAGTCATGGCTCAAGGGTCAGGACTCAAGTCAAAAGGCTCAAGGCTCAAGGCTCAAGGCTCAAGGCTCAAGGCTCAAGACTCAAGGCTCAAGGCTCAAGGCTCAAAGCTCAAGGCTCAAGGCTCAAGGCTCAAGGCTTAAGGCTCAAGGTTCAAGGAAAAAGGCTCAAGGCTCAAGGCTCAAGGTTCAAGGCTAAAGGGTCAAGGGTCGAGGCTCAAGGCTCGAGGCTCGAGGCCGAGGCTCAAGGCTCAAGGCTCAAGGCTCCAGGCTCAAGGCTCAAGGCTCAAGGCTCCAGGCTCAAGGCTCAAGGATCAAGGCTCAAGGCTCAACGCTCAAGTCTCAAGGCTCAAGGCTTAAGGCTCAAGGTTCAAGGTTCATGGAAAAAGGCTCAAGGCTCAAGGCTCAGGCTCAAGGCTCAAGTCACGACTCAAGGCTCAAGGCTCAAAGCTCAAGGCTCAAGGCTCAAGGCTCAAGGCTTAAGGCTCAAGGTTCAAGGAAAAAAGCTCAAGGCTCAAGGCTCAAGGCTCAAGGCTCAAGGCTCAAGGCTCAAGGCTCAAGGCTCAAGGCTCAAGGCTCAAGGATCAAGGCTCAAGTCATGGCTCAAGGGTCAGGACTCAAGTCAAAAGGCTCAACGGTCAAGGCTCAAGGCTCAAGGCTCAAGGCTCAAGGCTCAAGGCTCAAGGCTCAAAGCTCAAGGCTCAAGGCTCAAGGCTCAAGGCTTAAGGCTCAAGGTTCAAGGAAAAAGGCTCAAGGCACAAGGCTCAAGGCTCAAGGCTCAAAGTTCAAGGCTAAAGGGTCAAGGGTCGAGGCTCGAGGCTCGAGGGTCGAGGATCGAGGATCGAGGCTCGAGGCTCCAGGCTCGAGACTCGAGGCTCCAGGCTCCAGGCTCAAGGCTCAAGGCTCAAGGCTCAAGGCTCAAGGTTTAACGTTCATGGAAAAAGGCTCAAGGCTCAAGGCTCAAGGGTCAAGGCTCAAGTCACGGCTCAAGGCTAAAGGCTCAAAAGTCAAGGCTCAAGGCTCAACACTCAAGGGTCAAGGGTCAAGGCTCATGTCTCAAGGCTAAAGGCTCAAGGCTCAAGGCTCAAGGCTCAAGACTCAAGACTCAAGGCTCAAGGCTAAAGGGTCAAGGGTCAAGGGTCAAGGGTCAAGGCTCAAGGCTCAAGGCTCAAGGCTCGAGGCTCGAGGCTCGAGGCTCGAGGCTCGAGGCTCGAGGGTCAAGGCTCAAGGCTCAAGGCTCAAGTCTCAAGACTTAAGGCTCAGGGTTCAAGGCTCAAGGATCAAGGATCAAGGCTCAAGTCACGGCTCAAGGGTCAGGACTCAAGGCAAAAGGCTGAAGGCTCAAGGCTCAAGGCTCAAGGCTCAAGGTTCAAGGCTCGAGGCTCAAGGCTCAAGGCTCAAGGTTCAAGGTTCATGGAAAAAGGCTCAAGGCTCAAGGCTCAAGGCTCAAGTCACGGCTCAAGGCTCAAGGCTCAAGTCACGGCTCAAGGCTCAAGGCTCAAGGCTCAAAGCTCAAGGCTCAAGGCTCAAGGCTTAAGGCTCAAGGTTCAAGGAAAAAGGCTCAAGGCTCAAGGCTCAAGGCTCAATGCTCAAGGCTCAAGGCTCAAGGCTCAAGGCTCAAGGCACAAGGCTCAAGGCTCAAGGCTCAAGGCTCAAGGCTCAAGGCTCAAGGCTCAAGGCTCAAGGCTCAAGGATCAAGGATCAAGGCTCAAGTCATGGCTCAAGGGTCAGGACTCAAGTCAAAAGGCTCAAGGCTCAAGGCTCAAGGCTCAAGGCTCAAGACTCAAGGCTCAAGGCTCAAAGCTCAAGGCTCAAGGCTCCAGGCTTAAGCCTCAAGGTTCTAGGAAAAAGGCTCAAGGCTCAAGGCTCAAGGTTCATGGCTAAAGGGTCAAGGGTCGAGGCTCAAGGCTCGAGGCTCGAGGCCGAGGCTCAAGGCTCAAGGCTCGAGGCTCCAGGCTCAAGGCTCAAGGCTCAAGGCTCCAGGCTCAAGGCTCAAGGATCAAGGCTCAAGGCTCAACGCTCAAGTCTCAAGGCTCAAGGCTTAAGGCTCAAGGTTCAAGGTTCATGGAAAAAGGCTCAAGGCTCAAGGCTCAGGCTCAAGGCTCAAGTCACGACTCAAGGCTCAAGGCTCAAAGCTCAAGGCTCAAGGCTCAAGGCTCCAGGCTCAAGGCTCAAGGCTTAAGGCTCAAGGTTCAAGGAAAAAAGCTCAAGGCTCAAGGCTCAAGGCTCAAGGCTCAAGGCTCAAGGCTCAAGGCTCAAGGCTCAAGGATCAAGGCTCAAGTCATGGCTCAAGGGTCAGGACTCAAGTCAAAAGGCTCAACGGTCAAGGCTCAAGGCTCAAGGCTCAAGGCTCAAAGCTCAAGGCTCAAGGCTCAAGGCTTAAGGCTCAAGGTTCAAGGAAAAAGGCTCAAGGCACAAGGCTCAAGGCTCAAGGCTCAAAGTTCAAGGCTAAAGGGTCAAGGGTCGAGGCTCGAGGCTCGAGGGTCGAGGATCGAGGATCGAGGCTCGAGGCTCGAGACTCGAGGCTCCAGGCTCCAGGCTCAAGGCTCAAGGCTCAAGGCTCAAGGCTCAAGGCTCAAGGCTCAAGGTTCAAGGTTTAACGTTCATGGAAAAAGGCTCAAGGCTCAAGGCTCAAGGGTCAAGGCTCAAGTCACTGCTCAAGGCTAAAGGCTCAAAAGTCAAGGCTCAAGGCTCAACACTCAAGGGTCAAGGGTCAAGGCTCATGTCTCAAGGCTAAAGGCTCAAGGCTCAAGGCTCAAGGCTCAAGGCTCAAGGCTCAAGACTCAAGACTCAAGGCTCAAGGCTAAAGGGTCAAGGGTCAAGGGTCAAGGCTCAAGGCTCAAGGCTCGAGGCTCGAGGCTCGAGGCTCGAGGCTCGAGGGTCAAGGCTCAAGGCTCAAGGCTCAAGTCTCAAGACTCAAGGCTCAGGGTTCAAGGCTCAAGGATCAAGGATCAAGGCTCAAGTCACGGCTCAAGGGTCAGGACTCAAGGCAAAAGGCTGAAGGCTCAAGGCTCAAGGCTCAAGGCTCAAGGCTCAAGGTTCAAGGCTCGAGGCTCAAGGCTCAAGGCTCAATGTTCAAGGTTCATGGAAAAAGGCTCAAGGCTCAAGGCTCAAGGCTCAAGTCACGGCTCAAGGCTCAAGGCTCAAGTCACGGCTCAAGGCTCAAGGCTCAAGGCTCAAAGCTCAAGGCTCAAGGCTCAAGGCTTAAGGCTCAAGGTTCAAGGAAAAAGGCTCAAGGCTCAAGGCTCAAGGCTCAATGCTCAAGGCTCAAGGCTCAAGGCTCAAGGCTCAAGGCACAAGGCTCAAGGGTCAAGGCTCAAGGCTCAAGGCCCAAGGCTCAAGGCTCAAGGCTCAAGGCTCAAGGCTCAAGGCTCAAGGATCAAGGATCAAGGCTCAAGTCATGGCTCAAGGGTCAGGACTCAAGTCAAAAGGCTCAAGGCTCAAGGCTCAAGGCTCAAGGCTCAAGGCTCAAGACTCAAGGCTCAAGGCTCAAAGCTCAAGGCTCAAGGCTCAAGGCTTAAGGCTCAAGGTTCAAGGAAAAAGGCTGAAGGCTCAAGGCTCAAGGAAAAAGGCTAAAGGGTCAAGGGTCGAGGCTCAAGGCTCGAGGCTCGAGGCCGAGGCTCAAGGCTCAAGGCTCAAGGCTCCAGGCTCAAGGCTCAAGGCTCAAGGCTCCAGGCTCAAGGCTCAAGGATCAAGGCTCAAAGCTCAACGCTCAAGTCTCAAGGCTCAAGGCTTAAGGCTCAAGGTTCAAGGTTCATGGAAAAAGGCTCAAGGCTCAAGGCTCAGGCTCAAGGCTCAAGTCACGACTCAAGGCTCAAGGCTCAAAGCTCAAGGCTCAAGGCTCAAGGCTCTAGGCTCAAGGCTCAAGGCTTAAGGCTCAAGGTTCAAGGAAAAAAGCTCAAGGCTCAAGGCTCAAGGCTCAAGGCTCAAGGCTCAAGGCTCAAGGATCAAGGCTCAAGTCATGGCTCAAGGGTCAGGACTCAAGTCAAAAGGCTCAACGGTCAAGGCTCAAGGCTCAAGGCTCAAAGCTCAAGGCTCAAGGCTCAAGGCTTAAGGCTCTAGGTTCAAGGAAAAAGGCTCAAGGCACAAGGCTCAAGGCTCAAGGCTCAAAGTTCAAGGCTAAAGGGTCAAGGGTCGAGGCTCGAGGCTCGAGGGTCGAGGATCGAGGATCGAGGCTCGAGGCTCCAGGCTCGAGGCTCGAGACTCGAGGCTCCAGGCTCCAGGCTCAAGGCTCAAGGCTCAAGGCTCAAGGCTCAAGGCTCAAGGCTCAAGGTTCAAGGTTTAACGTTCATGGAAAAAGGCTCAAGGCTCAAGGCTCAAGGGTCAAGGCTCAAGTCACGGCTCAAGGCTAAAGGCTCAAAAGTCAAGGCTCAAGGCTCAACACTCAAGGGTCAAGGGTCAAGGCTCATGTCTCAAGGCTAAAGGCTCAAGGCTCAAGGCTCAAGGCTCAAGGCTCAAGACTCAAGACTCAAGGCTCAAGGCTAAAGGGTCAAGGGTCAAGGGTCAAGGCTCAAGGCTCAAGGCTCAAGGCTCGAGGCTCGAGGGTCAAGGCTCAAGGCTCAAGGCTCAAGTCTCAAGACTCAAGGCTCAGGGTTCAAGGCTCAAGGATCAAGGATCAAGGCTCAAGTCACGGCTCAAGGGTCAGGACTCAAGGCAAAAGGCTGAAGGCTCAAGGCTCAAGGCTCAAGGCTCAAGGCTCAAGGCTCAAGGCTCAAGGCTCGAGGCTCAAAGCTCAAGGCTCAAGGCTCAAGGCTCAAGGTTCAAGGCTAAAGAGTCAAGGGTCGATGCTCGAGGCTCGAGGCTAGAGGCTCCAGGCTCAAGGCTCAAGGCTCAAGGCTCAAGGCTCAAGGTTCATGGAAAAAGGCTCAAGGATCAAGGCTCAAGGCTCAAGGGTCAAGGCTCAAGTCACAGCTCAAGGCTCAAGGCTCAAAAGTCAAGGCTCAAGGCTCAACACTCAAGGGTCAAGGGTCAAGGGTCAAGGCTCATGTTTTAAGGCTCAAGGCTCAAGGCTCAAGGGTCAAGGGTCAAGGCTCAAGGCTCAAGGGTCAAGGGTCAAGGCTCAAGGCTCGAGGCTCGAGGATCAAGGCTCGAGGCTCAAGGCTCAAGGCTCAAGGCTCAAGGCTCAAGGTTCAAGGCTCAAGGATCAAGGATCAAGGCTCAAGTCACGGCTCAAGGGTCAGGACTCAAGGCAAAAGGCTTAAGGCTCAAGGCTCAAGGCTCAAGGCTCAAGGCTCAAGGCTCAACGCTCAACACTCAAGGCTCAAGGCTCAAGGCTCAAGGCTCAAGGCTCAAGGCTCAAGGCTCAAGGCTCAAGGCTCAAGGCTCAAGGCTCAACGATCAAGGCTCAAGGCTCAACGCTCAAGGCTCAAGGCTCAAGGCTCAACGCTCAAGGCTCAAGGGTCAAGGCTAAAGGGTCAAGGGTCGAGGCTCGAGGGTCGACGCTCGAGGCTCCAGGCTCCAGGCTCCAGGCTCTAGGCTCAAGGCTCAAAGCTCCAGGCTCAAGGCTCAAGGCTCAAGGCTCAAGGATCAAGGCTCAAGGCTCAAGGCTCAAGGCTCAAGGCTCAAGGTTTAAGGTTCGTGGAAAAAGGATCAAGGCTCAAGGCTCAAAGGTCAAGGCTCAAGTCACGGCTCAAGGCTCAAGGCTCAAAAGTCAAGGCTCAAGGCTCAACACTTAAGGGTCAAGGGTAAAGGGTCAAGGCTCATGTCTCAAGACTCAAGGCTCAAGGCTCAAGGCTCAAGGCTAAAAGGTCAAGGGTCAAAGGTCAAGGGTCGAGGCTCAAGGCTCAAGGCTCAAGGCTCCATGCTCAAGGCTCAAGGCTCAAGGCTCAAGGCTTAAGGCTCAAGGCTCAAGGCTCAAGGCTCAAGGCTCAAGGCTCAAGGCTCAAGGCTCAGGCCTCAAAGCTCAAGGCTCACGACTCAAGGCTCAAGTCTCAAGGCTCAAGGCTCCAGGGTCAAGGCTCATGGCTCAAGGCTCAGCTCTCAGGGCTCGAGGTTCAAGGTTCAAGACTTAAGGCTCAAGGCTCCAGGTTCAACGCAAAAGGAAAAATGCTCAAGGATCAAGGGTCAAGGCTCAAGGTTCAAGGCTCAAGGCTCAAGGTTCAAGGCTTAAGGCTCAAGGATCATGGATCAAGGCTCAAGTCACGGCTCAAGGGTCAGGACTCAAGGCTCAAGGCTCAAGGCTCAAGGCTCATGGCTCAAGGCTCAAGGATCAAGGCTCAAGGCTCAAGGCTCAAGGCTCAAGGATCAAGGCTCAACGCTCAAGGCTCAAGGCTCAAGGCTCAACGCTCAAGGCTCAAGGGTCAAGGCTAAAGGGTCAAGGGTCGAGGCTCGAGGGTCGACGCTCGAGGCTCCAGGCTCCAGGATCTAGGCTCAAGGCTCAAAGCTCCAGGCTCAAGGCTCAAGGCTCAAGGCTCAAGGATCAAGGCTCAAGGCTCAAGGCTCAAGGCTCAAGGCTCAAGGTTTAAGGTTCGTGGAAAAAGGATCAAGGCTCAAGGCTCAAAGGTCAAGGCTCAAGTCACGGCTCAAGGGTCAAGGCTCAAAAGTCAAGGCTCAAGGCTCAACACTCAAGGGTCAAGGGTAAAGGGTCAAGGCTCATGTCTCAAGACTCAAGGCTCAAGGCTCAAGGCTCAAGGCTAAAAGGTCAAGGGTCAAAGGTCAAGGGTCAAGGCTCAAGGCTCGAGGCTCAAGGCTCAAGGCTCAAGGCTCCATGCTCAAGGCTCAAGGCTCAAGGCTCAAGGCTTAAGGCTCAAGGCTCAAGGCTCAAGGCTCAAGGCTCAAGGCTCAAGGCTCAAGGCTCAAGGCTCAAGGGTCAGGCCTCAAAGCTCAAGGCTCACGACTCAAGGCTCAAGTCTCAAGGCTCAAGGCTCCAGGGTCAAGGCTCATGGCTCAAGGCTCAGCTCTCAGGGCTCGAGGTTCAAGGTTCAAGACTTAAGGCTCAAGGCTCCAGGTTCAACGCAAAAGGAAAAATGCTCAAGGATCAAGGATCAAGGCTCAAGGTTCAAGGCTCAAGGCTCAAGGTTCAAGGCTTAAGGCTCAAGGATCATGGATCAAGGCTCAAGTCACGGCTCAAGGGTCAGGACTCAAGGCTCAAGGCTCAAGGCTCAAGGCTCATGGCTCAAGGCTCAAGGATCAAGGCTCAAGGCTCAAGGCTCAAGGCTCAAGGCTCAAGGCTCAAGGCTCAAGGCTCAAGGCTCAAGGCTCAAGGCTCAAGGCTCAAGTCACTACTCAAGGGTCAAGGTTCAAAAGTCAAGGCTCAAGGCTCAACACTCAAGGGTCAAGGGTCTAGGGTCAAGGCTCATGTCACAAGGGTCAAGGCTCAAGGCTCAAGGGTCAAGGGTCAAGGTTTAAGGGTCAAGGCTCGAGGCTCAAGGCTCAAGGCTCAAGGCTCAAGGCTCAAGGCTCAAGGCTCAAGGCTCAAGGCTCAAGGCTCAAGGCTCAAGGCTCAAGGCTTAAGGCTCAAGGTTCAAGGTTCATGGAAAAAGGCTCAAGGCTCAAGGCTCAAGGCTTAAGGCTCAAGGTTCAAGGTTCATGGAAAAAGGCTCAAGGCTCAAGGCTCAAGGCTCAAGGTTCAAGTCACGGCTCAAGGCTCAAGGCTCAAAAGTCAAGGCTCAAGGCTCAACACTCAAGGGTCAAGGGTCAAGGGTCAAGGCTCAAGGCTCAAGGCTCAAGGCTCAAGGCTCAAGGCTCAAGGCTCAAGGCTCAAAGCTCAAGGCTCAAGGCTCAAGGCTAAAGGGTCAAGGATCAAGGTTCAAGGCTCAAGGCTCAAGGGTTGAGGCTCGAGGCTCCGGGCTCAAGGGTTGAGGCTCGAGGCTCCGGGCTCAAGGGTCAAGGCTCAAGGCTCAAGGCTCTAGGGTCAAGGCACAAGGCTCAAGGGTCAAGGGTCATGGTTCAAGGCTGGAGGCTCAAGGCTCGAGGCTCCGGGCTCAAGGCTTAAGGCTCAAGGCTCAAGGCTCAAGGCTTAAGGCTCAAGGCACAAGGCTCAAGGCTCAAGGATCAAGGCTCAAGGCTCAAGGTTTAAGGTTCGTGGAAAAAGGCTCAAGGCTCAAGGCTCAAAGGTCAAGGCTCAAGTCACGGCTCAAGGCTCAAGGCTCAAAAGTCAAGGCTCAAGGCTCAACACTCAAGGGTCAAGGGTCAAGGCTCAAGGGTCAAGGCTCATGGCTCAAGGCTCAAGGCTCAAGGCTCAAGGCTCAAGGCTCAAGGGTCAAGGGTCTAGGGTCAAGGCTCAAGGCTTGAGGCTCGAGGCTTGAGGCTCAAGGCTCAAGGCTCAAGGCTCAAGGCTCAAGGCTCAAGTCACTGCTCAAGGGTCAAGGCTCAAAAGCCAAGGCTCAAAAGCCAAGGCTCAAGGCTCAACACGTGTCAAGGGTCAAGGCTCATGTCACTAGGCTCAAGGGTCAAGGGTCAAGGGTCAAGGCTTAAGGCTTAATGCTCAAGGCTCGAGGCTCAAGGCTCAAGGCTCAAGGGTCAAGGCTCAAGGCTCAAGGCTCAAGGCTCAAGGCTCAAGGCTTAAGGCTCAAGGTTCAAGGTTCATGGAAAAAGGCTCAAGGCTCAAGGCTCAAGTAACGGCTCCAGGCTCAAGGCTCAAAAGACAAGGCTCAAGGCTCAACACTCAAGGGTCAAGGGTAAAGGGTCAAGGCTCATGTCTCAAGGCTCAAGACTCAAGGCTCAAGGCTCAAGGCTAAAAGGTCAAGGGTCAAAGGTCAAGGGTCAAGGCTCAAGGCTCGAGGCTCAAGGCTCAAGGCTCCATGCTCAAGGCTCAAGGCTCAAGGCTCAAGGCTCAAGGCTCATGGCTCAAGGCTCAACGCTCAAGGCTCAAGGCTCAAAGCTCAAGGCTCACGACTCAAGGCTCAAGGCTCAAGGCTCAAGGCTCAAGGTTCCAGGGACAAGGCTCATGGCTCAAGGCTCAGCTCTCAGGGCTCGAGGTTCAAGGTTCAAGACTCCAGGTTCAACGCAAAAGGAAAAATGCTCAAGGATCAAGGTTCAAGGCTCAAGGTTCAAGGCTCAAGGCTCAAGGTTCAAGGCTTAAGGCTCAAGGATCATGGATCAAGGCTCAAGTCACGGCTCAAGGGTCAGGACTCAAGGCTCAAGGCTCAAGGCTCAAGGCTCAAGGCTCATGGCTCAAGGCTCAAGGATCAAGGCTCAAGGCTCAAGGCTCAAGGCTCAAGGCTCAAGGCTCAAGGCTCAAGGCACTACTCAAGGGTCAAGGCTCAAAAGTCAAGGCTCAAGGCTCAACACTCAAGGGTCAAGGGTCAACGGTCAAGGCTCATGTCACAAGGGTCAAGGCTCAAGGCTCAAGGGTCAAGGGTCAAGGTTTAAGGGTCAAGGCTCGAGGCTCAAGGCTCAAGGCTCAAGGCTCAAGGCTCAAGGCTCAAGGCTCAAGGCTCAAGGCTCAAGGCTCAAGGCTCAAGGCTCAAGGCTCAAGGCTCAAGGCTCAAGGCTCAAGTCACTGCTCAAGGGTTAAGGCTCAAAAGCCAAGGCTCCGAGGCTCAAGGCTCAAGGGTCAAGGCTCAATGCTCAAGGCTCAAGGCTCAAGGCTCAAGGCTTAAGGCTCAAGGTTCAAGGTTCATGGAAAAAGGCTCAAGGCTCAAGGCTCAAGTAACGGCTCAAGGCTCAAGGCTCAAAAGACAAGGCTGAAGGCTCAACACTCAAGGGTCAAGGGTAAAGGGTCAAGGCTCATGTCTCAAGGCTCAAGACTCAAGGCTCAAGGCTCAAGGCTCAAGGCTAAAAGGTCAAGGGTCAAAGGTCAAGGCTCAAGGCTCAAGGCTCGAGGCTCAAGGCTCAAGGCTCCATGCTCAAGGCTCAAGGCTCAAGGCTCAAGGCTCAAGGCTCAAGGCTCAAGGCTCAAGGCTCAAGGCTCAAGGCTCAAGGCTCAAGGCTCAAGGCTCAAGGCTCAAGGCTCAAGGCTCAAGGCTCAAGGCTCAGGCCTCAAAGCTCAAGGCTCACGACTCAAGGCTCAAGGCTCAAGGCTCAAGGGTCAAGGCTCCAGGGTCAAGGCTCATGGCTCAAGGCTCAGCTCTCAGGGCTCGAGGTTCAAGGTTCAAGACTTAAGGCTCAAGGCTCCAGGTTCAACGCAAAAGGAAAAATGCTCAAGGATCAAGGTTCAAGGCTCAAGGTTCAAGGCTCAAGGCTCAAGGTTCAAGGCTTAAGGCTCAAGGATCATGGATCAAGGCTCAAGTCACAGCTCAAGGGTCAGGACTCAAGGCTCAAGGCTCAAGGCTCAAGGCTCATGGCTCAAGGCTCAAGGATCAAGGCTCAAGGCTCAAGGCTCAAGGCTCAAGGCTCACGGCTCAAGGCTCAAGGCTCAAGGCTCAAGGCTCAAGGCTCAAGTCACTACTCAAGGGTCAAGGCTCAAAAGTCAAGGCTCAAGGCTCAACACTCAAGGGTCAAGGGTCAACGGTCAAGGCTCATGTCACAAGGGTCAAGGCTCAAGGCTCAAGGGTCAAGGGTCAAGGTTTAAGGGTCAAGGCTCGAGGCTCGAGGCTCAAGGCTCAAGGCTCAAGGCTCAAGGCTCAAGGCTCAAGGCTCAAGGCTCAAGGCTCAAGGCTCAAGGCTTAAGGCTCAAGGTTCAAGGTTCATGGAAAAAGGCTCAAGGCTCAAGGCTCAAGGCTCAAGGCTCAAGATTCAAGTCACGGCTCAAGGCTCAAAAGTCAAGGCTCAAGGCTCAACACTCAAGGGTCAAGGCTCAAGGCTCAAGGCTCAAGGCTCAAGGCTCAAGGCTCAAGGCTCAAGGCTCAAGGCTCAAGGCTCAAGGCTCAAGGGTCAAGGATCAAGGTTCAAGGCTCAAGGCTCAAGGGTTGAGGCTCGAGGCTCGCGGCTCCGGGCTCAAGGCTCAAGGCTCAAGGCTCAAGGGTCAAGGCACAAGGCTCAAGGGTCAAGGGTCATGGCTCAAGGCTTGAGGCTCAAGGCTCGAGGCTCCGAGCTCAAGGCTTAAGGCTCAAGGCTCAAGGCTCAAGGCTCAAGGCACAAGGCTCAAGGCTCAAGGATCAAGGCTCAAGGCTCAAGGATCAAGGCTCAAGGCTCAAGGCTCAAGGCTTAAGGCTCAAGGCTCAAGGCTCAAGGCTCAAGGCTCAAGGCTGAAGTCACTACTCAAGGGTCAAGGCTCAAAAGTCAAGGCTCAAGGCTCAACACTCAAGGGTCAAGGGTCAACGGTCAAGGCTCATGTCACAAGGGTCAAGGCTCAAGGCTCAAGGGTCAAGGGTCAAGGTTTAAGGGTCAAGGCTCGAGGCTCAAGGCTCAAGGCTCAAGGCTCAAGGCTCAAGGCTCAAGGCTCAAGGCTCAAGGCTCAAGGCTCAAGGCTCAAGGCTCAAGGCTCAAGGCTCAAGGCTCAAGGCTCAAGGCTCAAGGCTCAAGGCTCAAGGTTCAAGGTTCATGGAAAAAGGCTCAAGGCTCAAGGCTCAAGGCTCAAGGTTCAAGTCACGGCTCAAGGCTCAAGGCTCAAAAGTCAAGGCTCAAGGCTCAACACTCAAGGGTCAAGGGTCAAGGGTCAAGGCTCAAGGCTCAAGGCTCAAGGCTCAAGGCTCAAGGCTCAAGGCTCAAGGCTCAAGGCTCAAGGCTCAAGGCTCAAGGCTCAAGGCTCAAGGCTCAAGGCTAAAGGGTCAAGGATCAAAGTCAAGGCTTGAGGCTCAAGGCTCGAGGCTCCGAGCTCAAGGCTTAAGGCTCAAGGCTCAAGGCTCAAGGCTCAAGGCACAAGGCTCAAGGCTCAAGGATCAAGGCTCAAGGCTCAAGGATCAAGGCTCAAGGCTCAAGGCTCAAGGCTCAAGGCTCAAGGCTCAAGGCTCAAGGCTCAGGGCTCAGGGCTCAAGGCTCAAGGCTCACGACTCAAGGCTCAAGGCTCAAGGCTCAACGCTCCAGGGTCAAGGCTTAAGGCTCAAGGCTCAACGCTCAGGGCTCGAGGTTCAAGGTTCAAGACCTAAGGCTCAAGGCTCCAGGTTCAAGGCAAAAGGCAACATGCTCAAGGATCAAGGTTCAAGGCTCAAGGCTCAAGTCACGGGTCAAGGGTCAGGACTCAAGGCAAAAGGCTCAAGGCTCAAGGCTCAAGGCTCAAGGCTCAAGGCTCAAGGCTCAAGGCTAAAGGCTCAAGGCTTAAGGCTCAAGGTTCAAGGAAAAAGGCTCAGGGCTCAAGGCTCAAGGCTCAAGACTTAAGGCTCAAGGCTCAAGGCTCAACGCTCCAGGGTTAAGGCTCAAGGCTCAACGCTCAACGCTCAGGGCTCGAGGTTCAAGGTTCATGACTTAAGGCTCAAGGCTCCAGGTTCAAGGCAAAAGGCAAAATGCTCAAGGCACAAGGCTCAAGGCTCAAGGCTCAAGGCTCAAGGCTCAAGGCTCAAGGATCAAGGATCAAGGCTCAAGTCATGGCTCAAGGGTCAGGACTCAAGTCCAAAGGCTTAAGGCTCAAGGCTCAAGGCTCAATGCTCAAGGCTCAAGGATCAAGGCTCAAGTCACGGCTCAAGCTAGTACAAAAATAGCCTACAGTCACAGTTTTTCTAAAACAGAATTGCCACAGTTTAACTTGTTTGTGTGGCTAAAGGTCACAAATAATGTTCAAATTTTATTTTAGCCACATTTAACTCCAAAACTGTAACAATCTCAAATTAGATTCGAACACTTTAGCCACAATTTAACATAATAAAGGTGTCCATTGCTAGACACAGTCACGTAGTGTGGCCAAATGTCACACTTTTCGTCATGGTTGTTTGTTAAAATGTGACATTATTTTGTGATATTTATTATATGAGACGAGAGACACATATTTAGTCACATGAATCAATTGCTTGTGTGTCCAAATGTTGTGTTTATTAGCCACATGAATTCATTGTTGTTGAAAGGTAGTATATAGCCACGATCTTTATTTTGTGTATCATGTGGCTATAAGACAAATAATAGCCACTTATTTTTGTGTGCATGTGTGGCTATATGATGGATTTGTGCCACACCCTAAAACATAGTCATGATAAATCTAAAATTACATGTGGCTATAACATAAACAATAGAAATGGAAATAGTAAAATTAAAAGTATGTACCTATAACTAACTTATAACCACGATTTTATTAACTATGTGTGTGTGTCCACAAGTAATAAATTGTCACATTAATGATGTTAAATATGGCTAAATGTTATCAGATGTCACATGTGATAAAGAATTATGTGGCTAAAGCAAAAACAATAACCATGATTAAGTTTATGTGTGTAACTACTAGTAAGGGAGAAGGTAGTACAAGTATAGTTGAGCATATATGTTTATTAGCCACATGAATTCGTCATTGTTGTCACGTTAATGATGTTAAATATGACTAAATATTATCAAAAGGTCACATGCGATAACAACTTATGTGGCTAAAAATAACCAATTGTCACAGTTCAATTGACTATGAATGTGTGTCTGCAAATTACCAATTGTCATATTAATAGGTTAAAATATGGCTAAATGTTATCCCACATTGGTATTTGTAAGAAAGTGGGAGAATTAGTTTCCTTATAAAAACAAGGGGGCTTCAACACTTTTAAGAATATTAAAGCTTGACATCCTTAAGACCTTTGGTTTAACCCGAGTGTTTACTAGGGTTTGACTATTGCTGGTTGGCTTTAACCGGTCTAGTTTTTGCCGGTGATTTTAAGCAATCAAACCTGTTGAATGTTCGAGTCACAGTTTAACCAGTTAGACCGACCAGTCTATACCGGTTTTTAAAGATTTGTAAATGTATGTCCTTATTATACTTTTAGCTATTGTTTGAGTAACTATATGTGTCTAAAAGGTATATATTAGTCATAATAGACATATATTAGTGTCACTAAAGAATAGCAAGCGCCACTATAAAAATAAATTCATGTAACCATTGGTTGAACAATAGTCACACAAAAAATAAAAAATGTGTCTATAAACAGTTTATGGCCACATTATAAGTTAGAATGCATGATTATCACAATAGATTTTCTTCTTCAATAGCCACACTTTAAGGCTACGGCTACTATTTTTTGGTTACTACAACCACTATATTTAAATGTAGCCATACATTGCCTAAAATGACACGACCTTTGGTCACATTATTAGTGGAAAAAAAAATTAGTGACTAAAGGCATATGGTCACAGTTTTGTAGTGTGACCATTGCTCATTTTTGTACTAGTTAAGGGTCAGGACTCAAGCCAAAAGGCATAAGGCTCAAGGCTCAAGGCTCAAGGCTCAAGTCACTGCTCAAGGGTCAAGGCTCAAAACTCAAGGCTCAAGGCTCAACACCCAAGGGTCAAGGGTCTAGGGTCAAGGCTCATGTCTCAAGGCTCAAGGCTCAAGGGTCAAGGCTCAAGTTCTCAAGGCTCAAGGGTCAAGGCTCAAGGCTCGAGGCTCAAGGCTCGAGGCTCAAGGCTCCAGACTCAAGGCTCAAGGCTCAAGGCTCAAGGCTCAAGGCTCATGACTCAAGGCTCAAGGTTCAAGGCTCAACGCTCAGGGCTCGAAGCTCCAGGGTCAAGTCTCAGGGATCAAGGCTCAAGGCTCAAGGCTCAAGGTTCAAGGTTCAAGGCTCAAGGCTTAAGGCTCAAGGCTCTAGGTTCAAGGCAAAAGGCAAAATACTCAAGGATCAAGGCTCAAGGCTCAAGGCTCAAGGTTCAAGGCTAAAGGGTCAAGGGTCAAGGGTCAAGGCTCGAGGCTCGAGGCTCTAGGCTCCAGGCTCAAGGCTCCAGGCTCAAGGCTCAAGACTCAAGGCTCAAGGCTCAAGGCTCAAGGCTCAAGGCTCAAGGCTCAAGGCTCAATGCTCAAGGCTCAAGGCTCAAGGCTCAAGGCTCAAGGCTCAAGGCTCAATGCTCAAGGTTCAAGGTTCATTGAAAAAGGCTCAAGGCTCAAGGCTCAAGGTTCAAGGCTTAAGGCTCAAGGATCATGGATCAAGGCTCAAGTTACGACTCAAGGGTCAGGACTCAAGGCAAAAGGCTCAAGGCTCAAGGCTCAATTCTCAAGGCTCAATGCTCAAGGCTCAAGGCTCAAGGCTCAAGGCTCAAGGCTCAAGGCTTAAGGCTCAAGGTTCAAGGAAAAAGGCTCAAGGCTCAAGGTTCAAGGCTCAAGGCTCAAGGCTCAAGGCTCAAGGCTCAAGGATCAAGGATTAAGGCTCAAGTCATGGCTCAAGGGTCAGGACTAAAGTCCAAAGGCTTAAGGCTCAAGGCTCAAGGCTCAAGGCTCAAAGCTCAAGGCTCAAGGATCGAGGCTCAAGTCACGGCTCAAGGGTCAGGACTCAAGCCAAAAGGCATAAGGCTCAGGGCTCAAGGCTCAAGGCTCAAGGCTCAAGGCTCAAGGCTCAAGGCTCAAGTCACTGCTCAAGGGTCAAGGCTCAAAACTCAAGGCTCAAGGCTCAACACCCAAGGGTCAAGGGTCAAGGCTCATGTCTCAAGGCTCAAGGCTCAAGGGTCAAGGGTCAAGGCTCATGGCTTAAGGCTCAAGGCTCGAGGCTCAAGGCTTCAGGCTCAAGGCTCAAGGCACAAGGCTCAAGGCTCAAGGCTCAAGGCTCAAGGCTCAAGGCACAAGGCTCAAGGCTCAAGGCTCAAGGCTCAAGCCTCAAGGCTCAAGGCTCAACGCTCAGGGCTCGAAGCTCCAGGGTCAAGTCTCAGGGCTCAAGGCTCAAGGCTCAAGGCTCAAGGTTCAAGGTTCAAGGCTCAAGGCTTAAGGCTCAAGGCTCCAGGTTCAAGGCAAAAGGCAAAATGCTCAAGGATCAAGGCTCAAGGCTCAAGGTTCAAGGCTAAAGGGTCAAGGGTCAAGGGTCAAGGCTCGAGGCTCAAAGCTAAAGGGTCAAGGGTCAGGACTCAAGGCTCAAGGCTCAAGGCTCAAGGCTCAAGGCTCAAGGCTCAAGGCTAAAGGCTCAAGGTTCAAGGCTCAAGGCTCAAGGCTCAAGGTTCAAGGTTCAAGGCTCAAGGCTTAAGGCTCAAGGCTCAAGGCTCCAGGTTCAAGGCAAAAGGCAAAATGCTCAAGGATAAAGGCTCAAGGCTCAAGGCTCAAGGTTCAAGGCTTGAGGCTCAAGGCTCAAGGCTCAAGGTTCAAGGTTCATGGAAAAAGGCTCAAGGCTCAAGGCTCAAGTCACGGCTCAAGGCTCAAGGCTCAAGGCTCAAGGCTCAAAGCTCAAGGCTCAAGGCTCAAGGCTTAAGGCTCAAGGTTCAAGGCTCAAGGCTTAAGGCTCAAGGTTCAAGGTTCAAGGAAAAAGGCTCAAGGCTCAAGGCTCAAGGTTCAAGGCTAAAGGGTCAAGGGTCGAGGCTCAAGGCTCGAGGCTCGAGGCCGAGGCTCAAGGCTCAAGGCTCCAGGCTCAAGGCTCAAGGCTCCAGGCTCAAGGCTCAAGGATCAAGGCTCAAGGCTCAACGCTCAAGTCTCAAGGCTCAAGGCTTAAGGCTCAAGGTTCAAGGTTCATGGAAAAAGGCTCAAGGCTCCAGGCTCAAGTCACGGCTCAAGGCTCCAGGCTCAAAGCTCAAGGCTCAAGGCTCAAGGCTCAAGTCATGGCTCAAGGGTCAGGACTCAAGTCAAAAGGCTCAACGGTCAAGGCTCAAGGCTCAAGGCTCAAGGCTCAAGGCTCAAGGCTCAAAGCTCAAGGCTCAAGGCTCAAGGCTTAAGGCTCAAGGTTCAAGGAAAAAGGCTCAAGGCACAAGGCTCAAGGCTCAAGGCTCAAAGTTCAAGGCTAAAGGGTCAAGGGTCGAGGCTCGAGGCTCGAGGGTCGAGGATCGAGGATCGAGGCTCGAGGCTCCAGGCTCGAGGCTCGAGACTCGAGGCTCCAGGCTCAAGGCTCAAGGCTCAAGGCTCAAGGCTCAAGGCTCAAGCTTTAACGTTCATGGAAAAAGGCTCAAGGCTCAAGGCTCAAGGGTCAAGGCTCAAGTCACGGCTCAAGGCTAAAGGCTCAAAAGTCAAGGCTCAAGGCTCAACACTCAAGGGTCAAGGGTCAAGGCTCATGTCTCAAGGCTAAAGGCTCAAGGCTCAAGGCTCAAGGCTCAAGGCTCAAGGCTCAAGGCTCAAGGCTTAAGACTCAAGACTCAAGGCTCAAGGCTAAAGGGTCAAGGGTCAAGGGTCAAGGCTCAAGGCTCAAGGCTCGAGGCTCGAGGCTCGAGGCTCGAGGGTCAAGGCTCAAGGCTCAAGGCTCAAGTCTCAAGACTCAAGGCTCAGGGTTCAAGGCTCAAGGATCAAGGATCAAGGCTCAAGTCACGGCTCAAGGGTCAGGACTCAAGGAAAAAGGCTGAAGGCTGAAGGCTCAAGGCTCAAGGCTCAAGGCTCAAGGCTCGAGGCTCAAAGCTCAAGGCTCAAGGCTCAAGGCTCAAGGTTCAAGGCTAAAGAGTCAAGGGTCGAGGCTCGAGGCTCGAGGCTAGAGGATCCAGGCTCAAGGCTCAAGGCTCAAGGCTCAAGGCTCAAGGCTCAAGGTTCATGGAAAAAGGCTCAAGGATCAAGGCTCAAGGCTCAAGGGTCAAGGCTCAAGTCACGGCTCAAGGCTCAAGGCTCAAAAGTCAAGGCTCAAGGCTCAAGGCTCAAGGCTCAAGGCTCAAGGCTCAAGGCTCAAGGCTCAAGGCTCAAGGCTTAAGGCTCAAGGCTCAAGGGTCAAGGGTCAAGGCTCAAGGCTCGAGGCTCGAGGCTCGAGGCTCAAGGCTCAAGGCTCAAGGCTCAAGGCTCAAGGCTCAAGGCTCAAGGCTCAAGTCACTGCTCAAGGGTCAAGGCTCAAAAGCCAAGGCTCAAGGCTCAACACGTGTCAAGGGTCAAGGCTCATGTCACTAGGCTCAAGGCTCAAGGGTCAAGGGTCAAGGGTCAAGGCTTAAGGCTTAAGGCTCAAGGCTCGAGGCTCAAGGCTCAAGGCTCAAGGCTCAAGGGTCAAGGCTCAAGGCTCAAGGCTCAAGGCTCAAGGCTCAAGGCTCAAGGCTCAAGGCTCAAGGCTCAAGGTTCAAGGTTCATGGAAAAAGGCTCAAGGGTCAAGGCTCAAGTAACGGCTCAAGGCTCAAGGCTCAAAAGACAAGGCTCAAGGCTCAACACTCAAGGGTCAAGGGTAAAGGGTCAAGGCTCATGTCTCAAGACTCAAGGCTCAAGGCTCAAGGCTCAAGGCTCAAGGCTAAAAGGTCAAGAGTCAAAGGTCAAGGGTCAAGGCTCAAGGCTCGAGGCTCAAGGCTCAAGGCTCCATGCTCAAGGCTCAAGGCCTCAAAGCTCAAGGCTCACGACTCAAGGCTCAAGGCTCCAGGGTCAAGGCTCATGGCTCAAGGCTCAGCTCTCAGGGCTCGAGGTTCAAGGTTCAAGACTTAAGGCTCAAGGCTTCAGGTTCAACGCAAAAGGAAAAATGCTCAAGGATCAAGGTTCAAGGCTCAAGGTTCAAGCCTCAAGGCTCAAGGTTCAAGGCTTAAGGGTCAAGGATCATGGATCAAGGCTCAAGTCACGGCTCAAGGATCAGGACTCAAGGCTCAAGGCTCAAGGCTCATGGCTCATGGCTCATGGCTCAAGGCTCAAGGCTCAAGGCTCAAGTCACTACTCAAGGGTCAAGGCTCAAAAGTCAAGTCTTAAGGCTCAACACTCAAGGGTCAAGGGTCAAGGGTCAAGGCTCATGTCACAAGGGTCAAGGCTCAAGGCTCAAGGCTCAAGGGTCAAGGGTTAACGGTCAAGGCTCGAGGCTCAAGGCTCAAGGCTCAAGGCTCAAGGCTCAAGGCTCAAGGCTCAAGGCTCAAGGCTCAAGGCTCAAGGCTCAAGGCTCAAGGCTCAAGGCTCAAGGCTCAAGGCTTAAGGCTTAAGGCTCAAGGTTCAAGGTTCATGGAAAAAGGCTCAAGGCTCAAGGCTCAAGGCTCAAGGTTCAAGTCACGGCTCAAGGCTCAAGGCTCAAAAGTCAAGGCTCAAGGCTCAACACTCAAGGGTCAAGGGTCAAGGCTCAAGGCTCAAGGCTCAAGGCTCAAGGCTCAAGGCTCAAGGCTCAAGGCTCAAGGCTCAAAGCTCAAGGCTCAAGGCTCAAGGCTAAAGGGTCAAGGATCAAGGTTCAAGGCTCAAGGCTCAAAGGTTGAGGCTCGAGGCTCCGGGCTCAAGGGTCAAGGCTCAAGGCTCAAGGCTCAAGGCACAAGGCTCAAGGGTCAAGGGTCATGGCTCAAGGCTTGAGGCTCAAGGCTCGAGGCTCCGGGCTCAAGGCTTAAGGCTCAAGGCTCAAGGCTCAAGGCTCAAGGCTCAAGGCACAAGGCTCAAGGCTCAAGTATCAAGGCTCAAGGCTCAAGGTTTAAGGTTCGTGGAAAAAGGCTCAAGGCTCAAGGCTCAAGGGTCAAGGCTCAAGGCTCAAGGCTCAAGACTCAAGGCTCAAGGCTAAAGGGTCAAGGGTCAAGGGTCAAGGCTCAAGGCTCAAGGCTCGAGGCTCGAGGCTCGAGGCTCGAGGCTCGAGGGTCAAGGCTCAAGGCTCAAGGCTCAAGTCTCAAGACTCAAGGCTCAGGGTTCAAGGCTCAAGGATCAAGGATCAAGGCTCAAGTCACGGCTCAAGGGTCAGGACTCAAGGCAAAAGGCTGAAGGCTCAAGGCTGAAGGCTCAAGGCTCAAGGCTCAAGGCTCGAGGCTCAAAGCTCAAGGCTCAAGGCTCAAGGCTCAAGGTTCAAGGCTAAAGAGTCAAGGGTCGAGGCTCGAGGCTCGAGGCTAGAGGCTCAAGGCTCAAGGCTCAAGGCTCAAGGCTCAAGGCTCAAGGCTCAAGGTTCATGGAAAAAGGCTCAAGGATCAAGGCTCAAGGCTCAAGGGTCAAGGCTCAAGTCACGGCTCAAGGCTCAAGGCTCAAAAGTCAAGGCTCAAGGCTCAACACTCAAGGGTCAAGGGTCAAGGGTCAAGGCTCATGTCTCAAGGCTCAAGGCTCAAGGCTCAAGGCTCAAGGGTCAAGGCTCAAGGCTCAAGGGTCAAGGGTCAAGGCTCAAGGCTCGAGGCTCGAGGCTCAAGGCTCAAGGCTCAAGGCTCAAGGCTCAAGGCTCAAGGCTCAAGGCTCAAGGTTCAAGGCTCAAGGATCAAGGATCAAGGCTCAAGTCACGGCTCAAGGGTCAGGACTCAAGACAAAAGGCTTAAGGCTCAAGGCTCAAGGCTCAAGGCTCAATGCTCAACGCTCAAGGCTCAAGGCTCAAGGCTCAAGGCTCAAGGCTCAAGGCTCAACGCTCAACGCTCAAGGCTCAAGGCTCAAGGCTCAAGGCTCAACGATCAAGGCTCAACGCTCAAGGCTCAAGGCTCAAGGCTCAACGCTCAAGGCTCAAGGGTCAAGGCTAAAGGGTCAAGGGTCGAGGCTCGAGGGTCGACGCTCGAGGCTCCAGGCTCCAGGCTCCAGGCTCTAGGCTCAAGGCTCAAAGCTCCAGGCTCAAGGCTCAAGGCTCAAGGCTCAAGGATCAAGGCTCAAGGCTCAAGGCTCAAGGCTCAAGGTTTAAGGTTCGTGGAAAAAGGATCAAGGCTCAAGGCTCAAAGGTCAAGGCTCAAGTCACGGCTCAAGGCTCAAGGCTCAAAAGTCAAGGCTCAAGGCTCAACACTCAAGGGTCAAGGGTCAAGGCTCAAGGCTCAAGGCTCAAGGCTCAAGGCTCAAGGCTCAAGGCTCAAGGCTCAAGGGTCAAGGGTCATGGCTCAAGGCTTGAGGCTCAAGGCTCGAGGCTCCGGGCTCAAGGCTTAAGGCTCAAGGCTCAAGGCTCAAGGCACAAGGCTCAAGGCTCAAGTATCAAGGCTCAAGGCTCAAGGTTTAAGGTTCGTGGAAAAAGGCTCAAGGCTCAAGGCTCAAAGGTCAAGGCTCAAGTCACGGTTCAAGGCTCAAGGCTCAAAAGTCAAGGCTCAAGGCTCAACACTCAAGGGTCAAGGGTCAAGGCTCAAGGCTCAAGGCTCAAGGCTCAAGGCTCAAGGCTCAAGGCTCAAGGCTCAAGGCTCAAGGCTCAAGGCTCAAGTCACTGCTCAAGGGTCAAGGCTCAAAAGCCAAGGCTCAAGGCTCAACACGTGTCAAGGGTCAAGGCTCATGTCACTAGGCTCAAGGCTCAAGGGTCAAGGGTCAAGGGTCAAGGCTTAAGGCTTAAGGCTCAAGGCTCGAGGCTCAAGGCTCAAGGGTCAAGGCTCAAGGCTCAAGGCTCAAGTCTAAAGGCTCAAGGCTTAAGGCTCAAGGTTCAAGGTTCATGGAAAAAGGCTCAAGGCTCAAGGCTCAAGTAACGGCTCAAGGCTCAAGGCTCAAAAGACAAGGCTCAAGGCTCAACACTCAAGGGTCAAGGGTAAAGGGTCAAGGCTCATGTCTCAAGGCTCAAGACTCAAGGCTCAAGGCTCAAGGCTCAAGGCTAAAAGGTCAAGGGTCAAAGGTCAAGGGTCAAGGCTCAAGGCTCAAGGCTCCATGCTCAAGGCTCAAGGCTCAAGGCTCAAGGCTCAAGGCTCAAGGCTCAAGGCTCAAGGCTCAAGGCTCAAGGCTCAAGGCTCAAGGCTCAAGGCTCAAGGCTCAAGGCTCAAGGCTCAGGCCTCAAAGCTCAAGGCTCACGACTCAAGGCTCAAGGCTCAAGGCTCAAGGGTCAAGGCTCCAGGGTCAAGGCTCATGGCTCAAGGCTCAGCTCTCAGGGCTCGAGGTTCAAGGTTCAAGACTTAAGGCTCAAGGCTCCAGGTTCAACGCAAAAGGAAAAATGCTCAAGGATCAAGGTTCAAGGCTCAAGGTTCAAGGCTCAAGGCTCAAGGTTCAAGGCTTAAGGCTCAAGGATCATGGATCAAGGCTCAAGTCACGGCTCAAGGGTCTGGACTCAAGGCTCAATGCTCAAGGCTCAAGGCTCATGGCTCAAGGCTCAAGGATCAAGGCTCAAGGCTCAAGGCTCAAGGCTCAAGGCTCAAGGCTCAAGGCTCAAGGCTCAAGGCTCAAGGCTCAAGGTTCAAGGTTCATGGAAAAAGGCTCAAGGCTCAAGGCTCAAGGCTCAAGGCTCAAGGTTCAAGTCACGGCTCAAGGCTCAAAAGTCAAGGCTCAAGGCTCAACACTCAAGGGTCAAGGGTCAAGGCTCAAGGCTCAAGGCTCAAGGCTCAAGGCTCAAGGCTCAAGGCTCAAGGCTCAAGGCTCAAGGCTCAAGGCTCAAGGCTCAAGGCTCAAGGCTAAAGGGTCAAGGATCAAGGTTCAAGGCTCAAGGGTGGAGGCTCGAGGCTCGCGGCTCCGGGCTCAAGGGTCAAGGCTCAAGGCTCAAGGGTCAAGGCACAAGGCTCAAGGGTCAAGGGTCATGGCTCAAGGCTTGAGGCTCAAGGCTCGAGGCTCCGAGCTCAAGGCTTAAGGCTCAAGGCTCAAGGCTCAAGGCTCAAGGCTCAAGGCACAAGGCTCAAGGCTCAAGGATCAAGGCTCAAGGCTCAAGGATCAAGGCTCAATGCTCAAGGCTCAAGGCTCAAGGCTCAAGGCTCAAGGCTCAAGGCTCAAGGCTCAGGGCTCAAGGCTCAAGGCTCACGACTCAAGGCTCAAGGCTCAAGGCTCAACGCTCCAGGGTCAAGGCTTAAGGCTCAAGGCTCAACGCTCAGGGCTCGAGGTTCAAGGTTCAAGACCTAAGGCTCAAGGCTCTAGGTTCAAGGCAAAAGGCAAAATGCTCAAGGATCAAGGTTCAAGGCTCAAGGCTCAAGTCACGGGTCAAGGGTCAGGACTCAAGGCAAAAGGCTCAAGGCTCAAGGCTCAAGGCTCAAGGCTCAAGGCTCAAGGCTCAAGGCTTAAGGCTCAAGGTTCAAGGAAAAAGGCTCAGGGCTCAAGGCTCAAGGCTCAAGACTCAAGGCTCAAGGCTCAAGGTTCAAGGAAAAAGGCTCAGGGCTCAAGGCTCAAGGCTCAAGACTCAAGGCTCAAGGCTCAAGGCTCAAGTAACGGCTCAAGGCTCAAGGCTCAAAAGACAAGGCTAAAGGCTCAACACTCAAGGGTCAAGGGTAAAGGGTCAAGGCTCATGTCTCAAGGCTCAAGACTCAAGGCTCAAGGCTCAAGGCTCAAGGCTAAAAGGTCAAGGGTCAACGGTCAAGGCTCATGTCACAAGGGTCAAGGCTCAAGGCTCAAGGGTCAAGGGTCAAGGTTTAAGGGTCAAGGATCGAGGCTCAAGGCTCAAGGCTCAAGGCTCAAGGCTCAAGGCTCAAGGCTCAAGGCTCAAGGCTCAAGGCTCAAGGCTCAAGGTTCAAGGTTCATGGAAAAAGGCTCAAGGCTCAAGGCTCAAGGCTCAAGGCTCAAGGCTCAAGGTTCAAGTCACGGCTCAAGGCTCAAAAGTCAAGGCTCAAGGCTCAACACTCAAGGGTCAAGGGTCAAGGCTCAAGGCTCAAAGCTCAAGGCTCAAGGCTCAAGGCTCAAGGCTCAAGGCTCAAGGCTCAAGGCTAAAGGGTCAAGGATCAAGGTTCAAGGCTCAAGGGTGGAGGCTCGAGGCTCGCGGCTCCGGGCTCAAGGGTCAAGGGTCAAGGCTCAAGGCTCAAGGGTCAAGGCACAAGGCTCAAGGGTCAAGGGTCATGGCTCAAGGCTTGAGGCTCAAGGCTCGAGGCTCCGAGCTCAAGGCTTAAGGCTCAAGGCTCAAGGCTCAAGGCTCAAGGCACAAGGCTCAAGGCTCAAGGATCAAGGCTCAAGGCTCAAGGATCAAGGCTCAAGGCTCAAGGCTCAAGGCTCAAGGCTCAAGGCTCAAGGCTCAAGGCTCAAGGCTCAAGGCTCAAGGCTCAAGGCTCAGGGCTCAAGGCTCAAGGCTCACGACTCAAGGCTCAAGGCTCAAGGCTCAACGCTCCAGGGTCAAGGCTTAACGCTCAAGGCTCAACGCTCAGGGCTCGAGGTTCAAGGTTCAAGACCTAAGGCTCAAGGCTCTAGGTTCAAGGCAAAAGGCAAAATGCTCAAGGATCAAGGTTCAAGGCTCAAGGCTCAAGTCACGGGTCAAGGGTCAGGACTCAAGGCAAAAGGCTCAAGGCTCAAGGCTCAAGGCTCAAGGCTCAAGGCTCAAGGCTCAAGGCTCAAGGCTCAAGGCTCAAGGCTCAAGGCTCAAGGCTCAAGGCTCAAGGCTCAAGGCTCAAGGCTCAAGGCTTAAGGCTCAAGGTTCAAGGAAAAAGGCTCAGGGCTCAAGGCTCAAGGCTCAAGACTCAAGGCTCAAGGCTCAAGGTTCAAGGAAAAAGGCTCAGGGCTCAAGGCTCAAGGCTCAAGACTCAAGGCTCAAGGCTCAAGGCTCAAGTAACGGCTCAAGGCTCAAGGCTCAAAAGACAAGGCTCAAGGCTCAACACTCAAGGGTCAAGGGTAAAGGGTCAAGGCTCATGTCTCAAGGCTCAAGACTCAAGGCTCAAGGCTCAAGGCTCAAGGCTAAAAGGTCAAGGGTCAAAGGTCAAGGGTCAAGGCTCAAGGCTCAAGGCTCCATGCTCAAGGCTCAAGGCTCAAGGCTCAAGGCTCAAGGCTCAAGGCTCAAGGCTCAAGGCTCAAGGCTCAGGCCTCAAAGCTCAAGGCTCACGACTCAAGGCTCAAGGCTCAAGGCTCAAGGGTCAAGGCTCCAGGGTCAAGGCTCATGGCTCAAGGCTCAGCTCTCAGGGCTCGAGGTTCAAGGTTCAAGACTTAAGGCTCAAGGCTCCAGGTTCAACGCAAAAGGAAAAATGCTCAAGGATCAAGGTTCAAGGCTCAAGGTTCAAGGCTCAAGGCTCAAGGTTCAAGGCTTAAGGCTCAAGGATCATGGATCAAGGCTCAAGTCACGGCTCAAGGGTCAGGACTCAAGGCTCAATGCTCAAGGATCAAGGCTCATGGCTCAAGGCTCAAGGATCAAGGCTCAAGGCTCAAGGCTCAAGGCTCAAGGCTCAAGGCTCAAGGCTCAAGGCTCAAGTCACTACTCAAGGGTCAAGGCTCAAAAGTCAAGGCTCAAGGCTCAACACTCAAGGGTCAAGGGTCAACGGTCAAGGCTCATGTCACAAGGGTCAAGGCTCAAGGCTCAAGGGTCAAGGGTCAAGGTTTAAGGGTCAAGGATCGAGGCTCAAGGCTCAAGGCTCAAGGCTCAAGGCTCAAGGCTCAAGGCTCAAGGCTCAAGGCTCAAGGTTCAAGGTTCATGGAAAAAGGCTCAAGGCTCAAGGCTCAAGGCTCAAGGCTCAAGGCTCAAGGTTCAAGTCACGGCTCAAGGCTCAAAAGTCAAGGCTCAACACTCAAGGGTCAAGGGTCAAGGCTCAAGGCTCAAGGCTCAAGGCTCAAGGCTCAAGGCTCAAGGCTCAAGGCTCAAGGCTCAAGGCTCAAGGCTCAAGGCTCAAGGCTCAAGGCTCAAGGCTCAAGGCTAAAGGGTCAAGGATCAAGGTTCAAGGCTCAAGGGTGGAGGCTCGAGGCTCGCGGCTCCGGGCTCAAGGGTCAAGGCTCAAGGCTCAAGGCTCAAGGGTCAAGGCACAAGGCTCAAGGGTCAAGGGTCATGGCTCAAGGCTTGAGGCTCAAGGCTCGAGGCTCCGAGCTCAAGGCTTAAGGCTCAAGGCTCAAGGCTCAAGGCTCAAGGCATAAGGCTCAAGGCTCAAGGATCAAGGCTCAAGGCTCAAGGATCAAGGCTCAAGGCTCAAGGCTCAAGGCTCAAGGCTCAAGGCTCAAGTCTCAAGGCTCAAGGCTCAGGGCTCAAGGCTCAAGGCTCACGACTCAAGGCTCAAGGCTCAAGGCTCAACGCTCCAGGGTCAAGGCTTAAGGCTCAAGGCTCAACGCTCAGGGCTCGAGGTTCAAGGTTCAAGACCTAAGGCTCAAGGCTCTAGGTTCAAGGCAAAAGGCAAAATGCTCAAGGATCAAGGTTCAAGGCTCAAGGCTCAAGTCACGGGTCAAGGTTCAGGACTCAAGGCAAAAGGCTCAAGGCTCAAGGCTCAAGGCTCAAGGCTCAAGACTCAAGGCTCAAGGCTCAAGGTTCAAGGCTTAAGGCTCAAGGATCATGGATCAAGGCTCAAGTTACGAATCAAGGGTCAGGACTCAAGGCAAAAGGCTCAAGGCTCAAGGCTCAATTCTCAAGGCTCAATGCTCAAGGCTCAAGGCTCAAGGCTCAAGGCTCAAGGAAAAAGGCTCAAGGCTCAAGGCTCAAGGCTCAAGGCTCAAGGATCAAGGATTAAGGCTCAAGTCATGGCTCAAGGGTCAGGACTCAAGTCCAAAGGCTTAAGGCTCAAGGCTCAAGGCTCAAGTCTCAAAGCTCAAGGCTCAAGGATCGAGGCTCAAGTCACGGCTCAAGGGTCAGGACTCAAGCCAAAAGGCATAAGGCTCAGGGCTCAAGGCTCAAGGCTCAAGTCACTGCTCAAGGGTCAAGGCTCAAAACTCAAGGCTCAAGGCTCAACACCCAAGGGTCAAGGGTCAAGGCTCATGTCTCAAGGCTCAAGGCTCAAGGGTCAAGGGTCAAGGCTCAAGGCTTAAGGCTCAAGGCTCGAGGCTCAAGGCTTCAGGCTCAAGGCTCAAGGCATAAGGCTCAAGGCTCAAGGCTCAAGGCTCAAGGCACAAGGCTCAAGGCTCAAGGCTCAAGGCTCAAGCCTCAAGGCTCAAGGCTCAACGCTAAGGGCTCGAAGCTCCAGGGTCAAGTCTCAGGGCTCAAGGCTCAAGGCTCAAGGCTCAAGGCTCAAGGTTCAAGGTTCAAGGCTCAAGGCTTAAGGCTCAAGGCTCCAGGTTCAAGGCAAAAGGCAAAATGCTCAAGGATCAAGGCTCAAGGTTCAAGGTTCAAGGCTAAAGGGTCAAGGCTCAAGGCTCAAGGCTCGAGGCTCAAGGCTAAAGGGTCAAGGGTCAGGACTCAAGGCAAAAGGCTCAATGCTCAAGGCTCAAGGCTCAAGGCTCAAGGCTCAAGGCTCAAGGCTCAAGGCTAAAGGCTCAAGGCTTAAGGCTCAAGGTTCAAGGAAAAAGGCTCAGGGCTCAAGGCTCAAGGCTCAAGAGTCAAGGCTCAAGGCTCAAGGCTCAACGCTCCAGGGTCAAGGCTCAAGGCTCAACGCTCAGGGCTCGAGGTTCAAGGTTCATGACTTAAGGCTCAAGGCTCCAGGTTCAAGGCAAAAGGCAAAATGCTCAAGGCACAAGGCTCAAGGCTCAAGGCTCAAGGCTCAATGCTCAAGGATCAAGGATCAAGGCTCAAGTCATGGCTGAAGGGTCAGGACTCAAGTCCAAAGGCTTAAGGCTCAAGGCTCAATGCTCAAGGCTCAAGGATCAAGGCTCAAGTGACGGCTCAAGGGCAGGACTCAAACCAAAAGGCATAAGGCTCAAGGATCAAGGCTCAAGGCTCAAGGCTCAAGGCTCAAGTCACTGCTCAAGGGTCAAGGCTCAAAACTCAAGGCTCAAGGCTCAACACCCAAGGGTCAAGGGTCTAGGGTCAAGGCTCATGTCTCAAGGGTCAAGGCTCAAGTTCTCAAGGCTCAAGGGTCAAGGCTCCAGGCTTAAGGCTCAAGGCTCGAGGCTCAAGGCTCCAGGCTCAAGGCTCAAGGCTCAAGGCTCAAGGCTCAAGGCTCAAGGCTCAAGGCTCAAGGCTCAAGGCTCAAGGCTCAAGGCTCATGACTCAAGGCTCAAGGTTCAAGGCTCAACGCTCAGGGCTCGAAGCTCCAGGGTCAAGTCTCAGGGCTCAAGGCTCAAGGCTCAAGGCTCAAGGTTCAAGGTTCAAGGCTCAAGGCTTAAGGCTCAAGGCTCCAGGTTCAAGGCAAAAGGCAAAATACTCAAGGATCAAGGCTCAAGGCTCAAGGCTCAAGGCTCAAGGTTCAAGGCTAAAGGGTCAAGGGTCAAGGGTCAAGGCTCGAGGCTCGAGGCTCGAGGCTCCAGGCTCGAGGCTCCAGGCTCAAGGCTCCAGGCTCAAGGCTCAAGGCTCAAGGCTCCAGGCTCCAGGCTCAAGGCTCAAGGCTCAAGGCTCAATGCTCAAGGCTCAAGGCTCAAGGCTCAAGGCTCAAGGCTCAAGGCTCAAGGCTCAATGCTCAAGGTTCAAGGTTCATTGAACAAGGCTCAAGGCTCAAGGCTCAAGGTTCAAGGCTTAAGGCTCAATGATCATGGATCAAGGCTCAAGTCACGACTCAAGGGTCAGGACTCAAGGCAAAAGGCTCAAGGCTCAAGGCTCAATTCTCAAGGCTCAATGCTCAAGGCTCAAGGCTCAAGGCTCAAGGCTCAAGGCTCAAGGCTCAAGGCTCAAGGCTCAAGGCTTAAGGCTCAAGGTTCAAGGAAAAAGGCTCAAGGCTCAAGGCTCAATGCTCAAGGCTCAAGGCTCAAGGCTCAAGGCTCAAGGCTCAAGGCTTAAGGCTCAAGGCTCAAGGCTCAAGGCTCAAGGATCAAGGATTAAGGCTCAAGTCATGGCTCAAGGGTCAGGACTCAAGTCCAAAGGCTTAAGGCTCAAGGCTCAAGGCTCAAGGCTCAAAGCTCAAGGCTCAAGGATCGAGGCTCAAGTCACGGCTCAAGGGTCAGGACTCAAGCCAAAAGGCATAAGGCTCAGGGCTTAAGGCTCAAGGCTCAAGGCTCAAGGCTCAAGGCTCAAGTCACTGCTCAAGGGTCAAGGCTCAAAACTCAAGACTCAAGGCTCAACACCCAAGGGTCAAGGGTCAAGGCTCATGTCTCAAGGCTCAAGGCTCAAGGGTCAAGGGTCAAGGCTCATGGCTTAAGGCTCAAGGCTCGAGGCTCAAGGCTTCAGGCTCAAGGCTCAAGGCACAAGGCTCAAGGCTCAAGGCTCAAGGCACAAGGCTCAAGGCTCAAGGCACAAGGCTCAAGGCTCAAGGCTCAAGGCTCAAGGCTCAAGCCTCAAGGCTCAAGGCTCAACGCTCAGGGCTCGAAGCTCCAGGGTCAAGTCTCAGGGCTCAAGGCTCAAGGCTCAAGGCTCAAGGTTCAAGGTTCAAGGCTCAAGGTTCAAGGGTCAGGACTCAAGGCAAAAGGCTCAAGGCTCAAGGCTCAAGGCTCAAGGCTCAAGGCTCAAGGCTCAAGGCTCAAGGCTCAAGGCTCAAGGCTCAAGGCTCAAGGCTCAAGGCTCAAGGCTCACGGCTAAAGGCTCAAGGCTTAAGGCTCAAGGTTCAAGGAAAAAGGCTCAGGGCTCAAGGCTCAAGGCTCAAGACTCAAGGCTCAAGGCTCAAGGCTCAACGCTCCAGGGTCAAGGCTCAAGGCTCAACGCTCATCGCTCAGGGCTCGAGGTTCAAGGTTCATGACTTAAGGCTCAAGGCTACAGGTTCAAGGCAAAAGGCAAAATGCTCAAGGCACAAGGCTCAAGGCTCAAGGCTCAATGCTCAAGGCTCAAGGATCAAGGCTCAAGTCACGGCTCAAGGGTCAGGACTCAAGCCAAAAGGCATAAGGCTCAGGGCTCAAGGCTCAAGGCTCAAGTCACTGCTCAAGGGTCAAGGCTCAAAACTCAAGGCTCAAGGCTCAACACCCAAGGGTTAAGGCTCATGTCTCAAGGCTCAAGGCTCAAGGGTCAAGGGTCAAGGCTCAAGGCTTAAGGCTCAAGGCTCGAGGCTCAAGGCGTCAGGCTCAAGGCACAAGGCTCAAGGCTCAAGGCTCAAGGCTCAAGGCTCAAGGCTCAAGGCTCAAGACTCAAGGCTCAAGGCTCAAGGCTCAACGCTCAAGGCTCAAGGCTCAACGCTCAAGGCTCAAGGATCAAGGCTCAAGGCTCAATGCTTAAGGCTCAAGGCTTAAGGCTTAAGGGTCAAGGTTTAAGGTTCATGGAAAAAGGCTCAAGGCTCAAGGCTCAAGTCACGGCTCAAGGGTCAAGGCTCAAAAGTCAAGGCTCAAGGCTCAACACTCAAGGGTCAAGGGTCAAGGGTCAAGGCTCAAGGCTCAAGGCTCAAGGCTCAAGGCTCAAGGCTCAAGGCTCAAGGCTCAAGGCTCAAGGCTCAAGGCTCAAGGCTCAAGGCTCAAGGTTCAAGGAAAAAGGCTCAAGGCTCAAAGCTCAAGGCTCAAGGCTAAAGGGTCAAGGGTTAAGGCTCAAGGCTCGAGGCTCAAGGCTCAACGCTCAAGGCTCAAGGCTCAAGGCTCAAGGAACAAGGCTCAAGGCTCAAGGATCAAGGCTCAAGGCTTAAGGCTCAAGGCTTAAGGCTTAAGGCTCAACGTTCAAGGTTCATGGAAAAAGGCTCAAGGCTCAAGGCTTAAGGCTCACGTCTCAAGGCTCAAGGCTCAAGGCTCAAGGCTCAAGTCATGGCTCAAGGGTCAAGGCTCAAAACTCAAGGCTCAAGGCTCAATACTCAAGGGTCAAGGGTCAAGGCTCATGTCTCAAGGCTCAAGGCTCAAGGCTCAAGGCTCAAGGCTCAAGGCTCAAGGCTCAAGGCTCAAGGCTCAAGGCTCAAGGGTTAAGGCTCAAGGCTCGAGGCTCGAGGCTCCGGGCTCAAGGCTCAAGGCTCAAGGCTCAAGGCTCAAGGCTCAAGGTTCAGGGCTCAGGGCTCAAGGCTCAAGGTTCAGGGCTCAAGGATCAAGGCTCAAGTCACGGCTCAAGGGTCAGGACTCAAGGCAAAAGGCTCAAGGCTCAAGGCTCAAGGCTCAAGGCTCAAGGCTCAAGGCTCAAGGCTCAAGGCTCAAGGCTCAAGGCTCAAGGCTCAAGGCTCAAGGCTCAAGGCTCAAGGCTCAAGGCTCAAGGAAAAAGGCTCAAGGCTCAAGGCTAAAGGCTCAAGGCTCAAGGCTCAAGGCTCAAGGCTCAAGGCTCAAGGCTCAAGGCTCAAGGCTCAAGGATCAAGGCTCAAGGCTCAAGGCTCAAGGCTCAAGGCTCAACGCTCAACGCTCAAGGCTCAAGGCTCAAGGCTTAAGACTTCAGGCTCAAGGTTCAAGGTTCATGAAAAAAGGCTCAAGGCTCAAGGATCAAGGCTCAAGGCTCAAGGCTCAAGGCTCAAGGCTCAAGGCTCAAGGCTCAAGGCTAAAGGGTCAAGGCTCGAGGCTCGAGGCTCTAGGCTCGAGGCTCGAGACTCGAGGCTCAAGGCCCAAGGCCCAAGGCTCAAGGCCCAAGGCTCAAGGCACAAGGCTCAAGGCTCAAGGCTCAAGGATCAAGGCTCAAGGCTCAAGGCTCAAGGCTGAAGGCTTAAGGCTCAAGGCTTAAGGCTTAAGATTCAAGGTTCAAGGTTTATGGAAAAAGGCTCAAGGCTCAAGGCTCAAGGATCAAGGCTCAAGGCTCAAGGCTCAAGGTTCATGAAAAAGGCTCAAGGCTCAAGGCTCAGGGCTCAAGGCTCAAGGCTCAAGGCTCAAGGCTCAAGGCTCAAGGCTCAAGGGTCAAGGCTCGAGGGTCAAGGCTCGAGGCTTAAGGCTTGAGGCTCGAGGCTCGGGGCTCGAGGCTCGAGGCTCCAGGCTCAAGGCCCAAGGCCCCAGGCTCAAGGCTCAAGGCTCAAGGCACAAGGCTCAAGGCTCAAGGCTCAAGGCTCAAGGCTTAAGGCTCAAGGCTTCAGGCTTAAGGCTCAAGGTTTAATGTTTATGGAAAAAGGCTCAAGGCTCAAGGCTCAAGGCTCAAGGCTCAAGGCTCAAGGCTCAAGGCTCAAGGCTCATGGCTCAAGGCTCAAGGCTCAAGGCTCAAGGCTCAAGGCTCAAGGCTTAAGGCTCAAGGTTCAAGGAAAAAGGCTCAAGGCTCAAGGCTCAAGGCTAAAGGGTCAAGGCTCGAGGATCAAGGATCAAGGCTCAAGTCACGGCTCAAGGGTCAGGACTCAAGGAAAAAGGCTCAAGGCTCAAGGCTCAAGGCTCAAGGCTCAAGGCTCAAGGCTCAAGGCTCAAGGCTCAAGGCTCAAGTCTCAAGGCTCAAGGCTCAAGGTTCAAGGCTCAACACTCAAGGGTCAAGGGTCAAGGGTCAAGGCTCATGTCTCAAGGCTCAAGGCTCAAGGGTCAAAGCTCAAGGCTCAAGGGTCAAGGGTCAAGGGTCAAGGCTCAAGGCTCAAGGCTCAAGGCTCGAGGCTCGAGGCTCCAGGCTCAAGGCTCAAGGCTCAAGGCTCAAGGCTCAAGGCTCAAGGCTCAAGGCTCAAGGCTCAAGGCTCAAGGCTCACGACTCAAGGCTCAAGGCTCCAGGCTCAAGGCTCAAGGCTCAAGGCTCAAGGCTCAAGGCTCAAGGCTCAAGGCTCAAGGCTCAAGGCTCAAGGCTCAAGGCTCGAGGCTCGAGGCTCCGGGCTCAAGGCTCAAGGCTCAAGGCTCAAGGCTCAAGGCTCAAGGCTCAAGGCTCAAGGCTCAAGGCTCAAGGTTCAGGGCTCAGGGCTCAAGGCTCAAGGTTCAATGCTCAAGGATCAAGGCTCAAGTCACGGCTCAAGGGTCAGGACTCAAGGCAAAAGGCTCAAGGCTCAAGGCTCAAGGCTCAAGGCTCAAGGCTCAAGGCTCAAGGCTCAAGGCTCAAGGCTCAAGGCTCAAGGAAAAAGGCTCAAGGCTCAAGGCTAAAGGCTCAAGGCTCAAGGCTCAAGGCTCAAGGCACAAGGATCAAGGCTCAAGGCTCAAGGCTCAAGGCTCAAGGCTCAAGGCTCAAGGCTCAAGGCTAAAGGGTCAAGGCTCGAGGCTCGAGGCTCTTGGCTCGAGGCTCGAGGCTCGAGGCTCAAGGCCCAAGGCCCAAGGCTCAAGGCCCAAGGCTCAAGGCACAAGGCTCAAGGCTCAAAGACTCAAGGCTCAAGGATCAAGGCTCAAGGCTCAAGGCTCAAGGCTCAAGGCTTAAGGCTCAAGGCTTAAGGCTTAAGATTCATGGTTCAAGGTTTATGGAAAAAGGCTCAAGGCTCAAGGCTCAAGGATCAAGGCTCAAGGCTCAAGGCTCAAGGTTCATGGAAAAAGGCTCAAGGCTCAAGGCTCAAGGCTCAGGGCTCAAGGCTCAAGGCTCAAGGCTCAAGGCTCAAGGCTCAAGGCTCAAGGCTCAAGGCTCAAGGCTCAAGGGTCAAGGCTCGAGGGTCAAGGCTCGAGGCTTAAGGCTTGAGGCTCGAGGCTCGAGGCTCCAGGCTCCAGGCTCAAGGCCCAAGGCCCCAGGCTCAAGGCTCAAGGCTCAAGGCACAAGGCTCAAGGCTCAAGGCTCAAGGCTCAAGGCTCAAGGCTAAAGGCTTAAGGCTCAAGGCTTAAGGCTCAAGGTTTAATGTTTATGGAAAAAGGCTCAAGGCTCAAGGCTCAAGGCTCAAGGCTCAAGGCTCATGGCTCAAGGCTCAAGGCTCAAGGCTCAAGGCTCAAGGCTCAAGGCTCAAGGCTTAAGGCTCAAGGTTCAAGGAAAAAGGCTCAAGGCTCAAGACTCAAGGCTAAAGGGTCAAGGCTCAAGGCTCGAGGATCAAGGATCAAGGATCAAGTCACGGCTCAAGGGTCAGGACTCAAGGCAAAAGGCTCAAGGCTCAAGGCTCAAGGCTCAAGGCTCAAGGCTCAAGGCTCAAGGCTCAAGGCTAAAGGGTCAAGGGTCAAGGGTCAAGGCTCAAGGTTCAAGGCTCAACACTCAAGGCTCAAGGCTCAAGGCTCAAGGCTCAAGGCTCAAGGTTCAAGTCTCAAGGAACAAGGATCAAGGCTCAAGGCTCACGACTCAAGGCTCAAGGCTCAAGGCTCAAGGCTCAAGGCTCAAGGCTCAAGGCTCAAGGCTCAAGGCTCAAGGCTCAAGGCTCAAGGCTCAAGGCTCAAGGCTCAAGGTTCAAGGCTCAACACTCAAGGGTCAAGGGTCAAGGGTCAAGGCTCATGTCTCAAGGCTCAAGGCTCAAGGGTCAAAGCTCAAGGCTCAAGGGTAAAGGCTCAAGGCTCAAGGCTCAAGGCTCAAGGCTCAAGGCTCGAGGCTCGAGGCTCGAGGCTCGAGGCTCGAGGCTCGAGGCTCCAGGCTCCAGGCTCCAGGCTCAAGGCTCAAGGCTCAAGGCTCACGACTCAAGGCTCAAGGCTCAAGGCTCAAGGCTCAAGGCTCAAGGCTCAAGGCTCAAGGCTCAAGGCTGAAGGCTCAAGGCTCAAGGCTCAAGGCTCAAGGCTCAAGGCTCAAGGCTCAAGGCTCAAGGTTCAAGTCTCTAGGAACAAGGATCAAGGCTCAAGTCACGGCTCAAGGGTCAGGACTCAAGGCAAAAGGCATAAGGCTCAAAGCTCAAGGCTCAAGGCTCAAGGCTCAAGGCTCAAGGCTCAAGGCTCAAGGCTCAAGGCTCAAGGGTCAAGGCTCAACACTCAAGGGTCAAGGCTCATGTGTCAAGGCTCAAGGCTTAAGGGTCAAAGCTCAAGGCTCAAGGGTCAAGGGTCAAGGCTCAAGGCTCAAGGCTCGAGGCTCGAGGCTCCAGGCTCAAGGCTCAAGGCTCCAGGCTCAAGGCTCAAGGCTCAAGGCTCAAGGCTCAAGGCTCAAGGTTCAAGGCTCAACACTCAAGGGTCAAGGGTCAAGGGTCAATGATCATGTCTCAAGGCTCAAGGCTCAAGGGTGAAAGCTCAAGGCTCAAGGGTCAGGACTCAAGTCCAAAGGCTTAAGGCTCAAGGCTCAAGGCTCAAAGCTCAAGGCTCAAGGATCGAGGCTCAAGTCAGGGCTCAAGGGTCAGGACTCAAGCCAAAAGGCATAAGGCTCAGGGCTCAAGGCTCAAGGCTCAAGTCACTGCTCAAGGGTCAAGGCTCAAAACTCAAGGCTCAAGGCTCAACACCCAAGGGTCAAGGCTCAAGGCTCATGTCTCAAGGCTCAAGGCTCAAGGGTCAAGGGTCAAGGCTCAAGGCTTAAGGCTCAAGGCTCGAGGCTCAAGGCTCCAGGCTCAAGGCTCAAGGTTCAAGGCTCAAGGCTCAAGGCTCAAGGCTCAAGGCTCAAGGCACAAGGCTCAAGGCTCAAGGCTCAAGCCTCAAGCCTCAAGGCTCAAGCCTCAAGGCTCAGGGCTCGAAGCTCCAGGGTCAAGTCTCAGGGCTCAGGGCTCAAGGCTCAAGGCTCAAGGCTCAAGGCTCAAGGTTCAAGGTTCAAGGCTCAAGGCTTAAGGCTCAAGGCTCCAGGTTCAAGGCAAAAGGCAAAATGCTCAAGGATCAAGGCTTAAGGCTCAAGGTTCAAGGCTAAAGGGTCAAGGGTCAAGGCTCAAGGCTCGAGGCTCGAGGCTCGAGGCTCAAGGCTCAAGGCTCCAGGCTCAATGCTCAAGGTTCAAGGTTCATGGAAAAAGGCTCAAGGCTCAAGGCTCAAGGCTTAAGTCACGGCCAAGCCTCAAGGCTCAAAAGTCAAGGCTCAAGGCTCAACACTCAAGGGTCAAGGGGGTCAAGGGTCAAGGCTCATGTCTCAAGGCACAAGGCTCAAGACTCAAAGCTCAAGGCTAAAGGCGCAAGGCTAAAGGGTCAAGGGTCAAGGGTCAAGGGTCAAGGCTCGAGGCTCGAGGCTCGAGGCTCCGGGCTCAAGGCTCAAGGCTCAAGGCTCAAGGTTCAAGTCTCAAGGAACAAGGCTCAAGGTTCAAGTCACGGCTCAAGGGTCAGGACTCAAGGCAAAAGGCATAAGGCTCAAGGCTCAAGGCTCAAGGCTCAAGGCTCAAGGCTCAAGGCTCAAGGCTCAAGGCTCAAGGCTCAAGGCTCAAGGCTCAAGGGTCAAGGTTCAAGGCTCAACACTCAAGGGTCAAGGGTCAAGGCTCATGTCTCAAGGCTCAAGGCTCAAGGGTCAAAGCTCAAGGCTCAAGGGTCAAGGGTCAAGGCTCAAGGCTCCAGGCTCAAGGCTCAAGGCTCAAGGCTCAAGACTCAAGGCTCAAGGCTCAAGGCTCAAGGCTCAAGGCTCAAGGCTCAAGGCTCAAGGCTCAATGCTCAAGGCTCAAGGCTCAAGGCTCAAGGCTCAAGGCTCAAGGTTCAAGTCTCAAGGAACAAGGATCAAGGCTCAAGTCACGGCTCAAGGGTCAGGACTCAAGGCAAAAGGCATAAGGCTCAAAGCTCAAGGCTCAAGGCTCAAGGCTCAAGGCTCAAGGCTCAAGGCTCAAGGGTCAAGGCTCAACACTCAAGGGTCAAGGGTCAAGGCTCATGTGTCAAGGCTCAAGGCTCAAGGGTCAAAGCTCAAGGCTCAAGGGTCAAAGCTCAAGGCTCAAGGGTCAAGGCTCAAGGCTCAAGGATCGAGGCTCGAGGCTCCAGGCTCAAGGCTCAAGGCTCAAGGCTCAAGGCTCAAGGCTCAAGGCTCAAGGCTCAAGGCTCAAGGCTCACGGCTCATGGCTCAAGGGTCAAGGCTCAAGGCTCAAGGCTCAAGGCTCAAGGCTCAAGGTTCAAGGCTGAACATTCAAGGGTCAAGGGTCAAGGCTCAAGGCTCATGTCTCAAGGCTCAAGGCTCAAGGGTGAAAGCTCAAGGCTCAAGGGTCAGGACTCAAGTCCAAAGGCTTAAGGCTCAAGGCTCAAGGCTCAAAGCTCAAGGCTCAAGGATCGAGGCTCAAGTCACGGCTCAAGGGTCAGGACTCAAGCCAAAAGGCATAAGGCTCAGGGCTCAAGGCTCAAGGCTCAAGGCTCAAGTCACTGCTCAAGGGTCAAGGCTCAAAACTCAAGGCTCAAGGCTCAACACCCAAGGGTCAAGGGTCAAGGCTCAGGGCTCAAGGCTCAAGGCTAAGGGCTCAAGGCTCAAGGCTCAAGGCTCAAGGCTCAAGGCTCAAGGCTCAAGGGTCAAGGCTCGAGGGTCAAGGCTCGAGGCTTAAGGCTTGAGGCTCGAGGCTCGAGGCTCCAGGCTCCAGGCTCCAGGCTCAAGGCCCAAGGCCCCAGGCTCAAGGCTCAAGGCTCAAGGCACAAGGCTCAAGGATCAAGGCTCAAGGCTCAAGGCTCAAGGCTTAAGGCTCAAGGCTTAAGGCTTAAGGCTCGAGGTTTAATGTTTATGGAAAAAGGCTCAAGGCTCAAGGCTCAAGGCTCAAGGCTCAAGGCTCAAGGCTCATGGCTCAAGGCTCAAGGCTCAAGGCTCAAGGCTCAAGGCTCAAGGCTCAAGGCTTAAGGCTCAAGGTTCAAGGAAAAAGGCTCAAGGCTCAAGACTCAAGGCTAAAGGGTCAAGGCTCAAGGCTCGAGGATCAAGGATCAAGGATCAAGTCACGGCTCAAGGGTCAGGACTCAAGGCAAAAGGCTCAAGGCTCAAGGCTCAAGGCTCAAGGCTCAAGGCTCAAGGCTAAAGGGTCAAGGGTCAAGGGTCAAGGCTCAAGGCTCAAGGTTCAAGGCTCAAGGCTCAAGGCTCAAGGCTCAAGGCTCAAGGCTCAAGGTTCAAGTCTCAAGGAACAAGGATCAAGGCTCACGACTCAAGGCTCAAGGCTCAAGGCTCAAGGCTCAAGGCTCAAGGCTCAAGGCTCAAGGCTCAAGGCTCAAGGCTCAAGGCTCAAGGTTCAAGGCTCAACACTCAAGGGTCAAGGGTCAAGGGTCAAGGCTCATGTCTCAAGGCTCAAGGCTCAAGGGTCAAAGCTCAAGGCTCAAGGCTCAAGGCTCAAGGCTCAAGGCTCAAGGCTCGAGGCTCGAGGCTCGAGGCTCGAGGCTCGAGGCTCGAGGCTCGAGGCTCGAGGCTCGAGGCTCAAGGCTCCAGGCTCTAGGCTCAAGGCTCCAGGCTCAAGGCTCAAGGCTCAAGGCTCAAGGCTCAAGGCTCAAGGCTCTAGGCTCAAGGCTCACGACTCAAGGCTCAAGGCTCAAGGCTCAAGGCTCAAGGCTCAAGGCTCAAGGCTCAAGGCTGAAGGCTCAAGGCTCAAGGCTCAAGGCTCAAGGTTCAAGGCTCAAGGTTCAAGTCTCAAGGAACAAGGATCAAGGCTCAAGTCACGGCTCAAGGGTCAGGACTCAAGGCAAAAGGCATAAGGCTCAAAGCTCAAGGCTCAAGGCTCAAGGCTCAAGGCTCAAGGGTCAAGGCTCAACACTCAAGGGTCAAGGGTCAAGGCTCATGTGTCAAGGCTCAAGGCTCAAGGGTCAAAGCTCAAGGGTCAAGGGTCAAGGGTCAAGGCTCAAGGCTCAAGGCTCGAGGCTCGAGGCTCCAGGCTCAAGGCTCAAGGCTCAAGGCTCAAGGCTCAAGGCTTAAGGTTCAAGGCTCAACACTCAAGGGTCAAGGGTCAAGGGTCAATGATCATGTCTCAAGGCTCAAGGCTCAAGGGTGAAAGCTCAAGGCTCAAGGGTCAGGACTCAAGTCCAAAGGCTTAAGGCTCAAGGCTCAAAGCTCAAGGCTCAAGGATCGAGGCTCAAGTCACGGCTCAAGGGTCAGGACTCAAGCCAAAAGGCATAAGGCTCAGGGCTCAAGGCTCAAGGCTCAAGGCTCAAGTCACTGCTCAAGGGTCAAGGCTCAAAACTCAAGGCTCAAGGCTCAACACCCAAGGGTCAAGGCTCAAGGCTCATGTCTCAAGGCTCAAGGCTCAAGGGTCAAGGGTCAAGGCTCAAGGCTTAAGGCTCAAGGCTCGAGGCTCAAGGCTCCAGGCTCAAGGCTCAAGGCACAAGGCTCAAGGCTCAAGGCTCAAGGCTCAAGGCTCAAGGCACAAGGCTCAAGGCTCAAGGCTCAAGCCTCAAGCCTCAAGGCTCAGGGCTCAAGGCTCAGGGCTCGAAGCTCCAGGGTCAAGTCTCAGGGCTCAAGGCTCCAGGCTCAAGGCTCAAGGTTCAAGGTTCAAGGCTCAAGGCTTAAGGCTCAAGGCTCCAGGTTCAAGGCAAAAGGCAAAATGCTCAAGGATCAAGGCTCAAGGCTCAAGGTTCAAGGCTAAAGGGTCAAGGGTCAAGGCTCAAGGCTCGAGGCTCGAGGCTCGAGGCTCAAGGCTCAAGGCTCCAGGCTCAATGCTCAAGGTTCAAGGTTCATGGAAAAAGGCTCAAGGCTCAAGGCTCAAGGCTCAAGGCTTAAGTCACGGCCAAGCCTCAAGGCTCAAAAGTCAAGGCTCAAGGCTCAACACTCAAGGGTCAAGGGGGTCAAGGGTCAAGGCTCATGTCTCAAGGCACAAGGCTCAAGACTCAAAGCTCAAGGCTAAAGGCGCAAGGCTAAAGGGTCAAGGGTCAAGGGTCAAGGCTCAAGGCTCGAGGCTCGAGGCTCGAGGCTCCGGGCTCAAGGCTCAAGGCTCAAGGCTCAAGGCTCAAGGTTCAAGTCTCAAGGAACAAGGCTCAAGGCTCAAGTCACGGCTCAAGGGTCAGGACTCAAGGCAAAAGGCATAAGGCTCCAGGCTCAAGGCTCAAGGGTCAAGGCTCAAGGCTCAAGGCTCAAGGGTCAAGGTTCAAGGCTCAAGACTCAAGGGTCAAGGGTCAAGGCTCATGTCTCAAGGCTCAAGGCTCAAGGGTCAAAGCTCAAGGCTCAAGGGTCAAGGGTCAAGGCTCAAGGCTCCAGGCTCAAGGCTCAAGGCTCAAGGCTCAAGACTCAAGGCTCAAGGCTCAAGGCTCAACGCTCAAGGCTCAAGGCTCAAGGCTCAAGGCTCACGGCTCATGGCTCAAGGGTCAAGGCTCAAGGCTCAAGGCTCAAGGCTCAAGGCTCAAGGTTCAAGGCTGAACATTCAAGGGTCAAGGGTCAAGGGTCAAGGCTCATGTCTCAAGGCTCAAGGCTCAAGGGTGAAAGCTCAAGGCTCAAGGGTCAGGACTCAAGTCCAAAGGCTTAAGGCTCAAGGCTCAAGGCTCAAAGCTCAAGGCTCAAGGATCGAGGCTCAAGTCACGGCTCAAGGGTCAGGACTCCAGCCAAAAGGCATAAGGCTCAGGGCTCAAGGCTCAAGGCTCAAGGCTCAAGTCACTGCTCAAGGGTCAAGGCTCAAAACTCAAGGCTCAAGGCTCAACACCCAAGGGTCAAGGGTCAAGGCTCATATCTCAAGGCTCAAGGCTCAAGGGTCAAGGCTCAAGGCTCAAGGCTCAAGGCTCAAGGGTCCAGGCTCAAGGCTCAAGGCACAAGGCTCAAGGCTCAAGGCTCAAGGCTCAAGGCTCAAGGCTCAAGGCTCAAGCCTCAAGGCTCAAGCCTCAAGGCTCAGGGCTCGAAGCTCCAGGGTCAAGTCTCAGGGCTCAAGGCTCAAGGCTCAAGGTTCAAGGTTCAAGGCTCAAGGCTTAAGGCTCAAGGCTCCAGGTTCAAGGCAAAAGGCAAAATGCTCAAGGATCAAGGCTCAAGGCTCAAGGTTCAAGGCTAAAGGGTCAAGGGTCAAGGGTCAAGGCTCGAGGCTCGAGGCTCGAGGCTCAAGGCTCAAGGCTCCAGGCTCAATGCTCAAGGTTCAAGGTTCATGGAAAAAGGCTCAAGGCTCAAGGCTCAAGGCTTAAGTCACGGCCAAGGCTCAAGGCTCAAAAGTCAAGGCTCAAGGCTCAACACTCAAGGGTCAAGGGGGTCAAGGGTCAAGGCTCATGTCTCAAGGCTCAAGGCTCAAGACTCAAAGCTCAAGGCTAAAGGCGCAAGGCTAAAGGGTCAAGGGTCAAGGGTCAAGGCTCAAGGCTCGAGGCTCGAGGCTCGAGGCTCCGGGCTCAAGGCTCAAGGCTCAAGGCTCAAGGTTCAAGTCTCAAGGAACAAGGATCAAGGCTCAAGTCATGGCTCAAGGGTCAGGACTCAAGGCAAAAGGCATAAGGCTCAAGGCTCAAGGCTCAAGGCTCAAGGCTCAGGGCTCAAGGCTCAAGGGTCAAGGTTCAAGGCTCAACACTCAAGGGTCAAGGGTCAAGGCTCATGTCTCAAGGCTCAAGGCTCAAGGGTCAAAGCTCAAGGCTCAAGGGTCAAGGGTCAAGGCTCAAGGCTCAAGGCTCGAGGCTCGAGGCTCAAGGCTCCAGGCTCAAGGCTCAAGGCTCAAGGCTCAAGGCTCAAGGCTCAAGGCTCAAGGCTCAAGGCTCAAGGCTCAAGGCTCACGGCTCAAGGCTCCAGGCTCAAGGCTCAAGGCTCAAGGCTCAAGGCTCAAGGCTCAAGGCTCAAGGCTCAAGGCTCAAGGCTCAAGGCTCAAGGCTCAAGGCTCAAGGCTCAAGGCTCAAGGTTCAAGGCTCAACACTCAAGGGTCAAGGGTCAAGGGTCAAGGCTCATGTCTCAAGGCTCAAGGGTCAAGGGTCAAGGGTCAAGGCTCAAGGCTCAAGGCTCAAGGCTCAAGGCTCGAGGCTCGAGCCTCCAGGCTCAAGGCTCAAGGCTCGAGGCTCGAGGCTCAAGGCTCAAGGCTCGAGGCTCAAGGCTCAAGTCTCAAGGCTCAAGGCTCAAGGCTCAAGGCTCAAGGCTCAAGGCTCAAGGCTCAAGGCTCAAGGCTCAAGGCTCAAGGCTCAAGGCTCAAGGCGCAAGGCTCAAGGCTCAAGGCTCAACGCTCAGGGCTCGAAACTCCAGGGTCAAGTCTCAGGGCTCAACGCTCAAGGCTCAAGGCTCAACGTTCAAGGTTCAAGGCTCAAGGCTTAAAGCTCAAGGCTCCAGGTTCAAGGCAAAACGCAAAATGCTCAAGGATCAAGGTTCAAGGCTCAAGGATCAAGGTTCCAGGCTCAAGGCTCAAGGATAATGGATCAAGGCTCAAGGGTCAAGGCTCAAGGCTCAAGGCTCATGGCTCAAGGCTCAAGGCTCATGGCTCAAGGCTCAAGGCTCAAGGCTCAAGGCTTAAGGCTCAAGGTTCAAGGAAAAAGGCTCAAGGCTCAAGGCTCAAGGTTCAAGGCTCAAGGCTCAAGGCTAGAGGGTCAAGGGTCAAGGCTCAAGGCTCGAGGATACATGATCAAGGCTCAAGTCACGGCTCAAGGGTCAGGACTCAAGGCAAAAGGCTCAAGGCTCAAGGCTCAAGGTTCAAGGCTCAAAGATCAAGGCATAAGGCTTAAGGCTCAAAACTCAAGGCTCAAGGCTCAAGGCTTAAGGCTCAAGGCTTAAGGCTCAAGGTTCAAGGAAAAATGCTCAAGGCTCAAGGCTCAAGGCTCAAGACTCGAGGCTCGAGGCTCGAGGGTCAATGGTCAAGGGTCAAGGGTCAAGGCTCGAGGCTCGAGGCTCAAGGCTCAAGGCTCAAGGCTCAAGGCTCAAGACTCAAGGCTCAAGGCTCAAGGCTCAAGGCTCAACGCTCAACGCTCAAGGCTCAACGCTCAAGGCTCAAGGCTCAAGGATCAAGGCTCAAGGCTCAACGCTCAAGGCTTAAGGCTCAAGGCTTAAGGCTCAAGGTTTAAGGTTCATGGAAAAAGGCTCAAGGCTCAAGGCTCAAATCACGGCTCAAGGGTCAAGGCTCAAAAGTCAAGGCTCAAGGCTCAACACTCAAGGGGCAAGGGTCAAGGGTCAAGGCTCAAGGCTCAAGGCTCAAGGCTCAAGGTTCAAGGAAAAAGGCTCAAGGCTCAAAGCTCAAGGCTCAAGGCTAAAGGGTCAAGGGTTAAGGCTCAAGGCTCGAGGCTCAAGGCTCAACGCTCAAGGCTCAAGGCTCAAGGCTCAAGGAACAAGGCTCAAGGCTCAAGGCTCAAGGCTCAAGGCTCAAGGCTCAAGGCTTAAGGCTTAAGGCTCAACGTTCAAGGTTCATGGAAAAAGGCTCAAGGCTCAAGGCTTAAGGCTCACGTCTCAATGCTCAAGGCTCAAGTCACGGCTCAAGGGTCAAGGCTCAAAAGTCAAGGCTCAAGGCTCAATACTCAAGGGTCAAGGGTCAAGGCTCATGTCTCAAGGCTCAAGGCTCAAGGCTCAAGGCTCAAGGCTCAAGGCTCAAGGCTCAAGGCTCAAGGGTTAAGGCTCAAGGCTCGAGGCTCGAGGCTCCGGGCTCAAGGCTCAAGGCTCAAGGCTCAAGGTTCAGGGCTCAGGGCTCAAGGCTCAAGGTTCAAGGCTCAAGGATCAAGGCTCAAGTCACGGCTCAAGGGTCAGGACTCAAGGCAAAAGGCTCAAGGCTCAAGGCTCAAGGCTCAAAGCTCAAGGCTCAAGGCTCAAGGAAAAAAGGCTAAAGGCTCAAGGCTAAAGGCTCAAGGCTCAAGGCTCAAGGCTCAAGGCTCAAGGCTCAAGGCTCAAGGCTCAAGGCACAAGGCTCAAGGCTCAAGGCTCAAGGCTCAAGGCTCAAGGCTCAAGGATCAAGGCTCAAGGCTCAAGGCTCAAGGCTCAAGGCTCAAGGTTCAAGGCTCAAGGCTCAAGGCTCAAGGCTCAAGGCTAAATGGTCAAGGCTCGAGGCTCAAGGCCCAAGGCCCAAGGCTCAAGGCCCAAGGCTCAAGGCACAAGGCTCAAGGCTCAAGGCTCAAGGCTCAAGGCTCAAGGCTCAAGGATCAAGGCTCAAGGCTCAAGGCTCAAGGCTTAAGGCTCAAGGCTTAAGGCTTAAGATTCAAGGTTCAAGGTTTATGGAAAAAGGCTCAAGGCTCAAGGCTCAAGGATCAAGGCTCAAGCCTCAAGGTTCATGGAAAAAGGCTCAAGGCTCAAGGCTCAAGGCTCAAGGCTCAAGGCTCAAGGCTCAAGGCTCAAGGCTCGAGGGTCAAGGCTCGAGGCTCAAGGCTTGAGGCACGAGGCTCCAGGCTCCAGGCTCCAGGCTCAAGGCCCAAGGCCCCACGCTCAAGGCTCAAGGCTCAAGGCACAAGGCTCAAGGCTCAAGGCTCAAGGCTCAAGGCTCAAGGCTCAAGGCTCAAGGCTCAAGGCTTAAGGCTTAAGGCTCAAGGTTTAAGGTTTATGGAAAAAGGCTCAAGGCTCAAGGCTCAAGGCTCAAGGCTCATGGCTCAAGGCTCAAGGCTCAAGGCTAAAGGCTCAAGGCTCAAGGCTCAAGGCTCAAGGCTCAAGGCTTAAGGCTCAAGGTTCAAGGAAAAAGGCTCAAGGCTCAAGGCTCAAGGCTAAAGGGTCAAGGCTCAAGGCTCGAGGATCAAGGATCAAGGCTCAAGTCACGGCTCAAGGGTCAGGACTCAAGGCAAAAGGCTCAAGGCTCAAGGCTCAAGGCTCAAGGCTCAAGGCTCAAGGCTCAAGGCTAGAGGCTCAAGGCTCAAGGCTCAAGGTTCAAGGCTCAACACTCAAGGGTCAAGGGTCAAGGGTCAAGGCTCATGTCTCAAGGCTCAAGGCTCAAGGGTCAAAGCTCAAGGCTCAAGGGTCTAGGGTCAAGGCTCAAGGCTCAAGGCTCAAGGATCAAGGCTCAAGGCTCAAGGCTCAAGGCTCAAGGCTCAAGGCTTAAGGCTCAAGGCTTAAGGCTTAAGATTCAAGGTTCAAGGTTTATGGAAAAAGGCTCAAGGCTCAAGGCTCAAGGCTCAAAGTTCATGGAAAAAGGCTCAAGGCTCAAGGCTCAAGGCTCAAGGCTCAAGGCTCAAGGCTCAAGGGTCAAGGCTCGAGGGTCAAGGCTCGAGGCTCAAGGCTTGAGGCTCGAGGCTCGAGGCTCCAGGCTCCAGGCTCAAGGCCCAAGGCCCCACGCTCAAGGCTCAAGGCTCAAGGCACAAGGCTCAAGGCTCCAGGCTCAAGGCTCAAGGCTCCAGGCTTAAGGCTCAAGGCTTAAGGCTTAAGGCTCAAGGTTTAAGGTTTATGGAAAAAGGCTCAAGGCTCAAGGCTCAAGGCTCAAGGCTCAAGGCTCATGGCTCAAGGCTCAAGGCTCAAGGCTAAAGGCTCAAGGCTCAAGGCTCAAGGCTCAAGGCTCAAGGCTCAAGGCTTAAGGCTTAAGGCTCAAGGTTCAAGGAAAAAGGCTCAAGGCTCAAGGCTCAAGGCTAAAGGGTCAAGGCTCAAGGCTCGAGGATCAAGGATCAAGGCTCAAGTCACGGCTCAAGGGTCAGGACTCAAGGCAAAAGGCTCAAGGCTCAAGGCTCAAGGCTCAAGGCTCAAGGCTCAAGGCTCAAGGCTCAAGGCTCAAGGCTCAAGGCTCAAGGTTCAAGGCTCAACACTCAAGGGTCAAGGGTCAAGGGTCAAGGGTCAAGGGTCAAGGGTCAAGGCTCAAGGCTCAAGGCTCAAGGCTCAAGGCTCAAGGCTCGAGGCTCGAGGCTCGAGGCTTGAGGCTCAAGGCTCCAGGCTCCAGGCTCAAGGCTCACGGCTCAAGGCTCAAGGCTCAAGGCTCAAGGCTCAAGGCTCAAGGCTCAAGGCTCAAGGCTCAAGGCTCAAGGCTCAAGGCTCAAGGCTCAAGGTTCGAGGCTCAACACTCAAGGGTCAAGGGTCAAGGGTCAAGGCTCATGTCTCAAGGCTCAAGGCTCAAGGGTCAAAGCTCAAGGCTCAAGGGTCAAGGGTCAAGGGTCAAGGCTCAAGGCTCAAGGCTCGAGGCTCGAGGCTCGAGGCTCGAGGCTCAAGGTTCAAGGCTCCAGGCTCAAGGCTCAAGGCTCACGACTCAAGGCTCAAGGCTCAAGGCTCAAGGCTCAAGGCTCAAGGCTCAAGGTTCAAGTCTCAAGGAACAAGGATCAAGGCTCAAGTCACGGCTCAAGGGTCAGGACTCAAGGCAAAAGGCATAAGGCTCAAAGCTCAAGGCTCAAGGCTCAAGGCTCAAGGCTCAAGGCTCAAGGGTCAAGGCTCAACACTCAAGGGTCAAGGGTCAAGGCTCATGTGTCAAGGCTCAAGGCACAAGGGTCAAAGCTCAAGGCTCAAGGGTCAAGGGTCAAGGCTCAAGGTTCAAGGCTCGAGGCTCGAGGCTCCAGGCTCAAGGCTCAAGGCTCAAGGCTCAAGGCTCAAGGCTCAAGGCTCAAGGCTCAAGGCTCACGGCTCAAGGCTCAAGGGTCAAGGGTCAAGGCTCAAGGCTCAATGCTCAAGGCTCAAGGCTCAAGGCTCAAGGTTCAAGGCTCAACACTCAAGGGTCAAGGGTGAAGGGTCAAGGCTCATGTCTCAAGGCTCAAAGCTCAAGGGTCAAAGCTTAAGGCTCAAGGGTCAAGGCTCAAGGCTCAAGGCTCAAGGCTCAAGGCTCAAGGCTCAAGGCTCAAGGCTAGAGGCTCCAGGCTCCAGGCTCAAGGCTCAAGGCTGAAGGCTCCAAGCTCAAGGCTCAAGGCTCAAGGCTCACGACTCAAGGCTCAAGGCTCAAGGCTCAAGGCTCAAGGCTCAAGGCTCAAGGCTCAAGGCGCAAGGCGCAAGGCTCAAGGCTCAAAGCTCAACGCTCAGGGCTCGAAACTCCAGGGTCAAGTCTCAGGGCTCAAGGCTCAAGGCTCAACGTTCAAGGTTCAAGGTTCAAGGCTCAAGGCTTAAGGCTCAAGGCTCCAGGCTCAAGGCAAAACTCAAAATGCTCAAGGATCAAGGTTCAAGGCTCAAGGTTCCAGGCTCAAGGCTCAAGGATAATGGATCAAGGCTCAAGTCATGGCTCAAGGGTCAGGACTCAAGGCTCAAGGCTCAAGGCTCAAGGCTCAAGGCTCAAGGCTCAAGGCTCAAGGCTCAAGGTTCAAGGCTCAAGGCTCAAGGCTCAAGGCTCATGGCTCAAGGCTCATGGCTCAAGGCTCAAGGCTCAAGGTTGAAGGCTCAAGGTTCAAGGAAAAAGGCTCAAGGCTCAAGGCTCAAGGCTCAAGGTTCAAGGCTCAAGGCTCAAGGCTAGAGGGTCAAGGGTCAAGGCTCAAGGCTCGAGGATACAGGATCAAGGCTCAAGTCACGGCTCAAGGGTCAGGACTCAAGGCAAAAGGCTCAAGGCTCAAGGCTCAAGGCTCAAGGCCTAAGGCTCAAGGATCAAGGCTTAAGGCTTAAGGCTCAAAACTCAAGGCTCAAGGCTCAAGGCTTAAGGCTCAAGGTTCAAGGAAAAATGCTCAAGGCTCAAGGCTCAAGGCTAAAGGGTTAAGGGTCAAGGGTCAAGGCTCGAGGCTTGAGGCTCAAGGCTCTAAGCTCACGGCTCAAGGCTCAAGGCTCAAGGCTCAAGGCTCAAGGCTTAAGGATCAAGGCTTAAGGCTTAAGGCTCAAGGTTTAAGGTTCATGGAAAAAGGCTCAAGGCTCAAGGCTCAAGTCACGGCTCTAGGGTCAAGGCTCAAAAGTCAAGGCTCAAGGCTCAACACTCAAGGGTCAAGTGTCAAGGGTCAAGGCTCAAGGCTCAAGGCTCAAGGCTCAAGGCTCAAGGCTCAAGGTCCAAGGAAAAAGGCTCAAGGCTCAAAGCTCAAGGCTCAAGGCTAAAGGGTCAAGGGTTAAGGCTCAAGGCTCGAGGCTCAAGGCTCAACGCTCAAGGCACAACGCTCAAGGCTCAAGGCTCAAGGCTCAAGGAACAAGGCTCAAGGCTCAAGGCTTAAGGCTCAAGGCTTAAGGCTTAAGGCTCAACGTTCAAGGTTCATGGAAAAAGGCTCAAGGCTCAAGGCTCAAGTCTCAAGGCTCAGGCTCAAGGCTCAAGTCACGGCTCAAGGGTCAAGGCTCAAAAGTCAAGGCTCAAGGCTCAATACTCAAGGGTCAAGGGTCAGGGCTCATGTCTCAAGGCTCAAGGCTCAAGGCTCAAGGGTTAAGGCTCGAGGCTCGAGGCTCGAGGCTCCGGGCTCAAGGCTCAAGGCTCAAGGCTCAAGGCTCAAGGTTCAGGGCTCAGGGCTCAAGGCTCAAGGTTCAAGGCTCAAGGATCAAGGCTCAAGTCACGGCTCAAGGGTCAGGACTCAAGGCAAAAGGCTCAAGGCTCAAAGCTCAAGGCTCAAGGCTCAAGGCTCAAGGCTCAAGGAAAAAGGCTCAAGGCTCAAGGCTAAAGGCTCAAGGCACAAGGCTCAAGGCTCAAGGCTCAAGGCACAAGGCTCAAGGCTCAAGGCTCAAGGCTCAAGGCTCAAGGCTCAAGGCTCAAGGCTCAAGGCTCAAGGCTCAAGGCTCAAGGCTTAAGGCTCAAGGCTTAAGACTTAAGGCTCAAGGTTCAAGGTTCATGGAAAAAGGCTCAAGGCTCAAGGCTCAAGGATCAAGGCTCAAGGCTCAAGGCTCAAGGCTCAAGGCTCAAGGCTCAAGGCTCAAGGCTCAAGGCTAAAGGGTCAAGGCTCGAGGCTCGAGGCTCGAGGCACAAGGCCCAAGGCTCAAGGCTCAAGTCCCAAGGCTCAAGGCACAAGGCTCAAGGCTAAAGGCTTAAGGCTCAAGGCTCAAGGCTCAAGGCTCAAGGCTCAAGGCTCAAGGAAAAAGGCTAAAGGCTAAAGGCTCAAGGCTCAAGGCTCAAGGCTCAAGGCTCAAGGCTCAAGGCTCAAGGCTCAAGGCACAAGGCTCAAGGCTCAAGGCTCAAGGCTCAAGGCTCAAGGCTCAAGGCTCAAGGATCAAGGCTCAAGGCTCAAGGCTCAAGGCTTAAGGCTCAAGGCTTAAGGCTCACGGCTTAAGACTTAAGGCTCAAGGTTCAAGGTTCATGGAAAAAGGCTCAAGGCTCAAGGATCAAGGCTCAAGGCTCAAGGCTCAAGGCTCAAGGCTCAAGGCTCAAGGCTCAAGGCTCAAGGCTCGAGGCTCAAGGCTCAAGGCTCGAGGCTCGAGGCTCGAGGCTCGAGGCCCAAGGCCCAAGGCTCAAGGCCCAAGGCTCAAGGCACAAGGCTCAAGGCTCAAGGCTCCAGGCTCAAGGATCAAGGCTCAAGACTCAAGCCTCAAGGCTTAAGGCTCAAGGCTCAAGGCTAAAGGGTCAAGGCTCGAGGCTCAAGGCTCAAGGCTCAAGGCTCAAGGCTCAAGGCTCCAGGCTCAAGGCTCAAGACTCAAGGCTCAACGCTCAACGCTCAACGCTCAACGCTCAAGACTCAAGGCTCAAGGATCAAGGCTCAAGGCTCAACGCTCAAGGCTTAAGGCTCAAGGCTTAAGGCTTAAGGCTCAAGGATCAAGGCTCAAGGCTCAAGGCTCAAGGCTCAAGGCTCAAGGCTCAAGGCTCAAGGCTCAAGGCTCGAGGCTCAAGGCTCAAGGCTCGAGGCTCGAGGCTCGAGGCTCGAGGCCCAAGGCCCAAGGCTCAAGGCCCAAGGCTCAAGGCACAAGGCTCAAGGCTCAAGGCTCAAGGCTCAAGGATCAAGGCTCAAGGCTCAAGGCTCAAGGCTCAAGGCTCAAGGCTCAAGGCTAAAGGGTCAAGGCTCGAGGCTCAAGGCTCAAGGCTCAAGGCTCAAGGCTCAAGGCTCCAGGCTCAAGGCTCAAGACTCAAGGCTCAACGCTCAACGCTCAACGCTCAACGCTCAAGACTCAAGGCTCAAGGATCAAGGCTCAAGGCTCAACGCTCAAGGCTTAAGGCTCAAGGCTTAAGGCTTAAGGCTCAAGGTTTAAGGTTCATGGAAAAAGGCTCAAGGCTCAAGGCTCAAGGCTCAAGGCTCAAGTCACGGCTCAAGGGTCAAGGCTCAAAATTCAAGGCTCAAGGCTCAACACTCAAGGGTCAAGGGTCAAGGGTCAAGGGTCAAGGGTCAAGGCTTAAGGCTCTAGGCTCAAGGCTCAAGGTTCAAGGAAAAAGGCTCAAGGCTCAAAGCTCAAGGCCCAAGGCTAAAGGGTTAAGGGTTAAGGCTCAAGGCTCGAGGCTCAAGGCTCAAGGCTCAACGCTCAAGGCTCAAGGCTCAAGGCTCAAGGAACAAGGCTCAAGGCTCAAGGCTCAAGGCTCAAGGGTTAAGGCTCAAGGCTTAAGGCTTAAGGCTCAACATTCAAGGTTCATGGAAAAAGGCTCAAGGCTCAAGGCTCAAGGCTCAAGTCTCAAGGCTCAAGGCTCAAGGCTCAAGGCTCAAGGCTCAAGGCTAAAGGGTCAAGGCTCGAGGCTCAAGGCTCAAGGCTCAAGGCTCAAGGCTCAAGGCTCAAGACTCAAGGCTCAAGGCTCAAGGCTCAATGCTCAACGCTCAAGGCTCAACGCTCAAGACTCAAGGCTCAAGGATAGAGGCTCAAGGCTCAACGCTCAAGGCTTAAGGCTCAAGGCTTAAGGCATAAGGCTTAAGGTTTAAGGTTCATGGAAAAAGGCTCAAGGCTCAAGTCACGGCTCAAGGGTCAAGGCTCAAAAGTCAAGGGACAAGGGTCAACACTCAAGGGTCAAGGGTCAAGGGTCAAGGGTCAAGGGTCAAGGCTCAAGGCTCAAGGCTCAAGGCTCAAGGTTCAAGGAAAAAGGCTCAAGGCTCAAAGCTCAAGGCTCAAGGCTCAAGGCTAAAGGGTCAAGGGTTAAGGCTCAAGGCTCGAGGCTCAAGGCTCAAGGCTCAACGCTCAAGGCTGAAGGCTCAAGGCTCAAGGCTCAAGGAACAAGGCTCAAGGCTCAAGGCTCAAGGCTCAAGGCTTAAGGCTCAAGGCTTAAGGCTTAAGGCTCAACATTCAAGGTTCATGGAAAAAGGCTCAAGGCTCAAGGCTCAAGTCTCAAGGCTCAAGGCTGAAGGCTCAAGTCACGGCTCAAGGGTCAAGGCTCAAAAGTCAAGGCTCAAGGCTCAATACTCAAGGGTCAAGGGTCAAGGCTCATGTCTCAAGGCTCAAGGCTCAAGGCTCAAGGCTCAAGGCTCAAGGCTCAAGGCTCAAGGGTTAAGGCTCAAGGCTCGAGGCTCGAGGCTCGAGGCTCGAGGCTCCGGGCTCAAGGCTCAAGGCTCAAGGCTCAAGGCTCAAGGTTCAGGGCCCAGGGCTCAAGGCTCAAGGTTCAAGGCTCAAGGATCAAGGCTCAAGTCACGGCTCAAGGGTCAGGACTCAAGGCAAGAGGCTCAAGGCTCAAGGCTCAAGGCTCAAAGCTCAAGGCTCAAGGCTCAAGGAAAAAGGCTCAAGGCTCAAGGCTAAAGGCTCAAGGATCAAGGCTCAAGGCTCAAGGCTCAAGGCACAAGGTTCAAGGCTCAAGGCTCAAGGCTCAAGGCTCAAGGCTCAAGGATCAAGGCTCAAGGCTCAAGGCTCAAGGCTCAAGGCTCAAGGCTCAAGGCTCAAGGCTTAAGGCTCAAGGCTTAAGACTTAAGGCTCAAGGTTCAAGGTTCATGGAAAAAGGCTCAAGGCTCAAGGATCAAGGCTCAAGGCTCAAGGCTCAAGGCTAAAGGGTCAAGGCTCGAGGCTCAAGGCTCAAGGCTCGAGGCTCGAGGCTCGAGGCTCGAGGCTCAAGGCCCAATGCCCAAGGCTCAAGGCCCAAGGCTCGAGGCACAAGGCTCAAGGCTCAAGGCTCAAGGCTCAAGGAAAAAGGCTCAAGGCTCAAGGCTCAAGGCTCAAGGCTCAAGGCTCAAGGCTCAAGGCACAAGGCTCAAGGCTCAAGGCTCAAGGCTCAAGGCTCAAGGATCAAGGCTCAAGGCTCAAGGCTCAAGGCTCAAGGCTCAAGGCTCAAGGCTCAAGGCTTAAGACTTAAGGCTCAAGGTTCAAGGTTCATGGAAAAAGGCTCAAGGCTCAAGGCTCAAGGCTCAAGGCTTAAGACTTAAGGCCCAAGGCTCAAGGCACAAGGCTCAAGGCTCAAGGCTCAAGGCTCAAGGATCAAGGCTCAACGCTCAAGGCTTAAGGCTCAAGGCTTAAGGCTTAAGGCTTAAGATTCAAGGTTCAAGGTTTATCGAAAAAGGCTCAAGGCTCAAGGGTCAAGGCTCAAGGCTCAAGGATCAAGGCTCAAGGCTCAAGGCTCAAGGCTCAAGGTTCATGGAAAAAGGCTCAAGGCTCAAGGATCAAGGCTCAAGGCTCAAGGCTCAAGGCTCAAGGAAAAAGGCTCAAGGCTAAAGGCTCAAGGCTCAAGGCTCAAGGCTCAAGGCTCAAGGCACAAGGCTCAAGGATCAAGGCTCAATGCTCAAGGCTCAAGGCTCAAGGATCAAGGCTCAAGGCTCAAGGCTCAAGGCTCAAGGCTTAAGGCTCAACACTTAAGGCTCAAGGTTCAAGGTTCATGGAAAAAGGCTCAAGGCTCAAGGATCAAGGCTCAAGGCTCAAGGCTCAAGGCTCAAGGCTCAAGGCTCAAGGCTCAAGGCTAAAGGGTCAAGGCTCGAGGCTCAAGGCTCAAGGCTCGAGGCTCAAGGCTCAAGGTCAAGGCTCAAGGCTCAAGGCTCAAGGCTCAAGGCTCAAGGATCAAGGCTCAAGGCTCAAGGCTCAAGGCTTAACGCTCAAGGCTTAAGGCTTAAGATTCAAGGTTCAAGGTTTATGGAAAAAGGCTCAAGGCTCAAGGGTCAAGGCTCAAGGCTCAAGGCTCAAGGATCAAGGCTCAAGGCTCAAGGCTCAAGGTTCATGGAAAAAGGCTCAAGGCTCAAGGATCAAGGCTCAAGGCTCAAGGCTCAAGGGTCAAGGCTCGAGGCTCAAGGCTTGAGGCTCAAGGCTCAAGGCTCGAGGCTCCAGGCCCAAGGCCCAAGGCTCAAGGCTCAAGGCTCAAGGCACAAGGCTCAAGGCACAAGGCTCAAGGCTCAAGGCTCAAGGCTCAAGGCTCAAGGCTCAAGGCTCAAGGCTCAAGGCTCAAGGCTCAAGGCTCAAGGCTCAAGGCTCAAGGCTCAAGGCTCAAGGCTCAAGGCTCAAGGCTCAAGGCTTAAGGCTCAAGGCTTAAGGCTTAAGGCTCAAGGTTTAAGGTTTATGGAAAAAGGCTCAAGGCTCAAGGCTCGAGGCTCAAGGCTTAAGGCTCAAGGTTCAAGGAAAAAGGCTCAAGACTCAAGGCTAAAGGGTCAAGGGTCAAGGCTCAAGGCTCGAGGATCAAGGCTCAAGTCACGGCTAAAGGGCCAGGACTCAAGGCAAAAGGCTCAAGGCTCAAGGCTCAAGGCTCAAGGAAAAAGGCTAAAGGCTCAAGGCTAAAAGCTCAAGGCTCAAGGATCAAGGCTCAAGGATCAAGGCTCAAGGATCAAGGCTCAAGGCTCAAGGCTCAAGGCTCGAGGATCGAGGCTCGAGGCTCCAGGCTCGAGGCCCCAGGCCCAAGGCTCAAGGCTCAAGGCACAAGGCACAAGGCTCAAGGCTCAAGGCTCAAGGCTCAAGGATCAAGGCTCAAGGCTCAAGGCTCAAGGCTCAAGGCTCAAGGCTCAAGGCTCAAGGCTCAAGGCTCAAGGCTTAAGGCTTAAGGCTCAAGGTTTAAGGTTTATGGAAAAAGGCTTAATGCTCAAGGCTCAAGGCTCAAGGCTCAAGGCTCAAGGCTCAAGGCTCAAGGCTCAAGGATCAAGGCTCAAGGCTCAAGGCTCAAGGCTTAAGGCTCAAGGCTTAAGGCTTAAGATTCAAGGTTCAAGGTTTATGGAAAAAGGCTCAAGGCTCAAGTGTCAAGGCTCAAGGCTCAAGGCTCAAGGATCAAGGCTCAAGGCTCAAGGGTCAAGGCTCAAGGTTCATGGAAAAAGGCTCAAGGCTCAAGGATCAAGGCTCAAGGCTCAAGGCTCAAGGCTCAAGGCTCAAGGCTCAAGGCACAAGGCTCAAGGCTCAAGGCTCAAGGCTCAAGGATCAAGGCTCAAGGCTCAAGGCTCAAGGCTCAAGGCTCCAGGCTTAAGGCTCAAGACTTAAGGCTCAAGGTTCAAGGTTCATGGAAAAAGGCTCAAGGATCAAGGCTCAAGGCTCAAGGCTCAAGGCTCAAGTCTCAAGGCTCAAGGCTAAAGGGTCAAGGCTCGAGGCTCAAGGCTCAAGGCTCAAGGCTCGAGGCTCGAGGCTCGAGGCTCGAGGCTCGAGGCTCGAGGCTCGAGGCTCGAGGCTCGAGGCTCCAGGCTCAAGGCCCAAGGCCCAAGGCTCAAGGCCCAAGGCTCAAGGCACAAGGCTCAAGGTCAAGGCTCAAGGCTCAGGGCTCAAGGTTCAAGGCTCAAGGCTCAAGGTTCATGGAAAAAGGCTCAAGGCTCAAGGATCAAGGCTCAAGGCTCAAGGCTCAAGGCTCAAGGCACAAGGCTCAAGGCTCAAGGCTCAAGGCTCAAGGCTCAAGGCTCAAGGATCAAGGCTCAAGGCTCAAGGCTCAAGGCTCAAGGCTTAAGGCTCCAGACTTAAGGCTCAAGGTTCAAGGTTCATGGAAAAAGGCTCAAGGCTCAAGGCTCAAGGCTCAAGGCTCAAGGCTCAAGGCTCAAGGCTCAAGGCTCAAGGCTCAAGGCTCAAGGCTCAAGGCTCAAGGCTCAAGGCTCAAGGCTCAAGGCTTAAGGCTTAAGGCTCAAGGTTTAAGGTTTATGGAAAAAGGCTTAATGCTCAAGGCTCAAGGCTCAAGGCTCAAGGATCAAGGCTCAAGGCTCAAGGCTCAAGGCTTAAGGCTCAAGGCTTAAGGCTTAAGATTCAAGGTTCAAGGTTTATGGAAAAAGGCTCAAGGCTCAAGGGTCAAGGCTCAAGGCTCAAGGCTCAAGGATCAAGGCTCAAGGCTCAAGGTTCATGGAAAAAGGCTCAAGGCTCAAGGATCAAGGCTCAAGGCTCAAGGCTCAAGGCTCAAGACTCAAGGCTCAAGGCACAAGGCTCAAGGCTCAAGGCTCAAGGCTCAAGGCTCAAGGCTCAAGGATCAAGGCTCAAGGCTCAAGGCTCCAGGCTTAAGGCTCAAGACTTAAGGCTCAAGGTTCAAGGTTCATGGAAAAAGGCTCAAGGCTCAAGGATCAAGGCTCAAGGCTCAAGGCTCAAGGCTCAAGGCTCAAGGCTAAAGGGTCAAGGCTCGAGGCTCAAGGCTCAAGGCTCAAGGCTCGAGGCTCGAGGCTCGAGGCTCGAGGCTCGAGGCTCGAGGCTCCAGGCTCAAGGCCCAAGGCCCAAGGCTCAAGGCTCAAGGCACAAGGCTCAAGGTCAAGGCTCAAGGCTCAAGGCTCAAGGCTCAAGGCTCAAGGCTCAAGGCTAAAGGTTCATGGAAAAAGGCTCAAGGCTCAAGGATCAAGGCTCAAGGCTCAAGGCTCAAGGCTCAAGGCTCAAGGCTCAAGGCACAAGGCTCAAGGCTCAAGGCTCAAGGCTCAAGGCTCAAGGATCAAGGCTCAAGGCTCAAGGCTTAAGGCTCAAGGCTCAAGGCTCAAGGCTTAAGGCTCAAGACTTAAGGCTCAAGGTTCAAGGTTCATGGAAAAAGGCTCAAGGCTCAAGGATCAAGGCTCAAGGCTCAAGGCTCAAGGCTCAAGGCTAAAGGGTCAAGGCTCGAGGCTCGAGGCTCAAGGCTCAAGGCTCGAGGCTCGAGGCTCGAGGCTCGAGGCTCCAGGCTCAAGGCCCAAGGCCCATGGCTCAAGGCCCAAGGCTCAAGGCACAAGGCTCAAGGTCAAGGCTCAAGGCTCAAGGCTCAAGGCTCAAGGCTCAAGGCTCAAGGATCAAGGCTCAAGGCTCAAGGCTCAAGGCTTAACGCTCGAGGCTTAAGGCTTAAGATTCAAGGTTCAAGGTTTATGGAAAAAGGCTCAAGGCTCAAGGGTCAAGGCTCAAGGCTCATGGCTCAAGGATCAAGGCTCAAGGCTCAAGGCTCAAGGCTCAAGGTTCATGGAAAAAGGCTCAAGGCTCAAGGATCAAGGCTCAAGGCTCAAGGCTCAAGGGTCAAGGCTCGAGGCTCAAGGCTCGAGGCTCGAGGCTCGAGGCTCGAGGCTCGAGGCTCGAGGCTCAAGGCCCAAGGCCCAAGGCTCAAGGCTCAAGGCTCAAGGCTCAAGGCACAAGGCTCAAGGCTCAAGGCTCAAGGCTCATGGCTCAAGGCTCAAGGCTCAAGGCTCAAGGCTCAAGGCACAAGGCTCAAGGCTCAAGGCTCAAGGCTCAAGGCTCAAGGATCAAGGCTCAAGGCTCAAGGCTCAAGGCTCAAGGGTTAAGGCTCAAGACTTAAGGCTCAAGGTTCAAGGTTCATGGAAAAAGGCTCAAGGCTCAAGGCTCAAGGCTCAAGGCTCAAGGCTCAAGGCTCAAGGCTAAAGGGTCAAGGCTCGAGGCTCAAGGCTCGAGGCTCGAGGCTCGAGGCTCCAGGCTCGAGGCTCCAGGCTCAAGGCCCCAGGCTCAAGGCCCAAGGCTCAAGGCTCAAGGTTCATGGAAAAAGGCTCAAGGCTCAAGGATCAAGGCTCAAGGCTCAAGGCTCAAGGCTCAAGGCTCAAGGCACAAGGCTCCAGGCTCAAGGCTCAAGGCTCAAGGCTCAAGGCTCAAGGATCAAGGCTCAAGGCTCAAGGCTCAAGGCTCAAGGCTCAAGGCTTAAGGCTCAAGACTTAAGGCTCAAGGTTCAAGGTTCATGGAAAAAGGCTCAAGGCTCAAGGATCAAGGCTCAAGGCTCAAGGCTCAAGGCTCAAGGCTCAAGGCTAAAGGGTCAAGGCTCGAGGCTCAAGGCTCAAGGCTCGAGGCTCGAGGCTCGAGGCTCGAGGCTCGAGGCTCCAGGCTCGAGGCTCCAGGCTCAAGGCCCAAGGCCCAAGGCCCAAGGCTCAAGGCACAAGGCTCAAGGTCAAGGCTCAAGGCTCAAGGCTCAAGGCTCAAGGCTCAAGGCTCAAGGCTCAAGGATCAAGGCTCAAGGCTCAAGGCTTAACGCTCAAGGCTTAAGGCTTAAGATTCAAGGTTCAAGGTTTATGGAAAAAGGATCAAGGCTCAAGGCTCAAGGCTCAAGGATCAAGGCTCAAGGCTCAAGGCTCAAGGTTCATGGAAAAAGGCTCAAGGCTCAAGGATCAAGGCTCAAGGCTCAAGGCTCAAGGCTCAAGGGTCAAGGCTCGAGGCTCAAGGCTTGAGGCTCGACGCTCGAGGCTCGAGGCTCGAGGCTCAGGCCCAAGGCTCAAGGCTCAAGGCTCAAGGCACAAGGCTCAAGGCTCAAGGCTCAAGGCTCATGGCTCAAGGCTCAAGGCTCAAGGCTCAAGGCTCAAGGCTCAAGGCTCAAGGCTCAAGGCTCAAGGCTCAAGGCTTAAGGCTCAAGGCTTAAGGCTTAAGGCTCAAGGTTTAAGGTTTATGGAAAAAAGCTCAAGGCTCAAGGCTCAAGGCTCAAGGCTTAAGGCTCAAGGTTCAAGGAAAAAGGCTCAAGGCTCAAGGCTAAAGGGTCAAGGGTCAAGGCTCAAGGCTCGAGGATCAAGGATCAAGGCTCAAGTCACGGCTAAAGGGTCAGGACTCAAGGCAAAAGGCTCAAGGCTCAAGGCTCAAGGCTCAAGGAAAAAGGCTAAAGGCTCAAGGCTAAAGGCTCAAGGCTCAATGATCAAGGTTCAAGGATCAAGGCTCAAGGCTCAAGGCTCAAGGCTCGAGGATCGAGGCTCGAGGCTCCAGGCTCGAGGCCCTAGGCCCAAGGCTCAAGGCTCAAGGCACAAGGCAGAAGGCTCAAGGCTCAAGGCTCAAGGCTCAAGGCTCAAGGCTCAAGGCTCAAGGCTCAAGGCTCAAGGCTCAAGACTCAAGGCTCAAGGCTCAAGGCTTAAGGCTTAAGGCTCAAGGTTTAAGGTTTATGGAAAAAGGCTTAATGCTCAAGGCTCAAGGCCCAAGGCTCAAGGCTCAAGGCTCAAGGATCAAGGCTCAAGGCTCAAGGCTCAAGGCTTAAGGCTCAAGGCTTAAGGCTTAAGATTCAAGGTTCAAGGTTTATGGAAAAAGGCTCAAGGCTCAAGGGTCAAGGCTCAAGGCTCAAGGCTCAAGGATCAAGGCTCAAGGCTCAAGGCTCAAGGTTCATGGAAAAAGGCTCAAGGCTCAAGGATCAAGGCTCAAGGCTCAAGGCTCAAGGCTCAAGGCTCAAGGCTCAAGGCACAAGGCTCAAGGCTCAAGGCTCAAGGCTCAAGGCTCAAGGATCAAGGCTCAAGGCTCAAGGCTCAAGGCTCAAGGCTCAAGGCTTAAGGCTCAAGACTTAAGGCTCAAGGTTCAAGGTTCATGGAAAAAGGCTCAAGGCTCAAGGATCAAGGCTCAAGGCTCAAGGCTCAAGGCTCAAGGCTCAAGGCTAAAGGGTCAAGGCTCGAGGCTCAAGGCTCAAGGCTCAAGGCTCGAGGCTCGAGGCTCGAGGCTCGAGGCTCGAGGCTCCAGGCTCCAGGCTCCAGGCTCAAGGCCCAAGGCCCAAGGCTCAAGGCCCAAGGCTCAAGGCACAAGGCTCAAGGCTCAAGGCTCAAGGCTCAAGGCTCAAGGTTCATGGAAAAAGGCTCAAGGCTCAAGGATCAAGGCTCAAGGCTCAAGGCTCAAGGCTCAAGGCTCAAGGCTAAAGGCTCAAGGCACAAGGCTCAAGGCTCAAGGCTCAAGGCTCAAGGCTCAAGGCTCAAGGCTCAAGGATCAAGGATCAAGGTTCAAGGCTCAAGGCTCAAGGCTCAAGGCTTAAGGCTCAAGACTTAAGGCTCAAGGTTCAAGGTTCATGGAAAAATGCTCAAGGCTCAAGGATCAAGGCTCAAGGCTCAAGGCTCAAGGCTCAAGGCTCAAGGCTAAAGGGTCAAGGCTCGAGGCTCAAGGCTCAAGGCTCAAGGCTCGAGGCTCGAGGCTCGAGGCTCGAGGCTCCAGGCTCAAGGCCCAAGGCTCAAGGCACAAGGCTCAAGGTCAAGGCTCAAGGCTCAAGGCTCAAGGCTCAAGGATCAAGGCTCAAGGCTCAAGGCTTAACGCTCAAGGCTTAAGGCTTAAGATTCAAGGTTCAAGGTTTATGGAAAAAGGCTCAAGGCTCAAGGGTCAAGGCTCAAGGCTCAAGGCTCAAGGATCAAGGCTCAAGGCTCAAGGCTCAAGGCTCAAGGCTCAAGGTTCATGGAAAAAGGCTCAAGGCTCAAGGATCAAGGCTCAAGGCTCAAGGCTCAAGGGTCAAGGCTCGAGGCTCAAGGCTTGAGGCTCGAGGCTCGAGGCTCGAGCCTAGAGGCTCGAGGCTCGAGGCTCGAGGCTCGAGGCTCGAGGCTCGAGGCCCAAGGCCCAAGGCCCAAGGCTCAAGGCTCAAGGCACAAGGCTCAAGGCTCAAGGCTCAAGGCTCATGGCTCAAGGCTCAAGGCTCAAGGCTCAAGGCACAAGGCTCAAGGCTCAAGGCTCAAGGCTCAAGGCTCAAGGCTCAAGGATCAAGGCTCAAGGCTCAAGGCTCAAGGCTCAAGGCTTAAGGCTCAAGACTTAAGGCTCATGGTTCAAGGTTCATGGAAAAAGGCTCAAGGCTCAAGGATCAAGGCTCAAGGCTCAAGGCTCAAGGCTCAAGGCTCAAGGCTCAAGGCTAAAGGGTCAAGGCTCGAGGCTCAAGGCTCAAGGCTCGAGGCTCGAGGCTCGAGGCTCCAGGCTCAAGGCCCAAGGCCCAAGGCTCAAGGCCCAAGGCTCAAGGCACAAGGCTCAAGGTCAAGGCTCAAGGCTCAAGGCTCAAGGCTCAAGGCTCAAGGCTCAAGGTTCATGGAAAAAGGCTCAAGGCTCAAGGATCAAGGCTCAAGGCTCAAGGCTCAAGGCTCAAGGCTCAAGGCTCAAGGCACAAGGCTCAAGGCTCAAGGCTCAAGGCTCAAGGCTCAAGGCTCAAGGCTCAAGGATCAAGGCTCAAGGCTCAAGGCTCAAGGCTCAAGGCTCAAGGCTTAAGGCTCAAGACTTAAGGCTCAAGGTTCAAGGTTCATGGAAAAAGGCTCAAGGCTCAAGGATCAAGGCTCAAGGCTCAAGGCTCAAGGCTCAAGGCTCAAGGCTAAAGGGTCAAGGCTCGAGGCTCAAGGCTCAAGGCTCAAGGCTCGAGGCTCGAGGCTCCAGGCTCAAGGCCCAAGGCCCAAGGCTCAAGGCCCAAGGCTCAAGGCACAAGGCTCAAGGTCAAGGGTCAAGGCTCAAGGCTCAAGGCTCAAGGCTCAAGGCTCAAGGCTCAAGGATCAAGGCTCAAGGCTCAAGGCTTAACGCTCAAGGCTTAAGGCTTAAGATTCAAGGTTCAAGGTTTATGGAAAAAGGCTCAAGGCTCAAGGGTCAAGGCTCAAGGCTCAAGGCTCAAGGCTCAAGGATCACGGCTCAAGGCTCAAGGCTCAAGGTTCATGGAAAAAGGCTCAAGGCTCAAGGATCAAGGCTCAAGGCTCAAGGCTCGAGGCTCAAGGCTCAAGGCTCGAGGCTCGAGGCTCGAGGCTCGAGGCTCAGGCCCAAGGCTCAAGGTTCAGGCCCAAGGCACAAGGCTCAAGGCTCAAGGCTCAAGGCTCATGGCTCAAGGCTCAAGGCTCAAGGCTCAAGGCTCAAGGCTCAAGGCTCAAGGCTCAAGGCTCAAGGCTCAAGGCTCAAGGCTCAAGGCTCAAGGCTCAAGGCTCAAGGCTTAAGGCTTAAGGCTCAAGGTTTAAGGTTTATGGAAAAAAGCTCAAGGCTCAAGGCTCAAGGCTCAAGGCTTAAGGCTCAAGGTTCAAGGAAAAAGGCTCAAGGCTCAAGGCTAAAGGGTCAAGGGTCAAGGGTCAAGGCTCAAGGCTCGGGGATCAAGGATCAAGGCTCAAGTCACGGCTAAAGGGTCAGGACTCAAGGCAAAAGGCTCAAGGCTCAAGGCTCAAGGCTCAAGGAAAAAGGCTAAAGGCTCAAGGCTAAAGGCTCAAGGCTCAAGGATCAAGGTTCAAGGATCAAGGCTCAAGGCTCAAGGCTCAAGGCTCGAGGATCGAGGCTCGAGGCTCCAGGCTCGAGGCCCCAGGCCCAAGGCTCAAGGCTCAAGGCACAAGGCACAAGGCTCAAGGCTCAAGGCTCAAGGCTCAAGGCTCAAGGCTCAAGGCTCAAGGCTCAAGGCTCAAGGCTCAAGGCTCAAGGCTCAAGGCTCAAGGCTCAAGGCTCAAGGCTCAAGGCTCAAGGCTCAAGGCTTAAGGCTCAAGGTTTAAGGTTTATGGAAAAAGGCTTAATGCTCAAGGCTCAAGGCTCAAGGCTCAAGGCTCAAGGCTCAAGGCTCAAGGATCAAGGCTCAAGGCTCAAGGCTTAAGGCTCAAGGTTCAAGGCTCAAGGATCAAGGATCAAGGCTCAAGTCACGGCTCAAGGGTCAGGACTCAAGGCAAAAGGCTCAAGGCTCAAAGCTCAAGGCTCAAGGATCAAGGGTCAAGGCTCAAGGCTCAAGGCTCAAGGCTCAAGGAAAAAGGCTCAAGGCTCAAGGCTAAAGGCTCAAGGCTCAAGGCTCAAGGCTCAAGGTTCAAGGCTCAAGGCACAAGGCTCAAGGCTCAAGGCTCAAGGCTCATGGCTCAAGGATCAAGGCTCAAGGCTCAAGGCTCAAGGCTCAAGGCTCAAGGCTCAAGGCTTAAGGCTCAAGGCTTAAGGCTTAAGGCTCAAGGTTCAAGGTTCATGGAAAAAGGCTCAAGGCTCAAGGATCAAGGCTCAAGGCTCAAGGCTCAAGGCTCAAGGCTCAAGGCTCAAGGCTAAAGGGTCAAGGCTCGAGGCTCAAGGCTCGAGGCTCGAGGCTCGAGGCTCGAGGCTCCAGGCTCAAGGCCCAAGGCCCAAGGCTCAAGGCCCAAGGCTCAAGGCACAAGGCTCAAGGTCAAGGCTCAAGGCTCAAGGCTCAAGGCTCAAGGCTCAAGGCTCAAGGCTCAAGGTTCATGGAAAAAGGCTCAAGGCTCAAGGATCAAGGCTCAAGGCTCAAGGCTCAAGGCTCAAGGCTCAAGGCTCAAGGCACAAGGCTCAAGGCTCAAGGCTCAAGGCTCAAGGCTCAAGGCTCAAGGCTCAAGGCTCAAGGATCAAGGCTCAAGGCTCAAGGCTCAAGGCTTAAGGCTCAAGGCTCAAGGCTTAAGGCTCAAGACTTAAGGCTCAAGGTTCAAGGTTCATGGAAAAAGGCTCAAGGCTCAAGGATCAAGGCTCAAGGCTCAAGGCTCAAGGCTCAATGCTCAAGGCTAAAGGGTCAAGGCTCGAGGCTCAAGGCTCAAGGCTCGAGGCTCGAGGCTCCAGGCTCAAGGCCCAAGGCCCAAGGCTCAAGGCCCAAGGCTCAAGGCACAAGGCTCAAGGTCAAGGGTCAAGGCTCAAGGCTCAAGGCTCAAGGCTCAAGGCTCAAGGCTCAAGGATCAAGGCTCAAGGCTCAAGGCTTAACGCTCAAGGCTTAAGGCTTAAGATTCAAGGTTCAAGGTTTATGGAAAAAGGCTCAAGGCTCAAGGGTCAAGGCTCAAGGCTCAAGGCTCAAGGCTCAAGGATCACGGCTCAAGGCTCAAGGCTCAAGGTTCATGGAAAAAGGCTCAAGGCTCAAGGATCAAGGCTCAAGGCTCAAGGCTCGAGGCTCAAGGGTCAAGGCTCGAGGCTCGAGGCTCGAGGCTCGAGGCTCAGGCCCAAGGCTCAAGGTTCAGGCCCAAGGCACAAGGCTCAAGGCTCAAGGCTCAAGGCTCATGGCTCAAGGCTCAAGGCTCAAGGCTCAAGGCTCAAGGCTCAAGGCTCAAGGCTCAAGGCTCAAGGCTCAAGGCTCAAGGCTCAAGGCTCAAGGCTCAAGGCTCAAGGCTCAAGGCTTAAGGCTTAAGGCTCAAGGTTTAAGGTTTATGGAAAAAAGCTCAAGGCTCAAGGCTCAAGGCTCAAGGCTTAAGGCTCAAGGTTCAAGGAAAAAGGCTCAAGGCTCAAGGCTAAAGGGTCAAGGGTCAAGGGTCAAGGCTCAAGGCTCGGGGATCAAGGATCAAGGCTCAAGTCACGGCTAAAGGGTCAGGACTCAAGGCAAAAGGCTCAAGGCTCAAGGCTCAAGGCTCAAGGAAAAAGGCTAAAGGCTCAAGGCTAAAGGCTCAAGGCTCAAGGATCAAGGTTCAAGGATCAAGGCTCAAGGCTCAAGGCTCAAGGCTCGAGGATCGAGGCTCGAGGCTCCAGGCTCGAGGCCCCAGGCCCAAGGCTCAAGGCTCAAGGCACAAAGGCACAAGGCTCAAGGCTCAAGGCTCAAGGCTCAAGGCTCAAGGCTCAAGGCTCAAGGCTCAAGGCTCAAGGCTCAAGGCTCAAGGCTCAAGGCTCAAGGCTCAAGGCTCAAGGCTCAAGGCTCAAGGCTCAAGGCTCAAGGCTCAAGGCTTAAGGCTCAAGGTTTAAGGTTTATGGAAAAAGGCTTAATGCTCAAGGCTCAAGGCTCAAGGCTCAAGGCTCAAGGCTCAAGGCTCAAGGATCAAGGCTCAAGGCTCAAGGCTCAAGGCTTAAGGCTCAAGGTTCAAGGCTCAAGGATCAAGGATCAAGGCTCAAGTCACGGCTCAAGGGTCAGGACTCAAGGCAAAAGGCTCAAGGCTCAAAGCTCAAGGCTCAAGGATCAAGGGTCAAGGCTCAAGGCTCAAGGCTCAAGGCTCAAGGAAAAAGGCTCAAGGCTCAAGGCTAAAGGCTCAAGGCTCAAGGCTCAAGGCTCAAGGCTCAAGGTTCAAGGCTCAAGGCACAAGGCTCAAGGCTCAAGGCTCAAGGCTCATGGCTCAAGGATCAAGGCTCAAGGCTCAAGGCTCAAGGCTCAAGGCTCAAGGCTCAAGGCTCAAGGCTTAAGGCTCAAGGCTTAAGGCTTAAGGCTCAAGGTTCAAGGTTCATGGAAAAAGGCTCAAGGCTCAAGGATCAAGGCTTAAGGCTCAAGACTCAAGGCTCAAGGCTCAAGGCCCAAGGCTCAAGGCTCAAGGCTAAAGGGTCAAGGCTCGAGGTTCGAGGCCCAAGGCCCAAGGCTCAAGGCACAAGGCTCAAGGCTCAAGGCTCAAGAATCAAGGCTCAAGGCTCAAGGCTCAAGGCTTAAGGCTCAAGGCTTAAGGCTTAAGATTCAAGGTTCAAGGTTTATGGAAAAAGGCTCAAGGCTCAAGGGTCAAGGCTCAAGGCTCAAGGATCAAGGCTCAAGGGTCAAGGCTCAAGGCTCAAGGTTCATGGAAAAAGGCTCAAGGCTCAAGGATCAAGACTCAAGGCTCAAGGCTCAAGGCTCAAGGCTCAAGGCTAAAGGGTCAAGGCTCGAGGCTCAAGGCTTGAGGCTTGAGGCTCGAGGCTCGAGGCTCCAGGCTCCAGGCTCAAGGCCCAAGGCCCAAGGCCCAAGGCTCAAGGCTCAAGGCTCAAGGGACAAGGCTCAAGGCTCAAGGCTCAAGGCTCAAGGCTCAAGGCTCAAGGCTCAAGGCTCAAGGCTCAAGGCTCAAGGCTTAAGGCTCAAGGCTTTAGACTTAAGGCTCAAGGTTCAAGGTTCATGGAAAAAGGCTCAAGGCTCAAGGATCAAGGCTCAAGGCTCAAGGCTCAAGGCTAAAGGTTCAAGGCTCGAGGCTCAAGGCTTAAGGCTTAAGGTTCGTGGAAAAAGGCTCCAGGCTCAAGGCTCAAGGCTCAAGGCACAAGTCACGGCTCAAGGGTCAAGGCTCAAAAGTCAAGGCTCAAGGCTCAACACTCAAGGGTCAAGGGTCAAGGCTCAAGGCTCAAGGCTCAAGGCTCAAGGCTCAAGGCTCAAGGCTCCAGGCGCAAGGCTCAAGGTTCAAGGAAAAAGGCTCAAGGCTCAAAGCTCAAGGCTCAAGGCTCAAGGCTAAAGGGTCAAGGGTTAAGTCTCAAGGCTCAAGGCTCAAGGCTTAAGGCTCAAGGTTCAAGGTTCATGGAAAAAGGCTCAAGGCTCAAGAATCAAGGCTCAAGGCTCAAGGCTCAAGGCTCAAGGCTCAAGGCTAAAGGGTCAAGGCTTGAGGCTCAAGGCTCAAGGATCAAGGCTCAAGGCTCAACGCTCAAGGCTTAAGGCTCAAGGCTTAAGGCTTAAGGCTCAACGTTTAAGGTTCATGGAAAAAGGCTCAAGGCTCAAGGCTCAAGGCTCAAGTCACAGCTCAAGGGTCAAGGCTCAAAAGTCAAGGCTCAAGGCTCAACACTCAAGGGTCAAGGGTCAAGGCTCAAGGCTCAAGGCTCAAGGCTCAAGGCTCAAGGCTCAAGGCTCAAAGCTCAAGGCTCAAGGCTAAAGGGTCAAGGGTTAAGGCTCGAGGCTCAAGGCTCAAGGCTCAAGGCTCAAGGCTCAAGGCTTAAGGCTCAAGGAACAAGGCTCAAGGCTCAAGGCTTAAGGCTCAAGGCTTAAGTCTTAAGGCTCAACGGTCAAGGTTCATGGAAAAAGGCTCAAGGCTCAAGTCACAAGGCTCAAGGCTCAAGGCTCAAGACTCAAGTCATGGCTCAAGGGTCAAGGCTCAAAAGTCAAGGCTCAAGGCTCAATACTCAAGGGCAAGGGTCAAGGCTCATGTCTCAAGGGTCAAGGCTCAAGGCTCAAGGCTCAAGGCTCAAGGCTCAAGGCTCAAGGCTCAAGGCTCAAGGCTCAAGGCTCAAGGCTCAAGGGTTAAAGCTTAAGGCTCGAGGCTCGAGGCTCCAGGCTCAAGGCTCAAGGCTCAAGGCTCAAGGCTCAAGGTTTAGGGCTCAGGGATCAGGGCTCAAGGTTCAAGGCTAAAGGATCAAGGATCAAGGCTCAAATCACGGCTCAAGGGTCAGGACTCAAGGCAAAAGGCTCAAGGCTCAAAGCTCAAGGCTCAAAGCTCAAGGCTCAAGGCTCAAGGCTCAAGGCTCAAGGATCAAGGAAAAAGGCTCAAGCATCAAGGCTCAAGGCTCAAGGCTCAAGGCTGAAGGCTCAAGGCTCAAGGCTCAAGGCTCAAGGCTCAAGGCTCAAGGCTCAAGGATCAAGGCTCAAGGCTCAAGGCTCAAGGCTCAAGGCTTAAGGCTCAAGGCTTAAGGCTTAAGGCTCAAGGTTCAAGGTTCATGGAAAAAGGCTCAAGGCTCAAGGATCAAGGCTCAAGGCTCAAGGCTCAAGGCCCAAGGCTCAAGGCTCAAGGCTAAAGGGTCAAGGCTCGAGGCTCGAGGCTCGAGGCCCAAGGCTCAAGGCCCAAGGCTCAAGGCACAAGGCTCAAGGCTCAAGGCTCAAGGCTCAAGGCTCAAGAATCAAGGCTCAAGGCTCAAGGCTCAAGGTTCAAGGCTTAAGGCTCAAGGCTTAAGGCTTAAGATTCAAGGTTCAAGGTTTATGGAAAAAGGCTCAAGGCTCAAGGCTCAAGGCTCAAGGCTCAAGGCTCATGGAAAAAGGCTCAAGGCTCAAGGATCAAGGCTCAAGGCTCAAGGCTCAAGGCTCAATGCTCAAGGCTCAAGGCTCGAAGCTCAAGGCTCAAGGCTTGAGGCTTGAGGTCGAGGCTCGAGGCTCCAGGCTCAAGGCCCAAGGCCCAAGGCTCAAGGCTCAAGGCTCAAGGCTCAAGGCACAAGGCTCAAGGCTCAAGGCTCAAGGCTCAAGGCTCAAGGCTCAAGGCTCAAGGCTCAAGGCTCAAGGCTCAAGGCTCAAGGCTCAAGGCTCAAGGCTCAAGGCTCAAGGCTTAAGGCTCAAGGTTTAAGGTTTATGGAAAAAGGCTCAAGGCTCAAGGCTCAAGGCTCAAGTCACGGCTCAAGGGTCAAGGCTCAAAAGACAAGGCTCAATGGTCAACACTCAAGGGTCAAGGGTCAAGGGTCAAGGCTCATGTCTCAAGGCTCAAGGATCAAGGCTCAAGGCTCAAGGCTCATGGCTCAAGGCTCAAGGCTCATGGCTCAAGGCTAAAGGCCCAAGGTTCAAGGCTCAAGGCTCAAGGCTTAAGGCTCAAGGTTCAAGGAAAAAGGGTCAAGGGCCAAGGCTCAACGCTCGAGGATCAAGGATCAAGGCTCAAGTCACAGCTCAAGGGTCAGGACTCAAGGCAAAAGGCTCAAGGCTCAAGGCTCAAGGCTCAAGGCTCAAGGCTCAAGTCACGGCTCAAGGGTCAAGGCTCAAAAGACAAGGCTCAATGGTCAACACTCAAGGGTCAAGGGTCAAGGGTCAAGGCTCATGTCTCAAGGCTCAAGGATCAAGGCTCAAGGCTCAAGGCTCATGGCTCAAGGCTCAAGGCTCATGGCTCAAGGCTAAAGGCCCAAGGCCCAAGGCTCAAGGCTCAAGGCTTAAGGCTCAAGGTTCAAGGAAAAAGGGTCAAGGGCCAAGGCTTAAGGCTCGAGGATCAAGGATCAAGGCTCAAGTCACGGCTCAAGGGTCAGGACTCAAGGCAAAAGGCTCAAGGCTCAAGGCTCAAGGCTCAAGGATCAAGGCTTAAGGAAAAAGGCTCAAGGCTCAAGGCTAAAGGCTCAAGGCTCAAGGCTCAAGGCTCAAGGCTCAAGGCTCAAGGCTCAAGGCTCAAGGCTCAAGGCACAAGGCTCAAGGCTCAAGGCTCAAGGCTCAAGGCTCAAGACTCAAGGCTCAAGGCTCAAGGATCAAGGCTCAAGGCTCAAGGCTCAAGGCTCAAGGCTCAAGGCTCAAGGCTCAAGGCTCAAGGCTTAAGTCTCACGGCTTAAGGCTTAAGGCTCAAGGTTCAAGGTTCATGGAAAAAGGCTCAAGGCTCAAGGATCAAGGCTCAAGGCTCAAGGCTCAAGGCTCAAGGCGCAAGGCTCAAGGCTCAAGGCTCAAGGCTCAAGGCTCAAGGCCCAAGGCTCAAGGCTCAAGGCTAAAGGGTCAAGGCTCGATGCTCAAGGCTCAAGGCTCGAGGCTCGAGGCTCGAGGCTCGAGGCTCGAGGCTCAAAGCCCAAGGCCCAAGGCTCAAGGCCCAAGGCTCAAGGCTCAAGGCTCAAGGCTTAAGGCTTAAGGCTTAAGATTCAAGGTTCAAGGTTTATGGAAAAAGGCGCAAGGCTCAAGGTTCAAGGCTCAAGGCTCAAGGATCAAGGCTCAAGGCTCAAGGCTCAAAGCTCAAGGTTCATGGAAAAAGGCTCAAGGCTCAAGGATCAAGGCTCAAAACTCAAGGCTCAAGGCTCAAGGCTAAAGGGGAGGCTCAAGGCTTGAGGCTCGAGGCTCGAGGCTGCAGGCTCCAGGCTCAAGGCCCAAGGCCCAAGGCTCAAGGCTCAAGGCTCAAGGCTCAAGGCTCATGGCTCAAGGCTCAAGGCTCATGGCTCAAGGCTAAAGGCGCAAGGTTCAAGGCTCAAGGCTCAAGGCTTAAGGCTCAAGGTTCAAGGAAAAAGGGTCAAGGGCCAAGGCTCAACGCTCGAGGATCAAGGATCAAGGCTCAAGTCACGGCTCAAGGGTCAGGACTCAAGGCAAAAGGCTCAAGGCTCAAGGCTCAAGGCTCAAGGCTCAAGGCTCAAGGCTCAAGTCACGGCTCAAGGGTCAAGGCTCAAAAGACAAGGCTCAATGGTCAACACTCAAGGGTCAAGGGTCAAGGGTCAAGGCTCATGTCTCAAGGCTCAAGGATCAAGGCTCAAGGCTCAAGGCTCATGGCTCAAGGCTCAAGGCTCAAGGCTCATGGCTCAAGGCTAAAGGCCCAAGGCCCAAGGCTCAAGGCTCAAGGCTTAAGGCTCAAGGTTCAAGGAAAAAGGGTCAAGGGCCAAGGCTTAAGGCTCGAGGATCAAGGATCAAGGCTCAAGTCACGGCTCAAGGGTCAGGACTCAAGGTAAAAGGCTCAAGGCTCAAGGCTCAAGGCTCAAGGCTCAAGGCTCAAGGATCAAGGATCAAGGCTCAAGGAAAAAGGCTCAAGGCTCAAGGCTAAAGGCTCATGGCTCAAGGCTCAAGGCTCAAGGCTCAAGGCTCAAGGCACAAGGCTCAAGGCTCAAGGCTCAAGGCTCAAGGCTCAAGGCTCAAGACTCAAGGCTCAAGGCTCAAGGATCAAGGCTCAAGGCTCAAGGCTCAAGGCTCAAGGCTCAACGCTTAAGTCTCACGGCTTAAGGCTTAAGGCTCAAGGTTCAAGGTTCATGGAAAAAGGCTCAAGGCTCAAGGATCAAGGCTCAAGGCTCAAGGCTCAAGGCTCAAGGCGCAAGGCTCAAGGCTCAAGGCTCAAGGCTCAAGGCCCAAGGCTCAAGGCTCAAGGCTAAAGGGTCAAGGCTCGATGCTCAAGGCTCAAGGCTCGAGGCTCGAGGCTCGAGGCTCAAGGCCCAAGGCCCAAGGCTCAAGGCCCAAGGCTCAAGGCTCAAGGCTCAAGGCTTAAGGCTTCAGGCTTAAGATTCAAGGTTCAAGGTTTATGGAAAAAGGCGCAAGGCTCAAGGTTCAAGGCTCAAGGCTCAAGGATCAAGGCTCAAGGCTCAAGGCTCAAAGCTCAAGGTTCATGGAAAAAGGCTCAAGGCTCAAGGATCAAGGCTCAAATCTCAAGGCTCAAGGCTCAAGGCTAAAGGGGAGGCTCAAGGCTTGAGGCTCGAGGCTCGAGGCTCGAGGCTCCAGGCTCAAGGCCCAAGGCCCAAGGCTCAAGGCTCAAGGCACAAGGCTCAAGGCTCAAGGCTCAAGGCTCAAGGCTCAAGGCTCAAGGCTCAAGGCTCAAGGCTCAAGGCTCAAGGCTCAAGGCTCAAGGCACAAGGCTCAAGGCTCAAGGCTCAAGGCTCAAGGCTCAAGGCTCAAGGCTCAAGGCTCAAGACTCAAGGCTCAAGGCTCAAGGATCAAGGCTCAAGGCTCAAGGCTCAAGGCTCAAGGCTCAAGGCTTAAGTCTCACGGCTTAAGGCTTAAGGTTCAAGGTTCAAGGTTCATGGAAAAAGGCTCAAGGCTCAAGGATCAAGGCTCAAGGCTCAAGGCTCAAGGCTCAAGGCGCAAGGCTCAAGGCTCAAGGCTCAAGGCTCAAGGCTCAAGGCCCAAGGCTCAAGGCTCAAGGCTAAAGGGTCAAGGCTCGATGCTCAAGGCTCAAGGCTCGAGGCTCGAGGCTCGAGGCTCAAGGCCCAAGGCCCAAGGCTCAAGGCCCAAGGCTCAAGGCTCAAGGCTCAAGGCTTAAGGCTTAAGGCTTAAGATTCAAGGTTCAAGGTTTATGGAAAAAGGCGCAAGGCTCAAGGTTCAAGGCTCAAGGCTCAAGGATCAAGGCTCAAGGCTCAAGGCTCAAAGCTCAAGGTTCATGGAAAAAGGCTCAAGGCTCAAGGATCAAGGCTCAAAACTCAAGGCTCAAGGCTCAAGGCTAAAGGGGAGGCTCAAGGCTTGAGGCTCGAGGCTCGAGGCTCGAGGCTCCAGGTTCAAGGCCCAAGGCCCAAGGCTCAAGGCTCAAGGCTCAAGGCACAAGGCTCAAGGCTCAAGGCTCAAGGCTCAAGGCTCAAGACTCAAGGCTCAAGGCTCAAGGTTTATGGAAAAAGGCTCAAGGCTCAAGGCTCAAGGCCCAAGGCACAAGGCTCAAAGATCAAGGCTCAAGGCTCAAAAGTCACGGCTCAAGGGTCAAGGCTCAAAAGTCAAGTGTCAAGGGTCAAGGCTCGAGGCTCGAGGCTCGAGGCTCGAGGCTCAAGGCCCAAGGCCCCTGGCTCAAGGCTCAAGGCTCAAGGCTCAAGGCTCAATGCTCAAGGCTAAAGGGTCAAGGCTCGAGGCTCGAGGCTCGAGGCTCCAGGATCAAGGCCCAAGGCTCAAGGCTCCAGGCTCAAGGCTCAAGGCACAAGGCTCAAGGCTCAAATCTCAAGGCTCAAGGCTCAAGGCTCAAGGCTTAAGGCTCAAGGCTCAAGGCTCAAGGCTCAAGGCTCAAGGCTCAAGGCTCAAGGCTCAAGGCTCAAGGCTCCAGGCTCAAGGCTCAAGGCTCAAGGCTCAAGGCTCAAGGCTTAAGGCTTAAGGCTCAAGGTTTAAGGTTTATGGAAAAAGGCTCAAGGCTCAAGGCACAAGGCTCAAGGCTCAAGTCACGGCTCAAGGGTCAAGGCTCAAAAGTCAAGGCTCAAGGGTCAACACTCAAGGGTCAAGGGTCAAGGCTCATGTCTCAAGGCTCAAGGATCAAGGCTCAAGGCTCAAGGCTCATGGCTCAAGGCTCAAGGCTCAAGGCTCCAGGCTCAAGGCTCAAGGCTCAAGGCTCAAGGCTCAAGGCTCAAGGCTCAAGGAAAAAGGCTCAAGGCTCAAGGCTCAAGGCTCAAGGCTCAAGGCTCAAGGCTCAAGGCTCAAGGCTCAAGGCACAAGGCTCAAGGCTCAAGGCTTAAGGCTCAAGGCTCAAGGCTCAAGGATCAAGGCTCAAGGCTCAAGGCTTAAGGCTCAAGGCTTAAGGCTTAAGGCTCAAGGTTCAAGGTTCATGGAAAAAGGCTCAAGGCTCAAGGATCAAGGCTCAAGGATCAAGGCTCAAGGCTCAAGGTTCAAGGCTTAAGGCTCAAGGCTCAAGGCCCAAGGCTCAAGGCTCAAGGCTAAAGGGTCAAGGCTCGAGGCTCAAAGCTCAAGGCTCGAGGCTCGAGGCTCGAGGCTCAAGGCTCAAGGCCCAAGGCCCAAGGCTCCAGGCCCAAGGCTCAAGGCACAAGGCTCAAGGCTCAAGGCTCAAGGATCAAGGCTCAAGGCTCATGGCTCAAGGCTCAAGGCTCAAGGCTTAAGGCTCAAGGCTTAAGGCTTAAGATTCAAGGTTCAAGGTTTATGGAAAAAGGCGCAAGGCTCAAGGGTCAAGGCTCAAGGCTCAAGGATCGAGGCTCAAGGCTCAAGGCTCAAGGTTCATTGAAAGAGGCTCAAGGCTCAAGGATCAAGGCTCAAGGCTCAAGGCTCAAGGCTCAAGGCTCAAGGCTCAAGGCTCAAGGCTCAAGGCTCAAGGCTCAAGGCTCAAGTCTCAAGGCTCAAGGCTCAAGGCTAAAGGCTCAAGGCTCAAGGCTTAAGGCTCAAGGCTTAAGGCTTAAGGCTCAAGGGTTAAGGTTTATGGAAAAAGGCTCAAGGCTCAAGGCTCAAGGCTCAAGGCACAAGGCTCAAGGATCAAGGCTCAAGGCTCAAGGCTCAAGGCTCAAGGTCCATGGAAAAAGGCTCAAGGCTCAAGGATCAAGGCTCAAGGCTCAAGGCTCAAGGCTCAAGGCTCAAGGGTCAAGGCTCGAGGCTCAAGGCTTGAGGCTCGAGGCTTAAGGCTCGAGGCTCAAGGCTCGAGGCTCGAGGCTCCAAGCTCAAGGCCCAAGGCCCAAGGCCCAAGGCTCAAGGCTCAAGTCATGGCTCAAGGCTCAAGGCTCAAAAGTAAAGGCTCAAGGGTCAACACTCAAGGGTCAAGGGTCAAGGGTCAAGGCTCATGTCTCAAGGCTCAAGGATCAAGGCTCAAGGCTCAAGGCTCATGGCTCAAGGCTCAAGGCTCAAGGCTCAAGGCTCAAGGCTCAAGGCTCAAGGCTTAAGGCTCAAGGTTCAAGGAAAAAGGCTCAAGGCTCAAGGCTAAAGGGTCAAGGGTCAAGGCTCAAGGCTCGAGAATCAAGGATCAAGGCTCAAGTCACGGCTCAAGGGTCAGGACTCAAGGCAAAAGGCTCAAGGCTCAAGGCTCAAGGCTCAAGGCTCGAGGCTCATGGAAAAAGGCTCAAGGCTCAAGGCTCAAGGCTCAAGGCTCAAGGCTCAAGGCTCAAGGCTCAAGGCTCAAGGCTCAAGGATCAAGGCTCAAGGCTCAAGGATCAAGGCTCAACGCTCAAGGCTCAAGGCTCATGGCTCAAGGCTCAAGGCTCAAGGCTCAAGGCTCAAGGCTCAAGGCTCAAGGCACAAGGCTCAAGGCTCAAGGCTCAAGGCTCAAGGCTCAAGGCTCAAGGCTTAAGGCTCAAGGTTCAAGGAAAAAGGCTCAAGGCTCAAGGCTAAAGGGTCAAGGGTCAAGGCTCAAGGCTCGAGGATCAAGGATCAAGGCTCAAGTCACGGCTCAAGGGTCAGGACTCAAGGCAAAAGGCTCAAGGCTCAAGGCTCAAGGCTCAAGGCTCAAGGCTCATGGAAAAAGGCTGAAGGCTCAAGGCTAAAGGCTCAAGGCTCAAGGCTCAAGGCTCAAGGCTCAAGGCTCAAGGCTCAAGGCACAAGGCTCAAGGCTCAAGGCTCAAGGCTCAAGGCTCAAGGATCAAGGCTCAAGGCTCAAGGCTCAAGGCTCAAGGCTCAAGGCTCAAGGCTTAAGGCTCAAGGCTATATCCATTTTACAAGTAATAGGTGTCCATAACCCATAACCATGGTTCTTGAACCATTATAACCACTAGATGTCCATAACAGATACTGATGGCCCTTGACCCATTATAACTACTAGCCATGACCAATAGCCTATAAATATACATTTTACAAGTAATAGGTGTCCATAACCCATAACCAAGGCCATTGAACCATTATAACCACTACATGTCCATAACTCATATCGATGGCCCTTGAACCATTATAACTACTAGCCATGACCAATAGCCTATAGATATCCATATTAAAAGCAATAGGTGTCCATTACCCATAACAATTGTCACTGAACCATTATAACCACTAGATGTCCATAACTGATACTGATGGTCCTTGAACCATTATAACTACTAGCCATCACCAATTTCCTATAGATATCTATTTTACAAGTAATAGGTGTCCATAACCCATAACCATGGTCCTTGAATCATTATAACCACTAGATGTCCATAACTGATACTGATGGCCCATGAACCATTATAACTACTAGCCATGTCCAATAGCCTAAAGATATCCATTTTACAAGTAATAGGTGTCCATAACCCATAACCATGGTTCTTGAACCATTATAACCACTAGATGTCCATAACTGATAATGATGGCCCTTCAACCATTATAACTACTAGCCATGACCAATAGCCTCTAGATATCCAATTTACAAGTAATAGGTGTCCAAAACCCATAACCATGGTTCTTTAACCATTATAACCACTAGATGTCCATAACTGACACTGACGGCCCTTGAACCATTAGAACTACTAGCCCTGACCAATAGCCTATAGATATCCATTTTACAAGTAATAGGTGTTTATAACCCATAACCATGCCCCTTGAACAATTATAACCACTAGATGCCTGTAACTGATACCGATGGCCCTTGAACCATTATAACTACTACCCATGACCTATATAGATATCTATTTTACAAGTAATAGGTGTCCATAACCCATAACCATGGTTCTTGAACGATTATAGCCACTAGATGTCCATAACTGATACTGACGGCCCTTCAACCATTATAACTACTAGCCTTGACCAATACCCTATAGATATCCATTTTACAAGTAATAGGTGTCCATAACCCATAACCATGGTTCTTGAACCATTATAACCACTAAATGTCCATAACTGATACTGATGGCCCTTGAACCATTATAACTACTAGCCATGACCAATAGCCTATAGATATCCATTTTACAAGTAATAGGTGTCCATAACCCATAACCATGGTTCTTGAACGATTATAGCCACTAGATGTCCATAATTGATATTGATGGCCCTTCAACCATTATAACTACTAGCCATGACCAATAGCTTCTAGATATCCGATTTACAAGTAATAGGTGTCCATAACCCATAACCATGGTCCTTGAACCATTATAACCACAAGATGTCCATAACTGATACTGATGGCCCTTCAACCATTATAACTACTAGCCATGACCAATAGCCTCTAGATATCCAATTTACAAGTAATAGGTGTCCAAAACCCATAACCATGGTTCTTTAACCATTATAACCACTAGATGTCCATAACTGATACTGACGGCCCTTGAACCATTAGAACTACTAGCCCTGACCAATAGCCTATAGATATCCATTTTACAAGTAATAGGTGTTTATAACCCATAACCATGCCCCTTGAACAATTATAACCACTAGATGCCTGTCACTGATACCGATGGCCCTTGAACCATTATAACTACTACCCATGACCTATATAGATATCTATTTTACAAGTAATAGGTGTCCATAACCCATAACCATGGTTCTTGAACGATTATAGCCACTAGATGTCCATAACTGATACTGACGGCCCTTCAACCATTATAACTACTAGCCTTGACCAATAGCCTATAGATATCCATTTTACAAGTAATAGGTGTCCATAACCCATAACCATGGTTCTTGAACCATTATAACCACTAAATGTCCATAACGGATACTGATGGCCCTTGAACCATTATAACTACTAGCCATGACCAATAGCCTCTAGATATCCGATTTACAAGTAATAGGTGTCCATAACCCATAACCATGGTTCTTGAACGATTATAGCCAGTAGATGTCCATAATTGATATTGATGGCCCTTCAACCATTATAACTACTAGCCATGACCAATAGCTTCTAGATATCCGATTTACAAGTAATAGGTGTCCATAACCCATAACCATGGTCCTTGAACCATTATAACCACAAGATGTCCATAACTGATACTGATGGCCCTTCAACCATTATAACTACTAGCCATGACCAATAGCCTATAGATATTCATTTTACAAGTAATAGGTGTCCATAACCCATAACCATGGTTCTTGAACCATTATAACCACTAGATGTCCATAACTGATACTGATGGCCCTTGAACCATTATAACTACTAGCTATGACCAATAGCCTATAGATATCTATTTTACAAGTAATAAGTGTCCATAACCCATAACCATGGTTCTTTAACCATTATAACCACTAGATGTCCACAACTGATACTGATGGCCCTTCAACCATTATAACTACTAGCCATGACCAATAGCCTCTAGATATTCATTTTGCAAGTAATATGTGTCCATAACCCATAACCATGGTCGTTGAACCATTATAACCACTAGATGTCCATAACTGATATTGATGGACCTTGAACCATTATAACTACTAGCCATGACCAATAGCCTATAGATATCCATTTTGCAAGTAATGGGTGTCCATAACCCATAACCATGGTCCTTGAACCATTATAACCACTAGATGTCCATAATAGATACTGATGGCCCTTGAACCATTACAACTACTAGCCATGACCAATAGCATATAGATATCCATTTTACAAGTAATAGGTGTCCATAACCCATAACCATGGTTCTTGAACCATTATAACCACTAGATGTCCATAACAGATACTGATGGCCCTTGAACCATTACATCTACTAGCCATGACCAATAGCATATAGATATCTATTTTACAAGTAATAGGTGTCCATAACCCATAACCATGGTTCTTGAACCATTATAACCAATATATGTCCATAACTGATACCGATGGCCCTCGAACCATTATAACTACTAGCCATGACCAATAGCCAATAGATAGCCATTTTACAAGTAATAGGTGTCCATAATCCATAACCATGGTTCTTGAACGATTATAACCACTAGATGTCCATAACTTATACTGATGGCCCTTCAACCATTATAACTACTAGCCATGACCAATAGCCTATAGATATCTAATTTACAAGTAACAGGTGTCCATAACCCATAACCATGGTCCTTGAACCATTATAACCACTAGATGTCCATAACTGATACAGATGGCCCATGAACCATTATAACTACTAGCCATGTCCAATAGCCTACAGATATCCATTTTACAAGTAATAGGTGTCCATAACCCATAACCATGGTTCTTGAACCATTATAACCACTAGATGTCCATAACTGATACTGATGGCCCTTCAACCATTATAACTACTAGCCATGACCAATAGCCTCTAGATATCCAATTTACAAGTAATAGGTGTCCATAACCCATAACCATGGTTCTTGACCCATTATAACCACTAAATGTCCATAACTGATACAGATGGCCCATGAACCATTATAACTACTAGCCATGTCCAATAGCCTACAGATATCCATTTTACAAGTAATAGGTGTCCATAACCCATAACCATGGTTCTTGAACCATTATAACCACTAGATGTCCATAACTGATACTGATGGCCCTTCAACTATTATAACTACTAGCCATGACCAATAGCCTCTAGATATCCAATTTACAAGTAATAGGTGTCCATAACCCATAACCATGGTTCTTGACCCATTATAACCACTAAATGACCATAACTGATACTGATGGCCCTTGAACCATTATAACTACTAGCCATGACCAATAGCATATAGATATCCATTTTACAAGTAATAGGTGTCCATAACCCATAACCAAGGCCATTGAACCATTATAACCACTACATGCATGTCCATAACTCATATCGATGGCCCTTGAACCATTATAACTACTTGCCATGAAAAATAGCCTAAAGATATCCATTTTACAAGTAATAGGTGTCCATGACCCATAACCATGGTACTTGAACCATTATAACCACTAGATGTCCATAACTGATACTGATGGCCCTTGAACCATTATAACTACTAGCCATGACCAATAGTCTATAGATATATCCATTTTACATGTAATAGGTGTCCATAACCCATAACCATGGTTCTTGAACCATTATAATCACTAGTTGTCCATAACTGATATTGATGGCCCTTCAACCATTATAAGTAATAGCCATGACAAAAGCCTCTAGATATCCAATTTACAAGTACTCTACCTGTTAGGTATTTAGGAGTACCTTTGATATCTTCTAAGCTGCTGTGAAAGACTGTAGCAGCCTGGTGGATAAAGTGAAAAAGAGGTTGCTTGACTGGAAAAATAAATCCCTCTCATTTGCTGGCAGATTACTTCTTATTCAATCAGTCCTCAGTTCCATGCAGGTGTACTGGTCTTCTATGTTCTTATTGCCAAAGTCTATTTCTCAAGATATTGAAAGACTTTTGAGAGGATTTCTTTGGTGTCATGGTGAGATGAGAAGAGGCAGGGCTAAAGTTAAATGGGAAGATGTTTGTACTCCTAAATGTCAAGGGGGTGTGGGTTTAAAGGTTCTTCATACCTGGAATAAGGCTTTGGTTGCTAAACATATTTGGAATATTGTGAGCAATAAAGAGTCTTTATGGGTCAAGTGGATTAATGAGGTTAGACGCAAAGATAGAAACTTTTGGTCTTTAGCATCTCCTGCAAATGTTTGTTGGAGTTGGAGGAGTATTTTGAAATGCAGATCGGATCTCAGGAAGCATTTTGTGCATAGGATTGGAGATGGAAAGAACACATCTGCCTGGTTTGACAATTGGCACCCAATTGGTCCTCTGTGTAAGTTCATTTCTCATAGGGATATGTATGATGGTGGTTTACTAGCAAACTGTACTGTGCATGACATTATTCAGAATGGAGAATGGAGGATTCCTACAGATTGGTTTACTAAATTCCCCCTAATTTTTGAAGTTCAACCTCCCCTTATTTTCAATAACAGACAGGACAGAGTTTTATGGAAGAAGTTGAATGATAGGTGTATCCCTTTCTCTGTGTCTGATGCTTGGAATGTGATGAGGGAGAGTGCTGATTATGTTTTTTGGTCAAACTGGGTTTGGTTCAGTCAGAACATACCTAGGCATTCTTTCATCCTCTGGTTGGTTTTCTTGCAGAAGTTGAAAACCCAGGATAAACTTATGGAGGATAATGATAAAGAGGAAGTTAGGTGTATATTCTGCAAGTTGCAATTAGATACTCATGACCACCTTTTCTTTGAATGTGACTATCCAGCTACGATTTGGGACATTATGAAGAATATGTGTAGGCTGGATTTTATGCCCAATAAGTGGTCTTATTTGGTAATGAATTTGGATAGAATTCCTTTGAATAAGTCCATTTGGAGTATTATACAGAGGTTAGTGTTAGCAGCCTCTGTCTATTATATATGGCAAGAAAGGAATTTGAGGATGTTTCAGGGGAAGCATAGATCTGTGTAAGGTATTTGTGAGTTAATTAAAAACTCTGTTAGGCTAACACTTATGGGGTTAGATATTAGAAGATCTAAACAATCTGTCTTGGCTGCTGATCTATGGAACTTTAGTTTAATGAAGGAAGGGATTTTTACTTCTTTTACAGGCCATAATGATAATGAATGAGTATTTATGGAAATGGTGTAACAATTATTGCAAAATTGTTCTGGTTACCTGGTTATGTTTGGCAGCAGAGGGGTATTATGGTCTTTTGACCAGTTTTTTCAGGATTTTATATGGGGCTTTTTGGTATTTTTCTGGAATTTTTCACATTTTTTGTGAAATTTGTTGGAGATATTATGATGGCTTTGGTATTTATCAAAGTTACAGCTGGAAAATTCTTGATTTTCAAGGGTTTTATGCTATTTTAGAGCTGCAGAGGGACATTTTGGGTATTTCCAGCTATATGTTGAAGATGGATTCTTTTGTGCAGTCTTGGATTATTCTTTTTTATTTTTCTGGATTTTTGAAGATTTTTATGATTTTTTCTAGAAATCTTGGCCCGTTGGTCCTTTATACCAACAACTGCTATGAGCTGCACTGCATAAAGGAAAGTCGTAAATTACTGATTTTTTTGTGCATTTTAAGTGTGAGCTGCAGTTTCTGTTTTATATTTTTTGCAGATGAAAGATGGCTTTTTTTTGGAATGTTGCTTGTTGCTGATATAGAGATTGAGGAGCATATGTACAGAAACAAGTTTTGTGTTTTTAAGCATGAAGTCAGGAGGGATTTTATTCCAAACCATGTGGGAATTGGTCATAGTCAGGACAAATTTAGTCAAAGATGTGATGTGAAAAATTTCTGGTGGTTTTGGAACCTTCCTGATTGTATGCTCTCTGGATACAATTTGCAACTTAGAGGCTGTTTGACTTTGCTGAAGTCAAATTTGGATGTGGGTCTAATGAGCAGATTTGAAGACTGGGCCACTTTTTTTATTGCAATTTGGGCAAATATTGAGTGGACTGTTTTGAGTTGTAATGGTATGATTCTTTGTCATACCATTATGGGTCCAATTTTGACTTTCTTTGAGTCAAAATTGTGCCTTAACTCTTTTTGGGACATGTTTGATGATGATGATGATTTGAGGCTTACGTTATGGATCTGTTATGATTATTCTATGAGGTTGTTGACTTTTTCTGGGTCAACATCATGCATTGCTTCCAATTCAAACTGTTTTGGTGGTAATGTCCTTAGTAATGAGCTGTTGTTGACTTTTTGTGAGTCAAATTTGAAAATGAAGTGTGCAAATGGGATGTTTTTCTCTATCAACATTGAAGATAAAACATACAAGATCCGGACCAGTTTTGAAGACCTAGGTATTCTTGATAGTTTTGGATTATTGGATTATTCTAGTGATTATTATTTAAAGTTTTTGTGTACAAGAAATGTGCTAGGCTATAGAGTTATGCTTTTGTTTTTGGCCTTGTTCCCAAAACATGTGTTGGGAGGCCAATTAGATTTGTTCAAGATGTGGTAGTTTTTACCCATCTTCGTTTGTACTTTCTTTTAGTTTTATTTTTGCCGGGTTTAGCCCTTTACCCAAAAAAAAACCCATAACCATGGTCCATGAACCATTATAACTACTTGATGTCCATAACTGATATCGATGGCCCTTCAACCATTATAACTACTAGCCATGACCAATAGCCTATAGATATCTAATTTACAAGTAATAGGTGTCCATAACCCATAACCATGGTCCTTGAACCATTATAACCACTAGATGTCCATAACTGATACAGATGGCCCATGAACCATTATAACTACTAGCCATGTCCAATAGCCTACAGATATCCATTTTACAAGTAGTAGGTGTCCATAACCCATAACCATGGTTCTTGAACCATTATAACCACTAGATGTCCATAACTGATACTGATGGCCCTTCAACCATTATAACTACTAGCCATGACCAATAGCCTCTAGATATCCAATTTACAAGTAATAGGTGTCCATAACCCATAACCATGGTTCTTGACCCATTATAACCACTAAATGTCCATAACTGATACAGATGGCCCATGAACCATTATAACTACTAGCCATGTCCAATAGCCTACAGATATCCATTTTACAAGTAATAGGTGTCCATAACCCATAACCATGGTTCTTGAACCATTATAACCACTAGATGTCCATAACTGATACTGATGGCCCTTCAACCATTATAACTACTAGCCATGACCAATAGCCTCTAGATATCCAATTTACAAGTAATAGGTGTCCATAACCCATAACCATGGTTCTTGACCCATTATAACCACTAAATGTCCATAACTGATACTGATGGCCCTTGAACCATTATAACTACTAGCCATGACCAATAGCATATAGATATTCATTTTACAAGTAATAGGTGTCCATAACCCATAACCAAGGCCATTGAACCATTATAACCACTACATGCATGTCCATAACTCATATCGATGGCCCTTGAACCATTATAACTACTTGCCATGACAAATAGCCTAAAGATATCCATTTTACAAGTAATAGGTGTCCATGACCCATAACCATGGTACTTGAACCATTATAACCACTAGATGTCCATAACTGATACTGATGGCCCTTGAACCATTATAACTACTAGCCATGACCAATAGCCTATAGATATATCCATATTACATGTAATAGGTGTCCATAACCCATAACCATGGTTCTTGAACCATTATAATCACTAGTTGTCCATAACTGATATTGATGGCCCTTCAACCATTATAACTAATAGCCATGACAAAAAGCCTCTAGATATCCAATTTACAAGTACTCTACCTGTTAGGTGTTTAGGAGTACCTTTGATATCTTCTAAGCTGTTTGTGAAAGACTGTAGCAGCCTGGTGGATAAAGTGAAAAAGAGGTTGCCTGACTGGAAAAATAAATCCCTCTCATTTGCTGGCAGATTACTTCTTATTCAATCAGTCCTCAGTTCCATGCAGGTGTACTGGTCTTCTATGTTCTTATTGCCAAAGTCTATTTCTCAAGATATTGAAAGACTTTTGAGAGGATTTCTTTGGTGTCATGGTGAGATGAGAAGAGGCAAGGCTAAAGTTAAATGGGAAGATGTTTGTAATCCTAAATGTCAAGGGGGTGTGGGTTTAAAGGTTCTTCATACCTGGAATAAGGCTTTGGTTGCTAAACATATTTGGAATATTGTGAGCAATAAAGAGTCTTTATGGGTCAAGTGGATTAATGAGGTTAGACTCAAAGATAGAAACTTTTGGTCTTTAGCATCTCCTGCAAATGTTTGTTGGAGTTGGAGGAGTATTTTGAAATGCAGATCGGATCTCAGGAAGCATTTTGTGCATAGGATTGGAGATGGAAAGAACACATCTGCCTGGTTTGACAATTGGCACCCAATTGGTCCTCTGTGTAAGTTCATTTCTCATAGGGATATGTATGATGGTGGTTTACTAGCAAACTGTACTGTGCATGACATTATTCAGAATGGAGAATGGAGGATTCCTACAGATTGGTTTACTAAATTCCCCCTAATTTTTGAAGTTCAACCTCCCCTTATTTTCAATAACAGACAGGACAGAGTTTTATGGAAGAAGTTGAATGATAGGTGTATCCCTTTCTCTGTGTCTGAAGCTTGGAATGTGATGAGGGAGAGTGCTGCTTATGTTTTTTGGTCAAACTGGGTTTGGTTCAGTCAGAACATACCTAGGCATTCTTTCATCCTCTGGTTGGTTTTCTTGCAGAAGTTGAAACCCCAGGATAAACTTATGGAGGATAATGATAAAGAGGAAGTTAGGTGTATATTCTGCAAGTTGCAATTAGATACTCATGACCACCTTTTCTTTGAATGTGACTATCCAGCTACGATTTGGGACATTATGAAGAATATGTGTAGGCTGGATTTTATGCCCAATAAGTGGTCTTATTTGGTTATGAATTTGGATAGAATTCCTGTGAATAAGTCCATTTGGAGTATTATACAGAGGTTAGTGTTAGCAGCCTCTGTCTATTATATATGGCAAGAAAGGAATTTGAGGATGTTTCAGGGGAAGCATAGATCTGTGTAAGGTATTTGTGAGTTAATTAAAAACTCTGTTAGGCTAACACTTATGGGGTTAGATATTAGAAGATCTAAACAATCTGTATTGGCTGCTGATCTATGGAATTTTAGTTTAATGAAGGAAGGGATTTTTACTTCTTTTACAGGCCATAATGATAATGAATGAGTATTTATGGAAATGGTGTAACAATTATTGCAAAATTGTTCTGGTTACCTGGTTATGTTTGGCAGCAGAGGGGTATTATGGTCTTTTGCCCAGTTTTTTCAGGATTTTATATGGGGCTTTTTGGTATTTTTCTGGAATTTTTCACAATTTTTGTGAAATTTGTTGGAGATATTATGATAGCTTTGGTATTTATCAAAGTTACAGCTGGAAAATTCTTGATTTTCAAGGGTTTTATGCTATTTTAGAGCTGCAGAGGGACATTTTGGGTATTTCCAGCTATATGTTGAAGATGGATTCTTTTGTGCAGTCTTGGATTATTCTTTTTTATTTTTCTGGATTTTTGAAGATTTTTATGATTTTTTCTAGAAATCTTGGCCCGTTGGTCCTTTATACCAACAACTGCTATGAGCTGCACTGCATAAAGGAAAGTCGTAAATTACTGATTTTTTTGTGCATTTTAAGTGTGAGCTGCAGTTTCTGTTTTATATTTTTTGCAGATGAAAGATGGCTTTTTTTTGGAATGTTGCTTGTTGCTGATATAGAGATTGAGGAGCATATGTACAGAAACAAGTTTTGTGTTTTTAAGCATGAAGTCAGGAGGGATTTTATTCCAAACCATGTGGGAATTGGTCATAGTCAGGACAAATTTAGTCAAAGATGTGATGTGAAAAATTTCTGGTGGTTTTGGAACCTTCCTGATTGTATGCTCTCTGGATACAATTTGCAACTTAGAGGCTGTTTGACTTTGCTGAAGTCAAATTTGGATGTGGGTCTAATGAGCAGATTTGAAGACTGGGCCACTTTTTTTTATTGCAATTTGGGCAAATATTGAGTGGACTGTTTTGAGTTGTAATGGTATGATTCTTTGTCATACCATTATGGGTCCAATTTTGACTTTCTTTGAGTCAAAATTGTGCCTTAACTCTTTTTGGGACATGTTTGATGATGATGATGATTTGAGGCTTACGTTATGGATCTGTTATGATTATTCTATGAGGTTGTTGACTTTTTCTGGGTCAACATCATGCATTGCTTCCAATTCAAACTGTTTTGGTGGTAATGTCCTTAGTAATGAGCTGTTGTTGACTTTTTGTGAGTCAAATTTGAAAATGAAGTGTGCAAATGGGATGTTTTTCTCTATCAACATTGAAGATAAAACATACAAGATCCGGACCAGTTTTGAAGACCTAGGTATTCTTGATAGTTTTGGATTATTGGATTATTCTAGTGATTATTATTTAAAGTTTTTGTGTACAAGAAATGTGCTAGGCTATAGAGTTATGCTTTTGTTTTTGGCCTTGTTCCCAAAACATGTGTTGGGAGGCCAATTAGGTTTGTTCAAGATGTGGTAGTTTTTACCCATCTTCGTTTGTACTTTCTTTTAGTTTTGTTTTTGCCGGGTTTAGCCCTTTACCGAAAAAAAAAAACCCATAACCATGGTCCATGAACCATTATAACTACTTGATGTCCATAACTGATATCGATGGCCCTTGAACCATTATAACTACTAGCCATGACCAATAGCCTATAGATATCCATTTTACAAGTAATAGGTGTCCATAACCCATAACCATGGTCCTTGAACCATTATAACCACTAGATGTCCATAAGTCATATCGATGGCCCTTGAACCATTATAACTACTAGCCATGAGCAATATCCTATAGATATGCATTTTACAAGTAATAGGTGTCCATAACCCATAACCAAGGCCATTGAATCATTATAACCACTACATATCCATAACTCATATCGATGGCCCTTGAACCATTATAACTACTAGCCATGACTAATAGCCTATAGATATCCATATTAAAAGTAATAAGTGTCCATAACCCATAACCATGGCCCTTGAACAATTATAACCACTAGATGCCCATAACTGATACCGATGGCCCTTGAACCATTATAACTACTAGCCATGACCAATAGCCTATAGATATCCATTTTACAAGTAATAGGTGTCCATAACCCATAACCATGGTCCTTGAACCATTATAACCACTAGATGTCCATAACTGATACTGACGGCCCTTGAACCATTATAACTACTAGCCATGTCCAATAGCCTACAGATATCCATTTTACAAGTAATAGGTGTCCATAACCCATAACCATGGTTCTTGAACCATTATAACCACTAGATGCCCATAACTGATACTGATGGCCCTTGAACCATTATAACTAGTAGCCATTACCAATAGCCTATAGTATCCATTTTAAAAGTAATAGGTGTCCATAACCCGTAACCAAGGCCATTGAACCATTATAACCACTACATGTCCATAACTCATATCAATGGCCCTTGGACCATTATAACTACTAGCCATGACCAATAGCCTATAGCTATCCAATTACAAGTAATAGGTGTCCATAACCCATAACCATGGTTCTTAAACCATTATAACCACTTGATGTCCATAACTGATACTGATGGCCCTTGAACCATTATAACTACTAGCCATGACCAATAGCCTATAGATATCCATTTTACAAGTAATAGGTGTCCATAACCCATAACCATGGTCCTCGAACCATTATAACCACTAGATGTCCATAACTGATACTGATGGCCCTTGAACCATTATAACTGCTTGCCATGTACAATAGCCTACAGATATCCATTTTACAAGTAATAGGTGTCCATAACCCATAACCGTGGTTCTTGAACCATTATAACCACTAGATGTCCATAACTGATACTGATGGCCCTTGAATCATTATAACTAGTAGCCATGACCAATAGCCTATAGATATCCATTTTACAAGTAATAGGTGTCTATAACCCATAATCATGGTTCTTGAACCACTATAACCACTTGATGTCCATAACTGATACAGATGGCCCTTGATCCATTATAACAACTAGCCATGACCAATAGCCTATAGATATCCATTTTACAAGTAATAGGTGTCCATAAACCATAACCATGGTCCTTGAACCATTATAACCATTAGATGTCCATAACTGATACTGATGGCCCTTGAACCATTATAACTACTAGCCACGCGCAATAGCCTATAGATATGCATTTTACAAGTAATAGATGTGCATAACCCATAACCATGGTCCTTGAACCATTATAACCACTAGATGTCCATAACTGATACTGATGGCCCTTGAACCATTATAACTGCTTGCCATGTACAATAGCCTACAGATATCCATTTTACAAGCAATAGGTGTCCATAACCCATAACCATGGTTCTTGAACCATTATAACCACTTGATGTCCATAACTGATACTGATGGCCCTTGAATCATTATAACTAGTAGCCATGACCAATAGCCTATAGATATACATTTTACAAGTAATAGGTGTCTATAACCCATAATCATGGTTCTTGAACCATTATAACCACTTGATGTCCATAACTGATACTGATGGCCCTTGATCCATTATAACTACTAGCCATGACCAATAGCCTATAGATATCCATTTTACAAGTAATAGGTGTCCATAACCCATAACCATGGTCCTTGAACCATTATAACCATTAGATGTCCATAACTGATACTGATGGCCCTTGAACCATTATAACTACTAGCCACGCGCAATAGCCTATAGATATGCATTTTACAAGTAACAGATGTGCATAACCCATAACCATGGTCCTTGAACCATTATAACCACTAGATGTCCATAACTGATACTGACGACCCTTGAACCATTATAACTACTCGCCATGTCCAATAGCCTACAGGGTCCATAACCCATAACTATGGTTCTTGAACCATTATAAGCACTAGATGTCCATAACTGATACTGATTGCCCTTGAACTATTATAACTAGTAGCCATGACCGATAGCCTATAGATATCCATTTTACAAGTAATAGGTGTCCATAACCCATAACCATGGTCCTTGAACCATTATAACAACTAGATGTCCATAACTGATATTGATGGCCCTTGAATCATTATAACTACTAGCCATGACCAATAGCCTATAGCTATCCAATTACAAGTAATAGGTGTCCATAACCCATAACCATGGTTCTTAAACCATTATAACCACTTGATGTCCATAACTGATACTAATGGCCCTTGAACCATTATAACTACTAGCCATGACCAATAGCCTATAGATATCCATTTTACAAGTAATAGGTGTCCATAACCCATAACCATGGTCCTTGAACCATTATAACCACTAGATGTCCATAACTGATACTGATGGCCTTTGAACCATTATAACTGCTTGCCATGTACAATAGCCTACAGATATCCATTTTACAAGTAATAGGTGTCCATAACCCATAATCATGGTTCTTGAACCATTATAACCACTTGATGTCCATAACTGATACTGATGGCCCTTGAATCATTATAACTAGTAGCCATGACCAATAGCCTATAGATATCCATTTTACAAGTAATAGGTGTCTATAACCCATAATCATGGTTCTTGAACCACTATAACCACTTGATGTCCATAACTGATACTGATGGCCCTTGATCCATTATAACTACTAGCCATGACCAATAGCCTATAGATATCCATTTTACAAGTAATAGGTGTCCATAACCCATAACCATGGTCCTTGAACCATTATAACCATTAGATGTCCATAACTGATACTGATGGCCCTTGAACCATTATAACTACTAGCCACGCGCAATAGCCTATAGATATGCATTTTACAAGTAACAGATGTGCATAACCCATAACCATAGTCCTTGAACCATTATAACCACTAGATGTCCATACCTGATACTGACGACCCTTGAACCATTATAACTACTCGCCATGTCCAATAGCCTACAGGGTCCATAACCCATAACCATGGCTCTTGAACCATTATAAGCACTAGATGTCCATAACTGATACTGATTGCCCTTGAACTATTATAACTAGTAGCCATGACCGATAGCCTATAGATATCCATTTTACAAGTAATAGGTGTCCATAACCCATAACCATGGCCTTGAACCATTATAACAACTAGATGTCCATAACTGATATTGATGGCCCTTGAATCATTATAACTACTAGCCATGACCAATAGCCTATAAATATCCATTTTACAAGTAATAGGTGTCGATAACCCATAACCATGGTTCATGAACCATTATAACCACTAGATGTCCATAACTGATACTGATGGCCAATGAACCATTATAACTAGTAGCCATGACCGATAGCCTATAGATATCCATTTTACAAGTAATAGGTGTCCATAACCCATAACTAAGGCCATTGAACGATTATAACCACCACATGTCCATAACTCATATCAATGGCCCTTGGACCATTATAACTACTAGCCATGACCAATAGCCTATAGATATCCATTTTACAAGTAATAGGTGTCCATAACCCATAACCATGGTTCTTGAACCACTATAACCACTTGATGTCCATAACTGATACTGATGGCCCTTGAACCATTATAACTACTAGCCATGACCAATAGCCTATAGATATCCATTTTACAAGTAATAGGTGTCCATAACCCATAACCATGGTCCTTGAACCATTATTACAGCTAGATGTCCATAATCTGCTTGAATCATTATAACTACTAGCCATGACCAATAGCTTACAGATATCCATTTTCCAACTAATAGGTGTCCATAACCCATAACCATGGTCGTTGAATCACTATAACCACTAGATGTCCATAACTAATACTGATGGCCCTTGAACCATTATAACTACTAGCCATGACCAATAGCCTATAGATATCCATTTTTCAAGTAATAGGTGTCCATAACCCATAACCATGGTTCTTGAACCATTATAACAACTACGATAACTGATACAGATGGCCCTTAAACCATTATAACTACTAGCCATGACCAATAGCCTAGAGATATCGATTTTCCAACTAATAGGTGTCCATAACCCATAACCATGGTCCTTGAACCATTATAACCACTAGATGTCCATAACTGATACTGACGGCCCCTGAACCATTATAACTACTAGCCCTGACCAATAGCCTATAGATATCCATTTTACAACTAATAGGTGTCCATAACTCATAACCATGGTCCTTGAACCATTATAACCACTAGATGTCCATAACTGATACTGACGGCCCCTGAACCATTATAACTACTAGCCATGACCAATAGCCTAGAGATATCGATTTTCCAACTAATAGGTGTCCATAACCCATAACCATGGTCCTTGAACCATTATAACCACTAGATGTCCATAACTGATACTGACGGCCCCTGAACCATTATAACTACTAGCCCTGACCAATAGCCTATAGATATCCATTTTACAAGTAATAGGTGTCCATAACCCATAACCATGGTTCTTGAACCATTATAACCACTAAATGTCCATAACTGATACTGATGGCCCTTGAACATTATAACTACTAGCCATGACCAATAGCATATAGATATCTATTTTACGAGTAATAGGTGTTTATAACCCATAACCATGGCCCTTGAACAATTATAACCACTAGATGCCTGTAACTGATACCGATGGCCCTTGAACCATTATAACTACTACCCATGACCTATATAGATATCTATTTTACAAGTAATAGGTGTCCATAACCCATAACCATGGTTCTTGAACGATTATAGCCACTAGATGTCCATAACTTATACTGACGGCACTTCAACCATTATAACTACTAGCCATGACCAATAGACTATAGATATCCATTTTACAAGTAATAGGTGTCCATAACCCATAACCATGGTCCTTGAACCATTATAACCACAAGATGTTCATAACTGATACTGATGGCCCTTCAACCATTATAACTACTAGCGATGACCAATAGCCTGTAGATATTCATTTTACAAGTAATAGGTGTCCATAACCCATAACCATGGTTCTTGAACCTTTATAACTACTAGATTTCCATTACTGACATTGATGGCCCTTGAACCATTATAACTACTAGCCATGACCAATGGCCTATAGATATCCATTTTACAAGTAAAAGGTATCCATAACCCATAACCATGGTCCTTGAACCATTATAACCACTAGATGTCCATAACAGATACTGATGGCCCTTGAACCATTACAACTACTAGCCATGACCAATAGCATATAGATATCCATTTTACAAGTAATAGGTGTCCATGACCCATAACCATGGTTCTTGAACCATTATAACCTCTAGATGTCCATAACTGATACTGATGGCCCTCGAACCATTATAACTACTAGCCATGACCAATAGCCTATAGATATCCATTTTACAAGTAATAGGTGTCCGTAACCCATAACTGTGGTCCTTGAACCATTATAACGACTAGATGTCCATAACTGATACTGATGGCCCATGAACCATTATAACTACTAGCCATGACCAATAGCCTATAGATATCCATTTTACAAGTAATAGGTGTCCATAACCCATAACCATGGTCCTTGAACCATTATAACCACTAGATGTCCATAACTGATACTGATGGCCCTTGAACCATTATTACTACTTGCCATGTACAATAGCCTATAGATATCCATTTTACAAGTAATAGGTGTCCATAACCCATAATCATGGTTCTTGGACCATTATAACCACTTGATGTTCATAACTGATACTGATGGCCCTTGAACCATTATAACTAGTAGCCATGACCAATAGCCTATAGATATCCATTTTACAAGTAATAGGTGTCTATAACCCATAACCAAAGCCATTGAACCATTATAACCAGTACATGTCCATAACTCATATCGATGGCCCTTGAACCATTATAACTACTAGCCATGACCAATAGCCTATAGATATCCATTTTACATATAATAGCTGTCCATAACCCATAAACATGGTCCTTGAACCATTATAACCACTAGATGTCCATAACTGATACTGACGACCCTTGAACCATTATAACTACTCGCCATGTCCAATAGCCTACAGAGTCCATAACCCATTACCATAATTTTTGAACCAATAGAACCACTAGATGCCCATAACTGATACTGATGGCCCTTGAACCATTATAACTAGTAGCCATTACCAATAGCCTCTAGTATCCATTTTACAAGTAATAGGTGTCCATAACCCATAACCAAGGCCATTGAACCAATATAACCACTACATGTCCATAACTCATATCGATGGCCCTTGGACCATTATAACTACTAGCCATGACCAATAGCCTATAGATATCCATTTACAAGTAATAGGTGTCCATAACCCATAACCCCTTAAACCATTACAACAACTAGATGTCCATAACTGATACTGATGGCCCTTGAACCATTATAACTACTAGCCATGACCAATAGCCTACAGATATCCATTTTACAAGTAATAAGTGTCCATAACCCATAACCATGGTTCTTGAACCATTATAACCACTAGATGTCCATAACTGATACTGATGGCCTTGAACCATTATAACTAGTAGCCATGACCGATAGCCTATAGATATCCATTTTACAAGTAATAGGTGTCCATAACCCATAACCAAGGCCATTGAACCATTATAACCACTACATGTCCATAACTCATATCGATGGCCCTTGAACCATTATAACTACTAGCCATGACTAATAGCCTATAGATATCCATTTTTCAAGTAATAGGTGTCCATAACCCATAACCATGGTCCTTTTACCATTATAACCACTAGATGTCCATAACTGTTACTGATGGCCCTTGAACCATTATAACTACTAGCAATGACCAGTAGCCTATAAATATCCATTTTAAAAGTAATAGGTGTCCATAACCCATAACCACGGTCCTTGAACAATTATAACCACTAGATGCCCATAACTGATATCGATGGCCCTTGAACCATTATAACTACTAGCCATGACCAATAGCCTACAGATATCCATTTTACAAGTAATAGGTGTCCATAACCCATAACCATGGTCTTGAACCATTATAACCACTAGATGTCCATAACTCATATAGATGGCCCCTGAACCATTATAACTACTAGCCATGACTAATAGCCTATAGATATCCATATTAAAAGTAATAGGTGTCCATAACCCATAACCATGGACCTTCAACAATTATAATCACTAGATGCCCATAACTGATACCGATGGCCCTTGAACCATTATAACTACTAGCCATGACCAAGAGCCTGTAGATATCCATTTTACAAGTAATAGGTGTCCATAACCCATAACCATGGTCCTTGAACCATTATAACCACTAGATGTCCATAACTGATACTGATGGCCCTTGAACCATTATAACTACTCGCCATGTCCAATAGCCTACAGAGTCCATAACCCATTACCATGGTTTTTGAAACAATAGAACCACTAGATGCCCATAACTGATACTGATGGCCGTTGAACCATTATAACTAGTAGCCATTACCAATAGCCTCTAGTATCCATTTTACAAGTAATAGGTGTCCATAACCCATAACCAAGGCCATTGAACCAATATAACCACTACATGTCCATAACTCATATCGATGGCCCTTGGACCATTATAACTACTAGCCATGACCAATAGCCTATAGATATCCATTTACAAGTAATAGGTGTCCATAACCCATAACCCCTTAAACCATTATTACAACTAGATGTCCATAACTGATACTGATGGCCCTTGAACCATTATAACTACTAGCCATGACCAATAGCCTACAGATATCCATTTTACAAGTAATAGGTGTCCATAACCCATAACCATGGTCCTTTTACCATTATAACCACTAGATGTCCATAACTGTTACTGATGGCCCTTGAACCATTATAACTACTAGCAATGACCAGTAGCCTATAAATATCCATTTTAAAAGTAATAGGTGTCCATAACCCATAACCACGGTCCTTGAACAATTATAACCACTAGATGCCCATAACTGATATCGATGGCCCTTGAACCATTATAACTACTAGCCATGACCAATAGCCTACAGATATCCATTTTACAAGTAATAGGTGTCCATAACCCATAACCGTGGTCTTGAACCATTATAACCACTAGATGTCCATAACTCATATAGATGGCCCCTGAACCATTATAACTACTAGCCATGACTAATAGCCTATAGATATCCATATTAAAAGTAATAGGTGTCCATAACCCAAAACCATGGCCCTTCAACAATTATAACCACTAGATGCCCATAACTGATACCGATGGCCCTTGAACCATTATAACTACTAGCCATGACCAAGAGCCTATAGATATCCATTTTACAAGTAATAGGTGTCCATAACCCATAACCATGGTCCTTGAACCATTATAACCACTAGATGCCCATAACTGATACTGATGGCCCTTGAACCATTATAACTAGTAGCCGTTACCAATAGCCTGTAGTATCCATTTTACAAGTAATAGGTGTCCGTAACCCATAACCAAGGCCATTGAACCATTATAACCACTACATGTCCATAACTCATATCGATGGCCCTTGGACCATTATAACTACTAGCCATGACCAATAGCCTATAGATATCCATTTACAAGTAATAGGTGTCCATAACCCATAACCATGCTCCTTAAACCATTATAACAACTAGATGTCCATAACTGAAACTGATGGCCCTTGAACCATTATAACTACTAGCCATGACCAATAGCCTACAGATATCCATTTTACAAGTAATAGGTGTCAGTAACCCATAACCACGGTTCTTGAACCATTATAACCACTTGATGTCCATAACTGATACTGATGGCCTTTGAACCATTATAACCACTAGTAGCCATGACCAATAACCCATAACCAAGGCCATTGAACTATTATAACCAGTACATGTCCATAGCTCATATCGATGGCCCTTGAACCATTATAACTACTAGCCATGACCAGTAGCTTATAGATATCCATTTTACAAGTAATAGGTGTCTATAACCCGTAACCATGGTCCTTGAACCATTATAACCACTAGATGTCCATAAGTGATACTGATGGCCCTTGAACCATTATAACTACTAGCCATGCGCAATAGCCTATAGATATGCATTTTACAAGTAATAGGTGTGCATAACCCATAACCATGTTCCTTGAACCATTATAACCACTAGATGTCCATAACTGATACTGATGGCCCTTGAACCATTATAACTAGTAGCCATGACCGATAGCCTATAGATATCCATTTTACAAGTAATAGGTGTCCATAACCCATAACCAAGGCCATTGAACCATTATAACCACTACATGTCCATAACTCATATCAATGGCCCTTGGACCATTATAACTACTAGCCATGACCAATAGCCTATAGATATCCATTTTACAAGTAATAGGTGTCCATAACCCATAACCATGGTTCTTGAACCACTATTACCACTTGATGTCCATAACTAATACTGATGGCCCTTGAACCATTATAACTACTAGCCATGACCAATAGCCTATAGATATCCATTTTACAAGTAATAGGTGTCCATAACCCATAACCATGGTCCTCGAACCATTATAACCACTAGATGTCCGTAACTGATACTGATGGCCCTTGAACCATTATAACTACTAGCAATGACCAGTAGCCTATAGATATCCATTTTAAAAGTAATAGGTGTCAATAACCCATAACCACGACCCTTGAAATATTATAACCACTTATCTGCCCATAACTGATACTGATGGCCCTTGAACCGTTATAACTACTAGCATGACCAGTAGCCTATAGATATCCATTTTAAAAGTAATAGGTGTCCATAACCCATAACCACGACCCTTGAACACTTATAACCACTAGATGCCCATAACTGATACCGATGGCCCTTGAACCATTATAACTTCTAGCCATGACTAATAGCCTATAGATATCCATTTTACAAGTAATTAGCCATGACCAATAGCCTATAGATATCCATTTTACAAGTAATAGGTGTCCATAACCCATAACCAAGGCCATTGAACCATAATAACCAGTACATGTCCATAACTCATATCGATGGCCCTTGAACCATTATAACTTCTAGCCATGACCAATAGCCTATAGATATCCATTTTACAAGTAATAGGTGTCCATAACCCATAACCATGGTCCTTGAACCATTATAACAACTAGATGTCCATAACTGATATTGATGGCCCTTGAATCATTATAACTACTAGCCATGACCAATAGCCTACAGATATCCATTTTACAAGTAATAGGTGTCGATAACCCATAACCATAGTTCATGAACCATTATAACCACTAGATGTCCATAACTGATACTGATGGCCCATGAACCATTATAACTAGTAGCCATGACCGATGGCCTATAGATATCCATTTTACAAGTAATAGGTGTCCATAACCCATAACCAAGGCCATTGAACCATTATAACCACTACATGTCCATAACTCATATCAATGGCCCTTGGACCATTATAACTACTAGCCATGACCAATAGCCTATAGATATCCATTTTACAAGTAATAGGTGTCCATAACCCATAACCATGGTTCTTGAACCACTATTACCACTTGATGTCCGTAACTAATACTGATGGCCCTTGAACCATTATAACTACTAGCCATGACCAATAGCCTATAGATATCCATTTTACAAGTAATAGGTGTCCATAACCCATAACCATGGTCCTCGAACCATTATAACCACTAGATGTCCGTAACTGATACTGATGGCCCTTGAACCATTATAACTACTAGCAATGACCAGTAGCCTATAGATATCCATTTTAAAAGTAATAGGTGTCCATAACCCATAACCACGACCCTTGAAATATTATAACCACTTATCTGCCCATAACTGATACTGATGGCCCTTGAACCGTTATAACTACTAGCATGACCAGTAGCCTATAGATATCCATTTTAAAAGTAATAGGTGTCCATAACCCATAACCACGACCCTTGAACACTTATAACCACTAGATGCCCATAACTGATACCGATGGCCCTTGAACCATTATAACTTCTAGCCATGACTAATAGCCTATAGATATCCATTTTACAAGTAATTAGCCATGACCAATAGCCTATAGATATCCATTTTACAAGTAATAGGTGTCCATAACCCATAACCAAGGCCATTGAACCATAATAACCAGTACATGTCCATAACTCATATCGATGGCCCTTGAACCATTATAACTTCTAGCCATGACCAATAGCCTATAGATATCCATTTTACAAGTAATAGGTGTCCATAACCCATAACCATGGTCCTTGAACCATTATAACAACTAGATGTCCATAACTGATATTGATGGCCCTTGAATCATTATAACTACTAGCCATGACCAATAGCCTACAGATATCCATTTTACAAGTAATAGGTGTCGATAACCCATAACCATAGTTCATGAACCATTATAACCACTAGATGTCCATAACTGATACTGATGGCCCATGAACCATTATAACTAGTAGCCATGACCGATGGCCTATAGATATCCATTTTACAAGTAATAGGTGTCCATAACCCATAACCAAAGCCATTGAACCATTATAACCACTACATGTCCATAACTCATATAAATGGCCCTTGGACCATTATAACTACTAGCCATGACCAATAGCCTATAGATATCCATTTTACAAGTAATAGGTGTCCATAAACCATAATCATGGTTCTTGAACCACTATAACCACTTGATGTCCATAACTGATACTGATGGCCCTTGAACCATTATAACTACTAGCCATGACCAATAGCCTATAGATATCCATTTTACAAGTAATAGATAACCCATAACCATGGTCCTTGAACCATTATAACCATTAGATGTACATAACTGATACTGATGGCCCTTGAACCATTATAACTACTAGCCATGCGCAATAGCCTATAGATATGCATTTTACAAGTAATAGATGTGCATAACCCATAACCATGGTCCTTGAACCATTACAACCACTAGATGTCCATAACTGAGAATGATGGCCCTTGAACCGTTATAACTACTAGCAATGACCAGTAGCCTATAGATATCCATTTTAAAAGCAATAGGTGTCCATAACCCATAACCACGACCCTTGAACAATTATAACCACTAGATGCACATAACTGATACCGATGGCCCTTTAACCATTATAACTTCTAGCCATGACCAATAGCCTACAGATATCAATTTTACAAGTAATAGGTGTCCATAACCCATAACCATTGTCCTTGAACCATTATAACCACTAGATGTCTATAACTCATATCGATGGCCCTTGAACCATTATAACTACTAGCCATGAGCAGTAGCCTATAGATATTCATTTTACAAGTAATAGGTGTGCGTAACCCATAACCATGGTCCTTGAACCATTATAACCACTAGATGTCCGTAACTCATATCGATGGCCCTTGAACCATTATAACTACTAGCCATGACCAATAGCCTATATATATCGATTTTACAAGTAATAGGTGTCCATAAACCATAACCATGGTCCTTGAACCATTATAACCACTAGATGTCCATAACTGATACTGATGGCCCTTGAACCATTATAACTACTAACTATGACCAATAGCCTATAGATATCCATATTAAATGTAATAGGTGTCCATAACCCATAACCATGGCCCTTGAACAATTATAACCAATAGATGCCCATAACTGATACCGATTGCCCTTGAACCATTATAACTACTAGCCATGTCCAATAGCCTACAGATATCCATGTTACAAGTAATAGGTGTCCATAACCCATTACCATGGTTCTTGAACCATTATAACCACTAGATGTCCATAACTAATACTGATGGCCCTTGAACCATTATAACTAGTAGCCATGACCGATAGCCTATAGATATCCATTTTACAAGTAATAGGTGTCAATAACCCATAACAAAGGCCATTGAACCATTATAACCACTACATGTCCATAACTCATATCGATGGCCCTTGGACCATTATAACTACTAGCCATGACCAATAGCCTATAGATATCCATTTACAAGTAATAGGTGTCCGTAACCCATAACCATGGTCCTTGAACCATTATAACAACTAGATGTCCATAACTGATACTGATGGCCCATGAACCATTATAACTACTAGCCATGACCAATAGCCTACAGATATCCATTTTACAAGTAATAGGTATCCATAACCCATAACCGTGGTTCTTGAACCATTATAACAACTAGATGTCCATAACTGATACTGATGGCCCTTGAACCATTATAACCACTAGATGTCCATAACTGATACAGATGGCCCTTAAACCATTATAACTAGTAGAGATGACCGATAGCCTATAGATATCCATTTTACAAGTAATTGGTGTCCATAACCCATAACCAAGGCCATTGAACCATTATAACCACTACATGTCCATAACTCATATCGATGGCCCAACCATTATAACTACTAGCCATGACTTATAGATATCCATTTTACAAGTAATAGGTGTCAGTAACCCATAACCACGGTTCTTGAACCATTATAACCACTTGATGTCCATAACTGATACTGATGGCCTTTGAACCTGTATAACCACTAGTAGCCATGACCAATAGCCTATAGATATCCATTTTACAAGTAATAGGTATCCATAACCCATAACCAAGGCCATTGAACTATTATAACCAGTACATGTCCATAGCTCATATCGATGGCCCTTGAACCATTATAACTACTAGCCATGACCAGTAGCTTATAGATATCCATTTTACAAGTAATAGGTGTCCATAACCCATAACCATGGTCCTTGAACCATTATAACCACTAGATGTCCATAAGTGATACTGATGGCCCCTGAACCATTATAACTACTAGCCATGCGCAATAGCCTATAGATATGCATTTTACAAGTAATAGGTGTGCATAACCCATAACCATGTTCCTTGAACCATTATAACCACTAGATGTCCATAACTGATACTGATGGCCCTTGAACCATTATAACTAGTAGCCATGACCGATAGCCTATAGATATCCATTTTACAAGTAATAGGTGTCCATAACCCATAATCAAGGCCATTGAACCATTATAACCACTACATGTCCATAACTCATATCGTTGGCCCTTGGACCATTATAACTACTAGCCATGACCAATAGCCTATAGATATCCATTTTACAAGTAATAGATGTCCATAGAATCATTGGGTAAACACAACTTTGCAAGAGCTCTAATAGAGATAAATGCCGCAGATGATATCAGGGAATCATTAGCTATTGCAATCCCTTCAATCGAGGGGTCGGGTTTCTCTAAGGAAGAAGTTCGTTTGGAATATGAATGGAAGCCCCCAAGATGTTCGTTGTGCAAATTATTTGGCCACACTAAGGGTACTTGCATAAAAAATATAAAGCCCAAAGAAGTCGAATCTCAAGCAAATGATGATGGATTTCAAGCTGTAAAACATAAAAATCGTAAGCATAATGTGAAACCTTCATCAAATTTTCAGTATCGGCCAAAAAGTACCAATCAAGGTGGTCCAAAACAGCAAGCTCAAAGCAAGCTGAATGGTGTGATCTCAGAAACTGGTCCGGATTCGAGTTTGGCAAACAGTAATAGTGTTGATAATGTTAATCATTATACTCCACCTACTGTTGGCACAACTAGTAATAGTGTAGATAAGGCTGGGGTTTGCCCCAATTATGTTGCACCTGCTGGTTGTGCAGAAACTTCGTATCCCGACTATGTTAGGGCAAACAATAATAGTGTAGATGGTGTTAAAATACAGCATGCTTCACCTATTGTTGGCCGAGATGGGTAGAATGTTAGAAATCAGATAAATAGTAATAGTGGAGCTGCTGGTAACATACCGCAGGCTAAACCTACTGTTTATCAAAAGGGACCAATAGTCGGGCAGAAATATCACCCAAATATCTCAACTTCAAACGGGTTTGATGCATTTAATGATACAGAAGAAGACGATGATGAAGTTGAAGAACTACACACCGTAACATCGAAGTTTATGTCAGCTGGTCCGGGCAAAAAATTAAGGGGGCAAGCACTCCCTCTGGCGATGTCTTTAATGTTTAGTCTAGCTTCTTGGAATATTAGGGGGTTGAATCGCTCCCCTAAACAAAAAGAGGTTCTTCAAGTAATCTTAGAAAATAACTTGAGTCTGTGTGCTATTCTTGAGTCTCATGTTGAGGTGTCGGGAGTTTATGATGTTTGTAAAAAAGTATGTTACAACTGGAAGTGGACGTCTAATGGTAATATTTGTGATAAAGGATCCCGGATTATTATAGGTTGGAATAATGATATGTTAGATGTCATGGTGTTAGCGCAAACCCCGCAGGTGATGCATATACAAATTGTCCTTAAAGCTGATCGGAAATCCTTCTTCTGCTCTTTTGTGTATGCTGCAAACTACTATATTGATAGGCGGCCCTTGTGGGATAATTTGGCTGGTCATAGCTAGATTATGGCGAATAAACCATGGGTTTTACTTGGGGATTTTAATTCCTCTTTGAATGTTGATGATCATTCTTGTGGAGGGTATCAGCCCAATATTTCTATGCGTGAATTCCAAGACTGTGTGAATAAAATGGAAGTTATGGATATTAATAGTACGGGTCTTCAGTTTAGATGGACCCAAAAACCGAATGGTTCTTCTGGGACTTTGAAAAGATAGACCGTATTATGGGAAACCAGCACTTCATTGACTTATATCTTGGTTCAGTTGCGATATTTCAGCCTTATCGTATTTCTGATCATTCCCCTTGCATTCTTCGTATCCCTGACTTATGTAAGTCGAATCGCAAGCCCTTTAAAATCTTCAATTTTTTAGCTCACAAAAAAGGCTTCCATGATATTGTGAAGTCGGGATGGTCTTCAGAAGTAACAGGTTATGCAATGTTCGGAGTGGTTAAAAGATTGAAGCTTCTTAAGTCCCCACTGCGGATTTTATTAAAGGAGCAAGGTAATATACATACAAAAGTTCAGAATCTTCGTTTGGAGCTAGATGAGATCCAACATGCTCTAGATAAAAACCCGCATTGTATAGAGCTTAGGGAGGAAGAAGCAACCTATTTGCAAGCTTTTAAGGATGCGGTCTTGGATGAGGAAAGGTTTCTAAAACAGAAATCCAAGGTGGAGTGGCTTCGGGTTGGTGATTCCAACTCGTCGTTTTTTCACAATTCCTTGAAGAGCAGATGCGATAGAAGTCGTATTGATGGGATATTTGATGGTGACGATGTCTTGCGAGAAGGTAAGGATGCTGCTCATGTTTTTACTGGTTACTATGAGAATTTCCTTGGTATTGCGGGTCCAACGAACCCTCTTGTGTTGCATGATCTGTTTACTAACACTATAGAGCCTAATAAGGCTGATTTTATGGTCCGGGAAATTATGGATGCGGAAATAAAAGATGCAATGTTCTCTATTGGTGATGATAAAGCCCCGGGGCCAGATGGTTATACTTCTGCATTTTTTAAGAAGGCTTGGGATATCGTTGGTAATGATGTATGTAGTGTTGTTCGTGAATTTTTTATGTCTGGTAAGCTTCTTAAAGAAGTTAATCATACTATCCTTGCTCTTATTCCAAAGGTTGCTACTCCTTCTAGAGTTACGGAATACCGCCCTATTTCTTGCTGTAATGTCTTATATAAATGTATTAGCAAGGTTATCACTAACCGAATTAAAGATGTCTTAGGTGATATTGTGGGTATTAACCAATCGGCCTTTATTCCGGGCCGAAGAATATCAGACAATATTTTATTGACTCAGGAGCTTATGCATAACTATCATCTGCAAAATGGCCATCCCCGATGTGCGTTTAAAGTTGATAACCAGAAAGCTTATGATACGGTTTACTGGGAGTTTCTTCATAATATTTTACTAGGTTTCGGGTTTCCTTTGAGAATGGTCACTTGGATCATGGAATGTATTACCACCCCTTCATTCTCTGTCACTATTAATGGTGATATCCATGGCTGGTTCAAGGGCAAAAGGGGGTTGAGACAAGGCGATCCTATGTGTCCTTATCTTTTCACTCTTGTTATGGAAGTGTTATCTCTTATTCTACAACGTAGAGTGCGGGAAAGTGAGGATTTTCAGTATCACTTTCGTTGTGAGCTAGAAAAGATTATTAACCTTTGTTTTGCAGATGATTTATTTCTGTTTGCACGAGGGAATGTCAGCTCAACTAACTTGATTTTGGATTCCTTGAATGAGTTTAAGGAGGTCTCGGGGTTAGTGCCAAGTATTCCTAAGAGTACAATATTCTTCTGCAATGTCCCGCCTTCAATACGTCATGATATTCTTCAGATTATGCCTTTTGCTGAAGGTACGCTCCAAGTCAAGTATCTTGGAGTCCCGCTCATTTCGACTAGGTTACTTTATAGAGACTGTAAGGTTCTCGTTGAAAAGTTGTGGATGAGGATTGCTGATTGGAAGAACAAGTTCCTCTCGTTCGCGGGGAGAGTTCAATTAATTATATCTGTCTTATCTTCCTTGCATATCTATTGGGCGTCGGTTTTTATTCTCCCTTCTCGTATTGTTCATGATCTTGAACAATTGATGCGGGGTTTTTTATGGTGCCAGGGGGAGATGAAAAAGGGGAAGGCAAAAGTCGCTTGGGAGTTGGTGTGTAAGCCGAAAAATGAAGGGGGGCTTGGTATTCGAAGAATTCATGACTTTAATGTTTCCCTTATGGCTACTCATATCTGGTCTATTGTGACAAATAAAGAGTCGTTATGGGTCAAATGGATCCACTCTTATACGCTCGCGGGACGAAGCTTTTGGGAAGTCCCATGTACGGGATATGTTTCATGGGGATGGCGGAAATTAATCCAAATTAGAAGCAGTATTCGGCCCTTTATTTGGAACAAAATTCATGATGGTAAAACTACCTCTGTATGGTTTGATAACTGGTGTTCGGCTAGCCCGTTGAATCAGCTGCTTACTATGTGAGACATTGCACGTTCAGGGTTCTCTATGCAAGATTCCGTTGCTGATTTGGTCACAAATGAGAGTTGGAGATGGCCTTTTGAATGGTATCAAAAGTATCCTATCTTAGCTCTAATCCCGGTGCCTACTTTGATTCCAAATACGGCTGATACGGTATTATGGAGGGATCATTATGGGTCTTTGATGCCGTTCTCGGTCCCCACTGCATGGGATTCGATTAGAACGTGGGGGACGGAAGTCCTTTGGCAGAAGGTAGTTTGGTTTACATTGTATACCGAGACATGCTTTTCACTTGTGGCTGGTTGTTAACCAACGCCTTAAAACTCAGGATCGGCTCAAACAATGGGATGTTGCCCCTAATACAGACTTAAGTACATTACATTGCCCGTTATGTGATGGTCCGCCTGACTCCCATGCACACTTATTTTTTGAGTGTCCATATTCTTCCGAAATATGGGGTAAAGTTCGTCGTCTAGCAGGGATTGGTATTAGTACGGCCGTTATTACTGATGTGTTAGATTTTCTTATTACTATATCCAGGGGAAGATCTGCGAGAAGTCTAATTGCTAGAGTTTCGCTTGCTGCCACCACTTATTTTATTTGGCGAGAGCGCAATGCTCGGTTATATTCCAAGAAGTCCAAAACTCATATACAATTGTACGATGAAATTATTGTTACCATTCGGCTTAAGTTGCTATCAATGACATTTAAGATGAAACGGATCAAGTGCAAAGGATGCTGAATAATTGGAAGCTCCCGAACTCGTTAGTTCTACATGATCACATTGATCAAACGTAGTAGTTTTGCTTTCTCTAGCTAGTTTGGTTTGTTTGGTTTATCTTTTGTAGCTAGAGTTTAGTTGTTTGTTGCTGAGTAGGGTTTATGGGATGTCATAAACTTAGGTAGTCTTGGGTGTCGAGTGCTTGTGCTCGTGGTTAATGTGGTACCTTTTCCACATTCCTTTGTACTTTTTTTTTGTGATTAATATATTTTACCGGGGTAAACCCTTTACCCAAAAAAAAAACCCATAACCATGGTTCTTGAACCATTATAACAACTAGATGTCCATAACTGATACTGATGGCTCTTGAACCATTATAATCACTAAATGTCCATAACTAATACTGATGGCCCTTGAACCATTATAACTAGTAGCCAAGACCGATAGCCTATAGATATCCATTTTACAAGTAATAGGTGTCCATAACCCATAACCAAGGCCATTGAACCATTATAACCACTACATGTCCATAACTCATATCGATGGCCCTTGAACCATTATAAATACTAGCCATGACTTATAGATATCCGTTTTACATGTAATAGGTTTCCATAACCCGTAACCATGGTTCTTGAACCATTATAACCACTTGATGTCCATAACTGATACTGATGGCCCTTGAACCATTATAACCACTACTAGCCATGACCAATAGCCTATAGATATCCATTTTATAAGTAATAGGTATCCATAACCCATAACCAAGGCCATTGAACCATTATAACCAGTACATGTCCATAACTCATATCGATGGCCCTTGAACCATTATAACTACTAGCCATGACCAATAGCATATAGATATCCATTTTACAAGTAATAGGTGTCCATAACCCATAACCATGGTCCTTGAACCATTATAACCACTAGATGCCCATAACTGATACTGAGGCCCTTGAACCATTATATATTCTAGCCATGCGCAATAGCCTATAGATGTGCATTTTACAAGTAATAGGTGTGCATAACCCATAACCATGGTCCTTGAACCATTATAACCACTAGATGTCCATAACTGATACTGATGGCCCTTGAACCATTATAACTAGTAGCCATGACCGCCTATAGATATCCATTTTACAAGTAATAGGTGTGCATAACCCATAATCAAGGCCATTGAACCATTATAACCACTACATGTCCATAACTCATATCGATGGCCCTTGGACCATTATAACTACTACCCATGACCAATAGCCTATAGATATCCATTTACAAGTAATAGTGTCCATAACCCATAATCATGGTCCTTGAACCATTATAACAACTAGATGTCCATAACTGATATTGATGGCCCTTGAATCATTATAACTACTAGCCATGACCAATAGCCTACAGATGTCCATTTTACAAGTAATAGGTGTCGATAACCCATAACCATGGTTCATGAACCATTATAACCACTAGATGTCCATAACTGATACTGATGGCCCTTGAACCATTATAACTAGTAGCCATGACCGATAGCCTATAGATATCCATTTTAAAAGTAACCATTATAACCACTACATGTCCATAACTCATATCAATGGCCCTTGGACCATTACAACTACTAGCCATGACCAATAGCCTATAGATATCCATTTACAAGTAATAGGTGTCCATAACCCATAACCATGGTTCTTAAACCATTATAACCACTTGATGTCCATAAGTGATACTGATGCCCTTGAACCATTATAACTACTAGCCATTACAAATAGCCTATAGATATCCATTTTACAAGTAATAGGTGTCCATAACCCATAACCATGGTCATTGAACCATTATAACCACTAGATGTCCATAACTGATACTGATGGCGGAAATCTTGGGAGTTGACTTGTTGACTTTTTCTCTCTAGGGCGAACTTTGGAGATTGGTTTTCGACGGCTGTTTTCCTAATCTTCTTCCCTAGTTCAATCGATTTCTTGGTATTAAGCTGTAATCGTTCAGTTGCTTATCACAATTGTTTGATTATAGTGTGCGTACCAGATTTTCATACATTCATATTGCGCAAGAACTCTAAATCCGTTTTTGTTTCTGAAAAACCTACGTCCAATTCAGCAAGAACTACTAAGAAGGTTTGATAAATTCTGATTTGGGTTTCTTTATTCCTCATTATTCTTAATTGGTGGATTCTTATTCAATTGTATTCAAGGTTATATATCTGTTTTTCTACCGATTTTTGATTGATAGAACCTTTGAATTCGTTTTGTTGCCTATTATTCATAATTGTTCAAAGATTTGTTGAAGATTTGTTAACTATTTGGTGCGATTGCTGAAGATTCTTACACAATCTGCGCCTAGGGTTTCCTTGGCTGCTTTCTTTTACTAATTTAGTGCTGCGATTTGGTGAAGATTTAATAAGGCTGCGCCTAGGGTTTCTTGGCTGCATGTTTTAATATTGTCCTTTGTTTGTAATGGCCCCTGCTACAAATGATACGGGACAAAAACCTTCAAACTTTGATGCTAAACTGAAAAACATAGATGGCAAGATGATTGGGAAAAATGGGAAGGTTATTCAACCCCGCAATGCAGTTCGTAGCCAACCGGTTCCTATGGGTCGGAAGGATTCAACCCCAGTTCAGGCTGATACTGATTTGAGCCCTACCTTAACACCTCCTAATAACCCCGTGAGTGTGATACATTCTGATGTTGTTGCTAAAGAACTGCAACCAGCTGCGGTTGTGAATATAACTCAGCCTAAACTATCCTATGCAGCGGTCACAAACAAGACATCTACTTTGCCGAAGGTGAATTTTTGTAAACTTGATTCTGAAAAGTCTAATGATGATGTAGATGTTATGATACCAATAGAATCAGTTAAGGAAGTTGCAAACAGGTTCTCGAATACCCTTTATGGTTACTTTCTAGGTAAACGGATTGCCTTCCCGATTGTAGAATATTATGTCAAAAATGTATGGACAAAGTTTGGTCTCAATCGGGTAATGATGAATGCAAAAGGGTTCTTCTTTTTCAAATTTGACTCACACAAAGGATTAGAAGATGTATTGGAAATTGGTCCTTGGATGATTCGAAATAACCCCATTATCTTAAAAGAATGGACTCCAAATACCACTCTAACAAAGGAAGATCTTACTAAAGTTCCGATCTGGGTGAAATTCCATGATGTTCCAATGGCTGCGTTTACAGCTGATGGTCTTAGTATCATTGCTACGAAAATTGGTACACCAAAAATGTTGGATGCCTACACAAGTACAATCTGTTCGGAATCTTGGGGTAGAAGCAACTTTGCTAGAGCCCTCATTGAAATCAGCTCTAAAGATGATCTTAGGTCCACGATGTCTGTAGCAATCCCTTCCCTTGATGGATCTGATTATTCGAAAGAAGTTATTAGACTTGAATACGAATGGAAACCTCTGAGGTGTTCGATATGTAAAATCTTTGGTCATGATATTAATAGCTGCCCCAAAAACGTAAAGCCCATAGAGAAGGAAGTTGAACAAGATGATGACGGATACCAGGTCTGGGGGAACAAAAAACGCTTTAAAACTCGATCTAATTTTCAGTATAGACCAAAGGGGAGCTCAAAAACTGATTCGGAAGTGGCTAAAAGTGCTAAACTACCGATCACAAACAGTAATAGTGTAGATAATGATAAACATTATACTACACCTATTGTTTGTGAAGTTGTCCATAAGAAAAGAGATAGTGGGAATAAATGTGCGACCAGTAATAGTGTAGAGAATGCTACACCTATTGATCGCAATGAGGTCCCGGATGCTATGTTCTTTGATTATGGAAAGGCGGATAGTAATAGTGTAAATGGTAAGCATAATCACCATGTTACACCTATTGTTGGCCAAAAAGCAAATAGGAGCAGTAATAGTATAGGTGATGTTGGGAGCTCTCAACATCAGGCTAAACCTACTGTTTTTCATGAATTGAACAACTATGCTAATATTCCTACCTCAAATGGGTTTGATTCGTTAAGTGATATGGAGGATGAAGAAGATGAAGTGGAAGACAACACAAACGATATTACAAATTTTTTGGCGGGCACTGCTAAAAACAAGGGGGCAAGCACTCCCTATTCACATGGTCTTAATGTTTAGTCTCGCTTCCTGGAATATTCGGGGTTTGAACCAGCCCCCTAAACAAGATGAGGTTCGTCAAATAGTACTTGATAATAATCTTAGTATTTGTGCAATTCTAGAATCTCATGTGAATGTTGCGGATGTTTATGATGTGTGTAAGAAAGTTTGTGCAAGTTGGAATTGGACCTCTAATGGGTCTTTGTGTGATAAAGGTACCCGCATTATTCTTGGTTGGGATGAGAGGGTGTTAGATGTTATGACTCTAGCTCAAACAAACCAGGTTATACATGTGCAAGTTGTTACTAAATCTGATAGAAAGTCTTTCTTTTGTTCTTTCGTGTATGCTGCTACCTCATACATAGAAAGGAGGATTTTATGGCAAAATCTAGTGGGGCATAGCCAGCTTATGTCGAATAAACCTTGGGCTATTCTTGGTGACTTTAATGCAGCCCTGAAACTAGAAGATCACTCATGTGGTGGGTACCAACCTCATATTGCTATGCGGGAATTCCAAGAGTGTGTCAATGATATGGCTGTTATGGATATAAATAGTACGGGCCTTCATTTTACTTGGAACCAAAAAACGCAGGGATTAGATGGTATTTTAAAGAAGATTGATCGAATTGTGGGGAATCAAGTTTTCATTGACTTCTTCCCGGACCCTATTGGCATTTTCCAGCCATATCGTATTTCCGATCACACCCCTTGTATCTTGAAAATCCCGAATGTTATGAAGTTCAAACCCAAGCCTTTTAAATTTTTTAACTTTCTTGCAGACAAACCTGGATTTTGTAATATTGTTGGTGGGGCTTGGTCGGAGAGAATCACAGGTTGTGCAATGTATCGGGTGGTAAAACACCTAAAAGCTATGAAACCCCCTTTGCGAAAGCTCTTAAAGGACCAAGGTAATCTACACTCCAAAGTAAAATTCCTTCGGGTTGAGCTAGATGAAGTACAATCTGCCCTTGATAAAAACCCCCACTGTCCTAAGCTTCGGGAAGAGGAAGCCCATTATATTCTTGCGTATAAGGCCGCGATTTTAGATGAGGAACGTTTCCTTAAACAAAAATCTAAAATCGAATGGTTAAGAGTTGGGGACTCCAATTCAGCTTATTTCCACAATGTGGTCAAGGGTAGATGCCACAGGAATCGTATAGATGCTATTTTTGAGGGCACTACTATGCATGAAGGTAAGGAAATCGCTCCAATTTTTGTTAAACATTACCAAAATTTCTTGGAATTGCGGGCCAGGTGTCCACCCTTGATACTCAGGAGCTGTTTCACAACACTATTGATAGTCAAAAGGCTGAGTTTATGGTTAGGGATGTAAGCAATTCTGAAATTAAAAAGTCTCTCTTTTCTATTGGCAATGATAAAGCCCCGGGACCTGATGGCTTCACAGCTGTTTTCTTTAAAAAGTCTTGGGACATTATTGGTGAGGAAGTGTGTTGTGCGGTTCGGGAATTTTTTGCAAATGGCAAGTTACTAAAATAAATAAATCATACGATTCTGGCTATGATTCCAAAGATCCCAACCCCTTCAAAGACGACTGATTTTAGGCCAATATCCTGCTGCAATGTAATTTATAAGTGTATCAGCAAAATTCTTACAAATCGCATCACTGATGTTCTTAGTGATATTGTGGGCGTTAATCAATCAACTTTCATTCCTGGTATACGAATTTCAGATAACATACTCCTCACACAAGAACTTTTGCATAATTATCATAGACATTCTGGTCCCCCTCGATGTGCTTTCAAAATTGATATCCAGAAAGCTTATGATACTGTTGATTGGAAGTTTCTTCACTCTATCTTAATTGGTTTTGGTTTTCCTCCTAAAATGATCACGTGGATTTTGGAATGTGTTACATCTCCCTCTTTTTCCATTTGTATAAATGGAGAGGTCCATGGCTGGTTTAGGGGTAAAAGAGGCTTGAGACAGGGTGACCCAATGTCACCATACCTTTTTACTCTTGTTATGGAGGTACTTTCTCTTATTATCAAACGTAGAGTTACATCAAGCACGGATTTTGGTTATCACAAAGGCTGTGAGAAACAAAAGATTGTTAACCTATGTTTTGCTGATGATCTTTTCATTTTTTCGCGAGGTAATCTGAATTCTGCTAATCTGATTTTGGATGCGTTGAATGAGTTTAAAGAAGTATCCGGGCTTGTTCCTAGCATTCCTAAAAGTACGGTGTTTTTCTGTAATGCGAGGGTTTCTATGGTGTCAAGGCGAAATGAAGAAGGGTAAAGCAAAAGTCTCTTGGGAGGTAGTGTGCAAACCAAAATCTGAAGGGGGTCTGGGTATCCGTCGTATCAAAGACTTTAATGCTGCCCTAATGACATACCATATCTGGAGTATAGTGACTAACAAGGAGTCGTTATGGGTCCAATGGATTCATTCTTATAAGTTGCGGGGTAGAAGTTTTTGGGACACCCCCATTATGGGTTCTATGAGCTGGTCTTGGAGGAAGTTGCTCCAAATAAGAAACAAAGTTAGGCCTTTTATATGGCATACGATACGTGATGGGAAATCAACTTCCATTTGGTTTGACAAATGGAGCATGGCTAGTCCAATCTTTCAATTTCTCACCCACAGAGATATCACTAGAGCTGGGTTTCCCCCCCTTGATATGGTGTCGGACTTGATTAATGAAAATAATTGGACTTGGCCAATTGATTGGTATGCTAGGTTTCCGGAAATTACTAGTATCCCGGTACCTCAAATTATTCCAGATCATAAGGACGGTGTAGGTTGGTTAGACCTCAATGGGTCTTCTCAGGCTTTCTCGGTCTATCTAGCCTGGAATTCTATCCGATCAAGGGAGGTTGAGGTCCCTTGGAAAGATGTAGTTTGGTTCCCCCATTGTATCCCTAGACATGCTTTTCATATGTGGCTAGTTATGAACAACCGTTTAAAAACTCAAGATATGTTGCAACAATGGGATATCCACCATGATACGGATATTGCCTCTTTACGGTGCCCTCTATGTGGTCTTGTACAAGACTCCCACCCTCACCTGTTTTTTGAATGCACATACTCGTTGCAGGTTTGGGTTAAAATCAGATTGCTTGGGGGGATGGACATGATTGCTCCTAGATTGGCTGATATTATTGATTACCTTACCCCATTGTCTAGAGGAAGATCAGCAAAAAGTGTTATCTCTCGTATAATGGTTGGAGCTACTACATATTATATCTGGTTAGAGAGAAATGCAAGATTGTTCAGGAAGAAGTCCAAGACGCATATGCAGCTATGTGATGAGATTATTGCCACCGTTCGGTTAAAACTTATGACATTAAAGTTCAAGAAGAAGACGGTTGACATTCAACGGCTGTTAACTAGCTGGAAGATCCCAGACTCGGTTACATAGATCAGTGTTTTGTCTTAGTTGCTTGTTTTTGGTTAGTTGTTTGGTTTGTCGTGGTTGTGTAGTTTGTTTATGGCATGTCATAAACTATGTCTTGGTTTGTCAAGCTTCTGCTTGAGGTCAATGTGACCGCCTGTCACATTCCTATGTACTTATTTTGTGATTAATATACTTAGCCAGGGTAATCCCATTTACCCAAAAAACTGATACTGATGGCCCTTGAACCATTATAACTACTTGCCATGTACAATAGCCAATAGATATCCATTTTACAAGTAATAGGTGTCCATAACCCATAACCATTGTCCTTGAACCATTATAACCACTAGATGTCCATAACTCATATCGATGGCCCTTGAACCATTATAACCACTTGATGTCCATAACTGATACTGATGGCCCTTGAACCATTATAACTAGTAGCCATGACCAATAGCCTATAGATATCTATTTTACAAGTAATAGGTATCCATAACCCATAACCAAGGCCATTGAACCATTATAACCAGTACATGTCCATAACTCATATCAATGACCCTTGAACCATTATAACTACTAGCCATGACCAATAGCCTATAGATATCCATTTTACAAGTAATAGGTGTCCATAACCCATAACCATGGTCCTTGAACCATTATAACAACTAGATGTCCATAACTGATATTGATGGCCCTTGAACCATTATAACAACTAGCCATGACCGATAGCCTATAGATATCCATTTTACAAGTTAATAGGTGTCCATAACCCATAACCAAGGCCATTGAACCATTATAACCACTACATGTCCATAAATCATATCGATGGCCCTTGGACCATTATAACTACTAGCCATGACCAATAGCCTATAGATATCCATTTACAAGTAATAGGTGTCCATAACCCGTAACCATGGTCCTTGAACCATTATAACAACTAGATGTCCATAACTGATACTGATGGCCCTTGAACCATTATAACTACTAGCCATGACCAATAGCCTACAGATATCCATTTTACAAGTAATAGGTGTCCATAACCCTTAACCATGGTTCTTGAACCATTATAACAACTAGATGTCCATAACTGATACTGATGGCCTTTGAACCACTATAACCACTAGATGTCCATAACTGATACTGATGGCCCTTGAATCATTATAACTAGTAGCCATGACCGATAGCCTATAGATATCCATTTTACAAGTAATAGGTGTCCATAACCCATAACCAAGGCCATTGAACCATTATAACCACTACATGTCTATAACTCATATCGATGGCCCTTGAACCATTATACCTGCTAGCCATGACTTATAGATATCCATTTTACATGTAATAGGTTTCCATAACCCGTAACCATGGTTCTTGAACCATTATAACCACTTGATGTCCATAACTGATACTGAGGCCCTTGAACCATTATAACTACTAGCCATGCGCAATAGCCTATAGATGTGCATTTTACAAGTAATAGGTGTGCATAACCCATAACCATGGTCATTGAACCATTATAACCACTAGATGTCCATAACTGATACTGATGGCCCTTGAACCATTATAACTAGTAGCCATGACCGATAGCCTATAGATATCCATTTTACAAGTAATTGGTGTGCATAACCCATAATCAAGGCCATTGAACCATTATAACCACTACATGTCCATAACTCATATCGATGGCCCTTGGACCATTATAACTACTACCCATGACCAATAGCCTATAGATATCCATTTACAAGTAATAGTGTCCATAACCCATAACCATGGTCCTTGAACCATTATAACAACTAGATGTCCATAACTGATATTGATGGCCCTTGAATCATTATAACTACTAGCCATGACCAATAGGCTACAGATGTCCATTTTACAAGTAATAGGTGTCGATAACCCATAACCATGGTTCATGAACCATTATAACCACTAGATGTCCATAACTGATACTGATGGCCCTTGAACCATTATAACTAGTAGCCATGGCCGATAGCCTATAGATATCCATTTTAAAAGTAATAGGTGTCCATAACCCATAACCAAGGCCATTGAACCATTATAACCACAACATGTCCATAACTCGTATCAATGGCCCTTGGACCATTACAACTACTAGCCATGACCAATAGCCTATAGATATCCATTTACAAGTAATAGGTGTCCATAACCCATAACCATGGTTCTTAAACCATTATGACCACTTGATGTCCATAACTGATACTGATGCCCTTGAACCATTATAACTACTAGCCATTACAAATAGCCTATAGATATCCATTTTACAAGTAATAGGTGTCCATAACCCATAACCATGGTCCTTGAACCATTATAACCACTAGATGTCTATAACTGATACTGATGGCCCTTGAACCATTATAACTACTTGCCATGTACAATAGCCAATAGATATCCATTTTACAAGTAATAGGTGTCCATAACCCATAACCATTGTCCTTGAACCATTAGAACCACTAGATGTCCATAACTCATATCGATGGCCCTTGAACCATTATAACCACTTGAAGTCCATAACTGATACTAATGGCCCTTGAACCATTATAACTAGTAGCCATGACCAATAGCCTATAGATATCTATTTTACAAGTAATAGGTATCCATAACCCATAACCAAGGCAATTGAACCATTATAACCACTAGATGTCCATAACTGATACTGAGGCCCTTGAACCATTATAACTACTAGCCATGACCAATAGCCTATAGATATCCATTTTACAAGTAATAGGTGTCCATAACCCATAACCATGGTCATTGAACCATTATAACCACTAGATGTCCATAACTGATACTGATGGCCCTTGAACCATTATAACTACTTGCCATGACCGATAGCCTATAGATATCCATTTTACAAGTAATAGGTGTCCATAACCCATAACCAAGGCCATTGAACCATTATAACCACTACATGTCCATAAATCATATCGATGGCCCTTGGACCATTATAACTACTAGCCATGACCAATAGCCTATAGATATCCATTTACAAGTAATAGTGTCCATAACCCATAACCATGGTCCTTGAACCATTATAACAACTAGATGTCCATAACTGATATTGATGGCCCTTGAATCATTATAACTACTAGCCATGACCAATAGGCTACAGATGTCCATTTTACAAGTAATAGGTGTCGATAACCCATAACCATGGTTCATGAACCATTATAACCACTAGATGTCCATAACTGATACTGATGGCCCTTGAACCATTATAACTAGTAGCCATGACCGATAGCCTATAGATATCCATTTTAAAAGTAATAGGTGTCCATAACCCATAACCAAGGCCATTGAACCATTACAACCACAACATGTCCATAACTCGTATCAATGGCCCTTGGACCATTACAACTACTTGCCATGACCAATAGCCTATAGATATCCATTTACAAGTAATAGGTGTCCATAACCCATAACCATGGTTCTTAAACCATTATGACCACTTGATGTCCATAACTGATACTGATGCCCTTGAACCATTATAACTACTAGCCATTACAAATAGCCTATAGATATCCATTTTACAAGTAATAGGTGTCCATAACCCATAACCATGGTCCTTGAACCATTATAACCACTAGATGTCCATAACTGATACTGATGGCCCTTGAACCATTATAACTACTTGCCATGTACAATAGCCAATAGATATCCATTTTACAAGTAATAGGTGTCCATAACCCATAACCATTGTCCTTGAACCATTAGAACCACTAGATGTCCATAACTCATATCGATGGCCCTTGAACCATTATAACCACTTGAAGTCCATAACTGATACTAATGGCCCTTGAACCATTATAACTAGTAGCCATGACCAATAGCCTATAGATATCTATTTTACAAGTAATAGGTATCCATAACCCATAACCAAGGCAATTGAACCATTATAACCAGTACATGTCCATAACTCATATGGATGACCCTTGAACCATTATAACTACTAGCCATGACCAATAGCCTATAGATATCCATTTTACAAGTAATAGGTGTCCATAACCCATAACCATGGTCCTTGAACCATTATAACAACTAGATGTCGATAACTGATATTGATGGCCCTTGAACCATTATAACTACTTGCCATGACCGATAGCCTATAGATATCCATTTTACAAGTAATAGGTGTCCATAACCCATAACCAAGGCCATTGAACCATTATAACCACTACATGTCCATAAATCATATCGATGGCCCTTGGACCATTATAACTACTAGCCATGACCAATAGCCTATAGATATTCATTTACAAGTAATAGTGTCCATAACCCAAAACCATGGTCCTTGAACCATTATAACAACTAGATGTCCATAACTGATATTGATGGCCCTTGAATCATTATAACTACTAGCCATGACCAATAGGCTACAGATGTCCATTTTACAAGTAATAGGTGTCGATAACCCATAACCATGGTTCATGAACCATTATAACCACTAGATGTCCATAACTGCTACTGATGGCCCTTGAACCATTATAACTAGTAGCCATGACCGATAGCCTATAGATATCCATTTTAAAAGTAATAGGTGTCCATAACCCATAACCAAGGCCATTGAACCATTATAACCACAACATGTCCATAACTCGTATCAATGGCCCTTGGACCATTACAACTACTAGCCATGACCAATAGCCTATAGATATCCATTTACAAGTAATAGGTGTCCATAACCCATAACCATGGTTCTTAAACCATTATGACCACTTGATGTCCATAACTGATACTGATGCCCTTGAACCATTATAACTACTAGCCATTACAAATAGCCTATAGATATCCATTTTACAAGTAATAGGTGTCCATAACCCATAACCATGGTCCTTGAACCATTATAACCACTAGATGTCCATAACTGATACTGATGGCCCTTGAACCATTATAACTACTTGCCATGTACAATAGCCAATAGATATCCATTTTACAAGTAATAGGTGTCCATAACCCATAACCATTGTCCTTGAACCATTAGAACCACTAGATGTCCATAACTCATATCGATGGCCCTTGAACCATTATAACCACTTGAAGTCCATAACTGATACTAATGGCCCTTGAACCATTATAACTAGTAGCCATGACCAATAGCCTATAGATATCTATTTTACAAGTAATAGGTATCCATAACCCATAACCAAGGCAATTGAACCATTATAACCAGTACATGTCCATAACTCATATGGATGACCCTTGAACCATTATAACTACTAGCCATGACCAATAGCCTATAGATATCCATTTTACAAGTAATAGGTGTCCATAACCCATAACCATGGTCCTTGAACCATTATAACAACTAGATGTCGATAACTGATATTGATGGCCCTTGAACCATTATAACTACTTGCCATGACCGATAGCCTATAGATATCCATTTTACAAGTAATAGGTGTCCATAACCCATAACCAAGGCCATTGAACCATTATAACCACTACATGTCCATAAATCATATCGATGGCCCTTGGACCATTATAACTACTAGCCATGACCAATAGCCTATAGATATCCATTTACAAGTAATAGGTGTCCATAACCCGTAATCATGGTCCTTGAACCATTATAACAACTAGATGTCCATAACTGATACTGATGGCCCTTGAACCATTATAACTACTAGCCATGACCAATAGCCTACATATATCCATTTTACAAGTAATAGGTGTCCATAACCCATAACCATGGTTCTTGAACCATTATAACAACTAGATGTCCATAACTGATACTGATGGCCTTTGAACCACTATAACCACTATATGTCCATAACTGATACTGATGGCCCTTGAACCATTATAACTAGTAGCCATGACCGATAGCCTATAGATATCGATTTTACAAGTAATAGGTGTCCATAACCCGTAACCAAGCCCATTGAACCATTATAAACACTACATGTCTATAACTCCTATCGATGGCCCTTGAACCATTATACCTGCTAGCCATGACTTATAGTTATCCATTTTACAAGTAATAGGTGTCCATAACCCATAACCATGGTTCTTGAACCATTATAACCACTTGATGTCCATAACTGATACTGATGGCCCTTGAACCGTTATAACTACTAGCCATGACCAATTGTCTATAGATATCCATTTTACAAGTAATAGGTGTCCATAACCCATAACCATGGTCCTTGAACCATTATAACCACTAGATGTCCATAACTGATAATGATGGCCCTTGAACCATTATAACTACTAGCCATGCGCAATAGCCTATAGATATGCATTTTACAAGTAATAGATGTGCATAACCCATAAACATGGTCCTTGAACCATTACAACCACTAGATGTCCATAACTGATACTGATGGCCTTTGAACCATTATAACTACTAGCAATGACCAGTAGCCTATAGATATCCATTTTAAAAGTAATAGGTGTCCGTAACCCATAACCACGGCCCTTGAACAATTATAACCACTAGATGCCCATAACTGATACCGATGGCCCTTGAACCATTATAACTTCTAGCCATGACCAATAGCCTTCAGATATCCATTTTACAAGTAATAGGTGTCCATAACTCATAACCGTGGTCCTTGAACCATTATAACCACTAGATGTCTATAACTCATATCGATGGCCCTTGAACCATTATAACTACTAGCCATGAGCAATATCCTATAGAATGCTACACCTATTGATCGCAATGACGTCCCAGATAATATCTCCTTTGATTATGGAAAGGCGGACAGTAATAGTGTAAATGGTACACATGAACACCATGTTACACCTATTGTCAGCAAATGAAATAATGAAAACAGTAATAGTGTAGGTGATGTTGGGAAGTCTCAACATCAGGCTAAACCTACTGTTCTTCAAAAGACGAATACATATGCAAATATTCCCACCTCAAATGGGTTTGATTCTTTAAGTGACCAGGACGATGAAGAAGACGAAGTGGCAGGCAAGACAAACGATACATCAAGTTTTTTGGCGGGAACTTCTAAAAACAAGGGGGCAAGCACTCCCTATACACGGGGTCTTAATGTTTAGTCTTGCCTCCTGGAATATAAGGGGTTTTAACCGGTCCCCTAAACAAGAAGAGGTTCGTCAAATAGTTCTAGATAATAAACTTAGTATTTGTGCAATTCTGGAGTCTCATGTGTATGTTGCGGATGTTTATGATGTATGTAAGAAAGTGTGTGCTAGTTGGAAATGGACCTCGAATGGGCATTTGTGTGATAAAGGAACCCGCATAATCCTTGGATGGGATGAGAGGATGTTAGATGTTATGACCCTAGCTCAAACAAATCAGGTTATTCATGTTCAAGTAGTTACTAAAGCTGATAGAAAGTCATTCTTCTGTTCTTTTGTGTATGCTGCCACTTCGTACATTGACAGAAGAATTTTATGGCAAAATCTAGTGGGGCATAGCCAGCTCATGTCAAATAACCCTTGGGCTATTATTGGTAATTTTAATGCAGCCCTGAAATTAGAAGACCACTCATGTGGTGGGTACCAACCTCTTATTGCTATGCGGGAATTCCAAGAGTGTGTAAATGATATGGCTGTTATGGATATAAATAGTACGGGCCTTCCTTTTACTTGGAACCAGAAACCGCAGGGATCTGATGGTATTTTAAAGAAAATTGATCGAATTATGGGGAATCAAGACTTCATTGATGTTTTCCCGAATTCTATTGGCATTTTCAAACCATATCGTATATCTGATCACACCCATTGTATCTTGAAAATCCCGAATATTATGAAGTTCAAACCTAAGCCGTTTAAATTTTTTAACTTTCTTGCAGACAAACCTGATTTTCGAGATATTGTTGCTGCTGCTTGGTCAGAGACAGTCACGGGTTGTGCCATGTATCGTGTGGTAAAACACCTTAAAGCTTTGAAACCACCTTTGCGAAAGCTTTTAAAGGACCAAGGTAATTTACACTCCAAAGTACAATTCCTTCGGGTAGAACTGGATGAAATTCAATCTGCTCTAGATAAAAATCCTCACTGTCTTGAGCTCCGTGAAGAAGAAGCCCATTATCTTCGGGCTTATAAAGGCTGCAGTTTTAGATGAGGAACGGTTCCTTAAACAAAAATCTAAAATTGAATGGCTAAGAGTGGGGGACTCCAATTCGGCCTACTTCCATAACCTGGTAAAGAGTAGATGTCACAGGAATCGTATAGATGCCATATTTGAGGGAAATACTATGCACGAAGGTAATGACATCGCTCCAATTTTTGTTAAACACTACCAAAATTTCCTTAGAATTGCAGGCCAGGTGAATTCCCTTGATACTCATGAGCTGTTTCAGAACACTATTGATCCTCATAAGGTTGAGTTTATGGTTCGTGATGTAAGTGATTCTGGAATAAAAAAGTCCCTCTTTTCTATTGGCAATGATAAAGCCCCTGGTCCTGATGGCTTCACAGCTGCCTTCTTTAAAAAATCTTGGGACATTATTGGAGAGGAAATGTGTTGTGCGGTTCGGGAATTTTTTTCAAACGGCAAATTACTTAAAGAAATTAACCACACTATTTTGGCAATGATTCCAAAGATCACAACTCCATCAAAGACAACTGATTTCCATCCCATATCCTGCTATAATGTAATTTACAAGTGTATCAGCAAAATAATTACAAACCGTATAACTGATGTCCTTGGTGATATTGTTAGCATTAATCAATCAGCTTTCATTCCTGGTAGACGAATTTCAGATAACATTCTCCTCACTCAAGAATTAATGCATAATTATCATAGACAAGCTGGTCCCCCTAGATGTGCGTTTAAAATTGATATACAGAAAGCTTATGATACTGTTGATTGGGAGTTCTTACACTCTATCTTAGTTGGGTTTGGCTTTCCTCATAAAATGACCACGTGGATTTTGGAATGTGTTACATCTCCTTCTTTTTCCATTTGTATAAATGGAGAGGTCCACGGCTGGTTTCGGGGTAAAAGAGGCTTGAGACAGGGTGACCCAATGTCTCCATACCTCTTTACTCTGGTCATGGAGGTACTCTCTCTTATAATAAAACGCAGAGTTACAGCTAGCACGGATTTTCAATATCACAAAGGCTGTGAAAACCAAAAGATTGTCAACTTATGTTTTGCTGACGATCTTTTCCTCTTTACTCGAGGTAACTTGATCTCTGCTACTCTGATTTTGGATGCCTTGAATGAGTTTAAAGAAGTATCGGGGCTTGTCCCCAGCATTCCTAAAAGTACGGTGCTTTTCTGTAACGTCCCGGCCACTACCCGTGCTGCAATTCTTCATTTAATGCCGTTTGGGGAAGGAAGCCTTCCTGTTAAATACCTCAGAGTGCCTCTGATCTCTTCTAGATTATTATTCAGAGATTGTAAAGTCCTGATTGAAAAGATGCAGAATCGTATAAATGATTGGAAGAACAAATTCCTTTCCTTTGCGGGTCGTCTCCAATTGATTATTTCAGTTCTATCCAATTGGTTGGGATGACAACTTGGTGGATGTTATGATTTTAGGCCAGTCAAATCAGGTCATACATGTCCAAATTGTTACAAAAAGCAGATAGAAAATCTTTTTTCTGCTCTTTTATTTATGCGGCCACGTCTTACATAGAACGAAGGGCGTTATGGCAGAATTTGAACGCTCATAGCACACTTATGGCTGATAAACCATGGGTCATTATGGGTGATTTTAACGCTTCGCTTAATATTGAAGACCATTCTTGTGGTGGATATCAGCCTAATATTGCCATGCGAGAATTTCGGGAGTGTGTCAACTACGCAGGGTTAATGGACATCAATGGCACGGGTCTTCATTTTACGTGGAACCAAAAACCTCAAGGCTCCAATGGTACTCTGAAGAAAATTGATCGTATCATGGGTAACCAGAAATTCATTGATATCTTCCCAAGTTCCTTGGCTATCTTTCACCCGTATCGTATATCAGATCATACTCCGTGTATCTTGCGCATCCCGGATGTCGCAAAATTTCAACCCAAACCTTTCAAATTTTATAATTTCTTGGCTGAAAAGGACGGTTTTAGGGATATTGTGGCTAACGCTTGGAAGACCAGAATTAAGGGGTGCGCAATGTATCGGGTGGTTAAAAGATTGAAAGAAGCGAAATCTCCTCTTCGAAAGTTTCTAAAGGACCAAGGAAACCTGCACTCTAAAGTTAAATTTCTTCGTGTTGAGCTCGATGCAGCTCAGGCTGCCATAGATGAAAGTCCACACTGCCCGAGATTGCGGGAGGAGGAAGCAAATTACTTAATTGCTTATAAAGCTGCAGTGTTAGATGAAGAGCGGTTTCTAAAGCAAAAATCTAAAATAGAGTGGTTAAGGGTGGGTGACTCTAATTCAGCCTACTTCCATAATACTGTTAAAAGTAAATGCCACAGGAACAGAATCGATGTTATTACGGATGGGTCAAATATTATGTATGAAGGGAAAGATGTGGCTGATGCATTTGTTAACCATTACAAAAACTTCCTAGGTGTTGCAGGAAATGTGTCACCGTTGGACACTCATGATTTATTTCCCAACACCATAGATCCAACTAAGGCTGCATATATGGTTCGGGAAGTAACTGTGGAGGAAATTAAGAGTGCTGTTTTCGCTATTGGGAATGATAAAGCGCCCGGTCCTGATGGGTTTACGGCTTTGTTTTTAAAAAAAGCGTGGGATATCGTGGGTCCTGAGTTGTGTTCTGCAGTCCGTGCGTTTTTTGACAATGGTAAACTTCTTAAAGAGGTTAATCATACTATTTTGGCTTTGATCCCTAAAATTACAACTCCGTCAAAAACCACAGATTATAGGCCTATCTCATGCTGCAATGTTATATATAAATGCATTAGTAAAATCATCACTAATAGGCTCACTGATGCTCTTGGGGATATTGTTGGAGTTAATCAATCTGCGTTTATTCCGGGATGGCGCATTTCAGATAATATCCTTCTTACTCAAGAGCTTATGCATAACTACCATGTACAATATGGTGTTCCCAGGTGTGCGTTCAAGGTGGATATTCAGAAGGCGTATGACACGGTAGATTGGTCGTTCCTTCGAGCTATTTTATGTGGTTTTGGGCTTCACCCTAAACTAATTAGCTGGATTATGGAATGCGTTACTTCCCCTTCTTTTTCTATATGCATAAATGGTGACGTTCATGGCTGGTTTTTGGGCAAAAGGGGTTTAAGACAAGGGGACCCTATGTCTCCTTATCTGTTTACTCTAGTTATGGAAATTCTGTCTCTTATTATTCAGCGAAGGGTTAGGGTGAGTCCGGATTTCAAGTATCATAAAGGCTGTGAGCAGCAAAAGATTATAAATTTGTGTTTTGCGGATGATCTTTTCCTTTTTGCTCGGGGGAATGTTGTTTCTGTCCAACTTATTTTAGACTCATTGAACGAATTTAAAGAAGTGTCTGGGCTGGTTCCGAGCATCCCTAAAAGCACGGTTTTCTTCTGCAATGTGCCAACTTTAATTCGCAATGATATTCTGCAGCTGATGCCGTTTGAGGAAGGTACCTTACCGGTTAGATATTTGGGCGTTCCGCTTATTTCATCTCGCTTAAAATATAGGGATTGCAAAATTCTTGTTGAAAAATTGGAGAAAAGAATTAATGATTGGAAGAACAAATTCCTCTCTTTTGCGGGAAGGCTGCAGCTTATCATGTCCGTTCTTTCGAACATGCATACGTATTGGGCTTCTGTGTTCATATTGCCTACCCGTGTCACAAATGAGCTGGAAAAACTAATGCGAGGGTTCCTTTGGTGCCAAGGGGACATGAAAAATGGAAAAGCTAAAGTGTCTTGGGAGGTAGTTTGTAAGCCTAAATGTGAGGGCGGGCTAGGTATTCGCAAAATGCAGGATTTTAACATTGTCCTTATGGCCTATCATATATGGAGCATTATTTCTAACAAAGAGTCGTTGTGGGTTAAATGGATACATTCTTATAAACTAAGAGGTCGGAGTTTTTGGGACGTTTCCAGCTCGGGTATTATGACTTGGACATGGAGGAAACTTCTTCAAATCAGAAATAGTATTCGTCCCTTCTTATGGCATATCGTGCGGGACGGGAAATCTATATCTATTTGGTTTGACAATTGGTGTGTGGATAGTCCACTAATTCAGTATCTAACACCTCGAGATGTTTATAGTGCAGGTTTTTCTTTGAAGGATAAGGTTCATAACCTTCTTGTGAACGGTAGCTGGATTTGGCCGAGTGACTGGTTCCAACGGTTTCCTACTATATCTCAAATTCCAGTTCCTCAAATTGTGACGGGAAGCAAAGATATCACTGTATGGCGAGATGCAAGTGGGAATGATAAAGCGTTTTCGGTGTCCCTTGCGTGGAATTCAATCAGAACCAGAGACAATATTGTGCCATGGCAAATGGTCGTGTGGTTCGCTCACTGCATTCCCCGTCATGCCTTCCATATGTGGCTTGTTGTCAATAACCGGCTAAAAACCCAAGACCTGTTGCGTCAGTGGGATATAAGCCCTGATATTGATGTTACCATTTTAAAATGCCCTCTATGTGGTACGGCCCCTGACTCACATAGTCATTTGTTCTTTGAATGTTGCTACACTTCAGCTATTTGGTATAAGGTGCGGATTTTAGTGGGTATGGATGATATCCCGCCGGTTTTAGCTGATATTATTAACCATATTATTCCTATTTCCAGTGGTCGATCTGCAAAAAGTGTAATTTCACGTATTTTACTTGGTGCTACTACTTATCATATTTGGTTAGAACTTAATGCGAGACTGTTCAAAAAAAAGTCTAAACCCTACACGCAGGTGTATGAGGAGATTTGTTCTAATGTCCGGTTAAAGCTCATCACATTGAAGTTTAAACAAGATTCAGCTCGTGTGCAACAATTTCTTGCTAGATGGAACCTTTCTACATATAGGGAGTAGTTTTTAGTTGGAGTGTCGGTTTGTAGTTTAAGCCGTCTCTTGTTTTTTGCTTGTTCTAAAGCTTGCTTGTTAGTTGTGCTTATGGTTTTCGTAAGCCTAGTTTGTTTTTGGTTGTCAAGCATGTTGCTTGCAGTAATGTGGTTTTCTGCCACATTCCTTTTGTACATTGTGTTGGTATTTAATATATTTAGCCAGGGTGATCCCTTACCCAAAAATAATTTACATATTTATTGGGCTTCGGTTTTTACTCTCCCAACCCGTATCACTCATGAGCTTGAGCAGTTAATGCGGGGTTTTTTGTGGTGTCAAGGAGAAATGAAGAAGGGTAAAGCAAAAGTCTCTTGGGAGGTAGTTTGCAATCCAAAATCTGAAGGGGGTCTCGGTATCCGTCGTATCAAAGATTTTAATGCTGCCCTAATAGCATACCATATATGGAGTATAGTATCTAATAAGGAGTCGTTATGGGTAAAATGGATTCATTCATATAAATTGCGGGGTAGAAGTATTTGGGATACTCCCAGGACGGGTTCTATGAGCTGGTCTTGGAGGAAGCTGCTTCAATTAAGAAACACAGTTAGACCTTATATATGGCATATGATTCATGACGGAAAATCTACTTCCATTTGGTTTGATAAATGGAGCATGACTAGTCCTTTGTTTCAATTCCTTACTCATAGGGATATTACTAGAGCAGGGTTTTCATCCAATGATGTGGTGTCGGACCTGATTGCTGGTAATAACTGGATTTGGCCAAGTGACTGGTATACTAGGTTCCCGGAATTGACTAGTACCCCGGTCCCCCATATTGTTCCAGATCAAAAGGACTGTGTAGAGTGGTTAGACGTAAATGGGTCTTCTCAGGCTTTCTCGGTTTATCTAGCTTGGAATTCTATTAGATCAAGGCAGGTTGAGGTTCCTTGGCATCATGTTGTATGGTTTGCCCATTGTATCCCTCGCCATGCCTTTCATATGTGGCTTGTCATGAACAAACGTTTAAAAACTCAAGATATGTTGAAACAATGGGATGTTCACAATGTTACGGATACTGCCTCTTTGCGGTGCCCTCTATGTGGTCTTATACCTGATTTCCACTCTCATTTATTTTTTGATTGTACATATTCTTCGCAGGTCTGGGTTAAAATCAGATGGCTTGGGGGGATGGACACGATTGCACCAAGAATTGCTGGTATTATTAACTACCTTACCCCAATGTCCAGAGGAAGGTCAGCAAAAAGTGTTATCTCTCGTATATTGATTGGAGCTGCTACATATTATATTTGGTTAGAAAGAAATGCAAGATTGTTCAGAAACAAATCCAAGACACATATGCAGTTGTGTGACGAGATTATTGCCACCGTCCCTTTAAAATTGATGACGTTAAAGTTTAAGACAAAGACGGTTGATGTTCAACGGCTTCTCGCTATATGGAAGATCCCATTCTCGGTTGTTTAGCTCAGTGTCATGCTAAAGTTTTAGTTTGTTTTTGCCTCGTTTGAGCGCTTTGTTGGTACTTGTTACTTCTAGTTGGGTCTCGGCTGTGTTTATGGCATGTCATAAACTCTGCCTTGTTTCGAGCTTCTGCTTGAGGTCAATGTGACAATCTGTCACATTCCTATGTAGTTCTTTTTTGTGATTAATATATTTAGCCTGGGTAACCCCTTTACCCAAAAAAACTGATACCGATGGCCCTTGAACAATTATAACTACTAGCCATGACCAATAGCCTATAGATATCCATTTTACAAGTAATAGCTGTCCATAACCCATAACCATGGTCCTTGAACCATTATAACCAATAGATGTCCATAACTGATCCTGACGGCCCTTGAACCATTATAACTACTAGCCATGTCCAATAGCCTAAAGATATCCATGTTACAAGTAATAGGTGTCCATAACCCATAACCATGGTTCTTGAACCATTATAACCACTAGATGTCCATAACTGTTACTGATGGCCCTTGAACCTTATAACTACTAGTCATGACCAATAGCCAATAGGTGTCCATAACCCATAACCATGGTCCTTGAACCATTATAAGAACTAGATGTCCATAACTGATACTGATGGCCCTTGAACCATTATAACTACTACCCATGACCAATAGCCTATAGATATCCATTTACAAGTAATAGGTGTCCAAAACCCATAACCATGGTCCTTGAACCATTATAACAACTAGATGTCCATAACTGATATTGATGGCGCTTGAATCATTATAACTACTAGCCATGACTAATAGCCGACAGATATCCATTTTACAAGTAATAGGTGTCGATAACCCATAACCATGGTTCATGAACCATTATAACCACTAGATGTCCATAACTGAAACTGATGGCCCTTGATCCATTATAACTAGTAGCCATGACCGATAGCCTATAGATATCCATTTTAAAAGTAATAGGTGTCCATAACCCATAACCAAGGCCATTGAACCATTATAACCACTACATGTCCATAACTCATATCATTGGCCCTTGGACCATTACAACTACTAGCCATGACCAATAGCCTATAGATATCCATTTACAAGTAATAGGTGTCCATAACCCATAACCATGGTTCTTAAACCATTATAACCACTTGATGTCCATAACTGATATTGATGCCCTTGAACCATTATAACTACTAGCCATGACAAATAGCCTATAGATATCCATTTTACAAGTAATAGGTGTCCATAACCCATAACCATGGTCCTTGAACCATTATAACCACTAGATGTGCATAACTGATACTAATGGCCCTTGAACCATTATAACTACTTGCCATGTACAATAGCCAATAGATATCCATTTTACAAGTAATAGGTGTCCATAACCCATAACCATTGTCCTTGAACCATTATAACCACTAGATGTCCATAACTCATATCGATGGCCTTTGAACCATTATAACCACTTGATGTCCATAACTGATACTGATGGCCCTTGAACCATTATAACTAGTAGTCATGACCAATAGGCTATAGATATCTATTTTACAAGTAATAGGTATCCATAACCCATAACCAAGGCCATTGAACCATTATAACTACTAGCCATGACCAATAGCCTATAGATATCCATTTTACAAGTAATAGGTGTCCATAACCCATAACCATGGTCCTTGAACCATTATAACAACTAGATGTCCATTAGTGATATTGATGGCCCTTGAACCATTATAAATACTAGCCATGACCGATAGCCTATAGATATCCATTTTACAAGTAATAGGTGTCCATAACCCATAACCATGGTTCTTGAACCATTATAACCACTAGATGTCCATAACTGATACTGATGGCCCTTGAACCATTATAACTAGTAGCCATGACCGGTAGCCTATAGATATCCATTTTACAAGTAATAGGTGTCCATAACCCATAACCAAGGCCATTGAACCATTATAACCACTACATGTCCATAACTCATATCGATGGCCCTTGGACCATTATAACTACTAGCCATGACTTGGACATGGAGGAAACTTCTTCAAATCAGAAATAGTATTCGTCCCTTCTTATGGCATATCGTGCGGGACGGGAAATCTATATCTATTTGGTTTGACAATTGGTGTGTGGATAGTCCACTAATTCAGTATCTAACACCTCGAGATGTTTATAGTGCAGGTTTTTCTTTGCAGGATAAGGTTCATAACCTTCTTGTGAACGGTAGCTGGATTTGGCCGAGTGACTGGTTCCAACGGTTTCCTACTATATCGCAAATTCCAGTTCCTCAAATTGTGACGGGAAGCAAAGATATCACTGTATGGCGAGATGCAAGTGGGAATGATAAAGTGTTTTCGGTGTCCCTTGCGTGGAATTCTATCAGAACCAGAGACAATATTGTGCCATGGCAAATGGTCGTGTGGTTCGCTCATTGCATTCCCCGTCATGCCTTCCATATGTGGCTTGTTGTCAATAACCGGCTAAAAACCCAAGACCTGTTGCGTCAGTGGGATATAAGCCCTGATATTGATGTTACCAGTTTAAAATACCCTCTATGTGGTACGGCCCCTGACTCACATAGTCATTTGTTCTTTGAATGTTGCTACACTTCAGCTATTTGGTATAAGGTGCAGATTTTAGTGGGTATGGATGATATCCCGCCGGTTTTAGCTGATATTATTAACCATATTATTCCTATTTCCAGTGGTCGATCTGCAAAAAGTGTAATTTCACGTATTTTACTTGGTGCTACTACTTATCATATTTGGTTAGAACGTAATGCGAGACTGTTCAAAAAGAAGTCTAAACCCCACATGATATGAATATGGCATATTTGGACTCTAAGAGTGATGATTTGGTTCTAGTCACGTGGAAAGAGGATGTGGCATGTCATTTGGCAAAGTTTGTTTGCATGGTGACTTGGAAGCTGAATTGAAGATGCATGGAGCATTATTATTACAAAAAAACGTTTTATTGCTTTGAATAAGCCATTTTATGGCATTTACTTTTCGTTTTATGGTGGTTTATTGCTAGTCTTTTGGGTGTTGTAACCTTCATTTCGTTTTTAGGCTATATATAGCCATTTCTTGCTTGTAATCAGAATCATTCACAAATTTTAATCAAAGAAACCTTGTGTTCTTGAGTTGTTGCTGCACTCACAATCATCTTTTGAAGGATGCTTTCCTGATCTTGATAGAACTCAAGTTAATAGGTCTTAACTTGTTTTCATCGATATTCAATCTATAGGTCTAGATTGTCTATCAAACCTATCCCATTATTTCATTGTTGCTTGTTCCAATTCTGTTATATTTCATCACTCACACGAAAATACTAAAAAGAGTCCCAAAAATTCTGTATTTGCTTTCCAAATTAGTTCATTGAGTTTTAATCATTTATTTCCGCTGCAATCAGAAATACGAGTGCTCCATATTCGTATCATTAGTGGTATCAGAGCCAACCATGAATTTTGATGATCCAGATTTCCTTCATAATCTTCGTGAGGCCCTAAGAGGCATGGAAGGTGGAGGACGTTACCAGCCAAGACGTGGACAGCCACGAGTTGTCGACGAATGCAAGGTTAATGAACTTCCTGAATTCGTTGGTGGAACTGATCCAGAACGTTATTTGGATTGGGAGAGGAAGATTGAAAGAATGTTCGAGTTCAAAGAATTAAATGATGAGAAGTGTTGCAAATATGCAATTCTGAAGTTAAGTGGAGGTGCTTCATTGTGGTTTGAAGGGCTTAAAACCAAAAGAACCCGTGAAGGCAAGGAGAAGATTTCTTCTTGGGAATCTTTAAAAAGAAAACTACGAAAGAGGTATGTGCCAACTAATCATAAAATCGCCACTTATAGGAAGATTGCTGATTTGAAGCAAGGGAAGATGGGTGTTGGAGAATATATTGATGAATTCGAGAAGTTAGCACTAATGGGTGATATTGAAGAAATAGAAGAACAAAAGATGGCTCGTTTTCTGCGGGGCCTGAATTACAATATTGCTCACACGGTGGAACTCTATCCATATACTGATTTTGGAACACTTTGTAATTTGTGTCTAAAATTGGAGACTCAAGGGAAGACAAGATATGGAGCGAATTCAAGCTTGGAAGCTGCCAAAACCAAGCCATTTTCCAAAATTGAAACTACCACAAAAACAGCCCCTACCTCTAGTCCTATTGGTGCTAGTAGCTCCACACCAGCCCCAACAATAAGTGTTGCAAACAAGGAGATCAGTTTGTCCAAAGTTCGTTGTTTCAAATGTCAAGGATTTGGGCACTACCAAAGCACATGTCCAAATAGGAGAGTTGTGACATTAAGGGAGGCTGTTGAAATACGTGATGAATTATTGGAAGAAGAAGAGACAATGGGTGGTGCTTTCAACGTTCAACCAGAATCTGAAGAAGAAGAGGAAGAGAAGTATGAGGCACCGGCGTATGACACGACTTTGGTACTTAGAACTCTCCAAACTCATGTTATACAATCTGATGTTGATCAAAGAGACCAATTGTTTCACACCAAATGTTTGGTTAGAGACAAATTGTGTAGTTTAATAATTGATGGTGGGAGTTGTACCAATGTGGCTTCTAGTGAGATGGTGACTAAGTTGGGTCTGATTACTACAGCCCATCCTAGACCATATGCACTTCATTGGTTGGATGATGGAAACAAGGTGAAGGTGACAAAACAGGTTAGAGTTGGTTTAGCCATGGGATCTTATGAAGATGATGTTTTGTGTGATGTAATTCCCATGGATGCTTGTCACATTTTGTTGGGACGTCCTTGGCAATTTGATAAGGATGTGATGCATAGAGGAAGGAGTAATGAATATGAGTTAAGGCACAATGGTAAAAAGATTGTGTTAAAGCCCATGTCTTCAACCGCCGTGAGATCAATGGGTAACAAACAGGTCAAGAAGCCAAATCTCACTATGTTGGCTAGTGAAAGGGAGGTGGAGAAAGTTCTTGACCAAGGAGATGTGGTTTACATGCTTGTGGCAAAAGAAGATCCAAAGGTTGGGGAGATTGAGCAAGAAGAAGGTCCAGTTGCTGATTTGCTCAAGGAGTACCAAGATGTGTTCCCAACTGAACTACCACCAGGTTTGCCTCCAATCCGTGGTATTGAACATCAAATCGACCTTATTCCAGGTTCATCTTTGCCAAATAAGGCCGCATATCGTTGCAATCCGGAAGAAACAAAGGAATTGCAAAAACAGATTGATGAACTCATGAAAATGGGCTACGTTCGTGAAAGTTTGAGTCCATGTGATGTTCCTGTTTTGTTGGTACCAAAGAAGGATGGTTCTTGGAGGATGTGTGTGGATAGTAGAGCCATGAATAATATAACCATCAAGTACAGGTTTCCCATTCCTAGACTTGATGATATGTTGGATGAATTGCATGGATCTGTTGTGTTCTCAAAAATTGATTTGAGGAGTGGTTACCATCAAATCAGAATGCGTGAAGGTGATGAATGGAAAACAGCTTTCAAGACTAAGCATGGCTTGTATGAATGGATGGTGATGCCATTTGGTCTAACTAATGCACCTAGCACTTTCATGAGGTTGATGAATGAAGTGTTAAAATCGTTTTTGGGCAGATTTGTGGTTGTATACCTTGATGACATCTTGGTGTATAGCAGAAGCATGGAGGATCATTTGGTGCATTTGAAACAAGTGTTTGAGACCCTTAGAGCACAACAACTCTATGGGAAGCAAGAGAAGTGCTCATTTATGGTGGATAAGGTGGTATTTTTGGGCTATGTTGTGTCTAAAGATGGTGTGTCCGTTGATCAATCAAAGATAGAAGCAATCAAGTCGTGGCCTATACCTACCAACATTTCTGAAGTTAGATCATTCCATGGTCTTGCTTCATTCTATAGGAGGTTCATACGTGATTTCAGTTCCATTACAAGTCCAATAACGAGCTGTTTGAAGAAAGGAGGTTTTGTATGGGGGAATGATGCCCAAAAGGCATTTGAGAAGATTAAAGAGCTGTTGTGTAATGCTCCTGTTTTGGCTCTTCCAGATTTCTCTCAACCTTTTGAAGTTGAGTGTGATGCAAGTGGAGTTGGTATTGGTGCTGTTCTGATTCAAGCTAAACGTCCTATTGCTTATTTTTCTGAAAAGTTGGGTGGCGCAAGGCTGAATTATTGCACCTATGATAAGGAGTTTTATGCTATTGTTCGTGCATTGGATCATTGGAGTCATTATTTGCGTGCAAATCATTTCATTGTGCATTCAGATCATGAATCCTTGAAATACATTAATGGGCAGCAGAAGTTGAGCACAAGACATGCCAAATGGGTGGAGTTTTTACAATCTTTTCACTTTTCATCAAAGTATAAGGATGGTAAAAGCAATGTGGTGGCTGATGCACTTTCAAGGCGTTATACTTTGTTGGCAACTTTGGATGTTCGTTTGCTGGGATTTGAGACCTTGAAGAGTTATTATGAATCTGATGTGGATTTTGGAGACGTGTTTTTAAAATGTGCAGGTGGCCCCAATGGTGAGTTCATGGTGCAAGATGGCTTTCTCTTCAAAGGCAATCGCCTTTGCGTTCCAAAACATGCAATCCGGGAGTTACTAGTTCGTGAGGCTCATGGTGGAGGATTGGCTGGCCATTTTGGAATTGCAAAGACTTTGGAGGTGTTGAAGGAACATTTCTTTTGGCCTAAAATGTTGGGTGATGTGACCAACATTGTGAGCAAGTGTGTGACATGTCATATGGCTAAAAGTTCTTTCAAGCCTGGTTTGTATGCTCCTTTACCAGTTCCCGTTCATCCATGGGAAGATGTGTCTATGGATTTCATAGTTGCTTTACCTCGTACTCAAAGGGGTAAGGATGCTATCATGGTGGTGGTGGACAGATTCTCAAAGATGGCTCACTTTGTTGCATGCCACAAGACGGATGATGCTAGTAATGTTGCTGATTTATACTACAAGGAGATTGTTCGTTTGCATGGCATTCCAAAAACAATTGTTTCTGATCGGGATTCCAAATTTTTGAGCTATTTTTGGAACACTTTGTGGAAGAAAGTTGGTACTAAGTTACTGTTTAGTACATCCCATCATCCACAAACAGATGGGCAAACAGAAGTCACTAATAGAACCTTGGGTACATTGTTGAGGGGCTTGGTCAGCAAGACACAAAAGGATTGGGATGTTAAACTTGCACATGCTGAATTTGCTTATAATCGTTCTCCTACTCATGCTACTGGTCATTCTCCATTTGAAGTTGTTTATGGGGTGAATCCTTACATGCCTTTAGATTTGATTCCATTGCCAAAGGAGGAGTTGGTTCATAAAGATGCTGAAGCTAAGTTGAAGTCCATGATGAAGTTGCACAATCAAGTTCGTGACAGAATTGAATCCGTTAATGCAGCTTACAAGCAAAAGTTCAACAAGAATAGGAAGCCAAGAGTGTTTAATGAAGGTGATTTGGTTTGGTTGCACATGAGGAAAGAACGTTTTCCAAGTAAGAGGAAGAACAAGTTGATGCCAAGAGCGGAAGGTCCTTACAAGATCATTGCACGTGTGAACGATAATGCATACAAGGTGGAGTTACCGGGAGATTATGGGGTTCATGCTACCTTTAACGTGGGAGACCTTTCACCCTACTTTGATGATGATGGCTTAGCAGAATTGAGGTCAATTCCTTTTCAAGTGGGAGGGAATGATATGAATATGGCATATTTGGACTCTAAGAGTGATGATTTGGTTCTAGTCACGTGGAAAGAGGATGTGGCATGTCATTTGGCAAAGTTTGTTTGCATGGTGACTTGGAAGCTGAATTGAAGATGCATGGAGCATTATTATTACAAAAAAACGTTTTATTGCTTTGAATAAGCCATTTTATGGCATTTACTTTTCGTTTTATGGTGGTTTATTGCTAGTCTTTTGGGTGTTGTAACCTTCATTTCGTTTTTAGGCTATATATAGCCATTTCTTGCTTGTAATCAGAATCATTCACGAATTTTAATCAAAGAAACCTTGTGTTCTTGAGTTGTTGCTGCACTCACAATCATCTTTTGAAGGATGCTTTCCTGATCTTGATAGAACTCAAGTTAATAGGTCTTAACTTGTTTTCATCGATATTCAATCTATAGGTCTAGATTGTCTATCAAACCTATCCCATTATTTCATTGTTGCTTGTTCCAATTCTGTTATATTTCATCACTCACACGAAAATACTAAAAAGAGTCCCAAAAATTCTGTATTTGCTGTCCAAATTAGTTCATTGAGTTTTAATCATTTATTTCCGCTGCAATCAGAAATACGAGTGCTCCATATTCGTATCACCACACGCAGGTGTATGAGGAGATTTGTTCTAATGTCCGGTTAAAGCTCATCACATTGAAGTTTAAACAAGATTCAGCTCGTGTGCAACAATTTCTTGCTAGATGGAACCTTTCTACATATAGGGAGTAGTTTTTAGTTGGAGTGTCGGTTTGTAGTTTAAGCCGTCTCTTGTTTTTTGCTTGTTCTAAAGCTTGCTTGTTAGTTGTGCTTATGGGGTTGTCGTAAGCCTAGTTTGTTTTTGGTTGTCAAGCATGTTGCTTGCAGTAATGTGGTTTTCTGCCACATTCCTTTTGTACATTGTGTTGGTATTTAATATATTTAGCCAGGGTGATCCCTTACCCAAAAAAAAAAAAGTACTAGGTGTCCATAACCCATAACCATGGTCCTTGAACCATTATAACAACTAGATGTCCATAACTGATACTGATGGCCCTTGAACCATTATAACTACTTGCCATGACCAATAGCCTACAGATATCCATTTTACAAGTAATAGGTGTCCATAACCCATAACCATGGTTCTTGAACCATTATAACAACTAGATGTCCATAACTGATACTGATGGCCTTTGAACCACTATAACCACTAGATGTCCATAACTGATACTGATGGACCTTGAACCATTATAACTAGTAGCCATGATCGATAGCCTATAGATATCCATTTTACAAGTAATAGGTGTCCATAACCCGTAACCAAGGCCATTGAACCATTATAACCACTACATGTCTATAAATCATATCGATGGCCCTTGAACCATTATACCTACTAGCCATGACTTATAGGTATCTATTTTACAAGTAATAGGTGTCCATAACCCATAACCATGCATGGTTCTTGAACCATTATAACCACTTGATGTCCATAACTGATACTGATGGCCCTCGAACCATTATAACTATTAGCCATGACCAATAGTCTATAGATATCCATTTTACAAGTAATAGGTGTCCATAACCCATAACCATGGTCCTTGAACCATTATAACCACTAGATGTCCATAACTGATACCGATGGCCCTTGAACAATTATAACTACTAGCCATGCGCAATAGCCTATAGATATGCATTTTACAAGTAATAGGTGTGCATAACCCATAACCATGGTCCTTGAACCATAACAACCACTAGATGTCCATAACTGATACTGATGGCCCTTGAACCATTATAACTACTAGCAATGACCAGTAGCCTATAGATATCCATTTTAAAAGTAATAGGTGTCCATAACCCATAACCACGGCCCTTGAACAATTATAACCACTAGATGCCCATAACTGATACCGATGGCCCTTGAACCATTATAACTTCTAGCCATGACCAATAGCCTCCAGATATCCATTTTACAAGTAATAGGTGTCCATAACCTATAACCATGGTCCTTGAACCATTATAACCACTAGATGTCTATAACTCATATCGATGGCCCTTGAACCATTATAACTACTAGCCATGAGCAATAGCCTATAGATATGCATTTTACAAGTAATAGGTGTGCGTAACCCATAACCATCGTCCTTGAGCCATTATAACCACTAGATGTCCATAACTCATATCGATGGCCCTTGAACCATTATAACTACTAGCCATGACCAATAGCCTATATATATCCATTTTACAAGTAATAGGTTTCCATAACCCATAACCATGGTCCTTGAACCATTATAACCACTAAATGTCCACAACACTGGTACTGATGGCCCTTGAACCATTATAACTACTAACCATGACCAATAGCCTATAGATATCCATATTAAATGTAATAGGTGTCCATAACCCATAACCATGGCCCTTGAACAATTATTACCAATAGATGCCCATAACTGATACCGATGGCCCTTGAACCATTATAACTACTAGCCATGACCAATAGCCTATAGATATCCATTTTACAAGTAATAGCTGTCCATAACCCATAACCATGGTCCTTGAACCATTATAACCAATAGATGTCCATAACTGATACTGAGGCAATTGAACCATTATAACTACTAGCCATGCCCAATAGCCTACAGATATCCATGTTACAAGTAATAGGTGTCCATAACCCATAACCATGGTTCTTGAACCATTATAACCACTAGATGTCCATAACTGATACTGATAGCCCTTGAACCATTATATCTACTAGCCATGACCAATATCCTACAGATATCCATTTTACAAGTAATAGGTGTCCATAACCCATAACCATGGTTCTTGAACCATTATACCAACTAGATGTCCATAACTGATACTGATGGCCCTTGAACCATTATAACCACTAGATGTCCATAACTGATACTGATGGCCCTTTAACCATTATAACTAGTAGCCATGACCGATAGCCTTTAGATATCCATTTTACAAGTAATAGGTGTCCATAACCCATAACCAAGGCCATTGAACCATTATAACCACTACATGTCCATAACTCATATCGATGGCCCTTGAACCATTATAACTATTAGCCATGACTTATAGATATCCATTTTACAAGTAATAGGTGTCCATAACCCATAACCATGGTCCTTGAACCATTATAACCACTAGATGTCCATAACTGATACTGATGGCCCTTGAACCATTATAACTACTAGCCATGCGCAATAGCCTATAGATATGCATTTTACAAGTAATAGGTGTGCATAACCCATACCCACGGCCCTTGAACAATTATAACCACTAGATTCCCATAACTGACACCGATGGTCCTTGAACCATTATAACTACTAGCCATGACCAATAGCCTACAGATACCCATTTTACAAGAAATAGGTGTCCATAACCCATAACCATGGTCCTTGAACCATTATAACAACTAAATGCCCATAACTCATATCGATGGCCCTTGAACCATTATAACTACTAGCCATGAGCAATAGCCTATAGAAATGCATTTTACAAGTAATAGGTGTGCATAACCCATAACCATGGTCCTTGAACCATTATAACCACTAGACGTCCATAACTCATATCGATGGCCCTTGAACCAATGTAACTACTAGCCATGACCAATAGCCTATATATATATATATATATATATATCCATTTTACAAGTAATAGGTGTCCATAACCCATAACCATGGTTCTTGAACCATTATAACCAATAGATGTCCATAACTGATACTGACGGCCCTTGAAACATTATAACTACTAGCCATGTCCAATAGCCTACAGATATCCATGTTACAAGTAATAGGTGTCCATAACCCATAACCATGGTTCTTGAACCATTATAACCACTAGATGTCCATAACTGATACTGATGGCCCTTGAACCATTATAACTAGTAGCCATGACCGATAGCCTATAGATATCCATTTTACAAGTAATAGGTGTCCATAACCAATAACCAAGGCCATTGAACCATTATAACCACTACATGTCCATAACTCATATCGATGGCCCTTGGACCATTATAACTACTAGCCATGACCAATAGCCTATAGATATCCATTTACAAGTAATAGGTGTCTGTAACCCATAACCATGGTCCTTGAACCATTATAACAACTAGATGTCCATAACTGATACTGATGCCCTTGAACCATTATAACTACTAGCCATTACCAATAGCCTACAGATGCCCATTTTACAAGTAATAGGTGTCCATAACCCATAACCATGGTTCTTGAACCATTATAATAACTAGATGTCCATAACTGAGACTGATGGCCCTTGAACCATTATAACTAGATGTCCATAACTGATACTGATGGCCCTTGAACCATTATAACTAGTAGCCATGACCGATAGCCTATAGATATGCATATTACAAGTAATAGGAATCCATAACCCATAACCAAGGCCATTGAACCATTATAACTAGTACATGTCCATAACTCATATCGATGGCCCTTGAACCATTATAACTACTAGCCATGACCAATAGCTTCCATTTTACAAGTAATAGGTGTCCATAACCCATAACCATGGTCCTTGAACCATTATAACAACTAGATGTCCATAACTGATACTGATGGCCCATGAACCATTATAACCACTAGATGTCCATAACTGATACTGATGGCCCTTTAACCATTATAACTAGTAGCCATGACCGATAGCCTTTAGATATCCATTTTACAAGTAATAGGTGTCCATAACCCATAACCAAGGCCATTGAACCATAAAACCACTACATGTCCATAACTCATATCGATGGCCCTTGAACCATTATAACTACTAGCCATGACTTATAGATATCCATTTTACAAGTAATAGGTGTCCATAACCCATAACAATGGTCCTTGAACCATTATAACCACTAGATGTCCATAATTGATACTGATGGCCCTTGAACCATTATAACTACTAGCCATGTGCAATAGCCTATAGATATGCATTTTACAAGTAATAGGTGTGCATAACCCATACCCATGACCCTTGAACAATTAGAACCACTAGATGCCCATAACTGATACCGACGGTCCTTGAACCATTATTACTACTAGCCATGACCAATATCCTACAGATATCCATTTTACAAGTAATAGGTGTCCATAACCCATAACCATGGTTCTTGAACCATTATACCAACTAGATGTCCATAACTGATACTGATGGCCCTTGAACCTTTATAACCACTAGATGTCCATAACTGATACTGTTGGCCCTTTAACCATTATAACTAGTAGCCATGACCGATAGCCTTTAGATATCCATTTTACAAGTAATAGGTGTCCATAACCCATAACCAAGGCCATTGAACCGTAAAACCACTACATGTCCATAACTCATATCGATGGCCCTTGAACCATTATAACTACTAGCCATGACTTATAGATATGCATTTTACAAGTAATAGGTGTCCATAACCCATAACAATGGTCCTTGAACCATTATAACCACTAGATGTCCATAATTGATACTGATGGCCCTTGAACCATTATAACTACTAGCCATGTGCAATAGCCTATAGATATGCATTTTACAAGTAATAGGTGTGCATAACCCATACCCATGACCCTTGAACAATTAGAACCACTAGATGCCCATAACTGATACCGACGGTCCTTGAACCATTATTACTACTAGCCATGACCAATAGCCTACAGATACCCATTTTACAAGAAATAGGTGTCCATAACCGATAACCATGGTCCTTGAACCATTATAACCACTAAATGTCCATAACTCATATCGATGGCCCTTGAACCATTATAACTACTAGCCATGAGCAATAGCCTATAGATATGCATTTTACAAGTAATAGGTGTGCATAACCCATAACCATGGTCCTTGAACCATTATAACCACTAGACGTCCATAACTCATATCGATGGCCCTTGAACCATTATAACTACTAGCCATGAGCAATAGCCTATATATATCCATTTTACAAGTAATAGGTGTCCATAACCCATAACCATGGTCCTTGAACCATTATAACCAATAGATGTCCATAACTGATATTGAGGGCCCTTGAACCATTATAACTACTAGCCATGCCAATAGCCTACAGATATCCATGTTACATGTAATAGGTGTCCATAACCCATAACCATGGTTCTTGAACCATTATAACCACTAGATGTCCATAACTGATACTGATGGCCCTTGAACCATTATAACTAGTAGCCATGACCGATAGCCTATAGATATACATTTTACAAGTAATAGGTGTCCATAACCCATAACCAAATGATACAGCTAGGTTTATGACGACTAATCAAACTAATCAGGGGGCAAGCACTCCCTTTTCACATGGTCTTAATGTTTAGCCTTGCTTCATGGAATATTAGGGGCTTGAACCAGTCCCCAAAAAAAGAAGAGGTTCGTCAAGTTGTTCTAGATAACCACCTTAGTTTGTGTGCCATTTTGGAGTCTCATGTGAATGTGGCTGATGTTTATGATGTTTGTAAAGATGTGTGTGCAAGTTGGACATGGATCTCGAATGGGCATCTTTGTGATAAAGGTTCTCGAATTATTCTCGGATGGGATGAGAGGATCCTAGATGTTATGATCCTTTTCCAAACGAATCAGGTTATTCATGTTCAAATTATTACTAAGGGTGATCGAAAATCTTTCTTTTGTTCTTTTGTGTATGCTGATACTTATTACATCGATAGAAGGATTCTATGGCAGAATTTGGTTGCCCATAGTCATCTTATGGCCAATAGGCCATGGACGATTCTTGGCGATTTTAATGCGGCTCTAAAACTTGAAGATCACTCAAGTGGTGGGTATCAACCCAATATTGCTATGCGGGAATTCCAAGAATGTGTGAATGATATGGCAGTTATGGATATTAATAGTACGGGTCTCCATTTTACATGGAACCAAAAACCGAAAGGCTCTAGTGGTATCCTAAAGAAAATTGATCGCATTATGGGGAACCAACATTTCATTGATATGTTCCCGGGGTCTATTGGTATTTTTCAGCCATACCGCATCTCGGATCATTCGCCTTGTGTGTTGAAAATTCCAAATGTGTTAAAGTTCAAACCAAAGCCCTTTAAATTCTTTAACTTTCTTGCAGACAAAGCTGAATTTCGTGATATTGTCTCAGCTTCTTGGGCGGAGAACATATCTGGTTGTGCTATGTACCGTGTAGTGAAACATCTTAAAGCTATTAAACCCCCTTTACGCAAGCTGTTAAAAGACCAAGGAAATCTGCATTCCAAGGTTAAATTCCTTAGGGTTGAGCTAGATGAGATTCAAATGGCTATCGATAATAATCCTCACTGCCCGAAGCTTCGTGAAGAAGAAGCTCAGTATCTTATTGCTTATAAGGATGCGGTCCGTGATGAGGAACTTTTCCTAAAACAGAAAGCAAAAACTGAATGGTTACGAGTTGGGGACTCTAATTCAGCTTATTTTCACAATGTTGTGAAGAGTAGATGCCATAGAAACCGTATAGATGCCATATTTGAAGATTCGGTGATGTATGAGGGCAATGATGTCGCCCACATTTTTGTCAATCATTATCAAAATTTCCTTGGTATTGCGGGAAGTGTGACCCCGCTCGACAATCATGAGCTGTTTGAAACCACCATTGACCCTCAAAAGGCTGATTTTATGGTCCGTGATGTTACTAATGCTGAAATTAAAAAGGCTTTCTTCTCTATTGGGAATGATAAAGCCCCGGGTCCTGATGGTTACACAGCGGTTTTTTTCAAGAAATCTTGGGACATTATTGAGGAGGAAGTTTGTATTGCGATACATGATTTCTTTTCTAATGGTAAGCTGCTCAAAGAAATTAACCACACAATTTTGGCTTTGATTCCAAAAGTCCCTACCCCCTCAAAAACTACTGATTATCGTCCAATTTCCTGTTGTAATGTTATTTACAAGTGCATCAGTAAAATTATTACTAATCGTATTGCCGATGTTCTTGGTGATATTGTGAACATAAACCAATCGGCTTTTATTCCGGGTAGACGAATTTCAGATAACATTCTTCTCACGCAAGAATTAATGCATAATTACCATAGGCATGCTGGTCCCCCTAGATGCGCCTTCAAAGTCGATATCCAGAAGGCCTATGACACTGTTGATTGGGATTTCCTGCGTTCTGCTCTTGTCGGATTTGGTTTTCCTCAGAAGATGATCATGTGGATTATGGAATGTGTTACTTCTCCATCGTTCTCTATATGCATTAATGGTGAGGTCCATGGCTGGTTTCGAGGGAAGAGAGGTTTGAGACAAGGTGACCCTATGTCTCCGTTTCTTTTTACTATTGTTATGGAGGTCCTGTCTCTTATCATCAAGCGTAGAGTTAGTAATAACCAGGATTTTAAATATCACAAAGGCTGTGAGCATCAAAAGATTGTAAACTTATGCTTTGCTGATGACCTTTTCCTTTTTGCTCGTGGTAACGTGAATTCAGCTAAGCTGATCTTGGATGCTCTAAATGAATTTAAAGAGGTCTCGGGTCTGGTTCCGAGTATCCAAAAGAGTACTGTTTATTTCTGTAATGTCCCTTCCGCAATTAGAAATGCAATTCTCAATTTCATGCCATTTGAGGAAGGGATTCTCCCGGTTAAATACCTAGGAGTGCCCTTGATAACGTCTAGACTACTATTTCGTGATTCTAAAAGCCTTTTAGAAAAGTTGCTGATCCGCATAAATGATTGGAAGAATAAGTTTCTCTCGTTTGCGGGCCGCCTCCAACTTATTATTTCAGTGCTTTCTAACATTCATATTTATTGGGCCTCGGTTTTTATCCTTCCTTCCCGGATTATCCATGAGCTCGAGAAATTAATGCGGGGGTTTCTGTGGTGTCAAGGTGAAATGAAGAAGGGAAAGGCCAAAGTTTCTTGGGAGTTAGTTTGCAAGCCAAAGTCTGAGGGGGGGCTCGGGATACGCCGTATTAGAGATTTTAATGCTGCCCTAATGGCTTATAATATTTGGGGTATTGTTTCTAATAAGGAGTCCCTTTGGGTTCAATGGATTCATTCCTACAAGTTGCGGGGTAGAAATTTTTGGGATGTCCCGTGTACAGGTTCCATGAGCTGGTCTTGGAGGAAGCTTCTTCATTTGAGAAGAATTATTAGACCCTTTATCTGGCATGTTATCCGTGATGGGAAATCTACTTCTATTTGGTTTGATAAGTGGAGTATGGCTTGTCCATTATTTCAGTTCCTAACTCATAGAGATATTACCCGAGGTGGTTTTACTGCCCAGGATATGGTGTCTGATGTCATTTCTAATAATAGCTGGATGTGGCCTTCTGATTGGTACACAAGGTTCCCTGAGATAACTAATGCTCCTGTTCCCCCGCTGGTCACGGATCAAAAGGACAAGGTAGTATGGATTGATTTAAATGGGTCCTTTCAGCCTTTCTCGGTTAATCTAGCTTGGAACTCTATCAGATCTAGGGAGATTGAAGTCTCTTGGTATAACGTTGTGTGGTTTTCTCATCGTGTTCCTCGGCATGCGTTTCATATGTGGCTTGTTATGAACAACCGTTTAAAAACCCAAGATATGCTGAATCAGTGGGATGTTCCCCATGACACGGATATTGATTCTGTTCGGTGTCCTCTGTGTAATCTTGTGCCTGATTCTCATGCACACCTTTTCTTTGAATGTTTATACTCTTCGCAGGTGTGGTTAAAAATCAGATTGCTTGGGGGGATGGACAACATTGCTCCTATTTTTGCTGCTATAACTGATTACATTACTCCAATGTCCAAAGGTAGATCGGCTAAGAGTGTTGTTTCCCGTATCTTACTTGGAGCCACTACATATTATATTTGGTTAGAGCGAAATGCTAGGTTATTTAGAAAGAAGTATAAATCGCACAATCAGTTGTGTGATGAAATTATTGCTATTGTTCGTTTAAAACTGATGACCTTGAAGTTTAAGAAGAAGACAGTTGGTGTAAAGCGGATGCTTGACATTTGGAAGATCCCGGACACGATTGTTTAATTCGGTCGGATGTTTGTGTTTGTGTTTTATTGTGAGCGATAGTCTGTTTTGTAAGGCTGTTTGCTAGTTCTAGGTTGGTCTTAGCTTTGTTTATGGCTTGCCGTAAACTTTGTCTTTGTTTGTGTCGAGCTTTTGCTTGAGGTCAATGTGGCAGTCAGTCACATTCCTATGTAGTTCTTTTTGTGATTAATATATTTTAGCCAGGGTGAACCCTTTACCCAAAAAAAAACCCATAACCAAGGCCATTGAACCATTATAACCACTACATGTCCATAACTCATATCGATGGCCCTTGGACCATTATAACTACTAGCCATGACCAATAGCCTATAGATATCCATTTACATGTAATAGGTGTGCATAACCCATAACCATGGTCCTTGAACCATTATAACCAATAGATGTCCATAACTGATACTGAGGGCCCTTGAACCATTATAACTACTAGCCATGCCAATAGCCTACAGATATCCATGTTACATGTAATAGGTGTCCATAACCCATAACCATGGTTCTTGAACCATTATAACCACTAGATGTCCATAACTGATACTGATGGCCCTTGAACCATTATAACTAGTAGCCATGACCGATAGCCTATAGATATACATTTTACAAGTAATAGGTGTCCATAACCCATAACCAAGGCCATTGAACCATTATAACCACTACATGTCCATAACTCATATCGATGGCCCTTGGACCATTATAACTACTAGCCATGACCAATAGCCTATAGATATCCATTTACATGTAATAGGTGTGCATAACCCATAACCATGGTCCTTGAACCATTATAACCAATAGATGTCCATAACTGATACTGAGGGCACTTGAACCATTATAACTACTAGCCATGCCAATAGCCTACAGATATCCATGTTACATGTAATAGGTGTCCATAACCCATAACCATGGTTCTTGAACCATTATAACCACTAGATGTCCATAACTGATACTGATGGCCCTTGAACCATTATAACTAGTAGCCATGACCGATAGCCTATAGATATACATTTTACAAGTAATAGGTGTCCATAACCCATAACCAAGGCCATTGAACCATTTTAACCACTACATGTCCATAACTCATATCGATGGCCCTTGGACCATTATAACTACTAGCCATGACCAATAGCCTATAGATATCCATTTACAAGTAATAGGTGTCCGTAACCCATAACCATGGTCCTTGAACTATTATAACAACTAGATGTCCATAACTGATACTGATGGCCCTTGAACCATTATAACTACTAGCCATGACCAATAGCCTACAGATGTCCATTTTACAAGTAATAGGTGTCCATAACCCATAACCATTTTATTCTTCCTAAAGTTATCTCTAATGATATTGAAAGACTGCTAAGGGGTTTCCTTTGGTGCTATGGAGATTTAAAGAGGGGAAAGGCTAAGGTTAAATGGGAAGACTTGTGTTTGCCTAAAAGTCATGGTGGTCTAGGGATTAAACTTCTTCATTCCTGGAATGTTTCCCTTATGACCAAACATGTATGGAATGTTGTTAGCAACAAGAATTCTTTGTGGGTCAACTGGTTGAATAGGACTAGGCTAAAAGACAGAAATTTCTGGTCCCTTCCTTCTCCTTCAAATGTTTGTTGGAGCTGGAGGGGAATTCTTAATTGTAGGAAGGGAATTAGGGACAGAATTATGTATAGAATTGGTGATGGGAAAAAAACCTCTGCTTGGTTTGACAACTGGCATCCTGTGGGCCCATTATGTAAAATTATTTCAATTAGAAATATTTATGAGGCATGGTTGGATATTGGCTAGAAGGTGTCTGATATTGTTGCTAATGGGGAGTGGAATATTCCTGTTGAATGGGTTAGTAAATTTCCCATGATTTTTGATTTAATTCCTCCCTTAATATGTAGCACTCTGAATGATAGAGTTTTATGGAAAGACTGGAAAGGGAATTATATTCCTTTTTCAGTTGCTGATGCTAGTAGAGTTGTTTATGTGGATAAGGACCCTGTTTTTTGGTCAAAATGGGTCTGGTTTAGTCAAAATATTCCTAGGCATGCTTTCATTTTATGGCTTGTCTTTTTGGAAAAGCTTAAGACTCAGGATAAAATGTGGAATGTTAGTGATGGATGTGATGTTAGATGTGCTTTTTGTAAGCTGCAGTTGGACACTCATGATCATTTATTCTTTGAGTGCAATTTTTCTTCAACTGTTTGGGATATTATGAAGCATATGTGCAGATTAGACTTTGTCCCTAATAAATGGTCTTACTTGGTGATGAATTTAGAAAGAATACCTGTTAGTAAGTCAATTTGGAGTGTCATTCAAAGATTGGTGTTAGCTTCTACCATTTATTATATTTGGCAGGAAAGAAATTTGAGGCTTTTCCATTCTAAGCATAGATCTGTGGATGATGTCTGTAAGTTGATTATTAATTCTGTGAGACTTAGATTGATTGGGCTCCATATAAGGAAGTCAAGGCAGACTTGTATGGCTGCTGATCTATGGAGTTTTGGATTGGTTGAGGATGGTGGTTTCACAAGCTTTACTGACCATGATCATGAATAATAATATTTTGAAGATGTTTATTGGGAAATTGCATAGGGATCTACCACAGTTATTATGGGGTTTCTTTGGATCTTATCCAGTTTTTTTGAGATTTTTTCTGGTGATTCTTGTTATTTTTCTGGATTTTTTCATAATTTTTTTGGAATTTTTTGGTAAATGGGACTATTATTTTTCAAAGTGGCAGCAGGAAATTTCTTGATTGTCAAGTGATTTATGCTGTTTTAGAGCTGCAGAGGGGCAGTATGGGTATTTACAGCCATATTTTGAAGATTAAATTCTTTGTGCAGGCTTGGAACATATTTTTATATTTTTCAAGATTTTTGGTGATTTTTTTGGACTTTTTTAGATGATCTGGCCCGTTGGGCATTTATACCAACAGCTATTTTGGGCTGCATTATATAAAGGGAAGTCGTAAAATATTGTTTTATTGTAAATTTAGTATGAGCTGCAGTCCTTGTTTTACTAATTTTGCAGGTGGTTTATGGCTTTTATTTGGAATATTGCTTGTTGCTGATTTAAAGATTGAGAAGCAGGGGTATAGCAACAAGACTTGTGGTTTTGAGCATGGAGTCAGGAGGGATGTTATTCCAAATCATGTGGGAATTGGTCATAGTCAGGACAAATTGAGTCAAAGATGTGATATGATGAATTTCTGGTGGTTTTGGAATCTTCCTGGTTGCATGCTCCTAGGGTATAGTATGCGCTTTAGAGGCTGTTTGACTTTTATGAGGTCAAAATTGAAGGTGGATTTAATGGGCAAAGCTGAAGGCTGGGCCACCATTTTGACTGCAGTTTGGTCAGATTCAGTGTGGGTAGTATTGAGTTGTAATGGTTGTGATATTTGGGATTGTAAGGGGATGATAAACTGTCATTTCCTTATGAGTTCAACTTTGACTTTTTCTGGGTCAATTTTGTACTTTAATCCGGATGTTGACTGTAAAGACGTGAAGGTGATATTAAAGTTTAATGATGATGTTTTGGTCGATATTAGTGTTATGAAGATCATCATTGAGTTGAGTTCAAATGCTAAGATTTGGTCCTCTTTGGAAGCTTCTGGTATTTGTAGTTGCAATTTTGGTTTAGGTTATGAAGTTATAGGTAGAATTTCTTTGATTGATTGTGGTATAGTGATAGGCTATAGAGTTATGGGCTTGTTGTTGGTTGTATTCCCAAAGCATGTTTTGGGAGGCCAAGTAATTCTTGTTAAGATGTGGTAGTTTATACCCATCTCTGTTTGTAAATATTTCTTTTTATTGTTAGTTTTTGCCGGGCTTAGCCCTTTATCAAAAAAAAAAAAAAAAAAAAAACCCATAACCATGGTTCTTGAACCATTATAACAACTAGATGTCCATAACTGATACTGATGGCCCTTGAACCATTATAACCACTAAATGTCCATAACTAATACTGATGGCCCTTGAACCATTATAACTACTAGCCATGACCAATAGCCTATAGATATCCATTTACAAGTAATAGGTGTCCGTAACCCATAACCATGGTCCTTGAACCATTATAACAACTAGATGTCCATAACTGATACTGATGGCCCTTGAACCATTATAACTACTAGTCATGACCAATAGCCTACAGATGTCCATTTTACAAGTAATAGGTGTCCATAACCCATAACCATGGTTCTTGAACCATTATAACAACTAGATGTCCATAACTGACACTGATGGCCCTTGAACCATTATAACTAGATGTCCATAACTGATACTGATGGCCCTTGAACCATTATAACTAGTAGCCATGAACGATAGCCTATAGATATGCATATTACAAGTAATAGGTATCCATAACCCATAACCAAGGCCATTGAACCATTATAACCAGTACATGTCCATAACTCATATCAATGGCCCTTGAACCATTATAACTACTAGCCATGACCAATAGCTTCCATTTTACAAGTAATAGGTGTCCATAACCCATAACAATGGTCCTTGAACCATTATAACTATTAGATGTCCATAACTGATACTGATGGCCCTTGAACCATTATAACTACTAGCCATGACCAATAGCCTACAGTTATCCATTTTACAAGTAATAGGTGTCCATAACCCATAACCATGGTTCTTGAACCATTATAACAGCTATATGTCCATAACTGATAATGATGGCCCTTGAACTATTATAACTAGTAGCCATGACCGATAGCCTACAGATATGCATTTTCCAAGTAATAGGTGTCCAAAACCCATAATCAAGGCCATTGAACCATTATTACCACTACATGCCCATAACTCATATCGATGGCCCTTGGACCATTATAACTACTAGCCATGACCAATAGCCTATAGATATCCATTTACAAGTAATAGGTGTCCATAACCCATAGCCATGGTCCTTGAACCATTATAACAACTAGATGTCCATAACTGATACTGATGGCCCTTGAACCATTATAACTACTAGCCATGACCAATAGCCTACAGATGTCCATTTTACAAGTAATAGGTGTCCATAACCCATAACCATGGTTCTTGAACCATTATAACAACGAGATGTCCATAACTGATACTGATGGCCCTTGAACCATTATAACTAGTAGCCATGACCGATAGCCTACATATGTTCATTTTACATGTAATAGGTGTCCATAACCCATAACCATGGTTCTTGAACCATTATAACAACTAGATGTCCATAACTGATACTGATGGCCCTTGAACCATTATAACCACTAAATGTCCATAACTAATACTGATGGCCCTTGAACCATTATAACTGCTAGCCATGACCAATAGCCTACAGATATCCATTTACAAGTAATAGGTGTCCGTAACCCATAACCATGGTCCTTGAACCATTATAACAACTAGATGTCCATAACTGATACTGATGGCCCTTGAACCATTATAACTAGTAGCCACGACCGATAGCCTATAGATATGCATTTTACAAGTAATAGGTGTGCATAACCCATAACCATGGTCCTTGAACCATTATAACCACTAGACGTCCATAACTCATATCGATGGCCCTTGAACCATTATAACTACTAGCCATGACCAATAGCCTATATATATCCATTTACAAGTAATAGGTGCCCGTAACCCATAACCATGGTCCTTGAACCATTATAACAACTAGATGTCCATAACTGATACTGATGGCCCATGAACCATTATAACTTCTAGCCATGACCAATAGCCTACAGATATCCATTTTACAAGTAATAGGTGTCCATAACCCATAACCATGGTTCTTGAACCAATATAACAACTAGATGTCCATAACTGATACTGATAGCCCTTGAACCATTATAACCACTAAATGTCCATAACTAATTCTGATGGCCCTTGAACCATTATAACTACTAGCCATGACCAATAGCCTATAGATATTCATTTACAAGTAATAGGTGTCCGTAACCCATAACCATGGTCCTTGAACCATTATAACAACTAGATGTCCATAACTGATACTGGTGGCCCTTGAACCATTATAACTAGTAGCCATGACCGATAGCCTATAGATATGCATTTTACAAGTAATAGGTGTCCATAACCCATAATCAAGGCCATTGAACCATTATAACCACTACATGTCCATAACTCATATCGATTGCCCTTGGACCATTATAACTACTAGCCATGACCAATAGCCTATCGATATCCATTTACAAGTAATAGGTGTCCGTAACCCGTAACCATGGTCCTTGAACCATTATAACAACTAGATGTCCATAACTGATACTGATGGCCCTTGAACCATTATAACTAGTAGCCATGACCGATAGCCTATAGATATGCATTTTACAAGTAATATGTGTGCATATAACCCATAACCATGGTCCTTGAACCATTATAACCACTAGACGTCCATAACTCATATCGATGGCCCTTGCACCATTATAACTTCAAGCCATGACCAATAGCCTATATATATCCATTTTACTAGTAATAGGTGTCCATAACCCATAACCATGTTCCTTGAACCATTATAACCAATAGATGTCCATAACAGATACTGACGGCCCTTGAACCATTATAACTACTAGCCATGTCCAATAGCCTACAGATATCCATGTTACAAGTAATAGGTGTCCATAACCCATAACCATGGTTCTTGAACCATTATAACAACTAGATGTGCATAACTGATACTGATGGCCCTTGAACCAATATAACTACTAGCCATGACCAATAGCCTACAGATATCCATTTTACAAGTAATAGGTGTCCATAACCCATAACCATGGTTCTTGAACCATTATACCAACTAGATGTCCATAACTGATACTGATGGCCCTTGAACCATTATAACCACTAGATGTCCATAACTGATACTGATGGCCCTTGAACCATTATAACTGGTAGCCATGACCGATAGCCTTTAGATATCCATTTTACAAGTAATAGGTGTCCATAACCCATAACCAAGGCCATTGAACCATTATAACCACTACATGTCCATAACTCATATCGATGGCCCTTGAACCATTATAACTACTAGCCATGACTTATAGATATCCATTTTACAAGTAATAGGTGTCCATAACCCATAACAATGGTCCTTGAACCATATAACCACTAGATGTCCATAACTGATACTGATGGCCCTTGAACCATTATAACTACTAGCCATGCGAAATAGCCTGTAGATATGCATTTTTACAAGTAATAGGTGTGCATAACCCATACCCACGGCCCTTGAACAATTATAACCACTAGATGCCCATAACTGATACCGATGGTCCTTGAACCATTATAACTACTAGCCATGACCAATAGCCTACAGATACCCATTTTACAAGAAATAGGTGTCCATAACCCATAACCATGGTCCTTGAACCATTATAACCACTAAATGTCCACAACTCATATCGATGGCCCTTGAACCATTATAACTACTAGCCATGAGAAATAGCCTATAGATATGCATTTTACAAGTAATAGGCGTGCATAACCCATAACCATGGTCCTTGAACCATTATAACCAATAGATGTCCATAACTGCAACTGAGGGCCCTTGAACCATTATAACTACTAGCCATGCCAATAGCCTACAGATATCCATGTTACAAGTAATAGGTGTCCACAACCCATAACCATGGTTCTTGAACCACTATAACCACTAGATGTCCATAACTGATACTGATGGCCCTTGAACCATTATAACTAGTAGCCATGACCGATAGCCTATAGATATCCATTTTACAAGTAATTGGTGTCCATAGCCCATAACCAAGGCCATTGAACCATTATAACCACTACATGTCCATAACTCATATCGATGGCCCTTGGACCATTATAACTACTTGCCATGACAAATAGCCTATAGATATCCATTTACAAGTAATAGGTGTCCGTAACCCATAACCATGGTCCTTGAACCATTATAACAACTAGATGTCCATAACTGATACTGATGGCCCTTGAACCATTATAACTACTAGCCATAACCAATAGCCTGCAGATGTCCATTTTACAAGTAATAGGTGTCCATAACCCATAACCATGGTTCTTGAACCATTATAACAACTAGATGTCCATAACTGATACTGATGGCCCTTGAACCATTATAACCACTAAATGTCCATAACTAATACTGATGGCCCTTGAACCATTATAACTACTAGCCAGGACCAATAGCCTATAGATATCCATTTACAAGTAATAGGTGTCCGTAACCCATAACCATGGTCCTTGAACCATTATAACAACTAGATGTCCATAACTGATACTGATGGCCCTTGAACCATTATAACTAGTAGCCATGACCGACAGCCTATAGATATGCATTTTACAAGTAATAGGTGTCCAAAACCCATAATCAAGGCCATTGAACCATTATAACCACTACATGTCCATAACTCATATCGATGGCCCTTGGACCATTATAACTACTTGCCATGACAAATAGCCTATAGATATCCATTTACAAGTAATAGGTGTCCATAACCCATAACCATGTTCCTTGAACCATTATAACCAATAGATGTCCATAACTGATACTGACGGCCTTTGAACCATTATAACTACTAGCCATGTCCAATAGCCTACAGATATCCATGTTACAAGTAATAGGTGTCCATAACCCATAACCATGGTTCTTGAACCATTATAACAACTAGATGTCCATAACTGATACTGATGGCCCTTGAACTATTATAACTAGTAGCCAAGACCGATAGCCTATAGATATGCATTTTACAAGTAATAGGTGTCCAAAACCCATAATCAAGGCCCTTGAACCATTATAACTACTAGCCATGACTTATAAATATCCATTTTACAAGTAATAGGTGTCCATAACCCATAACAATGGTCCTTGAACCATATAACCACTAGATGTCCATAACTGATACTGATGGCCCTTGAACCATTATAACTACTAGCCATGCGCAATAGCATATAGTATGCATTTTACAAGTAATAGGTGTGCATAACCCATACCCACGGCCCTTGAACAATTATAACCACTACATGCCCATAACTGATACCGATGGTCCTTGAACCATTATAACTACTAGCCATGACCAATAGCCTACAGATACCCATTTTACAAGAAATAGGTGTCCATAACCCATAACCATGGTCCTTGAACCATTATAACCACTAAATGTCCACAACTCATATCGATGGCCCTTGAACCATTATAACTACTAGCCATGAGCAATAGCCTATAGATATGCATTTTACAAGTAATAGGCGTGCATAACCCATAACCATGTTCCTTGAACCATTATAACCAATAGATGTCCATAACTGCAACTGAGGGCCCTTGAACCATTATAACTACTAGCCATGCCAATAGCCTACAGATATCCATGTTACAAGTAATAGGTGTCCATAACCCATAACCATGGTTCTTGAACCACTATAACCACTAGATGTCCATAACTGATACTGATGGCCCTTGAACCATTATAACTAGTAGCCATGACCGATAGCCTATAGATATCCATTTTACAAGTAATTGGTGTCCATAGCCCATAACCAAGGCCATTGAACCATTATAACCACTACATGTCCATAACTCATATCGATGGCCCTTGGACCATTATAACTACTAGCCATTACCAATAGCCTATAGATATCCATTTACAAGTAATAGGTGTCCGTAACCCATAACCATGGTTCTTGAACCATTATAACCACTAAATGTCCGTAACTAATACTGATGGCCCTTGAACCATTATAACTACTAGCCAGGACCAATAGCCTATAGATATCCATTTACAAGTAATAGGTGTCCGTAACCCATAACCATGGTCCTTGAACCATTATAACCACTAAATGTCCGTAACTAATACTGATGGCCCTTGAACCATTATAACTACTAGCCAGGACCAATAGCCTATAGATATCCATTTACAAGTAATAGGTGTCCGTAACCCATAACCATGGTCCTTGAACCATTATAACAACTAGATGTCCATAACTGATACTGATGGCCCTTGAACCATTATAACTAGTAGCCATGACCGATAGCCTATAGATATGCATTTTACAAGTAATAGGTGTCCAAAACCCATAATCAAGGCCATTGAACCATTATAACCACTACATGTCCATAACTCATATCGATGGCCCTTGGCCCTTGGACCCTTAGATATCCATTTACAAGTAATAGGTGTGCATAACCCATAACCATGGTCCTTGAACCATTATAACCACTAGACGTCCATAACTCATATCGATGGCCCTTGAACCATTATAACAACTAGATGTCCATAACTCATACTGATGGCCCTTGAACCATTATAACTACTAGCCATGACCAATAGCCTATAGATATCCATTTTACAAGTAATAGGTGTCCATAACCCATAACCATGGTTCTTGAACCATTATAACAACTAGATGTCCATAACTGATACTGATGGCCCTTGAACCATTATAACCACTAAATGTCCGTAACTAATACTGATGGCCCTTGAACCATTATAACTACTAGCCAGGACCAATAGCCAATAGATATCCATTTACAAGTAATAGGTGTCCGTAACCCATAACCATGGTCCTTGAACCATTATAACAACTAGATGTCCATAACTGATACTGATGGCCCTTGAACCATTATAACTAGTAGCCATAACCGATGGCCTATAGATATGCATTTTACAAGTAATAGGTGTCCAAAACCCATAGTCAAGGCCATTGAACCATTATAACCACTACATGTCCATAACTCATATCGATGGCCCTTGGCCCTTGGACCCTTAGATATCCATTTACAAGTAATAGGTGTGCATAACCCATAACCATGGTCCTTGAACCATTATAACCACTAGACGTCCATAACTCATATCGATGGCCCTTGAACCATTATAACAACTAGCCATGACCAATAGTCTATATATATCCATTTTACAAGTAATAGGTGTCCATAACCCATAACCATGTTCCTTGAACCATTATAACCAATAGATGTCCATAACTGATACTGACGGCCCTTGAACCATTATAACTACTAGCCATGTCCAATAGCCTACAGATATCCATGTTACAAGTAATAGGTGTCCATAACCCATAACCATGGTCCTTGAACCATTATAACCACTAAATGTCCACAACTCATATCGATGGCCCTTGAACCATTATAACTACTAGCCATGACTTATAGATATCCATTTTACAAGGAATAGGTGTCCATAACCCATAACAATGGTCCTTGAACCATATAACCACTAGATGTCCATAACTGATACTGATGGCCCTTGAACCATTATAACTACTAGCCATGCGCAATAGCCTATAGATATGCATTTTTACAAGTAATAGGTGTGCATAACCCATACCCACGGCCCTTGAACAATTATAACCACTAGATGCCCATAACTGATACCGATGGTCCTTGAACCATTATAACTACTAGCCATGACCAATAGCCTACAGATACCCATTTTACAAGAAATAGGTGTCCATAACCCATAACCATGGTCCTTGAACCATTATAACCACTAAATGTCCACAACTCATATCGATGGCCGTTGAACCATTATAACTACTAGCCATGAGAAATAGCCTATAGATATGCATTTTACAAGTAATAGGCGTGCATAACCCATAACCATGGTCCTTGAACCATTATAACCAATAGATGTCCATAACTGCAACTGAGGGCCCTTGAACCATTATAACTACTAGCCATGCCAATAGCCTACAGATATCCATGTTACAAGTAATAGGTGTCCATAACCCATAACCATGGTTCTTGAACCACTATAACCACTAGATGTCCATAACTGATTCTAATGGCCCTTGAACCATTATAACTAGTAGCCATGACCGATAGCCTATAGATATCCATTTTACAAGTAATTGGTGTCCATAGCCCATAACCAAGGCCATTGAACCATTATAACCACTACATGTCCATAACTCATATCGATGGCCCTTGGACCATTATAACTACTAGCCATGACCAATAGCCTATAGATATCCATTTACAAGTAATAGGTGTCCGTAACCCATAACCATGGTCCTTGAACCATTATAACAACTAGATGTCCATAACTGATACTGATGGCCCTTGAACCATTATAACTACTAGCCATGACCAATAGCCTATAGATATCCATTTTACAAGTAATAGGTGTCCATAACCCATAACCATGGTTCTTGAACCATTATAACAACTAGATGTCCATAACTGATACTGATGGCCCTTGAACCATTATAACCACTAAATGTCCGTAACTAATACTGATGGCCCTTGAACCATTATAACTACTAGCCAGGACCAATAGCCTATAGATATCCATTTACAAGTAATAGGTGTCCGTAACCCATAACCATGGTCCTTGAACCATTATAACAACTAGATGTCCATAACTGATACTGATGGCCCTTGAACCATTATAACTAGTAGCCATGACCGATAGCCTATAGATATGCATTTTACAAGTAATAGGTGTCCTTAACCCATAACCATGGTTCTTGAACCATTATAACAACTAGATGTCCATAACTGATACTGATGGCCCTTGAACCATTATAACCACTAAATGTCCGTAACTAATACTGATGGCCCTTGAACCATTATAACTACTAGCCAGGACCAATAGCCTATAGATATCCATTTACAAGTAATAGGTGTCCGTAACCCATAACCATGGTCCTTGAACCATTATAACAACTAGATGTCCATAACTGATACTGATGGCCCTTGAACCATTATAACTAGTAGCCATGACCGATAGCCTATAGATATGCATTTTACAAGTAATTGGTGTCCATAGCCCATAACCAAGGCCATTGAACCATTATAACCACTACATGTCCATAACTCATATCGATGGCCCTTGGACCATTATAACTACTAGCCATGACCAATAGCCTATAGATATCCATTTACAAGTAATAGGTGTCCGTAACCCATAACCATGGTCCTTGAACCATTATAACAACTAGATGTCCATAACTGATACTGATGGCCCTTGAACCATTATAACTACTAGCCATGACCAATAGCCTATAGATAACCATTTTACAAGTAATAGGTGTCCTTAACCCATAACCATGGTTCTTGAACCATTATAACAACTAGATGTCCATAACTGATACTGATGGCCCTTGAACCATTATAACCACTAAATGTCCGTAACTAATACTGATGGCCCTTGAACCATTACAACTACTAGCCAGGACCAATAGCCTATAGATATCCATTTACAAGTAATAGGTGTCCGTAACCCATAACCATGGTCCTTGAACCATTATAACAACTAGATGTCCATAACTGATACTGATGGCCCTTGAACCATTATAACTAGTAGCCATGACCGATAGCCTATAGATATGCATTTTACAAGTAATAGGTGTCCAAAACCCATAATCAAGGCCATTGAACCATTATAACCACTACATGTCCATAACTCATATCGATGGCCCTTGGCCCTTGGACCCTTAGATATCCATTTACAAGTAATAGGTGTGCATAACCCATAACCATGGTCCTTGAACCATTATAACCACTAGACGTCCATAACTCATATCGATGGCCCTTGAACCATTATAACTACTAGCCATGACCAATAGCCTATATATATCCATTTTACAAGTAATAGGTGTCCATAACCCATAACCATGTTCCTTGAACCATTATAACCAATAGATGTCCATAACTGATACTGACGGCCCTTGAACCATTATAACTACTAGCCATGTCCAATAGCCTACAGATATCCATGTTACAAGTAATAGGTGTCCATAACCCATAACCATGGTTCTTGAACCATTATAACAACTAGATGTCCATAACTGATACTGATGGCCCTTGAACCATTATAACCACTAAATGTCCATAACTAATACTGATGGCCCTTGAACCGTTATAACTACTAGCCAGGACCAATAGCCTATAGATATCCATTTACAAGTAATAGGTGTCCGTAACCCATAACCATGGTCCTTGAACCATTATAACAACTAGATGTCCATAACTGATACTGATGGCCCTTGAACCATTATAACTAGTAGCCATGACCGATAGCCTATAGATATGCATTTTACAAGTAATAGGTGTCCAAAACCCATAATCAATGCCATTGAACCATTATAACCACTACATGTCCATAACTCATATCGATGGCCCTTGGCCCTTGGACCCTTAGATATCCATTCACAAGTAATAGGTGTGCATAACCCATAACCATGGTCCTTGAACCATTATAACCACTAGACGTCCATAACTCATATCGATGGCCCTTGAACCATTATAACTACTAGCCATGACCAATAGCCTATATATATCCATTTTACAAGTAATAGGTGTCCATAACCCATAACCATGTTCCTTGAACCATTATAACCAATAGATGTCCATAACTGATACTGACGACCCTTGAACCATTATAACTACTAGCCATGTCCAATAGCCTACATATATCCATGTTACAAGTAATAGGTGTCCATAACCCATAACCATGGTTCTTGAACCATTATAACAACTAGATGTCCATAACTGATACTAATGGCCCTTGAACTATTATAACTAGTAGCCATGACCGATAGCCTATAGATATGCATTTTACAAGTAATAGGTGTCCAAAACCCATAATCAAGGCCATTGAACCATTATAACCACTACATGTCCATAACTCATATCGATGGCAAAGCTGCTGAACCGCATAAATGATTGGAAGAATAAATTTCTTTCATTTGCAGGCCGCCTCCAACTGATTATTTCAGTGCTTTCTAATATTCATATTTATTGGGCTTCGGTTTTTATCCTTCCGACCCGAATCATCCAAGAGCTTGAGAAATTAATGCGGGGGTTTCTGTGGTGTCAAGGTGAAATGAAGAAGGGAAATGCCAAAGTTTCTTGGGAGATAGTTTGCAAGCCAAAGTCTGAGGGGGGGCTCGGTATACGCCGTATTAAAGATTTTAATACTGCCCTAATGGCTTATAATATTTGGGGTATAGTTTCAAATAAGGAATCTCTTTGGGTGAAATGGATTCATTCCTATAAGTTGCGGGGACGGAATTTTTGGGAGGTACCGTGTACGGGCTCCATGAGCTGGTCTTGGAGGAAGCTACTTCAGTTGCGAAGAATTATCAGACCTTTTATTTGGCATGTTATCCGTGATGGGAAATCTACTTCTATTTGGTTTGATAAGTGGAGTATGGCTTGTCCGTTATTTCAGTTCCTTTCGCATAGAGATATTACTCGAGCTGGTTTTACTGCCCAGGATATGGTGTCTGATGTAATTACTGGTAATAGTTGGATGTGGCCTACTGATTGGTATGCACGGCTCCATGAGATTACTAGTGTTCCGGTTCCCCAGCTGGTCACGGATCAAAAGGACAAGGTAGTGTGGATTGATTTAAATGGGTCCTTTCAGCCTTTCTCGGTAAATCTAGCTTGGAACTCTATCAGATCTAGGGAGATTGAGGTCACTTGGAAAAACGTTGTGTGGTTCTCTCATTGTGTCCCTCGGCATGCTTTTCATATGTGGCTTGTTATGAACAACCGTCTAAAAACTCAAGATATGCTGAAACAATGGGATGTTCATCATGATACTGATATTGACTCATTCCGGTGCCCTCTATGTGATCTTGTGCCTGATTCTCATGCCCACCTTTTCTTTGAATGCTTATATTCTTCGCAGGTTTGGATAAAAATCAGATTGCTTGGGGGGATGGACAACATTGCTCCAAATTTTGCTGCTATAACTGATTACATAATTCCAATGTCCAAAGGTAGATCGGCTAAGAGTGTTGTATCCCGTATCGTGTTGGGAGCTACTACCTATTACATTTGGTTAGAGCGAAATGCTAGGTTGTTCAGAAAGAAGTATAAACCGCACATGCAGTTGTGTGATGAAATTATTGCTACTGTTCGGTTAAAACTGATGACTTTGAAGTTTAAGAAGAAGACAGTTGATGTTCAGCAGATGCTAGACAACTGGAAGATCCCGGATTTGATTGTTTAGTTCGGTGCTATGCTTTTATGTTTTCTTTTGGCTTTTTTTGAGCGAAAGTCTGTTTTGTGAGGTTGTTGCTAGTTCTAGATGGTCTTAGCTTTGTTTATGGCATGTCATAAACTCTGTCTTTGTTGTTTTAAGCTTTTGCTTGAGGTCAATGTGGCCGCCTGTCACATTCCTATGTAGTTCTTTTTGTGATTAATATATTTTAGCCAGGGTGAACCCTTTACCCAAAAAAACTCATATCGATGTCCCTTGAACCATTATAACTACTAACCATGACTTATAGATATCCATTTTACAAGCAATAGGTGTGCATAACCCATAACAATGGTCCTTGAACCATATAACCACTAGATGTCCATAACTGATACTGATGGCCCTTGAACCATTATAACTACTAGCCATGCGCAATAGCCTATAGATATGCATTTTACAAGTAATAGGTGTGCATAACCCATACCCACGGCCCTTGAACAATTATAACCACTAGATGCCCATAACTGATACCGATGGTCCTTGAACCATTATAACTACTAGCCATGACCAATAGCCTACAGATACCCATTTTACAAGAAATATGTGTCCATAACCCATAACCATGGTCCTTGAACCATTATAACCACTAAATGTCCACAACTCATATCGATGGCCCTTGAACCATTATAACTACTAGCCATGAGCAATAGCCTATAGATATGCATTTTACAAGTAATAGGCGTGCATAACCCATAACCATGGTCCTTGAACCATTATAACCAATAGATGTCCATAACTGCAACTGAGGGCCCATGAACCATTATAACTACTAGCCATGCCAATAGCCTACAGATATCCATTTTACAAGTAATAGGTGTCCATAACCCATAACCATGGTTCTTGAACCATTATACCAACTAGATGTCCATAACTGATACTGATGGCCCTTGAACCATTATAACCACTAGATGTCCATAACTGATACTGATGGCCCTTGAACCATTATAACTAGTAGCCATCACCGATAGCCTTTAGATATCCATTTTACAAGTAATAGGTGTCCATAACCCATAACCAAGGCCATTGAACCATTATAACCACTACATGTCCATAACTCATATCGATGGCCCTTGAACCATTATAACTACTAGCCACGACTTATAGATATCCATTTTACAAGCAATAGGTGTGCATAACCCATAACAATGGTCCTTGAACCATATAACCACTAGATGTCCATAACTGATACTGATGGCCCTTGAACCATTATAACTACTAGCCATGCGCAATAGCCTATAGATATGCATTTTACAAGTAATAGGTGTGCATAACCCATACCCACGGCCCTTGAACAATTATAACCACTAGATGCCCATAACTGATACCGATGGTCCTTGAACCATTATAACTACTAGCCATGACCAATAGCCTACAGATACCCATTTTACAAGAAATATGTGTCCATAACCCATAACCATGGTCCTTGAACCATTATAACCACTAAATGTCCACAACTCATATCGATGGCCCTTGAACCATTATAACTACTAGCCATGAGCAATAGCCTATAGATATGCATTTTACAAGTAATAGGCGTGCATAACCCATAACCATGGTCCTTGAACCATTATAACCAATAGATGTCCATAACTGCAACTGAGGGCCCATGAACCATTATAACTACTAGCCATGCCAATAGCCTACAGATATCCATGTTACAAGTAATAGGTGTCCATAACCCATAACCATGGTTCTTGAACCAATATAACCACTAGATGTCCATAACTGATATTGATGGCCCTTGAACCATTATAACTAGTAGCCATGACCGATAGCCTATAGATATCCATTTTACAAGTAATTGGTGTCCATAGCCCATAACCAAGGCCATTGAACCATTATAACCACTACATGTCCATAACTCATATCGATGGCCCTTGGACCATTATAACTACTAGCCATGACCAATAGCCTATAGATATCCATTTACAAGTAATAGGTGTCTGTAACCCATAACCATGGTCCTTGAACCATTATAACAACTAGATGTCCATAACTGATACTAATGGCCCTTGAACCATTATAACTAATAGCCATGACCAATAGCCTACAGATGTCCATTTTACAAGTAATAGGTGTCCATAACCCATAACCATGGTTCTTGAACCATTATAACAACTAGATGTCCATAACTGATACTGATGGCCCTTGAACCATTATAACCACTAAATGTCCATAACTAATACTGATGGCCCTTGAACCATTATAACTACTAGCCAGGACCAATAGCCTATAGATATCCATTTACAAGTAATAGGTGTCCGTAACCCATAACCATGGTCCTTGAACCATTATAACAACTAGATGTCCATAACTGATACTGATGGGCCTTGAACCATTATAACTAGTAGCCATGACCGATAGCCTATAGATATGCATTTTACAAGTAATAGGTGTCCAAAACCCATAATCAAGGCCATTGAACCATTATAACCACTACATGTCCATAACTCATATCGATGGCCCCGAGGTTGAAGTTCGGGCCGAAAATGAAGTTCGGGCCGGGAACAGTGAAGAGTTCGGGCCGAACTTGTTCTTGGCAGTGACGAACGAACCAGCTATTTTGGTTACTCGTGGGCGTGAAACGGACACCCGAGCTGAAAGTTATGAATGTTTTAGTATAGCTCCTTTTGTTACACAATCTTGGATATTGAAGAATTCGGGCCGAAGAGGGATGTTCGGCCCGAAGTGGTGTTCGGGCCGAAGTGGGATGTTCGGGCCGAAGTGGTGTTCGGGCCGAAGTGGTGTTCGAGCCGAAGTTCGGTGTTCGGGCCGAGGATGATGTTCGGGCCGAGGTTGAAATTTGGGCCGAGGTCGGAGTTCGGGCCAAGGTTGAAGTTCGGACCGAGGTTGAAGTTCGGGCCGAAAATGAAGTTTGGGCCGGGAACATTGATGAGTTCAGGCCGAACTTGTTCTTTGCAGTGACGAACGAACCTGCTATTTTGGTTACTCGTGGGCGTGAAACGGACACCCGAGCTGAAAGTTATGAATGTTTTAGTATAGCACATTTTGTCATACAATCTTGGATATTGAAGAATTCGGGCCGAAGAGGGATGTTCGGGCCGAAGTGGTGTTCCGGCCGATGTGGGATGTTCGGGCCGAAGTGGTGTTCGGGCCGAAGTGGTGTTCGGGCCGACGTTCGGTGTTCGGGCCGAGGATGATGTTCGGGCCGACGTCGGAGTTCGGACCGAGGTTGAAGTTCGGGCCGAGGTTGAAGTTCGGGCCGAAAATGAAGTTCGGGCCGGGAACAGTGAAGAGTTCGGGCCGAACTTGTTCCTGGCAGTGACGAACGAACCACCTATTTTGGTTACTCGTGGGCGTGAAACGGACACCCGAGCTGAAAGTTATGAATGTTTTAGTATAGCACCTTTTGTCACACAATCTTGGATATTGAAGAGTTCGGGCCGAAGAGGGATGTTCGGGCCGAAGTGGTGTTCGGGCCGAAGTGGGATGTTCGGGCCGAAGTGGTGTTCGGGCAGAAGTGGTGTTCGGGCCGAAGTTCGGTGTTCGGGCCGAGGATGATGTTCGGGTCGAGGTCGGAGTTCGGGCCGAGGTCGGAGTTCGGGCCGAGGTTGAAGTTCGGGCCGAGGTTGAAGTTCGGGCCGAAAATGAAGTTCGGGCCGGGAACAGTGAAGAGTTCGGGCGGAACTTGTTCTTGGCAGTGACGAACGAACCAGCTATTTTGGTTACTCTTGGGCGTGAAACGGACACCCGAGCTGAAAGTTATGAATGTTTTAGTATAACACCTTTTGTCACACAATCTTGGATATTGAAGAGTTCGGGCCGAAGAGGTATGTTCGGGCCGAAGTGGTGTTCGGGCCGAAGTGGGATGTTCGGGCCGAAGTGGTGTTCGGGCCGAAGTGGTGTTCAGGCGGAAGTTCGGTGTTCGGGCCGAGGATGATGTTCGGGCCGAGGTTGAAGTTCGGGCCGATGTCGGAGTTCGGGCCGAGGTTGAAGTTCGGGCCGAGGTTGAAGTTCGGGCCGAAAATGAAGTTCGGGCCGGGAACAGTGAAGAGTTCGGGCCGAACTTGTTCTTGGCAGTGACGAACGAACCAGCTATTTTGGTTACTCGTGGGCGTGAAACGGACACCCGAGCTGAAAGTTATGAATGTTTTAGTATAGCACCTTTTGTCACACAATCTTGGATATTGAAGAATTCGGGCCGAAGAGGGATGTTCGGGCCGAAGTGGTGTTCGGGCCGAAGTTCGGTGTTCGGGCCGAGGATGATGTTCGGGCCGAGGTTGAAATTTGGGCCGAGGTCGGAGTTCTGGCCAAGGTTGAAGTTCGGACCGAGGTTAAAGTTCGGGCCGAAAATGAAGTTCGGGCCGGGAACATTGATGAGTTCGGGCCGAACTTGTTCTTGGCAGTGACGAACGAACCTGCTATTTTGGTTACTCGTGGGCGTGAAACGGACACCCGAGCTGAAAGTTATGAATGTTTTAGTATAGCACATTTTGTCACACAATCTTGGATATTGAAGAGTTCGGGCCGAAGAGGGATGTTCGGGCCGAAGTGGTGTTCGGGCCGAAGTGGTGTTAGGTCACAACAACCCTGTTTTAATGTTAATTGATAGAATATTATACTTAGAGAAATATTAGAGTGACAACACAAAAATATAGTCAATGTATAAATCCACTAAGTGTGGCTTGTTGCGGAATAACAAGACCACTGATCAATTACAAAGATATGAAAGTGTAAAGTGAATTGGTTAGTACTCCTTTGCAAGATGATCTCTATTTATAATGTTATAGAGATCTTACATGATGAGCAAAGGAGTAACCGAAGGACTAAGTAAGGAAAATGACTAAGATCAAGGGATTTGATCTTAGTCCGTTACTATACTGAGTATCACTCAGTCCTTCTACTCAGTCCTTGTACTCAGTATCACTATCTGATACTGAGTACTGATACTGAGTTCCAATACTGATCACTCAGTATCAGACATAAACTTAGCTATATTATTCTACATATAAATCAAAGCTAGTCTAGGTTGTTTTGTTATCTTAAGATCCAAAGGGGCAAGGCTTTTTGCCTTAACAATCTCCCCCTATCTAATGATAACAAAACAATTACAAAGAGATAAACAAAAAATACAACAGCATAGGTAGCAATATCTTCTTCTTCATTTGCTGTTGATGGCTTCATTCTCATAGAAGACTTCTTGTTTAATGTGGACAAACTCTTCTCTGCTTTTGAGTTCATCCCTTCTACTATTCAGAACTGCAACAATCTTCTTTCTGAACCAAGAGTCTTCTTTCTTGGTGATCATCCATTTCAGTCCAACAAGGTGACTGATTTGAGCTCTTGGTAGATCTTCTTCAGAAATGAAGCACTCTCTATCCTCTGAGTCAGTATACATATATCCAGAAGTTGGATATATGACACTCTTTTGATCCTGAAAGACAAGGTTAGGAGGAAGAGGGTACTTTCTAAGATACTTGTATGTATGAAGGCATTCTGGTCTGTTGTTTGAGTAAGCCTCAGTCATCACACTGAGTGTTCTGTACTCTATTTCATGAAGTAAGTCCTTCTCATAACATACGGCAGCTACTGCACAGATTTCATCCAAGACTATTTGATCATAAGTTGATTTCTTTGGAAGCTCTTTGATCAGTCTTGTGATCTTCACCCAGTCTTGAAGACCAATCTTTTGAATATCGTGAATAAATATCTTCATGGGGGGACTGGTTAAGCCAGTACAAGTAATAGTGATTCTTCCTTCTTTGAGCTTCACTTTTACTTTATTGACATCCAGATTTAACCAATGTATCCCCCTTACATTTTGAAATGTTTTGGTCCTCAAGAACTCCTTTCTTTGCTCCTTATACTGAGTCCTGGCAGCAACCATATTCCAGTAATGTTGAATATGGTCTTGACCCTTTCTTGAGATTCTATGGGAAGGACCAGGAGTATCAGTATCTGGGTCAGATTCTGCTTCAGTTTTGACTCCTAACTCTTGCTCATATAAAAATCTTTCTTGTTCTGCCCAGAGTTGTTGAGGAGTCAGTCTTGGAACCTGCTCGGTATCACTGTCCCTTGTATGAACAGGTCTTCTTTGTCTTGTTACCAAAGGAGCAGATTCCTCACTCTATTCAGAAGAAGTAAGAACAGCATTGATAGGTCTTCTTGATAAGGAGCTCCTTCTTCTAATTACCAGATTTTTTGGTTCTTCATCATCCGAGGATGATGATGATGAACTTTCTTGTTCTACCAGATTTAGTTCATAGTTTACTAAATCTGGTTCTTCATCTTCATCATCAGCAATAGGCCAGATGAAAGGCCTATAGACCACAATTTGCAAATTATTCTCTTCAAGAGCAGGTGGCTCAGAATGAATTTGCTGTGGTTGGTCAGTATGAGTCTCCCCCTGAGTAGATGCTGACCTAGTTCTTTGTCTTCTTCTCTCATACTGAATGCGAAATGGCTCAGTATGAGGACTTTGCTGATGTTGAGGTTGATCTTCATTCAATCTTCTTCTTTTCTCCCCCTGAGCAGATGGCTCAGTTTGATCAACCTCAGTATCTCTTTGTCTCTTCTCCCCCCTTTTGTTGTCATTTGATGAGGAGGGAAGAGGATCAGTATCACCACCCATGTCCCCCTCAGGTTGTTCAAGAGTAGGGGAGGGCATGGGCTCAGTTGCAGCATCAGTATCACCAGCACCTCCTTCTCCTTCTCCTTCTTCATTGTGGTCACCATGTGAACCTGGTGGAGTTTGTGGAGGCAGCTGTGGTTGTTGAAGGAGTGAGACTGACTGTTTTATTAAGTCAATATCACCACTCATCTTGTCCATTCTGGCTAGTATTACATTTTGAGTTTGTTGGATGGCCAGAATGTGCTGCATGATTGCTTGCAGAGTCACTTGGTCTGCTGCAGCCTGAGATGCCTGAATGCCCTGCACAGATGGTGCTAAAGAAACAAAAAATATAAAACTGGTTAGATAGAAAGGTTTATCAAATAGAATTGTGGTGTTGTTTAATTCTACAATCATATAAACAGAGTTTGTGAAGTCTGTATTTCATCTGGTTTATGATGAAATATTGTGGACTTGTGCATAGTATGTGTAAGAAGATTTTAGTAAAAGTGAGTGTGAAAATTTAAGTAGCTCAGTGTAGGATAAGTCACATTTACTAAAAGGTTTGGGTTTGGGAATTCGAAGCCTGGGAGGTGCTTCTTGTTATTTTCAATGTTTATCACTCGGTATTAGAGTGATAACAGAAATGTGGCTAAACCCCATGGGAAATTTTTGGATTTTGTGGCTTAAGGGTTGGTGATCATTTCTTGAATGATGCTACCCAACTCAAAAATAAGTTGGACATGATTCAAGCAGTACCAGTGGGTGTCAGTATGACATCAACCACCATTGTCTCTTTAAATGTTGAGACAACTGTAGACTGACAATGATCAATTTTGTGTGCTCAGTATATGAATTTTGCATAGCAGCAGTGGGCTAGCTATGTTGGTCATAAAAGGATATATATTTGAAAGATCGCTTGAGACTTTGGTCAGTATTGAGTTGGTACTGGCCAATACTTAGTCTCTATTTGGGAATGAAATATATATATATATAAGTTTAAAGGTTTTTAGAAATTCATACCTGAGACTCTGTCAGATTCCCTTCTAGCATCTGCAGAGGTCGGTGCAGGATCATGTGTTTGTTGATGTGCAGCACCAACATCTTCAATACCGACCTCTCTGTCATGCTGAGCACCTTCCAGTGTAGTTTGTGCATATTGAATCTCCACATCAAGAGGAACATGAGGTTCCTCAAATGGTTGAGTAGATGGAGCTAGTTCTGGACCTGGAAGGTCAGCGGTGGCTGCAACTAGGCTTTGGGCTTGAAGAGATGCAGTTAATGATGGAACATTTGCAGGCTGCATCTCCTCAGATGATAAGTTTCCCATAATAACAGGGGAAAGATGTCTTCTTCTTCTTTGGAGGACCAGTGGTGTGTCTTCTGAGGACTCAGTATCAGAAGCTGGTTCAATATGAGGAGCATCAGGATCTTGTGCCGGTGGAGAGATATGTTGTTGAGTTGGTTCTTGAACATGTGGAACATCCTGCATCTAAATTTCTGGACCGGCCTGTGCTCCATTACCACTATTATCATCATTATCATCATCACCATCATTGTCTGACTCAGTATCAGACATATCTTCTTCATCATTTATATGTTCTTGAACAATGGCCCACATAGGAGGACTTAGAAGAGGCTCTCCTTCTCTTGGCCTGTAAAAGAAAATCTTCTAACTAAGCGGAGGAAGATCAACTCTTGGACTATGAAAATCATCATAAATGTGTGTGGGCATTGAGTGTTGAAAGATGAGTGATAGAAATCTGCAGAAAGGGACATTGCATTCCCTTGTGTTTGCTCGAACTAAAGTAGCTAATTCATTGAAAATTAGGCGAGCATAATCAATATTTCTTCCATAGTACAGAGCATGTACTATTTGCATTCCAAATTCGTTTATTTGGTCCAAAGCTCCCGTCTTGTGGGTCATACATCGAATTATTGTTGTAATGAGAATACCCCACATAGGACCAAATTCATTTCTTTTGATTGTGCCCGTTGTTCCTCTTCGACCCAAAAATGGCAGTACAGAGCGTGCCTCTGATCTATCAACAAATGGGTCATACTGAGCTTGAGCGGGAAGTCTCAGTGCTTCACGAATGATGGCAGTAGAAACAAATGCCCTTCTTTGGTCTCTAATTACCCACCCACCAATCATATCTGGAGAATCGAGTGTAGCAGAGTACCAAAACTCGCATAGCATTTCTGGGTAAATTGCTCGAGGAGACAAGGTCAGTGCACGAGCAATTGGGCAATTTTTCAGAAAAGTCACAATGTTTGTGAACTCTTGGCATGCCCAGGCTTGAGGAATATCGAAATTTGCCGTGATGTTGTTCCTCGCAAACCTGGGTACTTCATTATTTCGGAATTGGATTTCCGATTCAACGTCTGGAGCAACAAAGGTGTAATTCGCCATCTGTGATTTGGATTTGAAAAAGTGTGCTTGCTAATAGAAAGTGAAATCGTTAATCGCAGAGAGAATTGAAAACGAAAGAAATAAATAACAGTTTTTAAAAAAATTTGAAGTAAAAATAAACGGTTATTTATAGGAGATTTGAAAGATAATTAAGGTATTGGGAAGTAAAAACGCCTGATTTGACTGCCTTATCCTCTGCCAACGGTAACTTTCTTATTAAGAAAGGTTACCGTTTGAGCAGTATAAGGATTAAGCTCGGTTTGAGCGCCGTAATACCCAAATACTGAGTTAAAAAAAAATTAATTAAAAAAATTTAAAAAAATATAAAAACAATTAATTTACTCTTGAAATTAATAAAAAAAATAAAAAATTTAAATTTTGATGATAACAGACAAGTGATACTGAGTGGTCAGTATCAACAGGAGTGATACTGAGCGCTCAGTTTCAAAGAAAATTTAAGAAAGATTAAGGATTCAACATACCTAATTGCCCTAGTAAATACATAAACATTTCCTCAGGAAGAGGTTTAGTAAACACATCGGCCAATTGTGCATCTGTTGGTACATAATCTACTTCAACCTTACCTTTTTCCACATTATCTCGAATAAAGTGGTGTCTGATATCAATGTGCTTGGTTTTGGAGTGATAGACTGGGTTCTCTGTGATAGCAATAGCACTCTTGTTATCACAATGAATGGGAGTCTTATGAAAGTTGAACCCATAGTCTAAGAGTTGATACCGCATCCATAATAATTGAGCACAACAACTTCATGCAGCAACATATTCTGCTTTTGCTGTGGAAGTTGCTACCGAATTTTGTTTCTTGGATGACCAGCCAACTAGTCTTCCACCTAGGAATTGACATCCTCCACTTGTGCTCTTTCTGTCCAATCTACAACCTGCAAAATCTGCATCTGTGTACCCTTCAAGGTCAAAGTTTGAGTCTTTGGGATACCAAAGACCCAGGTTAGGAGTACCTGTAAGATATCGAAAGATGCGCTTAACTGCTTTCATATGTGATTCTTTAGGATCAGCCTGATACCGAGCACACAAACATGTGGAAAACATGATATCAGGCCTACTAGCAGTTAAGTAAAGTAAGGAACCAATCATACCTCGGTATGTGGATTGACATACTGGTTTACCAGTTTCATCCTTACATATCTTATCCTGAGTACCCATAGGAGTGTGCATGGAAGATAAATTTTCAAATTTGTATTTCTTTAACATGTCATGCACATACTTACTTTGATTTATAAAAGTGCCATCAGGCTTTTGTTCAACTTGTAAACCAAGAAAGTAAGTAAGTTCTCCCATCATACTCATCTGATACTGAGTTGACATTATCTTAGCAAACCAGTCACACATTGACTTGTCAGTGGAACCAAAGATAATATCATCTACATATATCTGAATGAGTAAGATGTCAGAACCTTTCCTTTTTGAAAATAATGTTTTATCAATTTTACCTCTTGTAAATTTATTTTCAATAAGATACTCAGACAGGGTGTCATACCAGGCTCTTGGAGCTTGTTTGAGCCCATATAGAGCTTTATCAAGCTTGAAAACATAATTAGGAAATTTGGGATCAACAAAACCTGGAGGTTGTTTAACATAAACTTCTTCTTGTAGTTTTCCATTTAGAAAAGCACTTTTGACATCCATCTGATAAACTTTGAAATTCTTAAAGGCTGCATATGCAAGATACAACCTAATAGCTTCAATTCTTGCAACTGGTGCAAAAGTTTCATCATAGTCAATGCCTTCTTCTTGCCTGTAACCTTGAGCAACTAACCTTGCTTTGTTTCTGATGACAACACCATCCTTGTCCATCTTGTTTCTGAACACCCACTTAGTACCAATAATAGTTTTGCCAGAAGGAGGTGGTACTAAGTTCCAAACTTTGTTTCTCTCAAACTCTGTGAGCTCTTCTTGCATAGCCTCTACCCAATCTTCATCTAATAAAGCTTCATCAGCTTTCTTTGGTTCAATGGCAGATAAGAAACTTGAGAAGAAACAAAAATTTGCAGTTGCTTGGGTTGGAAATTCTAATTTTCTTCTTGTTTGGACACCTTCTTCAATAGGACCAATAATGTTTGAGTGTGGATGGTCTCTGTGTTCCCTTAAATTGTTTCCTAAGGGAGCATTTGAAATAGAATCAACAATATCTTGTTGATTTGGTGTGTTGTCTGTCTGATACTGAGTGGAATTCTGATCAGTATTAGACAGTGCAGGTTGCTGTTCATCTTCATTTTGCAGAGTTGATGTGGATTCTTGTGAAGTGTTGGATGTTTCACCTTCTTCATAGATAGAATGATTCAGATCATTAGTTGGAAACTCAGTATGGAGGTCCTCTGTTATGGGAACCTCAGTATTAGTCTCATTTGAGTGATACTGAGTTTGAACTTGATCAGTTTCATTAAACTTATTAGGAATAAAGTGTGGATGAAACTTAGGCTGTTCAGCAATGGAGTGTTCTGGATTGCATAGAATATCTATGCCACTGATGTCTTCACTTGCTGAGGTAGAATGCTCATTCTGATCTTCATCGAATGTGACATGAATGGATTCTACAATCATCTTGGTTGAGATGATATACACTCTGAAAGCTTTAGAGTGCGGAGAGTAGCCCATGAACACACCTTCATTTGCTTTGGGAGCAAATTTATTGAGATTTTGTTTTGTAATGAGTACAAAGCATTTACTCCCAAAGATGTGGAAATATTCCACATTTGGAATCTTGCCATTGTATAACTCATATGGAGTCTTCAGATGTCTTTGGACTATAGTTGCTCTATTCGTAGTGAAGTTTGCACAGTTTACAGCTTCAGCCCAGAAACTCAGTGCCAGTCCAGCATGGCATAATAAAGTTCTTGCAGCTTCAATTAGTGTTCTGTTCTTTCTTTCTACAACACCATTTTGTTGTGGTGTATAGGCTGCAGAGAAGTTTTGAATGATTCCTTTTTCTTCACAGAAATCAGCTAATACTGAGTTCTTAAACTCAGTACCATGGTCACTTCTGAGTTGCTTGACCTTGTTGCCTTTTTGTAGTTCCTCTCTTTTTATAAAGGCAATGATTTCTGTTGTTGCATCTGATTTAGTCTTTAGGAAGATGACCCAAGTGTATCTTGAGAATTCATCAACTAAGACTAGAGTATAGATCTTTTTGGCCAAAGATGGTGTGCTAATGGGACCAAAAAGATCCATATGTATCATAGTAAGAGGTTCATTTATGGAATGCTTGACTTTAGACTTGAATGAACTCTTCTTCTGCTTGCCCATTTCACATGCTGAGCATAACTTATCTTTTGAATAAGTAATAGTGGGCAACCCTCTCACTAGTTTCTTCATACTGAGCTCGTTGATATTTCTAAAGTTGATGTGAGAGAGTTTCTTGTGCCATAGCCAATGCAATTCTGGCTTGACTTTAGAAAGCAGACATACTCGAATAGTTGGGTCTATTTCAGATTGGTTGACCACATATACGTCTTTTTCTCTTCTAGCAATGAGTACAGGCTGCCCTTTATCATTGTAGATGATTCCTGCAACCTTTCTGAATCGAGCTTCATTGTCATCATCACACATCTGGCTGATACTGAGCAGGTTGTGTTTTAGACCCTCTACATAGGCAACTATTTTAAAAGTGATGTTGCCTGCCTTGATCACACCATAACCTCTTGTCTTTCCCACCGAGTCATCTCCAAACTTGACAGAAGGGCCCTTCTCTGGAGTATAATTGAGAAGGTACTCCATACTGCCTGTCATGTGTCTTGAGCAACCACTATCTAAATACCACTTTCTGTCACCCTGCACAAGACACAAAATAAGAGTTAGTTCTTTTTAGGAACCCATTTTTGAATGGGACCTTTGGTGGGATAAACATATTTTGACTTGATCTCTTTATTTGGAGAGGTCAGTATCACTTCGGGGGTAACTTTAGAAGTTTTCTTTGATGATACTGACTTAGTTTCTCTCCTTTTCTTTGGTACTGAGTACCTAGGACTAGAGAGATCAGTCCAGCATTCATCTCCCTTATGACCAGTATGATGACATCTATAACATTTTCTAGGTCTATTTCTAAACATATTTTCATAAGGTATTTTAGAAAAGTGTTGCACTTTTGGTAGATCAGTATGAACAAGTTTTGCAAATTGTTTACTTAAAGATTTGACCTGATCACCAAGTGTTTTTAAAATGTTAATGTTGTTATTTCTAATTTGTGTATTAACATTGTTTTTAACTGGTTTAGGAGATGGAGGATCTGGTTGCTTATTTTTATTTGGCATAGAAGTCTTTCTAATATTATTAGTGGTAGACTTCTTGTCTTTGCTAACCAAAGACCTAGTTGAAGTTGTCTTTTGTTTATTAATTTTTGAAGGAACAACTTTAACAGGTTCTTTAGATTTCTCAGTATATGATGTTTCTGTTCCTGCAACTTCTGTATTTGATGAAACATGTGAGATAGAAGTTGTCTTATTATCATTATATAATTCAAAAGTTGTTGTATTAAATAATAATTCAAAAGGTGGAACAGCAGAAGTGTCATACTGAACTATTGGTAGCTCGGTATCAGAAATTTCTGTTATTTGAAATTCAATACTGAGTTCTTGTAGCTCAGTATAGCACTTTGAGCAGATGGAAGGACCAATAGGTTTTTCTAAAATCTCATTTTCCTCATCATCTGACTCAGTTTGACATCCAACTTCACATAAAGTTTTAGCTTTTACAAAATTAATAGGGTTCATAGTAGAAAACTCTTCAAATAAATCAGCAAAATTGTTCCTGTTTTTAAATTGAGGATCAACACCAAGTGCAGCCCTCACATTTTCTTGAAATTGTTCATTTAAACATTTATTTAATTTTATTGAAGCATTTCCCCAAGATTTACACTGTTTTTCAAATTTCTCTTTTTCAAGTTTGTGTAAATGAGCTTTATCAGCTAATCTTTGGTTAATGTCTTTTAAATCTGAAAAGTTTAGTTCTAAATCTTTATATTTTGCTAATTTATCCAAGTTTTCATTATTTACCCTTTCAAGTTCTTTAATTGTTAATTTTAAAGCTTTTTCTTTTTGTACAGAAGTTTTAAGATCAACAAGCATATACTCAAAAATCTTGGTTTTTTCATTCACTGAATAAGTTTGAAAGGAACTTACCTTGTACAACTGAGTGGAATCCCAATCAGTATGAACACTCATCCTCTCAGCCTCTTTGATATCCTTTTCAAAGGAGCTCTTCAAATCATCTTCAGTGAAAGCCATAAAGGCTTTATTCTCAATCTCTTCTTCATCATCACTTAACTCTTCATCCATCCAGGCTTCTGAGTAAAGTGCTTGATGAGGTGCTCCATTCCCTTCTGCCCTCTTTCCCTTGCTCCAATTCTTCAGCTTGACATATTTGTCTCTATACCTTTTTGCGCGGTATGCAATCTTGTCATTTTGGTCAGTCTCAGAAGACTTGGTATGACAATTTGCAGCAATATGTCCAGGCTTTCCACACCTATAGCACAGACCTGATCTTGGGTCAGTATTAGAAGAGCTAACACCAAGCCTCTTCTTCTTCAACTGATCCAGCTTCATAGACATAAGAGCCATTTGAGTTTCAAGCTCTTCTGCCTCAGCATCAGCAAGATCAACTTCTGGTTCATCTGGCTCAGTCACAGTATAGGCCTGTTGCACAACTAGAGCCATGCCAGTAGAAGACTTGTCAGTTTTCTTCCAGTTGATCAGTCTTGCAGCATTATTCTCCTCATGATTCAACATTAGACCATACAAAGTTTGAAGAGTGTATGACTCAATGTTGTTAGCAGCATTGACAAAATTTGTCATGTCAAGAAATTGTTGAGGAAGACTATCCAGGAACTTTTGAACAAGCTCTCCTTCCTCTTTTACAATGCCTACACTAATTAAATCATGGATAACAGTATTGAACCTGTTATAGAGAGTGGTGATGTCTTCATTAGGAGTTGAGAAGAAGTTTTCATATTTCCTTCTCATGTTGCTTTTTCTTTGCAACTTCACCTTTGCTGTGCCTTCATAGGTGACTGATAGGCTATCCCACATAGCCTTTGCTGTTGGCAATTTCATAATTGCATTAAGTATCTCTTTGGTAACAGCATTACCAATCACCCCTTTAGCTCTGGAGTCTAAAGCATACAACTGACGGTCAGTATCAGTCCAGTTGTGCTTTAGTTTAGGTACAGATCTTATGCCCTCATGAGCATCATCAGTAGCAGCAACTGGTTCCACAGTTTGTGGAATGATGGGACCATCATTTAGCACAGTGAGCATCTCATGGTGAATAGATTCAAGATACCACTGAGCTTTGAGCTTCCATTGATGGAAGTCTTTTCCATCAAAGATGGGTACTCCCTTTCCAGACATAATTGGTGCAACAATTGTAGACATTTTGGATTTTTGAGTGTTGGAGGGATAGATGTAGGAAATGGCTGCCAGGGTTATAGATCGACTAAATAAGAGATTATTTAGCCTGCTCTGATACCAGTTGTTAGGTCACAACAACCCTGTTTTAATGTTAATTGATAGAATATTATACTTAGAGAAATATTAGAGTGATAACACAAGAATATAGTGAATGTATAAATCCACTAAGTGTGGTTTGTTGCGGAATAACAAAACCACTGATCAATTACAAAGATATGAAAGTGTAAAGTGAATTGGTGAGTACCCCTTTGCAAGATGATCTCTATTTATAATGTTATAGAGATCTTACATGATGAGCAAAGGAGTAACCGAAGGACTAAGTAAGGAAAATGACTAAGATCAAGGGATTTGATCTTAGTCCGTTACTATACTGAGTATCACTCAGTCCTTCTACTCAGTCCTTGTACTCAGTATCACTATCTGATACTGAGTACTGATACTGAGTTCCAATACTGATCACTCAGTATCAGACCAAAACTTAGCTATGTTATTCTACATATAAATCAAAGCTAGTCTAGGTTGTTTTGTTATCTTAAGATCCAAAGGGGCAAGGCTTTTTGCCTTAACAAGTGGGATGTTCGGGCCGAAGTGGTGTTCGGGCCGAAGTGGTGTTCGGGCCGAAGTTCGGTGTTCGGGCCGAGGATGATGTTCGGGTCGAGGTCGGAGTTCGGGCCGAGGTCGGAGTTCGGGCCGAGGTTGAAGTTCGGGCCGAGGTTGAAGTTCGGGCCGAAAATGAAGTTCGGGCCGGGAACAGTGAAGAGTTCGGGCCGAACTTGTTCTTGGCAGTGACGAACGAACCAGCTATTTTGGTTACTCTTGGGCGTGAAACGGACACCCGAGCTGAAAGTTCCGAATGTTTTAGTATAACACCTTTTGTCAAACAATCTTGGATATTGAAGAGTTCGGGCCGAAGAGGTATGTTCGGGCCGAAGTGGTGTTCGGGCCGAAGTGGGATGTTCGGGCCGAAGTGGTGTTCGGGCCGAAGTGGTGTTCAGGCGGAAGTTCGGTGTTCGGGCCGAGGATGATGTTCGGGCCGAGGTTGAAGTTCGGGCCGATGTCGGAGTTCGGGCCGAGGTTGAAGTTCGGGCCGAGGTTGAAGTTCGGGCCGAAAATGAAGTTCGGGCCGGGAACAGTGAAGAGTTCGGGCCGAACTTGTTCTTGGCAGTGACGAACGAACCAGCTATTTTGGTTACTCTTGGGCGTGAAACGGACACCCGAGCTGAAAGTTATGAATGTTTTAGTATAGCACCTTTTGTCACACAATCTTTGATATTGAAGAATTCGGGCCGAAGAGGGATGTTCGGCCCGAAGTGGTGTTCGGGCCGAAGTGGGATTTTCGGGCCGAAGTGGTGTTCGGGTCGAAGTGGTGTTCGGGCCGAAGTTCGGTGTTCGGGCCGAGGATGATGTTCGGGCTGAGGTTGAAATTCGGGCCGAGGTCGGAGTTCGGGCCAAGGTTGAAGTTTGGACCGAGGTTGAAGTTCGGGCCGAAAATGAAGTTCGGGCCGGGAACATTGATGAGTTCGGGCCGAACTTGTTCTTGGCAGTGACGAACGAATCTGCTATTTTGGTTACTCGTGGGCGTGAAACGGACACCCGAGCTGAAAGTTATGAATGTTTTAGTATAGCACATTTTGTCACACAATCTTGGATATTGAAGAGTTCGGGCCGAAGAGGGATGTTCGGGCCGAATTGGTGTTCAGGCCGAAGTGGGATGTTCGGGCCGAAGTGGTGTTCGGGCCGAAGTGGTGTTCGGGCCGAAGTTCGGTGTTCGGGCCGAGGATGATGTTCGGGCCGAGGTTGAAGTTCGAGCCGAGGTCGGAGTTCGGGCCGAGTTTGAAGTTCGAGCCGAGGTTGAAGTTCGGGCCGAAAATGAAGTTCGGGCCGAGAACAGTGAAGAGTTCGGGCCGAACTTGTTCTTGGCAGTGACGAACGAACCAGCTATTTTCGTTACTCGTGGGCGTGAAACGGACACCCTAGCTGAAAGTTATGAATGTTTTAGTATAGCACCTTTTGTCACACAATCTTGGATATTGAAGAGTTCGGGCCGAAGAGGGATGTTCGGGCCGAAGTGGTGTTCGGGCCGAAGTGGGATGTTCGGGCCGAAGTGGTGTTCGGGCCGAAGTTCGGTGTTCGGGCCGAGGGTGATGTTCGGGCCGAGGTCGGAGTTCGGGCCGAGGTTGAAGTTCGGGCCGAGGTTGAAGTTCGGGCCGAAAATGAAGTTCGGGCCGGGAACAGTGAAGAGTTCGGGCCGAACTTGTTCTTGGCAGTGACGAACGAACCAGCTATTTTGGTTACTCGTGGGCGTGAAACGGACACCCGAGCTGAAAGTTATGAATGTTTTAGTATAGCACCTTTTGTCACACAATCTTGGATATTGAAGAGTTCGGGCCGAAGAGGGATGTTCGGGTCGAAGTGGTGTTCGGGCCGAAGTGGGATGTTCGGGCCGAAGTGGTGGTCGGGCCGAAGTGGTGTTCGGGCCGAGGATGATGTTCGGGCCGAGGTTGAAGTTCGGGCCGAGGTTGAAGTTCGGGCCGTAAATGAAGTTCGGGCCGGGAACAGCGAAAGTTCGGGTCGAACTTGTTCTTGGCAGTGACGAACGAACCAGCTATTTTGGTTACTCGTGGGCGTGAAACGGACACCCGAGCTGAAAGTTATGAATGTTTTAGTATAGCACCTTTTGTCACACAATCTTGGATATTGAAGAGTTCGGGCCGAAGAGGGATGTTCGGGCTGAAGTGGTGTTCGGGCCGAAGTGGTGTTCGGGCCGAAGTTCGGTGTTCGGGCCGAGGATGATGTTCGGGCCGAGGTTGAAGTTCGGGCCGAAAATGAAGTTCGGGCCGGGAACAGTGAAGAGTTCGAGCCGAATTTGTTCTTGGCAGTGACGAATGAACCAGCTATTTTGGTTACTCGTGGGCGTGAAACGGACACCCGATCTGAAAGTTATGAATGTTCTAGTATAGCACATTTTGTCACACAATTTTGGATATTGAAGAGTTCGGGCCGAAGAGGGATGTTCGGGCCGAAGTGGTGTTCGGGCCGAAGTGGGATGTTCGGGCCGAAGTGGTGTTCGGGCCGAAGTGGTGTTCGGGCCGAAGTTCGGTGTTCGGGCAGAGGATGATGTTCGGGCCGAGGTTGTAGTTCGGGCCGAGGTCGGAGTTCGGGCCGAGGTTGAAGTTCGGACCGAAAATGAAGTTCGGCCGGGAACAGTGAAGAGTTCGGGCCGAACTTGTTCTTGGCAGTGACGAACGACCCAGCTATTTTGGTTACTCGTGGGCGTGAAACGGACACCCGAGCTGAAAGTTATGAATGTTTTAGTATAGCACCTTTTGTCACACAATCTTGGATATTGAAGAGTTCGGGCCGAAGAGGGATGTTCGGGCCGAAGTGGTGTTCGGGCCGAAGTGGGATGTTCGGGCCGAAGTGGTGTTCGGGCCGAAGTGGTTTTCGGGCCGAGGATGATGTTCGGGCCGAGGTTGAAGTTCGGGCCGAGGTCGGAGTTCGGGCCGAGGTTGAAGTTCAGGCCGAGGTTGAAGTTCGGGCCGTAAATGAAGTTCGGGCCGGGAACAGTGAAAAGTTCGGGCCGAACTTGTTCTTGGCAGTGACGAACGAACCAGCTATTACTCGTGGGCATGAAACGGACACCCGAGCTGAAAGTTATGAATGTTTTAGTATAGCACCTTTTGTCACACAATCTTGGATATTGAAGAGTTCGGGCCGAAGAGGGATGTTCGGGGCGAAGTGGTGTTCGGGCCGAAGTGGGATGTTCGGTCCGAAGTGGTGTTCGGGCCGAAGTTCGGTGTTCGGGCCGAGGATGTTGTTCGGGCCGAGGTTGAAGTTCGGGCCGAGGTTGAAGTTCGGGCCGAAAATGAAGTTCGGGCCGGGAACAGTGAAGAGTTCGGGCCGAACTTGTTCTTGGCAGTGACGAACGAACCAGCTATTTTGGTTACTCTTGGGCGTGAAACGGACTCCCGAGCTGAAAGTTCTGAATGTTTTAGTATAACACCTTTTGTCACACAATCTTGGATATTGAAGAGTTCGGGCCGAAGAGGTATGTTCGGGCCGAAGTGGGATGTTCGGGCCGAAGTGGTGTTCGGGCCGAAGTGGTGTTCAGGCGGAAGTTCGTTGTTCGGGCCGAGGATGATGTTCGGGCCGAGGTTGAAGTTCGGGCCGATGTCGGAGTTCGGGCCGAGGTTGAAGTTCGGGCCGAGGTTGAAGTTCGGGCCGAAAATGAAGTTCGGGCCGGGAACAGTGAAGAGTTCGGGCCGAACTTGTTCTTGGCAGTGACGAAGGAACCAGCTATTTTGGTTACTCTTGGGCGTGAAACGGACACCCGAGCTGAAAGTTATGAATGTTTTAGTATATCACCTTTTGTCACACAATCTTGGATATTGAAGAATTCGGGCCGAAGAGGGATGTTCGGCCCGAAGTGGTGTTCGGGCCGAAGTGGGATGTTCGGGCCGAAGTGGTGTTCGGGTCGAAGTGGTGTTCGGGCCGAAGTTCGGTGTTCGGGCCGAGGATGATGTTCGGGCCGAGGTTGTAGTTCGGGCCGAGGTCGGAGTTCGGGCCGAGGTTGAAGTTCGGACCGAAAATGAAGTTCGGCCGGGAACAGTGAAGAGTTCGGGCCGAACTTGTTCTTGGCAGTGACGAACGACCCAGCTATTTTGGTTACTCGTGGGCGTGAAACGGACACCCGAGCTGAAAGTTATGAATGTTTTAGTATAGCACCTTTTGTCACACAATCTTGGATATTGAAGAGTTCGGGCCGAAGAGGGATGTTCGGGCCGAAGTGGTGTTCGGGCCGAAGTGGGATGTTCGGGCCGAAGTGGTGTTCGGGCCGAAGTGGTTTTCGGGCCGAGGATGATGTTCGGGCCGAGGTTGAAGTTCGGGCCGAGGTCGGAGTTCGGGCCGAGGTTGAAGTTCAGGCCGAGGTTGAAGTTCGGGCCGTAAATGAAGTTCGGGCCGGGAACAGTGAAAAGTTCGGGCCGAACTTGTTCTTGGCAGTGACGAACGAACCAGCTATTACTCGTGGGCATGAAACGGACACCCGAGCTGAAAGTTATGAATGTTTTAGTATAGCACCTTTTGTCACACAATCTTGGATATTGAAGAGTTCGGGCCGAAGAGGGATGTTCGGGGCGAAGTGGTGTTCGGGCCGAAGTGGGATGTTCGGTCCGAAGTGGTGTTCGGGCCGAAGTTCGGTGTTCGGGCCGAGGATGTTGTTCGGGCCGAGGTTGAAGTTCGGGCCGAGGTTGAAGTTCGGGCCGAAAATGAAGTTCGGGCCGGGAACAGTGAAGAGTTCGGGCCGAACTTGTTCTTGGCAGTGACGAACGAACCAGCTATTTTGGTTACTCTTGGGCGTGAAACGGACTCCCGAGCTGAAAGTTCTGAATGTTTTAGTATAACACCTTTTGTCACACAATCTTGGATATTGAAGAGTTCGGGCCGAAGAGGTATGTTCGGGCCGAAGTGGGATGTTCGGGCCGAAGTGGTGTTCGGGCCGAAGTGGTGTTCAGGCGGAAGTTCGTTGTTCGGGCCGAGGATGATGTTCGGGCCGAGGTTGAAGTTCGGGCCGATGTCGGAGTTCGGGCCGAGGTTGAAGTTCGGGCCGAGGTTGAAGTTCGGGCCGAAAATGAAGTTCGGGCCGGGAACAGTGAAGAGTTCGGGCCGAACTTGTTCTTGGCAGTGACGAAGGAACCAGCTATTTTGGTTACTCTTGGGCGTGAAACGGACACCCGAGCTGAAAGTTATGAATGTTTTAGTATATCACCTTTTGTCACACAATCTTGGATATTGAAGAATTCGGGCCGAAGAGGGATGTTCGGCCCGAAGTGGTGTTCGGGCCGAAGTGGGATGTTCGGGCCGAAGTGGTGTTCGGGTCGAAGTGGTGTTCGGGCCGAAGTTCGGTGTTCGGGCCGAGGATGATGTTCGGGCCGAGGTTGAAATTCGGGCCGAGGTCGGAGTTCGGGCCAAGGTTGCAGTTCGGACCGAGGTTGAAGTTCGGGCCGAAAATGAAGTTCGGGCCGGGAACATTGATGAGTTCGGGCCGAACTTGTTCTTGGCAGTGACGAACGAAGCTGCTATTTTGGTTACTCGTGGGCGTGAAACGGACACCCGAGCTGAAAGTTATGAATGTTTTAGTATAGCACATTTTGTCACACAATCTTGGATATTGAAGAGTTCGGGCCGAAGAGGGATGTTTGGGCCGAATTGGTGTTCAGGCCGAAGTGGGATGTTCCGGCCGAAGTGGTGTTCGGGCCGAAGTGGTGTTCGGGCCGAAGTGGTGTTCGGGCCGAAGTGGTGTTCGGGCCGAAGTGGTGTTCGGGCCGAAGTTCGGTGTTCGGGCCGAGGATGATGTTCGGGCCGAGGTTGAAGTTCGAGCCGAGGTCGGAGTTCGGGCCAAGGTTGAAGTTCGAGCCGAGGTTGAAGTTCGGGACGAAACTGAAGTTCGGGGCGAGAACAGTGAAGAGTTCGGGGCGAACTTGTTCTTGGCAGTGACGAACGAACCAGCTATTTTCGTTACTCGTGGGCGTGAAACGGACACCCGAGCTGAAAGTTATGAATGTTTTAGTATAGCACCTTTTGTCACACAATCTTGGATATTGAAGAGTTCGGGCCGAAGAGGGATGTTCGGGCCGAAGTGGTGTTCGGGCCGAAGTGGGATGTTCGGGCCGAAGTGGTGTTCGGGCCGAAGTGGGATGTTCGGGCCGAAGTGGTGTTCGGGCCGAAGTGGTGTTCGGGCCGAGGATGATGTTCGGGCCGAGGTTGAAGTTCGGGCCGTAAATGAAGTTCGGGCCGGGAACAGCGAAAAGTTCGGGTCGAACTTGTTCTTGGCAGTGACGAACGAACCACCTATTTTGGTTACTCGTGGGCGTGAAACGGACACCCGAGCTGAAAGTTATGAATGTTTTAGTATAGCACCTTTTGTCACACAATCTTGGATATTGAAGAGTTCGGGCCGAAGAGGGATGTTCGGGCCGAAGTGGTGTTCGGGCCGAAGTGGGATGTTCGGGCCGAAGTGGTGATCGGGCCGAGGATGATGTTCGGGCCGAGGTTGAAGTTCGGGCCGAGGTTGAAGTTCGGGCCGTTAATGAAGTTCGGGCCGGGAACAACGAAAAGTTCGGGTCGAACTTGTTCTTGGCAGTGACGAAAGAACCAGCTATTTTGGTTACTCGTGGGCGTGAAACGGACACCCGAGCTGAAAGTTATGAATGTTTTAGTATAGCACCTTTTGTCACACAATCTTGGATATTGAAGAGTTCGGGCCGAAGAGGGATGTTCGGGCTGAAGTGGTGTTCGGGCCGAAGTGGTGTTCGGGCCGAAGTGGTGTTCGGGCCGAAGTTCGGTGTTCGGGCCGAGGATGATGTTCGGGCTGAGGTTGAAGTTCGGGCCGAAAATGAAGTTCGGGCCGAGAACAGTGAAGAGTTCGAGCCGAATTTGTTCTTGGTAGTGACGAACAAACCAGCTATTTTGGTTACTCGTGGGCGTGAAACGGACACCCGAGCTGAAAGTTATGAATGTTCTAGTATAGCACATTTTGTCACACAATTTTGGATATTGAAGAGTTCGGGCCGAAGAGGGATGTTCGGGCCGAAGTGGTGTTCGGGCCGAAGTGGGATGTTCGGGCCGAAGTGGTGTTCGGGCCGAAGTGGTGTTCGGGCCGAAGTTCGGTGTTCGGGCCGAGGATGATGTTCGGGCCGAGGTTGAAGTTCGGGCCGAGGTCGGAGTTCGGGCCGAGGTTGAAGTTCGGGCCGAGGTTGAAGTTCGGACCGAAAATGAAGTTCGGGCCGGGAACAGTGAAGAGTTCGGGCCGAACTTGTTCTTGGCAGTGACGAACGACCCAACTATTTTGGTTACTCGTGGGCGTGAAACGGACATCCGAGCTGAAAGTTATGAATGTTTTAGTATAGCACCTTTTGTCACACAATCTTGGATATTGAAGAGTTCGGGCTGAAGAGGGATGTTCGGGCCGAAGTGGTGTTCGGGCCGAAGTGGGATGTTCGGACCGAAGTGGTGTTTGGGCCGAAGTTCGGTGTTCGGGCCGAGGATGATGTTCGGGCCGAGGTTGAAGTTCGGGCCGAGGTCGGAGTTCGGGCCGAGGTTGAAGTTCGGGCCGAAAATGAAGTTCGGTCCGGGAACAGTGAAGAGTTCGGGCCGAACTTGTTCTTGGCAGTGACGAACGAACCAGCTATTTTGCTTACTCGTGGGCGTGAAACGGACACCGAGCTGAAAGTTATGAATGTTTTACTATAGCACCTTTTGTCACACAATCTTGGATATTGAAGAGTTCGGGCCGAAGTGGGATGTTCGGGCCGAAGTGGTGTTCGGGCCGAAGTTCGGTGTTCGGGCCGAGGATGATGTTCGGGCCGAGGTTGAAGTTCGGGCCGAGGTCGGAGTTCGGGCCGAGGTCGGAGTTCGTGCCAAGGTTGAAGTTCGGGCCGAGGTTGAAGTTCGGGCAGAATATGAAGTTCGGGCCGGGAACAGTGAAGAGTTCGTGCCGAACTTGTTCTTGGCAGTGACGAACGAACCACCTATTTTCAAGTGGGATGTTCGGACCGAAGTGGTGTTCGGGCCGAAGTTCGGTGTTCGGGCCGAGGATGATGTTCGGGCCGAGGTTGAAGTTCGGGCCGAGGTCGGAGTTCGGGCCGAGGTTGAAGTTCGGGCCGAAAACGAAGTTCGGTCCGGGAACAGTGAAGAGTTCGGGCCGAAACGGACACCCGAGCTGAAAGTTATGAATGTTTTAGTATAGCACCTTTTGTCACACAATCTTGGATATTGAAGACTTCGGGCCGAAGAGGGATGTTCGGGCCGAAGTGGTATTCGGGTCGAAGTGGGATGTTCGGGCCGAAGTGGTGTTCGGGCCGAAGTTCAGTGTTCGGGCCGAGGATGACGTTCGGGCCGAGGTTGAAATTCGGGCCGAGGTCGGAGTTCGGGCCGAGGTTGCAGTTCGGGCCGAGGTTGAAATTCGGGCCGAAATTGAAGTTCGGGCCGGGAACAGTGAAGAGTTAGGGCCGAGGTTGAAGTTCGGGCCGAGGTTGAAGTTCGGGCAGAATATGAAGTTATGAATGTTTTAGTATAGCACCTTTTGTCACACAATCTTGGATATTGAAGAGTTCGGGCCGAAGTGGGATGTTCGAACCGAAGTGGTGCTCGGGCCGAAGTTCGGTGTTCGGGCCGAGGATGATGTTCGGGTCGAGGTCGGAGTTCGGGCCGAGGTCGGAGTTCGGGCCGAGGTTGAAGTTCGGGCCGAGGTTGAAGTTCGGGCCGAAAATGAAGTTCGGGCCGGGAACAGTGAAGAGTTCGGGCCGAACTTGTTCTTGGCAGTGACGAACGAACCAGCTATTTTGGTTACTCTTGGGCGTGAAACGGACACCCGAGCTGAAAGTTCCGAATGTTTTAGTATAACACCTTTTGTCAAACAATCTTGGATATTGAAGAGTTCGGGCCGAAGAGGTATGTTCGGGCCGAAGTGGTGTTCGGGCCGAAGTGGGATGTTCGGGCCGAAGTGGTGTTCGGGCCGAAGTGGTGTTCAGGCGGAAGTTCGGTGTTCGGGCCGAGGATGATGTTCGGGCCGAGGTTGAAGTTCGGGCCGATGTCGGAGTTCGGGCCGAGGTTGAAGTTCGGGCCGAGGTTGAAGTTCGGGCCGAAAATGAAGTTCGGGCCGGGAACAGTGAAGAGTTCGGGCCGAACTTGTTCTTGGCAGTGACGAACGAACCAGCTATTTTGGTTACTCTTGGGCGTGAAACGGACACCCGAGCTGAAAGTTATGAATGTTTTAGTATAGCACCTTTTGTCACACAATCTTTGATATTGAAGAATTCGGGCCGAAGAGGGATGTTCGGCCCGAAGTGGTGTTCGGGCCGAAGTGGGATTTTCGGGCCGAAGTGGTGTTCGGGTCGAAGTGGTGTTCGGGCCGAAGTTCGGTGTTCGGGCCGAGGATGATGTTCGGGCTGAGGTTGAAATTCGGGCCGAGGTCGGAGTTCGGGCCAAGGTTGAAGTTTGGACCGAGGTTGAAGTTCGGGCCGAAAATGAAGTTCGGGCCGGGAACATTGATGAGTTCGGGCCGAACTTGTTCTTGGCAGTGACGAACGAATCTGCTATTTTGGTTACTCGTGGGCGTGAAACGGACACCCGAGCTGAAAGTTATGAATGTTTTAGTATAGCACATTTTGTCACACAATCTTGGATATTGAAGAGTTCGGGCCGAAGAGGGATGTTCGGGCCGAATTGGTGTTCAGGCCGAAGTGGGATGTTCGGGCCGAAGTGGTGTTCGGGCCGAAGTGGTGTTCGGGCCGAAGTTCGGTGTTCGGGCCGAGGATGATGTTCGGGCCGAGGTTGAAGTTCGAGCCGAGGTCGGAGTTCGGGCCGAGTTTGAAGTTCGAGCCGAGGTTGAAGTTCGGGCCGAAAATGAAGTTCGGGCCGAGAACAGTGAAGAGTTCGGGCCGAACTTGTTCTTGGCAGTGACGAACGAACCAGCTATTTTCGTTACTCGTGGGCGTGAAACGGACACCCTAGCTGAAAGTTATGAATGTTTTAGTATAGCACCTTTTGTCACACAATCTTGGATATTGAAGAGTTCGGGCCGAAGAGGGATGTTCGGGCCGAAGTGGTGTTCGGGCCGAAGTGGGATGTTCGGGCCGAAGTGGTGTTCGGGCCGAAGTTCGGTGTTCGGGCCGAGGGTGATGTTCGGGCCGAGGTCGGAGTTCGGGCCGAGGTTGTAGTTCGGGCCGAGGTTGAAGTTCGGGCCGAAAATGAAGTTCGGGCCGGGAACAGTGAAGAGTTCGGGCCGAACTTGTTCTTGGCAGTGACGAACGAACCAGCTATTTTGGTTACTCGTGGGCGTGAAACGGACACCCGAGCTGAAAGTTATGAATGTTTTAGTATAGCACCTTTTGTCACACAATCTTGGATATTGAAGAGTTCGGGCCGAAGAGGGATGTTCGGGTCGAAGTGGTGTTCGGGCCGAAGTGGGATGTTCGGGCCGAAGTGGTGGTCGGGCCGAAGTGGTGTTCGGGCCGAGGATGATGTTCGGGCCGAGGTTGAAGTTCGGGCCGAGGTTGAAGTTCGGGCCGTAAATGAAGTTCGGGCCGGGAACAGCGAAAGTTCGGGTCGAACTTGTTCTTGGCAGTGACGAACGAACCAGCTATTTTGGTTACTCGTGGGCGTGAAACGGACACCCGAGCTGAAAGTTATGAATGTTTTAGTATAGCACCTTTTGTCACACAATCTTGGATATTGAAGAGTTCGGGCCGAAGAGGGATGTTCGGGCTGAAGTGGTGTTCGGGCCGAAGTGGTGTTCGGGCCGAAGTTCGGTGTTCGGGCCGAGGATGATGTTCGGGCCGAGGTTGAAGTTCGGGCCGAAAATGAAGTTCGGGCCGGGAACAGTGAAGAGTTCGAGCCGAATTTGTTCTTGGCAGTGACGAATGAACCAGCTATTTTGGTTACTCGTGGGCGTGAAACGGACACCCGATCTGAAAGTTATGAATGTTCTAGTATAGCACATTTTGTCACACAATTTTGGATATTGAAGAGTTCGGGCCGAAGAGGGATGTTCGGGCCGAAGTGGTGTTCGGGCCGAAGTGGGATGTTCGGGCCGAAGTGGTGTTCGGGCCGAAGTGGTGTTCGGGCCGAAGTTCGGTGTTCGGGCAGAGGATGATGTTCGGGCCGAGGTTGTAGTTCGGGCCGAGGTCGGAGTTCGGGCCGAGGTTGAAGTTCGGACCGAAAATGAAGTTCGGCCGGGAACAGTGAAGAGTTCGGGCCGAACTTGTTCTTGGCAGTGACGAACGACCCAGCTATTTTGGTTACTCGTGGGCGTGAAACGGACACCCGAGCTGAAAGTTATGAATGTTTTAGTATAGCACCTTTTGTCACACAATCTTGGATATTGAAGAGTTCGGGCCGAAGAGGGATGTTCGGGCCGAAGTGGTGTTCGGGCCGAAGTGGGATGTTCGGGCCGAAGTGGTGTTCGGGCCGAAGTGGTTTTCGGGCCGAGGATGATGTTCGGGCCGAGGTTGAAGTTCGGGCCGAGGTCGGAGTTCGGGCCGAGGTTGAAGTTCAGGCCGAGGTTGAAGTTCGGGCCGTAAATGAAGTTCGGGCCGGGAACAGTGAAAAGTTCGGGCCGAACTTGTTCTTGGCAGTGACGAACGAACCAGCTATTACTCGTGGGCATGAAACGGACACCCGAGCTGAAAGTTATGAATGTTTTAGTATAGCACCTTTTGTCACACAATCTTGGATATTGAAGAGTTCGGGCCGAAGAGGGATGTTCGGGGCGAAGTGGTGTTCGGGCCGAAGTGGGATGTTCGGTCCGAAGTGGTGTTCGGGCCGAAGTTCGGTGTTCGGGCCGAGGATGTTGTTCGGGCCGAGGTTGAAGTTCGGGCCGAGGTTGAAGTTCGGGCCGAAAATGAAGTTCGGGCCGGGAACAGTGAAGAGTTCGGGCCGAACTTGTTCTTGGCAGTGACGAACGAACCAGCTATTTTGGTTACTCTTGGGCGTGAAACGGACTCCCGAGCTGAAAGTTCTGAATGTTTTAGTATAACACCTTTTGTCACACAATCTTGGATATTGAAGAGTTCGGGCCGAAGAGGTATGTTCGGGCTGAAGTGGGATGTTCGGGCCGAAGTGGTGTTCGGGCCGAAGTGGTGTTCAGGCGGAAGTTCGTTGTTCGGGCCGAGGATGATGTTCGGGCCGAGGTTGAAGTTCGGGCCGATGTCGGAGTTCGGGCCGAGGTTGAAGTTCGGGCCGAGGTTGAAGTTCGGGCCGAAAATGAAGTTCGGGCCGGGAACAGTGAAGAGTTCGGGCCGAACTTGTTCTTGGCAGTGACGAAGGAACCAGCTATTTTGGTTACTCTTGGGCGTGAAACGGACACCCGAGCTGAAAGTTATGAATGTTTTAGTATATCACCTTTTGTCACACAATCTTGGATATTGAAGAATTCGGGCCGAAGAGGGATGTTCGGCCCGAAGTGGTGTTCGGGCCGAAGTGGGATGTTCGGGCCGAAGTGGTGTTCGGGTCGAAGTGGTGTTCGGGCCGAAGTTCGGTGTTCGGGCCGAGGATGATGTTCGGGCCGAGGTTGTAGTTCGGGCCGAGGTCGGAGTTCGGGCCGAGGTTGAAGTTCGGACCGAAAATGAAGTTCGGCCGGGAACAGTGAAGAGTTCGGGCCGAACTTGTTCTTGGCAGTGACGAACGACCCAGCTATTTTGGTTACTCGTGGGCGTGAAACGGACACCCGAGCTGAAAGTTATGAATGTTTTAGTATAGCACCTTTTGTCACACAATCTTGGATATTGAAGAGTTCGGGCCGAAGAGGGATGTTCGGGCCGAAGTGGTGTTCGGGCCGAAGTGGGATGTTCGGGCCGAAGTGGTGTTCGGGCCGAAGTGGTTTTCGGGCCGAGGATGATGTTCGGGCCGAGGTTGAAGTTCGGGCCGAGGTCGGAGTTCGGGCCGAGGTTGAAGTTCAGGCCGAGGTTGAAGTTCGGGCCGTAAATGAAGTTCGGGCCGGGAACAGTGAAAAGTTCGGGCCGAACTTGTTCTTGGCAGTGACGAACGAACCAGCTATTACTCGTGGGCATGAAACGGACACCCGAGCTGAAAGTTATGAATGTTTTAGTATAGCACCTTTTGTCACACAATCTTGGATATTGAAGAGTTCGGGCCGAAGAGGGATGTTCGGGGCGAAGTGGTGTTCGGGCCGAAGTGGGATGTTCGGTCCGAAGTGGTGTTCGGGCCGAAGTTCGGTGTTCGGGCCGAGGATGTTGTTCGGGCCGAGGTTGAAGTTCGGGCCGAGGTTGAAGTTCGGGCCGAAAATGAAGTTCGGGCCGGGAACAGTGAAGAGTTCGGGCCGAACTTGTTCTTGGCAGTGACGAACGAACCAGCTATTTTGGTTACTCTTGGGCGTGAAACGGACTCCCGAGCTGAAAGTTCTGAATGTTTTAGTATAACACCTTTTGTCACACAATCTTGGATATTGAAGAGTTCGGGCCGAAGAGGTATGTTCGGGCCGAAGTGGGATGTTCGGGCCGAAGTGGTGTTCGGGCCGAAGTGGTGTTCAGGCGGAAGTTCGTTGTTCGGGCCGAGGATGATGTTCGGGCCGAGGTTGAAGTTCGGGCCGATGTCGGAGTTCGGGCCGAGGTTGAAGTTCGGGCCGAGGTTGAAGTTCGGGCCGAAAATGAAGTTCGGGCCGGGAACAGTGAAGAGTTCGGGCCGAACTTGTTCTTGGCAGTGACGAAGGAACCAGCTATTTTGGTTACTCTTGGGCGTGAAACGGACACCCGAGCTGAAAGTTATGAATGTTTTAGTATATCACCTTTTGTCACACAATCTTGGATATTGAAGAATTCGGGCCGAAGAGGGATGTTCGGCCCGAAGTGGTGTTCGGGCCGAAGTGGGATGTTCGGGCCGAAGTGGTGTTCGGGTCGAAGTGGTGTTCGGGCCGAAGTTCGGTGTTCGGGCCGAGGATGATGTTCGGGCCGAGGTTGAAATTCGGGCCGAGGTCGGAGTTCGGGCCAAGGTTGCAGTTCGGACCGAGGTTAAAGTTCGGGCCGAAAATGAAGTTCGGGCCGGGAACATTGATGAGTTCGGGCCGAACTTGTTCTTGGCAGTGACGAACGAAGCTGCTATTTTGGTTACTCGTGGGCGTGAAACGGACACCCGAGCTGAAAGTTATGAATGTTTTAGTATAGCACATTTTGTCACACAATCTTGGATATTGAAGAGTTCGGGCCGAAGAGGGATGTTTGGGCCGAATTGGTGTTCAGGCCGAAGTGGGATGTTCCGGCCGAAGTGGTGTTCGGGCCGAAGTGGTGTTCGGGCCGAAGTGGTGTTCGGGCCGAAGTGGTGTTCGGGCCGAAGTGGTGTTCGGGCCGAAGTTCGGTGTTCGGGCCGAGGATGATGTTCGGGCCGAGGTTGAAGTTCGAGCCGAGGTCGGAGTTCGGGCCAAGGTTGAAGTTCGAGCCGAGGTTGAAGTTCGGGACGAAACTGAAGTTCGGGGCGAGAACAGTGAAGAGTTCGGGGCGAACTTGTTCTTGGCAGTGACGAACGAACCAGCTATTTTCGTTACTCGTGGGCGTGAAACGGACACCCGAGCTGAAAGTTATGAATGTTTTAGTATAGCACCTTTTGTCACACAATCTTGGATATTGAAGAGTTCGGGCCGAAGAGGGATGTTCGGGCCGAAGTGGTGTTCGGGCCGAAGTGGGATGTTCGGGCCGAAGTGGTGTTCGGGCCGAAGTGGGATGTTCGGGCCGAAGTGGTGTTCGGGCCGAAGTGGTGTTCGGGCCGAGGATGATGTTCGGGCCGAGGTTGAAGTTCGGGCCGTAAATGAAGTTCGGGCCGGGAACAGCGAAAAGTTCGGGTCGAACTTGTTCTTGGCAGTGACGAACGAACCACCTATTTTGGTTACTCGTGGGCGTGAAACGGACACCCGAGCTGAAAGTTATGAATGTTTTAGTATAGCACCTTTTGTCACACAATCTTGGATATTGAAGAGTTCGGGCCGAAGAGGGATGTTCGGGCCGAAGTGGTGTTCGGGCCGAAGTGGGATGTTCGGGCCGAAGTGGTGATCGGGCCGAGGATGATGTTCGGGCCGAGGTTGAAGTTCGGGCCGAGGTTGAAGTTCGGGCCGTTAATGAAGTTCGGGCCGGGAACAACGAAAAGTTCGGGTCGAACTTGTTCTTGGCAGTGACGAAAGAACCAGCTATTTTGGTTACTCGTGGGCGTGAAACGGACACCCGAGCTGAAAGTTATGAATGTTTCAGTATAGCACCTTTTGTCACACAATCTTTGATATTGAAGAGTTCGGGCCGAAGAGGGATGTTCGGGCCGAAGTGGTGTTCGGGCCGAAGTGGGATGTTCGGGCCGAAGTGGTGTTCGGGCCGAAGTGGTGTTCGGGCCGAGGATGACGTTCGGGCCGAGGTTGAAGTTCGGGCCGAGGTTGAAGTTCGGGCCGTAAATGAAGTTCGGGCCGGGAACAGCGAAAAGTTCGGGTCGAACTTGTTCTTGGCAGTGACGAACGAACCAGCTATTTTGGTTACTCGTGGGCGTGAAACGGACACCCGAGCTGAAAGTTATGAATGTTTTAGTATAGCACCTTTTGTCACACAATCTTGGATATTGAAGAGTTCGGGCCGAAGAGGGATGTTCGGGCTGAAGTGGTGTTCGGGCCGAAGTGGTGTTCGGGCCGAAGTTCGGTGTTCGGGCCGAGGATGATGTTCGGGCTGAGGTTGAAGTTCGGGCCGAAAATGAAGTTCGGGCCGAGAACAGTGAAGAGTTCGAGCCGAATTTGTTCTTGGTAGTGACGAACAAACCAGCTATTTTGGTTACTCGTGGGCGTGAAACGGACACCCGAGCTGAAAGTTATGAATGTTCTAGTATAGCACATTTTGTCACACAATTTTGGATATTGAAGAGTTCGGGCCGAAGAGGGATGTTCGGGCCGAAGTGGTGTTCGGGCCGAAGTGGGATGTTCGGGCCGAAGTGGTGTTCGGGCCGAAGTGGTGTTCGGGCCGAAGTTCGGTGTTCGGGCCGAGGATGATGTTCGGGCCGAGGTTGAAGTTCGGGCCGAGGTCGGAGTTCGGGCCGAGGTTGAAGTTCGGGCCGAGGTTGAAGTTCGGACCGAAAATGAAGTTCGGGCCGGGAACAGTGAAGAGTTCGGGCCGAACTTGTTCTTGGCAGTGACGAACGACCCAACTATTTTGGTTACTCGTGGGCGTGAAACGGACATCCGAGCTGAAAGTTATGAATGTTTTAGTATAGCACCTTTTGTCACACAATCTTGGATATTGAAGAGTTCGGGCTGAAGAGGGATGTTCGGGCCGAAGTGGTGTTCGGGCCGAAGTGGGATGTTCGGACCGAAGTGGTGTTTGGGCCGAAGTTCGGTGTTCGGGCCGAGGATGATGTTCGGGCCGAGGTTGAAGTTCGGGCCGAGGTCGGAGTTCGGGCCGAGGTTGAAGTTCGGGCCGAAAATGAAGTTCGGTCCGGGAACAGTGAAGAGTTCGGGCCGAACTTGTTCTTGGCAGTGACGAACGAACCAGCTATTTTGCTTACTCGTGGGCGTGAAACGGACACCGAGCTGAAAGTTATGAATGTTTTACTATAGCACCTTTTGTCACACAATCTTGGATATTGAAGAGTTCGGGCCGAAGTGGGATGTTCGGGCCGAAGTGGTGTTCGGGCCGAAGTTCGGTGTTCGGGCCGAGGATGATGTTCGGGCCGAGGTTGAAGTTCGGGCCGAGGTCGGAGTTCGGGCCGAGGTCGGAGTTCGTGCCAAGGTTGAAGTTCGGGCCGAGGTTGAAGTTCGGGCAGAATATGAAGTTCGGGCCGGGAACAGTGAAGAGTTCGTGCCGAACTTGTTCTTGGCAGTGACGAACGAACCACCTATTTTCAAGTGGGATGTTCGGACCGAAGTGGTGTTCGGGCCGAAGTTCGGTGTTCGGGCCGAGGATGATGTTCGGGCCGAGGTTGAAGTTCGGGCCGAGGTCGGAGTTCGGGCCGAGGTTGAAGTTCGGGCCGAAAACGAAGTTCGGTCCGGGAACAGTGAAGAGTTCGGGCCGAAACGGACACCCGAGCTGAAAGTTATGAATGTTTTAGTATAGCACCTTTTGTCACACAATCTTGGATATTGAAGACTTCGGGCCGAAGAGGGATGTTCGGGCCGAAGTGGTATTCGGGTCGAAGTGGGATGTTCGGGCCGAAGTGGTGTTCGGGCCGAAGTTCAGTGTTCGGGCCGAGGATGACGTTCGGGCCGAGGTTGAAATTCGGGCCGAGGTCGGAGTTCGGGCCGAGGTTGCAGTTCGGGCCGAGGTTGAAATTCGGGCCGAAATTGAAGTTCGGGCCGGGAACAGTGAAGAGTTAGGGCCGAGGTTGAAGTTCGGGCCGAGGTTGAAGTTCGGGCAGAATATGAAGTTATGAATGTTTTAGTATAGCACCTTTTGTCACACAATCTTGGATATTGAAGAGTTCGGGCCGAAGTGGGATGTTCGAACCGAAGTGGTGCTCGGGCTGAAGTTCGGTGTTCGGGCCGACGATGATGTTCGGGTCGAGGTTGAAGTTCGGGCCGAGGTCGGAGTTCGGGCCGAGGTCGGAGTTCGGGCCGAGGTTGAAGTTCGGGCCGAAAATGAAGTTCGGGCCGGGAACAGTGAAGAGTTCGGGTCGAACTTGTTCTTGGCAGTGACGAACGAACCAGCTATTTTGGTTACTCATGGGCGTGAAACGGACACCCGAGCTGAAAGTTATGAATGTTTTAGTATAACACCTTTTGTCACACTATCTTGGATATTGAAGAGTTCGGGCCGTAGAGGGATGTTCGGTCCGAAGTGGTGTTCGGGCCGAAGTGGGATGTTTGGGCCGAAGTGGTGTTCGGGCCGAAGTGGTGTTCGGGCCGAGGATGATGTTCGGACCGAGGTTGAAGTTCGGGCCGAGGTCGGAGTTCGGGCCGAGGTTGAAGTTCGGGCCGAGGTTGAAATTCGGGCCGAAAATGAAGTTCGGGCCACGAACAATGAAGAGTTCGAGCCGAACTTGTTCTTGGCAGTGACGAACGAACCAGCTATTTTGGTTACTCGTGGGCGTGAAACGGACACCCGAGCTGAAAGTTATGAATGTTTTAGTATATCACCTTTTGTCACACAATCTTGGATATTGAAGAGTTCGGGCCGAAGAGGGATGTTCGGGCCGAAGTGGTGTTCGGGCCGAAGTGGGATGTTCGGGCCGAAGTGGTGTTCGGGCCGAAGTGGTGTTCGGGCCGAAGTTAGGTGTTCGGGCCGAGGGTGATGTTCGGGCCGAGGTCGGAGTTCGGCCCGAGGTTGAAGTTCGGGCCGAGGTTGAAGTTCGGGCCGAAAATGAAGTTCGGGCCGGGAACAGTGAAGAGTTCGGGCCGAACTTGTTCTTGGCAGTGACGAACGAACCAGCTATTTTGGTTACTCGTGGGCGTGAAACGGACACCCGAGCTGAAAGTTATGAATGTTTTAGTATAGCACCTTTTGTCACACAATCTTGGATATTGAAGAGTTCGGGCCGAAGAGGTATGTTCGGGCCGAAGTGGTGTTCGGGCCGAAGTGGGATGTTCGGGCCGAAGTGGTGTTCGGGCCGAAGTTCAGTGTTCGGGCCGAGGATGACGTTCGGGCCGAGGTTGAAATTCGGGCCGAGGTCGGAGTTCGGGCCGAGGTTGCAGTTCGGGCCGAGGTTGAAATTCGGGCCGAAATTGAAGTTCGGGCCGGGAACAGTGAAGAGTTAGGGCCGAGGTTGAAGTTCGGGCCGAGGTTGAAGTTCGGGCAGAATATGAAGTTATGAATGTTTTAGTATAGCACCTTTTGTCACACAATCTTGGATATTGAAGAGTTCGGGCCGAAGTGGGATGTTCGAACCGAAGTGGTGCTCGGGCTGAAGTTCGGTGTTCGGGCCGACGATGATGTTCGGGTCGAGGTTGAAGTTCGGGCCGAGGTCGGAGTTCGGGCCGAGGTTGAAGTTCGGGCCGAAAATGAAGTTCGGGCCGGGAACAGTGAAGAGTTCGGGTCGAACTTGTTCTTGGCAGTGACGAACGAACCAGCTATTTTGGTTACTCATGGGCGTGAAACGGACACCCGAGCTGAAAGTTATGAATGTTTTAGTATAACACCTTTTGTCACACAATCTTGGATATTGAAGAGTTCGGGCCGTAGAGGGATGTTCGGTCCGAAGTGGTGTTCGGGCCGAAGTGGGATGTTTGGGCCGAAGTGGTGTTCGGGCCGAAGTGGTGTTCGGGCCGAGGATGATGTTCGGACCGAGGTTGAAGTTCGGGCCGAGGTCGGAGTTCGGGCCGAGGTTGAAGTTCGGGCCGAGGTTGAAGTTCGGGCCGAAAATGAAGTTCGGGCCACGAACAATGAAGAGTTCGAGCCGAACTTGTTCTTGGCAGTGACGAACGAACCAGCTATTTCGGTTACTCGTGGGCGTGAAACGGACACCCGAGCTGAAAGTTATGAATGTTTTAGTATATCACCTTTTGTCACACAATCTTGGATATTGAAGAGTTCGGGCCGAAGAGGGATGTTCGGGCCGAAGTGGTGTTCGGGCCGAAGTGGGATGTTCGGGCCGAAGTGGTGTTCGGGCCGAAGTGGTGTTCGGGCCGAAGTTAGGTGTTCGGGCCGAGGGTGATGTTCGGGCCGAGGTCGGAGTTCGGCCCGAGGTTGAAGTTCGGGCCGAGGTTGAAGTTCGGGCCGAAAATGAAGTTCGGGCCGGGAACAGTGAAGAGTTCGGGCCGAACTTGTTCTTGGCAGTGACGAACGAACCAGCTATTTTGGTTACTCGTGGGCGTGAAACGGACACCCGAGCTGAAAGTTATGAATGTTTTAGTATAGCACCTTTTGTCACACAATCTTGGATATTGAAGAGCTCGGGCCGAAGAGGGATGTTCGGGCCGAAGTGGTGTTCGGGCCGAAGTGGGATGTTCGGGCCGAAGTGGTGTTCGGGCCGAAGTTCGGTGTTTGGGCCGAGGTCGGAGTTCGGGCTGAGGTCGGAGTTCGGGCCGAGGTTGAAGTTCGGGCCGAGCTTGAAGTTCGGGCCGAAAATGAAGTTCGGGACGGGAACAGTGAAGAGTTCGGGCCGAACTTGTTCTTGGCAGTGACGAACGAACCAGCTATTTTGGTTACTCGTGGGCGTGAAACGGACACCCGAGCTGAAAGTTATGAATGTTTTAGTATAGCAACTTTTGTCACACAATCTTGGATATTGAAGAGTTCGGGCCGAAGAGGTATGTTCGGGCCGAAGTGGTGTTCGGGCCGAAGTGGGATGTTCGGGCCGAAGTGGTGTTCGGGCCGAAGTGGTGTTCGGGCCGAAGTTCGGTGTTCGGGCCGAGGATGATGTTCGGGCCGAGGTTGAAGTTCGGGCCGAGGTCGGAGTTCGGGCCGAGGTTGAAGTTCAGGCCGAGGTTGAAGTTCGGGCCGAAAATGAAGTTCGGGCTGGGAACAGTGAAGAGTTCGGGCCGAACTTGTTCTTGGCAGTGACGAATGAACCAGCAATTTTGGTTACTCGTGGGCGTGAAACGGACACCCGACCTGAAAGTTATGAATGTTTTAGTATAGCACCTTTTGTCACACAATCTTGGATATTGAAGAGTTCGGGCCGAAGTGGGATGTTCGAGCCGAAGTGGTGCTCGGGCCGAAGTTCGGTGTTCGGGCCGACGATGATGTTCGGGTCGAGGTTGAAGTTCGGGCCGAGGTCGGAGTTCGGGCCGAGGTTGAAGTTCGGGCCGAAAATGAAGTTCGGGCCGGGAACAGTGAAGAGTTCGGGTCGAACTTGTTCTTGGCAGTGACGAACGAACCAGCTATTTTGGTTACTCATGGGCGTGAAACGGACACCCGAGCTGAAAGTTATGAATGTTTTAGTATAACACCTTTTGTCACACAATCTTGGATATTGAAGAGTTCGGGCCGTAGAGGGATGTTCGGTCCGAAGTGGTGTTCGGGCCGAAGTGGGATGTTTGGGCTGAAGTGGTGTTCGGGCCGAAGTGGTGTTCGGGCCGAGGATGATGTTCGGACCGAGGTTGAAGTTCGGGCCGAGGTCGGAGTTCGGGCCGAGGTTGAAGTTCGGGCCGAGGTTGAAGTTCGGGACGAAAATGAAGTTCGGGCCAGGAACAGTGAAGAGTTCGAGCCGAACTTGTTCTTGGCAGTGACGAACGAACCAGCTATTTTGGTTACTCGTGGGCGTGAAACGGACACCCGAGCTGAAAGTTATGAATGTTTTAGTATAGCACCTTTTGTCACACAATCTTGGATATTGAAGAGCTCGGGCCGAAGAGGGATGTTCGGGCCGAAGTGGTGTTCGGGCCGAAGTGGGATGTTCGGGCCGAAGTGGTGTTCGGGCCGAAGTTCGGTGTTTGGGCCGAGGTCGGAGTTCGGGCTGAGGTCGGAGTTCGGGCCGAGGTTGAAGTTCGGGCCGAAAATGAAGTTCGGGCCGGGAACAGTGAAGAGTTCGGGCCGAACTTGTTCTTGGCAGTGACGAACGAACCAGCTATTTTGGTTACTCGTGGGCGTGAAACGGACACCCGAGCTGAAAGTTATGAATGTTTTAGTATAGCACCTTTTGTCACACAATCTTGGATATTGAAGAGTTCGGGCCGAAGAGGTATGTTCGGGCCGAAGTGGTGTTCGGGCCGAAGTGGGATGTTCGGGCCGAAGTGGTGTTCGGGCCGAAGAGGTGTTCGGGCCGAAGTTCGGTGTTCGGGCCGAGGATGATGTTCGGGCCGAGGTTGAAGTTCGGGCCGAGGTCGGAGTTTGGGCCGAGGTTGAAGTTCGGGCCGAGGTTGAAGTTCGGGCCGAAAATGAAGTTCGGGCTGGGAACAGTGAAGAGTTCGGGCCGAACTTGTTCTTGGCAGTGACGAATGAACCAGCTATTTTGGTTACTCGTGGGCATCAAACGGACACCCGAGCTGAAAGTTATGAATGTTTTAGTATAGCACCTTTTGTCACACAATCTTGGATATTGAAGAGTTCGGGCCGAAGTGGGATGTTCGAGCCGAAGTGGTGCTCGGGCCGAAGTTCGGTGTTCGGGCCGACGATGATGTTCGGGTCGAGGTTGAAGTTCGGGCCGAGGTCGGAGTTCGGGCCGAGGTCGGAGTTCGGGCCGAGGTTGAAGTTCGGGCCGAAAATGAAGTTCGGGCCGGGAACAGTGAAGAGTTCGGGTCGAACTTGTTCTTGGCAGTGACGAACGAACCAGCTATTTTGGTTACTCAGGGGCGTGAAACGGACACCCGAGCTGAAAGTTATGAATGTTTTAGTATAACACCTTTTGTCACACAATCTTGGATATTGAAGAGTTCGGGCCGTAGAGGGATGTTCGGTCCGAAGTGGTGTTCGGGCCGAAGTGGGATGTTTGGGCCGAAGTGGTGTTCGGGCCGAAGTGGTGTTCGTGCCGAGGATGATGTTCGGACCGAGGTTGAAGTTCGGGCCGAGGTCGGAGTTCGGGCCGAGGTTGAAGTTCGGGCCGAGGTTGAAGTTCGGGCCGAAAATGAAGTTCGGGCTAGGAACAGTGAAGAGTTCGAGCCGAACTTATTCTTGGCAGTGACGAACCAGCTATTTTGGTTACTCGTGGGCGTGAAACGGACACCCGAGCTGAAAGTTATGAATGTTTTAGTATAGCACCTTTTGTCACACAATCTTGGATATTGAAGTGCTCGGGCCGAAGAGGGATGTTCGGGACGAAGTGGTGTTCGGGCCGAAGTGGGATGTTCGGGCCGAAGTGGTGTTCGGGCCGAAGTTCGGTGTTTGGGCCGAGGTCGGAGTTCGGGCTGAGGTCGGAGTTCGGGCCGAGGTTGAAGTTCGGGCCGAGCTTGAAGTTCGGGCCGAAAATGAAGTTCGGGCCGGGAACAGTGAAGAGTTCGGGCCGAACTTGTTCTTGGCAGTGACGAACGAACCAGCTATTTTGGTTACTCGTGGGCGTGAAACGGACACCCGAGCTGAAAGTTATGAATGTTTTAGTATAGCAACTTTTGTCACACAATCTTGGATATTGAAGAGTTCGGGCCGAAGAGGTATGTTCGGGCCGAAGTGGTGTTCGGGCCGAAGTGGGATGTTCGGGCCGAAGTGGTGTTCGGGCCGAAGTGGTGTTCGGGCCGAAGTTCGGTGTTCGGGCCGAGGATGATGTTCGGGCCGAGGTTGAAGTTCGGGCCGAGGTCGGAGTTCGGGCCGAGGTTGAAGTTCGGGCCGAGGTTGAAGTTCGGGCCGAAAATGAAGTTCGGGCCGGGAACAGTGAAGAGTTCGGGTCGAACTTGTTCTTGGCAGTGACGAACGAACCAGCTATTTTGGTTACTCAGGGGCGTGAAACGGACACCCGAGCTGAAAGTTATGAATGTTTTAGTATAACACCTTTTGTCACACAATCTTGGATATTGAAGAGTTCGGGCCGTAGAGGGATGTTCGGTCCGAAGTGGTGTTCGGGCCGAAGTGGGATGTTTGGGCCGAAGTGGTGTTCGGGCCGAAGTGGTGTTCGGGCCGAGGATGATGTTCGGACTGAGGTTGAAGTTCGGGCCGAGGTCGGAGTTCGGGCCGAGGTTGAAGTTCGGGCCGAGGTTGAAGTTCGGGCCGAAAATGAAGTTCGGGCCAGGAACAGTGAAGAGTTCGAGCCGAACTTGTTCTTGGCAGTGACGAATGAACCAGCTATTTTGGTTACTCGTGGGCGTGAAACGGACACCCGAGCTGAAAGTTATGAATGTTTTAGTATAGCACCTTTTGTCACACAATCTTGGATATTGAAGAGTTCGGGCCGAAGAGGTATGTTCGGGCCGAAGTGGTGTTCGGGCCGAAGTGGGATGTTCGGGCCGAAGTGGTGTTCGGGCCGAAGTGGTGTTCGGGCCGAAGTTCGGTGTTCGGGCCGAGGATGATGTTCGGGCCGAGGTTGAAGTTCGGGCCGAGGTCGGAGTTCGGGCCGAGGTTGAAGTTCGGGCCGAGGTTGAAGTTCGGGCCGAAAATGAAGTTCGGGCTGGGAACAGTGAAGAGTTCGGGCCGAACTTGTTCTTGGCAGTGACGAATGAACCAGCAATTTTGGTTACTCGTGGGCGTGAAACGGACACCCGACCTGAAAGTTATGAATGTTTTAGTATAGCACCTTTTGTCACACAATCTTGGATATTGAAGAGTTCGGGCCGAAGTGGGATGTTCGAGCCGAAGTGGTGCTCGGGCCGAAGTTCGGTGTTCGGGCCGACGATGATGTTCGGGTCGAGGTTGAAGTTCGGGCCGAGGTCGGAGTTCGGGCCGAGGTTGAAGTTCGGGCCGAAAATGAAGTTCGGGCCGGGAACAGTGAAGAGTTCGGGTCGAACTTGTTCTTGGCAGTGATGAACGAACCAGCTATTTTGGTTACTCATGGGCGTGAAACGGACACCCGAGCTGAAAGTTATGAATGTTTTAGTATAACACCTTTTGTCACACAATCTTGGATATTGAAGAGTTCGGGCCGTAGAGGGATGTTCGGTCCGAAGTGGTGTTCGGGCCGAAGTGGGATGTTTGGGCTGAAGTGGTGTTCGGGCCGAAGTGGTGTTCGGGCCGAGGATGATGTTCGGACCGAGGTTGATGTTCGGGCCGAGGTCGGAGTTCGGGCCGAGGTTGAAGTTCGGGCCGAGGTTGAAGTTCGGGCCGAAAATGAAGTTCGGGCCAGGAACAGTGAAGAGTTCGAGCCGAACTTGTTCTTGGCAGTGACGAACGAACCAGCTATTTTGGTTACTCGTGGGCGTGAAACGGACACCCGAGCTGAAAGTTATGAATGTTTTAGTATAGCACCTTTTGTCACACAATCTTGGATATTGAAGAGCTCGGGCCGAAGAGGGATGTTCGGGCCGAAGTGGTGTTCGGGCCGAAGTGGGATGTTCGGGCCGAAGTGGTGTTCGGGCCGAAGTTCGGTGTTTGGGCCGAGGTCGGAGTTCGGGCTGAGGTCGGAGTTCGGGCCGAGGTTGAAGTTCGGGCCGAGGTTGAAGTTCGGGCCGAAAATGAAGTTCGGGCCGGGAACAGTGAAGAGTTCGGGCCGAACTTGTTCTTGGCAGTGACGAACGAACCAGCTATTTTGGTTACTCGTGGGCGTGAAACGGACACCCGAGCTGAAAGTTATGAATGTTTTAGTATAGCACCTTTTGTCACACAATCTTGGATATTGAAGAGTTCGGGCCGAAGAGGTATGTTCGGGCCGAAGTGGTGTTCGGGCCGAAGTGGGATGTTCGGGCCGAAGTGGTGTTCGGGCCGAAGTGGTGTTCGGGCCGAAGTTCGGTGTTCGGGCCGAGGATGATGTTCGGGCCGAGGTTGAAGTTCGGGCCGAGGTCGGAGTTTGGGCCGAGGTTGAAGTTCGGGCCGAGGTTGAAGTTCGGGCCGAAAATGAAGTTCGGGCTGGGAACAGTGAAGAGTTCGGGCCGAACTTGTTCTTGGCAGTGACGAATGAACCAGCTATTTTGGTTACTCGTGGGCATCAAACGGACACCCGAGCTGAAAGTTATGAATATTTTAGTATAGCACCTTTTGTCACACAATCTTGGATATTGAAGAGTTCGGGCCGAAGTGGGATGTTCGAGCCGAAGTGGTGCTCGGGCCGAAGTTCGGTGTTCGGGCCGACGATGATGTTCGGGTCGAGGTTGAAGTTCGGGCCGAGGTCGGAGTTCGGGCCGAGGTCGGAGTTCGGGCCGAGGTTGAAGTTCGGGCCGAAAATGAAGTTCGGGCCGGGAACAGTGAAGAGTTCGGGTCGAACTTGTTCTTGGCAGTGACGAACGAACCAGCTATTTTGGTTACTCAGGGGCGTGAAACGGACACCCGAGCTGAAAGTTATGAATGTTTTAGTATAACACCTTTTGTCACACAATCTTGGATATTGAGGAGTTCGGGCCGTAGAGGGATGTTCGGTCCGAAGTGGTGTTCGGGCCGAAGTGGGATGTTTGGGCCGAAGTGGTGTTCGGGCCGAAGTGGTGTTCGTGCCGAGGATGATGTTCGGACCGAGGTTGAAGTTCGGGCCGAGGTCGGAGTTCGGGCCGAGGTTGAAGTTCGGGCCGAGGTTGAAGTTCGGGCCGAAAATGAAGTTCGGGCCAGGAACAGTGAAGAGTTCGAGCCGAACTTATTCTTGGCAGTGACGAACGAACCAGCTATTTTGGTTACTCGTGGGCGTGAAACGGACACCCGAGCTGAAAGTTATGAATGTTTTAGTATAGCACCTTTTGTCACACAATCTTTGATATTGTAGAGCTCGGGCCGAAGAGGGATGTTCGGGCCGAAGTGGTGTTCAGGCCGAAGTGGGATGTTCGGGCCGAAGTGGTGTTCGGGCCGAAGTTCGGTGTTTGGGCCGAGGTCGGAGTTCGGGCTGAGGTCGGAGTTCGGGCCGAGGTTGAAGTTCGGGCCGAGGTTGAAGTTCGGGCCGAAAATGAAGTTCGGGCCGGGAACAGTGAAGAGTTCGGGCCGAACTTGTTCTTGGCAGTGACGAACGAACCAGCTATTTTGGTTACTCGTGGGCGTGAAACGAACACCCGAGCTGAAAGTTATGAATGTTTTAGTATAGCACCTTTTGTCACACAATCTTGGATATTGAAGAGTTCGGGCCGAAGAGGTATGTTCGGGCCGAAGTGGTGTTCGGGCCGAAGTGGGATGTTCGGGCCGAAGTGGTGTTCGGGCCGAAGTGGTGTTCGGGCCGAAGTTCGGTGTTCGGGCCGAGGATGATGTTCGGGCCGAGGTTGAAGTTCGGGCCGAGGTCGGAGTTCGGGCCGAGGTTGAAGTTCGGGCCGAGGTTGAAGTTCGGGCCGAAAATGAAGTTCGGGCTGGGAACAGTGAAGAGTTCGGGCCGAACTTGTTCTTGGCAGTGACGAATGAACCAGCTATTTTGGTTACTCGTGGGCATGAAACGGACACCCGAGCTGAAAGTTATGAATGTTTTAGTATAGCACCTTTTGTCACACAATCTGGGATATTGAAGAGTTCGGGCCGAAGTGGGATGTTCGAGCCGAAGTGGTGGTCGGGCCGAAGTTCGGTGTTCGGGCCGACGATGATGTTCGGGTCGAGGTTGAAGTTCGGGCCGAGGTCGGAGTTCGGGCCGAGGTCGGAGTTCGGGCCGAGGTTGAAGTTCGGGCCGAAAATGAAGTTCGGGCCGGGAACATTGAAGCGTTCGGGTCGAACTTGTTCTTGGCAGTGACGAACGAACCATCTATTTTGGTTACTCAGGGGCGTGAAACGGACACCCGAGCTGAAAGTTATGAATGTTTTGGTATAACACCTTTTGTCACACAATCTTGGATATTGAAGAGTTCGGGCCGTAGAGGGATGTTCGGTCCGAAGTGGTGTTCGGGCCGAAGTGGGATGTTTGGGCCGAAGTGGTGTTCGGGCCGAAGTGGTGTTCGGGCCGAGGATGATGTTCGGACCGAGGTTGAAGTTCGGGCCGAGGTCGGAGTTCGGGCCGAGGTTGAAGTTCGGGCCGAGGTTGAAGTTCGGGCCGAAAATGAAGTTCGGGCCAGGAACAGTGAAGAGTTCGAGCCGAACTTGTTCTTGGCAGTGACGAACGAACCAGCTATTTTGCTTACTCGTGGGCGTGAAACGGACACCCGAGCTGAAAGTTATGAATGTTTTAGTATAGCACCTTTTGTCACACAATCTTGGATATTGAAGAGTTCGGGCCGAAGAGGGATGTTCGGGCCGAAGTGGTGTTCGGGCCGAAGTGGGATGTTCGGGCCGAAGTGGTGTTCGGGCCGAAGTGGTGTTCGGGCCGAAGTGGTGTTCGGGCCGAAGTTAGGTGTTCGGGCCGAGGGTGATGTTCGGGCCGAGGTCGGAGTTCGGCCCGAGGTTGAAGTTCGGGCTGAGGTTGAAGTTCGGGCCGAAAATGAAGTTCGGGCCGGGAACAGTGAAGAGTTCGGGCCGAACTTGTTCTTGGCAGTGACGAACGAACCAGCTATTTTGGTTACTCGTGGGCGTGAAACGGACACCCGAGCTGAAATTTATGAATGTTTTAGTATAGCACCTTTTGTCACACAATCTTGGATATTGAAGACTTCAGGCCGAAGAGGGATGTTCGGACCGAAGTGGTGTTCGGGCCGAAGTGGGATGTTCAGGCCGAAGTGGTGTTCGGGCCGAAGTTCAGTGTTCGGGCCGACGTTGGAGTTCGGGCTGAGGTCGGAGTTCGGGCCGAGGTTGAAGTTCGGGCCGAGGTTGAAGTTCGGGCCGAAAATGAAGTTCGGGCCGGGAACAGTGAAGAGTTCGGGCCGAACTTGTTCTTGGCAGTGACGAACGAACCAGCTATTTTGGTTACTCGTGGGCGTGAAACGGACACCGGAGCTGAAAGTTATGAATGTTTTAGTATAGCACCTTTTGTCACACAATCTTGGATATTGAAGAGTTCGGGCCGAAGAGGTATGTTCGGGCCGAAGTGGTGTTCGGGCCGAAGTGGGATGTTCGGGCCGAAGTGGTGTTCGGGCCGAAGTGGTGTTCGGGCCGAAGTTCGGTGTTCGGGCCGAGGATGATGTTCGGGCCGAGGTTGAAGTTCGGGCCGAGGTCGGAGTTCGGGCCGAGGTTGAAGTTCGGGCCGAGGTTGAAGTTCGGGCCGAAAATGAAGTTCGGGCTGGGAACAGTGAAGAGTTCGGGCCGAACTTGTTCTTGGCAGTGACGAATGAACCAGCTATTTTGGTTACTCGTGGGCATGAAACGGACACCCGAGCTGAAAGTTATGAATGTTTTAGTATAGCACCTTTTGTCACACAATCTGGGATATTGAAGAGTTCGGGCCGAAGTGGGATGTTCGAGCCGAAGTGGTGGTCGGGCCGAAGTTCGGTGTTCGGGCCGACGATGATGTTCGGGTCGAGGTTGAAGTTCGGGCCGAGGTCGGAGTTCGGGCCGAGGTCGGAGTTCGGGCCGAGGTTGAAGTTCGGGCCGAAAATGAAGTTCGGGCCGGGAACATTGAAGCGTTCGGGTCGAACTTGTTCTTGGCAGTGACGAACGAACCATCTATTTTGGTTACTCAGGGGCGTGAAACGGACACCCGAGCTGAAAGTTATGAATGTTTTGGTATAACACCTTTTGTCACACAATCTTGGATATTGAAGAGTTCGGGCCGTAGAGGGATGTTCGGTCCGAAGTGGTGTTCGGGCCGAAGTGGGATGTTTGGGCCGAAGTGGTGTTCGGGCCGAAGTGGTGTTCGGGCCGAGGATGATGTTCGGACCGAGGTTGAAGTTCGGGCCGAGGTCGGAGTTCGGGCCGAGGTTGAAGTTCGGGCCGAGGTTGAAGTTCGGGCCGAAAATGAAGTTCGGGCCAGGAACAGTGAAGAGTTCGAGCCGAACTTGTTCTTGGCAGTGACGAACGAACCAGCTATTTTGCTTACTCGTGGGCGTGAAACGGACACCCGAGCTGAAAGTTATGAATGTTTTAGTATAGCACCTTTTGTCACACAATCTTGGATATTGAAGAGTTCGGGCCGAAGAGGGATGTTCGGGCCGAAGTGGTGTTCGGGCCGAAGTGGGATGTTCGGGCCGAAGTGGTGTTCGGGCCGAAGTGGTGTTCGGGCCGAAGTGGTGTTCGGGCCGAAGTTAGGTGTTCGGGCCGAGGGTGATGTTCGGGCCGAGGTCGGAGTTCGGCCCGAGGTTGAAGTTCGGGCTGAGGTTGAAGTTCGGGCCGAAAATGAAGTACGGGCCGGGAACAGTGAAGAGTTCGGGCCGAACTTGTTCTTGGCAGTGACGAACGAACCAGCTATTTTGGTTACTCGTGGGCGTGAAACGGACACCCGAGCTGAAATTTATGAATGTTTTAGTATAGCACCTTTTGTCACACAATCTTGGATATTGAAGACTTCAGGCCGAAGAGGGATGTTCGGACCGAAGTGGTGTTCGGGCCGAAGTGGGATGTTCAGGCCGAAGTGGTGTTCGGGCCGAAGTTCAGTGTTCGGGCCGACGTTGGAGTTCGGGCTGAGGTCGGAGTTCGGGCCGAGGTTGAAGTTCGGGCCGAGGTTGAAGTTCGGGCCGAAAATGAAGTTCGGGCCGGGAACAGTGAAGAGTTCGGGCCGAACTTGTTCTTGGCAGTGACGAACGAACCAGCTATTTTGGTTACTCGTGGGCGTGAAACGGACACCGGAGCTGAAAGTTATGAATGTTTTAGTATAGCACCTTTTGTCACACAATCTTGGATATTGAAGAGTTCGGGCCGAAGAGGTATGTTCGGGCCGAAGTGGTGTTCGGGCCGAAGTGGGATGTTCGGGCCGAAGTGGTGTTCGGGCCGAAGTGGTGTTCGGGCCGAAGTTCGGTGTTCGGGCCGAGGATGATGTTCGGGCCGAGGTTGAAGTTCGGGCCGAGGTCGGAGTTCGGGCCGAGGTTGAAGTTCGGGCCGAGGTTGAAGTTCGGGCCGAAAATGAAGTTCGGGCTGGGAACAGTGAAGAGTTCGGGCCGAACTTGTTCTTGGCAGTGACGAATGAACCAGCTATTTTGGTTACTCGTGGGCGTGAAACGGACACCCGAGCTGAAAGTTATGAATGTTTTAGTATAGCACCTTTTGTCACACAATCTTGGATATTGAAGAGTTCGGGCCGAAGTGGGATGTTCGAGCCGAAGTGGTGCTCGGGCCGAAGTTCGGTGTTCGGGCCGACGATGATGTTCGGGTCGAGGTTGAAGTTCGGGTCGAGGTCGGAGTTCGGGCCGAGGTTGAAGTTCGGGCCGAAAATGAAGTTCGGGCCGGGAACAGTGAAGAGTTCGGGTCGAACTTGTTCTTGGCAGTGACGAACGAACCAGCTATTTTGGTTACTCATGGGCGTGAAACGGACACCCGAGCTGAAAGTTATGAATGTTTTAGTATAACACATTTTGTCACACAATCTTGGATATTGAAGAGTTCATGCCGTAGAGGGATGTTCGGTCCGAAGTGGTGTTCGGGCCGAAGTGGGATGTTTGGGCTGAAGTGGTGTTCGGGCCGAAGTGGTGTTCGGGCCGAGGATGATGTTCGGACCGAGGTTGAAGTTCGGGCCGAGGTCGGAGTTCGGGCCGAGGTTGAAGTTCGGGCCGAGGTTGAAGTTCGGGTCGAAAATGAAGTTCGGGCCAGGAACAGTGAAGAGTTCGAGCCGAACTTGTTCTTCGCAGTGACGAACGAACCAGCTATTTTGGTTACTCGTGGGCGTGAAACGGACACCCGAGCTGAAAATTATGAATGTTTTAGTATAGCACCTTTTGTCACACAATCTTGGATATTGAAGAGTTCGGGCCGAAGAGGTATGTTCGGGCCGAAGTGGTGTTCGGGCTGAAGTGGGATGTTCGGGCCGAAGTGGTGTTCGGGCCGAAGGGGTGTTCGGGCCGAAGTTAGGTGTTCGGGCCGAGGGTGATGTTCGGGCCGAGGTCGGAGTTCGGCCCGAGGTTGAAGTTCGGGCCGAGGTTGAAATTCGGGCCGAAAATGAAGTTCGGGCCGGGAACAGTGAAGAGTTCGGGCCGAACTTGTTCTTGGCAGTGACGAACGAACCAGCTATTTTGGTTACTCATGGGCGTGAAACGGACACCCGAGCTGAAAGTTATGAATGTTTTAGTTTAGCACCTTTTGTCACACAATCTTGGATATTGAAGAGTTCGGGCCGAAGTGGGATGTTCGAGCCGAAGTGGTGCTCGGGCCGAAGTTTGGTGTTCGGGCCGACGATGATGTTCGGGTCGAGGTTGAAGTTCGGGCCGAGGTCGGAGTTCGGGCCGAGGTTGAAGTTCGGGCCGAAAATGAAGTTCGGGCCGGGAACAGTGAAGAGTTCGGGTCGAACTTGTTCTTGGTAGTGACGAACGAACCAGCTATTTTGGTTACTCATGGGCGTGAAACGGACACCCGAGCTGAAAGTTATGAATGTTTTAGTATAACACCTTTTGTCACACAATCTTGGATATTGAAGAGTTCGGGCCGCAGAGGGATGTTCGGTCCGAAGTGGTGTTCGGGCCGAAGTGGGATGTTTGGGCTGAAGTGGTGTTCGGGCCGAAGTGGTGTTCGGGCCGAGGATGATGTTCGGACCGAGGTTGAAGTTCGGGCCGAGGTCGGAGTTCGGGCCGAGGTTGAAGTTCGGGCCGAGGTTGAAGTTCGGGCCGAAAATGAAGTTCGGGCCAGGAACAGTGAAGAGTTCGAGCCGAACTTGTTCTTGGCAGTGACGAACGAACCATCTATTTTGGTTACTCGTGGGCGTGAAACGGACACCCGAGCTGAAAGTTATGAATGTTTTAGTATAGCACCTTTTGTCACACAATCTTGGATATTGAAGAGTTCGGGCCGAAGAGGTATGTTCGGGCCGAAGTGGTGTTCGGGCCGAAGTGGTGTTCGGGCCGAAGTGGGATGTTCGGGCCGAAGTGGTGTTCGGGCCGAAGTGGTGTTCGGGCCGAAGTGGTGTTCGGGCCGAAGTTAGGTGTTCGGGCCGAGGGTGATGTTCGGGCCGAGGTCGGAGTTCGGCCCGAGGTTGAAGTTCGGGCCGAGGTTGAAGTTCGGGCCGAAAATGAAGTTCGGGCCGGGAACAGTGAAGAGTTCGGGCCGAACTTGTTCTTGGCAGTGACGAACGAACCAGCTATTTTGGTTACTCGTGGGCGTGAAACGGACACCCGAGCTGAAAGTTATGAATGTTTTAGTATAGCACCTTTTGTCACACAATCTTGGATATTGAAGACTTCAGGCCGAAGAGGGATGTACGGGCCGAAGTGGTGTTCGGGCTGAAGTGGGATGTTCGGGCCGAAGTGGTGTTCGGGCTGAAGTTCGGTGTTCGGGCCGAGGTCGGAGTTCGGGCTGAGGTCGGAGTTCGGGCCGAGGTTGAAGTTCGGGCCGAGGTTGAAGTTCGGGCCGAAAATGAAGTTCGGGCTGGGAACAGTGAAGAGTTCGGGCCGAACTTGTTCTTGGCAGTGACGAACGAACCAGCTATTTTGGTTACTCGTGGGCGTGAAACGGACACCCGAGCTGAAAGTTATGAATGTTTTAGTATAGCACCTTTTGTCACACAATCTTGGATATTGAAGAGTTCGGGCCGAAGAGGTATGTTCGGGCTGAAGTGGTGTTCGGGCCGAAGTGGGATGTTCAGGCCGAAGTGGTGTTCGGGCCGAAATGGTGTTCGGGCTGAAGTTCGGTGTTCGGGCCGAGGATGATGTTCGTGCCGAGGTTGAAGTTCGGGCCGAGGTCGGAGTTCGGGCCGAGGTTGAAGTTCGGGCCGAGGTTGAAGTTCGGGCCGATAATGAAGTTCGGGCTGGGAACAGTGAAGAGTTCGGGCCGAACTTGTTCTTGGCAGTGACGAATGAACCAGCTATTTTGGTTACTCGTGGGCGTGAAACGGACACCCGAGCTGAAAGTTATGAATGTTTTAGTATAGCACCTTTTGTCACACAATCTTGGATATTGAAGAGTTCGGGCCGAAGAGGGATGTTCTGCCCGAAGTGGTGTTCGGGCCGAAGTGGGATGTTCGGGCCGAAGTGGTGTTCGGGCCGAAGTGGTGTTCGGGCCGAAGTTCGGTGTTCAGGCCGAGGATGATGTTCGGGCCTAGGTTGAAGTTCGGGCCGAGGTCGGAGTTCGGGCCGAGGTTGAAGTTCGGGCCGAGGTTGAAGTTCGGGCCGAAAATGAAGTTCGGGCCGGGAACAGTGATGAGTTCGGGCCGAACTTGTTCTTGGCAGTGACGAACGAACCAGCTATTTTGGTTACTCGTGGGCGTGAAACGGAGACCCGAGCTGAAAGTTATGAATTTTTAGTACATCACCTTTTGTCACACAATCTTGGATATTGAAGAGTTCGGGCCGAAGAGGGATGTTCGGGCCGAAGTGGTGTTCGGGCCGAAGTGGTGTTCGGGCCGAAGTGGTGTTCGGGCCGAAGTGGTGTTCGGGCCGAAGTGGTGTTCGGGCCGAAGTGGTGTTCGGGCCAAAGTTCGGTGTTCGGGCCGAGGATGATGTTCGGGCCGAGGTTGAAGTTCGGGCCGAGGTCGGAGTTCGGGCCAAGGTTGAAGTTCGGGCCGAGGTTGAAGTTCGGGCAGAAAATGAAGTCCGGGCCGGGAACTGTGAAGAGTTCGGGCCGAACTTATTCTTGGCAGTGACGAATGAACCAGCTATTTTGGTTACTCGTGGGCGTGAAACGGACACCCGAGCTGAAAGTTATTAATGTTTTAGTATAGCACCTTTTGTCACACAATCTTGGATATTGAAGAGTTCGGGCCGAAGAGGTATGTTCGGGCCGAAGTGGTGTTCGGGCCGAAGTGGGATGTTCGGGCCGAAGTGGTGTTCGGGCCGAAGTGGTGTTCGGGCCGAAGTTAGGTGTTCGGGCCGAGGGTGATGTTCGGGCCGAGGTCGGAGTTCGGCCCGAGGTTGAAGTTCGGGCCGAGGTTGAAGTTCGGGCCGAAAATGAAGTTCGGTCCGGGAACAGTGAAGAGTTCGGGCCGAACTTGTTCTTGGCAGTGACGAACGAACCAGCTATTTTGGTTACTCGTGGGCGTGAAACGGACACCCGAGCTGAAAGTTATGAATGTTTTAGTATAGCACCTTTTGTCACACAATCTTGGATATTGAAGACTTCAGGCCGAAGAGGGATGTTCGGACCGAAGTGGTGTTCGGGCCGAAGTGGGATGTTCAGGCCGAAGTGGTGTTCGGGCCGAAGTTCAGTGTTCGGGCCGACGTTGGAGTTCGGGCTGAGGTCGGAGTTCGGGCCGAGGTTGAAGTTCGGGCCGAGGTTGAAGTTCGGGCCGAAAATGAAGTTCGGGCCGGGAACAGTGATGAGTTCGGGCCGAACTTGTTCTTGGCAGTGACGAACGAACCAGCTATTTTGGTTACTCGTGGGCGTGAAACGGAGACCCGAGCTGAAAGTTATGAATTTTTAGTACATCACCTTTTGTCACACAATCTTGGATATTGAAGAGTTCGGGCCGAAGAGGGATGTTCGGGCCGAAGTGGTGTTCGGGCCGAAGTGGTGTTCGGGCCGAAGTGGTGTTCGGGCCGAAGTGGTGTTCGGGCCGAAGTGGTGTTCGGGCCGAAGTGGTGTTCGGGCCAAAGTTCGGTGTTCGGGCCGAGGATGATGTTCGGGCCGAGGTTGAAGTTCGGGCCGAGGTCGGAGTTCGGGCCAAGGTTGAAGTTCGGGCCGAGGTTGAAGTTCGGGCAGAAAATGAAGTCCGGGCCGGGAACTGTGAAGAGTTCGGGCCGAACTTATTCTTGGCAGTGACGAATGAACCAGCTATTTTGGTTACTCGTGGGCGTGAAACGGACACCCGAGCTGAAAGTTATTAATGTTTTAGTATAGCACCTTTTGTCACACAATCTTGGATATTGAAGAGTTCGGGCCGAAGAGGTATGTTCGGGCCGAAGTGGTGTTCGGGCCGAAGTGGGATGTTCGGGCCGAAGTGGTGTTCGGGCCGAAGTGGTGTTCGGGCCGAAGTTAGGTGTTCGGGCCGAGGGTGATGTTCGGGCCGAGGTCGGAGTTCGGCCCGAGGTTGAAGTTCGGGCCGAGGTTGAAGTTCGGGCCGAAAATGAAGTTCGGTCCGGGAACAGTGAAGAGTTCGGGCCGAACTTGTTCTTGGCAGTGACGAACGAACCAGCTATTTTGGTTACTCGTGGGCGTGAAACGGACACCCGAGCTGAAAGTTATGAATGTTTTAGTATAGCACCTTTTGTCACACAATCTTGGATATTGAAGACTTCAGGCCGAAGAGGGATGTACGGGCCGAAGTGGTGTTCGGGCCGAAGTGGGATGTTCGGGCCGAAGTGGTGTTCGGGCCGAAGTTCGGTGTTCGGGCCGAGGTCGGAGTTCGGGCTGAGGTCGGAGTTCGGGCCGAGGTTGAAGTTCGGGCCGAGGTTGAAGTTCGGGCCGAAAATGAAGTTCGGGCCGGGAACAGTGAAGAGTTCGGGCCGAACTTGTTCTTGGCAGTGACGAACGAACCAGCTATTTTGGTTACTCGTGGGCGTGAAACGGACACCCGAGCTGAAAGTTATGAATGTTTTAGTATAGCACCTTTTGTCACACAATCTTGGATATTGAAGAGTTCGGGCCGAAGAGGTATGTTTGGGCTGAAGTGGTGTTCAGGCCGAAGTGGGATGTTCGGGCCGAAGTGGTGTTCGGGCCGAAGTGGTGTTCGGGCCGAAGTTCGGTGTTCGGGCCGAGGATGATGTTCGTGCCGAGGTTGAAGTTCGGGCCGAGGTCGGAGTTCGGGCCGAGGTTGAAGTTCGGACCGAGGTTGAAGTTCGGGCCGAAAATGAAGTTCGGGCTGGGAACAGTGAAGAGTTCGGGCCGAACTTGTTCTTGGCAGTGACGAATGAACCAGCTATTTTGGTTACTCGTGGGCGTGAAACGGACACCCGAGCTGAAAGTTATGAATGTTTTAGTATAGCACCTTTTGTCACACAATCTTGGATATTGAAGAGTTCGGGCCGAAGAGGGATGTTCTGCCCGAAGTGGTGTTCGGGCCGAAGTGGGATGTTCGGGCCGAAGTGGTGTTCGGGCCGAAGTGGTGTTCGGGCCGAAGTGGTGTTCGGGTCGAAGTTCGGTGTTCAGGCCGAGGATGATGTTCGGGCCGAGGTTGAAGTTCGGGCCGAGGTCGGAGTTCGGGCCGAGATTGAAGTTCGGGCCGAGGTCGGAGTTCGGGCCGAGGTTGAAGTTCGGGCCGAGGTTGAAGTTCGGGCCGAAAATGAAGTTCGGGCCGGGAACAGTGATGAGTTCGGGCCGAACTTGTTCTTGGCAGTGACGAACGAACCAGCTATTTTGGTTACTCGTGGGCGTGAAACGGACACCCGAGCTGAAAGTTATGAATTTTTAGTACAACACCTTTTGTCACACAATCTTGGATATTGAAGAGTTCGGGCCGAAGAGGGATGTTCGGGCCGAAGTGGTGTTCGGGCCGAAGTGGTGTTCGGGCCGAAGTGGAGTTCGGGCCAAAGTTCGGTGTTCGGGCCGAGGATGATGTTCGGGCCGAGGTTGAAGTTCGGGCCGAGGTCGGAGTTCGGGCCAAGGTTGAAGTTCGGGCCGAGGTTGAAGTTCGGGCAGAAAATGAAGTTCGGGCCGGGAACTGTGAAGAGTTCGGGCCGAACTTATTCTTGGCAGTGACGAATGAACCAGCTATTTTGGTTACTCGTGGGCGTGAAACGGACACCCGAGCTGAAAGTTATGAATGTTTTAGTATAGCACCTTTTGTCACACAATCTTGGATATTGAAGAGTTCGGGCCGAAGAGGGATGTTCGGGCCGAAGTGGTGTTCGGGCCGAAGTGGGATGTTCGGGCCGAAGTGGTGTTCGGGCCGAAGTGGTGTTCGGGCCTAAGTTAGGTGTTCGGGCCGAGGGTGGTGTTCGGGCCGAGGTCGGAGTTCGGCCCGAGGATGAAGTTCGGCCCGAGGATGAAGTTCGGCCCGAGGTTGAAGTTCGGGCCGAAAATGAAGTTCAGGCCGAAAATGAAGTTCGGGCCGAAAATGAAGTTCGGGCTGGGAACAGTGAAGAGTTCGGGCCGAACTTATTCTTGGCAGTGACGAACGAACCAGCTATTTTGGTTACTCGTGGGCGTGAAACGGACACCCGAGCTGAAAGTTATGAATGTTTTAGTATAGCACCTTTTGTCACACAATCTTGGATATTGAAGAATTCGGGCCGAAGAGGTATATTCGGGCCGAAGTGGTGTTCGGGCCGAAGTGGGATGTTCGGGCCGAAGTGGTGTTCGGGCCGAAGTGGTGTTCGGGCCGAAGTTCGGTGTTCGGGCCGAGGATGATGTTCGGGCCGAGGTTGAAGTTCGGGCCGAGGTCGGAGTTCGGGCGGAGGTTGAAGTTCGGGCCGAGGTTGAAGTTCGGGCCGACAATGAAGTTCAGCCTGGGAACAGTAAAGAGTTCGGGCCGAACTTGTTCTTGGCAGTGACGAATGAACCAGCTATTTTGGTTACTCGTGGGCGTGAAACGGACACCCGAGCTGAAAGTTGTGAATGTTTTAGTATAGCACCTTTTGTCACACAATCTTGGATATTGAAAAGTTCGGGCCGAAGAGGGATGTTCTGCCCGAAGTGGTGTTCGGGCAGAAGTGGGATGTTCGGGCCGAAGTGGTGTTCTGGCCGAAGTGGTGTTCGGGCTGAAGTTCGGTGTTCGGGCCGAGGATGATGTTCGGGCCGAGGTTGAAGTTCGGGCCGAGGTCGGAGTTCGCGCCGAGGTTGAAGTTCGGGCCGAAAATGAAGTTCGGGCTGGGAACAGTGATGAGTTCGGGCCGAACTTGTTCTTGGCAGTGACGAACGAACCAGCTATTTTGGTTAATCGTGGGCGTGAAACGGACACCCGAGCTGAAAGTTATGAATTTTTAGTACAGCACCTTTTGTCACACAATCTTGGATATTGAAGAGTTCGGGCCGAAGAGGGATGTTCGGGCTGAAGTGGTGTTCAGGCCGAAGTGGAAATGTTCGGGCCGAAGTGGTGTTCGGGCCGAAGTGGTGTTCGGGCCAAAGTTCGGTGTTCAGGCCGAGGATGATGTTCGGGCCGAGGTTGAAGTTCGGGCCGAGGTCGGAGTTCGGGCCAAGGTTGAAGTTCGGGCCGAGGTTGAAGTTCGGGCAGAAAATGAAGTTCGGGCCGGGAACTGTGAAGAGTTCGGGCCGAACTTATTCTTGGCAGTGACGAATGAACCAGCTATTTTGGTTACTCGTGGGCGTGAAACGGACACCCGAGCTGAAAGTTATGAATGTTTTAGTATAGCACCTTTTGTCACATAATCTTGGATATTGAAGAGTTCGGGCCGAAGTGGTGTTCGGGCCGAAGTGGGATGTTCGAGCCGAAGTGGTGTTCGGGCCGAAGTGGTGTTCGTTCCGAAGTTAGGTGTTCGGGCCGAGGGTGATGTTCGGGCCGAGGTCGGAGTTCGGCCCGAGGATGAAGTTCGGGCCGAGGTTGAAGTTCGAGCCGAAAATGAAGTTCGGGCCGGGAACAGTGAAGAGTTCGGGCCGAACTTATTCTTGGCAGTGACAAATGAACCAGCTATTTTGGTTACTCGTGGGCGTGAAACGGACACCCGAGCTGAAAGTTATGAATGATTTAGTATAGCACCTTTTGTCACACAATCTTGGATATTGAAGACTTCGGGCCGAAGAGGGATGTTCGGGCCGAAGTGGTGTTCGGGCCGAAGTGGTGTTCGGGCCGAAGTGGGATGTTCGGGCTGAAGTTCGGTGTTCGGGCCGAGGATGATGTTCGGGCCGAGGTTGAAGTTCGGGCCGAGGTCGGAGTTCGGGCCGAGGTTGAAGTTCGGGCCGAGGTTGAAGTTCGGGCCGAAAATGAAGTTCGGGCTGGGAACAGTGAAGAGTTCGGGCCGAACTTGTTCTTGGCAGTGACGAATGAACCAGCTATTTTGGTTACTCATGGGCGTGAAACGGACACCCGAGCTGAAAGTTATGAATGTTTTAGTATAGCACCTTTTGTCACACAATCTTGGATATTGAAGAGTTCGGGCCGAAGAGGGATGTTCTGCCCGAAGTGGTGTTCGGGCCGAAGTGGGATGTTCGGGCCGAAGTGGTGTTCGGGCCGAACTGGTGTTCGGGCCGAAGTTCGGTGTTCGGGCCGAGGATGATGTTCGGGCCGAGGTTGAAGTTCGGGCAGAGGTCGGAGTTCGGGCCGAGGTTGAAGTTCGGGCCGAAAATGAAGTTCGGGCCGGGAACAGTGATGAGTTCGGGCCGAACTTGTTCTTGGCAGTGACGAACGAACCAGCTATTTTGGTTACTCGTGGGCGTGAAACGGACACCCGAGCTGAAAGTTATGAATTTTTAGTACATCACCTTTTGTCACACAATCTTGGATATTGAAGAGTTCGGGCCGAAGAGGGATGTTCGGGCTGAAGTGGTGTCCAGGCCGAAGTGGGATGTTCGGGCCGAAGTGGTGTTCGGGCCGAAGTGGTGTTCGGGCCAAAGTTCGGTGTTCGGGCCGAGGATGATGTTCGGGCCGAGGTTGAAGTTCGGGCCGAGGTCGGAGTTCGGGCCAAGGTTGAAGTTCGGGCCGAGGTTGAAGTTCGGGCAGAAAATGAAGTTCGGGCCGGGAACTGTGAAGAGTTCGGGCCGAACTTATTCTTGGCAGTGACGAATGAACCAGCTATTTTGGTTACTCGTGGGCGTGAAACGGACACCCGAGCTGAAAGTTATGAATGTTTTAGTATAGCACCTTTTGTCACACAATCTTGGATATTGAAGAGTTCGGGCCGAAGAGGGATGTTCGTGCCGAAGTGGTGTTCGGGCCGAAGTGGGATGTTCGGGCCGAAGTGGTGTTCAGGCCGAATTGGTGTTCGGGCCGAAGTTAGGTGTTCGGGCCGAGGGTGATGTTCGGGCCGAGGTCGGAGTTCGGCCGGAGGATGAAGTTCGGGCCGAGGTTGAAGTTCGGGCCGAAAATGAAGTTCGGGCCGGGAACAGTGAAGAGTTCGGGCCGAACTTATTCTTGGCAGTGACGAACGAACCAGCTATTTTGGTTACTCGTGGGCGTGAAACGGACACCCGAGCTGAAAGTTATGAATGTTTTAGTATAGCACCTTTTGTCACACAATCTTGGATATTGAAGAGTTCGGGCCGAATAGGTATGTTCGGGCCGAAGTGGTGTTCGGGCCGAAGTGGGATGTTCGGGCCGAAGTGGTGTTCGGGCCGAAGTTCGATGTTCGGGCCGAGGATGATGTTCGGGCCGAGGTTGAAGTTCGGGCCGAGGTCGGAGTTCGGGCCGAGGTTGAAGTTCGGGCTGAGGTTGAAGTTCGGGCCGAAAATGAAGTTCGGGCTGGGAACAGTGAAGAGTTCGGGCCGAACTTGTTCTTGGCAGTGACGAATGAACCAGCTATTTTGGTTACTCGTGGGCGTGAAACGGACACCCGAGCTGAAAGGTATGAATGTTTTAGTATAGCACCTTTTGTCACACAATCTTGGATATTGAAGAGTTCGGGCCGAAGAGGGATGTTCTGCCCGAAGTGGTGTTCGGGCCGAAGTGGGATGTTCGGGCCGAAGTGGTGTTCGGGCCGAAGTGGTGTTCGGGCTGAAGTTCGGTGTTCGGGCCGAGGATGATGTTCAGGCCGAGGTTGAAGTTCGGGCCGAGGTCGGAGTTCGGGCCTAGGTTGAAGTTCGGGCCGAGGTTGAAGTTCGAGCCGAAAATGAAGTTCGGGCCGGGAACAGTGATGAGTTCGGGCCGAACTTGTTCTTGGCAGTGACGAACAAACCAGCTATTTTGGTTACTCGTGGGCGTGAAACAGACACCCGAGCTGAAAGTTATGAATTTTTAGTACAACACCTTTTGTCACACAATCTTGGATATTGAAGAGTTCGGGCCGAAGAGGGATGTTCGGGCTGAAGTGGTGTTCAGGCCGAAGTGGGATGTTCGGGCCGAAGTGGTGTTCGGGCCGAAGTGGTGTTCGGGCCGAAGTGGTGTTCGAGCCAAAGTTCGGTGTTCGGGCCGAGGATGATGTTCGGGCCGAGGTTGAAGTTCGGGCCGAGGTCGGAGTTCGGGCCAAGGTTGAAGTTCGGGCAGAAAATGAAGTTCGGGCCGGGAACTGTGAAGAGTTCGGGCCGAACTTATTCTTGGCAGTGACGAATGAACCAGCTATTTTGGTTACTCGTGGGCGTGAAACGGACACCCGAGCTGAAAGTTATGAATGTTTTAGTATAGCACCTTTTGTCACACAATCTTGGATATTGAAGAGTTCGGGCCGAAGCGGAATGTTCGGGCCGAAGTGGTGTTCGGGCTGAAGTGGGATGTTCAGGCCGAAGTGGTGTTCGGGCCGAAGTGGTGTTCGGGCCGAAGTTAGGTGTTCGGGCCGAGGGTGATGTTCGGGCCGAGGTCGGAGTTCGGCCCGAGGATGAAGTTCGGGCCGAGGTTGAAGTTCGGGCCGAAAATGATGTTCGGGCCGGGAACAGTGAAGAGTTCAGGCCGAACTTATTCTTGGCAGTGACGAACGAACCAGCTATTTTGGTTACTCGTTGGCGTGAAACGGACACCCGAGCTGAAAGTTATGAATGTTTTAGTATAGCACCTTTTGTCACACAATCTTGGATATTGAAGACTTCGGGCCGAAGAGGGATGTTCAGGCCGAAGTGGTGTTCTGGCCGAAGTGGGATGTTCGGGCCGAAGTGGTGTTCGGGCCGAAGTTCGGTGTTCGGGCCGAGGTCGGAGTTCGGGCTGAGGTCGGAGTTCGGGCCGAGGTTGCAGTTCGGGCCGAGGTTGAAGTTCGGGCCGAAAATGAAGTTCGGGCCGGGAACAGTGAAGAGTTCGGGCCGAACTTGTTCTTCGAAGTGACGAACGAACCAGCTATTTTGGTTACTCGTGGGCGTGAAACAGACACCCGAGCTGAAAGTTATGAATGTTTTAGTATAGCACCTTTTGTCACACAATCTTGGATATTGAAGAGTTCGGGCCGAAGAGGTATGTTCGGGCCGAAGTGGTGTTCGGGCTGAAGTGGGATGTTCGGGCCGAAGTGGTGTTCGGGCCGAAGTGGTGTTCGGGCCGAAGTTCGGTGTTCGGGCCGAGGATGATGTTCGGTACGAGGTTGAAGTTCGGGCCGAGGTCGGAGTTCGGGCCGAGGTTGAAGTTTGGGCCGAGGTTGAAGTTCGGGCCGAGGTCGGAGTTCGGGCCGAGGTTGAAGTTCGGGCCGAGGTTGAAGTTCGGGCCGAAAATGAAGTTCGGGCTGGGAACAGTGAAGAGTTCGGGACGAACTTGTTCTTGGCAGTGACGAATGAACCAGCTATTTTGGGTACTCGTGGGCGTGAAACGAACACCCGAGCTGAAAGTTATGAATGTTTTAGTATAGCACCTTTTGTCACACAATCTTGGATATTGAAGAGTTCGGGCCGAAGAGGGATGTTCTGCCCGAAGTGGTGTTCGGGCTGAAGTGGGATGTTCGGGCCGAAGTGGTGTTCGGGCCGAAGTGGTGTTCGGGCCGAAGTTCGGTGTTCGGGTCGAGGATGATGTTCGGGCCGAGGTTGAAGTTCGGGCCGAGGTCGGAGTTCGGGCCGAGGTTGAAGTTCGGGCCGAGGTTGAAGTTCGGGCCGAAAATGAAGTTCGGGCCGGGAACAGTGATGAGTTCGGGCCGAACTTGTTCTTGGCAGTGACGAACGAACCAGCTATTTTGGTTACTCGTGGGCGTGAAACGGACACCCGAGCTGAAAGTTATGAATTTTTAGTACAGCACCTTTTGTCACACAATCTTGGATATTGAAGAGTTCGGGCCGAAGAGGGATGTTCGGGCTGAAGTGGTGTTCAGGCCGAAGTGGGATGTTCGGGCCGAAGTGGTGTTCGGGCCGAAGTGGTGTTCGGGCCAAAGTTCGGTGTTCGGGCCGAGGATGATGTTCGGGTCGAGGTTGAAGTTCGGGCCGAGGTCGGAGTTCGGGCCAAGGTTGAAGTTCGGGCCGAGGTTGAAGTTCGGGCAGAAAATGAAGTTCGGGCCGGGAACTGTGAAGAGATCGGGCCGAACTTATTCTTGGCAGTGACGAATGAACCAGCTATTTTGGTTACTCGTGGGCGTGAAACGGACACCCGAGCTGAAAGTTATGAATGTTTTAGTATAGCACCTTTTGTCACACAATCTTGGATATTGAAGAGTTCGGGCCGAAGAGGTATGTTCGGGCCGAAGTGGTGTTCGGGCCGAAGTGGGATGTTCGGGCCGAAGTGGTGTTCGGGCCGAAGTGGTGTTCGGGCCGAAGTTCGGTGTTCGGGCCGAGGATGATGTTCGGGCCGAGGTTGAAGTTCGGGCCGAGGTCGGAGTTCGGGCCGAGGTTGAAGTTCGGGCCGAAAATGAAGTTCGGGCCGGCAACAGTGAAGAGTTCGGGCCGAACTTATTCTTGGCAGTGACGAACGAACCAGCTATTTTGGTTACTCGTGGGCGTGAAACGGACACCCGAGCTGAAAGTTATGAATGTTTTAGTATAGCACCTTTTGTCACACAATCTTGGATATTGAAGAGTTCGGGCCGAAGAGGTATGTTCGGGCCGAAGTGGTGTTCGGGCCGAAGTGGGATGTTCGGGCCGAAGTGGTGTTCGGGCCGAAGTGGTGTTCGGGCCGAAGTTCGGTGTTCGGGCCGAGGATGATGTTCGGGCCGAGGTTGAAGTTCGGGCCGAGGTCGGAGTTCGGGCCGAGGTTGAAGTTCAGGCCGAGGTTGAAGTTCGGGCCGAAAATGAAGTTCGGACTGGGAACAGTGAAGAGTTCGGGTCGAACTTGTTCTTGGCAGTGACGAATGAACCAGCTATTTTGGTTACTCGTGGGCGTGAAACGGACACCCGAGCTGAAAGTTATGAATGTTTTAGTATAGCACCTTTTGTCACACAATCTTGGATATTGAAGAGTTCGGGCCGAAGAGGGATGTTCTGCCCGAAGTGGTGTTCGGGCCGAAGTGGGATGTTCGGGCCGAAGTGGTGTTCGGGCCGAAGTTCGGTGTTCGGGCCGAGGATGATGTTCGGGCCGAGGTTGAAGTTCGGGCCGAGGTCGGAGTTCGGGCCGAGGTTGAAGTTCGGGCCGAGGTTGAAGTTCGGGCCGAAAATGAAGTTCGGGCCGGGAACAGTGATGAGTTCGGGCCGAACTTGTTCTTGGCAGTGACGAACGAACCAGCTATTTTGGTTACTCGTGGGCGTGAAACGGACACCCGAGCTGAAAGTTATGAATTTTTAGTACAGCACCTTTTGTCACACAATCTTGGATATTGAAGAGTTCGGGCTGAAGAGGGATGTTCGGGCTGAAGTGGTGTTCAGGCCGAAGTGGGATGTTCGGGCCGAAGTGGTGTTCGGGCCGAAGTGGTGTTCGGGCCGAAGTGGTGTTCGGGCCGAAGTGGTGTTCGGGCCAAAGTTCGGTGTTCGGGCCGAGGATGATGTTCAGGCCGAGGTTGAAGTTCGGGCCGAGGTCGGAGTTCGGGCCAAGGTTGAAGTTCGGGCCGAGGTTGAAGTTCGGGCAGAAAATGAAGTTCGGGCCGGGAACTGTGAAGAGTTCGGGCCGAACTTATTCTTGGCAGTGACGAATGAACCAGCTATTTTGGTTACTCGTGGGCGTGAAACGGACACCCGAGCTGAAAGTTATGAATGTTTTAGTATAGCACCTTTTGTCACACAATCTTGGATATTGAAGAGTTCAGGCCGAAGAGGGATGTTCGGGCCGAAGTGGTGTTCGGGCCGAAGTGGGATGTTCGGGCCGAAGTGGTGTTCGGGCCGAAGTGGTGTTCGGGCCGAAGTTAGGTGTTCGGGCCGAGGGTGATGTTCGGGCCGAGGTCGGAGTTCGGCCCGAGGATGATGTTCGGCCCGAGGTTGAAGTTCGGGCCAAAAATGAAGTTCGGGCCGGGAACAGTGAAGAGTTCGGGCCGAACTTATTCTTGGCAGTGACGAACGAACCAGCTATTTTGGTTACTCGTGGGCGTGAAACGGACACCCGAGCTGTAAGTTATGAATGTTTTAGTATAGCACCTTTTGTCACACAATCTTGGATAATGAAGACTTCGGGCCGAAGAGGGATGTTCGGGCCGAAGTGGTGTTCGGGCCGAAGTGGGATGTTCGGGCCGAAGTGGTGTTCGGGCCGAAGTTCGGTGTTCGGGCCGAGGTCGGAGTTCGGGCTGAGGTCGGAGTTCGGGCCGAGGTTGAAGTTCGGGCCGAGGTTGAAGTTCGGGCCGAAAATGAAGTTCGGCCCGGGAACAGTGAAGAGTTCGGGCCGAACTTGTTCTTGGAAGTGACGAACGAACCAACTATTTTGGTTACTCGTGGGCGTGAAACAGACACCCGAGCTGAAAGTTATGGATGTTTTAGTATAGCACCTTTTGTCACACAATCTTGGATATTGAAGAGTTCGGGCTGAAGAGGGATGTTCGGGCTGAAGTGGTGTTCAGGCCGAAGTGGGATGTTCGGGCCGAAGTGGTGTTCGGGCCGAAGTGGTGTTCGGGCCAAAGTTCGGTGTTCGGGCCGAGGATGATGTTCGGGCCGAGGTTGAAGTTCGGGCCGAGGTCGGAGTTCGGGCCAAGGTTGAAGTTCGGGCCGAGGTTGAAGTTCGGGCAGAAAATGAAGTTCGGGCCGGGAACTGTGAAGAGTTCGGGCCGAACTTATTCTTGGCAGTGACGAATGAACCAGCTATTTTGGTTACTCGTGGGCGTGAAACGGACACCCGAGCTGAAAGTTATGAATGTTTTAGTATAGCACCTTTTGTCACACAATCTTGGATATTGAAGAGTTCGGGCCGAAGAGGGATGTTCGGGCCGAGGGTGATGTTCGGGCCGAGGTCGGAGTTCGGGCCGAGGTTGAAGTTCGGGCCGAAAATGAAGTTCGGGCCGGGAACAGTGAAGAGTTCGGGCCGAACTTATTCTTGGCAGTGACGAACGAACCAGCTATTTTGGTTACTCGTGGGCGTGAAACGGACACCCGAGCTGAAAGTTATGAATGTTTTAGAATAGCACCTTTTGTCACACAATCTTGGATATTGAAGAGTTCGGGCCGAAGAGGTATGTTCGGGCCGAAGTGGTGTTCGGGCCGAAGTGGGATGTTCGGGCCGAAGTGGTGTTCGGGCCGAAGTGGTGTTCGGGCCGAAGTTCGGTGTTCGGGCCGAGGATGATGTTCGGGCCGAGGTTGAAGTTCGGGCCGAGGTCGGAGTTCGGGCCGAGGTTGAAGTTCGGGCCGAGGTTGAAGTTCGGGCCGAAAATGAAGTTCGGACTGGGAACAGTGAAGAGTTCGGGTCGAACTTGTTCTTGGCAGTGACGAATGAACCAGCTATTTTGGTTACTCGTGGGCGTGAAACGGACACCCGAGCTGAAAGTTATGAATGTTTTAGTATAGCACCTTTTGTCACACAATCTTGGATATTGAAGAGTTCAGGCCGAAGAGGGATGTTCGGGCCGAAGTGGTGTTCGGGCCGAAGTGGGATGTTCGGGCCGAAGTGGTGTTCGGGCCGAAGTGGGATGTTCGGGCCGAAGTGGTGTTCGGGCCGAAGTTCGGTGTTCGGGCCGAGGATGATGTTCGGGCCGAGGTTGAAGTTCGGGCCGAGGTCGGAGTTCGGGCCGAGGTTGAAGTTCGGGCCGAGGTTGAAGTTCGGGCCGAAAATGAAGTTCGGGCCGGGAACAGTGATGAGTTCGGGCCGAACTTGTTCTTGGCAGTGACGAACGAACCAGCTATTTTGGTTACTCGTGGGCGTGAAACGGACACTCGAGCTGAAAGTTATGAATTTTTAGTACAGCACCTTTTGTCACACAATCTTGGATATTGAAGAGTTCGGGCTGAAGAGGGATGTTCGGGCTGAAGTGGTGTTCAGGCCGAAGTGGGATGTTCGGGCCGAAGTGGTGTTCGGGCCGAAGTGGTGTTCGGGCCGAAGTGGTGTTCGGGCCAAAGTTCGGTGTTCGGGCCGAGGATGATGTTCAGGCCGAGGTTGAAGTTCGGGCCGAGGTCGGAGTTCGGGCCAAGGTTGAAGTTCGGGCCGAGGTTGAAGTTCGGGCAGAAAATGAAGTTCGGGCCGGGAACTGTGAAGAGTTCGGGCCGAACTTATTCTTGGCAGTGACGAATGAACCAGCTATTTTGGTTACTCGTGGGCGTGAAACGGACACCCGAGCTGAAAGTTATGAATGTTTTAGTATATCACCTTTTGTCACACAATCTTGGATATTGAAGAGTTCAGGCCGAAGAGGGATGTTCGGGCCGAAGTGGTGTTCGGGCCGAAGTGGGATGTTCGGGCCGAAGTGGTGTTCGGGCCGAAGTGGTGTTCGGGCCGAAGTTAGGTGTTCGGGCCGAGGGTGATGTTCGGGCCGAGGTCGGAGTTCGGCCCGAGGATGATGTTCGGCCCGAGGTTGAAGTTCGGGCCAAAAATGAAGTTCGGGCCGGGAACAGTGAAGAGTTCGGGACGAACTTATTCTTGGCAGTGACGAACGAACCAGCTATTTTGGATACTCGTGGGCGTGAAACGGACACCCGAGCTGTAAGTTATGAATGTTTTAGTATAGCACCTTTTGTCACACAATCTTGGATATTGAAGACTTCGGGCCGAAGAGGGATGTTCGGGCCGAAGTGGGATGTTCGGGCCGAAGTGGTGTTCGGGCCGAAGTTCGGTGTTCGGGCCGAGGTCGGAGTACGGGCTGAGGTCGGAGTTCGGGCCGAGGTTGAAGTTCGGGCCGAGGTTGAAGTTCGGGCCGAAAATGAAGTTCGGCCCGGGAACAGTAAAGAGTTCGGGCCGAACTTGTTCTTGGAAGTGACGAACGAACCAACTATTTTGGTTACTCGTGGGCGTGAAACAGACACCCGAGCTGAAAGTTATGGATGTTTTAGTATAGCACCTTTTGTCACACAATCTTGGATATTGAAGAGTTCGGGCCGAAGAGGTATGTTCGGGCCGAAGTGGTGTTCGGGCCGAAGTGGGATGTTCGGGCCGAAGTGGTGTTCGGGCCGAAGTTCGGTGTTCGGGCCGAGGATGATGTTCGGGCCGAGGTTGAAGTTCGGGCCGAGATCGGAGTTCGGGCCGAGGTTGAAGTTCGGGCCGAGGTTGAAGTTCGGGACGAAAATGAAGTTCGGGCTGGGAACAGTGAAGAGTTCGTGCCGAACTTGTTCTTGGCAGTGACGAATGAACCAGCTATTTTGGGTACTCGTGGGCGTGAAACGGACACCCGAGCTGAAAGTTATGAATGTTTTAGTATAGCACCTTTTGTCACACAATCTTGGATATTGAAGAGTTCGGGCCGAAGAGGGATGTTCGGCTCGAAGTGGTGTTCGGGCCGAAGTGGGATGTTCGGGCCGAAGTGGTGTTCGGGCCGAAGTGGTGTTCGGGCCGAAGTTCGGTGTTCGGGCCGAGGATGATGTTCGGGCCGAGGTTGAAGTTCCGGGCGAGGTCGGAGTTCGGGCCGAGGTTGAAGTTCGGGCCGAGGTTGAAGTTCGGGCCGAAAATGAAGTTCGGGCCGGGAACAGTGATGAGTTCGGGCCGAACTTGTTCTTGGCAGTGACGAACGAACCAGCTATTTTGGTTACTCGTGGGCGTGAAACGGACACCCGAGCTGAAAGTTATGAATTTTTAGTATAGCACCTTTTGTCACACAATCTTGGATATTGAAGAGTTCGAGCCGAAGAGGGATGTTAGGGCCGAAGTGGTGTTCAGGCCGAAGTGGGATGTTCGGGCCGAAGTGGTGTTCGGGCCGAAGTGGTGTTCGGGCCAAAGTTCTGTGTTCGGGCCGAGGATGATGTTCGGGCCGAGGTTGAAGTTCGGGCCGAGGTCGGAGTTCGGGCCAAGGTTGAAGTTCGGGCCGAGGTTGAAGTTCGGGACGAAAATGAAGTTCGGGCCGGGAACTGTGAAGAGTTCGGGCCGAACTTATTCTTGGCAGTGACGAATGAACCAGCTATTTTGGTTACTCGTGGGCGTGAAACGGACACCCGAGCTGATAGTTATGAATGTTTTACTATAGCACCTTTTGTCACACAATCTTGGATATTGAAGAGTTCGGGCCGAAGAGGGATGTTCGGGCCGAAGTGGTGTTCGGGCCGAAGTGGGATGTTCGGGCCGAAGTGGTGTTCGGGCCGAAGTTAGGTGTTCGAGCTGAGGGTGATGTTCGCGCCGAGGTCGGAGTTCGGCCCGAGGTTTAAGTTCGGGCCGAGGTTGAAGTTCGGGCCGAAAATGAAGTTCGGGCCGGGAACAGTGAGGAGTTCGGGCCGAACTTGTTCTTGGCAGTGACGAACGAACCAGCTATTTTGGTTACTCGTGGGCGTGAAACGGACACCCGAGCTGAAACTTATGAATGTTTTAGTATAGCACCTTTTGTCACACAATCTTGGATATTGAAGAGTTCGGGCCGAAGAGGTATGTTCGGGCCGAAGTGGTGTTCGGGCCGAAGTGGGATGTTCGGGCCGAAGTGGTGTTCGGGCCGAAGTGGTGTTCGGGCCGAAGTTCGGTGTTCGGGCCGAGGATGATGTTCGGGCCGAGGTTGAAGTTCGGGCCGAGGTCGGAGTTCGGGCCGAGGTTGAAGTTCGGGCCGAGGTTGAAGTTCGGGCCGAAAATGAAGTTCGGACTGGGAACAGTGAAGAGTTCGGGTCGAACTTGTTCTTGGCAGTGACGAATGAACCAGCTATTTTGGTTACTCGTGGGCGTGAAACGGACACCCGAGCGGAAAGTTATGAATGTTTTAGTATAGCACCTTTTGTCACACAATCTTGGATATTGAAGAGTTCGGGCCGAAGAGGGATGTTCTGCCCGAAGTGGTGTTCGGGCCGAAGTGGGATGTTCGGGCCGAAGTGGTGTTCGGGCCGAAGTGGTGTTCGGGCCGAAGTGGTGTTCGGGCCGAAGTGGTGTTCGGGCCAAAGTTCGGTGTTCGGGCCGAGGATGATGTTCAGGCCGAGGTTGAAGTTCGGGCCGAGGTCGGTGTTCGGGCCAAGGTTGAAGTTCGGGCCGAGGTTGAAGTTCGGGCAGAAAATGAAGTTCGGGCCGGGAACTGTGAAGAGTTCGGGCCGAACTTATTCTTGGCAGTGACGAATGAACCAGCTATTTTGGTTACTCGTGGGCGTGAAACGGACACCCGAGCTGAAAGTTATGAATGTTTTAGTATAGCACCTTTTGTCACACAATCTTGGATATTGAAGAGTTCAGGCCGAAGAGGGATGTTCGGGCCGAAGTGGTGTTCGGGCCGAAGTGGGATGTTCGGGCCGAAGTGGTGTTCGGGCCGAAGTGGTGTTCGGGCCGAAGTTAGGTGTTCGGGCCGAGGGTGATGTTCGCGCCGAGGTCGGAGTTCGGCCCGAGGATGATGTTCGGCCCGAGGTTGAAGTTCGGGCCAAAAATGAAGTTCGGGCCGGGAACAGTGAAGAGTTCGGGCCGAACTTATTCTTGGCAGTGACGAACGAACCAGCTATTTTGGTTACTCGTGGGCGTGAAACGGACACCCGAGCTGAAAGTTATGAATGTTTTAGTATAGCACCTTTTGTCACACAATCTTGGATATTGAAGACTTCGGGCCGAAGAGGGATGTTCGGGCCGAAGTGGTGTTCGGGCCGAAGTGGGATGTTCGGGCCGAAGTGGTGTTCGGGCCGAAGTTCGGTGTTCGGCCCGAGGTCGGAGTTCGGGTTGAGGTCGGAGTTCGGGCCGAGGTTGAAGTTCGGGCCGAGGTTGAAGTTCGGGCCGAAAATGAAGTTCGGCCCGGGAACAGTGAAGAGTTCGGGCCGAACTTGTTCTTGGAAGTGACGAACGAACCATCTATTTTGGTTACTCGTGGGCGTGAAACAGACACCCGAGCTGAAAGTTATGGATGTTTTAGTATAGCACCTTTTGTCACACAATCTTGGATATTGAAGAGTTCGGGCCGAAGAGGTATGTTCGGGCCGAAGTGGTGTTCGGGCCGAAGTGGGATGTTCGGGCCGAAGTGGTGTTCGGGCCGAAGTGGTGTTCGGGCCGAAGTTCGGTGTTCGGGCCGAGGATGATGTTCGGGCCGAGGTTGAAGTTCGGGCCGAGGTCGGAGTTCGGGCCGAGGTTGAAGTTCGGGCCGAGGTTGAAGTTCGGGACGAAAATGAAGTTCGGGCTGGGAACAGTGAAGAGTTCGGGCCGAACTTGTTCTTGGCAGTGACGAATGAACCAGCTATTTTGGGTACTCGTGGGCGTGAAACGGGCACCCGAGCTGAAAGTTATGAATGTTTTAGTATAGCACCTTTTGTCACACAATCTTGGATATTGAAGAGTTCGGGCCGAAGAGGGATGTTCGGCTCGAAGTGGTGTTCGGGCCGAAGTGGGATGTTCGGGCCGAAGTGGTGTTCGGGCCGAAGTGGTGTTCGGGCCGAGGATGATGTTCGGGCCGAGGTTGAAGTTCGGGGCGAGGTCGGAGTTCGGGCCGAGGTTGAAGTTCGGGCCGAGGTTGAAGTTCGGGCCGAAAATGAAGTTCGGGCCGGGAACAGTGATGAGTTCGGGTCGAACTTGTTCTTGGCAGTGACGAACGAACCAGCTATTTTGGTTACTCGTGGGCGTGAAACGGACACCCGAGCTGAAAGTTATGAATTTTTAGTATAGCACCTTTTGTCACACAATCTTGGATATTGAAGAGTTCGAGCCGAAGAGGGATGTTAGGGCCGAAATGGTGTTCAGGCCGAAGTGGGATGTTCGGGCCGAAGTGGTGTTCGGGCCGAAGTGGTGTTCGGGCCAAAGTTCTGTGTTCGGGCCGAGGATGATGTTCGGGCCGAGGTTGAAGTTCGGGCCGAGGTCGGAGTTCGGGCCAAGGTTGAAGTTCGGGCCGAGGTTGAAGTTCGGGACGAAAATGAAGTTCGGGCCGGGAACTGTGAAGAGTTCGGGCCGAACTTATTCTTGGCAGTGACGAATGAACCAGCTATTTTGGTTACTCGTGGGCGTGAAACGGACACCCGAGCTGAAAGTTATGAATGTTTTACTATAGCACCTTTTGTCACACAATCTTGGATATTGAAGAGTTCGGGCCGAAGAGGGATGTTCGGGCCGAAGTGGTGTTCGGGCCGAAGTGGGATGTTCGGGCCGAAGTGGTGTTCGGGCCGAAGTGGTGTTCGGGCCGAAGTTAGGTGTTCGGGCTGAGGGTGATGTTCGCGCCGAGGTCGGAGTTCGGCCCGAGGTTTAAGTTCGGGCCGAGGTTGAAGTTCGGGCCGAAAATGAAGTTCGGGCCGGGAACAGTGAGGAGTTCGGGCCGAACTTGTTCTTGGCAGTGACGAACGAACCAGCTATTTTGGTTACTCGTGGGCGTGAAACGGACACCCGAGCTGAAAGTTATGAATGTTTTAGTATAGCACCTTTTGTCACACAATCTTGGATATTGAAGACTTCGGGCCGAAGAGGGATGTTCGGGCCGAAGTGGTGTTCGGGCCGAAGTGGGATGTTCGGGCCGAAGTGGTGTTCGGGCTGAAGTTCGGTGTTCGGGCCGAGGTCGGAGTTCGGGCTGAGGTCGGAGTTCGGGCCGAGGCTGAAGTTCGGGCCGAGGTTGAAGTTCGGGCCGAAAATGAAGTTCGGGCCGGGAACAGTGAAGAGTTCGGGCCGAACTTGTTCTTGGCAGTGGACGAACGAACCAGCTATTTTGGTTACTCGTGGGCGTGAAACGGACACCCGAGCTGAAAGTTATGAATGTTTTAGTATAGCACCTTTTGTCACACAATCTAGGATATTGAAGAGTTCGGGCCGAAGAGGGATGTTCAGCCCGAAGTGGTGTTCGAGCCGAAGTGGGATGTTCGGGCCGAAGTGGTGTTCGGGCCGAAGTTCGGTGTTCGGGACGAGGATGATGTTCGGGACGAGGTTGAAGTTCGGGCCGAGGTCGGAGTTCGGGCCGAGGTTGAAGTTCGGGCCGAGGTTGAAGTTCGGGCCGAAAATGATGTTCGGCCGGGAACAGTGATGAGTTCGGGCCGAATTTGTTCTTGGCAGTGACGAACGAACCAGCTATTTTGGTTACTCGTGGGCGTGAAACGGACACCCGAGCTGAAAGTTATGAATTTTTAGTATAGTACCTTTTGTCACACAATCTTGGATATTGAAGAGTTCGGGCCGAAGAGGGTTGTTCGGGACGAATTGGTGTTCGGGCCGAAGTGGGATGTTCGGGCCGAAGTGGTGTTCGGGCCGAAGTGGTGTTCCGGCCGAAGTGGTGTTCAGGCCGAACCAGCTATTTTGGTTACTCGTGGGCGTGAAACGGACACCCGAGCTGAAAGTTATGAATGTTTTAGTATAGCACCTTTTGTCACACAATCTTGGATATTGAAGAGTTCGGACCGAAGAGGTATGTTCGGGCCGAAGTGGTGTTCGGGCCGAAGTGGTGTTCGGGCCGAAGTGGGATGTTCGGGCCGAAGTGGTGTTCGGGCCGAAGTTCGGTGTTCGGGCCGAGGATGATGTTCGGGCCGAGGTTGAAGTTCGGGCCGAGGTCGGAGTTCGGGCCGAGGTTGAAGTTCGGGCCGAGGTTGAAGTTCGGGCTGAAAATGAAGTTCGGGCCGGGAACAGTGAAGAGTTCGGGCCGAACTTGTTCTTGGCAGTGACGAACGAACCAGCTATTTTGGTTACTCTTGGGCGTGAAACGGACACCCGAGCTGAAAGTTATGAATGTTTTAGTATAGCACCTTTTGTCACACAATCTTGGATATTGAAGAGTTCGGGCCGAAGAGGTATGTTCGGGCCGAAGTGGTGTTCGGCCGAAGTGGGATGTTCGGGCCGAAGTGGTGTTCGGGCCGAAGTGGTGTTCGGGCCGAAGTTCGGTGTTCGGGCCGAGGATGATGTTCGGGCCGAGGTCGGAGTTCGGGCTGAGGTCGGAGTTCGGGCCGAGGTTGAAGTTCGGGCTGAAAATGAAGTTCGGGCCGGGAACAGTGAAGAGTTTGGGCCGAACTTGTTCTTGGCAGTGACGAACGAACCAGCTATTTTGGTTACTCGTGGGCGTGAAACGGACACCCGAGCTGAAAGCTATGAATTTTTAGTATAGCACCTTTTGTGACACAATCTTGGATATTGAAGAGTTCGGGCCGTAGAGGTATGTTCGGGCCGAAGTGGTGTTCGGGCCGAAGTGGGATGTTCGGGCCGAAGTGGTGTTCAGGCCGAAGTGGTCTTCGGACCGAAGTTCGGTGTTCGGGCCGAGGATGATGTTCGGGCCGAGGTTGAAGTTCGGGCCGAGGTTGGAGTTCGGGCCGAGGTTGAAGTTCGGGCTGAGGTTGAAGTTCGGGCCGAAAATGAAGTTCGAGCCGGGAACAGTGAAGAGTTCGGGCCGAACTTGTTCTTGGCAGTGACAACGAACCAGCTATTTTGGTTACTCGTGGGCGTGAAACGGACACCCGAGCTGAAAGTTATGAATGTTTTAGTATAGCACCTTTTGTCATACAATCTTGGATATTGAAGAGTTCGGGCCGAAGAGGGATGTTCGGCCCGAAGTGGTGTTCGGGCCGAAGTGGGATGTTTGAGCCGAAGAGGTGTTCGGGCCGTAGTGGTGTTCGGGCCGAAGTTCGGTGTTCGGGCCGAGGATGATGTTCGGGCCGAGGTTGAAGTTAGGGTCGAGGTCGGAGTTCGGGCCGAGGTTGAAGTTCGGGCCGAGGTTGAAGTTCGGGCAGAAAATGAAGTTCGGGCCGGGAACAGTGAAGAGTTCGGGCCGAACTTGTTCTTGGCAGTGACGAACGAACCAGCTATTTTGGTTACTCGTGGGCGTGAAACGGACACCCGAGCTGAAATTTATGAATGTTTTAATATAGCACCTTTTGTCACACAATCTTGGATATTGAAGAGTTCAAGCCGAAAAGGGATGTTCGGGCCGAAGTGGTGTTCGGGCCGAAGTTCGGTGTTCGGGCCGAGGATGATGTTCGGGCCGAGGTTGAAGTTCGGGCCGAGGTCGGAGTTCGGGCCGAGGTTGAAGTTCGGGCCGAGGTTGAAGTTCGGACTGAAAATGAAGTTCGGGCCGGGAACAGTGAAGAGTTTGGGCCGAACTTGTTCTTGGCAGTGACGAACGAACCAGCTATTTTGGTTACTCTTGGGCGTGAAACGGACACCCGAGCTGAAAGTTATGAATGTTTTAGTATAGCACCTTTTGTCACACAATCTTGGATATTGAAGAGTTCGGGCCGAAGAGGTATGTTCGGGCCGAAGTGGTGTTCGGCCGAAGTGGGATGTTCGGGCCGAAGTGGTGTTCGGGCCGAAGTGGTGTTCGGGCCGAAGTGGTGTTCGGGCCGAAGTTCGGTGTTCGGGCCGAGGATGATGTTCGGGCCGAGGTCGGAGTTCGGGCTGAGGTCGGAGTTCGGGCCGAGGTTGAAGTTCGGGCCGAAAATGAAGTTCGGGCCGGGAACAGTGAAGAGTTTGGGCCGAACTTGTTCTTGGCAGTGACGAACGAACCAGCTATTTTGGTTACCCGTGGGCGTGAAACGGACACCCGAGCTGAAAGTTATGAATTTTTAGTATAGCACCTTTTGTCACACAATCTTGGATATTGAAGAGTTCGGGCCGTAGAGGGATGTTCGGGCCGAACTGGTGTTCGGGCCGAAGTTTGATGTTCGGGCCGAAGTGGTGTTCGGGCCGAAGTTTGGTGTTCGGGCCGAGGATGATGTTCGGGCCGAGGTTGAAGTTCGGGCCGAGGTTGGAGTTCGGGCCAAGGTTGAAGTTCGGGCCGAGGTTGAAGTTCGGGCAGAAAATGAAGTTCGGGCCGGGAACAGTGAAGAGTTCGGGCCGAACTTGTTCTTGGCAGTGACGAACGAACCAGCTATTTTGGTTACTCGTGGGCGTGAAACGGACACCCGAGCTGAAAGTTATGAATGTTTTAGTATAGCACCTTTTGTCACACAATCTTGGATATTGAAGAGTTCGGGCCGAAGAGGGATGTTCGGGCCGAAGTGGTGTTCGGGCCGAAGTGGGATGTTCGGGCCGAAGTGGTGTTCGGACCGAAGTTCGGTGTTCGGGCCGAGGATGATGTTCGGGCCGAGGTTGAAGTTCGGGCCGAGGTCGGAGTTCGGGCCAAGGTTGAAGTTCGGGCCGAGGTTGAAGTTCGGGCCGGGAACAGTGAAGAGTTCGGGCCGAACTTGTTCTTGGCAGTGACGAACGAACCAGCTATTTTTGGTTACTCGTGGGCGTGAAACGGACACCCGAGCTGAAAGTTATGAATGTTTTAGTATAGCACCTTTTGTCACACAATCTTGGTTATTGAAGAGTTCAGGCCGAAGAGGGATGTTCGGGCCGAAGTGGTGTTCGGGCCGAAGTGGGATGTTCGGGCCGAAGTGGTGTTCGGGCCGAAGTTCGGTGTTCGGGCCGAGGATGATGTTCGGGCCGAGGTTGAAGTTCGGGCCGAGGTCGGAGTTCGGGCCAAGGTTGAAGTTCGGGCCGAGGTTGAAGTTCGGGCAGAAAATGAAGTTCGAGCCGGGACCAGTGAAGAGTTCGGGCCGAACTTGTTCTTGGCAGTGACGAACGAACCAGCTATTTTAGGTTACTCGTGGGCGTGAAACGGACACCCGAGCTGAAAGTTATGAATGTTTTAGTATAGCACCTTTTGTCACACAATCTTGAATATTGAAGAGTTCAGGCCGAAGAGGGATGTTCGGGCCGAAGTGGTGTTCGGGCCGAAGTGGTGTTCGGGCCGAAGTGGGATGTTCGGGCCGAAGTGGTGTTCGAGCCGAAGTTCGGTGTTCGGGCCGAGGATGATGTTCGGGCCGAGGTTGAAGTTCGGGCCGAGGTCGGAGTTCGGACCAAGGTTGAAGTTCGGGCCGAGGTTGAAGTTCGGGCAGAAAATGAAGTTCGAGCCGGGACCAGTGAAGAGTTCGGGCCGAACTTGTTCTTGGCAGTGACGAACGAACCAGCTATTTTGGTTACTCGTGGGCGTGAAACGGACACCCGAGCTGAAAGTTATGAATGTTTTAGTATAGCACCTTTTGTCACACAATCTTGGATATTGAAGAGTTCGGGCCGAAGAGGGATGTTCGGGCCGAAGTGGTGTTCGGGCCGAAGTGGGATGTTCGGGCCGAAGTGGTGTTCGGGCCGAAGTGGTGTTCGGGCCGAAGTTCGGTGTTCGGGTCGAGGATGATGTTCGGGTCGAGGTTGAAGTTCGGGCCGAGGTCGGAGTTCGGGCCAAAGTTGAAGTTCGGGCCGAGGTTGAAGTTCGGGCAGAAAATGAAGTTCGGGCCGGGAACAGTGAAGAGTTCGGGCCGAACTTGTTCTTGGCAGTGACGAACGAACCAGCTATTTTTGGTTACTCGTGGGCGTGAAACGGACACCCGAGCTGAAAGTTATGAATGTTTTAGTATAGCACCTTTTGTCACACAATCTTGGATATTGAAGAGTTCAGGCCGAAGAGGGATGTTCGGGCCGAAGTGGTGTTCGGGCCGAAGTGGGATGTTCGGGCCGAAGTGGTGTTCGAGCCGAAGTTCGGTGTTCGGGCCGAGGATGATGTTCGGGCCGAGGTTGAAGTTCGGGCCGAGGTCGGAGTTCGGGCCAAGGTTGAAGTTCGGGCCGAGGTTGAAGTTCGGGCAGAAAATGAAGTTCGGGCCGGGAATAGTGAAGAGTTCGGGCCGAACTTGTTCTTGGCAGTGACGAACGAACCAGCTATTTTTGGTTATTCGTGGGCGTGAAACGGACACCCGAGCTGAAAGTTATGAATGTTTTAGTATAGCACCTTTTGTCACACAATCTTGGATATTGAAGAGTTCAGGCCGAAGAGGGATGTTCGGGCCGAAGTGGTGTTCGGGCCGAAGTGGTGTTCGGGCCGAAGTGGGATGTTCGGGCCGAAGTGGTGTTCGAGCCGAAGTTCGGTGTTCGGGCCGAGGATGATGTTCGGGCCGAGGTTGAAGTTCGGGCCGAGGTCGGAGTTCGGGCCAAGGTTGAAGTTCGGGCCGAGGTTGAAGTTCGAGCAGAAAATGAAGTTCGAGCCGGGACCAGTGAAGAGTTCGGGCCGAACTTGTTCTTGGCAGTGACGAACGAGCCAGCTATTTTGGTTACTCGTGGGCGTGAAACAGACACCCGAGCTGAAAGTTATGAGTATTTTAGTATAGCACCTTTTGTCACACAATCTTGGATATTGAAGAGTTCGGGCCGAAGAGGGATGTTCGGGCGAAGTGGTGTTCGGGCTGAAGTGGGACGTTCGGGCCGAAGTGGTGTTCGGACCGAAGTGGTGTTCGGGCCGAAGTTCGGTGTTCGGGCCGAGGATGATGTTCGGGCCGAGGTTGAAGTTCGGGCCGAGGTCGGAGTTCGGGCCGAGGTTGAAGTTCGGGCCGAAAATGAAGTTCGGGCCGGGAACAGTGAAGTGTTCGGGCCGAACTTGTTCTTGGCAGTGACAAACGTACAAGCTATTTTGGTTACTCGTGGGCGTGAAACGGACACCCGAGCTGAAAGTTATGAATGTTTTAGTATAGCAACTTTTGTCACACAATCTTGGATATTGAAGAGTTCGGGCCGAAGAGGGATGTTCGGGCTGAAGTGGTGTTCGGGCCGAAGTGGGATGTTCGGGCTGAAGTGGGTTTCGGGCCGAAGTGGTGTTCGGGCCGAAGTTCGGTGTTCGGGCCGAGGATGATGTTCGGGCCGAGGTTGAAGTTCGGGCCGAGGTCGGAGTTCGGGCCAAGGTTGAAGTTTGGGCCGAGGTTGAAGTTCGGGCAGAAAATGAAGTTCGGGCCGGGAACAGTGAAGAGTTCGGGCCGAACTTGTTCTTGGCAGTGACGAACGAACCAGCTATTTTGGTTACTCGTGGGCGTGAAACGGACACCCGAGCTGAGAGTTATGAATATTTTAGTATAGCACCTTTTGTCACACAATCTTGGATATTGAAGAGTTCGGGCCGAAGAGGGATGTTCGGGCCGAAGTGGTGTTCGGGCCGAAGTGGGACGTTCGGGCCGAAGTGGTGTTCGGACCGAAGTGGTGTTCGGGTCGAAATTCGGTGTTCTGGCCGAGGATGATGTTCGGGCCGAGGTTGAAGTTCGGGCCGAGGTCGGAGTTCGGGCCGAGGTTGAAGTTCGGGCCGAAAATGAAGTTCGGGCCGGGAACAGTGAAGAGTTCGGGCCGAACTTGTTCTTGGCAGTGACAAACGAACAAGCTATTTTGGTTACTCGTGGGCGTGAAACGGACACCCGAGCTGAAAGTTATGAATGTTTTAGTATAGCACCTTTTGTCACACAATCTTGGATATTGAAGAGTTCGGGCCGAAGAGGGATGTTCGGGCCGAAGTGGTGTTCGGGCCGAAGTGGGATGTTCGGGCCGAAGTGGTGTTCGGGCCGAAGTGGTGTTCGGGCCGAAGTTCGGTGTTCGGGCCGAGGATGATGTTCGGGCCGAGGTTGAAGTTCGGGCCGAGGTCGGAGTTCGGGCCAAGGTTGAAGTTCGGGCCGAGGTTGAAGTTCGGGCAAAAAATGAAGTTCGGGCCGGGAACAGTGAAGAGTTCGGGCCGAACTTGTTCGTGGCAGTGACGAACGAACCAGCTATTTTTGGTTACTCGTGGGCGTGAAATGGACACCCGAGCTGAAAGTTATGAATGTCTTAGTATAGCACCTTTTGTCACACAATCTTGGATATTGAAGAGTTCAGGCCAAAGAGGGATGTTCGGGCCGAAGTGGTGTTCGGGCCGAAGTGGGATGTTCGGGCCGAAGTGGTGTTCGGGCCGAAGTTCGGTGTTCGGGCCGAGGATGATGTTCGGGCCGAGGTTGAAGTTCGGGCCGAGGTCGGAGTTCGGGCCAAGGTTGAAGTTCGGGCCGAGGTTGAAGTTCGGGCAGAAAATGAAGTTCGGGCCGGGAACAGTGAAGAGTTCGGGCCGAACTTGTTCTTGGCAGTGACGAACGAACCAGCTATTTTGGTTACTCGTGGGCGTGAAACGGACACCCGAGCTGAAAGTTATGAATATTTTAGTATAACACCTTTTGTCACACAATCTTGGATATTGAAGAGTTCGGGCCGAAGAGGGATGTTCGGGCCGAAGTGGTGTTCGGGCCGAAGTGGGACGTTCGGGCCGAAGTGGTGTTCGGACCGAAGTGGTGTTCGGGCCGAAGTTCGGTGTTCGGGCCGAGGATGATGTTCCGGCAGAGGTTGAAGTTCGGGCCGAGGTCGGAGTTCGGGCCGAGGTTGAAGTTCGGGCCGAAAATGAAGTTCGGGCCGGGAACAGTGAAGAGTTCGGGCCGAACTTGTTCTTGGCAGTGACAAACGAACCAGCTATTTTGGTTACTCGTGGGCGTGAAACGGACACCCGAGCTGAAAGTTATGAATGTTTTAGTATAGCACCTTTTGTCACACAATCTTGGATATTGAAGAGTTCGGGCCGAAGAGAGATGTTCGGGCCGAAGTGGTGTTCGGGCCGAAGTGGGACGTACGGGCCGAAGTGGTGTTCGGACCGAAGTGGTGTTCGGGCCGAAGTTCAGTGTTCGGGCCGAGGATGATGTTCGGGCCGAGGTTGAAGTTCGGGCCGAGGTCGGAGTTCGGGCCGAGGTTGAAGTTCGGGCCGGGAATAGTGAAGAGTTCGGGCCGAACTTGTTCTTGGCAGTGACGAACGAACCAGCTATTTTGGTTACTCGTGGGCGTGAAACGGACACCCGAGCTGAAAGTTATGAATGTTTTAGTATAGCACCTTTTGTCACACAATCTAGGATATTGAAGAGTTCGGGCCGAAGAGGGATGTTCAGCCCGAAGTGGTGTTCGGGCCGAAGTGGGATGTTCGGGCCGAAGTGGTGTTCGGGCCGAAGTTCGGTGTTCGGGACGAGGATGATGTTCGGGACGAGGTTGAAGTTCGGGCCGAGGTCGGAGTTCGGGCCGAGGTTGAAGTTCGGGCCGAGGTTGAAGTTCGGGCCGAAAATGAAGTTTGGCCGGGAACAGTGATGAGTTCGGGCCGAATTTGTTCTTGGCAGTGACGAACGAACCAGCTATTTTGGTTACTCGTGGGCGTGAAACGGACACCCGAGCTGAAAGTTATGAATGTTTTAGTATAGCACCTTTTGTCACACAATCTTGGATATTGAAGAGTTCGGGCCGAAGAGGGATGTTCGGGCCGAAGTGGTGTTCGGGCCGAAGTGGGACGTTCGGGCCGAAGTGGTGTTCGGACCGAAGTGGTGTTCGGGCCGAAGTTCGGTGTTCGGGCCGAGGATGATGTTCGGGCCGAGGTTGAAGTTCGGGCCGAGGTCGGAGTTCGGGCCGAGGTTGAAGTTCGGGCCGAAAATGAAGTTCGGGCCGGGAACAGTGAAGAGTTCGGGCCGAACTTGTTCTTGGCAGTGACAAACGAACCAGCTATTTTGGTTACTCGTGGGCATGAAACGGACACCCGAGCTGAAAGTTATGAATGTTTAAGTATAGCACCTTTTGTCACACAATCTTGGATATTGAGGAGTTCGGGCCGAAGAGGGATGTTCGGGCCGAAGTGGTGTTCGGGCCGAAGTGGGATGTTCGGGCCGAAGTGGTGTTCGGGCCGAAGTGGTGTTCAGGCCGAAGTGGTGTTCGGGCCGAAGTTTGGTGTTCGGGCCGAGGATGATGTTCGGACCGAGAATGAAGTTCGGGCCGAGGTCGGAGTTCGGGCCGAGGTTTAAGTTCGGGCCGAGGTTGAAGTTCGGGCCGAAAATGAAGTTCGGGCCGGGAACAGTGAAGAGTTCGGGCCGAACTTGTTCTTGGCAGTGACGAACGAACCAGCTATTTTGGTTACTCGTGGGCGTGAAACGGACACCCGAGCTGAAAGTTATGAATGTTTTAGTATAGCACTTTTTGTCACACAATCTTGGATATTGAAGAGTTCGGGCCGAAGAGGGATGTTCGGGCCGAAGTGGTGTTCGGGCCGAAGTGGGATGTTCGGGCCGAAGTGGTGTTCGGGCCGAAGTTCGGTGTTCGGGCCAAGGATGATGTTCGGGCCGAGGTCGGAGTTCGGGCCGAGGTTGAAGTTCGGGCTGAAAATGAAGTTCGGGCCGGGAACAGTGAAGAGTTCGGGCCGAACTTGTTCTTGGCAGTGACGAACGAACCAGCTATTTTGGTTACTCGTGGGCGTGAAACGGACACCCGAGCTGAAAGTTATGAATGTTTTAGTATAGCACCTTTTGTCACACAATCTTGGATATTGAAGAGTTCGGGCCGAAGAGGGATGTTCGGGCCGAAGTGGTGTTCGGGCCGAAGTGGGATGTTCGGGCCGAAGTGGTGTTCGGGCCGAAGTTCGGTGTTCGGGCCGAGGATGATGTTCGGGCCGAGGTCGGAGTTCGGGCCGAGGTCGGAGTTCGGGCCAAGGTTGAAGTTCGGGCCGAGGTTGAAGTTCGGGCAGAAAATGAAGTTCGGGCCGGGAACAGTGAAGAGTTCGGGCCGAACTTGTTCTTGGCAGTGACGAACGAACCAGCTATTTTGGTTACTCGTGGGCGTGAAACGGACACCCGAGCTGAAAGTTATGAATGTTTTAGTATAACACTTTTTGTCACACAATCTTGGATATTGAAGAGTTCGGGCCGAAGAGGGATGTTCGGGCCGAAGTGGTGTTCGGGCCGAAGTGGGATGTTCGGGCCGAAGTGGTGTTCGGGCCGAAGTTCGGTGTTCGGGCCAAGGATGATGTTCGGGCCGAGGTCGGAGTTCGGGCCGAGGTTGAAGTTCGGGCTGAAAATGAATTTCGGGCCGGGAACAGTGAAGAGTTCGGGCCGAACTTGTTCTTGGCAGTGACGAACGAACCAGCTATTTTGGTTACTCGTGGGCGTGAAACGGACACCCGAGCTGAAAGTTATGAATGTTTTAGTATAGCACCTTTTGTCACACAATCTTGGATATTGAAGAGTTCAGGCCGAAGAGGGATGTTCGGGCCGAAGTGGTGTTCGGGCCGAAGTGGGATGTTCGGGCCGAAGTTCGGTGTTCGGGCCGTGGATGATGTTCGGGCCGAGGTCGGAGTTCGGGCCGAGGTCGGAGTTCGGGCCGAGGTTGAAGTTCGGGCAGAAAATGAAGTTCGGGTCGGGAACAGTGAAGAGTTCGGGCCGAACTTGTTCTTGGCAGTGATGAACGGACCAGCTATTTTGGTTACTCATGGGCGTGAAACGGACACCCGAGCTGAAAGTTATGAATGTTTTAGTATAGCACCTTTTGTCACACAATCTTGGATATTGAAGAGTTCAGGCCGAAGAGGGATGTTCGGGCCGAAGTGGTGTTCGGACCGAAGTGGTGTTCGGGCCGAAGTTCGGTGTTCGGGCCGAGGATGATGTTCCGGCCGAGGTTGAAGTTCGGGCCGAGGTCGGAGTTCGGGCCGAGGTTGAAGTTCGGGCCGAAAATGAAGTTCGGGCCGGGAACAGTGAAGAGTTCGGGCCGAACTTGTTCTTGGCAGTGACAAACGAACCAGCTATTTTGGTTACTCGTGGGCGTGAAACGGACACCCGAGCTGAAAGTTATGAATGTTTTAGTATAGCACCTTTTGTCACACAATCTTGGATATTGAAGAGTTCGGGCCGAAGAGAGATGTTCGGGCCGAAGTGGTGTTCGGGCCGAAGTGGGACGTTCGGGCCGAAGTGGTGTTCGGACCGAAGTGGTTTTCAGGCCGAAGTTTAGTGTTCGGGCCGAGGATGATGTTCGGGCCGAGGTTGAAGTTCGGGCCGAGGTCGGAGTTCGGGCCGAGGTTGAAGTTCGGGCCGGGAATAGTGAAGAGTTCGGGCCGAACTTGTTCTTGGCAGTGACGAACGAACCAGCTATTTTGGTTACTCGTGGGCGTGAAACGGACACCCGAGCTGAAAGTTATGAATGTTTTAGTATAGCACCTTTTGTCACACAATCTAGGATATTGAAGAGTTCGGGCCGAAGAGGGATGTTCAGCCCGAAGTGGTGTTCGGGCCGAAGTGGGATGTTCGGGCCGAAGTGGTGTTCGGGCCGAAGTTCGGTGTTCGGGACGAGGATGATGTTCGGGACGAGGTTGAAGTTCGGGCCGAGGTCGGAGTTCGGGCCGAGGTTGAAGTTCGGGCCGAGGTTGAAGTTCGGGCCGAAAATGAAGTTTGGCCGGGAACAGTGATGAGTTCGGGCCGAATTTGTTCTTGGCAGTGACGAACGAACCAGCTATTTTGGTTACTCGTGGGCGTGAAACGGACACCCGAGCTGAAAGTTATGAATGTTTTAGTATAGCACCTTTTGTCACACAATCTTGGATATTGAAGAGTTCGGGCCGAAGAGGGATGTTCGGGCCGAAGTGGTGTTCGGGCCGAAGTGGGACGTTCGGGCCGAAGTGGTGTTCGGACCGAAGTGGTGTTCGGGCCGAAGTTCGGTGTTCGGGCCGAGGATGATGTTCGGGCCGAGGTTGAAGTTCGGGCCGAGGTCGGAGTTCGGGCCGAGGTTGAAGTTCGGGCCGAAAATGAAGTTCGGGCCGGGAACCGTGAAGAGTTCGGGCCGAACTTGTTCTTGGCAGTGACAAACGAACCAGCTATTTTGGTTACTCGTGGGCATGAAACGGACACCCGAGCTGAAAGTTATGAATCTTTAAGTATAGCACCTTTTGTCACACAATCTTGGATATTGAGGAGTTCGGGCCGAAGAGGGATGTTCGGGCCGAAGTGGTGTTCGGGCCGAAGTGGGATGTTCGGGCCGAAGTGGTGTTCGGGCCGAAGTGGTGTTCAGGCCGAAGTGGTGTTCGGGCCGAAGTTTGGTGTTCGGGCCGAGGATGATGTTCGGACCGAGAATGAAGTTCGAGCCGAGGTCGGAGTTCGGGCCGAGGTTTAAGTTCGGGCCGAGGTTGAAGTTCGGGCCGAAAATGAAGTTCGGGCCGGGAACAGTGAAGAGTTCGGGCCGAACTTGTTCTTGGCAGTGACGAACGAACCAGCTATTTTGGTTACTCGTGGGCGTGAAACGGACACCCGAGCTGAAAGTTATGAATGTTTTAGTATAGCACTTTTTGTCACACAATCTTGGATATTGAAGAGTTCGGGCCGAAGAGGGATGTTCGGGCCGAAGTGGTGTTCGGGCCGAAGTGGGATGTTCGGGCCGAAGTGGTGTTCGGGCCGAAGTTCGGTGTTCGGGCCAAGGATGATGTTCGGGCCGAGGTCGGAGTTCGGGCCGAGGTTGAAGTTCGGGCTGAAAATGAAGTTCGGGCCGGGAACAGTGAAGAGTTCGGGCCGAACTTGTTCTTGGCAGTGACGAACGAACCAGCTATTTTGGTTACTCGTGGGCGTGAAACGGACACCCGAGCTGAAAGTTATGAATGTTTTAGTATAGCACCTTTTGTCACACAATCTTGGATATTGAAGAGTTCAGGCCGAAGAGGGATGTTCGGGCCGAAGTGGTGTTCGGGCCGAAGTGGGATGTTCGGGCCGAAGTGGTGTTCGGGCCGAAGTTCGGTGTTCGGGCCGAGGATGATGTTCGGGCCGAGGTCGGAGTTCGGGCCGAGGTCGGAGTTCGGGCCAAGGTTGAAGTTCGGGCCGAGGTTGAAGTTCGGGCAGAAAATGAAGTTCGGGCCGGGAACAGTGAAGAGTTCGGGCCGAACTTGTTCTTGGCAGTGACGAACGAACCAGCTATTTTGGTTACTCGTGGGCGTGAAACGGACACCCGAGCTGAAAGTTATGAATGTTTTAGTATAACACTTTTTGTCACACAATCTTGGATATTGAAGAGTTCGGGCCGAAGAGGGATGTTCGGGCCGAAGTGGTGTTCGGGCCGAAGTGGGATGTTCGGGCCGAAGTGGTGTTCGGGCCAAAGTTCGGTGTTCGGGCCAAGGATGATGTTCGGGCCGAGGTCGGAGTTCGGGCCGAGGTTTAAGTTCGGGTTGAAAATGAAGTTCGGGCCGGGAACAGTGAAGAGTTCGGGCCGAACTTGTTCTTGGCAGTGACGAACGAACCAGCTATTTTGGTTACTCGTGGGCGTGAAACGGACACCCGAGCTGAAAGTTATGAATGTTTTAGTATAGCACCTTTTGTCACACAATCTTGGATATTGAAGAGTTCAGGCCGAAGAGGGATGTTCGGGCCGAAGTGGTGTTCGGGCCGAAGTGGGATGTTCCGGCCGAAGTTCGGTGTTCGGGCCGTGGATGATGTTCGGGCCGAGGTCGGAGTTCGGGCCGAGGTCGGAGTTCGGGCCGAGGTTGAAGTTCGGGCAGAAAATGAAGTTCGGGTCGGGAACAGTGAAGAGTTCGGGCCGAACTTGTTCTTGGCAGTGATGAACGAACCAGCTATTTTGGTTACTCGTGGGCGTGAAACGGACACCCGAGCTGAAAGTTATGAATGTTTTAGTATAGCACCTTTTGTCACACAATCTTGGATATTGAAGAGTTCGGGCCGAAGAGGGATGTTCGGGCCGAAGTGGTGTTCGGGCCGAAGTGGGACGTTCGGGCCGAAGTGGTGTTCGGACCGAAGTGGTGTTCGGGCCGAAGTTCAGTGTTCGGGCCGAGGATGATGTTCGGGCCGAGGTTGAAGTTCGGGCCGAGGTCGGAGTTCGGGCCGAGGTTGAAGTTCGGGCCGGGAATAGTGAAGAGTTCGGGCCGAACTTGTTCTTGGCAGTGACGAACGAACCAGCTATTTTGGTTACTCGTGGGCGTGAAACGGACACCCGAGCTGAAAGTTATGAATGTTTTAGTATAGCACCTTTTGTCACACAATCTAGGATATTGAAGAGTTCGGGCCGAAGAGGGATGTTCAGCCCGAAGTGGTGTTCGGGCCGAAGTGGGATGTTCGGGCCGAAGTGGTGTTCGGGCCGAAGTTCGGTGTTCGGGACGAGGATGATGTTCGGGACGAGGTTGAAGTTCGGGCCGAGTTCGGAGTTCGGGCCGAGGTTGAAGTTCGGGCCGAGGTTGAAGTTCGGGCCGAAAATGAAGTTCGGCCGGGAACAGTGATGAGTTCGGGCCGAATTTGTTCTTGGCAGTGACGAAAGAACCAGCTATTTTGGCTACTCGTGGGCGTGAAACGGACACCCGAGCTGAAAGTTATGAATTTTTAGTATAGTACCTTTTGTCACACAATCTTGGATATTGAAGAGTTCGGGCCGAAGAGGGTTGTTCGGGCCGAATTGGTGTTCGGGCCGAAGTGGGATGTTCGGGCCGAAGTGGTGTTCGGGCCGAAGTGGTGTTCCGGCCGAAGTGGTGTTCAGGCCGAACCAGCTATTTTGGTTACTCGTGGGCGTGAAACGGACACCCGAGCTGAAAGTTATGAATGTTTTGGTATAGCACCTTTTGTCACACAATCTAGGATATTGAAGAGTTCGTGCCGAAGATGGATGTTCAGCCCGAAGTGGTGTTCGGGCCGAAGTGGGATGTTCGGGCCGAAGTGGTGTTCGGGCCGAAGTTCGGTGTTCGGGACGAGGATGATGTTCGGGACGAGGTTGAAGTTCGGGCCGAGGTCGGAGTTCGGGCCGAGGTTGAAGTTCGGGCCGAGGTTGAAGTTCGGGCCGAAAATGAAGTTCGGCCGGGAACAGTGATGAGTTCGGGCCGAACTTGTTCTTGGCAGTGACGAACGAACCAGCTATTTTGGTTACTCGTGGGCGTGAAACGGACACCCGAGCTGAAACTTATGAATGTTTTAGTATAGCACCTTTTGTCACACAATCTAGGATATTGAAGAGTTCGGGCCGAAGAGGGATGTTCAGCCCGAAGTGGTGTTCGGGCCGAAGTGGGATGTTCGGGCCGAAATGGTGTTCGGGCCGAAGTTCGGAGTTCGGGACGAGGATGATGTTCGGGACGTGGTTGAAGTTCGGGCCGAGGTCGGAGTTCGGGCCGAGGTTGAAGTTTGGGCCGAGGTTGAAGTTCGGGCCGAAAATGAAGTTCAGCCGGGAACAGTGATGAGTTCGGGCCGAACTTGTTCTTGGCAGTGACGAACGAACCAGCTATTTTGGTTACTCGTGGGCGTGAAACGGACACCCGAGCTGCAAGTTATGAATGTTTTAGTATAACACCTTTTGTCACACAATCTAGGATATTGAAGAGTTCGGGCCGAAGAGGGATGTTCAGCCCGAAGTGGTGTTCGGGCCGAAGTGGGATGTTCGGGCCGAAGTGGTGTTCGGGCCGAAGTTCTGTGTTCGGGCCGAGGATGATGTTCGGGCCGAGGTTGAAGTTCGGGCCGAGGTCAGAGTTCGGGCCGAGGTTTAAGTTCGGGCCGAGGTTGAAGTTCGGGCCGAAAATGAAGTTCGGGCCGGGAACAGTGAAGAGTTCGGGCCGAACTTGTTCTTGGCAGTGACGAACGAACCAGCTATTTTGGTTACTCGTGGGCGTGAAACGGACACCCGAGCTGAAAGTTATGAATGTTTTAGTATAGCACCTTTTGTCACACAATCTTGGATATTGAAGAGTTCGGGCCGAAGAAGGATGTTCGGGCCGAAGTGGTGTTCGGGCCGAAGTGGGATGTTCGGGCCGAAGTAGTGTTCGGGCCGAAGTTCGGTGTTCAGGCCGAGAATGATGTTCGGGCCGAGGTCGGAGTTCGGGCCGAGGTTGATGTTCGGGCTGAGGTTGAAGTTCAGGCCTAAAATGAAGTTCGGGCCGGGAACAGTGAAGAGTTCGGGCCGAACTTGTTCTTGGCAGTGACGAATGAACCAGCTATTTTAGTTACTCGTGGGCGTGAAACAGACACCCGAGCTGAAAGTTATGAATGTTTTAGTATAGCACCTTTTGTCACACAATCTTGGATATTGAAGAGTTCGGGCCGAAGAGGGATGTTCGGGCCGAAGTGGTGTTCGGGCCGAAGTGGGATGTTCGGGCCGAAGTGGTGTTCGGGCCGAAGTTAGGTGTTCGGGCCGAGGATGATGTTCGGGCCGAGGTTGAAGTTCGGGCCGAGGTCGGAGTTCGGGCCGAGGTTGAAGTTCGGGCCGAGGTTGAAGTTCGGGCCGAAAATGAAGTTCGGGCCGGGAACAGTGAAGAGTTCGGGCCGAACTTGTTCTTGGCAGTGACGAACGAACCAGCTATTTTGGTTACTCGTGGGCGTGAAACGGACACCCGAGCTGAAAGTTATGAATGTTTTACTATAGCACCTTTTGTCACACAATCTTGGATATTGAAGAGTTCGGGCCGAAGAAGGATGTTCGGGCCGAAGTGGGATGTTCGGGCCGAAGTAGTGTTCGGGCCGAAGTTCGGTTTTCGGGCCGAGAATGATGTTCGGGCCGAGGTCGGAGTTCGGGCCGAGGTTGATGTTCGGGCCGAGGTTGAAGTTCAGGCCGAAAATGAAGTTCGGGCCGGGAACAGTGAAGAGTTCGGGCCGAACTTGTTCTTGGCAGTGAAGAATGAACCAGCTATTTTGGTTACTCGTGGGTGTGAAACGGACACCCGAGCTGAAAGTTATGAATGTTTTAGTAGAGCACCTTTTGTCACACAGTCTTGGATATTAAAGAGTTCGGGCCGAAGAGGGATGTTCGGGCCGAAGTGGTGTTCGGGCCGAAGTGGGATGTTCGGGCCGAAGTGGTGTTCGGGCCGAAGTGGTGTTCGGGCCCAGGATGATGTTCGGGCCGAGGTTGAAGTTCGGGCCGAGGTCGGAGTTCGGGCCGAGGTTGAAGTTCGGGCCGTAAATGAAGTTCGGGCCGGGAACAGTGAAGAGTTCGGGCCGAACTTGTTCTTGGCAGTGACGAACGAACTAGCTATTTTGGTTACTCGTGGGCGTGAAACGGACACCCGAGCTTAAAGTTATGAATGTTTTAGTATAGCACCTTTTGTCACACAATCTAGGATATTGAAGAGTTCGGGCCGAAGAGGGATGTTCAGCCCGAAGTGGTGTTCGGGCCGAAGTGGGATGTTCGGGCCGAAGTGGTGTTCGGGCCGAAGTTCGGTGTTCGGGACGAGGATGATGTTCGGGACGAGGTTGAAGTTCGGGCCGAGGTCGGAGTTCGGGCCGAGGTTGAAGTTCGGGCCGAGGTTGAAGTTCGGGCCGAAAATGAAGTTCGGCCGGGAACAGTGATGAGTTCGGGCCGAATTTGTTCTTGGCAGTGACGAACGAACCAGCTATTTTGGTTACTCGTGGGCGTGAAACGGACACCCGAGCTGAAAGTTATGAATTTTTAGTATAGTACCTTTTGTCACACAATCTTGGATATTGAAGAGTTCACGTACACAAGTGGTCGAGCGAGAATAGACGATGCAGGTCATTAAGTGGGAGTTTTCTTTAAGGCATTCCTTTCCGCAAGCCTCTTCCGGTCAGTCTGTAAGTTAAACAAAAGTCCATCCGATCAGCCAGACTTACTTTTATTCATATTTAATTCATTAGGCCAGCGTGAAACTAAGAAAGATAGATGTGCCTAAGGCGTAAGCAAACTGTGCACGCTAAGAGAAGAGGAGAGATGTTCGCAATGACTACCACAAGAAAGCCGCCCCCTATCAAGTAAGGAGAGCTAGGTGCCGGTCTTTGAAGCTATTAACTAATCTCTAGGGCAAGTATCAAGATTAGTAATACCTTTCATCCTAGTTGTTCTCTTTCCTCTAGGCTAGAGAATATCTTCTTTCTAGATGTATTTATTACTTAAATGGGAGAGAAAAAAGGACTGTAAGCATCTAGTTTGTGATAGCTTCCAATTGAAGTACCAGCCCCAGGGTTTAGACTATCAGTGCTTTGAGTGTCATCTCATCTGCCCTCCTCTAATCTTCTGTCTCTTCGAGCTGTACCAAAAAAATAGGCCGAAGAGGGTTGTTCGGGCCGAATTGGTGTTCGGGCCGAAGTGGGATGTTCGGGCCGAAGTGGTGTTCGGGCCGAAGTGGTGTTCCGGCCGAAGTGGTGTTCAGGCCGAACCAGCTATTTTGGTTACTCGTGGGCGTGAAACGGACACCCGAGCTGAAAGTTATGAATGTTTTAGTATAGCACCTTTTGTCACACAATCTAGGATATTGAAGAGTTCGGGCCGAAGATGGATGTTCAGCCCGAAGTGGTGTTCGGGCCGAAGTGGGATGTTCGGGCCGAAGTGGTGTTCGGGCCGAAGTTCGGTGTTCGGGACGAGGATGATGTTCGGGACGAGGTTGAAGTTCGGGCCGAGGTCGGAGTTCGGGGCGAGGTTGAAGTTCGGGCCGAGGTTGAAGTTCGGGCCGAAAATGAAGTTCGGCCGGGAACAGTGATGAGTTCGGGCCGAACTTGTTCTTGGCAGTGACGAACGAACCAGCTATTTTGGTTACTCGTGGGCGTGAAACGGACACCCGAGCTGAAACTTATGAATGTTTTAGTATAGCTCCTTTTGTCACACAATCTAGGATATTGAAGAGTTCGGGCCGAAGAGGGATGTTCAGCCCGAAGTGGTGTTCGGGCCGAAGTGGGATGTTCGGGCCGAAGTGGTGTTCGGGCCGAAGTTCGGAGTTCGGGACGAGGATGATGTTCGGGACGTGGTTGAAGTTCGGGCCGAGGTCGGAGTTCGGGCCGAGGTTGAAGTTTAGGCCGAGGTTGAAGTTCGGGCCGAAAATGAAGTTCAGCCGGGAACAGTGATGAGTTCGGGCCGAACTTGTTCTTGGCAGTGACGAACGAACCAGCTATTTTGGTTACTCGTGGGCGTGAAACGGACACCCGAGCTGAAAGTTATGAATGTTTTAGTATAGCACCTTTTGTCACACAATCTAGGATATTGAAGAGTTCGGGCCGAAGAGGGATGTTCAGCCCGAAGTGGTGTTCGGGCCGAAGTGGGATGTTCGGGCCGAAGTGGTGTTCGGGCCGAAGTTCGGTGTTCGGGCCGAGGATGATGTTCGGGCCGAGGTTGAAGTTCGGGCCGAGGTCAGAGTTCGGGCCGAGGTTTAAGTTCGGGCCGAGGTTGAAGTTCGGGCCGAAAATGAAGTTCGGGCCGGGAACAGTGAAGAGTTCGGGCCGAACTTGTTCTTGGCAGTGACGAACGAACCAGCTATTTTGGTTACTCGTGGGCGTGAAACGGACACCCGAGCTGAAAGTTATGAATTTTTAGTACAACACCTTTTGTCACACAATCTTGGATATTAAAGAGTTCGGGCCGAAGAAGGATGTTCGGGCCGAAGTGGTGTTCGGGCCGAAGTGGGATGTTCGGGCCGAAGTAGTGTTCGGGCCGAAGTTCGGTGTTCAGGCCGAGAATGATGTTCGGGCCGAGGTCGGAGTTCGGGCCGAGGTTGATGTTCGGGCCGAGGTTGAAGTTCAGGCCTAAAATGAAGTTCGGGCCGGGAACAGTGAAGAGTTCGGGCCGAACTTGTTCTTGGCAGTGACGAATGAACCAGCTATTTTAGTTACTCGTGGGCGTGAAACGGACACCCGAGCTGAAATTTATGAATGTTTTAGTATAGCACCTTTTGTCACACAATCTTGGATATTGAAGAGTTCGGGCCGAAGAGGGATGTTCGGGCCGAAGTGGTGTTCGGGCCGAAGTGGGATGTTCGGGCCGAAGTGGTGTTCGGGCCGAAGTTCGGTGTTCGGGCCGAGGATGATGTTCGGGCCGAGGTTGAAGTTCGGGCCGAGGTCGGAGTTCGGGCCGAGGTTGAAGTTCGGGCCGAGGTTGAAGTTCGGGCCGAAAATGAAGTTCGGGCCGGGAACAGTGAAGAGTTCGGGCCGAACTTGTTCTTGGCAGTGACGAACGAACCAGCTATTTTGGTTACTCGTGGGCGTGAAACGGACACCCGAGCTGAAAGTTATGAATGTTTTACTATAGCACCTTTTGTCACACAATCTTGGATATTGAAGAGTTCGGGCCGAAGAGGGTTGTTCGGGCCGAATTGGTGTTCGGGCCGAAGTGGGATGTTCGGGCCGAAGTGGTGTTCGGGCCGAAGTGGTGTTCCGGCCGAAGTGGTGTTCAGGCTGAACCAGCTATTTTGGTTACTCGTGGGCGTGAAACGGACACCCGAGCTGAAAGTTATGAATGTTTTAGTATAGCACCTTTTGTCACACAATCTAGGATATTGAAGAGTTCGGGCCGAAGATGGATGTTCAGCCCGAAGTGGTGTTCGGGCCGAAGTGGGATGTTCGGGCCGAAGTGGTGTTCGGGCCGAAGTTCGGTGTTCGGGACGAGGATGATGTTCGGGACGAGGTTGAAGTTCGGGCCGAGGTCGGAGTTCGGGCCGAGGTTGAAGTTCGGGCCGAGGTTGAAGTTCGGGCCGAAAATGAAGTTCGGCCGGGAACTGTGATGAGTTCGGGCCGAACTTGTTCTTGGCAGTGACAAACGAACCAGCTATTTTGGTTACTCGTGGGCGTGAAACGGACACCCGAGCTGAAACTTATGAATGTTTTAGTATAGCACCTTTTGTCACACAATCTAGGATATTGAAGAGTTCGGGCCGAAGAGGGATGTTCAGCCCGAAGTGGTGTTCGGGCCGAAGTGGGATGTTCGGGCCGAAGTGGTGTTCGGGCCGAAGTTCGGTGTTCGGGCCGAGGATGATGTTCGGGCCGAGGTTGAAGTTCGGGCCGAGGTCAGAGTTCGGGTCGAGGTTTAAGTTCGGGCCGAGGTTGAAGTTCGGGCCGAAAATGAAGTTCGGGCCGGGAACAGTGAAGAGTTCGGGCCGAACTTGTTCTTGGCAGTGACGAACGAACCAGCTATTTTGGTTACTCGTGGGCGTGAAACGGACACCCGAGCTGAAAGTTATGAATGTTTTAGTATAGCACCTTTTGTCACACAATCTAGGATATTGAAGAGTTCGGGCCGAAGAGGGATGTTCAGCCCGAAGTGGTGTTCGGGCCGAAGTGGGATGTTCGGGCCGAAGTGGTGTTCGGGCCGAAGTTCGGTGTTCGGGCCGAGGATGATGTTCGGGCCGAGGTTGAAGTTCGGGCCGAGGTCAGAGTTCGGGTCGAGGTTTAAGTTCGGGCCGAGGTTGAAGTTCGGGCCGAAAATGAAGTTCGGGCCGGGAACAGTGAAGAGTTCGGGCCGAACTTGTTCTTGGCAGTGACGAACGAACCAGCTATTTTGGTTACTCGTGGGCGTGAAACGGACACCCGAGCTGAAAGTTATGAATGTTTTAGTATAGCACCTTTTGTCACACAATCTTGGATATTAAGAGTTCGGGCCGAAGAAGGATGTTCGGGCCGAAGTGGTGTTCGGGCCGAAGTGGGATGTTCGGGCCGAAGTAGTGTTCGGGCCGAAGTTCGGTGTTCAGGCCGAGAATGATGTTCGGGCCGAGGTCGGAGTTCGGGCCGAGGTTGATGTTCGGGCCGAGGTTGAAGTTCAGGCCTAAAATGAAGTTCGGGCCGGGAACAGTGAAGAGTTCGGGCCGAACTTGTTCTTGGCAGTGACGAATGAACCATCTATTTTAGTTACTCGTGGGCGTGAAACGGACACCCGAGCTGAAATTTATGAATGTTTTAGTATAGCACCTTTTGTCACACAATCTTGGATATTGAAGAGTTCGGGCCGAAGAGGGATGTTCGGGCCGAAGTGGTGTTCGGGCCGAAGTGGGATGTTCGGGCCGAAGTGGTGTTCGGGCCGAAGTTCGGTGTTCGGGCCGCGGATGATGTTCGGACCGAGGTTGAAGTTCGGGCCGAGGTCGGAGTTCGGGCCGAGGTTGAAGTTCGGGCCGAGGTTGAAGTTCGGGCCGAAAATGAAGTTCGGGCCGGGAACAGTGAAGAGTTCGGGCCGAACTTGTTCTTGGCAGTGACGAACGAACCAGCTATTTTGGTTACTCGTGGGCGTGAAACGGACACCCGAGCTGAAATTTATGAATGTTTTACTATAGCACCTTGTGTCACACAATCTTGGATATTGAAGAGTTCGGGCCGAAGAAGGATGTTCGGGCCAAAGTGGGATGTTCGGGCCGAAGTAGTGTTCGGGCCGAAGTTCGGTTTTCGGGCAGAGAATGATGTTCGGGCCGAGGTCGGAGTTCGGGCCGAGGTTGATGTTCGGGCCGAGGTTGAAGTTCAGGCCGAAAATGAAGTTCGGGCCGGGAACAGTGAAGAGTTCGGGCCGAACTTGTTCTTGGCAGTGAAGAATGAACCAGCTATTTTGGTTACTCGTGGGCGTGAAACGGACACCCGAGCTGAAAGTTATGAATGTTTTAGTATAGCACCTTTTGTCACACAATCTAGGATATTGAAGAGTTCGGGTCGAAGAGGGATGTTCAGCCCGAAGTGGTGTTCGGGCCGAAGTGGGATGTTCGGGCCCGAACTCTTCACTGTTGGATATTGAAGAGTTCGGGCCGAAGAGTGTTGTTCGGGCCGGGAACAGTGAAGAGTTCGGGCCGAACTTGTTCTTGGCAGTGAAGAATGAACCAGCTATTTTGGTTACTCGTGGGCGTGAAACGGACACCCGAGCTGAAAGTTATGAATTTTTAGTATAGTACCTTTTGTCACACAATCTTGGATATTGAAGAGTTCGGGCCGAAGAGGGTTGTTCGGGCCGAATTGGTGTTCGGGCCGAAGTGGGATGTTCGGGCCGAAGTGGTGTTCGGGCCGAAGTGGTGTTCGGGCCGAAGTGGTGTTCCGGCCGAAGTGGTGTTCAGGCCGAACCAGCTATTTTGGTTACTCGTGGGCGTGAAACGGACACCCGAGCTGAAAGTTATGAATGTTTTAGTATAGCACCTTTTGTCACACAATCTAGGATATTGAAGAGTTCGGGCCGAAGATGGATGTTCAGCCCGAAGTGGTGTTCGGGCCGAAGTGGGATGTTCGGGCCGAAGTGGTGTTCGGGCCGAAGTTCGGTGTTCGGGACGAGGATGATGTTCGGGACGAGGTTGAAGTTCGGGCCGAGGTCGGAGTTCGGGCCGAGGTTGAAGTTCGGGCCGAGGTTGAAATTCGGGCCGAAAATGAAGTTCGGCCGGGAACAGTGATGAGTTCGGGCCGAACTTGTTCTTGGCAGTGACAAACGAACCAGCTATTTTGGTTACTCGTGGGCGTGAAACGGACACCCGAGCTGAAACTTATGAATGTTTTAGTATAGCACCTTTTGTCACACAATCTAGGATATTGAAGAGTTCGGGCCGAAGAGGGATGTTCAGCCCGAAGTGGTGTTCGGGCCGAAGTGGGATGTTCGGGCCGAAGTGGTGTTCGGGCCGAAGTTCGGAGTTCGGGACGAGGATGATGTTCGGGACGTGGTTGAAGTTCGGGCCGAGGTCGGAGTTCGGGCCGAGGTTGAAGTTTGGGCCGAGGTTGAAGTTCGGGCCGAAAATGAAGTTCAGCCGGGAACAGTGATGAGTTCGGGCCGAACTTGTTCTTGGCAGTGACGAACGAACCAGCTATTTTGGTTACTCGTGGGCGTGAAACGGACACCCGAGCTGAAAGTTATGAATGTATTAGTATAGCACCTTTTGTCACACAATCTAGGATATTGAAGAGTTCGGGCCGAAGAGGGTTCTTCAGCCCGAAGTGGTGTTCGGGCCGAAGTGGGATGTTCGGGCCGAAGTGGTGTTCGGGCCGAAGTTCGGTGTTCGGGCCGAGGATGATGTTCGGGCCGAGGTTGAAGTTCGGGCCGAGGTCAGAGTTCGGGCCGAGGTTTAAGTTCGGGCCGAGGTTGAAGTTCGGGCCGAAAATGAAGTTCGGGCCGGGAACAGTGAAGAGTTCGGGCCGAACGTGTTCTTGGCAGTGACGAACGAACCAGCTATTTTGGTTACTCGTGGGCGTGAAACGGACACCCGAGCTGAAAGTTATGAATGTTTTAGTATAGCACCTTTTGTCACACAATCTTGGATATTGAAGAGTTCGGGCCGAAGAAGGATGTTCGGGCCGAAGTGGTGTTCGGGCCGAAGTGGGATGTTCGGGCCGAAGTAGTGTTCGGGCCGAAGTTCGGTGTTCAGGCCGAGAATGATGTTCGGGCCGAGGTCGGAGTTCAGGCCGAGGTTGATGTTCGGGCCGAGGTTGAAGTTCAGGCCTAAAATGAAGTTCGGGCCGGGAACAGTGAAGAGTTCGGGCCGAACTTGTTCTTGGCAGTGACGAATGAACCATCTATTTTAGTTACTCGTGGGCGTGAAACGGACACCCGAGCTGAAATTTATGAATGTTTTAGTATAGCACCTTTTGTCACACAATCTTGGATATTGAAGAGTTCGGGCCGAAGAGGGATGTTCGGGCCGAAGTGGTGTTCGGGCCGAAGTGGGATGTTCGGGCCGAAGTGGTGTTCGGGCCGAAGTTCGGTGTTCGGGCCGCGGATGATGTTCGGGCCGAGGTTGAAGTTCGGGCCGAGGTCGGAGTTCGGGCCGAGGTTGAAGTTCGGGCCGAGGTTGAAGTTCGGGCCGAAAATGAAGTTCGGGCCGGGAACAGTGAAGAGTTCGGGCCGAACTTGTTCTTGGCAGTGACGAACGAACCAGCTATTTTGGTTACTCGTGGGCGTGAAACGGACACCCGAGCTGAAATTTATGAATGTTTTACTATAGCACCTTGTGTCACACAATCTTGGATATTGAAGAGTTCGGGCCGAAGAAGGATGTTCGGGCCAAAGTGGGATGTTCGGGCCGAAGTAGTGTTCGGGCCGAAGTTCGGTTTTCGGGCAGAGAATGATGTTCGGGCCGAGGTCGGAGTTCGGGCCGAGGTTGATGTTCGGGCCGAGGTTGAAGTTCAGGCCGAAAATGAAGTTCGGGCCGGGAACAGTGAAGAGTTCGGGCCGAACTTGTTCTTGGCAGTGAAGAATGAACCAGCTATTTTGGTTACTCGTGGGCGTGAAACGGACACCCGAGCTGAAAGTTATGAATGTTTTAGTATAGCACCTTTTGTCACACAATCTAGGATATTGAAGAGTTCGGGTCGAAGAGGGATGTTCAGCCCGAAGTGGTGTTCGGGCCGAAGTGGGATGTTCGGGCCCGAACTCTTCACTGTTGGATATTGAAGAGTTCGGGCCGAAGAGTGTTGTTCGGGCCGGGAACAGTGAAGAGTTCGGGCCGAACTTGTTCTTGGCAGTGAAGAATGAACCAGCTATTTTGGTTACTCGTGGGCGTGAAACGGACACCCGAGCTGAAAGTTATGAATTTTTAGTATAGTACCTTTTGTCACACAATCTTGGATATTGAAGAGTTCGGGCCGAAGAGGGTTGTTCGGGCCGAATTGGTGTTCGGGCCGAAGTGGGATGTTCGGGCCGAAGTGGTGTTCGGGCCGAAGTGGTGTTCGGGCCGAAGTGGTGTTCCGGCCGAAGTGGTGTTCAGGCCGAACCAGCTATTTTGGTTACTCGTGGGCGTGAAACGGACACCCGAGCTGAAAGTTATGAATGTTTTAGTATAGCACCTTTTGTCACACAATCTAGGATATTGAAGAGTTCGGGCCGAAGATGGATGTTCAGCCCGAAGTGGTGTTCGGGCCGAAGTGGGATGTTCGGGCCGAAGTGGTGTTCGGGCCGAAGTTCGGTGTTCGGGACGAGGATGATGTTCGGGACGAGGTTGAAGTTCGGGCCGAGGTCGGAGTTCGGGCCGAGGTTGAAGTTCGGGCCGAGGTTGAAATTCGGGCCGAAAATGAAGTTCGGCCGGGAACAGTGATGAGTTCGGGCCGAACTTGTTCTTGGCAGTGACAAACGAACCAGCTATTTTGGTTACTCGTGGGCGTGAAACGGACACCCGAGCTGAAACTTATGAATGTTTTAGTATAGCACCTTTTGTCACACAATCTAGGATATTGAAGAGTTCGGGCCGAAGAGGGATGTTCAGCCCGAAGTGGTGTTCGGGCCGAAGTGGGATGTTCGGGCCGAAGTGGTGTTCGGGCCGAAGTTCGGAGTTCGGGACGAGGATGATGTTCGGGACGTGGTTGAAGTTCGGGCCGAGGTCGGAGTTCGGGCCGAGGTTGAAGTTTGGGCCGAGGTTGAAGTTCGGGCCGAAAATGAAGTTCAGCCGGGAACAGTGATGAGTTCGGGCCGAACTTGTTCTTGGCAGTGACGAACGAACCAGCTATTTTGGTTACTCGTGGGCGTGAAACGGACACCCGAGCTGAAAGTTATGAATGTATTAGTATAGCACCTTTTGTCACACAATCTAGGATATTGAAGAGTTCGGGCCGAAGAGGGATGTTCAGCCCGAAGTGGTGTTCGGGCCGAAGTGGGATGTTCGGGCCGAAGTGGTGTTCGGGCCGAAGTTCGGTGTTCGGGCCGAGGATGATGTTCGGGCCGAGGTTGAAGTTCGGGCCGAGGTCAGAGTTCGGGCCGAGGTTTAAGTTCGGGCCGAGGTTGAAGTTCGGGCCGAAAATGAAGTTCGGGCCGGGAACAGTGAAGAGTTCGAACCGAACGTGTTCTTGGCAGTGACGAACGAACCAGCTATTTTGGTTACTCGTGGGCGTGAAACGGACACCCGAGCTGAAAGTTATGAATGTTTTAGTATAGCACCTTTTGTCACACAATCTTGGATATTGAAGAGTTCGGGCCGAAGAAGGATGTTCGGGCCGAAGTGGTGTTCGGGCCGAAGTGGGATGTTCGGGCCGAAGTTCGGTGTTCAGGCCGAGAATGATGTTCGGGCCGAGGTCGGAGTTCGGGCCGAGGTTGATGTTCGGGCCGAGGTTGAAGTTCAGGCCTAAAATGAAGTTCGGGCCGGGAACAGTGAAGAGTTCGGGTCGAACTTGTTCTTGGCAGTGACGAATGAACCAGCTATTTTAGTTACTCGTGGGCGTGAAACGGACACCCGAGCTGAAATTTATGAATGTTTTAGTATAGCACCTTTTGTCACACAATCTTGGATATTGAAGAGTTCGGGCCGAAGAGGGATGTTCGGGCCGAAGTGGTGTTCGGGCCGAAGTGGCATGTTCGGGCCGAAGTGGTGTTCGGGCCGAAGTTCGGTGTTCGGGCCGAGGATGATGTTCGGGCCGAGGTTGAAGTTCGGGCCGAGGTCGGAGTTCGGGCCGAGGTTGAAGTTCGGGCCGAGGTTGAAGTTCGGGCCGAAAATGAAGTTCGGGCCGGGAACAGTGAAGAGTTCGGGCCGAACTTGTTCTTGGCAGTGACGAACGAACCAGCTATTTTGGTTACTCGTGGGCGTGAAACGGACACCCGAGCTGAAATTTATGAATTTTTAGTATAGTACCTTTTGTCACACAATCTTGGATATTGAAGAGTTCGGGCCGAAGAGGGTTGTTCGGGCCGAATTGGTGTTCGGGCCGAAGTGGGATGTTCGGGCCGAAGTGGTGTTCGGGCCGAAGTGGTGTTCCGGCCGAAGTGGTGTTCAGGCCGAACCAGCTATTTTGGTTACTCGTGGGCGTGAAACGGACACCCGAGCTGAAAGTTATGAATGTTTTAGTGTAGCACCTTTTGTCACACAATCTAGGATATTGAAGAGTTCGGGCCGAAGAGGGATGTTCAGCCCGAAGTGGTGTTCGGGCCGAAGTGGGATGTTCGGGCCCGAACTCTTCACTGTTGGATATTGAAGAGTTCGGGCCGAAGAGGGTTGTTCGGGCCGGGAACAGTGAAGAGTTCGGGCCGAACTTGTTCTTGGCAGTGAAGAATGAACCAGCTATTTTGGTTACTCGTGGGCGTGAAACGGTCACCCGAGCTGAAAGTTATGAATTTTTAGTATAGTACCTTTTGTCACACAATCTTGGATATTGAAGAGTTCGGGCCGAAGAGGGTTGTTCGGGGCGAATTGGTGTTCGGGCCGAAGTGGGATGTTCGGGCCGAAGTGGTGTTCGGGCCGAAGTGGTGTTCCGGCCGAAGTGGTGTTCAGGCCGAACCAGCTATTTTGGTTACTCGTGGGCGTGAAACGGACACCCGAGCTGAAAGTTATGAATGTTTTAGTATAGCACCTTTTGTCACACAATCTAGGATATTGAAGAGTTCGGGCCGAAGATGGATGTTCAGCCCGAAGTGGTGTTCGGGCCGAAGTGGGATGTTCGGGCCGAAGTGGTGTTCGGGCCGAAGTTCGGTGTTCGGGACGAGGATGATGTTCGGGACGAGGTTGAAGTTCGGGCCGAGGTCGGAGTTCGGGCCGAGGTTGAAGTTCGGGCCGAGGTTGAAGTTCGGGCCGAAAATGAAGTTCGGCCGGGAACAGTGATGAGTTCGGGCCGAACTTGTTCTTGGCAGTGACGAACGAACCAGCTATTTTGGTTACTCGTGGGCGTGAAACGGACACCCGAGCTGAAACTTATGAATGTTTTAGTATAGCACCTTTTGTCACACAATCTAGGATATTGAAGAGTTCGGGCCGAAGAGGGATGTTCAGCCCGAAGTGGTGTTCAGGCCGAAGTGGGATGTTCGGGCCGAAGTGGTGTTCGGGCCGAAGTTCGGAGTTCGGGACGAGGATGATGTTCGGGACGTGGTTGAAGTTCGGGCCGAGGTCGGAGTTCGGGCCGAGGTTGAAGTTTGGGCCGAGGTTGAAGTTCGGGCCGAAAATGAAGTTCAGCCGGGAACAGTGATGAGTTCGGGCCGAACTTGTTCTTGGCAGTGACGAACGAACCAGCTATTTTGGTTACTCGTGGGCGTGAAACGGACACCCGAGCTGAAAGTTATGAATGTTTTAGTATAGCACCTTTTGTCACACAATATAGGATATTGAAGAGTTCGGGCCGAAGAGGGATGTTCAGCCCGAAGTGGTGTTCGGGCCGAAGTGGGATGTTCGGGCCGAAGTGGTGTTCGGGCCGAAGTTCGGTGTTCGGGCCGAGGATGATGTTCGGGCCGAGGTTGAAGTTCGGGCCGAGGTTAGAGTTCGGGCCGAGGTTTAAGTTCGGGCCGAGGTTGATGTTCGGGCCGAAAATGAAGTTCGGGCCGGGAACAGTGAAGAGTTCGGGCCGAACTTGTTCTTGGCAGTGACGAACGAACCAGCTATTTTGGTTACTCGTGGGCGTGAAACGGACACCCGAGCTGAAAGTTATGAATGTTTTAGTATAGCACCTTTTGTCACACAATCTTGGATATTGAAGAGTTCGGGCCGAAGAAGGATGTTCGGGCCGAAGTGGTGTTCGGGCCGAAGTGGGATGTTCGGGCCGAAGTAGTGTTCGGGCCGAAGTTCGGTGTTCAGGCCGAGAATGATGTTCGGGCCGAGGTCGGAGTTCGGGCCGAGGTTGATGTTCGGGCCGAGGTTGAAGTTCAGGCCTAAAATGAAGTTCGGGCCGGGAACAGTGAAGAGTTCGGGCCGAACTTGTTCTTGGCAGTGCCGAATGAACCAGCTATTTTAGTTACTCGTGGGCGTGAAACGGACACCCGAGCTGAAATTTATGAATGTTTTAGTATAGCACCTTTTGTCACACAATCTTGGATATTGAAGAGTTCGGGCCGAAGAGGGATGTTCGGGCCGAAGTGGTGTTCGGGCCGAAGTGGGATGTTCGGGCCGAAGTGGTGTTCGGGCCGAAGTTCGGTGTTCGGGCCGAGGATGATGTTCGGGCCGAGGTTGAAGTTCGGGCCGAGGTCGGAGTTCGGGCCGAGGTTGAACTTCGGGCCGAGGTTGAAGTTCGGGCCGAAAATGAAGTTCGGGCCGGGAACAGTGAAGAGTTCGGGCCGAACTTGTTCTTGGCAGTGACGAACGAACCAGCTATTTTGGTTACTCGTGGGCGTGAAACGGACACCCGAGCTGAAATTTATGAATGTTTTACTATAGCACCTTGTGTCACACAATCTTGGATATTGAAGAGTTCGGGCCGAAGAAGGATGTTCGGGCCAAAGTGGGATGTTCGGCCGAAGTAGTGTTCGGGCCGAAGTTCGGTTTTCGGGCAGAGAATGATGTTCGGGCCGAGGTCGGAGTTCGGGCCGAGGTTGATGTTCGGGCCGAGGTTGAAGTTCAGGCCGAAAATGAAGTTCGGGCCGGGAACAGTGAAGAGTTCGGGCCGAACTTGTTCTTGGCAGTGAAGAATGAACCAGCTATTTTGGTTACTCGTGGGCGTGAAACGGACACCCGAGCTGAAAGTTATGAATGTTTTAGTATAGCACCTTTTGTCACACAATCTAGGATATTGAAGAGTTCGGGTCGAAGAGGGATGTTCAGCCCGAAGTGGTGTTCGGGCCGAAGTGGGATGTTCGGGCCCGAACTCTTCACTGTTGGATATTGAAGAGTTCGGGCCGAAGAGGGTTGTTCGGGCCGGGAACAGTGAAGAGTTCGGGCCGAACTTGTTCTTGGCAGTGAAGAATGAACCAGCTATTTTGGTTACTCGTGGGTGTGAAACGGACACCCGAGCTGAAAGTTATGAATTTTTAGTATAGTACCTTTTGTCACACAATCTTGGATATTGAAGAGTTCGGGCCGAAGAGGGTTGTTCGGGCCGAATTGGTGTTCGGGCCGAAGTGGGATGTTCGGGCCGAAGTGGTGTTCGGGCCGAAGTGGTGTTCCGGCCGAAGTGGTGTTCAGGCCGAACCAGCTATTTTGGTTACTCGTGGGCGTGAAACGCACACCCGAGCTGAAAGTTATGAATGTTTTAGTGTAGCACCTTTTGTCACACAATCTAGGATATTGAAGAGTTCAGGCCGAAGAGGGATGTTCAGCCCGAAGTGGTGTTCGGGCCGAAGTGGGATGTTCGGGCCCGAACTCTTCACTGTTGGATATTGAAGAGTTCGGGCCGAAGAGGGTTGTTCGGGCCGGGAACAGTGAAGAGTTCGGGCCGAACTTGTTCTTGGCAGTGAAGAATGAACCAGCTATTTTGGTTACTCGTGGGCGTGAAACGGACACCCGAGCTGAAAGTTATGAATTTTTAGTATAGTACCTTTTGTCACACAATCTTGGATATTGAAGAGTTCGGGCCGAAGAGGGTTGTTCGGGGCGAATTGGTGTTCGGGCCGAAGTGGGATGTTCGGGCCGAAGTGGTGTTCCGGCCGAAGTGGTGTTCCGGCCGAAGTGGTGTTCAGGCCGAACCAGCTATTTTGGTTACTCGTGGGCGTGAAACGGGCACCCGAGCTGAAAGTTATGAATGTTTTAGTATAGCACCTTTTGTCACACAATCTAGGATATTGAAGAGTTCGGGCCGAAGATGGATGTTCAGCCCGAAGTGGTGTTCGGGCCGAAGTGGGATGTTCGGGCCGAAGTGGTGTTCGGGCCGAAGTTCGGTGTTCGGGACGAGGATGATGTTCGGGGCGAGGTTGAAGTTCGGGCCGAGGTCGGAATTCGGGCCGAGGTTGAAGTTCGGGCCGAGGTTGAAGTTCGGGCCGAAAATGAAGTTCGGCCGGGAACAGTGATGAGTTCGGGCCGAACTTGTTCTTGGCAGTGACGAACGAACCAGCTATTTTGGTTACTCGTGGGCGTGAAACGGACACCCGAGCTGAAACTTATGAATGTTTTAGTATAGCACCTTTTGTCACACAATCTAGGATATTGAAGAGTTCGGGCCGAAGAGGGATGTTCAGCCCGAAGTGGTGTTCGGGCCGAAGTGGGATGTTCGGGCCGAAGTGGTGTTCGGGCCGAAGTTCGGAGTTCGGGACGAGGATGATGTTCGGGACGTGGTTGAAGTTCGGGCCGAGGTCGGAGTTCGGGCCGAGGTTGAAGTTTGGGCCGAGGTTGAAGTTCGGGCCGAAAATGAAGTTCAGCCGGGAACAGTGATGAGTTCGGGCCGAACTTGTTCTTGGCAGTGACGAACGAACCAGCTATTTTGGTTACTCGTGGGCGTGAAACGGACACCCGAGCTGAAAGTTATGAATGTTTTAGTATAGCACCTTTTGTCACACAATATAGGATATTGAAGAGTTCGGGCCGAAGAGGGATGTTCAGCCCGAAGTGGTGTTCGGGCCGAAGTGGGATGTTCGGGCCGAAGTGGTGTTCGGGCCGAAGTTCGGTGTTCGGGCCGAGGATGATGTTCGGGCCGAGGTTGAAGTTCGGGCCGAGGTCAGAGTTCGGGCCGAGGTTTAAGTTCGGGCCGAGGTTGAAGTTCGGGCCGAGGTTGAAGTTCGGGCCGAAAATGAAGTTCGGGCCGGGAACAGTGAAGAGTTCAGGCCGAAATTGTTCTTGGCAGTGACGAACGAACCAGCTATTTTGGTTACTCGTGGGCGTGAAACGGACACCCGAGCTGAAAGTTATGAATGTTTTAGTATAGCACCTTTTGTCACACAATCTTGGATATTGAAGAGTTCGGGCCGAAGAAGGATGTTCGGGCCAAAGTGGTGTTCAGGCCGAAGTGGGATGTTCGGGCCGAAGTAGTGTTCGGGCCGAAGTTCGGTGTTCAGGCCGAGAATGAAGTTCGGGCCGAGGTCGGAGTTCGGGCCGAGGTTGATGTTCGGGCCGAGGTTGAAGTTCAGGCCTAAAATGAAGTTCGGGCCGGGAACAGTGAAGAGTTCGGGCCGAACTTGTTCTTGGCAGTGACGAATGAACCAGCTATTTTAGTTACTCGTGGGCGTGAAACGGACACCCGAGCTGAAAGTTATGAATGTTTTAGTATAGCACCTTTTGTCACACAATCTTGGATATTGAAGAGTTCGGGCCGAAGAGGGATGTTCGGGCCGAAGTGGTGTTCGGGCCGAAGTGGGATGTTCGGGCCGAAGTGGTGTTCGGGCCGAAGTTCGGTGTTCGGGCCGAGGATGATGTTCGGGCCGAGGTTGAAGTTCGGGCCGAGGTCGGAGTTCGGGCCGAGGTTGAAGTTCGGGCCGAGGTTGAAGTTCGGGCCGAAAATGAAGTTCGGGCCGGGAACAGTGAAGAGTTCGGGCCGAACTTGTTCTTGGCAGTGACGAACGAACCAGCTATTTTGGTTACTCGTGGGCGTGAAACGGACACCCGAGCTGAAAGTTATGAATGTTTTACTATAGCACCTTTTGTCACACAATCTTGGATATTGAAGGGTTCGGGCCGAAGAAGGATGTTCGGGCCAAAGTGGGATGTTCGGGCCGAAGTAGTGTTCGGGCCGAAGTTCGGTTTTCGGGCCGAGAATGATGTTCGGGCCGAGGTCGGAGTTCGGGCCGAGGTTGATGTTCGGGCCGAGGTTGAAGTTCAGGCCGAAAATGAAGTTCGGGCCGGGAACAGTGAAGAGTTCGGGCCGAACTTGTTCTTGGCAGTGAAGAATGAACCAGCTATTTTGGTTACTCGTGGGCGTGAAACGGACACCCGAGCTGAAAGTTATGAAATTTTTAGTAGAGCACCTTTTGTCACCCAGTCTTGGATATTAAAGAGTTCGGGCCGAAGAAGGATGTTCGGGCCGAAGTGGTGTTCGGGCCGAAGTGGGATGTTCGGGCCGAAGTGGTGTTCGGGCCGAAGTGGTGTTCGGGCCCAGGATGATGTTCGGGCCGAGGTTGAAGTTCGGGCCGAGATCGGAGTTCGGGCCTAGGTTGAAGTTCGGGCCGTAAATGAAGTTCGGGCCGGGAACAGTGAAGAGTTCGGGCCGAACTTGTTCTTGGCAGTGACGAACGAACCAGCTATTTTGGTTACTCGTGGGCGTGAAACGGACACCCGAGCTTAAAGTTATGAATGTTTTAGTATAGCACCTTTTGTCACACAATCTTGGATATTGAAGAGTTCGGGCCGAAGAGGGATGTTCGGGCCGAAGTGGTGTTCGGGTCGAAGTGGGATGTTCGGGCCGAAGTGGTGATCGGGCCGAAGTTCGGTGTTCGGGCCGAGGATGATGTTCGGGCCGAGGTTGAAGTTCGGGCCGAGGTCGGAGTTCGGGCCGAGGTTGAAGTTCGGGCCGAAAATGAAGTTCGGGCCGGGAACAGTGAAGAGTTCGGGCCGAACTTGTTCTTGGCAGTGACGAACGATCCAGCTATTTTGCTTACTCGTGGGCGTGAAACGGTCACCCGAACTGAAAGTTATGATTGTTTTAGTATAGCACCTTTTGTCACACAATCTTGGATATTGAAGAGTTCGGGCCGAAGAGTGATGTTCTGGCCGAAGTGGTGTTCGGGGCGAAGTGGGATGTTCGGGCCGAAGTGGTGTTCGGGCCGAAGTGGTGTTCGGGCCGAAGTTCGGTGTTCGGGCCGAGGATGATGTTCGGGCCGAGGTTGAAGTTCGGGCCGAGGTCGGAGTTCGGGCCGAGGTTGAAGTTCGGGCCGAGGTTGAAGTTCGGGCCGAAAATGAAGTTCGGGCCGGGAACAGTGAAGAGTTCGGGCCGAACTTGATCTTGGCAGTGACGAACGAACCTGTTAGGGCAAAGCCCATGTCCATTGTTATCTTATGATTACAAAACAAACAAGTGGGGCAGATCTCATACTGAGCTACTCAGTATAGGTCTGATACTGAGTAGATAGACGTCTATCAGATATGACATCTCAAAACCTTTGAAGATGATCACAAATGAGTTGCACTGACCTACTCAGTATTGGTCTCATACTGAGCTACTCAGTATATGTCTGATACTGAGTAGAATGACCGAGTTATCCGTGCATGATCTTCTGCCCTCAACTTGTTGGTACTAGTGTTAAGTCTCAGTCCTATACTGAGTGGTCAGTATTGGGCACTCTGTATTGGAACTCAGTATTGAAACTCAATACTGAGTAGAAGGACTGAGTTAATATTTCCATGTTTACTTAATTAGTCAAGTCTTTTAATCATGGTATGTATTTATTAGAACTTGGAGTTACATATAGAATAGGGTAAATTGTAAAACCTCTATACATTATAAATAGAGGTTTAGTCTTTAGTTGTTAAGCATCCTTTTGGATCCCGGTTGATCACTTGTGTGGATCACCGGTAACCCAATTCTAAATGTAACACTTTGTGGAGTGTTCTTGGTTATTCCGCAACCAAGAACACATTTTATACGTTTGTGCTTAATAAGAATAATCGTATGACGTATATGATCTTGTCTTTACCGATTTTATTAACAATATATGGGTGGTTGGGTCCTACAATTGGTATCAGAGCGGTTCAAAGTTATCTACAACTTTGATGATCTTTTAACCCTATATATTGTTGAAGATCAAGTCTTTTCATATAGAAGAACTATGCAGAATTTTCGTCATTTTCTGCGCACGGGTATAAGAAATGCCGGATCTCCTTCGTTAACAGCCGAATATGTGTGAAATTTGAACAAGAGGTTATCAACACACAGACACACAATCTGACCGTTCAGTTTTGTATTTGAAAATTCGCGTAGAGCGATATGGTAGGCGCATCAGGTCATATATTTTGTTTTTTATTCCTTACCTGCTGGGCAGCCATGGAAGAAAAATTGGCTCTCCTTCTTCAAACAACGAATGAGCTTGAAATTTTAACTGAAGGTTCACCATAATGTTTTTAATGTTTTCACCGTTCAGATCTTCAAAAGGAATCGTTAATTAGGAGATATATATTTTTGAAGATTATTGACGAATATTTATGGTATGTTTTTAATTCTGCGCAACTGTGATAAAACGGCTATTATATCTTTTGTAACCGTTGAATCTTCATGAATTTTGGATATTATATCCATAACACATACATGTACTCGGTGTCAAAATTTCAGACTGATCAGTAACATATACTGAGAGATACATATTTTCAAAGTTGCTGGTTTTCTGATACTGATTGTCTCATACTGAGTGGTCAGTATGAGACTGCTGTGATCGTTTCAACCGTTGGATCCTTATGATTTTTGGATATGATGTTGAAGACATGTATAGGTATGTTGTGTAAAAAATTCATAATGATCAGAAGATTATACTTAGAGATATGATTTTTTGAAGTTGCTGCAAAATTAGAGAAATGAAATTCTGCATGCTGAATTATACAAGTGAGTATGTTTCACATATTTTTCTCCTTTTAGTCATAAGAAATCATCTTAAACTGAGGAAATCTATAAGTTGATTGATTCCTTAGTGATGTTTCAAGTCAAAGATAAAATATACCGAACAGTTTAAGGAGATGACTCTGATTCAGGGGGAGAAAACACAATGTGATATGTGTTTTCTTTATATGAAGTTAAAGTTCTTTTAAGCTAAGATGTCCATGCTAAGTTATTCAAGGGGGTATGTGTCACACATTATTTACAATCATTTGAATCATTTCAAACTGAGGAAATCTACTAATTGAATGATTCCTTAGTGATGTTTCATTACAATTCAAATCTACCGGACAGTTTGAGAAAGGAGTTAATGATTGTGGGGGAGAAAAGTTAGTGTGATATATAGTTTCTTGAAGTACTCGCTGAATAAAGAATATGAAAAGATCTCAAAAAGAAGATGATACAAGACAATATTGAAGATTGTTTTGTTATCATTAGATAGGGGGAGATTATTAGGGCAAAGCCCATGTCCCTTGTTATCTTATGATTACAAAACAAACAAGTGGGGCAGATCTCATACTGAGCTACTCAGTATAGGTCTGATACTGAGTAGATAGACGTCAATCAGATATGACATCTCAAAACCTTTGAAGATGATCACAAATGAGTTGCACTGACCTACTCAGTATTGGTCTCATACTGAGCTACTCAGTATATGTCTGATACTGAGTAGAATGACCGAGTTATCCGTGAATGATCTTCTGCCCTCAACTTGTTGGTACTAGTGTTAAGTCTCAGTCCTATACTGAGTGGTCAGTATTGGGCACTCAGTATTGGAACTCAGTATTGAAACTCAATACTGAGTAGAAGGACTGAGTTAATATTTCCATGTTTACTTAATTAGTCAAATCTTTTAATCATGGTATGTATTTATTAGAATTGGGAGTTACATATAGAATAGGGTTAATTGTAAAACCTCTATACATTATAAATAGAGGTTTAGTCTTTAGTTGTTAAGCATCCTTTTGGATCCCGGTTGATCACTTGTGTGGATCACCGGTAACCCAATTCTAAATGTAACACTTTGTGGAGTGTTCTTGGTTATTCCGCAACCAAGAACACATTTTATACGTTTGTGCTTAATAAGAATAATCGTATGACGTATATGATCTTGTCTTTACCGATTTTATTAACAATATATGGGTGGTTTATTAACAATCGTATGGGTCGTTTGTGCTTAATAAGAATAAGCTATTTTGGTTACTCGTGGGCGTGAAATGGACACCCGAGCTGAAAGTTATGAATGTTTTAGTATAGCACCTTTTGTCACACAATCTTGGATATTGAGGAGTTCGGGCCGAAGAGGTATGTTCGGGCCGAAGTGGGATGTTCGGGCCGAAGTGGTGTTCGGGCCGAAGTTCGGTGTTCGGGCCGAGGTTGATGTTCGGGCCGTGGTCGGAGTTCGGGCCGAGGTTGAAGTTCGGGCCGAGGTTGAAGTTCGGGCCGAAAATGAAGTTCGGGCCGGGAACAGTGAAGAGTTCGGGCCGAACTTGTTCTTGGCAGTGACGAACGAACCAGCTATTTTGGTTACTCGTGGGCGTGAAACGGACACCCGAGCTGAAAGTTATGAATGTTTTAGTATAGCACCTTTTGTCACACAATCTTGGATATTGAAGAGTTCGGGCCGAAGAAGGATGTTCGGGACGAAGTGGGGTTCGGGCCGAAGTGGGATGTTCGGGTCGAAGTAGTGTTCGGGCCGAAGTTCGGTGTTCGGGCCGAGAATGATGTTCTGGCCGAGGTCGGAGTTCGGGCCGAGGTTGATGTTCGGGCCGAGGATGAAGTTTAGGCCGAAAATGAAGTTCGGGCCGGGAACACTGAAGAGTTCGGGCCGAACTTGTTCTTGGCAGTGACGAATGAACCAGCTATTTTAGTTACTCGTGGGCGTGAAACGGACACCCGAGCTGAAAGTTATGAATGTTTTAGTATAGCACCTTTTGTCACACAATCTTGGATATTGAAGAGTTCGGGCCGAAGAGGGATGTTCGGGCCGAAGTGGTGTTCGGGCCGAAGTGGGATGTTCGGGCCGAAGTGGTGTTCGGGCCGAAGTTCGGTGTTCGGGCCGAGGATGATGTTCGGGCCGAGGTTGAAGTTCGGGCCGAGGTCGGAGTTCGGGCCGAGGTTGAAGTTCAGGCCGAGGTTGAAGTTCGGGCTGAAAATGAAGTTCGGGCCGGGAACAGTGAAGAGTTCGGGCCGAACTTGTTCTTGGCAGTGACGAACGAACCAGCTATTTTGGTTACCCGTGGGCGTGAAACGGACACCCGAGCTGAAAGTTATGAATGTTTTAGTATAGCACCTTTTGTCACACAATCTTGGATATTGAAGAGTTCGTGCCGAAAAAGGATGTTCGGGCCGAAGTGGGATGTTCGGGCCGAAGTTCGGTTTTCGGGCCGAGAATGATGTTCGGGCCGAGGTCGGAGTTCGGGCCGAGGTTGATGTTCGGGTCGAGGTTGAAGTTCAGGCCGAAAATGAAGTTCGGGCCGGGAACAGTGAAGAGTTCGGGCCGAACTTGTTCTTGGCAGTGACGCATTTAACCAACTATTTTGGTTACTCGTGGGCGTGAAACGGACACCCGAGCTGAAAGTTATGAATGTTTTAGTATAGCACCTTTTGTCACACAGTCTTGGATATTAAAGAGTTCGGGCCGAAGAGGGATGTTCGGGCCGAAGTGGTGTTCGGGCCGAAGTGGTGTTCGGGCCGAAGTGGTGTTCGGGCCTAGGATGATGTTCGGGCCGAGGTTGAAGTTCGGGCCGAGGTCGGAGTTCGGGCCGAGGTTGAAGTTCGGGCCGTAAATGAAGTTCGGGCCGGGAACAGTGAAGAGTTCGGGCCGAACTAGTTCTTGGCAGTGACGAACAAACCAGCTATTTTGGTTACTCGTGGGCGTGAAACGGACACCCGAGCTGAAAGTTATGAATGTTTTAGTATAGCACCTTTTGTCACACAATCTAGGATATTGAAGAGTTCGGGCCGAAGAGGGACGTTCAGCCCGAAGTGGTGTTCGGGCCGAAGTGGGATGTTCGGGCCGAAGTGGTGTTCGGGCCGAAGTTCGGTGTTCGGGCCGAGGATGATGTTCGGGCCGAGGTTGAAGTTCGGGCCGAGGTCGGAGTTCGGGCCGAGGTTTAAGTTCGGGCCGAGGTTGAAGTTCGGGCCGAAAATGAAGTTCGGGCCGGGAACAGTGAAGAGTTCGGGCCGAACTTGTTCTTGGAAGTGACGAACGAACCAGCTATTTTGGTTACTCGTGGGCGTGAAACGGACACCCGAGCTGAAAGTTATGAATGTTTTAGTATAGCACCTTTTGTCACACAATCTTGGATATTGAAGAGTTCGGGCCGAAGAAGGATGTTCGGGCCGAAGTGGTGTTCGGGCCGAAGTGGGATGTTCGGGCCGAAGTAGTGTTCGGGCCTAAGTTCGGTGTTCGGGCCGAGAATGATGTTCGGGCCGAGGTCGGAGTTCGGGCCGAGGTTGATGTTCGGGCCGAGGTTGAAGTTTAGGCCGAAAATGAAGTTCGGGCCGGGAACACTGAAGAGTTCGGGCCGAACTTGTTCTTGGCAGTGACGAATGAACCAGCTATTTTAGTTACTCGTGGGCGTGAAACGGACACCCGAGCTGAAAGTTATGAATGTTTTAGTATAGCACCTTTTGTCACACAATCTTGGATATTGAAGAGTTCGGGCTGAAGAGGGATGTTCGGGCCGAAGTGGTGTTCGGGTCGAAGTGGGATGTTCGGGCCGAAGTGGTGATCGGGCCGAAGTTCGGTGTTCAGGCCGAGGATGATGTTCGGGCCGAGGTTGAAGTTCGGGCCGAGGTCGGAGTTCGGGCCGAGGTTGAAGTTCGGGCCGAAAATGAAGTTCGGGCCGGGAACAGTGAAGTGTTCGGGCCGAACTTGTTCTTGGAAGTGACGAATGAACCAGCTATTTTGCTTACTCGTGGGCGTGAAACGGACACCCGAACTGAAAGTTATGATTGTTTTAGTATAGCACCTTTTGTCACACAATCTTTGATATTGAAGAGTTCGCGCCGAAGAGGGATGTTCGGGCCGAAGTGGTGTTCGGGCCGAAGTGGGATGTTCGGGCCGAAGTGGTGTTCGGGCCGAAGTTCGGTGTTCGGGCCGAGGATGATGTTCGGGCCGAGGTTGAAGTTCGGGCCGAGGTCGGAGTTCGGGCCGAGGTTGAAGTTCAGGCCGAGGTTGAAGTTCGGGCCGAAAATGAAGTTCGGGCCGGGAACAGTGAAGAGTTCGGGCCGAACTTGTTCTTGGCAGTGACGAATGAACCAACTATTTTGGTTACTCGTGGGCGTGAAACGGACACCCGAGCTGAAAGTTATGAATGTTTTAGTATAGCCCCTTTTGTCACACAGTCTTGGATATTAAAGAGTTCGGGCCGAAGAGGGATGTTCGGGCCGAAGTGGTGTTCGGGCCGAAGTGGGATGTTCGGGACGAAGTGGTGTTCGGGCCGAAGTGGTGTTCGGGCCTAGGATGATGTTCGGGCCGAGGTTGAAGTTCGGGCCGAGGTCGGAGTTCGGGCCGAGGTTGAAGATCGGGCCGTAAATGAAGTTCGGGCCGGGAACAGTGAAGAGTTCGGGCCGAACTTGTTTTTGGCAGTGACGAACGAACCAGCTATTTTGGTTACTCGTGGGCGTGAAACGGACACCCGAGCTGAAAGTTATGAATGTTTTAGTATAGCACCTTTTGTCACACAATCTTGGATATTGAAGAGTTCGGGCTGAAGAGGGATGTTCGGGCCGAAGTGGTGTTCGGGTCGAAGTGGGATGTTCGGGCCGAAGTGGTGATCGGGCCGAAGTTCGGTGTTCGGGCCGAGGATGATGTTCGGGCCGAGGTTGAAGTTCGGGCCGAGGTCGGAGTTCGGGCCGAGGTTGAAGTTCGGGCCGAAAATGAAGTTCGGGCCGGGAACAGTGAAGTGTTCGGGCCGAACTTGTTCTTGGAAGTGACGAATGAACCAGCTATTTTGCTTACTCGTGGGCGTGAAACGGACACCCGAACTGAAAGTTATGATTGTTTTAGTATAGCACCTTTTGTCACACAATCTTGGATATTGAAGAGTTCGGGCCGAAGAGGGATGTTCGGGCCGAAGTGGTGTTCGGGCCGAAGTGGGATGTTCGGGCCGAAGTGGTGTTCGGGCCGAAGTTCGGTGTTCGGGCCGAGGATGATGTTCGGGCCGAGGTTGAAGTTCGGGCCGAGGTCGGAGTTCGGGCCGAGGTTGAAGTTCAGGCCGAGGTTGAAGTTCGGGCCGAAAATGAAGTTCGGGCCGGGAACAGTGAAGAGTTCGGGCCGAACTTGTTCTTGGCAGTGACGAATGAACCAACTATTTTGGTTACTCGTGGGCGTGAAACGGACACCCGAGCTGAAAGTTATGAATGTTTTAGTATAGCCCCTTTTGTCACACAGTCTTGGATATTAAAGAGTTCGGGCCGAAGAGGGATGTTCGGGCCGAAGTGGTGTTCGGGCCGAAGTGGGATGTTCGGGCCGAAGTGGTGTTCGGGCCTAGGATGATGTTCGGGCCGAGGTTGAAGTTCGGGCCGAGGTCGGAGTTCGGGCCGAGGTTGAAGTTCGGGCCGTAAATGAAGTTCGGGCCGGGAACAGTGAAGATTTCGGGCCGAACTTGTTTTTGGCAGTGACGAACGAACCAGCTATTTTGGTTACTCGTGGGCGTGAAACGGACACCCGAGCTGAAAGTTATGAATGTTTTAGTATAGCACCTTTTGTCACACAATCTTGGATATTGAAGAGTTCGGGCTGAAGAGGGATGTTCGGGCCGAAGTGGTGTTCGGGTCGAAGTGGGATGTTCGGGCCGAAGTGGTGATCGGGCCGAAGTTCGGTGTTCGGGCCGAGGATGATGTTCGGGCCGAGGTTGAAGTTCGGGCCGAGGTCGGAGTTCGGGCCGAGGTTGAAGTTCGGGCCGAAAATGAAGTTCGGGCCGGGAACAGTGAAGTGTTCGTGCCGAACTTGTTCTTGGAAGTGACGAATGAACCAGCTATTTTGCTTACTCGTGGGCGTGAAACGGACACCCGAACTGAAAGTTATGATTGTTTTAGTATAGCACCTTTTGTCACACAATCTTGGATATTGAAGAGTTCGGGCCGAAGAAGGATGTTCGAGCCGAAGTGGGATGTTCGGGCCGAAGTTCGGTGTTCGGGCCGAGAATGATGTTCGGGCCGAGGTCGGAGTTCGGGCCGAGGTTGATGTTCGGGCCGAGGTTGAAGTTCAGGCCGAAAATGAAGTTCTGGCCGGGAACAGTGAAATGTTCGGGCCGAACTTGTTCTTGGCAGTGACGAATGAACCAGCTATTTTAGTTACTCGTGGGCGTGAAACGGACACCCGAGCTGAAAGTTATGAATGTTTTAGTATAGCACCTTTTGTCACACAATCTTGGATATTGAAGAGTTCGGGCCGAAGAGGGATGTTCGGGCCGAAGTGGTGTTCGGGCCGAAGTGGGATGTTCGGGCCGAAGTGGTGTTCGGGCCGAGGATGATGTTCGGGCCGAGGTTGAAGTTCGGGCCGAGGTCGGAGTTCGGGCCGAGGTTGAAGTTCAGGCCGAGGTTGAAGTTCGGGCCGAAAATGAAGTTCGGGCCGGGAACAGTGAGGAGTTCAGGCCGAACTTGTTCTTGGCAGTGACGAACGAACCAGCTATTTTGGTTACTCGTGGGCGTGAAACGGACACCCGAGCTGAAAGTTATGAATGTTTTGGTATAGCACCTTTTGTCACACAATCTTGGATATTGAAGAGTTCGGGACGAAGAAGGATGTTCGGGCCGAAGTGGTGTTCGGGCCGAAGTGGGATGTTCGGGCCGAAGTAGTGTTCGGGCCGAAGTTCGGTTTTCGGGCCGAGAATGATGTTCGGGCCGAGGTCGGAGTTCGGGCCGAGGTTGATGTTCGGGCCGAGGTCGAAGTTCAGGCCGAAAATGAAGTTCGGGCCGGGAACAGTGAAGAGTTCGGGCCGAACTTGTTCTTGGCAGTGACGAATGAACCAGCTATTTTGGTTACTCGTGGGCGTGAAACGGACACCCGAGCTGAAAGTTATGAATGTTTTAGTATATCACCTTTTGTCACACAGTCTTGGATATTAAAGAGTTCGGGCCGAAGAGGGATGTTCGGGCCGAAGTGGTGTTCGGGCCGAAGTGGGATGTTCGGGCCGAAGTGGTGTTCGGGCCGAAGTGGTGTTCGAGCCTAGGATGATGTTCGGGCCGAGGTTGAAGTTCGGGCCGAGGTCGGAGTTCGGGCCGAGGTTGAAGTTCGGGCCGTAAATGAAGTTCGGGCCGGGAACAGTGAAGAGTTCGGGCCGAACTTGTTCTTGGCAGTGACGAACGAACCAGCTATTTTGGTTACTCGTGGGCGTGAAACGGACACCCGAGCTGAAAGTTATGAATGTTTTAGTATAGCACCTTTTGTCACACAATCTTGGATATTGAAGAGTTCGGGCTGAAGAGGGATGTTCGGGCCGAAGTGGTGTTCGGGTCGAAGTGGGATGTTCGGGCCGAAGTGGTGATCGGGCCGAAGTTCGGTGTTCGGGCCGAGGATGATGTTCGGGCCTAGGTTGAAGTTCGGGCCGAGGTCGGAGTTCGGGCCGAGGTTGAAGTTCGGGCCGAAAATGAAGTTCGGGCCGGGAACAGTGAAGAGTTCGGGCCGAACTTGTTCTTGGAAGTGACGAATGAACCAGCTATTTTGCTTACTCGTGGGCGTGAAACGGACACCCGAACTGAAAGTTATGATTGTTTTAGTATAGCACCTTTTGTCACACAATCTTGGATATTGAAGAGTTCGGGCCGAAGAAGGATGTTCGAGCCGAAGTGGGATGTTCGGGCCGAAGTAGTGTTCGGGCCGAAGTTCGGTGTTCGGGCCGAGAATGATGTTCGGGCCGAGGTCGGAGTTCGGGCCGAGGTTGATGTTCGGGCCGAGGTTGAAGTTCAGGCCGAAAATGAAGTTCGGGCCGGGAACAGTGAAGAGTTCGGGCCGAACTTGTTCTTGGCAGTGACGAATGAACCAGCTATTTTAGTTACTCGTGGGCGTGAAACGGACACCCGAGCTGAAAGTTATGAATGTTTTAGTATAGCACCTTTTGTCACACAATCTTGGATATTGAAGAGTTCGGGCCGAAGAGGGATGTTCGGGCCGAAGTGGTGTTCGGGCCGAAGTGGGATGTTCGGGCCGAAGTGGTGTTCGGGCCGAAGTTCGGTGTTCGGGCCGAGGATGATGTTCGTGCCGAGGTTGAAGTTCGGGCCGAGGTCGGAGTTCGGGCCGAGGTTGAAGTTCAGGCCGAGGTTGAAGTTCGGGCCGAAAATGAATTTCGGGCCGGGAACAGTGAAGAGTTCAGGCCGAACTTGTTCTTGGCAGTGACGAACGAACCAGCTATTTTGGTTACTCGTGGGCGTGAAACGGACACCCGAGCTGAAAGTTATGAATGTTTTGGTATAGCACCTTTTGTCACACAATCTTGGATATTGAAGAGTTCGGGCCGAAGAAGGATGTTCGGGCCGAAGTGGTGTTCGGGCCGAAGTGGGATGTTCAGGCCGAAGTAGTGTTCGGGCCGAAGTTCGGTTTTCGGGCCGAGAATGATATTCGGGCCGAGGTCGGAGTTCGGGCCGAGGGTGATGTTCGGGCCGAGGTTGAAGTTCAGGCCGAAAATGAAGTTCGGGCCGGGAACAGTGAAGAGTTCGGGCCGAACTTGTTCTTGGCAGTGACGAATGAACCAGCTATTTTGGTTACTCGTGGGCGTGAAACGAACACCCGAGCTGAAAGTTATGAATGTTTTAGTATATAGCACCTTTTGTCACACAGTCTTGGATATTAAAGAGTTCGGGCCGAAGAGGGATGTTCGGGCCGAAGTGGTGTTCGGGCCGAAGTGGGATGTTCGGGCCGAAGTGGTGTTCGGGCCGAAGTGGTGTTCGAGCCTAGGATGATGTTCGGGCCGAGGTTGAAGTTCGGGCCGAGGTCGGAGTTCGGGCCGAGGTTGAAGTTCGGGCCGTAAATGAAGTTCGGGCCGGGAACAGTGAAGAGTTCGGGCCGAACTTGTTCTTGGCAGTGACGAACGAACCAGCTATTTTGGTTACTCGTGGGCGTGAAACGGACACCCGAGCTGAAAGTTATGAATGTTTTAGTATAGCACCTTTTGTCACACAATCTTGGATATTGAAGAGTTCGGGCTGAAGAGGGATGTTCGGGCCGAAGTGGTGTTCGGGTCGAAGTGGGATGTTCGGGCCGAAGTGGTGATCGGGCCGAAGTTCGGTGTTCGGGCCGAGGATGATGTTCGGGCCTAGGTTGAAGTTCGGGCCGAGGTCGGAGTTCGGGCCGAGGTTGAAGTTCGGGCCGAAAATGAAGTTCGGGCCGGGAACAGTGAAGAGTTCGGGCCGAACTTGTTCTTGGAAGTGACGAATGAACCAGCTATTTTGCTTACTCGTGGGCGTGAAACGGACACCCGAACTGAAAGTTATGATTGTTTTAGTATAGCACCTTTTGTCACACAATCTTGGATATTGAAGAGTTCGGGCCGAAGAAGGATGTTCGAGCCGAAGTGGGATGTTCGGGCCGAAGTAGTGTTCGGGCCGAAGTTCGGTGTTCGGGCCGAGAATGATGTTCGGGCCGAGGTCGGAGTTCGGGCCGAGGTTGATGTTCGGGCCGAGGTTGAAGTTCAGGCCGAAAATGAAGTTCGGGCCGGGAACAGTGAAGAGTTCGGGCCGAACTTGTTCTTGGCAGTGACGAATGAACCAGCTATTTTAGTTACTCGTGGGCGTGAAACGGACACCCGAGCTGAAAGTTATGAATGTTTTAGTATAGCACCTTTTGTCACACAATCTTGGATATTGAAGAGTTCGGGCCGAAGAGGGATGTTCGGGCCGAAGTGGTGTTCGGGCCGAAGTGGGATGTTCGGGCCGAAGTGGTGTTCGGGCCGAAGTTCGGTGTTCGGGCCGAGGATGATGTTCGTGCCGAGGTTGAAGTTCGGGCCGAGGTCGGAGTTCGGGCCGAGGTTGAAGTTCAGGCCGAGGTTGAAGTTCGGGCCGAAAATGAATTTCGGGCCGGGAACAGTGAAGAGTTCAGGCCGAACTTGTTCTTGGCAGTGACGAACGAACCAGCTATTTTGGTTACTCGTGGGCGTGAAACGGACACCCGAGCTGAAAGTTATGAATGTTTTGGTATAGCACCTTTTGTCACACAATCTTGGATATTGAAGAGTTCGGGCCGAAGAAGGATGTTCGGGCCGAAGTGGTGTTCGGGCCGAAGTGGGATGTTCAGGCCGAAGTAGTGTTCGGGCCGAAGTTCGGTTTTCGGGCCGAGAATGATATTCGGGCCGAGGTCGGAGTTCGGGCCGAGGGTGATGTTCGGGCCGAGGTTGAAGTTCAGGCCGAAAATGAAGTTCGGGCCGGGAACAGTGAAGAGTTCGGGCCGAACTTGTTCTTGGCAGTGACGAATGAACCAGCTATTTTGGTTACTCGTGGGCGTGAAACGGACACCCGAGCTGAAAGTTATGAATGTTTTAGTATATAGCACCTTTTGTCACACAGTCTTGGATATTAAAGAGTTCGGGCCGAAGTGGGATGTTCGGGCCGAAGTGGTGTTCGGGCCGAAGTGGAATGTTCGGGCCGAAGTGGTGTTCGGGCCGAAGTGGTGTTCGAGCCTAGGATGATGTTCGGGCCGAGGTTGAAGTTCGGGCCGAGGTCGGAGTTCGGGCCGAGGTTGAAGTTCGGGCCGTAAATGAAGTTCGGGCCGGGAACAGTGAAGAGTTCGGGCCGAACTTGTTCGGGCCAAAGTGGGATGTTCGGGCCGAAGTGGTGTTCGGGTCGAAGTGGGATGTTCGGGCCGAAATGGTGATCGGGCCGAAGTTCGGTGTTCGGGCCGAGGATGATGTTCGGGCCGAGGTTGAAGTTCGGGCCGAGGTCGGAGTTCGGGCCGAGGTTGAAGTTCGGGCCGAAAATGAAGTTCGGGCCGGGAACAGTGAGGAGTTCAGGCCGAACTTGTTCTTGGCAGTGACGAATGAACCAGCTATTTTGCTTACTCGTGGGCGTGAAACGGACACCCGAACTGAAAGTTATGATTGTTTTAGTATAGCACCTTTTGTCACACAATCTAGGATATTGAAGAGTTCGGGCCGAAGAAGGATGTTCGGGCCGAAGTGGTGTTCGGGCCGAAGTGGGATGTTCGGGCCGAAGTAGTGTTCGGGCCGAAGTTCGGTTTTCGGGCCGAGAATGATGTTCGGGCCGAGGTCGGAGTTCGGGCCGAGGTTGATGTTCGGGCCGAGGTCGAAGTTCAGGCCGAAAATGAAGTTCGGGCCGGGAACAGTGAAGAGTTCGGGCCGAACTTGTTCTTGGCAGTGACGAATGAACCAGCTATTTTGGTTACTCGTGGGCGTGAAACGGACACCCGAGCTGAAAGTTATGAATGTTTTAGTATATCACCTTTTGTCACACAGTCTTGGATATTAAAGAGTTCGGGCCGAAGAGGGATGTTCGGGCCGAAGTGGTGTTCGGGCCGAAGTGGGATGTTCGGGCCGAAGTGGTGTTCGGGCCGAAGTGGTGTTCGAGCCTAGGATGATGTTCGGGCCGAGGTTGAAGTTCGGGCCGAGGTCGGAGTTCGGGCCGAGGTTGAAGTTCGGGCCGTAAATGAAGTTCGGGCCGGGAACAGTGAAGAGTTCGGGCCGAACTTGTTCTTGGCAGTGACGAACGAACCAGCTATTTTGGTTACTCGTGGGCGTGAAACGGACACCCGAGCTGAAAGTTATGAATGTTTTAGTATAGCACCTTTTGTCACACAATCTTGGATATTGAAGAGTTCGGGCTGAAGAGGGATGTTCGGGCCGAAGTGGTGTTCGGGTCGAAGTGGGATGTTCGGGCCGAAGTGGTGATCGGGCCGAAGTTCGGTGTTCGGGCCGAGGATGATGTTCGGGCCTAGGTTGAAGTTCGGGCCGAGGTCGGAGTTCGGGCCGAGGTTGAAGTTCGGGCCGAAAATGAAGTTCGGGCCGGGAACAGTGAAGAGTTCGGGCCGAACTTGTTCTTGGAAGTGACGAATGAACCAGCTATTTTGCTTACTCGTGGGCGTGAAACGGACACCCGAACTGAAAGTTATGATTGTTTTAGTATAGCACCTTTTGTCACACAATCTTGGATATTGAAGAGTTCGGGCCGAAGAAGGATGTTCGAGCCGAAGTGGGATGTTCGGGCCGAAGTAGTGTTCGGGCCGAAGTTCGGTGTTCGGGCCGAGAATGATGTTCGGGCCGAGGTCGGAGTTCGGGCCGAGGTTGATGTTCGGGCCGAGGTTGAAGTTCAGGCCGAAAATGAAGTTCGGGCCGGGAACAGTGAAGAGTTCGGGCCGAACTTGTTCTTGGCAGTGACGAATGAACCAGCTATTTTAGTTACTCGTGGGCGTGAAACGGACACCCGAGCTGAAAGTTATGAATGTTTTAGTATAGCACCTTTTGTCACACAATCTTGGATATTGAAGAGTTCGGGCCGAAGAGGGATGTTCGGGCCGAAGTGGTGTTCGGGCCGAAGTGGGATGTTCGGGCCGAAGTGGTGTTCGGGCCGAAGTTCGGTGTTCGGGCCGAGGATGATGTTCGTGCCGAGGTTGAAGTTCGGGCCGAGGTCGGAGTTCGGGCCGAGGTTGAAGTTCAGGCCGAGGTTGAAGTTCGGGCCGAAAATGAATTTCGGGCCGGGAACAGTGAAGAGTTCAGGCCGAACTTGTTCTTGGCAGTGACGAACGAACCAGCTATTTTGGTTACTCGTGGGCGTGAAACGGACACCCGAGCTGAAAGTTATGAATGTTTTGGTATAGCACCTTTTGTCACACAATCTTGGATATTGAAGAGTTCGGGCCGAAGAAGGATGTTCGGGCCGAAGTGGTGTTCGGGCCGAAGTGGGATGTTCAGGCCGAAGTAGTGTTCGGGCCGAAGTTCGGTTTTCGGGCCGAGAATGATATTCGGGCCGAGGTCGGAGTTCGGGCCGAGGGTGATGTTCGGGCCGAGGTTGAAGTTCAGGCCGAAAATGAAGTTCGGGCCGGGAACAGTGAAGAGTTCGGGCCGAACTTGTTCTTGGCAGTGACGAATGAACCAGCTATTTTGGTTACTCGTGGGCGTGAAACGGACACCCGAGCTGAAAGTTATGAATGTTTTAGTATAGCACCTTTTGTCACACAGTCTTGGATATTAAAGAGTTCGGGCCGAAGTGGGATGTTCGGGCCGAAGTGGTGTTCGGGCCGAAGTGGAATGTTCGGGCCGAAGTGGTGTTCGGGCCGAAGTGGTGTTCGAGCCTAGGATGATGTTCGGGCCGAGGTTGAAGTTCGGGCCGAGGTCGGAGTTCGGGCCGAGGTTGAAGTTCGGGCCGTAAATGAAGTTCGGGCCGGGAACAGTGAAGAGTTCGGGCCGAACTTGTTCGGGCCAAAGTGGGATGTTCGGGCCGAAGTGGTGTTCGGGTCGAAGTGGGATGTTCGGGCCGAAATGGTGATCGGGCCGAAGTTCGGTGTTCGGGCCGAGGATGATGTTCGGGCCGAGGTTGAAGTTCGGGCCGAGGTCGGAGTTCGGGCCGAGGTTGAAGTTCGGGCCGAAAATGAAGTTCGGGCCGGGAACAGTGAGGAGTTCAGGCCGAACTTGTTCTTGGCAGTGACGAATGAACCAGCTATTTTGCTTACTCGTGGGCGTGAAACGGACACCCGAACTGAAAGTTATGATTGTTTTAGTATAGCACCTTTTGTCACACAATCTAGGATATTGAAGAGTTTGGGCCGAAGAGTGATGTTCGGGCCGAAGTGGTGTTCGGGCCGAAGTGGGATGTTTGGGCCGAAGTGGTGTTCGGGCCGAAGTTCGGTGTTCGGGCCGAAATGGTGATCGGGCCGAAGATCGGTGTTCGGGCCGAGGATGATGTTCGGGCCGAGGTTGAAGTTCGGGCCGAGGTCGGAGTTCGGGCCGAGGTTGAAGTTCGGGCCGGGAACAGTGAAGAGTTCGGGCCGAACTTGATCTTGACAGTGACGAACGAACCAGCGATTTTGGTTACTCGTGGGCGTGAAACGGACACTCGAGCTGAAAGTTATGAATGTTTTAGTATAGCACCTTTTGTCACACAATCTTGGATATTGAAGAGTTCGGGCCGAAGAGGTATGTTCGGGCCGAAGTGGGATGTTCGGGCCGAAGTGGTGTTCGGGCCGAAGTTCGGTGTTTGGGCCGAGGATGATGTTCGGGCCGAGGTTGAAGTTCGGGCCGAGGTCGGAGTTCGGGCCGAGGTTGAAGTTCGGGCCGAGGTTGTAGTTCGGGCCGAAAATGAAGTTCGGGCCGGGAACAGTGAAGATTTCGGGCCGAACTTGTTCTTGGCAGTGACGAACGAACCAGCTATTTTGGTTACTCGTGGGCGTGAAACGGACACCCGAGCTGAAAGTTATGAATGTTTTAGTATAGCAACTTTTGTCACACAATCTAGGATATTGAAGAGTTCGGGCCGAAGAGGGACGTTCAGCCCGAAGTGGTGTTCGGGCCGAAGTGGGATGTTTGGGCCGAAGTGGTGTTCGGGCCGAAGTTCGGTGTTCGGGACGAGGATGATGTTCGGGCCGAGGTTGAAGTTCGGGCCGAGGTCGGAGTTCGGGCCGAGGTTGAAGTTCGGGCCGAGGTTGAAGTTCGGGCCGAAAATGAAGTTCGGCCGGGAACAGTGATGAGTTCGGGCCGAACTTGTTCTTGGCAGTGACGAACGAACCAGCTATTTTGGTTACTCGTGGGCGTGAAACGGACACCCGAGCTGAAAGTTATGAATTTTTAGTATAGCACCCTTTGTCACACAATCTTTGATATTGAAGAGTTCGGGCCGAAGAGGGATGTTCGGGCCGAAGTGGTGTTCGGGCCGAAGTGGGATGTTCGGGCCGAAATGGTGTTCGGGCCGAAGTTCGGTGTTCGGGCCGAGGATGATGTTCGGGCCGAGGTTGAAGTTCGGGCCGAGGTTGAAGTTCGGGCCGAGGTTGAAGTTCGGGCCGAAAATGAAGTTCGGGCCGGGAACAGTGAAGAGTTCGGGCCGAACTTGATCTTGACAGTGACGAACGAACCAGCTATTTTGGTTACTCGTGGGCGTGTAACGGACACCCGAGCTGAAAGTTATGAATGTTTTAGTATAGCACCTTTTGTCACACAATCTTGGATATTGAAGAGTTCGGGCCGAAGAGGTATGTTCGGGCCGAAGTGGGATGTTCGGGCCGAAGTGGTGTTCGGGCTGAAGTTCGGTGTTTGGGCCGAGGATGATGTTCGGGCCGAGGTTGAAGTTCGGGCCGAGGTCGGAGTTCGGGCCGAGGTTGAAGTTCGGGCCGAGGTTGAAGTTCGGGCCGAAAATGAAGTTCGGGCCGGGAACAGTGAAGATTTCGGGCCGAACTTGTTCTTGGCAGTGACGAACGAACCAGCTATTTTGGTTACTCGTGGGCGTGAAACGGACACCCGAGCTGAAAGTTATGAATGTTTTAGTATAGTAACTTTTGTCACACAATCTAGGATATTGAAGAGTTCGGGCCGAAGAGGGACGTTCAGCCCGAAGTGCTGTTCGGGCCGAAGTGGGATGTTCGGGCCGAAGTGGTGTTCGGGCCGAAGTTCAGTGTTCGGGATGAGGATGATGTTCGGGCCGAGGTTGAAGTTCGGGCCGAGGTCGGAGTTCGGGCCGAGGTTGAAGTTCGGGCCGAGGTTGAAGTTCGGGCCGAAAATGAAGTTCGGCCGGGAACAGTGATGAGTTCGGGCCGAACTTGTTCTTGGCAGTGACGAACGAACCAGCTATTTTGGTTACTCGTGGGCGTGAAACGGACACCCGAGCTGAAAGTTATGAATTTTTAGTATAGCACCTTTTGTCACACAATCTTGGATATTGAAGAGTTCGGGCTGAAGAGGGATGTTCGGGCCGAAGTGGTGTTCGGGCCGAAGTGGGATGTTCGGGCCGAAGTGGTGTTCGGGCCGAAGTTCGGTGTTCGGGCCGAGGATGATGTTCGGGCCGAGGTCGGAGTTCGGGCCGAGGTTGAAGTTCGGGCCGAGGTTGAAGTTCGGGCCGAAAATGAAGTTCGGGCCGGGAACAGTGAAAAGTTCGGGCCGAACTTGTTCTTGGCAGTGACGAACGAACCAGCTATTTTGGTTACTCGTGGGCGTGAAACGGACACCCGAGCTGAAAGTTATGAATGTTTTAGTATAGCACCTTTTGTCACACAATCTTGGATATTGAAGAGTTCGGGCCAAAGAAGGATGTTCGGGCCGAAGTGGTGTTCGGGCCGAAGTGGGATGTTCGGGCCGAAGTAGTGTTCGGGCCGAAGTTTGGTGTTCGGGCCGAGAATGATGTTCGGGCCGAGGTCGGAGTTCGGGCCGAGGTTGATGTTCGGGCCGAGGTTGAAGTTCAGGCCGAAAATGAAGTTCGGGCCGGGAACAGTGAAGAGTTCGGGCCGAACTTGTTCTTGGCAGTGACGAATGAACCTGCTATTTTGGTTACTCGTGGGCGTGAAACGGACACCCGAGCTGAAAGTTATGAATGTTTTAGTATAGCACCTTTTGTCACACAGTCTTGGATATTAAAGAGTTCGGGCCGAAGAGGGATGTTCGGGCCGAAGTGGTGATCGGGCCGAAGTGGGATGTTCGGGCCGAAGTGGTGTTCGGGCCTAGGATGATGTTCGGGCCGAGGTCGGAGTTCGGGCCGAGGTTGAAGTTCGGGCCGTAAATGAAGTTCGGGCCGGGAACAGTGAAGAGTTCGGGCCGAACTTGTTCTTGGCAGTGACGAACGAACCACCTATTTTGGTTACTCGTGGGCGTGAAACCGACACCCGAGCTGAAAGTTATGAATGTTTTAGTATAGCACCTTTTGTCACACAATCTTGGATATTGAAGAGTTCGGGCCGAAGAGTGATGTTCGGGCCGAAGTGGTGTTCGGGCCGAAGTGGATTGTTCGGGCCGAAGTGGTGTTCGGGTCGAAGTGGGATGTTCGGGCCGAAGTGGTGATCGGGCCAAAGTTCGGTGTTCGGGCCGAGGATGATGTTCGGGCCGTGGTTGAAGTTTGGGCCGAGGTCAGAGTTCGGGCCGAGGTTGAAGTTCGGGCCGAAAATGAAGTTCGGGCCGGGAACATTGAAGAGTTCGGGCCGAACTTGTTCTTGGCAGTGACGAACGAACCAGTTATTTTGCTTACTCGTGGGCGTGAAACGGACACCCGAACTGAAAGTTATGATTGTTTTAGTATAGCACCTTTTGTCACACAATCTTGGATATTGAAGAGTTCGGGCCGAAGAGTGATGTTCGGGCAGAAGTGGTGTTCGGGCCGAAGTGGGATGTTCGGGCCGAAGTGGTGTTCGGGCCGAAGTGGTGTTTGGGCCGAAGTTCGGTGTTCGGGCCGAGGATGATGTTCGGGCCGAGGTTGAAGTTCGGGCCGAGGTCGGAGTTCGGGCCGAGGTTGAAGTTCGGGCCGAGGTTGAAGTCCGGGCCGAAAATGAAGTTCGGGCCGGGAACAGTGAAGAGTTCGGGCCGAACTTGTTCTTGGCAGTGACGAACGAACCAGCTATTTTGGTTACTCGTGGGCGTGAAACGGACACCCGAGCTGAAAGTTATGAATGTTTTAGTATAGCACCTTTTGTCACACAATCTTGGATATTGAAGAGTTCGGGCCGAAGAGGGATGTTCGGGCCGAAGTGGTGTTCGGGCCGAAGTGGGATGTTCGGGCCGAAGTGGTGTTCGGGCCGAAGTTCGGAGTTCGGGCCGAGGATGATGTTCGGGCCGAGGTTGAAGTTCGGGCCGAGGTCGGAGTTCGGGCCGAGGTAGAAGGTCGGGCCGAGGTTGAAGTTCGGGCCGTAAATGAAGTTCGGGCCGGGAACAGTGAAGAGTTCGGGCCGAACTTGTTCTTGGCAGTGACGAACGAACCAGCTATTTTGGTTACTCGTGGGCGTGAAACCGACACCCGAGCTGAAAGTTATGAATGTTTTAGTATAGCACCTTTTGTCACACAATCTTGGATATTGAAGAGTTCGGGCCGAAGAGGGATGTTCGGGCCGAAGTGGTGTTCGGGTCGAAGTGGGATGTTCGGGCCGAAGTGGTGATCGGGCCGAAGTTCGGTGTTCGGGCCGAGGATGATGTTCGGGCCGAGGTTGAAGTTTGGGCCGAGGTCAGAGTTCGGGCCGAGGTTGAAGTTCGGGCCGAAAATGAAGTTCGGGCCGGGAACATTGAAGAGTTCGGCCCGAACTTGTTCTTGGCAGTGACGAACGAACCAGTTATTTTGCTTACTCGTGGGCGTGAAACGGACACCCGAACTGAAAGTTATGATTGTTTTAGTATAGCACCTTTTGTCACACAATCTTGGATATTGAAGAGTTCGGGCCGAAGAGTGATGTTCGGGCCGAAGTGGTGTTCGGGCCGAAGTTCGGTGTTCGGGCCGAGGATGATGTTCGGGCCGAGGTTGAAGTTCGGGCCGAGGTCGGAGTTCGGGCCGAGGTTGAAGTTCGGGCCGAGGTTGAAGTCCGGGCCGAAAATGAAGTTCGGGCCGGGAACAGTGAAGAGTTCGGGCAGAACTTGTTCTTGGCAGTGACGAACGAACCAGCTATTTTGGTTACTCGTGGGCGTGAAACGGACACCCGAGCTGAAAGTAATGAATGTTTTAGTATAGCACCTTTTGTCACACAATCTTGGATATTGAAGAGTTCGGGCCGAAGAGGGATGTTCGGGCCGAAGTGGGATGTTCGGGCCGAAGTGGTGTTCGGGCCGAAGTGGTGTTCGGGCCGAAGTTCGGTGTTCGGGCCGAGGATGATGTTCGGGCCGAGGTTGAAGTTCGGGCCGAGGTCGGAGTTCGGGCCGAGGTAGAAGGTCGGGCCGAGGTTGAAGTTCGGGCCGAAAATGAAGTTCGGGCCGGGAACAGTGAAGAGTTCGGGCCGAACTTGTTCTTGGAAGTGACGAACGAACCAGCTATTTTGGTTACTCGTGGGCGTGAAACTGACACCCGAGCTGAAAGTTATGAATGTTTTAGTATAGCACCTTTTGTCACACAATCTTGGATATTGAAGAGTTCGGGCCGAAGAGTGGTGTTCGGGCCGAAGTGGATGTTCGGGCCGAAGTGGTGTTCGCGCCGAAGTGGTGTTCGCGCCGAAGTGGTCTTCGGGCCGAAGTTCGGTGTTCGGGCCGAGGATGATGTTCGGGCCGAGGTTGAAGTTCGGGCCGAGGTCGGAGTTCGGGCCGAGGTTGAAGTTCGGGCCGAAAATGAAGTTCGGGCCGGGAACAGTGAAGAGTTCGGGCCGAAGACGGATGTTCGGGCCGAACTGGTGTTCGGGCCGAAGTGGGATGTTCGGGCCGAAGTGGTGTTCGGGCCGAAGTGGTGTTCGGGCCGAAGTGGTGTTCGGGCCGAAGTTCGGTGTTCGGGCCGAGGATGATGTTCGGGCCGAGGTTGAAGTTCGGGCCGAGGTCGGAGTTCGGGCCGAGGTAGAAGGTCGGGCCGAGGTTGAAGTTCGGGCCGAAAATGAAGTTCGGGCCGGGAACAGTGAAGAGTTCGGGCCGAACTTGTTCTTGGAAGTGACGAACGAACCAGCTATTTTGGTTACTCGTGGGCGTGAAACTGACACCCGAGCTGAAAGTTATGATTGTTTTAGTATAGCACCTTTTGTCACACAATCTTGGATATTGAAGAGTTCGGGCCGAAGAGTGGTGTTCGGGCCGAAGTGGGATGTTCGGGCCGAAGTGGTGTTCGGGCCGAAGTGGTGTTCGGGCCGAAGTGGTCTTCGGGCCGAAGTTCGGTGTTCGGGCCGAGGATGATGTTCGGGCCGAGGTTGAAGTTCGGGCCGAGGTCGGAGTTCGGGCCGAGGTTGAAGTTCGGGCCGAAAATGAAGTTCGGGCCGGGAACAGTGAAGAGTTCGGGCCGAACTTGTTCTTGGAAGTGACGAACGAACCAGCTATTTTGGTTACTCGTGGGCGTGAAACGGAGACCCGAGCTGAAAGTTATGAATGTTTTAGTATAGCACCTTTTGTCACACAATCTTGGATATTGAAGAGTTCGGGCCGAAGAGGGATGTTCGGGCCGAAGTGGTGTTCGGGCCGAAGTGGGATGTTCGGGCCGAAGTGGTGTTCGGGCCGAAGTGGTGTTCGGGCCGAAGTTCGGTGTTCGGGCTGAGGATGATGTTCGGGACGAGGTTGAAGTTCGGGCCGAGGTCGGAGTTCGGGCCGAGGTTGAAGTTCGGGCCGAGGTTCAAGTTCGGGCCGAAAATGAAGTTCGGGCCGGGAACAGTGAAGAGTTCGGGCTGAACTTGTTCTTGGCAGCGACGAACGAACCAGCTATTTTGGTTACTCGTGGGCGTGAAACGGACACCCGAGCTGAAAGTTATGAATGTTTTAGTATAGCACCTTTTGTCACACAATCTTGGATATTGAAGAGTTCGGGCCGAAGAGGGATGTTCGGCCGAAGTGGTGTTCGGGCCGAAGTGGGATGTTCGGGCCGAAGTGGTGTTCGGGCCGAAGTGGTGTTCGGGCCGAAGTTCGGTGTTCGGGCCGAGGATGAAGTTCGGTCCGAGGTTGAAGTTCGGGCCGAGGTCGGAGTTCGGGCCGAGGTTGCAGTTCGGGCCGAGGTTGAAGTTCGGGCCGAAAATGAAGTTCGGGCCGGGAACAGTGAAGAATTCGGGCCGAACTTGTTCTTGGCAGTGACGAACGAACCAGCTATTTTGGTTACTCGTGGGCGTGAAACGGACACCCGAGCTGAAAGTTATAAATGTTTTAGTATAACAACTTTTGTCACACAATCTTGGATATTGAAGAGTTCGGGCCGAAGAGGGATGTTCGGGCCAAAGTGTTGTTCGGGCCGAAGTGGGATGTTCAGGCCGAAGTGGTGTTCGGGCCGAAGTGGTGTTCGGGCCGAAGTTCGGTGTTCGGGCCGAGGATGATGTTCGGGACGAGCTTGAAGTTCGGGCCGAGGTCGGAGTTCGGGCCGAGGTTGAAGTTCGGGCCGAGGTTGAAGTTCGGGCCGAAAATGAAGTTCGGGCCGGGAACAGTGAAGAGTTCGGGCCGAACTTGTTCTTGACAGCGACGAACGAACCAGCTATTTTGGTTACTCGTGGGCGTGAAACGGACACCCGAGCTGAAAGTTATGAATGTTTTAGTATAGCACCTTTTGTCACACAGTCTTGGATATTGAAGAGTTCGGGCCGAAGTGGGATGTTCGGGCAGAAGTGGTGTTCGGGCCGAAGTGGGATGTTCGGGCCGAAGTGGTGTTCGGGCCGAAGTGGTGTTCGGGCCGAAGTTCGGTGTTCGGGCTGAGGATGATGTTCGGGACGAGGTTGAAGTTCGGGCCGAGGTTGAAGTTCGGGCCGAGGTTCAAGTTCGGGCCGAAAATGAAGTTCGGGCCGGGAACAGTGAAGAGTTCGGGCTGAACTTGTTATTGGCAGCGACTAACGAACCAGCTATTTTGGTTACTCGTGGGCGTGAAACGGACACCCGAGCTGAAAGTTATGAATGTTTTGGTATAGCACCTTTTGTCACACAATCTTGGATATTGAAGAGTTCGGGCCGAACTTGTTCTTGGCAGTGACGAACAAACCAGCTATTTTGGGTACTCGTGGGCGTGAAACGGACACCCGAGCTGAAAGTTATGAATGTTTTAGTATAGCACCTTTTGTCACACAATCTTGGATATTGAAGAGTTCGGGCCGAAGTGGGATGTTCGGGCCGAAGTGGTGTGCGGGCCGAAGTGGGATGTTCGGGCCGAAGTGGTGTTCGGGCCGAAGTGGTGTTCGGGCCGAAGTTCGGTGTTCGGGCCGAGGATGATGTTCGGTCCGAGGTTGAAGTTCGGGCCGAGGTCGGAGTTCGGGCCGAGGTTGCAGTTCGGGCCGAGGTTGAAGTTCGGGCCGAAAATGAAGTTCGGGCCGGGAACAGTGAAGAGTTCGGGCCGAACTTGTTCTTGGCAGTGACGAACGAACCAGCTATTTTGGTTACTCGTGGGCGTGAAACGGACACCCGAGCTGAAAGTTATAAATGTTTTAGTATTGCAACTTTTGTCACACAATCTTGGATATTGAAGAGTTCGGGCCGAAGAGGGATGTTCGGGCCAAAGTGTTGTTCGGGCCGAAGTGGGATGTTCAGGCCGAAGTGGTGTTCGGGCCGAAGTGGTGTTCGGGCCGAAGTTCGGTGTTCGGGCCGAGGATGATGTTCGGGACGAGCTTGAAGTTCGGGCCGAGGTCGGAGTTCGGGCCGAGGTTGAAGTTCGGGCCGAGGTTGAAGTTCGGGCCGAAAATGAAGTTCGGGCCGGGAACAGTGAAGAGTTCGAGCCGAACTTGTTCTTGGCAGCGACGAACGAACCAGCTATTTTGGTTACTCGTGGGCGTGAAACGGACACCCGAGCTGAAAGTTATGAATGTTTTAGTATAGCACCTTTTGTCACACAGTCTTGGATATTGAAGAGTTCGGGCCGAAGTGGGATGTTCGGGCAGAAGTGGTGTTCGGGCCGAAGTGGGATGTTCGGGCCGAAGTGGTGTTCGGGCCGAAGTGGTGTTCGGGCCGAAGTTCGGTGTTCGGGCTGAGGATGATGTTCGGGACGAGGTTGAAGTTCGGGCCGAGGTTGAAGTTCGGGCCGAGGTTCAAGTTCGGGCCGAAAATGAAGTTCGGGCCGGGAACAGTGAAGAGTTCGGGCTGAACTTGTTATTGGCAGCGACTAACGAACCAGCTATTTTGGTTACTCGTGGGCGTGAAACGGACACCCGAGCTGAAAGTTATGAATGTTTTGGTATAGCACCTTTTGTCACACAATCTTGGATATTGAAGAGTTCGGGCCGAACTTGTTCTTGGCAGTGACGAACGAACCAGCTATTTTGGTTACTCGTGGGCGTGAAACGGACACCCGAGCTGAAAGTTATGAATGTTTTAGTATAGCACCTTTTGTCACACAATCTTGGATATTGAAGAGTTCGGGCCGAAGTGGTGTTCGGGCCGAAGTGGGATGTTCGGGCCGAAGTGGTGTTCGGGCCGAAGTGGTGTTCGGGCCGAAGTTCGGTGTTTGGGCCGAGGATGATGTTCGGGCCGAGGTTGAAGTTCGGGCCGAGGTCGGAGTTCGGGCCGAGGTTGCAGTTCGGGCCGAGGTTGAAGTTCGGGCCGAAAATGAGGTTCGGGACGGGAACAGTGAAGAGTTCGGGCCGAACTTGTTCTTGGCAGTGACGAACGAACCAGCTATTTTGGTTACTCGTGGGCGTGAAACGGACACCCGAGCTGAAAGTTATAAATGTTTTAGTATAGCAACTTTTGTCACACAATCTTGGATATTGAAGAGTTCGGGCCGAAGAGGGATGTTCGGGCCAAAGTGTTGTTCGGGCCGAAGTGGGATGTTCAGGCCGAAGTGGTGTTCGGGCCGAAGTGGTGTTCGGGCCGAAGTTCGGTGTTCGGGCCGAGGATGATGTTCGGGACGAGCTTGAAGTTCGGGCCGAGGTCGGAGTTCGGGCCGACGTTGAAGTTCGGGCCGAGGTTGAAGTTCGGGCCGAAAATGAAGTTCGGGCCGGGAACAGTGAAGAGTTCGAGCCGAACTTGTTCTTGGCAGCGACGAACGAACCAGCTATTTTGGTTACTCGTGGGCGTGAAACGGACACCCGAGCTGAAAGTTATGAATGTTTTAGTATAGCACCTTTTGTCACACAGTCTTGGATATTGAAGAGTTCGGGCCGAAGTGGGATGTTCGGGCAGAAGTGGTGTTCGGGCCGAAGTGGGATGTTCGGGCCGAAGTGGTGTTCGGGCCGAAGTGGTGTTCGGGCCGAAGTTCGGTGTTCGGGCTGAGGATGATGTTCGGGACGAGGTTGAAGTTCGGGCCGAGGTTGAAGTTCGGGCCGAGGTTCAAGTTCGGGCCGAAAATGAAGTTCGGGCCGGGAACAGTGAAGAGTTCGGGCTGAACTTGTTATTGGCAGCGACTAACGAACCAGCTATTTTGGTTACTCGTGGGCGTGAAACGGACACCCGAGCTGAAAGTTATGAATGTTTTGGTATAGCACCTTTTGTCACACAATCTTGGATATTGAAGAGTTCGGGCCGAACTTGTTCTTGGCAGTGACGAACGAACCAGCTATTTTGGTTACTCGTGGGCGTGAAACGGACACCCGAGCTGAAAGTTATGAATGTTTTAGTATAGCACCTTTTGTCACACAATCTTGGATATTGAAGAGTTCGGGCCGAAGTGGGATGTTCGGGCCGAAGTGGTGTTCGGGCCGAAGTGGTGTTCGGGCCGAAGTGGTGTTCAGGCCGAAGTTCGGTGTTCGGGCAGAGGATGATGTTCGGGACGAGGTTGAAGTTCGGGCCGAGGTCGGAGTTCGGGCCGAGGTTGAAGTTCGGGCCGAGGTTCAAGTTCGGGCCGAAAATGAAGTTCGGGCCGGGAACAGTGAAGAGTTCGGGCTGAACTTGTTCTTGGCAGCGACGAACAAACCAGCTATTTTGGTTACTCGTGGGCGTGAAACGGACACCCGAGCTGAAAGTTATGAATGTTTTGGTATAGCACCTTTTGTCACACAATCTTGGATATTGAAGAGTTCGGGCCGAAGAGGGATGTTCGGCCGAAGTGGTGTTCGGGCCGAAGTGGGATGTTCGGGCCGAAGTGGTGTTCGGGCCGAAGTGGTGTTCGGGCCGAAGTTCGGTGTTCGGGCCGAGGATGATGTTCGGGCCGAGGTTGAAGTTCGGGCCGAGGTCGGAGTTCGGGCCGAGGTTGCAGTTCGGGCCGAGGTTGAAGTTCGGGCCGAAAATGAGGTTCGGGACGGGAACAGTGAAGAGTTCGGGCCGAACTTGTTCTTGGCAGTGACGAACGAACCAGCTATTTTGGTTACTCGTGGGCGTGAAACGGACACCCGAGCTGAAAGTTATAAATGTTTTAGTATAGCAACTTTTGTCACACAATCTTGGATATTGAAGAGTTCGGGCCGAAGAGGGATGTTCGGGCCAAAGTGGTGTTCGGGCCGAAGTGGGATGTTCAGGCTGAAATGGTGTTCGGGCCGAAGTGGTGTTCGGGCCGAAGTTCGGTGTTCGGGCCGAGGATGATGTTCGGGACGAGCTTGAAGTTCGGGCCGAGGTCGGAGTTCGGGCCGAGGTTGAAGTTCGGGCCGAAAATGAAGTTCGGGCCGGGAACAGTGAAGAGTTCGGGCCGAACTTGTTCTTGGCAGCGACGAACGAACCAGCAATTTTGGTTACTCGTGGGCGTGAAACAGACACCCGAGCTGAAAGTTATAAATGTTTTAGTATAGCAACTTTTGTCACACAATCTTGGATATTGAAGAGTTCGGGCCGAAGAGGGATGTTCGGGCCAAAGTGGTGTTCGGGCCGAAGTGGGATGTTCAGGCCGAAGTGGTGTTCGGGCCGAAGTGGTGTTCGGGCCGAAGTTCGGTGTTCGGACCGAGGATGATGTTCGGGACGAGCTTGAAGTTCGGGCCGAGGTCGGAGTTCGGGCCGAGGTTGAAGTTCGGGCCGAGGTTGAAGTTCGGGCCAAAAATGAAGTTCGGGCCGGGAACAGTGAAGAGTTCGGGCCGAACTTGTTCTTGGCAGCGACGAATGAACCAGCTATTTTAGTTACTTGTGGGCGTGAAACGGACACCCGAGCTGAAAGTTATGAATGTTTTAGTATAGCACCTTTTGTCACACAATCTTGGATATTGAAGAGTTCGGGCCGAAGAGGGATGTTCGGCCGAAGTGGTGTTCGGGCCGAAGTGGGATGTTCGGGCCGAAGTGGTGTTCGGGCCGAAGTGGTGTTCGGGTCGAAGTTCGGTGTTCGGGCCGAGGATGATGTTCGGGCCGAGGTTGAAGTTCGGGCCGAGGTCGGAGTTCGGGCCGAGGTTGAAGTTCGGGCCGAGGTTGAAGTTCGGGTCGAAAATGAAGTTCGGGCCGGGAACAGTGAAGAGTTCGGGCCGAACTTGTTCTTGGCAGGGACGAACGAACCAGCTATTTTGGTTACTCGTGGGCGTGAAACGGACACCCGAGCTGAAAGTTATGAATGTTTTAGTATAACACCTTTTGTCACACAATATTGGATATTGAAGAGTTCGGGCCGAAGAGGGATGTTCGGGCCTAAGTGGTGTTCGGGCCGAAGTGGGATGTTCGGGCCGAAGTGGTGTTCGGGTCGAAGTGGTGTTCGGGCTGAACTTCGGTGTTCGGGCCGAGGATGATGTTCGGGCCGAGGTTGAAGTTCGGGCCGAGGTCGGAGTTCGGGCCGAGGTTGCAGTTCGGGCCGAGGTTGAAGTTCGGGCCGAAAATGAAGTTCGGGCCGGGAACAGTGAAGAGTTCGGGCCGAACTTGTTCTTGGCAGTGACGAACGAACCCGCTATTTTGGTTACTCGTGGGCGTGAAACGGACACCCGAGCTGAAAGTTATTAATGTTTTAGTATAGCACCTTTTGTCACACAATCTTGGATATTGAAGAGTTCGGGCCGAAGAGGGATGTTCGGGCCGAAGTGGTGTTCGGGCCGAAGTGGGATGTTCGGGCCGAAGTGGTGTTCGGGCCGAAGTGGTGTTCGGGCCGAAGTGGTGTGTTCGGGCCGAGGATGATGTTCGGGCCGAGGTTGAAGTTCGGGCCGAGGTCGGAGTTCGGGCCGAGGTTGAAGTTCGGGCTGAGGTTGAAGTTCGGGCCGAAAATGAAGTTCGGGCCGGGAACAGTGAAGAGTTCGGGCCGAACTTGTTCTTGGCAGCGACGAACGAACCAGCTATTTTGGTTACTCGTGGGCGTGAAACGGACACCCGAGCTGAAAGTTATAAATGTTTTAGTATAGCAACTTTTGTCACACAATCTAGGATATTGAAGAGTTCGGGCCGAAGAGGGATGTTCGGGCCAAAGTGTTGTTCGGGCCGAAGTCGGATGTTCAGGCCGAAGTGGTGTTCGGGCCGAAGTGGTGTTCGGGCCGAAGTTCGGTGTTCGGGCCGAGGATGATGTTCGGGACGAGCTTGAAGTTCGGGCCGAGGTCGGAGTTCGGGACGAGGTTGAAGTTCGGGCCGAGGTTGAAGTTCGGGCCGAAAATGAAGTTCGGGCCGGGAACAGTGAAGAGTTCGGGCCGAACTTGTTCTTGGCAGTGACGAACGAACCACCTATTTTGGTTACTCGTGGGCGTGAAACGGACACCCGAGCTGAAAGTTATGAATGTTTTAGTATAGCACCTTTTGTCACACAGTCTTGGATATTGAAGAGTTCGGGCCGAAGTGGGATGTTCGGGCCGAAGTGGTGTTCGGGCCCAAGTGGGATGTTCGGGCCGAAGTGGTGTTCGGGTCGAAGTGGTGTTCGGGCCGAAGTTCGGTGTTCGGGCTGAGGATGATGTTCGGGACGAGGTTGAAGTTCGGGCCGAGGTTGAAGTTCGGGCCGAGGTTCAAGTTCGGGCCGAAAATGAAGTTCGGGCCGGGAACAGTGAAGAGTTCGGGCTGAACTTGTTCTTGGCAGCGACTAACGAACCAGCTATTTTGGTTACTCGTGGGCGTGAAACGGACACCCGAGCTGAAAGTTATGAATGTTTTGGTATAGCACCTTCTGTCACACAATCTTGGATATTGAAGAGTTCGGGCCGAAGAGGGATGTTCGGCCGAAGTGGTGTTCGGGCCGAAGTGGGATGTTCGGGCCGAAGTGGTGTTCGGGCCGAAGTGGTGTTCGGGTCGAAGTTCGGTGTTCGGGCCGAGGATGATGTTCGGGCCGAGGTTGAAGTTCGGGCCGAGGTCGGAGTTCGGGCCGAGGTTGAAGTTCGGGCAGAGGTTGAAGTTCGGGTCGAAAATGAAGTTCGGGCCGGGAACAGTGATGAGTTCGGGCCGAACTTGTTCTTGGCAGCGACGAACGAACCAGCTATTTTGGTTACTCGTGGGCGTGAAACGGACACCCGAGCTGAAAGTTATGAATGTTTTAGTATAACACCTTTTGTCACACAATCTTGGATATTGAAGAGTTCGGGCCGAAGAGGGATGTTCGGGCCGAAGTGGTGTTCGGGCCGAAGTGGGATGTTCGGGCCGAAGTGGTGTTCGGGTCGAAGTGGTGTTCGGGCTGAAGTTCGGTGTTCGGGCCGAGGATGATGTTCGGGCCGAGGTTGAAGTTCGGGCCGAGGTCGGAGTTCGGGCCGAGGTTGCAGTTCGGGCCGAGGTTGAAGTTCGGGCCGAAAATGAAGTTCGGGCCGGGAACAGTGAAGAGTTCGGGCCGAACTTGTTCTTGGCAGTGACGAACGAACCAGCTATTTTGATTACTCGTGGGCGTGAAACGGACACCCGAGCTGAAAGTTATTAATGTTTTAGTATAGCACCTTTTGTCACACAATCTTGGATATTGAAGAGTTCGGGCCGAAGAGGGATGTTCGGGCCGAAGTGGTGTTCGGGCCGAAGTGGGATGTTCGGGCCGAAGTGGTGTTCGGGCCGAAGTGGTGTTCGGGCCGAAGTTCGGTGTTCGGGCCGAGGATGATGTTCGGGCCGAGGTTGAAGTTCGGGCCGAGGTCGGAGTTCGGGCCGAGGTTGAAGTTCGGGCTGAGGTTGAAGTTCGGGCCGAAAATGAAGTTCGGGCCGGGAACAGTGAAGAGTTCGGGCCGAACTTGTTCTTGGCAGCGACGAACGAACCAACTATTTTGGTTACTCGTGGGCGTGAAACGGACACCCGAGCTGAAAGTTATAAATGTTTTAGTATAGCAACTTTTGTCACACAATCTTGGATATTGAAGAGTTCGGGCCGAAGAGGGATGTTCGGGCCAAAGTGTTGTTCGGGCCGAAGTGGGATGTTCAGGCCGAAGTGGTGTTCGGGCCGAAGTTCGGTGTTCGGGCCGAGGATGATGTTCGGGACGAGCTTGAAGTTCGGGCCGAGGTCGGAGTTCGGGCCGAGGTTGAAGTTCGGGCCGAGGTTGAAGTTCGGGCCGAAAATGAAGTTCGGGCCGGGAACAGTGAAGAGTTCGGGCCGAACTTGTTCTTGGCAGTGACGAACGAACCACCTATTTTGGTTACTCGTGGGCGTGAAACGGACACCCGAGCTGAAAGTTATGAATGTTTTAGTATAGCACCTTTTGTCACACAGTCTTGGATATTGAAGAGTTCGGGCCGAAGTGGGATGTTCGGGCCGAAGTGGTGTTCGGGCCCAAGTGGGATGTTCGGGCCGAAGTGGTGTTCGGGTCGAAGTGGTGTTCGGGCCGAAGTTCGGTGTTCGGGCTGAGGATGATGTTCGGGACGAGGTTGAAGTTCGGGCCGAGGTTGAAGTTCGGGCCGAGGTTCAAGTTCGGGCCGAAAATGAAGTTCGGGCCGGGAACAGTGAAGAGTTCGGGCTGAACTTGTTCTTGGCAGCGACTAACGAACCAGCTATTTTGGTTACTCGTGGGCGTGAAACGGACACCCGAGCTGAAAGTTATGAATGTTTTGGTATAGCACCTTCTGTCACACAATCTTGGATATTGAAGAGTTCGGGCCGAAGAGGGATGTTCGGCCGAAGTGGTGTTCGGGCCGAAGTGGGATGTTCGGGCCGAAGTGGTGTTCGGGCCGAAGTGGTGTTCGGGTCGAAGTTCGGTGTTCGGGCCGAGGATGATGTTCGGGCCGAGGTTGAAGTTCGGGCCGAGGTCGGAGTTCGGGCCGAGGTTGAAGTTCGGGCAGAGGTTGAAGTTCGGGTCGAAAATGAAGTTCGGGCCGGGAACAGTGAAGAGTTCGGGCCGAACTTGTTCTTGGCAGCGACGAACGAACCAGCTATTTTGGTTACTCGTGGGCGTGAAACGGACACCCGAGCTGAAAGTTATGAATGTTTTAGTATAACACCTTTTGTCACACAATCTTGGATATTGAAGAGTTCGGGCCGAAGAGGGATGTTCGGGCCGAAGTGGTGTTCGGGCCGAAGTGGGATGTTCGGGCCGAAGTGGTGTTCGGGTCGAAGTGGTGTTCGGGCTGAAGTTCGGTGTTCGGGCCGAGGATGATGTTCGGGCCGAGGTTGAAGTTCGGGCCGAGGTCGGAGTTCGGGCCGAGGTTGCAGTTCGGGCCGAGGTTGCAGTTCGGGCCGAAAATGAAGTTCGGGCCGGGAACAGTGAAGAGTTCGGGCCGAACTTGTTCTTGGCAGTGACGAACGAACCAGCTATTTTGGTTACTCGTGGGCGTGAAACGGACACCCGAGCTGAAAGTTATTAATGTTTTAGTATAGCACCTTTTGTCACACAATCTTGGATATTGAAGAGTTCGGGCCGAAGAGGGATGTTCGGGCCGAAGTGGTGTTCGGGCCGAAGTGGGATGTTCGGGCCGAAGTGGTGTTCGGGCCGAAGTGGTGTTCGGGCCGAAGTTCGGTGTTCGGGCCGAGGATGATGTTCGGGCCGAGGTTGAAGTTCGGGCCGAGGTCGGAGTTCGGGCCGAGGTTGAAGTTCGGGCTGAGGTTGAAGTTCGGGCCGAAAATGAAGTTCGGGCCGGGAACAGTGAAGAGTTCGGGCCGAACTTGTTCTTGGCAGCGACGAACGAACCAACTATTTTGGTTACTCGTGGGCGTGAAACGGACACCCGAGCTGAAAGTTATAAATGTTTTAGTATAGCAACTTTTGTCACACAATCTTGGATATTGAAGAGTTCGGGCCGAAGAGGGATGTTCGGGCCAAAGTGTTGTTCGGGCCGAAGTGGGATGTTCAGGCCGAAGTGGTGTTCGGGCCGAAGTTCGGTGTTCGGGCCGAGGATGATGTTCGGGACGAGCTTGAAGTTCGGGCCGAGGTCGGAGTTCGGGCCGAGGTTGAAGTTCGGGCCGAGGTTGAAGTTCGGGCCGAAAATGAAGTTCGGGCCGGGAACAGTGAAGAGTTCGGGCCGAACTTGTTCTTGGCAGTGACGAACGAACCAGCTATTTTGGTTACTCGTGGGCGTGAAACGGACACCCGAGCTGAAAGTTATGAATGTTTTAGTATAGCACCTTTTGTCACACAGTCTTGGATATTGAAGAGTTCGGGCCGAAGTGGGATGTTCGGGCCGAAGTGGTGTTCGGGCCCAAGTGGGATGTTCGGGCCGAAGTGGTGTTCGGGCCGAAGTGGTGTTCGGGCCGAAGTTCGGTGTTCGGGCTGAGGATGATGTTCGGGACGAGGTTGAAGTTCGGGCCGAGGTTGAAGTTCGGGCCGAGGTTCAAATTCGGGCCGAAAATGAAGTTCGGGCCGGGAACAGTGAAGAGTTCGGGCTGAACTTGTTCTTGGCAGCGACTAACGAACCAGCTATTTTGGTTACTCGTGGGCGTGAAACGGACACCCGAGCTGAAAGTTATGAATGTTTTGGTATAGCACATTTTGTCACAAAATCTTGGATATTGAAGAGTTCGGGCCGAACTTGTTCTTGGCAGTGACGAACGAACCAGCTATTTTGGTTACTCGTGGGCGTGAAACGGACACCCGAGCTGAAAGTTATGAATGTTTTAGTATAGCACCTTTTGTCACACAATCTTGGATATTGAAGAGATCGGGCCGAAGTGGGATGTTCGGGCCGAAGTGGTATTCGGGCCGAATTGGGATGTTCGGGCCGAAGTGGTGTTCGGGCCGAAGTGGTGTTCGGGCCGAAGTTCGGTGTTCGGGCTGAGGATGATGTTCGGGACGAGGTTGAAGTTCGGGCCGAGGTCGGAGTTCGGGCCGAGGTTGAAGTTCGGGCCGAGGTTCAAGTTCGGGCCGAAAATGAAGTTCGGGCCGGGAACAGTGAAGAGTTCGGGCTGAACTTGTTCTTGGCAGCGACGAACAAACCAGCTATTTTGGTTACTCGTGGGCGTGAAACGGACACCCGAGCTGAAAGTTATGAATGTTTTGGTATAGCACCTTCTGTCACACAATCTTGGATATTGAAGAGTTCGGGCCGAAGAGGGATGTTCGGCCGATGTGGTGTTCGGGCCGAAGTGGGATGTTCGGGCCGAAGTGGTGTTCGGGCCGAAGTTCGGTGTTCGGGCCGAGGATGATGTTCGGGCCGAGGTTGAAGTTCGGGCCGAGGTCGGAGTTCGGGCCGAGGTTGCAGTTCGGGCCGAGGTTGAAGTTCGGGCCGAAAATGAAGTTCGGGCCGGGAACAGTGAAGAGTTCGGGCCGAACTTGTTCTTGGCAGTGACGAACGAACCAGCTATTTTGGTTACTCGTGGGCGTGAAACGGACACCCGAGCTGAAAGTTATAAATATTTTAGTATAGCAACTTTTGTCACACAATCTTGGATATTGAAGAGTTCGGGCCGAAGAGGGATGTTCGGGCCAAAGTGGTGTTCGGGCCGAAGTGGGATGTTCAGGCTGAAGTGGTGTTCGGGCCGACGTGGTGTTCGGGCCGAAGTTCGGTGTTCGGGCCGAGGATGATGTTCGGGACGAGCTTGAAGTTCGGGCCGAGGTCGGAGTTCGGGCCGAGGTTGAAGTTCGGGCCGAGGTTGAAGTTCGGGGCGAAAATGAAGTTCGGGCCGGGAACAGTGAAGAGTTCGGGCCGAACTTGTTCTTGGCAGTGACGAACGAACCAGCAATTTTAGTTACTCGTGGGCGTGAAACGGACACCAGAGCTGAAAGTTATAAATGTTTTAGTATAGCAACTTTTGTCACACAATCTTGGATATTGAAGAGTTCGGGCCGAAGAGGGATGTTCGGGCCAAAGTGGTGTTCGGGCCGAAGTGGGATGTTCAGGCCGAAGTGGTGTTCGGGCCGAAGTGGTGTTCGGGCCGAAGTTCGGTGTTCGGACCGAGGATGATGTTCGGGACGAGCTTGAAGTTCGGGCCGAGGTCGGAGTTCGGGCCGAGGTTGAAGTTCGGGCCGAGGTTGAAGTTCGGGCCAAAAATGAAGTTCGGGCCGGGAACAGTGAAGAGTTCGGGCCGAACTTGTTCTTGGCAGCGACGAATGAACCAGCTATTTTAGTTACTCGTGGGCGTGAAACGGACACCCGAGCTGAAAGTTATGAATGTTTTAGTATAGCACCTTTTGTCACACAATCTTGGATATTGAAGAGTTCGGGCCGAAGAGGGATGTTCGGCCGAAGTGGTGTTCGGGCCGAAGTGGGATGTTCGGGCCGAAGTGGTGTTCGGGCCGAAGTGGTGTTCGGGTCGAAGTTCGGTGTTCGGGCCGAGGATGATGTTCGGGCCGAGGTTGAAGTTCGGGCCGAGGTCGGAGTTCGGGCCGAGGTTGAAGTTCGGGCCGAGGTTGAAGTTCGGGTCGAAAATGAAGTTCGGGCCGGGAACAGTGAAGAGTTCGGGCCGAACTTGTTCTTGGCAGCGACGAACGAACCAGCTATTTTGGTTACTCGTGGGCGTGAAACGGACACCCGAGCTGAAAGTTATGAATGTTTTAGTATAACACCTTTTGTCACACAATCTTGGATATTGAAGAGTTCGGGCCGAAGAGGGATGTTCGGGCCGAAGTGGTGTTCGGGCCGAAGTGGGATGTTCGGGCCGAAGTGGTGTTCGGGTCGAAGTGGTGTTCGGGCTGAAGTTCGGTGTTCGGGCCGAGGATGATGTTCGGGCCGAGGTTGAAGTTCGGGCCGAGGTCGGAGTTCGGGCCGAGGTTGCAGTTCTGTCCGAGGTTGAAGTTCGGGCCGAAAATGAAGTTCGGGCCGGGAACAGTGAAGAGTTCGGGCCGAACTTGTTCTTGGCAGTGACGAACGAACCAGCTATTTTGGTTACTCGTGGGCGTGAAACGGACACCCGAGCTGAAAGTTATTAATGTTTTAGTATAGCACCTTTTGTCACACAATCTTGGATATTGAAGAGTTCGGGTCGAAGAGGGATGTTCGGGCCGAAGTGGTGTTCGGGCCGAAGTGGGATGTTCGGGCCGAAGTGGTGTTCGGGCCGAAGTGGTGTTCGGGCTGAAGTTCGGTGTTCGGGCCGAGGATGATGTTCGGGCCGAGGTTGAAGTTCGGGCCGAGGTCGGAGTTCGGGCCGAGGTTGAAGTTCGGGCTGAGGTTGAAGTTCGGGCCGAAAATGAAGTTCGGGCCGGGAACAGTGAAGAGTTCGGGCCGAACTTGTTCTTGGCAGCGACGAACGAACCAGCTATTTTGGTTACTCATGGGCGTGAAACGGACACCCGAGCTGAAAGTTATAAATGTTTTAGTATAGCAACTTTTGTCACACAATCTTGGATATTGAAGAGTTCGGGCCGAAGAGGGATGTTCGGGCCAAAGTGGTGTTCGGGCCGAAGTGAGATGTTCAGGCCGAAGTGGTGTTCGGGCCGAAGTTCGGTGTTCGGGCCGAGGATGATGTTTGGGACGAGGTTGAAGTTCGGCCCGAGGTCGGAGTTCGGGCCGAGGTTGAAGTTCGGGCCGAGGTTGAAGTTCGGGCCGAAAATAAAGTTCGGGCCGGGAACAGTGAAGAGTTCGGGCCGAACTTGTTCTTGGCAGCGATGAACGAACCAGCTATTTTGGTTACTCGTGGGCGTGAAACGGACACCCGAGCTGAAAGTTATGAATGTTTTAGTATAGCACCTTTTGTCACACAATCTTTGATATTGAAGAGTTCGGGCCGAAGAGGGATGTTCGGCCGAAGTGGTGTTCGGGCCGAAGTGGTGTTCGGGCCGAAGTGGTGTTCGGGCCGAAGTTCGGTGTTCGGGCCGAGGATGATGTTCGGGCCGAGGTTGAAGTTCGGGCCGAGGTCGGAGTTCGGGCCGAGGTTGCAGTTCTGCCCGAGGTTGAAGTTCGGGCCGAAAATGAAGTTCGGGCCGGGAACAGTGAAGAGTTCGGGCCGAACTTGTTCTTGGCAGTGACGAACGAACCAGCTATTTTGGTTACTCGTGGGCGTGAAACGGACACCCGAGCTGAAAGTTATGAATGTTTTAGTATAGCACCTTTTGTCACACAATCTTGGATATTGAGGAGTTCGGGCCGAAGAGGGATGTTCGGCCGAAGTGGTGTTCGGGCCGAAGTGGGATGTTCGGGCCGAAGTGGTGTTCGGGCCGAAGTTCGGTGTTCGGGCCGAGGATGATGTTCGGGCCGAGGTTGAAGTTCGGGCTAAGGTCGGAGTTCGGGCCGAGGTTGCAGTTCGGCCCGAGGTTGAAGTTCGGGCCGAAAATGAAGTTCGGGCCGGGAACAGTGAAGAGTTCGGGACGAACTTGTTCTTGGCAGTGACGAACAAACCAGCTATTTTGGTTACTCGTGGGCGTGAAACGGACACCCGAGCTGAAAGTTATGAATGTTTTAGTATAGCACCTTTTGTCACACAATCTTGGATATTGAAGAGTTCGGGCCGAAGAGGGATGTTCGGGCAGAAGTGGTGTTCGGGCCTAAGTGGGATGTTCGGGCCGAAGTGGTGTTCGGGCCGAAGTGGTGTTCGGGCCGAAGTTCGGTGTTCGGGCCGAGGATGATGTTCGGGCCGAGGTTGAAGTTCGGGCCGAGGTCGGAGTTCGGGCCGAGGTTGAAGTTCGGGCCGAGGTTGAAGTTCGGGCCGAAAATGAAGTTCGGGCCGGGAACAGTGAAGAGTTCGGGCCGAACTTGTTCTTGGTAGTGACGAACGAACCAGCTATTTTGGTTACTCGTGGGCGTGAAACGGACACCCGAGCTGAAAGTTATTAATGTTTTAGTATAGCACCTTTTGTCACACAATCTTGGATATTGAAGAGTTCGGGCCGAAGAGGGATGTTCGGGCCGAAGTGGTGTTCGGGCCGAAGTGGGATGTTCAGGCCGAAGTGGTGTTCGGGCCGAAGTGGTGTTCGGGCCGAAGTTCGGTGTTCGGGCCGAGGATGATGTTCGGGCCGAGGTTGAAGTTCGGGCCGAGGTCGGAGTTCGGGCCGAGGTTGAAGTTCGGGCCGAGGTTGAAGTTCGGGCCGAAAATGAAGTTCGGGCCGGGAACAGTGAAGAGTTCGGGCCGAACTTGTTCTTGGCAGCGACGAATGAACCAGCTATTTTGGTTACTCGAGGGCGTGAAACGAACACCCGAGCTGAAAGTTAAGAATGTTTTAGTATAGCACCTTTTGTCACACAATCTTGGATATTGAAGAGTTCGGGCCGAAGAGGGATGTTCGGGCCGAAGTGGTGTTCGGGCCGAAGTGGGATGTTCGGGCCGAGGATGATGTTCGGGCCGAGGTTGAAGTTCGGGCCGAGGTCGGAGTTCGGGCCGAGGTTGCAGTTCGGGCCGAGGTTGAAGTTCGGGCCGAAAATGAGGTTCGGGCCGGGAACAGTGAAGAGTTCGGGCCGAACTTGTTCTTAGCAGTGACGAACGAACCAACTATTTTGGTTACTCGTGGGCGTGAAACGGATACCCGAGCTGAAAGTTATGAATGTTTTAGTATAGCACATTTTGTCACACAATCTTGGATATTGAAGAGTTCGGGCCGAAGAGGGATGTTCGGGCCGAAGTGGTGTTCGGGCTGAAGTGGGATGTTCGGGCCGAAGTGGTGTTCGGGCCAAAGTGGTGTTCGGGCCGAAGTTCGGTGTTCGTGCCGAGGATGATGTTCGGGCCGACGTTGAAGTTCGGGCCGAGGTCGGAGTTCGGGCCGAGGTTGAAGTTCGGGCCGAAAATGAAGTTCGGCCGGGAACAGTGATGAGTTCGGGCCGGACTTGTTCTTGGCAGTGACGAACGAACCAGCTATTTTGGTTACTCGTGGGCGTGAAACGGACACCCGAGCTGAAAGTTATGAATTTTTAGTATAGCACCTTTTGTCACACAATCTTGGATATTGAAGAGTTCGGGCCGAAGAGGGATGTTCGGGCCGAAGTGGTGTTCGGGCCGAAGTGGGATGTTCGGGCCGAAGTGGTGTTCGGGCCGAAGTGGTGTTCGGGCCGAAGTTCGGTGTTCGGGCCGAGGATGATGTTCGGGCCGAGGTTGAAGTTCGGGCAGAGGTCGGAATTCGGGCCGAGGTTGAAGTTCGGGCCGAGGTTGAAGTTCGGGCCGAAAATGAAGTTCGGGCCGGGAACAGTGAAGAGTTCGGGCCGAACTTGTTCTTGGCAGTGACGAACGAACCAGCTATTTTAGTTACTCGTGGGCGTGAAACGGACACCCGAGCTGAAAGTTATGAATGTTTTAGTATAACACCTTTTGTCACACAATCTTGGATATTGAAGAGTTCGGGCCGAAGAGGGATGTTCGGGCCGAAGTGGTGTTCGGGCGGAAGTGGGATGTTCGGGCCGAAGTGGTGTTCGGGTCGAAGTTCGGTGTTCGGGCCGAGGATGATGTTCGGGCCGAGGTTGAAGTTCGGGCCGAGGTCGGAGTTCGGGCCGAGGTTGAAGTTCGGGCCGAGGTTGAAGTTCGGGCCGAAAATGAAGTTCGGGCCGGGAACAGTGAAGAGTTCGGGCCGAACTTGTTCTTGGCAGTGACGAACGAACCAGCTATTTTGGTAACTCGTGGACGTGAAACGGACACCCGAGCTGAAAGTTATGAATGTTTTAGTATAGCACCTTTTGTCACACAATCTTGGATATTGAAGAGTCCGGGCCGAAGAAGGATGTTCGGGCCGAAGTGGTGTTCAGGCCGAAGTGGGATGTTCGGGCCGAAGTAGTGTTCGGGCCGAAGTTCGGTGTTCGGGCCGAGAATGATGTTCGGGCCGAGGTCGGAGTTCGAGCCGAGGTTGATGTTCGGGCCGAGGTTGAAGTTCATGCCGAAAATGAAGTTCGGGCCGGGAACAGTGAAGAGTTCGGGCCGAACTTGTTCTTGGCAGTGACGAATGAACCAGCTATTTTGGTTACTCGTGGGCGTGAAACGGACACCCGAGCTGAAAGTTATGAATGTTTTAGTATAGCACCTTTTCTCACACAGTCTTGGATATTAAAGAGTTCGGGCCGAAGAGGGATGTTCGGGCCGAAGTGGGATGTTCGGGCCGAAGTGGTGTTCGGATCGAAGTGGTGTTCGGGCCTAGGATGATGTTCGGGCCGAGGTTGAAGTTCGGGCCGAGGTCGGAGTTCGGGCCGAGGTTGAAGTTCGGGCCGTAAATGAAGTTCGGGCCGGGAACAGTGAAGAGTTCGGGCCGAACTTGTTCTTGGCAGTGACGAACGAACCAGCTATTTTGGTTACTCGTGGGCGTGAAACGGACACCCGAGCTGAAAGTTATGAATGTTTTAGTATAGCACCTTTTGTCACACAATCTTGAATATTGAAGAGTTTGGGCCGAAGAGGGATGTTCGGGCCGAAGTGGTGTTCGGGTCGAAGTGGGATGTTCGGGCCGAAGTGGTGATCGGGTCGAAGTTCGGTGTTCGGGCCGAGGATGATGTTCGGCCCGAGGTTGAAGTTCGGGCCGAGGTCGGAGTTCGGGCCGAGGTTGAAGTTCGGGCCGAAAATGAAGTTCGGGCCGGGAACAGTGAAGAGTTCGGGCCGAACTTGTTCTTGGCAGTGACGAACGAACCAGCTATTTTGCTTACTCGTGGGCGTGAAACGGACACCCTAACTAAAAGTTATGATTGTTTTAGTATAGCACCTTTTGTCACACAATCTTGGATATTGAAGAGTTCGGGCCGAAGAGTGATGTTCGGGCCGAAGTGGTGTTCGGGCCGAAGTGGGATGTTCGGGCCGAAGTGGTGTTCGGGTCGAAGTGGTGTTCAGGCCGAAGTTCGGTGTTCGGGCCGAGGATGATATTCGGGCCGAGGTTGAAGTTCGGGCCGAGGTCGGAGTTCGGGCCGAGGTTGAAGTTCGGGCCGAGGTTGAAGTTCGGGGTGAAAATGAAGTTCGGGCCGGGAACAGTGAAGAGTTCGGGCCGAACTTGATCTTGGCAGTGACGAACGAACCAGCTATTTTGGTTACTCGTGGGCGTGAAACGGACACCCGAGCTGAAAGTTATGAATGTTTTAGTATAGCACCTTTTGTCACACAATCTTGGATATTGAAGAGTTCGGGCCGAAGAGGTATGTTCGGGCCGAAGTGGGATGTTCAGGCTGAATTGGTGTTCGGGCCGAAGTTCGGTGTTCGGGCCGAGGATGATGTTCGGGCCGAGGTTGAAGTTCGGGCCTAGGTCGGAGTTCGGGCCGAGGTTGAAGTTCGGGCCGAGGTTGAAGTTCGGGCGGAAAATGAAGTTCGGGCCGGGAACAGTGAAGAGTTCGGGCCGAACTTGTTCTTGGCAGTGATGAACGAACCAGCTATTTTGTTTACTCGTGGGCGTGAAACAGACACCCGAGCTGAAAGTTATGAATGTTTTAGTATAGCACCTTTTGTCACACAATCTAGGATATTGAAGAGTTCGGGCCGAAGAGGGATGTTCAGCCCGAAGTGGTGTTCGGGCCGAAGTGGGATGTTCGGGCCGAAGTGGTGTTCGGGCGGAAGTTCGGTGTTCGGGACGAGGATGATGTTCGGGCCGAGGTTGAAGTTCGGGCCGAGGTCGGAGTTCGGGCCGAGGTTGAAGTTCGGGCCGAGGTTGAAGTTCGGGCCGAAAATGAAGTTCGGCCGGGAACAGTGATGACTTCGGGCCGAACTTTTTCTTGGCAGTGACGAACGAACCAGCTATTTTGGTTACTCGTGGGCGTGAAACGGACATCCGAGCTGAAAGTTATGAATTTTTAGTATAGCACCTTTTGTCACACAATCTTGGATATTGAAGAGTTCGGGCCGAAGAGGGATGTTCGGGCCGAAGTGGTGTTCGGGCCGAAGTGGGATGTTCGGGCCGAAGTGGTGATCGGGCCGAAGTGGTGTTCGGGCCGAGGATGATGTTCGGGCCGAGGTTGAAGTTCGGGCAGAGGTCGGAGTTCGGGCCGGGAACAGTGAAAAGTTCGGGCCGAACTTGTTCTTGGCAGTGACGAACGAACCAGCTATTTTGGTTACTCATGGGCGTGAAACGGACACCCGAGCTGAAAGTTATGAATGTTTTAGTATAACACCTTTTGTCACACAATCTTGGATATTGAAGAGTTCGGGCCGAAGAGGGATGTTCGGGCCGAAGTGGTGTTCGGGCCGAAGTTCGGTGTTCGGGACGAGGATGATGTTCGGGCCGAGGTTGAAGTTCGGGCCGAGGTCAGAGTTCGGGCCGAGGTTGAAGTTCGGGCCGAGTTTGAAGTTCGGGCCGAAAATGAAGTTCGGCTGGGAACAGTGATGAGTTCGGGCCGAACTTGTTCTTGGCAGTGACGAACGAACCAGCTATTTTGGTTACTCGTGGGCGTGAAACGGACACCCGAGTTGAAAGTTATGAATTTTTAGTATAGAACCTTTTGTCACACAATCTTGGATATTGAAGAGTTCGGGCCGAAGAGGGATGTTCGGGCCGAAGTGGTGTTCGGGCCGAAGTGGTGTTCGGGCCAAAGTTCGGTGTTCGGGCCGAGGATGATGTTCGGGCCGAGGTTGAAGTTCGGGCAGAGGTCGGAGTTCGGGCCGAGGTTGAAGTTCGGGCCGAGGTTTAAGTTCGGGCCGAAAATGAAGTTCGGGCCGGGAACAGTGAAAAGTTCGGGCCGAACTTGTTCTTGGCAGTGACGAACGAACCAGCTATTTTGGTTACTCGTGGGCGTGAAACGGACACCCGAGCTGAAAGTTATGAATGTTTTAGTATAACACCTTTTGTCACACAATCTTGGATATTGAAGAGTTCGGGCCGAAGAGGGATGTTCGGGCCGAAGTGGTGTTCGGGCTGAAGTGGGATGTTCGGGCCGAAGTGGTGTTCGGGCCGAAGTTCGGTGTTCGGGCCGAGGATGATGTTCGGGCCGAGGTTGAAGTTCGGGCCGAGGTTGGAGTTCGGGCCGAGGTTTAGGTTCGGGCCGAGGTTGAAGTTCGGGCCGAAAATGAAGTTCGGGCCGGGAACAGTGAAGAGTTCGGGCCGAACTTGTTCTTGGCAGTGACGAACGAACCAGCTATTTTGGTTACTCGTGGGCGTGAAACGGACACCCGAGCTGAAAGTTATGAATGTTTTAGTATAGCACCTTTTGTCACACAATCTTGGATATTGAAGAGTTCGGGCCGAAGAAGGATGTTCGGGCCGTAGTGGTGTTCGGGCCGAAGTGGGATGTTCGGGCCGAAGTAGTGTTCGGGCCGAAGTTCGGTGTTCGGGCCGAGAATGATGTTCGGGCCGAGGTCGGAGTTCGGGCCGAGGTTGATGTTCGGGCCGAGGTTGAAGTTCAGGCCGAAAATGAAGTTCGGGCCAGGAACAGTGAAGAGTTCGGGCCGAACTTGTTCTTGGCAGTGACGAATGAACCAACTATTTTGGTTACTCGTGGGCGTGAAACGGACACCCGAGCTGAAAGTTACGAATGTTTTAGTATAGCACCTTTTGTCACACAGTCTTGGATATTAAAGAGTTCGGGCCGAAGAGGGATGTTCGGGCCGAAGTGGTGTTCGGGCCGAAGTGGGATGTTCGGGCCGAAGTGGTGTTCGGGCCGAAGTGGTGTTCGGGCCGAAGTTCGGTGTTCGGGCCGAGGATGATGTTCGGGCCGAGGTTGAAGTTCGGGCAGAGGTCGGAGTACGGGCCGAGGTTGAAGTTCGGGCCGAGGTTGAAGTTCGGGCCGAAAATGAAGTTCGGGCCGGGAACAGTGAAAAGTTCGGGCCGAACTTGTTCTAGGCAGTGACGAACGAACCAGCTATTTTGGTTACTCGTGGGCGTGAAACGGACACCCGAGCTGAAAGTTATGAATGTTTTAGTATAACACCTTTTGTCACACAATCTTGGATATTGAAGAGTTCGGGCCGAAGAAGGATGTTCGGGCCGAAGTGGTGTTCGGGCCGAACTGGGATGTTCGGGCCGAAGTAGTGTTCGGGCCGAAGTTCGGTGTTCGGGCCTAGAATGATGTTCGGGCCGAGGTTGATGTTCGGGCCGAGGTTGAAGTTCAGGCCGAAAATGAAGTTCGGGCCGGGAACAGTGAAGAGTTCGGGCCGAACTTGTTCTTGGCAGTGACGAATGAACCATCTATTTTGGTTACTCGTGGGCGTGAAACGGACACCCGAGCTGATGTTAGGTCACAACACCCTGGTTTAGTTGGTTAATTGATTGGTTAATTATAACTCTAAGACAAATATTGTATAAGAACAAGATATGAGTCAAATGTATAATTCCACTAAGTGTGGCTTGTTGCGGAATAACAAGACCACTGATCAATGACAAAAGTTATGAAAGTGTAAAGTGAATCTGTGAGTACTCCTTTGCAAGATGATCTCTATTTATAATGTTATAGAGATCTTACATGATGAGCAAAGGAGTAACCGAAGGACTAAGTAAGGAAAATGACTAAGATCAAGGATTTTGATCTTAGTCCGTTACTATACTGAGTATCACTCAGTCCTTCTACTCAGTATCACTATCTGATACTGAGTACTGATACTGAGTTCCAATACTGATCACTCAGTATCAGACCTAAACTTAGCTATATTATTCTACATATTAATCAAAGCTAGTCTAGGTTGTTTTGTTATCTTAAGATCCAAAGGGGCAAGGCTTTTTGCCTTAACAATCTCCCCCTATCTAATGATAACAAAACAATTACAAAGAGATAAACAAAAAAAAATTACAACAGCATAGTTGACAAAATCTTCTTCTTCATTTGCTGTTGATGGCTTCATTCTCATAGAAGACTTCTTGTTTGATGTGGACAAACTCTTCTCTGCTTTTGAGTTCATCCCTTCTACAATTCAGAACTGCAACAATCTTCTTTCTGAACCAAGAGTCTTCTTTCTTGGTGATCATCCATTTCAGTCCAACAAGGTGACTGATTTGAGCTCTTGGTAGATCTTCTTCAGAAATGAAGCACTCTCTATCCTCTGAGTCAGTATACATATATCCAGAAGTTGGATATATGACACTCTTTTGATCCTGAAAGACAAGGTTAGGAGGAAGAGGGTACTTTCTAAGATACTTGTATGTATGAAGGCATTCTGGTCTGTTGTTTGAGTAAGCCTCAGTCATCACACTGAGTGTTCTGTACTCTATTTCATGAAGTAAGTCCTTCTCATAACATACTGCAGCTACTGCACAGATCTCATCCAAGACTATTTGATCATAAGTTGATTTCTTTGGAAGCTCTTTGATCAGTCTTGTGATCTTCACCCAGTCTTGAAGACCAATTCTTTGAATATCATGAATAAATATCTTCATGGGAGGACTGGTTAAACCAGTACAAGTGATAGTTATTCTTCCTTCTTTTAGCTTCACTTTTACTTTATTGACATCCAGATTTAACCAATGTATCCCCCTTACATTTGGAAATGTTTTGGTCCTCAAGAATTCCTTTCTTTGCTCCTTATACTGAGTCCTGGCAGCAACCATATTCCAGTAATGTTGAATATGGTCTGGACCCTTTCTTGAGATTCTATGGGAAGGACCAGGAATATCAGTATTTGGGTCAGATTCTGGTTCAGTTTTGACTCCTAACTCTTGCTCATATAAAAATCTTTCTTGTTCTGCCCAGAGTTGTTGAGGAGTCAGTCTTGGAGCCTGCTTGGTATCACTGTCCCTTGTATGAACAGGTCTTCTTTGTCTTGTTACCAAAGGAGCAGATTCCTCACTTGATTCAGAAGAAGTGTGAACAGCATTGATAGGTCTTCTTGATAAGGAGCTCCTTCTTCTAATTACCAGATTTTCTGATTCTTCGTCATCCGAGGATGATGATGAAGAACTTTCTTGTTCTACCAGATTTAGTGCATAGTTTACTAAATCTGGTTCTTCATCTTCATCATCAGCAATAGGCCAGATGAAAGGCCTACAGACCACAATTTGCAAATTATTCTCTTCAAGAGCAGGTGGCTCAGAATAAGTTTGCTGTGGTTGGTCAGTATGAGTCTCCCCCTGAGCAGATGGCTCAAGTGGGTCTTGAACTTGTAATGCTGACCTAGTTCTTTGTCTTCTTCTCTCATACTGAATCCGAATTGGCTCAGTATGAGGGCTTTGCTGATGTTGTTGTTCTTGTTGTGGAGGTTGATCTTCATTCAATCGTCTTCTTTTCTCCCCCTGAGCAGATGGCTCAGTTTGATCAACCTCAGTATCTCTGTGTCTCTTCTCCCCCTTTTTGTTATCATTTGATGGGGAGGGAAGAGGATCAGTATCACCACCCATGTCCCCCTCAGGTTGTTCAAGAGTAGGGGAGGGCATGGGCTCAGTTGCAGCATCAGTATCACCAGCACCTCCTTCTCCTTCTCCTTCTTCATTGTGGTCACCATGTGAACATGGTGGAGTTTGTGGAGGCTGCTGTGGTTGTTGAAGTAGTGAGACTAACTGTTTTATTGAGTCAATATCACCACTCATCTTGTCCATTCTGGCTAGTATTATATTTTGAGCTTGTTGTATGGCCAGAATGTGCTGCATGATTGCTTGCAGAGTCACTTGATCTCCTGCAGCCTGTGATGCCTGAATGCCCTGCACATATGGTGCTAAAGAAACAAAAATATAAAACTAGTTAGAACGAAAGGTTTATCAAATAGAATTGTGGTGTTGTTTAATTCTATAATCATATAAACAGAGTTTGTGAAGTCTGTATTTCATCTGGTTTATGATGAAATATTGTGGACTTGTGCATAGCATGTGTAAGAAGGTTTTAGTAAAAGTGAGTGTGGAAATTTAAGTAGCTCAGTATAGGATAAGTCACATTTACTAAAAGGTTTGGGTTTGGGAATTCGAAGCCTGGGATGTGCTTCTAGTTATTTTCAATGTTTATCACTCGGTATTAGAGTGATAACAGACATGTGGCTAAACCCCATGGAAAGTTTTTGGATTTTGTGGCTTAAGGGTTTGTGATCATTTCTTGAATGATGCTATCCAACTCAAAAATAAGTTGGACATTATTCAAGCAGCACCAGTGGGTGTCAGTATGACATCAACCACCATTGTCTCTTTAAATGTTGAGACAACTGTAGACTGACAATGATCAATTTTGTGTGCTCAGTATATGAATTTTGCATAGCAGCAGTGGGCTAGCTATGTTGGCCATAAAAGGATATATATTTGAAAGATCGTTTGAGACTTTGGTCAGTATTGAGTTGGTACTGGCCAATACTTAGTCTCTATTTGGGAATGAAATATATATATATAAGTTTAAGGGCTTTTTAGAAATTCATACCTGAGACTCTGTCAGATTCCCTTCTAGCATCTGCAGAGGTCGGTGCAGGATCATGTGTTTGTTGATGTGCAGCACCAACATCTTCAATACCGACCTCTCTGTCATGTTGAGCACCTTCCAGTGTAGTTTGTGCATATTGTATCTCCACATCAAGAGGAACATGAGGTTCCTCAATTGGTTGAGCAGTTGGAGCTAGTTCTGGACCTGGAAGGTCAGCGGTGGCTGCAACTAAGCTTTGGGCTTGGAGAGAGGCAGTTAATGATGGAACATTTGCAGGCTGCACCTCCTCAGATGATAAGTTTCCCATAATAACAGGGGAAAGATGTCTTCTTCTTCTTTGGAGGACAAGTGGTGTGTCTTCTGAGGACTCAGTATCAAAAGCTGTTTCAATATGAGGAGCATCAAGATCCTGTGCAGGTGGAGAGATATGTTGTTGAGTCGGTTCTTGAACTTGTGGAACATCCTGCATCTCAATATCTGGACCGGCCTGTGCTCCATTACCACTATTATCATTATTATCATCATCATCATCATTTTCTGACTCAGTATCAGACATGTCTTCTTCATCATCGATGTGTTCTTGAACAATGGCCCACATAGGAGGACTTAGAAGAGGCTCTCCTTCTCTTGGCCTGTAAAAGAAAATCTTCTCACTGAGTGGAGGAAGATCAACCCTTGGACTGTGAAATTCATCATAAGTATGTGTGGGCATTGAATGTTGAAAGATGAGTGATAAAAATCTGCAGAAAGGAACATTGCATTCCCGTGTGTTAGCCCGAACCAAAGTAGCTAATTCATTGAAAATTAGCCTAGCATAATCAATATTTCTTCCATAGTACAGAGCATGTACTATTTGCATCCCAAATTCGTTTATTTGGTCCAAAGCACCCGTCTTGTGAGTCATGCACCGAATTATTGTTGTAATGAGAATACCCCACATAGGACCAAATTCATTTCTTTTGATTGTGCCCGTTGTTCCTCTTCGACCTAAAAATGGCAGTACTGAGCGTGCCTCTGATCTATCAACAAATGGGTCATACTGAGCTTGGGCGGGAAGTCTCAGTGCTTCACGAATGATGGCAGTAGAAACAAATGCCCTTCTTTGATCTCTAATTACCCACCCAGCAATCATATCTGGAGAATCGAGTGTAGCAGAGCACCAAAACTCGCATAGCATTTCTGGGTAAATTGCTCGAGGAGACAAGGTCAGTGCACGAGCAATTGGGCAATTCTTCAGAAAAGTCACAATGTTTGTGAACTCTTGACATGCCCAAGCTTGAGGAATATTGAAGTTTGCTGTGATGTTGTTCCTTGCAAACCTGGGCAGTTCATCGTTTCGGAATTTGATTTCCGATTCAACTTCTGGAGCAACAAAAGTGTAATTCGCCATCTGTGATTTGGATTTGAAAAAATTTTGCTTGCAAAGGGAAAGTTAAATCGTTAATCGCAGAGAGAATTAAAAATGAAAGAAAGAAATAACAGTTAAAAAATTTGAAGTAAAAAAGAACGGTTATTTATAGGAGATTTGAAAGATAAATAAGGTATTGGGAAGTAAAAACGGCTGATTTGACTGCTTTATCCTCTACTAATGGTAACTTTTTTATTAAGAAAGGTTACCGTTTGAGAAGTATAAGGATTAAGCTCGGTTTGAGCGCCGTAATACCCCAATACTGAGTGAAAAAAGAAATTAATTTTAAAAAATTTTAAAAAATATAAAAACAATTAATTTACTCTTGAAATTAATAAAAAAAAATAAAAAATTTAAATTTTGATGATAACAGACTAGTGATACTGAGTGGTCAGTATCAACAGGAGTGATACTGAGCGCTCAGTTTTAAAGAAAATTTAAGAAAGATTAAGGATTCAACATACCTAATTGCCCTAGTAAATACATAAACCTTTCCTCAGGAAGAGGTTTAGTAAACACATCGGCCAATTGTTCATCTGTTGGTACATAATCTACTTCAACCTTACCTTTTTCCACATTATCTCGAATAAAGTGGTGTCTGATATCAATGTGCTTGGTTTTGGAGTGATAGACTGGGTTCTCTGTGATAGCAATAGCACTCTTGTTATCAAAATGAATGGGAGTCTTATGAAAGTTGAACCCATAGTCTAAGAGTTGATACTGCATCCATAATAATTGAGCACAACAACTTCCTGCAGCAACATATTCTGCTTCTGCTGTGGAAGTTGCTACCGAATTCTGTTTCTTGGATGACCAGCCAACTAGTCTTCCACCTAGGAATTGACATCCTCGACTTGTGCTCTTTCTGTCCAATCTACAACCTGCAAAATCTGCATCTGTGTACCCTTCAAGGTCAAAGTTTGAGTCTTTGGGATACCAAAGACCCAGGTTAGGAGTACCTGTAAGATATCTAAAGATGCGCTTAACTGCTTTCATGTGTGATTCTTTAGGATCAGCCTGATACCGAGCACACAAACATGTGGCAAACATGATATCAGGCCTACTAGCAGTTAAGTAAAGTAAGGAACCAATCATACCTCGGTATGTGGATTGACATACTGGTTTACCAGTTTCATCCTTACTTATCTTATCCTGAGTACCCATAGGAGTGTGCATGGAAGATAAATTTTCAAATTTGTATTTCTTTAACATGTCATGCACATACTTACTTTGATTTATAAAAGTGCCATCAGGCTTTTGTTCAACTTGTAAACCAAGAAAGTAAGTAAGTTCTCCCATCATACTCATCTGATACTGAGTGGACATTATCTTAGCAAACCAGTCACACATTGACTTGTCAGTGGAACCAAAGATAATATCATCTACATATATCTGAATGAGTAAGATGTCAGAACCTTTCCTTTTTGAAAATAATGTTTTATCAATTTTACCTCTTGTAAATTTATTTTCAATAAGGTACTCAGACAGGGTGTCATACCAGGCTCTTGGAGCTTGTTTGAGCCCATATAGAGCTTTATCAAGCTTGAAAACATAATTAGGAAATTTGGGATCAACAAAACCTGTAGGTTGTTTAACATAAACTTCTTCTTGTAGTTTTCCATTTAGAAAAGCACTTTTGACATCCATCTGATAAACTTTGAAATTCTTAAAAGCTGCATATGCAAGATACAACCTAATAGCTTCAATTCTTGCAACTGGTGCAAAAGTTTCATCATAGTCAATGCCTTCTTCTTGCCTGTAACCTTGAGCAACTAACCTTGCTTTGTTTCTGATGACAACACTATCCTTGTCCATCTTGTGTCTGAACACCCACTTAGTACCAATAATAGTTTTGCCAGAAGGAGGTGGCACTAAGTTCCAAACTTTGTTTCTCTCAAACTCTGTGAGCTCTTCTTGCATAGCCTCTACCCAATCTTCATCTAATAAAGCTTCATCAGCTTTCTTTGGTTCAATGGTAGATAAGAAACTTGAGAAGAAACAAAAATTTGCAGTTGCTTGGGTTGGAAATTCTAATTTTCTTCTTGTTTGGACACCTTCTTCAATAGGACCAATAATGTTTGAGTGTGGATGGTCTCTGTGTTCCCTTAAATTGTTTCCTAAGAGAGCATTTGAAATAGGATCAACAATATCTTGTTGATTTGGTGTGTTGTCTGTCTGATACTGAGTGGAATTCTGATCAGTATTAGACAGTGCAGGTTGCTGTTCATCTTCATTTTGCAGAGTTGATGTGGATTCTTGTGAAGTGTTGGATGTTTCACCTTCTTCATAGATTGAATGGTTCAGATCATTAGTTGGAAACTCAGTATGGAGGTCCTCTGTTATGGGAACCTCAGTATTAGTCTCATTTGAGTGATACTGAGTTTGAACTTGATCAGTTTCATTAAACTTATTAGGAATAAAGTGTGGATGAAACTTAGGCTGTTCAGCAATGGAGTGTTCTGGATTGCATAGAATATCTATGCCACTTATGTCTTCACTTGCTGAGGTAGAATGCTCATTCTGATCTTCATCGAATGTGACATGAATGGATTCTACAATCATCTTGGTTGAGATGATATACACTCTGAAAGCTTTAGAGTGTGGAGAGTAGCCCATGAACACACCTTCATTTGCTTTGGGAGCAAATTTGTTGAGATTTTGTTTTGTACTGAGTACAAAGCATTTACTCCCAAAGATGTGGAAGTATTCCACATTAGGAATCTTGCCATTATATAACTCATATGGAGTCTTCAGATGTCTTTGGACTATAGTAGCTCTATTCTGAGTGAAGTTTGCACAGTTTACAGCTTCAGCCCAGAAGCTCAGTTCCAGTCCAACATGGCATAATAAAGTTCTTGCAGCTTCAATCAGTGTTCTATTCTTTCTTTCTACAACACCATTTTGTTGCGGTGTGTAGGCTGCAGAGAAGTTTTGAATGATTCCTTTTTCTTCACAGAAATCTGCTAATACTGAGTTCTTAAACTCAGTACCATGGTCACTTCTAAGTTGCTTGACCTTGTTGCCTTTTTGAAGTTCCTCTCTTTTTATAAAGGCAATGATTTCTGTTATTGCATCTGACTTAGTCTTGAGGAAGATGACCCAAGTATATCTTGAAAATTCATCAACCAAGACTAGAGTATAGATCTTTTTGGCCAAAGATGGTGTGCTAATGGGGCCAAAAAGATCCATATGTATCATAGTAAGAGGTTCATTGATGGAATGATTGACTTTGGACTTGAATGAACTCTTCTTCTGCTTGCCCATTTCACATGCTGAGCATAACTTATCTTTTGAATAAGTAATAGTGGGCAATCCTCTCACCAGTTTCTTCATACTGAGCTCGTTGATATTTCTAAAGTTGATGTGAGAGAGTTTCTTGTGCCATAGCCAATGCAATTCTGGCTTGCCTTTAGAAAGCATGCATACTCGAATAGTTGGGTCTATTTCAGATAGGTTGACCACATATACATCCTTTTCTCTTCTAGCAATGAGTACAGGCTGCCCTTTATCGTTGTAGATGATTCCTGCAACCTTCCTGAATCGAGCTTCATTGTCATCATCACACATCTGGCTGATACTGAGCAGATTGTGTTTAAGACCCTCTACATAGGCAACTCTTTTAAAAGTTATGTTGCCTGCCTTGATCACACCATAACCTCTTGTCTTTCCCACAGAGTCATCTCCAAACTTAACAGAAGGACCCTTCTCTGGAGTATAATTGAGAAGGTACTCCATACTGCCTGTCATGTGTCTTGAGCAGCCACTATCTAAATACCATTTTCTGTCACCCTGCACAAGACACAAAATAAGAGTTAGTTCTTTTTAGGAACCCATTTTTGAATGGGACCTTTGGTGGGATAAACATATTTGGGGTTGATCTCCTTATGTGGAGAGGTCAGTATCACTTCAGTGAAACCTTTTGAGGTTTTCTTTGGTGATACTGACTTAGTTTCTCTCCTTTTCTTTGGTACTGAGTACCTAGGACTTGAGAGATCAGTCCAGCATTCAACTCCCTTATGACCAGTATGATGACATCTATAACATTTTCTAGGTCTATTTCGAAACATATTTTCATACGGTATTTTAGAAAAATGTTTCACTTTTGGTAGGTCAGTATGAACGAGTTTTGCAAATTGTTTACTTAACGATTTGACCTGATCACCAAGTGTTTTTAAAATGTGAATTTTGTCATTTTTGATAGGTATATTAACATTGTTTTTAACTGGTTTAGGAGATGGAGGATCTGGTTGCTTCTTTTTATTTGGCAGAGAAGTCTTTCTTATATTATTTGTGGTAGACTTCTTGTCTTTGCCAACTAAAGACCTCGTTGAAGTTGTTTTTTGTTTATCATGTTTTGAAGAAACAACTTTAACAGGTTCTTTAGATGTCTCAGTATATGATGTTTCTGTTCCTGCAACTTCTGTATTAGATGAAGCATTTGAGATAGAAGTTGTCTTATTATCATTATATAATTCAAAAGTTGTTGTATTAAATAATAATTCAAAAGGTGGAACAGCAGAAGTGTCATACTGAACTATTGGTAGCTCGGTATCAGAAATTTCCGTAATATGAAATTCAATACTGAGTTCTTGTAGCTCTGTATAGCACTTTGAGCAGATGGAGGGACCAATAGGTTTTTCTAAAATTTCATTTTCCTCATCATCTGACTCAGTTTGACATCCAACTTCACATAAAGTTTTAGCTTTTACAAAATTAATAGGGTTCATAGTAGAAAACTCTTCAAATAAATCAGCAAAATTGTTCCTATTTTTAAATTGAGGATCAACACCAAGTGCAGCCCTCACATTTTCTGGGAATTGTTGATTTAAACATTTATTTAATTTTATTGAAGCATTTCCCCAAGATTTACACTGTTTTTCAAATTTCTCTTTTTCAAGTTTGTGTAAATGAGCTTTATCAGCTAATCTTTGGTTAATGTCTTTTAAATCTGAAAAGTTTAGTTCTAAATCTTTATATTTTGCTAATTTATCCAAGTTTTCATTATTTACCTTTTCAAGTTCTTGAATTGTTAATTTTAAAGCTTTTTCTTTTTGTACAGAAGTTTTAAGATCAACAATCATATACTCAAAAATCTTGGTTTTTTTCATTCACTGAATAAGTTTGAAAGGAACTTACCTTGTACAACTGAGTGGAATCCCAATCAGTATGAACACTCATCCTCTCAGCCTCTTTGATATCCTTTTCAAAGGAGATCTTCAAATCATCTTCAGTGAAAGCCATAAAGGCTTTATTTTCAATCTCTTCCTCATCATCACTTAAGTCTTCATCCATCCAGGCTTCTGAGTAAAGTGCTTGATGAGGTGCTCCATTCCCTTCTGCCTTCTTGCCCTTGCTCCAATTCTTCAGTTTGACATATTTGTCTCTATATCTCTTTGCTCGGTATGCAATTTTGTCATTTTGGTCAGTCTCAGAAGACTTGGTATGACAATTTGCAGCAATATGTCCAGGCTTTCCACACCTATAGCAAAGACCTGATCTTAGGTCAGTATTAGAAGAGCTAACACCAAGCCTCTTCTTCTTCAACTGATCCAGCTTCATAGACATAAGAGCCATTTGAGTTTCAAGCTCTTCTGCCTCAGCATCAGCAAGATCAACTTCTGGTTCATCTGGCTCAGTCACAGTATAGGCCTGTTGCACAACTAGAGCCATGCCAGTGGAAGACTTGTCAGTTTTCTTCCAGTTGATCAGTCTTGCAGCATTATTCTCCTCATGATTCAACATTAGACCATACAAAGTTTGAAGAGTGTATGACTCAATGTTGTTAGCAGCATTGACAGAGTTTGTCATGTCAAGAAATTGTTGAGGAAGACTATCCAGGAACTTTTGAACAAGCTCTCCTTCCTCTTTCACAATGCCTACACTGATTAAATCATCGATAACAGTATTGAACCTGTTATAGAGAGTGGTGATGTCTTCATTAGGAGTTGAGAAGAAATTTTCATATTTCCTTCTCATGTTGCTTTTTCTTTGCAACTTCACCTTTGTTGTGCCTTCATAGGTGACTGATAGACTATCCCACATAGCCTTTGCTGTTGGCAATTTCATAATTGCATTTAGTATCTCTTTGGTAACAGCATTACCAATCACCCCTTTAGCTCTGGAGTCTAAAGCATACAACTGACGGTCAGTATCAGTCTAGTTGTGCTTTAGTTTAGGTACAGTTCTTATGCCCTCAGGAGCATCATCAGTAGCAGCAACAGGTTCCACAGTTTGTGGAATGATGGGACCATCATATAGCACAGTGAGCATCTCATGGTGAATAGATTCAAGATACCACTTAGCTTTAAGCTTCCATTGATGGAAGTCTTTTCCATCAAAGATGGGTACTCCCTTTCCAGACATAATTGGTGCAACAATTGTAGACATTTTGGATTTTTGAGTGTTGGAGGGATAGATGTAGGAAATGGCTGCCAGAGTTATAGATCGACTAAATAAGAGTTTATTTAGCCTGCTCTGATACCAGTTGTTAGGTCACAACACCCTGGTTTAGTTGGTTAATTGATTGGTTAATTATAACTCTAAGACAAATATTGTATAAGAACAAGATATGAGTCAAATGTATAATTCCACTAAGTGTGGCTTGTTGCGGAATAACAAGACCACTGATCAATTACAAAAGGTATGAAAGTGTAAAGTGAATTGATGAGTACTCCTTTGCAAGATGATCTCTATTTATAATGTTATAGAGATCTTACATGATGAGCAAAGGAGTAACCGAAGGACTAAGTAAGGAAAATGACTAAGATCAAGGATTTTGATCTTAGTCCGTTACTATACTGAGTATCACTCAGTCCTTCTACTCAGTATCACTATCTGATACTGAGTACTGATACTGAGTTCCAATACTGATCACTCAGTATCAGACCTAAACTTAGCTATATTATTCTACATATTAATCAAAGCTAGTCTAGGTTGTTTTGTTATCTTAAGATCCAAAGGGGCAAGGCTTTTTGCCTTAACAGCTGAAAGTTATGAATGTTTTAGTATAGCATCTTTTGTCACACAGTCTTGGATATTAAAGAGTTCGGGCCGAAGAGGGATGTTCGGGCCGAAGTGGTGTTCGGGCCGAAGTGGGATGTTCGGGCCGACGTGGTGTTCGGGCCGAAGTGGTGTTCGGGCCTAGGATGATGTTCGGGCCGAGGTTGAAGTTCGGGCCGAGGTCGGAGTTCGGGCCGAGGTTGAAGTTCGGGCCGTAAATGAAGTTCGGGCCGGGAACAGTGAAGAGTTCGGGCCGAACTTGTTCTTGGCAGTGACGAACGAACCAGCTATTTTGGTTACTCGTGGGGGTGAAACGGACACCCGAGCTGAAAGTTATGAATGTTTTAGTATAGCACCTTTTGTCACACAATCTTGGATATTGAAGAGTTCGGGCCGAAGAGGGATGTTCGGGCCGAAGTGGTGTTCGGGTCGAAGTGGGATGTTCGGGCCGAAGTGGTGTTTGGGTCGAAGTGGGATGTTCGGGCCGAAGTGGTGATCGGGCCGAAGTTCGGTGTTCGGGCCGAGGATGATGTTCGGGCCGAGGTTGAAGTTCGGGCTGAGGTCGGAGTTCGGGCCGAGGTTGAAGTTCGGGCCGAAAATGAAATTCGGGCCAGGAACAGTGAAGAGTTCGGGCCGAACTTGTTCTTGGCAGTGACGAACGAACCAACTATTTTGCTTACTCGTGGGCGTGAAACGGACACCCGAACTAAAAGTTATGATTGTTTTAGTATAGCACCTTTTGTCACACAATCTTGGATATTGAAGAGTTCGGGCCGAAGAGTGATGTTCGGGCCGAAGTGGTGTTCGGGCCGAAGTGGGATGTTCGGGCCGAGGTGATGTTCGGGCCGAAGTGGTGTTCGGGCCGAAGTTCGGTGTTCGGGCCGAGGATGATGTTCGGGCCGAGGTTGAAGTTCGGGCCGAGGTCGGAGTTCGGGCCGAGGTTGAAGTTCGGGCCGAGGTTGAAGTTTGGGCCGAAAATGAAGTTCGGGCTGGGAACAGTGAAGAGTTCGGGCCGAACTTGATCTTGGCAGTGACGAACGAACCAGCTATTTTGGTTACTCGTGGGCGTGAAACGGACACCCGAGCTGAAAGTTATGAATGTTTTAGTATAGCACCTTTTGTCACACAATCTTGGATATTGAAGAGTTCGGGCCGAAGAGGGATGTTCGGGCCGAAGTGGTGTTCGGGTCGAAGTGGGATGTTCGGGCCGAAGTGGTGATCGGGCCGAAGTTCGGTGTTCGGGCCGAGGATGATGTTCGGGCCGAGGTTGAAGTTCGGGCCGAGGTCGGAGTTCGGGCCGAGGTTGAAGTTCGGGCCAAAAATGAAATTCGGGCCGGGAACAGTGAAGAGTTCGGGCCGAACTTGTTTTTTGGCAGTGACGAACGAACCAACTATTTTGCTTACTCGTGGGCGTGAAACGGACACCCGAACTAAAAGTTATGATTGTTTTAGTATAGCACCTTTTGTCACACAATCTTGGATATTGAAGAGTTCGGGCCGAAGAGGTATGTTCGGGCCGAAGTGGGATGTTCGGGCTGAAGTGGTGTTCGGGCCGAAGTTCGTTATTCGGGCCGAGGATGATGTTCGGGCCGAGGTTGAAGTTCGGGCCGAGGTCGGAGTTCGGGCCGAGGTTGAAGTTCGGGCCGAGGTTGAAGTTCGGGCTGAAAATGAAGTTCGGGCCGGGAACAGTGAAGAGTTCGGGCCGAACTTGTTCTTGGCAGTGACGAACGAACCAGCTATTTTGGTTACTCGTGGGCGTGAAACGGACACCCGAGCTGAAAGTTATGAATGTTTTAGTATAGCACCTTTTGTCACACAATCTAGGATATTGAAGAGTTCGGGCCGAAGAGGGATGTTCAGCCCGAAGTGGTGTTCGGGCCGAAGTGGGATGTTCGGGCCGAAGTGGTGTTCGGGCCGAAGTTCGGTGTTCGGGACGAGGATGATGTTCGGACCGAGGTTGAAGTTCGGGCCGAGGTCGGAGTTCGGGCCGAGGTTGAAGTTCGGGCCGAGGTTGAAGTTCGGCCGGGAACAGTGATGAGTTCGGGCCGAACTTGTTCTTGGCAGTGACGAACGAACCAGCTATTTTGGTTACTCGTGGGCGTGAAACGGACACCCGAGCTGAAAGTTATGAATTTTTAGTATAGCACCTTTTGTCACACAATCTTGGATATTGAAGAGTTCGGGCCGAAGAGGGATGTTCGGGCCGAAGTGGTGTTCGGGCCGAAGTGGGATGTTCGGGCCGAAGTGGTGTTCGGGCCGAAGTGGTGTTCGGGCCGAAGTTCGGTGTTCGGGCCGAGGATGATGTTCGGGCCGAGGTTGAAGTTCGGGCAGAGGTCGGAGTTCGGGCCGAGGTTGAAGTTCGGGCCGAGGTTGAAGTTCGGGCCGAAAATGAAGTTCGGGCCGGGAACAGAGAAAAGTTCGGGCCGAACTTGTTCTTGGCAGTGACGAACGAACCAGCTATTTTGGTTACTCGTGGGCGTGAAACGGACACCCGAGCTGAAAGTTATGAATGTTATAGTATAACACCTTTTGTCACACAATCTTGGATATTGAAGAGTTCGGGCCGAAGAGGGATGTTCGGGCCGAAGTGGTGTTCGGGCCGAAGTTCGGTGTTCGGGACGAGGATGATGTTCGGGCCGAGGTTGAAGTTCGGGCCGAGGTCGGAGTTCGGGCCGAGGTTAAAGTTCGGGCCGAGGTTGAAGTTCGGGCCGAAAATGAAGTTCGGCCGGGAACAGTGATGAGTTCGGGCCGAACTTGTTCTTGGCAGTGATGAACGAACCAGCTATTTTGGTTACTCGTGGGCGTGAAACGGACACCCGAGCTGAAAGTTATGAATGTTTTAGTATAGCACCATTTTGTCACACAATCTTGGATATTGAAGAGTTCGGGCCGAAGAGGGATGTTCGGGCCGAAGTGGTGTTCGTGTCGAAGTGGGATGTTCGGGCCGAAGTGGTGATCGGGCCGAAGTTCGGTGTTCGGGCCGAGGATGATGTTCGGGCCGAGGTTGAAGTTCGGGCCGAGGTCGGAGTTCGGGCCGAGGTTGAAGTTCGGGCCGAAAATGAAGTTCGGGCCGGGAACAGTGAAGAGTTCGGGCCGAACTTGTTTCTTGGCAGTGACGAACGAACCAGCTATTTTGCTTACTCGTGGGCGTGAAACGGACACCCGAACTAAAAGTTATGATTGTTTTAGTATAGCACCTTTTGTCACACAATCTTGGATATTGAAGAGTTCGGGCCGAAGAGTGATGTTCGGGCCGAAGTGGTGTTCGGGCCGAAGTGGGATGTTCGGGCCGAAGTGGTGTTCGGGCCGAAGTGGTGTTCGGGCCGAAGTTCGGTGTTCGGGCCGAGGATGATGTTCGGGCCGAGGTTGAAGTTCGGGCAGAGGTCGGAGTTCGGGCCGAGGTTGAAGTTCGGGCCGAGGTTGAAGTTCGGGCCGAAAATGAAGTTCGGGCCGGGAACAGAGAAAAGTTCGGGCCGAACTTGTTCTTGGCAGTGACGAACGAACCAGCTATTTTGGTTACTCGTGGGCGTGAAACGGACACCCGAGCTGAAAGTTATGAATGTTTTAGTATAGCACCTTTTGTCACACAATCTTGGATATTGAAGAGTTCGGGCCGAAGAGGTATGTTCGGGCCGAAGTGGGATGTTCGGGCTGACGTGGTGTTCGGGCTGAAGTTCGGTGTTCGGGCAGAGGATGATGTTCGGGCCGAGGTTGAAGTTCGGGCCGAGGTCGGAGTTCGGGCCGAGGTTGAAGTTCGGGCCGAGGTTGAAGTTCGGGCTGAAAATGAAGTTCGGGCCGGGAATAGTGAAGAGTTCGGGCCGAACTTGTTCTTGGCAGTGACGAACGAACCAGCTATTTTGGTTACTCGTGGGCGTGAAACGGACACCCGAGCTGAAAGTTATGAATGTTTTAGTATAGCACCTTTTGTCACACAATCTTGGATATTGAAGAGTTCGGGCCGAAGAGGGATGTTCGGGCCGAAGTGGTGTTCGGGTCGAAGTGGGATGTTCGGGCCGAAGTGGTGATCGGGCCGAAGTTCGGTGTTCGGGCCGAGGATGATGTTCGGGCCGAGGTCGGAGTTCGGGCCGAGGTCGGAGTTCGGGCCGAGGTTGAAGTTCGGGCCAAAAATGAAATTCGGGCCGGGAACAGTGAAGAGTTCGGGCCGAACTTGTTCTTGGCAGTGACGAACGAACCAACTATTTTGGTTACTCGTGGGCGTGAAACGGACACCCGAGCTGAAAGTTATGAATGTTTTAGTATAGCACCTTTTGTCACACAATCTTGGATATTGAAGAGTTCGGGCCGAAGAGGTATGTTCGGGCCGAAGTGGGATGTTCGGGCTGACGTGGTGTTCGGGCCGAGGATGATGTTCGGGCCGAGGTTGAAGTTCGGGCCGAGGTCGGAGTTCGGGCCGAGGTTGAAGTTCGGGCCGAGGTTGAAGTTCGGGCTGAAAATGAAGTTCGGGCCGGGAATAGTGAAGAGTTCGGGCCGAACTTGTTCTTGGCAGTGACGAACGAACCAGCTATTTTGGTTACTCGTGGGCGTGAAACGGACACCCGAGCTGAAAGTTATGAATGTTTTAGTATAGCACCTTTTGTCACACAATCTTGGATATTGAAGAGTTCGGGCCGAAGAGGGATGTTCGGGCCGAAGTGGTGTTCGGGTCGAAGTGGGATGTTCGGGCCGAAGTGGTGATCGGGCCGAAGTTCGGTGTTCGGGCCGAGGATGATGTTCGGGCCGAGGTTGAAGTTCGGGCCGAGGTCGGAGTTCGGGCCGAGGTTGAAGTTCGGGCCAAAAATGAAATTCGGGCCGGGAACAGTGAAGAGTTCGGGCCGAACTTGTTCTTGGCAGTGACGAACGAACCAACTATTTTGCTTACTCGTGGGCGTGAAACGGACACCCGAACTAAAAGTTATGATTGTTTTAGTATAGCAGCTTTTGTCACACAATCTTGGATATTGAAGAGTTCGGGCCGAAGAGTGATGTTCGGGCCGAAGTGGTGTTCGGGCCGAAGTGGGATGTTCGGGCCGAGGTGGTGTTCGGGCCGAAGTCGTGTTCGGGCCGAAGTTCGGTGTTCGGGCCGAGGATGATGTTCGGGCCGAGGTTGAAGTTCGGGCCGAGGTCGGAGTTCGGGCCGAGGTTGAAGTTCGGGCCGTGGTTGAAGTTCGGGCCGAAAATGAAGTTTGGGCCGGGAACAGTGAAGAGTTCGGGCCGAACTTGATCTTGGCAGTGACGAACGAACCAGCTATTTTGGTTACTCGTGGGCGTGAAACGGACCCCCGAGCTGAAAGTTATGAATGTTTTAGTATAGCACCTTTTGTCACACAATCTTGGATATTGAAGAGTTCGGGCCGAAGAGGTATGTTCGGGCCGAAGTGGGATGTTCGGGCTGAAGTGGTGTTCGGGCCGAAGTTCGGTGTTCGGGCCGAGGATGATGTTCGGGCCGAGGTTGAAGTTCGGGCCGAGGTCGGAGTTCGGGCCGAGGTTGAAGTTCGGGCCGAGGTTGAAGTTCGGGCTGAAAATGAAGTTCGGGCCGGGAACAGTGAAGAGTTCGGGCCGAACTTGTTCTTGGCAGTGACGAATGAACCAGCTATTTTGGTTACTCGTGGGCGTGAAACGGTCACCCGAGCTGAAAGTTATGAATGTTTTAGTATACCACCTTTTGTCACACAATCTAGGATATTGAAGAGTTCGGGCCGAAGAGGGATGTTCAGCCCGAAGTGGTGTTCGGGCCGAAGTGAGATGTTCGGGCCGAAGTGGTGTACGGGCCGAAGTTCGGTGTTCGGGATGAGGATGATGTTCGGACCGAGGTTGAAGTTCGGGCCGAGGTCGGAGTTCGGGCCGAGGTTGAAGTTCGGGCCGAGGTTGAAGTTCGGCCGGGAACAGTGATGAGTTCGGGCCGAACTTGTTCTTGGCAGTGACGAACGAACCAGCTATTTTGGTTACTCGTGGGCGTGAAACGGACACCCGAGCTGAAAGTTATGAATTTTTAGTATAACACCTTTTGTCACACAATCTTGGATATTGAAGAGTTCGGGCCGAAGAGGGATGTTCGGGCCGAAGTGGTGTTCGGGCCGAAGTGGGATGTTCGGGCCAAAGTGGTGTTCGGGCCGAAGTGGTGTTCGGGCCGAAGTTCGGTGTTCGGGCCGAGGATGATGTTCGGGCCGAGGTTGAAGTTCGGGCAGAGGTCGGAGTTCGGGCCGAGGTTGAAGTTCGGGCCGAGGTTGAAGTTCGGGCCGAAAATGAAGTTCGGGCCGGGAACAGAGAAAAGTTCGGGCCGAACTTGTTCTTGGCAGTGACGAAGGAACCAGCTATTTTGGTTACTCGTGGGCGTGAAACGGACACCCGAGCTGAAAGTTATGAATGTTTTAGTATAGCACCTTTTGTCACACAATCTTGGATATTGAAGAGTTCGGGCCGAAGAGGTATGTTCGGGCCGAAGTGGGATGTTCGGGCTGACGTGGTGTTCGGGCCGAAGTTCGGTGTTCGGGCCGAGGATGATGTTCGGGCCGAGGTTGAAGTTCGGGCCGAGGTCGGAGTTCGGGCCGAGGTTGAAGTTCGGGCCGAGGTTGAAGTTCGGGCTGAAAATGAAGTTCGGGCCGGGAATAGTGAAGAGTTCGGGCCGAACTTGTTCTTGGCAGTGACGAACGAACCAGCTATTTTGGTTACTCGTGGGCGTGAAACGGACACCCGAGCTGAAAGTTATGAATGTTTTAGTATAACACCTTTTGTCACACAATCTTGGATATTGAAGAGTTCGGGCCGAAGAGGGATGTTCGGGCCGAAGTGGTGTTCGGGTCGAAGTGGGATGTTCGGGCCGAAGTGGTGATCGGGCCGAAGTTCGGTGTTCGGGCCGAGGATGATGTTCGGGCCGAGGTCGGAGTTCGGGCCGAGGTCGGAGTTCGGGCCGAGGTTGAAGTTCGGGCCAAAAATGAAATTCGGGCCGGGAACAGTGAAGAGTTCGGGCCGAACTTGTTCTTGGCAGTGACGAACGAACCAACTATTTTGGTTACTCGTGGGCGTGAAACGGACACCCGAGCTGAAAGTTATGAATGTTTTAGTATAACACCTTTTGTCACACAATCTTGGATATTGAAGAGTTCGGGCCGAAGAGGGATGTTCGGGCCGAAGTGGTGTTCGGGTCGAAGTGGGATGTTCGGGCCGAAGTGGTGATCGGGCCGAAGTTCGGTGTTCGGGCCGAGGATGATGTTCGGGCCGAGGTCGGAGTTCGGGCCGAGGTCGGAGTTCGGGCCGAGGTTGAAGTTCGGGCCAAAAATGAAATTCGGGCCGGGAACAGTGAAGAGTTCGGGCCGAACTTGTTCTTGGCAGTGACGAATGAACCAGCTATTTTGGTTACTCGTGGGCGTGAAACGGACACCCGAGCTGAAAGTTATGAATGTTTTAGTATAGCACCTTTTGTCACACAATCTAGGATATTGAAGAGTTCGGGCCGAAGAGGGATGTTCAGCCCGAAGTGGTGTTCGGGCCGAAGTGGGATGTTCGGGCCGAAGTGGTGTTCGGGCCGACGTTCGGTGTTCGGGACGAGGATGATGTTCGGGCCGAGGTTGAAGTTCGGGCCGAGGTCGGAGTTCGGGCCGAGGTTGAAGTTCGGGCCGAGGTTGAAGTTCGGGCCGAAAATGAAGTTCGGCCGGGAACAGTGATGAGTTCGGGCCGAACTTTTTCTTGGCAGTGACGAACGAACCAGCTATTTTGGTTACTCGTGGGCGTGAAACGGACACCCGAGCTGAAAGTTATGAATTTTTAGTATAGCACCTTTTGTCACACAATCTTGGATATTGAAGAGTTCGGGCCGAAGAGGGATGTTCGGGCCGAAGTGGTGTTCGGGCCGAAGTGGGATGTTCGGGCCGAAGTGGTGTTCGGGCCGAAGTGGTGTTCGGGCCGAAGTTCGGCGTTCGGGCCGAGGATGATGTTCGGGCCTAGGTTGGAGTTCGGGCAGAGGTCGGAGTTCGGGCCGAGGTTGAAGTTCGGGCCGAAAATGAAGTTCGGGCCGGGAACAGTGAAAAGTTCGGGCCGAACTTGTTCTTGGCAGTGACGAACGAACCAGCTATTTTGGTTACTCGTGGGCGTGAAACGGACACCCGAGCTGAAAGTTATGAATGTTTTAGTATAACACCTTTTGTCACACAATCTTGGATATTGAAGAGTTCGGGCCGAAGAGGGATGTTCGGGCCGAAGTGGTGTTCGGTCCGAAGTTCGGTGTTCGGGACGAGGATGATGTTCGGGCCGAGGTTGAAGTTTAGGCCGAGGTCGGAGTTCGGGCCGAGGTTGAAGTTCGGGCCGAGGTTGAAGTTCGGGCCGAAAATGAAGTTCGGCCGGGAACAGTGATGAGTTTGGGCCGAACTTGTTCTTGGCAGTGACGAACGAACCAGCTATTTTGGTTACTCGTGGGCGTGAAACGGACACCCGAGCTGAAAGTTATGAATTTTTAGTATAGCACCTTTTGTCACACAATCTTGGATATTGAAGAGTTCGGGCCGAAGAGGGATGTTCGGGCCGAAGTGGTGTTCGGGCCGAAGTGGGATGTTCGGGCCGAAGTGGTGTTCGGGCCGAAGTGGTCTTCGGGCCGAAGTTCGGTGTTCGGGCCGAGGATGATGTTCGGGCTGAGGTTGAAGTTCGGGCAGAGGTCGGAGTTCGGGCCGAGGTTGAAGTTCGGGCCGAGGTTGAAGTTCGGGCCGAAAATGAAGTTCGGGCCGGGAACAGTGAAAAGTTCGGGCCGAACTTGTTCTTGACAGTGACGAACGAACCAGCTATTTTGGTTACTCGTGGGCGTGAAACGGACACCCGAGCTGAAAGTTATGAATGTTTTAGTATAGCACCTTTTGTCACACAATCAAGGATATTGAAGAGTTCGGGCCGAAGAGGGATGTTCGGGCCGAAGTGGTGTTCGGGCCGAAGTGGGATGTTCGGGCCGAAGTGGTGTTCGGGCCGAAGTTCGGTGTTCGGGCCGAGGATGATGTTCGGGCCGAGGTTGAAGTTCGGGCCGAGGTCGGAGTTCGGGCCGAGGTTTAAGTTCGGGCCGAGGTTGAAGTTCGGGCCGAAAATGAAGTTCGGGCCGGGAACAGTGAAGAGTTCGGGCCGAACTTGTTCTTGGCAGTGACGAATGAACCAGCTATTTTGGTTACTCGTGGGCGTGAAACGGACACCCGAGCTGAAAGTTATGAATGTTTTAGTATAGCACCTTTTGTCACACAATCTTGGATATTGAAGAGTTCGGGCCGAAGAAGGATGTTCGGGCCGAAGTGGGATGTTCAGCCCGAAGTGGTGTTCGGGCCGAAGTGGGATGTTCGGGCCGAAGTGGTGTTCGGACCGACGTTCGGTTTTCGGGACGAGGATGATGTTCGGGCCGAGGTTGAAGTTCGGGCCGAGGTCGGAGTTTGGGCCGAGGTTGAAGTTCAGGCCGAGGTTGAAGTTCGGGCCGAAAATGAAGTTCGGCCGGGAATAGTGATGAGTTCGGGCCGAACTTTTTCTTGGCAGTGACGAACGAACCAGCTATTTTGGTTACTCGTGGGCGTGAAACGGACACCCGAGCTGAAAGTTATGAATGTTTTAGTATAGCACCTTTTGTCACACAATCTAGGATATTGAAGAGTTCGGGCCGAAGAGGGATGTTCAGCCCGAAGTGGTGTTCGGGCCGAAGTGAGATGTTCGGGCCGAAGTGGTGTTCGGGCCGACGTTCGGTGTTCGGGACGAGGATGATGTTCGGGCCGAGGTTGAAGTTCGGGCCGAGGTCGGAGTTCGGGCCGAGGTCGGAGTTCGGGCCGAGGTTGAAGTTCGGGCCGAGGTTGAAGTTCGGGCCGAAAATGAAGTTCGGCCGGGAACAGTGATGAGTTCGGGCCGAACTTTTTCTTGGCAGTGACGAACGAACCAGCTATTTTGGTTACTCGTGGGCGTGAAACGGACACCCGAGCTGAAAGTTATGAATGTTTTAGTATAACACCTTTTGTCACACAATCTTGGATATTGAAGAGTTCGGGCCGAAGAGGGATGTTCGGGCCGAAGTGGTGTTCGGTCCGAAGTTCGGTGTTCGGGACGAGGATGATGTTCGGGCCGAGGTTGAAGTTTAGGCCGAGGTCGGAGTTCGGGCCGAGGTTGAAGTTCGGGCCGAGGTTGAAGTTCGGGCCGAAAATGAAGTTCGGCCGGGAACAGTGATGAGTTTGGGCCGAACTTGTTCTTGGCAGTGACGAACGAACCAGCTATTTTGGTTACTCGTGGGCGTGAAACGGACACCCGAGCTGAAAGTTATGAATTTTTAGTATAGCACCTTTTGTCACACAATCTTGGATATTGAAGAGTTCGGGCCGAAGAGGGATGTTCGGGCCGAAGTGGTGTTCGGGCCGAAGTGGGATGTTCGGGCCGAAGTGGTGTTCGGGCCGAAGTGGTCTTCGGGCCGAAGTTCGGTGTTCGGGCCGAGGATGATGTTCGGGCTGAGGTTGAAGTTCGGGCAGAGGTCGGAGTTCGGGCCGAGGTTGAAGTTCGGGCCGAGGTTGAAGTTCGGGCCGAAAATGAAGTTCGGGCCGGGAACAGTGAAAAGTTCGGGCCGAACTTGTTCTTGACAGTGACGAACGAACCAGCTATTTTGGTTACTCGTGGGCGTGAAACGGACACCCGAGCTGAAAGTTATGAATGTTTTAGTATAGCACCTTTTGTCACACAATCAAGGATATTGAAGAGTTCGGGCCGAAGAGGGATGTTCGGGCCGAAGTGGTGTTCGGGTCGAAGTGGGATGTTCGGGCCGAAGTGGTGTTCGGGCCGAAGTTCGGTGTTCGGGCCGAGGATGATGTTCGGGCCGAGGTTGAAGTTCGGGCCGAGGTCGGAGTTCGGGCCGAGGTTTAAGTTCGGGCCGAGGTTGAAGTTCGGGCCGAAAATGAAGTTCGGGCCGGGAACAGTGAAGAGTTCGGGCCGAACTTGTTCTTGGCAGTGACGAACGAACCAGCTATTTTGGTTACTCGTGGGCGTGAAACGGACACCCGAGCTGAAAGTTATGAATGTTTTAGTATAGCACCTTTTGTCACACAATCTTGGATATTGAAGAGTTCGGGCCGAAGAAGGATGTTCGGGCCGAAGTGGTGTTCGAGCCGAAGTGGGATGTTCGGGCCGAAGTAGTGTTCGGGCCGAAGTTCGGTGTTCGGGCCGAGAATGATGTTCGGGCCGAGGTCGGAGTTCGGGCCGAGGTTGATGTTCGGGCCGAGGTTGAAGTTCAGGCCGAAAATGAAGTTCGGGCCGGGAACAGTGAAGAGTTCGGGCCGAACTTGTTCTTGGCAGTGACGAATGAACCAGCTATTTTGGTTACTCGTGGGCATGAAACGGACACCCGAGCTGAAAGTTATGAATGTTTTAGTATAGCACCTTTTGTCACACAGTCTTGGATATTAAAGAGTTCGGGCCGAAGAGGGATGTTCGGGCCGAAGTGGTGTTCGGGCCGAAGTGGGATGTTCGGGCCGAAGTGGTGTTCGGGCCGAAGTTCGGTGTTCGGGACGAGGATGATGTTCGGGCCGAGGTTGAAGTTCGTGCCGAGGTCGGAGTTCGGGCCGAGGTTGAAGTTCGGGCCGAGGTTGAAGTTCGGGCCGAAAATGAAGTTCGGTCGGGAACAGTGATGAGTTCGGGCCGAACTTGTTCTTGGCAGTGACGAACGAACCAGCTATTTTGGTTACTCGTGGGCGTGAAATGGACACCCGAGCTGAAAGTTATGAATTTTTAGTATAGCACCATTTGTCACACAATCTTGGATATTGAAAAGTTCGGGCCGAAGAGGGATGTTCGGGCCGAAGTGGTGTTCGGGCCGAAGTGGGATGTTCGGGCCGAAGTGGTGTTCGGGCCGAAGTTCGGTGTTCGGGCCGAGGATGATGTTCGGGCCGAGGTTGAAGTTCGGGCCGAGGTCGGAGTTCGGGCCGAGGTTGAAGTTCGGGCCGAGGTTGAAGTTCGGGCCGAGGTTGAAGTTCGGGCCGAAAATGAAGTTCGGGCCGGGAACAGTGAAAAGTTCGGGCCGAACTTGTTCTTGGCAGTGACGAACGAACCAACTATTTTGGTTACTAGTGGGCGTGAAACGGACACCCGATCTGAAAGTTATGAATGTTTTAGTACAACACCTTTTGTCACACAATCTAGGATATTGAAGAGTTCGGGCCGAAGAGGGATGTTCAGCCCGAAGTGGTGTTCGGGCCGAAGTGGGATGTTCGGGCCGAAGTGGTGTTCGGGCCGACGTTCGGTGTTCGGGACGAGGATGATGTTCGGGCCGAGGTCGGAGTTCGGGCCGAGGTTGAAGTTCGGGCCGAGGTTGAAGTTCGGGCCGAGGTTAAAGTTCGGGCCGAAAATGAAGTTCGGCCGGGAACAGTGATGAGTTCGGGCCGAACTTTTTCTTGGCAGTGACGAACGAACCAGCTATCTTGGTTACTTGTGGGCGTGAAACGGACACCCGAGCTGAAAGTTATGAATTTTTAGTATAGCACCTTTTGTCACACAATCTTGGATATTGAAGAGTTCGGGCCGAAGAGGGATGTTCGGGCCGAAGTGGTGTTCGGGCCGAAGTGGTGTTCGGGCCGAAGTGGGATGTTCGGGCCGAAGTCGTGTTCGGGCCGAAGTGGTGTTCGGGCCGAAGTTCGGCGTTCGGGCCGAGGATGATGTTCGGGCCGAGGTTGGAGTTCGGGTAGAGGTCGGAGTTCGGGCCGAGGTTGAAGTTCGAGCCGAGGTTGAAGTTCGGGCCGAAAATGAAGTTCGGGCCGGGAACAATGAAAAGTTCGGGCCGAACTTGTTCTTGGCAGTGACGAATGAACCAGCTATTTTGGTTACTCGTGGGCGTGAAACGGACACCCGAGCTGAAAGTTATGAATGTTTTAGTATAGCACCTTTTGTCACACAATCTAGGATATTGAAGAGTTCGGGCCGAAGAGGGATGTTCAGCCCGAAGTGGTGTTCGGGCCGAAGTGGGATGTTCGGGCCGAAGTCGTGTTCGGGCCGAAGTGGTGTTCGGGCCGAAGTTCGGCGTTCGGGCCGAGGATGATGTTCGGGCTGAGGTTGGAGTTCGGGTAGAGGTCGGAGTTCGGGCCGAGGTTGAAGTTCGAGCCGAGGTTGAAGTTCGGGCCGAAAATGAAGTTCGGGCCGGGAAAAGTGAAAAGTTCGGGCCGAACTTGTTCTTGACAGTGACGAACGAACCAGCTATTTTGGTTACTCGTGGGCGTGAAACGGACACCCGAGCTGAAAGTTATGAATGTTTTAGTATAGCACCTTTTGTCACACAATCAAGGATATTGAAGAGTTCGGGCCGAAGAGGGATGTTCGGGCCGAAGTGGTGTTCGGGTCGAAGTGGGATGTTCGGGCCGAAGTGGTGTTCGGGCCGAAGTTCGGTGTTCGGGCCGAGGATGATGTTCGGGCCGAGGTTGAAGTTCGGGCCGAGGTCGGAGTTCGGGCCGAGGTTTAAGTTCGGGCCGAGGTTGAAGTTCGGGCCGAAAATGAAGTTCGGGCCGGGAACAGTGAAGAGTTCGGGCCGAACTTGTTCTTGGCAGTGACGAACGAACCAGCTATTTTGGTTACTCGTGGGCGTGAAACGGACACCCGAGCTGAAAGTTATGAATGTTTTAGTATAGCACCTTTTGTCACACAATCTTGGATATTGAAGAGTTCGGGCCGAAGAAGGATGTTCGGGCCGAAGTGGTGTTCGAGCCGAAGTGGGATGTTCGGGCCGAAGTAGTGTTCGGGCCGAAGTTCGGTGTTCGGGCCGAGAATGATGTTCGGGCCGAGGTCGGAGTTCGGGCCGAGGTTGATGTTCGGGCCGAGGTTGAAGTTCAGGCCGAAAATGAAGTTCGGGCCGGGAACAGTGAAGAGTTCGGGCCGAACTTGTTCTTGGCAGTGACGAATGAACCAGCTATTTTGGTTACTCGTGGGCATGAAACGGACACCCGAGCTGAAAGTTATGAATGTTTTAGTATAGCACCTTTTGTCACACAGTCTTGGATATTAAAGAGTTCGGGCCGAAGAGGGATGTTCGGGCCGAAGTGGTGTTCGGGCCGAAGTGGGATGTTCGGGCCGAAGTGGTGTTCGGGCCGAAGTTCGGTGTTCGGGACGAGGATGATGTTCGGGCCGAGGTTGAAGTTCGTGCCGAGGTCGGAGTTCGGGCCGAGGTTGAAGTTCGGGCCGAGGTTGAAGTTCGGGCCGAAAATGAAGTTCGGTCGGGAACAGTGATGAGTTCGGGCCGAACTTGTTCTTGGCAGTGACGAACGAACCAGCTATTTTGGTTACTCGTGGGCGTGAAATGGACACCCGAGCTGAAAGTTATGAATTTTTAGTATAGCACCATTTGTCACACAATCTTGGATATTGAAAAGTTCGGGCCGAAGAGGGATGTTCGGGCCGAAGTGGTGTTCGGGCCGAAGTGGGATGTTCGGGCCGAAGTGGTGTTCGGGCCGAAGTTCGGTGTTCGGGCCGAGGATGATGTTCGGGCCGAGGTTGAAGTTCGGGCCGAGGTCGGAGTTCGGGCCGAGGTTGAAGTTCGGGCCGAGGTTGAAGTTCGGGCCGAGGTTGAAGTTCGGGCCGAAAATGAAGTTCGGGCCGGGAACAGTGAAAAGTTCGGGCCGAACTTGTTCTTGGCAGTGACGAACGAACCAACTATTTTGGTTACTAGTGGGCGTGAAACGGACACCCGATCTGAAAGTTATGAATGTTTTAGTACAACACCTTTTGTCACACAATCTAGGATATTGAAGAGTTCGGGCCGAAGAGGGATGTTCAGCCCGAAGTGGTGTTCGGGCCGAAGTGGGATGTTCGGGCCGAAGTGGTGTTCGCGCCGACGTTCGGTGTTCGGGACGAGGATGATGTTCGGGCCGAGGTCGGAGTTCGGGCCGAGGTTGAAGTTCGGGCCGAGGTTGAAGTTCGGGCCGAGGTTGAAGTTCGGGCCGAAAATGAAGTTCGGCCGGGAACAGTGATGAGTTCGGGCCGAACTTTTTCTTGGCAGTGACGAACGAACCAGCTATCTTGGTTACTTGTGGGCGTGAAACGGACACCCGAGCTGAAAGTTAAGAATTTTTAGTATAGCACCTTTTGTCACACAATCTTGGATATTGAAGAGTTCGGACCGAAGAGGGATGTTCGGGCCGAAGTGGTGTTCGGGCCGAAGTGGTGTTCGGGCCGAAGTGGGATGTTCGGGCCGAAGTCGTGTTCGGGCCGAAGTGGTGTTCGGGCCGAAGTTCGGCGTTCGGGCCGAGGATGATGTTCGGGCCGAGGTTGGAGTTCGGGTAGAGGTCGGAGTTCGGGCCGAGGTTGAAGTTCGAGCCGAGGTTGAAGTTCGGGCCGAAAATGAAGTTCGGGCCGGGAACAGTGAAAAGTTCGGGCCGAACTTGTTCTTGGCAGTGACGAATGAACCAGCTATTTTGGTTACTCGTGGGCGTGAAACGGACACCCGAGCTGAAAGTTATGAATGTTTTAGTATAGCACCTTTTGTCACACAATCTAGGATATTGAAGAGTTCGGGCCGAAGAGGGATGTTCAGCCCGAAGTGGTGTTCGGGCCGAAGTGGGATGTTCGGGCCGAAGTGGTGTTCGGGCCGACGTTCGGTGTTCGGGACGAGGATGATGTTCGGGACGAGGTTGAAGTTCGGGCCGAGGTCGGAGTTCGGGCCGAGGTTGAAGTTCGGGCCAGGTTGAAGTTCGGGCCGAAAATGAAGTTCGGCCGGGAACAGTTATGAGTTCGGGCCGAACTTTTTCTTGGCAGTGACGAACGAACCAGCTATTTTGGTTACTCGTGGGCGTGAAACGGACACCCGAGCTGAAAGTTATGAATTTTTAGTATAGCACCTTTTGTCACACAATCTTGGATATTGAAGAGTTCGGGCCGAAGAGGGATGTTCGGGCCGAAGTGGTGTTCGGGCCGAAGAGGGATGTTCGGGCCGAAGTGGTGTTCGGTCCGAAGTTCGGTGTTCGGGACGAGGATGATGTTCGGGCCGAGGTTGAAGTTTAGGCCGAGGTCGGAGTTCGGGCCGAGGTTGAAGTTCGGGCCGAGGTTGAAGTTCGGGCCGAAAATGAAGTTTGGCCGGGAACAGTGATGAGTTTGGGCCGAACTTGTTCTTGGCAGTGACGAACGAACCAGCTATTTTGGTTACTCGTGGGCGTGAAACGGACACCCGAGCTGAAAGTTATGAATTTTTAGTATAGCACCTTTTGTCACACAATCTTGGATATTGAAGAGTTCGGGCCGAAGAGGGATGTTCGGGCCGAAGTGGTGTTCGGGCCGAAATTGGATGTTCGGGCCGAAGTGGTGTTCGGGCCGAAATGGTCTTCGGGCCGATGTTCGGTGTTCGGGCCGAGGATGATGTTCGGGCTGAGGTTGAAGTTCGGGCAGAGGTCGGAGTTCGGGCCGAGGTTGAAGTTCGGGCCGAGGTTGAAGTTCGGGCCGAAAATGGAGTTCGGGTCGGGAACAGTGAAAAGTTCGGGCCGAACTTGTTCTTGACAGTGACGAACGAACCAGCTATTTTGGTTACTCGTGGGCGTGAAACGGACACCCGAGCTGAAAGTTATGAATGTTTTAGTATAGCACCTTTTGTCACACAATCAAGGATATTGAAGAGTTCGGGCCGAAGAGGGATGTTCGGGCCGAAGTGGTGTTCGGGCCGAAGTGGGATGTTCGGGCCGAAGTGGTGTTCGGGCCGAAGTTCGGTGTTCGGGCCGAGGATGATGTTCGGGCCGAGGTTGAAGTTCGGGCCGAGGTCGGAGTTCGGGCCGAGGTTTAAGTTCGGGCCGAGGTTGAAGTTCGGGCCGAAAATGAAGTTCGGGCCGGGAACAGTGAAGAGTTCGGGCCGAACTTGTTCTTGGCAGTGACGAACGAACCAGCTATTTTGGTTACTCGTGGGCGTGAAACGGACACCCGAGCTGAAAGTTATGAATGTTTTAGTATAGCACCTTTTGTCACACAATCTTGGATATTGAAGAGTTCGGGCCGAAGAAGGATGTACGGGCCGAAGTGGTGTTCGAGCCGAAGTGGGATGTTCGGGCCGAAGTAGTGTTCGGGCCGAAGTTCGGTGTTCGGGCCGAGAATGATGTTTGGGCCGAGGTCGGAGTTCGGGCCGAGGTTGATGTTCGGGCCGAGGTTGAAGTTCAGGCCGAAAATGAAGTTCGGGCCGGGAACAGTGAAGAGTTCGAGCCGAACTTGTTCTTGGCAGTGACGAATGAACCAGCTATTTTGGTTACTCGTGGGCATGAAACGGACACCCGAGCTGAAAGTTATGAATGTTTTAGTATAGCACCTTTTGTCACACAGTCTTGGATATTAAAGAGTTCGGGCCGAAGTGGGATGTTCGGGCCGAAGTGGTGTTCGGGCTGAAGTGGGATGTTCGGGCCGAAGTGGTGTTCGGGCCGAAGTTCGGTGTTCGGGACGAGGATGATGTTCGGGCCGAGGTTGAAGTTCGTGCCGAGGTCGGAGTTCGGGCCGAGGTTGAAGTTCGGACCGAGGTTGAAGTTCGGGCCGAAAATGAAGTTCGGCCGGGAACAGTGATGAGTTCGGGCCGAACTTGTTCTTGGCAGTGACGAACGAACCAGCTATTTTGGTTACTCGTGGGCGTGAAACGGACACCCGAGCTGAAAGTTATGAATTTTTAGTATAGCACCATTTGTCACACAATCTTGGATATAGAAGAGTTCGGGCCGAAGAGGGATGTTCGGGCCGAAGTGGTGTTCGGGCCGAAGTGGGATGTTCGGGCCGAAGTGGTGTTCGGGCCGAAGTTCGGTGTTCGGGCCGAGGATGATGTTCGGGCCGAGGTTGGAGTTCGGGCCGAGGTCGGAGTTCGGGCCGAGGTTGAAGTTCGGGCCGAGGTTGAAGTTCGGGCCGAAAATGAAGTTCGGGCCGGGAACAGTGAAAAGTTCGGGCCGAACTTGTTCTTGGCAGTGACGAACGAACCAACTATTTTGGTTACTCGTGGGCGTGAAACGGACACCCGAGCTGAAAGTTATGAATGTTTAAGTACAGCACCTTTTGTCACACAATCTAGGATATTGAAGAGTTCGGGCCGAAGAGGGATGTTCAGCCCGAAGTGGTGTTCGGGCCGAAGTGGGATGTTCGGGCCGAAGTGGTGTTCGCGCCGACGTTCGGTGTTCGGGACGAGGATGATGTTCGGGCCGACATTGAAGTTCGGGCCGAGGTCGGAGTTCGGGCCGAGGTTGAAGTTCGGCCCGAGGTTGAAGTTCGGGCCGAAAATGAAGTTCGGCCGGGAACAGTGATGAGTTCGGGCCGAACTTTTTCTTGGCAGTGACGAACGAACCAGCTATCTTGGTTACTCGTGGGCGTGAAACGGACACCCGAGCTGAAAGTTATGAATTTTTAGTATAGCACCTTTTGTCACACAATCTTGGATATTGAAGAGTTCGGGCCGAAGAGGGATGTTCGGGCCGAAGTGGTGTTCGGGCCGAAGTGGGATGTTCGGGCCGAAGTGGTGTTCGGGCCGAAGTGGTGTTCGGGCCGAAGTTCGGCGTTCGGGCCGAGGATGATGTTCGGGCCGAGGTTGGAGTTCGGGCAGAGGTCGGAGTTCGGGCCGAGGTTGAAGTTCGGGCCGAGGTTGAAGTTCGGGCCGGGAACAGTGAAAAGTTCGGGCCGAACTTGTTCTTGGCAGTGTCGAATGAACCAGCTATTTTGGTTACTCGTGGGCGTGAAACGGACACCCGAGCTGAAAGTTATGAATGTTTTAGTATAGCACCTTTTGTCACACAATCTAGGATATTGAAGAGTTCGGGCCGAAGAGGGATGTTCAGCCCGAAGTGGTGTTCGGGCCGAAGTGGGATGTTCGGGCCGAAGTGGTGTTCGGGCCGATGTTCGGTGTTCGGGACGAGGATGATGTTCGGGCCGAGGTTGAAGTTCGGGCCGAGGTCGGAGTTCGGGCCGAGGTTGAAGTTCGGGCCGAGGTTGAAGTTCGGGCCGAAAATGAAGTTCGGCCGGGAACAGTTATGAGTTCGGGCCGAACTTTTTCTTGGCAGTGACGAACGAACCAGCTATTTTGGTTACTCGTCGGCGTGAAACGGACACCCGAGCTGAAAGTTATGAATTTTTAGTATAGCACCTTTTGTCACACAATCTTGGATATTGAAGAGTTCGGGCCGAAGAGGGATGTTCGGGCCGAAGTGGTGTTCGGGCCGAAGTGGGATGTTCGGGCCGAAGTGGTGTTCGGGCCGAAGTGGTGTTCGGGCCGAAGTTCGGTGTTCGGGACGAGGATGATGTTCGGGCCGAGGTTGAAGTTTAGGCCGAGGTCGGAGTTCGGGCCGAGGTTGAAGTTCGGGCCGAGGTTGAAGTTCGGGCCGAAAATGAAGTTCGGCCGGGAACAGTGATGAGTTTGGGCCGAACTTGTTTTTGGCAGTGACGAACGAACCAGCTATTTTGGTTACTCGTGGGCGTGAAACGGACACCCGAGCTGAAAGTTATGAATTTTTAGTATAGCACCTTTTGTCACACAATCTTGGATATTGAAGAGTTCGGGCCGAAGAGGGATGTTCGGGCCGAAGTGGTGTTCGGGCCGAAGTGGGATGTTCGGGCCGAAGTGGTGTTCGGGCCGAAGTGGTCTTCGGGCCGAAGTTCGGTGTTCGGGCCGAGGATGATGTTCGGGCTGAGGTTGAAGTTCGGGCAGAGGTCGGAGTTCGGGCCGAGGTTGAAGTTCGGGCCGAGGTTGAAGTTCGGGCCGAAAATGAAGTTCGGGCCGGGAACAGTGAAAAGTTCGGGCCGAACTTGTTCTTGACAGTGACGAACGAACCAGCTATTTTGGTTACTCGTGGGCGTGAAACGGACACCCGAGCTGAAAGTTATGAATGTTTTAGTATAGCACCTTTTGTCACACAATCAAGGATATTGAAGAGTTCGGGCCGAAGAGGGATGTTCGGGCCGAAGTGGTGTTCGGGCCGAAGTGGGATGTTCGGGCCGAAGTGGTTTTCGGGCCGAAGTTCGGTGTTCGGGCCGAGGATGATGTTCGGGCCGAGGTTGAAGTTCGGGCCGAGGTCGGAGATCGGGCCGAGGTTTAAGTTCGGGCCGAGGTTGAAGTTCGGGCCGAAAATGAAGTTCGGGCCGGGAACAGTGAAGAGTTCGGGCCGAACTTGTTCTTGGCAGTGACGAACGAACCAGCTATTTTGGTTACTCGTGGGCGTGAAACGGACACCCGAGCTGAAAGTTATGAATGTTTTAGTATAGCACCTTTTGTCACACAATCTTGGATATTGAAGAGTTCGGGCCAAAGAAGGATGTTCGGGCCGAAGTGGTGTTCGAGCCGAAGTGGGATGTTCGGGCCGAAGTAGTGCTCGGGCCGAAGATCGGTGTTCGGGACGAGAATGATGTTCGGGCCGAGGTCGGAGTTCGGGCCGAGGTTGATGTTCGGGCCGAGGTTGAAGTTCAGGCCGAAAATGAAGTTCGGGCCGGGAACAGTGAAGAGTTCGGGCCGAACTTGTTCTTGGCAGTGACGAATGAACCAGCTATTTTGGTTACTCGTGGGCATGAAACGGACACCCGAGCTGAAAGTTATGAATGTTTTAGTATAGCACCTTTTGTCACACAGTCTTGGATATTAAAGAGTTCGGGCCGAAGAGGGATGTTCGGGCCGAAGTGGTGTTCGGGCCGAAGTGGGATGTTCGGGCCGAAGTGGTGCTCGGGCCGAAGTTCGGTGTTCGGGACGAGGATGATGTTCGGGCCGAGGTTGAAGTTCGGGCCGAGGTCGGAGTTCGGGCCGAGGTTGAACTTCGGGCCGATGTTGAAGTTCGGGCCGAAAATGAAGTTCGGGCCGGGAACAGTGAAAAGTTCGGGCCGAACTTGTTCTTGGCAGTGACGAACGAACCAACTGTTTTGGTTACTCGTGGGCGTGAAACGGACACCCGAGCTGAAAGTTATGAATGTTTTAGTATAGCACCTTTTGTCACACAATCTTGGATATTGAAGAGTTCGGCGCGAAGAAGGATGTTCGGGCCGAAGTGGTGTTCGGGCCGAAGTGGGATGTTCGGGCCGAAGTAGTGTTCGGGCCGAAGTTCGGTGTTCGGGCCGAGAATGTTGTTCGGGCCGAGGTCGGAGTTCAGGCCGAGGTTGATGTTCGGGCCGAGGTTGATGTTCGGGCCGAGGTTGAAGTTCAGGCCGAAAATGAAGTTCGGGCCGGGAACAGTGAAGAGTTCGGGCCGAACTTGTTCTTGGCAGTGACGAACGAACCAGCTATTTTGCTTACTCGTGGGCGTGAAGCGGACACCCGAACTAAAAGTTATGATTGTTTTAGTATAGCACCTTTTGTCACACAATCTTGGATATTGAAGAGTTCGGGCCGAAGAGTGATGTTCGGGCCGAAGTGGTGTTCGGGCCGAAGTGGGATGTTCGGGCCGAAGTGGTGTTCGGGCCGAAGTGGTGTTCGGGCCGAAGTGGTGTTCGGACTGAAGTTCGGTGTTCGGGCCGAGGATGATGTTCGGGCCGAGATTGAAGTTCGGGCCGAGGTCGGAGTTCGGGCCGAGGTTGATGTTCGGGCCGAGGTTGAAATTCGGGCCGAAAATGAAGTTCGGGCCGAGGTTGAAATTCGGGCCGAAAATGAAGTTCGGGCCGAACTTGATCTTGGCAGTGACGAACAAACCAGCTATTTTGGTTACTCGTGGGCGTGAAACGGACACCCGAGCTGAAAGTTATGAATGTTTTAGTATAGCACCTTTTGTCACACAATCTTGGATATTGAAGAGTTCGGGTCGAAGAGGTATGTTCGGGCCGAAGTGGGATGTTCGGGCTGAAGTGGTGTTCGGGCCGAAGTTCGGTGTTCGGGCCGAGGATGATGTTCGGGCCGAGGTTGAAGTTCGGGCCGAGGTCGGAGTTCGGGCCGAGGTTGAAGTTCGGGCCGAGGTTGAAGTTCGGGCTGAAAATGAAGTTCGGGCCGGGAACAGTGAAGAGTTCGGGCCGAACTTGTTCTTGGCAGTGACGAACGAACCAACTATTTTGGTTACTCGTGGGCGTGAAACGGACACCCGAGCTGAAAGTTATGAATGTTTTAGTATAGCACCTTTTGTCACACAATCTTGGATATTGAAGAGTTCGGGCCGAAGAAGGATGTTCGGGCCGAAGTGGTGTTCGGGCCGAAGTGGGATGTTCGGGCCGAAGTAGTGTTCGGGCCGAAGTTCGGTGTTCGGGCCGAAAATGATGTTCGGGCCGAGGTCGGAGTTCGGGCCGAGGTTGATGTTCGGGCCGAGGTTGAAGTTCAGGCCGAAAATGAAGTTCGGGCCGGGAACAGTGAAGAGTTCGGGCCGAACTTGTTCTTGGCAGTGACGAATGAACCAGCTATTTTGGTTACTCGTGGGCGTGAAACGGACACCCGAGCTGAAAGTTATGAATGTTTTAGTATAGCAACTTTTGTCACACAGTCTTGGATATTAAAGAGTTCGGGCCGAAGAGGGATGTTCGGGCCGAAGTGGTGTTCGGGCCGAAGTGGGATGTTCGGGCCGAAGTGGTGTTCGGGCCGAAGTGGTGTTCAGGCCGAAGTGGTGTTCGGGCCTAGGATGATGTTCGGGCCGAGGTTGAAGTTCGGGCCGAGGTCGGAGTTCGGGCCGAGGTTGAAGTTCGGGCCGTAAATGAAGTTCGGGCGTGGAACAGTGAAGAGTTCGGGCCGAACTTGTTCTTGGCAGTGACGAACGAACCAGCTATTTTGGTTACTCGTGGGCGTGAAACGGACACCCGAGCTGAAAGTTATGAATGTTTTAGTATAGCACTTTTTGTCACACAATCTTGGATATTGAAGAGTTCGGGCCGAAGAGGTATGTTCGGGCCGAAGTGGGATGTTCGGGCTGAAGTGGTGTTCGGGTCGAAGTTCGGTGTTCAGGCCGAGGATGATGTTCGGGCCGAGGTTGAAGTTCGGGCGGAGGTCGGAGTTCGGGCCGATGTTGAAGTTCGGGCCGAGGTTGAAGTTCGGGCCGTAAATGAAGTTCGGGCGTGGAACAGTGAAGAGTTCGGGCCGAACTTGTTCTTGGCAGTGACGAACGAACCAGCTATTTTGGTTACTCGTGGGCGTGAAACGGACACCCGAGCTGAAAGTTATGAATGTTTTAGTATAGCACTTTTTGTCACACAATCTTGGATATTGAAGAGTTCGGGCCGAAGAGGTATGTTCGGGCCGAAGTGGGATGTTCGGGCTGAAGTGGTGTTCGGGTCGAAGTTCGGTGTTCAGGCCGAGGATGATGTTCGGGCCGAGGTTGAAGTTCGGGCGGAGGTCGGAGTTCGGGCCGATGTTGAAGTTCGGGCCGAGGTTGAAGTTCGGGCTGAAAATGAAGTTCGGGCCGGGAACAGTGAAGAGTTCGGGCCGAACTTGTTCTTGGCAGTGACGAACGAACCAGCTATTTTGGTTACTCGTGGGCGTGAAACGGACACCCGAGCTGAAAGTTATGAATGTTTTAGTATAGCACCTTTTGTCACACAATCTTGGATATTGAAGAGTTCGGGCCGAAGAAGGATGTTCGGGCCGAAGTGGTGTTCGAGCCGAAGTGGGATGTTCGGGCCGAAGTAGTGTTCGGGCCGAAGTTCGGTGTTCGGGCCGAGAATGATGTTCGGGCCGAGGTCGGAGTTCGGGCCGAGGTTGATGTTCGGGCCGAGGTTGAAGTTCAGGCCGAAAATGAAGTTCGGGCCGGGAACAGTGAAGAGTTCGGGCCGAACTTGTTCTTGGCAGTGACGAATGAACCAGCTATTTTGGTTACTCGTGGGCATGAAACGGACACCCGAGCTGAAAGTTATGAATGTTTTAGTATAGCACCTTTTGTCACACAGTCTTGGATATTAAAGAGTTCGGGCCGAAGAGGGATGTTCGGGCCGAAGTGGTGTTCGGGCCGAAATGGGATGTTCGGGCCGAAGTGGTGTTCGGGCCGAAGTTCGGTGTTCGGGACGAGGATGAAGTTCGGGCCGAGGTTGAAGTTCGTGCCGAGGTCGGAGTTCGGGCCGAGGTCGGAGTTCGGGCCGAGGTTGAAGTTCGGGCCGAAAATGAAGTTCGGCCGGGAACAGTGATGAGTTCGGGTCGAACTTGTTCTTGGCAGTGACGAACAAACCAGCTATTTTGGTTACTCGTGGGCGTGAAACGGACACCCGAGCTGAAAGTTATGAATTTTTAGTATAGCACCATTTGTCACACAATCTTGGATATTGAAGAGTTCGGGCCGAAGAGGGATGTTCGGGCCGAAGTGGTGTTCGGGCCGAAGTGGGATGTTCGGGCCGAAGTGGTGTTCGGGCCGAAGTTCGGTGTTCGGGTCGAGGATGATGTTCGGGCCGAGGTTGAAGTTCGGGCCGAGGTCGGAGTTCGGGCCGAGGTTGAAGTTCGGGCCGAGGTTGAAGTTCGGGCCGAAAATGAAGTTCGGGCCGGGAACAGTGAAAAGTTCGGGCCGAACTTGTTCTTGGCAGTGACGAACGAACCAACTATTTCGGTTACTCGTGGGCGTGAAACGGACACCCGAGCTGAAAGTTATGAATGTTTTAGTATAGCACCTTTTGTCACACAATCTTGGATATTGAAGAGTTCGGGCCGAAGAAGGATGTTCGGGCCGAAGTGGTGTTCGGGCCGAAGTGGGATCTTCGGGCCGAAGTAGTGTTCGGGCCGAAGTTCGGTGTACGGGCCGAGAATGATGTTCGGGCCGAGGTCGGAGTTCGGGTCGAGGTTGATGTTCGGGCCGAGGTTGAAGTTCAGGCCGAAAATGAAGTTCGGGCCGGGAACAGTGAAGAGTTCAGGCCGAACTTGTTCTTGGCAGTGACGAACCAGCTATTTTGCTTACTCGTGGGCGTGAAACGGACACCCGAACTAAAAGTTATGATTGTTTTAGTATAGCACCTTTTGTCACACAATCTTGGATATTGAAGAGTTCGGGCCGAAGAGTGATGTTCGGGCCGAAGTGGTGTTCGGGCCGAAGTGGGATGTTCGGGCCGAAGTGGTGTTCGGGCCGAAGTGGTGTTCGGGCCGAAGTGGTGTTCGGACTGAAGTTCGGTGTTCGGGCCGAGGATGATGTTCGGGCCGAGGTTGAAGTTCGGGCCGAGGTCGGAGTTCGGGCCGAGGTTGAAGTTCGGGCCGAGGTTGAAATTCGGGCCGAAAATGAAGTTCGGGTCGGGAACAGTGAAGAGTTCGGGCCGAACTTGATCTTGGCAGTGACGAACGAACCAGCTATTTTGGTCACTCGTGGGCGTGAAACGGACACCCGAGCTGAAAGTTATGAATGTTTTAGTATAGCACCTTTTGTCACACAATCTTGGATATTGAAGAGTTCGGGCCGAAGAAGGATGTTCGGGCCGAAGTGGTGTTCGGGCCGAAGTGGGATGTTCGGGCCGAAGTAGTGTTCGGGCCGAATTTCGGTGTTCGGGCCGAGAATGATGTTCGGGCCGAGGTCGGAGTTCGGGCCGAGGTTGATGTTCGGGCCGAGGTTGAAGTTCAGGCCGAAAATGAAGTTCGGGCCGGGAACAGTGAAGAGTTCGGGCCGAACTTGTTCTTGGCAGTGACGAATGAACCAGCTATTTTGGTTACTCGTGGGCGTGAAACGGACACCCGAGCTGAAAGTTATGAATGTTTTAGTATAGCACCTTTTGTCACACAGTCTTGGATATTAAAGAGTTCGGGCCGAAGAGGGATGTTCGGGCCGAAGTGGTGTTCGGGCCGAAGTGGGATGTTCGGGCCGAAGTGGTGATCGGGCTGAAGTTCGGTGTTCGGGCCGAGGATGATGTTCGGGCCGAGGTTGAAGTTCGGGCCGAGGTCGGAGTTCGGGCCGAGGTTGAAGTTCGGGCCGAAAATGAAGTTCGGGCCGGGAACAGTGAAGAGTTCAGGCCGAACTTGTTCTTGGCAGTGACGAACGAACCAGCTATTTTGCTTACTCGTGGGCGTGAAACGGACACCCGAACTAAAAGTTATGATTGTTTTAGTATAGCACCTTTTGTCACACAATCTTGGATATTGAAGAGTTCGGGCCGAAGAGTGATGTTCGGGCCGAAGTGGTGTTCGGGCCGAAGTGGGATGTTCGGGCCGAAGTGGTGTTCGGGCCGAAGTGGTGTTCGGGCCGAAGTGGTGTTCGGACTGAAGTTCGGTGTTCGGGCCGAGGATGATGTTCGGGCCGAGGTTGAAGTTCGGGCCGAGGTCGGAGTTCGGGCCGAGGTTGAAGTTCGGGCCGAGGTTGAAATTCGGGCCGAAAATGAAGTTCGGGCCGGGAACAGTGAAGAGTTCGGGCCGAACTTGATCTTGGCAGTGACGAACGAACCAGCTATTTTGGTTACTCGTGGGCGTGAAACGGACACCCGAGCTGAAAGTTATGAATGTTTTAGTATAGCACCTTTTGTCACACAATCTTGGATATTGAAGAGTTCGGGCCGAAGAGGTATGTTCGGGCCGAAGTGGGATGTTCGGGCTGAAGTGGTGTTCGGGCCGAAGTTCGGTGTTCGGGCCGAGGATGATGTTCGGGCCGAGGTTGAAGTTCGGGCCGAGGTCGGAGTTCGGGCCGAGGTTGAAGTTCGGGCCGAGGTTGAAGTTCGGGCTGAAAATGAAGTTCGGGCCGGGAACAGTGAAGAGTTCGGGCCGAACTTGTTCTTGGCAGTGACGAACGAACCAGCTATTTTGGTTACTCGTGGGCGTGAAACGGACACCCGAGCTGAAAGTTATGAATGTTTTAGTATAGCACCTTTTGTCACACAATCTTGGATATTGAAGAGTTCGGGCCGAAGAAGGATGTTCGGGCCGAAGTGGTGTTCGGGCCGAAGTGGGATGTTCGGGCCGAAGTAGTGTTCGGGCCGAAGTTCGGTGTTCGGGCCGAGAATGATGTTCGGGCCGAGGTCGGAGTTCGGGCCGAGGTTGATGTTCGGGCCGAGGTTGAAGTTCAGGCCGAAAATGAAGTTCGGGCCGGGAACAGTGAAGAGTTCGGGCCGAACTTGTTCTTGGCAGTGACGAATGAACCAGCTATTTTGGTTACTCGTGGGCGTGAAACGGACACCCGAGCTGAAAGTTATGAATGTTTTAGTATAGCACCTTTTGTCACACAGTCTTGGATATTAAAGAGTTCGGGCCGAAGAGGGATGTTCGGGCCGAAGTGGTGTTCGGGCCGAAGTGGGATGTTCGGGCCGAAGTGGTGTTCGGGCCGAAGTGGTGTTCGGGCCGAAGTGGTGTTCGGGCCTAGGATGATGTTCGGGCTGAGGTTGAAGTTCGAGCCGAGGTCGGAGTTCGGGCCGAGGTTGAAGTTCGGGCCGTAAATGAAGTTCGGGCCGGGAACAGTGAAGAGTTCGGGCCGAACTTGTTCTTGGCAGTGACGAACGAACCAGCTATTTTGGTTACTCGTGGGCGTGAAACGGACACCCGAGCTGAAAGTTATGAATGTTTTAGTATAGCACCTTTTGTCACACAATCTTGGATATTGAAGAGTTCGGGCCGATGAGGGATGTTCGGGCCGAAGTGGTGTTCGGGCCGAAGTGGGATGTTCGGGTCGAAGTGGTGTTCGGGCCGAAGTGGTGTTCGGGCCGAAGTTTGGTGTTCGGGCCGAGGATGATGTTCGGGCCGAGGTTGGAGTTCGGGCCGAGGTCGGAGTTCGGGCCGAGGTTGAAGTTCGGGCCGAGGTTGAAGTTTGGGCCGAAAATGAAGTTCGGGCCGGGAACAGTGAAAAGTTCGGGCCGAACTTGTTCTTGGCAGTGACGAACGAACCAACTATTTCGGTTACTCGTGGGCGTGAAACGGACACCCGAGCTGAAAGTTATGAATGTTTTAGTATAGCACCTTTTGTCACACAATCTTGGATATTGAAGAGTTCGGGCCGAAGAAGGATGTTCGGGCCGAAGTGGTGTTCCGGCCGAAGTGGGATGTTCGGGCCGAAGTAGTGTTCGGGCCGAAGTTCGGTGTTCGGGCCGAGAATGATGTTCGGGCCGAGGTCGGAGTTCGGGCCGAGGTTGATGTTCGGGCCGAGGTTGAAGTTCAGGCCGAAAATGAAGTTCGGGTCGGGAATAGTGAAGAGTTCGGGCCGAACTTGTTCTTGGCAGTGACGAATGAACCAGCTATTTTGGTTACTCGTGGGCGTGAAACGGACACCCGAGCTGAAAGTTATGAATGTTTTAGTATAGCACCTTTTGTCACACAGTCTTGGATATTAAAGAGTTCGGGCCGAAGAGGGATGTTCGGGCCGAAGTGGTGTTCGGGCCGAAGTGGGATGTTCGGGCCGAAGTGGTGATCGGGCTGAAGTTCGGTGTTCGGGCCGAGGATGATGTTCGGGCCGAGGTTGAAGTTCGGGCCGAGGTCGGAGTTCGGGCCGAGGTTGAAGTTCGGGCCGAAAATGAAGTTCGGGCCGGGAACGGTGAAGAGTTCGGGCCGAACTTGTTCTTGGCAGTGACGAACGAACCAGCTATTTTGCTTACTCGTGGGCGTGAAACGGACACCCGAACTAAAAGTTATGATTGTTTTAGTATAGCACCTTTTGTCACACAATCTTGGATATTGAAGAGTTCGGGCCGAAGAGTGATGTTCGGGCCGAAGTGGTGTTCGGGCCGAAGTGGGATGTTCGGGCCGAAGTGGTGTTCGGGCCGAAGTGGTGTTCGGGCCGAAGTGGTGTTCGGACTGAAGTTCGGTGTTCAGGCCGAGGATGATGTTCGGGCCGAGGTTGAAGTTCGGGCCGAGGTCAGAGTTCGGGCCGAGGTTGAAGTTCGGGCCGAGGTTGAAATTCGGGCCGAAAATGAAGTTCGGGCCGGGAACAGTGAAGAGTTCGGGCCGAACTTGTTCTTGGCAGTGACGAACGAACCAGCTATTTTGGTTACTCGTGGGCGTGAAACGGACACCCGAGCTGAAAGTTATGAATGTTTTAGTATAGCACCTTTTGTCACACAATCTTGGATATTGAAGAGTTCGGGCCGAAGAAGGATGTTCGGGCCGAAGTGGTGTTCGGGCCGAAGTGGGATGTTCGGGCCGAAGTAGTGTTCGGGCCGAAGTTCGGTGTTCGGGCCGAGAATGATGTTCGGGCCGAGGTCGGAGTTCGGGCCGAGGTTGATGTTCGGACAGAGGTTGAAGTTCAGGCCGAAAATGAAGTTCGGGCCGGGAACAGTGAAGAGTTCGGGCCGAACTTGTTCTTGGCAGTGACGAATGAACCAGCTATTTTGGTTACTCGTGGGCGTGAAATGGACACCCGAGCTGAAAATTATGAATGTTTTAGTATAGCACCTTTTGTCACACAGTCTTGGATATTAAAGAGTTCGGGCCGAAGAGGGATGTTCGGGCCGAAGTGGTGTTCGGGCCGAAGTGGGATGTTCGGGTCGAAGTGGTGTTCGGGCCGAAGTGGTGTTCGGGCCGAAGTGGTGTTCGGGCCTAGGATGATGTTCGGGCCGAGGTTGAAGTTCGGGCTGAGGTCGGAGTTCGGGCCGAGGTTGAAGTTCGGGCCGTAAATGAAGTTTGGGCCGGGAACAGTGAAGAGTTCGGGCCGAACTTGATCTTGGCAGTGACGAACGAACCAGCTATTTTGGTTACTCGTGGGCGTGAAACGGACACCCGAGCTGAAAGTTATGAATGTTTTAGTATAGCACCTTTTGTCACACAATCTTGGATATTGAAGAGTTCGGGCCGAAGAGGTATGTTCGGGCCGAAGTGGGATGTTCGGGCTGAAGTGGTGTTCGGGACGAAGTTCGGTGTTCGGGCCGAGGATGATGTTCGGGCCGAGGTTGAAGTTCGGGCCGAGGTCGGAGTTCGGGCCGAGGTTGAAGTTCGGGCTGAAAATGAAGTTCGGGCCGGGAACAGTGAAGAGTTCGGGCCGAACTTGTTCTTGGCAGTGACGAACGAACCAGCTATTTTGGTTACTCGTGGGCGTGAAACGGACACCCGAGCTGAAAGTTATGAATGTTTTAGTATAGCACCTTTTGTCACACAATCTTGGATATTGAAGAGTTCGGGCCGAAGAAGGATGTTCGGGCCGAAGTGGTGTTCGGGCCGAAGTGGGATGTTCGGGCCGAAGTAGTGTTCGGGCCGAAGTTCGGTGTTCGGGCCGAGAATGATGTTCGGGCCGAGGTCGGAGTTCGGGCCGAGGTTGATGTTCGGGCCGAGGTTGAAGTTCAGGCCGAAAATGAAGTTCGGGTCGGGAATAGTGAAGAGTTCGGGCCGAACTTGTTCTTGGCAGTGACGAATGAACCAGCTATTTTGGTTACTCGTGGGCGTGAAACGGACACCCGAGCTGAAAGTTATGAATGTTTTAGTATAGCACCTTTTGTCACACAGTCTTGGATATTAAAGAGTTCGGGCCGAAGAGGGATGTTCGGGCCGAAGTGGTGTTCGGGCCGAAGTGGGATGTTCGGGCCGAAGTGGTGATCGGGCTGAAGTTCGGTGTTCGGGCCGAGGATGATGTTCGGGCCGAGGTTGAAGTTCGGGCCGAGGTCGGAGTTCGGGCCGAGGTTGAAGTTCGGGCCGAAAATGAAGTTCGGGCCGGGAACAGTGAAGAGTTCGGGCCGAACTTGTTCTTGGCAGTGACGAACGAACCAGCTATTTTGCTTACTCGTGGGCGTGAAACGGACACCCGAACTAAAAGTTATGATTGTTTTAGTATAGCACCTTTTGTCACACAATCTTGGATATTGAAGAGTTCGGGCCGAAGAGTGATGTTCGGGCCGAAGTGGTGTTCGGGCCGAAGTGGGATGTTCGGGCCGAAGTGGTGTTCGGGCCGAAGTGGTGTTCGGGCCGAAGTGGTGTTCGGACTGAAGTTCGGTGTTCGGGCCGAGGATGATGTTCGGGCCGAGGTTGAAGTTCGGGCCGAGGTCAGAGTTCGGGCCGAGGTTGAAGTTCGGGCCGAGGTTGAAATTCGGGCCGAAAATGAAGTTCGGGCCGGGAACAGTGAAGAGTTCGGGCCGAACTTGATCTTGGCAGTGACGAACGAACCAGCTATTTTGGTTACTCGTGGGCGTGAAACGGACACCCGAGCTGAAAGTTATGAATGTTTTAGTATAGCACCTTTTGTCACACAATCTTGGATATTGAAGAGTTCGGGCCGAAGAGGTATGTTCGGGCCGAAGTGGGATGTTCGGGCTGAAGTGGTGTTCGGGCCGAAGTTCGGTGTTCGGGCCGAGGATGATGTTCGGGCCGATGTTGAAGTTCGGGCCGAGGTCGGAGTTCGGGCCGAGGTTGAAGTTCGGGCCGAGGTTGAAGTTCGGGCTGAAAATGAAGTTCGGGCCGGGAACAGTGAAGAGTTCGGGCCGAACTTGTTCTTGGAAGTGACGAACGAACCAGCTATTTTGGTTACTCGTGGGCGTGAAACGGACACCCGAGCTGAAAGTTATGAATGTTTTAGTATAGCACCTTTTGTCACACAATCTTGGATATTGAAGAGTTCGGGCCGAAGAAGGATGTTCGGGCCGAAGTGGTGTTCGGGCCGAAGTGGGATGTTCGGGCCGAAGTAGTGTTCGGGCCGAAGTTCGGTGTTCGGGCCGAGAATGATGTTCGGGCCGAGGTCGGAGTTCGGGCCGAGGTTGATGTTCGGACAGAGGTTGAAGTTCAGGCCGAAAATGAAGTTCGGGCCGGGAACAGTGAAGAGTTCGGGCCGAACTTGTTCTTGGCAGTGACGAATGAACCAGCTATTTTGGTTACTCGTGGGCGTGAAATGGGCACCCGAGCTGAAAATTATGAATGTTTTAGTATAGCACCTTTTGTCACACAGTCTTGGATATTAAAGAGTTCGGGCCGAAGAGGGATGTTCGGGCCGAAGTGGTGTTCGGGCCGAAGTGGGATGTTCGGGTCGAAGTGGTGTTCGGGCCGAAGTGGTGTTCGGGCCTAGGATGATGTTCGGGCCGAGGTTGAAGTTCGGGCCGAGGTCGGAGTTCGGGCCGAGGTTGAAGTTCGGGCCGTAAATGAAGTTTGGGCCGGGAACAGTGAAGAGTTCGGGCCGAACTTGATCTTGGCAGTGACGAACGAACCAGCTATTTTGGTTACTCGTGGGCGTGAAACGGACACCCGAGCTGAAAGTTATGAATGTTTTAGTATAGCACCTTTTGTCACACAATCTTGGATATTGAAGAGTTCGGGCCGAAGAGGTATGTTCGGGCCGAAGTGGGATGTTCGGGCTGAAGTGGTGTTCGGGCCGAAGTTCGGTGTTCGGGCCGAGGATGATGTTCGGGCCGAGGTTGAAGTTCGGGCCGAGGTCGGAGTTCGGGCCGAGGTTGAAGTTCGGGCTGAAAATGAAGTTCGGGCCGGGAACAGTGAAGAGTTCGGGCCGAACTTGTTCTTGGCAGTGACGAACGAACCAGCTATTTTGGTTACTCGTGGGCGTGAAACGGACACCCGAGCTGAAAGTTATGAATGTTTTAGTATAGCACCTTTTGTCACACAATCTTGGATATTGAAGAGTTCGGGCCGAAGAAGGATGTTCGGGCCGAAGTGGTGTTCGGGCCGAAGTGGGATGTTCGGGCCGAAGTAGTGTTCGGGCCGAGAATGATGTTCGGGCCGAGGTCGGAGTTCGGGCCGAGGTTGATGTTCGGGCAGAGGTTGAAGTTCAGGCCGAAAATGAAGTTCGGGCCGGGAACAGTGAAGAGTTCGGGCCGAACTTGTTCTTGGCAGTGACGAATGAACCAGCTATTTTGGTTACTCGTGGGCGTGAAACGGACACCCGAGCTGAAAATTATGAATGTTTTAGTATAGCACCATTTGTCACACAGTCTTGGATATTAAAGAGTTCGGGCCGAAGAGGGATGTTCGGGCCGAAGTGGTGTTCGGGCCGAAGTGGGATGTTCGGGCCGAAGTGGTGTTCGGGCCGAAGTGGTGTTCGGGCCGAAGTGGTGTTCGGGCCTAGGATGATGTTCGGGCCGAGGTTGAAGTTCGGGCCGAGGTCGGAGTTCGGGCCGAGGTTGAAGTTCGGGCCGTAAATGAAGTTCGGGCCGGGAACAGTGAAGAGTTCGGGCCGAACTTGTTCTTGGCAGTGACGAACGAACCAGCTATTTTGGTTACTCGTGGGCGTGAAACGGACACCCGAGCTGAAAGGTATGAATGTTTTAGTATAGCACCTTTTGTCACACAATCTTGGATATTGAAGAGTTCGGGCCGAAGAGGTATGTTCGGGCCGAAGTGGGATGTTCGGGCTGAAGTGGTGTTCGGGTCGAAGTTCGGTGTTCGGGCCGAGGATGATGTTCGGGCCGAGGTTGAAGTTCGGGCGGAGGTCGGAGTTCGGGCCGAGGTTGAAGTTCGGGCCGAGGTTGAAGTTCGGGCTGAAAATGAAGTTCGGGCCGGGAACAGTGAAGAGTTCGGGCCGAACTAGTTCTTGGCAGTGACGAACGAACCAGCTATTTTGGTTACTCGTGGGCGTGAAACGGACACCCGAGCTGAAAGTTATGAATGTTTTAGTATAGCACCTTTTGTCACACAATCTAGGATATTGAAGAGTTCGGGCCGAAGAGGGATGTTCAGCCCGAAGTGGTGTTCGGGCCGAAGTGGGATGTTCGGGCCGAAGTGGTGTTCGGGCCGAAGTTCGGTGTTCGGGCCGAGGATGGTGTTCGGGCCGAGGTTGAAGTTCGGGCCGAGGTCGGAGTTCGGGCCGAGGTTGAAGTTCGGGCCGAGGTTGAAGTTCGGGCTGAAAATGAAGTTCGGGCCGGGAACAGTGAAGAGTTCGGGCCGAACTTGTTCTTTGCAGTGACGAACGAACCAGCTATTTTGGTTACTCGTGGGCGTGAAACGACACCCGAGGTGAAAGTTATGAATGTTTTAGTATAGCACCTTTTGTCACACAATCTTGGATATTGAAGAGTTCGGGCCGAAGAAGGATGTTCGGGCCGAAGTGGTGTTCGGGCCGAAGTGGGATGTTCGGGCCGAAGTAGTGTTCGGGCCGAAGTTCGGTGTTCGGGCCGAGAATGATGTTCGGGCCGAGGTCGGAGTTCGGGCCGAGGTTGATGTTCGGGCCGAGGTTGAAGTTCAGGCCGAAAATGAAGTTCGGGCCGGGAACAGTGAAGAGTTCGGGCCGAACTTGTTCTTGGCAGTGACGAATGAACCAGCTATTTTGGTTACTCGTGGGCGTGAAACGGACACCCGAGCTGAAAGTTATGAATGTTTTAGTATAGCACCTTTTGTCACACAGTCTTGGATATTAAAGAGTTCGGGCCGAAGAGGGATGTTCGGGCCGAAGTGGTGTTCGGGCCGAAGTGGGATGTTCGGGCTGAAGTGGTGTTCGGGCCGAAGTGGTGTTCGGGCCGAAGTGGTGTTCGGGCCTAGGATGATGTTCGGGCCGAGGTTGAAGTTCGGGCCGAGGTCGGAGTTCGGGCCGAGGTTGAAGTTCGGGCCGTAAATGAAGTTCGGGCCGGGAACAGTGAAGAGTTCGGGCCGAACTTGTTCTTGGCAGTGACGAACGAACCAGCTATTTTGGTTACTCGTGGGCGTGAAACGGACACCCGAGCTGAAAGTTATGAATGTTTTAGTATAGCACCTTTTGTCACACAATCTTGGATATTGAAGAGTTCGGGCCGAAGAGGTATGTTCGGGCCGAAGTGGGATGTTCGGGCTGAAGTGGTGTTCGGGTCGAAGTTCGGTGTTCGGGCCGAGGATGATGTTCGGGCCGAGGTTGAAGTTCGGGCGGAGGTCGGAGTTCGGGCCGAGGTTGAAGTTCGGGCCGAGGTTGAAGTTCGGGCTGAAAATGAAGTTCGGGCCGGGAACAGTGAAGAGTTCGGGCCGAACTTGTTCTTGGCAGTGACGAACGAACCAGCTATTTTGGTTACTCGTGGGCGTGAAACGGACACCCGAGCTGAAAGTTATGAATGTTTTAGTATAGCACCTTTTGTCACACAATCTAGGATATTGAAGAGTTCGGGCCGAAGAGGGATGTTCAGCCCGAAGTGGTGTTCGGGCCGAAGTGGGATGTTCGGGCCGAAGTGGTGTTCGGGCCGAAGTTCGGTGTTCGGGACGAGGATGATGTTCGGGTCGAGGTTGAAGTTCGGGCCGAGGTCGGAGTTCGGGCCGAGGTTGAAGTTCGGGCCGAGGTTGAAGTTCGGGCCGAAAATGAAGTTCGGCCGGGAACAGTGATGAGTTCGGGCCGAACTTGTTCTTGGCAGTGACGAACGAACCAGCTATTTTGGTTACTCGTGGGCGTGAAACGGACACCCGAGCTGAAAGTTATGAATGTTTTAGTATAGCACCTTTTGTCACACAATCTTGGATATTGAAGAGTTCGGGCCGAAGAAGGATGTTCGGGCCGAAGTGGTGTTCGGGCCGAAGTGGGATGTTCGGGCCGAAGTAGTGTTCGGGCCGAAGTTCGGTGTTCGGGCCGAGAATGATGTTCGGGCCGAGGTCGGAGTTCGGGCCGAGGTTGATGTTCGGGCCGCGGTTGAAGTTCAGGCTGAAAATGAAGTTCGGGCCGGGAACAGTGAAGAGTTCGGGCCGAACTTGTTCTTGGCAGTGACGAACGAACTAGCTATTTTGGTTACTCGTGGGCGTGAAACGGACACCCGAGCTGAAAGTTATGAATGTTTTAGTATAGCACCTTTTGTCACACAATCTTGGATATTGAAGAGTTCGGGCCGAAGAAGGATGTTCGGGCCGAAGTGGTGTTCGGGCCGAAGTGGGATGTTCGGGCCGAAGTAGTGTTCGGGTCGAAGTTCGGTGTTCGGGCCGAGAATGATGTTCGGGCCGAGGTCGGAGTTCGGGCCGAGGTTGATGTTCGGGCCGAGGTTGAAGTTCAGGCCGAAAATGAAGTTCGGGCCGGGAACAGTGAAGAGTTCGGGACGAACTTGTTCTTGGCAGTGACGAATGAACCAGCTATTTTGGTTACTCGTGGGCATGAAACGGACACCCGAGTTGAAAGTTATGAATGTTTTAGTATAGCACATTTTGTCACACAGTCTTGGATATTAAAGAGTTCGGGCCGAAGAGGGATTTTCGGGCCGAAGTGGTGTTCGGGCCGAAGTGGGATGTTCGGGCCGAAGTGGTGTTCGGGCCAAAGTTCGGTGTTCGGGACGAGGATGATGTTCGGGCCGAGGTTCAAGTTCGTGCCGAGGTCGGAGTTCAGGCCGAGGTTGAAGTTCGGGCCGAGGTTGAAGTTCGGGCCGAAAATGAAGTTCGATCGGGAACAGTGATGAGTTCGGGCCGAACTTGTTCTTGGCAGTGACGAACGAACCAGCTATTTTGGTTACTCGTGGGCGTGAAACGGACACCCGAGCTGAAAGTTATGAATTTTTAGTATAGCACCATTTGTCACACAATCTTGGATATTGAAGAGTTCGGGCCGAAGAGGGATGTTCGGGCCGAAGTGGTGTTCGGGCCGAAGTGGGATGTTCGGGCCGAAGTGGTGTTCGGGCCGAAGTTCGGTGTTCGGGCCGAGGATGATGTTCGGGCCGAGGTTGAAGTTCGGCAGAGGTCGGAGTTCGGGCCGAGGTTGAAGTTCGGGCCGAGGTTGAAGTTCGGGCCGAAAATGAAGTTCGGGCCGGGAACTGTGAAAAGTTCGGGCCGAACTTGTTATTGGCAGTGACGAACGAACCAACTATTTTGGTTACTCGTGGGCGTGAAACGGAAACCCGAGCTGAAAGTTATGAATGTTTTAGTATAGCACCTTTTGTCACACAATCTTGGATATTGAAGAGTTCGGGCCGAAGAAGGATGTTCGGGCCGAAGTGGTGTTCGGGCCGAAGTGGGATGTTCGGGCCGAAGTAGTGTTCGGGCCGAAGTTCGGTGTTCGGGCCGAGAATGATGTTCAGGCCGAGGTCGGAGTTCGGGCCGAGGTTGATGTTCGGGCCGAGGTTGAAGTGCAGGCCGAAAATGAAGTTCGGGCCGGGAACAGTGAAGAGTTCGGGCCGAACTTGTTCTTGGCAGTGACGAATGAACCAGCTATTTTGGTTACTCGTGGGCGTGAAACGGACACCCGAGCTGAAAGTTATGAATGTTTTAGTATAGCACGTTTTGTCACACAGTCTTGGATATTAAAGAGTTCGGGCCGAAGAGGGATGTTCGGGCCGAAGTGGTGTTCGGGCCGAAGTGGGATGTTCGGGCCGAAGTGGTGTTCGGGCCGAAGTGGTGTTCGGGCCGAGGATGATGTTCGGGCCGAGGTTGAAGTTCGGGCCGAGGTCGGAGTTCGGGCCGAGGTTGAAGTTCGGGCCGTAAATGAAGTTCGGGCCGGGAACAGTGAAGAGTTCGGGCCGAACTTGTTCTTGGCAGTGACGAACGAACCAACTATTTTGCTTACTCGTGGGCATGAAACGGACACCCGAACTAAAAGTTATGATTGTTTTAGTATAGCACCTTTTGTCACACAATCTTGGATATTGAAGAGTTCGGGCCGAAGAGTGATGTTCGGGCCGAAGTGGTGTTCGGGCCGAAGTGGGATGTTCTGGCCGAAGTGGTGTTCGGGCCGAAGTGGTGTTCGGGCCGAAGTGGTGTTCGGACTGAAGTTCGGTGTTCGGACCGAGGATGATGTTCGGGCCGAGGTTGAAGTTCGGGCCGAGGTCGGAGTTCGGGCCGAGGTTGAAGTTCGGGCCGAGGTTGAAATTCGGGCCGAAAATGAAGTTCGGGCCGGGAACAGTGAAGAGTTCGGGCCGAACTTGATCTTGGCAGTGACGAATGAACCAGCTATTTTGGTTACTCGTGGGCGTGAAACGGACACCCGAGCTGAAAGTTATGAATGTTTTAGTATAGCACCTTTTGTCACACAATCTTGGATATTGAAGAGTTCGGGCCGAAGAGGTATGTTCGGGCCGAAGTGGGATGTTCGGGCTGAAGTGGTGTTCGGGCCGAAGTTCGGTGTTCGGGCCGAGGATGATGTTCGGGCCGAGGTTGAAGTTCGGGCCGAGGTCGGAGTTCGGGCCGAGGTTGAAGTTCGGGCCGAGGTTGAAGTTCGGGCTGAAAATGAAGTTCGGGTCGGGAACAGTGAAGAGTTCGGGCCGAACTTGTTCTTGGCAGTGACGAACGAACCAGCTATTTTGGTTACTCGTGGGCGTGAAACGGACACCCGAGCTGAAAGTTATGAATGTTTTAGTATAGCACCTTTTGTCACACAATCTTGGATATTGAAGAGTTCGGGCCGAAGAAGGATGTTCGGGCCGAAGTGGTGTTCGGGCCGAAGTGGGATGCTCGGGCCGAAGTAGTGTTCGGGACGAAGTTCGGTGTTCGGGCCGAGAATGATGTTCGGGCTGAGGTCGGAGTTCGGGCCGAGGTTGATGTTCGGGCCGAGGTTGAAGTTCAGGCCGAAAATGAAGTTCGGGCCGGGAACAGTGAAGAGTTCGGGCCGAACTTGTTCTTGGCAGTGACGAATGAAGCAGCTATTTTGGTTACTCGTGGGCGTGAAACGGACACCCGAGTTGAAAGTTATGAATGTTTTAGTATAGCACATTTTGTCACACAGTCTTGGATATTAAAGAGTTCGGGCCGAAGAGGGATGTTCGGGCCGAAGTGGTGTTCGGGCCGAAGTGGGATGTTCGGGCCGAAGTGGTGTTCGGGCCGAAGTTCGGTGTTCGGGACGAGGATGATGTTCGGGCCGAGGTTGAAGTTCGTGCCGAGGTCGGAGTTCGGGCCGAGGTTGATGTTCGGGCCGAGGTTGAAGTTCGGGCCGAAAATGAAGTTCGGCCGGGAACAGTGATGAGTTCGGGCCGAACTTGTTCTTGGCAGTGACGATCGAACCAGCTCTTTTGGTTACTCGTGGGCGTTAAACGGACACCCGAGCTGAAAGTTATGAATTTTTAGTATAACACCATTTGTCACACAATCTTGGATATTGAAGAGTTCGGGCCGAAGAGGGATGTTCGGGCCGAAGTGGTGTTCGGGCCGAAGTGGGATGTTCGGGCCGAAGTGGTGTTCGGGCCGAAGTTCGGTGTTCGGGCCGAGGATGATGTTCAGGCCGAGGTTGAAGTTCGGGCAGAGGTCGGAGTTCGGGCCGAGGTTGAAGTTCGGGCCGAGGTTGAAGTTCGGGCCGAAAATGAAGTTCGGGCCGGGAACTGTGAAAAGTTCGGGCCGAACTTGTTCTTGGATGTGACGAACGAACCAACTATTTTGGTTACTCGTGGGCGTGAAACGGAAACCCGAGCTGAAAGTTATGAATGTTTTAGTATAGCACCTTTTGTCACACAATCTAGGATATTGAAGAGTTCGGGCCGAAGAGGGATGTTCAGCCCGAAGTGGTGTTCGGGCCGAAGTGGGATGTTCGGGCCGAAGTGGTGTTCGGGCCGAAGTTCGGTGTTCGGGACGAGGATGATGTTCGGGCCGAGGTTGAAGTTCGGGCCGAGGTCGGAGTTCGGGCCGAGGTTGAAGTTCGGGCCGAGGTTGAAGTTCGGGCCGAAAATGAAGTTCGGCCGGGAACAGTGATGAGTTCGGGCCGAACTTGTTCTTGGCAGTGACGAACGAACCAGCTATTTTGGTTACTCGTGGGCGTGAAACGGAAACCCGAGCTGAAAGTTATGAATGTTTTAGTATAGCACCTTTTGTCACACAGTCTTGGATATTAAAGAGTTCGGGGCCGAAGAGGGATGTTCGGGCCGAAGTGGTGTTCGTGCCGAAGTGGGATGTTCGGGCCGAAGTGGTGTTCGGGCCGAAGTGGTGTTCGGGCCTAGGATGATGTTCGGGCCGAGGTTGAAGTTCGGGCCGAGGTCGGAGTTCGGGCCGAGGTTGAAGTTCGGGCCGTAAATGAAGTTCGGGCCGGGAACAGTGAAGAGTTCGGGCCGAACTTGTTCTTGGCAGTGACGAACGAACCAGCTATTTTGGTTACTCGTGGGCGTGAAACGGACACCCGAGCTGAAAGTTATGAATGTTTTAGTATAGCACCTTTTCTCACACAATCTTGGATATTGAAGAGTTCGGGCCGAAGAGGGATGTTCGGGCCGAAGTGGTGTTCGGGTCGAAGTGGGATGTTCTGGCCGAAGTGGTGATCGGGCCGAAGTTCGGTGTTCGGGCCGAGGATGATGTTCGGGCCGAGGTTGAAGTTCGGGCCGAGGCGGAGTTCGGGCCGAGGTTGAAGTTCGGGCCGAAAATGAAGTTCGGGCCGGGAACAGTGAAGAGTTCGGGCCGAACTTGTTCTTGGCAGTGACGAACGAACCAGCTATTTTGCTTACTCGTGGGCGTGAAACGGACACACGAACTAAAAGTTATGATTGTTTTAGTATAGCACCTTTTGTCACACAATCTTGGATATTGAAGAGTTCGGGCCGAAGAGTGATGTTCGGGCCGAAGTGGTGTTCGGGCCGAAGTGGGATGTTCGGGCCGAAGTGGTGTTCGGGCCGAAGTTCGGTGTTCGGGCCGAGGATGATGTTCGGGCCGAGGTTGAAGTTCGGGCCGAGGTCGGAGTTCGGGCCGAGGTTGAAGTTCGGGCCGAGGTTGAAGTTCGGGCCGAAAATGAAGTTCGGGCCGGGAACAGTGAAGAGTTCGGGCCGAACTTGATCTTGGCAGTGACGAACGAACCAGCTATTTTGGTTACTCGTGGGCGTGAAACGGACACCCGAGCTGAAAGTTATGAATGTTTTAGTATAGCACCTTTTGTCACACAATCTTGGATATTGAAGAGTTCGGGCCGAAGAGGTATGTTCGGGCCGAAGTGGGATGTTCGGGCTGAAGTGTTGTTCGGGCCGAAGTTCGGTGTTCGGGCCGAGGATGATGTTCGGGCCGAGGTTGAAGTTCGGGCCGAGGTCGGAGTTCGGGCCGAGGTTGAAGTTCGGGCCGAGGTTGAAGTTCGGGCTGAAAATGAAGTTCGGGCCGGGAACAGTGAAGAGTTCGGGCCGAACTTGTTCTTGGCAGTGACGAACGAACCAGCTATTTTGGTTACTCGTGGGCGTGAAACGGACACCCGAGCTGAAAGTTATGAATGTTTTAGTATAGCACCTTTTGTCACACAATCTTGGATATTGAAGAGTTCGGGCCGAAGAGGTATGTTCGGGCCGAAGTGGGATGTTCGGGCTGAAGTGGTGTTCGGGCCGAAGTTCGGTGTTCGGGCCGAGGATGATGTTCGGGTCGAGGTTGAAGTTCGGGCCGAGGTCGGAGTTCGGGCCGAGGTTGAAGTTCGGGCCGAGGTTGAAGTTCGGGCCGAAAATGAAGTTCGGGCCGGGAACAGTGAAAAGTTCGGGCCGAACTTGTTCTTGGCAGTGACGAACGAACCAGCTATTTTGGTTACTCGTGGGCGTAAAACGGACACCCGAGCTGAAAGTTATGAATGTTTTAGTATAACACCTTTTGTCACACAATCTTGGATATTGAAGAGTTCGGGCCGAAGAGGGATGTTCGGGCCGAAGTGGTGTTCGGGCCGAAGTTCGGTGTTCGGGACGAGGATGATGTTCGGGCAGAGGTTGAAGTTCGGGCCGAGGTCGGAGTTCGGGCCGAGGTTGAAGTTCGGGCCGAGGTTGAAGTTCGGGCCGAAATGAAGTTCGGCCGGGAACAGTGATGAGTTCGGGCCGAACTTGTTCTTGGCAGTGATGAACGAACCAGCTATTTTGGTTACTCGTGGGCGTGAAACGGACACCCGAGCTGAAAGTTATGAATTTTTAGTATAGCACCTTTTGTCACACAATCTTGGATATTGAAGAGTTCGGGCCGATGAGGGATGTTCGGGCCGAAGTGGTGTTCGGGCCGAAGTGGGATGTTCGGGCCGAAGTGGTGTTCGGGCCGAAGTGGTGTTCGGGCCGAAGTTCGGTGTTCGGGCCGAGGATGATGTTCGGGCCGAGGTTGAAGTTCGGGCAGAGGTCGGAGTTCGGGCCGAGGTTGAAGTTCGGGCCGAGGTTGAAGTTCGGGCCGAAAATGAAGTTCGGGCCGGGAACAGTGAAAAGTTCGGGCCGAACTTATTCTTGGCAGTGACGAACGAACCAGCTATTTTGGTCACTCGTGGGCGTGAAACGGACACCCGAGCTGAAAGTTATGAATGTTTTAGTATAACACCTTTTGTCACACAATCTTGGATATTGAAGAGTTCGGGCCGAAGAGGGATGTTCGGGCCGAAGTTCGGTGTTCGGGCCGAGGATGATGTTCGGGCCGAGGTTGAAGTTCGGGCCGAGGTCGGAGTTCGGGCCGAGGTTTAAGTTCGGGCCGAGGTTGAAGTTCGGGCCGAAAATGAAGTTCGGGCCGGGAACAGTGAAGAGTTCGGGCCGAACTTGTTCTTGGCAGTGACGAACGAACCAGCTATTTTGGTTACTCGTGGGCGTGAAACGGACACCCGAGCTGAAAGTTATGAATGTTTTAGTATAACACCATTTGTCACACAATCTTGGATATTGAAGAGTTCGGGCCGAAGAAGGATGTTCGGGCCGAAGTGGTGTTCGGGCCGAAGTGGGATGTTCGGGCCGAAGTAGTGTTCGGGCCGAAGTTCGGTGTTCGGGCCGAGAATGATATTCGGGCCGAGGTTGAAGTTCGGGCCGAGGTCAGAGTTCGGGCCGAGGTTGAAGTTCGGGCCGAAAATGAAGTTCGGGCCGGGAACAGTGAAGAGTTCGGGCCGAACTTGTTCTTGGCAGTGACGAACGAACCAGCTATTTTTCTTACTCGTGGGCGTGAAACGGACACCCGAACTAAAAGTTATGATTGTTTTAGTATGAAGTTCGGGCCGAGGTCGGAGTTCGAGCCGAGGTTGAAGTTCGGGCCGAGGTTGAAGTTCGGGCCGAAAATGAAGTTCGGGCCGGGAACAGTGAAGAGTTCGGGCCGAACTTGTTCTTGGCAGTGACGAACGAACCAGCTATTTTGGTTACTCGTGGGCGTGAAACGGACACCCGAGCTGAAAGTTATGAATGTTTTAGTATAGCACCTTTTGTCACACAATCTTGGATATTGAAGAGTTCGGGCCGAAGAGGGATGTTCGGGCCGAAGTGGTGTTCGGGTCGAAGTGGGATGTTCGGGCCGAAGTGGTGATCGGGCCGAAGTTCGGTGTTCGGGCCGAGGATGATGTTCGGGCCGAGGTTGAAGTTCGGGCCGAGGTCAGAGTTCGGGCCGAGGTTGAAGTTCGGGCCGAAAATGAAGTTCGGGCCGGGAACAGTGAAGAGTTCGGGCCGAACTTGTTCTTGGCAGTGACGAACGAACCAGCTATTTTGCTTACTCGTGGGCGTGAAACGGACACCCGAGCTGAAAGTTATGAATGTTTTAGTATAGCACCTTTTGTCACACAATCTTGGATATTGAAGAGTTCGGGCCGAAGAGGGATGATCGGGCCGAAGTGGTGTTCGGGTCGAAGTGGGATGTTCGGGCCGAAGTGGTGATCGGGCCGAAGTTCGGTGTTCGGGCCGAGGATGATGTTCGGGCCGAGGTTGAAGTTCGGGCCGAGGTCAGAGTTCGGGCCGAGGTTGAAGTTCGGGCCGAAAATGAAGTTCGGGCCGGGAACAGTGAAGAGTTCGGGCCGAACTTGTTCTTGGCAGTGACGAACGAACCAGCTATTTTGCTTACTCGTGGGCGTGAAACGGACACCCGAACTAAAAGTTATGATTGTTTTAGTATGAAGTTCGGGCCGAGGTCGGAGTTCGAGCCGAGGTTGAAGTTCGGGCCGAGGTTGAAGTTCGGGCCGAAAATGAAGTTCGGGCCGGGAACAGTGAAGAGTTCGGGTCGAACTTGTTCTTGGCAGCGACGAACGATCCAGCTATTTTGGTTACACGTGGGCGTGAAACGGACACCCGAGCTGAAAGTTATGAATGTTTTAGTATAGCACCTTTTGTCACACAATCTTGGATATTGAAGAGTTCGGGCCGAAGAGGGATGTTCGGGCCGAAGTGGTGTTCGGGCCGAAGTGGGATGTTCGGGCCGAAGTGGTGTTCGGGTCGAAGTGGTGTTCGGGCCGAAGTTCGGTGTTCGGGCCGAGGATGATGTTCGGGCCGAGGTTGATGTTCGGGCCGAGGTCGGAGTTCGGGCCGAGGTTGCAGTTCGGGCCGAGGTTGAAGTTCGGGCCGAAAATGAAGTTCGGGCCGGGAACAGTGAAGAGTTCGGGCCGAACTTGTTCTTGGCAGTGACGAACGAACCAGCTATTTTTGTTACTCGTGGGCGTGAAACGGACACCCGAGCTGAAAGTTATTAATGTTTTAGTATAGCACCTTTTGTCACACAATCTTGGATATTGAAGAGTTCGGGCCGAAGAGGGATGTTCGGGCCGAAGTGGTGTTCGGGCCGAAGTGGTGCTCGGGCCGAAGTTCGGTGTTCGGGCCGAGGATGATGTTCGGGCCGAGGTTGAAGTTCGGGCCGAGGTCGGAGTTCGGGCCGAGGTTGAAGTTCGGGCCGAGGTTGAAGTTCGGGCCGAAAATGAAGTTCGGGCCGGGAACAGTGAAGAGTTCGGGCCGAACTTGTTCTTGGCAGCGACGAACGAACCAGCTATTTTGGTTACTCGTGGGCGTGAAACGGACACCCGAGCTGAAAGTTATAAATGTTTTAGTATAGCAACTTTTGTCACACAATCTTGGATATTGAAGAGTTCGGGCCGAAGAGGGATGTTCGGGCCAAAGTGGTGTTCGGGCCGAAGTGGGATGTTCAGGCCGAAGTGGTGTTCGGGCCGAAGTGGTGTTCAGGCCGAAGTTCAGTGTTCGGGCCGAGGATGATGTTCGGGACGAGGTTGAAGTTCGGGCCGAAAATAAAGTTCGGGCCGGGAACAATGAAGAGTTCGGGCCGAACTTGTTCTTGGCAGCGATGAACGAACCAGCTATTTTGGTTACTCGTGGGCGTGAAACGGACACCCGAGCTGAAAGTTATGAATGTTTTAGTATAGCACCTTTTGTCACACAATCTTGGATATTGAAGAGTTCGGGCCGAAGAGGGATGTTCGGCCGAAGTGGCGTTCGGGCCGAAGTGGGATGTTCGGGCCGAAGTGGAGTTCGGGCCGAAGTGGTGTTCGGGCCGAAGTTCGGTGTTCAGACCAAGGATGATGTTCGGGCCGAGGTTGAAGTTCGGGCCGAGGTCGGAGTTCGGGCCGAGGTTGCAGTTCGGGCCGAGGTTGAAGTTCGGGCCGAAAATGAAGTTCGGGCCGGGAACAGTGAAGAGTTCGGGCCGAACTTGTTCTTGGCAGTGACGAACGATCCAGCTATTTTGGTTACTCGTGGGCGTGAAACGGACACCCGAGCTGAATGTTATGAATGTTTTAGTATAGCACCTTTTGTCACACAATCTTGGATATTGAAGAGTTCGGGCCGAAGAGGGATGTTCGGGCCGAAGTGGTGTTCGGGCCGAAGTGGGATGTTCGGGCCGAAGTGGTGTTCGGGTCGAAGTGGTGTTCGGGCCGAAGTTCGGTGTTCGGGCCGAGGATGATGTTCGGGCCGAGGTTGATGTTCGGGCCGAGGTCGGAGTTCGGGCCGAGGTTGACGTTCGGGCCGAGGTTGAAGTTCGGGCCGAAAATGAAGTTCGGGCCGGGAACAGTGAAGAGTTCGGGCCGAACTTGTTCTTGGCAGCGACGAACGAACCAGTTATTTTGGTTACTCGTGGGCGTGAAACGGACACCCGAGCTGAAAGTTATAAATGTTTTAGTATAGCAACTTTTGTCACACAATCTTGGATATTGAAGAGTTCGGGCCGAAGAGGGATGTTCGGGCCAAAGTGGTGTTCGGGCCGAAGTGGGATGTTCAGGCCGAAGTGGTGTTCGGGCCGAAGTGGTGTTCGGGCCGAAGTTCAGTGTTCGGGCCGAGGATGATGTTCGGGACGAGGTTGAAGTTCGGGCCGAAAATAAAGTTCGGGCCGGGAACAATGAAGAGTTCGGGCCGAACTTGTTCTTGGCAGCGATGAACGAACCAGCTATTTTGGTTACTCGTGGGCGTGAAACGGACACCCGAGCTGAAAGTTATGAATGTTTTAGTATAGCACCTTTTGTCACACAATCTTGGATATTGAAGAGTTCGGGCCGAAGAGGGATGTTCGGCCGAAGTGGCGTTCGGGCCGAAGTGGGATGTTCGGGCCGAAGTGGAGTTCGGGCCGAAGTGGTGTTCGGGCCGAAGTTCGGTGTTCGGGCCGAGGATGATGTTCGGGCCGAGGTTGAAGTTCGGGCCGAGGTCGGAGTTCGGGCCGAGGTTGCAGTTCGGGCCGAGGTTGAAGTTCGGGCCGAAAATGAAGTTCGGGCCGGGAACAGTGAAGAGTTCGGGCCGAACTTGTTCTTGGCAGTGACGAACGAACTAGCTATTTTGGTTACTCGTGGGCGTGAAACGGACACCCGAGCTGAAAGTTATGAATGTTTTAGTATAGCACCTTTTGTCACACAATCTTGGATATTGAAGCGTTCGGGCCGAAGAGGGATGTTCGGGCCGAAGTGGTGTTCGGGCCGAAGTGGGATGTTCGGGCCGAAGTGGTGTTCGGGCCGAAGTGGTGTTCGGGCCGAAGTTCGGTGTTCGGGCCGAGGATGATGTTCGGGCCGAGGTTGAAGTTCGGGCCGAGGTCGGAGTTCGGGCCGAGGTTGAAGTTCGGGCCGAGGTTGAAGTTCGGGCCGAAAATGAAGTTCGGGGCGGGAACAGTGAAGAGTTCGGGCCGAACTTGTTCTTGGCAGCGACGAACGAACCAGCTATTTTGGTTACTCGTGGGCGTGAAACGGACACCCGAGCTGAAAGTTATGAATGTTTTAGTATAGCACCTTTTGTCACACAATCTTGGATATTGAAGAGTTCGGGCCGAAGAAGGATGTTCGGGCCGAAGTGGTGTTCGGGCCGAAGTGGGATGTTCGGGCCGAAGTAGTGTTCGGGCCGAAGTTCGGTGTTCGGGCCGAGAATGATATTCGGGCCGAGGTTGAAGTTCGGGCCGAGGTCAGAGTTCGGGCCGAGGTTGAAGTTCGGGCCGAAAATGAAGTTCGGGCCGGGAACAGTGAAGAGTTCGGGCCGAACTTGTTCTTGGCAGTGACGAACGAACCAGCTATTTTGCTTACTCGTGGGCGTGAAACGGACACCCGAACTAAAAGTTATGATTGTTTTAGTATGAAGTTCGGGCCGAGGTCGGAGTTCGAGCCGAGGTTGAAGTTCGGGCCGAGGTTGAAGTTCGGGCCGAAAATGAAGTTCGGGCCGGGAACAGTGAAAAGTTCGGGCCGAACTTATTCTTCGCAGTGACGAACGATCCAGCTATTTTGGTTACTCGTGGGCGTGAAACGGACACCCGAGCTGAAAGTTATGAATGTTTTAGTATAGCACCTTTTGTCACACAATCTTGGATATTGAAGAGTTCGGGCCGAAGAGGGATGTTCGGGCCGAAGTGGTGTTCGGGCCGAAGTGGGATGTTCGGGCCGAAGTGGTGTTCGGGTCGAAGTGGTGTTCGGGCCGAAGTTCGGTGTTCGGGCCGAGGATGATGTTCGGGCCGAGGTTGATGTTCGGGCCGAGGTCGGAGTTCGGGCCGAGGTTGCAGTTCGGGCCGAGGTTGAAGTTCGGGCCGAAAATGAAGTTCGGGCCGGGAACAGTGAAGAGTTCGGGCCGAACTTGTTCTTGGCAGTGACGAACGAACCAGCTATTTTTGTTACTCGTGGGCGTGAAACGGACACCCGAGCTGAAAGTTATTAATGTTTTAGTATAGCACCTTTTGTCACACAATCTTGGATATTGAAGAGTTCGGGCCGAAGAGGGATGTTCGGGCCGAAGTGGTGTTCGGGCCGAAGAGGTGCTCGGGCCGAAGTTCGGTGTTCGGGCCGAGGATGATGTTCGGGCCGAGGTTGAAGTTCGGGCCGAGGTCGGAGTTCGGGCCGAGGATGAAGTTCGGGCCGAGGTTGAAGTTCGGGCCGAAAATGAAGTTCGGGCCGGGAACAGTGAAGAGTTCGGGCCGAACTTGTTCTTGGCAGCGACGAACGAACCAGCTATTTTGGTTACTCGTGGGCGTGAAACGGACACCCGAGCTGAAAGTTATAAATGTTTTAGTATAGCAACTTTTGTCACACAATCTTGGATATTGAAGAGTTCGGGCCGAAGAGGGATGTTCGGGCCAAAGTGGTGTTCGGGCCGAAGTGGGATATTCAGGCCGAAGTGGTGTTCGGGCCGAAGTGGTGTTCGGGCCGAAGTTCAGTGTTCGGGCCGAGGATGATGTTCGGGACGAGGTTGAAGTTCGGGCCGAAAATAAAGTTCGGGCCGGGAACAATGAAGAGTTCGGGCCGAACTTGTTCTTGGCAGCGATGAACGAACCAGCTATTTTGGTTACTCGTGGGCGTGAAACGGACACCCGAGCTGAAAGTTATGAATGTTTTAGTATAGCACCTTTTGTCACACAATCTTGGATATTGAAGAGTTCGGGCCGAAGAGGGATGTTCGGCCGAAGTGGCGTTCGGGCCGAAGTGGGATGTTCGGGCCGAAGTGGAGTTCGGGCCGAAGTGGTGTTCGGGCCGAAGTTCGGTGTTCGGGCCGAGGATGATGTTCGGGCCGAGGTTGAAGTTCGGGCCGAGGTCGGAGTTCGGGCCGAGGTTGCAGTTCGGGCCGAGGTTGAAGTTCGGGCCGAAAATGAAGTTCGGGCCGGGAACAGTGAAGAGTTCGGGCCGAACTTGTTCTTGGCAGTGACGAACGAACTAGCTATTTTGGTTACTCGTGGGCGTGAAACGGACACCCGAGCTGAAAGTTACGAATGTTTTAGTATAGCACCTTTTGTCAGACAATCTTGGATATTGAAGAGTTCGGGCCGAAGAGGGATGTTCGGGCCGAAGTGGTGTTCGGGCCGAAGTGGGATGTTCGGGCCGAAGTGGTGTTCGGGCCGAAGTGGTGTTCGGGCCGAAGTTCGGTGTTCGGGCCGAGGATGATGTTCGGGCCGAGGTTGAAGTTCGGGCCGAGGTCGGAGTTCGGGCCGAGGTTGAAGTTCGGGCCGAGGTTGAAGTTCGGGCCGAAAATGAAATTCGGGGCGGGAACAGTGAAGAGTTCGGGCCGAACTTGTTCTTGGCAGCGACGAACGAACCAGCTATTTTGGTTACTCGTGGGCGTGAAACGGACACCCGAGCTGAAAGTTATGAATGTTTTAGTATAGCACCTTTTGTCACACAATCTTGGATATTGAAGAGTTCGGGCCGAAGAGGGATGTTCGGGCCGAAGTGGTGTTCGGGCCGAAGTGGGATGTTCGGGCCGAAGTGGTGTTCGGGTCGAAGTGGTGTTCGGGCCGAAGTTCGGTGTTCGGGCCGAGGATGATGTTCGGGCCGAGGTTGATGTTCGGGCCGAGGTCGGAGTTCGGGCCGAGGTTGCAGTTCGGGCCGAGGTTGAAGTTCGGGACGAAAATGAAGTTCGGGCCGGGAACAGTGAAGAGTTCGGGCCGAACTTGTTCTTGGCAGTGACGAACGAACCAGCTATTTTTGTTACTCGTGGGCGTGAAACGGACACCCGAGCTGAAAGTTATTAATGTTTTAGTATAGCACCTTTTGTCACACAATCTTGGATATTGAAGAGTTCAGGCCGAAGAGGGATGCTCGGGCCGAAGTGGTGTTCGGGCCGAAGTGGTGCTCGGGCCGAAGTTCGGTGTTCGGGCCGAGGATGATGTTCGGGCCGAGGTTGAAGTTCGGGCCGAGGTCGGAGTTCGGGCCGAGGTTGAAGTTCGGGCCGAGGTTGAAGTTCGGGCCGAAAATGAAGTTCGGGCCGGGAACAGTGAAGAGTTCGGGCCGAACTTGTTCTTGGCAGCGACGAACGAACCAGCTATTTTGGTTACTCGTGGGCGTGAAACGGACACCCGAGCTGAAAGTTATAAATGTTTTAGTATAGCAACTTTTGTCACACAATCTTGGATATTGAAGAGTTCGGGCCGAAGAGGGATGTTCGGGCCAAAGTGGTGTTCGGGCCGAAGTGGGATGTTCAGGCCGAAGTGGTGTTCGGGCCGAAGTGGTGTTCGGGCCGAAGTTCAGTGTTCGGGCCGAGGATGATGTTCGGGACGAGGTTGAAGTTCGGGCCGAAAATAAAGTTCGGGCCGGGAACAATGAAGAGTTCGGGCCGAACTTGTTCTTGGCAGCGATGAACGAACCAGCTATTTTGATTACTCGTGGGCGTGAAACGGACACCCGAGCTGAAAGTTATGAATGTTTTAGTATAGCACCTTTTGTCACACAATCTTGGATATTGAAGAGTTCGGGCCGAAGAGGGATGTTCGGCCGAAGTGGCGTTCGGGCCGAAGTGGGATGTTCGGGCCGAAGTGGAGTTCGGGCCGAAGTGGTGTTCGGGCCGAAGTTCGGTGTTCGGGCCGAGGATGATGTTCGGGCCGAGGTTGAAGTTCGGGCCGAGGTCGGAGTTCGGGCCGAGGTTGCAGTTCGGGCCGAGGTTGAAGTTCGGGCCGAAAATGAAGTTCGGGCCGGGAACAGTGAAGAGTTCGGGCCGAACTTGTTCTTGGCAGTGACGAACGAACTAGCTATTTTGGTTACTCGTGGGCGTGAAACGGACACCCGAGCTGAAAGTTACGAATGTTTTAGTATAGCACCTTTTGTCACACAATCTTGGATATTGAAGAGTTCGGGCCGAAGAGGGATGTTCGGGCCGAAGTGGTGTTCGGGCCGAAGTGGGATGTTCGGGCCGAAGTGGTGTTCGGGCCGAAGTGGTGTTTGGGCCGAAGTTCGGTGTTCGGGTCGAGGATGATGTTCGGGCCGAGGTTGAAGTTCGGGCCGAGGTCGGAGTTCGGGCCGAGGTTGAAGTTCGGGCCGAGGTTGAAGTTCGGGCCGAAAATGAAATTCGGGGCGGGAACAGTGAAGAGTTCGGGCCGAACTTGTTCTTGGCAGCGACGAACGAACCAACTATTTTGGTTACTCGTGGGCGTGAAACGGACACCCGAGCTGAAAGTTATGAATGTTTTAGTATAGCACCTTTTGTCACACAATCTTGGATATTGAAGAGTTCGGGCCGAAGAAGGATGTTCGGGCCGAAGTGGTGTTCGGGCCGAAGTGGGATGTTCGGGCCGAAGTAGTGTTCGGGCCGAAGTTCGGTGTTCGGGCCGAGAATGATATTCGGGCCGAGGTTGAAGTTCGGGCCGAGGTCAGAGTTCGGGCCGAGGTTGAAGTTCGGGCCGAAAATGAAGTTCGGGCCGGGAACAGTGAAGAGTTCGGGCCGAACTTGTTCTTGGCAGTGACGAACGAACCAGCTATTTTGCTTACTCGTGGGCGTGAAACGGACACCCGAACTAAAAGTTATGATTGTTTTAGTATGAAGTTCGGGCCGAGGTCGGAGTTCGAGCCGAGGTTGAAGTTCGGGCCGAGGTTGAAGTTCGGGCCGAAAATGAAGTTCGGGCCGGGAACAGTGAAGAGTTCGGGCCGAACTTGTTCTTGGCAGTGACGAACGAACCAGCTATTTTGGTTACTCGTGGGCGTGAAACGGACACCCGAGCTGAAAGTTATGAATGTTTTAGTATAGCACCTTTTGTCACACAATCTTGGATATTGAAGAGTTCGGGCCGAAGAGGGATGTTCGGGCCGAAGTGGTGTTCGGGTCGAAGTGGGATGTTCGGGCCGAAGTGGTGATCGGGCCGAAGTTCGGTGTTCGGGCCGAGGATGATGTTCGGGCCGAGGTTGAAGTTCCGGCCGAGGTCAGAGTTCGTGCCGAGGTTGAAGTTCGGGCCGAAAATGAAGTTCGGGCCGGGAACAGTGAAGAGTTCAGGCCGAACTTGTTCTTGGCAGTGACGAACGAACCATCTATTTTGCTTACTCGTGGGCGTGAAACGGACACCCGAGCTGAAAGTTATGAATGTTTTAGTATAGCACCTTTTGTCACACAATCTTGGATATTGAAGAGTTCGGGCCGAAGAGGGATGTTCAGGCCGAAGTGGTGTTCGGGTCGAAGTGGGATGTTCGGGCCGAAGTGGTGATCGGGCCGAAGTTCGGTGTTCGAGCCGAGGATGATGTTCGGGCCGAGGTTGAAGTTCGGGCCGAGGTCAGAGTTCGGGCCGAGGTTGGAGTTCGGGCCGAAAATGAAGTTCGGGCCGGGAACAGTGAAGAGTTCGGGCCGAACTTGTTCTTGGCAGTGACGAACGAACCAGCTATTTTGCTTACTCGTGGGCGTGAAACGGACACCCGAACTAAAAGTTATGATTGTTTTAGTATGAAGTTCGGGCCGAGGTCGGAGTTCGAGCCGAGGTTGAAGTTCGGGCCGAGGTTGAAGTTCGGGCCGAAAATGAAGTTCGGGCCGGGAACAGTGAAGAGTTCGGGCCGAACTTGTTCTTGGCAGCGACGAACGATCCAGCTATTTTGGTTACTCGTGGGCGTGAAACGGACACCCGAGCTGAAAGTTATGAATGTTTTAGTATAGCACCTTTTGTCACACAATCTTGGATATTGAAGAGTTCGGGCCGAAGAGGGATGTTCGGGCCGAAGTGGTGTTCGGGCCGAAGTGGGATGTTCGGGCCGAAGTGGTGTTCGGGTCGAAGTGGTGTTCGGGCCGAAGTTCGGTGTTCGGGCCGAGGATGATGTTCGGGCCGAGGTTGATGTTCGGGCCGAGGTCGGAGTTCGGGCCGAGGTTGCAGTTCGGGCCGAGGTTGAAGTTCGGGCCGAAAATGAAGTTCGGGCCGGGAACAGTGAAGAGTTCGGGCCGAACTTGTTCTTGGCAGTGACGAACGAACCATCTATTTTTGTTACTCGTGGGCGTGAAACGGACACCCGAGCTGAAAGTTATTAATGTTTTAGTATAGCACCTTTTGTCACACAATCTTGGATATTGAAGAGTTCGGGCCGAAGAGGGATGTTCGGGCCGAAGTGGTGTTCGGGCCGAAGTGGTGCTCGGGCCGAAGTTCGGTGTTCGGGCCGAGGATGATGTTCGGGCCGAGGTTGAAGTTCGGGCCGAGGTCGGAGTTCGGGCCGAGGTTGAAGTTCGGGCCGAGGTTGAAGTTCGGGCCGAAAATGAAGTTCGGGCCGGGAACAGTGAAGAGTTCGGGCCGAACTTGTTCTTGGCAGCGACGAACGAACCAGCTATTTTGGTTACTCGTGGGCGTGAAACGGACACCCGAGCTGAAAGTTATAAATGTTTTAGTATATCAACTTTTGTCACACAATCTTGGATATTGAAGAGTTCGGGCCGAAGAGGGATGTTCGGGCCAAAGTGGTGTTCGGGCCGAAGTGGGATGTTCAGGCCGAAGTGGTGTTCGGGCCGAAGTGGTGTTCGGGCCGAAGTTCAGTGTTCGGGCCGAGGATGATGTTCGGGACGAGGTTGAAGTTCGGGCCGAAAATAAAGTTCGGGCCGGGAACAATGAAGAGTTCGGGCCGAACTTGTTCTTGGCAGCGATGAACGAACCAGCTATTTTGGTTACTCGTGGGCGTGAAACGGACACCCGAGCTGAAAGTTATGAATGTTTTAGTATAGCACCTTTTGTCACACAATCTTGGATATTGAAGAGTTCGGGCCGAAGAGGGATGTTCGGCCGAAGTGGCGTTCGGGCCGAAGTGGGATGTTCGGGCTGAAGTGGAGTTCGGGCCGAAGTGGTGTTCGGGCCGAAGTTCGGTGTTCGGGCCGAGGATGATGTTCGGGCCGAGGTTGAAGTTCGGGCCGAGGTCGGAGTTCGGGCCGAGGTTGCAGTTCGGGCCGAGGTTGAAGTTCGGGCCGAAAATGAAGTTCGGGCCGGGAACAGTGAAGAGTTCGGGCCGAACTTGTTCTTGGCAGTGACGAACGAACTAGCTATTTTGGTTACTCGTGGGCGTGAAACGGACACCCGAGCTGAAAGTTATGAATGTTTTAGTATAGCACCTTTTGTCACACAATCTTGGATATTGAAGAGTTCGGGCCGAAGAGGGATGTTCGGGCCGAAGTGGTGTTCGGGCCGAAGTGGGATGTTCGGGCCGAAGTGGTGTTCGGGCCGAAGTGGTGTTCGGGCCGAAGTTCGGTGTTCGGGCCGAGGATGATGTTCGGGCCGAGGTCGAAGTTCGGGCCGAGGTCGGAGTTCGGGTCGAGGTTGAAGTTCGGGCCGAGGTTGAAGTTCGGGCCGAAAATGAAATTCGGGGCGGGAACAGTGAAGAGTTCGGGCCGAACTTGTTCTTGGCAGCGACGAACGAACCAGCTATTTTGGTTACTCGTGGGCGTGAAACGGACACCCGAGCTGAAAGTTATGAATGTTTTTAGTATAGCACCTTTTGTCACACAATCTTGGATATTGAAGAGTTCGGGCCGAAGAGGGATGTTCGGGCCGAAGTGGTGTTCGGGCCGAAGTGGGATGTTCGGGCCGGAGTGGTGTTCGGGTCGAAGTGGTGTTCGGGCCGAAGTTCGGTGTTCGGGCCGAGGATGATGTTCGGGCCGAGGTTGAAGTTTGGGCCGAGGTCGGAGTTCGGGCCGAGGTTGCAGTTCGGGCCGAGGTTGAAGTTCGGGCCGAAAATGAAGTTCGGGCCGGGAACAGTGAAGAGTGTTAGGTCACAACAACCCTGGTTTATAATGTTAATTGATAGATTATTATACTTAGAGAAATATTAGAGTGATAACACAAGAATATAGTCAATGTATAAATCCACTAAGTGTGGCTTGTTGCGGAATAACAAGACCACTGATCAATTACAAAAGATGTGAATGTGTAAAGTAAATTGGTAAGTACTCCTTTGCAAGATGATCTCTATTTATAATGTTATAGAGATCTTACATAATGAGCAAAGGAGTAACCGAAGGACTAAGCAAGGAAAATGACTAAGATCAAGGGATTTGATCTTAGTCCGTTACTATACTGAGTATCACTCAGTCCTTCTACTCAGTATCACTATCTGATACTGAGTACTGATACTGAGTTCCAATACTGATCACTCAGTATCAGACCTAAACTTAGCTATATTATTCTACATTTAAATCAAAGTTAGTTTAGGTTGTTTTGTTATCTTAAGATCTAAAGGAGCAAGGTTTTTTGCCTTAACAATCTCCCCCTATCTAATGATAACAAAACAATTACAAAGAGATAAACAAAAATTACAACAGCATAGGTAACAATATCTTCTTCTTCATTTGCTGTTGATGGCTTCATTCTCATAGAAGACTTCTTGTTTGATGTGGACAAACTCTTCTCTGCTTTTGAGTTCATCCCTTCTGCTATTCAGTACTGCAACAATCTTCTTTCTGAACCAAGAGTCTTCTTTCTTGGTGATCATCCATTTCAGTCCAACAAGGCGACTGATTTGAGCTCTTGGTAGATCTTCTTCAGAAATGAAGCACTCTCTATCCTCTGAGTCAGTATACATATATCCAGAAGTTGGATATATGAAACTCTTTTGATCCTGAAATACAAGGTTAGGAGGAAGAGGGTACTTTCTAAGATACTTGTATGTATGAAGGCATTCTGGTCTGTTGTTTGAGTAAGCCTCAGTCATCACACTGAGTGTTCTGTACTCTATTTCATAAAGTAAGTCCTTCTCATAACATACTGCAGCTACTGCACAGATCTCATCCAAGACTATTTGATCATAGGTTGATTTCTTTGGAAGCTCTTTGATCAGTCTTGTGATCTTCACCCAGTCTTGAAGACCAATTCTTTGAATATCATTAATAAATATCTTCATGGGGGGACTGGTTAAGCCAGTACAAGTGATAGTAATTCTTCCTTCTTTGAGCTTCACTTTTACTTTATTGACATCCAGATTTAACCAATGTATCCCCCTTACATTTTGAAATGTTTTGGTCCTCAAGAACTCCTTTCTTTGTTCCTTATACTGAGTCCTAGCAGCAATCATATTCCAATAATGTTGAATATGGTCTGGACCCTTTCTTGAGATTCTATGTGAAGGACCAGGAGTATCAGTATCTGGGTCAGATTCTGGTTCAGTTTTGACTCCCAACTCTTGCTCATATAAAAATCTTTCTTGTTCTGCCCAGAGTTGTTGAGGAGTCAGTCTTGGAGCCTGCTCGGTATCACTGTCCCTTGTAAGAACAGGTATTCTTTGTCTTGTTACCAGAGGAGCAGATTCCTCACTTGATTCAGAAGAAGTGAGAACAGCATTGATAGGTCTTCTTGATAAGGAACTCCTTCTTCTAATCACCAGATTTTCTGGTTCTTCATCATCCGAGGATGATGATGAAGAACTTTCTTGTTCTACCAGATTTAGTGCATAGTTTACTAAATCTGGTTCTTCATCTTCATCATCAGCAATAGGCCAGATGAAAGGCCTATAGACCACAATTTGTAAATTATTCTCTTCAAAAGTTTGCTGTGGTTGGTCAGTATGAGTCCCCCCCTGAGCAGATGGCTCAAGTGGGTCTTGAACTTGTAATTCTGACCTTGTTCTTTGTCTTCTTCTCTCATACTGAATGCGAAATGGCTCAGTATGAGGGCTTTGCTGATGTTGTTGTTGTGGAGGTTGATCTTCATTCAATCTTCTTCTTTTCTCCCCCTGAGCAGAAGGCTCAGTTTGATCAACCTCAGTATCTCTTTGTCTCTTCTCCCCCCTTTTGTTATCATTTGATGAGGAGGGAAGATGATCAGTATCACCACCCATGTCCCCTTCAGGTTGTTCAAGAGTAGGGGAGGGCATGGGCTCAGTTGCAGCATCAGTATCACCAGCACCTCCTTCTCCTTCTCCTTCTTCATTGTGGTCACCATGTGAACCTGGTGGAGGCTGCTGTGGTTGTTGAAGGAGTGATACTGACTGTTTTATTAAATCAATATCACCACTCATCTTGTCCATTCTGGCTAGTATTACATTTTGAGTTTGTTGGATGGCCAGAATGTGCTGCATGATTGCTTGCAGAGTCACTTGGTCTGCTGCAGCTTGAGATGCCTGAATACCCTGCACAGTTGGTGCTAAAGAAACAAAAATGTAAAACTGGGTAGAAAGAAAGGTTTATCAAATAGAATTGTGGTGTTGTTTAATTCTACAATCATATAAACAGAGTTTGTGAAGTCTGTATTTCATCTGGTATAGGATGAAATATTGTGGACTTGTGCATAGCATGTGTAAGAAGATTTTAGTAAAGGTGAGTGTGAAAATTTAAGTGGCTCAGTATAGGATAAGTCACATTTACTAAAAGGTTTGGGTGTGGGAATTCGAAGCCTGGGATTTGCTTCTTGTTATTTTCAATGTTTATCACTCGGTATGAGAGTGATAACAGAAATGTGGCTAAACCCCATGGAAATATTTGGATTTTGTGGCTTAAAGGTTTGTGATCATTTCTTGAATGATGCTACCCAACTCAAAAATAAGTTGGACATGATTCAAGCAGCACCAGTGGGTGTCAGTATGACATCAACCACCATTGTCCCTTTAAATGTGGAGACAACTGTAGACTGACAATGATCAATTTAGTGTGCTCAGTATATGAATTTTGCATAGCAGCAGTGGGCTAGCTATGTTGGCCATAAAAGGATATATATTTGAAAGATCGTTTGAGACTTTGGTCAGTATTGAGTTGGTACTGGCCAATACTTAGTCTCTATTTGGGAATGAAATATATATATAGAAGTTTAACGGCTTTTTAGAAATTCATACCTGAGACTCTGTCAGATTCCCTTCGAGCATCTGCAGAGGTCGGTGCAGGATCATGTGTTTGTTGATGTGCAGCACCAACATCTTCAATACCGACCTCTCTGTCATGCTGAGCACCTTCCAGTGCAGTTTGTGCATATTGAATCTCCACATCAAGAGGAATATGAGGTTCCTCAATTGGTTGAGCAGGTGGAGGTAGTTCTGGACCTGGAAGGTCAGCGGTGGCTGCAACAAAGCTTTGGGCTTGAATAGATGCAGTTAATGATGGAATATTTGCAGGCTGCACCTCCTCAGATGATAAGTTGCCCATAATGATAGGAGAAACATTCCTTCTTCTTCTTTGAAGGACCAGTGGTGTGTCTTCTGAGGACTCAGTATCAAGAGTTGTTTCAATATGAGGAGCATCTGCAGGTGGAGAGATATGTTGTTGAGTCGGTTCTTGAACTTGTGGAACATCCTGCATCTCAATATCTTGACCGGCCTGTGCTCCATTACCACTATTATCATCATTATCATCATCATCATCATTGTCTGACTCAGTATCAGACATGTCTTCTACATCATCAATGTGTTCTTGAACAATGGCCCACATAGGAGGACTTAGAAGAGGTTCTCCTTCTCTTGGTCTGTAAAAGAAAATCTTCTCACTGAGTGGAGGAAGATCAACTCTTGGACTGTGAAATTCATCATAAATGTGTGTGGGCATTGAGTGTTGAAAGATGAGTGATAGAAATCTGCAGAAAGGGACATTGCATTCCCTTGTGTTTGCTCGGACCAGAGTAGCTAATTCATTGAAAATTAGGCGAGCAAAATCAATATTTCTTCCATAGTACAGAGCATGTACTATTTGCATCCCAAATTCGTTTATTTGGTCCAAAGCTCCCGTCTTGTGGGTCATACATCGAATAATTGTTGTGATGAGAATACCCCACATAGGACCAAATTCATTTCTTTTGATTGTGCCCGTTGTTCCTCTTCGACCCAGAAATGGCAGTACAGAGCGTGCCTCTAATCTATCTACAAATGGGTCATACTGAGCTTGGGCGGGAAGTCTCAGTGCTTCACGAATGATTGCAGTAGAAACAAAAGCTCTCCTTTGATCCCTAATTACCCATCCAGCAATCATATCTGGAGAATCGAGTGTGGCAGAGTACCAAAACTCGCATAACATTTCTGGGTAGATTGCTCGAGGAGATAATGTCAGTGCACGAGCAATTGGGCAATGCTTCATAAAAGTCACGATGTTCATGAATTCTTGGCATACCCAAGCTTGAGGAATATTAAAATTTGCTGTGATGTTGTTCCTCGCAAACCTGGGTACTTCATTATTTCGGAATTGGATTTCCGATTCAACGTTTGGAGCAACAAAAGTGTAATTCGCCATCTGTGATTTTGATTTGAAAGAATTTGCTTGCTAAGAGAAAGTGAAATCGTTAATCGCAGAGAGAAGTGAAAGTGAAAGAAAGAAATAACTGTTAAAAAAAATTTGAAGTAAAAATAAACGGTTATTTATAGGAGATTGGAAAGATAATTAAGGTTTTGGGAAGTAAAAACGGCTGATTTGACTGCCTTATCCTCTGCCAACGGTAACTTTCTTATTAAGAAAGGTTACCGTTTGAGCAGTATGAGGATTAAGCTCGGTGTAAGAGCCGTCATACCCCAATACCGAGTAAAAAAAAATTTTAAAAAATATAAAAACAATTAATTTACTCTTGAAATTAATAAAAAATAAAAAATTTTAAATTTTGATGATAACAGACTAGTGATACTGAGTGGTCAGTATCAACAGGAGTGATACTGAGCGCTCAGTTTTTAAAGAAATTTAATAAAGATTAAGGATTCAACATACCTAATTGCCCTAGTAAATACATAAACCTTTCCTCAGGAAGAGGTTTAGTAAACACATCAGCCAATTGTTCATTTGTTGGTACATAATCTACTTCAACCTTACCTTTTTCCACATTATCTCGAATAAAGTGGTGTCTGATATCAATGTGCTTGGTTTTGGAATGATAGACTGGGTTCTCTGTGATAGCAATAGCACTCTTGTTATCACAATGAATAGGAGTCTTATGAAAGTTGAACCCATAGTCTAAGAGTTGATACTGCATCCATAATAATTGAGCACAACAACTTCCTGCAGCAACATATTCTGCTTCTGCTGTGGAAGTTGCTACCGAATTTTGTTTCTTGGATGACCAGCCAACTAGTCTTCCACCTAGGAATTGACATCCTCCACTTGTGCTCTTTCTGTCCAATCTACAACCTGCAAAATCTGCATCTGTGTACCCTTCAAGGTCAAAGTTTGAGTCTTTGGGATACCAAAGACCCAGGTTAGGAGTACCTGTAAGATATCTAAAGATGCGCTTAACTGCTTTCATGTGTGATTCTTTAGGATCAGCCTGATACCGAGCACACAAACATGTGGCAAACATGATATCAGGCCTACTAGCAGTTAAGTAAAGTAAGGAACCAATCATACCTCGGTATGTGGATTGACATACTGGTTTACCAGTTTCATCCTTACTTATCTTATCCTGAGTACCCATAGGAGTGTGCATGGAAGATAAATTTTCAAATTTGTATTTCTTTAACATGTCATGCACATACTTACTTTGATTTATAAAAGTGCCATCAGGCTTTTGTTCAACTTGTAAACCAAGAAAGTAAGTAAGTTCTCCCATCATACTCATCTGATACTGAGTTGACATTATCTTAGCAAACCAGTCACACATTGACTTGTCAGTGGAACCAAAGATAATATCATCTACATATATCTGAATGAGTAAGATGTCAGAACCTTTCCTTTTTGAAAATAAAGTTTTATCAATTTTACCTCTTGTAAACTTATTTTCAATAAGATACTCAGACAAGGTGTCATACCAGGCTCTTGGAGCTTGTTTGAGCCCATATAGAGCTTTATCAAGCTTGAAAACATAATGAGGAAATTTGGGATCAACAAAACCTGGAGGTTGTTTAACATAAACTTCTTCTTGTAGTTTTCCATTTAGAAAAGCACTTTTGACATCCATCTGATAAACTTTGAAATTCTTAAAGGCTGCATATGCAAGATACAACCTAATAGCTTCAATTCTTGCAACTGGTGCAAAAGTTTCATCATAGTCAATGCCTTCTTCTTGCCTGTAACCTTGAGCAACTAACCTTGCTTTGTTTCTGATGACAACACCATCCTTGTCCATCTTGTTTCTAAACACCCACTTAGTACCAATAATAGTTTTGCCAGGAGGAGGTGGTACTAAGTTCCAAACTTTGTTTCTTTCAAACTCTGTGAGCTCTTCTTGCATAGCCTCTACCCAATCTTCATCTAATAAAGCATCATCAGCTTTCTTTGGTTCAATGGTAGATAGAAAACTTGAGAAGAAACAAAAGTTTGCAGTTGCTTGGGTTGGAAATTCTAATTTTCGTCTTGTTTGGACACCTTCTTCAATAGGACCAATAATGTTTGAGTGTGGATGGTCTCTGTGTTCCCTTAAATTGTTTCCTAAGGGAGCATTTGAAATAGGATCAACAATTTCTTGTTGATTTGGTGTGTTGTCTGTCTGATACTGAGTGGAATTCAGATCAGTATTAGACAGTGCAGGTTGCTGTACATCTTCATTTTGCAGAGTTGAAGTGGATTCTTGTGAAGTGTTGGATGTTTCACCTTCTTCATAAATAGAGTGGTTCAGATCATTAGTTGGAAACTCAGTATGGAGGTCCTCTGATATGGGAACCTCAGTATTAGTCTCATTTGAGTGATACTGAGTTTGAACTTGATCAGTTTCATTAAACTTATTAGGAATAAAGTGTGGATGAAACTTAGGCTGTTCAGCAATGGAGTGTTCTGGATTGCATAGAATATCTATGCCACTTATGTCTTCACTTGCTGAGGTAGAATGCTCATTCTGATCTTCATCGAATGTGACATGAATGGATTCTACAATCATCTTAGTTGAGATGATATACACCCTGAAAGCTTTAGAGTGTGGAGAGTAGCCCATGAACACACCTTCATTTGCTTTGGGAGCAAATTTATTGAGATTTTGTTTTGTACTGAGTACAAAACATTTACTCCCAAAGATGTGGAAATATTCCACATTAGGAATCTTGCCGTTGTATAACTCATATGGAGTCTTCAGATGTCTTTGGACTATAGTGGCTCTATTATGAGTGAAGTTTGCACAGTTTACAGCTTCAGCCCATAAACTCAGTGCCAGTCCAGCATGGCATAATAAAGTTCTTGCAGCTTCAATCAGTGTTCTGTTCTTTCTTTCTACAACACCATTTTGTTGTGGTGTGTAGGCTGCAGAGAAGTTTTGAATGATTCCTTTTTCTTCACAGAAATCCGCTAATACTGAGTTCTTAAACTCAGTACCATGGTCACTTCTAAGTTGCTTGACCTTGTTGCCTTTTTGAAGTTCCTCTCTTTTTATAAAGGCAATGATTTCTGTTGTTGCATCTGACTTAGTCTTGAGGAAGATGACCCAAGTATATCTTGAAAATTCATCAACTAAGACTAGAGTATAGATCTTTTTGGCCAAAGATGGTGTGCTGATGGGGCCAAAAAGATCCATATGTATCATAGTAAGAGGTTCATTGATGGAATGATTGACTTTAGATTTGAATGAACTCTTCTTCTGCTTGCCCATTTCACATGCTGAGCATAACTTATCTTTTGAATAAGTAATTGTGGGCAATCCTCTCACCAGTTTCTTCATACTGAGCTCATTGATATTTCTAAAATTGATGTGAGAGAGTTTCTTGTGCCATAGCCAATGTAATTCTGGCTTGACTTTAGAAAGCAGGCATACTCGAATAGTTGGGTCTATTTCAGATAGGTTGACCACATATACGTCTTTTTCTCTTCTAGCAATGAGTACAGGCTGCCCTTTATCATTGTAAATGATTCCTGCAACTTTTCTGAAACGAGCTTCATTGTCATCATCACACATCTGGCTGATACTGAGCAGATTGTGTTTTAGACCCTCTACATAGGCAACTCTTTTAAAAGTTATGTTGCCTGCCTTGATCACACCATAACCTCTTGTCTTTCCCACCGAGTCATCTCCAAACTTGACAGAAGGACCCTTCTCTGGAGTATAATTAAGAAGGTATTCCATACTGCCTGTCATGTGTCTTGAGCAGCCACTATCTAAGTACCACTTTCTGTCACCCTGCACAAGACACAAAATAAGAGTTAGTTCTTTTTAGGAACCCATTTTTGAATGGGACCTTTGGTGGGATAAACACAATTTGACTTGATCTCTTTATGTGGAGAGGTCGGTATCACGTCAGGAGTAACTTTAGAAGTTTTCTTTGGTGATACTGACTTAGTTTCTCTCCTTTTCTTTGGTACTGAGTACCTAGGGCTTGAGAGATCAGTCCAGCATTCATCTCCCTTATGACCAGTATGATGACATCTATAACATTTTCTAGGTCTATTTCTAAACATATTTTCATATGGTATTTTAGAAAAATGTTTCACTTTTGGTAGGTCAGTATGAACGAGTTTTGCAAATTGTTTACTTAAAGATTTGACCTGATCACCAAGTGTTTTTAAAATGTTAATTTTGTTATTTCTAATAGATGTATTAACATTGTTTTTAACTGGTTTAGGAGATGGAGGATCTGGTTGCTTATTTTTATTTGACAGAGAAGTCTTTCTAATATTATTAGTGGTAGACTTCTTGTCTTTACCAACCAAAGACCTAGTTGAAGTTGTCTTTTGTTTATCATGTTTTAAAGGAACAACTTTAACAGGTTCTTTAAATGTCTCAGTATATAATGTTTCTGTTCCTGCAACTTCTGTATTTGATGAAACATGTGAGATAGAAGTTGTCTTATTATCATTATATAATTCAAAAGTTGTTGTATTAAATAATAATTCAAAAGGTGGAACAGCAGAAGTGTCATACTGAACTATTGGTAGCTCGGTATCAGAAATTTCTGTTATTTCAAATTCAATACTGAGTTCTTGTAGCTCAGTATAGCACTTAGAGCAGATGGAAGGACCAATAGGTTTTTCTAAAATTTCATTTTCTTCATCATCTGACTCAGTTTGACATCCAACTTCACATAAAGTTTTAGCTTTTACAAAATTAATAGGGTTCATAGTAGAAAACTCTTCAAATAAATCAGCAAAATTGTTCCTGTTTTTAAATTGAGGATCAACACCAAGTGCAGCCCTCACATTTTCTGGAAATTGTTCATTTAAACATTTATTTAATTTTATTGAAGCATTTCCCCAAGATTTACACTGTTTTTCAAATTTCTCTTTTTCAAGTTTGTGTAAGTGAGCTTTATCAGCTAATCTTTGGTTGATGTCTTTTAAATCTGAAAAGTTTAGTTCTAAATCTTTATATTTTGCTAATTTGTCCAAGTTTTCATTATTTACCCTTTCAAGTTCTTTAATTGTTAATTTTAAAGCTTTTTCTTTTTGTACAGAAGTTTTAAGATCAACAAGCATATACTCAAAAATCTTGGTTTTTTCATTCACTGAATAAGTTTGAAAGGAACTTACCTTGTACAACTGAGTGGAATCCCAATCAGTATGAACACTCATCCTCTCAGCCTCTTTGATATCCTTTTCAAAGGAACTCTTCAAATCATCTTCAGGGAAAGCCATAAAGGCTTTATTTTCAATCTCTTCTTCATCATCACTTAACTCTTCATCCATCCAGGCTTCCGAGTAAAGTGCTTGATGAGGTGCTCCATTTCCTTCTGCCCTCTTTCCCTTGCTCCAATTCTTCAGCTTGACATATTTGTCTCTATATCTTTTTGCTCGATATGCAATCTTGTCATTTTGGTCAGTCTCAGAAGACTTGGTATGACAATTTGCAGCAATATGTCCAGGCTTTCCACACCTATAGCACAGACCTGATCTTGGGTCAGTATTAGAAGAGCTAACACCAAGCCTCTTCTTCTTCAACTGATCCAGCTTCATAGACATGAGAGCCATTTGAGTTTCAAGCTCTTCTGCCTCAGCATCAGCAAGATCAACTTCTGGTTCATCCGGCTCAGTCACAGTATAAGCCTGTTGCACAACTAGAGCCATACCAGTGGAAGACTTGTCAGTTTTCTTCCAGTTGATCAATCTTGCAGCATTATTCTCCTCATGATTCAGCATTAGACCATACAAAGTTTGAAGAGTGTATGACTCAATGTTGTTAGCAGCATTGACAGAGTTTGTCATGTCAAGAAATTGTTGAGGAAGGCTATCCAGAAATTTTTGAACAAGCTCTCCTTCCTCTTTCACAATGCCTACACTGATTAAATCATGGATAACAGTATTGAACCTGTTATAGAGAGTGGTGATGTCTTCATTTGGAGTTGAAAAGAAATTTTCATATTTCCTTCTCGTGTTGCTTTTTCTTTGCAACTTCACCTTTGCTGTACCTTCATAGGTGACTGATAGGCTATCCCACATAGCCTTTGCTGTTGGCAATTTCATAATTGCATTAAGTATCTCTTTGGTAACAGCATTACCAATCACCCCTTTAGCTCTGGAGTCTAAAGCATACAACTGACGGTCAGTATCAGTCCAGTTGTGCTTTAGTTTAGGTACAGATCTTATGCCCTCAGGAGCATCATCAGTAGCAGCAACAGGTTCCACAGTTTGTGGAATGATGGGAACATCATTTAGCACAGTGAGCATCTCATGATGAATAGATTCAAGATACCACTGAGCTTTGAGCTTCCATTGATGGAAGTCTTTTCCATCAAAGATGGGTACTCCCTTTCCAGACATGACTGGTGCAATAATTGTAGACATTTTGGATTTTTGAGTGTTGGAGGGATAGATGTAGGAAATGGCTGCCAGGGTTATAGATCAACTAAATAAGAGATTATTTAGCCTGCTCTGATACCAGTTGTTAGGTCACAACAACCCTGGTTTATAATGTTAATTGATAGATTATTATACTTAGAGAAATATTAGAGTGATAACACAAGAATATAGTCAATGTATAAATCCACTAAGTGTGGCTTGTTGCGGAATAACAAGACCACTGATCAATTACAAAAGATGTGAATGTGTAAAGTAAATTGGTAAGTACTCCTTTGCAAGATGATCTCTATTTATAATGTTATAGAGATCTTACATAATGAGCAAAGGAGTAACCGAAGGACTAAGCAAGGAAAATGACTAAGATCAAGGGATTTGATCTTAGTCCGTTACTATACTGAGTATCACTCAGTCCTTCTACTCAGTATCACTATCTGATACTGAGTACTGATACTGAGTTCCAATACTGATCACTCAGTATCAGACCTAAACTTAGCTATATTATTCTACATTTAAATCAAAGTTAGTTTAGGTTGTTTTGTTATCTTAAGATCTAAAGGAGCAAGGCTTTTTGCCTTAACAAAGAGTTCGGGCCGAACTTGTTCTTGGCAGTGACGAACGAACCAGCTATTTTGGTTACTCGTGGGCGTGAAACGGACACCCGAGCTGAAAGTTATTAATGTTTTAGTATAGCACCTTTTGTCACACAATCTTGGATATTGAAGAGTTCGGGCCGAAGAGGGATGTTCGGGCCGAAGTGGTGTTCGGGCCGAAGTGGGATGTTCGGGCCGAAGTGGTGTTCGGGCCGAAGTGGTGTTCGGGCCGAAGTTCGGTGTTCGGGCCGAGGATGATGTTCGGGACGAGGTTGAAGTTCGGGCCGAAAATAAAGTTCGGGCCGGGAACAGTGAAGAGTTCGGGCCGAACTTGTTCTTGGCAGCGATGAACGAACCAGCTATTTTGGTTACTCGTGGGCGTGAAACGGACACCCGAGCTGAAAGTTATGAATGTTTTAGTATAGCACCTTTTGTCACACAATCTTGGATATTGAAGAGTTCGGGCCGAAGAGGGATGTTCGGCCGAAGTCGCGTTCGGGCCGAAGTGGAATGTTCGGGCCGAAGTGGAGTTCGGGCCGAAGTGGTGTTCGGGCCGAAGTTCGGTGTTCGGGCCGAGGATGATGTTCGGGCCGAGGTTGAAGTTCGGGCCGAGGTCCGAGTTCGGGCCGAGTTTGCAGTTCGGGCCGAGGTTGAAGTTCGGGCCGAAAATGAAGTTCGGGCCGGGAACAGTGAAGAGTTCGGGCCGAACTTGTTCTTGGCAGTGACAAACGAACTAGCAATTTTGGTTACTCGTGGGCGTGAAACGGACACCCGAGCTGAAAGTTATGAATGTTTTAGTATAGCACCTTTTGTCACACAATCTTGGATATTGAAGAGTTCGGGCCGAAGAGGGATGTTCGGGCCGAAGTGGTGTTCGGGCCGAAGTGGGATGTTCGGGCCGAAGTGGTGTTCGGGCCGAAGTGGTGTTCGGGCTGAAGTTCGGTGTTCGGGCCGAGGATGATGTTCGGGCCGAGGTTGAAGTTCGGGCCGAGGTCGGAGTTCGGGCCGAGGTTGAAGTTCGGGCCGAGGTTGAAGTTCGGGCCGAAAATGAAATTCGGGGCGGGAACAGTGAAGAGTTCGGGCCGAACTTGTTCTTGGCAGCGACGAACGAACCAGCTATTTTGGTTACTCGTGGGCGTGAAATGGACACCCGAGCTGAAAGTTATGAATGTTTTAGTATAGCACCTTTTGTCACACAATCTTGGATATTGAAGAGTTCGGGCCGAAGAGGGATGTTCGGGCCGAAGTGGTGTTCGGGCCGAAGTGGGATGTTCGGGCCGGAGTGGTGTTCGGGTCGAAGTGGTGTTCGGGCCGAAGTTCGGTGTTCCGGCCGAGGATGATGTTCGGGCCGAGGTTGAAGTTTGGGCCGAGGTCGGAGTTCGGGCCGAGGTTGCAGTTCGGGCCGAGGTTGAAGTTCGGGCCGAAAATGAAGTTCGGGCCGGGAACAGTGAAGAGTTCGGGCCGAACTTGTTCTTGGCAGTGACGAACGAACCAGCTATTTTGGTTACTCGTGGGCGTGAAACGGACACCCGAGCTGAAAGTTATTAATGTTTTAGTATAGCACCTTTTGTCACACAATCTTGGATATTGAAGAGTTCGGGCCGAAGAGGGATGTTCGGGCCGTAGTGGTGTTCGGGCCGAATTGGGATGTTCGGGCCGAAGTGGTGTTCGGGCCGAAGTGGTGTTCGGGCCGAAGTTCGGTGTTCGGGCCGAGGATGATGTTCGGGACGAGGTTGAAGTTCGGGCCGAAAATAAAGTTCGGGCCGGGAACAGTGAAGAGTTCGGGCCGAACTTGTTCTTGGCAGCGATGAACGAACCAGCTATTTTGGTTACTCGTGGGCGTGAAACGGACACCCGAGCTGAAAGTTATGAATGTTTTAGTATAGCACCTTTTGTCACACAATCTTGGATATTGAAGAGTTCGGGCCGAAGAGGGATGTTCGGCCGAAGTGGCGTTCGGGCCGAAGTGGGATGTTCGGGCTGAAGTGGAGTTCGGGCCAAAGTGGTGTTCGGGCCGAAGTTCGGTGTTCGGGCCGAGGATGATGTTCGGGCCGAGGTTGAAGTTCGGGCCGAGGTCCGAGTTCGGGCCGAGTTTGCAGTTCGGGCCGAGGTTGAAGTTCGGGCCGAAAATGAAGTTCGGGCCGGGAACAGTGAAGAGTTCGGGCCGAACTTGTTCTTGGCAGTGACGAACGAACTAGCTATTTTGGTTACTCGTGGGCGTGAAACGGACACCCGAGCTGAAAGTATGAATGTTTTAGTATAGCACCTTTTGTCACACAATCTTGGATATTGAAGAGTTCGGGCCGAAGAGGGATGTTCGGGCCGAAGTGGTGTTCGGGCCGAAGTGGGATGTTCGGGCCGAAGTGGTGTTCGGGCCGAAGTGGTGTTCGGGCCGAAGTTCGGTGTTCGGGCCGAGGATGATGTTCGGGCCGAGGTTGAAGTTCGGGCCGAGGTCGGAGTTCGGGCCGAGGTTGAAGTTCGGGCCGAAAATGAAATTCGGGGCGGGAACAGTGAAGAGTTCGGGCCGAACTTGTTCTTGGCAGCGACGAACGAACCAGCTATTTTGGTTACTCGTGGGCGTGAAACGGACACCCGAGCTGAAAGTTATGAATGTTGTAGTATAGCACCTTTTGTCACACAATCTTGGATATTGAAGAGTTCCGGCCGAAGAGGGATGTTCGGGCCGAAGTGGTGTTCGGGCCGAAGTGGGATGTTCGGCCCGGAGTGGTGTTCGGGTCGAAGTGGTGTTCGGGCCGAAGTTCGGTGTTCGGGTCGAGGATGATTTTCGGGCCGAGGTTGAAGTTCGGGCCGAGGTCGGAGTTCGGGCCGAGGTTGCAGTTCGGGCCGAGGTTGAAGTTCGGGCCGAAAATGAAGTTCGGGCCGGGAACAGTGAAGAGTTTGGGCCGAACTTGTTCTTGGCAGTGACGAACGAACCAGCTATTTTGGTTACTCGTGGGCGTGAAACGGACACCCGAGCTGAAAGTTATTAATGTTTTAGTATAGCACCTTTTGACACACAATCTTGGATATTGAAGAGTTCGGGCCGAAGAGGGATGTTCGGGCCGAAGTGGTGTTCGGGCCGAAGTGGGATGTTCGGGCCGAAGTGGTGTTCGGGCCGAAGTTCGGTGTTCCGGCCGAGGATGATGTTCGTGCCGAGGTTGAAGTTCGGGCCGAGGTCGGAGTTCGGGCCGAGGTTGAAGTTCGGGCCGAGGTTGAAGTTCGGGCCGAAAATGAAGTTCGGGCCGGGAACAGTGAAGAGTTCGGGCCGAACTTGTTCTTGGCAGCGACGAACGAACCAGCTATTTTGGTTACCCGTGGGCGTGAAACGGACACCCGAGCTGAAAGTTATGAATGTTTTAGTATAGCACCTTTTGTCACACAATCTTGGATATTGAAGAGTTCGGGCCGAAGAGGGATGTTCGGGGCGAAGTGGTGTTCGGGCCGAAGTGGGGATGTTCGGGCCGAAGTGGTGTTCGTGTCGAAGTGGTGTTCGGGCTGAAGTTCGGTGTTCGGGCCGAGGATGATGTTCGGGCCGAGGTTGAAGTTCGGGTCGAGGTCGGAGTTCGGCCGAGGTTGCAGTTCGGGCCGAGGTTGAAGTTCGGGCCGAAAATGAAGTTCGGGCCGGGAACAGTGAAGAGTTCGGGCCGAACTTGTTCTTGGCAGTGACGAACGAACCAGCTATTTTGGTTACTCGTGGGCGTGAAACGGACACCCGAGCTGAAAGTTATGAATGTTTTAGTATAGCACCTTTTGTCACACAATCTTGGATATTGAAGAGTTCGGGCCGAAGAGGGATGTTCGGCCGAAGTGGGATGTTCGGGCCGAAGTGGTGTTCGGGCCGAAGTTCGGTGTTCGGGTCGAGGATGATGTTCGGGCCGAGGTTGAAGTTCGGGCCGAGGTCGGAGTTCGGGCCGAGGTTGCAGTTCGGGCCGAGGTTGAAGTTCGGGCCGAAAATGAAGTTCGGGCCGGGAACAGTGAAGAGTTCGGGCCGAACTTGTTCTTGGCAGTGACGAACGAACCAGCTATTTTGGTTACTCGTGGGCGTGAAACGGACACTCGAGCTGAAAGTTATAAATGTTTTAGTATAGCAACTTTTGTCACACAATCTTGGATATTGAAGAGTTCGGGCCGAAGAGGGATGTTCGGGCCAAAGTGGTGTTCGGGCCGAAGTGGGATGTTCGGGCCGAAGTGGTGTTCGGGCCGAAGTTCGGTGTTCGGGCCGAGGATGATGTTCGGGACGAGGTTGAAGTTCGGGCCGAGGTCGGAGTTCGGGCCGAGGTTGAAGTTCGGGCCGAGGTTGAAGTTCGGGCCGAAAATGAAGTTCGGGCCGGGAACAGTGAAGAGTTCGGGCCGAACTTATTCTTCGCAGCGACGAACGAACCAGCTATTTTGGGTACTCGTGGGCGTGAAACGGACACCCGAGCTGAAAGTTATGAATGTTTTAGTATAGCACCTTCTGTCACACAATCTTGGATATCGAAGAGTTCGGGCCGAAGAGGGATGTTCGGCCGAAATGGTGTTCGGGCCGAAGTGGGATGTTCGGGCCGAAGTGATGTTCGGGCCGAAGTGGTGTTTGGGCCGAAGTTCGGTGTTCGGGCCGAGGATGATGTTCGGGCCGAGGTTGAAGTTCGGGCCGAGGTCGGAGTTCGGGCCGAGGTTGCAGTTCGGGCCGAGGTTGAAGTTCGGGCCGAAAATGAAGTTCGGGCCGGGAACATTGAAGGGTTCGGGCCGAACTTGTTCTTCGCAGTGACGAACGAACCAGCTATTTTGGTTACTCGTGGGCGTGAAACGGACACCCGAGCTGAAAGTTATGAATGTTTTAGTATAGCACCTTTTGTCACACAATCTTGGATATTGAAGAGTTCGGGCCGAAGAGGGATGTTCGGGCCGAAGTGGTGTTCGGGCCGAAGTGGGATGTTCGGGCCGAAGTGGTGTTCGGGCCAAAGTGGTGTTCGGGCCGAAGTTCGGTGTTCGGGCCGAGGATGATGTTCGGGACGAGGTTGAAGTTCGGGCCGAGGTCGGAGTTCGGGCCGAGGTTGAAGTTCGTTCCGAGGTTCAAGTTCGGGCCGAAAATGAAGTTCGTGCCGGGAACAGTGAAGAGTTCGGGCTGAACTTGTTCTTGGCAGCGACGAACGAACCAGCTATTTTGGTTCCTCGTGGGCGTGAAACGGACACCCGAGCTGAAAGTTTTGAATGTTTTAGTATAGCACCTTTTGTCACACAATCTTGGATATTGAAGAGTTCGGGCCGAAGAGGGATGTTCGGCCGAAGTGGGATGTTCGGGCCGAAGTGGTGTTCGGGCCGAAGTGGTGTTCGGGCCGAAGTTCGGTGTTCGGGCTGAGGATGATCTTCGGGCCGAGGTTGAAGTTCGGGCCGAGGTCGGAGTTCGGGCCGTGGTTGCAGTTCGGGCCGAGGTTGAAGTTCGGGCCGAAAATGAAGTTCGGGCCGGGAACAGTGAAGAGTTCGGGCCGAACTTGTTCTTGGCAGTGACGAACGAACCTGCTATTTAGGTTACTCGTGGGCGTGAAACGGACACCCGAGCTGAAAGTTATAAATGTTTTAGTATAGCAACTTTTGTCACACAATCTTGGATATTGAAGAGTTCGGGCCGAAGAGGGATGTTCGGGCCAAAGTGGTGTTCGGGCCGAAGTGGGATGTTCAGGCCGAAGTGGTGTTCGGGCCGAAGTGGTGTTCGGGCCGAAGTGGTGTTCGGGCCGAAGTTCGGTGTTCGGGCCGAGGATGATGTTCGGGACGAGGTTGAAGTTCGGGCCGAGGTCGGAGTTCGGGCCGAGGTTGAAGTTCGGGCCGAGGTTGAAGTTCGGGCCGAAAATGAAGTTCGGGCCGCGAACACTGAGGAGTTCGGGCCGAACTTGTTCTTCGCAGCGACGAACGAACCTGCTATTTTGGTTACTCGTGGGCGTGAAACGGACACCCGAGCTGAAAGTTATGAATGTTTTAGTATAACACCTTCTGTCACACAATCTTGGATATTGAAGAGTTCGGGCCGAAGAGGGATGTTCGGCCGAAGTGGTGTTCGGGCCGAAGTGGGATGTTCGGGCCGAAGTGATGTTCGGGCCGAAGTGGTGTTCGGGCCGAAGTTCGGTGTTCGGGCCGAGGATGATGTTCGGGCCGAGGTTGAAGTTCGGGCCGAGGTCGGAGTTCGGGCCGAGGTTGCAGTTCGGGCCGAGGTTGAAGTTCGGGCCGAAAATGAAGTTCGGGCCGGGAACAGTGAAGAGTTCGGGCCGAACTTGTTCTTGGCAGTGACGAACGAACCAGCTATTTTGGTTACTCGTGGGCGTGAAACGGACACCCGAGCTGAAAGTTATGAATGTTTTAGTATAGCACCTTTTGTCACACAATCTTGGATATTGAAGAGTTCGGGCCGAAGAGGGATGTTCGGGCCGAAGTGGTGTTCGGGCCGAAGTGGGATGTTCGGGCCGAAGTGGTGTTCGGGCCGAAGTTCGGTGTTCGGGCCGAGGATGATGTTCGGGCCGAGGTTGAAGTTCGGGCCGAGGTCGGAGTTCGAGCCGAGGTTGAAGTTCGGGCCGAGGTTGAAGTTCGGGCCGAAAATGAAGTTCGGGCCGGGAACAGTGAAGAGTTCGGGCCGAACTTGTTCTTGGCAGCGACGAACGATCCAGCTATTTTGGTTACTCGTGGGCGTGAAACGGACACCCGAGCTGAAAGTTATGAATGTTTTAGTATAGCACCTTTTGTCACACAATCTTGGATATTGAAGAGTTCGGGCCGAAGAGGGATGTTCGGGCCGAAGTGGTGTTCGGGCCGAAGTGGGATGTTCGGGCCGAAGTGATGTTCGGGTCGAAGTGGTGTTCGGGCTGAAGTTCGGTGTTCGGGCCGAGGATGATGTTCGGGCCGAGGTTGAAGTTCGGGCCGAGGTCGGAGTTCGGGCCGAGGTTGCAGTTCGGGCCGAGGTTGAAGTTCGGGCCGAAAATGAAGTTCGGGCCGGGAACAGTGAAGGGTTCGGGCCGAACTTGTTCTTGGCAGTGACGAACGAACCAGCTATTTTGGTTACTCGTGGGCGTGAAATGGACACCCGAGCTGAAAGTTATTAATGTTTTAGTATAGCACCTTTTGTCACACAATCTTGGATATTGAAGAGTTCGGGCCGAAGAGGGATGTTCGGGCCGAAGTGGTGTTCGGGCCGAAGTGGGATGTTCGGGCCGAAGTGGTGTTCGGGCCGAAGTGGTGCTCGGGCCGAAGTTCGGTGTTCGGGCCGAGGATGATGTTCGGGCCGAAGTTGAAGTTCGGGCCGAGGTCGGAGTTCGGGCCGAGGTTGGAGTTCGGGCCGAGGTTGAAGTTCGGGCCGAAAATGAAGTTCGGGCCGGGAACAGTGAAGAGTTCGGGCCGAACTTGTTCTTGGCAGCGACGAACGAACCAGCTATTTTGGTTACCCGTGGGCGTGAAACGGACACCCGAGCTGAAAGTTATGAATGTTTTAGTATAGCACCTTTTGTCACACAATCTTGGATATTGAAGAGTTCGGGCCGAAGAGGGATGTTCGGGGCGAAGTGGTGTTCGGGCCGAAGTGGGGATGTTCGGGCCGAAGTGGTGTTCGTGTCGAAGTGGTGTTCGGGCTGAAGTTCGGTGTTCGGGCCGAGGATGATGTTCGGGCCGAGGTTGAAGTTCGGGCCGAGGTCGGAGTTCGGCCGAGGTTGCAGTTCGGGCCGAGGTTGAAGTTCGGGCCGAAAATGAAGTTCGGGCCGGGAACAGTGAAGAGTTCGGGCCGAACTTGTTCTTGGCAGTGACGAACGAACCAGCTATTTTGGTTACTCGTGGGCGTGAAACGGACACCCGAGCTGAAAGTTATGAATGTTTTAGTATAGCACCTTTTGTCACACAATCTTGGATATTGAAGAGTTCGGGCCGAAGAGGGATGTTCGGCCGAAGTGGGATGTTCGGGCCGAAGTGGTGTTCGGGCCGAAGTGGTGTTCGGGCCGAAGTTCGGTGTTCGGGCCGAGGATGATGTTCGGGCCGAGGTTGAAGTTCGGGCCGAGGTCGGAGTTCGGGCCGAGGTTGCAGTTCGGGCCGAGGTTGAAGTTCGGGCCGAAAATGAAGTTCGGGCCGGGAACAGTGAAGAGTTCGGGCCGAACTTGTTCTTGGCAGTGACGAACGAACCAGCTATTTTGGTTACTCGTGGGCGTGAAACGGACACCCGAGCTGAAAGTTATAAATGTTTTAGTATAGCAACTTTTGTCACACAATCTTGGATATTGAAGAGTTCGGGCCGAAGAGGGATGTTCGGGCCAAAGTGGTGTTCGGGCCGAAGTGGGATGTTCGGGCCGAAGTGGTGTTCGGGCAGAAGTTCGGTGTTCGGGCCGAGGATGATGTTCGGGCCGAGGTTGGAGTTCGGGCCGAGGTCGGAGTTCGGGCCGAGGTTGAAGTTCGGGCCGAGGTTGAAGTTCGGGCCGAAAATGAAGTTCGGGCCGGGAACAGTGAAGAGTTCGGGCCGAACTTGTTCTTCGCAGCGACGAACGAACCAGCTATTTTGGGTACTCGTTGGCGTGAAATGGACACCCGAGCTGAAAGTTATGAATGTTTTAGTATAGCACCTTCTGTCACACAATCTTGGATATTGAAGAGTTCGGGCCGAAGAGGGATGTTCGGCCGAAATGGTGTTCGGGCCGAAGTGGGATGTTCGGGCCGAAGTGATGTTCGGGCCGAAGTGGTGTTCGGGCCGAAGTTCGGTGTTCGGGCCGAGGATGATGTTCGGGCCGAGGTTGAAGTTCGGGCCGAGGTCGGAGTTCGGGCCGAGGTTGCAGTTCGGGCCGAGGTTGAAGTTCGGGCCGAAAATGAAGTTCGGGCCGGGAACATTGAAGAGTTCGTGCCGAACTTGTTCTTCGCAGTGACGAACGAACCAGCTATTTTGGTTACTCGTGGGCGTGAAACGGACACCCGAGCTGAAAGTTATGAATGTTTTAGTATAGCACCTTTTGTCACACAATCTTGGATATTGAAGAGTTCGGGCCGAAGAGGGATGTTCGGGCCGAAGTGGTGTTCGGGCCGAAGTGGGATGTTCGGGCCGAAGTGGTGTTCGGGCCAAAGTGGTGTTCGGGCCGAAGTTCGGTGTTCGGGCCGAGGATGATGTTCGGGACGAGGTTGAAGTTCGGGCCTAGGTCGGAGTTCGGGCCGAGGTTGAAGTTCGGGCCGAGGTTCAAGTTCGGGCCGAAAATGAAGTTCGTGCCGGGAACAGTGAAGAGTCCGGGCTGAACTTGTTCTTGGCAGCGACGAACGAACCAGCTATTTTGGTTCCTCGTGGGCGTGAAACGGACACCCGAGCTGAAAGTTTTGAATGTTTTAGTATAGCACCTTTTGTCACACAATCTTGGATATTGAAGAGTTCGGGCCGAAGAGGGATGTTCGGCCGAAGTGGGATGTTCGGGCCGAAGTGGTGTTCGGGCCGAAGTGGTGTTCGGGCCGAAGTTCGGTGTTCGGGCCGAGGATGATCTTCGGGCCGAGGTTGAAGTTCGGGCCGAGGTCGGAGTTCGGGCCGAGGTTGCAGTTCGGGCCGAGGTTGAAGTTCGGGCCGAAAATGAAGTTCGGGCCGGGAACAGTGAAGAGTTCGGGCCGAACTTGTTCTTGGCAGTGATGAACGAACCTGCTATTTAGGTTACTCGTGGGCGTGAAACGGACACCTGAGCTGAAAGTTATAAATGTTTTAGTATAGCAACTTTTGTCACACAATCTTGGATATTGAAGAGTTCGGGCCGAAGAGGGATGTTCGGGCCAAAGTGGTGTTCGGGCCGAAGTGGGATGTTCAGGCCGAAGTGGTGTTCGGGCCGAAGTGGTGTTCGGGCCGAAGTGGTGTTCGGGCCGAAGTTCGGTGTTCGGGCCGAGGATGATGTTCGGGACGAGGTTGAAGTTCGGGCCGAGGTCGGAGTTCGGGCCGAGGTTGAAGTTCGGGCCGAAAATGAAGTTCGGGCCGGGAACACTGAAGAGTTCGGGCCGAACTTGTTCTTCGCAGCGACGAACGAACCTGCTATTTTGGTTACTCGTGGGCGTGAAACGGACACCCGAGCTGAAAGTTATGAATGTTTTAGTATAACACCTTCTGTCACACAATCTTGGATATTGAAGAGTTCGGGCCGAAGAGGGATGTTCGGCCGAAGTGGTGTTCGGGCCGAAGTGGGATGTTCGGGCCGAAGTGGTGTTCGGGCCGAAGTTCGGTGTTCGGGCCGAGGATGATGTTCGGGCCGAGGTTGAAGTTCGGGCCGAGGTCGGAGTTCGGGCCGAGGTTGCAGTTCGGGCCGAGGTTGAAGTTCGGGCCGAAAATGAAGTTCGGGCCGGGAACAGTGAAGAGTTCGGGCCGAACTTGTTCTTGGCAGTGACGAACGAACCAGCTATTTTGGTTACTCGTGGGCGTGAAACGGACACCCGAGCTGAAAGTTATGAATGTTTTAGTATAGCACCTTTTGTCACACAATCTTGGATATTGAAGAGTTCGGGCCGAAGAGGGATGTTCGGGCCGAAGTGGTGTTCGGGCCGAAGTGGGATGTTCGGGCCGAAGTGGTGTTCGGGCCGAAGTTCGGTGTTCGGGCCGAGGATGATGTTCGGGCCGAGGTTGAAGTTCGGGCCGAGGTCGGAGTTCGAGCCGAGGTTGAAGTTCGGGCCGAGGTTGAAGTTCGGGCCGAAAATGAAGTTCGGGCCGGGAACAGTGAAGGGTTCGGGCCGAACTTGTTCTTGGCAGCGACGAATGATCCAGCTATTTTGGTTACTCGTGGGCGTGAAACGGACACCCGAGCTGAAAGTTATGAATGTTTTAGTATAGCACCTTTTGTCACACAATCTTGGATATTGAAGAGTTCGGGCCGAAGAGGGATATTCGGGCCGAAGTGGTGTTCGGGCCGAAGTGGGATGTTCGGGCCGAAGTGATGTTCGGGTCGAAGTGGTGTTCGGGCCGAAGTTCGGTGTTCGGGCCGAGGATGATGTTCGGGCCGAGGTCGAAGTTCGGGCCGAGGTCGGAGTTCAGGCCGAGGTTGCAGTTCGGGCCGAAAATGAAGTTCGGGCCGGGAACAGTGAAGGGTTCGGGCCGAACTTGTTCTTGGTAGTGACGAACGAACCAGCTATTTTGGTTACTCGTGGGCGTGAAACGGACACCCGAGCTGAAAGTTATTAATGTTTTAGTATAGCACCTTTTGTCACACAATCTTGGATATTGAAGAGTTCGGGCCGAAGAGGGATGTTCGGGCCGAAGTGGAGTTCGGGCCGAAGTGGGATGTTCGGGCCGAAGTGGTGTTCGGGCCGAAGTGGTGCTCGGGCCGAAGTTCGGTGTTCGGGCCGAGGATGATGTTCGGGCCGACGTTGAAGTTCGGGCCGAGGTCGGAGTTCGGGCCGAGGTTGAAGTTCGGGCCGAGGTTGAAGTTCGGGCCGAAAATGAAGTTCGGGCCGGGAACAGTGAAGAGTTCGGGCCGAACTTGTTCTTGGCAGCGACGAACGAACCAGCTATTTTGGTTACTCGTGGGCGTGAAACGGACACCCGAGCTGAAAGTTATAAATGTTTTAGTATAGCAACTTTTGTCACACAATCTTGGATATTGAAGAGTTCGGGCCGAAGAGGGATGTTCGGGCCAAAGTGGTGTTCGGTCCGAAGTGGGATGTTCAGGCCGAAGTGGTGTTCGGGCCGAAGTGGTGTTCGGGCCGAAGTTCAGTGTTCGGGCCGAGGATGATGTTCGGGACGAGGTTGAAGTTCGGGCCGAGGTCGGAGTTCGGGCCGAGGTTGAAGTTCGGGCCGAGGTTGAAGTTCAGGCCGAAAATAAAGTTCGGGCCGGGAACAGTGAAGAGTTCGGGCCGAACTTGTTCTTGGCAGCGATGAACGAACCAGCTGTTTTGGTTACTCGTGGGCGTGAAACGGACACCCGAGCTGAAAGTTATGAATGTTTTAGTATAGCACCTTTTGTCACACAATCTTGGATATTGAAGAGTTCGGGCCGAAGAGGGATGTTCGGCCGAAGTGGCGTTCGGGCCGAAGTGGGATGTTCGGGCCGAAGTGGAGTTCGGGCCGAAGTGGTGTTCGGGCCGAAGTTCGGTGTTCGGGCCGAGGATGATGTTCGGGCCGAGGTTGAAGTTCGGGCCGAGGTCGGAGTTCGGGCCGAGGTTGATGTTCGGGCCGAAAATGAAGTTCGGGCCGGGAACAGTGAAGAGTTCGGGCCGAACTTGTTCTTGGCAGTGACGAACGAACCAGCTATTTTGGTTACTCGTGGGCGTGAAACGGACACCCGAGCTGAAAGTTATGAATGTTTTAGTATAGCACCTTTTGTCACACAATGTTGGATATTGAAGAGTTCGGGCCGAAGAGGGATGTTCGGCCGAAGTGGGATGTTCGGGCCGAAGTGGTGTTCGGGCCGAAGTGGTGTTCGGGCCGAAGTTCGGTGTTCGGGCCGAGGATGATCTTCGGGCCGAGGTTGAAGTTCGGGCCGAGGTCGGAGTTCGGGCCGAGGTTGCAGTTCGGGCCAAGGTTGAAGTTCGGGCCGAAAATGAAGTTCGGGCCGGGAACAGTGAAGAGTTCGGGCCGAACTTGTTCTTGGCAGTGACGAACGAACCTGCTATTTAGGTTACTCGTGGGCGTGAAACGGACACCCGAGCTGAAAGTTATAAATGTTTTAGTATAGCAACTTTTGTCACACAATCTTGGATATTGAAGAGTTCGGGCCGAAGAGGGATGTTCGGGCCAAAGTGGTGTTCGGGCCGAAGTGGGATGTTCAGGCCGAAGTGGTGTTCGGGCCGAAGTGGTGTTCGGGCCGAAGTGGTGTTCGGGCCGAAGTTCGGTGTTCGGGCCGAGGATGATGTTCGGGACGAGGTTGAAGTTCGGGCCGAGGTCGGAGTTCGGGCCGAGGTTGAAGTTCGGGCCGAGGTTGAAGTTCGGGCCGAAAATGAAGTTCGGGCCGGGAACACTGAAGAGTTCGGGCCGAACTTGTTCTTCGCAGCGACGAACGAACCTGCTATTTTGGTTACTCGTGGGCGTGAAACGGACACCCGAGCTGAAAGTTATGAATGTTTTAGTATAACACCTTCTGTCACACAATCTTGGATATTGAAGAGTTCGGGCCGAAGAGGGATGTTCGGCCGAAGTGGTGTTCGGGCCGAAGTGGGATGTTCGGGCCGAAGTGGTGTTCGGGCCGAAGTTCGGTGTTCGGGCCGAGGATGATGTTCGGGCCGAGGTTGAAGTTCGGGCCGAGGTCGGAGTTCGGGCCGAGGTTGCAGTTCGGGCCGAGGTTGAAGTTCGGGCCGAAAATGAAGTTCGGGCCGGGAACAGTGAAGAGTTCGGGCCGAACTTGTTCTTGGCAGTGACGAACGAACCAGCTATTTTGGTTACTCGTGGGCGTGAAACGGACACCCGAGCTAAAAGTTATGAATGTTTTAGTATAGGACCTTTTGTCACACAATCTTGGATATTGAAGAGTTCGGGCCGAAGAGGGATGTTCGGGCCGAAGTGGTGTTCGGGCCGAAGTGGGATGTTCGGGCCGAAGTGGTGTTCGGGCCGAAGTTCGGTGTTCGGGCCGAGGATGATGTTCGGGCCGAGGTTGAAGTTCGGGCCGAGGTCGGAGTTCGAGCCGAGGTTGAAGTTCGGGCCGAGGTTGAAGTTCGGGCCAAAAATGAAGTTCGGGCCGGGAACAGTGAAGGGTTCGGGCCGAACTTGTTCTTGGCAGCGACGAACGATCCAGCTATTTTGGTTACTCGTGGGCGTGAAACGGACACCCGAGCTGAAAGTTATGAATGTTTTAGTATAGCACCTTTTGTCACACAATCTTGGATATTGAAGAGTTCGGGCCGAAGAGGGATATTCGGGCCGAAGTGGTGTTCGGGCCGAAGTGGGATGTTCGGGCCGAAGTGATGTTCGGGTCGAAGTGGTGTTCGGGCCGAAGTTCGGTGTTCGGGCCGAGGATGATGTTCGGGCCGAGGTTGAAGTTCGGGCCGAGGTCGGAGTTCAGGCCGAGGTTGCAGTTCGGGCCGAAAATGAAGTTCGGGCCGGGAACAGTGAAGGGTTCGGGCCGAACTTGTTCTTGGCAGTGACGAACGAACCAGCTATTTTGGTTACTCGTGGGCGTGAAACGGACACCCGAGCTGAAAGTTATTAATGTTTTAGTATATCACCTTTTGTCACACAATCTTGGATATTGAAGAGTTCGGGCCGAAGAGGGATGTTCGGGCCGAAGTGGTGTTCGGGCCGAAGTGGGATGTTCGGGCCGAAGTGGTGTTCGGGCCGAAGTGGTGCTCGGGCCGAAGTTCGGTGTTCGGGCCGAGGATGATGTTCGGGCCGAAGTTGAAGTTCGGGCCGAGGTCGGAGTTCGGGCCGAGGTTGAAGTTCGGGCCGAGGTTGAAGTTCGGGCCGAAAATAAAGTTCGGGCCGGGAACAGTGAAGAGTTCGGGCCGAACTTGTTCTTGGCAGCGACGAACGAACCAGCTATTTTGGTTACTCGTGGGCGTGAAACGGACACCCGAGCTGAAAGTTATGAATGTTTTAGTATAGCACCTTCTGTCACACAATCTTGGATATTGAAGAGTTCGGGCCGAAGAGGGATGTTCGGCCGAAGTGGCGTTCGGGCCGAAGTGGGATGTTCGGGCCGAAGTGGTGTTCGGGCCGAAGTTCGGTGTTCGGGCCGAGGATGATGTTCGGGCCGAGGTTGAAGTTCGGGCCGAGGTCGGAGTTCGAGCCGAGGTTGAAGTTCGGGCCGAGGTTGAAGTTCGGGCCAAAAATGAAGTTCGGGCCGGGAACAGTGAAGGGTTCGGGCCGAACTTGTTCTTGGCAGTGACGAACGAACCAGCTATTTTGGTTACTCGTGGGCGTGAAACGGACACCCGAGCTAAAAGTTATGAATGTTTTAGTATAGGACCTTTTGTCACACAATCTTGGATATTGAAGAGTTCGGGCCGAAGAGGGATGTTCGGGCCGAAGTGGTGTTTGGGCCGAAGTGGGATGTTCGGGCCGAAGTGGTGTTCGGGCCGAAGTTCGGTGTTCGGGCCGAGGATGATGTTCGGGCCGAGGTTGAAGTTCGGGCCGAGGTCGGAGTTCGAGCCGAGGTTGAAGTTCGGGCCGAGGTTGAAGTTCGGGCCAAAAATGAAGTTCGGGCCGGGAACAGTGAAGGGTTCGGGCCGAACTTGTTCTTGGCAGCGACGAACGATCCAGCTATTTTGGTTACTCGTGGGCGTGAAACGGACACCCGAGCTGAAAGTTATGAATGTTTTAGTATAGCACCTTTTGTCACACAATCTTGGATATTGAAGAGTTCGGGCCGAAGAGGGATATTCGGGCCGAAGTGGTGTTCGGGCCGAAGTGGGATGTTCGGGCCGAAGTGATGTTCGGGTCGAAGTGGTGTTCGGGCCGAAGTTCGGTGTTCGGGCCGAGGATGATGTTCGGGCCGAGGTTGAAGTTCGGGCCGAGGTCGGAGTTCAGGCCGAGGTTGCAGTTCGGGCCGAAAATGAAGTTCGGGCCGGGAACAGTGAAGGGTTCGGGCCGAACTTGTTCTTGGCAGTGACGAACGAACCAGCTATTTTGGTTACTCGTGGGCGTGAAACGGACACCCGAGCTGAAAGTTATTAATGTTTTAGTATATCACCTTTTGTCACACAATCTTGGATATTGAAGAGTTCGGGCCGAAGAGGGATGTTCGGGCCGAAGTGGTGTTCGGGCCGAAGTGGGATGTTCGGGCCGAAGTGGTGTTCGGGCCGAAGTGGTGCTCGGGCCGAAGTTCGGTGTTCGGGCCGAGGATGATGTTCGGGCCGAAGTTGAAGTTCGGGCCGAGGTCGGAGTTCGGGCCGAGGTTGAAGTTCGGGCCGAGGTTGAAGTTCGGGCCGAAAATGAAGTTCGGGCCGGGAACAGTGAAGAGTTCGGGCCGAACTTGTTCTTGGCAGCGACGAACGAACCAGCTATTTTGGTTACTCGTGGGCGTGAAACGGACACCCGAGCTGAAAGTTATAAATGTTTTAGTATAGCAACTTTTGTCACACAATCTTGGATATTGAAGAGTTCGGGCCGAAGAGGGATGTTCGGGCCAAAGTGGTGTTCGGTCCGAAGTGGGATGTTCAGGCCGAAGTGGTGTTCGGGCCGAAGTGGTGTTCGGGCCGAAGTTCAGTGTTCGGGCCGAGGATGATGTTCGGGACGAGGTTGAAGTTCGGGCCGAGGTCGGAGTTCGGGCCGAGGTTGAAGTTCGGGCCGAGGTTGAAGTTCAGGCCGAAAATAAAGTTCGGGCCGGGAACAGTGAAGAGTTCGGGCCGAACTTGTTCTTGGCAGCGATGAACGAACCAGCTGTTTTGGTTACTCGTGGGCGTGAAACGGACACCCGAGCTGAAAGTTATGAATGTTTTAGTATAGCACCTTTTGTCACACAATCTTGGATATTGAAGAGTTCGGGCCGAAGAGGGATGTTCGGCCGAAGTGGCGTTCGGGCCGAAGTGGGATGTTCGGGCCGAAGTGGAGTTCGGGCCGAAGTGGTGTTCGGGCAGAAGTTCGGTGTTCGGGCCGAGGATGATGTTCGGGCCGAGGTTGAAGTTCGGGCCGAGCTCGGAGTTCGGGCCGAGGTTGATGTTCGGGCCGAAAATGAAGTTCGGGCCGGGAACAGTGAAGAGTTCGGGCCGAACTTGTTCTTGGCAGTGACGAACGAACCAGCTATTTTGGTTACTCGTGGGCGTGAAACGGACACCCGAGCTGAAAGTTATGAATGTTTTAGTATAGCACCTTTTGTCACACAATGTTGGATATTGAAGAGTTCGGGCCGAAGAGGGATGTTCGGCCGAAGTGGGATGTTCGGGCCGAAGTGGTGTTCGGGCCGAAGTGGTGTTCGGGCCGAAGTTCGGTGTTCGGGCCGAGGATGATGTTCGGGCCGAGGTTGAAGTTCGGGCCGAGGTCGGAGTTCGGGCCGAGGTTGCAGTTCGGGCCGAGGTTGAAGTTCGGGCCGAAAATGAAGTTCGGGCCGGGAACAGTGAAGAGTTCGGGCCGAACTTGTTCTTGGCAGTGACGAACGAACCAGCTATTTTGGTTACTCGTGGGCGTGAAACGGACACCCGAGCTGAAAGTTATAAATGTTTTAGTATAGCAACTTTTGTCACACAATCTTGGATATTGAAGAGTTCGGGCCGAAGAGGGATGTTCGGGCCAAAGTGGTGTTCGGGCCGAAGTGGGATGTTCAGGCCGAAGTGGTGTTCGGGCCGAAGTTCGGTGTTCGGGCCGAGGATGATGTTCGGGCCGAGGTTGAAGTTCGGGCCGAGGTCGGAGTTCGGGCCGAGGTTGAAGTTCGAGCCGAGGTTGAAGTTCGGGCCGAAAATAAAGTTCGGGCCGGGAACAGTGAAGAGTTCGGGCCGAACTTGTTCTTCGCAGCGACGAACGAACCAGCTATTTTGGTTACTCGTGGGCGTGAAACGGACACCCGAGCTTAAAGTTATGATTGTTTTAGTATAGCACCTTCTGTCACACAATCTTGGATATTGAATAGTTCGGGCCGAAGAGGGATGTTCGGCCGAAGTGGTGTTCGGGCCGAAGTGATGTTCGGGCCGAAGTGGTGTTCGGGCCGAAGTTCGGTGTTCGGGCCGAGGATGATGTTTGGGCCGAGGTTGAAGTTCGGGCCGAGGTCGGATTTCGGGCCGAGGTTGCAGTTCGGGCCGAGGTTGAAGTTCGGGCCGAAAATGAAGTTCGGGCCGGGAACAGTGAAGAGTTCGGGCCGAACTTGTTCTTGGCAGTGACGAACGAACCAGCTATTTTGGTTACTCGTGGGCGTGAAAAGGACACCCGAGCTGAAAGTTATGAATGTTTTAGTATAGCACCTTTTGTCACACAATCTTGGATATTGAAGAGTTCGGGCCGAAGAGGGATGTTCGGGCCGAAGTGGTGTTCGGGCCGAAGTGGGATGTTCGGGCCGAAGTGATGTTCGGGTCGAAGTGGTGTTCGGGCCAAAGTTCGGTGTTCGGGCCGAGGATGATGTTCGGGCCGAGGTTGAAGTTCGGGCCGAGGTCGGAGTTCGGGCCGAGGTTGCAGTTCGCGCCGAGGTTGAAGTTCGGGCCGAAAATGAAGTTCGGGCCGGGAACAGTGAAGGGTTCGGGCCGAACTTGTTCTTGGCAGTGACGAACGAACCAGCTATTTTGGTTACTCGTGGGCGTGAAACGGACACCCGAGCTGAAAGTTATGAATGTTTCAGTATAGCACCTTTTGTCACACAATGTTGGATATTGAAGAGTTCGGGCCGAAGAGGGATGTTCGGCCGAAGTGGGATGTTCGGGCCGAAGTGGTGTTCGGGCCGAAGTGGTGTTCGGGCCGAAGTTCGGTGTTCGGGCCGAGGATGATGTTCGGGCCGAGGTTGAAGTTCGGGCCGAGGTCGGAGTTCGGGCCGAGGTTGCAGTTCGGGCCGAGGTTGAAGTTCGGGCCGAAAATGAAGTTCGGGCCGGGAACAGTGAAGAGTTCGGGCCGAACTTGTTCTTGGCAGTGACGAACGAACCAGCTATTTTGGTTACTCGTAGGCGTGAAACGGACACCCGAGCTGAAAGTTATAAATGTTTTAGTATAGCAACTTTTGTCACACAATCTTGGATATTGAAGAGTTCGGGCCGAAGAGGGATGTTCGGGCCAAAGTGGTGTTCGGGCCGAAGTGGGATGTTCAGGCCGAAGTGGTGTTCGGGCCGAAGTTCGGTGTTCGGGCCGAGGATGATGTTCGGGCCGAGGTTGAAGTTCGGGCCGAGGTCGGAGTTCGGGCCGAGGTTGAAGTTCGAGCCGAGGTTGAAGTTCGGGCCGAAAATAAAGTTCGGGCCGGGAACAGTGAAGAGTTCGGGCCGAACTTGTTCTTCGCAGCGACGAACGAACCAGCTATTTTGGTTACTCGTGGGCGTGAAACGGACACCCGAGCTTAAAGTTATGATTGTTTTAGTATATCACCTTCTGTCACACAATCTTGGATATTGAATAGTTCGGGCCGAAGAGGGATGTTCGGCCGAAGTGGTGTTCGGGCCGAAGTGATGTTCGGGCCGAAGTGGTGTTCGGGCCGAAGTTCGGTGTTCGGGCCGAGGATGATGTTCGGGCCGAGGTTGAAGTTCGGGCCGAGGTCGGATTTCGGGCCGAGGTTGCAGTTCGGGCCGAGGTTGAAGTTCGGGCCGAAAATGAAGTTCGGGCCGGGAACAGTGAAGAGTTCGGGCCGAACTTGTTCTTGGCAGTGACGAACGAACCAGCTATTTTGGTTACTCGTGGGCGTGAAAAGGACACCCGAGCTGAAAGTTATGAATGTTTTAGTATAGCAACTTTTGTCACACAATCTTGGATATTGAAGAGTTCGGGCCGAAGAGGGATGTTCGGGCCAAAGTGGTGTTCGGGCCGAAGTGGGATGTTCAGGCCGAAGTGGTGTTCGGGCCGAAGTTCGGTGTTCGGGCCGAGGATGATGTTCGGGCCGAGGTTGAAGTTCGGGCCGAGGTCGGAGTTCGGGCCGAGGTTGAAGTTCGAGCCGAGGTTGAAGTTCGGGCCGAAAATAAAGTTCGGGCCGGGAACAGTGAAGAGTTCGGGCCGAACTTGTTCTTCGCAGCGACGAACGAACCAGCTATTTTGGTTACTCGTGGGCGTGAAACGGACACCCGAGCTTAAAGTTATGATTGTTTTAGTATAGCACCTTCTGTCACACAATCTTGGATATTGAATAGTTCGGGCCGAAGAGGGATGTTCGGCCGAAGTGGTGTTCGGGCCGAAGTGATGTTCGGGCCGAAGTGGTGTTCGGGCCGAAGTTCGGTGTTCGGGCCGAGGATGATGTTCGGGCCGAGGTTGAAGTTCGGGCCGAGGTCGGATTTCGGGCCGAGGTTGCAGTTCGGGCCGAGGTTGAAGTTCGGGCCGAAAATAAAGTTCGGGCCGGGAACAGTGAAGAGTTCGGGCCGAACTTGTTCTTCGCAGCGACGAACGAACCAGCTATTTTGGTTACTCGTGGGCGTGAAACGGACACCCGAGCTTAAAGTTATGATTGTTTTAGTATAGCACCTTCTGTCACACAATCTTGGATATTGAATAGTTCGGGCCGAAGAGGGATGTTCGGCCGAAGTGGTGTTCGGGCCGAAGTGATGTTCGGGCCGAAGTGGTGTTCGGGCCGAAGTTCGGTGTTCGGGCCGAGGATGATGTTCGGGCCGAGGTTGAAGTTCGGGCCGAGGTCGGATTTCGGGCCGAGGTTGCAGTTCGGGCCGAGGTTGAAGTTCGGGCCGAAAATGAAGTTCGGGCCGGGAACAGTGAAGAGTTCGGGCCGAACTTGTTCTTGGCAGTGACGAACGAACCAGCTATTTTGGTTACTCGTGGGCGTGAAAAGGACACCCGAGCTGAAAGTTATGAATGTTTTAGTATAGCACCTTTTGTCACACAATCTTGGATATTGAAGAGTTCGGGCCGAAGAGGGATGTTCGGGCCGAAGTGGTGTTCGGGCCGAAGTGGGATGATCGGGCCGAAGTGGTGTTCGGGCCAAAGTGGTGTTCGGGCCGAAGTTCGGTGTTCGGGCCGAGGATGATGTTCGGGACGAGGTTGAAGTTCTGGCCGAGGTCGGAGTTCGGGCCGAGGTTGAAGTTCGGGCCGAGGTTGAAGTTCGGGCCGAGGTTCAAGTTCGGGCCGAAAATGAAGTTCGTGCCGGGAACAGTGAAGAGTTCAGGCTGAACTTGTTCTTGGCAGCGACGAACGAACCAGCTATTTTGGTTACTCGTGGGCGTGAAACGGAGACCCGAGCTGAAAGTTATGAATGTTTTAGTATAGCACCTTTTGTCACACAATCTTGGATATTGAAGATTTCGGGCCGAAGAGGGATGTTCGGCCGAAGTGGGATGTTCGGGCCGAAGTGGTGTTCGGGCCGAAGTGGTGTTCGGGCCGAAGTTCGGTGTTCGGGCCGAGGATGATCTTCGGGCCGAGGTTGAAGTTCGGGCCGAGGTTGGAGTTCGGGCCGAGGTTGCAGTTCGGGCCGAGGTTGAAGTTCGGGCCGAAAATGAAGTTCGGGCCAGGAACAGTGAAGAGTTCGGGCCGAACTTGTTCTTGGCAGTGACGAACGAACCAGCTATTTTGGTTACTCGTGGGCGTGAAACGGACACCCGAGCTGAAAGTTATAAATGTTTTAGTATAGCAACTTTTGTCACACAATCTTGGATATTGAAGAGTTCGGGCCGAAGAGGGATGTTCGGGCCAAAGTGGTGTTTGTGCCGAAGTGGGATGTTCAGGCCGAAGTGGTGTTCGGGCCGAAGTGGTGTTCGGGCCGAAGTTCGGTGTTCGGGCCGAGGATGATGTTCGGGACGAGGTTGAAGTTCGGGCCGAGGTCGGAGTTCGGGCCGAGGTTGAAGTTCGGGCCGAGGTTGATGTTCGGGCCGACATTGAAGTTCGGGCCGGGAACAGTGAAGAGTTCGGGCCGAACTTGTTCTTCGCAGCGACGAACGAACCAGCTATTTTGGTTACTCGTGGGCGTGAAACGGACACCCGAGCTGAAAGTTATGAATGTTTTAGTATAGCACCTTTTGTCACACAATCTTGGATATTGAAGAGTTCGGGCCGAAGAGGGATGTTCAGCCGAAGTGGCGTTCGGGCCGAAGTGGGATGTTCGGGCCGAAGTGGAGTTCGGGCCGAAGTGGTGTTCGGGCCGAAGTTCGGTGTTCGGGCCGAGGATGATGTTCGGGCCGAGGTTGAAGTTCGGGCCGAGGTCGGAGTTCGGGCCGAGGTTGCAGTTCGGGCCGAGGTTGAAGTTCGGGCCGAAAATGAAGTTCGGGCCGGGAACAGTGAAGAGTTCGGGCCGAACTTGTTCTTGGCAGTGACGAACGAACCAGCTATTTTGGTTACTCCTGGGCGTGAAACGGACACCCGAGTTGAAAGTTATGAATGTTTTAGTATAGCACCTTTTGTCACACAATCTTGGATATTGAAGAGTTCGGGCCGAAGAGGGATGTTCGGCCGAAGTGCGATGTTCGGGCCGAAGTGGTGTTCGGGCCGAAGTGGTGTTCGGGCCGAAGTTCGGTGTTCGGGCCGAGGATGATGTTCGGGCCGAGGTTGAAGTTCAGGCCGAGGTCGGAGTTCGGGCCGAGGTTGCAGTTCGGGCCGAGGTTGAAGTTCGGGCCGAAAATGAAGTTCGGGCCTGGAACAGTGAAGAGTTCGGGCCGAACTTGTTCTTGGCAGTGACGAACGAACCAGCTATTTTGGTTACTCGTGGGCGTGAAACGGACACCCGAGCTGAAAGTTATAAATGTTTTAGTATAGCAACTTTTGTCACACAATCTTGGATATTGAAGAGTTCGGGCCGAAGAGGGATGTTCGGGCCAAAGTGGTGTTTGGGCCGAAGTGGGATGTTCAGGCCGAAGTGGTGTTCGGGCCGAAGTTCGGTGTTCGGGCCGAGGATGATGTTCGGGCCGAGGTTGAAGTTCGGGCCGAGGTCGGAGTTCGGGACGAGGTTGAAGTTCGGGCCGAGGTTGAAGTTCGGGCCGAAAATGAAGTTCGGGCCGGGAACAGTGAAGAGTTCGGGCTGAACTTGTTCTTCGCAGCGATGAACGAACCAGCTATTTTGGTTACTCGTGGGCGTGAAACGGACACACGAGCTGAAAGTTATGAATGTTTTAGTATAGCACCTTCTGTCACACAATCTTGGATATTGAAGAGTTCGGGCCGAAGAGGGATGTTCGGCCGAAGTGGTGTTCGGGCCGAAGTGGGATGTTCGAGCCAAAGTGATGTTCGGGCCGAAGTGGTGTTCGGGCCGAAGTTCGGTGTTCGGGCCGAGGATGATGTTCGGGCCGAGGTTGAAGTTCGGGCCGAGGTCGGAGTTCGGGCCGAGGTTGCAGTTCAGGCCGAGGTTGAAGTTCGGGCCGAAAATGAAGTTCGGGCCGGGAACAGTGAAGAGTTCGGGCCGAACTTGTTCTTGGCAGTGACGAACGAACCAGCTATTTTGGTTACTCGTGGGCGTGAAACGGACACACGAGCTGAAAGTTATGAATGTTTTAGTATAGCACCTTTTGTCACACAATCTTGGATATTGAAGAGTTCGGGCCGAAGAGGGATGTTCGGGCCGAAGTGGTGTTCGGGCCGAAGTGGGATGTTCGGGCTGAAGTGGTGTTCGGGCCAAAGTGGTGTTCGGGCCGAAGTTCGATGTTCGGGCCGAGGATGATGTTCGGGACGAGGTTGAAGTTCGGGCCGAGGTCGGAGTTCGGGCCGAGGTTGAAGTTCGGGCCGAGGTTCAAGTTCGGGCCGAAAATGAAGTTCGTGCCGGGAACAGTGAAGAGTTCGGGCTGAACTTGTTCTTGGCAGCGACGAACGAACCAGCTATTTTGGTTACTCGTGGGCGTGAAACGGACACCCGAGCTGAAAGTTCTGAATGTTTTAGTATAGCACCTTTTGTCACACAATCTTGGATATTGAAGAGTTCGGGCCGAAGAGGGATGTTCGGCCGAAGTGGGATGTTCGGGCCGAAGTGGTGTTCGGGCCGAAGTGGTGTTCGGGCCGAAGTTCGGTGTTCGGGCCGAGGATGATTTTCGGGCCGAGGTTGAAGTTCGGGCCGAGGTCGGAGTTCGGGCCGAGGTTGCAGTTCGGGCCGAGGTTGAAGTTCGGGCCGAAAATGAAGTTCGGGCCGGGAACAGTGAAGAGTTCGGGCCGAACTTGTTCTTGGCAGTGACGAACGAACCAGCTATTTTGGTTACTCGTGGGCGTGAAACGGACACCCGAGCTGAAAGTTATAAATGTTTTAGTATAGCAACTTTTGTCACACAATCTTGGATATTGAAGAGTTCGGGCCGAAGAGGGATGTTCGGGCCAAAGTGGTTTTCGGGCCGAAGTGGGATGTTCAGGCCGAAGTGGTGTTCGGGCCGAAGTTCGGTGTTCGGGCCGAGGATGATGTTCGGGACGAGGTTGAAGTTCGGGCCGAGGTCGGAGTTCGGGCCGAGGTTGAAGTTCGGGCCGAGGTTGAAGTTCGGGCCGAAAATGAAGTTCTGGCCGGGAACAGTGAAGAGTTCGGGCCGAACTTGTTCTTCGCAGCGACGAACGAACCAGCTATTTTGGTTACTCGTGGGCGTGAAACGGACACCCGAGCTGAAAGTTATGAATGTTTTAGTATAGCACCTTTTGTCACACAATCTTGGATATTGAAGATTTCGGGCCGAAGAGGGATGTTCGGCCGAAGTGGGATGTTCGGGCCGAAGTGGTGTTCGGGCCGAAGTGGTGTTCGGGCCGAAGTTCGGTGTTCGGGCCGAGGTTGATCTTCGGGCCTAGGTTGAAGTTCGGGCCGAGGTTGGAGTTCGGGCCGAGGTTGCAGTTCGGGCCGAGGTTGAAGTTCGGGCCGAAAATGAAGTTCGGGCCAGGAACAGTGAAGAGTTCGGGCCGAACTTGTTCTTGGCAGTGACGAACGAACCAGCTATTTTGGTTACTCGTGGGCGTGAAACGGACACCCGAGCTGAAAGTTATAAATGTTTTAGTATAGCAACTTTTGTCACACAATCTTGGATATTGAAGAGTTCGGGCCGAAGAGGGATGTTCGGGCCAAAGTGGTGTTTGGGCCGAAGTGGGATGTTCAGGCCGAAGTGGTGTTCGGGCCGAAGTTCGGTGTTCGGGCTGAGGATGATGTTCGGGACGAGGTTGAAGTTCGGGCCGAGGTCGGAGTTCGGGCCGAGGTTGAAGTTCGGGCTGAGGTTGAAGTTCGGGCCGACATTGAAGTTCGGGCCGGGAACAGTGAAGAGTTCGGGCCGAACTTGTTCTTCGCAGCGACGAACGAACCAGCTATTTTGGTTACTCGTGGGCGTGAAACGGACACCCGAGCTGAAAGTTATGAATGTTTTAGTATAGCACCTTTTGTCACACAATCTTGGATATTGAAGAGTTCGGGCCGAAGAGGGATGTTCAGCCGAAGTGGCGTTCGGGCCGAAGTGGGATGTTCGGGCCGAAGTGGAGTTCGGGCCGAAGTGGTGTTCGGGCCGAAGTTCGGTGTTCGGGCCGAGGATGATGTTCGGGCCGAGGTTGAAGTTCGGGCCGAGGTCGGAGTTCGGGCCGAGGTTGCAGTTCGGGCCGAGGTTGAAGTTCGGGCCGAAAATGAAGTTCGGGCCGGGAACAGTGAAGAGTTCGGGCCGAACTTGTTCTTGGCAGTGACGAACGAACCAGCTATTTTGGTTACTCCTGGGCGTGAAACGGACACCCGAGTTGAAAGTTATGAATGTTTTAGTATAGCACCTTTTGTCACACAATCTTGGATATTGAAGAGTTCGGGCCGAAGAGGGATGTTCGGCCGAAGTGCGATGTTCGGGCCGAAGTGGTGTTCGGGCCGAAGTGGTGTTCGGGCCGAAGTTCGGTGTTCGGGCCGAGGATGATGTTCGGGCCGAGGTTGAAGTTCAGGCCGAGGTCGGAGTTCGGGCCGAGGTTGCAGTTCGGGCCGAGGTTGAAGTTCGGGCCGAAAATGATGTTCGGGCCGGGAACAGTGAAGAGTTCGGGCCGAACTTGTTCTTGGCAGTGACGAACGATCCAGCTATTTTGGTTACTCGTGGGCGTGAAACGGACACCCGAGCTGAAAGTTATAAATGTTTTAGTATAGCAACTTTTGTCACACAATCTTGGATATTGAAGAGTTCGGGCCAAAGAGGGATGTTCGGGCCAAAGTGGTGTTCGGGCCGAAGTGGGATGTTCAGGCCGAAGTGGTGTTCGGGCCGAAGTTCGGTGATCGGGCCGAGGATGATGTTCGGGCCGAGGTTGAAGTTCGGGCCGAGGTCGGAGTTCGGGACGAGGTTGAAGTTCGGGCCGAGGTTGAAGTTCGGGCCGAAAATGAAGTTCGGGCCGGGAACAGTGAAGAGTTCGGGCTGAACTTGTTCTTCGCAGCGATGAACGAACCAGCTATTTTGGTTACTCGTGGGCGTGAAACGGACACACGAGCTGAAAGTTATGAATGTTTTAGTATAGCACCTTCTGTCACACAATCTTGGATATTGAAGAGTTCGGGCCGAAGAGGGATGTTCGGCCGAAGTGGTGTTCGGGCCGAAGTGGGATGTTCGAGCCAAAGTGATGTTCGGGCCGAAGTGGTGTTCGGGCCGAAGTTCGGTGTTCGGGCCGAGGATGATGTTCGGGCCGAAAATGAAGTTCGGGCCGGGAACAGGGAAGAGTTCGGGCCGAACTTGTTCTTGGCAGTGACGAACGAACCAGCTATTTTGGTTACTCGTGGGCGTGAAACGGACACACGAGCTGAAAGTTATGAATGTTTTAGTATAGCACCTTTTGTCACACAATCTTGGATATTGAAGAGTTCGGGCCGAAGAGGGATGTTCGGGCCGAAGTGGTGTTCGGGCCGAAGTGGGATGTTCGGGCTGAAGTGGTGTTCGGGCCAAAGTGGTGTTCGGGCCGAAGTTCGATGTTCGGGCCGAGGATGATGTTCGGGACGAGGTTGAAGTTCGGGCCGAGGTCGGAGTTCGGGCCGAGGTTGCAGTTCGGGCCGAGGTTCAAGTTCGGGCCGAAAATGAAGTTCGTGCCGGGAACAGTGAAGAGTTCGGGCTGAACTTGTTCTTGGCAGCGACGAATGAACCAGCTATTTTGGTTACTCGTGGGCGTGAAACGGACACCCGAGCTGAAAGTTCTGAATGTTTTAGTATAGCACCTTTTGTCACACAATCTTGGATATTGAAGAGTTCGGGCCGAAGAGGGATGTTCGGCCGAAGTGGGATGTTCGGGCCGAAGTGGTGTTCGGGCCGAAGTGGTGTTCGGGCCGAAGTTCGGTGTTCGGGCCGAGGATGATTTTCGGGCCGAGGTTGAAGTTCGGGCCGAGGTCGGAGTTCGGGCCGAGGTTGCAGTTCGGGCCGAGGTTGAAGTTCGGGCCGAAAATGAATTTCGGGCCGGGAACAGTGAAGAGTTCGGGCCGAACTTGTTCTTGGCAGTGACGAACGAACCAGCTATTTTGGTTACTCGTGGGCGTGAAACGGACACCCGAGCTGAAAGTTATAAATGTTTTAGTATAGCAACTTTTGTCACACAATCTTGTATATTGAAGAGTTCGGGCCGAAGAGGGATGTTCGGGCCAAAGTGGTGTTCGGGCCGAAGTGGGATGTTCAGGCCGAAGTGGTGTTCGGGCCGAAGTTCGGTGTTCGGGCCGAGGATGATGTTCGGGACGAGGTTGAAGTTCGGGCCGAGGTCGGAGTTCGGGCCGAGGTTGAAGTTCGGGCCGAGGTTGAAGTTCGGGCCGAAAATGAAGTTCGGGCCGGGAACAGTGAAGAGTTCGGGCCGAACTTGTTCTTCGCAGCGACGAACGAACCAGCTATTTTGGTTACTCGTGGGCGTGAAACGGACACCCGAGCTGAAAGTTATGAATGTTTTAGTATAGCACCTTCTGTCACACAATGTTGGATATTGAAGAGTTCAGGCCGAAGAGGGATGCTCGGCCGAAGTGGTGTTCGGGCCGAAGTGGGATGTTCGGGCCGAAGTGATGTTCGGGCCGAAGTGGTGTTCGGGCCGAAGTTCGGTGTTCGGGCCGAGGATGATGTTCGGGCCGAGGTTGAAGTTCGAGCCGAGGTCGGAGTTCGGGCCGAGGTTGCAGTTCGGGCCGAGGTTGAAGTTCGGGCCGAAAATGAAGTTCGGGCCGGGAACAGTGAAGAGTTCGGGCCGAACTTGTTCTTGGCAGTGACGAACGAACCAGCTATTTTGGTTACTCGTGGGCGTGAAACGGACACCCGAGCTGAAAGTTATGAATGTTTTAGTATAGCACCTTTTGTCACACAATCTTGGATATTGAAGAGCTCGTTCCGAAGAGGGATGTTCGGGCCGAAGTGGTGTTCGGGCCGAAGTGGGATGTTGGGGCCGAAGTGGTGTTCGGGCCGAAGTTCGGTGTTCGGGCCGAGGATGATGTTCGGGCCGAGGTTGAAGTTCGGGCCGAGGTCGGAGTTCAAGCCGAGGTTGAAGTTCGGGCCGAGGTTGAAGTTCGGGCCGAAAATGAAGTTCGGGCCGGGAACAGTGAAGAGTTCGGGCCGAACTTGTTCTTGGCAGCGACGAACGATCCAGCTATTTTGGGTACTCGTGGGCGTGAAACGGACACCCGAGCTGAAAGTTATGAATGTTTTAGTATAGCACCTTTTGTCACACAATCTTGGATATTGAAGAGTTCGGGCCGAAGAGGGATGTTCGGGCCGAAGTGGTGTTCGGGCCGAAGTGCGATGTTCGGGCCGAAGTGGTGTTCGGGTCGAAGTGGTGTTCGGGCCGAAGTTCGGTGTTCGGGCCGAGCATGATGTTCGGGCCGAGGTTGAAGTTCGGGCCGAGGTCGGAGTTCGGGCCGAGGTTGCAGTTCGGGCCGAGGTTGAAGTTCGGGCCGAAAATGAAGTTCGGGCCGGGAACAGGGAAGAGTTCGGGCCGAACTTGTTCTTGGCAGTGACGAACGAACCAGCTATTTTGGTTACTCGTGGGCGTGAAACGGACACACGAGCTGAAAGTTATGAATGTTTTAGTATAGCACCTTTTGTCACACAATCTTGGATATTGAAGAGTTCGGGCCGAAGAGGGATGTTCGGGCCGAAGTGGTGTTCGGGCCGAAGTGGGATGTTCGGGCTGAAGTGGTGTTCGGGCCAAAGTGGTGTTCGGGCCGAAGTTCGATGTTCGGGCCGAGGATGATGTTCGGGACGAGGTTGAAGTTCGGGCCGAGGTCGGAGTTCGGGCCGAGGTTGCAGTTCGGGCCGAGGTTCAAGTTCGGGCCGAAAATGAAGTTCGTGCCGGGAACAGTGAAGAGTTCGGGCTGAACTTGTTCTTGGCAGCGACGAACGAACCAGCTATTTTGGTTACTCGTGGGCGTGAAACGGACACCCGAGCTGAAAGTTCTGAATGTTTTAGTATAGCACCTTTTGTCACACAATCTTGGATATTGAAGAGTTCGGGCCGAAGAGGGATGTTCGGCCGAAGTGGGATGTTCGGGCCGAAGTGGTGTTCGGGCCGAAGTGGTGTTCGGGCCGAAGTTCGGTGTTCGGGCCGAGGATGATTTTCGGGCCGAGGTTGAAGTTCGGGCCGAGGTCGGAGTTCGGGCCGAGGTTGCAGTTCGGGCCGAGGTTGAAGTTCGGGCCGAAAATGAAGTTCGGGCCGGGAACAGTGAAGAGTTCGGGCCGAACTTGTTCTTGGCAGTGACGAACGAACCAGCTATTTTGGTTACTCGTGGGCGTGAAACGGACACCCGAGCTGAAAGTTATAAATGTTTTAGTATAGCAACTTTTGTCACACAATCTTGTATATTGAAGAGTTCGGGCCGAAGAGGGATGTTCAGCCGAAGTGGCGTTCGGGCCGAAGTGGGATGTTCGGGCCGAAGTGGAGTTCGGGCCGAAGTGGTGTTCGGGCCGAAGTTCGGTGTTCGGGCCGAGGATGATGTTCGGGACGAGGTTGAAGTTCGGGCCGAGGTCGGAGTTCGGGCCGAGGTTGCAGTTCGGGCCGAGGTTGAAGTTCGGGCCGAAAATGAAGTTCGGGCCGGGAACAGTGAAGAGTTCGGGCCGAACTTGTTCTTGGCAGTGACGAACGAACCAGCTATTTTGGTTACTCGTGGGCGTGAAACGGACACCCGAGCTGAAAGTTATAAATGTTTTAGTATAGCAACTTTTGTCACACAATCTTGTATATTGAAGAGTTCGGGCCGAAGAGGGATGTTCGGGCCAAAGTGGTGTTCGGGCCGAAGTGGGATGTTCAGGCCGAAGTGGTGTTCGGGCCGAAGTTCGGTGTTCGGGCCGAGGATGATGTTCGGGACGAGGTTGAAGTTCGGGCCGAGGTCGGAGTTCGGGCCGAGGTTGAAGTTCGGGCCGAGGTTGAAGTTCGGGCCGAAAATGAAGTTCGGGCCGGGAACAGTGAAGAGTTCGGGCCGAACTTGTTCTTCGCAGCGACGAACGAACCAGCTATTTTGGTTACTCGTGGGCGTGAAACGGACACCCGAGCTGAAAGTTATGAATGTTTTAGTATAGCACCTTCTGTCACACAATGTTGGATATTGAAGAGTTCAGGCCGAAGAGGGATGCTCGGCCGAAGTGGTGTTCGGGCCGAAGTGGGATGTTCGGGCCGAAGTGATGTTCGGGCCGAAGTGGTGTTCGGGCCGAAGTTCGGTGTTCGGGCCGAGGATGATGTTCGGGCCGAGGTTGAAGTTCGAGCCGAGGTCGGAGTTCGGGCCGAGGTTGCAGTTCGGGCCGAGGTTGAAGTTCGGGCCGAAAATGAAGTTCGGGCCGGGAACAGTGAAGAGTTCGGGCCGAACTTGTTCTTGGCAGTGACGAACGAACCAGCTATTTTGGTTACTCGTGGGCGTGAAACGGACACCCGAGCTGAAAGTTATGAATGTTTTAGTATAGCACCTTTTGTCACACAATCTTGGATATTGAAGAGCTCGTTCCGAAGAGGGATGTTCGGGCCGAAGTGGTGTTCGGGCCGAAGTGGGATGTTGGTGCCGAAGTGGTGTTCGGGCCGAAGTTCGGTGTTCGGGCCGAGGATGATGTTCGGGCCGAGGTTGAAGTTCGGGCCGAGGTCGGAGTTCAAGCCGAGGTTGAAGTTCGGGCCGAGGTTGAAGTTCGGGCCGAAAATGAAGTTCGGGCCGGGAACAGTGAAGAGTTCGGGCCGAACTTGTTCTTGGCAGCGACGAACGATCCAGCTATTTTGGGTACTCGTGGGCGTGAAACGGACACCCGAGCTGAAAGTTATGAATGTTTTAGTATAGCACCTTTTGTCACACAATCTTGGATATTGAAGAGTTCGGGCCGAAGAGGGATGTTCGGGCCGAAGTGGTGTTCGGGCCGAAGTGCGATGTTCGGGCCGAAGTGGTGTTCGGGTCGAAGTGGTGTTCGGGCCGAAGTTCGGTGTTCGGGCCGAGGATGATGTTCGGGCCGAGGTTGAAGTACGGGCCGAGGTCGGAGTTCGGGCCGAGGTTGCAGTTCGGGCCTAGGTTGAAGTTCGAGCCGAAAATGAAGTTCGGGCCGGGAGCAGTGAATAGTTCGGGCCGAACTTGTTCTTGGCAATGACGAACGAACCAGCTATTTTGGTTACTCGTGGGCGTGAAACGGACACCCGAGCTGAAAGTTATGAATGTTTTAGTATAGCACCTATTGTCACACAATCTTGGATATTGAAGAATTCAGGCCGAAGAGGGATGTTCGGGCCGAAGTGGTGTTCGGGCCGAAGTGGGATGTTCGGGCCGAAGTGGTGTTCGGGCCGAAGTGGTGTTCGGGCCGAAGTTCGTTGTTCGGGCCGAGGATGATGTTCGGGCCGAGGTTGAAGTTCGGGCCGAGGTCGGATTTCGGGCCGAGGTTGCAGTTCGGGCCGAGGTTGAAGTTCGGGCCGAAAATGAAGTTCGGGCCGGGAACAGTGAAGAGTTCGGGCCGAACTTGTTCTTGGCAGTGACGAACGAACCAGCTATTTTGGTTACTCGTGGGCGTGAAAAGGACACCCGAGCTGAAAGTTATGAATGTTTTAGTATAGCACCTTTTGTCACACAATCTTGGATATTGAAGAGTTCGGGCCGAAGAGGGATGTTCGGGCCGAAGTGGTGTTCGGGCCGAAGTGGGATGTTCGGGCCGAAGTGATGTTCGGGTCGAAGTGGTGTTCGGGCCGAAGTTCGGTGTTCGGGCCGAGGATGATGTTCGGGCAGAGGTTGAAGTTCGGGCCGAGGTCGGAGTTCGGGCCGAGGTTGCAGTTCGCGCCGAGGTTGAAGTTCGGGCCGAAAATGAAGTTCGGGCCGGGAACAGTGAAGGGTTCGGGCCGAACTTGTTCTTGGCAGTGACGAACGAACCAGCTATTTTGGTTACTCGTGGGCGTGAAACGGACACCCGAGCTGAAAGTTATTAATGTTTTAGTATAGCACCTTTTGTCACACAATCTTGGATATTGAAGAGTTCGGGCCGAAGAGGCATGTTCGGGCCGAAGTGGTGTTCGGGCCGAAGTGGGATGTTTGGGCCGCAGTGGTGTTCGGGCCGAAGTGGTGCTCGGGCCGAAGTTCGGTGTTCGGGCCGAGGATGATGTTCGGGCCGAAGTTGAAGTTCGGGCCGAGGTCGGAATTCGGGCCGAGGTTGAAGTTCGGGCCGAGGTTGAAGTTCGGGCCGAAAATGAAGTTCGGGCCGGGAACAGTGAAGAGTTCGGGCCGAACTTGTTCTTGGCAGCGACGAACGAACCAGCTATTTTGGTTACTCGTGGGCGTGAAACGGACACCCGAGCTGAAAGTTATAAATGTTTTAGTATAGCAACTTTTGTCACACAATCTTGGATATTGAAGAGTTCGGGCCGAAGAGGGATGTTCGGGCCAAAGTGGTGTTCGGTCCGAAGTGGGATGTTCAGGCCGAAGTGGTGTTCGGGCCGAAGTGGTGTTCGGGCCGAAGTTCAGTGTTCGGGCCGAGGATGATGTTCGGGACGAGGTTGAAGTTCGGGCCGAGGTCGGAGTTCGGGCCGAGGTTGAAGTTCGGGCCGAGGTTGAAGTTCAGGCCGAAAATAAACTTCGGGCCGGGAACAGTGAAGAGTTCGGGCCGAACTTGTTCTTGGCAGCGATGAACGAACCAGCTGTTTTGGTTACTCGTGGGCGTGAAACGGACACCCGAGCTGAAAGTTATGAATGTTTTAGTATAGCACCTTTTGTCACACAATCTTGGATATTGAAGAGTTCGGGCCGAAGAGGGATGTTCGGCCGAAGTGGCGTTCGAGCCGAAGTGGGATGTTCGGGCCGAAGTGGAGTTCGGGCCGAAGTGGTGTTCGGGCCGAAGTTCGGTGTTCGGGCCGAGGATGATGTTCGGGCCGAGGTTGAAGTTCGGGCCGAGGTCGGAGTTCGGGCCGAGGTTGAAGTTCGGGCCGAAAATGAAGTTCGGGCCGGGAACAGTGAAGAGTTCGGGCCGAACTTGTTCTTGGCAGTGACGAACGAACCAGCTATTTTGGTTACTCGTGGGCGTGAAAAGGACACCCGAGCTGAAAGTTATGAATGTTTTAGTATAGCACCTTTTGTCACACAATCTTGGATATTGAAGAGTTCGGGCCGAAGAGGGATGTTCGGGCCGAAGTGGTGTTCGGGCCGAAGTGGGATGTTCGGGCCGAAGTGGTGTTCGGGCCAAAGTGGTGTTCGGGCCGAAGTTCGGTGTTCGGGCCGAGGATGATGTTCGGGACGAGGTTGAAGTTCTGGCCGAGGTCGGAGTTCGGGTCGAGGTTGAAGTTCGGGCCGAGGTTGAAGTTCGGGCCGAGGTTCAAGTTCGGGCCGAAAATGAAGTTCGTGCCGGGAACAGTGAAGAGTTCGGGCTGAACTTGTTCTTGGCAGCGACGAACGAACCAGCTATTTTGGTTACTCGTGGGCGTGAAACGGAGACCCGAGCTGAAAGTTATGAATGTTTTAGTATAGCACCTTTTGTCACACAATCTTGGATATTGAAGATTTCGGGCCGAAGAGGGATGTTCGGCCGAAGTGGGATGTTCGGGCCGAAGTGGTGTTCGGGCCGAAGTGGTGTTCGGGCCGAAGTTCGGTGTTCGGGCCGAGGTTGATCTTCGGGCCGAGGTTGAAGTTCGGGCCGAGGTTGGAGTTCGGGCCGAGGTTGCAGTTCAGGCCGCGGTTGAAGTTCGGGCCGAAAATGAAGTTCGGGCCAGGAACAGTGAAGAGTTCGGGCCGAACTTGTTCTTGGCAGTGACGAACGAACCAGCTATTTTGGTTACTCGTGGGCGTGAAACGGACACCCGAGCTGAAAGTTATAAATGTTTTAGTATAGCAACTTTTGTCACACAATCTTGGATATTGAAGAGTTCGGGCCGAAGAGGGATGTTCGGGCCAAAGTGGTGTTTGGGCCGAAGTGGGATGTTCAGGCCGAAGTGGTGTTCGGGCCGAAGTGGTGTTCGGGCCGAAGTTCGGTGTTCGGGCCGAGGATGATGTTCGGGACGAGGTTGAAGTTCGGGCCGAGGTCGGAGTTCGGGCCGAGGTTGAAGTTCGGGCCGAGGTTGAAGTTCGGGCCGACATTGAAGTTCGGGCCGGGAACAGTGAAGAGTTCGGGCCGAACTTGTTCTTCGCAGCGACGAACGAACCAGCTATTTTGGTTACTCCTGGGCGTGAAACGGACACCCGAGCTGAAAGTTATGAATGTTTTAGTATAGCACCTTTTGTCACACAATCTTGGATATTGAAGAGTTCGGGCCGAAGAGGGATGTTCAGCCGAAGTGGCGTTCGGGCCGAAGTGGGATGTTCGGGCCGAAGTGGAGTTCGGGCCGAAGTGGTGTTCGGGCCGAAGTTCGGTGTTCGGGCCGAGGATGATGTTCGGGCCGAGGTTGAAGTTCGGGCCGAGGTCGGAGTTCGGGCCGAGGTTGCAGTTCGGGCCGAGGTTGAAGTTCGGGCCGAAAATGAAGTTCGGGCCGGGAACAGTGAAGAGTTCGGGCCGAACTTGTTCTTGGCAGTGACGAACGAACCAGCTATTTTGGTTACTCCTGGGCGTGAAACGGACACCCGAGTTGAAAGTTATGAATGTTTTAGTATAGCACCTTTTGTCACACAATCTTGGATATTGAAGAGTTCGGGCCGAAGAGGGATGTTCGGCCGAAGTGCGATGTTCGGGCCGAAGTGGTGTTCGGGCCGAAGTGGTGTTCGGGCCGAAGTGGTGTTCGGGCCGAAGTTCGGTGTTCGGGCCGAGGATGATGTTCGGGCCGAGGTTGAAGTTCAGGCCGAGGTCGGAGTTCGGGCCGAGGTTGCAGTTCGGGCCGAGGTTGAAGTTCGGGCCGAAAATGAAGTTCGGGCCGGGAACAGTGAAGAGTTCGGGCCGAACTTGTTCTTGGCAGTGACGAACGAACCAGCTATTTTGGTTACTCGTGGGCGTGAAACGGACACCCGAGCTGAAAGTTATAAATGTTTTAGTATAGCAACTTTTGTCACACAATCTTGGATATTGAAGAGTTCGGGCCGAAGAGGGATGTTCGGGCCAAAGTGGTGTTCGGGCCGAAGTGGGATGTTCAGGCCGAAGTGGTGTTCGGGGCGAAGTTCGGTGTTCGGGCCGAGGATGATGTTCGGGCCGAGGTTGAAGTTCGGGCCGAGGTCGGAGTTCGGGACGAGGTTGAAGTTCGGGCCGAGGTTGAAGTTCGGGCCGAAAATGAAGTTCGGGCCGGGAACAGTGAAGAGTTCGGGCTGAACTTGTTCTTCGCAGCGATGAACGAACCAGCTATTTTGGTTACTCGTGGGCGTGAAACGGACACACGAGCTGAAAGTTATGAATGTTTTAGTATAGCACCTTCTGTCACACAATCTTGGATATTGAAGAGTTCGGGCCGAAGAGGGATGTTCGGCCGAAGTGGTGTTCGGGCCGAAGTGGGATGTTCGAGCCAAAGTGATGTTCGGGCCGAAGTGGTGTTCGGGCCGAAGTTCGGTGTTCGGGCCGAGGATGATGTTCGGGCCGAGGTTGAAGTTCGGGCCGAGGTCGGAGTTCGGGCCGAGGTTGCAGTTCGGGCCGAGGTTGAAGTTCGGGCCGAAAATGAAGTTCGGGCCGGGAACAGTGAAGAGTTCGGGCCGAACTTGTTCTTGGCAGTGACGAACGAACCAGCTATTTTGGTTACTCGTGGCCGTGAAACGGACACACGAGCTGAAAGTTATGAATGTTTTAGTATAGCACATTTTGTCACACAATCTTGGATATTGAAGAGTTCGGGCCGAAGAGGGATGTTCAGCCGAAGTGGCGTTCGGGCCGAAGTGGGATGTTCGGGCCGAAGTGGTGTTCGGGCCGAAGTGGTGTTCGGGCCGAAGTTCGGTGTTCGGGCCGAGGATGATGTTCGGGACGAGGTTGAAGTTCGGGCCGAGGTCGGAGTTCGGGCCGAGGTTGCAGTTCGGGCAGAGGTTGAAGTTCGGGCCGAAAATGAAGTTCGGGCCGGGAACAGTGAAGAGTTCGGGCCGAACTTGTTCTTGGCAGTGACGAACGAACCAGCTATTTTGGTTACTCCTGGGCGTGAAACGGACACCCGAGTTGAAAGTTATGAATGTTTTAGTATAGCACCTTTTGTCACACAATCTTGGATATTGAAGAGTTCGGGCCGAAGAGGGATGTTCGGCCGAAGTGCGATGTTCGGGCCGAAGTGGTGTTCGGGCCGAAGTGGTGTTCGGGCCGAAGTTCGGTGTTCGGGCCGAGGATGATGTTCGGGCCGAGGTTGAAGTTCGGGCCGAGGTCGGAGTTCGGGCCGAGGTTGCAGTTCGGGCCGAGGTTGAAGTTCGGGCCGAAAATGAAGTTCGGGCCGGGAACAGTGAAGAGTTCGGGCCGAACTTGTTCTTGGCAGTGACGAACGAACCAGCTATTTTGGTTACTCGTGGGCGTGAAACGGACACCCGAGCTGAAAGTTATAAATGTTTTAGTATAGCAACTTTTGTCACACAATCTTGGATATTGAAGAGTTCGGGCCGAAGAGGGATGTTCGGGCCAAAGTGGTGTTCGGGCCGAAGTGGGATGTTCAGGCCGAAGTGGTGTTCGGGCCGAAGTTCGGTGTTCGGGCCGAGGATGATGTTCGGGCCGAGGTTGAAGTTCGGGCCGAGGTCGGAGTTCGGGACGAGGTTGAAGTTCGGGCCGAGGTTGAAGTTCGGGCCGAAAATGAAGTTCGGGCCGGGAACAGTGAAGAGTTCGGGCTGAACTTGTTCTTCGCAGCGATGAACGAACCAGCTATTTTGGTTACTCGTGGGCGTGAAACGGACACACGAGCTGAAAGTTATGAATGTTTTAGTATAGCACCTTCTGTCACACAATCTTGGATATTGAAGAGTTCGGGCCGAAGAGGGATGTTCGGCCGAAGTGGTGTTCGGGCCGAAGTGGGATGTTCGAGCCAAAGTGATGTTCGGGCCGAAGTGGTGTTCGGGCCGAAGTTCGGTGTTCGGGCCGAGGATGATGTTCGGGCCGAGGTTGAAGTTCGGGCCGAGGTCGGAGTTCGGGCCGAGGTTGCAGTTCGGGCCGAGGTTGAAGTTCGGGCCGAAAATGAAGTTCGGGCCGGGAACAGTGAAGAGTTCGGGCCGAACTTGTTCTTGGCAGTGACGAACGAACCAGCTATTTTGGTTACTCGTGGGCGTGAAACGGACACACGAGCTGAAAGTTATGAATGTTTTAGTATAGCACCTTTTGTCACACAATCTTGGATATTGAAGAGTTCGGGCCGAAGAGGGATGTTCGGGCCGAAGTGGTGTTCGGGCCGAAGTGGGATGTTCGGGCTGAAGTGGTGTTCGGGCCAAAGTGGTGTTCGGGCCGAAGTTCGATGTTCGGGCCGAGGATGATGTTCGGGACGAGGTTGAAGTTCGGGCCGAGGTCGGAGTTCGGGCCGAGGTTGAAGTTCGGGCCGAGGTTCAAGTTCGGGCCGAAAATGAAGTTCGTGCCGGGTACAGTGAAGAGTTCGGGCTGAACTTGTTCTTGGCAGCGACGAACGAACCAGCTATTTTGGTTACTCGTGGGCGTGAAACGGACACCCGAGCTGAAAGTTCTGAATGTTTTAGTATAGCACCTTTTGTCACACAATCTTGGATATTGAAGAGTTCGGGCCGAAGAGGGATGTTCGGCCGAAGTGGGATGTTCGGGCCGAAGTGGTGTTCGGGCCGCAGTGGTGTTCGGGCCGAAGTTCGGTGTTCGGGCCGAGGATGATTTTCGGGCCGAGGTTGAAGTTCGGGCCGAGGTCGGAGTTCGGGCCGAGGTTGCAGTTCGGGCCGAGGTTGAAGTTCGGGCCGAAAATGAAGTTCGGGCCGGGAACAGTGAAGAGTTCGGGCCGAACTTGTTCTTGGCAGTGACGAACGAACCAGCTATTTTGGTTACTCGTGGGCGTGAAACGGACACCCGAGTTGAAAGTTATAAATGTTTTAGTATAGCAACTTTTGTCACACAATCTTGTATATTGAAGAGTTCGGGCCGAAGAGGGATGTTCGGGCCAAAGTGGTGTTCGGGCCGAAGTGGGATGTTCAGGCCGAAGTGGTGTTCGGGCCGAAGTTCGGTGTTCGGGCCGAGGATGATGTTCGGGACGAGGTTGAAGTTCGGGCCGAGGTCGGAGTTCGGGCCGAGGTTGAAGTTCGGGCCGAGGTTGAAGTTCGGGCCGAAAATGAAGTTCGGGCCGGGAACAGTGAAGAGTTCGGGCCGAACTTGTTCTTCGCAGCGACGAACGAACCAGCTATTTTGGTTACTCGTGGGCGTGAAACGGACACCCGAGCTGAAAGTTATGAATGTTTTAGTATAGCACCTTCTGTCACACAATGTTGGATATTGAAGAGTTCAGGCCGAAGAGGGATGCTCGGCCGAAGTGGTGTTCGGGCCGAAGTGGGATGTTCGGGCCGAAGTGATGTTCGGGCCGAAGTGGTGTTCGGGCCGAAGTTCGGTGTTCGGGCCGAGGATGATGTTCGGGCCGAGGTTGAAGTTCGAGCCGAGGTCGGAGTTCGGGCCGAGGTTGCAGTTCGGGCCGAGGTTGAAGTTCGGGCCGAAAATGAAGTTCGGGCCGGGAACAGTGAAGAGTTCGGGCCGAACTTGTTCTTGGCAGTGACGAACGAACCAGCTATTTTGGTTACTCGTGGGCGTGAAACGGACACCCGAGCTGAAAGTTATGAATGTTTTAGTATAGCACCTTTTGTCACACAATCTTGGATATTGAAGAGCTCGTTCCGAAGAGGGATGTTCGGGCCGAAGTGGTGTTCGGGCCGAAGTGGGATGTTGGGGCCGAAGTGGTGTTCGGGCCGAAGTTCGGTGTTCGGGCCGAGGATGATGTTCGGGCCGAGGTTGAAGTTCGGGCCGAGGTCGGAGTTCAAGCCGAGGTTGAAGTTCGGGCCGAGGTTGAAGTTCGGGCCGAAAATGAAGTTCGGGCCGGGAACAGTGAAGAGTTCGGGCCGAACTTGTTCTTGGCAGCGACGAACGATCCAGCTATTTTGGGTACTCGTGGGCGTGAAACGGACACCCGAGCTGAAAGTTATGAATGTTTTAGTATAGCACCTTTTGTCACACAATCTTGGATATTGAAGAGTTCGGGCCGAAGAGGGATGTTCGGGCCGAAGTGGTGTTCGGGCCGAAGTGCGATGTTCGGGCCGAAGTGGTGTTCGGGTCGAAGTGGTGTTCGGGCCGAAGTTCGGTGTTCGGCCGAGGATGATGTTCGGGCCGAGGTTGAAGTTCGGGCCGAGGTCGGAGTTCGGGCCGAGGTTGCAGTTCGGGCCTAGGTTGAAGTTCGGGCCGAAAATGAAGTTCGGGCCGGGAGCAGTGAATAGTTCGGGCCGAACTTGTTCTTGGCAATGACGAACGAACCAGCTATTTTGGTTACTCGTGGGCGTGAAACGGACACCCGAGCTGAAAGTTATGAATGTTTTAGTATAGCACCTATTGTCACACAATCTTGGATATTGAAGAATTCGGGCCGAAGAGGGATGTTCGGGCCGAAGTGGTGTTCGGGCCGAAGTGGGATGTTCGGGCCGAAGTGGTGTTCGGGCCGAAGTGGTGTTCGGGCCGAAGTTCGGTGTTCGGGCCGAGGATGATGTTCGGGCCGAGGTTGAAGTTCGGGCCGAGGTCGGAGTTCGGGCCGAGGTTGAAGTTCGGGCCGAAAATGAAGTTCGGGCCGGGAACAGTGAAGAGTTCGGGTCGAACTTGTTCTTGGAAGTGACGAACGAACCAGCTATTTTGGTTACTCGTGTTCGTGAAACGGACACCCGAGCTGAAAGTTATGAATGTTTTAGTATAGCACCTTTTGTCACACAATCTTGGATATTGAAGAATTCGGGCCGAAGAGGGATGTTCGGGCCGAAGTGGTGTTCGGGCCGAAGTGGGATGTTCGGGCCGAAGTGGTGTTCGGGCCGAAGTGGTGTTCGGGCCGAAGTTCGGTGTTCGGGCCGAGGATGATGTTCGGGCCGAGGTTGAAGTTCGGGCCGAGGTCGGAGTTCGGGCCGAGGTTGAAGTTCGGGCCGAAAATGAAGTTCGGGCCGGGAACAGTGAAGGGTTCGGGCCGAACTTGTTCTTGGCAGTGACGAACGAACCAGCTATTTTGGTTACTCGTGGGCGTGAAACGGACACCCGAGCTGAAAGTTATTAATGTTTTAGTATAGCACCTTTTGTCACACAATCTTGGATATTGAAGAGTTCGGGCCGAAGAGGGATGTTCGGGCCGAAGTGGTGTTCGGGCCGAAGTGGGATGTTCGGGCCGAAGTGGTGTTCGGGTCGAAGTGGTGTTCGGGCCGAAGTTCGGTGTTCGGGCCGAGGATGATGTTCGGGCCGAGGTTGAAGTTCGGGCCGAGGTCGGAGTTCGGGCCGAGGTTGCAGTTCGGGCCTAGGTTGAAGTTCGGGCCGAAAATGAAGTTCGGGCCGGGAGCAGTGAAGAGTTCGGGCCGAACTTGTTCTTGGCAGTGACGAACGAACCAGCTATTTTGGTTACTCGTGGGCGTGAAACGGACACCCGAGCTGAAAGTTATGAATGCTTTAGTATATCACCTTTTGTCACACAATCTTGGATATTGAAGAATTCGGGCCGAAGAGGGATGTTCGGGCCGAAGTGGTGTTCGGGCCGAAGTGGGATGTTCGGGCCGAAGTGGTGTTCGGGCCGAAGTGGTGTTCGGGCCGAAGTTCGGTGTTCGGGCCGAGGATGATGTTCGGGCCGAGGTTGAAGTTCGGGCCGAGGTCGGAGTTCGGGCCGAAAATGAAGTTCGGGCCGGGAACAGTGAAGAGTTCGGGCCGAACTTGTTCTTGGAAGTGACGAACGAACCAGCTATTTTGGTTACTCGTGGGCGTGAAACGGACACCCGAGCTGAAAGTTATGAATGTTTTAGTATAACACCTTTTGTCACACAATCTTGGATATTGAAGAATTCGGGCCGAAGAGGGATGTTCGGGCCGAAGTGGTGTTCGGGCCGAAGTGGGATGTTCGGGCCGAAGTGGTGTTCGGGCCGAAGTGGTGTTCGGGCCGAAGTTCGGTGTTCGGGCCGAGGATGATGTTCGGGCCGAGGTTGAAGTTCGGGCCGAGGTCGGAGTTCGGGCCGAGGTTGAAGTTCGGGCCGAAAATGAAGTTCAGGCCGGGAACAGTGAAGGGTTCGGTCCGAACTTGTTCTTGGCAGTGACGAACGAACCAGCTATTTTGGTTACTCGTGGGCGTGAAACGGACACCCGAGCTGAAAGTTATTAATGTTTTAGTATAACACCTTTTGTCACACAATCTTGGATATTGAAGAGTTCGGGCCGAAGAGGGATGTTCGGGCCGAAGTGGTGTTCGGGCCGAAGTGGGATGTTCGGGCCGAAGTGGTGTTCGGGCCGAAGTGGTGCTCGGGCCGAAGTTCGGTGTTCGGGCCGAGGATGATGTCGGGCCGAGGTTGAAGTTCGGGCCGAGGTCGGAGTTCGGGCCGAGGTTTAAGTTCGGGCCGAGGTTGAAGTTTGGGCCGAAAATGAAGTTCGGGCCGGGAACAGTGAAGAGTTCGGGCCGAACTTGTTCTTGGCAGCGACGAACGAACCATCTATTTTGGTTACTCGTGGGCGTGAAACGGATACCCGAGCTGAAAGTTATAAATGTTTTAGTATAGCAACTTTTGTCACACCTTGGATATTGAAGAGTTCGGGCCGAAGAGGGATGTTCGGGCCAAAGTGGTGTTCGGGCCGAAGTGGGATGTTCAGGCCGAAGTGGTGTTCGGGCCGAAGTGGTGTTCGGGCCGAAGTTCAGTGTTCGGGCCGAGGATGATGTTCGGGACGAGGTTGAAGTTCGGGCCGAGGTCGGAGTTCGGGCCGAGGTTGAAGTTCGGACCGAGGTTGAAGTTCGGGCCGAAAATAAAGTTCGGGCCGGGAACAGTGAAGAGTTCGGGCCGAACTTGTTCTTGGCAGCGATGAACGAACCAGCTATTTTGGTTACTCGTGGGCGTGAAACGGACACCCGAGCTGAAAGTTATGAATGTTTTAGTATAGCACCTTTTGTCACACAATCTTGGATATTGAAGAGTTCGGGCCGAAGAGGGATGTTCGGCCGAAGTGGCGTTCGGGCCGAAGTGGGATGTTCGGGCTGAAGTGGAGTTCGGGCCGAAGTGGTGTTCGGGCCGAAGTTCGGTGTTCGGGCCGAGGATGATGTTCAGGCCGAGGTTGAAGTTCGGGCCGAGGTCGGAGTTCGGGCCGAGGTTGCAGTTCGGGTCGAGGTTGAAGTTCGGGCCGAAAATGAAGTTCGGGCCGGGAACAGTGAAGAGTTCGGGCCGAACTTGTTCTTGGCAGTGACGAACGAACCAGCTATTTTGGTTACTCGTGGGCGTGAAACGGACACCCGAGCTGAAAGTTATGAATGTTTTAGTATAGCACCTTTTGTCACACAATCTTGGATATTGAAGAGTTCGGGCCGAAGAGGGATGTTCGGGCCGAAGTGGTGTTCGGGCCGAAGTGGGATGTTCGGGCCGAAGTGGTGTTCGGGCCGAAGTGGTGTTCGGGCCGAAGTTCGGTGTTCGGGCCGAGGATGATGTTCGGGCCGAGGTTGAAGTTCCGGCCGAGGTCGGAGTTCGGGCCGAGGTTGAAGTTCGGGCCGAGGTTGAAGTTCGGGCCGAAAATGAAATTCGGGCCGGGAACAGTGAAGAGTTCGGGCCGAACTTGTTCTTAGCAGCGACGAACGAACCAGCTATTTTGGTTACTCGTGGGCGTGAAACGGACACCCGAGCTGAAAGTTATGAATGTTTTAGTATAGCAACTTTTGTCACACAATCTTGGATATTGAAGAGTTCGGGCCGAAGAGGGATGTTCGGGCCAAAGTGGTGTTCGGGCCGAAGTGGGATGTTCAGGCCGAAGTGGTGTTCGGGCCGAAGTGGTGTTCGGGCCGAAGTTCGGTTTCGGGCCGAGGATGATGTTCGGGACGAGGTTGAAGTTCGGGCCGAGGTCGGAGTTCGGGCCGAGGTTGAAGTTCGGGCCGAGGTTGAAGTTCGGGCCGAGGTTGAAGTTCGGGCCGAAAATAAAGTTCAGGCCGGGAACAGTGAAGAATTCGGGCCGAACTTGTTCTTGGCAGCGATGAATGAACCAGCTATTTTGGTTACTCGTGGGCGTGAAACGGACACCCGAGCTGAAAGTTATGAATGTTTTAGTATAGCACCTTTTGTCACACAATCTTGGATATTGAAGAGTTCGGGCCGAAGAGGGATGTTCGACCGAAGTGGTGTTCGGGCCGAAGTGGGATGTTCGGGCTGAAGTGGTGTTCGGGCCGAAGTGGTGTTCGGGCCGAAGTTCGGTGTTCGGGCCGAGGATGATGTTCGGGCCGAGGTTGAAGTTCGGGCCGAGGTCGGGGTTCGGGCCGAGGTTGCAGTTCGGGCCGAGGTTGAAGTTCGGGCCGAAAATGAAGTTCGGGCCGGGAACAGTGAAGAGTTCGGGCCGAACTTATTCTTGGCAGTGTCGAACGAACCAGCTATTTTGGTTACTCGTGGGCGTGAAACGGACACCCGAGCTGAAAGTTATGAATGTTTTAGTATAGCACCTTTTGTCACACAATCTTGGATATTGAAGAGTTCGGGCCGAAGAGGGATGTTCGGGCCGAAGTGGTGTTCGGGCCGAAGTGGGATGTTCGGGCCGAAGTGGTGTTCGGGCCGAAGTGGTGTTCGGGCCGAAGTTCGGTGTTCGGGCCGAGGATGATGTTCGGGCCGAGGTTGAAGTTCGGGCCGAGGTCGGAGTTCGGGCCGAGTTTGAAGTTCGGGCCGAGGTTGAAGTTCGGGCCGAAAATGAAATTCGGGCCGGGAACAGTGAAGAGTTTGGGCCGAACTTGTTCTTGGCAGCGACGAACGAACCAGCTATTTTGGTTGCTCGTGGGCGTGAAACGGACACCCGAGCTGAAAGTTATGAATGTTTTAGTATAGCACCTTTTGTCACACAATCTTGGATATTGAAGAGTTCGGGCCGAAGAGGGATGTTCGGACCGAAGTGGTGTTCGGGCCGAAGTGGGATGTTCGGGCCGCAGTGGGATGTTCGGGCCGGAGTGGTGTTCGGGTCGAAGTGGTGTTCGGGCCGAAGTTCGGTGTTCGGGACGAGGATGATGTTCGGGCCGAGGTTGAAGTTCGGGCCGAGGTCGGGGTTCGGGCCGAGGTTGCAGTTCGGGCCGAGGTTGAAGTTCGGGCCGAAAATGAAGTTCGGGCCGGGAACAGTGAAGAGTTCGGGCCGAACTTGTTCTTGGCAGTGACGAACGAACCAGCTATTTTGGTTACTCGTGGGCGTGAAACGGACACCCGAGCTGAAAGTTATGAATGTTTTAGTATAGCACCTTTTGTCACACAATCTTGGATATTGAAGAGTTCGGGCCGAAGAGGGATGTTCGGGCCGAAGTGGTGTTCGGGCCGAAGTGGGATGTTCGGGCCTAAGTGGTGTTCGGGCCGAAGTGGTGTTCGGGCCGAAGTTCGGTGTTCGGGCCGAGGATGATGTTCGGGCCGAGGTTGAAGTTCGGGCCGAGGTCGGAGTTCGGGCCGAGTTTGAAGTTCGGGCCGAGGTTGAAGTTCGGGCCGAAAATGAAATTCGGGCCGGGAACAGTGAAGAGTTCGGGCCGAACTTGTTCTTGGCAGCGACGAACGAACCAGCTATTTTGGTTACTCGTGGGCGTGAAACGGACACCCGAGCTGAAAGTTATGAATGTTTTAGTATAGCACCTTTTGTCACACAATCTTGGATATTGAAGAGTTCGGGCCGAAGAGGGATGTTCGGGCCGAAGTGGTGTTCGGGCCGAAGTGGGATGTTCGGGCCGAAGTGGGATGTTCGGGCCGGAGTGGTGTTCGGGTCGAAGTGGTGTTCGGGCCGAAGTTCGGTGTTCGGGCCGAGGATGATGTTTGGGCCGAGGTTGAAGTTCGGGCCGAGGTCGGAGTTCGGGCCGAGGTTGCAGTTCGGGCCGAGGTTGAAGTTCGGGCCGAAAATGAAGTTCGGGCCGGGAACAGTGAAGAGTTCGGGCCGAACTTGTTCTTGGTAGTGACGAACGAACCAGCTATTTTGGTTACTCGTGGGCGTGAAACGGACACCCGAGCTGAAAGTTATGAATGTTTTAGTATAGCACCTTTTGTCACACAATCTTGGATATTGAATAGTTCGGGCCGAAAAGGGACGTTCGGGCCGAAGTGGTGTTCGGGCCGAAGTGGGATGTTCGGGCCGAAGTGGTGTTCGGGCCAAAGTGGTGTTCGGGCCGAAGTTCGGTGTTCGCGCCGAGGATGATGTTCGGGCCGAGGTTGAAGTTCGGGCCGAGGTCGGAGTTCGTGCCGAGGTTGAAGTTCGGGCCGAGGTTGAAGTTCGGGCCGAAAATGAAGTTCGGGCCGGGAGCAGTGAAGAGTTCGGGCCGAACTTGTTCTTGGCAGTGACGAACGAACCAGCTATTTTGGTTACTCGTGGGCGTGAAACGGACACCCGAGCTGAAAGTTATGAGTATTTTAGTATAGCACCTTTTGTCACACAATCTTGGATATTGAAGAGTTCGGACCGAAGAGGGATGTTCGGGCCGAAGTGGGATGTTCGGGCCGGAGTGGTGTTCGGGCCGAAGTGGTGTTCGGGCCGAAGTTCGATGTTCAGGCCGAGGATGATGTTCGAGCCGAGGTTGAAGTTCGGGCCGAGGTCGGAGTTCGGGCCGAGGTTGAAGTTCGGGCCGAGGTTGAAGTTCGGGCCGAAAATGAAGTTCGGGCCGGGAACAGTGAAGAGTTCGGGCCGAACTTGTTCTTGGCAGCGACGAACGAACCAGCTATTTTGGTTACTCGTGGGCGTGAAACGGACACCCGAGCTGAAAGTTATAAATGTTTTAGTATAGCAACTTTTGTCACACAATCTTGGATATTGAAGAGTTCGGGCCGAAGAGGGATGTTCGGGCCAAAGTGGTGTTCGGGCCGAAGTGGGATGTTCAGGCCGAAGTGGTGTTTGGGCCGAAGTGGTGTTCGGGCCGAAGTTCGGTGTTCGGGCCGAGGATGATGTTCGGGACGAGGTTGAAGTTCGGGCCGAGGTCGGAGTTCGGGCCGAGGTTGAAGTTCGGGCCGAGGTTGAAGTTCGGGCCGAGGTTGAAGTTCGGGCCGAAAATAAAGTTCAGGCCGGGAACAGTGAAGAGTTCGGGCCGAACTTGTTCTTGGCAGCGATGAACGAACCAGCTATTTTGGTTACTCGTGGGCGTGAAACGGACACCCGAGCTGAAAGTTATGAATGTTTTAGTATAGCAACTTTTGTCACACAATCTTGGATATTGAAGAGTTCGGGCCGAAGAGGGATGTTCGGGCCAAAGTGGTGTTCGGGCCGAAGTGGGATGTTCAGGCCGAAGTGGTGTTCGGGCCGAAGTGGTGTTCGGGCCGAAGTTCGGTGTTCGGACCGAGGATGATGTTCGGGACGAGGTTGAAGTTCGGGCCGAGGTCGGAGTTCGGGCCGAGGTTGAAGTTCGGGCCGAGGTTGAAGTTCGGGCCGAGGTTGAAGTTCGGGCCGAAAATAAAGTTCAGGCCGGGAACAGTGAAGAATTCGGGCCGAACTTATTCTTGGCAGCGATGAATGAACCAGCTATTTTGGTTACTCGTGGGCGTGAAACGGACACCCGAGCTGAAAGTTATGAATGTTTTAGTATAGCACGTTTTGTCACACAATCTTGGATATTGAAGAGTTCGGGCCGAAGAGGGATGTTCGACCGAAGTGGTGTTCGGGCCGAAGTGGGATGTTCGGGCTGAAGTGGTGTTCGGGCCGAAGTGGTGTTCGGGCCGAAGTGGTGTTCGGGCCGAAGTTCGGTGTTCGGGCCGAGGATGATGTTCGGGCCGAGGTTGAAGTTCGGGCCGAGGTCGGGGTTCGGGCCGAGGTTGCAGTTCGGGCCGAGGTTGAAGTTCGGGCCGAAAATGAAGTTCGGGCCGGGAACAGTGAAGAGTTCGGGCCGAACTTGTTCTTGGCAGTGACGAACGAACCAGCTATTTTGGTTACTCGTGGGCGTGAAACGGACACCCGAGCTGAAAGTTATGAATGTTTTAGTATAGCACCTTTTGTCACACAATCTTGGATATTGAAGAGTTCGGGCCGAAGAGGGATGTTCGGGCCGAAGTGGTGTTCGGGCCGAAGTGGGATGTTCGGGCCGAAGTGGTGTTCGGGCCGAAGTGGTGTTCGGGCCGAGGTTGAAGTTCGGGCCGAGGTCGGAGTTCAGGCCGAGTTTGAAGTTCGGGCCGAGGTTGAAGTTCGGGCCGAAAATGAAATTCGGGCCGGGAACAGTGAATAGTTCGGGCCGAACTTGTTCTTGGCAGCGACGAACGAACCAGCTATTTTGGTTACTCGTGGGCGTGAAACGGACACCCGAGCTGAAAGTTATGAATGTTTTAGTATAGCACCTTTTGTCACACAATCTTGGATATTGAAGAGTTCGGGCCGAAGAGGGATGTTCGGGCCGAAGTGGTGTTCGGGCCGAAGTGGGATGTTCGGGCCGAAGTGGGATGTTCGGGCCGGAGTGGTGTTCGGGTCGAAGTGGTGTTCGGGCCGAAGTTCGGTGTTCGGGCCGAGGATGATGTTCGGGCCGAGGTTGAAGTTCGGGCCGAGGTCGGAGTTCGGGCCGAGGTTGCAGTTCGGGCCGAGGTTGAAGTTCGGGCCGAAAATGAAGTTCGGGCCGGGAACAGTGAAGAGTTCGGGCCGAACTTGTTCTTGGTAGTGACGAACGAACCAGCTATTTTGGTTACTCGTGAGCGTGAAACGGACACCCGAGCTGAAAGTTATGAATGTTTTAGTATAGCACCTTTTGTCACACAATCTTGGATATTGAAGAGTTCGGGCCGAAAAGGGATGTTCGGGCCGAAGTGGGATGTTCGGGCCGAAGTGGTGTTCGGGCCGAAGTGGTGTTCGGGCCGAAGTTCGGTGTTCGCGCCGAGGATGATGTTCGGGCCGACGTTGAAGTTCGGGCCGAGGTCGGAGTTCGTGCCGAGGTTGAAGTTCGGGCCGAGGTTGAAGTTCGGGCCGAAAATGAAGTTCGGGCCGGGAGCAGTGAAGAGTTCGGGCCGAACTTGTTCTTGGCAGTGACGAACGAACCAGCTATTTTGGTTACTCGTGGGCGTGAAACGGACACCCGAGCTGAAAGTTATGAGTATTTTAGTATAGCACCTTTTGTCACACAATCTTGGATATTGAAGAGTTCGGGCCGAAGAGGGATGTTCGGGCCGAAGTGGGATGTTCGGGCCGGAGTGGTGTTCGGGCCGAAGTGGTGTTCGGGCCGAAGTTCGATGTTCAGGCCGAGGATGATGTTCGGGCCGAGGTTGAAGTTCGGGCCGAGGTCGGAGTTCGGGCCGAGGTTGAAGTTCGGGCCGAGGTTGAAGTTCGGGCCGAAAATGAAGTTCGGGCCGGGAACAGTGAAGAGTTCGGGCCGAACTTGTTCTTGGCAGCGACGAACGAACCAGCTATTTTGGTTACTCGTGGGCGTGAAACGGACACCCGAGCTGAAAGTTATAAATGTTTTAGTATAGCAACTTTTGTCACACAATCTTGGATATTGAAGAGTTCGGGCCGAAGAGGGATGTTCGGGCCAAAGTGGTGTTCGGGCCGAAGTGGGATGTTCAGGCCGAAGTGGTGTTCGGGCCGAAGTGGTGTTCGGGCCGAAGTTCGGTGTTCGGGCCGAGGATGATGTTCGGGACGAGGTTGAAGTTCGGGCCGAGGTCGGAGTTCGGGCCGAGGTTGAAGTTCGGGCCGAGGTTGAAGTTCGGGCCGAGGTTGAAGTTCGGGCCGAGGTTGAAGTTCGGGCCGAAAATAAAGTTCAGGCCGGGAACAGTGAAGAGTTCGGGCCGAACTTGTTCTTGGCAGTGATGAACGAACCAGCTATTTTGGTTACTCGTGGGCGTGAAACGGACACCCGAGCTGAAAGTTATGAATGTTTTAGTATAGCACCTTTTGTCACACAATCTTGGATATTGAAGAGTTCGGGCCGAAGAGGGATGTTCGGCCGAAGTGGTGTTCGGGCCGAAGTGGGATGTTCGGGCTGAAGTGGTGTTCGGGCCGAAGTGGTGTTCGGGCCGAAGTTCGGTGTTCGGGCCGAGGATGATTTTCGGGCCGAGGTTGAAGTTCGGGCCGAGGACGGAGTTCGGGCCGAGGTTGCAGTTCGGGCCGAGGTTGAAGTTCGGGCCGAAAATGAAGTTCGGGCCGGGAACAGTGAAGAGTTCGGGCCGAACTTGTTCTTGGTAGTGACGAACGAACCAGCTATTTTGGTTACTCGTGGGCGTGAAACGGACACCCGAGCTGAAAGTTATGAATGTTTTAGTATAGCACCTTTTGTCACACAATCTTGGATATTGAAGAGTTCGGGCCGAAAAGGGACGTTCGGGCCGAAGTGGTGTTCGGGCCGAAGTGGGATGTTCGGGCCGAAGTGGTGTTCGGGCCGAAGTGGTGTTCGGGCCGAAGTTCGGTGTTCGCGCCGAGGATGATGTTCGGGCCGACGTTGAAGTTCGGGCCGAGGTCGGAGTTCGTGCCGAGGTTGAAGTTCGGGCCGAGGTTGAAGTTCGGGCCGAAAATGAAGTTCGGGCCGGGAGCAGTGAAGAGTTCGGGCCGAACTTGTTCTTGGCAGTGACGAACGAACCAGCTATTTTGGTTACTCGTGGGCGTGAAACGGACACCCGAGCTGAAAGTTATGAGTATTTTAGTATAGCACCTTTTGTCACACAATCTTGGATATTGAAGAGTTCGGGCCGAAGAGGGATGTTCGGGCCGAAGTGGGATGTTCGGGCCGGAGTGGTGTTCGGGCCGAAGTGGTGTTCGGGCCGAAGTTCGATGTTCAGGCCGAGGATGATGTTCGGGCCGAGGTTGAAGTTCGGGCCGAGGTCGGAGTTCGGGCCGAGGTTGAAGTTCGGGCCGAGGTTGAAGTTCGGGCCGAAAATGAAGTTCGGGCCGGGAACAGTGAAGAGTTCGGGCCGAACTTGTTCTTGGCAGCGACGAACGAACCAGCTATTTTGGTTACTCGTGGGCGTGAAACGGACACCCGAGCTGAAAGTTATAAATGTTTTAGTATAGCAACTTTTGTCACACAATCTTGGATATTGAAGAGTTCGGGCCGAAGAGGGATGTTCGGGCCAAAGTGGTGTTCGGGCCGAAGTGGGATGTTCAGGCCGAAGTGGTGTTCGGGCCGAAGTTCGGTGTTCGGGCCGAGGATGATGTTCGGGACGAGGTTGAAGTTCGGGCCGAGGTCGGAGTTCGGGCCGAGGTTGAAGTTCGGGCCGAGGTTGAAGTTCGGGCCGAGGTTGAAGTTCGGGCCGAAAATAAAGTTCAGGCCGGGAACAGTGAAGAGTTCGGGCCGAACTTGTTCTTGGCAGCGATGAACGAACCAGCTATTTTGGTTACTCGTGGGCGTGAAACGGACACCCGAGCTGAATGTTATGAATGTTTTAGTATAGCAACTTTTGTCACACAATCTTGGATATTGAAGAGTTCGGGCCGAAGAGGGATGTTCGGGCCAAAGTGGTGTTCGGGTCGAAGTGGGATGTTCAGGCCGAAGTGGTGTTCGGGCCGAAGTGGTGTTCGGGCCGAAGTTCGGTGTTCGGGCCGAGGATGATGTTCGGGACGAGGTTGAAGTTCGGGCCGAGGTCGGAGTTCGGGCTGAGGTTGAAGTTCGGGCCGAGGTTGAAGTTCGGGCCGAGGTTGAAGTTCGGGCCGAAAATAAAGTTCAGGCCGGGAACAGTGAAGAATTCGGGCCGAACTTGTTCTTGGCAGCGATGAATGAACCAGCTATTTTGGTTACTCGTGGGCGTGAAACGGACACCCGAGCTGAAAGTTATGAATGTTTTAGTATAGCACCTTTTGTCACACAATCTTGGATATTGAAGAGTTCGGGCCGAAGAGGGATGTTCGACCGAAGTGGTGTTCGGGCCGAAGTGGGATGTTCGGGCTGAAGTGGTGTTCGGGCCGAAGTGGTGTTCGGGCCGAAGTTCGGTGTTCGGGCCGAGGATGATGTTCGGGCCGAGGTTGAAGTTCGGGCCGAGCTCGGGGTTCGGGCCGAGGTTGCAGTTCGGGCCGAGGTTGAAGTTCGGGCCGAAAATGAAGTTCGGGCCGGGAACAGTGAAGAGTTCGGGCCGAACTTGTTCTTGGCAGTGACGAACGAACCAGCTATTTTGGTTACTCGTGGGCGTGAAACGGACACCCGAGCTGAAAGTTATGAATGTTTTAGTATAGCACCTTTTGTCACACAATCTTGGATATTGAAGAGTTCGGGCCGAAGAGGGATGTTCGGGCCGAAGTGGTGTTCGGGCCGAAGTGGGATGTTCGGGCCGAAGTGGTGTTCGGGCCGAAGTGGTGTTCGGGCCGAAGTTCGGTGTTCGGGCCGAGGATGATGTTCGGGCCGAGGTTGAAGTTCGGGCCGAGGTCGGAGTTCGGGCCGAGTTTGAAGTTCGGGCCGAGGTTGAAGTTCGGGCCGAAAATGAAATTCGGGCCGGGAACAGTGAAGAGTTCGGGCCGAACTTGTTCTTGGCAGCGACGAACGAACCAGCTATTTTGGTTACTCGTGGGCGTGAAACGGACACCCGAGCTGAAAGTTATGAATGTTTTAGTATAACACCTTTTGTCACACAATCTTGGATATTGAAGAGTTCGGGCCGAAGAGGGATGTTCGGGCCGAAGTGGTGTTCGGGCCGAAGTGGGATGTTCGGGCCGAAGTGGGATGTTCGGGCCGGAGTGGTGTTCGGGTCGAAGTGGTGTTCGGGCCGAAGTTCGGTGTTCGGGCCGAGGATGATGTTCGGGCCGAGGTTGAAGTTCGGGCCGAGGTCGGAGTTCGGGCCGAGGTTGCAGTTCGGGCCGAGGTTGAAGTTCGGGCCGAAAATGTAGTTCGGGCCGGGAACAGTGAAGAGTTCGGGCCGAACTTGTTCTTGGTAGTGACGAACGAACCAGCTATTTTGGTTACTCGTGGGCGTGAAACGGACACCCGAGCTGAAAGTTATGAATGTTTTAGTATAGCACCTTTTGTCACACAATCTTGGATATTGAAGAGTTCGGGCCGAAAAGGGATGTTCGGGCCGAAGTGGTGTTCGGGCCGAAGTGGGATGTTCGGGCCGAAGTGGTGTTCGGGCCGAAGTGGTGTTCGGGCCGAAGTTCGGTGTTCGCGCCGAGGATGATGTTCGGGCCGACGTTGAAGTTCGGGCCGAGGTCGGAGTTCGTGCCGAGGTTGAAGTTCGGGCCGAGGTTGAAGTTCGGGCCGAAAATGAAGTTCGGGCCGGGAGCAGTGAAGAGTTCGGGCCGAACTTGTTCTTGGCAGTGACGAACGAACCAGCTATTTTGGTTACTCGTGGGCGTGAAACGGACACCCGAGCTGAAAGTTATGAGTATTTTAGTATAGCACCTTTTGTCACACAATCTTGGATATTGAAGAGTTCGGGCCGAAGAGGGATGTTCGGGCCGAAGTGGGATGTTCGGGCCGGAGTGGTGTTCGGGCCGAAGTGGTGTTCGGGCCGAAGTTCGATGTTCAGGCCGAGGATGATGTTCGGGCCGAGGTTGAAGTTCGGGCCGAGGTCGGAGTTCGGGCCGAGGTTGAAGTTCGGGCCGAGGTTGAAGTTCGGGCCGAAAATGAAGTTCGGGCCGGGAACAGTGAAGAGTTCGGGCCGAACTTGTTCTTGGCAGCGACGAACGAACCAGCTATTTTGGTTACTCGTGGGCGTGAAACGGACAGCCGAGCTGAAAGTTATAAATGTTTTAGTATAGCAACTTTTGTCACACAATCTTGGGTATTGAAGAGTTCGGGCCGAAGAGGGATGTTCGGGCCAAAGTGGTGTTCGGGCCGAAGTGGGATGTTCAGGCCGAAGTGGTGTTCGGGCCGAAGTGGTGTTCGGGCCGAAGTTCGGTGTTCGGGCCGAGGATGATGTTCGGGACGAGGTTGAAGTTCGGGCCGAGGTCGGAGTTCGGGCCGAGGTTGAAGTTCGGGCCGAGGTTGAAGTTCGGGCCGAAAATAAAGTTCAGGCCGGGACCAGTGAAGAGTTCGGGCCGAACTTGTTCTTGGCAGTGATGAACGAACCAGCTATTTTGGTTACTCGTGGGCGTGAAACGGACACCCGAGCTGAAAGTTATGAATGTTTTAGTATAGTACCTTTTGTCACACAATCTTGGATATTGAAGAGTTCGGGCCGAAGAGGGATGTTCGGCCGAAGTGGTGTTCGGGCCGAAGTGGGATGTTCGGGCTGAAGTGGTGTTCGGGCCGAAGTGGTGTTCGGGCCGAAGTTCGGTGTTCGGGCCGAGGATGATGTTCGGGCCGAGGTTGAAGTTCGGGCCGAGGTCGGAGTTCGGGCCGAGGTTGCAGTTCGGGCCGAGGTTGAAGTTCGGGCCGAAAATGAAGTTCGAGCCGGGAACAGTGAAGAGTTCAGGCTGAACTTGTTCTTGGCAGTGACGAACGAACCAGCTATTTTGGTTACTCGTGGGCGTGAAACGGACACCCGAGCTGAAAGTTATGAATGTTTTAGTATAGCACCTTTTGTCACACAATCTTGGATATTGAAGAGTTCGGGCCGAACAGGGATGTTCGGGCCGAAGTGGTGTTCGGGCCGAAGTGGGATGTTCCGGCCGAAGTGGTGTTCGGGCCGAAGTGGTGTTCGGGCCAAAGTTCGGTGTTCGGGCCGAGGATGATATTCGGGCCGAGGTTGAAGTTCGGGCCGAGGTCGGAGTTCGGGCCGAGGTTGAAGTTCGGGCCGAGGTTGAAGTTCGGGCCGAAAATGAAATTCGGGCCGGGAACAGTGAAGAGTTCGGGCCGAACTTGTTCTTGGCAGCGACGAACAAACCAGCTATTTTGGTTACTCGTGGGCGTGAAACGGACACCCGAGCTGAAAGTTATGAATGTTTTAGTATAGCACCTTTTGTCACACAATCTTGGATATTGAAGAGTTCGGGCCGAAGAGGGATGTTCGGGCTGAAGTGGTGTTCGGGCCGAAGTGGGATGTTCGGGCCGAAGTGGTGTTCGGGTCGAAGTGGTGTTCGGGCCGAAGTTCGGTGTTCGGGCCGAGGATGATGTTCGGGCCGAGGTTGAAGATCGGGCCGAGGTCGGAGTTCAGGACGAGGTTGCAGTTCGGGCCGAGGTTGAAGTTCGGGCCGAAAATGAAGTTCGGGCCGGGAACAGTGAAGAGTTCGGGCCGAACTTGTTCTTGGCAGTGACGAACGAACCAACTATTTTGGTTACTCGTGGGCGTGAAACGGACACCCGAGCTGAAAGTTATTAATGTTTTAGTATAGCTCCTTTTGTCACACAATCTTGGATATTGAAGAGTTCGGGCCGAAGAGGGATGTTCGGGCCGAAGTGGTGTTCGGGCGGAAGTGGGATGTTCGGGCCGAAGTGGTGTTCGGGCCGAAGTGGTGTTCGGGCCGAAGTTCGGTGTTCGGGCCGAGGATGATGTTCGGGCCGAGGTTGAAGTTCGGGCCGAGGTCGGAGTTCGGGCCGAGGTTGAAGTTCGGGCCGAGATTGAAGTTCGGGCCGAAAATGAAGTTCGGGCCGGGAACAGTGAAGAGTTCGGGCCGAACTTGTTCTTGGCAGCGACGAACGAACCAGTTATTTTGGCTACCCGTGGGCGTGAAACGGACACCCGAGCTGAAAGTTATGAATGTTTTAGTATAGCACCTTTTGTCACACAATCTTGGATATTGAAGAGTTCGGGCCGAAGAGGGATGTTCGGGCCGAAGTGGTGTTCGGGTCGAAGTGGGATGTTCGGACCGAAGTGGTGTTCGAGTCGAAGTGGTGTTCGGGCCGAAGTTCGGTGTTCGGGCCGAGGATGATGTTCGGGCCGAGGTTGAAGTTCGGGCCGAGGTCGGAGTTCGGGCCGAGGTTGCAGTTCGGGCCGAGGTTGAAGTTCGGGCCGAAAATGAAGTTCGGGCCGGGAACAGTGAAGAGTTCGGGCCGAACTTGTTCTTGGCAGTGACGAACGAACCAGCTATTTTGGTTACTCGTGGGCGTGAAACGGACACCCGAGCTGAAAGTTATGAATGTTTTAGTATAGCACCTTTTGTCACACAATCTTGGATATTGAAGAGTTCGGGCCGAAAAGGGATGTTCGGGCCGAAGTGGTGTTCGGGCCGAAGTGGGATGTTCGGGCCGAAGTGGTGTTCGGGCCGAAGTGGTGTTCGGGCCGAAGTTCGGTGTTCGCGCCGAGGATGATGTTCGGGCCGACGTTGAAGTTCGGGCCGAGGTCGGAGTTCGTGCCGAGGTTGAAGTTCGGGCCGAGGTTGAAGTTCGGGCCGAAAATGAAGTTCGGGCCGGGAGCAGTGAAGAGTTCGGGCCGAACTTGTTCTTGGCAGTGACGAACGAACCAGCTATTTTGGTTACTCGTGGGCGTGAAACGGACACCCGAGCTGAAAGTTATGAGTATTTTAGTATAGCACCTTTTGTCACACAATCTTGGATATTGAAGAGTTCGGGCCGAAGAGGGATGTTCGGGCCGAAGTGGGATGTTCGGGCCGGAGTGGTGTTCGAGTCGAAGTGGTGTTCGGGCCGAAGTTCGGTGTTCGGGCCGAGGATGATGTTCGGGCCGAGGTTGAAGTTCGGGCCGAGGTCGGAGTTCGGGCCGAGGTTGCAGTTCGGGCCGAGGTTGAAGTTCGGGCCGAAAATGAAGTTCGGGCCGGGAACAGTGAAGAGTTCGGGCCGAACTTGTTCTTGGCAGTGACGAACGAACCAGCTATTTTGGTTACTCGTGGGCGTGAAACGGACACCCGAGCTGAAAGTTATGAATGTTTTAGTATAGCACCTTTTGTCACACAATCTTGGATATTGAAGAGTTCGGGCCGAAGAGGGATGTTCGGCCGAAGTGGCGTTCGGGCCGAAGTGGGATGTTCGGGCTGAAGTGGAGTTCGGGCCGAAGTGGTGTTCGGGCCGAAGTTCGGTGTTCGGGCCGAGGATGATGTTCGGGCCGAGGTTGAAGTTCGGGCCGAGGTCGGAGTTCGGGCCGAGGTTGCAGTTCGGGCCGAGGTTGCAGTTCGGGCCGAGGTTGAAGTTCGGGCCGAAAATGAAGTTCGGGCCGGGAACAGTGAAGAGTTCGGGCCGAACTTGTTCTTGGCAGTGACGAACGTACCAGCTATTTTGGTTACTCGTGGGCGTGAAACGGACACCCGAGCTGAAAGTTATGAATGTTTTAGTATAGCACCTTTTGTCACACAATCTTGGATATTTAAGAGTTCGGGCCGAAGAGGGATGTTCGGGCAGAAGTGGTGTTCGGGCCGAAGTGGGATGTTCGGGCCTAAGTGGTGTTCGGGCCGAAGTGGTGTTCGGGCCGAAGTTCGGTGTTCGGGCCGAGGATGATGTTCGGGCCGAGGTTGAAGTTCCGGCCGAGGTCGGAGTTCGGGCCGAGGTTGAAGTTCGGGCCGAGGTTGAAGTTCGGGCCGAAAATGAAATTCGGGCCGGGAATAGTGAAGAGTTCGGGCCGAACTTGTTCTTGGCAGCGACGAACGAACCAGCTATTTTGGTTACTCGTGGGCGTGAAACGGACACCGGAGCTGAAAGTTATGAATGTTTTAGTATAGTATCTTTTGTCACACAATCTTGGATATTGAAGAGTTCGGGCCGAAGAGGGATGTTCGGCCGAAGTGGTGTTCGGGCCGAAGTGGGATGTTCGGGCTGAAGTGGTGTTCGGGCCGAAGTGGTGTTCGGGCCGAAGTTCGGTGTTCGGGCCGAGGATGATGTTCGGGCCGAGGTTGAAGTTCGGGCCGAGGTCGGAGTTCGGGCCGAGGTTGCAGTTCGGGCCGAGGTTGAAGTTCGGGCCGAAAATGAAGTTCGGGCCGGGAACAGTGAAGAGTTCAGGCCGAACTTGTTCTTGGCAGTGACGAACGAACCAGCTATTTTGGTTACTCGTGGGCGTGAAACGGACACCCGAGCTGAAAGTTATGAATGTTTTAGTATAGCACCTTTTGTCACACAATCTTGGATATTGAAGAGTTCGGGCCGAACAGGGATGTTCGGGCCGAAGTGGTGTTCGGGCCGAAGTGGGATGTTCCGGCCGAAGTGGTGTTCGGGCCGAAGTGGTGTTCGGGCCAAAGTTCGGTGTTCGGGCCGAGGATGATATTCGGGCCGAGGTTGAAGTTCGGGCCGAGGTCGGAGTTCGGGCCGAGGTTGAAGTTCGGGCCGAGGTTGAAGTTCGGGCCGAAAATGAAATTCGGGCCGGGAACAGTGAAGAGTTCGGGCCGAACTTGTTCTTGGCAGCGACGAACAAACCAGCTATTTTGGTTACTCGTGGGCGTGAAACGGACACCCGAGCTGAAAGTTATGAATGTTTTAGTATAGCACCTTTTGTCACACAATCTTGGATATTGAAGAGTTCGGGCCGAAGAGGGATGTTCGGGCTGAAGTGGTGTTCGGGCCGAAGTGGGATGTTCGGGCCGAAGTGGTGTTCGGGTCGAAGTGGTGTTCGGGCCGAAGTTCGGTGTTCGGGCCGAGGATGATGTTCGGGCCGAGGTTGAAGATCGGGCCGAGGTCGGAGTTCGGGACGAGGTTGCAGTTCGGGCCGAGGTTGAAGTTCGGGCCGAAAATGAAGTTCGGGCCGGGAACAGTGAAGAGTTCGGGCCGAACTTGTTCTTGGCAGTGACGAACGAACCAACTATTTTGGTTACTCGTGGGCGTGAAACGGACACCCGAGCTGAAAGTTATTAATGTTTTAGTATAGCTCCTTTTGTCACACAATCTTGGATATTGAAGAGTTCGGGCCGAAGAGGTATGTTCGGGCCGAAGTGGTGTTCGGGCGGAAGTGGGATGTTCGGGCCGAAGTGGTGTTCGGGCCGAAGTGGTGTTCGGGCCGAAGTTCGGTGTTCGGGCCGAGGATGATGTTCGGGCCGAGGTTGAAGTTCGGGCCGAGGTCGGAGTTCGGGCCGAGGTTGAAGTTCGGGCCGAGATTGAAGTTCGGGCCGAAAATGAAGTTCGGGCCGGGAACAGTGAAGAGTTCGGGCCGAACTTGTTCTTGGCAGCGACGAACGAACCAGTTATTTTGGCTACCCGTGGGCGTGAAACGGACACCCGAGCTGAAAGTTATGAATGTTTTAGTATAGCACCTTTTGTCACACAATCTTGGATATTGAAGAGTTCGGGCCGAAGAGGGATGTTCGGGCCGAAGTGGTGTTCGGGTCGAAGTGGGATGTTCGGACCGAAGTGGTGTTCGAGTCGAAGTGGTGTTCGGGCCGAAGTTCGGTGTTCGGGCCGAGGATGATGTTCGGGCCGAGGTTGAAGTTCGGGCCGAGGTCGGAGTTCGGGCCGAGGTTGCAGTTCGGGCCGAGGTTGAAGTTCGGGCCGAAAATGAAGTTCGGGCCGGGAACAGTGAAGAGTTCGGGCCGAACTTGTTCTTGGCAGTGACGAACGAACCAGCTATTTTGGTTACTCGTGGGCGTGAAACGGACACCCGAGCTGAAAGTTATGAATGTTTTAGTATAGCACCTTTTGTCACACAATCTTGGATATTGAAGAGTTCGGGCCGAAGAGGGATGTTCGGCCGAAGTGGCGTTCGGGCCGAAGTGGGATGTTCGGGCTGAAGTGGAGTTCGGGCCGAAGTGGTGTTCGGGCCGAAGTTCGGTGTTCGGGCCGAGGATGATGTTCGGGCCGAGGTTGAAGTTCGGGCCGAGGTCGGAGTTCGGGCCGAGGTTGCAGTTCGGGCCGAGGTTGCAGTTCGGGCCGAGGTTGAAGTTCGGGCCGAAAATGAAGTTCGGGCCGGGAACAGTGAAGAGTTCGGGCCGAACTTGTTCTTGGCAGTGACGAACGTACCAGCTATTTTGGTTACTCGTGGGCGTGAAACGGACACCCGAGCTGAAAGTTATGAATGTTTTAGTATAGCACCTTTTGTCACACAATCTTGGATATTTAAGAGTTCGGGCCGAAGAGGGATGTTCGGGCAGAAGTGGTGTTCGGGCCGAAGTGGGATGTTCGGGCCTAAGTGGTGTTCGGGCCGAAGTGGTGTTCGGGCCGAAGTTCGGTGTTCGGGCCGAGGATGATGTTCGGGCCGAGGTTGAAGTTCCGGCCGAGGTCGGAGTTCGGGCCGAGGTTGAAGTTCGGGCCGAGGTTGAAGTTCGGGCCGAAAATGAAATTCGGGCCGGGAATAGTGAAGAGTTCGGGCCGAACTTGTTCTTGGCAGCGACGAACGAACCAGCTATTTTGGTTACTCGTGGGCGTGAAACGGACACCGGAGCTGAAAGTTATGAATGTTTTAGTATAGCACCTTTTGTCACACAATCTTGGATATTGAAGAGTTCGGGCCGAAGAGGGATGTTCGGGCTGAAGTGGTGTTCGGGCCGAAGTGGGATGTTCGGGCCGAAGTGGTGTTCGGGTCGAAGTGGTGTTCGGGCCGAAGTTCGGTGTTCGGGCCGAGGATGATGTTCGGGCCGAGGTTGAAGATCGGGCCGAGGTCGGAGTTCGAGCCGAGGTTGCAGTTCGGGCCGAGGTTGAAGTTCGGGCCGAAAATGAAGTTCGGGCCAGGAACAGTGAAGAGTTCGGGCCGAACTTGTTCTTGGCAGTGACGAACGAACCAGCTATTTTGGTTACTCGTGGGCGTGAAACGGACACCCGAGCTGAAAGTTATTAATGTTTTAGTATAGCTCCTTTTGTCACACAATCTTGGATATTGAAGAGTTCGGGCCGAAGAGGGATGTTCGGGCCGAAGTGGTGTTCAGGCCGAAGTGGGATGTTCGGGCCGAAGTGGTGTTCGGGCCGAAGTGGTGTTCGGGCCGAAGTGGTGTTCGGGCCGAAGTTCGGTGTTCGGGCCGAGGATGATGTTCGGGCCGAGGTTGAAGTTCGGGCCGAGGTCGGAGTTCGGGCCGAGGTTGAAGTTCGGGCCGAGATTGAAGTTCGGGCCGAAAATGAAGTTCGGGCCGGGAACAGTGAAGAGTTCGGGCCGAACTTGTTCTTGGCAGCGACGAACGAACCAGTTATTTTGGCTACCCGTGGGCGTGAAACGGACACCCGAGCTGAAAGTTATGAATGTTTTAGTATAGCACCTTTTGTCACACAATCTTGGATATTGAAGAGTTCGGGCCGAAGAGGGATGTTCGGGCCGAAGTGGTGTTCGGGCCGAAGTGGGATGTTCGGACCGAAGTGGTGTTCGAGTCGAAGTGGTGTTCGGGCCGAAGTTCGGTGTTCGGGCCGAGGATGATGTTCGGGCCGAGGTTGAAGTTCGGGCCGAGGTCGGAGTTCGGGCCGAGGTTGCAGTTCGGGCCGAGGTTGAAGTTCGGGCCGAAAATGAAGTTCGGGCCGGGAACAGTGAAGAGTTCGGGCCGAACTTGTTCTTGGCAGTGACGAACGAACCAGCTATTTTGGTTACTCGTGGGCGTGAAACGGACACCCGAGCTGAAAGTTATGAATGTTTTAGTATAGCACCTTTTGTCACACAATCTTGGATATTGAAGAGTTCGGGCCGAAGAGGGATGTTCGGCCGAAGTGGCGTTCGGGCCGAAGTGGGATGTTCGGGCTGAAGTGGAGTTCGGGCCGAAGTGGTGTTCGGGCCGAAGTTCGGTGTTCGGGCCGAGGATGATGTTCGGGCCGAGGTTGAAGTTCGGGCCGAGGTCGGAGTTCGGGCCGAGGTTGCAGTTCGGGCCGAGGTTGAAGTTCGGGCCGAAAATGAAGTTCGGGCCGGGAACAGTGAAGAGTTCGGGCCGAACTTGTTCTTGGCAGTGACGAACGAACCAGCTATTTTGGTTACTCGTGGGCGTGAAACGGACACCCGAGCTGAAAGTTATGAATGTTTTAGTATAGCACCTTTTGTCACACAATCTTGGATATTGAAGAGTTCGGGCCGAAGAGGGATGTTCGGGCCGAAGTGGTGTTCGGGCCGAAGTGGGATGTTCGGGCCGAAGTGGTGTTCGGGCCGAAGTGGTGTTCGGGCCGAAGTTCGGTGTTCGGGCCGAGGATGATGTTCGGGCCGAGGTTGAAGTTCCGGCCGAGGTCGGAGTTCGGGCCGAGGTTGAAGTTCGGGCCGAGGTTGAAGTTCGGGCCGAAAATGAAATTCGGGCCGGGAATGGTGAAGAGTTCGGGCCGAACTTGTTCTTGGCAGCGACGAACGAACCAGCTATTTTGGTTACTCGTGGGCGTGAAACGGACACCCGAGCTGAAAGTTATGAATGTTTTAGTATAGCAACTTTTGTCACACAATCTTGGATATTGAAGAGTTCGGGCCGAAGAGGGATGTTCGGGCCAAAGTGGTGTTCGGGCCGAAGTGGGATGTTCAGGCCGAAGTGGTGTTCGGGCCGAAGTGGTGTTCGGGCCGAAGTTCGGTGTTCGGGCCGAGGATGATGTTCGGGACGAGGTTGAAGTTCGGGCCGAGGTCGGAGTTCGGGCCGAGGTTGAAGTTCGGGCCGAGGTTGAAGTTCGGGCCGAGGTTGAAGTTCGGGCCGAAAATAAAGTTCAGGCCGGGAACAGTGAAGAATTCGGGCCGAACTTGTTCTTGGCAGCGATGAATGAACCAGCTATTTTGGTTACTCGTGGGCGTGAAACGGACACCCGAGCTGAAAGTTATGAATGTTTTAGTATAGCACCTTTTGTCACACAATCTTGGATATTGAAGAGTTCGGGCCGAAGATGGATGTTCGACCGAAGTGGTGTTCGGGCCGAAGTGGGATGTTCGGGCTGAAGTGGTGTTCGGGCCGAAGTGGTGTTCGGGCCGAAGTTCGGTGTTCGGGCCGAGGATGATGTTCGGGCCGAGGTTGAAGTTCGGGCCGAGGTCGGGGTTCGGGCCGAGGTTGCAGTTCGGGCCGAGGTTGAAGTTCGGGCTGAAAATGAAGTTCGGGGCGGGAACAGTGAAGAGTTCGGGCCGAACTTGTTCTTGGCAGTGACGAACGAACCAGCTATTTTGGTTACTCGTGGGCGTGAAACGGACACCCGAGCTGAAAGTTATGAATGTTTTAGTATAGCACCTTTTGTCACACAATCTTGGATATTGAAGAGTTCGGGCCGAAGAGGGATGTTCGGCCGACGTGGCGTTCGGGCCGAAGTGGGATGTTCGGGCTGAAGTGGAGTTCGGGCCGAAGTGGTGTTCGGGCCGAAGTTCGGTGTTCGGGCCGAGGATGATGTTCGGGCCGAGGTTGAAGTTCGGGCCGAGGTCGGAGTTCGGCCGAGGTTGCAGTTCGGGCCGAGGTTGAAGTTCGGGCCGAAAATGAAGTTCGGGCCGGGGACAGTGAAGAGTTCGGGCCGAACTTGTTCTTGGCAGTGACGAACGAACCAGCTATTTTGGTTACTCGTGGGCGTGAAACGGACACCCGAGCTGAAAGTTATGAATGTTTTAGTATAGCACCTTTTGTCACACAATCTTGGATATTGAAGAGTTCGGGCCGAAGAGGGATGTTCGGGCCGAAGTGGTGTTCGGGCCGAAGTGGGATGTTCGGGCCGAAGTGGTGTTCGGGCCGAAGTGGTGTTCGGGCCGAAGTTCGGTGTTCGGACCGAGGATGATGTTCGGGCCGAGGTTGAAGTTCCGGCCGAGGTCGGAGTTCGGGCCGAGGTTGAAGTTCGGGCCGAGGTTGAAGTTCGGGCCGAAAATGAAATTCGGGCCGGGAATAGTGAAGAGTTCGGGCCGAACTTGTTCTTGGCAGCGACGAACGAACCAGCTATTTTGGTTACTCGTGGGCGTGAAACGGACACCCGAGCTGAAAGTTATGAATGTTTTAGTATAGCAACTTTTGTCACACAATCTTGGATATTGAAGAGTTCGGGCCGAAGAGGGATGTTCGGGCCAAAGTGGTGTTCGGGCCGAAGTGGGATGTTCAGGCCGAAGTGGTGTTCGGGCCGAAGTGGTGTTCGGGCCGAAGTTCGGTGTTCGGGCCGAGGATGATGTTCGGGACGAGGTTGAAGTTCGGGCTGAGGTCGGAGTTCGGGCCGAGGTTGAAGTTCGGGCCGAGGTTGAAGTTCGGGCCGAGGTTGAAGTTCGGGCCGAAAATAAAGTTCAGGCCGGGAACAGTGAAGAATTCGGGCCGAACTTGTTCTTGGCAGCGATGAATGAACCAGCTATTTGGTTACTCGTGGGCGTGAAACGGACACCCGAGCTGAAAGTTATGAATGTTTTAGTATAGCACCTTTTGTCACACAATCTTGGATATTGAAGAGTTCGGGCCGAAGAGGGATGTTCGACCGAAGTGGTGTTCGGGCCGAAGTGGGATGTTCGGGCCGAAGTGGTGTTCGGGCCGAAGTTCGGTGTTCGGGCCGAGGATGATGTTCGGGCCGAGGTTGAAGTTCGGGCCGAGGTCGGGGTTCGGGCCGAGGTTGCAGTTCGGGCCGAGGTTGAAGTTCGGGCTGAAAATGAAGTTCGGGCCGGGAACAGTGAAGAGTTCGGGCCGAACTTGTTCTTGGCAGTGACGAACGAACCAGCTATTTTGGTTACTCGTGGGCGTGAAACGGACACCCGAGCTGAAAGTTATGAATGTTTTAGTATAGCAACTTTTGTCACACAATCTTGGATATTGAAGAGTTCGGGCCGAAGAGGGATGTTCGGGCCAAAGTGGTGTTCGGGCCGAAGTGGGATGTTCAGGCCGAAGTGGTGTTCGGGCCGAAGTGGTGTTCGGGCCGAAGTTCGGTGTTCGGGCCGAGGATGATGTTCGGGACGAGGTTGAAGTTCGGGCCGAGGTCGGAGTTCGGGCCGAGGTTGAAGTTCGGGCCGAGGTTGAAGTTCGGGCCGAAAATAAAGTTCAGGCCGGGAACAGTGAAGAATTCGGGCCGAACTTGTTCTTGGCAGCGATGAATGAACCAGCTATTTGGTTACTCGTGGGCGTGAAACGGACACCCGAGCTGAAAGTTATGAATGTTTTAGTATAGCACCTTTTGTCACACAATCTTGGATATTGAAGAGTTCGGGCCGAAGAGGGATGTTCGACCGAAGTGGTGTTCGGGCCGAAGTGGGATGTTCGGGCCGAAGTGGTGTTCGGGCCGAAGTTCGGTGTTCGGGCCGAGGATGATGTTCGGGCCGAGGTTGAAGTTCGGGCCGAGGTCGGGGTTCGGGCCGAGGTTGCAGTTCGGGCCGAGGTTGAAGTTCGGGCTGAAAATGAAGTTCGGGCCGGGAACAGTGAAGAGTTCGGGCCGAACTTGTTCTTGGCAGTGACGAACGAACCAGCTATTTTGGTTACTCGTGGGCGTGAAACGGACACCCGAGCTGAAAGTTATGAATGTTTTAGTATAGCACCTTTTGTCACCAATCTTGGATATTGAAGAGTTCGGGCCGAAGAGGGATGTTCGGGCCGAAGTGGTGTTCGGGCCGAAGTGGGATGTTCGGGCCGAAGTGGTGTTCGGGCCGAAGTGGTGTTCGGGCCGAAGTTCGGTGTTCGGGCCGAGGATGATGTTCGGGCCGAGGTTGAAGTTCGGGCCGAGGTCGGAGTTCGGGCCGAGTTTGAAGTTCGGGCCGAGGTTGAAGTTCGGGCCGAAAATGAAATTCGGGCCGGGAACAGTGAAGAGTTCGGGCCGAACTTGTTCTTGGCAGCGACGAACGAACCAGCTATTTTGGTTACTCGTGGGCGTGAAACGGACACCCGAGCTGAAAGTTATGAATGTTTTAGTATAGCACCTTTTGTCACACAATCTTGGATATTGAAGAGTTCGGGCCGAAGAGGGATGTTCGGGCCGAAGTGGTGTTCGGGCCGAAGTGGGATGTTCGGGCCGAAGTGGGATGTTCGGGCCGGAGTGGTGTTCGGGTCGAAGTGGTGTTCGGGCCGAAGTTCGGTGTTCGGGACGAGGATGATGTTCGGGCCGAGGTTGAAGTTCGGGCCGAGGTCGGAGTTCGGGCCGAGGTTGCAGTTCAGATCGAGTTTGAAGTTCGGGCCGAAAATGAAGTTCGGGCCGGGAACAGTGAAGAGTTCGGGCCGAACTTGTTCTTGGCAGTGACGAACGAACCAGCTATTTTGGTTACTCGTGGGCGTGAAACGGACACCCGAGCTGAAAGTTATGAATGTTTTAGTATAGCACCTTTTGTCACACAATCTTGGATATTGAAGAGTTCGGGCCGAAGAGGGATGTTCGGCCCGAAGTGGTGTTCGGGCCGAAGTGGGATGTTCGGGCCGAAGTGGTGTTCGGGCCTACTGGTGTTCGGGCCGAAGTTCGGTGTTCGGGCCGAGGATGATGTTCGGGCCGAGGTTGAAGTTCGGGCCGAGGTCGGAGTTCGGGCCGAGGTTGAAGTTCGGGCCAAAATGAAGTTCGGGCCGGGAACAGTGAAGAGTTGGGGCCGAACTTGTTCTTGGCAGCGACGAACGAACCAGCTATTTTGGTTACTCGTGGGCGTGAAACGGACACCCGAGCTGAAAGTTATGAATGTTTTAGTATAGCACCTTTTGTCACACAATCTTGGATATTGAAGAGTTCGGGCCGAAGAGGGATGTTAGGCCGAAGTGGTGTTCGGGCCGAAGTGGGATGTTCGGGCCGAAGTGGTGTTCGGGCCGAACTGGTGTTCGGGCCGAAGTTCGATGTTCGGGCCGAGGATGATGTTCGGGCCGAGGTTGAAGTTCGGGCCGAGGTCGGAGTTTGGGCAGAGGTTGAAGTTCGGGCCGAGGTTGAAGTTCGGGCCGAAAATGAAGTTCGGGCCGGGAACAGTGAAGAGTTCGGGCCGAACTTGTTCTTGGCAGCGACGAACGAACCAGCTATTTTGGTTACTCGTGGGCGTGAAACGGACAACCGAGCTGAAAGTTATGAATGCTTTAGTATAGCACCTTTTGTCACACAATCTTGGATATTGAAGAGTTCGGGCCGAAGAGGGATGTTCGGCCGAAGTGGTGTTCGGGCCGAAGTGGGATGTTCGGGCCGAAGTGGTGTTCGGGCCGAAGTGGTGTTCGGGCCGAAGTTCGGTGTTCGGGCCGAGGATGATGTTCGGGCCGAGGTCGGAGTTCGGGCCGAGGTTGCAGTTCAGATCGAGTTTGAAGTTCGGGCCGAAAATGAAGTTCGGGCCGGGAACAGTGAAGAGTTCGGGCCGAACTTGTTCTTGGCAGTGACGAACGAACCAGCTATTTTGGTTACTCGTGGGCGTGAAACGGACACCCGAGCTGAAAGTTATGAATGTTTTAGTATAGCACCTTTTGTCACACAATCTTGGATATTGAAGAGTTCGGGCCGAAGAGGGATGTTCGGGCCGAAGTGGTGTTCGAGCCGAAGTGAGATGTTCGGGCCGAAGTGGTGTTCAGGCCGAGGTGGTGTTCGGGCCGAAGTTCGGTGTTCGGGCCGAGGATGATGTTCGGGCCGAGGTTCAAGTTCTGGCCGAGGTCGGAGTTCGGGCCGAGGTTGAAGTTCGGGCCGAGGTTGCAGTTCGGGCTGAAAATGAAGTTCGGGCCGGGAACAGTGAAGAGTTCGGGCCGAACTTGTTCTGGGCAGTGACGAACGAACCAGCTATTTTGGTTACTCGTGGGCGTGAAACGGACAACCGAGCTGAAAGTTATGAATGCTTTAGTATAGCACCTTTTGTCACACAATCTTGGATATTGAAGAGTTCGGGCCGAAGAGGGATGTTCGGCCGAAGTGGTGTTCTGGCCGAAGTGAGATGTTCGGGCCGAAGTGGTGTTCAGGCCGAGGTGGTGTTCGGGCCGAAGTTCGGTGTTCGGGCCGAGGATGGTGTTCGGGCCGAGGTTGAAGTTCGGGCCGAGGTCGGAGTTCGGGCCGAGGTTGAAGTTCGGGCCGAGGTTGCAGTTCGGGCTGAAAATGAAGTTCGGGCCGGGAACAGTGAAGAGTTCGGGCCGAACTTGTTCTGGGCAGTGACGAACGAACCAGCTATTTTGGTTACTCGTGGGCGTGAAACGGACACCCGAGCTGAAAGTTATGAATGTTTTAGTATAGCACCTTTTGTCACACAATCTTGGATATTGAAGAGTTCGGGCCGAAGAGGGATGTTCGGGCCGAAGTGGTGTTCGAGCCGAAGTGAGATGTTCGGGCCGAAGTGGTGTTCGGGCCGAAGTGGTGTTCGGGCCGAAGTTCGGTGTTCGGGCCGAGGATGATGTTCAGGCCGAGGTTAAAGTTTGGGCTGAGGTCAGAGTTCGGGTCGAGGTTGCAGTTCGGGCCGAGGTTGAAGTTCGGGCCGGGAACAGTGAAGAGTTCGGGCCGAACTTGTTCTTGGCAGTGACGAACGAACCAGCTATTTTGGTTACTCGAGGGCGTGAAACGGACACCCGAGCTGAAAGTTATGAATGTTTTAGTATAGCACCTTTTGTCACACAATCTTGGATATTGAAGAGTTCGGGCCGAAGAGGGATGTTCGGGCCGAAGTGGTGTTCGGGCCGAAGTGGGATGTTCGGGCCTGTTAGGTCACAACACCCTGGTTTAGATGGTTAATTGATTAGATAATTATAACTAAAGACAAATATTGTATAAGAACAAGATTTGAGTCAAATGTATAATTCCACTAAGTGTGGCTTGTTGCGGAATAACAAGACCACTGATCAATTACAAAAGGTATGAAAGTGTAAAGTGAATTGGTGAGTTCTCCTTTGCAAGATGATCTCTATTTATAATGATATAGAGATCTTACATAATGGGCAAACGAGTAACCGAAGGACTAAACTAGGAAAATGACTAAGATCAAGGGAATTGATCTTAGTCCGTTACAAAATGTAACTCAGTCCTTCTACTCAGTCCTTGTACTCAGTATCAATATCTGATACTGAGCTCTGATACTGAGTTCCAATACTGATCACTCAGTATCAGACCTAAACTTGGCTATTTTATTCTACATATTAATCTAAGCTAGTCTAGATTGTTTTGTTTTCTTAAGATCCAAAGGGGTAAGGCTTTTTGCCTTAACATTCTCCCCCTATCTAATGATAACAAAATAATTACAAAGAGGAGAGAAAAAAATACAACAGCATAAGCAGCAAAATCTTCTTCTTTATCTGCTGTTGATGGCTTCATTCTCATAGAGGACTTCTTGTTTGATGTGGACAAACTCTTCTCTGCTCTTGAGTTCATCCTTTCTACAATTAAGAACTGCAACAATCTTCTTTCTGAACCAAGAGTCTTCTTTCTTGGTGATCATCCATTTCAGTCCAACAAGGTGACTGATTTGAGCTCTTTGTAGATCTTCTTCAGAAATGAAGCACTCTCTATCCTCTGAGTCAGTATACGTATATCCAGAAGTTGGATATATGACACTCTTTTGATCCTGAAAAACAAGGTTAGGAGGAAGATGGTACTTTCTAAGATACTTGTATGTATGAAGGCATTCTGGTCTGTTGTTTGAATAAGCTTCAGTCATCACACTGAGCGTTCTATACTCTATCTCATGGAGCAAGCCCTTCTCATAACATACTGCAGAGACTGCACAGATCTCATCTAAGACTATTTGATCATATGTTGATTTCTTTGGAAGCTCTTTGATCAGTCTTGTGATCCTCACCCAGTCTTGAAGACCAATTCTTTGAATATCATGAATAAATAACTTCACGGGAGGACTAGTTGAGCCAGTACAGTGATAGTGATTCTTCCTTCTTTGAGCTTCACTTTTACTTTATTGACATCCAGGTTTAACCAATGTATCCCCCTTACATTTGGAAATGTTTTGGTCTTCAAGAACTCCTTTCTTTCCTCCTTATACTGAGTCCTGGCAGCAACCATATTCCAGTAATGTTGAATATGGTCTGGACCCTTGCTTGAAATTCTATGGGAAGGACCAGGAGTATCAGTATCTGGGTCAGATTCTGGTTCAGCTTTGACTCCCAACTCTTAATCATATAAAAATCTTTCTTGTTCTGCCCAGAGTTGTTGAGGAGTCAGTCTTGGAGCCTGCTCGGTATCACTGTCCCTTGTATGAACAGGTCTTCTTTGTCTTGTTACTAAAGGAGCAGATTCCTCACTTGATTCAGAAGAAGTGAGAACAGCATTGATAGGTCTTCTTGATAAGGAACTCCTTCTTCTAATCACCAGATTTTCTGGTTCTTCATCATCCGAGGATGATGATGAAGAACTTTCTTGTTCTACCAGATTTAGTGCATAGTTTACTAAATCTGGTTCTTCATCTTCATCATCAGCAATAGGCCAGATGAAAGGCCTATAGACCACAATTTGCAAGTTATTTTCTTCTTGAGCAGATGGCTCAGTATAAGCTAGTTGTGGTTGGTCAGTATGAGTCTCCCCCTGAGCAGATGGCTCAAGTTGACCTTGAACTTGTAATGCTGACCTAGTTCTTTGTCTTCTTCTCTCATACTGAATCCGAAGTGGCTCAGTATGAGGGCTTTGCTGATGTTGTTGTTCTTGTTGTGGAGGTTGATCTTCATTCAATCGTCTTCTTTTCTCCCCCTGAGCAGATGGCTCAGTTTGATCAACCTCAGTATCTCTTTGTCTCTTCTCCCCCTTTTTGTTATCATTTGATGGGGAGGGAAGAGGATCAGTATCACCACCCATGTCCCCTTCAGGTTCTTCAAGAGTAGGGGAGGGCATGGGCTCAGTTGCAGCATCAGTATCACCAGCACCTCCTTCTCCTTCTCCTTCTTCATTGTGGGCACCATGTGAAAATGGTGGAGTTTGTGGAGGCTGATGTGGTTGTTGAAGTAGTGAGACTGACTGTTTTATTGAGTCAATATCACTACTCATCGTGTCCATTCTGGCCAGTATTATATTTTGAGTATGTTGGATGGCCAGAATTTGCTGCATGATTGCTTGCAGAGTCACTTGGTCTCCTGCAGCCTGTGATGCCTGAATGCCCTGCACAGATGGTGCTGAAGATGCAAAAAATAAAACTGGTTAAAAAGAAAGGTTTATCAAATAGAATTGTGGTGTTGGTTAACTCTATAATCATATAAACAGAGTTTGTGAAGTCTGTATTTCATCTGGTTTAGGATGAAATATTGTGGACTTGTGCATAGCATGTGTAAGAAGATTTTAGTAAAAGTGAGTGTGTAAATTTAAGTAGCTCAGTATAGGATAAGTCACATTTACTAAAAGGTTTGGGTTTGGGTATTCGAAGCATGGGATGTGCTTCTTGTTATTTTCAATGTTTATCACTCGGTATTAGAGTGATAACAGAAATGTGGCTAAACCCCATGGAAAATTTTTGGATTTTGTGGCTTAAGGGTTTGTGATCATTTCTTGAATCATGCTATCCAACTCAAAAATAAGTTGGACATGATTCAAGCAGCACCAGTGGGTGTCAGTGTGACATCAACCACTATTGTCTCGTTAAAATGAGACAACTGTAGACTGACAATGATCAATTGTGTGCTCAGTATATGAATTTTGCATAGCAGCAGTGGGCTAGCTATGTTGGCCATAAAAGGATATATATTTGAAAGATCGTGTGAGACTTTGGTCGGTATTGAGTTGGTACTGGCCAATACTTAGTCTCTATTTGGGAATGAAATATACATATATATATATATATATATATATATATATATATATATATATATATATATATATATATATATATATATATATATATATATATATATATATATATATATAAGTTTAAGGGCTTTTTAGAAATTCATACCTGAGACTCTGTCAGATTCCCTTCTAGCATCTGCAGAGGTCGGTGCAGGATCATGTGATTGTGGATTTGTAGCACCAATATCTTCAATACCGACCTCTCAGTTTTGCTGAGCACCTTCCAGTGTAATTTGCTCATATTGAATCTCCACATCAAGAGGAACATGAGGTTCCTCAATTGGTTGAGCTGTTGGAATTAGTTCTGGACCTGGAAGGTCAGCGGTGGCTGCAACTAAGCTTTGGGCTTGAAGAGATGCAGTTAATGATGGAATATTTGCAGGCTGCACCTCCTCAGATGATAAGTTTCCCATAATGATAGGGGAAAGATTCCTTCTTCTTCTTTGAAGGACCAGTGGTGTGTCTTCGGAGGACTCAGTATCAAAAACTGTTTCAATATGAGGAGCATCAGGATCCTGTGCAGGTGGAGAGATATGTTGTTGAGTCGGTTCTTGAACTTGTGGAACATCCTGCATCTCAACATCTTGACCTGTCTGTTCTCCATTACCACTATTATCATCATTATCATCATCATCATTGTCTGATTCAGTATCAGACATGTCCTCTGCATCATTTATATGTTCTTGAACAATGGCCCACATATAAGGGCTCAGTAGAGGCTCTCCTTGTCTTGGCCTGTAAAAGAAGATCTTCTCACTAAGAGGAGGAAGATCAACCCTTGGACTGTGAAACTCGTCATAAGTATGTGTGGGCATTGAGTGTTGAAAGATGAGTGATAAAAATCTGCAGAAAGGGACATTGCATTCCCTTGTGTTAGCCCGAACTAGAGCAGCTAATTCATTGAAAATGAGCCGTGCATAATCAATGTTTCTTCCATAGTACAAGGCATGTACTATTTGCATCCCAAATTCATTTATTTGGTCCAAAGCACCGGTCTTGTGGGTCATACATTGAATTATTGTTGTAATGAGAATACCCCACATAGGACCAAATTCGTTTCTTTTGATTGTGCCCGTTGTTCCTCTTCGACCCAAAAATGGTAAAACTGAGCGTGCCTCTGTTCTATCAACGAATGGATCATACTGAGCTTGGGCGGGAAGTCTCAGTGCTTCACGAATGATGGCAGTAGAAACAAATGCCCTTCTTTGATCTCTAATTACCCACCCAGCAATCATATCTGGAGAATCGAGTGTAGCAGAGTACCAAAACTCGCATAGCATTTCTGGGTAAATTGCTCGAGGAGACAAGGTCAGTGCACGAGCAATTGGGAAATTCTTCAGAAAAGTCACAATGTTTGTGAATTCTTGGCATACCCAGACTTGAGGAATATTGAAGTTTGCTGTTATGTTGTTCCTTGCAAACCTGGGCAGTTCATCGTTTCGGAATTTGATTTCCGATTCAACTTCTGGAGCGACGAAAGTGTAATTTGCCATCTGTGATTTTGATTTAAGAGTTTTGCTTGCTAAGAAAGAGTGAAATCGTTAATTGCAGAGAGAATTTAAAAGAATAATGAAATAACTGTTGAAAAATATTTGAAGTAAAAATAAACGGTTATTTATAGGAGATTTGAAAGATAATTAAGGTATTGGGAAGTAAAAACGGCTGATTTGACTGCCTTATCCTCTGCCAACGGTAACTTTCTTATTAAGAAAGGTTACCGTTGAGCAGTATGAGGATTAAGCTCGGTGTAAGAGCCGTCATACCCCAATACTGAGGTAAAAAAAATTTTAATTTAAAAAAAATTTTAAAAATATAAAAACAATTAATTTACTCTTGAAATTAATAAAAAAAATAAAAATTTTAAATTTTGATGATAACAGACTAGTGATACTGAGTGGTCAGTATCAATAGGAGTGATACTGAGCGTTCAGTTTTAAAGAAAATTAAGGAAAATTAAGGATTCAACATACCTAATTGCCCTAGTAAATACATAAACCTTTCCTCAGGGAGAGGTTTAGTAAACACATCGGCCTATTGTTCATCTGTTGGTACATAATCTACCTCAACCTTACCTTTTTCCACATTATCTCGGATAAAGTGGTGTCTGATATCAATGTGCTTGGTTTTGGAGTGATGGACTGGGTTCTCTGTGATAGCAATAGCACTCTTGTTATCACAATGAATGGGAGTCTTATGAAATTTGAACCCATAGTCTAAGAGTTGATACTGCATCCATAATAATTGAGCACAACAACTTCCTGCAGCAACATATTCTGCTTCTGCTGTGGAAGTTGCTACCGAATTTTGCTTCTTGGATGACCAACCAACTAGTCTTCCACCTAGGAATTGACATCCTCCACTTGTGCTCTTTCTGCCCAATCTACAACCTGCAAAATCTGCATCTGTGTACCCTTCAAGGTCAAAGTTTGAGTCTTTGGGATACCAAAGACCCAGGTTAGGAGTACCTGTAAGATATCTAAAGATGCGCTTAACTGCTTTCATGTGTGATTCTTTAGGATCAGCCCGATACCGAGCACACAAACATGTTGCAAACATGATATCAGGCCTGCTAGCAGTTAAGTAAAGTAAGGAACCAATCATACCTTGGTATGTGGATTGACATACTGGTTTACCAGTTTCATCCTTACTTATCTTATCCTGAGTACCCATAGGAGTGTGCATGGAAGATAAATTTTCAAATTTGTATTTCTTTAACATGTCATGCACATACTTACTTTGATTTATAAAAGTGCCATCAGGCTTTTGTTCAACTTGTAAACCAAGAAAATAAGTAAGTTCTCCCATCATACTCATCTGATAATGAGTTGACATTATCTTAGCAAACCAGTCACACATTGACTTGTCAGTGGAGCCAAAGTTAATATCATCTACATATATCTGAATGAGTAAGATGTCAGAACCTTTCCGTTTTGAAAATAATGTTTTATCAATTTTACCTCTTGTAAATTTATTTTCAATAAGGTACTCAGACAGAGTGTCATACCAGGCTCTTGGAGCTTGTTTGAGCCCATATAGAGCTTTATCAAGCTTGAAAACATAATTAGGAAATTTAGAATCAACAAAACCTGGTGGTTGTTTAACATAAACTTCTTATTGTAGTTTTCCATTTAGAAAAGCACTCTTGACATCCATCTGATAAACTTTGAAATTCTTAAAGGCTGCATATGCAAGATACAACCTAATAGCTTCAATTCTGGCAACTGGTGCAAAAGTTTCATCATAGTCAATGCCTTCTTCTTGCCTGTAACCTTGAGCAACTAACCTTGCTTTGTTTCTGATGACAACACCATCCTTGTCCATCTTGTTTCTGAACACCCACTTAGTACCAATAATAGTTTTGCCAGTAGGAGGTGGTACTAAGTTCCAAACTTTGTTTCTCTCAAACTCTGTGAGCTCTTCTTGCATAGCCTCTACCCAATCTTCATCTAATAAAGCTTCATCAGCTTTCTTTGGTTCAATGGTAGATAGAAAACTTGAGAAGAAACAAAAATTTGCAGTTGCTTGGGTTGGAAATTCTAATTTTCTTCTTGTTTGGACACCTTCTTCAATAGGACCAATAATGTTTGAGTGTGGATGGTCTCTTGTTAAGGCAAAAAGCCTTACCCCTTTGGATCTTAAGATAACAAAACAACCTAGACTAGCTTTGACTTATATGTAGAATAATATAGCTAAGTTTAGGTCTGATACTGAGTGATCAGTATTGGAACTCAGTATCAGTACTCAGTATCAGATAGTGATACTGAGTAGAAGGACTGAGTAATACTCAGTATAGTAACGGACTAAGATCAAATCCCTTGATCTTAGTCATTCTCCTTACTTAGTCCTTCGGTTACTCCTTTGCTCATTATGTAAGATCTCTATGACATTATAAATAGAGATCATCTTGCAAAGGAGTACTCACCAATTTACTTTACACATTCACATCTTTTGTAATTGATCAGTGGTATTGCTTTTCCGCAGCATACCACACTTAGTGGATTTATACATTGACTATATTCTTGTGTTATCACTTTAATATTTCTCTAAGTATAATAATCTATCAATTAACATTATAAACCAGGGTTGTTGTGACCTAACAACTGGTATCAGAGAGGGCTAAATAATCTCTTATTTAGTCGATCTATAACCCTGGCAGCCATTTCCTACATCTATCCCTCCAACACTCAAAAATCCAAAATGTCTACAATTGTTGCACCAATTATGTCTGGAAAGGGAGTACCCATCTTTGATGGAAAGGACTTCCATCAATGGAAGCTCAAAGCTCAGTGGTATCTTGAATCTATTCACCATGAGATGCTCACTGTGCTAAATGATGGTCCCATCATTCCACAAACTGTGGAGCCTGTTGCTGCTACTGATGATGCTCCTGAGGGCATAAGATCTGTACCTAAACTAAAGCACAACTGGACTGATACTGACCGTCAGTTGTATGCTTTAGACTCCAGAGCTAAAGGGGTGATTGGTAATGCTGTTACAAAAGAGATACTTAATGCAATTATGAAATTGCCAACAGCAAAGGCTATGTGGGATAGCCTATCAGTCACCTATGAAGGTACAGCAAAGGTGAAGTTGCAAAGAAAAAGCAACATGAGAAGGAAATATGAAAATTTCTTTTCAACTCCAAATGAAGACATCACCACTCTCTATAACAGGTTCAATACTGTCATCCATGATCTAATCAGTGTAGGCATTGTGAAAGAGGAAGGAGAGCTTGTTCAAAAGTTCCTGGATAGTCTTCCTCAACAATTTCTTGACATGACAAATTCTGTCAATGCTGCTAACAACATTGAGTCATACACTCTTCAAACTTTGTATGGTCTAATGCTGAATCATGAGGAGAATAATGCTGCAAGACTGATCAACTGGAAGAAAACTGACAAGTCTTCCACTGGTATGGCTCTAGTTGTGCAACAGGCTTATACTGTGACTGAGCCAGATGAACCAGAAGTTGATCTTGCTGATGCTGAGGCAGAAGAGCTTGAAACTCAAATGGCTCTCATGTCTATGAAGCTGGATCAGTTGAAGAAGAAGAGGCTTGGTGTTAGCTCTTCTAATACTGACCCAAGATCAGGTCTGTGCTATAGGTGTGGAAAGCCTGGACATATTGCTGCAAATTGTCATACCAAGTCTTCTGAGACTGACCAAAATGACAAGATTGCATATCGAGCAAAAAGATATAGAGACAAATATGTCAAGCTGAAGAATTGGAGCAAGGGAAAGAGGGCAGAAGGAAATGTAGCACCTCATCAAGCACTTTACTCAGAAGCATGGATGGATGAAGAGTTAAGTGATGATGAAGAAGAGATTGAGAATAAAGCCTTTATGGCTTTCAGTGAAGATGATTTGAAGAGTTCCTTTGAAAAAGATATCAAAGAGGCTGAGAGGATGAGTGTTCATACTGATTGGGATTCCACTCAGTTGTACAAGGTAAGTTCCTTTCAAACTTATTCAGTGAATGAAAAAACCAAGATTTTTGAGTATATGCTTGTTGATCTTAAAACCTCTGTACAAAAAGAAAAAGCTTTAAAATTAACAATTAAAGAACTTGAAAGGGTAAATAATGAAAACTTGGATAAATTAGCAAAATATAAAGATTTAGAACTAAATTTTTCAGATTTAAAAGACATTAACCAAAGATTAGCTGATAAAGCTCATTTACACAAACTTGAAAAAGAGAAATTTGAAAAACAGTGTAAATCTTGGGGAAATGCTTCAATAAAATTAAATAAATGTTTAAATGAACAATTTCCAGAAAATGTGAGGGCTGCACTTGGTGTTGATCCTCAATTTAAAAACAGGAACAATTTTGCTGACTTATTTGAAGAATTTTCTACTATGAACCCTATTAATTTTGTAAAAGCTAAAACTTTATGTGAAGTTGGATGTCAAACTGAGTCAGATGATGAAGAAAATGAAATTTTAGAAAAACCTATTGGTCCTTCCATCTGCTCAAAGTGCTATACTGAGCTACAAGAACTCAGTATTGAATTTCAAATAACAGAAATTTCTGATACCGAGCTACCAATAGTTCAGTATGACACTTCTGCTGTTCCACCTTTTGAATTATTATTTAATACAACAACTTTTGAATTATACAATGATAATAAAACAACTTCTATCTCACATGTTTCATCAAATACAGAAGTTGCAGGAACAGAAACATTATATACTGAGACATCTAAAGAACCTGTTAAAGTTGTTCCTTCAAAACATGATAAACAAAAGACAACTTCAACTAGGTCTTTGGTTGGCAAAGACAAGAAGTCTACCACTAATAAAATTAGAAAGACTTCTCTGCCAAATAAAAATAAGCAACCAGATCATCCATCTCCTAAACCAGTTAAAAACAATGTTAATACATCTATTAGAAATAACAAAATTAATGTTTTAAAAACACTTGGTGATCAGGTCAAATCTTTAAGTAAACAATTTGCAAAACTCGTTCATACTGACCTACCAAAAGTGAAACATTTTTCTAAAATACCATATGAAAATATGTTTAGAAATAGACCTAGGAAATGTTATAGATGTCATCATACTGGTCATAAGGGAGATGAATGCTGGACTGATCTCTCTAGTCCTAGGTACTCAGTACCAAAGAAAAGGAGAGAAACTAAGTCAGTATCACCAAAGAAAACTTCTAAAGTTACCCCTGAAGTGATACCGACCTCTCCACATAAAGAGATCAAGTCAAATTGTGTTTATCCCACCAAAGGTCCCATTCAAAAATGGGTTCCTAAAAGGAACTAACTCTTATTTTGTGTCTTGTGCAGGGTGACAGAAAGTGGTACTTAGATAGTGGCTGCTCAAGACACATGACAGGCAGTATGGAATACCTTCTTAATTATACTCCAGAGAAGGGTCCTTCTGTCAAGTTTGGAGATGACTCGGTGGGAAAGACAAGAGGTTATGGTGTGATCAAGGAAGGCAACATAACTTTTAAAAGAGTTGCCTATGTAGAGGGTTTAAAACACAATCTGCTCAGTATCAGCCAGATGTGTGATGATGACAATGAAGCTCGATTCAGAAAGGTTGCAGGAATCATCTACAATGATAAAGGGCAGCCTGTACTCATTGCTAGAAGAGAAAAAGACGTATATGTGGTCAACCTATCTGAAATAGACCCAACTATTCGAGTATGCCTGCTTTCTAAAGTCAAGCCAGAATTACATTGGCTATGGCACAAGAAACTCTCTCACATCAATTTTAGAAATATCAACGAGCTCAGTATGAAGAAACTGGTGAGAGGATTGCCCACAATTACTTATTCAAAAGATAAGTTATGCTCAGCATGTGAAATGGGCAAGCAGAAGAAGAGTTCATTCAAATCTAAAGTCAATCATTCCATCAATGAACCTCTTACTATGATACATATGGATCTTTTTGGCCCCATCGGCACACCATCTTTGGCCAAAAAGATCTATACTCTAGTCTTAGTTGATGAATTCTCAAGATATACTTGGGTCATCTTCCTCAAGACTAAGTCAGATGCAACAACAGAAATCATTGCCTTTATAAAAAGAGAGGAACTTCAAAAAGGCAACAAGGTCAAGCAACTTAGAAGTGACCATGGTACTGAGTTTAAGAACTCAGTATTAGCAGATTTCTGTGAAGAAAAAGGAATCATTCAAAACTTCTCTGCAGCCTACACACCCCAACAAAATGGTGTTGTAGAAAGAAAGAACAGAACACTGATTGAAGCTGCAAGAACTTTATTATGCCATGCTGGACTGGCACTGAGTTTCTGGGCTGAAGCTGTAAACTGTGCAAACTTCACTCAGAATAGAGCCACTATAGTCCAAAGACATCTGAAGACTCCATATGAGTTATACAATGGCAAGATTCCTAATGTGGAATATTTCCACATCTTTGGGAGTAAATGTTTTGTACTCAGTACAAAACAAAATCTCAATAAATTTGCTCCCAAAGCAAATGAAGGTGTGTTCATGGGCTACTCTCCACACTCCAAAGCTTTCAGAGTGTATATCATCTCAACCAAGATGATTGTAGAATCCATTCATGTCACATTCGATGAAGATCAGAATGAGCATTCTACCTCAGCAAGTGAAGACATAAGTGGCATAGATATTCTATGCAATCCAGAACACTCCATTGCTGAACAGCCTAAGTTTCATCCACACTTTATTCCTAATAAGTTTAATGAAACTGATCAAGTTCAAACTCAGTATCACTCAAATGAGACTAATACTGAGGTTCCCATATCAGAGAACCTCCATACTGAGTTTCCAACTAATGATCTGAACCACTCTATTTATGAAGAAGGTGAAACATCCAACACTTCACAAGAATCCACATCAACTCTGCAAAATGAAGATGAACAGCAACCTGCACTGTCTAATACTGATCAGAATTCCACTCAGTATCAGACAGACAACACACCAAATCAACAAGATATTGTTGATCCTATTTCAAATGCTCCCTTAGGAAACAATTTAAGGGAACACAGAGACCATCCACACTCAAACATTATTGGTCCTATTGAAGAAGGTGTCCAAACAAGAAGAAAATTAGAATTTCCAACCCAAGCAACTGCAAACTTTTGTTTTTTCTCAAGTTTTCTATCTACCATTGAACCAAAGAAAGCTGATGAAGCTCTATTAGATGAAGATTGGGTAGAGGCTATGCAAGAAGAGCTCACAGAGTTTGAAAGAAACAAAGTTTGGAACTTAGTATGCACAAACTGCACTGGAAGGTGCTCAGCATGACAGAGAGGTCGGTATTGAAAATGTTGGTGCTGCACATCAACAAACACATGATCCTGCACCGACCTCTGCAGATGCTCGAAGGGAATCTGACAGAGTCTCAGGTATGAATTTCTAAAAATCCTTAAACTTATATATATATATTTCATTCCCAAATAGAGACTAAGTATTGGACAGTACCAACTCAATACTGACCAAAGTCTCAAACGATCTTTCAAATATATATCCTCTTATGGCCAACATAGCTAGCCCACTGCTGCTATGCAAAATTCATATACTGAGCACACAAAATTGATCATTGTCAGTCTACAGTTGTCTCAACATTTAAAGAGACAATGGTGGTTGATGTCATACTGACACCCACTGGTGCTGCTTGAATAATGTCCAACTTATTTTTGAGTTGGGTAGCATTATTCAAGAAATGATCCCAAACCCTTAAGCCACAAAATCCAAAAATATCCAATGGGGTTTAGCCACATTTCTGTTATCACTCTCATACCGAGTGATAAACATTGAAAATAACAAGAAGCACATCCCAGGCTTCGAATTCCCACACCCAAACCTTTTAGTAAATGTGACTTATCCTATACTGAGCTACTTAAATTTTCACACTCACCTTTACTAAAATCTTCTTACACATGCTATGCACAAGTCCACAATATTTCATCCTATACCAGATGAAATACAGACTTCACAAACTCTGTTTATATGATTGTAGAATTAAACAACACCACAATTCTATTTGATAAACCTTTCATTCTAACCAGTTTTATATTTTTGTTTCTTTAGCACCATCTGTGCAGGGTATTCAGGCATCTCAAGCTGCAGCAGATCAAGTGACTCTGCAAGCAATCATGCAGCACATTCTGGCCATCCAACACACTCAAAATGTAATACTAGCCAGAATCGACAAGATGAGTGGTGATATTGATCTAATAAAACAGTCAGTATCACTCCTTCAACAACCACAGCAGCCTCCACAAACTCCACCAGGTTCACATGGTGATCACAATGAAGAAGGAGAAGGAGAAGGAGGTGCTGGTGATACTGATGCTGCAACTGAGCCCATGCCCTCCCCTACTCTTGAACAACCTGAAGGGGACATGGGTGGTGATACTGATCCTCTTCCCTCCTCATCAAATGATAACAAAAAGGGGGAGAAGAGACAAAGAGATACTGAGGTTGATCAAACTGAGCCATCTGCTCAGGGGGAGAAAAGAAGAAGATTGAATGAAGATCAACCTCCACAACAAGAACAACAACATCAGCAAAGCCCTCATACTGAGCCAATTCGGATTCAGTATGAGAGAAGAAGACAAAGAACTAGGTCAGCATTACAAGTTCAAGACCCTCTTGAGCCATCTGCTCAGGGGGAGACTCATACTGACCAACCACAGCAAACTCATACTGAGCCACCTGCTCTAGAAGAAAATAACTTACAAATTATGGTCTATACACCTTTTGTGTGGCCCATTGCTGATGATGAAGATGAAGAACATCCAGTGGAATCAGAAGATTTTTTAAACTTTGCATTGGATGAAGCAAATAAAGAAACCTCTTCATCATCATTCTCAGATGATGAACAGCATACAAGAAAATCTATCTCATCTCAAGCTGAAGGACCTTCTAGAATTCCTAGAAGACCAATAACCAGAAGAATGACAAATGTGGTTATGTCCTCAGAATCTAGTGAAGAACAAGATCCAGCTCCTCTGATCTCAAGACCTAGAAGATCTGCTCAGTTTACTGAGGGAAAGAGTGAAGCTGAGGATGAGATTGAGGCCCAAAAGTTCTTCCTTGTTAAGGAAGAACCTGAATCTGAGTCTGAAGATGTTCCAAGAAGATATCATACTGTAAGAAGAACTGGAGATGAATTACTTGAACAGTATTGGAACATTGTGGCACAAAGAACAAGATATAGGGAAACAAGGATGAGTATGCTGAGGAAGAAAGCATTTCCAACTGTAAGAGACATATACTGGCTAAATGAGTTTGTCAACAAAATAAAGGTCAAAACTGTTGATAAATCAATTGTTGCAACTTGTACTGGGCCAGTCAGTCCTCCAATGAAGTTTCTCCTCCATGACATTCAAAATATGGGACTTCATGATTGGATAAAAATTGCTAGACTGATCAAGGAAATGCCCTCAAGATCTTCTGAAGCCCAAGTGACGATGGATGAAATCTGGGCTGTATCTGCTATATGCTATGAAAAAGGCATTCTTTATGCAGCAGAATACAGGGCACTCAGTGTGATGACTGAAGCTATGAGGAACAACAAACCTGAGTGTCTTAATACTTTCAGAATAATTCCCACATATACTGTTCCCCCTAATCTCATTTTTCAGGATCAAAAGAGTACCATATATCCAACATCTGGATACATGTATACTGACTCAGATGACAGGGAATGCTTCATTACTGAAGCGGATTTGGCAAAAGCTCCTATCAGCCATTTGGTGGGCCTTAAATGGATGATAACCAAGAAAGAAGATGCTTGGTTTAGGAAAAAGATAGTTGCTGTACTAAACAACAGGCAAGATGAACTGAAGAAAAGAGAAGAGTTCATCCATGTGAAGAAAGAAGTCTTCTACGAGTTTGAATCGATCAACAAAGACTAAAGAAGAAGACTTTGCAGCCTGTAGCTTATTTTGTTTAGTTTTTTCTTTGTAACTGTTTTGTTATCATTAGATAGGGGGAGATTGTTAAGGCAAAAAGCCTTACCCCTTTGGATCTTAAGATAACAAAACAACCTAGACTAGCTTTGACTTATATGTAGAATAATATAGCTAAGTTTAGGTCTGATACTGAGTGATCAGTATTGGAACTCAGTATCAGTACTCAGTATCAGATAGTGATACTGAGTAGAAGGACTGAGTAATACTCAGTATAGTAACGGACTAACATCAAATCCCTTGATCTTAGTCATTCTCCTTACTTAGTCCTTCGGTTACTCCTTTGCTCATTATGTAAGATCTCTTTAACATTATAAATAGAGATCATCTTGCAAAGGAGTACTCACCAATTTACTTTACACATTCACATCTTTTGTAATTGATCAGTGGTATCGCTTTTCCGCAGCATACCACACTTAGTGGATTTATACATTGACTATATTCTTGTGTTATCACTTTAATATTTCTCTAAGTATAATAATCTATCAATTAACATTATAAACCAGGGTTGTTGTGACCTAACATCTCTGTGTTCCCTTAAATTGTTTCCTAAGGGAGCATTTGAAATAGGATCAACAATATCTTGTTGATTTGGTGTGTCTTGTGTCTGATACTGAGTGGAATTCTGGTCAGTATTAGACAGCGCAGGTTGCTGTTCATCTTCATTTTGCAGAATTGATGTGGATTCTTGTGTAGTGTTGGATGTTTCACCTTCTTCATAGGTAGAGTGGTTCAGATCATTAGTTGGAAACTCAGTATGGAGGTCCTCTATTATGGGAACCTCAGTAATAGTCGCAGTTGAGTGATACTGAGTTTGAACTTGATCAGTTTCATTAAACTTATTGGGAATAAAGTGTGGATGAAACTTGGGCTGTTCAGCAATGGAGTGTTCTAGATTGCATAGAATATCTATGCCACTTATGTCTTCACTTGCTGAGGTAGAATGCTCATTCTGATCTTCATCGAATGTGACATGAATGGATTCTACAATCATCTTGGTTGAGATGATATACACTCTGAAAGCTTTAGAGTGTGGAGAGTAGCCCATGAACACACCTTCATTTGCTTTGGGAGCAAATTTGTTGAGGTTTTGGTTTGTACTGAGTACAAAGCATTTACTCCCAAAGATGTGGAAGTATTCCACATTAGGAATCTTGCCATTGTATAACTCTTATGGAGTCTTCAGATGTCTTTGGACTATAGTGGCTCTATTCTGAGTGAAGTTTGCACAGTTTACAGCTTCAGCCCAGAAACTCAGTGCCAGTCCAGCATGGCATAATAAAGTTCTTGCAGCTTCAATCAGTGTTCTATTCTTTCTTTCTACAACACCATTTTGTTGTGGTGTGTAGGCTGCAGAGAAGTTTTGAATGATTCCTTTTTTCTACACAGAAATCGGCTAATACTGAGTTCTTAAACTCAGTACCATGGTCACTTCTAAGTTGCTTAACCTTGTTGCCTTTTTGAAGTTCCTCTCTTTTTATAAAGGCAATGATTTCTGTTGTTGCATCTGACTTAGTCTTGAGGAAGATGACCCAAGTATATCTTGAAAATTCATCAACCAAGACTAGAGTATAGATCTTTTTGGCCAAAGATGGTGTGCTGATGGGGCCAAAAAGATCCATATGTATCATAGTAAGTGGTTCATTAATGGAATGATTGACCTTGGACTTGAATGAACTCTTCTTCTGCTTGCCCATTTCACATGCTGAGCATAACTTATCTTTTGAATAAGTAATAGTCGGCAACCCTCTCACCAGTTTCTTCATACTGAGCTCGTTGATATTTCTAAAGTTGATGTGAGAGAGTTTCTTGTGCCATAGCCAATGCAATTCTGGCTTGACTTTAGAAAGCAGGCATACTCGAATAGTTGGGTCTATTTCAGATAGGTTGACCACATATACATCTTTTTCTCTTCTAGCAATGAGTACAGGATGCCCTTTATCATTGTAGATGATTCCTGCAACCTTCCTGAATCGAGCTTCATTGTCATCATCACACATCTGGCTGATACTGAGCAGATTGTGTTTAAGACCCTCTACATAGGCAACTCTTTTAAAAGTTATGTTGCCTGCCTTGATCACACCATAACCTCTTGTCTTTCCCACTGAGTCATCTCCAAACTTAACAGAAGGACCCTTCTCTGGAGTATAATTTAGAAGGTATTCCATACTGCCAGTCATGTGTCTTGAGCAGCCACTATCTATGTACCATTTTCTGTCACCCTGCACAAGACACACAATAATAATTAGTTCCTTTTAGGAACCCATTTTTGAATGGGACCTTTGGTGGGATAAACAGATTTTGATTTGATCTCTTTGTTTGGAGAGGTCAGTATCACTTCAGGGGAAACTTTAGAAGTTTTCTTTGGTGATAGTGACTTAGTATCTCTCCTTTTCTTTGGTACTGAGTACCTAGGACTTGAGAGATCAGTCCAGCATTCATCTCCCTTATGACCAGTATGATGACATCTATAACATTTTCTAGGTCTATTTCGAAACATATTTTCATACGGTATTTTAGAAAACTGTTGCACTTTTGGTAGATCAGTATAAGTAAGTTTTGCAAACTTTTTACTTAAAACTTTAATCTGATCACCAAGTGTTTTTAAAACGTTATTTTTGTCACTTTTAATAGGTGTATTAACATTGTTTTTAACTGGTTTAGGAGATGGAGGATCTGGTTGCTTCTTTTTATTTGGCAGAGAAGTCTTTCTAATATTATTAGTGGTAGACTTCTTGTCTCTGCCAACTAAGGACCTAGTTAAAGTTGTTTTCTGTTTATCATGTTTTGAAGAAACAACTTTAACAGGTCCTTTAGATGTCTCAGTATATGATGTTCCTGTTCCTGCAACTTCTGAATTAGACGAAACATTTAAGATAGAGGTAATTTTATTATCATTATATAATTCAAAAGTTGTTGTATTAAATAATAATTCAAAAGGTGGAACAGCAGAAGTGTCATACTGAACTATTGGGAGCTCAGTATCAGAAATTTCTTTCTCAGGAAATTCAACACTGGGTTCTTGTAGCTCAGTATAGCACTTTAAGCAGATGAAAGGACCAATAGGTTTTTCTAAAATTTCATTTTCCTCATCATCTGACTCAGTTTGACATCCAACTTCACATAAAGTTTTAGCTTTTACAAAATTAATAGGGTTCATAGTAGAAAACTCTTCAAATAAATCAGCAAAATTGTTCCTATTTTTAAATTGAGGATCAACACCAAGTGCAGCCCTCACATTTTCTGGGAATTGTTGATTTAAACGTTTATTTAATTTTATTGAAGCATTTCCCCAAGATTTACACTGTTTTTCAAATTTCTCTTTTTCAAGTTTGTGTAAATGAGCTTTATCAGCTAATCTTTGGTTAATGTCTTTTAAATCTGAAAAATTTAATTCTAAATCTTTATACTTTACTAGTTTATCTAAGTTTTCATTATTTACCCTTTCAAGTTCTTGAATTGTTAATTTTAAAGCTTTTTCTTTTTGTACAGAAGTTTTAAGATCAACAATCATATACTCAAAAATCTTAGTTTTTTCATTCACTGAATAAGTTTGAAAGGAACTTACCTTGTACAACTGAGTGGAATCCCAATCATTATGAACACTCATCCTCTCAGCCTCTTTGATATCCTTTTCAAAAGAGCTTTTCAAATCATCTTCAGTGAAAGCCATAAAGGCTTTATTCTCAATCTCTTCCACATCATCACTTAAGTCTTCATCCATCCAGGCTTCTGAGTAAAGTGCTTGATGAGGTGCTCCATTCCCTTCTGCCCTCTTGCCCTTGCTCCAATTCTTCAGCTTGACATATTTGTCTCTATACCTCTTTGCTCGGTATGCAATCTTGTCATTTTGGTCAGTCTCAGAAGACTTGGTATGACAATTTGCAGCAATATATCCAGGCTTTCCACACCTATAGCAAAGACCTGATCTTGGATCAGTATTAGAAGAGCTAACACCAAGCCTCTTCTTTTTCAACTGATCCAGCTTCATAGACATAAGAGCCATTTAGGTTTCAAGCTCTTCTGCCTCAGCGTCAGCAAGATCAACTTCTGGTTCTTCTGGTTCAGTTACAGTATATGCATGTTGCACAACTAGAGCCATGCCAGTGGAAGCTTTGTCAGTTTTCTTCCAGTTGATCAGTCTTGCAGCATTATTCTCCTCATGATTCAACATTAGACCATACAAAGTTTGAAGAGTGTATGACTCAATTTTGTTAGCAGCATTGACAGAGTTTGTCATATCAAGAAATTGTTGAGGAAGACTATCCAGGAACTTTTGAACAAGCTCTCCTTCTTCTTTCACAATGCCTACACTGATTAAATCATGGATAACAGTATTGAACCTGTTATAGAGAGTGGTGATGTCTTCATTAGGAATTGAGAAGAAGTTTTCATATTTCCTTCTCATGTTGCTTTTTCTTTGCAACTTCACCTTTGTTGTGCCTTCATAGGTGACTGATAGGCTATCCCACATAGCCTTTACTGTTGGCAATTTCATAATTGCATTAAGTATCTATTTGGTAACAGCATTACCAATCACTCCCTTTGCTCTTGAGTCTAGACTGAATAACTGACGGTCAGTTTCAGTCCAGGCGTGTTTCAATTTTGGAACTGTCCTTATGCTCTCAGGAGCATCATCAGTAGCAGCAACAGGTTCCACAGTTTGTGGAATGATGGGACCATCATATAGCACAGTGAGCATCTCATGGTGAATAGATTCAAGATAACACTGAGCTTTAAGCTTCCATTGATGAAAGTCTTTTCCATCAAAGATGGGCACTCCCTTACCAGACATAATTGGTGCTATAATAGTACACATTTTGGATTTTTGAGTGTTGGAGGGATAGATGTAGCGAATGGCTGCCAGGGTTATAGATCGACTAAATAAAGATTAATTTAGCCTGCTCTGATACCAGTTGTTAGGTCACAACACCCTGGTTTAGATGGTTAATATCTGATACTGAGCTCTGATACTGAGTTCCAATACTAATCACTCAGTATCAGACCTAAACTTGGCTATTTTATTCTACATATTAATCTAAGCTAGTCTAGGTTGTTTTGTTTTCTTAAGATCCAAAGGGCTAAGGCTTTTTGCCTTAACAGGGCCGAAGTGGTGTTCGGGCCGAAGTGGTGTTCGGGCCGAAGTTCGGTGTTCGGGCCGAGGATGATGTTCAGGCCGAGGTTGAAGTTCGGGCCGAGGTCGGAGTTCGGGCCGAGGTTGAAGTTCGGGCCGAGGTTGAAGTTCGGGCTGAAAATGAAGTTCGGGCCGGGAACAGTGAAGAGTTCGGTCCGAACTTGTTCTGGGCAGTGACGAACGAACAAGCTATTTTGGTTGCTCGTGGGCGTGAAACGGACACCCGAGCTGAAAGTTATGAATGTTTTAGTATAGCACCTTTTGTCACACAATCTTGGATATTGAAGAGTTCGGGCCGAAGAGGGATGTTCGGGCCGAAGTGGTGTTCGGGCCGAAGTTCGGTGTTCGGGTCGAGGATGATGTTCGGGCCGAGGTTGAAGTTCGGGACGAGGTCGGAGTTTGGGCCGAGGTTGAAGTTCGGGCCGAGGTTGGAGTTCGGGCCTGGAACAGTGAAGAGTTCGGGCCGAACTTGTTCTTCGCAATGACGAATGAACCAGCTATTTTGGTTATTCGTGGGCGTGAAATGGACACCCGAGCGGAAAGTTATGAATGTTTTAGTAAAGCACCTTTTGTCACACAATCTTGGATATTGAAGAGTTCGGGCCGAAGAGGGATGTTCGGGCCGAAGTGGTGTTCGGGCCGAAGTGGTGTTCGGGCCGAAGTGGGATGTTCGGGCCGAAGTGGTGTTCGGGCTGAAGTGGTGTTCGGGCCAAGGTTCGGTGTTCGGGCCGAGGATGATGTTCGGGCCGAGGTTGAAGTTCGGACCGAGGTCGGAGTTCGGGCTGAGGTTAAAGTACGGGCCGAGGTTGAAGTTCGGGCCGAAAATGAAGTTCGGGCCGGGAACAGTGAAGAGTTCGGGCCGAACTTGTTCTTGGCAGTGACGAACGAACCAGCTATTTTGGTTACTCGTGGGCGTGAAACGGACACTCGATCTGAAAGTTATGAATGTTTTAGTATAGCACCTTTTGTCACACAATCTTGGATATTGAAGAGTTCGGGCCGAAGATGGATGTTCGGGCCGAAGTGGTGTTCGGGCCGAAGTTCGGTGTTCGGGCCGAGGATGATGTTCGGGCCGAGGTTGAAGTTCGGGACGAGGTCGGAGTTTGGGCCGAGGTTGAAGTTCGGGCCGAAAATGAAGTTCGGGCCGGGAACAGTGAAGAGTTCGGGCCAAACTTGTTCTTCGCAATGACGAATGAACCAGCTATTTTGGTTACTCGTGGGCGTGAAACAGACACCCGAGCTGAAAGTTATGAATGTTTTAGTAAAGCACCTTTTGTCACACAATCTTGGATATTGAAGAGTTCGGGCCGAAGAGGGATGTTCGGGCGGAAGTGGTGTTCGGGCCGAAGTGGGATGTTCGGGCCGAAGTGGTGTTCGGGCCGAAGTTCGGTGTTCGGGCCGAGGATGATGTTCGGGATGAGGTTGAAGTTCTGGCCGAGGTCGGAGTTCGGGCCGAGGTTGAAGTTCTGGCCGAGGTTGAAGTTCGGGCCGAAAATGAAGTTCGGGCCGGGAACAGTGAAGAGTTCGGGCCGAACTTGTTCTTGGCAGCGACGAACGAGCCAGCTATTTTGGTTACTCGTGGGCGTGAAACGGACACCCGAGCTGAAAGTTATGAATGTTTTAGTATAGCACCTTTTGTCACACAATCTTGGATATTGAAGAGTTCGGGCCGAAGAAGGATGTTCGGGCCGAAGTGGGATGTTCGGGCCGAAGTGGTGTTCGGGCCGAAGTGGTGTTCGGGCCGAAGTTCGGTGTTCGGGCCGAGGATGATGTTCCGGCCGAGGTTGAAGTTCGGGCCGAGGTCGGAGTTCGGGCTGAGGTTGAAGTTCGGGCCGAGGTTGAAGTTCGGGCCGAAAATGAAGTTCGGGCCGGGAACAGTGAAGAGTTCGGGGCGAACTTGTTCTTGGCAGCGACGAACGAACCAGCTACTTTGGTTACTCGTGGGCGTGAAACGGACACCCGAGCTGAAAGTTATGAATGTTTTAGTATAGCACCTTTTGTCACACAATCTTGGATATTGAAGAGTTCGGGCCGAAGAGGGATGTTCGGCCGAAGTGGTGTTCGGGCCGAAGTGGGATGTTCGGGCCGAAGTGGTGTTCGGGCCGAAGTTCGGTGTACGGGCCGAGGATGATGTTCGGGCCGAGGTTGAAGTTCGGGCCGAGGTCGGAGTTCGGGCCGAGGTTGAAGTTCGGGCCGAGGTTGAAGTTCGGGCCGAGGATGAAGTTCGGGCCGGGAACAGTGAAGAGTTCGGGCCGAACTTGTTCTTGGCAGTGACGAACGAACCGTCGTCTATTTTAGTTAATCGTGGGCGTGAAACGGTCACCCGAGCTGAAAATTATGAATGTTTTAGTATAGCACCTTTTGTCACACAATCTTGGATATTGAAGAGTTCGGGCCGAAGAGGGATGTTCGGGCCGAAGTGGTGTTCGGGCCGAAGTGGGATGTTCGGGCCGAAGTGGTGTTCGGGCCGAAGTTCGGTGTTCGGGCCGAGGATGATGTTCGGGCCGAGGTTGAAGTTCGGGCCGAGGTCGGAGTTCGGGCCGAGGTTGAAGTTCGGGCCGAGGTTGAAGTTCGGGCCGAAAATGAAGTTCGGGTCGGGAACAGTGAAGAGTTCGGGCCGAACTTGTTCTTGGCAGTGACGAACGAACCAACTATTTTGGTTACTCGTGGGCGTGAAACGGACACCCGAGCTGAAAGTTATGAATGTTTTAGTATAGCACCTTTTGTCACACAATCTTGGATATTGAAGAGTTCGGGCCGAAGAGGGATGTTCGGGCCGAAGTGGTGTTCGGGCCGAAGTGGGATGTTCGGGCCGAAGTGGTGTTCGGGCCAAAGTGGGATGTTCGGGCCGAAATGGTGTTCGGGCCAAGGTTCGGTGTTCGGGCCGAGGATGATGTTCGGGCCGAGGTTGAAGTTCGGACCGAGGTTGAAGTTCGGGCCGAAAATGAAGTTCGGGCCGGGAACAGTGAAGAGTTCGGGCCGAACTTGTTCTTGGCAGCGACGAACGAGCCAGCTATTTTGGTTACTCGTGGGCGTGAAACGGACACCCGAGCTGAAAGTTATGAATGTTTTAGTATAGCACCTTTTGTCACACAATCTTGGATATTGAAGAGTTCGGGCCGAAGAAGGATGTTCGGGCCGAAGTGGGATGTTCGGGCCGAAGTGGTGTTCGGGCCGAAGTGGTGTTCGGGCCGAAGTTCGGTGTTCGGGCCGAGGATGATGTTCCGGCCGAGGTTGAAGTTCGGGCCGAGGTCGGAGTTCGGGCTGAGGTTGAAGTTCGGGCCGAGGTTGAAGTTCGGGCCGAAAATGAAGTTCGGGCCGGGAACAGTGAAGAGTTCGGGGCGAACTTGTTCTTGGCAGCGACGAACGAACCAGCTACTTTGGTTACTCGTGGGCGTGAAACGGACACCCGAGCTGAAAGTTATGAATGTTTTAGTATAGCACCTTTTGTCACACAATCTTGGATATTGAAGAGTTCGGGCCGAAGAGGGATGTTCGGCCGAAGTGGTGTTCGGGCCGAAGTGGGATGTTCGGGCCGAAGTGGTGTTCGGGCCGAAGTTCGGTGTACGGGCCGAGGATGATGTTCGGGCCGAGGTTGAAGTTCGGGCCGAGGTCGGAGTTCGGGCCGAGGTTGAAGTTCGGGCCGAGGTTGAAGTTCGGGCCGAGGATGAAGTTCGGGCCGGGAACAGTGAAGAGTTCGGGCCGAACTTGTTCTTGGCAGTGACGAACGAACCGTCGTCTATTTTAGTTAATCGTGGGCGTGAAACGGTCACCCGAGCTGAAAATTATGAATGTTTTAGTATAGCACCTTTTGTCACACAATCTTGGATATTGAAGAGTTCGGGCCGAAGAGGGATGTTCGGGCCGAAGTGGTGTTCGGGCCGAAGTGGGATGTTCGGGCCGAAGTGGTGTTCGGGCCGAAGTTCGGTGTTCGGGCCGAGGATGATGTTCGGGCCGAGGTTGAAGTTCGGGCCGAGGTCGGAGTTCGGGCCGAGGTTGAAGTTCGGGCCGAGGTTGAAGTTCGGGCCGAAAATGAAGTTCGGGTCGGGAACAGTGAAGAGTTCGGGCCGAACTTGTTCTTGGCAGTGACGAACGAACCAACTATTTTGGTTACTCGTGGGCGTGAAACGGACACCCGAGCTGAAAGTTATGAATGTTTTAGTATAGCACCTTTTGTCACACAATCTTGGATATTGAAGAGTTCGGGCCGAAGAGGGATGTTCGGGCCGAAGTGGTGTTCGGGCCGAAGTGGGATGTTCGGGCCGAAGTGGTGTTCGGGCCGAAGTGGGATGTTCGGGCCGAAATGGTGTTCGGGCCAAGGTTCGGTGTTCGGGCCGAGGATGATGTTCGGGCCGAGGTTGAAGTTCGGACCGAGGTTGAAGTTCGGGCCGAAAATGAAGTTCGGGCCGAGAACAGTGAAGAGTTCGAGCCGAACTTGTTCTTGGCAGTGACGAACGAACCAGCTATTTTGGTTACTCGTGGGCGTGAAACGGACACCCGAGCTGAAAGTTATGAATGTTTTAGTATAGCACCTTTTGTCACACAATCTTGGATATTGAAGAGTTCGGGCCGAAGAGGGATGTTCGGGCCGAAGTGGTGTTCGGGCCGAAGTGGGATGTTCGGGCCGAAGTGGTGTTCGGGCCGAAGTAGGATGTTCGGGCCGAAGTGCTGTTCGGGCCGAAGTGGTGTTCGGGCCGAAGTTCGGTGTTCGGGCCGAGGATGATGTTCGGGACGAGGTTGAAGTTCGGGCCGAGGTAGGAGTTCGGGCCGAGGTTGAAGTTCGGGCCGAGGTTGAAGTTCGGGCCGAAAATGAAGTTCGGGCCGGGAACAGTGAAGAGTTCGGGCCGAACTTGTTCTTGGCAGCGACGAACGAACCAGCTACTTTGGTTACTCGTGGGCGTGAAACGGACACCCGAGCTGAAAGTTATGAATGTTTTAGTATAGCACCTTTTGTCACACAATCTTGGATATTGAAGAGTTCGGGCCGAAGAGGGATGTTCGGCCGAAGTGGTGTTCGGGTCGAAGTGGGATGTTCAATCCGAAGTGGTGTTCGGGCCGAAGTGGTGTTCGGGCCGAAGTTCGGTGTACGGGCCGAGGATGATGTTCGGGCCGAGGTTGAAGTTCGGGCCGAGGTCGGAGTTCGGGCCGAGGTTGAAGTTCGGGCCGAGGTTGAAGTTCGGGCCGAAAATGAAGTTCGGGCTGGGAACAGTGAAGAGTTCGGGCCGAACTTGTTCTTGGCAGTGACGAACGAACCGTCGTCTATTTTAGTTAATCGTGGGCGTGAAACGGTCACCCGAGCTGAAAATTATGAATGTTTTAGTATAGCACCTTTTGTCACGCAATCTTGGATATTGAAGAGTTCGGGCCGAAGAGGGATGTTCGGGCCGAAGTGGTGTTCGGGCCGAAGTGGGATGTTCGGGCCGAAGTGGTGTTCGGGCCGAAGTTCGGTGTTCGGGCCGAGGATGATGTTCGGGCCGAGGTTGAAGTTCGGGCCGAGGTCGGAGTTCGGGCCGAGGTTGAAGTTCGGGCCGAGGTTGAAGTTCGGGCCGAAAATGAAGTTCGGGTCGGGAACAGTGAAGAGTTCGGGCCGAACTTGTTCTTGGCAGTGACGAACGAACCAACTATTTTGGTTACTCGTGGGCGTGAAACGGACACCCGAGCTGAAAGTTATGAATGTTTTAGTATAGCACCTTTTGTCACACAATCTTGGATATTGAAGAGTTCGGGCCGAAGAGGGATGTTCGGGCCGAAGTGGTGTTCGGGCCGAAGTGGGATGTTCGGGCCGAAGTGGTGTTCGGGCCGAAGTGGGATGTTCGGGCCGAAATGGTGTTCGGGCCAAGGTTCGGTGTTCGGGCCGAGGATGATGTTCGGGCCGAGGTTGAAGTTCGGACCGAGGTTGAAGTTCGGGCCGAAAATGAAGTTCGGGCCGAGAACAGTGAAGAGTTCGAGCCGAACTTGTTCTTGGCAGTGACGAACGAACCAGCTATTTTGGTTACTCGTGGGCGTGAAACGGACACCCGAGCTGAAAGTTATGAATGTTTTAGTATAGCACCTTTTGTCACACAATCTTGGATATTGAAGAGTTCGGGCCGAAGAGGGATGTTCGGGCCGAAGTGGTGTTCGGGCCGAAGTGGGATGTTCGGGCCGAAGTGGTGTTCGGGCCGAAGTTCGGTGTTCGGGCCGAGGATGATGTTCGGGCCGAGGTTGAAGTTCGGGCCGAGGTCGGAGTTCGGGCCGAGGTTGAAGTTCGGGCCGAGGTTGAAGTTCGGGCCGAGGATGAAGTTCGGGCCGGGAACAGTGAAGAGTTCGGGCCGAACTTGTTCTTGGCAGTGACGAACGAACCGTCGTCTATTTTAGTTAATCGTGGGCGTGAAACGGTCACCCGAGCTGAAAATTATGAATGTTTTAGTATAGCACCTTTTGTCACACAATCTTGGATATTGAAGAGTTCGGGCCGAAGAGGGATGTTCGGGCCGAAGTGGTGTTCGGGCCGAAGTGGGATGTTCGGGCCGAAGTGGTGTTCGGGCCGAAGTTCGGTGTTCGGGCCGAGGATGATGTTCGGGCCGAGGTTGAAGTTCGGGCCGAGGTCGGAGTTCGGGCCGAGGTTGAAGTTCGGGCCGAGGTTGAAGTTCGGGCCGAAAATGAAGTTCGGGTCGGGAACAGTGAAGAGTTCGGGCCGAACTTGTTCTTGGCAGTGACGAACGAACCAACTATTTTGGTTACTCGTGGGCGTGAAACGGACACCCGAGCTGAAAGTTATGAATGTTTTAGTATAGCACCTTTTGTCACACAATCTTGGATATTGAAGAGTTCGGGCCGAAGAGGGATGTTCGGGCCGAAGTGGTGTTCGGGCCGAAGTGGGATGTTCGGGCCGAAGTGGTGTTCGGGCCGAAGTGGGATGTTCGGGCCGAAATGGTGTTCGGGCCAAGGTTCGGTGTTCGGGCCGAGGATGATGTTCGGGCCGAGGTTGAAGTTCGGACCGAGGTTGAAGTTCGGGCCGAAAATGAAGTTCGGGCCGAGAACAGTGAAGAGTTCGAGCCGAACTTGTTCTTGGCAGTGACGAACGAACCAGCTATTTTGGTTACTCGTGGGCGTGAAACGGACACCCGAGCTGAAAGTTATGAATGTTTTAGTATAGCACCTTTTGTCACACAATCTTGGATATTGAAGAGTTCGGGCCGAAGAGGGATGTTCGGGCCGAAGTGGTGTTCGGGCCGAAGTGGGATGTTCGGGCCGAAGTGGTGTTCGGGCCGAAGTAGGATGTTCGGGCCGAAGTGCTGTTCGGGCCGAAGTGGTGTTCGGGCCGAAGTTCGGTGTTCGGGCCGAGGATGATGTTCGGGACGAGGTTGAAGTTCGGGCCGAGGTCGGAGTTCGGGCCGAGGTTGAAGTTCGGGCCGAGGTTGAAGTTCGGGCCGAAAATGAAGTTCGGGCCGGGAACAGTGAAGAGTTCGGGCCGAACTTGTTCTTGGCAGCGACGAACGAACCAGCTACTTTGGTTACTCGTGGGCGTGAAACGGACACCCGAGCTGAAAGTTATGAATGTTTTAGTATAGCACCTTTTGTCACACAATCTTGGATATTGAAGAGTTCGGGCCGAAGAGGGATGTTCGGCCGAAGTGGTGTTCGGGTCGAAGTGGGATGTTCAATCCGAAGTGGTGTTCGGGCCGAAGTGGTGTTCGGGCCGAAGTTCGGTGTACGGGCCGAGGATGATGTTCGGGCCGAGGTTGAAGTTCGGGCCGAGGTCGGAGTTCGGGCCGAGGTTGAAGTTCGGGCCGAGGTTGAAGTTCGGGCCGAAAATGAAGTTCGGGCAGGGAACAGTGAAGAGTTCGGGCCGAACTTGTTCTTGGCAGTGACGAACGAACCGTCGTCTATTTTAGTTAATCGTGGGCGTGAAACGGTCACCCGAGCTGAAAATTATGAATGTTTTAGTATAGCACCTTTTGTCACGCAATCTTGGATATTGAAGAGTTCGGGCCGAAGAGGGATGTTCGGGCCGAAGTGGTGTTCGGGCCGAAGTGGGATGTTCGGGCCGAAGTGGTGTTCGGGCCGAAGTTCGGTGTTCGGGCCGAGGATGATGTTCGGGCCGAGGTTGAAGTTCGGGCCGAGGTCGGAGTTCGGGCCGAGGTTGAAGTTCGGGCCGAGGTTGAAGTTCGGGCCGAAAATGAAGTTCGGGTCGGGAACAGTGAAGAGTTCGGGCCGAACTTGTTCTTGGCAGTGACGAACGAACCAACTATTTTGGTTACTCGTGGGCGTGAAACGGACACCCGAGCTGAAAGTTATGAATGTTTTAGTATAGCACCTTTTGTCACACAATCTTGGATATTGAAGAGTTCGGGCCGAAGAGGGATGTTCGGGCCGAAGTGGTGTTCGGGCCGAAGTGGGATGTTCGGGCCGAAGTGGTGTTCGGGCCGAAGTGGGATGTTCGGGCCGAAATGGTGTTCGGGCCAAGGTTCGGTGTTCGGGCCGAGGATGATGTTCGGGCCGAGGTTGAAGTTCGGACCGAGGTTGAAGTTCGGGCCGAAAATGAAGTTCGGGCCGAGAACAGTGAAGAGTTCGAGCCGAACTTGTTCTTGGCAGTGACGAACGAACCAGCTATTTTGGTTACTCGTGGGCGTGAAACGGACACCCGAGCTGAAAGTTATGAATGTTTTAGTATAGCACCTTTTGTCACACAATCTTGGATATTGAAGAGTTCGGGCCGAAGAGGGATGTTCGGGCCGAAGTGGTGTTCGGGCCGAAGTGGGATGTTCGGGCCGAAGTGGTGTTCGGGCCGAAGTAGGATGTTCGGGCCGAAGTGCTGTTCGGGCCGAAGTGGTGTTCGGGCCGAAGTTCGGTGTTCGGGCCGAGGATGATGTTCGGGACGAGGTTGAAGTTCGGGCCGAGGTCGGAGTTCGGGCCGAGGTTGAAGTTCGGGCCGAGGTTGAAGTTCGGGCCGAAAATGAAGTTCGGGCCGGGAACAGTGAAGAGTTCGGGCCGAACTTGTTCTTGGCAGCGACGAACGAACCAGCTACTTTGGTTACTCGTGGGCGTGAAACGGACACCCGAGCTGAAAGTTATGAATGTTTTAGTATAGCACCTTTTGTCACACAATCTTGGATATTGAAGAGTTCGGGCCGAAGAGGGATGTTCGGCCGAAGTGGTGTTCGGGTCGAAGTGGGATGTTCAATCCGAAGTGGTGTTCGGGCCGAAGTGGTGTTCGGGCCTAAGTTCGGTGTACGGGCCGAGGATGATGTTCGGGCCGAGGTTGAAGTTCGGGCCGAGGTCGGAGTTCGGGCCGAGGTTGAAGTTCGGGCCGAGGTTGAAGTTCGGGCCGAAAATGAAGTTCGGGCTGGGAACAGTGAAGAGTTCGGGCCGAACTTGTTCTTGGCAGTGACGAACGAACCGTCGTCTATTTTAGTTAATCGTGGGCGTGAAACGGTCACCCGAGCTGAAAATTATGAATGTTTTAGTATAGCACCTTTTGTCACGCAATCTTGGATATTGAAGAGTTCGGGCCGAAGAGGGATGTTCGGGCCGAAGTGGTGTTCGGGCCGAAGTGGGATGTTCGGGCCGAAGTGGTGTTCGGGCCGAAGTTCGGAGTTCGGGCCGAGGATGATGTTCGGGCCGAGGTTGAAGTTCGGGCCGAGGTAGGAGTTCGGGCCGAGGTTGAAGTTCGGGCCGAGGTTGAAGTTCGGGCCGAAAATGAAGTTCGGGTCGGGAACAGTGAAGAGTTCGGGCCGAACTTGTTCTTGGCAGTGACGAATGAACCAGCTATTTTGGTTACTCGTGGGCGTGAAACGGACACCCGAGCTGAAAGTTATGAATGTTTTAGTATAGCACCTTTTGTCACACAATCTTGGATATTGAAGAGTTCGGGCCGAAGAGGGATGTTCGGGCCGAAGTGGTGTTCGGGCCGAAGTGGGATGTTCGGGCCGAAGTGGTGTTCGGGCCGAAGTAGGATGTTCGGGCCGAAGTGGTGTTCGGGCCGAATTGGTGTTCGGGCCGAAGTTCGGTGTTCGGGCCGAGGATGATGTTCGGGACGAGGTTGAAGTTCGGGCCGAGGTTGAAGTTCGGGCCGAAAATAAAGTTCGGGCCGGGAACAGTGAAGAGTTCGGGCCGAACTTGTTCTTGGCAGTGACGAACGAACCAGCTATTTTGGTTACTCGTGGGCGTGAAACGGACACCCGAGCTGAAAGTTATGAATGTTTTAGTAGAGCACCGTTGTCACACAATCTTGGATATTGAAGAGTTCGGGCCGAAGAGGGATGTTCGGGCCGAAGTGGTGTTCGGGCCGAAGTGGGATGTTCGGGCCGAAGTGGTGTTCGGGCCGAAGTAGGATGTTCGGGCCGAAGTGGTGTTCGGGCCGAAGTGGTGTTCGGGCCGAAGTTCGGTGTTCGGGCCGAGGATGATGTTCGGGACGAGGTTGAAGTTCGGGCCGAGGTCGGAGTTCGGGCCGAGGTTGAAGTTCGGGCCGAGGTTGAAGTTCGGGCCGAAAATGAAGTTCGGGCCGGGAACAGTGAAGAGTTCGGGCCGAACTTGTTCTTGGCAGCGACGAACGAACCAGCTACTTTGGTTACTCGTGGGCGTGAAACGGACACCCGAGCTGAAAGTTATGAATGTTTTAGTATAGCACCTTTTGTCACACAATCTTGGATATTGAAGAGTTCGGGCCGAAGAGGGATGTTCGGCCGAAGTGGTGTTCGGGTCGAAGTGGGATGTTCGGGCCGAAGTGGTGTTCGGGCCGAAGTGGTGTTCGGGCCGAAGTTCGGTGTACGGGCCGAGGATGATGTTCGGGCCGAGGTTGAAGTTCGGGCCGAGGTCGGAGTTCGGGCCGAGGTTGAAGTTCGGGCCGAGGTTGAAGTTCGGGCCGAAAATGAAGTTCGGGCCGGGAACAGTGAAGAGTTCGGGCCGAACTTGTTCTTGGCAGTGACGAACGAACCGTCGTCTATTTTAGTTAATCGTGGGCGTGAAACGGTCACCCGAGCTGAAAATTATGAATGTTTTAGTATAGCACTTTTTGTCATACAATCTTGGATATTGAAGAGTTCGGGCCGAAGAGGGATGTTCGGGCCGAAGTGGTGTTCGGGCCGAAGTGGGATGTTCGGGCCGAAGTGGTGTTCGGGCCGAAGTTCGGTGTTCGGACCGAGGATGATGTTCGGGCCGAGGTTGAAGTTCGGGCCGAGGTCGGAGTTCGGGCCGAGGTTGAAGTTCGGGCCGGGAACAGTGAAGAGTTCGGGCCGAACTTGTTCTTGGAAGTGACGAACGAACCAGCTATTTTGGTTACTCGTGGGCGTGAAACGGTCACCCGAGCTGAAAATTATGAATGTTTTAGTATAGCACCTTTTGTCACACAATCTTGGATATTGAAGAGTTCGGGCCGAAGAGGGATGTTCGGGCCGAAGTGGTGTTCGGGCCGAAGTGGGATGTTCGGGCCGAAGTGGTGTTCGGGCCGAAGTTCGGTGTTCGGGCCGAGGATGATGTTCGGGCCGAGGTTGAAGTTCGGGCCGAGGTAGGAGTTCGGGCCGAGGTTGAAGTTCGGGCCGAGGTTGAAGTTCGGGCCGAAAATGAAGTTCGGGTCGGGAACAGTGAAGAGTTCGGACCGAACTTGTTCTTGGCAGTGACGAACGAACCAGCTATTTTGGTTACTCGTGGGCGTGAAACGGACACCCGAGCTGAAAGTTATGAATGTTTTAGTATAGCACCTTTTGTCACACAATCTTGGATATTGAAGAGTTCGGGCCGAAGAGGGATGTTCGGGCCGAAGTGGTGTTCGGGCCGAAGTGGGATGTTCGGGCCGAAGTGGTGTTCGGGCCGAAGTAGGATGTTCGGGCCGAAGTGGTGTTCGGGCCGAAGTTCGGCGTTCGGGCCGAGGATGATGTTCGGGACGAGGTTGAAGTTCGGGCCGAGGTTGAAGTTCGGGCCGAAAATAAAGTTCGGGCCGGGAACAGTGAAGAGTTCGGGCCGAACTTGTTCTTGGCAGTGACGAACGAACCAGCTATTTTGGTTACTCGTGGGCGTGAAACGGACACCCGAGCTGAAAGTTATGAATGTTTTAGTAGAGCACCTTTGTCACACAATCTTGGATATTGAAGAGTTCGGGCCGAAGAGGGATGTTCGAGCCGAAGTGGTGTTCGGGCCGAAGTGGGATGTTCGGGCCGAAGTGGTGTTCGGGCCGAAGTAGGATGTTCGGGCCGAAGTGGTGTTCGGGCCGAAGTGGTGTTCGGGCCGAAGTTCGGTGTTCGGGCCGAGGATGATGTTCGGGACGAGGTTGAAGTTCGGGCCGAGGTCGGAGTTCGGGCCGAGGTTGAAGTTCGGGCCGAGGTTGAAGTTCGGGCCGAAAATGAAGTTCGGGCCGGGAACAGTGAAGAGTTCGGGCCGAACTTGTTCTTGGCAGCGACGAACGAACCAGCTACTTTGGTTACTCGTGGGCGTGAAACGGACACCCGAGCTGAAAGTTATGAATGTTTTAGTATAGCACCTTTTGTCACACAATCTTGGATATTGAAGAGTTCGGGCCGAAGAGGGATGTTCGGCCGAAGTGGTGTTCGGGTCGAAGTGGGATGTTCGGGCCGAAGTGGTGTTCGGGCCGAAGTGGTGTTCGGGCCGAAGTTCGGTGTACGGGCCGAGGATGATGTTCGGGCCGAGGTTGAAGTTCGGGCCGAGGTCGGAGTTCGGGCCGAGGTTGAAGTTCGGGCCGAGGTTGAAGTTCGGGTCGAAAATGAAGTTCGGGCCGGGAACAGTGAAGAGTTCGGGCCGAACTTGTTCTTGGCAGTGACGAACGAACCGTCGTCTATTTTAGTTAATCGTGGGCGTGAAACGGTCACCCGAGCTGAAAATTATGAATGTTTTAGTATAGCACTTTTTGTCATACAATCTTGGATATTGAAGAGTTCGGGCCGAAGAGGGATGTTCGTGCCGAAGTGGTGTTCGGGCCGAAGTGGGATGTTCGGGCCGAAGTGGTGTTCGGGCCGAAGTTCGGTGTTCGGACCGAGGATGATGTTCGGGCCGAGGTTGAAGTTCGGGCCGAGGTCGGAGTTCGGGCCGAGGTTGAAGTTCGGGCCGAGGTTGAAGTTCGGGCCGAAAATGAAGTTCGGGTCGGGAACAGTGAAGAGTTCGGGCCGAAGTTGTTCTTGGCAGTGACGAACGAACCAGCTATTTTGGTTACTCGTGGGCGTGAAACGGACACCCGAGCTGAAAGTTATGAATGTTTTAGTATAGCACCTTTTGTCACACAATCTTGGATATTGAAGAGTTCGGGCCGAAGAGGGATGTTCGGGCCGAAGTGGTGTTCGGGCCGAAGTGGGATGTTCGGGCCGAAGTGGTGTTCGGGCCGAAGTGGGATGTTCGGGCCGAAATGGTGTTCGGGCCAAGGTTCGGTGTTCGGGCCGAGGATGATGTTCGGGCCGAGGTTGAAGTTCGGACCGAGGTTGAAGTTCGGGCCGAAAATGAAGTTCGGGCCGAGAACAGTGAAGAGTTCTAGCCGAACTTGTTCTTGGCAGTGACGAACGAACCAGCTATTTTGGTTACTCGTGGGCGTGAAACGGACACCCGAGCTGAAAGTTATGAATGTTTTAGTATAGCACCTTTTGTCACACAATCTTGGATATTGAAGAGTTCGGGCCGAAGAGGGATGTTCGGGCCGAAGTGGTGTTCGGGCCGAAGTGGGATGTTCGGGCCGAAGTGGTGTTCGTGCTGAAGTTCGGTGTTCGGGCCGAGGATGATGTTCGGGACGAGGTTGAAGTTCGGGCCGAGGTCGGAGTTCGGGCCGAGGTTGAAGTTCGGGCCGAGGTTGAAGTTCGGGCCGAAAATGAAGTTCGGGCCGGGAACAGTGAAGAGTGCGGGCCGAACTTGTTCTTGGCAGTGACGAACGAACCAGCTATTTTGGTTACTCGTGGGAGTGAAACGGACACCCGAGCTGAAAGTTATGAATGTTTTAGTATAGCACCTTTTGTCACACAATCTTGGATATTGAAGAGTTCGGGTCGAAGAGGGATGTTCGGGCCGAAGTGGTGTTCGGGCCGAAGTGGGATGTTCGGGCCGAAGTGGTGTTCGGGCCGAAGTTCGGTGTTCGGGCCGAGGATAATGTTCTGGTCGAGGTTGAAGTTCGGGCCGAGGTCGGAGTTCGGGCCGAGGTTGAAGTTCGGGCCGAGGTTGAAGTTCTGGCCGAAAATGAAGTTCGGGTCGGGAACAGTGAAGAGTTCGGGCCGAACTTGTTCTTGGCAGTGACGAACGAACCAGCTATTTTGGTTACTCGTGGGCGTGAAACGGACACCCGAGCTGAAAGTTATGAATGTTTTAGTATAGCACCTTTTGTCACACAATCTTGGATATTGAAGAGTTCGGGCCGAAGAGGGATGTTCGGGCCGAAGTGGTGTTCGGGCCGAAGTGGGATGTTCGGGCCGAAGTGGTGTTCGGGCCGAAGTGGGATGTTCGGGCCGAAATGGTGTTCGGGCCAAGGTTCGGTGTTCGGGCCGAGGATGATGTTCGGGCCGAAGTGGGATGTTCGGGCCGAAATGTTGTTCGGGCCAAGGTTCGGTGTTCGGGCCGAGGATGATGTTCGGGCCGAGGTTGAAGTTCGGGCCGAAAATGAAGTTCGGGCCGAAAATGAAGTTCGGGCCGAGAACAGTGAAGAGTGCGGGCCGAACTTGTTCTTGGCAGTGACGAACGAACCATCTATTTTGGTTACTCGTGGGCGTGAAACGGACACCCGAGCTGAAAGTTATGAATGTTTTAGTATAGCACCTTTTGTCACACAATCTTGGATATTGAAGAGTTCGGGCCGAAGAGGGATGTTTGGGCCGAAGTGGTGTTCGGACCGAAGTGGGATGTTCGGGCCGAAGTGGTGTTCGGGCCGAAGTTCGGTGTTCGGGCCGAGGATGATGTTCGGGCCGAGGTTGAAGTTCGGACCGAGGTCGGAGTTCGGGCCGAGGTTGAAGTTCGGGCCGAGGTTGAAGTTCGGGCCGAAAATGAAGTTCGGGTCGGGAACAGTGAAGAGTTCGGGCCGAACTTGTTCTTGGCAGTGACGAACGAACCAGCTATTTTGGTTACTCGTGGGCGTGAAACGGACACCCGAGCTGAAAGTTATGAATGTTTTAGTATAGCACCTTTTGTCACACAATCTTGGATATTGAAGAGTTCGGGCCGAAGAGGGATGTTCGGGCCGAAGTGGTGTTCGGGCCGAAGTTCGGTGTTCGGGCCGAGGATGATGTTCCGGCCGAGGTTGAAGTTCGGGCCGAGGTCGGAGTTCGGGCTGAGGTTGAAGTTCGGGCCGAGGTTGAAGTTCGGGCCGAAAATGAAGTTCGGGCCGGGAACAGTGAAGAGTTCGGGGCGAACTTGTTCTTGGCAGCGACGAACGAACCAGCTACTTTGGTTACTCGTGGGCGTGAAACGGACACCTGAGCTGAAAGTTATGAATGTTTTAGTATAGCACCTTTTGTCACACAATCTTGGATATTGAAGAGTTCGGGCCGAAGAGGGATGTTCGGCCGAAGTGGTGTTCGGGCCGAAGTGGGATGTTCGGGCCGAAGTGGTGTTCGGGCCGAAGTTCGGTGTACGGGCCGAGGATGATGTTCGGGCCGAGGTTGAAGTTCGGGCCGAGGTCGGAGTTCGGGCCGAGGTTGAAGTTCGGGCCGAGGTTGAAGTTCGGGCCGAGGATGAAGTTCGGGCCGGGAACAGTGAAGAGTTCGGGCCGAACTTGTTCTTGGCAGTGACGAACGAACCGTCGTCTATTTTAGTTAATCGTGGGCGTGAAACGGTCACCCGAGCTGAAAATTATGAATGTTTTAGTATAGCACCTTTTGTCACACAATCTTGGATATTGAAGAGTTCGGGCCGAAGAGGGATGTTCGGGCCGAAGTGGTGTTCGGGCCGAAGTGGGATGTTCGGGCCGAAGTGGTGTTCGGGCCGAAGTTCGGTGTTCGGGCCGAGGATGATGTTCGGGCCGAGGTTGAAGTTCGGGCCGAGGTCGGAGTTCGGGCCGAGGTTGAAGTTCGGGCCGAGGTTGAAGTTCGGGCCGAAAATGAAGTTCGGGTCGGGAACAGTGAAGAGTTCGGGCCGAACTTGTTCTTGGCAGTGACGAACGAACCAACTATTTTGGTTACTCGTGGGCGTGAAACGGACACCCGAGCTGAAAGTTATGAATGTTTTAGTATAGCACCTTTTGTCACACAATCTTGGATATTGAAGAGTTCGGGCCGAAGAGGGATGTTCGGGCCGAAGTGGTGTTCGGGCCGAAGTGGGATGTTCGGGCCGAAGTGGTGTTCGGGCCGAAGTGGGATGTTCGGGCCGAAATGGTGTTCGGGCCAAGGTTCGGTGTTCGGGCCGAGGATGATGTTCGGGCCGAGGTTGAAGTTCGGACCGAGGTTGAAGTTCGGGCCGAAAATGAAGTTCGGGCCGGGAACAGTGAAGAGTTCGGGCCGAACTTGTTCTTGGCAGCGACGAACGAGCCAGCTATTTTGGTTACTCGTGGGCGTGAAACGGACACCCGAGCTGAAAGTTATGAATGTTTTAGTATAGCACCTTTTGTCACACAATCTTGGATATTGAAGAGTTCGGGCCGAAGAAGGATGTTCGGGCCGAAGTGGGATGTTCGGGCCGAAGTGGTGTTCGGGCCGAAGTGGTGTTCGGGCCGAAGTTCGGTGTTCGGGCCGAGGATGATGTTCCGGCCGAGGTTGAAGTTCGGGCCGAGGTCGGAGTTCGGGCTGAGGTTGAAGTTCGGGCCGAGGTTGAAGTTCGGGCCGAAAATGAAGTTCGGGCCGGGAACAGTGAAGAGTTCGGGGCGAACTTGTTCTTGGCAGCGACGAACGAACCAGCTACTTTGGTTACTCGTGGGCGTGAAACGGACACCCGAGCTGAAAGTTATGAATGTTTTAGTATAGCACCTTTTGTCACACAATCTTGGATATTGAAGAGTTCGGGCCGAAGAGGGATGTTCGGCCGAAGTGGTGTTCGGGCCGAAGTGGGATGTTCGGGCCGAAGTGGTGTTCGGGCCGAAGTTCGGTGTACGGGCCGAGGATGATGTTCGGGCCGAGGTTGAAGTTCGGGCCGAGGTCGGAGTTCGGGCCGAGGTTGAAGTTCGGGCCGAGGTTGAAGTTCGGGCCGAGGATGAAGTTCGGGCCGGGAACAGTGAAGAGTTCGGGCCGAACTTGTTCTTGGCAGTGACGAACGAACCGTCGTCTATTTTAGTTAATCGTGGGCGTGAAACGGTCACCCGAGCTGAAAATTATGAATGTTTTAGTATAGCACCTTTTGTCACACAATCTTGGATATTGAAGAGTTCGGGCCGAAGAGGGATGTTCGGGCCGAAGTGGTGTTCGGGCCGAAGTGGGATGTTCGGGCCGAAGTGGTGTTCGGGCCGAAGTTCGGTGTTCGGGCCGAGGATGATGTTCGGGCCGAGGTTGAAGTTCGGGCCGAGGTCGGAGTTCGGGCCGAGGTTGAAGTTCGGGCCGAGGTTGAAGTTCGGGCCGAAAATGAAGTTCGGGTCGGGAACAGTGAAGAGTTCGGGCCGAACTTGTTCTTGGCAGTGACGAACGAACCAACTATTTTGGTTACTCGTGGGCGTGAAACGGACACCCGAGCTGAAAGTTATGAATGTTTTAGTATAGCACCTTTTGTCACACAATCTTGGATATTGAAGAGTTCGGGCCGAAGAGGGATGTTCGGGCCGAAGTGGTGTTCGGGCCGAAGTGGGATGTTCGGGCCGAAGTGGTGTTCGGGCCGAAGTGGGATGTTCGGGCCGAAATGGTGTTCGGGCCAAGGTTCGGTGTTCGGGCCGAGGATGATGTTCGGGCCGAGGTTGAAGTTCGGACCGAGGTTGAAGTTCGGGCCGAAAATGAAGTTCGGGCCGAGAACAGTGAAGAGTTCGAGCCGAACTTGTTCTTGGCAGTGACGAACGAACCAGCTATTTTGGTTACTCGTGGGCGTGAAACGGACACCCGAGCTGAAAGTTATGAATGTTTTAGTATAGCACCTTTTGTCACACAATCTTGGATATTGAAGAGTTCGGGCCGAAGAGGGATGTTCGGGCCGAAGTGGTGTTCGGGCCGAAGTGGGATGTTCGGGCCGAAGTGGTGTTCGGGCCGAAGTAGGATGTTCGGGCCGAAGTGCTTCGGGCCGAAGTGGTGTTCGGGCCGAAGTTCGGTGTTCGGGCCGAGGATGATGTTCGGGACGAGGTTGAAGTTCGGGCCGAGGTCGGAGTTCGGGCCGAGGTTGAAGTTCGGGCCGAGGTTGAAGTTCGGGCCGAAAATGAAGTTCGGGCCGGGAACAGTGAAGAGTTCGGGCCGAACTTGTTCTTGGCAGCGACGAACGAACCAGCTACTTTGGTTACTCGTGGGCGTGAAACGGACACCCGAGCTGAAAGTTATGAATGTTTTAGTATAGCACCTTTTGTCACACAATCTTGGATATTGAAGAGTTCGGGCCGAAGAGGGATGTTCGGCCGAAGTGGTGTTCGGGTCGAAGTGGGATGTTCAATCCGAAGTGGTGTTCGGGCCGAAGTGGTGTTCGGGCCGAAGTTCGGTGTACGGGCCGAGGATGATGTTCGGGCCGAGGTTGAAGTTCGGGCCGAGGTCGGAGTTCGGGCCGAGGTTGAAGTTCGGGCCGAGGTTGAAGTTCGGGCCGAAAATGAAGTTCGGGCTGGGAACAGTGAAGAGTTCGGGCCGAACTTGTTCTTGGCAGTGACGAACGAACCGTCGTCTATTTTAGTTAATCGTGGGCGTGAAACGGTCACCCGAGCTGAAAATTATGAATGTTTTAGTATAGCACCTTTTGTCACGCAATCTTGGATATTGAAGAGTTCGGGCCGAAGAGGGATGTTCGGGCCGAAGTGGTGTTCGGGCCGAAGTGGGATGTTCGGGCCGAAGTGGTGTTCGGGCCGAAGTTCGGTGTTCGGGCCGAGGATGATGTTCGGGCCGAGGTTGAAGTTCGGGCCGAGGTCGGAGTTCGGGCCGAGGTTGAAGTTCGGGCCGAGGTTGAAGTTCGGGCCGAAAATGAAGTTCGGGTCGGGAACAGTGAAGAGTTCGGGCCGAACTTGTTCTTGGCAGTGACGAACGAACCAACTATTTTGGTTACTCGTGGGCGTGAAACGGACACCCGAGCTGAAAGTTATGAATGTTTTAGTATAGCACCTTTTGTCACACAATCTTGGATATTGAAGAGTTCGGGCCGAAGAGGGATGTTCGGGCCGAAGTGGTGTTCGGGCCGAAGTGGGATGTTCGGGCCGAAGTGGTGTTCGGGCCGAAGTGGGATGTTCAGGCCGAAATGGTGTTCGGGCCAAGGTTCGGTGTTCGGGCCGAGGATGATGTTCGGGCCGAGGTTGAAGTTCGGACCGAGGTTGAAGTTCGGGCCGAAAATGAAGTTCGGGCCGAGAACAGTGAAGAGTTCGAGCCGAACTTGTTCTTGGCAGTGACGAACGAACCAGCTATTTTGGTTACTCGTGGGCGTGAAACGGACACCCGAGCTGAAAGTTATGAATGTTTTAGTATAGCACCTTTTGTCACACAATCTTGGATATTGAAGAGTTCGGGCCGAAGAGGGATGTTCGGGCCGAAGTGGTGTTCGGGCCGAAGTGGGATGTTCGGGCCGAAGTGGTGTTCGGGCCGAAGTAGGATGTTCGGGCCGAAGTGCTGTTCGGGCCGAAGTGGTGTTCGGGCCGAAGTTCGGTGTTCGGGCCGAGGATGATGTTCGGGACGAGGTTGAAGTTCGGGCCGAGGTCGGAGTTCGGGCCGAGGTTGAAGTTCGGGCCGAGGTTGAAGTTCGGGCCGAAAATGAAGTTCGGGCCGGGAACAGTGAAGAGTTCGGGCCGAACTTGTTCTTGGCAGCGACGAACGAACCAGCTACTTTGGTTACTCGTGGGCGTGAAACGGACACCCGAGCTGAAAGTTATGAATGTTTTAGTATAGCACCTTTTGTCACACAATCTTGGATATTGAAGAGTTCGGGCCGAAGAGGGATGTTCGGGCCGAAGTGGTGTTCGGGCCGAAGTGGGATGTTCGGGCCGAAGTGGTGTTCGGGCCGAAGTAGGATGTTCGGGCCGAAGTGGTGTTCGGGCCGAATTGGTGTTCGGGCCGAAGTTCGGTGTTCGGGCCGAGGATGATGTTCGGGACGAGGTTGAAGTTCGGGCCGAGGTTGAAGTTCGGGCCGAAAATAAAGTTCGGGCCGGGAACAGTGAAGAGTTCGGGCCGAACTTGTTCTTGGCAGTGACGAACGAACCAGCTATTTTGGTTACTCGTGGGCGTGAAACGGACACCCGAGCTGAAAGTTATGAATGTTTTAGTAGAGCACCGTTGTCACACAATCTTGGATATTGAAGAGTTCGGGCCGAAGAGGGATGTTCGGGCCGAAGTGGTGTTCGGGCCGAAGTGGGATGTTCGGGCCGAAGTGGTGTTCGGGCCGAAGTAGGATGTTCGGGCCGAAGTGCTGTTCGGGCCGAAGTGGTGTTCGGGCCGAAGTTCGGTGTTCGGGCCGAGGATGATGTTCGGGACGAGGTTGAAGTTCGGGCCGAGGTCGGAGTTCGGGCCGAGGTTGAAGTTCGGGCCGAGGTTGAAGTTCGGGCCGAAAATGAAGTTCGGGCCGGGAACAGTGAAGAGTTCGGGCCGAACTTGTTCTTGGCAGCGACGAACGAACCAGCTACTTTGGTTACTCGTGGGCGTGAAACGGACACCCGAGCTGAAAGTTATGAATGTTTTAGTATAGCACCTTTTGTCACACAATCTTGGATATTGAAGAGTTCGGGCCGAAGAGGGATGTTCGGCCGAAGTGGTGTTCGGGTCGAAGTGGGATGTTCAATCCGAAGTGGTGTTCGGGCCGAAGTGGTGTTCGGGCCGAAGTTCGGTGTACGGGCCGAGGATGATGTTCGGGCCGAGGTTGAAGTTCGGGCCGAGGTCGGAGTTCGGGCCGAGGTTGAAGTTCGGGCCGAGGTTGAAGTTCGGGCCGAAAATGAAGTTCGGGCTAGGAACAGTGAAGAGTTCGGGCCGAACTTGTTCTTGGCAGTGACGAACGAACCGTCGTCTATTTTAGTTAATCGTGGGCGTGAAACGGTCACCCGAGCTGAAAATTATGAATGTTTTAGTATAGCACCTTTTGTCACGCAATCTTGGATATTGAAGAGTTCGGGCCGAAGAGGGATGTTCGGGCCGAAGTGGTGTTCGGGCCGAAGTGGGATGTTCGGGCCGAAGTGGTGTTCGGGCCGAAGTTCGGTGTTCGGGCCGAGGATGATGTTCGGGCCGAGGTTGAAGTTCGGGCCGAGGTAGGAGTTCGGGCCGAGGTTGAAGTTCGGGCCGAGGTTGAAGTTCGGGCCGAAAATGAAGTTCGGGTCGGGAACAGTGAAGAGTTCGGGCCGAACTTGTTCTTGGCAGTGACGAATGAACCAGCTATTTTGGTTACTCGTGGGCGTGAAACGGACACCCGAGCTGAAAGTTATGAATGTTTTAGTATAGCACCTTTTGTCACACAATCTTGGATATTGAAGAGTTCGGGCCGAAGAGGGATGTTCGGGCCGAAGTGGGATGTTCGGGCCGAAGTGGTGTTCGGGCCGAAGTAGGATGTTCGGGCCGAAGTGGTGTTCGGGCCGAATTGGTGTTCGGGCCGAAGTTCGGTGTTCGGGCCGAGGATGATGTTCGGGACGAGGTTGAAGTTCGGGCCGAGGTTGAAGTTCGGGCCGAAAATAAAGTTCGGGCCGGGAACAGTGAAGAGTTCGGGCCGAACTTGTTCTTGGCAGTGACGAACGAACCAGCTATTTTGGTTACTCGTGGGCGTGAAACGGACACCCGAGCTGAAAGTTATGAATGTTTTAGTAGAGCACCGTTGTCACACAATCTTGGATATTGAAGAGTTCGGGCCGAAGAGGGATGTTCGGGCCGAAGTGGTGTTCGGGCCGAAGTGGGATGTTCGGGCCGAAGTGGTGTTCGGGCCGAAGTAGGATGTTCGGGCCGAAGTGGTGTTCGGGCCGAAGTGGTGTTCGGGCCGAAGTTTGGTGTTCGGGCCGAGGATGATGTTCGGGACGAGGTTGAAGTTCGGGCCGAGGTCGGAGTTCGGGCCGAGGTTGAAGTTCGGGCCGAGGTTGAAGTTCGGGCCGAAAATGAAGTTCGGGCCGGGAACAGTGAAGAGTTCGGGCCGAACTTGTTCTTGGCAGCGACGAACGAACCAGCTACTTTGGTTACTCGTGGGCGTGAAACGGACACCCGAGCTGAAAGTTATGAATGTTTTAGTATAGCACCTTTTGTCACACAATCTTGGATATTGAAGAGTTCGGGCCGAAGAGGGATGTTCGGCCGAAGTGGTGTTCGGGTCGAAGTGGGATGTTCAGGCCGAAGTGGTGTTCGGGCCGAAGTGGTGTTCGGGCCGAAGTTCGGTGTACGGGCCGAGGATGATGTTCGGGCCGAGGTTGAAGTTCGGGCCGAGGTCGGAGTTCGGGCCGAGGTTGAAGTTCGGGCCGAGGTTGAAGTTCGGGCCGAAAATGAAGTTCGGGCCGGGAACAGTGAAGAGTTCGGGCCGAACTTGTTCTTGGCAGTGACGAACGAACCGTCGTCTATTTTAGTTAATCGTGGGCGTGAAACGGTCACCCGAGCTGAAAATTATGAATGTTTTAGTATAGCACCTTTTGTCACACAATCTTGGATATTGAAGAGTTCGGGCCGAAGAGGGATGTTCGGGCCGAAGTGGTGTTCGGGCCGAAGTGGGATGTTCGGGCCGAAGTGGTGTTCGGGCCGAAGTTCGGTGTTCGGGCCGAGGATGATGTTCGGGCCGAGGTTGAAGTTCGGGCCGAGGTAGGAGTTCGGGCCGAGGTTGAAGTTCGGGCCGAGGTTGAAGTTCGGGCCGAAAATGAAGTTCGGGTCGGGAACAGTGAAGAGTTCGGACCGAACTTGTTCTTGGCAGTGACGAACGAACCAGCTATTTTGGTTACTCGTGGGCGTGAAACGGACACCCGAGCTGAAAGTTATGAATGTTTTAGTATAGCACCTTTTGTCACACAATCTTGGATATTGAAGAGTTCGGGCCGAAGAGGGATGTTCGGGCCGAAGTGGTGTTCGGGCCGAAGTGGGATGTTCGGGCCGAAGTGGTGTTCGGGCCGAAGTAGGATGTTCGGGCCGAAGTGGTGTTCGGGCCGAATTGGTGTTCGGGCCGAAGTTCGGTGTTCGGGCCGAGGATGATGTTCGGGACGAGGTTGAAGTTCGGGCCGAGGTTGAAGTTCGGGCCGAAAATAAAGTTCGGGCCGGGAACAGTGAAGAGTTCGGGCCGAACTTGTTCTTGGCAGTGACGAACGAACCAGCTATTTTGGTTACTCGTGGGCGTGAAACGGACACCCGAGCTGAAAGTTATGAATGTTTTAGTAGAGCACCGTTGTCACACAATCTTGGATATTGAAGAGTTCGGGCCGAAGAGGGATGTTCGGGCCGAAGTGGTGTTCGGGCCGAAGTGGGATGTTCGGGCCGAAGTGGTGTTCGGGCCGAAGTAGGATGTTCGGGCCGAAGTGGTGTTCGGGCCGAAGTGGTGTTCGGGCCGAAGTTTGGTGTTCGGGCCGAGGATGATGTTCGGGACGAGGTTGAAGTTCGGGCCGAGGTCGGAGTTCGGGCCGAGGTTGAAGTTCGGGCCGAGGTTGAAGTTCGGGCCGAAAATGAAGTTCGGGCCGGGAACAGTGAAGAGTTCGGGCCGAACTTGTTCTTGGCAGCGACGAACGAACCAGCTACTTTGGTTACTCGTGGGCGTGAAACGGACACCCGAGCTGAAAGTTATGAATGTTTTAGTATAGCACCTTTTGTCACACAATCTTGGATATTGAAGAGTTCGGGCCGAAGAGGGATGTTCGGCCGAAGTGGTGTTCGGGTCGAAGTGGGATGTTCGGGCCGAAGTGGTGTTCGGGCCGAAGTGGTGTTCGGGCCGAAGTTCGGTGTACGGGCCGAGGATGATGTTCGGGCCGAGGTTGAAGTTCGGGCCGAGGTCGGAGTTCGGGCCGAGGTTGAAGTTCGGGCCGAGGTTGAAGTTCGGGCCGAAAATGAAGTTCGGGCCGGGAACAGTGAAGAGTTCGGGCCGAACTTGTTCTTGGCAGTGACGAACGAACCGTCGTCTATTTTAGTTAATCGTGGGCGTGAAACGGTCACCCGAGCTGAAAATTATGAATGTTTTAGTATAGCACCTTTTGTCACACAATCTTGGATATTGAAGAGTTCGGGCCGAAGAGGGATGTTCGGGCCGAAGTGGTGTTCGGGCCGAAGTGGGATGTTCGGGCCGAAGTGGTGTTCGGGCCGAAGTTCGGTGTTCGGGCCGAGGATGATGTTCGGGCCGAGGTTGAAGTTCGGGCCGAGGTAGGAGTTCGGGCCGAGGTTGAAGTTCGGGCCGAGGTTGAAGTTCGGGCCGAAAATGAAGTTCGGGTCGGGAACAGTGAAGAGTTCGGACCGAACTTGTTCTTGGCAGTGACGAACGAACCAGCTATTTTGGTTACTCGTGGGCGTGAAACGGACACCCGAGCTGAAAGTTATGAATGTTTTAGTATAGCACCTTTTGTCACACAATCTTGGATATTGAAGAGTTCGGGCCGAAGAGGGATGTTCGGGCCGAAGTGGTGTTCGGGCCGAAGTGGGATGTTCGGGCCGAAGTGGTGTTCGGGCCGAAGTAGGATGTTCGGGCCGAAGTGGTGTTCGGGCCGAAGTTCGGTGTTCGGGCCGAGGATGATGTTCGGGACGAGGTTGAAGTTCGGGCCGAGGTTGAAGTTCGGGCCGAAAATAAAGTTCGGGCCGGGAACAGTGAAGAGTTCGGGCCGAACTTGTTCTTGGCAGTGACGAACGAACCAGCTATTTTGGTTACTCGTGGGCGTGAAACGGACACCCGAGCTGAAAGTTATGAATGTTTTAGTAGAGCACCTTTGTCACACAATCTTGGATATTGAAGAGTTCGGGCCGAAGAGGGATGTTCGGGCCGAAGTGGTGTTCGGGCCGAAGTGGGATGTTCGGGCCGAAGTGGTGTTCGGGCCGAAGTAGGATGTTCGGGCCGAAGTGGTGTTCGGGCCGAAGTGGTGTTCGGGCCGAAGTTCGGTGTTCGGGCCGAGGATGATGTTCGGGACGAGGTTGAAGTTCGGGCCGAGGTCGGAGTTCGGGCCGAGGTTGAAGTTCGGGCCGAGGTTGAAGTTCGGGCCGAAAATGAAGTTCGGGCCGGGAACAGTGAAGAGTTCGGGCCGAACTTGTTCTTGGCAGCGACGAACGAACCAGCTACTTTGGTTACTCGTGGGCGTGAAACGGACACCCGAGCTGAAAGTTATGAATGTTTTAGTATAGCACCTTTTGTCACACAATCTTGGATATTGAAGAGTTCGGGCCGAAGAGGGATGTTCCGCCGAAGTGGTGTTCGGGTCGAAGTGGGATGTTCGGGCCGAAGTGGTGTTCGGGCCGAAGTGGTGTTCGGGCCGAAGTTCGGTGTACGGGCCGAGGATGATGTTCGGGCCGAGGTTGAAGTTCGGGCCGAGGTCGGAGTTCGGGCCGAGGTTGAAGTTCGGGCCGAGGTTGAAGTTCGGGTCGAAAATGAAGTTCGGGCCGGGAACAGTGAAGAGTTCGGGCCGAACTTGTTCTTGGCAGTGACGAACGAACCGTCGTCTATTTTAGTTAATCGTGGGCGTGAAACGGTCACCCGAGCTGAAAATTATGAATGTTTTAGTATAGCACTTTTTGTCATACAATCTTGGATATTGAAGAGTTCGGGCCGAAGAGGGATGTTCGGGCCGAAGTGGTGTTCGGGCCGAAGTGGGATGTTCGGGCCGAAGTGGTGTTCGGGCCGAAGTTCGGTGTTCGGACCGAGGATGATGTTCGGGCCGAGGTTGAAGTTCGGGCCGAGGTCGGAGTTCGGGCCGAGGTTGAAGTTCGGGCCGAGGTTGAAGTTCGGGCCGAAAATGAAGTTCGGGTCGGGAACAGTGAAGAGTTCGGGCCGAAGTTGTTCTTGGCAGTGACGAACGAACCAGCTATTTTGGTTACTCGTGGGCGTGAAACGGACACCCGAGCTGAAAGTTATGAATGTTTTAGTATAGCACCTTTTGTCACACAATCTTGGATATTGAAGAGTTCGGGCCGAAGAGGGATGTTCGGGCCGAAGTGGTGTTCGGGCCGAAGTGGGATGTTCGGGCCGAAGTGGTGTTCGGGCCGAAGTGGGATGTTCGGGCCGAAATGGTGTTCGGGCCAAGGTTCGGTGTTCGGGCCGAGGATGATGTTCGGGCCGAGGTTGAAGTTCGGACCGAGGTTGAAGTTCGGGCCGAAAATGAAGTTCGGGCCGAGAACAGTGAAGAGTTCTAGCCGAACTTGTTCTTGGCAGTGACGAACGAACCAGCTATTTTGGTTACTCGTGGGCGTGAAACGGACACCCGAGCTGAAAGTTATGAATGTTTTAGTATAGCACCTTTTGTCACACAATCTTGGATATTGAAGAGTTCGGGCCGAAGAGGGATGTTCGGGCCGAAGTGGTGTTCGGGCCGAAGTGGGATGTTCGGGCCGAAGTGGTGTTCGTGCTGAAGTTCGGTGTTCGGGCCGAGGATGATGTTCGGGACGAGGTTGAAGTTCGGGCCGAGGTCGGAGTTCGGGCCGAGGTTGAAGTTCGGGCCGAGGTTGAAGTTCGGGCCGAAAATGAAGTTCGGGCCGGGAACAGTGAAGAGTGCGGGCCGAACTTGTTCTTGGCAGTGACGAACGAACCAGCTATTTTGGTTACTCGTGGGAGTGAAACGGACACCCGAGCTGAAAGTTATGAATGTTTTAGTATAGCACCTTTTGTCACACAATCTTGGATATTGAAGAGTTCGGGTCGAAGAGGGATGTTCGGGCCGAAGTGGTGTTCGGGCCGAAGTGGGATGTTCGGGCCGAAGTGGTGTTCGGGCCGAAGTTCGGTGTTCGGGCCGAGGATAATGTTCGGGTCGAGGTTGAAGTTCGGGCCGAGGTCGGAGTTCGGGCCGAGGTTGAAGTTCGGGCCGAGGTTGAAGTTCTGGCCGAAAATGAAGTTCGGGTCGGGAACAGTGAAGAGTTCGGGCCGAACTTGTTCTTGGCAGTGACGAACGAACCAGCTATTTTGGTTACTCGTGGGCGTGAAACGGACACCCGAGCTGAAAGTTATGAATGTTTTAGTATAGCACCTTTTGTCACACAATCTTGGATATTGAAGAGTTCGGGCCGAAGAGGGATGTTCGGGCCGAAGTGGTGTTCGGGCCGAAGTGGGATATTCGGGCCGAAGTGGTGTTCGGGCCGAAGTGGGATGTTCGGGCCGAAATGGTGTTCGGGCCAAGGTTCGGTGTTCGGGCCGAGGATGATGTTCGGGCCGAAGTGGGATGTTCGGGCCGAAATGTTGTTCGGGCCAAGGTTCGGTGTTCGGGCCGAGGATGATGTTCGGGCCGAGGTTGAAGTTCGGGCCGAAAATGAAGTTCGGGCCGAAAATGAAGTTCGGGCCGAGAACAGTGAAGAGTGCGGGCCGAACTTGTTCTTGGCAGTGACGAACGAACCATCTATTTTGGTTACTCGTGGGCGTGAAACGGACACCCGAGCTGAAAGTTATGAATGTTTTAGTATAGCACCTTTTGTCACACAATCTTGGATATTGAAGAGTTCGGGCCGAAGAGGGATGTTCGGGCCGAAGTGGTGTTCGGACCGAAGTGGGATGTTCGGGCCGAAGTGGTGTTCGGGCCGAAGTTCGGTGTTCGGGCCGAGGATGATGTTCGGGCCGAGGTTGAAGTTCGGACCGAGGTCGGAGTTCGGGCCGAGGTTGAAGTTCGGGCCGAGGTTGAAGTTCGGGCCGAAAATGAAGTTCGGGTCGGGAACAGTGAAGAGTTCGGGCCGAACTTGTTCTTGGCAGTGACGAACGAACCAGCTATTTTGGTTACTCGTGGGCGTGAAACGGACACCCGAGCTGAAAGTTATGAATGTTTTAGTATAGCACCTTTTGTCACACAATCTTGGATATTGAAGAGTTCGGGCCGAAGAGGGATGTTCGGGCCGAAGTGGTGTTCGGGCCGAAGTGGGATGTTCGGGCCGAAGTGGTGTTCGGGCCGAAGTGGGATGTTCGGGCCGAAATGGTGTTCGGGCCAAGATTCGGTGTTCGGGCCGAGGATGATGTTCGGGCCGAGGTTGAAGTTCGGACCGAGGTTGAAGTTCGGGCCGAAAATGAAGTTCGGGCCGAGAACAGTGAAGAGTTCGGGCGAACTTGTTCTTGGCAGTGACGAACGAACCAGCTATTTTGGTTACTCGTGGGCGTGAAACGGACACCCGAGCTGAAAGTTATGAATGTTTTAGTATAGCACCTTTTGTCACACAATCTTGGATATTGAAGAGTTCGGGCCGAAGAGGGATGTTCGGGCCGAAGTGGTGTTCAGGCCGAAGTGGGATGTTCGGGCCGAAGTGGTGTTCGGGACGAAGTTCGGTGTTCGGGCCGAGGATGATGTTCGGGACGAGGTTGAAGTTCGGGCCGAGGTTGGAGTTCGGGCCGAGGTTGGAGTTCGGGCAAGGTTGAAGTTCGGGCCGAAAATAAAGTTCGGGCCGGGAACAGTGAAGAGTGCGGGCCGAACTTGTTCTTGGCAGTGACGAACGAACCAGCTATTTTGGTTACTCGTGGGAGTGAAACGGACACCCGAGCTGAAAGTTATGAATGTTTTAGTATAGCACCTTTTGTCACACAATCTTGGATATTGAAGAGTTCGGGCCGAAGAGGGATGTTCGGGCCGAAGTGGTGTTCGGGCCGAAGTGGGATGTTCGGGCCGAGGTGGTGTTCGGGCCGAAGTTCGGTGTTCGGGCCGAGGATGGTGTTCGGGACGAGGTTGAAGTTCGGGCCGAGGTCGGAGTTCGGGCCGAGGTTGAAGTTCGGGCCGAGGTTGAAGTTCGGGCCGAAAATGAAGTTCGGGCCGGGAACAGTGAAGAGTGCGGGCCGAACTTGTTCTTGGCAGTGACGAACGAACCATCTATTTTGGTTACTCGTGGGCGTGAAACGGACACCCGAGCTGAAAGTTATGAATGTTTTAGTATATCACCTTTTGTCACACAATCTTGGATATTGAAGAGTTCGGGCCGAAGAGGGATGTTCGGGCCGAAGTGGTGTTCGGGCCGAAGTGGGATGTTCGGGCCGAAGTGGTGTTCGGTCCGAAGTGGTGTTCGGGCCGAAGTTCGGTGTTCGGGCCGAGGATGATGTTCGGGCCGAGGTTGAAGTTCGGGCCGAGGTCGGAGTTCGGGCCGAGGTCGGAGTTCGGGCCGAGGTTGAAGTTCGGGCCGAGGTTGAAGTTCGGGCCGAAAATGAAGTTCGGCTCGGGAACAGTGAAGAGTTCGGGCCGAACTTGTTCTTGGCAGCGACGAACGAACCGGCTATTTCGGTTACTCGTGGGCGTGAAACGGTTACCCGAGCTGAAAATTATGAATGTTTTAGTATAGCACCTTTTGTCACACAATCTTGGATATTGAAGAGTTCGGGCCGAAGAGGGATGTTCGGGCCGAAGTTGTGTTCGGGCCGAAGTGGGATGTTCGGGTCGAAGTGGTGTTCGGGCCGAAGTTCGGTGTTCGGGCCGAGGATGATGTTCGGGCCGAGGTCGGAGTTCGGGCCGAGGTCGGAGTTCGGGCCGAGGATGAAGTTCGGGCCGAGGTTGAAGTTCGGGCCGAAAATGAAGTTCGGGCCGAGAACAGTGAAGAGTTCGGGCCGAACTTGTTCTTGGCAGTGACGAACGAACCAGCTATTTTAGTTACTCGTGGGCGTGAAACGGTCACCCGAGCTGAAAGTTATGAATGTTTTAGTATAGCACCTTTTGTCACACAATCTTGGATATTGAAGAGTTCGGGCCGAAGAGGGATGTTCGGGCCGAAGTGGTGTTCGGGCCGAAGTGGGATGTTCGGGCCGAAGTGGTGTTCGGGCCGAAGTTCGGTGTTCGGGCCGAGGATGATGTTCGGGACGAGGTTGAAGTTCGGGCCGAGGTCGGAGTTCGGGCCGAGGTTGAAGTTCGGGCCGAGGTTGAAGTTCGGGCCGAAAATGAAGTTCGGGCCGGGAACAGTGAAGAGTGCGGGCCGAACTTGTTCTTGGCAGTGACGAACGAACCATCTATTTTGGTTACTCGTGGGCGTGAAACGGACACCCGAGCTGAAAGTTATGAATGTTTTAGTATAGCACCTTTTGTCACACAATCTTGGATATTGAAGAGTTCGGGCCGAAGAGGGATGTTCGGGCCGAAGTGGTGTTCGGGCCGAAGTGGGATGTTCGGGCCGAAGTGGTGTTCGGGCCGAAGTTCGGTGTTCGGGCCGAGGATGATGTTCGGGACGAGGTTGAAGTTCGGGCCGAGGTCGGAGTTCGGGCCGAGGTTGAAGTTCGGGCCGAGGTTGAAGTTCGGGCCGAAAATGAAGTTCGGGCCGGGAACAGTGAAGAGTGCGGGCCGAACTTGTTCTTGGCAGTGACGAACGAACCATCTATTTTGGTTACTCGTGGGCGTGAAACGGACACCCGAGCTGAAAGTTATGAATGTTTTAGTATAGCACCTTTTGTCACACAATCTTGGATATTGAAGAGTTCGGGCCGAAGAGGGATGTTCGGGCCGAAGTGGTGTTCGGGCCGAAGTCGGATGTTCGGGCTGAAGTGGTGTTCGGTCCGAAGTGGTGTTCGGGCCGAAGTTCGGTGTTCGGGCCGAAGTTCGGTGTTCGGGCCGAGGTTGAAGTTCGGGCCGAGGTCGGAGTTCGGGCCGAGGTTGAAGTTCGGGCCGAGGTTGAAGTTCGGGCCGAAAATGAAGTTCGGCTCGGGAACAGTGAAGAGTTCGGGCCGAACTTGTTCTTGGCAGCGACGAACGAACCAGCTATTTTGGTTACTCGTGGGCGTGAAACGGTTACCCGAGCTGAAAATTATGAATGTTTTAGTATAGCACCTTTTGTCACACAATCTTGGATATTGAAGAGTTCAGGCCGAAGAGGGATGTTCGGGCCGAAGTGGTGTTCGGGCCGAAGTGGGATGTTCGGGCCGAAGTGGTGTTCGGGCCGAAGTTCGGTGTTCGGGCCGAGGATGATGTTCGAGCCGAGGTTGAATTTCGGGCCGAGGTCGGAGTTCGGGCCGAGGTTGAAGTTCGGGCCGAGGTTGAAGTTCGGGCCGAAAATGAAGTTCAGGCCGAGAACAGTGAAGAGTTCGGGCCGAGAACAGTGAAGAGTTCGGGCCGAACTTGTTCTTGGCAGTGACGAACGAACCAGCTATTTTAGTTACTCGTGGGCGTGAAACGGACACCCGAGCTGAAAGTTATGAATGTTTTAGTATAGCACCTTTTGTCACACAATCTTGGATATTGAAGAGCTCGGGCCGAAGAGGGATGTTCGGGCCGAAGTGGTGTTCGGGCCGAAGTGGGATGTTCGAGCCAAAGTGGTGTTCGGGCCGAAGTGGTGTTCGGGCCGAAGTTCGGTGTTCGGGTCGAGGATGATGTTCGGGCCGAGGTCGGAGTTCGGGCCGAGGTCGGAGTTCGGGCCGAGGTTGAAGTTCGGGCCGAGGTTGAAGTTCGGGCCGAAAATGAAGTTCGGGTCGGGAACAGTGAAGAGTTCGGGCCGAACTTGTTCTTGGCAGTGACGAACGAACCAGCTATTTTGGTTACTCGTGGGTGTGAAACGGACACCCGAGCTGAAAGTTATGAATGTTTTAGTATAACACCTTTTGTCACACAATCTTGGATATTGAAGAGTTCGGGCCGAAGAGGGATGTTCGGGCCGAAGTGGTGTTCGGGCCGAAGTGGGATGTTAGGGCCGAAGTGGTGTTCGGGCCGAAGTTCGGTGTTCGGACCGAGGATGATGTTCGGGCCGAGGTTGAAGTTCGGGCCGAGGTCGGAGTTCGGGCCGAGGTTGAAGTTCGGGCCGAAAATGAAGTTCGGGCCGGGAACAGTGAAGAGTTCGGGCCGAACTTGTTCTTGGCAGTGACGAACGAACCAGCTATTTTGGTTACTCGTGGGCGTGAAACGGACACCCGAGCTGAAAGTTATGAATGTTTTAGTATAGCACCTTTTGTCACACAATCTTGGATATTGAAGAGTTCGGGCCGAAGAGGGATGTTCGGGCCGAAGTGGTGTTCGGGCCGAAATGGGATGTTTGGGCCGAAGTGGTGTTCGGGCCGAAGTTCGGTGTTCGGGCCGAGGATGATGTTCGGGCCGAGGTTGAAGTTCGGGCCGAGGTCGGAGTTCGGGCCGAGGTTGAAGTTCGGGCCGAGGTTGAAGTTCGGGCCGAAAATGAAGTTCGGGTCGGGAACAGTGAAGAGTTCGGGCCGAACTTGTTCTTGGCAGTGACGAACGAACCAGCTATTTTGGTTACTCGTGGGCGTGAAACGGACACCCGAGCTGAAAGTTATGAATGTTTTAGTATAGCACCTTTTGTCACACAATCTTGGATATTGAAGAGTTCGGGCCGAAGAGGGATGTTCGGGCCGAAGTGGTGTTCGGGCTGAAGTGGGATGTTCGGGCCAAAGTGGTGTTCGGGCCGAAGTGGTGTTCGGGCCGAAGTTCGGTGTTCGGGTCGAGGATGATGTTCGGGCCGAGGTCGGAGTTCGGGCCGAGGTCGGAGTTCGGGCCGAGGTTGAAGTTCGGGCCGAGGTTGAAGTTCGGGCCGAAAATGAAGTTCGGGCCGGGAACAGTTAAGAGTGCGGGCCGAACTTGTTCTTGGCAGTGACGAACGAACCATCTATTTTGGTTACTCGTGGGCGTGAAACGGACACCCGAGCTGAAAGTTATGAATGTTTTAGTATAGCACCTTTTGTCACACAATCTTGGATATTGAAGAGTTCGGGCCGAAGAGGGATGTTTGGGCCGAAGTGGTGTTCGGGCCGAAGTCGGATGTTCGGGCCGAAGTGGTGTTCGGTCCGAAGTGGTGTTCGGGCCGAAGTTCGGTGTTCGGGCCGAGGATGATGTTCGGGCCGAGGTTGAAGTTCGTGCCGAGGTCGGAGTTCGGGCCGAGGTTGAAGTTCGGGCCGAGGTTGAAGTTCGGGCCGAAAATGAAGTTCGGCTCGGGAACAGTGAAGAGTTCGGGCCGAACTTGTTCTTTGCAGCGTCGAACGAACCGGCTATTTTGGTTACTCGTGGGCGTGAAACGGTTACCCGAGCTGAAAATTATGAATGTTTTAGTATAGCACCTTTTGTCACACAATCTTGGATATTGAAGAGTTCGTGCCGAAGAGGGATGTTCGGGCCGAAGTGGTGTTCGGGCCGAAGTGGGATGTTCGGGCCGAAGTGGTGTTCGGGCCGAAGTTCGGTGTTCGGGCCGAGGATGATGTACGAGCCGAGGTTGAAGTTCGGGCCGAGGTCGGAGTTCGGGCCGAGGTTGAAGTTCGGGCCGAGGTTGAAGTTCGGGCCGAAAATGAAGTTCGGGCCGAGAACAGTGAAGAGTTCGGGCCGAACTTGTTCTTGGCAGTGACGAACGAACCAGCTATTTTAGTTACTCGTGGGCGTGAAACGGACACCCGAGCTGAAAGTTATGAATGTTTTAGTATAGCACCTTTTGTCACACAATCTTGGATATTGAAGAGCTCGGGCCGAAGAGGGATGTTCGGGCCGAAGTGGTGTTCGGGCTGAAGTGGGATGTTCGGGCCAAAGTGGTGTTCGGGCCGAAGTGGTGTTCGGGCCGAAGTTCGGTGTTCGGGTCGAGGATGATGTTCGGGCCGAGGTCGGAGTTCGGGCCGAGGTCGGAGTTCGGGCCGAGGTTGAAGTTCGGGCCGAGGTTGAAGTTCGGGCCGAAAATGAAGTTCGGGTCGGGAACAGTGAAGAGTTCGGGCCGAACTTGTTCTTGGCAGTGACGAACGAACCAGCTATTTTGGTTACTCGTGGGTGTGAAACGGACACCCGAGCTGAAAGTTATGAATGTTTTAGTATAACACCTTTTGTCACACAATCTTGGATATTGAAGAGTTCGGGCCGAAGAGGGATGTTCGGGCCGAAGTGGTGTTCGGGCCGAAGTGGGATGTTCGGGCCGAAGTGGTGTTCGGGCCGAAGTTCGGTGTTCGGACCGAGGATGATGTTCGGGCCGAGGTTGAAGTTCGGGCCGAGGTCGGAGTTCGGGCCGAGGTTGAAGTTCGGGCCGAAAATGAAGTTCGGGCCGGGAACAGTGAAGAGTTCGGGCCGAACTTGTTCTTGGCAGTGACGAACGAACCAGCTATTTTGGTTACTCGTGGGCGTGAAACGGACACCCGAGCTGAAAGTTATGAATGTTTTAGTATAGCACCTTTTGTCACACAATCTTGGATATTGAAGAGTTCGGGCCGAAGAGGGATGTTCGGGCCGAAGTGGTGTTCGGGCCGAAGTGGGATGTTCGGGCCGAAGTGGTGTTCGGGCCGAAGTTCGGTGTTCGGGCCGAGGATGATGTTCGGGCCGAGGTTGAAGTTCGGGCCGAGGTCGGAGTTCGGGCCGAGGTTGAAGTTCGGGCCGAAAATGAAGTTCGGGTCGGGAACAGTGAAGAGTTCGGGCCGAACTTGTTCTTGGCAGTGACGAACGAACCAGCTATTTTGGTTACTCGTGGGCGTGAAACGGACACCCGAGCTGAAAGTTATGAATGTTTTAGTATAGCACCTTTTGTCACACAATCTTGGATATTGAAGAGTTCGGGCCGAAGAGGGATGTTCGGGCCGAAGTGGTGTTCGGGCCGAAGTGGGATGTTCGGGCCGAAGTGGTGTTCGGGCCGAAGTGGGATGTTCGGGCCGAAATGGTGTTCGGGCCAAGGTTCGGTGTTCGGGCCGAGGATGATGTTCGGGCCGAGGTTGAAGTTTGGACCGAGGTTGAAGTTCGGGCCGAAAATGAAGTTCGGGCCGAGAACAGTGAAGAGTTCGGGCCGAACTTGTTCTTGGCAGTGACGAACGAACCAGCTATTTTGGTTACTCGTGGCCGTGAAACGGACACCCGAGCTGAAAGTTATGAATGTTTTAGTATACACCTTTTGTCACACAATCTTGGATATTGAATAGTTCGGGCCGAAGAGGGATGTTCGGGCCGAAGTGGTGTTCAGGCCGAAGTGGGATGTTCGGGCCGAAGTGGTGTTCGGGACGAAGTTCGGTGTTCGGGCCGAGGATGATGTTCGGGACGAGGTTGAAGTTCGGGCCGAGGTTGGAGTTCGGGCGGAGGTTGAAGTTCGGGCCGAGGTTGAAGTTCGGGCCGAAAATGAAGTTCGGGCCGGGAACAGTGAAGAGTGCGGGCCGAACTTGTTCTTGGCAGTGACGAACGAACCAGCTATTTTGGTTACTCGTGGGAGTGAAACGGACACCCGAGCTGAAAGTTATGAATGTTTTAGTATAGCACCTTATGTCACACAATCTTGGATATTGAAGAGTTCGGGCCGAAGAGGGATGTTCGGGCCGAAGTGGTGTTCGGGCCGAAGTGGGATGTTCGGGCCGAAGTGGTGTTCGGGCCGAAGTTCGGTGTTCGGGCCGAGGTCGGAGTTCGGGCCGAGGTTGAAGTTCGGGCCGAGGTTGAAGTTCGGGCCGAAAATGAAGTTCGGGCCGGGAACAGTGAAGAGTGCGGGCCGCACTTGTTCTTGGCAGTGACGAACGAACCATCTATTTTGGTTACTCGTGGGCGTGAAACGGACACCCGAGCTGAAAGTTATGAATGTTTTAGTATAGCACCTTTTGTCACACAATCTTGGATATTGAAGAGTTCGGGCCGAAGAGGGATGTTCGGGCCGAAGTGGTGTTCGGGCCGAAGTCGGATGTTCGGGCCGAAGTGGTGTTCGGTCCGAAGTGGTGTTCGGGCCGAAGTTCGGTGTTCGGGCCGAGGATGATGTTCGGGCCGAGGTTGAAGTTCGGGCCGAGGTCGGAGTTCGGGCCGAGGTTGAAGTTCGGGCCGAGGTTGAAGTTCGAGCCGAAAATGAAGTTCGGCTCGGGAACAGTGAAGAGTTCGGGCCGAACTTGTTCTTGGCAGCGACGAACGAACCAGCTATTTTGGTTACTCGTGGGCATGAAACGGTTACCCGAGCTGAAAATTATGAATGTTTTAGTATAGCACCTTTTGTCACACAATCTTGGATATTGAAGAGTTCGGGCCGAAGAGGGATGTTCGGGCCGAAGTGGTGTTCGGGCCGAAGTGGGATGTTCGGGCCGAAGTGGTGTTCGGGCCGAAGTTCGGTGTTCGGGCCGAGGATGATGTTCGAGCCGAGGTTGAAGTTAGGGCCGAGGTCGGAGTTCGGGCCGAGGTTGAAGTTCGGGCCGAGGTTGAAGTTCGGGCCGAAAATGATGTTCGGGCCGAGAACAGTGAAGAGTTCGGGCCGATCTTGTTCTTGGCAGTGACGAACGAACCAGCTATTTTAGTTACTCGTGGGCGTGAAACGGACACCCGAGCTGAAAGTTTTGAATGTTTTAGTATAACACCTTTTGTCACACAATCTTGGATATTGAAGAGCTCGGGCCGAAGAGGGATGTTCGGGCCGAAGTGGTGTTCGGGCCGAAGTGGGATGTTCGAGCCCAAGTGGTGTTCGGGCCGAAGTGGTGTTCGGGCCGAAGTTCGGTGTTCGGGTCGAGGATGATGTTCGGGCCGAGGTCGGAGTTCGGGCCGAGGTCGGAGTTCGGGCCGAGGTTGAAGTTCGGGCCGAGGTTGAAGTTCGGGCCGAAAATGAAGTTCGGGTCGGGAACAGTGAAGAGTTCGGGCCGAACTTGTTCTTGGCAGTGTCGAACGAACCAGCTATTTTGGTTACTCGTGGGTGTGAAACGGACACCCGAGCTGAAAGTTATGAATGTTTTAGTATAACACCTTTTGTCACACAATCTTGGATATTGAAGAGTTCGGGCCGAAGAGGGATGTTCGGGCCGAAGTGGTGTTCGGGCCGAAGTGGGATGTTAGGGCCGAAGTGGTGTTCGGGCCGAAGTTCGGTGTTCGGACCGAGGATGATGTTCGGGCCGAGGTTGAAGTTCGGGCCGAGGTCGGAGTTCGGGCCGAGGTTGAAGTTCGGGCCGAAAATGAAGTTCGGGCCGGGAACAGTGAAGAGTTCGGGCCGAACTTGTTCTTGGCAGTGACGAACGAACCAGCTATTTTGGTTACTCGTGGGCGTGAAACGGACACCCGAGCTGAAAGTTATGAATGTTTTAGTATAGCACCTTTTGTCACACAATCTTGGATATTGAAGAGTTCGGGCCGAAGAGGGATGTTCGGGCCGAAGTGGTGTTCGGGCCGAAATGGGATGTTTGGGCCGAAGTGGTGTTCGGGCCGAAGTTCGGTGTTCGGGCCGAGGATGATGTTCGGGCCGAGGTTGAAGTTCGGGCCGAGGTCGGAGTTCGGGCCGAGGTTGAAGTTCGGGCTGAGGTTGAAGTTCGGGCCGAAAATGAAGTTCGGGTCGGGAACAGTGAAGAGTTCGGGCCGAACTTGTTCTTGGCAGTGACGAACGAACCAGCTATTTTGGTTACTCGTGGGCGTGAAACGGACACCCGAGCTGAAAGTTATGAATGTTTTAGTATAGCACCTTTTGTCACACAATCTTGGGTATTGAAGAGCTCGGGCCGAAGAGGGATGTTCGGGCCGAAGTGGTGTTCGGGCTGAAGTGGGATGTTCGGGCCAAAGTGGTGTTCGGGCCGAAGTGGTGTTCGGGCCGAAGTTCGGTGTTCGGGTCGAGGATGATGTTCGGGCCGAGGTCGGAGTTCGGGCCGAGGTCGGAGTTCGGGCCGAGGTTGAAGTTCGGGCCGAGGTTGAAGTTCGGGCCGAAAATGAAGTTCGGGCCGGGAACAGTGAAGAGTGCGGGCCGAACTTGTTCTTGGCAGTGACGAACGAACCATCTATTTTGGTTACTCGTGGGCGTGAAACGGACACCCGAGCTGAAAGTTATGAATGTTTTAGTATAGCACCTTTTGTCACACAATCTTGGATATTGAAGAGTTCGGGCCGAAGAGGGATGTTTGGGCCGAAGTGGTGTTCGGGCCGAAGTCGGATGTTCGGGCCGAAGTGGTGTTCGGTCCGAAGTGGTGTTCGGGCCGAAGTTCGGTGTTCGGGCCGAGGATGATGTTCGGGCCGAGGTTGAAGTTCGTGCCGAGGTCGGAGTTCGGGCCGAGGTTGAAGTTCGGGCCGAGGTTGAAGTTCGGGCCGAAAATGAAGTTCGGCTCGGGAACAGTGAAGAGTTCGGGCCGAACTTGTTCTTTGCAGCGTCGAACGAACCGGCTATTTTGGTTACTCGTGGGCGTGAAACGGTTACCCGAGCTTAAAATTATGAATGTTTTAGTATAGCACCTTTTGTCACACAATCTTGGATATTGAAGAGTTCGTGCCGAAGAGGGATGTTCGGGCCGAAGTGGTGTTCGGGCCGAAGTGGGATGTTCGGGCCGAAGTGGTGTTCGGGCCGAAGTTCGGTGTTCGGGCCGAGGATGATGTACGAGCCGAGGTTGAAGTTCGGGCCGAGGTCGGAGTTCGGGCCGAGGTTGAAGTTCGGGCCGAGGTTGAAGTTCGGGCCGAAAATGAAGTTCGGGCCGAGAACAGTGAAGAGTTCGGGCCGAACTTGTTCTTGGCAGTGACGAACGAACCAGCTATTTTAGTTACTCGTGGGCGTGAAACGGACACCCGAGCTGAAAGTTATGAATGTTTTAGTATAGCACCTTTTGTCACACAATCTTGGATATTGAAGAGCTCGGGCCGAAGAGGGATGTTCGGGCCGAAGTGGTGTTCGGGCTGAAGTGGGATGTTCGGGCCAAAGTGGTGTTCGGGCCGAAGTGGTGTTCGGGCCGAAGTTCGGTGTTCGGGTCGAGGATGATGTTCGGGCCGAGGTCGGAGTTCGGGCCGAGGTCGGAGTTCGGGCCGAGGTTGAAGTTCGGGCCGAGGTTGAAGTTCGGGCCGAAAATGAAGTTCGGGTCGGGAACAGTGAAGAGTTCGGGCCGAACTTGTTCTTGGCAGTGACGAACGAACCAGCTATTTTGGTTACTCGTGGGTGTGAAACGGACACCCGAGCTGAAAGTTATGAATGTTTTAGTATAACACCTTTTGTCACACAATCTTGGATATTGAAGAGTTCGGGCCGAAGAGGGATGTTCGGGCCGAAGTGGTGTTCGGGCCGAAGTGGGATGTTCGGGCCGAAGTGGTGTTCGGGCCGAAGTTCGGTGTTCGGACCGAGGATGATGTTCGGGCCGAGGTTGAAGTTCGGGCCGAGGTCGGAGTTCGGGTCGAGGTTGAAGTTCGGGCCGAAAATGAAGTTCGGGCCGGGAACAGTGAAGAGTTCGGGCCGAACTTGTTCTTGGCAGTGACGAACGAACCAGCTATTTTGGTTACTCGTGGGCGTGAAACGGACACCCGAGCTGAAAGTTATGAATGTTTTAGTATAGCACCTTTTGTCACACAATCTTGGATATTGAAGAGTTCGGGCCGAAGAGGGATGTTCGGGCCGAAGTGGTGTTCGGGCCGAAGTGGGATGTTCGGGCCGAAGTGGTGTTCGGGCCGAAGTTCGGTGTTCGGGCCGAGGATGATGTTCGGGCCGAGGTTGAAGTTCGGGCCGAGGTCGGAGTTCGGGCCGAGGTTGAAGTTCGGGCCGAAAATGAAGTTCGGGTCGGGAACAGTGAAGAGTTCGGGCCGAACTTGTTCTTGGCAGTGACGAACGAACCAGCTATTTTGGTTACTCGTGGGCGTGAAACGGACACCCGAGCTGAAAGTTATGAATGTTTTAGTATAGCACCTTTTGTCACACAATCTTGGATATTGAAGAGTTCGGGCCGAAGAGGGATGTTCGGGCCGAAGTGGTGTTCGGGCCGAAGTGGGATGTTCGGGCCGAAGTGGTGTTCGGGCCGAAGTGGGATGTTCGGGCCGAAATGGTGTTCGGGCCAAGGTTCGGTGTTCGGGCCGAGGATGATGTTCGGGCCGAGGTTGAAGTTTGGACCGAGGTTGAAGTTCGGGCCGAAAATGAAGTTCGGGCCGAGAACAGTGAAGAGTTCGGGCCGAACTTGTTCTTGGCAGTGACGAACGAACCAGCTATTTTGGTTACTCGTGGCCGTGAAACGGACACCCGAGCTGAAAGTTATGAATGTTTTAGTATACACCTTTTGTCACACAATCTTGGATATTGAAGAGTTCGGGCCGAAGAGGGGTGTTCGGACCGAAGTGGTGTTCAGGCCGAAGTGGGATGTTCGGGCCGAAGTGGTGTTCGGGACGAAGTTCGGTGTTCGGGCCGAGGATGATGTTCGGGACGAGGTTGAAGTTCGGGCCGAGGTTGGAGTTCGGGCGGAGGTTGAAGTTCGGGCCGAGGTTGAAGTTCGGGCCGAAAATGAAGTTCGGGCCGGGAACAGTGAAGAGTGCGGGCCGAACTTGTTCTTGGCAGTGACGAACGAACCAGCTATTTTGGTTACTCGTGGGAGTGAAACGGACACCCGAGCTGAAAGTTATGAATGTTTTAGTATAGCACCTTATGTCACACAATCTTGGATATTGAAGAGTTCGGGCCGAAGAGGGATGTTCGGGCCGAAGTGGTGTTCGGGCCGAAGTGGGATGTTCGGGCCGAAGTGGTGTTCGGGCCGAAGTTCGGTGTTCGGGCCGAGGATGGTGTTCGGGACGAGGTTGAAGTTCGGGCCGAGGTCGGAGTTCGGGCCGAGGTTGAAGTTCGGGCCGAGGTCGGAGTTCGGGCCGAGGTTGAAGTTCGGGCCGAGGTTGAAGTTCGAGCCGAAAATGAAGTTCGGCTCGGGAACAGTGAAGAGTTCGGGCCGAACTTGTTCTTGGCAGCGACGAACGAACCAGCTATTTTGGTTACTCGTGGGCATGAAACGGTTACCCGAGCTGAAAATTATGAATGTTTTAGTATAGCACCTTTTGTCACACAATCTTGGATATTGAAGAGTTCGGGCCGAAGAGGGATGTTCGGGCCGAAGTGGTGTTCGGGCCGAAGTGGGATGTTCGGGCCGAAGTGGTGTTCGGGCCGAAGTTCGGTGTTCGGGCCGAGGATGATGTTCGAGCCGAGGTTGAAGTTAGGGCCGAGGTCGGAGTTCGGGCCGAGGTTGAAGTTCGGGCCGAGGTTGAAGTTCGGGCCGAAAATGAAGTTCGGGCCGAGAACAGTGAAGAGTTCGGGCCGAACTTGTTCTTGGCAGTGACGAACGAACCAGCTATTTTAGTTACTCGTGGGCGTGAAACGGACACCCGAGCTGAAAGTTATGAATGTTTTAGTATAGCACCTTTTGTAACACAATCTTGAATATTGAAGAGCTCGGGCCGAAGAGGGATGTTCGGGCCGAAGTGGTGTTCGGGCCGAAGTGGGATGTTCGGGCCAATGTGGTGTTCGGGCCGAAGTGGTGTTCGGGCCGAAGTTCGGTGTTCGGGTCGAGGATGATGTTCGGGCCGAGGTCGGAGTTCGGGCCGAGGTTGAAGTTCGGGCCGAGGTTGAAGTTCGGGCCGAAAATGAAGTTCGGGCCGGGAACAGTGAAGAGTTCGGGCCGAACTTGTTCTTGGCAGTGACGAACGAACCAGCTATTTTGGTTACTCGTGGGCGTGAAACGGACACCCGAGCTGAAAGTTATGAATGTTTTAGTATAGCACCTTTTGTCACACAATCTTGGATATTGAAGAGGGATGTTCGGGCCGAAGAGGGATGTTCGGGCCGAAGTGGTGTTCGGGCCGAAGTGTGATGTTCGGGCCGAAGTGGTGTTCGGGCCGAAGTTCGGTGTTCAGGCCGAGGATGATGTTCGGGCCGAGGTTGAAGTTCGGGCCGAGGTCCGAGTTCGGGCCGAGTTTGAAGTTCGGGCCGAGGTTGAAGTTCGGGCCGAAAATTAAGTTCGGGTCGGGAACAGTGAAGAGTTCGGGCCGAACTTGTTCTTGGCAGTGACGAACGAGCCAGCTATTTTGGTTACTCGTGGGCGTGAAACGGACACCCGAGCTGAAAGTTATGAATGTTTTAGTATAGCACCTTTTGTCACACAATCTTGGACAGTGAAGGCTCAACGCTGAAGGCTCAAGGCTCAAGGGTCAACACTCAAGGCTCAAGGCACAAGGCTAAAGGCTCAAGGCTCAAGACTCAAGGCTCGAGGCTCGAGGCTCAAGACTCCAGGCTCCAGGCTCAAGGCTCAAGGCTCAAGGCTAAGGCTTAAGGCTTATGGCTCATGGCTCATGGCTCGAGGCTCCAGGATCAAGGGTCAAGGCTCAAGGCTCAAGGCTCGAGGCTCAAGGCTCCTGGCTCGAGGCTCCAAGTTCAAAGGCTCAAGGCTCCAGGCTCAAGGCTCGAGGCTCAAGGTCCAAGGCTCAAGGCTCAAGGCTCAAGGCACAACGCTCAAGGGTCAAGGGTCAAGGCTCAATGGAGAAGGCTCAAGGGTCAAGATTCAAGGGTCAAGACTTAAGGGTCAAGGCTAGAGGCTCGAGACTCAAGGCTCATGACTCAAGGATCAATGCTCAAGGCACAAGGAACAAGGCTCAAGGCTCAAGGCTCAAGGCTCAAGGCTCAAGGCTCAAGGCTCCATGCTCAAGACGCAAGGCTCAAGGCGCAAGGGTCAAGAGTCAAGGCTCAAGTCTCATGTTTTTAGGCTGAAGGCTCAAAGCTCATGGCTCAAGGCTAGAGGATAAAGGGTCAACGCTCAAAGCACAAGGCTCAAGGCTAGAGGATCAAGGCTCAAGGCTCAAGGCTCAAGGCTCAAGGCTCAAGGCTCAAGGCTCAAGTCTCAATGCTCAAGGCTCAAGTCACGGCTCAAGGCTCCAGGCTCAAGGCTCAAGGCTCAAGGCTCAAGGCTCAATGCTCAAGGCTCAATGCTCAAGGTTCAAGTCACGGCTCAAGGCTCAAGGCTCAAGGCTCAAGGCTCAAGGCTCAAGGCTCAAGGCTCAAGGCTCAAGGCTCAAGGCTCAAGGCTCAAGGCTTAAGGCTCAAGGTTCAAGGAAAAAGGCTCAAGGCTCAAGGCTCAAGGCTCAAGGCTCAAGGCTCAAGGCTCAAGGCTCAAGGCTCAAAGCTCAAGGCTCAAGGCTCAAGGCTTAAGGCTCAAGGTTCAAGGAAAAAGGCTCAAGGCTCAAGGCTCAAGGCTCAATGCTCAAGGCTCAAGGCTCAAGGCTCAAGGCTCAAGGCTCAAGGATCAAGGATCAAGGCTCAAGTCATGGCTCAAGGGTCAGGACTCAAGTCAAAAGGCTTAAGGCTCAAGGCTCAAGGCTCTAGGCTCAAGGATCAATGCTCAAGGCTCAAGGCTCAAGGCTCAAGGCTCAAGGCTCAAGGCTTAAGGCTCAAGGTTCAAGGTTCATGGAAAAAGGCTCAAGGCTCAAGGCTCAAGGCTCAAGGCTCAAGGCTCAAGGCTCAAGGCTCAAGGCTCAAGTCTCAATGCTCAAGGCTCAAGTCACGGCTCAAGGCTCCAGGCTCAAGGCTCAATGCTCAAGGCTCAATGCTCAAGGCTCAAGTCACGGCTCAAGGCTCAAGGCTCAAGGCTCAAGGCTCAAGGCTCAAGGCTCAAGGCTCAAGGCTCAAGGCTCAAGGCTCAAGGCTCAAGGCTTAAGGCTCAAGGTTCAAGGTTCATGGAAAAAGGCTCAAGGCTCAAGGCTCAAGGCTCAAGGCTCAAGGCTCAAGGCTCAAGGCTCAAGGCTCAAGGCTCAAGGCTCAAGGCTCAAGGCTCAAGGCTCAAGGCTCAAGGCTCAAGGCTCAAGTCTCAATGCTCAAGGCTCAAGTCACGGCTCAAGGCTCCAGGCTCAAGGCTCAAGGCTCAATGCTCAAGGCTCAATGCTCAAGGCTCAAGTCACGGCTCAAGGCTCAAGGCTCAAGGCTCAAGGCTCAAGGCTCAAGGCTCAAGGCTCAAGGCTCAAGGCTCAAGGCTTAAGGCTCAAGGTTCAAGGAAAAAGGCTCAAGGCTCAAGGCTCAAGGCTCAAGGCTCAAGGCTCAAGGCTCAAGGCTCAAAGCTCAAGGCTCAAGGCTCAAGGCTTAAGGCTCAAGGTTCAAGGAAAAAGGCTCAAGGCTCAAGGCTCAAGGCTCAATGCTCAAGGCTCAAGGCTCAAGGCTCAAGGCTCAAGGATCAAGGATCAAGGCTCAAGTCATGGCTCAAGGGTCAGGACTCAAGTCAAAAGGCTTAAGGCTCAAGGCTAAAGGCTCTAGGCTCAAGGATCAATGCTCAAGGCTCAAGGCTCAAGGCTCAAGGCTCAAGGCTCAAGGCTTAAGGCTCAAGGTTCAAGGTTCATGGAAAAAGGCTCAAGGCTCAAGGCTCAAGGCTCAAGGCTCAAGGATCAAGGCTCAAGGCTCAATGCTCAAGGCTCAAGGCTCAAGGCTTAAGGCTCAAGGTTCAATGAAAAAAGCTCAAGGCTCAAGGCTCAAGGCTCAATGCTCAAGGCTCAAGGCTCAAGGCTCAAAGCTCAAGGCTCAAGGCTCAAGGCTCAAGGCTCAAGGCTCAAGGCTCAAGGCTCAAGGCTCAAGGCTCAAGGCTCAAGGCTCAAGGCTCAAGGCTCAAGGATCAAGGCTCAAGTCATGGCTCAAGGGTCAGGACTCAAGTCAAAAGGCTCAAGGCTCAAGGCTCAAGGCTCAAGGCTCAAGGATTAGGCTCAAGGCTTAAGGCTCAAGGTTCAAGGAAAAAGGCTCAAGGCTCAAGGCTCAAGGCTCAAAGTTCAAGGCTAAAGGGTCAAGGGTCGAGGCTCGAGGGTCGAGGCTCGAGGCTCGAGGCTCGAGGCTCGAGGCTCCAGGCTCCAGGCTCAAGGCTCAAGGCTCAAGGCTCAAGGCTCAAGGCTCAAGGTTTAAGGTTCATGGAAAAAGGCTCAAGGCTCAAGGCTCAAGGCTCAAGTCACGGCTCAAGGCTCAAGGCTCAAAAGTCAAGGCTCAAGGCTCAACACTCAAGGGTCAAGGGTCAAGGGTCAAGGCTCATGTCTCAAGGCTCAAGGCTCAAGGCTCAAGGCTCAAGGCTCAAGGCTCAAGGCTCAAAGCTCAAGGCTCAAAGATCAAGGGTCAAGGGTCAAGGGTCAAGGCTCAAGGCTCAAGACTCGAGGCTCGAGGCTCAAGGCTCAAGGCTCAAGGCTCAAGGCTCAAGGCTCAAGGCTCAAGGCTCAAGGCTCCAGGCACAAGGCTCAAGGCTCAAGGCTTAAGGTTCAAGGCTCAAGGATCAAGGATCAAGGCTCAAGTCACGGCTCAAGGGTCAGGACTCAAGGCAAAAGGCTGAAGGCTCAAGGCTCAAGGCTCAAGGCTCAAGGCTCAAGGATCAAGGCTCAAGGCTCAAGGCTCAAAGCTCAAGGCTCAAGGCTCAAGGCTTAAGGCTCAAGGTTCAAGGAAAAAGGCTCAAGGCTCAAGGCTCAAGGCTCAAGGCTCAAGGCTCAAGGTTCAAGGCTAAAGAGTCAAGGGTCAAGGCTCGAGGCTCGAGGCTCGAGGCTCGAGGGTCGAGGCAAAGGGTCGAGGTTCACGACTCAAGGCTCAAGGCTCAACGCTCAAGGCTCAACACTCAAGGCTCAACGCTCAGGGCTCGAAGCTCCAGGGTCAAGTCTCAGGGCTCAAGGCTCAAGGTTCAAGGTTCAAGGCTCAAGGCTTAAGGCTCAAGGCTCCAGGTTCAAGGCAAAAGGCAAAATGCTCAAGGATCAAGGCTCAAGGTTCAAGGCTAAAGGGTCAAGGGTCAAGGCTCAAGGCTCATGGCTCAAGGCTAAAGGCTCAAGGCTCAAGGCTCAAGTCACGGCTCAAGGCTTAAGGCTCAAGGTTCAAGGTTCATGGAAAAAGGCTCAAGGCTCAAGGCTCAAGGCTCAAGGCTCAAGGCTCAAGGCTCAAGGCTCAAGGCTCAAGGCTCAAGGCTCAAGGCTCAAGTCTCAATGCTCAAGGCTCAAGTCACGGCTCAAGGCTCCAGGCTCAAGGCTCAAGGCTCAAGGCTCAATGCTCAAGGCTCAATGCTCAAGGCTCAAGTCACGGCTCAAGGCTCAAGGCTCAAGGCTCAAGTCTCAAGGCTCAAGGCTCAAGGCTCAAGGCTCAAGGCTCAAGGTTCAAGGTTCATGGAAAAAGGCTCAAGGCTCAAGGCTCAAGGCTCAAGGCTCAAGGCTCAAGGCTCAAGGCTCAAGGCTCAAGGCTCAAGGCTCAAGGCTCAAGTCTCAATGCTCAAGGCTCAAGTCACGGCTCAAGGCTCCAGGCTCAAGGCTCAAGGCTCAAGGCTCAATGCTCAAGGCTCAATGCTCAAGGCTCAAGTCACGGCTCAAGGCTCAAGGCTCAAGGCTCAAGGCTCAAGGCTCAAGGCTCAAGGCTCAAGGCTCAAGGCTTAAGGCTCAAGGTTCAAGGAAAAAGGCTCAAGGCTCAAGGCTCAAGGCTCAAGGCTCAAGGCTCAAGGCTCAAGGCTCAAGGCTCAAAGCTCAAGGCTCAAGGCTCAAGGCTTAAGGCTCAAGGTTCAAGGAAAAAGGCTCAAGGCTCAAGGCTCAAGGCTCAATGCTCAAGGCTCAAGGCTCAAGGCTCAAGGCTCAAGGATCAAGGATCAAGGCTCAAGTCATGGCTCAAGGGTCAGGACTCAAGTCAAAAGGCTTAAGGCTCAAGGCTCAAGGCTCTAGGCTCAAGGATCAAGGCTCAAGGCTCAAGGCTCAAGGCTCAAGGCTCAAGGCTCAAGGCTTAAGGCTCAAGGTTCAAGGTTCATGGAAAAAGGCTCAAGGCTCAAGGCTCAAGGCTCAAGGCTCAAGGATCAAGGCTCAAGGCTCAATGCTCAAGGCTCAAGGCTCAAGGCTTAAGGCTCAAGGTTCAATGAAAAAAGCTCAAGGCTCAAGGCTCAAGGCTCAATGCTCAAGGCTCAAGGCTCAAGGCTCAAAGCTCAAGGCTCAAGGCTCAAGGCTCAAGGCTCAAGGCTCAAGGCTCAAGGCTCAAGGCTCAAGGCTCAAGGCTCAAGGCTCAAGGCTCAAGGATCAAGGCTCAAGTCATGGCTCAAGGGTCAGGACTCAAGTCAAAAGGCTCAAGGCTCAAGGCTCAAGGCTCAAGGCTCAAGGATTAGGCTCAAGGCTTAAGGCTCAAGGTTCAAGGAAAAAGGCTCAAGGCTCAAGGCTCAAGGCTCAAAGTTCAAGGCTAAAGGGTCAAGGGTCGAGGCTCGAGGGTCGAGGCTCGAGGGTCGAGGCTCGAGGCTCGAGGCTCGAGGCTCCAGGCTCCAGGCTCAAGGCTCAAGGCTCAAGGCTCAAGGCTCAAGGCTCAAGGTTTAAGGTTCATGGAAAAAGGCTCAAGGCTCAAGGCTCAAGGCTCAAGGCTCAAGTCACGGCTCAAGGCTCAAGGCTCAAAAGTCAAGGCTCAAGGCTCAACACTCAAGGGTCAAGGGTCAAGGGTCAAGGCTCATGTCTCAAGGCTCAAGGCTCAAGGCTCAAGGCTCAAGGCTCAAGGCTCAAAGCTCAAGGCTCAATGATCAAGGGTCAAGGGTCAAGGGTCAAGGCTCAAGGCTCAAGACTCGAGGCTCGAGGCTCAAGGCTCAAGGCTCAAGGCTCAAGGCTCAAGGCTCAAGGCTCAAGGCTCAAGGCTCAAGGCTCAAGGCTCCAGGCACAAGGCTCAAGGCTCAAGGCTTAAGGTTCAAGGCTCAAGGATCAAGGATCAAGGCTCAAGTCACGGCTCAAGGGTCAGGACTCAAGGCAAAAGGCTGAAGGCTCAAGGCTCAAGGCTCAAGGCTCAAGGATCAAGGCTCAAGGCTCAAGGCTCAAAGCTCAAGGCTCAAGGCTCAAGGCTTAAGGCTCAAGGTTCAAGGAAAAAGGCTCAAGGCTCAAGGCTCAAGGCTCAAGGCTCAAGGCTCAAGGTTCAAGGCTAAAGTGTCAAGGGTCAAGGCTCGAGGCTCGAGGCTCGAGGCTCGAGGGTCGAGGCTCGAGGGTCGAGGCTCACGACTCAAGGCTCAAGGCTCAACGCTCAAGGCTCAACACTCAAGGCTCAACGCTCAGGGCTCGAAGCTCCAGGGTCAAGTCTCAGGGCTCAAGGCTCAAGGTTCAAGGTTCAAGGCTCAAGGCTTAAGGCTCAAGGCTCCAGGTTCAAGGCAAAAGGCAAAATGCTCAAGGATCAAGGCTCAAGGTTCAAGGCTAAAGGGTCAAGGGTCAAGGCTCAAGGCTCATGGCTCAAGGCTAAAGGCTCAAGGCTCAAGGCTCAAGTCACGGCTCAAGGCTCAAGGCTCAAGGCTCAAGGCTCAAAGCTCAAGGCTCAAGGCTCAAGGCTTAAGGCTCAAGGTTCAAGGAAAAAGGCTCAAGGCTCAAGGCTCAAGGCTCAAGGCTCAAGTCATGGCTCAAGGGTCAGGACACAAGTCAAAAGGCTTAAGGCTCAAGGCTCAAGGCTCAAGGCTCAAGGCTCAAGGCTCAAGGCTCAAGGCTCAAGGCTCAAGGCTCAAGGCTCAAGGCTTAAGGCTCAAGGTTCATGGAAAAAGGCTCAAGGCTCAAGGCTCAAGGCTCAATGCTCAAGGCTCAATGCTCAAGGCTCAAGGATCAAGGCTTAAGGCTCAAGGCTCAAGGCTCAAGGCTCAAGGCTCAAGGCTCAAGGCTCAAGGCTCAAGTCATGGCTCAAGGGTCAGGACTCAAGTCAAAAGGCTTAAGGCTCAAGCCTCAAGGCTCAAGGCTCAAGGCTCGAGGCTCAAGGCTCAAAGCTCAAGGCTCAAGGCTCAAGGCTTAAGGCTCGAGGTTCAAGGAAAAAGGCTCAAGGCTCAAGGCTCCAGGCTCAAGGCTCAAGGCTCTAGGCTCTAGGCTCAAGGCTCAAGGCTCAAGGCTCAAGGCTCAAGGCTCAAGGCTCAAGGCTCAAGGCTCAAGGCTCAAGGCTCAAGGCTCAAGGCTCAAGGCTCAAGGCTCAAGGCTCAAGGCTCAAGGTTCATGGAAAAAGGCTCAAGGCTCAAGGCTCAAGTCACGGCTCAAGGCTCAAGTCTCAAGGCTCAAAGCTCAAGGCTCAAGGCTCAAGGCTTAAGGCTCAAGGTTCAAGGAAAAAATCTCAAGGCTCAAGGCTCAAGGCTCCAGGCTCAAGGCTCAAGGCTCAAGGATCAAGGATCAAGGCTCAAGTCATGGCTCAAGGGTCAGGACTCAAGTAAAAAGGCTCAAGGCTCAAGGCTCAAGGCTCAAGGCTCAAGGCTCAAGGCTCAAGGCTCAAGGCTCAAGGCTCAAGGCTCAAGGCTCAAAGCTCAAGGCTCAAGGCTCAAGGCTTAAGGCTCAAGGCTCAAGGAAAAAGGCTCAAGGCTCAAGGCTCTAGGTTCAAGGTTCAAAGTTCAAGGCTAAAAGGTCAAGGGTCGAGGCTCGAGGGTCGAGGCTCGAGGCTCCAGGCTCAAGGCTCCAGGCTCAAGGCTCAAGGCTCAAGACTCCAGGCTTAAGGCTCAAGGCTCAAAGGCTCAAGGCTCCAGGCTTGACGTTCAAGGCTCCAGGGTCCAGGCTCAAGGCTCCAGGCTCAAAGGCTCAAGGCTTAAGGCTCAAGGCTCAAGGCTCAAGGCTCAAGGCTCACGGCTCAAGGCTCAAGGCTCAACGCTCACGGCTCAAGGCTCAAGGCTCAAGGCTCAAGGCTCAAGGCTCAAGGCTCAAGGCTCAAGAGACAAGAGTCAAGGCTCAAGGCTCAAGGCTCATGGCTCAAGGGTCAATGCTCAAGGCTCAAGGCTAGAGGATCAATGCTCAAGGCTCAAGGCACAAGGTGCAAGGCTCAAGGTCAAGGCTCAATGCTCAAGGCTCAAGGGTCAACGCTCAATGCTTAATGCTCAAGGCTCAAGGCTCAAAGTTCAAGGCTAAAGGGTCAAGGGTCGAGGCTCGAGGCTCGAGGGTCGAGGCTCGAGGCTCTAGGCTCAAGGCTCAAGGCTCAAGGCTCAAGGCTCAAGGTTTAAGGTTCATGGAAAAAGGCTCAAGGCTCAAGGCTCAAGGCTCAAGGCTCAAGTCACGGCTCAAGGCTCAAGGCTCAAAAGTCAAGGCTCAAGGCTCAACACTCAAGGGTCAAGGGTCAAGGGTCAAGGCTCATGTCTCAAGGCTCAAAGCTCAAGGCTCAAGGCTCAATGCTCAAGGGTCAAGGGTCAAGGCTCAAGGCTCGAGGCTCAAGGCTCAAGGCTCAAGGCTCAAGGCTCAAGGCTCAAGGCTCAAGGCTCAAGGCTCAAGGCTCAAGGCTCAAGGATCAAGGATCAAGGCTCAAGTCACGGCTCAAGGGTCAGGACTCAAGGCAAAAGGCTCAAGGCTCAAGGCTCAAGGCTCAAGGCTCAAGGCTCAAAGCTTACGGCTCAAGGCTCAAGGCTTAAGGCTCAAGGTTCAAGGAAAAAGGCTCAAGGCTCAAGGCTCAAGGCTCTAGGTTCAAGGCTCAAAGTTCAAGGCTAAAGGGTCAAGGGTCGAGTCTCGAGGGTCGAGGCTCGAGGGTCGAGGGTCGAGGCTCGAGGCTCCAGGCTCCAGGCTCAAGGCTCCAGGCTCAAGGCTCAAGGCTCAAGGCTCAAGGCTCAAAGGCTCAAGGCTCCAGGCTTGACGCTCAAGGCTCCAGGGTCCAGGCTCAAGGCTCCAGGCTCAAAGGCTCAAGGCTTAAGGCTCAAGGCTTAAGGCTCAAGGCTCAAGGCTCAAGGCTCAAGGCTCAAGAGACAAGAGTCAAGGCTCAAGTCTCAAGTTTTAAGGCTCAAGGCTCAAGGTTCAAGGCGCAAGGCCCAAGGCTCAAGGCTCAAGGCTCAAGGCTCAAGGCTCAAGGCCCAAGGCTCAAGGCTCAAGGCTCAAGGCTCAGGGCTCAAGGCTCATGGCTTAAGGGTCAATGCTCAAGGGTCAATGCTCAATGCTCAAGGGTCAAGGCTCAAGGCTCAAGGCTAGAGGATCAATGCTCAAGGCTCAAGGCACAAGGTGCAAGGCTCAAGGTCAAGGCTCAAGGCGGAAGGGCAAGAATTAAGGCTAGGGCTCAAGTCTCAATGCGCAAGACTCAAGGCTCAAGGGTCAACGCTCAATGCTCAAGGCTCAAGGGTCAACGCTCAATGCTCAAGGCTTAAGGCTCAAGGCTCAAGGCTCAAGGCTCAAGGCTCAAGATTCAAGGCTCAAGGCTCAAGGCTCAAGGCTAGAGGATCAAGGCTCAAGGCTCAGGGCTCAGGGCTCAAGGCTCAAGGCTCAGGGCTCAAGGCTCAAGTCTCAATGCGCAAGGCTCAAGGCACAATGGTCAAGAGTCAAGGATAGAGTCTCAAGGCTCAAGGCTCAAGGCTCATGGCTCAAGGCTCAAGGCTCAATGCTCAAGGCTTAAGGGTCAACGCTCAATGCTCAAGGGTCAAGGCGCAAGGCTCAAGTTTCAAGGCTCAAGGCTCAAGTTTTAAAGCTCAAGGCTCAAGGTTCAAGGCGCAAGGCTCAAGGCTCAAGGGTCAACGCTCAATGCTCAAGGCTCAAGGCTCAAGGCCCAAGGCTCAAGGCTCAAGGCTCAAGGCTCAAGGCTCAAGGCTCAAGGCTCAAGGCTCAAGGCTCAAAGGTCAAGGTTCAAGGCTCAAGCATCAACGCTCTGGGCTCAAGGCTCAAGGCTCAAGTCTCAATGCGCAAGGCTCAAGGCACAATGGTCAAGAGTCAAGGATAGAGTCTCAAGGCTCAAGGCTCAAGGCTCAAAGCTCATGGCTCAAGGCTCACGGCTCAATGCTCAAGGCTCAAGGGTCAACGCTCAATGCTCAAGGGTCAAGGCGCAAGGCTCAAGTTTCAAGGCTCAAGGCTCAAGGCTCAAGTTTTAAAGCTCAAGGCTCAAGGTTCAAGGCGCAAGGCTCAAGGCTCAAGGGTCAACGCTCAATGCTCAAGGCTCCAGGCTCAAGGCTCAAGGCCCAAGGCTCAAGGCTCAAGGCTCAAGGCTCAAGGCTCAAAGGTCAAGGTTCAAGGCTCAAGCATCAACGCTCTGGGCTCAAGGCTCAAGGCTCAAGCCTCAAGGCTCAAGCCTCAAGGCCCAAGGGTCAACGCTCAAGGGTCAATGCTCAATTCTCAAGGGTCAAGGCTCAAGGCTCAGGGATCAAGGCTAGAGGATCAAGGCTCAAGGCTCAGGGCTCAAGGCTCAAGGCTCAGGGCTCAAGGCTCAAGGCTCAAGTCTCAATACTCAAGGCCCAAGGCACAATGGTCAAGAGTCAAGGATAGAGTCTCAAGCCTGAAGGCTCAAGGCTCATGGCTTAAGGCTCAAGGTTCAAGGCTCAAGGCTCAAGGGTCAACGCTCAATGCTCAAGGGTCAAGGCGCAAGGCTCAAGTTTCAAGGCTCAAGGCTCAAGGCTCAAGGCTCCAGTCTCAAGGCTCAAGGCTCAAGGCTCAAGGCTCAACGCTCAACGCTCAATGCTCAATTCTCAAGGCTCTAGGCTCAAGGCTCAAGTCTCAAGGCTCAAGGCTCAAAGGTCAAGGCTCAAGCATCAACGCTCAGGGATCAAGGCTCAAGGCTCATGGCTCAAGGCTCAAGGCTCAAGGGTCAACGCTCAAGGCTCAAGGCTCAAGGCCCAAGGCTCAAGGCTCAATGCTCATGGCTCAAGGCTCAAGGCTCAATGCTGAAGGCTCGAGGCTCAAGGCTCAAGGCTCAATGCTCAAGGCTCAAGGCTCAAGGCTCAATGCTGAAGGCTCAAGGCTCAAGGCTCAAGGTTCAAGGCTCAAGGCTCAAGGCTCAAGGCTCAAGGCTCAAGGCTCAAGGCTCAAGGCTCAAGGCTCAAGGCTCAAGGCTCAAGGCTCAAGGCTCAAGCATCAACGCTCTAGGGTCAAGGCTCAAGGCTCAAGTTTCAAGGCTCAAGGCTCAAGGCCCAAGGGTCAATGCTCAAGGCTCAAGGCTCAAGGCTCAAGGCTCCAGGCTCAAGGCTCAAGGCTCAAGGCTCAAGGCTCAAGGCTCAAGGCTCAAGGCTCAAGGCTCAAGGCTCAAGGCTCAAGGCTCAAGGCTCAAGGCTCAAGGCTCAAGGCTCAAGGCTCAAGGCTCAAGGCTCAAGGCTCAAGGCTCAAGGCTCAAGGCTTAAGGCTCAAGGCTAAAGGCTCAAGGCTCAAGGCTCCAGGCTTGAGGCTCGAGGATTAAGGCTCAAGGCTCAAGGCTTAAGGCTCCAGGCTTAAGGCTCAAGGCTAAAGGCTCAAGGCTCAAAGCTCCAGGCTTAAGGCTCGAGGCTCGAGGCTCGAGGCTCCAGGCTCCAGGCTCAAGGCTCAAGGCTCAAGGCTCAAGGCTCCAGGCTTAAGGCTCAAAGGCTCCAGGCTCCAGGCTTGACGCTCAAGGCTCCAGGGTCCAGGCTCCAGGCTCCAGGCTCAAAGGCTCAAGGCTTAAGGATCAAGGATCAAGGCTCAAGGCTCAAGGCTCAAGGCTCACGGCTCAAGGCTCAAGGCTCAACGCTACCGGCTCAAGGCTCAAGGCTCAAGAGACAAGAGTCAAGGCTCAAGTCTCAAGTTTTAAGGCTCAAGGCTCAACGTTCAAGGCGCAAGGCCCAAGGCTCAAGGCTCAAGGCTCAAGGCTCAAGGCTCAAGGCTCAAAGCTCAATGCTCAAGGCTCAAGGCCCAAGGCTCAAGGCTCAAGGCTCAAGGCTCAAGGCTCAAGGCTCAAGGCTCAAGGCTCAAGGCTCAAGGCTCAAGGCTCAAGGTTCAAGGCTCAAGCATCAACGCTCAGGGCTCAAGGCTCAAGGCTCAAGGCTTAAGGCTCAAGGCTCAAGGCTCAAGGCTCAAGGCTCAAGGCTCAAGGCTCATGGCTCAAGGCTCATGGCTCAAGGGTCAATGCTCAAGGGTCAATGCTCAATGCTCAAGGGTCAAGGGTCAAGGCTCAAGGCTCAAGGCTCAAGGCTCAAGGCTAGAGGATCAAGGCTCAAGGCACAAGGTGCAAGGCTCAAGGTCAAGGCGCAAGGCAGAAGGGCAAGAATTAAGGCTAGGGCTCAAGTCTCAATGCGCAAGGCTAAAGGCTCAAGGGTCAACGCTCAATGCTCAAGGCTCAAGGGTCAACGCTCAATGCTCAAGGCTCAAGGCTCAAGGCTCAAGGCTCAAGGCTCAAGGCTCAAGGCTCAAGGCTCAAGGCTCAAGGCTCAAGGCGCAAGGCTCAAGGCATAAGGCTCAAGGCTCAAGGCTCAAGGCTCAAGGCTCAAGGCTCAAGGCTCAAGGCTCAAGGCTTAAGGCTCAAGGCTCAAGGCTCAAGGCTCAAGGCTCAAGGCTCAAGGCTCAAGGCTCAAAGGTCAAGGTTCAAGGCTCAAGCATCAACGCTCTGGGCTCAAGGCTCAAGGCTCAAGGATCAAGGCTCAAGGCTCCAGGCTCAAGGCTCCAGGCTCAAGGCTCAAGGCCCAAGGGTCAACGCTCAAGGGTCAATGCTCAATGCTCAAGGGTCAAGGCTCAAGGCTCAAGGCTAGAGGATCAAGGCTCAAGGCTCAGGGCTAGAGGGTCAAGGCTCAAGGCTCAAGGCTAGAGGATCAAGGCTCAAGTCTCAATGCGCAAGGCTCAAGGCACAATGGTCAAGAGTCAAGGATAGAGTCTCATGGCTCATGGCTCAAGGCTCAAGGCTCAATGCTCAAGGCTCAAGAGTCAACGCTCAATGCTCAAGGGTCAAGGCGCAAGGCTCAAGTTTCAAGGCTCAAGGCTCAAGGCTCAAGGCTCAAAGGTCAAGGCTCAAGGTTCAAGGCGCAAGGCTCAAGGGTCAACGCTCAATGCTCAAGGCGTAAGGCTCAAGGCTCAAGGCTCAAGGCTCAAGGCTCAAGGCTCAAGGCTCAAGAATCAACGCTCTGGGCTCAAGGCTCAAGGCTCAAGCCTCCAGCCTCAAGGCTCCAGGCTCCAGCCTCAAGGCCCAAGGGTCAACGCTCATGGGTCAATGCTCAATGCTCAAGGGTCAAGGCTCAAGGATCAAGGCTAGAGGATCAAGGCTCAAGGCTCAGGGCTCAAGGCTCAATGCTCAGGGCTCAAGGCTCAAGTCTCAATGCGCAAGGCTCAAGGCACAATGGTCAAGAGTCAAGGATAGAGTCTCAAGGCTGAAGGCTCAAGGCTCATGGCTCAAGGCTCAAGGCTCAAGGCTCAAGGCTCAAGGCTCAAGGGTCAACGCTCAATGCTCAAGGGTCAAGGCGCAAGGGTCGAGTTTCAAGGCTCAAGGCTCCAGTCTCAAGGCTCAATGCTCAAGGCTCAAGGCTCAAGAGTCAACGCTCAATGCTCAATGCTCAAGGCTCTAGGCTCAAGGCTCAAGTCTCAAGTCTCAAGGCTCAAAGGTCAAGGTTCAAGGCTCAAGCATCAACGCTCAGGGCTCAAGGCTCAAGGCTCATGGCTCAAGGCTCAAGGCTCAATGCTCAAGGCTCAAGGGTCAACGCTCAATGCTCAAGGCTCAAGGCTCAAGGCCCAAGTCTCAAGGCTCAATGCTCATGGCTCAAGGCTCAAGGCTCAATGCTGAAGGCTCAAGGCTCAAGGCTCAATGCTCAAGGCTCAAGGCTCAAGGCTAGAGGGTCAAGGCTCAAGGCTCAAGGCTCAAGGCTCAAGGCTAGAGGATCAAGGCTCAAGTCTCAATGCGCAAGGCTCAAGGCACAATGGTCAAGAGTCAAGGATAGAGTCTCAAGGCTCAAGGCTCAAGGCTCAAGGCTCGAGGCTCAAGGCTTAAAGGTCAAGGTTCAAGGCTCAAGCATCAACGCTCTGGGCTCAAGGCTCAAGCCTCAAGGCTCAAGCCTCAAGGCTCCACGCTCAAGCCTCAAGGCCCAAGGGTCAACGCTCAAGGGTCAATGCTCAATGCTCAAGGGTCAAGGCTCTAGTCTCAATGCGCAAGGCTCAAGGAACAATGGTCAAGAGTCAAGGATACAGTCTCAAGGCTGAAGGCTCAAGGCTCAAGGCTCAAGGCTCCAGTCTCAAGGCTCAAGGCTCAAGGCTCAAGGCTCAAGGCTCAAGAGTCAACGATCAATGCTAAATGCTCAAGGCTCTAGGCTCAAGTGTCAAGGCTCAAGGCTCAAAGGTCAAGGTTCAAGGCTCAAGCATCAACGCTCAGGGCTCAAGGCTCAAGGCTCATGGCTCAAGGCTCAAGGCTCAATGCTCAAGGCTCAAGGGTCAACGCTCAATGCTCAAGGCTCAAGGCTCAAGGCCGCTCAAGGCTCAATTCTTATGGCTCAAGGCTCAAGGCTCAATGCTGAAGGCTCAAGGCTCAAGGCTCAATGCTCAAGGCTCAAGGCTAATTGCTGAAGGCTCAAGGCTCAAGGTTCAAGGCTCAAGGCTCAAGGCTCAAGGCTCAAGGCTCAAGGCTCAAGGCTCAAGGCTCAAGGCTCAAGGCTCAAGCATCAACGCTCTAGGGTCAAGGCTCAAGGCTCAAGTTTCAAGGCTCAAGGCTCAAGGCTCAAGGCTCAAGGCTCAAGGCTCAAGGCGCAAGGCTCAAGGCTCCACGCTCAATGCTCAACGCTCAAGGCTCAAGGCTCAAGGCTCAAGGTTCAAGGATCAAGGCTCAAGGCTCAAGGCTCAACGTTCAACGCTCAAGGCTCAACGCTCAACGCTCAAGGTTCAAGGTTCTAGGCTCAAGGCTCAAGCCTCCAGGCTCCAGGCCCAAGGCTCAAGTCTCAAGGCTCAAGGGTCAAGGTTCAAGGCTCAAGCATCAACGTTCAGGGCTCAAGGCTCAAGGCTCAAGGCTCAAGGCTCAAGACTCAAGGCTCAAGGCGCAACGGTCAAGTGTTAAGGCTTAAGTCTCAAGTTTTAAGGCTCAAAGATCTTAGCTCAAGGCTCAAGGCGCAATGCTCAAGTCTCAAGGCTAGAGGATCAAGGCTCAAGGCTTAAGGCGCAAGGCTCAAGGTCAAGGCACAAGGGAAAGAATCAAGGCTCAAGTGTAACACCCTAAAATTTACAAGATTTTTAAAATTTTTGAAAACAAAATTATAATCAAAAGGTCTCATAAATAAATCTCAGATATTAATATTTAACATTTAAAACATATTTATTGCGGAAATAGTTAAGATAAAGTAAAGTGTTTTAAAATATTAAATGATGTCCACATCAGTAATGAAAAGATACATCGGTCAACCGTCCACCTTCTCCTTTCCTTTGCTGGTACCTGAAATAATGGGGGGGGGGGGGGAAGTTTTGGGTCAGCGGGGAAGCTGAGTGAATATTCACAAAATGTAAACAATAATAACATACAACACATGAGGGCACATCGGTGTACTCCTACTCAGACTCTACTCAGTTTATTACTCAGATTTATTTCTCAGATTTTATTACTCAGATTTTAATTTATATAACGCGCTAGTGTGACTTGGGGCGAGAGATCAACCTCGACCCGCCTCACACCACCTCAACACCTGTACTCTTCGGTGTTGAGTCAAAAGGCCTGGCACCAGTACTCTTCGGTGCCAAGTCAAAACGTCTGACACCAGTGCTCTTTGGTGTCAAGTCAGATATATTATGTTTAATGTTTAACTCAAAACTCAGAAACTCAGAACTCAGAAACTCAGAACTCAGAACACAAGATGCTAGATCACAGATAACTCAGATAACAGATAACTCAGATAGCAAATATGGTGCAAGTAATGTAACACGTAAGTCATGCATGTATAACGTTAAAACTGAATACACGGTGAGAATACTCACCTCGAAAACGTAAGCTCCGAAGATCTCTCGGCACCCTACAGTACTGTTCAGCTAACGTCTAGACGTACCTAAAGCACGAAAGATAACCCTTTATTAGACTTAATCCAATACTCGGTCTAAAATGTAAAAGTATTAATTCCCTTTGCTTAAAATATTAGGAAAATATTCCTCTTTGATTTAAAATTTAATAAAACATTTCCTTTGATAAAAGTCTTCCATGAAATGAGTATGAAGTTTAAAAAAAACCAACTATCCAATATTTAATTTATGAAGACTTGCTGCCAGTCAGATTCTAAGATCGATTAATTCATTATGCATGATAAACTAGTATTTCTTTAAAAGGGATATATCATGACCATTTGCAGTATGAGACAAAATAGGAAAAATCGACAGGGAAAGAAGGGATTCCTAACATCATTTGACAAAACCAATACCCAAAACCCTTTTTCACAAAAATAGAGATCCACACAAACAGAACGGGTGAAAACGGAAAAGGAAAAGATCGGGGTATACCAATTTTTCTGACTTGGATTTGTTTTCTTCTACAACGCCATCGTACGAACCAGCTGCTACACCCTCAAAACAACTGCTCGAGACAGAACCCATGAAGACGAAGAACAACTCATTAGAACCAAAACAAATGTTTAAAGGAAAAGAAAAGGGGAGCAGAACCGTAGCTCACCGTGACTAGATTCGCCGGAAACAGGAACGTGTAGCGGCGACGGGGAGGCTCAAGGCAACTACGGCGGTGGAAAAAGCGAACGACGGTAATCAGTAGCCTAGCCGGAAGCAGTAACACGACGGCGGTGGAAGCAAACTAGTGCCCGACGGTGGACCTTTACCGAAACAGGAAATGGCCGGGTTGGTGAAGATGGTGGCAAAAGCAAATGATTGTGGTGTCCTCCGATCAAGCAGAAACGTAGTGGCGCTTTAATACAACAATGGCGGTGGAGAGCTCAAAATAATACGATGATGGTGGAAATGGGTTTTACCGGCGGAGGCTCTTGGGGATTCGGAATCTCAGATAAAAGATACAAAAGAATGAATTTTGGGAAAACAATGAGAATGTCGGCTAGGTCTTAAAATAGAATATATATTACTTGCCAGCCCTAAATTAATGAGGCTTAATTCCCCATTCTTTGCACATGGACTACTACTTTGGTGAAAAGATGCAAGTCCAACGGCCCACCTTATTTCATACGGCCCCATCTTATTTTGTTCTAGATTATTACCGAAAATTATAAAAAGGAATTAATAAATCACAACACAAAAAAAAATAATAATATAACAATTATATGGAAGAAGTCTCGAGGGTGGTACTATAATTTTAGTTAAATTCCTCAATAAAGCGTAACTAACCCTCAACCCAAACAATTAACCAATAGCTCAAATTTAATAATAAAATTAGGAGTGATAATTAATTACCAAAATCTCGGGGCGTTACAACTCAACCCCACTTGAATCAGACTTCGTCCCCGAAGTCATCGCTCGGAAGAGCTCAGGGTAGCGATCTCGTATCTAAGACTCAGGCTCGCCAATGATGCACATCCTCAAATGGGGAAACACGAAAGAGGTTACGAATAAAAAGAAGCTTTTCAGGGCGACCTAGTCGATTAGAATGAATCTTCGGCTCTCACAACTGTTCATACAAATCTTCCGTCTCTGGTGGCGCAAGACGATAAAGGTTAAAAATTGGAATGTTATTTAAAACTCTCGGTTTCTCGTCAAAAATGGTGTCGATACATACGCGAAATAAACACACGACAACATGCCGAAGACGTCTTCTTGCCTGCACAGTCGGACACGAACTCCGCACCTAGCGATTAACGTTGCGTTGAATCTCCGATTCAACTCCACTTGGAAATTTGCTACCGATTTGTTGATGATATCATGTCAGATGATCTCGGCGTAGTACTCGGCCATCCAATATTCCATACTCACAACCACACACGGCGCTCTCATGGAGATAGGGATAAAGTTTATGGGGAATTTCTTTCCGCACGGCTCAATCAAACACCCGCGATACACTTTATTAACGTAAAACGTATTATCATAAACAAATCTCTATCAATAATGGCTCAGAAAGGTCCTCTAATCTATAGGACATCAGTTTGCCTAAGGCATAAGTAACAAATGAGTGGGTTGCCCCACTGTCAAATAGCACAAAAGCAGGTACATTATTCACAAGGAATGTACCTATCACATATAAATCGCAGATGATGCACACAGAATGTGTATCTACACAGTAAGCAACTCTTGTTATTTTAACTCAGAATTCTAACTCAGAAGCAATCTCAGAAATAAACTCGGATATAAACTCAAGAATAAACTCAGAAGGTAATAACATTTACTGGTAGCAATATTAGGAGCATTCTTGGTCTCCTCACCAGTCAACCTTTAACTTTGTCTTGATTATTTCAACCACATATTTATTCATTAAACTCATATTGCCCACTTTTTCCACAAAAAAAAAAAAAATCAATTAAATTTCATACACGTATTTTACTAATTTCTCATTACTCGATTTACGAATCAATTCATTAATTCTCATTTACTCAATGTCCAATTACCCTTTATTATCAATTTATAAATTTTCTCGTCGTTCATTGATTTAATACTTTTTAATCAATTCAACATAATTTTATTGTTTAATTAACTTAATGTATGCCTTATTTACTCGATTCAATTACTACTTTTCATTTAATAATTTAATAATAATAAAGTATATTATTTGATGACTCTAAATAATAAAATATATCATTCGATCCAATAAATTCATTTAATAATCCCTTAACTCAATTTAATAATTAGTCATAAATAAAGTTTTCTCTAAAAAAAATTTTGTAACGCCTCAAAATACCTTAAAAATTTTAAATATTCAATAATTAATAATACAATATATTGTTCGATAATTCTAAATAAAATATATTACTCACAAATAAAATTTTCTCATAAAAACTTTATAACATCTCAAAAATTTTAAATAAAACTTCCCGTTAATTTAAAACTTCTCTGTTAACTCATTTTAGCAACTTGTTCACTAAACTCGATTTATAAATTTCTTATAAACTCAAAATTACTCGGTAAACAATCTACATGAAATTTTCTCATTTGAGCTAGTTTTAATAATTTATTTTAAATAATTTGATCACTTAACTCGTTTTATTAATTTCCTATAAACTCAAAATTGTACTCAATAATCAATCAAAATAAAATTTCCTCATTTGTTTTAGTAATTCTTCATCAACTCAATTTAACGACCTCATTTTAACTCATTTCTTCAAAATTTCATTATAGCGGTTTTTCTCAGATCTGACTCATTAATAAATTCTCATCACTTTAATTTTATAATTCATCATTATCTCATTATAATCACACAGGAATAAGTATACTTATCTTATTATGTATATAATTAAAGTGTTTACTTTTTTTTTAACAACAAAAAAAATAATTAAAGTGTTTACTACTTCCCTTTTCACGATTGCACTCAACCCAATTAACTTATTTATTATTTTTCTCAATTAATCATGATTTATCAATTTGTTATAACTCTATAATTGCCCCATAGAATAATTTAACTAATCACAACTATTTGATTTGATAGTTACTCTTATAAATTCTCTGATCAATTATATGTATCTAGATTTCGCACTTTAAATCCTTACCCAGAAAAATCTCTATGCATTAGCATCATGCTCATAATATGTATAGATAATAGGTAATGATAATTATTTTTATTTTTATTTTTTTGGAAATTTCCCCTTTTACCCCTGCTCAACTCCACTTGGAGAAAAACTCGTCCTCGAGTTTGGAACTGGTATTCTCTACCAAAATAAACAAACAAGCATGTAGTCACACAAACAATTAAGATACACATAATAAATTCACCACAACAAGCATTGGTCCATCGTTCCCCTCAAAATCTCCCTATAACCAACCAAAAGTCCTGTGTGTAAGGTAATAGGGGACCTCTATTACTTTAGACACCTACCTTTGTTTGGTCACTGATCAATCCCAAAGTTCACAACTTCCCACACAAAATCCACCAACAAATCACACTTAGAAAAAAGAGAAAAAAATAATAATAATTTATTTTCCATATATGATAATAACAGATATGCATCTAGCTGTGTGTACTCAAAATCTTATAAACATTACTTATAAAAACATACGTATATTTAATCTCATACATTATACTCATAACTCAGATTCGCACAAATTTCAAATTTTAGCTGCTTTCACAGTATAAATCTCGTTCAACTGTCTTGGTTAGTAGTTTCTCATCTATATTGATTCGCTTATATTTCTTTTAGCTCGTGTTAATAATTCTCATTTACTCGACTTGATTGCTTCTCATTAACCCACTTTATTAATTATTATTAAGCTCGCTTCAGTAAATACTCTTTTAAAATAAATAAAATTTTTACCCCCTTTTTTTTTAACTATTTCTCATAAAAAATTCGATGTGAGTCAGCATTAAAATACATATATTTAAAAAAATCATCCAATTAGAGAGTAAAAATTTATAAGGATTTAAAATTTAAAAATATTTAAATAAAAATAATTCTTACTCAATCTGCTTTAATAATCTCTTAATCACTCTTTTCAATGACTCGATTTATAAACATTTTAAAAAATTATTACCACTCTTTAAAATTTAGTAAAAAAAAGGTTTCCTCATTTAATCTCAACTTAATAAATCTCAATTTATTATTTTCTTAGCATAAAGATTATCTCAATACATCATGTCTCAAGTCTTTATAAAATCATTTTCCTTTTCTAGTTATCCAAAGATTTTATAACACCCGAAATTCTCAGAAATTCGAAAATTCTTTGTAAAAATTTTAAATTTGGTAAATAAGTGAAATGGTTCCAATAAATAAAATCTCAAATGATAATTCAACATTTAAAAAAAACATGTTTAATCCAACTGAAGTTTTAAAATTAAAACGACTCTGAAATAACAGATAGATATAAAAGCCAATTCTAGTTATGATTTCTCGTCTAGCTCAAAAGTAAATAATTTAAAATAATTATCAACTTTAAATAATTAATTTTTTTTTATATAAAAATATGTTCTCGGTGTTTTCGTTTTACTCGACTTGATAAACCATCATAAATATTCTTTAAATCAATTGATAAAAAAAGATCTTTCATTTACTCGTTTCACGGTTTACTCGTTTTAATAATTCTTTCTAATAAGTGTTTTTTTTTTCAAAACGAAAATTTTTAGTATTTTCCCAATATGAAAATTTTATTACTCCTCATTTCTTATTTACTCAAAACATGTTCTCATTAAATAAATTATTACATCATAAATTCGTATCCATTTATCACCTCTTTTGGTTAAAATTTCTCGAAATTATAAAATCTCACAGATTATACAATTTTATGTACATATAACTTTTAGCGTTTATATCGTAGATGCACTCTAAAACTACACTAAAAATATACTCAGAGAACCACGTCGCGAAATACACTCAGGTTTATTCTCAGAATTAAAAAATTTTCACATGGGTTACATAAATATACAATTGTAATTCTTAGCGTACACGACGCAAAATACACACAGAATATTATTGCCAAAACTCTTTTATAAATCCTCTCTTGTATCATAGTATTCACAAAATCTCAAAATTCTCAGAATTATACTCAGAACTATACTCTGAAAATATCATAAATCTCAAATAATTAAATACTCTTAAATATTACCGGCAGTAGGAAGCGAGAGGTCGACGTGACATGCTGTATACTTGATGTGGAAACTTTACTCAGAAAATATTTTACTCAGTTCTCATTTTAAAAACTCGAAACTCAAACTTGAATTTGAATTCGCCCCTTGCGAACCCAAATCCCTCAAGTCAGAGCTCTGATACCAACTTGTAACACCCTAAAATTTACAAGATTTTTAAAATTTTTGAAAACAAAATTATAATCAAAAGGTCTCATAAATAAATCTCAGATATTAATATTTAACATTTAAAACGTATTTATTGCGGAAATAGTTAAGATAAAGTAAAGTGTTTTAAAATATTAAATGATGTCCACATCAGTAATGAAAAGATACAGCGGTCAACCGTCCACCTTCTCCTTTCCTTTGCTGGTACCTGAAATAATGGGGGGGAAGTTTTGGGTCAGCGGGGAAGCTGAGTGAATATTCACAAAATGTAAACAATAATAACATACAACACATGAGGGCACATCGGTGTACTCCTACTCAGACTCTACTCAGTTTATTACTCAGATTTATTTCTCAGATTTTATTACTCAGATTTTAATTTATATAGCGCGCTAGTGTGACTTGGGGCGAGAGATCAACCTCGACCCGCCTCACACCACCTCAACACCTGTACTCTTCGGTGTTGAGTCAAAAGGCCTGGCACCAGTACTCTTCGGTGCCAAGTCAAAACGTCTGACACCAGTGCTCTTTGGTGTCAAGTCAGATATATTATGTTTAATGTTTAACTCAAAACTCAGAAACTCAGAACTCAGAAACTCAGAACTCAGAACACAAGATGCTAGATCACAGATAACTCAGATAACAGATAACTCAGATAGCAAATATGGTGCAAGTAATGTAACACGTAAGTCATGCATGTATAACGTTAAAACTGAATACACGGTGAGAATACTCACCTCGAAAATGTAAGCTCCGAAGATCTCTCGGCACCCTACAGTACTGTTCAGCTAACGTCTAGACGTACCTAAAGCACGAAAGATAACCCTTTATTAGACTTAATCCAATACTCGGTCTAAAATGTAAAAGTATTAATTCCCTTTGCCTAAAATATTAGGAAAATATTCCTCTTTGATTTAAAATTTAATAAAACATTTCCTTTGATAAAAGTCTTCCATGAAATGAGTATGAAGTTTAAAAAAAACCAACTATCCAATATTTAATTTATGAAGACTTGCTGCCAGTCAGATTCTAAGATCGATTAATTCATTATGCATGATAAACTAGTATTTCTTTAAAAGGGATATATCATGACCATTTGCAGTATGAGACAAAATAGGAAAAATCGACAGGGAAAGAAGGGATTCCTAACATCATTTGACAAAACCAATACCCAAAACCCTTTTTCACAAAAATAGAGATCCACACAAACAGAACGGGTGAAAACGGAAAAGGAAAAGATCGGGGTATACCAATTTTTCTGACTTGGATTTGTTTTCTTCTACAACGCCATCGTACGAACCAGCTGCTACACCCTCAAAACAACTGCTCGAGACAGAACCCATGAAGACGAAGAACAACTCATTAGAACCAAAACAAATGTTTAAAGGAAAAGAAAAGGGGAGCAGAACCGTAGCTCACCGTGACTAGATTCGCCGGAAACAGGAACGTGTAGAGGCGACGGGGAGGCTCAAGGCAACTACGGCGGTGGAAAAAGCGAACGACGGTAATCAGTAGCCTAGCCGGAAGCAGAAACACGACGGCGGTGGAAGCAAACTAGTGCCCGACGGTGGACCTTTACCGAAACAGGAAATGGCCGGGTTGGTGAAGATGGTGGCAAAAGCAAATGATTGTGGTGTCCTCCGATCAAGCAGAAACGTTGTGGCGCTTTAATACAACAATGGCGGTGGAGAGCTCAAAATAATACGATGATGGTGGAAATGGGTTTTACCGGCGGAGGCTCTTGGGGATTCGGAATCTCAGATAAAAGATACAAAAGAATGAATTTTGGGAAAACAATGAGAATGTCGGCTAGGTCTTAAAATAGAATATATATTACTTGCCAGCCCTAAATTAATGAGGCTTAATTCCCCATTCTTTGCACATGGACTACTACTTTGGTGAAAAGATGCAAGTCCAACGGCCCACCTTATTTCATACGGCCCCATCTTATTTTGTTCTAGATTATTACCGAAAATTATAAAAAGGAATTAATAAATCACAACATAAAAAAAAAATAATATAACAATTATATGGAAGAAGTCTCGAGGGTGGTACTATACTTTTAGTTAAATTCCTCAATAAAGCGTAACTAACCCTCAACCCAAACAATTAACCAATAGCTCAAATTTAATAATAAAATTAGGAGTGATAATTAATTACCAAAATCTCGGGGCGTTATATCAAGGGTCAAGGCTCAAGGGTCAAGGCTCAATGCTGAAAGCTCAACAGTCAACGCTCAAGTCTCAAGGCGCAAGGCTCAAGGCTCCAGGCTCAAGGCTCAAGGCTAAAGGCTCGTGGCTCGAGGCTCGAGTCTCGATGCTTAAAGCTCGAGGCTCCAGGATCAAAGGCTCCAGGCTCCAGGCTCAAGACCCAAGGCTCATGGCTCATGGCTCGAGGCTCGAGGCTCAAGGGTCCAGGCTCAAGGCTCCAGGCTCAAAGGCTCAAGACTCCTGGCTCAAGGCTTCAGGCTCGAGGCTCAGGGGTCCAGGCTCCAGGCTTAAGGCTCCAGGCTTGAAGGCTCAAGGCCAACGCTCAAGGCTCAAGGCTCAAGGCTCAAGGCACAAGGCTCAAGGGTCATCGCTCAAGGCTCAAGGCTCAAGGCTAAAGGCTCAAGGCTCAAGGCTCAAGGCTCAAGGCTCAAGGCTCAAGGCTCAAGGCTCAAGGCTCAAGGTTCAAGGCTCAAGGATCAAGGATCAAGGCTCAAGTCATGGCTCAAGCGTCAGGACTCAAGTCAAAAGGATTAAGGCTCAAGGCTCAAGGCTCAAGGCTCAAGGCTCAAGGCTCAAGGCTCAAAGCTCAAGGCTCAAGGCTCAAGGCTCAAGGCTCAATGCTCAATGCTCAAGGGACAAGGCTCGAGGCTCAAGGCTCAAGGCTCAACGTTGAAGGCTCAAGGCTCAAGGCTCAACGTTGAAGGCTCAAGGCTCAAGGCTCAAGGCTCAAGGCGCAAGGCGCAAGGCTCAAGGCTCAAGGCTCCAGGCTTAAGGCTCAAGGCTCAAAGGCTCAAGGCTCCAGGCTCGACGCTCAAGGCTCCAGGGTCCAGGCTCAAGGCTCTAGGCTCAAAGGCTCAAGGCTCAAGGCACAAGGATCAAGGCTCAAGGCTCAAGGCTCAAGGCTCAACGCTTACGGCTCAAGGCTCAAGGCTCAACGCTCACGGCTCAAGGCTCAAGGCTCAATGCTGAAAGCTCAACACTCAACGCTCAAGTCTCAAGGCGCAAGGCTCAAGGCTCAAGGCTCAAGGCTCAAGGCTAAAGGCTCGTGGCTCGAGGCTCGAGGCTCAAGGATCAAAGGCTCCAGGCTCCAGGCTCAAGACCCAAGGCTCATGGCTCATGGCTCGAGGCTCAACGTTGAAGGCTCAAGGCTCAAGGCTCAACGTTGAAGGCTCAAGGCTCAAGGCTCAAGGCTCAAGGCTCAAGGCGCAAGGCGCAAGGCGCAAGGCTCAAGGCTCAAGGCTCCAGGCTTAAGGCTCAAGGCTCAAAGGCTCAAGGCTCCAGGCTCGACGCTCAAGGCTCCAGGGTCCAGGCTCAAGGCTCTAGGCTCAAAGGCTCAAGGCTCAAGGCACAAGGATCAAGGCTCAAGGCTCAAGGCTCAAGGCTCAACGCTCACGGCTCAAGGCTCAAGGCTCAACGCTCACGGCTCAAGGCTCAAGGCTCAATGCTGAAAGCTCAACACTCAACGCTCAAGTCTCAAGGCGCAAGGCTCAAGGCTCAAGGCTCAAGGCTCAAGGCTAAAGGCTCGTGGCTCGAGGCTCGAGGCTCCAGGATCAAAGGCTCCAGGCTCCAGGCTCAAGACCCAAGGCTCATGGCTCATGGCTCGAGGCTCAAGGGTCCAGGATCAAGGCTCCAGGCCCAAAGGCTCAAGGCTCCAGGCTCAAGGCTCCAGGCTCGAGGCTCAAGGGTCCAGGCTCCAGGCTTTAGGCTCCAGGCTCGAAGGCTCAAGGCCAACGCTCAAGGCTCGAGGCACAAGGCTCAAGGCTCAAGGCTCAGGGCTCAGGGCTCAAGGCTCAAGGCTCAAGGCTCAAGGTTCAAGGCTCAAGGCTCAAGGCTCAAGGCTCAAGGCTCAAGGCTCAAGGGACAAGGCTCGAGGCTCAGGGCTCAAGGCTCGAGGCACAAGGCTCAAGGCTCAAGGCTCAAGGCTCAACGTTGAAGGCTCAAGGCGCAAGGCTTAAGGCTCAAGGCTCCAGGCTCCAGGCTTAAGGCTCAAGACTCAAAGGCTCAAGGCTCCAGGCTCGACGCTCAAGGCTCCAGGGTCCAGGCTCAAGGCTCCAGGCTCAAAGGCTCAAGGCTTAAGGAAAAAGGCGCAAGGCTCAAGGCTCAACGCTCACGGCTCAAGGCTCAAAGCTCAATGCTCAAGGCTCAAGGCTCAAGGCTCAAGGCTCAAGGCTAAAGGCTAAAGGCTCAAGGATCAAGGCTTAAGGCTCCAGGCTCAAGGCTCGAAGCTCAAGGCTCAAGGCTCAACACTCAATGCTCAACGCTCAACGCTTCATGGTTAAGGCTCAAGGCTCAAGGATCAAGGCTCAAGGGTCAATGCTCAAGGGTCATGGGTCATAGCTCAAGGCTCAAGGCTCAAGGCTCAAGGCTCATGGCTTAAGGCTGAAGGCTCAAGGAAAAAGGCTCAAGGCTCAAGGCTCAAGGCTCAAGGCTCAAAGCTCAAGGCTCAAGGCTCAAGGCTCAAGGCTCAAGGCTCAAGGCTCAAGGCTAAAGGGTCAAGGGTCAAGGCTCAAGGCTTGAGGCTCAAGGTTCAAGGTTCATGGAAAAAGGCTCAAGGCTCAAGGCTCAAGGTTCATGGCTCAAGGCTCAAGGCTCAAGTCACGGCTCAAGGCTCAAGGCTCAAGGGTCAAGGCTCAAGGCTCAAAGCTCAAGGCTCAAGGCTCAAGGCTTAAGGCTCAAGGTTCAAGGAAAAAGGCTCAAGGCTCAAGGCTCAAGGCTCAAGGCTCAAGGCTCAAGGCTCAAGGCTCAAGGCTCAAGGCTCAATGTTCAAGGCTCAAGGATCAAGGATCAAGGCTCAAGGCTCAAGGCACAAGGTGCAAGACTCAAGGTCAAGGCGCAAGGCGGAAGGGCAAGAATTAAGGCTAGGGCTCAAGTCTCAATGCGCAAGGCTCAAGGCTCAAGGGTCAACGCTCAATGCTCAAGGCTCAAGGGTCAACGCTCAATGCTCCAGGCTCAAGGCTCAAGGCTCAAGGCTCAAGGCTCAAGGCTCAAGGTTCAAGGCGCAATGCTCAAGGCTCAAGGCTCAAGGCTCAAGGCATAAGGCTCAAGGCTCAAGGCTCAAGGCTCAAAGATCAAGGCTCAAGGCTCAAGGCTCAAGGCTCAAGGCTCAAGGCACAAGGCTCAAGGCTCAAGGCTCAAGGCTCAAGGCTCAAGGCTCAAAGGTCAAGGTTCAAGGCTCAAGCATCAACGCTCTGGGCTCAAGGCTCAAGGCTCAAGGCTCAAGGCTCCAGGCTCCAGGCTCCAGGCTCAAGGCTCAAGGCCCAAGTGTCAACGCTTAAGGGTCAATGCTCAATGCTCAAGGGTCAAGGCTCAAGGCTCAAGGCTCAAGGCTAGAGGATCAAGGCTCAAGGCTCAGGGCTAGAGGGTCAAGGCTCAAGGCTCAAGGCTAGAGGATCAAGGCTCAAGTCTCAATGCGCAAGGCTCAAGGCACAATGGTCAAGAGTCAAGGATAGAGTCTCAAGGCTCAAGGATCAAGGCTCATGGCTCAAGGCTCAAGGATCAATGCTCAAGGCTCAAGAGTCAACGCTCAATGCTCAAGGGTCAAGGCGCAAGGCTCAAGTTTTAAGGCTCAAGGCTCAAGGCTCAAGTTTTAAAGCTCAAGGCTCAAAGTTCAAGGCGCAAGGCTCAAGGGTCAACGCTCAATGCTCAAGGCTCAAGGCTCAAGGCTCAAGGCTCAAGGCTCAAGGCTCAAGCATCAACGCTCTGGGCTCAAGGCTCAAGCCTCAAGCCTCAAGGCTCCAGGCTCAGGCCTCAAGGCCCAAGGGTCAACGCTCAAGGGTCAATGCTCAATGCTCAAGGGTCAAGGCTCAAGGATCAAGGCTAGAGGATCAAGGCTCAAGGCTCAGGGCTCAAGGCTTAATGCTCAGGGGTCAAGGCTCAAGGCTCAAGTCTCAATGCGCAAGGCTCAAGGCACAATGGTCAAGAGTCAAGGATAGAGTCTCAAGGCTGAAGGCTCAAGGCTCATGGCTCAAGGCTCAAGGCTCAAGGCTCAAGGCTCAAGGCTCAAGGCTCAAGGCTCAAGGCTCAATGCTCCAGGCTCAAGGTTCAAGGCTAAAGGGTCAAGGGTTGAGGCTCAAGGCTCAAGTCATGGCTCAAGGGTCAGGACTCAAGTCAAAAGGCTGAAGGCTCAAGGCTGAAGGCTCAAGGCTCAAAGCTGAAGGCTCAAGGCTTAAGGCTCAAGGTTCAAGGAAAAAGGCTCAAGGCTCAAGGCTCAAGGCTCAATGCTCAAGGCTCAAGGCTCAAGGCACAAGGCTCAAGGCTCAAGGCTCAAGGCTCAAGGCTTAAGGCTCAAAGCTCAATGCTCAACGCTCAACGCTCAACGCTCAACGCTTCATGGTCAAGGATCAAGGCTCAAGGATCAAGGCTCAAGGGTCAATGCTCAAGGGTCATGGGTCATAGCTCAAGGCTCAAGGCTCAAGGCTCAAGGCTTAAGGCTGAAGGCTCATGGAAAAAGGCTCAAGGCTCAAGGCTCAAGGCTCAAGGCTCAAGGCTCAAGGCTCAAGGCTCAAGGCTAAAGGGTCAAGGGTCAAAGCTCAAGGCTCAAGGCTTAAGGCTCAAGGTTCAAGGTTCATGGAAAAAGGCTCAAGGCTCAAGGCTCAAGGTTCATGGCTCAAGGCTCAAGGCTCAAGGCCCAAGGGTCAAGGGTCAAGGCTCAAGGCTTAAGGCTCAAAGCTCAAGGCTCAAGGCTCGAGGTTCAAGGGAAAAGGCTCAAGGCTCAAGGCTCAAGACTCAAGGCTCAAGGCTCAAGGCTCAATGCTCAAGGCTCAAGGCACAAGGCTCAAAGCTCAAGGCTCAAGGCTCAAGGCTCAAGGCTCAAGGCTCAAGGCTCAAGGCTCAAGGCTCAAGGCTCAAGGCTCAAGGCTCAAGGCTCAAGGCTCAAGGCTCAAGGTTCAAGGCTCAAGGATCAAGGATCAAGGCTCAAGTCATGGCTCAAGCGTCAGGACTCAAGTCAAAAGGATTAAGGCTCAAGGCTCCAGGCTCAAGGCTCAAGCCTCAAGGCTCAAGGCTCAAGGCTGAAGGCTGAAGGCTCAAGGAAAAAGGCTCAAGGCTCAAGGCTCAAGGCTCAAGGCTCAAGGCTCATGGCTCATGGCTCAAGGCTCAAGGTTCAAGGCTAAAGGGTCAAGGGTTGAGGCTCAAGGCTCAAGGCTCAAGGCTCAAGGATCAAGGATCAAGGCTCAAGTCATGGCTCAAGGGTCAGGACTCAAGTCAAAAGGCTTAAGGCTCAAGGCTCAAGGCTCAAGGATCAAGTCTCAAGGCTCAAGGCTCAAGGGTCAAGGGTCAAGGGTCAAGGATCAAGGATCAAGGCTCAAGTCATGGCTCAAGGGCCAGGACTCCAGTCAAAAGGCTTAAGGCTCAAGCCTCAAGGCTCAAGGCTCAAGGCTCAAGGCTCAAGGCTCAAGGCTCAAGGATCAAGGATCAAGGCTCAAGTCATGGCTCAAGGGTCAGGACTCAAGTCAAAAGGATTAAGGCTCAAGGCTCAAGACTCAATGCTCAAGGCTCAAGCCTCAAGGCTCAAGGCTCAAACGTCAAGGCTCAAGGCTCAAGGCTTAAGGCTGAAGGCTCAAGGAAAAAGGCTCAAGGCTCAAGGCTCAAGGCTCAAGGCTCAAGGCTTAGGGCTCAAGGCTCAAGGCTCACGACTCAAGGCTCAAGGCTCAAGGCTCCAGGGTCAAGGCTCAAGGCTCAACGCTCAGGGCTCGAGGTTCAAGGTTCAAGACTTAAGGCTCAAGGCTCCAGGTTCAAGGCAAAAGGCAAAATGCTCAAGGATCAAGGTTCAAGGCTCAAGGCTCAAGGCTCAAGGCGCAAGGCTCAAGGCTCAAGGCTCAAGGCTCAACGCTCACGGCTCAAGGCTCAAGGCTCAAGGCTCAATGCTCAAAGCTCAAGGCTCAAGGCTCAAGGCTCACGGCTCAAGGCTCAAGGCTCAAGGCTCAAGGCTCAAGGCTAAAGGCTCAAGGCTTAAGGCTCCATGCTCAAGGCTCGAAGCTCAAGGCTCAAGGCTCAACACTCAATGCTCAACGCTCAACGCTTCATGGTCAAGGCTCAAGTATCAAGGCTCAAGGGTCAATGCTCAAGGGTCATGGGTCATAGCTCAAGGCTCAAGGCTCAAGGCTCAAGGCTCAAGGCTCAAGGCTTAAGGCTGAAGGCTCAAGGAAAAAGGCTCAAGGCTCAAGGCTCAAGGCTCAAGGCTCAAGGCTCAAGGCTCAAGGCTCAAGGCTCAAGGTTCAAGGCTAAAGGGTCAAGGGTCAAAGCTCAAGGCTCAAGGCTCAAGGCTTAAGGCTCAAGGTTCAAGGTTCATGGAAAAAGGCTCAAGGCTCAAGGCTCAAGGTTCATGGCTCATGGCTCAAGGCTCAAGTCACGGCTCAAGGCTCAAGGCTCAAGGGTCAAGGCTCAAGGCTCAAGGCTCAAAGCTCAAGGCTCAAGGCTCAAGGCTCAAGGCTTAAGGCTCAAGGTTCAAGGAAAAAGGCTCAAGGCTCAAGGCTCAAGGCTCAATGCTCAAGGCTCAAGGCTCAAGGCACAAGGCTCAAGGCTTAAGGCTCAAGGCTCAAGGCTCAAGGCTCAAGGCTCAAGGCTCAAGGCTCAAGGCTAAAGGCTCAAGGTTCAAGGCTCAAGGATCAAGGATCAAGGCTCAAGTCATGGCTCAAGCGTCAGGACTCAAGTCAAAAGGATTAAGGCTCAAGGCTCAAGGCTCAAGCCTCAAGGCTCAAGGCTCAAAGCTCAAGGCTCAAGGCTTAAGGCTGAAGGCTCAAGGGAAAAGGCTCAAGGCTCAAGGCTCAAGGCTCAAGGCTCAAGGCTCAAGACTCAAGGCTCAAGGCTCAAGGCTCATGGCTCAAGGCTCAAGGCTCATGGCTCAAGGCTCAAGGTTCAAGGCTAAAGGGTCAAGGGTTGAGGCTCAAGGCTCAAGTCATGGCTCAAGGGTCAGGACTCAAGTCAAAAGGCTGAAGGCTCAAGGCTCAAGGCTCAAGGCTTAAGGCTCAAGGTTCAAGGAAAAAGGCTCAAGGCTCAAGGCTCAAGGCTCAATGCTCAAGGCTCAAGGCTCAAGGCACAAGGCTCAAGGCTCAAGGCTCAAGGCTCAAGGCTCAAGGCTCAAGGCTCCAGGCTTAAGGCTCAAAGCTCAATGCTCAACGCTCAACGCTCAACGCTCAACGCTTCATGGTCAAGGCTCAAGGCTCAAGGATCAAGGCTCAAGGGTCAATGCTCAAGGGTCATGGGTCATAGCTCAAGGCTCAAGGCTCAAGGCTCAAGGCTTAAGGCTGAAGGCTCAAGGAAAAAGGCTCAAGGCTCAAGGCTCAAGGCTCAAGGCTCAAGGCTCAAGGCTCAAGGCTCAAGGCTAAAGGGTCAAGGGTCAAAGCTCAAGGCTCAAGGCTTAAGGCTCAAGGTTCAAGGTTCATGGAAAAAGGCTCAAGGCTCAAAGTTCATGGCTCAAGGCTCAAGGCTCAAGGCTCAAGGCTCAAGGGTCAAGGGTCAAGGCTCAAGGCTTAAGGCTCAAAGCTCAAGGCTCAAGGCTCGAGGTTCAAGGAAAAAGGCTCAAGGCTCAAGACTCAAGGCTCAAGGCTCAAGGCTCAATGCTCAAGGCTCAAGGCACAAGGCTCAAGGCTCAAGGCTCAAGGCTCAAGGCTCAAGGCTCAAGGCTCAAGGCTCAAGGCTCAAGGCTCAAGGCTCAAGGCTCAAGGCTCAAGGCTCAAGGCTCAAGGTTCAAGGCTCAAGGATCAAGGATCAAGGCTCAAGTCATGGCTCAAGCGTCAGGACTCAAGTCAAAAGGATCAAGGCTCAAGGCTCAAGGCTCAAGCCTCAAGGCTCAAGGCTCAAGGCTGAAGGCTGAAGGAAAAAGGCTCAAGGCTCAAGGCTCAGGCTCAAGGCTCAAGGCTCAAGGCTCATGGCTCATGGCTCAAGGCTCAAGGTTCAAGGCTAAAGGGTCAAGGGTTGAGGCTCAAGGCTCAAGGCTCAAGGCTCAAGGCTCAAGGATCAAGGATCAAGGCTCAAGTCATGGCTCAAGGGTCAGGACTCACGTCAAAAGGCTTAAGGCTCAAGGCTCAAGGCTCAAGGCTCAAGTCTCAAGGCTCAAGGCTCAAGGGTCAAGGGTCAAGGGTCAAGGATCAAGGATCAAGGCTCAAGTCATGGCTCAAGGGCCAGGACTCCAGTCAAAAGGCTTAAGGCTCAATGCTCAAGGCTCAAGGCTCAAGCCTCAAGGCTCAAGGCTCAAAGGTCAAGGCTCAAGGCTCAAGGCTTAAGGCTGAAGGCTCAAGGAAAAAGGCTCAAGGCTCAAGGCTCAAGGCTCAAGGCTCAAGGCTCAAGGCTTAGGGCTCAAGGCTCAAGGCTCACGACTCAAGGCTCAAGGCTCAAGGCTCAAGGCTCCAGGGTCAAGGCTCAAGGCTCAACGCTCAGGGCTCGTGGTTCAAGGTTCAAGACTTAAGGCTCAAGGCTCCAGGTTCAAGGCAAAAGGCAAAATGCTCAAGGATCAAGGTTCAAGGCTCAAGGCTCAAGGCTCAAGGCTCAAGGCTCTAGGCTCAAGGCTCAAGGCACAAGGCTCAAGGTTTAAGGGTCGAGGCTCAAGGCTCAAGGCTCAAAGCTCAAGGGTCAAGGCTCAAGGCTCAAGGGTCAAGGCTCAAAGCTCAAGGGTCAAAGCTCAAGGGTCAAGGCTCAAGGCTCAAGGCTCAAGGCTCAAGGCTCGAGGGTCGAGGGTCGAGGCTCGAGGCTCGAGGCTCGAGGGTCGAGGCTCGAGGCTCGAGGCTCAAGGCTCCAGGGTCAAGGCTCAAGGCTCAACGCTCAGGGCTCGAGGTTCAAGGTTCAAGACTTAAGGCTCAAGGCTCCAGGTTCAAGGCAAAAGGCAAAATGCTCAAGGATCAAGGTTCAAGGCTCAAGGCTCAAGGCTCAAGGCGCAAGGCTCAAGGCTCAAGGCTCATTGCTCAACGCTCACGGCTCAAGGCTCAAGGCTCAAGGCTCAAGGCTCAATGCTCAAAGCTCAAGGCTCAAGGCTCAAGGCTCAAGGCTCAAGGCTAAAGGCTCAAGGCTTAAGGCTCCATGCTCAAGGCTCGAAGCTCAAGGCTCAAGGCACAACACTCAATGCTCAACGCTCAACGCTTCATGGTCAAGGCTCAAGGCTCAAGTATCAAGGCTCAAGGGTCAATGCTCAAGGGTCATGGGTCATAGCTCAAGGCTCAAGGCTCAAGGCTCAAGGCTCAAGGCTTAAGGCTGAAGGCTCAAGGAAAAAGGCTCAAGGCTCAAGGCTCAAGGCTCAAGGCTCAAGGCTCAAGGCTCAAGGCTCAAGGTTCAAGGCTAAAGGGTCAAGGGTCAAAGCTCAAGGCTCAAGGCTCAAGGCTTAAGGCTCAAGGTTCAAGGTTCATGGAAAAAGGCTCAAGGCTCAAGGCTCAAGGTTCATGGCTCATGGCTCAAGGCTCAAGTCACGGCTCAAGGCTCAAGGCTCAAGGGTCAAGGCTCAAGGCTCAAAGCTCAAAGCTCAAGGCTCAAGGCTCAAGGCTCAAGGCTTAAGGCTCAAGGTTCAAGGAAAAAGGCTCAAGGCTCAAGGCTCAATGCTCAAGGCTCAAGGCTCAAGGCACAAGGCTCAAGGCTCAAGGCTCAAGGCTCAAGGCTCAAGGCTCAAGGCTCAAGGCTCAAGGCTCAAGGCTCAAGGCTCAAGGCTCAAGGCTCAAGGCTCAAGGCTCAAGGCTAAAGGCTCAAGGTTCAAGGCTCAAGGATCAAGGATCAAGGCTCAAGTCATGGCTCAAGGCTCAAGGCTCAAGCCTCAAGGCTCAAGGCTCAAAGCTCAAGGCTCAAGGCTTAAGGCTGAAGGCTCAAGGGAAAAGGCTCAAGGCTCAAGGCTCAAGGCTCAAGGCTCAAGGCTCAAGGCTCAAGACTCAAGGCTCAAGGCTCAAGGCTCATGGCTCAAGGCTCAAGGCTCATGGCTCAAGGCTCAAGGTTCAAGGCTAAAGGGTCAAGGGTTGAGGCTCAAGGCTCAAGTCATGGCTCAAGGGTCAGGACTCAAGTCAAAAGGCTGAAGGCTCAAGGCTCAAGGCTCAAGGCTCAAGGCTCAAGGCTCAAGGCTCAAGGTTCAAGGAAAAAGGCTCAAGGCTCAAGGCTCAAGGCTCAATTCTCAAGGCTCAAGGCTCAAGGCTCAAGGCTCAAGGCTCAAGGCTCAAGGCTCAAGGCTTTAAGGCTCAACGCTCAATGCTCAACGCTCAACGCTCAACGCTCAACGCTTCATGGTCAAGGCTCAAGGCTCAAGGATCAAGGCTCAAGGGTCAATGCTCAAGGGTCATGGGTCATAGCTCAAGGCTCAAGGCTCAAGGCTCAAGGCTTAAGGCTGAAGGCTCAAGGAAAAAGGCTCAAGGCTCAAGGCTCAAGGCTCAAGGCTCAAGGCTCAAGGCTCAAGGCTAAAGGGTCAAGGGTCAAAGCTCAAGGCGCAAGGCTTAAGGCTCAAGGTTCAAGGTTCATGGAAAAAGGCTCAAGGCTCAAGGCTCAAGGCTCAAGGTTCATGGCTCAAGGCTCAAGGCTCAAGGCTCAAGGCTCAAGGGTCAAGGGTCAAGGCTCAAGGCTTAAGGCTCAAAGCTCAAGGCTCAAGGCTCGAGGTTCAAGGAAAAAGGCTCAAGGCTCAAGACTCAAGGCTCAAGGCTCAAGGCTCAATGCTCAAGGCTCAAGGCACAAGGCTCAAGGCTCAAGGCTCAAGGCTCAAGGCTCAAGGCTCAAGGCTCAAGGCTCAAGGTTCAAGGCTCAAGGATCAAGGATCAAGGCTCAAGTCATGGCTCAAGCGTCAGGACTCAAGTCAAAAGGATCAAGGCTCAAGGCTCAAGGCTCAAGCCTCAAGGCTCAAGGCTCAAGGCTGAAGGCTGAAGGCTCAAGGAAAAAGGCTCAAGGCTCAAGGCTCAAGGCTCAAGGCTCAAGGCTCATGGCTCATGGCTTAAGGCTCAAGGTTCAAGGCTAAAGGGTCAAGGGTTGAGGCTCAAGGCTCAAGGCTCAAGGCTCAAGGCTCAAGGATCAAGGATCAAGGCTCAAGTCATGGCTCAAGGGTCAGGACTCACGTCAAAAGGCTTAAGGCTCAAGGCTCAAGGCTCAAGGCTCAAGGCTCAAGTCTCAAGGCTCAAGGCTCAAGGGTCAAGGGTCAAGGGTCAAGGATCAAGGATCAAGGCTCAAGTCATGGCTCAAGGGCCAGGACTCCAGTCAAAAGGCTTAAGGCTCAAGGCTCAAGGCTCAAGGCTCAAGGCTCAAGGCTCAAGGTTCAAGGCTCAAGGATCAAGGATCAAGGCTCAAGTCATGGCTCAAGGGTCAGGACTCAAGTCAAAAGGATTAAGGCTCAAGGCTCAAGACTCAATGCTCAAGGCTCAAGGCTCAAGCCTCAAGGCTCAAGGCTCAAAGGTCAAGGCTCAAGGCTCAAGGCTTAAGGCTGAAGGCTCAAGGAAAAAGGCTCAAGGCTCAAGGCTCAAGGCTCAAGGCTCAAGGCTCAAGGCTCAAGGCTTAGGGCTCAAGGCTCAAGGCTCACGACTCAAGGCTCAAGGCTCAAGGCTCAAGGCTCCAGGGTCAAGGCTCAAGGCTCAACGCTCAGGGCTCGAGGTTCAAGGTTCAAGACTTAAGGCTCAAGGCTCCAGGTTCAAGGCAAAAGGCAAAATGCTCAAGGATCAAGGTTCAAGGCTCAAGGCTCAAGGCTCAAGGCTCAAGGCTCAAGGCTCTAGGCTCAAGGCTCAAGGCACAAGGCTCAAGGTTTAAGGGTCGAGGCTCAAGGCTCAAGGCTCAAAGCTCAAGGGTCAAGGCTCAAGGCTCAAGGGTCAAGGCTCAAAGCTCAAGGGTCAAAGCTCAAGGGTCAAGGCTCAAGGCTCAAGGCTCAAGGCTCAAGGCTCCAGGCTCAAGGCTCGAGGGTCGAGGGTCGAGGGCCGAGGGTCGAGGCTCGAGGCTCGAGGGTCGAGGCTCGAGGCTCGAGGGTCGAGGCTCGAGGGTCGAGGCTCGAGGCTCGAGGCTCGAGGCTCCAGGCTCCAGGCTCGAGGCTCAAGGCTCAAGGCTAGAGGGTCGAGGCTAGATGCTCGAGGCTCGAGGGTCGAGGCTCGAGGCTCGAGGCTCGAGGCTCAAGGCTCGAGGCTCCAGGCTCAAGGCTCCAGGCTCCAGGCTCAAGGCTCAAGGCTCAAGGGTCAAGGTTCAAGGTTCATGGAAAAAGGCTCAAGGCTCAAGGCTCAAGGTTCAAGGCTCAAGTCACGGCTCAAGGCTCAAGGCTCAACACTCAAGGGTCAAGGGTCAAGCGTCAAGGCTCATGTCTCAAGGCTCAAGGCTCAAGGCTCAAGGCTCAAAGCTCAAGGCTCAAGGCTCAAGGCTCAAGGCTCAAGGCTCAAGGCTCAAGGCTAAAGGGTCAAGGGTCAAGGGTCAAGGGTCAAGGCTCAAGGCTCAAGGCTCAAGGCTCAAGGCTAAAGGGTCAAGGGTCAAGGCTCTAGGCTCAAGGCTCAAGGCTCAAGGCTCAAGGTTCAAGGCTCAAGGATCAAGGATCATGGCTCAAGTCATGGCTCAAGGGTCAGGACTCAAGTCAAAAGGATTAAGGCTCAAGGCTCAAGACTCAATGCTCAAGGCTCAAGGCTCAAGCGTCAAGGCTCAAGGCTCAAAGGTCAAGGCTCAAGTCACGGCTCAAGGCTCAAGTCACGGCTCAAGGCTCAAGGCTCAAAAGTCAAGGCTCAAGGCTCAACACTCAAGGGTCAAGGATCAAGCGTCAAGGCTCATGTCTCAAGGCTCAAGGCTCAAGGCTCAAAGCTTAAGGCTCAAGGCTCAAGGCTCAAGGCTCAAGGCTCAAGGCTCAAGGCTCAAGGCTCAAGGCTCAATGCTCAAGGCTCAAGGGTCAAGGGTCAAGGCTCAAGGCTCAAGGCTCAAGGCTTGAGGCTCGAGGCTCAAGGCTCGAGGCTCAAGGCTCAAGGCTCAAGGCTCAAGGCTCTAGGCTCTAGGCTCAAGGCTCAAGGCTCAAGGTTCAAGGCTCAAGGATCAAGGATCAAGGCTCAAGTCACGGTCCGTATCAAGGGTTAGGACTCAAGGCAAAAGGCATAAGGCTCAAGGCTCAAGGCTCAAGGCTCAAGGCTCAAGGCTCAAGGCTCAAGGCTTAAGGTTCAAGGTTCATGGAAAAAGGCTCAAGGCTCAAGGCTCAAGTCTCAAGTCACGGCTCAAGGATCAAGGCTCAAGGCTCAAGGCTCTAGGCTCAAGGCTCAAGGCTCAAGGCTCAAGGCTCAAGGCTCAAGGCTCAAGGCTCAAGGCTCTAGGCTCAAGGCTCAAGGCTCAAGGCTCAAGGCTCAAGGCTCAAGGTTCAAGGCTCAAGGATCAAGGCTCAAGTCACGGCTCAAGGGTTAGGACTCAAGGCAAAAGGCATAAGGCTCAAGGCTCAAGGCTCAAGGCTCGAGGCTCAAGTCACGGCTCAAGGGTCAAGGCTCAACACTGAAGGGTCAAGGGTGAAGGGTCAAGGCTCAAGGCTCAAAGCTCAAGGCTCAAGGCTCAAGGTTCAAGGCTCAAGGATCAAGGATCAAGGCTCAAGTCATGGCTCAAGGGTCAGGACTCAAGTCAAAAGGCTTAAGCCTCAAGGCTCAAGGCTCAAGGCTCAAGGCTCAAGGCTCAAGGGTCAAGGCTCAAGGCTCGAGGGTCAAGGGTCGAGGCTCGAGGCTCGAGGCTCGAGGCTCGAGGCTCCAGGCTCCAGGCTCGAGGGTCGAGGCTCGAGGCTCAAGGCTCGAGGGTCGAGGCTCGAGGCTCGAGGCTCGAGGGTCGAGGCTCGAGGCTCGAGGCTCCGGGCTCCAGGCTCAAGGCTCAAGGCTCAAGGCTAAAGGGTCAAGGGTCAAGGCTCTAGGCTCAACGCTCAAGGCTCAAGGCTCAAGCCTCAAGGCTCAAGGAAAAAGGCTCAAGGCTCAAGGCTCAAGGCTCAAGGCTCAAGGCTCAAGGCTTAGGGCTCAAGGCTCAAGGCTCACGACTCAAGGCTCAAGGCTCAAGGCTCAAGGCTCCAGGGTCAAGGCTCAAGGCTCAACGCTCAGGGCTCGAGGTTCAAGGTTCAAGACTTAAGGCTCAAGGCTCCAGGTTCAAGGCAAAAGGCAAAATGCTCAAGGATCAAGGTTCAAGGCTCAAGGCTCAAGGCTCAAGGCGCAAGGCTCAAGGCTCAAGGCTCAAGGCTCAACGCTCACGGCTCAAGGCTCAAGGCTCAAGGCTCAATGCTCAAAGCTCAAGGCTCAAGGCTCAAGGCTCAAGGCTCAAGGCTCAAGGCTCAAGGCTAAAGGCTAAAGGCTCAAGGCTCAAGGCTTAAGGCTCCAGGCTCAAGGCTCGAAGCTCAAGGCTCAAGGCTCAACACTCAATGCTCAACGCTCAACGCTTCATGGTCAAGGCTCAAGGCTCAAGTATCAAGGCTCAAGGGTCAATGCTCAAGGGTGATGGGTCATAGCTCAAGGCTCAAGGCTCAAGGCTCAAGGCTCAAGGCTTAAGGCTGAAGGCTCAAGGAAAAAGGCTCAAGGCTCAAGGCTCAAGGCTCAAGGCTCAAGGCTCAAGGTTCAAGGCTAAAGGGTCAATGGTCAAAGCTCAAGGCTCAAGGCTCAAGGCTTAAGGCTCAAGGTTCAAGGTTCATGGAAAAAGGCTCAAGGCTCAAGGTTCATGGCTCATGGCTCAAGGCTCAAGTCACGGCTCAAGGCTCAAGGCTCAAGGGTCAAGGCTCAAGGCTCAAGGCTCAAAGCTCAAGGCTCAAGGCTCAAGGCTTAAGGCTCAAGGTTCAAGGAAAAAGGCTCAAGGCTCAAGGCTCAAGGCTCAATGCTCAAGGCTCAAGGCTCAAGGCACAAGGCTCAAGGCTCAAGGCTCAAGGCTCAAGGCTCAAGGCTCAAGGCTCAAGGCTCAAGGCTCAAGGCTCAAGGCTCAAGGCTCAAGGCTAAAGGCTCAAGGTTCAAGGCTCAAGGATCAAGGATCAAGGCTCAAGTCATGGCTCAAGCGCCAGGACTCAAGTCAAAAGGATTAAGGCTCAAGGCTCAAGGCTCAAGCCTCAAGGCTCAAGGCTCAAAGCTCAAGGCTCAAGGCTTAAGGCTGAAGGCTCAAGGGAAAAGGCTCAAGGCTCAAGGCTCAAGGCTCAAGGCCAAGACTCAAGGCTCAAGGCTCAAGGCTCAAGGCTCATGGCTCATGGCTCAAGGCTCAAGGCTCATGGCTCAAGGCTCAAGGTTCAAGGCTAAAGGGTCAAGGGTTGAGGCTCAAGGCTCAAGTCATGGCTCAAGGGTCAGGACTCAAGTCAAAAGGCTGAAGCCTCAAGGCTCAAGGCTCAAGGCTCAAGGCTCAAGGCTCAAGGCTCAAGGCTCAAGGCTTAAGGCTCAAGGTTCACGGAAAAAGGCTCAAGGCTCAAGGCTCAAGGCTCAATGCTCAAGGCTCAAGGGTCAAGGCACAAGGCTCAAGGCTCAAGGCTCAAGGCTCAAGGCTCAAGGCTTAAGGCTCAAAGCTCAATGCTCAACGCTCAACGCTCAACGCTCAACGCTTCATGGTTAAGGCTCAAGGCTCAAGGATCAAGGTTCAAGGGTCAATGCTCAAGGGTCATGGGTCATAGCTCAAGGCTCAAGGCTCAAGGCTCAAGGCGTAAGGCTGAAGGCTCAAGGAAAAAGGCTCAAGGCTCAAGGCTCAAGGCTCAAGGCTCAAGGCTCAAGGCTCAAGGCTAAAGGGTCAAGGGTCAAAGCTCAAGGCTCAAGGCTCAAGGTTCAAGGTTCATGGAAAAAGGCTCAAGGCTCAAGGCTCAAGGCTCAAGGCTCAAGGTTCATGGCTCAAGGCTCAAGGCTCAAGGCTCAAGGGTCAAGGCTCAAGGCTTAAGGCTCAAAGCTCAAGGCTCAAGGCTCGAGGTTCAAGGAAAAAGGCTCAAGGCTCAAGAGTCAAGGCTCAAGGCTCAAGGCTCAATGCTCAAGGCTCAAGGCACAAGGCTCAAGGCTCAAGGCTCAAGGCTCAAGGCTCAAGGTTCAAGGCTCAAGGTTCAAGGCTCAAGGATCAAGGATCAAGGCTCAAGTCATGGCTCAAGCGTCAGGACTCAAGTCAAAAGGATTAAGGCTCAAGGCTCAAGGCTCAAGGCTGAAGGCTGAAGGCTCAAGGAAAAAGGCTCAAGGCTCAAGGCTCAAGGCTCAAGGCTCAAGGCTCATGGTTCAAGGCTCAAGGTTCAAGGCTAAAGGGTCAAGGGTTGAGGCTCAAGGCTCAAGGCTCAAGGCTCAAGGATCAAGGATCAAGGCTCAAGTCATGGCTCAAGGGTCAGGACTCAAGTTAAAAGGCTTAAGGCTCAAGGCTCAAGGCTCAAGGCTCAAGGCTCAAGGCTCAAGGCTCAAGGCTCAAGTCTCAAGGCTCAAGGCTCAAGGGTCAAGGGTCAAGGGTCAAGGATCAAGGATCAAGGCTCAAGTCATGGCTCAAGGGCCAGGACTCCAGTCAAAAGGCTTAAGGCTCAAGCCTCAAGGCTCAAGGCTCAAGGCTCAAGGCTCAAGGTTCAAGGCTCAAGGATCAAGGATCAAGGCTCAAGTCATGGCTCAAGGGTCAGGACTCAAGTCAAAAGGATTAAGGCTCAAGGCTCAAGACTCAATGCTCAAGGCTCAAGGCTCAAGGCTCAAGGCTCAAAGGTCAAGGCTCAAGGCTCAAGGCTTAAGGCTGAAGGCTCAAGGCTTAAGGCTGAAGGCTCAAGGAAAAAGGCTCAAGGCTCGAGGCTCAAGGCTCAAGGCTCAAGGCTCAAGGCTTAGGGCTCAAGGCTCAAGGCTCACGACTCAAGGCTCAAGGCTCAAGGCTCAAGGCTCCAGGGTCAAGGCAAAAGGCAAAATGCTCAAGGATCAAGGTTCAAGGCTCAAGGCTCAAGGCTCAAGGGTCAAGGCTCAAGGCTCAAGGCACAAGGCTCAAGGTTTAAGGGTCGAGGCTCAAGGCTCAAGGCTCAAAGCTCAAGGGTCAAGGCTCAAGGCTCAAGGGTCCAGGCTCAAAGCTCAAGGGTCAAAGCTCAAGGGTCAAGGCTCAAGGCTCAAGGCTCAAGACTCAAGGCTCAAGGCTCAAGGCTCAAGGCTCGAGGGTCGAGGGTCGAGGCTTGAGGCTCGAGGCTCGAGGCTCGAGGCTCGAGGCTCAAGGCTCGAGGCTCAAGGCTCAAGGCTAGAGGGTCGAGGCTAGATGCTCGAGGCTCGAGGCTCGAGGCTCGAGGCTCGAGGCTCAAGGCTCGAAGCTCCAGGCTCAAGGCTCCAGGCTCCAGGCTCAAGGCTCAAGGCTCAAGGGTCAAGGTTCAAGGTTCATGGAAAAAGGCTCAAGGCTCAAGGCTCAAGGTTCAAGGCTCAAGTCACGGCTCAAGGCTCAAGGCTCAACACTCAAGGGTCAAGGGTCAAGCGTCAAGGCTCATGTCTCAAGGCTCAAGGCTCAAGGCTCAAAGCTCAAGGCTCAAGGCTCAAGGCTCAAGGCTCAAGGCTCAAGGCTCAAGGCTCAAGGCTAAAGGGTCAAGGGTCAAGGCTCAAGGCTCAAGGCTCAAGGCTCAAGGCTAAAGGGTCAAGGGTCAAGGCTCTAGGCTCAAGGCTCAAGGCTCAAGGCTCAAGGCTCAAGGTTCAAGGCTCAAGGATCAAGGCTCAAGGCTCAAGTCATGGCTCAAGGGTCAGGACTCAAGTCAAAAGGATTAAGGCTCAAGGCTCAAGACTCAATGCTCAAGGCTCAAGGCTCAAGCCTCAAGGCTCAAGGCTCAAAGGTCAAGGCTCAAGTCACGGCTCAAGGCTCAAGTCACGGCTCATGGCTCAAGGCTCAAAAGTCAAGGCTCAAGGCTCAACACTCAAGGGTCAAGGATCAAGCGTCAAGGCTCATGTCTCAAGGCTCAAGGCTCAAGGCTCAAAGCTCAAGGCTCAAGGCTCAAGGCTCAAGGCTCAAGGCTCAAGGCTCAAGGCTCAAGGCTCAAGGCTCAAGGCTCAACGCTCAAGGCTCAAGGGTCAAGGGTCAAGGCTCAAGGCTCAAGGCTTGAGGCTCGAGGCTCAAGGCTTGAGGCTCGAGGCTCAAGGCTCGAGGCTCAAGGCTCAAGGCTCAAGGCTCAAGGCTCAAGGCTCTAGGCTCTAGGCTCAAGGCTCAAGGCTCAAGGTTCAAGGCTCAAGGATCAAGGATCAAGGCTCAAGTCACGGTCCGTATCAAGGGTTAGGACTCAAGGCAAAAGGCATAAGGCTCAAGGCTCAAGGCTCAAGGCTCAAGGCTCAAGGCTCAAGGCTCAAGGCTCAAGGCTCAAGGCTCAAGGCTCAAGGCTTAAGGTTCAAGGTTCATGGAAAAAGGCTCAAGGCTCAAGGCTCAAGTCTCAAGTCACGGCTCAAGGATCAAGGCTCAAGGCTCAAGGCACTAGGCTCAAGGCTCAAGGCTCAAGGCTCAAGGCTCTAGGCTCAAGGCTCAAGGCTCAAGGCTCAAGGCTCAAGGTTCAAGGCTCAAGGATCAAGGCTCAAGTCACGGCTCAAGGGTTAGGACTCAACGCAAAAGGCATAAGGCTCAAGGCTCAAGGCTCAAGGCTCAAGGCTCAAGGCTCGAGGCTCAAGTCACGGCTCAAGGGTCAAGGCTCAACACTGAAGGGTCAAGGGTGAAGGGTCAAGGCTCAAGGCTCAATGCTCAAGGCTCAAGGCTCAAGGTTCAAGGCTCAAGGATCAAGGCTCAAGTCATGGCTCAAGGGTCAGGACTCAAGTCAAAAGGCTTAAGCCTCAAGGCTCAAGGCTCAAGGCTCAAGGCTCAAGGCTCAAGGCTCAAGGCTCGAGGGTCAAGGGTCGAGGCTCGAGGCTCGAGGGTCGAGGCTCGAGGCTCGAGGCTCGAGGCTCGAGGCTCGAGGCTCGAGGCTCGAGGCTCGAGGCTCCAGGCTCGAGGGTCGAGGCTCGAGGCTCGAGGCTCGAGGGTCGAGGCTCGAGGCTCGAGGGTCGAGGGTCGAGGCTCGAGGCTCGAGGCTCGAGGCTCGAGGCTCCAGGCTCGAGGCTCCAGGCTCCAGGCTCAAGGCTCAAGGCTCAAGGCTCAAGGCTCAAGGCTCAAGGCTAAAGGGTCAAGGGTCAAGGCTCTAGGCTCAACGCTCAAGGCTCAAGGCTCAAGGTTCAAGGCTCAAGGATCAAGGATCAAGGCTCAAGTCATGGCTCAAGGGTTAGGACTCAAGGCAAAAGGCATAAGGCTCAAGGCTCAAGGCTTAAGGTTCAAGGTTCAAGGTTCATGGAAAAAGGCTCAAGGCTCAAGGCTCAAGGCTCAAGGCTCAAGGCTCAAGGCTCAAGTCACGGCTCAAGGATCAAGGCTCAAGGCTCAAGGCTCAAGGCTCAAGGCTCAAGGCTCAAGGCTCAAGGCTCAAGGCTCAAGTCACGGCTCAAGGGTCAAGGCTCAAGGCTCCAGGCTCAAGGCTCAAGGCTCTAGGCTCAAGGCTTAAGGCTCAAGGCTTAAGGCTCAAGGCTCAAGTCACGGCTTAAGGCTCAAGGCTCAAGGTTCAAGGCTCAAGGATCAAGGATCAAGGATCAAGGATCAAGGCTCAAGTCACGGCTCAAGGGTTAGGACTCAAGGCAAAAGGCATAAGGCTCAAGGCTCAAGGCTAAAGGCTCAAGGCTCAAGGTTCAAGGCTCAAGGATCAAGGCTCAAGTCACGGTTCAAGGGTTAGGACTCAAGGCAAAAGGCTCAAGGCTCAAGGCTCAAGGCTCAAGGCTCAAGGCTCAAGGTTCAAGGTTCAAGGTTCATGGAAAAAGGCTCAAGGCTCAAGGCTCAAGGCTCAAGGCTCAAGTCACGGCTCAAGGCTCAAGGCTCAATATGAGTTATGGACCTGCATGTAGTGGTTATAATGGTTTAATGGCCTTGGTTATGGGTTATGCACACCTATTACTTGTAAAATGGATATCTACAGGCTATTGGTCATGGCTAGTAGTTATAATGGTTCAAGGGCCATCAGTATTAGTTATGGGCATCTAGTGGTTATAATGGTTCAAGGACCATGGTTATGGGTTATGGACACCTATTACTTGCAAAATGGATATTAATAGGCTATTGGTCATGGCTAATTGTTATAATGGTTCAAGGGCCATCGGTATCAGTTATGGATATCTAGTGGTTATATTTGTTCAAGGGCCATGGTTATGGGTTATGGACACCTATTACTTGTAAAATGGATATCTATAGGTTATTGATCATGGCTAGTAGTTATAATGGTTGAAGGGCCATCGATATGAGTTATGGACATGCATGTAGTGGTTATAATGGTTCAATGGCCTTGGATATGGGTTATGCACACCTATTACTTGTAAAATGGATATCTATAAGCTATTGGTCATGGCTAGTAGTTATAATGGTTCAAGGGCCATTAGTATCAGTTATGGACATCTAGTGGTTATAATGGTTCAAGGACCATGGTTATGGGTTATGGACACCTACTACTTGTAAAATGCTTATCTATAGGCTATTGGTAATGGCTAGTAGTTATAATGGTTCAAGGGCCATCAGTATCAGTTATGGACATCTAGTGGTTATAATGGTTCAAGTACCATGGTTATCGGTTTCGGACACCTATTACGTGTAAAATGGATAGTTATATAGGTCATGGCTAGTAGTTATAATGGTTCAAGGGCCATCGGTATCAGTTATGGATATCTAGTGGTTATATTTGTTCAAGGGCCATGGTTATGGGTTATGGACACCTATTACTTGTAAAATGGATATCTATAGGCTATTGGTCATGGCTAGTAGTTATAATGGTTTAAGGGCCATCAGTATCAGCTATGGACATCTAGTGGTTATAATGTTCAAGGACCATGGTTATGGGTTATGGACACCTATTACTTGTAAAATGGATATCTATAGGCTATTGGTCATGGCTAGTAGTTATAATGGTTCAAGGGCCAGCGATATGAGTTATGGACATGCATGTAGTGGTTATAATGGTTCAATGGCCTTGGTTATGGGTTATGCACACCTATTACTTGTAAAATGGATATCTATAGGTTATTGGTCATGGCTAGTAGTTATAATGGTTCAAGGGCCATCAATATCAGTTATGGACATCCAGTGGTTATAATGGTTCAAGGTCCATGGTTATGGGTTATGGACACCTATTACTTGTAAAATGCATATCTATAGGCTATTGGTCATGGATAGTAGTTATAATGGTTCAAGGGCCATCAGTATCAGTTATGGACATCTAGTGGTTATAATGGTTCAAGGACCATGGTTATGGGTTATGGACACCTATTACTTGTAAAATGGATATCTATAGGCTATTGGTCATGGCTAGTAGTTATAATGGTTCAAGGGCCATCAATATCAGTTATGGACATCTAGTGGTTATAATGGTTCAAGGACCATGGTTATGGGGTATGGACACCTATTACTTGTAAAATGCATATCTATAGGCTATTGGTCATGGCTAGTAGTTATAATGGTTCAAGGGCCATCAGTATCAGTTATGGACATCTAGTGGTTATAATGGTTCAAGGACCATGGTTATGTGTTTCGGACACCTATTACTTGTAAAATGGATAGTTATATAGGTCATGGCTAGTAGTTATAATGGTTCAAGGGCCATCGGTATCAGTTATGGATATCTAGTGGTTATATTTGTTCAAGGGCCATGGTTATGGGTTATGGACACCAATTACTTGTAAAATGGATAACTATAGGCTATTGGTCATGGCTAGTAGTTATAATGGTTCAAGGGCCTTCGATATGAGTTATGGACATGCCTGTAGAGGTTATAATGGTTCAATGTCCTTGGTTATGGTTATGCACACCTATTACTTGTAAAATGGTTATCTATAGGCTATTGGTCATGGCTAGTAGTTATAATGGTTCAAGGGCCATCAATATCAATTATGGACATCTAGTGGTTAAATGGTTCAAGGACCATGGTTATGGGTTATGGACACCTATTACTTGTAAAACGCATATCTATAGGCGATTGGTCATGGCTATTAGTTATAATGGTTCAAGGGCCATCAGTAACAGTTATGGACATCTAGTGGTTATAATGGTTCAAGGACCATGGTTATGGGTTATGGACACCGATTATTTGTAAAATGAATATCTATAGGCTATTGGTCATGGCTAGTAGTTATAATGCTTCAAGGGCCATCAGTATCAGTTATGGACATCTAGTGGTTATAATGGTTCAAGGACCATGGTTACGGGTTATGGACACCTATTACTTGTAAAATGGATATCTATTGGCTATTGGTCATGGCTAGTAGTGATAATGGTGCAAGGGCCATCTGTATCAGTTATGGACATCTAGTAGTTATAATGGTTCAAGGACCATGGTTATGGGTTATGGACACCTACTACCTGTAAAATGGATATCTATAGGCTATTGATCATGCCTAGTAGTTATAATGGTTTAAGGGCCATCAGTATCAGTTATGGACATCTAGTGGTTATAATGTTCAAGGACCATGGTTATGGGTTATGGACACCTATTACTTGTAAAATGGATATCTATAGGCTATTGGTCATGGCTAGTAGTTATAATGGTTCAAGGGCCATCGATATGAGTTATGGACATGCATGTAGTGGATATAATGGTTCAATGGCCTTGGTTACGGGTTATGTACACCTATTACTTGTATAATGGATATTTATAGGCTATTGGTCATCGCTAGTAGTTATAATGGTTTAAGGGACATGAGTATCAGTTATGGACATCTAGTGGTTATAATGTTCAAGGACCATTGTTATGGGTTATGGACACCTATTACTTGTAAAATGGATAAATATAGGCTATTGGTCATGGCTAGTAGTAATAATGGTTAAAGGGCCATCGATATGAGTTATGGACACGCATGTAGTTGTTATAATGGTTCAATGGCCTTGGTTATGGGTTATGCACACCTATTACTTGTAAAATGAATATCTATAGGCTATTGGTCATGGCTAGTAGTTATAATGGTTCAATGGCCATCGATATGAGTTATGGTCATGCATGTAGTGGTTATAATGGTTCAATGGCCTTGGTTATGGGTTATGCACACCTATTACTTGTAAAATGGATATCTATAGGCTATTGGCCATGGTTAGTAGTTATAATGGTTCTAGGGCCATCAATATCAGTTATGGACATCTAGTGGTTATAATGGTTCAAGGACCATGGTTATGGGTTATGGACACCTATTACTTGTAAAATGGATATCTATAGTAGGTCATGGCTAGTAGTTATAATGGTTCAAGGGGCATCAGTATCAGTTATGAACATCTAGTGGTTATAATGGTTCAATGGCCTTGGTTATGGGTTATACACACCTATTACTTGTAAAATGGATATCTATAGGCTATTGGTCATGGCTAGTAGTTATAATGGTTCAAGGGCCATCAGTATCAGTTATGGACATCTAGTGGTTATAATGGTTCAAGGACCATGGTTACGGGTTATGGACACCTATTACTTGTAAAATGGATATCTATTGGCTATTGGTCATAGCTAGTAGTTATAATGGTGCAAGTGCCATCAGTATCAGTTATGGACATCTAGTAGTTATAATGGTTCAAGGACCATGGTTATGGGTTATGGACACCTATTACTTGTAAAATGGATATCTATAATAGGTCATGGCTAGTAGTTATAATAGTTCAAGGGCCATCAGTAACAATTATGGACATCTAGTGGTTATAATGGTTCAAGGACCATGGTTATGGGTTATGGACACCGATTATTTGTAAAATGAATATCTATAGGCTATTGGTCATGGCTAGTGGTTATAATGGTTCAAGGGCCATCAGTATCAGTTATGGACATCTAGTGGTTATAATGGTTCAAGGACCATGGTTTCGGGTTATGGACACCTATTACTTGTAAAATGGATATCTATTGGCTATTGTTCATGGCTAGTAGTTATAATGGTGCAAGGGCCATCAGTATCAGTTATGGACATCTAGTAGTTACAATGGTTCAAGGACCATGGTTATGGGTTATGGACACCTACTACCTGTAAAATGGATATCTATAGGCTATTGATCATGCCTAGTAGTTATAATGGTTTAAGGGCCATCAGTATCAGTTATGGACATCTAGTGGTTATAATGTTCAAGGACCATGGTTATGGGTTATGGACACCTATTACTTGTAAAATGGATATCTATAGGCTATTGGTCATGGCTAGTAGTTATAATGGTTCAAGGGCCATCGATATGAGTTATGGACATGCATGTAGTGGATATAATGGTTCAATGGCCTTGGTTACGGGTTATGTACACCTATTACTTGTATAATGGATATTTATAGGCTATTGGTCATCGCTAGTAGTTATAATGGTTTATGGGACATGAGTATCAGTTATGGACATCTAGTGGTTATAATGTTCAAGGACCATTGTTATGGGTTATGGACACCTATTACTTGTAAAATGGATAAATATAGGCTATTGGTCATGGCTAGTAGTAATAATGGTTAAAGGGCCATCGATATGAGTTATGGACACGCATGGAGTTGTTATAATGGTTCAATGGCCTTGGTTATGGGTTATGCACACCTATTACTTGTAAAATGGATATCTATAGTCTATTGGTCATGGCTAGTAGTTATAATGGTTCAATGGCCATCGATATGAGTTATGGACATGCATGTAGTGGTTATAATGGTTCAATGGCCTTGGTTATGGGTTATGCACACCTATTACTTGTAAAATGGATATCTATAGGCTATTGGCCATGGTTAGTAGTTATAATGGTTCTAGGGCCATCAATATCAGTTATGGACATCTAGTGGTTATAATGGTTCAAGGACCATGGTTATGGGTTATGGACACCTATTACTTGTAAAATGGATATCTATAGTAGGTCATGGCTAGTAGTTATAATGGTTCAAGGGGCATCAGTATCAGTTATGAACATCTAGTGGTTATAATGGTTCAATGGCCTTGGTTATGGGTTATACACACCTATTACTTGTAAAATGGATATCTATAGGCTATTGGTCATGGCTAGTAGTTATAATGGTTCAAGGGCCATCAGTATCAGTTATGGACATCTAGTGGTTATAATGGTTCAAGGACCATGGTTACGGGTTATGGACACCTATTACTTGTAAAATGGATATCTATTGGCTATTGGTCATAGCTAGTAGTTATAATGGTGCAAGTGCCATCAGTATCAGTTATGGACATCTAGTAGTTATAATGGTTCAAGGACCATGGTTATGGGTTATGGACACCTATTACTTGTAAAATGGATATCTATAATAGGTCATGGCTAGTAGTTATAATAGTTCAAGGGCCATCAGTAACAATTATGGACATCTAGTGGTTATAATGGTTCAAGGACCATGGTTATGGGTTATGGACACCGATTATTTGTAAAATGAATATCTATAGGCTATTGGTCATGGCTAGTGGTTATAATGGTTCAAGGGCCATCAGTATCAGTTATGGACATCTAGTGGTTATAATGGTTCAAGGACCATGGTTTCGGGTTATGGACACCTATTACTTGTAAAATGGATATCTATTGGCTATTGTTCATGGCTAGTAGTTATAATGGTGCAAGGGCCATCAGTATCAGTTATGGACATCTAGTAGTTACAATGGTTCAAGGACCATGGTTATGGGTTATGGACACCTACTACCTGTAAAATGGATATCTATAGGCTATTGATCATGCCTAGTAGTTATAATGGTTTAAGGGCCATCAGTATCAGTTATGGACATCTAGTGGTTATAATGTTCAAGGACCATGGTTATGGGTTATGGACACCTATTACTTGTAAAATGGATATCTATAGGCTATTGGTCATGGCTAGTAGTTATAATGGTTCAAGGGCCATCGATATGAGTTATGGACATGCATGTAGTGGATATAATGGTTCAATGGCCTTGGTTACGGGTTATGTACACCTATTACTTGTATAATGGATATTTATAGGCTATTGGTCATCGCTAGTAGTTATAATGGTTTATGGGACATGAGTATCAGTTATGGACATCTAGTGGTTATAATGTTCAAGGACCATTGTTATGGGTTATGGACACCTATTACTTGTAAAATGGATAAATATAGGCTATTGGTCATGGCTAGTAGTAATAATGGTTAAAGGGCCATCGATATGAGTTATGGACACGCATGGAGTTGTTATAATGGTTCAATGGCCTTGGTTATGGGTTATGCACACCTATTACTTGTAAAATGGATATCTATAGTCTATTGGTCATGGCTAGTAGTTATAATGGTTCAATGGCCATCGATATGAGTTATGGACATGCATGTAGTGGTTATAATGGTTCAATGGCCTTGGTTATGGGTTATGCACACCTATTACTTGTAAAATGGATATCTATAGGCTATTGGCCATGGTTAGTAGTTATAATGGTTCTAGGGCCATCAATATCAGTTATGGACATCTAGTGGTTATAATGGTTCAAGGACCATGGTTATGGGTTATGGACACCTATTACTTGTAAAATGGATATCTATAGTAGGTCATGGCTAGTAGTTATAATGGTTCAAGGGGCATCAGTATCAGTTATGAACATCTAGTGGTTATAATGGTTCAATGGCCTTGGTTATGGGTTATACACACCTATTACTTGTAAAATGGATATCTATAGGCTATTGGTCATGGCTAGTAGTTATAATGGTTCAAGGGCCATCAGTATCAGTTATGGACATCTAGTGGTTATAATGGTTCAAGGACCATGGTTACGGGTTATGGACACCTATTACTTCTAAAATGGATATCTATTGGCTATTGGTCATAGCTAGTAGTTATAATGGTGCAAGTGCCATCAGTATCAGTTATGGACATCTAGTAGTTATAATGGTTCAAGGACCATGGTTATGGGTTATGGACACCTATTACTTGTAAAATGGATATCTATAATAGGTCATGGCTAGTAGTTATAATAGTTCAAGGGCCATCAGTAACAATTATGGACATCTAGTGGTTATAATGGTTCAAGGACCATGGTTATGGGTTATGGACACCGATTATTTGTAAAATGAATATCTATAGGCTATTGGTCATGGCTAGTGGTTATAATGGTTCAAGGGCCATCAGTATCAGTTATGGACATCTAGTGGTTATAATGGTTCAAGGACCATGGTTACGGGTTATGGACTCCTATTACTTGTAAAATGGATATCTATTGGCTATTGTTCATGGCTAGTAGTTATAATGGTGCAAGGGCCATCAGTATCAGTTATGGACATCTAGTAGTTACAATGGTTCAAGGACCATGGTTATGGGTTATGGACACCTACTACCTGTAAAATGGATATCTGTAGGCTATTGATCATGCCTAGTAGTTATAATGGTTTAAGGGCCATCAGTATCAGTTATGGACATCTAGTGGTTATAATGTTCAAGGACCATGGTTATGGGTTATGGACACCTATTACTTGTAAAATGGATATCTATAGGCTATTGGTCATGGCTAGTAGTTATAATGGTTCAAGGGCCATCGATATGAGTTATGGACATGCATGTAGTGGATATAATGGTTCAATGGCCTTGGTTACGGGTTATGTACACCTATTACTTGTATAATGGATATTTATAGGCTATTGGTCATCGCTAGTAGTTATAATGGTTTATGGGACATGAGTATCAGTTATGGACATCTAGTGGTTATAATGTTCAAGGACCATTGTTATGGGTTATGGACACCTATTACTTGTAAAATGGATAAATATAGGCTATTGGTCATGGCTAGTAGTAATAATGGTTAAAGGGCCATCGATATGAGTTATGGACACGCATGGAGTTGTTATAATGGTTCAATGGCCTTGGTTATGGGTTATGCACACCTATTACTTGTAAAATGGATATCTATAGTCTATTGGTCATGGCTAGTAGTTATAATGGTTCAATGGCCATCGATATGAGTTATGGACATGCATGTAGTGGTTATAATGGTTCAATGGCCTTGGTTATGGGTTATGCACACCTATTACTTGTAAAATGGATATCTATAGGCTATTGGCCATGGTTAGTAGTTATAATGGTTCTAGGGCCATCAATATCAGTTATGGACATCTAGTGGTTATAATGGTTCAAGGACCATGGTTATGGGTTATGGACACCTATTACTTGTAAAATGGATATCTATAGTAGGTCATGGCTAGTAGTTATAATGGTTCAAGGGGCATCAGTATCAGTTATGAACATCTAGTGGTTATAATGGTTCAATGGCCTTGGTTATGGGTTATACACACCTATTACTTGTAAAATGGATATCTATAGGCTATTGGTCATGGCTAGTAGTTATAATGGTTCAAGGGCCATCAGTATCAGTTATGGACATCTAGTGGTTATAATGGTTCAAGGACCATGGTTACGGGTTATGGACACCTATTACTTCTAAAATGGATATCTATTGGCTATTGGTCATAGCTAGTAGTTATAATGGTGCAAGTGCCATCAGTATCAGTTATGGACATCTAGTAGTTATAATGGTTCAAGGACCATGGTTATGGGTTATGGACACCTATTACTTGTAAAATGGATATCTATAATAGGTCATGGCTAGTAGTTATAATAGTTCAAGGGCCATCAGTAACAATTATGGACATCTAGTGGTTATAATGGTTCAAGGACCATGGTTATGGGTTATGGACACCGATTATTTGTAAAATGAATATCTATAGGCTATTGGTCATGGCTAGTGGTTATAATGGTTCAAGGGCCATCAGTATCAGTTATGGACATCTAGTGGTTATAATGGTTCAAGGACCATGGTTACGGGTTATGGACTCCTATTACTTGTAAAATGGATATCTATTGGCTATTGTTCATGGCTAGTAGTTATAATGGTGCAAGGGCCATCAGTATCAGTTATGGACATCTAGTAGTTACAATGGTTCAAGGACCATGGTTATGGGTTATGGACACCTACTACCTGTAAAATGGATATCTGTAGGCTATTGATCATGCCTAGTAGTTATAATGGTTTAAGGGCCATCAGTATCAGTTATGGACATCTAGTGGTTATAATGTTCAAGGACCATGGTTATGGGTTATGGACACCTATTACTTGTAAAATGGATATCTATAGGCTATTGGTCATGGCTAGTAGTTATAATGGTTCAAGGGCCATCGATATGAGTTATGGACATGCATGTAGTGGATATAATGGTTCAATGGCCTTGGTTACGGGTTATGTACACCTATTACTTGTAAAATGGATATCTATAGGCTATTGGTCATCGCTAGTAGTTATAATGGTTTAAGGGACATGAGTATCAGTTATGGACATCTAGTGGTTATAATGTTCAAGGACCATTGTTATGGGTTATGGACACCTATTACTTGTAAAATGGATAAATATAGGCTATTGGTCATGGCTAGTAGTAATAATGGTTAAAGGGCCATCGATATTAGTTATGGACATGCATGTAGTTGTTATAATGGTTCAATGGCCTTGGTTATGGGTTATGCACACCTATTACTTGTAAAATGGATATCTATAGGCTATGGTCATGGCTAGTAGTTATAATGGTTCAATGGCCATCGATATGAGTTATGGACATGCATGTAGTGGTTATAATGGTTCAATGGCCTTGGTTATGGGTATGCACACCTATTACTTGTAAAATGGATATCTATAGGCTATTGGCCATGGTTAGTAGTTATAATGGTTCTAGGGCCATCAATATCAGTTATGGACATCTAGTGGTTATAATGGTTCAAGGACCATGGTTATGGGTTATGGACACCTATTACTTGTAAAATGGATATCTATAATAGGTCATGGCTAGTAGTTATAATGGTTCTAGGGGCATCAGTATCAATTATGAACATCTAGTGGTTATAATGGTTCAATGGCCTTGGTTATGGGTTATACACACCTATTACTTGTAAAATGGATATCTATAGGCTATTGGTCATGGCTAGTAGTTATAATGGTTCAAGGGCCATCAGTATCAGTTATGGACATCTAGTGGTTATAATGGTTCAAGGACCATGGTTATGGGTTATGGACACCTATTACTTGCAAAATGGATATCTATAGGCTATTGGTCATGGCTAGTAGTTATAATGGTGCAAGGGCCATCAGTATCAGTTATGGACATCTAGTAGTTATAATGGTTCAAGGACCATGGTTATGGGTTATGGACACCTATTACTTGTAAAATGGATATCTATAGGCTATTGGTCATGCCTAGTAGTTATAATGGTTTAAGGGCCATCAGTATCAGTTATGGACATCTAGTTGTTATAATGTTCAAGGACCATGGTTATGGTTTATGGACACCTATTACTTGTAAAATGATATCTATAGGCTATTGGTCATGGCTAGTAGTTATAATGGTTCAAGCGCCATCGATATGAGTTATGGACATGCATGTAGTGGATATAATGGTTCAATGGCCTTGGTTATGGGTTATATACACCTATTACTTGTAAAATGAATATCTCTAGGCTATTGGTCATGGCTAGTAGTTATAATGGTTTAAGGGACATCGGTATCAGTTATGGACATCTAGTTGTTATAATGTTCAAGGACCATTGTTATGGGTTAGGGACACCTATTACTTGTAAAATGGATAAATATAGGCTATTGGTCATGGCTAGTAGTTTAATGGTTCAAGGGCCATCGATATCAGTCATGGATATGCATGTAGTGGTTATAATGGTTCAATGGCCTTGGTTATGGGTTATGCACACCTATTACTTGTAAAATGGATATCTATTGGCTATTGGTAATGGCTAGTAGTTATAATGGTTTAAGGGACATCAGTATCAGTTATGGACATCTAGTGGTTATAACGTTCAAGGACCATTGTTATGGGTTATGGACACCTATTACTTGTAAAATGGATAAATATAGGCTATTGGTCATGGCTAGTAGTTATAATGGTTCAAGGGCCATCAGTATCAGTTATGGACATCTAGTGGTTATAATGGTTCGAGGACCATGGTTATGGGTTATGGACACCTATTACTTGTAAAATGGATATCTATAGGCTATTGGTCATGCCTAGTAGTTATAATGGTTCAAGGGCCATCAGTATCAGTTATGGACATCTAGTGGTTATAATGTTCAAGGACCATGGTTATGGGTTATGAACACCTATTACTTGTAAAATGGATATCTATAGGCTATTGGTCATGGCTAGTAGTTATAATGGTTCAAGGGCCATCAGTATCAGTTATGGACATCTAGTGGTTATAATGGTTCGAGGACCATGGTTATGGGTTATGGACACCTATTACTTGTAAAATGGATATCTATAGGCTATTGGTCATGCCTAGTAGTTATAATGGTTCAAGGGCCATCAGTATCAGTTATGGACATCTAGTGGTTATAATGTTCAAGGACCATGGTTATGGGTTATGGACACCTATTACTTGTAAAATGGATATCTATAATAGGTCATGGCTAGTAGTTATAATGGTTCAAGGGGCATCAGTATCAGTTATGAACATCTAGTGGTTATAATGGTTCAATGGCCTTGGTTATGGGTTATACACACCTATTACTTGTAAAATGGATATCTATAGGCTATTGGTCATGGCTAGTAGTTATAATGGTTTAAGGGCCATCAGTATCAGCTATGGACATCTAGTGGTTATAATGTTCAAGGACCATTGTTATGGGTTATGGACACCTATTACTTGTAAATTGGATTTCTATAGGCTATTGGTCATGGCTAGTAGTTATAATGGTTCAAGGGCCATCGATATGAGTTATGGACATGCATGTAGTGGTTATAATGGTTCAATGGCCTTCGTTATGGGTTATGCACACCTATTACTTGTAAAATGGATATCTATAGGCTATTGGTCATGGCTAGTAGTTATAGTGGTTCAAGGGCCATCGGTATCAGTTATGGACATCTAGTGGTTATAAGGTTCAAGGACCATGGTTATGGGTAATGGACACCTATTACTTGTAAAATGGATATCTATAAGCTACTGGTCATGGCTAGTAGTTATAATGGTTCAAAGGCCACCAGTATCAGTTATGGACATCTAGCGGTTATAATGTTGAAGGACCATGGTTATGGGTTATGGACACCTATTACTTGTAAAATGGATATCTATAGGCTATTGGTCATGGCTAGTAGTTATAATGGTTCAAGGGCCATCGATATGAGTTATGGACATGCATGTAGTGGATATAATGGTTCAATGGCCTTGGTTACGGGTTATGTACACCTATTACTTGTAAAATGGATATCTATAGGCTATTGGTCATCGCTAGTAGTTATAATGGTTTAAGGGACATGAGTATCAGTTATGGACATCTAGTGGTTATAATGTTCAAGGACCATTGTTATGGGTTATGGACACCTATTACTTGTAAAATGGATAAATATAGGCTATTGGTCATGGCTAGGAGTAATAATGGTTAAAGGGCCATCGATATGAGTTATGGACATGCATGTAGTCGTTATAATGGTTCAATGGCCTTGGTTATGGGTTACGCACACCTATTACTTGTAAAATGGATATCTATAGGCTATTGGTCATGGCTAGTAGTTATAATGGTTCAATGGCAATCGATATGAGTTATGGACATGCATGTAGTGGTTATAATGGTTCAATGGCCTTGGTTATGGGTTATGCACACCTATTACTTGTAAAATGGATATCTATAGGCTATTGGCCATGGTTAGTAGTTATAATGGTTCTAGGGCCATCAATATCAGTTATGGACATCTAGTGGTTATAATGGTTCAAGGACCATGGTTATGGGTTATGGACACCTATTACTTGTAAAATGGATATCTATAATAGGTCATGGCTAGTAGTTATAATGGTTCAAGGGGCATCAGTATCAGTTATGAACATCTAGTGGTTATAATGGTTCAATGGCCTTGGTTATGGGTTATACACACCTATTACTTGTAAAATGGATATCTATAGGCTATTGGTCATGGCTAGTAGTTATAATGGTTCAAGGGCCATCAGTATCAGTTATGGACATCTAGTGGTTATAATGGTTCAAGGACCATGGTTATGGGTTATGGACACCTATTACTTGTAAAATGGATATCTATAGGCTATTGGTCATGGCTAGTAGTTATAAAGGTGCAAGGGCCATCAGTATCAGTTATGGACATCTAGTAGTTATAATGGTTCAAGGACCATGGTTATGGGTTATGGACACCTATTACTTGTAAAATGGATATCTATAGGCTATTGGTCATGCCTAGTAGTTATAATGGTTTAAGGGCCATCAGTATCAGTTATGGACATCTAGTGGTTATAATGGTTCAAGGACCATGGTTATGGGTTATGGACACCTATTACTTGTAAAATGGATATCTATAGGCTATTGGTCATGGCTAGTAGTTATAATGGTTCAAGGGCCATCAGTATCAGTTATGGACATCTAGTGGTTATAATGGTTCGAGGACCATGGTTATGGGTTATGGACACCTATTACTTGTAAAATTGATATCTATAGGCTATTGGTCATGCCTAGTAGTTATAATGGTTCAAGGGCCATCAGTATCAGTTATGGACATCTAGTGGTTATAATGTTCAAGGACCATGGTTATGGGTTATGAAAACCTATTACTTGTAAAATGGATATCTATAGGCTATTGGTCATGGCTAGTAGTTATAATGGTTCAAGGGCCATCAGTATCAGTTATGGACATCTAGTGGTTATAATGTTCAAGGACCATGGTTATGGGTTATGGACACCTATTACTTGTAAAATGGATATCTATAATAGGTCATGGCTAGTAGTTATAATGGTTCAAGGGGCATCAGTATCAGTTATGAACATCTAGTGGTTATAATGGTTCAATGGCCTTGGTTATGGGTTATACACACCTATTACTTGTAAAATGGATATCTATAGGCTATTGGTCATGCCTAGTAGTTATAATGGTTTAAGGGCCATCAGTATCAGCTATGGACATCTAGTGGTTATAATGTTCAAGGACCATGGTTATGGGTTATGGACACCTATTACTTGTAAATTGGATATCTATAGGCTATTGGTCATGGCTAGTAGTTATAATGGTTCAAGGGCCATCGATATGAGTTATGGACATGCATGTAGTGGTTATAATGGTTCAATGGCCTTCGTTATGGGTTATGCACACCTATTACTTGTAAAATGGATATCTATAGGCTATTGGTCATGGCTAGTAGTTATAGTGGTTCAAGGGCCATCAGTATCAGTTATGGACATCTGGTGGTTATAAGGTTCAAGGACCATGGTTATGGGTTATGGACACCTATTACTTGTAAAATGGATATCTATAAGCTACTGGTCATGGCTAGTAGTTATAATGGTTCAAAGGCCACCAGTATCAGTTATGGACATCTAGTGGTTATAATGTTGAAGGACCATGGTTATGGGTTATGGACACCTATTACTTGTAAAATGGATATCTATAGGCTATTGATCATGGCTAGTAGTTATAATGGTTCAAGGGCCATCGATATGAGTTATGGACGTGCATGTAGTGGATATAATGGTTCAATGGCCTTGGTTACGGGTTATGTACACCTATTACTTGTAAAATGGATATCTATAGGCTATTGGTCATCGCTAGTAGTTATAATGGTTTAAGGGACATGAGTATCAGTTATGGACATCTAGTGGTTATAATGTTCAAGGACCATTGTTATGGGTTATGGACACCTATTACTTGTAAAATGGATAAATATAGGCTATTGGTCATGGCTAGTAGTAATAATGGTTAAAGGGCCATCGATATGAGTTATGGACATGCATGTAGTCGTTATAATGGTTCAATGGCCTTGGTTATGGGTTATGCACACCTATTACTTGTAAAATGGATATCTATAGGCTATTGGTCATGGCTAGTAGTTATAATGGTTCAATGGCAATCGATATGAGTTATGGACATGCATGTAGTGGTTATAATGGTTCAATGGCCTTGGTTATGGGTTATGCACACCTATTACTTGTAAAATGGATATCTATAGGCTATTGGCCATGGTTAGTAGTTATAATGGTTCTAGGGCCATCAATATCAGTTATGGACATCTAGTGGTTATAATGGTTCAAGGACCATGGTTATGGGTTATGGACACCTATTACTTGTAAAATGGATATCTATAATAGGTCATGGCTAGTTGTTATAATGGTTCAAGGGGCATCAGTATCAGTTATGAACATCTAGTGGTTATAATGGTTCAATGGCCTTGGTTATGGGTTATACACACCTATTACTTGTAAAATGGATATCTATAGGCTATTGGTCATGGCTAGTAGTTATAATGGTTCAAGGGCCATCAGTATCAGTTATGGACATCTAGTGGTTATAATGGTTCAAGGACCATGGTTATGGGTTCTGGACACCTATTACTTGTAAAATGGATATCTATAGGCTATTGGTCATGGCTAGGAGTTATAATGGTGCAAGGGCCATCAGTATCAGTTATGGACATCTAGTAGTTATAATGGTTCAAGGACCATGGTTATGAGTTATGGACACCTATTACTTGTAAAATGGATATCTATAGGCTATTGGTCATGCCTAGTAGTTATAATGGTTTAAGGGCCATCAGTATCAGTTATGGACATCTAGTTGTTATAATGTTCAAGGACCATGGTTATGGGTTATGGACACCTATTACTTGTAAAATGATATCTATAGGCTATTGGTCATGGCTAGTAGTTGTAATGGTTCAAGCGCCATCGATATGAGTTATGGACATGCATGTAGTGGATATAATGGTTCAATGGCCTTGGTTATGGGTTATATACACCTATTACATGTAAAATGGATATCTATAGGCTATTGGTCATGGCTAGTAGTTGTAATGGTTTAAGGGACATCAATATCCTTTATGGACATCTAGTGGTTATAATGTTCAAGGACCATTGTTATGGGTTATGGACACCTATTACTTGTAAAATGGATAACTATAGGCTATTGGTCATGGCTAGTAGTTATAACGGTTCAAGGGCCATCGATATGAGTTATGGACATGCATGTAGAGGTTATAATGGTTCAATGTCCTTGGTTATGGTTATGCACACCTATTACTTGTAAAATGGTTATCTATAGGCTATTGGTCATGGCTAGTAGTTATAATGGTTCAAGGGCCATCAATATCAGTTATGGACATCTAGTGGTTAAATGGTTCAAGGACCATGGTTATGGGTTATGGACACCTATTACTTGTAAAATGCATATCTATAGGCTATTGGTCATGGCTATTAGTTATAATGGTTCCAGGGCCATCAGTATCAATTATGGACATCTAGTGGTTATAATGGTTCAAGGACCATGGTTATGGGTTATGGACACCTATTATTTGTAAAATGAATATCTATAGGCTATTGGTCATGGCTAGTAGTTATAATGGTTCAAGGGCCATCAGTATCAGTTATGGACATCTAGTGGTTATAATGGTTCAAGGACCATGGTTATGGGTTATGGACACCTATTACTTGTAAAATGGATATCTATATAGGTCATGGCTAGTAGTTATAATGGTTCAAGGGCCATCGGTATCAGTTATGGATATCTAGTGGTTATATTTGTTCAAGGGCCATGGTTATGGGTTATGGACACCTATTACTTGTAAAATGGATATCTATAGGCTATTGGTCATGGCTAGTAGTTATAATGGTTTAAGGGCCATCAGTATCAGCTATGGACATCTAGTGGTTATAATGTTCAAGGACCATGGTTATGGGTTATGGACACCTATTACTTGTAAATTGGATATCTATAGGCTATTGGTCATGGCTAGTAGTTATAATGGTTCAAGGGCCATCGATATGAGTTATGGACATGCATGTAGTGGTTATAATGGTTCAATGGCCTTCGTTATGGGTTATGCACACCTATTACTTGTAAAATGGATATCTATAGGCTATTGGTCATGGCTAGTAGTTATAGTGGTTCAAGGGCCATCAGTATCAGTTATGGACATCTAGTGGTTATAAGGTTCAAGGACCATGGTTATGGGTTATGGACACCAATTAATTGTAAAATGGATATCTATATAGGCTATTGGTCATGGCTAGTAGTTATAATGGTTCAAGGGCCATCAGTATCAGTTATGGACATCTAGTGGTTATAATGGTTCAAGGACCATGGTTATGGGTTATGGACACCTATTACTTGTAAAATGGATATCTATAAGCTACTGGTCATGGCTAGTAGTTATAATGGTTCAAAGGCCACCAGTATCAGTTATGGACATCTAGTGGTTATAATGTTGAAGGACCATGGTTATGGGTTATGGACACCTATTACTTGTAAAATGGATATCTATAGGCTATTGGTCATGGCTAGTAGTTATAATGGTTCAAGGGCCATCGATATGAGTTATGGACATGCATGTAGTTGATATAATGGTTCAATGGCCTTGGTTACGGGTTATGTACACCTATTACTTGTAAAATGGATATCTATAGGCTATTGGTCATCGCTAGTAGTTATAATGGTTTAAGGGACATGAGTATCAGTTATGGACATCTAGTGGTTATATTGTTCAAGGACCATTGTTATGGGTTATGGACACCTATTACTTGTAAAATGGATAGATATAGGCTATTGGTCATGGCTAGTAGTAATAATGGTTAAAGGGCCATCGATATGAGTTATGGACATGCATGTAGTCGTTATAATGGTTCAATGGCCTTGGTTATGGGTTATGCACACCTATTACTTGTAAAATGGATATCTATAGGCTATTGGTCATGGCTAGTAGTTATAATGGTTCAATGGCCATCGATATGAGTTATGGACATGCATGTAGTGGTTATAATGGTTCAATGGCCTTGGTTGTGGGTTATGCACACCTATTACTTGTAAAATGGATATCTATAGGCTATTGGCCATGGTTAGTAGTTATAATGGTTCTAGGGCCATCAATATCAGTTATGGACATCTAGTGGTTATAATGGTTCAAGGACCATGGTTATGGGTTATGGACACCTATTACTTGTAAAATGGATATCTATAATAGGTCGTGGCTAGTAGTTATAATGGTTCAAGGGGCATCAGTATCAGTTATGAACATCTAGTGGTTATAATGGTTCAATGGCCTTGGTTATGGGTTATACACACCTATTACTTGTAAAATGGATATCTATAGGCTATTGGTCATGGCTAGTAGTTATAATGGTTCAAGGGCCATCAGTATCAGTTATGGACATCTAGTGGTTATAATGGTTCAAGGACCATGGTTATGGGTTATGGACACCTATTACTTGTAAAATGGATATCTATAGGCTATTGGTCATGGCTAGTAGTTATAATGGTGCAAGGGCCATCAGTATCAGTTATGGACATCTAGTAGTTATAATGGTTCAAGGACCATGGTTATGGGTTATGGACACCTATTACTTGTAAAATGGATATCTATAGGCTATTGGTCATGCCTAGTAGTTATAATGGTTTAAGGGCCATCAGTATCAGTTATGGACATCTAGTTGTTATAATGTTCAAGGACCATGGTTATGGGTTATGGACACCTATTACTTGTAAAATGATATCTATAGGCTATTGGTCATGGCTAGTAGTTATAACGGTTCAAGCGCCATCGATATGAGTTATGGACATGCATGTAGTGGATATAATGGTTCAATGGCCTTGGTTATGGGTTATATACACCTATTACTTGTAAAATGAATATCTCTAGGCTATTGGTCATGGCTAGTAGTTATAATGGTATAAGGGACATCAGTATCAGTTATGGACATCTAGTGGTTATAATGTTCAAGGACCATTGTAATGGGTTATGGACACCTATTACTTGTAAAATGGATAAATATAGGCTATTGGTCATGGCTAGTAGTTTAATGGTTCAAGGGCCATCGATATCAGTCATGGACTTGCATGTAGTGGTTATAATGGTTCAATGGCCTTGGTTATGGGTTATGCACACCTATTACTTGAAAAATGGATATCTATTGGCTATTGGTAATGGCTAGTAGTTATAATGGTTTAAGGGACATCAGTATCAGTTATGGACATCTAGTGGTTATAACGTTCAAGGACCATTGTTATGGGTTATGGACACCTATTACTTGTAAAATGGATATCTATAGGCTATTGGTCATGGCTAGTAGTTATAATGGGTCAAGGGCCATCGGTATCAGTTATGGATATCTAGTGGTTATATTTGTTCAAGGGCCATGTTATGGGTTATGGACACCTATTACTTGTAAAATGGATATCTATATAGGCTATTGGTCATGGCTAGTAGTTATAATGGTTCAAGGGCCATCAGTATCAGTTATGGACATCTAGTGGTTATAATAGTTCAAGGACCATGGTTATGGGTTATGGACACCTATTACTTGTAAAATGGATATCTATAGGCTATTGGTCATGGCTAGTAGTTATAATGGTTCAAGGTCCATCGATATGAGTTATGGAAATGCATGTAGTGGATATAATGGTTCAATGGCCTTGGTTACGGGTTATGTACACCTATTACTTGTAAAATGGATATCTATAGGCTATTGGTCATCGCTAGTAGTTATAATGGTTTAAGGGACATGAGTATCAGTTATGGACATCTAGTGGTTATAATGTTCAAGGACCATTGTTATGGGTTATGGACACCTATTACTTGTAAAATGGATAAATATAGGCTACTGGTCATGGCTAGTAGTAATAATGGTTAAAGGGCCATCGATATGAGTTATGGACATGCATGTAGTCGTTATAATGGTTCAATGGCCTTGGTTATGGGTTATGCACACCTATTACTTGTAAAATGGATATCTGTAGGCTATTGGCCATGGTTAGTAGTTATAATGGTTCTAGGGCCATCAATATCAGTTATGGACATCTAGTGGTTATAATGGTTCAAGGACCATGGTTATGGGTTATGGACACCTATTACTTGTAAAATGGATATCTATAGGCTATTGGTCATGGCTAGTAGTTATAATGGTGCAAGGGCCATCAGTATCAGTTATGGACATCTAGTAGTTATAATGGTTCATGGACCATGGTTATGGGTTATGGACACCTATTACCTGTAAAATGGATAAATATAGGCTATTGCTCATGGCTAGTAGTGGTCATAATGGTTCAAGGGCCATCGATATGAGTTGTGGACATGCATGTAGTGGTTATAATGGTTCAATGGCCTAGGTTATGGTTTATGTACACCTATTACATGTAAAATAGATATCTATAGGCTATTGGTCATGGCTAGTAGTTGTAATGGTTTAAGGGACATCAATATCATTTATGGACATCTAGTGGTTATAATGTTCAAGGACCATTGTTATGGGTTATGGACACCTATTACTTGTAAAATGGATAACAATAGGCTATTGGTCATGGCTAGTAGTTATAATGGTTCAAGGGCCATCGATATGAGTTATGGACATGCATGTAGAGGTTATAATGGTTCAATGTCCTTGGTTATGGTTATGCACACCTATTACTTGTAAAATGGTTATCTATAGGCTATTGGTCATGGCTAGTAGATATAATGGTTCAAGGGCCATCAATATCAGTTATGGACATCTAGTGGTTAAATGGTTCAAGGACCATGGTTATGGGTTATGGACACCTATTACTTGTAAAATGGATATCTATAGGCTATTGGTCATGGCTAGTAGTTATAATGGTGCAAGGGCCATCAGTATCAGTTATGGACATCTAGTAGTTATAATGGTTCAAGGACCATGGTTATGGGTTATGGACACCTATTACTTGTAAAATGGATATCTATAGGCTATTGGTCATGCCTAGTAGTTATAATGGTTTAAGGGCCATCAGTATCAGTTATGGACATCTAGTTGTTACAATGTTCAAGGACCATGGTTATGGGTTATGGACACCTATTACTTGTAAAATGATATCTATAGTCTATTGGTCATGGCTAGTAGTTATAATGGGTCAAGCGCCATCGATATGAGTTATGGACATGCATGTAGTGGATATAATGGTTCAATGGCCTTGGTTATGGGTTATATACACCTATTACTTGTAAAATGAATATCTCTAGGCTATTGGTCATGGCTAGTAGTTATAATGGTTTAAGGGACATCAGTATCAGTTATGGACATCTAGTGGTTATAATGTTCAAGGACCATTGTAATGGGTTATGGACACCTATTACTTGTAAAATGGATAAATATAGGCTATTGGTCATGGCTAGTTGTTTAATGGTTCAAGGGCCATCGATATCAGTCATGGACATGCATGTAGTGGTTATAATGGTTCAATGGCCTTGGTTATGGGTTATGCACACCTATTACTTGAAAAATGGATATCTATTGGCTATTGGTAATGGCTTGTAGTTATAATGGTTTAAGGGACATCAGTATCAGTTATGGACATCTAGTGGTTATAACGTTCAAGGACCATTGTTATGGGTTATGGACACCTATTACTTGTAAAATGGATAAATATAGGCTATTGGTCATGGCTAGTAGTTATAATGGTTCAAGGGCCATCGATATGAGTCATGGACATGCATGTAGTGGTTATAATGGTTCAATGGCCTTGGTTATGGGTTATACACACCTATTACTTGTAAAACGGATATCTATAGGCTATTGGTCCTGGCTAGTAGTTATAATGGTTCAAGGGCCATCAGTATCAGTTATGGACATCTAGTGGTTATAATGGTTCGAGGACTATGGTTATGGGTTATGGACACCTATTACTTGTAAAATGGATATCTATAGGCTATTGGTCATGCCTAGTAGTTATAATGGTTCAAGGGCCATCAGTATCAGTTATGGACATCTAGTGGTTATAATGTTCAAGGACCATGGTTATGGGTTATGGACACCTATTACTTGTAAAATGGATATCTATAGGCTATTGGTCATGGCTAGTAGTTATAATGGTTCAAGGGCCATCAGTATCAGTTATGGACATCTAGTGGTTATAATGGTTCAATGGCCTTGGTTATGGGTTATGTACACCTATTACTTGTAAAATGGATATCTATAGGCTATTGGTCATGCCTAGTCGTTATAATGGTTTAAGGGCCATCAGTATCAGTTATGGACATCTAGTGGTTATAATGTTCAAGGACCATGGTTATGGGTTATGGACACCTATTACTTGTAAAATGGATATCTATAGGCTATTGCTCATGGCTAGTAGTGGTCATAATGGTTCAAGGGCCATCGATATGAGTTGTGGACATGCATGTAGTGGTTATAATGGTTCAATGGCCTAGGTTATGGTTTATGGACACCTATTACATGTAAAATGGATATGTATAGGCTATTGGTCATGGCTAGTAGTTGTAATGGTTTAAGGGACATCAATATCATTTATGGACATCTAGTGGTTATAATGTTCAAGGACCATTGTTATGGGTTATGGACACCTATTACTTGTAAAATGGATAACTATAGGCTATTGGTCATGGCTAGTAGTTATAATGGTTCAAGGGCCATCGATATGAGTTATGGACATGCATGTAGAGGTTATAATGGTTCAATGTCCTTGGTTATGGTTATGCACACCTATTACTTGTAAAATGGTTATCTATAGGCTATTGGTCATGGCTAGTAGATATAATGGTTCAAGGGCCATCAATATCAGTTATGGACATCTAGTGGTTAAATGGTTCAAGGACCATGGTTATGGGTTATGGACACCTATTACTTGTAAAATGCATATCTATAGGCTATTGGTCATGGCTATTAGTTATAATTGTTCAAGGGCCATCATTATCAATTATGGACATCTAGTGGTTTTAATGGTTCAAGGACCATGGTTATGGGTTATGGACACCTATTATTTGTAAAATGAATATCTATAGGCTATTGGTCATGGCTAGTAGTTATAATGGTTCAAGGGCCATCAGTATCAGTTATGGACATCTAGTGGTTATAATGGTTCAAGGACCATGGTTATGGGTTATGGACACCTATTACTTGTAAAATGGATATCTATATAGGTCATGGCTAGTAGTTATAATGGTTCAAGGGCCATCGGTATCAGTTATGGATATCTAGTGGTTATATTTGTTCAAGGGCCATGGTTATGGGTTATGGACACCTATTACTTGTAAAATGGATATCTATATAGGCTATTGGTCATGGCTAGTAGTTATAATGGTTCAAGGGCCATCAGTATCAGTTATGGACATCTAGTGGTTATAATAGTTTAAGGACCATGGTTATGGGTTATGGACACCTATTACTTGTAAAATGGATATCTATAAGCTACTGGTCATGGCTAGTAGTTATAATGGTTCAAAGGCCACCAGTATCAGGTATGGACATCTAGTGGTTATAATGTTGAAGGACCATGGTTATGGGTTATGGACACCTATTACTTGTAAAATGGATATCTATAGGCTATTGGTCATGGCTAGTAGTTATAATGGTTCAAGGGCCATCGATATGAGTTATGGACATGCATGTAGTGGATATAATGGTTCAATGGCCTTGGTTACGGGTTATGTACACCTATTACTTGTAAAATGGATATCTATAGGCTATTGGTCATCGCTAGTAGTTATAATGGTTTAAGGGACATGAGTATCAGTTATGGACATCTAGTGGTTATAATGTTCAAGGACCATTGTTATGGGTTATGGACACCTATTACTTGTAAAATGGATAAATATAGGCTATTGGTCATGGCTAGTAGTAATAATGGTTAAAGGGCCATCGATATGAGTTATGGACATGCATGTAGTCGTTATAATGGTTCAATGGCCTTGGTTATGGGTTATGCACACCTATTACTTGTAAAATGGATATCTATAGGCTATTGGCCATGGTTAGTAGTTATAATGGTTCTAGGGCCATCAATATCAGTTATGGACATCTAGTGGTTATAATGGTTCAAGGACCATGGTTATGGGTTATGGACACCTATTACTTGTAAAATGGATATCTATAATAGGTCACGGCTAGTAGTTATAATGGTTCAAGGGGCATCAGTATCAGTTATGAACATCTAGTGGTTATAATGGTTCAATGGCCTTGGTTATGGGTTATACACACCTATTACTTGTAAAATGGATGTCTATAGGCTATTGGTCATGGCTAGTAGTTATAATGGTTCAAGGGCCATCAGTATCAGTTATGGACATCTAGTGGTTATAAAGGTTCAAGGACCATGGTTATGGGTTATGGACACCTATTACTTGTAAAATGGATATCTATAGGCTATTGGTCATGGCTAGTAGTTATAATGGTGCAAGGGCCATCAGTATCAGTTATGGACATCTAGTAGTTATAATGGTTCATGGACCATGGTTATGGGTTATGGACACCTATTATTTGTAAAATGGATAAATATAGGCTATTGCTCATGGCTAGTAGTTATAATGGTTCAAGGGCCATCGATATGAGTTGTGGACATGCATGTAGTGGTTATAATGGTTCAATGGCCTAGGTTATGGTTTATGTACACCTATTACATGTAAAATGGATATCTATAGGCTATTGGTCATGGCTAGTAGTTGTAATGGTTTAAGGGACATCAATATCATTTATGGCCATCTAGTGGTTATAATGTTCAAGGACCATTGTTATGGGTTATGGACACCTATTACTTGTAAAATGGATAACTATAGGCTACTGGTCATGGCTAGTAGTTATAATGGTTCAAGGGCCATCGATATGAGTTATGGACATGCATGTAGAGGTTATAATGGTTCAATGTCCTTGGTTATGGTTATGCACACCTATTACTTGTAAAATGGTTATCTATAGGCTATTGGTCATGGCTAGCAGATATAATGGTTCAAGGGCCATCAATATCAATTATGGACATCTAGTGGTTAAATGGTTCAAGGACCATGGTTATGGGTTATGGACACCTATTACTTGTAAAATGCATATCTATAGGCTATTGGTCATGGCTATTAGTTATAATTGTTCAAGGGCCATCAGTATCAATTATGGACATCTAGTGGTTATAATGGTTCAAGGACCATGGTTATGGGTTATGGACACCTATTATTTGTAAAATGAATATCTATAGGCTATTGGTCATGGCTAGTAGTTATAATGGTTCAAGGGCCATCAGTATCAGTTATGGACATCTAGTGGTTATAATGGTTCAAGGACCATGGTTATGGGTTATGGACACCTATTACTTGTAAAATGGATATCTATATAGGTAATGGCTAGTAGTTATAATGGTTCAAGGGCCATCGGTATCAGTTATGGATATCTAGTGGTTATATTTGTTCAAGGGCCATGGTTATGGGTTATGGACACCTATTACTTGTAAAATGGATATCTATATAGGCTATTGGTCATGGCTAGTAGTTATAATGGTTCAAGGGCCATCAGTATCAGTTATGGACACCTATTACTTGTAAAATGGATATCTATAAGCTACTGGTCATGGCTAGTAGTTATAATGGTTCAAAGGCCACCAGTATCAGGTATGGACATCTAGTGGTTATAATGTTGAAGGACCATGGTTATGGGTTATGGACACCTATTACTTGTAAAATGGATATCTATAGGCTATTGGTCATGGCTAGTAGTTATAATGGGTCAAGGGCCATCGATATGAGTTATGGACATGCATGTAGTGGATATAATGGTTCAATGGCCTTGGTTACGGGTTATGTACACCTATTACTTGTAAAATGGATATCTATAGGCTATTGGTCATCGCTAGTAGTTATAATGGTTTAAGGGACATGAGTATCAGTTATGGACATCTAGTGGTTATAATGTTCAAGGACCATTGTTATGGGTTATGGACACCTATTACTTGTAAAATGGATAAATATAGGCTATTGGTCATGGCTAGTAGTAATAATGGTTAAAGGGCCATCGATATGAGTTATGGACATGCATGTAGTCGTTATAATGGTTCAATGGCCTTGGTTATGGGTTATGCACACCTATTACTTGTAAAATGGATATCTATAGGCTATTGGTCATGGCTAGTAGTTATAATGGTACAATGGCCATCGATATGAGTTATGGACATGCATGTAGTGGTTATAATGGTTCAATGGCCTTGGTTATGGGTTATGCACACCTATTACTTGTAAAATGGATATCTATAGGCTATTGGCCATGGTTAGTAGTTATAATGGTTCTAGGGCCATCAATATCAGTTATGGACATCTAGTGGTTAAAATGGTTCAAGGACCATGGTTATGGGTTATGGACACCTATTACTTGTAAAATGGATATCTATAATAGGTCATGGCTAGTAGTTATAATGGTTCAAGGGGCATCAGTATCAGTTATGAACATCTAGTGGTTATAATGGTTCAATGGCCTTGGTTATGGGTTATACACACCTATTACTTGTAAAATGGATATCTATAGGCTATTGGTCATGGCTAGTAGTTATAATGGTTCAAGGGCCATCAGTATCAGTTATGGACATCTAGTGGTTATAATGGTTCAAGGACCATGGTTATGGGTTATGGACACCTATTACTTGTAAAATGGATATCTATAGGCTATTGGTCATGGCTAGTAGTTATAATGGTGCAAGGGCCATCAGTATCAGTTATGGACATCTAGTAGTTATAATGGTTCATGGACCATGGTTATGGGTTATGGACACCTATTACTTGTAAAATGGATATCTATAGGCTATTGGTCATGCCTAGTAGTTATAATGGTTTAAGGGCCATCAGTATCAGTTATGGACATCTAGTTGTTATAATGTTCAAGGACCATGGTTATGGGTTATGGACACCTATTCCTTGTAAATTGATATCTATTGGCTATTGGTCATGGCTAGTAGTTATAATGGTTCAAGCGCCATCGATATGAGTTATGGACATGCATGTAGTGGATATAATGGTTCAATGGCATTGGTTATGGGTTATATACACCTATTACTTGTAAAATGAATATCTCTAGGCTATTGGTCATGGCTAGTAGTTATAATGGTTTAAGGGACATCCGTATCAGTTATGGACATCTAGTGGTTATAATGTTCAAGGACCATTGTAATGGGTTATGGACACCTATTACTTGTAAAATGGATAAATATAGGCTATTGGTAGTAGTTTAATGGTTCAAGGGCCATCGATATCAGTCATGGACATGCATGTAGTGGTTATAATGGTTCAGTGGCCTTGGTTATGGGTTATGCACACCTATTACTTGTAAAATGGATATCTATTGGCTATTGGTAATGGCTCGTAGTTATAATGGTTTAAGGGACATCAATATCAGTTATGGACATCTAGTGGTTATAAAGTTCAAGGACCATTGTTATGGGTTATGGACACCTATTACTTGTAAAATGGATAAATATAGGCTATTGGTCATGGCTAGTAGTTATAATGGTTCAAGGGCCATCGATATGAGTCATGGACATGCATGTAGTGGTTATAATGGTTCAATGGCCTTGGTTATGGGTTATACACACCTATTACTCTTAAAACGGATATCTATAGGCTATTGGTCATGGCTAGTAGTTATAATGGTTCAAGGGCCATCAGTATCAGTTATGGACATCTAGTGGTTATAATGGTTCAATGGCCTTGGTTATGGGTTATGTACACCTATTACTTGTAAAATGGTATCTATAGGCTATTGGTCATGCCTAGTCGTTATAATGGTTTAAGGGCCATCAGTATCAGTTATGGACATCTAGTGGTTATAATGTTCAAGGACCATGGTTATGGGTTATGGACACCTATTACTTGTAAAATGGATATCTATAGGCTATTGCTCATGGCTAGTAGTGGTCATAATGGTTCAAGGGCCATCGATATGAGTTGTGGACATGCATGTAGTGGTTATAATGGTTCAATGGCCTAGGTTATGGTTTATTATTATTTTTTTTTTTTTTGATAAAGGGCTATGCCCGGCAAAAATTAAATCATCAAAAGAAAGTTATTTACAAACACAGATGGGTAAGAACTACCACATCTTGAAAATAACTACTTGGCCACCCAAAACATGCTTTGGGAATAAGACCAACAAAAGACGCATAACTCTATAACCAATGTCTAAACCTAATCTAGGTATACCAAAAAAATTAAGATTATAAAGAAATCTTTTAACATCAAAAAACAATACACCTAAGACATTCTTAAGCCTCCATATCTCAGCATTAGTATCCAAATTGCACTTAAAATGAACTTTTGTCTTCAACTTGTTCACTTTGATCTTAGTCTTCAAAATGCCATTGTAATCCGAGAATAAGATTGACCACCAAAAAGTCAAAATAGTCAACATAGCCTCAAAACTATGGACATTCCCACCAAAACAGTTTGAAATGGTGAAAATGCAGAATGTTGACTCAGTGTAAGTCAACATTCTCATAGTATCTCCTTTGAAGTGAACCAAAGAACACTTCATCAATTTTGACCCGAGAAAAGTCAAAATCCTCTTCAAATTATCATCACAGCCGAAACTCATCACCTTATACCATAAATACCATAAACCCTCACAAGCCTTTGACCAACCAGAAAGTCAAAATCCACAAATTCCAGATTTTATACAGTTTGACCCACGGATTAAGACCCAACTTTGACTCAGTGAAAGTCAAAATTGCATCCATAATAGTATAACAATGTATTATACCACTACAATCCTTAGCAATACTTGCAACCTTTTTATCAAAACAGATCAAATCAAAAGACATAAGGTTGAACTTGTACCAGAAAATAAGCATGGCCATTGACTTCAGAAAAGTCAACCCTGCAGTTTTGCACTTCCTCATGTATTGCTTAAGCCACCATTTGCAAGTTTCAAGCACTTTATCAACCTGCAACAACAAGTATGGAGGATTAATAACCCTTTGGGAGCTAGCCACATCACATCTTTGACCGAAATTGTCCTGACTATGACCAACCCCTTTAATTAGGGTTATAATCCACCATTTCCACTTCAAAATCCTGCATTTAAAATGCCTGCACAACTGCCCAAAGAGCTCCAAAACAGCAGCCTTGAAGCATCCATGACTAGAGCAAATAATCTCCAAAATCCAAATGCTAAAAAATTGACCTGCAAAATACACAACAAAAGAACTGCAGCTCACATTTGGATTGCACAAAATCAAGTAATTACGACTTCCCTTTATACAATGCAGCCCATAGTAGTTGTTGGTATAAAGGCCCAACGGGCCAGATCTTCTAAAAAAATCCAAAAAAATCACCAAAAATCTTGAAAAATATAAAAATATGTTCCAAGCCTGCACAAAGAATTTCATCTTCAATATATGGCTGTTAATACCCATAATGCCCCTCTGCAGCTCTAAAACAGCATAAATCACTTGACAATCAAGAAATTTCCTGCTGCCACTTTGAAATATACTAGACCCATTATCAGAGTACCAAAAAAATCCAAAAAAAATATGGAAAATTCCAGAAAAATAATAAGAATCTCCAGAAAAAATCTCAAAAAAACTGGATAAAATCCAAAGAAAACCCCATAATAACTGAGTTACATCCCTATGCAATTTTCCAATAAACATCTTCAAAATATTATTATTCATGATCATGGTCAGTAAAGCTAGTGAAACCACCATCCTCAACCAATCCAAAACTCCATAAATCAGCAGCCATACAAGTTTGCCTTGACTTCCTTATATTGAGCCCAATCAATCTAAGTCTAACAGAATTAATGATCAACTTACAAACATCATCAACAGATCTATGCTTAGAATGAAAAAGTCTCAGATTTCTTTCCTGCCAAATATAATAAACGGTAGAAGCTAAAACCAGTCTTTGAATGACACTCCAGATTGACTTACTAACTGGTATTCTTTCCAAATTCATCACCAAGTAAGACCATTTATTTGGGACAAAATCTAATCTGCACATATGCTTCATTATATCCCAAACAGTAGAGGAGAAATTGCATTCAAAGAATAAATGGTCATGGGTGTCCAACTCCAGCTTACAAAAAGCACATCTAACATCAATTCCATCACCAACACCCCACATTTTATCCTGAGTCTTGAGTTTTTCCAAAAAAACTAGCCATAAAATGAAAGCATGTCTAGGTATATTTTGACTAAACCAGACCCATTTTGACCAGAAAACAGGTTCCTTATCCACATAAACAACTCTACTAGCATCAGAAACTGAGAAAGGAATACATTTCCCTTTACAGTCTTTCCATAAAACTCTATCATTAATAGTATTACAGATTAAAGGAGGGACTAAATTAAAAATCATGGGAAATTTACTAACCCAATCAATTGGAATCTTCCACTCCCCATTAGCAACAATATCAGACACCTTATAGTCAATACCCAACCCTGCCTCATAAATATTCCTATATGTAATAAAATTACATAAAGGGCCAACTTGATGCCAGTTGTCAAACCACGCAGAGGTTTTTTGACCATCACCAATTCTGTAGACAATTCTGTCCCTAATACCATTCCTGCACTTAAGAATTCCCCTCCAGCTCCAACAAACATTGGAAGGAGAAGTCAGGGACCAAAAATTTCTGTCTTTTAACCTGGTCCTATTCAGCCAGCTGACCCATAAAGAGTCCTTGTTACTAACAACATTCCAGACATGCTTAGTCATAAGGGAAACATTCCAAGAATGCAAAAGTTTAATCCCTAAACCACCATGACTTTTGGGCAAACACAAGTCTTCCCATTTAACCTTAGCCCTTCCCCTCTTTAAATCACCATAACACCAAAGGAAGCCCCTTAAAAGTCTTTCAATATCATTAGAAATAGCTTTAGGAAGAATAAAAAAAGAAGCCCAATAAACTTGCATAGAACTCAAAACAGACTTGATCAATTGTAATCTTCCAGCAAACGATAAAGATTTATTCTTCCAATCCAAAAGCCTTCTCTTCACTTTATCAACAAGGCTGCTACAATCTTTAACATGGAGCCTAGTGGATATTAAAGGGACTCCCAAATACCTAACAGGTAAACTACCCACAGTAAAAGGGAGAATCCCAGAAATATTACTCCTAGTATGCACTTTCACATTCCCAAAGAAAACTGAACTCTTACTTAAACTAGGAATCAGGCCAGAAACACCTCTAAATTCATCCAAGGCCTTCTTAATAACAGAGACAGACCTACTATCACCATTACAAAACAGTAATAGGTCATCAGCAAAGCATAGGTGAGTAATTTTAAGATCATCACATTTCCAATGATATTTAAAACCACCATCCTCAACAATCTGCCTCTTAAGAATTAGATTCAAACCTTCCATAACAAGGGTAAACAGGTAAGGAGACATGGGATCACCCTGTCTCAACCCTCTCTTACCCTTAAAAAACCCATTATAATCCCCATTCACATTCACCATAAAGGAAGTTGAGGAAATACATTCCATAATTAAATGAATAAACCAAGGATTAAACCCAAATAAACCAAGAATGTTCCTCAAAAACTCCCATTCAACTGTGTCATAAGCTTTCTGGATATCCACCTTAAAAGCACACTTAGGTGGACCTTTGTCACGGTGATAGTCCCTCAATAATTCCTGGGATAACAAAATGTTATCACTGATTTGCCTCCCAGGAATGAAAGTACTTTGATTGTCATCAACTAAATCATCCAACACCACCTTTATCCTGTTGGTAATTATTTTACTAATAATCTTGTAAACCACATTGCAACAAGCAATGGGTCTAAAATCAGCCACTTTAACTGGGGAATTGACTTTGGGAACAAGGGCAATACCAGTGGCATTAACTTCTTTCAACAACTTTCCAGAAATGAAAAACTGTCTAACAGCCTTACAAATATCATCACCAATAACACTCCAAGCAGCTTTATAAAACTTAGAAGAAAAGCCATCAGGGCCTGGAGCTTTGTCATCAGAAATATCAAATAAGGCAGTCTTCACCTCATCATCAGAAACAACCCTGTTCATGTGATTAGAGCTATAATCTGATAATCTTTTAATATTGAGACTGGCAGGGTCATTAATAGGACTGATGGTAGCAGAAGTACCCAAAGTGCTTTCAAAATACTTAACAAATTGATCTGCAACCTCATGCCCATGAAAAACATTTCCATTCATATCCTCCACCATCATAATTCTATTTCTGCTCATTCTTCCCTTAACAGCTTTGTGAAAGAACTTAGTATTATTATCACCTTCCCTAAGCCACTCAACTTTTGACTTTTGCTTCAAAAACAGCTCCTCATCAATCATAGCCTCATTATAAGCCTTCAAACATTTAACCTCCTCATCCCTCAGATTCTTGTCATCAGGATTACTGACCATCTCAGCCTGCACCTTCTCCAAATTTACTTTTAAGTCACAAACTTTTTTGTGAATATGCCCATTATTTTTTAAAAGAGCCCTCACAGGTTTCTTCAAAGCTTTCAAATTAGAAACCACTTTGTACATTTCAAAACCTGTCAAATCCTTATTCCAACATCTTTTAACCATAGGCAAAAATTCCTTCTTCTTAGCAACAAAATTAGGGAACTTAAAAGGTTTAGGTTTAGCCCTAACAAAAGAAGGTATATTTAAAATACACGGGCTGTGATCAGAAGATAAAAAGGGTAAAAACTGGACAAAAGAATTATTAAAATCCTTAAGAAAATCCATATTCCCCATAACTCTATCCAACTTCTTCAATAAACTGTCATCCCTATTAGGACTCTTCTTCCATGTGAATTTAAGACCAGAAGAACTTAAATCATCAACCTGAATATCAGCCACACATTCAGAAAAGTCAACCATACTGCTATTCATTCTAGAGGAACCAGAGGAAGCCTCATTAGGGTTTAAGATGGAGTTAAAATCTCCCATTAAAACCCAAGCTTTGTCTTTAACAGTTGGGCTAAAAATTCGAAGATTATTCCATAACTGAGGTCTAAACTGTTTCCTGTGATGACCATAAACAAAAGAGCAGTAATAACTAGGACCCCTAATAACAGGTTTAACAAAACAGTGAATGACCTGCGGATGCTGATCAATCACCATAATATCAACAACATTAGGATCCCAAGCAATTACAATTCGAGTCACACCAGTACATAAGTCAGAATTGGAAACCCAACTCCAATTGCCAAACACTCTATTACAAACCCATGCTAGATTTTTCTTTTTAACATGAGTTTCAATAATAGCACAAATACTCAAACTTTCATCTCTAATTAATTGAGCAACCTCATTTTGGCTAACAGCTTTATTGAGGCCTCTAACATTCCAAATAGCAGATTTCATCATCATTAAACAGGTTTTGAGGTTGATGCTACATCACAACTCAGGTTCTTTTTAACTGGAACAGTACTATCAACTTTCATACCTTGATTAATACCATTAGTATCTGAACCAACATCATCAAAAACAAGATCAGGATCCATACCATGTACAGCACAATTGTCCTTAAACAAATCAACCTGCCCAGTTGACCAACCTTTTAAAATTTCCAAATCCGGTATCTTTTTAGCAAATAAAAATTTCATAACATCTTCCCTTTGATAATCATAAACATGGTACTTCTCATCCCAACCATCATCAAAGTCCTCTTCATCCTCATTCAAAACTTCAAATTTGTTAGAGGTCACAACAGGATCAATCTCATCTTTTAAAATCTCAACACTTTTTACCAATTTATCTTTTTTAGGAGCAATTGTGGCTTTCGAAATGGCCACTGGTTTTTCAATATTAACAGGATTACCCTTCATCTCAGAATTATTATTCTTCACAGCATATCTCATATTACCCCAAATTTTAGGACCTTGAATCCTATTATTATTATTACCCCTGTTTTGATTATTTTCATGATTTCTAACATTCTGGTTATTAGCACTGCCCTGCCCCTGATTCAATCTAGTGAAAACACTTCGTCTAGGCTGTTGATTCTGGTTTTGATAACGAGAGGTCACAACTTTATTAACAACTTTGTTTCTTTTCCCAACTGTTTGGAATCCCTCATCATTACAGTTTTGGCCATCAACATGTTCACCATCATTATTACTACCAGTTTTAGCCAGTATCTCAACTTCAGTCCTTGGCCTAACTTTACAGGCATTGTGGGAGTGACCAAACACCTTACAATGGGTACACACAGGAGGTTTCCAGTTGTAAGAAACTTCCAAAGACACAACTTTTCCTGGATTAGGGCCAGAGTTAGGGTAAACTAACTCAACATCATCAGGGAGTTCATCACAAGCATCAACCTCCACAAGAACCCGAGCATAACCCATTCTACCAGAATTGCTTAAGCATCTTTCTTTTGTCATCTTATCCATGATCAAAGGTCTTCCCACTCCACTAGCTATTTTACCAATACCATGGCCATACCATAATTCAATTGGTAAATCATGAATACAAATCCATATAGAGACTTTAGAAGGTTCTATTTTTTGTAAGCAAATTCCAGGTTCCCATTTATTAACAACTAAAGGCACATTATCAACAAGCCAAATTCCATTTTCCAACACTGCATTTAGACCTTCTTCACTTTTAAATTTGAAGAAATAAATTCCAGCTCCATTTTTAGTAACTTCCAAGAAATCATAGGCTCTCCACATTCTTTTAAGACTGGCATTGACTTTAATGAAGTCCATTGAAGTGCCTACAAAATGGCCATAAAGCATAAGAGATAACTTAGCTTTTTTAAATTTAAAATCCTCATCAATCATAATAATCTGCTTCTTTCCATTATCAATCCTAACTGGAGGAACATAATTCATTTGAAAATCAACTCTTTCATTGTCCTGTTTTATCATTTCAGCAAGAGTTAGGCCTCCAGTTTTGGTTTTCTGCCAGGCATTTGGCATAGAAGAAATCTTGGGAATCTGCCCATTATTAGACAGATTAGAAGGTTTACTAGAATCAAACTGTCGACCTGGGGAATCATCAACAGTGTTGACTTTAGCATTCCCAGTTCTGTCCTCCATTTCAATATCAGTATGATCATCACTCTCATTGCCAGAAATACTATAACCAGAATTTAAAGCATCAATAACTGCATTACCTATTACAACAGTGTTATTTCCTGGGGATTTTACAAAGTTATCAGCATTCTCCAAACTTAACCCAGGATCACCTGTTATAGGGTAATGAACAGTATTAGTCTCAACCTGGCAAGCAACTGGACTTACAACAGCATTACAGGTTGTCATGACTGTGCTACCTATTACATCATTGCTAGAGGCTAAAAAATGATGGTTCAACCCCTCCACATCACTTCCAACCTCAACATGAGTAGGGTAACAAACTGCACTACCAAACTGATCTATCTCATCCATATAAACATCTTCTGTTTCTGAATCATCAGAGTTCTCTTCTTCTAAAACAGCAGTCTTAGAACTCTTGAACTTCTGCTCCACCAGCTTTCTCTTCTTATCAACAGAAATATCCATCCCCACAATACTAGCTTGCTCAACAGATTCAAGGACCTGAGCCCTAACCTGTTTTCGAATTTGTGTAGGGGAGATATGATGACAATTAGGAGTAGAGACATTTATAAAACTCTGTGAAGGTGTAACAGCTCCAGCTTCACTCTCTTTACTAGCCACTGGATTATAAGAGAAAACAATCTTCTTAAAACTTCTACTCTTGGATGATAAACAAGTAACAATTTGAGAAGCTTCACTCTCTTCAATTAAACCCAAGCTAACCATCTTATCAAACAGCTTCTTCTTGATTGCTTTCTTAATAATATGAATTCTTCTAACAGTTTCCGGATCATCATAGACTATGTTCATATCCTCCCCAACTTTACTAAGAACATGACGAACTGAAGAAACAATTTTCCCCATTTCTGCATTCATATTATAACTCGGTTGAAGCTTATTCTCCACTTCAACAACAGGAACACCCTTCTGCAATCCCACAACAGAACAATCCACACCCATCAGAGGTCCATCAGATCTCTTCAAAATGTGAGTGACAGTGGGAACACCAGAATCCAATCCAATAGTTCTATCACTACAATTTGCTTTGGAAGCAGCAATTGGCACAGGATTATCACTTCCCATGCCTTTTCGACCAGCTTGCACCATTTCCGAACCTTCATTCAAGCTTGGCATACGAAGAACATTTCGTCGAACACCAGTGACTGTCGATTTCACAGGTTGCGAGCCCTGCACCACCGACCCCTTCATACCAACACTCCTTCCTTCTTTCCAACCCGAACCATGCCCTCCTTCTACCTCTAATCGGCCAGAAACCTTCAAATCAGTAGGGGACATTTCTGACAGCAAGCCTGTCAGTGAGCTGGATTCTCGATTCATCACCACCGGCCTATCCGGTGGATGATCAGGCTCGGTCATTGCCTTAAGCCTTCAAAATCGAGCTTCCCTACCAAATTACACTAAATTCCAACGGGCAGATTCGCCGGAATCACAAAACCGCCGGTAACACACACTAAATCGCACCTTTAACTGGATATGGTTTAGGTTATGGTTTATGTACACCTATTACATGTAAAATGGATATCTATAGGCTATTGGTCATGGCTAGTAGTTGTAATGGTTTAAGGGACATCAATATCATTTATGGACATCTAGTGGTTATAATGTTCAAGGACCATTGTTATGGGTTATGGACACCTATTACTTGTAAAATGGATAACTATAGGCTATTGGACATGGCTAGTAGTTATAATGGTTCAAGGGCCATCGATATGAGTTATGGACATGCATGTAGAGGTTATAATGGTTCAATGTCCTTGGTTATGGTTATGCAAACCTATTACTTGTAAAATGGTTATCTATACGCTATTGGTCATGGCTAGTAGTTATAATGGTTCAAGGGCCATCAATATCAGTTATGGACATCTAGTGGTTAAATGGTTCAAGGACCATGGTTATGGGTTATGGACACCTATTACTTGTAAAATGCATATCTATAGGCTATTGGTCATGGCTATTAGTTATAATGGTTCAAGGGCCATCAGTATCAATTATGGACATCTAATGGTTATAATGGTTCAAGGACCATGGTTATGGGTTATGGACACATATTATTTGTAAAATGAATATCTATAGGCTATTGGTCATGGCTAGTAGTTATAATGGTTCAACGGCCATCAGTATCAGTTATGGACATCTAGTGGTTATAATGGTTCAAGGACCATGGATATGGGTTATGGACACCTATTACTTGTAAAATGGATATCTATATAGGTCATGGCTAGTAGTTATAATGGTTCAAGGGCCATCGGTATCAGTTATGGATATCTAGTGGTTATATTTGTTCAAGGGCCATGGTTATGGGTTATGGACACCTATTACTTGTAAAATGGATATCTATAGGCTATTGGTCATGGCTAGTAGTTATAATGGTTTAAGGGCTATCAATATCAGCTATGGACATCTAGTGGTTGTAATGTTCAAGGACCATGGTTATGGGTTATGGACACCTATTACTTGTAAATTGGATATCTATAGGCTATTGGTCATGGCTAGTAGTTATAATGGTTCAAGGGCCATCGATATGAGTTATGGACATGCATGTAGTGGTTATAATGGTTCAATGGCCTTCGTTATGGGTTATGCACACCTATTACTTGTAAAATGGATATCTATAGGCTATTGGTCATGGCTAGTAGTTATAGTGGTTCAAGGGCCATCAGTATCAGTTATGGACATCTAGTGGTTATAAGGTTCAAGGACCATGGTTATGGGTTATGGACACCAATTACTTGTAAAATGGATATCTATATAGGCTATTGGTCATGGCTAGTAGTTATAATGGTTCAAGGGCCATCAGTATCAGTTATGGACATCTAGTGGTTATAATGGTTCAAGGACCATGGTTATGGGTTATCGACACCTATTACTTGTAAAATGGATATCTATAAGCTACTGGTCATGGCTAGTAGTTATAATGGTTCAAAGGCCACCAGTATCAGTTATGGACATCTAGTGGTTATAATGTTGAAGGACCATGGTTATGGGTTATGGACACCTATTACTTGTAAAATGGATATCTATAGGCTATTGGTCATGGCTAGTAGTTATAATGGTTCAAGGACCATCGATATGAGTTATGGAGATGCATGTAGTGGTTATAATGGTTCAATGGCCTTGGTTATGGGTTATGCACACCTATTACTTGTAAAATGGATATCTATACGCTATTGGTCATGGCTAGTAGTTATAATGGTTCAAGGGCCATCAGGGTCAGTTATGGACATCTAGTGGTTATAATGGTTCAAGGACCATGGTTATGGGTTATGGAAACCTATTACTTGTAAAATGGATATATATAGGCTATTGGTCATGGCTAGTAGTTATAATGGTTCAAGGGCCATCAGTATCAGTTATGGACATCTAGTGGTTATAATGGTTCAACGACCATGGTTATGGGTTATGGACACCTATTACTTTTAAAATGGATATCTATAAGCTATTGGTCATGGCTAGTAGTTATAATGGTTCAAGGGCCATCCAGTTATGGAAATCTAGTAGTTATAATGTTCAAGGACCATGGTTATGGGTTATGGACACCTATTACTTGTAAAATGGATATCTATATGCTATTGGTCATGGCTAGTAGTTATAATGGTTCAAGAGCCATCGATATGAGTTATGGACATGCATGTAGTGGTTATAACGGTTCAATGGCCTTGGTTATGGGTTATGCACACCTATTACTTGTAAAATGGATATCTATAGGCTATTAGTCATGGCTAGTTGTTATAATGGTTCAAGGGCCATCAGTATCGATTATGGACATCTAGTGGTTGTAATGGTTCAAGGACCATGGTTATGGGTTATGGACACCTATTACTTGTAAAATGGATATCTATAGGCTATTGGTCATGGCTAATAGTTATAATGGTTCAAGGGCCATCAGTATAAATTATGGACATCTAGTGGTTATAATGGTTCAAGGACCATGGTTATGGGTTATGGATACCTATTACTTGTAAAATGGATATCTATAGGCTATTGGTCATGGCTAGTAGTTATAATGGTTCAAGGGCCATCGATATGAGTTATGGACATGCATGTAGTGGTTATAATGGTTCAATGGCCTTGGTTATGAGTTATGCACACCTATTACTTGTAAAATGGAAATCTATAGGCTATTAGTCATGGCTAGTAGTTATAATGGTTCAAGGGCCATCAGTATCGATTATGGACATCTAGTGGTTGTAATGGTTCAAGGACCATGGTTATGGGTTATGGACACCTATTACTTATAAAATGGATATCTATAGGCTATTGGTCATGGCTAGTAGTTATAATGGTTCAAGGGCCATCAGTATCAGATATGGACATCTAGTGGTTATTATGGTTCAAGGACCATGGTTATGGGTTATGGACACCTATTACTTGTAAAATGAATATCTATAGGCTATTGGTCATGGCTAGTAGTTATAATGGTTCAAGGACCATCGTTATTAGTTATGAACATCTAGTGGTTATAATGGTTCAAGGACCATGGTTATGGGTTATGGACACCTATTACTTGTAGAATGGATAGCTATATAGGTCATGGCTAGTAGTTATAACGGTTCAAGGGCCATCGGTATCAGTTATGGACATCTAGTGGTTATAATTGTTCAAGGGCCATGGTTATGGGTTATGGACACCTATTACTTGTAAAATGGATATCTATAGGCTATTGGTCATTGCTAATAGTTATAATGGTTTAAGGGTCATCAGTATCAGTTATGGACATCCAGTGGTTATAATGTTCAAGGACCATGGTTATGGGTTATGGACACCTATTACTTGTAAAATGGATATCTATAGGCTATTGGTCATGGCTAGTAGTTATAATGGTTCAAGGGCCATCGATATGAGTTATGGACATGCATGTAGTGGTTATATTGGTTCAATGGCCTTGGTTATGGGTTATGCACACCTATTACTTGTAAAATGGATATCTATAGGCTATTGGTCATGGATAGTAGTTATAATGGTTCAAGGGCCATCAGTATCAGTTATGGACATCTAGTGGTTATAATGGTTCAATGGCCTTGGTTATGGGTTATGTACACCTATTACTTGTAAAATGGATATCTATAGGCTATTGGTCATGCCTAGTCGTTATAATGGTTTAAGGGCCATCAGTATCAGTTATGGACATCTAGTGGTTATAATGTTCAAGGACCATGGTTATGGGTTATGGACACCTATTACTTGTAAAATGGATATCTATAGGCTATTGCTCATGGCTAGTAGTGGTCATAATGGTTCAAGGGCCATCGATATGAGTTGTGGACATGCATGTAGTGGTTATAATGGTTCAATGGCCTAGGTTATGGTTTATGTACACCTATTACATGTAAAATGGATATCTATAGGCTATTGGTCATGTCTAGTAGTTGTAATGGTTTAAGGGATATCAATATCATTTATGGACATCTAGTGGTTATAATGTTCAAGGACCATTGTTATGGGTTATGGACACCTATTACTTGTAAAATGGATAACTATAGGCTATTGGTCATGGCTAGTAGTTATAATGGTTCAAGGGCCATCGATATGAGTTATGGACATGCATGTAGAGGTTATAATGGTTCAATGTCCTTGGTTATGGTTATGGTTATGCACACCTATTACTTGTAAAATGGTTATCTATAGGCTATTGGTCTTGGCTAGTAGTTATAATGGTTCAAGGGCCATCAATATCAGTTATGGACATCTAGTGGTTAAATGGTTCAAGGACCATGGTTATGGGTTATGGACACCTATTACTTGTAAAATGCATATCTATAGGCTATTGGTCATGGCTATTAGTTATAATGGTTCAAGGGCCATCAGTATCAATTATGGACATCTAGTGGTTATAATGGTTCAAGGACCATGGTTATGGGTTATGGACACCTATTATTTGTAAAATGAATATCTATAGGCTATTGATCATGGCTAGTAGTTATAATGGTTCAAGGGCCATCAGTATCAGTTATGGACATCTAGTGGTTATAATGGTTCAAGGACCATGGTTATGGGTTATGGACACCTATTACTTGTAAAATGGATATCTATATAGGTCATGGCTAGTAGTTATAATGGTTCAAGGGCCATCGGTATCAGTTATGGATATCTAGTGGTTATATTTGTTCAAGGGCCATGGTTATGGGTTATGGACACCTATTACTTGTAAAATGGATATCTATAGGCTATTGGTCATGGCTAGTAGTTATAATGGTTTAAGGGCCATCAGTATCAGCTATAGACATCTAGTGGTTATAATGTTCAAGGACCATGGTTATGGGTTATGGACACCTATTACTTGTAAATTGGATATCTATAGGCTATTGGTCATGGCTAGTAGTTATAATGGTTCAAGGGTCATCGATATGAGTTATGGACATCCATGTAGTGGTTATAATGGTTCAATGGCCTTCGTTATGGGTTATGCACACCTATTACTTGTAAAATGGATATCTATAGGCTATTGGTCATGGCTAGTAGTTATAGTGGTTCAAGGGCCATCAGTATCAGTTATGGACATCTAGTGGTTATAAGGTTCAAGGACCATGGTTATGGGTTATGGACACCAATTACTTGTAAAATGGATATCTATATAGGCTATTGGTCATGGCTAGTAGTTATAATGGTTCAAGGGCCATCAGTATCAGTTATGGACATCTAGTGGTTATAATGGTTCAAGGACCATGGTTATGGGTTACGGACACCTATTACTTGTAAAATGGATATCTATAAGCTACTGGTCATGGCTAGTAGTTATAATGGTTCAAAGGCCACCAGTATCAGTTATGGACATCTAGTGGTTATACTGTTGAAGGACCATGGTTATGGGTTATGGACACCTATTACTTGTAAAATGGATATCTATAGGCTATTGGTCATGGCTAGTAGTTATAATGGTTCAAGGACCATCGATATGAGTTATGGACATGCTTGTAGTGGTTATAATGGTTCAATGGCCTTGGTTATGAGTTATGCACATCTATTACTTGTAAAATGGATATCTATAGGCTATTAGTCATGGCTAGTAGTTATAATGGTTCAAGGGCCATCAGTATCGATTATGGACATCTAGTGGTTGTAATGGTTCAAGGACCATGGTTATGGGTTATGGACACCTATTACTTGTAAAATGGATATCTATACGCTATTGGTCATGGCTAGTAGTTATAATGGTTCAAGGGCCATCAGTATCAGATATGGACATCTAGTGGTTATTATGGTTCAAGGACCATGGTTATGGGTTATGGACACCTATTACTTGTAAATTGGATATCTATAGGCTATTGGTCATGGCTAGTAGTTATAATGGTTCAAGGGTCATCGATATGAGTTATGGACATCCATGTAGTGGTTATAATGGTTCAATGGCCTTCGTTATGGGTTATGCACACCTATTACTTGTAAAATGGATATCTATAGGCTATTGGTCATGGCTAGTAGTTATAGTGGTTCAAGGGCCATCAGTATCAGTTATGGACATCTAGTGGTTATAAGGTTCAAGGACCATGGTTATGGGTTATGGACACCAATTACTTGTAAAATGGATATCTATATAGGCTATTGGTCATGGCTAGTAGTTATAATGGTTCAAGGGCCATCAGTATCAGTTATGGACATCTAGTGGTTATAATGGTTCAAGGACCATGGTTATGGGTTACGGACACCTATTACTTGTAAAATGGATATCTATAAGCTACTGGTCATGGCTAGTAGTTATAATGGTTCAAAGGCCACCAGTATCAGTTATGGACATCTAGTGGTTATACTGTTGAAGGACCATGGTTATGGGTTATGGACACCTATTACTTGTAAAATGGATATCTATAGGCTATTGGTCATGGCTAGTAGTTATAATGGTTCAAGGACCATCGATATGAGTTATGGACATGCTTGTAGTGGTTATAATGGTTCAATGGCCTTGGTTATGAGTTATGCACATCTATTACTTGTAAAATGGATATCTATAGGCTATTAGTCATGGCTAGTAGTTATAATGGTTCAAGGGCCATCAGTATCGATTATGGACATCTAGTGGTTGTAATGGTTCAAGGACCATGGTTATGGGTTATGGACACCTATTACTTGTAAAATGGATATCTATACGCTATTGGTCATGGCTAGTAGTTATAATGGTTCAAGGGCCATCAGTATCAGATATGGACATCTAGTGGTTATTATGGTTCAAGGACCATGGTTATGGGTTATGGACACCTATTACTTGTAAAATGAATATCTATAGGCTATTGTTCATGGCTAGTAGTTATAATGGTTCAAGGACCATCGGTATTAGTTATGAACATCTAGTGGTTATAATGGTTCAAGGACCATGGTTATGGGTTATGGACACCTATTACTTGTAGAATGGATAGCTATATAGGTCATGGCTAGTAGTTATAACGGTTCAAGGGCCATCGGTATCAGTTATGGACATCTAGTGGTTATAATTGTTCAAGGGCCATGGTTATGGGTTATGGATACCTATTACTTGTAAAATGGATATCTATAGGCTATTGGTCATGGCTAATAGTTATAATGGTTTAAGGGTTATCAGTTATGGACATCCAGTGGTTATAATGTTCAAGGACCATGGTTATGGGTTATGGACACCTATTACTTGTAAAATGGATATCTATAGGCTATTGGTCATGGCTAGTAGTTGTAATGGTTTAAGGGACATCAGTATCATTTATCGACATCTAGTGGTTATAATGGTTCAAGGACCATGGTTATGGGTTATGGACACCTATTACTTGTAAAATGGATATCTATAGGCTATTGGTCATGGCTAGTAGTTATAATGGTTCAAGGGCGATCAGTATCAGTTATGGACATCTAGTGGTTATAATGGTTCAAGGACCATGGTTATGGTTTATGCACACCTATTACTTTTAAAATGGATATCTATAAGCTATTGGTCATGGCTAGTAGTTATAATGGTTCAAGGGCCATCCAGTTATGGAAATCTAGTAGTTATAATGTTCAAGGACCATGGTTATGGGTTATGGACACCTATTACTTGTAAAATGGATATCTATATGCTATTGGTCATGGCTAGTAGTTATAATGGTTCAAGAGCCATCGATATGAGTTATGGACATGCATGTAGTGGTTATAACGGTTCAATGGCCTTGGTTATGGGTTATGCACACCTATTACTTGTAAAATGGATATCTATAGGCTATTAGTCATGGCTAGTTGTTATAATGGTTCAAGGGCCATCAGTATCGATTATGGACATCTAGTGGTTGTAATGGTTCAAGGACCATGGTTATGGGTTATGGACACCTATTACTTGTAAAATGGATATCTATAGGCTATTGGTCATGGCTAGTAGTTATAATGGTTCAAGGGCCATCAGTATCAGTTATGGACATCTAGTGGTTATAATGGTTCAAGGACCATGGTTATGGGTTATGGACACCTATTACTTGTAAAATGGATATCTATAGGCTATTGGTCATGGCTAGTAATTATAATGGTTCAAGGGCCATCGATATGAGTTATGGACATGCATGTAGTGGTTATAATGGTTCAATGGCCTTGGTTATGAGTTATGCACACCTATTACTTGTAAAATGGATATCTATAGGCTATTAGTCATGGCTAGTAGTTATAATGGTTCAAGGGCCATCAGTATCGATTATGGACATCTAGTGGTTGTAATGGTTCAAGGACCATGGTTATGGGTTATGGACACCTATTACTTGTAAAATTGATATCTATAGGCTATTGGTCATGGCTAGTAGTTATAATGGTTCAATCAGTATCAGATATGGACATCTAGTGGTTATTATGGTTCAAGGACCATGGTTATGGGTTATGGACACCTATTACTTGTAAAATGAATATCTATAGGCTATCGGTCATGGCTAGTAGTTATAATGGTTCACGGACCATCGGTATTAGTTATGAACATCTAGTGGTTATAATGGTTCAAGGACCATGGTTATGGGTTATGGACACCTATTACTTGTAGAATGGATAGCTATATAGGTCATGGCTAGTAGTTATAACGGTTCAAGGGCCATCGGTATCAGTTATGGACATCTAGTGGTTATAATTGTTCAAGGGCCATGGTTATGGGTTATGGACACCTATTACTTGTAAAATGGATATCTATAGGCTATTGGTCATGGCTAATAGTTATAATGGTTTAAGGGTCATCAGTATCAGTTATGGACATTCAGTGGTTATAATGTTCAAGGACCATGGTTATGGGTTATGGACACCTATTACTTGTAAAATGGATATCTATAGGCTATTGGTCATGGCTAGTAGTTATAATGGTTCAAGGGCCATCGCTATGAGTTATGGACATGCATGTAGTGGTTATAATGGTTCAATGGCCTTGGTTATGGGTTATGCACACCTATTACTTGTAAAATGGATATCTATACGCTATTGGTCATGGCTAGTAGTTATAATGGTTCAAGGGCCATCAGGGTCAGTTATGGATATCTAGTGGTTATAATGGTTCAAGGACCATGGTTATGGGTTATGGACACCTATTACTTGTAAAATGGATATCTATAGGCTATTGGTCATGGCTAGTAGTTATAATGGTTCAAGGGCCATCAGTATCAGTTATGGACATCTAGTGGTTATAATGGTTCAAGGACCATGGTTATGGGTTATGGACACCTATTACTTTTAAAACGGATATCTATAAGCTATTGGTCATGGCTAGTTGTTATAATGGTTCAAGGGCCATCCAGTTATGGAAATCTAGTAGTTATAATGTTCAAGGACCATGGTTATGGGTTATGGACACCTATTACTTGTAAAATGGATATCTATAGGCTATTGGTCATGGCTAGTAGTTATAATGGTTCAAGAGCCATAAATATGAGTTATGGACATGCATGTAGTGGTTATAACGGTTCAATGGCCTTGGTTATGGGTTATGCACACCTATTACTCGTAAAATGGATATCTATAAGCTATTAGTCATGGCTAGTAGTTATAATGGTTCAAGGGCCATCAGTATCGATTATGGACATCTAGTGGTTGTAATGGTTGAAGGACCATGGTTATGGGTTATGGACACCTATTACTTGTAAAATGTATTGGTCATGGCTAGTAGCTATAATGGTTCAAGGGCCATCAGTATCAGTTATGGACATCTAGTGGTTATAATGGTTCAAGGACCATGGTTATGGGTTATGGACACCTATTACTTTTAAAATGGATATCTATAAGCTATTGGTCATGGCTAGTAGTTATAATGGTTCAAGGGCCATCCAGTTAGGGAAATCTAGTAGTTATAATGTTCAAGGACCATGGTTATGGGTTATGGACACCTATTACATGTAAAATGGATATATATAGGCTATTGGTCATGGCTAGTAGTTATAATGGTTCAAGGGCCATCGATATGAGTTATGGACATGCATGTAGTGGTTATAATGGTTCAAGGCCTTGGTTATGGGTTATGCACACCTATTACTTGTAAAATGGATATCTATAGGCTATTCGTCATGGCTAGTACTTATAATGGTTCAAGGGTCATCAGTATCGATTATGGACATCTAGTGGTTGTAATGGTTCAAGGACCAAGGTTATGGGTTATGGACACCTATTACTTGTAAAATGGATATCTATAGGCTATTGGTCATGGCTAGTAGTTATAATGGTTCAAGGGCCATCAGTATCAGATATGGACATCTAGTGGTTATAATTGTTCAAGGACCATGGTTATGGGTTATGGACAACTATTACTTGTAAAATGAATATCTATAGGCTATTGGTCATGGCTGGTAGTTATAATGGTTCAAGGGCCATCCATATCAGTTACGGACATCTAGTGGTTATAATGGTTCAAGGACCATGGTTATGGGTTATGGGCATCTATTACTTGTAAAATGAATATCTATAGGCTATTGGTCATGGCTAGTACTTATAATGGTTCAAGGACCATCGGTATTAGTTATGAACATCTAGTGGTTATAATGGTTCAAGGACCATGGTTATGGGTTATGGACACCTATTACTTGTAGAATGGATAGCTATATAGGTCATGGCTAGTAGTTATAACGGTTCAAGGGCCATCGGTATCAGTTATGGACATCTAGTGGTTATAATTGTTCAAGGGCCATGGTTATGGGTTATGGACACCTATTACTTGTAAAATGGATATCTATAGGCTATTGGTCATGGCTAGTAGTTATAATGGTTCAAGGGCCATCGATATGAGTTATGGACATGCATGTAGTGGTTATAATGGTTCAATGGCCTTGGTTATGAGTTATGCACACCTATTACTTGTAAAATGGATATCTATAGGCTATTAGTCATGGCTAGTAGTTATAATGGTTCAAGGGCCATCAGTATCGATTATGGACATCTAGTGGTTGTAATGGTTCAAGGACCATGGTTATGGGTTATGGACACCTATTACTTGTAAAATTGATATCTATAGGCTATTGGTCATGGCTAGTAGTTATAATGGTTCAATCAGTATCAGATATGGACATCTAGTGGTTATTATGGTTCAAGGACCATGGTTATGGGTTATGGACACCTATTACTTGTAAAATGAATATCTATAGGCTATCGGTCATGGCTAGTAGTTATAATGGTTCACGGACCATCGGTATTAGTTATGAACATCTAGTGGTTATAATGGTTCAAGGACCATGGTTATGGGTTATGGACACCTATTACTTGTAGAATGGATAGCTATATAGGTCATGGCTAGTAGTTATAACGGTTCAAGGGCCATCGGTATCAGTTATGGACATCTAGTGGTTATAATTGTTCAAGGGCCATGGTTATGGGTTATGGACACCTATTACTTGTAAAATGGATATCTATAGGCTATTGGTCATGGCTAATAGTTATAATGGTTTAAGGGTCATCAGTATCAGTTATGGACATCCAGTGGTTATAATGTTCAAGGACCATGGTTATGGGTTATGGACACCTATTACTTGTAAAATGGATATCTATAGGCTATTGGTCATGGCTAGTAGTTATAATGGTTCAAGGGCCATCGCTATGACTTATGGACATGCATGTAGTGGTTATAATGGTTCAATGGCCTTGGTTATGGGTTATGCACACCAATTACTTGTAAAATGGATATCTATACGCTATTGGTCATGGCTAGTAGTTATAATGGTTCAAGGGCCATCAGGGTCAGTTATGGATATCTAGTGGTTATAATGGTTCAAGGACCATGGTTATGGGTTATGGACACCTATTACTTGTAAAATGGATATCTATAGGCTATTGGTCATGGCTAGTAGTTATAATGGTTCAAGGGCCATCAGTATCAGTTATGGACATCTAGTGGTTATAATGGTTCAAGGACCATGGTTATGGGTTATGGACACCTATTACTTTTAAAACGGATATCTATAAGCTATTGGTCATGGCTAGTAGTTATAATGGTTCAAGGGCCATCCAGTTATGGAAATCTAGTAGTTATAATGTTCAAGGACCATGGTTATGGGTTATGGACACCTATTACTTGTAAAATGGATATCGATAGGCTATTGGTCATGGCTAGTAGTTATGATGGTTCAAGAGCCATAAATATGAGTTATGGACATGCATGTAGTGGTTATAACGGTTCAATGGCCTTGGTTAAGGGTTATGCACACCTATTACTCGTAAAATGGATATCTATAAGCTATTAGTCATGGCTAGTAGTTATAATGGTTCAAGGGCCATCAGTATCGATTATGGACATCTAGTGGTTGTAATGGTTGAAGGACCATGGTTATGGGTTATGGACACCTATTACTTGTAAAATGTATTGGTCATGGCTAGTAGTTATAATGGTTCAAGGGCCATCAGTATCAGTTATGGACATCTAGTGGTTATAATGGTTCAAGGACCATGGTTATGGGTTATGGACACCTATTACTTTTAAAATGGATATCTATAAGCTATTTGTCATGGCTAGTAGTTATAATGGTTCAAGGGCCATCCAGTTAGGGAAATCTAGTAGTTATAATGTTCAAGGACCATGGTTATGGGTTATGGACACCTATTACATGTAAAATGGATATCTATAGGCTATTGGTCATGGCTAGTAGTTATAATGGTTCAAGGGCCATCGATATGAGTTATGGACATGCATGTAGTGGTTATAATGGTTCAAGGCCTTGGTTATGGGTTATGCACACCTATTACTTGTAAAATGGATATCTATAGGCTATTCGTCATGGCTAGTACTTATAATGGTTCAAGGGTCATCAGTATCGATTATGGACATCTAGTGGTTGTAATGGTTCAAGGACCAAGGTTATGGGTTATGGACACCTATTACTTGTAAAATGGATATCTATAGGCTATTGGTCATGGCTAGTAGTTATAATGGTTCAAGGGCCATCAGTATCAGATATGGACATCTAGTGGTTATAATTGTTCAAGGACCATGGTTATGGGTTATGGACACCTATTACTTGTAAAATGAATATCTATAGGCTATTGGTCATGGCTGGTAGTTATAATGGTTCAAGGGCCATCCATATCAGTTACGGACATCTAGTGGTTATAATGGTTCAAGGACCATGGTTATGGGTTATGGGCATCTATTACTTGTAAAATGAATATCTATAGGCTATTGGTCATGGCTAGTAATTATAATGGTTCAAGGACCATCGGTATTAGTTATGAACATCTAGTGGTTATAATGGTTCAAGGACCATGGTTATGGGTTATGGACACCTATTACTTGTAGAATGGATAGCTATATAGGTCATGGCTAGTAGTTATAACGGTTCAAGGGCCATCGGTATCAGTTATGGACATCTAGTGGTTATAATTGTTCAAGGGCCATGGTTATGGGTTATGGACACCTATTACTTGTAAAATGGATATCTATAGGCTATTGGTCATGGCTAGTAGTTATAATGGTTCAAGGGCCATCGATATGAGTTATGGACATGCATGTAGTGGTTATAATGGTTCAATGGCCTTGGTTATGGGTTATGCACACCTATTACTTGTAAAATGGATATCTATACGCTATTGGTCATGGCTAGTAGTTATAATGGTTCAAGGGCCATCATGGTCAGTTATGGACATCTAGTGGTTATAATGGTTCAAGGACCATGGTTATGGGTTATGGACACCTATTACTTGTAAAATGGATATCTATAGGCTATTGGTCATGGCTAGTTATTATAATGGTTCAAGGGCCATCAGTATCAGTTATGGACATCTAGTGGTTATAATGGTTCAAGGACCATGGTTATGGGTTATGGACACCTATTACTTTTAAAATGGATATCTATAAGCTATTGGTCATGGCTAGTAGTTATAATGGTTCAAGGGCCATCCAGTTATGGAAATCTAGTAGTTATAATGTTCAAGGACCATGGTTATGGGTTATGGACACCTATTACTTGTAAAATGGATATCTATAGGCTATTGGTCATGGCTAGTAGTTATAATGGTTCAAGAGCCATCAATATGAGTTATGGACATGCATGTAGTGGTTATAACGGTTCAATGGCCTTGGTAATGGGTTATGCACACCTAATACTTGTAAAATGGATATCTATAGGCTATTAGTCATGGCTAGTAGTTATAATGGTTCAAGGGCCATCAGTATCGATTATGGACATCTAGTGGTTGTAATGGTTCAAGGACCATGGTTATGGATTATGGACACCTATTCCTTGTAAAATGGATATCTATAGGCTATTGGTCATGGCTAGTAGTTATAATGGTTCAATCAGTATCAGATATGGACATCTAGTGGTTATTATGGTTCAAGGACCATGGTTATGGGTTATGGACACCTATTACTTGTAAAATGAATATCTATAGGCTATCGGTCATGGCTAGTAGTTATAATGGTTCACGGACCATCGGTATTAGTTATGAACATCTAGTGGTTATAATGGTTCAAGGACCATGGTTATGGGTTATGGACACCTATTACTTGTAGAATGGATAGCTATATAGGTCATGGCTAGTAGTTATAACGGTTCAAGGGCCATCGGTATCAGTTATGGACATCTAGTGGTTATAATTGTTCAAGGGCCATGGTTATGGGTTATGGACACCTATTACTTGTAAAATGGATATCTATAGGCTATTGGTCATGGCTAATAGTTATAATGGTTTAAGGGTCATCAGTATCAGTTATGGACATCCAGTGGTTATAATGTTCAAGGACCATGGTTATGGGTTATGGACACCTATTACTTGTAAAATGGATATCTATAGGCTATTGGTCATGGCTAGTAGTTATAATGGTTCAAGGGCCATCGCTATGACTTATGGACATGCATGTAGTGGTTATAATGGTTCAATGGCCTTGGTTATGGGTTATGCACACCTATTACTTGTAAAATGGATATCTATACGCTATTGGTCATGGCTAGTAGTTATAATGGTTCAAGGGCCATCAGGGTCAGTTATGGATATCTAGTGGTTATAATGGTTCAAGGACCATGGTTATGGGTTATGGACACCTATTACTTGTAAAATGGATATCTATAGGCTATTGGTCATGGCTAGTAGTTATAATGGTTCAAGGGCCATCAGTATCAGTTATGGACATCTAGTGGTTATAATGGTTCAAGGACCATGGTTATGGGTTATGGACACCTATTACTTTTAAAACGGATATCTATAAGCTATTGGTCATGGCTAGTAGTTATAATGGTTCAAGGGCCATCCAGTTATGGAAATCTAGTAGTTATAATGTTCAAGGACCATGGTTATGGGTTATGGACACCTATTACTTGTAAAATGGATATCTATAGGCTATTGGTCATGGCTAGTAGTTATAATGGTTCAAGAGCCATAAATATGAGTTATGGACATGCATGTAGTGGTTATAACGGTTCAATGGCCTTGGTTAAGGGTTATGCACACCTATTACTCGTAAAATGGATATCTATAAGCTATTAGTCATGGCTAGTAGTTATAATGGTTCAAGGGCCATCAGTATCGATTATGGACATCTAGTGGTTGTAATGGTTGAAGGACCATGGTTATGGGTTATGGACACCTATTACTTGTAAAATGTATTGGTCATGGCTAGTAGTTATAATGGTTCAAGGGCCATCAGTATCAGTTATGGACATCTAGTGGTTATAATGGTTCAAGGACCATGGTTATGGGTTATGGACACCTATTACTTTTAAAATGGATATCTATAAGCTATTTGTCATGGCTAGTAGTTATAATGGTTCAAGGGCCATCCAGTTAGGGAAATCTAGTAGTTATAATGTTCAAGGACCATGGTTATGGGTTATGGACACCTATTACATGTAAAATGGATATCTATAGGCTATTGGTCATGGCTAGTAGTTATAATGGTTCAAGGGCCATCGATATGAGTTATGGACATGCATGTAGTGGTTATAATGGTTCAAGGCCTTGGTTATGGGTTATGCACACCTATTACTTGTAAAATGGATATCTATAGGCTATTCGTCATGGCTAGTACTTATAATGGTTCAAGGGTCATCAGTATCGATTATGGACATCTAGTGGTTGTAATGGTTCAAGGACCAAGGTTATGGGTTATGGACACCTATTACTTGTAAAATGGATATCTATAGGCTATTGGTCATGGCTAGTAGTTATAATGGTTCAAGGGCCATCAGTATCAGATATGGACATCTAGTGGTTATAATTGTTCAAGGACCATGGTTATGGGTTATGGACACCTATTACTTGTAAAATGAATATCTATAGGCTATTGGTCATGGCTGGTAGTTATAATGGTTCAAGGGCCATCCATATCAGTTACGGACATCTAGTGGTTATAATGGTTCAAGGACCATGGTTATGGGTTATGGGCATCTATTACTTGTAAAATGAATATCTATAGGCTATTGGTCATGGCTAGTAATTATAATGGTTCAAGGACCATCGGTATTAGTTATGAACATCTAGTGGTTATAATGGTTCAAGGACCATGGTTATGGGTTATGGACACCTATTACTTGTAGAATGGATAGCTATATAGGTCATGGCTAGTAGTTATAACGGTTCAAGGGCCATCGGTATCAGTTATGGACATCTAGTGGTTATAATTGTTCAAGGGCCATGGTTATGGGTTATGGACACCTATTACTTGTAAAATGGATATCTATAGGCTATTGGTCATGGCTAGTAGTTATAATGGTTCAAGGGCCATCGATATGAGTTATGGACATGCATGTAGTGGTTATAATGGTTCAATGGCCTTGGTTATGGGTTATGCACACCTATTACTTGTAAAATGGATATCTATACGCTATTGGTCATGGCTAGTAGTTATAATGGTTCAAGGGCCATCATGGTCAGTTATGGACATCTAGTGGTTATAATGGTTCAAGGACCATGGTTATGGGTTATGGACACCTATTACTTGTAAAATGGATATCTATAGGCTATTGGTCATGGCTAGTTATTATAATGGTTCAAGGGCCATCAGTATCAGTTATGGACATCTAGTGGTTATAATGGTTCAAGGACCATGGTTATGGGTTATGGACACCTATTACTTTTAAAATGGATAGCTATATAGGTCATGGCTAGTAGTTATAACGGTTCAAGGGCCATCGGTATCAGTTATGGACATCTAGTGGTTATAATTGTTCAAGGGCCATGGTTATGGGTTATGGACACCTATTACTTGTAAAATGGATATCTATAGGCTATTGGTCATGGCTAATAGTTATAATGGTTTAAGGGTCATCAGTATCAGTTATGGACATCCAGTGGTTATAATGTTCAAGGACCATGGTTATGGGTTATGGACACCTATTACTTGTAAAATGGATATCTATAGGCTATTGGTCATGGCTAGTAGTTATAATGGTTCAAGGGCCATCGCTATGACTTATGGACATGCATGTAGTGGTTATAATGGTTCAATGGCCTTGGTTATGGGTTATGCACACCTATTACTTGTAAAATGGATATCTATACGCTATTGGTCATGGCTAGTAGTTATAATGGTTCAAGGGCCATCAGGGTCAGTTATGGATATCTAGTGGTTATAATGGTTCAAGGACCATGGTTATGGGTTATGGACACCTATTACTTGTAAAATGGATATCTATAGGCTATTGGTCATGGCTAGTAGTTATAATGGTTCAAGGGCCATCAGTATCAGTTATGGACATCTAGTGGTTATAATGGTTCAAGGACCATGGTTATGGGTTATGGACACCTATTACTTTTAAAACGGATATCTATAAGCTATTGGTCATGGCTAGTAGTTATAATGGTTCAAGGGCCATCCAGTTATAGAAATCTAGTAGTTATAATGTTCAAGGACCATGGTTATGGGTTATGGACACCTATTACTTGTAAAATGGATATCTATAGGCTATTGGTCATGGCTAGTAGTTATAATGGTTCAAGAGCCATAAATATGAGTTATGGACATGCATGTAGTGGTTATAACGGTTCAATGGCCTTGGTTAAGGGTTATGCACACCTATTACTCGTAAAATGGATATCTATAAGCTATTAGTCATGGCTAGTAGTTATAATGGTTCAAGGGCCATCAGTATCGATTATGGACATCTAGTGGTTGTAATGGTTGAAGGACCATGGTTATGGGTTATGGACACCTATTACTTGTAAAATGTATTGGTCATGGCTAGTAGTTATAATGGTTCAAGGGCCATCAGTATCAGTTATGGACATCTAGTGGTTATAATGGTTCAAGGACCATGGTTATGGGTTATGGACACCTATTACTTTTAAAATGGATATCTATAAGCTATTTGTCATGGCTAGTAGTTATAATGGTTCAAGGGCCATCCAGTTAGGGAAATCTAGTAGTTATAATGTTCAAGGACCATGGTTATGGGTTATGGACACCTATTACATGTAAAATGGATATCTATAGGCTATTGGTCATGGCTAGTAGTTATAATGGTTCAAGGGCCATCGATATGAGTTATGGACATGCATGTAGTGGTTATAATGGTTCAAGGCCTTGGTTATGGGTTATGCACACCTATTACTTGTAAAATGGATATCTATAGGCTATTCGTCATGGCTAGTACTTATAATGGTTCAAGGGTCATCAGTATCGATTATGGACATCTAGTGGTTGTAATGGTTCAAGGACCAAGGTTATGGGTTATGGACACCTATTACTTGTAAAATGGATATCTATAGGCTATTGGTCATGGCTAGTAGTTATAATGGTTCAAGGGCCATCAGTATCAGATATGGACATCTAGTGGTTATAATTGTTCAAGGACCATGGTTATGGGTTATGGACACCTATTACTTGTAAAATGAATATCTATAGGCTATTGGTCATGGCTGGTAGTTATAATGGTTCAAGGGCCATCCATATCAGTTACGGACATCTAGTGGTTATAATGGTTCAAGGACCATGGTTATGGGTTATGGGCATCTATTACTTGTAAAATGAATATCTATAGGCTATTGGTCATGGCTAGTAATTATAATGGTTCAAGGACCATCGGTATTAGTTATGAACATCTAGTGGTTATAATGGTTCAAGGACCATGGTTATGGGTTATGGACACCTATTACTTGTAGAATGGATAGCTATATAGGTCATGGCTAGTAGTTATAACGGTTCAAGGGCCATCGGTATCAGTTATGGACATCTAGTGGTTATAATTGTTCAAGGGCCATGGTTATGGGTTATGGACACCTATTACTTGTAAAATGGATATCCATAGGCTATTGGTCATGGCTAGTAGTTATAATGGTTCAAGGGCCATCGATATGAGTTATGGACATGCATGTAGTGGTTATAATGGTTCAATGGCCTTGGTTATGGGTTATGCACACCTATTACTTGTAAAATGGATATCTATACGCTATTGGTCATGGCTAGTAGTTATAATGGTTCAAGGGCCATCATGGTCAGTTATGGACATCTAGTGGTTATAATGGTTCAAGGACCATGGTTATGGGTTATGGACACCTATTACTTGTAAAATGGATATCTATAGGCTATTGGTCATGGCTAGTTATTATAATGGTTCAAGGGCCATCAGTATCAGTTATGGACATCTAGTGGTTATAATGGTTCAAGGACCATGGTTATGGGTTATGGACACCTATTACTTTTAAAATGGATATCTATAAGCTATTGGTCATGGCTAGTAGTTATAATGGTTCAAGGGCCATCCAGTTATGGAAATCTAGTAGTTATAATGTTCAAGGACCATGGTTATGGGTTATGGACACCTATTACTTGTAAAATGGATATCTATAGGCTATTGGTCATGGCTAGTAGTTATAATGGTTCAAGAGCCATCAATATGAGTTATGGACATGCATGTAGTGGTTATAACGGTTCAATGGCCTTGGTAATGGGTTATGCACACCTAATACTTGTAAAATGGATATCTATAGGCTATTAGTCATGGCTAGTAGTTATAATGGTTCAAGGGCCATCAGTATCGATTATGGACATCTAGTGGTTGTAATGGTTCAAGGACCATGGTTATGGATTATGGACACCTATTCCTTGTAAAATGGATATCTATAGGCTATTGTCATGGCTAGTAGTTATAATGGTTCAAGGGCTATCAGTATCAGTTATGGGCATCTAGTGGTTATTAATGGTGATTTTCGGTTGAAACAAGAACCAAAACGCAGCGGAAAGATTTAATCACCATGAACGGATCTTGATATCAATCATACAATTAAACTATAAGAAAATCAAAGAGAATGGTATAAGAATTCATACCCTAGTTGCCTTTGATTATTATGAAATCGGATGGAGTTGGTGATGGATTGAAACCAAGTATTCAACAAGAATACCTCTAAAAGAAATCCACACAACACTTGCAAGAACACCAAATAATGGATGCTAGTCCTTAAGCCTTGAGAGCAAAACAAAAAAGAAAACAAAACACCTTCTTGTGTGTGTTATGGTGTACGTCCAAGAGAGGGGTCAAGGGAGTGTTTATGGACTCATTCATCACACATAATTGTGCCACAAAGACCCATTAAAGATTTCCATAAACCATACTTCTATTTTCACTCTAGTCCCTTGTTATTTGTTTCTTCTAGTTTGCTCATAATAAAGTTTCAATATTAACAATTAATATTAAACTTATTATATACAAGCATGAAGCTTTTATATATTAATAATTAATGTAATTACACTAATTACACTAATTATATAATGGTGTTTAGTGTTTAAGTGTGTGACCCTTTAGGCTCACAAACAACTAGCCATATAACTATATGTTATACGCGTGAAGCATATTCCAACAGCTCCCACTTGCGCACGTGATAACATCAAGTAGTTATACAAGCAAAGGTTAGAGTCTAGCAACCCGCCAATGCCCCTAGAAGTACATGAGGAGTTTCATAAAATCTTTGTTCAAAGTTTTCGAGCAGTTATCCTTTTGTTACTGATACTATGTTGAATTTTAGACAAGGATAAATGTCAATCTAAAATTTCAACGATTCTGTTTCTCGATCTATACATTGAAGTAGATTACCAAAACCAATCAAGATTCATCTTGATTACCTTTTGGGTGTGGCCACACATACATCTATTCAAATCATCGAGGGGCCCAGTAGTATCTAATCCACATGTGTGGAGGAACAAATTCTTTATTGACTGCACGTGTCTGTCATATGTTTGATGACAAACCCGATAATGGTTGTTATAGCAGCCTTATTCAGGTCAACGTTTAACCACATCAAAGTTTGCCCCTCTACATACACAAACCAACTTGCATCTCAAGTCAGAGGATAAGTGACAAAGCCTTTGTGAGATTCACTTGTGACATAAATCCAGGAAGTGATTTCTCATAGGTTGGGTCAGTCCAATTGTGCATCAATATGAACAACATGTGAGTTTGATTTCATCATCTTTAGTCATACTAAGATAATGTCATCAATGCCCTCAGATTTGTCTTAATAATATTCCCAAATTATTAATATGACAATGGACAGTTTAGAATATAAAACGCAGTAAATATTCATGGATATAAACATGCAAATATAGAACACAGTAGATATTCATATAAAAACGATCATATCAAATATATCAATTTATTCCAATAAAAACTGCTCAATGTTCCATTATTCAAATACTAAAACAGATTACATGAAACTACTAGCTGGTCGAAGCCCAATGTTTCTAGCATGCTCAACATGTTTGGTACATGGCATTGGCTTTGTGAAGGGGTCAGCTAAGTTGTCATCTGTATGAACTTTGAGCAAGCGTACATCTCCCATTAGGATCGCATCTCTAATGTAGTGAAGCTTCCTCCGATAATGTCTGGCGCCTTTCTGAACACCGGGTTCGTTGGCAATGATGATAGCACCTGTGTTATCACAGTACATATCCATAGGTTTTTCATTACTGGGGACAACTCCAAGCCCAGAAATAAATTTCCTCATCCAAACAGCTTCCATTGCAGCTTCAGTAGTTGCAATGTATTCAGCTTCTGTAGAAGACATGGCGATAGTGCTCTGCTTCGCACTTTTCCAATCAACAGCGCCTCCGTTCAAAACGAAAACATACCCCGTTTGAGATTTGGAATCATCTCTATCAGTCTCAAAACTAGCATCAGAATAACAAGTAACGCTTAGTTCATTTTGAGATTCACCACCATAGACAAGAAACATATCTTTAGTATTCCTAAGATACTTCAGTATGTTCTTAACAGCAGTCCAGTGACTCTCACCTGGATTCTGTTGATATCGGCTTGTAAGGTTCTGTGAGAACGCTACATCAGGTCTTGTGCACCGCACAGCATACATGATAGATCCTACTGCCGAGGCATAGGGGACATCACGCATACGTTTCATCTCATCAGGTGAGGACGGTCCTTGAGTCTTACTCAAGTGTACATTGTGTTGCATAGGGAGACTTCCATGTTTGGAAGCATCCATTCTAAATCGTTTTAGAATCTTATCAATGTACGCACTTTGACTTAGTCCGATTAACCGCTTTGATCTATCTCGGTAGATCTTTATACCAAGTATATATGCCGCTTCCCCAAGATCCTTCATAGCGAAGCACTTCCCAAGCCATGATTTTACATCTTGTAGCATTGGAATGTTATTTCCTATGAGTAGTATGTCATCGACATATAGGATTAGAAAGACGACAATGCTCCCACTAGCTCTTACATATACACATGGCTCGTCGGGATTCTGAGTAAAGCCAAACGTTTTGACTTCCTCGTCGAATCTTTTGTTCCAACTTCTGGATGCTTGCTTTAGTCCATAAATGGAACTTTGAAGCTTACATAATTTCTTTGGGTGTTTTGTATTAACAAAACCCTCAGGCTGAACCATATAGACATCTTCATCAAGGTGTCCATTCAAGAAAGCAGTTTTAACATCCATTTGCCAAATCTCATAGTCATAGTACGCTGCTATGGCTATGACAATCCTAATAGCTCTAACGTCGGCAACAGGCGAGAAGGTTTCATCATAGTCAATCCCGTAGGTTTGAGTGTAACCTTTTGCTACCAATCGAGCTTTATAGGTGTGTACATTTCCATCCATGTCGGTCTTCTTCTTGAAGACCCACTTGCTACCAACAGTCTTACTGTTAGGAGGAAGATCAACCAAAGTCCATACTTGGTTATCTTTCATGGATTGCATTTTCGCGTTCATAGCATCAAGCCATTTGTCAGATTCAGAATCTGCTAATGCAGCTCGATAGTTAGGGGGTTCATTATGATCCCCTAAACTCAGCTCCTCAGCATCGATTTGGAAACCATATCGTTCAGGTGCATGAGGTGTCCTTGCGGACCTTCGAACGGGGACCTCATCATTTTGAGGTGCAACAGGAACAGTTTCATGTTCAACCTCATCTTGATGTTCGCTAGTATCTACAATAGGTTGTGCATCTTCATCGCTTGGAATCTCGTCAAAGTCGATGGTACTCCCACTTGCTTCTTGTGAAATGAGATTACTCTCAAGAAACTCAGCATAACGAGCAATAATTACCTTTTGCTCAGGTGGGTAGTAGAAATAGTAACCCATCGTTTCCTCAGGGTATCCTATAAAGATGCACTTGACAGCTCTGGGTTCAAGTTTGTTTGGCGTGTCGCGTTTCACGAGAGCCTCACAACCCCAGACCTTCAAGTAAGACAAGTTAGGGACTTTCCCATGCCATATCTCATATGGTGTCTTTTCAACCTTCTTGGTGGGAACCATATTCAGTATGCGAGCAGCCGATTTGAGTGCATAACCCCAAAAGGATAGAGGCAGAGTTGTAGGACTCATCATCGATCGGACCATGTCAAGCAAGGTGCGATTTCTCCTCTCCGATACACCATTATGCTGTGGTGTATAAGGGGGAGTGAATTGTGAGACAATCCCACAATTCTTAAGATGGTCTTGAAACTCATGGCTCATGTACTCTCCTCCTCGATCAGAACGAAGAGCCTTTATCTTCTTGCCGAGTTGATTTTCTACTTCATTTTGGAAAGCTTTGAACGTTTCAAAGGTTTCATGTTTATGTTTAATCAAGTAAACATAACCATAACGACTAAAGTCGTCAGTGAAAGTAATGAAGTAGGTAGCACCTTCCCTAGTTCGAGTTCTAAAAGGGCCACATACATCAGTATGTATGAGTCCAAGTAGATCATTGGCTCTTTTGCCTACATGGGAGAAAGGCTTGCGCGCCATTTTACCAGATATACAAGAAACACATTTATCAAATGATTCAGAATCATCTGATTTTATAAGTCCATCCTTTTGTAATTTCAAAACGCGTTTCTTGTTAACGTGGCAAAGGCGACAATGCCATAGGAAAGTAGAATCCAAGTTCTTCTTGGATTTCTTGTTGCTACATGTATAAATAGAACTACTGTTTGTGATACGATTATGCATGTCAATCTCAAAGATACCATCACGAGGAATAGCATTAAAGTAAAAAACATTATCCTTTGAAACTGAAATACCAAAATCCGTAAAAGTATGAATAAAACCATTATTCCACAAACAAGAAAGCGATACTATACCCCTAGTAATACTAGGCGCATAGTGACAATTGTCTAATACAATAATTAAACCACTAGGAAGGATTAAATCATAGCTTCCTATAGCTTCGACCGGTGCACGATTGCCATTGCCCACGTACAAGTCCAAAGCTCCATGGTTTAGCTTTCTACTTCCCCTTAGACCCTGCATGGTATTACAAATGTGAGTTCCACAACCAGTGTCATATACCCATGATTTCTTAGGGAAAGCATATAGTTCTATTGTGAAGATACCTGATGTGCCAACCTTGTTGGCTTTGTTCTTCATCAACTCTGCCAGGTAGGCAGGACAATTCCTCCTCCAATGGCCTGTTTCACCGCAGTGATGGCAAGCAAGATCCTTAGCGGGATGCTCCTTACGAGTAGGTGGGGAAACCTTTGGCTTGGGCTTGTAAACTTGCTTTCCCTTGCCTTGGCCCTTCGCAACTACTTGCGGTTTTGGTTTTTGGATCTTTCCTTGCCTTATAGCAAGGACAGTAGGGGCCGGAGTTTTCTTGGGTAGGCTTGCCTCCGTTTGTTTCAGCATAGCATGTAATTCGGCGAATGTCTTCCCCATACTATGCATATGATAAGTCATGACAAACGGTGCAAAATCCTTGTTTAGGGACGTTAGAATCAAGCTAATCCCAAGGATGTGCGGCATAGCGTAACCAAGCCTCTCCATTTGGTCTAAGTAGCTCTTCATCTTCAAGAGATAAGAGCTAACAGACTGTCCCTCCTCCTGCTTGCAAGCGTGGAAGGCTTTGACAGTGTCAAAGAGTTCCTGCTCGGCTTGCTTTTGATACATGGCCGTTAGTTCACGCATCATATCAAATGCAGTGAGGTCCTCGAGATTCTTTTGAATCTCGGGAATCATGCTCACTAGCATAAGCGCGGCAACTTCCTGTTGTTCGTTAAACCTTTTGGTATAGGCTGTACGAACAGCAGTAGTGGCGGTAGCAGCAGGGGCAGGGGGTAGCGCCTCCTCCAAATGGTGGTACTTATGCTCGGCCCTAAGGACAATCCTTAGGTTACGAGACCAGTCCACAAAGTTCGTTCCATCAAGTTTCTCTTTTTCGAGAACGGAACGAATGGTGGTATGTGTTAGGGTTTGATTGTTTGAAGTCATCTACAAAATTACAAAGTTCATTAATTAGTATTTTCAATAATAATTTCTTTTAATAAATTAACTACCCAATTAATTTAATTAAAAACTAAGATCCCATTGAGCTTCTATCACCGCATCAGTTGATCTGCTAGAGGTGATAGATCCAATAGGTAGGTGACGATCAACAATTGCATTACAAGTGCAACTCTTAGAGGTATGGGACTTCATGGCACCTAGTGAACAAGCATCTAGGGTCAAGTGGCATGTTTGTCGCATCTTCGCCTCGAGTCAAGGTCTCACCGTTAACTTGATTAAGTCATCCAATGTGAAATCATGTCAAAATAGATCTAGGTCTCACCGTAGAGAATAATGACCTCGGATCTAAATTCAAACCACGTCTCACGTGAATTCAAAAATAGAAGCAAGTGATTTACAACCGATTGGACGGCGTGACTTAAATTTTAGGTATGTTAAATTTTAATTTAATAAAATTTTATTTAAGATATGAATGAATCATGTACTTCATTCATACCACTTCATAAGTCTTGTAATAAACGGTAAAAACTTTTAGCGATTATTAAGTGATAAGTTTCAAATCATATATAAACTTAGTTTAATCTCAAAACGATTTTTAGATTAAAGGTTTAATCATCAATGATTAACTAGTAATCATCGATGATTAAGGGTTTGAATGTTCTAATGTTTGTGTCTAAAAACCATTTTTAATTTGTTTTACTATTTGTATCTAATAGAAAAGAAAAACAACCACAAACAAAGAATAAACATGCAACAAAATTTTGTGCAAACCTCGACCGATGAAATCCTAGGTTCGGTCACGTGAGTCATCACGACGGACCGAAGGGTCAAACTAGGGGACGGGCCAACATGAACCCAAACGGGCCTACATAAACCCAATGGGCTCCCACTTGCTCCAAGACATTCTTGAGCAAGTAGAACCCAAAATTGTGAAAAAGTGTAATCTGCCAGAAAATTCCAGCAGACTTTGAAGCCCAAAAAGTCACTGAAGGAGTCTTCGTTGGTCTTCCCGGCCTTCTGGAAAGTTGTAGCCCACGACTTTGCAAGCATTTTAGGCTTTTGAATTGCCCAAAAAGGAGTCCGTATGCCTCTGGAAAACCTGTTTTCGTACAGCCCTCGCTTTTGTGACGGAAATTTGTTGTTTTCTTCATTGGTCTTCAATATTTTTTGTCAACAACTTACAATAAAAAGATAAAATAAATACAATCTATTCTATTACTTTTACATTACAAATTGCCCCAAAAAATGGCACCAAAAATTAAAAAAAAAATTAAACAAATTACAACAATTAAGCCAAAAAACACGGCTTTTCCCGAAATAACAAACAACCAAACAATCAACACATTCATTCACAAAGGTCTAGGCTTTGATCGGTTTGCACAAATAATCAAAAAAATACAATAACAAGATTAATTTTTTTTGATATGATTTTGTAATAAGTGACAATAGGGTTCCAAAAATACCATATTTTAACCCATATTTTTATAAAAATCCGAAAATTAAAATAAAAAACCCGTAGGGTTTTTGTTTTTGTCCGATCGGAATTTTAAAAACACAAAAACAATTGATTTTTTTTTTTTGCCACTTTTCACAAAATCTAGCTAATTATATGATTAATATAATGACTCGTGATACCACTAATGGTGATTTTCGGTTGAAACAAGAACCAAAACGCAGCGGAAAGATTTAATCACCATGAACGGATCTTGATATCAATCATACAATTAAACTATAAGAAAATCAAAGAGAATGGTATAAGAATTCATACCCTAGTTGCCTTTGATTATTATGAAATCGGATGGAGTTGGTGATGGATTGAAACCAAGTATTCAACAAGAATACCTCTAAAAGAAATCCACACAACACTTGCAAGAACACCAAATAATGGATGCTAGTCCTTAAGCCTTGAGAGCAAAACAAAAAAGAAAACAAAACACCTTCTTGTGTGTGTTATGGTGTACGTCCAAGAGAGGGGTCAAGGGAGTGTTTATGGACTCATTCATCACACATAATTGTGCCATAAAGACCCATTAAAGATTTCCATAAACCATACTTCTATTTTCACTCTAGTCCCTTGTTATTTGTTTCTTCTAGTTTGCTCATAATAAAGTTTCAATATTAACAATTAATATTAAACTTATTATATACAAGCATGAAGCTTTTATATATTAATAATTAATGTAATTACACTAATTACACTAATTATATAATGGTGTTTAGTGTTTAAGTGTGTGACCCTTTAGGCTCACAAACAACTAGCCATATAACTATATGTTATACGCGTGAAGCATATTCCAACAGTTATAATGGTTCAAGGACCATGGTTATGGGTATGGACACCTATTACTTTTAAAATGGATATCTATAAGCTATTGGTCATGGCTAGTAGTTAAAATGGTTCAAGGGCCATCCAGTTAGGGAAATCTAGTAGTTATATTGTTCAAGGACCATGGTTATGGGTTATGGACACCTATTACTTGTAAAATGGATATCTATAGGCTATTGGTCATGGCTAGTAGTTATAATGGTTCAAGGGCCATCGACATGAGTTACGGACATGCATGTAATGGTTATAATGGTTCAATGGCCTTGGGTATGGGTTATGCACACCTATTACTTGTAAAATTGATATCTATAGGCTATTGGTCATGGCTAGTAGTTATAATGGTTCAAGGGCCATGGATATGAGTTATGGACATGCATGTAGTGGTTATAATGGTTCAATGGCCTTGGTTATGGGTTATGCACACCTATTACTTGTAAAATGGATATCTATAGGCTATTGGTCATGGCTAGTAGTTATAATGGTTCAAGGGCCATCAGTATCAGATATGGACATCTATTGGTTATAATGGTTCAACGACCATGGTTATGGGTTATGGACACCTATTACTTGTAAAATGAATATCTATAGGCTATTGGTCATGGCTGGTAGTTATAATGGTTCAAGGGCCATCCATATCAGTTACATACATCTAGTGGTTATAATGGTTCAAGGACCATGGTTATGGGTTATGGGCATCTATTACTTGTAAAATGAATATCTATAGGCTATTGGTCATGGCTAGTAGTTATAATGGTTCAAGGACCATCGGTATTAGTTATGAACATCTAGTGGTTATAATGGTTCAAGGACCATGGTTATGGGTTATGGACACCTATTACTTGTAGAATGGATAGCTATATAGGTCATGGCTAGTAGTTATAACGGTTCAAGGGCCATCGGTATAAGTTATGGACATCTAGTGGTTATAATTGTTCAAGGGCCATGGTTATGGGTTATGGACACCTATTACTTGTAAAATGAATATCTATAGGCTATTGGTCATGGCTAGTAGTTATAATGGTTTAAGGGTCATCAGTATCAGTTATGGACATCCAGTGGTTATAATGTTCAAGGACCATGGTTATGGGTTATGGACACCTATTACTTGGAAAATGGATATCTATAGGCTATTGGTCATGGCTAGTAGTTATAATTGTTCAAGGACCATCGATATGAGTTATGGACATGCATGTAGTGGTTATAATGGTTCAATGGCCTTGGTTATGGGTTATGCACACCTATTACTTGTAAAATGGATATCTATAGGCTATTGGTCATGGTTAGTAGTTATAATGGTTCAAGGGCCATCAATATCAGTTATGGACATCTAGTGGTTATAATGGTTCAAGGACCATGGTTATGGGTAATGGACACTTATTACTTGTAAAATGAATATCTATAGGCTATTGGTCATGGCTAGTAGTTATAATGGTTCAAGGGGCATCAGTATCAGTTATGAACATCTAGTGTTTATAATGGTTCAAGGACCATGGTTATGGGTTATGGACACCTATTACTTGTAAAATGGATATCTATAGGCTACTGGTCATGGCTAGTAGTTATAATGGTTCAAGGGCCATCAGTATCAGTTATGGACATCTAGTGGTTATAATGGTTTTTTTTTTTTTTTTTTTTTTTTTTTTTTTGGGTAAAGGGATTACCCTGGCTAACTATATTAATCACAAAAAGAACTACAAAGGAATGTGACAGACGGTCACATTGACCTCAAGCAGAAGCTTGACACAACAAAACAGAGTTTATGACATGCCATAAACAAAGCTAAGACCAACTAGCACTAGCAACTACCTCACAGGACCAACCAAACGCTCAAAAGAAGCAAAAGCAGACAACTTAAACAAAAAACACTGAGCTAAACAACCGAGACTGGGATCTTCCAGCTAGCTAGCAGCCGTTGAACATCAACCGTGTTTCTCTTAAACTTTAACATCATCAGTATTAACCGAACGGTGGCAATTATCTCGTCACATAACTGCATATGCGTCTTGGACTTCTTTTTGAACAATCTTGCATTTCTTTCTAACCAAATATAATATGTAGTAGCTCCAATCAATATACGAGAGATAACACTTTTTGCTGACCTTCCTCTGGACATTGGAGTAAGGTAATCAATAATATCAGCAAGTCTTGGTGCAATCGTGTCCATCCCCCCAAGCAATCTGATATTAACCCAAACCTGCGAAGAATTTGTACAATCAAAAAATAGATGAGAGTGGGAATCAGGAACAAGACCACATAGAGGGCACCGCAAAGAGGCAGTATCCGTATCATGGTGAACATCCCATTGTTTCAACAAATTTTGATTTTTTAAGCGGTTGTTCATAACAAGCCACATTTGAAAAGCATGGTGAGGGATACAATGGGGAAACCATACAACAGATAGCCAAGGGACCTCAACCTCCCTTGATCTAATAGAATTCCAAGCTAGATAAACCGAGAAAGCCTGAGAAGACCCATTTAAGTCTAACCAAACTACACAGTCCTTTTGATCTGGAACAAGTTGGGGGACCGGGATACTAGTAATTTCCGGGAACCTAGCATACCAGTCGTTTGGCCAAATCCAAATATTATCAGCAATCAGGTCCGACACCACATCAGGGAGGAAAACCCAGCTCTAGTAATATCCCTATAAGTAAGGAATTGAAAAAATGGACTAGCCATGCTTCATTTATCAAACCAAATGGAAGTAGATTTTCCGTCACGTATCGTATGCCATATAAAAGGTCTAACTTTGTTTCTTAATTGGAGCAACTTCCTCCAAGACCAGCTCATAGAACCCGTGCTGGGAGTATCCCAAAAACTTCTACCCCGCAGCTTATTAGAATGAATCCATTGGACCCATAACGACTCCTTATTTGACACTATACTCCAGATATGGTATGCCATGAGGGCAGCATTAAAATCTTTGATACGACGGATACCGAGTCCCCCTTCAGATTTTGGTTTGCAAACTACCTCCCAAGAGACTTTGGCTTTACCCTTCTTCATTTCGCCTTGACACCACAGAAACCCCCGCATTAATTGCTCGAGCTCATGAATGATACGGGTTGGAAGGGTAAAAACCGAAACCCAATAAATATGTAAATTAGATAAAACTGAAATAATCAATTGGAGATGACCCGCGAAGGAAAGGTATTTATTCTAGTGGTTATTATTGTTCAATGGCCTTGGTTATGGGTTATGCACACCTATTACTTGTAAAATGGATATCTTTAGGCTATAGGTCATGGCTAGTTGTTATAATGGTTCAAGGGCCATCAGTATCAGTTATGGACATCTAGTGGTTATAATGGTTCAAGAACCATGGTTATGGGTTATGGACACCTATTACTTGTAAATTGGATATCTAGAGGCTATTGGTCATGGCTAGTAGTTATAATGGTTGAAGGGCCATCAGTATGAGTTATGGACATCTAGTGGTTATAATGGTTCAAGAACCATGGTTATGGGTTATGGACACCTATTACTTGTAAAATGGATATCTATAGGCTACTGGTCATGGCTTGTAGTTATAATGGTTCAAGGGCCATCAGTATCAGTTATGGACATCTATTGGTTATAATGGTTCAGGGACGATTGTTATGGGTAATGGACACCTATTACTTGTAAAATGGATATCTATAGGCTATTGGTTATGGCTAGTAGCTATAATGGTTCAAGGGCCATCGATATGAGTTATGGACATGTAGTGGTTATAATGGTTCACTGGCCTTGGTTATGGGTTATGGACACCTATTACTTGTAAAATGGATATTTATAGGCGATTGGTCATGGCTAGTAGTTATAATGGTTCAAGGGCCATCAGTATCAGTTATGGACAACTACTGGTTATAATGGTTCAAGGACCATGGTTATGGGTTATGGACACCTATTACTTGTAAAATGGATATCTATAGGCTATTGGTCATGGCTAGTAGTTATAATGGTTCAAGGGCCATCGATATGAGTTATGGACATGTGGTGGTTATAATGGTTCACTGGCCTTGGTTATGGGTTATGGACACCTATTACTTGTAAAATGGATATCTATAGGCTACTGGTCATGGTTACTAGTTGTAATGGTTCACGGGGCATCAGTATCAGTTATGGACATCTAGTGGTTATAATGGTTCAAGAACCATGGTTATGGGTTATGGACACCTATTACTTGTAAAATGTATATCTGTAGGCTATTGGACATGGCTAGTAGTTATAATGGTTCAAGGGCCATCAGTATCAGTCATGGACATCTAGTGGTTATAATGATTCAAGGAACATGGTTATGGGTTATGGACACCTATTACTTGTAAAATGGATATCTATAGGCTACTGGTCATGGCTAGTAGTTATAATGGTTCAACGGCCATCAGTATCAGTTATGGACATCTAGTGGTTATAATGGTTCAGGGACGATTGTTATGGGTAATGGACACCTATATAGGCTATTGGTCATGGCTAGTAGTTATAATGGTTCAAGGGCCATCGATATGAGTTATGGACATGTAGTGGTTATAATGGTTCACTGGCCTTGGTTACGGGTTATGGACACCTATTACTTGTAAAATGGATATTTATAGGCTATTGGTCATGGCTAGTAGTTATGATGGTTCAAGGGCCATCAGTATCAGTTATGGACAACTACTGGTTATAATGGTTCAAGGACCATGGTTATGGGTTATGGACACCTATTACTTGTAAAATGGATATCTATAGGCTATTGGTCATGACTAGTAGTTATAATGGTTCAAGGGCCATCGATATGAGTTATGGACATGTAGTGGTTATAATGGTTCACTGGCCTTGGTTATGGGTTATGGACACCTATTACTTGTAAAATGGATATCTGTAGGCTACTGGTCATGGTTACTAGTTGTAATGGTTCATGGGCCATCAGTATCAGTTATGGACATCTAGTGGTTATAATGGTTCAAGAACCATGGTTATGGGTTATGGACACCTATTACTTGTAAAATGGATATCTGTAGGCTATTGGACATGGCTAGTAGTTATAATGGTTCAAGGGCCATCAGTATCAGTTATGGGCATCTAGTGGTTATAATGGTTCAAGAACCATGGTTATGGGTTATGGACACCTATTACTTGTAAAATGGATATCTGTAGGCTATTAGTCATGGTTACTAGTTATAATGGTTCAAGGGCCATCAGTAGCAGTTATGGACATCTATTGGTTATAATGATTCAAGAACCATGGTTATGGGTTATGGACACCTATTACTTGTAAAATGTATATCTGTAGGCTATTGGACATGGCTATTAGTTATAATGGTTCAAGGGCCATCAGTATCAGTTATGGACATCTAGTGGTTATAATGGTTCTAGAACCATGGTTTTGGGTTATGGACACCTATTACTTGTAAAATGTATATCTGTAGGCTATTGGACATGGCTATTAGTTATAATGGTTCAAGGGCCATCAGTATCAGTTATGGACATCTAGTGGTTATAATGATTGAAGGACCATGGTTATGGGTAATGGACACCTATTACTTGTAAAATGGATATCTATAGGCTATTGGTCATGGCTAGTAGTTATAATGGTTCAAGGGCCATCAGTATCAGTTATGGACATCTAGTGGTTATAATGGTTCAAGAACCATGGTTATGGGTTATGGACACCTATTACTCGTAAAATGGATATTTATAGGCTATCTGTCATGGCTAGTAGTTATAATGGTTCAAGGGCCATCAGTATAAGTTATGGACATCTAGTGGTTATAATCGTTCAAGGACCATGGTTATGGGTTATGGACACGTATTACTTGTAAAATGAATAGTTATAGGCTATTGGTCATGGCTAGTAGTTATAATGGTTTAAGGGCCATCAGTATCAGTTATGGACATCTAGTTGTTATAATGGTTCAAGGACCATGGTTATGGGTTATGGACACCTATTACTTGTAAAATGAATTTCTATAGGCTATTGGTCATGGCTATTAGTTATAATGGTTCAAGGGCCATCAGTATCAGTTATGGACATCTAGTGGTTATAATGATTCAAGGACCATGGTTATGGGTTATGGACACCTATTACTTGTAAAATGGATATCTATAGGCTATTGGTCATGGCTAGTAGTTATAATGGTTCAAGGGCCATCAGTATCAGTTATGGACATCTAGTGGTTATAATGGTTCAAGAACCATGGTTATGGGTTATGGACACCTATTACTTGTAAAATGAATTTCTATAGGCTATTGGTCATGGCTATTAGTTATAATGGTTCAAGGGCCATCAGTATCAGTTATGGACATCTAGTGGTTATAATGATTCAAGGACCATGGTTATGGGTTATGGACACCTATTACTTGTAAAATGGATATCTATAGGCTATTGGTCATGGCTAGTAGTTATAATGGTTCAAGGGCCATCAGTATCAGTTATGGACATCTAGTGGTTATAATGGTTCAAGAACCATGGTTATGGGTTATGGACACCTATTACTCGTAAAATGGATATTTATAGGCTATCTGTCATGGCTAGTAGTTATAATGGTTCAAGGGCCATCAGTATAAGTTATGGACGTCTAGTGGTTATAATCGTTCAAGGACCATGGTTATGGGTTATGGACACGTATTACTTGTAAAATGAATAGTTATAGGCTATTGGTCATGGCTAGTAGTTATAATGGTTCAAGGGCCATCAGTATCAGTTATGGACATCTAGTTGTTATAATGGTTCAAGGACCATGGTTATGGGTTATGGACACCTATTACTTGTAAAATGAATTTCTATAGGCTATTGGTCATGGCTAGTAGTTATAATGGTTCAAGGGCCATCAGTATCAGTTTTTTTTTTTGGGTAAAGGGGATTACCCTGGCTAAGTATATTAATCACAAAATAAGTACATAGGAATGTGACAGGCGGTCACATTGACCTCAAGCAGAAGCTTGACAAACCAAGACATAGTTTATGACATGCCATAAACAAACTACACAACCACGACAAACCAAACAACTAACCAAAAACAAGCAACTAAGACAAAACACTGATCTATGTAACCGAGTCTGGGATCTTCCAGCTAGTTAACAGCCGTTGAATGTCAACCGTCTTCTTCTTGAACTTTAATGTCATAAGTTTTAACCGAACGGTGGCAATAATCTCATCACATAGCTGCATATGCGTCTTGGACTTTTTGCATTTCTCTCTAACCAGATATAATATGTAGTAGCTCCAACCATTATACGAGAGATAACACTTTTTGCTGATCTTCCTCTAGACAATGGGGTAAGGTAATCAATAATATCAGCCAATCTAGGAGCAATCATGTCCATCCCCCCAAGCAATCTGATTTTAACCCAAACCTGCAACGAGTATGTGCATTCAAAAAATAGGTGAGGGTGGGAGTCTTGCACAAGACCACATAGAGGGCACCGTAAAGAGGCAATATCCGTATCATGGTGGATATCCCATTGTTGCAACATATCTTGAGTTTTTAAACGGTTGTTCATAACTAGCCACATATGAAAAGCATGTCTAGGGATACAATGGGGGAACCAAACTACATCTTTCCAAGGGACCTCAACCTCCCTTGATCGGATAGAATTCCATGCTAGATAGACCGTGAAAGCCTGAGAAGACCCATTGAGGTCTAACCAACCTACACCGTCCTTATGATCTGGAATAATTTGAGGTACCGGGATACTAGTAATTTCCAGAAACCTAGCATACCAATCAATTGGCCAAGTCCAATTATTTTCATTAATCAAGTCCGACACCATATCAAGGGGGAAAACCCAGCTCTAGTGATATCTCTGTGGGTGAGAAATTGAAAGATTGGACTAGCCATGCTCCATTTGTCAAACCAAATGGAAGTAGATTTCCCATCACGTATCGTATGCCATATAAAAGGCCTAACTTTGTTTCTTAATTGGAGCAACTTCCTCCAAGACCAGCTCATAGAACCCATAATGGGGGTGTCCCAAAAACTTCTACCCCGCAACTTATAAGAATGAATCCATTGGACCCATAACGACTCCTTGTTAGTCACTATACTCCAGATATGGTATGTCATTAGGGCAGCATTAAAGTCTTTGATACGACGGATACCCAGACCCCCTTCAGATTTTGGTTTGCACACTACCTCCCAAGAGACTTTTGCTTTACCCTTCTTCATTTCGCCTTGACACCATAGAAACCCTCGCATTAGTTGCTCGAGCTCATGAGTAATACGGGTTGGGAGGATAAAAACTGAAGCCCAATAGATATGTAAATTAGATAGCACTGAAATGATCAGTTGTAGCCGCCCCGCAAAAGAGAGGAATTTATTCTTCCAATCATTTATGCGATTCCGCATCTTTTCTATCAGGCCTTTACAATCACGAAATAGTAATCTTGTAGAGATCAAAGGCACTCCAAGATATTTAACCGGGAGACTTCCTTCCTCAAACGGCATTGAATGGAGAATTGCAGCTCGGGTAGTTGTGGGGACGTTACAGAAAAACACCGTACTTTTAGGAATGCTAGGAACAAGCCCGGATACTTCTTTAAACTCATTCAACGCATCCAAAATCAGATTAGCAGAATTCAGATTACCTCGCGAAAAAATGAAAAGATCATCAGCAAAACATAGGTTAACAATCTTTTGTTTCTCACAGCCTTTGTGATAACCAAAATCTGTGCTTGATGTAACTCTACGTTTGATAATAAGAGAAAGTACCTCCATAACAAGAGTAAAAAGGTATGGTGACATTGGGTCACCCTGTCTCAAGCCTCTTTTACCCCTAAACCAGCCATGGACCTCTCCATTTATACAAATGGAAAAAGAGGGAGATGTAACACATTCCAAAATCCACGTGATCATTTTAGGAGGAAAACCAAAACCAATTAAGATAGAGTGTAGAAACTTCCAATCAACAGTATCATAAGCTTTCTGGATATCAATTTTGAAAGCACATCGAGGGGGACCAGAATCTCTATGATAATTATGCAAAAGTTCTTGTGTGAGGAGTATGTTATCTGAAATTCGTCTACCAGGAATGAAAGCCATCAGTATCAGTTATGGACATCTAGTGGTTATAATGGTTCAAGGACCTTGGTTATGGGTTACGGACACCTATTACTTGTAAAATGGATATCTATATAGGTCATGGGTAGTAGTTATAATGGTTCAAGGGCCATCGGTATCAGTTACAGACATCTAGTGGTTATAATTGTTCAAGGGCCATGGTTATGGGTTATAAACACCTATTACTTGTAAAATAGATATCTATAGGCTATTGGTCATGGCAAGTAGTTATAATGGTTCAAGGGCCATCAGTATCAGTTATGGACATCTAGTGGTTATAATGTTCAAGGACCATGGTTATGGGTTATGGACACCTATTACTTGTAAAATGGATATCTAAAGGCTATTGGTCATGGCTAGTAGTTATAATGGTTCAAGGGCCATCGATATGAGTTATGGACATGCATGTAGTGGTTATTATCATTCAATGGCCTTGGTTATGGGTTATGCACACCTATTACTTGTAAAATGGATATCTTTAGGCTATAGGTCATGGCTAGTTGTTATAATGGTTCAAGGGCCATCAGTATCAGTTATGGACATCTAGTGGTTATAATGGTTCAAGAACCATGGTTATGGGTTATGGACCCCTATTACTTGTAAATTGGATATCTAGAGGCTATTGGTCATGGCTAGTAGTTATAATGGTTGAAGGGCCATCAGTATCAGTTATGGACATCTAGTGGTTATAATGGTTCAAGAACCATGGTTATGGGTTATGGACACCTATTACTTGTAAAATAGATATCTATAGGCTACTGGTCATGGCTAGTAGTTATAATGGTTCAAGGGCCATCATTATCAGTTATGGGCATCTAGTGGTTATAATGGTTCAGGGACGATTGTTATGGGTAATGGACACCTATTACTTGTAAAATGGATATCTATAGGCTATTGGTCATGGCTAGTAGTTATAATGGTTCAAGGGCAATCGATATGAGTTATGGACATGTAGTGGTTATAATGGTTCACTGGCCTTGGTTATGGGTTATGGACACCTATTACTTGTAAAATGGATATCTATAGGCTACTGGTCATGGTTACTAGTTGTAATGGTTCATGGGCCATCAGTATCAGTTATGGACATCTAGTGGTTATAATGGTTCAAGAACCATGGTTATGGGTTATGGACACCTATTACTTGTAAAATGGATATCTATAGGCTATTGGTCATGGCTAGTAGTTATAATGGTTCAAGGGCCATCGATATGAGTTATGGACATGTAGTGGTTATAATGGTTCACTGGCCTTGGTTATGGGTTATGGACACCTATTACTTGTAAAATGGATATCTATAGGCTACTGGTCATGGTTACTAGTTGTAATGGTTCATGGGCCATCAGTATCAGTTATGGACATCTAGTGGTTATAATGGTTCAAGAACCATGGTTATGGGTTATGGACACCTATTACTTGTAAAATGTATATCTGTAGGCTATTGGACATGGCTAGTAGTTATAATGGTTCAAGGGCCATCAGTATCAGTCATGGACATCTAGTGGTTATAATGATTCAAGGAACATGGTTATGGGTTATGGACACCTATTACTTGTAAAATGGATATCTATAGGCTATTGGTCAAGGCTAGTAGTTATAATGGTTCAAGGGCCATCAGTGTCAGTTATGGACATCTAGTGGTTATAATGGTTCGATGATGATTGTTATGGGCAATGGACACCTATTACTTGCAAAATGGTTATCTATAGGCTGTTGGTCATGGCTAGTAGTTATAATGGTTCAAGGGCCATCAGTATCAGTCATGGAAATCTAGTGGTTATAATGATTCAAGGAACATGGTTATGGACACCTATTACTTGTAAAATGGATATCTATAGGCTACTGGTCATGGCTAGTAGTTATAATGGTTCAAGGGCCATCAGTATCAGTTATGGACATCTAGTGGTTATAATGGTTCAGGGACGATTGTTATGGGTAATGGACACCTATTACTTGTAAAATGGATATCTATAGGCTATTGGTCATGGCGAGTAGTTATAATGGTTCAAGGGCCATCGATATGAGTTATGGACATGTAGTGGTTATAATGGTTCACTGGACTTGGTTATGGGTTATGGACACCTATTACTTGTAAAATGGATATTTATAGGCTATTGGTCATGGCTAGTAGTTATAATGGTTCAAGGGCCATCAGTATCAGTTATGGACAACTACTGGTTATAATGGTTCAAGGACCATGGTTATGGGTTATGGACACCTTTTACTTGTAAAATGGATATATATAGGCTATTGGTCATGGCTAGTAGTTATAATGGTTCAAGGGCCATCGATATGAGTTATGGACATGTAGTGGTTATAATGGTTCACTGGCCTTGGTTATGGGTTATGGACACCTATTACTTGTAAAATGGATATCTATAGGCTACTGGTCATGGTTACTAGTTGTAATGGTTCATGGGCCATCAGTATCAGTTATGGACATCTAGTGGTTATAATGGTTCAAGAACCATGGTTATGGGTTATGGACACCTATTACTTGTAAAATGTATATCTGTAGGCTATTGGACATGGCTAGTAGTTATAATGGTTCAAGGGCCATCAGTATCAGTCATGGACATCTAGTGGTTATAATGATTCAAGGAACATGGTTATGGGTTATGGATACCTATTACTTGTAAAATGGATATCTATAGACTATTGGTCAAGGCTAGTAGTTATAATGGTTCAAGGGCCATCAGTGTCAGTTATGGACATCTAGTGGTTATAATGGTTCGATGATGATTGTTATGGTCAATGGACACCTATTACTTGTAAAATGGTTATCTATAGGCTATTGGTCATGGCTAGTAGTTATAATGGTCCAAGGGCCATCGATATGAGTTATGGACATGTAGTGGTTATAATGGTTCAATGGCCTTGGTTATGGGTTATGGACACCTATTACTTGTAAAATGGATATCTGTAGACTAATGGACATGGCTAGTAGTTATAATGGTTCAAGGGCCATCAGTATCAGTTATGGACATCTAGTGGTTATAATGGTTCAGGGACGATTGTTATGGGTAATGAACACCTATTACTTTTAAAATGGATATCTATAGGCTATTGGTCATGGCTAGTAGTTATAATGGTTCAAGGGCCATCGATATGAGTTATGGACATGTAGTGGTTATAATGGTTCACTGGCCTAGGTTATGGGTTTTTTTTTTTTTGATAAAGGGCTATGCCCGGCAAAGACTTAAAAAATAAAAAAGTTATTTACAAGCAAAGATGGGTAAAATTACCACATCTTAAAAAGAACTACTTGGCCTCCCAAAACATGCTTTGGGAATAAGACCAACAAAAGAAGCATAACTCTATAACCTAAACCATACACAATGCTAAAAAACCTTAGGATAAAAAAACTAGTATAATCTAGAAAAATAGTCCTACCAAAAAAACCAACAACATTCAAAATTGCCATCATACCATCATTAACATCATCTTTAGCCTTCAAACTGCTTCCATGATCCGGATTCAATATTGACCACCAAAAAAAATCAAAATCACCAAATTAAGCTCATAACTATGGATATTTCCACCAAAACAGCTTGAATCAGAGGAAATGCAGAATGTTGACTCAGTGAAAGTCAACATCCTCATAGTATCTTCTCTAAAGTAAACCATAGCATACTCCACAAATTTTGACCCAAGACGAGTCAAAATCAAACCACTATCTTCATTACAGCAATCCATCATAATCTTCAAATCATTACCATCAAGACTGACCCAAATGGAGTTAAGGCACAATTTTGACTCAATGAAAGTCAAAATTGGACCCATAATGGCATAACAGTGTATCATACCATTATAACTCAAAACTAGAAGCATTAACTTTGACCAAGACTCGGTCAAAATGGTGATCCAGTTAACAAACCTGCCCCTCAAATCCCAGATAGACTTTGACTTCAAAAAAGTCAAACATACCCTAACCTGCATCCAGCACCACAACAGCAACCAGAAAAGAGGGTTCCAAATCAGCCAGAAGTTGATCATATCACATCTTTGACTAAACTTGTCCTGGCTATGACCAATTCCAACAGAATTTAGAATAACATCCCAACAGTTCCAGTGCTCGAACCTTTGAAGCTTGCTTCTTTGAATTTGCCATAAAATCTTCTTAATAGCAGCTTGCAAATCCATCCAACATAAATAAGCCTCACAACCTGCAAAAATAAAAGAGCAAAAACAGCAGCTCATATTTGGATTGCACAAAAACAAATAATATCGACTTTCCTTTATGCAGTGCAGTCCATAGCAGTTGTTGGTATAAAGGCCCAACGGGCCAGATTTTCTAGAAAAAATCATAAAAATCCCAAAAAAAATCAGAAAAATGTAAAAATATAATCCTAGAGTGCACCAGAAAAACCATCTACAAAATATGGTTGAAAATACCCAAAATGCCCCTCTGCAGCTCTAAATCAGCATAAATAACTTGAAAATCAATAATTTTCCTGCTGCCACTTTGAAAAATAATATTCCCATTATCAAAATTCCAAATAATTCCATAAAAAATATGGAAAAGTTCCAGAAAAAAACTGCAACTTTGGTTACACCATTTTCCAAAAATAATCAGTCATTATCATTATGGTGAGAAAAAGAAGTAAAAATTCCATCCTTCATCAAACTAAAATTCCAAATATCAGCTACCAACACAGAATGTTTAGATCTTCTAATATTTAACCCCATAAGTCTTAGTCTAACAGAGTTTTTAATTAAACCACAAAGATCTTCAGCAGATCTGTGCTTTCCCTGAAACATCCTCAAATTCCTTTCTTGCCATATATAATAGACAGAGGCTGCTAACAATAACCTCTGTACAATACTCCATATGGACTTACTAACAGGAATTCTTTCCAAATTCATAACCAAATAAGACCACTTATTGGGCATGAAATCAACCCTACACATATTCTTCATAATGTCCCAAATTGTAGCGGGATAGTCACATTCAAAGAAAAGGTGATCATGTGTATCTAATTGCAAGTTGTAGAAAATACGCCTAACATCCTCATTATCCTTATCCTCCATAAGTTTATCCTAAGTTTTCAACTTCTGCAGGAAGACCAACCATAGGATAAAAGAATGCCTAGGTATGTTCTGACTGAACCAAACCTAGTTTGACCAAAAAACATAATCAGCACTCTCCCTCACCACATTCCAAGCTTCAGACACAGAGAAAGGGATACACCTATCATTCAACTTTTTCCATAAGACTCTGTCCTGTCTGTCATTGAAGATAAGGGGAGGTTGGACTTCAAAAATCATGGAGAATTTGGTAAACCAATCCAAAGGAATCCTCCATTCCCCATTCTGAATAATGTCATGCACAGTACACTTTGCTAACAAACTACCATCATACATATCCCTATGAGAAATGAACTTACACAAAGGACCAATTGGGTGCCAATTGTCAAACCAGGCAGATGTGTTCTTTCCATCTCCAATCCTGTGCACAAAATGTTTCCTGATTTCTGATCTGCATTTCAAAATACTCCTCCAACTCCAACAAACATTAGCAGGAGATGCTAAAGACCAAAAGTTTCTATCTTTGAGTCTAACCTCATTAATCCACTTGAACCATAAAGACTCTTTATTGCTCATAATATTCCAAATATGTTTAGCAACCAAAGCCTTATTCCATGTATGAAGAACCTTTAAACCCAGACCCCTTTGACATTTAGGGGTGCAAACATCTTCCCATTTAACTTTAGCCCTGCCTCTTCTAATCTCACCATGACACCAAAGGAACCCTCTTAAAAGTCTTTCTATATCTTGAGAAATAGACTTTGGCAGTAAGAACATAGAAGACCAGTAAACCTGCATGGAACTAAGGACTGATTGAATAAGAAGTAATCTGCCAGCAAAAGAGAGGGATTTATTTTTCCAATCAAGCAACCTCTTTTTCACTTTATCCACAAGGCTGCTACAGTCTTTCACAAACAACTTAGAAGAAATTAAAGGTACTCCTAAGTACCTAACAGGAAGAGTACCAACAGAAAAAGGCAGTAAGGCAGTAATATTTAACCTAGTATGAGGTTTAACATTACAAAAAAAATATAGTGCTTTTCTGCTGACTAGGAATCAACCCAGACACAGAACTAAATTCCTCTAAACCTTTTTTAATAACAGAGACAGACCTGCTATCTCCATTACAAAACAGTAGGAGGTCATCAACAAAACATAAATGAGTTATTTTAAGCTTTTCACATTTCCTATGAATCTTAAAACCTCCATCCCCTAAAATCTGCCTCTTTAAAATCAAGTTTAGAACCTCCATAACAAGGGTGAACAGGTAAGGTGACATAGGATCACCCTGCCTCAACCCCCTTTTTCCCTTAAAAAACCCCTTAAAATCACCATTAACATTTATCATAAAAGAGGTTGTGGAGGTGCATTCCATTATCAGATGGACCATCCAAGGATGAAATCCAAAAAATAGTAAGATATTCCTTAAAAAACCCCATTCAACTGTGTCATAAGCCTTCTGAATATCAATCTTCATAGCACATTTAGAAGGACCCCTGTTTGTGTGATAATTTCTTAATAATTCCTGAGATAAAAGAATGTTATCACTGATCTGTCTACCAGGGATGAAGGCACTTTGGTTTTCATCAACAAGGTCATTAAGAGAATTTTTAATTCTATTTGTAATAACCTTGCTAATACATTTGTACACGACATTACAACAAGCTATAGGCCTACAATCGGAAACTTTTAAAGGGTTACTAATCTTAGGCACTAAAGCAATACTTGTTGCATTCACTTCTTTTAACAACTTCCCAGATTCAAAAAATTGCTTGACAACCTTAAACACATCATCACCAATAATATTCCATGAGGCTTTAAAGAACTTTGAAGAATACCCATCAGGGCCTGGGGCCTTATCATCACAGATGTCAAAAAGAGCAGCCTTCACTTCTTCCTTAATCACAGGTCTAATCATAAAATTAGCACAGTGAACAGAGAGCTTCCTACCAAACAGCCTGTCAGGATTAATAATAGGAAAAGTGGTACTAGAAGTACCCAAAATATTCTCAAAATGAGTAACAAATTGACCAGCAACGTCATTCCCATGGAAGACTCTGCCCTCCATATCTTGAATCATATTAATTCTATTCATGTTAATCCTTCCTCTAATAACTTTATGAAAATATTTGGTATTATGATCACCCTCTTTTAACCACTCAACCTTAGCTTTTTGTCTTAAAAAAACCTCTTCATCTATCATTGCTTCATTATAGGCCTTAAGACAAGACACCTCTCTATCCCTCAGAACAGGATCATGGGGATTAGAGACCATAGCAGCCTGAACATCCTTCAAAACAGATCTCAAATTATCCACTTTTTGGTGTAAGTTCCCCTGTTTTCTGAACAAAGCCCTAAGAGGTTTCTTCAAAGCTTTTAAATTAGTGACAAGCTTAAACATATCAAATCCATTCAACTCAGTATTCCATAAGTCTTTAACAAGAGGAACAAAATCCTTTTTATTAGCTAAATAATTTGGAAATTTAAAATCTTTAGGCTTATCTCTCTTGCCAGAAGGAACATTCAGAATACAAGAACTATGGTCAGAAGATAAAAATGGGAGAAAAATAGCATTTGCATCCGGATAAGTCTTCAAAAAATCATAATTCCCCATAATTCTATCAAGCTTCTTTAGGAGACTATCATCCTTATTAGGACTTTTCTTCCATGTAAAATTCAGACCAGAGTAACATAAATCATCCACCTCAACAATATTGGCCACACATTCAGCAAAATCAACCATGCTTCTACTCATTTTGCTAGATCCCGTAGACAATTCACTAGGATCCAAAGCAGAGTTAAAGTCACCCAACAACACCCAAGGTTTGTTTTTAACATTGACACTAAAAGCAATAAGATTCTCCCAAATTTGTGTTCTAATATTCCTCCTATGATGAGCATAAATAAAGGAACAATAATACCCTGTTTTACCATTTAAAGGCTCAATAAAACAATGCATGACTTGAGGGTGTTGATCAATAACCATGATATTTGCTAAATTTGGGTCCCAAGCAATAATAATCCTGGCACCACTTACGCTTAAATCAGAATTGGAAATCCAATTCCAGTTACCAAACACCCGATTACATACCCAATCCATATTTTTCTTCTTGACATGGGACTCTAAAACAGAACAAATATTAATATTTTCATCAATAATAACCTGTCTAACCTCATCTTGACTAGCAGCCTTATTGAGGCCCCTAACATTCCAAGCCATAGTTTTTAAAATCATTGGACAGTTTTTGAGGATGAGGTAACAACACTACCATGAATTTTATCATCATTCTTTATCTCTTGACCAACCCCATTTATGTCAGAACCCACATCATCTAACACCATATCAGGATCAACACCAAATTCCTCACATTTATCTAAATAAAACTCATATTGACCCATTGACCAAGAATTAAAAACATCAACCAAAGGAATAATATTGTTTTCTAAGTAATAGAGGACTTCTTTTTTCTTCTCCTTATAAATATGATATTTTTGGTCCCATCCATCATCATATTCCTCCTCATCCTCTTCCAAACCAGCAAAATTGTTTGAAACAGGGACATCATTTTCTTGACCAGTCTTGTTTCTACTATCCACTTTACTTTTTCCCTTATTTTTGCTATTATCATTCCCCTGCACAGGAACTTCTTTTGGAACAGAAACATCTTTTGCGACAGAGACATTAGGATTAGCATTACTATTCTTGGCCACATACCTCATGTTATTAACATTATTTGGGACTTGATTCTGCAAATTAACTGGATCCTTTCTCTGATTGCCCTGAACTTTCTGTTGATTCTGCCTATTCTGGACCATAGTACTTTGGTTATTTCCATTCCTCCCATAATTCCTCTGGTTTCCCAAATTGAGCCTTGAAAAAACACTCTTCCTGCCTGGGGTATTATTATTGTTATTAACATTCACAGGATTCTTCACAGTTCTATTTCTCCTTCCAACTTCCTGAAAACCATCCTCATCACCACCTGACTTATCAATTTGGTTAACTGCAGCTTTTTTATTAGCTATAATAGCTAATTCTTCCTCTGTTTTTGGTCTATCTTTACAGTTTTTATAAGAATGCCCAAACACCTTACAGAAAGTACATAATGGTGGTTTCCGTTGATAGCTAACTTTCAATTTAACAATTTTACTAGGATTTGGACTATCCTCAGGATACATTAATTCCAACTCATCAGGTAACTCATCAACATCATCAACTTCAACCAAGATTCGGGCATACCCCATCCTACCAGATCTGTTTAAGCATCTTTCCTGTGTCATCTTGTCCATCAATAAAGGCTTTCCAACACCACTTGCTATTCTGCCAAGCCCAGGACCATACCACATTTCCAAGGGGATATCATGAAAGCAGACCCAGACCGAAATCTTAGAAGGTTCAATCCTTTGCAAGCAAACACCAGACTCCCATTTGATAAAAATTAAAGGAACATTATCAACAAGCCATGTACCATTTTCTAAGACAGAATTCATTCCTTCCTCACTTTTGAATTTGAAGAAGAAAAAACCTGCCCCATTCTTGGTAATTTCCAATAAATCATAAGCTCTCCACATCCTTTTAAAGCTATAGCTAACATTCACAAAATCCATAGAAGTACCAATGAAATATCCATATAACATCAGAGAGAAAGTGGATTTACTGCGCATTAGATCATCACTAATCATAAAAACTCTTTTCCCTCCATTACCCAATTTTACAGGTGGGCTGTAATCCATTTTTAGTTCTGCATTTTCACTATTCTTCTTAAACATATCCACAAAAGAAGAACCTTTACTTTTATTTTTATCCCACACATTAACAGGTTTGGGAACAACCACCTCATCATTTACACTTTTTCCAACAGATGAATTAACCACATTATTGACAACAGCATGCCCTGTTCTATCCTCCATTTCAATTTCAGTGTGGTCCTCACTATCATTGCCAGAAAAACCCATACCAGCGTTGAGAGCATCAATGGCTGCATCACCTAATACAACAGTATTATTTTTTGGGAATTTTACAAAGTTATCAACCTTCTCCAAACCCAACCCAGAATCAACTGTTATAGGGTAATGAACTGCACTGGTCTCAACCTGATAAGCAACTGGACTTACATCAGCATTACAGGTTGTCATGACTGTGCTACCTATTACATCATAGCTAGAGGCTGAAAACTGATGGATCAACCCCTCCACATCACTTCCAGCCTTAGCATGAGTAGGGTAACAAACTGCACTACCTAACTGATCTTTCTACTCCATATAATCATCCTCTGTTTCAGATTCATCAGAATCATCCTCTTCTACAACAGCAGTCTTAGAACTCTGGAAATTCTGTTCAACCATCTTTCTTTTCTTATCCACAAAAATTTCCATCTCCACATTACTAGCTTGCTCAACAGATTCAAGAGCCTGAGCCCTAACCTGTTTTCGCATTTGAGCAGGGGAGATATGAGGAAAATTAGGAGAAGGAATATCTGTGAGACTCTGAGAAGGTGTACTAAATCCAGCTTCACCCTCATTACTAACCACTGGATTATACGAAGAAGCAATCTTCTTAAAACTTTTACTCTTGGTTGATAAACAAGTAACAATTTGAGAAGCTTCATTCTCTTCAATTAAACCCAAACAAACCATCTTATCAAACAACTTCTTCTTAATTGCCTTCTTGATAGTATGAATTCTTCTAATAGTTTTCGGATCATCATATACTATATTCATGTCCTCCCCAACTTTACTAAGAACATGTCGGACTGAAGAAACAATTTTCCCCATCTCAGCATTCGTATTAGATTTAGATTGGTGTTTATTACCTAATTCAACAATAGGAACACCATTCTGCAGCCCCACAACCATACCATCAACTCCCACTTGAAGCTCATCAGTTCTCTTCAAAATGTGAGTGACAATAGGAACATTTCTATCACCAACATGTAAGGGGTTATTATTACTCTGCAAAATCGGACCAGAACCAGAAAATCCACTACCAGAATCAAGCTTGGCATTTCGTCGAGCACCTTGTGTGCCAGAATCTAATCCAACAGTTCTATCACCACAAATCGATTTGGAAGCTGCAATTGACACAGGATTATCACTTCCCATACTATTACAACCAGCTTGCACCATTCCGGAACCCTCACTCAAGCTTGGGACGCGATGGACATTTCGTCGAACACCTATAGCAGTCGATTTCCCAGGTTGCGAAATCTGCGATGCCGAACCTTTCAAACCAACATTCCTCCCTTCATTCCGACCAAAACCATGCCCACCTTCAACCTCTAATCGGCCAGAAACCTGCAAATCAATAGGGGCCGATTCTGATAGCGATTCCGTCAGCGATCTGGATTCTCGATTCATTACCACCGGCCTATCCGGTGGATGATCAGGCTCGGTCATTGAATTAAGCCTTCAAAACCGAGCTTCCCTACCAAAAAACACTAATTTTTGACGGTCAGATTCGCCGGAATTACTAAATCGCCGGTTACAAACACTAAATCGCACCTTTTATATGGGTTATGGATACCTATTACTTGTTGGTGGTTATGGGTTATTTGGTTATAATGGTCCACTGGCCTTGGTTATGGGTTATGGACACCTATTACTTGTAAAATGGATATTTATAGGCTATTGGTCATGGCTAGTAGTTATAATGGTTCAAGGGCCATCAGTATCAGTTATGGACAACTACTGGTTATAATGGTTCAAGGACCATGGTTATGGGTTATGGACACCTATTACTTGTAAAATGGATATCTATACGCTATTGGTCATGGCTAGTAGTTATAATGGTTCAAGGGCCATCGATATGAGTTATGGACATGTAGCGGTTATAATGGTTCACTGGCCTTGGTTATGGGTTATGGACACCTATTACTTGTAAAATGGATATCTATAGGCTACTTGTCATGGTTACTAGTTATAATGGTTCATGGGCCATCAGTATCAGTTATGGACATCTAGTGGTTATAATGGTTCAAGAACCATGGTTATGGGTTATGGACACCTATTACTTGAAAAATGTATATCTGTAGGCTATTGGACATGGATAGTAGTTATAATGGTTCAAGGGCCATCACTATCAGTTATGGACATCTAGTGGTTATAATGATTCAAGGACCATGGTTATGGGTTATGGACACCTATTACTTGTAAAATGGATATCTATAGGCTATTGGTCATGGCTAGTAGTTATAATGGTTCAAGGGCCATCAGTGTCAGTTATGGACATCTAGTGGTTATAATGGTTCGACGACGATTGTTATGGGTAATGGACACCTATTACTTGTAAAATGGTTATCTATAGGCTATAGGTCATGGCTAGTAGTTATAATGGTTCAAGGACCATCGATATGAGTTATGGACATGTAGTGGTTATAATGGTTCACTGGCCTTGGTTATGGGTTATGGACACCTATTACTTGTAAAATGGATATCTATAGGCTACTGGTCATGGTTACTAGTTATAATGGTTCATGGGCCATCGGTATCAGTTATGGACATCTATTACTTGTAAAATGGATATCTGTAGGCTATTGGACATGGCTAGTAGTTATAATGGTTCAAGGGCAATCAGTATCAGTTATGGACATCTAGTGGTTATAATGATTCAGGGACCATGGTTATGGGTTATGGACACCTATTACTTGTAAAATGGATATCTACAGGGTATGGGTTATGCACACCTATTACTTGTAAAATTGATATCTATAGGCTATTGGTAATGGCTAGTAGTTATAATGGTTCAAGGGCCATCGATATGAGTTATGGACATGTAGTGGTTATAATGGTTCACTGGCCTTGGTTATGGGTTATGGACACCTATTAATTGTAAAATGTATCTATAGGCTACTGGTCATGGTTACTAGTTATAATGGTTCATGGGCCATCAGTATCAGTTTTGGACACCCATTATAACTTCGGCCCGAACATCCGTCTTCGGCCCTAACTCTTCAATATCCAAGATTGTGTGACAAAAGGTGCTATACTAAAACATTCATAACTTTCAGCTCGGGTGTCCGTTTCACGCCCACGAGTAACCAAAATAGCTGGTTCGTTCGTCATTGCCAAGAACAAGTTCGGCCTGAACTCTTCACTGTTCCCGGCCCGAACTTCATTTTCGGCCCGAACTTCAACCTCGGCCCGAACTCCGACCTCGGCCCGAACTTCAACCTCGGCCCGAACATCATCCTCGGCCCGAACACCGAACTTCGGCCCGAACACCACTTCGGCCCGAACACCACTTCGGCCCAAACATCCCACTTCGGCCCGAACACCACTTCGGCCCGAAATCTCTCTTCGGCCCGAACTCTTCAATATCCAAGATTGTGTGACAAAAGGTGCAATACTAAAACATTCATAACTTTCAGCTCGGGTGTCCGCTTCACGCCCACGAGTAACCAAAATAGTTGGTTCGTTCGTCACTGCCAAGAACAAGTTCGGCCCGAACTCTTCACTGTTCCCGTCCCGAACTTCATTTTCGGCCCGAACTTCAACCTCGGCCCGAACTGCAACCTCGGCCCGAACTCCGACCTCGGCCCGAACTTCAACCTCGGCCCGAACATCATCCTCGGCCCGAACACCGAACTTCGGCCCGAACACCACTTCGGCCCGAACACCACTTCGGCCCGAACATCCCACTTCGGCTAGAACACCACTTCGGCCCGAACATCCCTCTTCGGCCCGAACTCTTCAATATCCAAGATTGTGTGACAAAAGGTGCTATACTAAAACATTCATAACTTTCAGCTCGGGTGTCCGTTTCACGCCCACGAGTAACAAAAATAGCTGGTTCGTTTGTCACTGCCAAGAACAAGTTCGGCCCGAACTCTTCACTGTTCCCGGCCCGAACTTCATTTTCTGCCCGAACTACAACCTCGTCCCGAACTTCAACCTCGGCCCGAACTCCGACCTCGGCCCGAACTTCAACCTCGGCCCGAACATCATCTTCAGCCCGAACATCGAACTTCGGCCCGAACACCATTTCGGCCCGAACACCACTTCGGCCCGAACATCCCACTTCGGCCCGAACACCACTTCGGCCCGAACATCCCTCTTCGGCCCGAACTCTTCAATATCCAAGATTGTGTGACAAAAGGTGCTATCTAAAACATTCATAACTTTCATCTCGGGTGTCCGTTTCACGCCCACGAGTAACCAAAATAGCTGGTTCGTTCGTCACTGCCAAGAACAAGTTCGGCCCGAACTCTTCACTGTTCCCGGCCCGAACTTCATTTTCTGGCCAAACTTCAACCTCGGCCCGAACTCCGACCTCGGCTCGAGCTTCAACCTCGGCCCGAACATCATCCTCGGCCCGAACACCGAACTTCGGCCCGAACACCACTTCGGCCCGAACACCACTTCGACCCGAACATCCCACTTCGGCACGAACACCACTTCGGCCCGAACATCCCTCTTCGGCCCGAACTCTTCAATATCCAAGATTGTGTGACAAAAGGTGCTATACTAAAACATTCATAACTTTCAGCTCGGGTGTCCGTTTCACGCCCACGAGTAACAAAAATAGTTGGTTCGTTCGTCACTGCCAAGAACAATTTCGGCCCGAACTCTTCACTGTTCCCGGCCCGAACTTCAACCTCGGCCCGAACTTCAACCTCGGCCAGAACTCCGACCTCGGCCCGAACTTCAACCTCGGCCCGAACATCATCCTCGGCCCGAACACCGAACTTCAGCCCGAACACCACTTCGGCCCGAACACCACTTCGGCCCGAACATCCCACTTCGGCCAGAACACCACGTCGGCCCGAACATCCCTCTTCGGCCCGAACTCTTCAATATCCAAGATTGTGTGACAAAAGGTGCTATACTAAAACATTCATAACTTTCAGCTCGGGTGTCCGTTTCACGCCCACGAGTAACAAAAATAGCTGGTTCGTTCGTCACTTTCAAGAACAAGTTCGGCCCGAACTCTTCACTGTTCCCGGCCCGAACTTCATTTTCTGCCCGAACTACAACCTCGGCCCGAACTTCAACCTCGGCCCGAACTCCGACCTCGGCCCGAACTTCAACCTCGGCCCGAACATCATCCTCAGCCCGAACACCGAACTTCGGCCCGAACACCACTTCGGCCCGAACATCCCTCTTCGGCCCGAACACCACTGCGGCCCGAACATCCCTCTTCGGCCCGAACTCTTCAATATCCAAGATTGTGGGACAAAAGGTGCTATACTAAAACATTCATAACTTTCAGCTCGGGTGTCCGTTTCACGCCCACGAGTATCCAAAATAGCTGGTTCGTTCGTCACTGCCAAGAACAAGTTCGGCCCGAACTCTTCACTGTTCCCGACCCGAACTTCATTTTCGGCCCGAACTTCAACCTCGGCCCGAACTTCATCCTCGGCCCGTACTCCGACCTCGGCCCGAACTTCAACCTCGGCCCGAACATCATCCTCGGCCCGAACACCGAACTTCGGCCCGAACACCACTTCGGCCCGAACACCACTTCGGCCCGAACATCCCACTTCAGCCCGAACACCACTTCGGCCCGAACATCCCTCTTCGGCCCGAACTCTTCAATATCCAAGATTGTGTGACAAAATGTGCTTTACTAAAACATTCATAACTTTCAGCTCGGGTGTCCGTTTCACGCCCACGAGTAACCAAAATAGGTGGTTCGTTCGTCACTGCCAAGAACAAGTTCGTCCCGAACTCTTCACTGTTCCCGGTCCGAACTTCATTTTCGGCCCGAACTTCAACCTCGGCCTGAACTTCAACCTCGGCCCGAGCTCCGACCTCGGCCCGAACTTCAACCTCGGCCCGAACATCATCCTCGGCCCGAACACCGAACTTCGGCCCGAACACCACTTCGGCCCGAACACCACTTCGGCCCGAACATCCCACTTCGGCCCGAACACCACTTCGGCCCGAACATCCCTCTTCGGCCCGAACTCTTCAATGTCCAAGATTGTGTGACAAAAGGTGCTATACTAAAACATTCATAACTTTCAGCTCGGGTGTCCGTTTCACGCCCACGAGTAACCAAAATAGCTGGTTCGTTCGTCACTGCCAAGAACAAGTTCGGCCCGAACTCTTCACTGTTCCCGGCCCGAACTTCATTTTCGGCCCGAACTTCAACCTCGGCCCGAACTTCAACCTCGGCCTGAACTCCGACCTCGGCCCGAACTTCAACCTCGGCCCGAACATCATCCTCGGCCCGAACATCCCACTTCGGCCCGAACACCACTTCGGTCCGAACATCCCTCTTCGGCCCGAACTCTTCAATATCCAAGATTGTGTGACAAAATGTGCTATACTAAAACATTCATAACTTTCAGCTCGGGTGTCCGTTTCACGCCCACGAGTAACCAAAATAGCTGGTTCGTTCGTCACCGCCAAGAACAAGTTCGTCCCGAACTCTTCACTGTTCCCGGTCCGAACTTCATTTTCGGCCCGAACTTCAACCTCGGCCCGAACTTCAACCTCGGCCCGAACATCATCCTCGGCCCGAACACCGAACTTCGGCCCGAACACCACTTCGGCCCGAACATCCCACTTCGGCCCGAACACCACTTCGGCCCGAACATCCCTCTTCGGCCTGAACTCTTCAATATCCAAGATTTTGTGACAAAAGGTGCTATACTAAAACATTCATAACTTTCAGCTCGGGTGTCCGTTTCACGCCCACGAGTAACCAAAATAGCTGGTTCGTTCGTCACCGCCAAGAACAAGTTCGTCCCGAACTCTTCACTGTTCCCGGTCCGAACTTCATTTTCGGCCCGAACTTCAACCTCGGACCGAACTTCAACCTCGGCCCGAACATCATCCTCGGCCCGAACACCGAACTTCGGCCCGAACACCACTTCGGCCCGAACACCACTTCGGCCCGAACACCACTTCGGCCCGAACATCCCTCTTCGGCCCGAACACCACTTCGGCCCGAACATCCCTCTTCGGCCCGAACTCTTCAATATCCAAGATTGTGTGACAAAAGGTGCTATACTAAAACATTCATAACTTTCAGCTCGGGTGTCCGTTTCACGCCCACGAGTAACCAAAATAGCTGGTTCCTTCGTCACTGCCAAGAACAAGTTCGGCCCGAACTCTTCACTGTTCCCGGCCCGAACATCATTTTCGGCCCGAACTTCAACCTCGGCCCGAACTTCAACCTCGGCCCGAACTCCGACCTCGGCCCGAACTTCAACCTCGGCCCGAACATCATCCTCGGCCCGAACACCGAACTTCGGCCCGAACACCACTTCGGCCCGAACATCCCACTTCGGCCCGAACACCACTTCGGCCCGAACAACCCTCTTCGGCCCGAACTCTTCAATATCCAAGATTGTGTGACAAAAGGTGCTATACTAAAACATTCATAACTTTCAGCTCGGGTGTCCGTTTCACGCCCACGAGTAACCAAAATAGCTGGTTCGTTCGTCACTGCCAAGAACAAGTTCGGCCCGAACTCTTCACTGTTCCCGACCCGAACTTCATTTTCGGCCCGAACTTCAACCCCGGCCCGAACTTCAACCTCGGCCTGAACTCCGACCTCGGCCCGAACTTCAACCTCGGCCCGAACATCATCCTCGGCCCGAACACCGAACTTCGGCCCGAACACCACTTCGGCCCGAACATCCCACTTCGGCCAGAACACCACTTCGGCCCGAACATCCCTCTTCGGCCCGAACTCTTCAATATCCAAGATTGTGTGACAAAAGGTGTTATACTAAAACATTCATAACTTTCAGCTCGGGTATCCGTTTCATGCCCACGAGTAACCAAAATAGCTGGTTCGTTCATCACTTCCAAGAACAAGTTCGGCCCGAACTCTTCACTGTTCCCGGCCCGAACTTCATTTTCGGCCCAAACTTCAACCTCGGTCCGAACTTCAACCTAGGCCCGAAATCCGACCTCTGCCCGAACTTCAACCTCGGCCCGAACATCATCCTCGGCCCGAACACCGAACTTCGGCCCGAACACCACTTCGGCCCGAACATCCCTCTTCGGCCCGAACACCACTTCGGCCCGAACATCCCTCTTCGGCCCGAACTCTTCAATATCCAAGATTGTGTGACAAAAGGTGCTATACTAAAACATTCATAACTTTCAGCTCGGGTGTCCGTTTCACGCCCACGAGTAACCAAAATAGCTGGTTCCGTCGTCACTGCCAAGAACAAGTTCGGCCCGAACTCTTCACTGTTCCCGGCCCGAACTTCATTTTCGGCCCGAACTTCAACCTCGGCCCGAACTTCAACCTCGGCCCGTACTCCGACCTCGGCCCGAACTTCAACCTCGGCCCGAACATCATCCTCGGCCCGAACACCGAACTTCGGCCCGAACACCACTTCGGCCCGAACATCCCACTTCGGCCCGAACACCACTTCGGCCCGAACATCCCTCTTCGGCCCGAACTCTTCAATATCCAAGATTGTGTGACAAAATGTGCTATACTAAAACATTCATAACTTTCAGCTCGGGTGTCCGTTTCATGCCCACGAGTAACCAAAATAGCTGGTTCGTTCGTCACCGCCAAGAACAAGTTCGTCCAGAACTCTTCACTGTTCCCGGTCCGAACTTCATTTTCGGCCCGAACTTCAACCTCGGCCCGAACTTCAACCTCGGCCCGAACATCATCCTCGGCCCGAACACCGAACTTCGGCCCGAACACCACTTCGGCCCGAACACCACTTCGGCCCGAACATCCCACTTCGGCCCGAACACCACTTCGGCCCGAACATCCCTCTTCGGCCCGAACTCTTCAATATCCAAGATTTTGTGACAAAAGGTGCTATACTAAAACATTCATAACTTTCAGCTCGGGTGTCCGTTTTACGCCCACGAGTAACCAAAATAGCTGGTTCGTTCGTCACTGCCAAGAACAAGTTCGGCCCGAACTCTTCACTGTTCCCGGCCCGAACTTCATTTTCGGCCCGAACTTCAACCTCGGCCCGAACTTCAACCTCGGCCCGAACTCCGACCTCGGCCCGAACATCATCCTCGGCCCGAACACCGAACTTCGGCCCGAACACCACTTCGGCCCGAACATCCCACTTCGGCCCGAACACCACTTCGGCCCGAACAACCCTCTTCGGCCCGAACTCTTCAATATCCAAGATTGTGTGACAAAAGGTGCTATACTAAAACATTCATAACTTTCAGCTCGGGTGTCCGTTTCACGCCCACGAGTAACCAAAATAGCTGGTTCGTTCGTCACTGCCAAGAACAAGTTCGGCCCGAACTCTTCACTGTTCCCGACACGAACTTCATTTTCGGCCCGAACTTCAACCCCGGCCCGAACTTCAACCTCGGCCTGAACTCCGACCTCGGCCCGAACTTCAACCTCGGCCCGAACATCATCCTCGGCCCGAACACCGAACTTCGGCCCGAACACCACTTCGGCCCGAACACCACTTCGACCCGAACATCCCAGTTCGGCCCGAACACCACTTCGGCCCGAACTCTTCAATATCCAAGATTGTGTGACAAAAGGTGATATACTAAAACATTCATAACTTTCAGCTCGGGTGTCCGTTACACGCCCACGAGTAACCAATATAGCTGGTTCGTTCGTCACTGCCAAGAACAAGTTCAGCCCGAACTCTTCACAGTTCCCAGCCCGAACTTCATTTTCGGCCCGAACTTCATTTTCGGCCCGAACTTCAACCTCGGCCCGAACTTCAACCTCGGCCCGAACTCCGACCTCGGCCCGAACTTCAACCTCGGCCCGAACATCATCCTCGGCCCGAACACCGAACTTCGACCCGAACACCACTTCGGCCCGAACACCACTTCGGCCCGAACACCACTTCGGCCCGAACATCCCACTTCGGCCCGAACACCACTTCGGCCCGAACATCCCTCTTCGGCCCGAACTTCATTTTCGGCCCGAACTTCATTTTCGGCCCGAACTTCAACCCCTGCCCGAACTTCAACCTCGGCCCGAACTACGACCTCGGCCCGAACTTCAACCTCGGCCCGAATATCATCCTCGGCCCGAACACCGAACTTGGGCCCGAACACCACTTCGGCCCGAACACCACTTCGGCCCGAACATCCCAGTTCGGCCCGAACACCACTTCGGCCCGAACTCTTCAATATCCAAGATTGTGTGACAAAAGGTGCTATACTAAAACATTCATAACTTTCAGCTCGGGTGTCCATTTAACGCCCACGAGTAACCAGAATAGCTGGTTCGTTCGTCACTGCCGAGAAAAAGTTCGGCCCGAACTCTTCACTGTTCCCGGCCCGAACTTCATTTTTGGCCCGAACTTCATTTTCGGCCCGAACTTCAACCTCGGCCCGAACTTCAACCTCGACCCGAACTCCGACCTCGGCCCGAACTTCAACCTCGGCCCGAACATCATCCTCGGCCCGAACACCGAACTCCGGTCCGAACACCACTTCTGCCCGAACACCACTTCGGCCCGAACGTCCCACTTCGGCCCGAACATCCCTCTTCGGCCCGAACTCTTCAATATCCAAGATTGTGTGATAAAAGGTGCTATACTAAAACATTCATAACTTTCAGCTCGGGTGTCCGTCTCACTCCCACGAGTAACCAAAATAGCTGGTTCGTTCGTCACTGCCAAGAACAAGTTCTGCCCGAACTCTTCACTGTTCCCGGCCCGAACTTCATTTTCGGCACGAACTTCAACCTCGGCCCGAACTCCGACCTCGGCCCAAACATCATCCTCGGCCCGAACATCATCCTCGGCCCGAACACCGAACTTCGGCCCGAACACCACTTCGGCCCGAACATCCCTCTTCGGCCCGAACTCTTCAATATCCAAGATTGTGTGACAAAAGGTGCTATACTAAAACATTCATAACTTTCAGCTCGGGTGTCCGTTTCACGCCCACGAGTAACCAAAATAGCTGGTTCGTTCGTCACTGCCAAGAACAAGTTCGGCCCGAACTCTTCACTGTTCCCGGCCCGAACTTCATTTTCGGCCCGAACTTCAACCTCGGCCCGAACTTCAACCTCGACCCGAACTCCCACCTCGGCCTGAACTTCAACCTCGGCCCGAACATCATCCTCGGCCCGAACACCGAACTTCGGACCGAACACCACTTCGGCCCGAACATCCCACTTCGGCCCGAACACCACTTCGGCCCGAACATCCCTCTTCGGCCCGAACTCTTCAATATCCAAGATTGTGTGACAAAAGGTGCTATACTAAAACATTCATAACTTTCATCTCGGGTGTCCGTTTCACGCCCACGAGTAACCAAAATAGCTGGTTCGTTCGTCACTACCAAGAACAAGTTCGGCCCTAACTCTTCACTGTTCCCGGCCCGAACTTCATTTTCGGCCCGAACTTCAACCTCGGCCCGAACTTCAACCTCGGCCCGAACTCCGACCTCGGCCCGAACTTCAACCTCGGCCCGAACACCGAACTTCGACCCGAACACCACTTCGGCCCGAACACCACTTCGGCCCGAACATCCCACTTCGGCCCGAACACCACTTCGGCCCGAACATCCCTCTTCGGCCCGAACTCTTCAATATCCAAGATTGTGTGACAAAAGATGTTATACTAAAACATTCATAACTTTCAGCTCGGGTGTCCGTTTCACGCCCACGAGTAACCAAAATAGCTGGTTCGTTCGTCACTGCCAAGAACAAGTTCGGCCCGAACTCTTCACTGTTCCCGGCCCGAACTTCATTTTCGGCCAGAACTTCATTTTCGGCCCGAACTTCAACCTCGGCCCGAACTCCGACCTCGGCCCGAACTTCAACCTCGGCCCGAACATCATCCTCGGCCCGAACACCGAACTTCGGCCCGAACACCACTTCGGCCCGAACACCACTTCGGCCCGAACATCCCACTTCGGCTCGAACACCACTTCGGGCCGAACATCCCTCTTCGGCCCGAACTCTTCAATATCCAAGATTGTGTGACAAAAGGTGCTATACTAAAACATTCATAAATTTCAGCTCGGGTGTCCGATTCACGCCCATGAGTAACCAAAATAGCTGGTTCATTCGTCACTGCCAAGAACAAGTTCGGCCCAAACTCTTCACTGTTCCCGGCCCGAACTTCATTTTCGGCCCGAACTTCAACCTCGGCCCGAACTTTAACATCGGCCCGAACTCCGACCTCGGCCCGAACTTCAACTTCGGCCCGAACATCATCCTCGGCCCGAACACCGAACTTCGGCCCGAACACCACTTCGGCCCGAACACCACTTCGGCCCGAACATCCCACTTCGGCCCGAACATCCCTCTTCGGCCCGAACTCTTCAATATCCAAGATTGTGTGACAAAAGGTGCTATACTAAAACATTCATAACTTTCAGGTCGGGTGTCCGTTTCACGCCCACGAGTAACCAAAATAGCTGGTTCGTTCGTCACTGCCAAGAACAAGTTCGGCCCGAACTCTTCACTGTTCCCGGCCCGAACTTCATTTTCGGCCCGAACTTCAACCTCGGCCCGAACTTCAACCTCGGCCCGAACTCCGACCTCGGCCCGAACTTCAACCTCGGCCCGAACATCATCCTCGACCCGAACACCGAACTTCGGCCCGAACATCCCACTTCGGCCCGAACACCACTTCGGCCCGAACAACACTCTTCGGCCCGAACTCTTCAATATCCAAGATTGTGTGACAAAAGGTGCTATACTAAAACATTCATAACTTTCATCTCGGGTGTCCGTTTCACGCCCACGAGTAACCAAAATAGCTGGTTCGTTCGTCACTGCCAAGAACAAGTTCGGCCCTACCACTTCACTGTTCCCGGCCCGAACTTCATTTTCGGCCCGAACTTCGACCTCGGCCCGAACTTCAACCTCGGCCCGAACTCCGACCTCGACTCGAACTTCAACCTCGGCCCGAACATCGTCCTCGGCCCGAACACCGAACTTCGACCCGAACACCACTTCGGCCCGAACACCACTTCGGCCCGAACATCCCACTTCGGCCCGAACTCTTCACTGTTCCCGGCCCGAACTTCATTTTCGGCCCGAACTTCAACCTCGGCCCGAACTTCAACCTCGACCCGAACTCCCACCTCGGCCTGAACTTCAACCTCGGCCCGAACATCATCCTCGGCCCGAACACCGAACTTCGGACCGAACACCACATCGGCCCGAACATCCCACTTCGGCCCGAACACCACTTCGGCCCGAACATCCCTCTTCGGCCCGAACTCTTCAATATCCAAGATTGTGTGACAAAAGGTGCTATACTAAAACATTCATAACTTTCAGCTCGGGTGTCCGTTTCACGCCCACGAGTAACCAAAATAGCTGGTTCCTTCGTCACTGCCAAGAACAAGTTCGGCCCGAACTCTTCACTGTTCCCGGCCCGAACTTCATTTTCGGCCCGAACTTCAACCTCGGCCCGAACTTCAACCTCGGCCCGTACTCCGACCTCGGCCCGAACTTCAACCTCGGCCCGAACATCATCCTCGGCCCGAACACCGAACTTCGGCCCGAACACCACTTCGGCCCGAACATCCCACTTCGGCCCGAACACCACTTCGGCCCGAACATCCCTCTTCGGCCCGAACTCTTCAATATCCAAGATTGTGTGACAAAATGTGCTATACTAAAACATTCATAACTTTCAGCTCGGGTGTCCGTTTCATGCCCACGAGTAACCAAAATAGCTGGTTCGTTCGTCACCGCCAAGAACAAGTTCGTCCCGAACTCTTCACTGTTCCCGGTCCGAACTTCATTTTCGGCCCGAACTTCAACCTCGGCCCGAACTTCAACCTCGGCCCGAACATCATCCTCGGCCCGAACACCGAACTTCGGCCCGAACACCACTTCGGCCCGAACACCACTTCGGCCCGAACATCCCACTTCGGCCCGAACACCACTTCGGCCCGAACATCCCTCTTCGGCCCGAACTCTTCAATATCCAAGATTTTGTGACAAAAGGTGCTATACTAAAACATTCATAACTTTCAGCTCGGGTGTCCGTTTTACGCCCACGAGTAACCAAAATAGATGGTTCGTTCGTCACTGCCAAGAACAAGTTCGGCCCGAACTCTTCACTGTTCCCGGCCCGAACTTCATTTTCGGCCCGAACTTCAACCTCGGCCCGAACTTCAACCTCGGCCCGAACTCCGACCTCGGCCCGAACATCATCCTCGGCCCGAACACCGAACTTCGGCCCGAACACCACTTCGGCCCGAACATCCCACTTCGGCCCGAACACCACTTCGGCCCGAACAACCCTCTTCGGCCCGAACTCTTCAATATCCAAGATTGTGTGACAAAAGGTGCTATACTAAAACATTCATAACTTTCAGCTCGGGTGTCCGTTTCACGCCCACGAGTAACCAAAATAGCTGGTTCGTTCGTCACTGCCAAGAACAAGTTCGGCCCGAACTCTTCACTGTTCCCGACCCGAACTTCATTTTCGGCCCGAACTTCAACCCCGGCCCGAACTTCAACCTCGGCCTGAACTCCGACCTCGGCCCGAACTTCAACCTCGGCCCGAACATCATCCTCGGCCCGAACACCGAACTTCGGCCCGAACACCACTTCGGCCCGAACACCACTTCGACCCGAACATCCCAGTTCGGCCCGAACACCACTTCGGCCCGAACTCTTCAATATCCAAGATTGTGTGACAAAAGGTGATATACTAAAACATTCATAACTTTCAGCTCGGGTGTCCGTTACACGCCCACGAGTAACCAATATAGCTGGTTCGTTCGTCACTGCCAAGAACAAGTTCAGCCCGAACTCTTCACAGTTCCCAGCCCGAACTTCATTTTCGGCCCGAACTTCATTTTCGGCCCGAACTTCAACCTCGGCCCGAACTCCAACCTCGGCCCGAACTACGACCTCGGCCCGAACTTCAACCTCGGCCCGAACATCATCCTCGGCCCGAACACCGAACTTCGACCCGAACACCACTTCGGCCCGAACACCACTTCGGCCCGAACATCCCACTTCGGCCCGAACACCACTTCGGCCCGAACATCCCTCTTCGGCCCGAACTCTTCAATATCCAAGATTGAGTGACAAAAGGTACTATACTAAAACATTCATAACTTTCAGCTCGGGTGTCCGTCTCACTCCCACGAGTAACCAAAATAGCTGGTCCGTTCGTCACTGCCAAGAACAAGTTCGGCCCGAACTCTTCACTGTTCCCGGCCCGAACTTCAACCTCGGCCCGAACTTCAACCTCGGCCCGAACTTCAACCTCGGCCCGAACTCCGACCTCGGCCCGAACATCAACCTCGGCCCGAACATCATCCTCGGCCCGAACACCGAACTTCGGCCCGAACATCCCTCTTCGGCCCGAACTCTTCAATATCCAAGATTGTGTGACAAAAGGTGCTATACTAAAACATTCATAACTTTCAGCTAGGGTGTCCGTTTCACGCCCACGAGTGACCAAAATAGCTGGTTCGTTCGTCACTGCCAAGAACAAGTTCGGCCCGAACTCTTCACTGTTCCCGGCCCGAACTTCATTTTCGGCCCGAACTTCAACCCCTGCCCGAACTTCAACCTCGGCCCGAACTACGACCTCGGCCCGAACTTCAACCTCGGCCCGAATATCATCCTCGGCCCGAACACCGAACTTGGGCCCGAACACCACTTCGGACCGAACACCACTTCGGCCCGAACATCCCAGTTCGGCCCGAACACCACTTCGGCCCGAACTCTTCAATATCCAAGATTGTGTGACAAAAGGTGCTATACTAAAACATTCATAACTTTCAGCTCGGGTGTCCATTTAACACCCACGAGTAACCAGAATAGCTGGTTCGTTCGTCACTGCCAAGAAAAAGTTCGGCCCGAACTCTTCACTGTTCCCGGCCCGAACTTCATTTTTGGCCCGAACTTCATTTTCGGCCCGAACTTCAACCTCGGCCCGAACTTCAACCTCGACCCGAACTCCGACCTCGGCCCGAACTTCAACCTCGGCCCGAACATCATCCTCGGCCCGAACACCGAACTCCGGTCCGAACACCACTTCGGCCCGAACACCACTTCGGCCCGAACGTCCCACTTCGGCCCGAACATCCCTCTTCGGCCCGAACTCTTCAATATCCAAGATTGTGTGATAAAAGGTGCTATACTAAAACATTCATAACTTTCAGCTCGGGTGTCCGTCTCACTCCCACGAGTAACCAAAATAGCTGGTTCGTTCGTCACTGCCAAGAACAAGTTCTGCCCGAACTCTTCACTGTTCCCGGCCCGAACTTCATTTTCGGCACGAACTTCAACCTCGGCCCGAACTCCGACCTCGGCCCAAACATCATCCTCGGCCCGAACATCATCCTCGGCCCGAACACCGAACTTCGGCCCGAACACCACTTCGGCCCGAACATCCCTCTTCGGCCCGAACTCTTCAATATCCAAGATTGTGTGACAAAAGGTGCTATACTAAAACATTCATAACTTTCAGCTCGGGTGTCCGTTTCACGCCCACGAGTAACCAAAATAGCTGGTTCGTTCGTCACTGCCAAGAACAAGTTCGGCCCGAACTCTTCACTGTTCCCGGCCCGAACTTCATTTTCGGCCCGAACTTCAACCTCGGCCCGAACTTCAACCTCGACCCGAACTCCCACCTCGGCCTGAACTTCAACCTCGGCCCGAACATCATCCTCGGCCCGAACACCGAACTTCGGACCGAACACCACTTCGGCCCGAACATCCCACTTCGGCCCGAACACCACTTCGGCCCGAACATCCCTCTTCGGCCCGAACTCTTCAATATCCAAGATTGTGTGACAAAAGGTGCTATACTAAAACATTCATAACTTTCATCTCGGGTGTCCGTTTCACGCCCACGAGTAACCAAAATAGCTGGTTCGTTCGTCACTGCCAAGAACAAGTTCGGCCCTAACTCTTCACTGTTCCCGGCCCGAACTTCATTTTCGGCCCGAACTTCAACCTCGGCCCGAACTTCAACCTCGGCCCGAACTCCGACCTCGGCCCGAACTTCAACCTCGGCCCGAACATCATCCTCGGCCCGAACACCGAACTTCGACCCGAACACCACTTCGGCCCGAACACCACTTCGGCCCGAACATCCCACTTCGGCCCGAACACCACTTCGGCCCGAACATCCCTCTTCGGCCCGAACTCTTCAATATCCAAGATTGTGTGACAAAAGATGTTATACTAAAACATTCATAACTTTCAGCTCGGGTGTCCGTTTCACGCCCACGAGTAACCAAAATAGCTGGTTCGTTCGTCACTGCCAAGAACAAGTTCGGCCCGAACTCTTCACTGTTCCCGGCCCGAACTTCATTTTCGGCCAGAACTTCATTTTCGGCCCGAACTTCAACCTCGGCCCGAACTCCGACCTCGGCCCGAACTTCAACCTCGGCCCGAACATCATCCTCGGCCCGAACACCGAACTTCGGCCCGAACACCACTTCGGCCCGAACACCACTTCGGCCCGAACATCCCACTTCGGCTCGAACACCACTTCGGGCCGAACATCCCTCTTCGGCCCGAACTCTTCAATATCCAAGATTGTGTGACAAAAGGTGCTATACTAAAACATTCATAAATTTCAGCTCGGGTGTCCGATTCACGCCCATGAGTAACCAAAATAGCTGGTTCATTCGTCACTGCCAAGAACAAGTTCGGCCCAAACTCTTCACTGTTCCCGGCCCGAACTTCATTTTCGGCCCGAACTTCAACCTCGGCCCGAACTTTAACATCGGCCCGAACTCCGACCTCGGCCCGAACTTCAACTTCGGCCCGAACATCATCCTCGGCCCGAACACCGAACTTCGGCCCGAACACCACTTCGGCCCGAACACCACTTCGGCCCGAACATCCCACTTCGGCCCGAACACCACTTCGGCCCGAACATCCCTCTTCGGCCCGAACTCTTCAATATCCAAGATTGTGTGACAAAAGGTGCTATACTAAAACATTCATAACTTTCAGGTCGGGTGTCCGTTTCACGCCCACGAGTAACCAAAATAGCTGGTTCGTTCGTCACTGCCAAGAACAAGTTCGGCCCGAACTCTTCACTGTTCCCGGCCCGAACTTCATTTTCGGCCCGAACTTCAACCTCGGCCCGAACTTCAACCTCGGCCCGAACTCCGACCTCGGCCCGAACTTCAACCTCGGCCCGAACATCATCCTCGACCCGAACACCGAACTTCGGCCCGAACATCCCACTTCGGCCCGAACACCACTTCGGCCCGAACAACACTCTTCGGCCCGAACTCTTCAATATCCAAGATTGTGTGACAAAAGGTGCTATACTAAAACATTCATAACTTTCATCTCGGGTGTCCGTTTCACGCCCACGAGTAACCAAAATAGCTGGTTCGTTCGTCACTGCAAAGAACAAGTTCGGCCCTACCACTTCACTGTTCCCGGCCCGAACTTCATTTTCGGCCCGAACTTCGACCTCGGCCCGAACTTCAACCTCGGTCCGAACTCCGACCTCGACTCGAACTTCAACCTCGGCCCGAACATCGTCCTCGGCCCGAACACCGAACTTCGACCCGAACACCACTTCGGCCCGAACACCACTTCGGCCCGAACATCCCACTTCGGCCCGAACACCACTTCGGCCCGAACATCCCTCTTCGGCCCGAACTCTTCAATATCCAAGATTGTGTGACAAAAGATGTCATACTAAAACATTCATAACTTTCAGCTCGGGTGCCGTTTCACGCCCACGAGTAACCAAAATAGCTGGTTCGTTCGTCACTGGCAAGAACAAGTTCGGCCCGAACTCTTCACTGTTCCCGGCCCGAACTTCATTTTCGGCCAGAACTTCATTTTCGGCCCGAACTGCAACCTCGGCCCGAACTTCAACCTCAGCCCGAACTCCGACCTCGGCCCGAACTTCAACCTCGGCCCGAACATCATCCTCGGCCCGAACACCGAACTTCGGCCCGAACACCACTTCGGCCCGAAAACCACTTCGGCCCGAACATCCCACTTCGGCCCGAACACCACTTCGGGCCGAACATCCCTCTTCGGCCCGAACTCTTCAATATCCAAGATTGTGTGACAAAATGTGCTATACTAAAACATTCATAACTTTCAGCTCGGGTGTCCGATTCACGCCCACGAGTAACCAAAATAGCTGGTTCATTCGTCACTGCCAAGAACAAGTTCGGCCCGAACTCTTCACTGTTCCCGGCCCGAACTTCATTTTCGGCCCGAACTTCAACCTCGGCCCGAACTTTAACCTCGGCCCGAACTCCGACCTCGGCCCGAACTTCAACTTCGGCCCGAACATCATCCTCGGCCCGAACACCGAACTTCGGCCCGAACACCACTTCGGCCCGAACATCCCACTTCGGCCCGAACACCACTTCGGCCCGAACATCCCTCTTCGGCCCGAACTCTTCAATATCCAAGATTGTGTGACAAAAGGTGCTATACTAAAACATTCATAACTTTCAGGTCGGGTGTCCGTTTCACGCCCACGAGTAACCAAAATAGCTGGTTCGTTCGTCACTGCCAAGAACAAGTTCGGCCCGAACTCTTCACTGTTCCCGGCCCGAACTTCATTTTCGGCCCGAACTTCAACCTCGGCCCGAACTTCAACCTCGGCCCGAACTCCGACCTCGACCCGAACTTCAACCTCGGCCCGAACATCATCCTCGACCCGAACACCGAACTTCGGCCCGAACATCCCACTTCGGCCCGAACACCACTTCGGCCCGAACACCACTCTTCGGCCCGAACTCTTCAATATCCAAGATTGTGTGACAAAAGGTGCTATACTAAAACATTCATAACTTTCAGCTCGGGTGTCCGTTTCACGCCCACGAGTAACCAAAATAGCTGGTTCGTTCGTCACTACCAAGAACAAGTTCGGCCCGAACTCTTCACTGTTCCCGGCCCGAACTTCATTTTCGGCCCGAACTTCAACCCCGGCCCGAACTTCAACCTCGGCCTGAACACCGACCTCGGCCCGAACTTCAACCTCGACCCGAACATCATCCTCGGCCCGAACACCGAACTTCGGCCCGAACACCACTTCGGCCCGAACATCCCAGTTCGGCCCGAACACCACTTCGGCCCGAACTCTTCAATATCCAAGATTGTGTGACAAAAGGTGTTATACTAAAACATTCATAACTTTCAGCTCGGGTGTCCGTTACATGCCCACGAGTAACCAAAATAGCTGGTTCGTTCGTCACTGCCAAGAACAAGTTCGGCCCGAACTCTTCACTGTTCCCGGCCCGAACTTCATTTTCGACCCGAACTTCATTTTCGGCCCGAACTTCCACCTCGGCCCAAACTTCAACCTCGGCCCGAACTCCGACCTCGGCCCGAACTTCAACCTCGGCCCGAACATCATCCTCGGCCCGAACACCGAACTTCGGCCCGAACACCACTTCGGCCCGAACACCACTTCGGCCCAAACATCCCACTTCGGCCCGAACACCACTTCGGCCCGAACATCCCTGTTCGGCCCGAACTCTTCAATATCCAAGATTGTGTGACAAAAGGTACTATACTAAAACATTCATAACTTTCAGCTCAGGTGTCCGTCTCACTCCCACGAGTAACCAAAATAGCTGGTTCGTTCGTCACTGCCAAGAACAAGTTCGGCCCGAACTCTTCACTGTTCCCGGCCCGAACTTCAACCTCGGCCCGAACTTCAACCTCGGCCCGAACTTCAACCTCGGCCCGAACTCCGACCTCGGCCCGAACATCAACCTCGGCCCGAACATCATCCTCGGCCCGAACACCGAACTTCGGCCCGAACATCCCTCTTCGGCCCGAAATCTTCAATATCCAAGATTGTGTGACAAAAGGTGCTATACTAAAACATTCATAACTTTCAGCTCGGGTGTCCGTTTCACGCCCACGAGTAACCAAAATAGCTGGTTCGTTCGTCACTGCCAAGAACAAGTTCGGCCCGAACTCTTCATTGTTCCAGGCCCGAACTTCATTTTCGGCCCGAACTTCAACCCCGGCCCGAACTTCAACCTCGGCCCGAACTCCGACCTCGGCCTGAACTTCAACCTCGGCCCGAACATCATCCTCGGCCTGAACACCGAACTTCGGCCCAAACACCACTTCGGCCCGAACACCACTTCGGTCCGAACACCACTTCGGCCAGAACATCCCAGTTCGGCCCGAACACCACTTCGCCCCGAACTCTTCAATATCCAAGATTGTGTGACAAAAGGTGCTATACTAAAACATTCATAACTTTCAGCTCGGGTGTCCGTTTCACGCCCACGAGTAACCAAAATAGCTGGTTCGTTCGTCACTGCCAAGAACAAGTTCGGCCCGAACTCTTCGTTGTTCGCGGCCCGAACTTCATTTTCGGCCCGAACTTCATTTTCGGCCCGAACTTCAACCTCGGCCCGAACTTCAACCTCGGCCCGAACTCCGACCTCGGCCCGAACTTCAACCTCGTCCCGAACATCATCCTCGGCCCGAACACCGAACTCCGGCCCGAACACCACTTCGGCCCGAACACCACTTCGGCCCGAACGTCCCACTTCGGCCCAAACATCCCTCTTCGGCCCGAACTCTTCAATATCCAAGATTGTGTGACCAAAGGTGCTATACTAAAACATTCATAACTTTCAGCTCGGGTGTCCGTCTCACTCCCACGAGTAACCAAAATAGCTGGTTCGTTCGTCACTGCAAAGAACAAGTTCGGCCCGAACTCTTCACTGTTCCCGGTCCGAACTTCATTTTCGGCCCGAACTTCATTTTCGGCCCGAACTTCAACCTCGGCCCGAACTTCAACCTCGGCCCGAACTCCGACCTCGGCCCGAACTTCAACCTCGGCCCGAACATCATCCTCGGCCCGAACACCGAACTTCGGCCCGAACACCACTTCGGCCCGAACACCACTTCGGCCCAAACATCCCACTTCGGCCCGAACACCACTTCGGCCCGAACATCCCTCTTCGGCCCAAACTCTTCAATATCCAAGATTGTGTGATAAAAGGTACTATACTAAAACATTCATAACTTTCAGCTCGGGTGTCCGTCTCACTCCCACGAGTAACCAAAATAGCTGGTTCGTTCGTCACTGCCAAGAACAAGTTCGGCCCGAACTCTTCACTGTTCCCGGCCCGAACTTCAACCTCGGCCCGAACTTCAACCTCGGCCCGAACTTCAACCTCGGCCCGAACTCCGACCTCGGCCCGAACATCAACCTCGGCCCGAACATCATCCTCGGCCCGAACACCGAACTTCGGCCCGAACATCCCTCTTCGGCCCGAAATCTTCAATATCCAAGATTGTGTGACAAAAGGTGCTATACTAAAACATTCATAACTTTCAGCTCGGGTGTCCGTTTCACGCCCACGAGTAACCAAAATAGCTGGTTCGTTCGTCACTGCCAAGAACAAGTTCGGCCCGAACTCTTCATTGTTCCCGGCCCGAACTTCATTTTCGGCCCGAACTTCAACCCCGGCCCGAACATCAACCTCGGCCCGAACTCCGACCTCGGCCAGAACTTCAACCTCGGCCCGAACATCATCCTCGGCCCGAACACCACTTCGGCCCGAACACCACTTCGGCTCGAACACCACTTCGGCCCGAACACCACTTCGGCCCGAACACCACTTCGGCCCGAACATCCCAGTTCAGCCCGAACACCACTTCGCCCCGAACTCTTCAATATCCAAGATTGTGTGACAAAAGGTGCTATACTAAAACATTCATAACTTTCAGCTCGGGTGTCCGTTTCACGCCCACGAGTAACCAAAATAGCTGGTTCGTTCGTCACTGCCAAGAACAAGTTCGGCCCGAACTCTTCGTTGTTCGCGGCCCGAACTTCATTTTCGGCCCGAACTTCAACCTCGGCCCGAACTCCAACCTCGGCCCGAACTCCGACCTCGGCCCGAACTTCAACCTCGTCCCGAACATCATCCTCGGCCCGAACACCGAACTCCGGCCCGAACACCACTTCGGCCCGAACACCACTTCGGCCCGAACGTCCCACTTCGGCCCAAACATCCCTCTTCGGCCCGAACTCTTCAATATCCAAGATTGTGTGACAAAAGGTGCTATACTAAAACATTCATAACTTTCAGCTCGGGTGTCCGTCTCACTCCCACGAGTAACCAAAATAGCTGGTTCGTTCGTCACTGCCAAGAACATGTTCGGCCCGAACTCTTCACTGTTCCCGGCCCGAACTTCATTTTCGGCCCGAACTTCAACCTCGGCCCGAAGTTCAACCTCGGCCCGAACTCCGACCTCGGCCCGCACTTCAACCTCGGCCCGAACATCATCCTCGGCCCGAACACCGAACTCCGGCCCGAACACCACTTCGGCCCGAACACCACTTCGGCCCGAACATCCCACTTCGGCCCAAACATCCCTCTTCGGCCCGAACTCTTCAATATCCAAGATTGTGTGACCAAAGGTGCTATACTAAAACATTCATAACTTTCAGCTCGGGTGTCCGTCTCACTCCCACGAGTAACCAAAATAGCTGGTTCGTTCGTCACTGCAAAGAACAAGTTCGGCCCGAACTCTTCACTGTTCCCGGTCCGAACTTCATTTTCGGCCCGAACTTCATTTTCGGCCCGAACTTCAACCTCGGCCCGAACTTCAACCTCGGCCCGAACTCCGACCTCGGCCCGAAATTCAACCTCGGCCCGAACATCATCCTCGGCCCGAACACCGAACTTCGGCCCGAACACCACTTCGGCCCGAACACCACTTCGGCCCAAACATCCCACTTCGGCCCGAACACCACTTCGGCCCGAACATCCCTCTTCGGCCCGAACTCTTCAATATCCAAGATTGTGTGACAAAAGGTACTATACTAAAACATTCATAACTTTCAGCTCGGGTGTCCGTCTCACTCCCACGAGTAACCAAAATAGCTGGTTCGTTCGTCACTGCCAAGAACAAGTTCGGCCCGAACTCTTCACTGTTCCCGGCCCGAACTTCAACCTCGGCCCGAACTTCAACCTCGGCCCGAACTTCAACCTCGGCCCGAACTCCGACCTCGGCCCGAACATCAACCTCGGCCCGAACATCATCCTCGGCCCGAACACCGAACTTCGGCCCGAACATCCCTCTTCGGCCCGAAATATTCAATATCCAAGATTGTGTGACAAAAGGTGCTATACTAAAACATTCATAACTTTCAGCTCGGGTGTCCGTTTCACGCCCACGAGTAACCAAAATAGCTGGTTCGTTCGTCACTGCCAAGAACAAGTTCGGCCCGAACTCTTCATTGTTCCCGGCCCGAACTTCATTTTCGGCCCGAACTTCAACCCCGGCCCGAACTTCAACCTCGGCCCGAACTCCGACCTCGGCCAGAACTTCAACCTCGGCCCGAACATCATCCTCGGCCCGAACACCGAACTTCGGCCCGAACACCACTTCGGCCCGAACACCACTTCGGCTCGAACACCACTTCGGCCCGAACACCACTTCGGCCCGAACACCACTTCGGCCCGAACATCCCAGTTCGGCCCGAACACCACTTCGCCCCGAACTCTTCAATATCCAAGATTGTGTGACAAAAGGTGCTATACTAAAACATTCATAACTTTCAGCTCGGGTGTCCGTTTCACGCCCACGAGTAACCAAAATAGCTGGTTCGTTCGTCACTGCCAAGAACAAGTTCGGCCCGAACTCTTCGTTGTTCGCGGCCCGAACTTCATTTTCGGCCCGAACTTCAACCTCGGCCCGAACTTCAACCTCGGCCCGAACTCTGACCTCGGCCCGAACTTCAACCTCGTCCCGAACATCATCCTCGGCCCGAACACCGAACTCCGGCCCGAACACCACTTCGGCCCGAACACCACTTCGGCCCGAACGTCCCACTTCGGCCCAAACATCCCTCTTCGGCCCGAACTCTTCAATATCCAAGATTGTGTGACAAAATGTGCTATACTAAAACATTCATAACTTTCAGCTCGGGTGTCCGTCTCACTCCCACGAGTAACCAAAATAGCTGGTTCGTTCGTCACTGCCAAGAACATGTTCGGCCCGAACTCTTCACTGTTCCCGGCCCGAACTTCATTTTCGGCCCGAACTTCAACCTCGGCCCGAAGTTCAACCTCGGCCCGAACTCCGACCTCGGCCCGAACTTCAACCTCGGCCCGAACATCATCCTCGGCCCGAACACCGAACTTCGGCCCGAACACCACTTCGGCCCGAACACCACTTCGGCCCGAACACCACTTCGGCCCAAACATCCCACTTCGGCCCGAACACCACTTCGGCCCGAACATCCCTCTTCGGCCCGAACTCTTCAATATCCAAGATTGTGTGACAAAAGGTACTATACTAAAACATTCATAACTTTCAGCTCGGGTGTCCGTCTCACTCCCACGAGTAACCAAAATAGCTGGTTCATTCGTCACTGCCAAGAACAAGTTCGGCCCGAACTCTTCACTGTTCCCGGCCCGAACTTCAACCTCGGCCCGAACTTCAACCTCGGCCCGAACTTCAACCTCGGCCCGAACTCCGACCTCGGCCCGAACATCAACCTCGGCCCGAACATCATCCTCGGCCCGAACACCGAACTTCGGCCCGAACATCCCTCTTCGGCCCGAACTCTTCAATATCCAAGATTGTGTGACAAAAGGTGCTATACTAAAACATTCATAACTTTCAGCTCGGGTGTCCGTTTCACGCCCACGAGTAACCAAAATAGCTGGTTCGTTCGTCACTGCCAAGAACAAGTTCGGCCCGAACTCTTCACTGTTCCCGACCCGAACTTCATTTTCGGCCCGAACTTCAACCTCGGCCCGAACTTCAACCTCGCCCCGAACTCCGACCTCGGCCCGAACTTCAACCTCGGCCCGAACATCATCCTCGGCCCGAACACCGAACTTCGGCCCGAACACCACTTCGGCCCGAACACCACTTCGGCCCAAACATCCCACTTCGGCCCGAACACCACTTCGGCCCGAACATCCCTCTTCGGCCCGAACTCTTCAATATCCAAGATTGTGTGACAAAAGGTACTATACTAAAACATTCATAACTTTCAGCTCGGGTGTCCGTCTCACTCCCACGAGTAACCAAAATAGCTGGTTCGTTCGTCACTGCCAAGAACAAGTTCGGCCCGAACTCTTCACTGTTCCCGGCCCGAACTTCAACCTCGGCCCGAACTTCAACCTCGGCCCGAACTTCCACCTCGGCCCGAACTCCGACCTCGGCCCGAACATCAACCTCGGCCCGAACATCATCCTCGGCCCGAACACAGAACTTCGGCCCGAACATCCCTCTTCGGCCCGAACTCTTCAATATCCAAGATTGTGTGACAAAAGGTGCTATACTAAAACATTCATAACTTTCAGCTCGGGTGTCCGTTTCACGCCCACGAGTAACCAAAATAGCTGGTTCGTTCGTCACTGCCAAGAACAAGTTCGGCCCGAACTCTTCATTGTTCCCGGCCCGAACTTCATTTTCGGCCCGAACTTCAACCCCGGCACGAACTTCAACCTCGGCCCGAACTCCGACCTCGGCCCGAACTTCAACCTTGGCCCGAACATCATCCTCAGCCCGAACACCGAACTTCGGCCCGAACACCACTTCGGCCCGAACACCACTTCGGCCCGAACACCACTTCGGCCCGAACATCCCAGTTCGGCCTGAACACCACTTCGCCCCGAACTCTTCAATATCCAAGATTGTGTGACAAAAGGTGCTATACTAAAACATTCATAACTTTCAGCTCAGGTGTCCGTTTCACGCCCACGAGTAACCAAAATAGCTGGTTCGTTCGTCACTGCCAAGAACAAGTTCGGGCCGAACTCTTCGTTGTTCGCGGCCCGAACTTCATTTTCGGCCCGAACTTCAACCTCGGCCCGAACTTCAACCTCGGCCCGAACTCCGACCTCGGCCCGAACTTCAACCTCGTCCCGAACATCATCCTCGGCCCGCACACCGAACTCCGGCCCGAACACCACTTCGGCCCGAACACCACTTCGGCCCGAACGTCCCACTTCGGCCCAAACATCCCTCTTCGGCCCGAACTCTTCAATATCCAAGATTGTGAAACAAAAGGTGCTATACTAAAACATTCATAACTTTCAGCTCGGGTGTCCGTCTCACTCCCACGAGTAACCAAAATAGCTGGTTCGTTCGTCACTGCCAAGAACATGTTCGGCCCGAACTCTTCACTGTTCCCGGACCGAACTTCATTTTCGGCCCGAACTTCAACCTCGGCCCGAAGTTCAACCTCGGCCCGAACTCCGACCTCGGCCTGAACTTCAACCTCGGCCCGAACATCATCCTCTGCCCGAACACCGAACTTCGGCCCGAACACCACTTCGGCCCGAACATCCCACTTCGGCCCGAACACCACTTCGGCCCGAACATCCCTCTTCGGCCCGAACTCTTCAATATCCAAGATTGTGTGACAAAAGGTGCTATACTAAAACATTCATAACTTTCAGCTCGGGTGTCCGTCTCACTCCCACGAGTAACCAAAATAGCTGGTTCGTTCGTCACTGCCAAGAACAAGTTCGGCCCGAACTCTTCACTGTTCCCGGCCCGAACTTCATTTTCGGCCCGAACTTCAACCTCGGCCCGAACTTCAACCTCGGTCCGAACTCCGACCTCGGCCCGAACATCAACCTCGGCCCGAACATCATCCTCGGCCCGAACACCGAACTTCGGCCCGAACACCACTTCGGCCCAAACATCCCACTTCGGCCCGAACACCACTTTGGCCCGAACATCCCTCTTCGGCCCGAACTCTTCAATATCCAAGATTGTGTGACAAAAGGTGCTATACTAAAACATTCATAACTTTCAGCTCGGGTGTCCGTTTCACGCCCACGAGTAACCAAAATAGCTGGTTCGTTCGTCACTGCCATGAACAAGTTCGGCCCGAACTCTTCACTGTTCCCGGCCTGAACTTCAACCTCGGCCCGAACTTCAACCTCGACCCGAACTCCGACCTCGGCCCGAACTTCAACCTCGGCCCGAACATCATCCTCGGCCCGAACACCGAACTTCGGACCAAACACCACTTCGGCCCGAACACCACTTCGGCCCGAACATCCCACTTCGGCCCGAACACCACTTCGGCCCGAACATCCCTCTTCGGCCCGAACTCTTCAATATCCAAGATTGTGTGACAAAAGGTGCTATACTAAAACATTCTTAACTTTCAGCTCGGGTGTCCGTTTCACGCCCACGAGTAACCAAAATAGCTGGTTCGTTCGTCACTGCCAAGAACAAGTTCGGCCCGAACTCTTCATTGTTCCCGGCCCGAACTTCATTTTCGGCCCGAACTTCAACCCCGGCCCGAACTTCAACCTCGGCCCGAACTCCGACCTCGGACCGAACTTCAACCTTGGCCCGAACATCATCCTCGGCCCGAACACCGAACTTCGGCCCGAACACCACTTCGGCCCGAACACCACTTCGGCCCGAACACCACTTCGGCCCGAACACCACTTCGGCCCGAACATCCCAGTTCGGCCCGAACACCACTTCGCCCCGAACTCTTTAATATCCAAGATTGTGTGACAAAAGGTGCTATACTAAAACATTCATAACTTTCAGCTCGGGTGTCCGTTTCACGCCCACGAGTAACCAAAATAGCTGGTTCGTTCGTCACTGCCAAGAACAAGTTCGGCCCGAACTCTTCGTTGTTCGCGGCCCGAACTTCATTTTCGGCCCGAACTTCAACCTCGGCCCGAACTTCAACCTCGGCCAGAACTCCGACCTCGGCCCGAACTTCAACCTCGTCCCGAACATCATCCTCGGCCCGCACACCGAACTCCGGCCCGAACACCACTTCGGCCCGAACACCACTTCGGCCCGAACGTCCCACTTCGGCCCAAACATCCCTCTTCGGCCCGAACTCTTCAATATCCAAGATTGTGAAACAAAAGGTGCTATACTAAAACATTCATAACTTTCAGCTCGGGTGTCCGTCTCACTCCCACGAGTAACCAAAATAGCTGGTCCGTTCGTCACTGCCAAGAACATGTTCGGCCCGAACTCTTCACTGTTCCCGGACCGAACTTCATTTTCGGCCCGAACTTCAACCTCGGCCCGAAGTTCAACCTCGGCCCGAACTCCGACCTCGGCCTGAACTTCAACCTCGGCCCGAACATCATCCTCGGCCCGAACACCGAACTTCGGCCCGAACACCACTTCGGCCCGAACATCCCAATTCGGCCCGAACACCACTTCGGCCCGAACATCCCTCTTCGGCCCGAACTCTTCAATATCCAAGATTGTGTGACAAAAGGTGCTATACTAAAACATTCATAACTTTCAGCTCGGGTGTCCGTCTCACTCCCACGAGTAACCAAAATAGCTGGTTCGTTCGTCACTGCCAAGAACATGTTCGGCCCGAACTCTTCACTGTTCCCGGACCGAACTTCATTTTCGGCCCGAACTTCAACCTCGGCCCGAAGTTCAACCTCGGCCCGAACTCCGACCTCGACCTGAACTTCAACCTCGGCCCGAACATCATCCTTGGCCCGAACACCGAACTTCGGCCCGAACACCGCTTCGGCCCGAACATCCCACTTCGGCCCGAACACCACTTCGGCCCGAACATCCCTCTTCGGCCCGAACTCTTCAATATCCAAGATTGTGTGACAAAAGGTGCTATACTAAAACATTCATAACTTTCAGCTCGGGTGTCCGTCTCACTCCCACGAGTAACCAAAATAGCTGGTTCGTTCGTCACTGCCAAGAACAAGTTCGGCCCGAACTCTTCACTGTTCCCGGCCCGAACTTCATTTTCGGCCCGAACTTCAACCTCGGCCCGAACTTCAACCTCGGTCCGAACTCCGACCTCGGCCCGAACATCAACCTCGGCCCGAACATCATCCTCGGCCCGAACACCGAACTTCGGCCCGAACACCACTTCGGCCCAAACATCCCACTTCGGCCCGAACACCACTTTGGCCCGAACATCCCTCTTCGGCCCGAACTCCTCAATATCCAAGATTGTGTGACAAAAGGTGCTATACTAAAACATTCATAACTTTCAGCTCGGGTGTCCGTTTCACGCCCACGAGTAACCAAAATAGCTGGTTCGTTCGTCACTGCCAAGAACAAGTTCGGCCCGAACTCTTCATTGTTCCCGGCCCGAACTTCATTTTCGGCCCGAACTTCAACCCCGGCCCGAACTTCAACCTCGGCCCGAACTCCGACCTCGGACCGAACTTCAACCTTGGCCCGAACATCATCCTCGGCCCGAACACCGAACTTCGGCCCGAACACCACTTCGGCCCGAACACCACTTCGGCCCGAACACCACTTCGGCCCGAACACCACTTCGGCCCGAACATCCCAGTTCGGCCCGAACACCACTTCGCCCCGAACTCTTCAATATCCAAGATTGTGTGACAAAAGGTGCTATACTAAAACATTCATAACTTTCAGCTCGGGTGTCCGTTTCACGCCCACGAGTAACCAAAATAGCTGGTTCGTTCGTCACTGCCAAGAACAAGTTCGGCCCGAACTCTTCGTTGTTCGCGGCCCGAACTTCATTTTCGGCCCGAACTTCAATTTCGGCCCGAACTTCAACCTCGGCCCGAACTTCAACCTCGGCCCGAACTCCGACCTCGGCCCGAACTTCAACCTCGTCCCGAACATCATCCTCGGCCCGCACACCGAACTCCGGCCCGAACACCACTTCGGCCCGAACACCACTTCGGACCGAACGTCCCACTTCGGCCCAAACATCCCTCTTCGGCCCGAACTCTTCAATATCCAAGATTGTGTAACAAAAGGTGCTATACTAAAACATTCATAACTTTCAGCTCGGGTGTCCGTCTCACTCCCACGAGTAACCAAAATAGCTGGTTCGTTCGTCACTGCCAAGAACATGTTCGGCCCGAACTCTTCTTTGTTCCCGGACCGAACTTCATTTTCGGCCCGAACTTCAACCTCGGCCCGAAGTTCAACCTCGGCCCGAACTCCGACCTCGGCCTGAACTTCAACCTCGGCCCGAATATCATCCTCGGCCCGAACACCGAACTTTGGCCCGAACACCACTTCGGCCCGAACATCCCACTTCGGCCCGAACACCACTTCGGCCCGAACATCCCTCTTCGGCCCGAACTCTTCAATATCCAAGATTGTGTGACAAAAGGTGCTATACTAAAACATTCATAACTTTCAGCTCGGGTGTCCGTCTCACTCCCACGAGTAACCAAAATAGTTGGTTCGTTCGTCACTGCCAAGAACAAGTTCGGCCCGAACTCTTCACTGTTCCCGGCCCGAACTTCATTTTCGGCCCGAACTTCAACCTCGGCCCGAACTTCAACCTCGGTCCAAACTCCGACCTCGGCCCGAACATCAACCTCGGCCCGAACATCATCCTCGGCCCGAACACCGAACTTCGGCCCGAACACCACTTCGGCCCGAACATCCCACTTCGGCCCGAACACCACTTTGGCCCGAACATCCCTCTTCGGCCCGAACTCTTCAATATCCAAGATTGTGTGACAAAAGGTGCTATACTAAAACATTCATAACTTTCAGCTCGGGTGTCCGTTTCACGCCCACGAGTAACCAAAATAGCTGGTTCGTTCGTCACTGCCATGAACAAGTTCGGCCCGAACTCTTCACTGTTCCTGGCCCGAACTTCATTTTCGGCCCGAACTTCAACCTCGGCCCGAACTTCAACCTCGACCCGAACTCCGACCTCGGCCCGAACTTCAACCTCGGCCCGAACATCATCCTCGGCCCGAACACCGAACTTCGGACCGAACACCACTTCGGCCCGAACACCACTTCGGCCCGAACATCCCACTTCGGCCTGAATACCACTTCGGCCCGAACATCCCTCTTCGGCCCGAACTCTTCAATATCCAAGATTGTGTGACAAAAGGTGCTATACTAAAACATTCATAACTTTCAGGTCGGGTGTCCGTTTCACGCCCACGAGTAACCAAAATAGCTGGTTCGTTCGTCACTGCCAAGAACAAGTTCGGCCCGAACTCTTCACTGTTCCCGGCCCGAACTTCATTTTCGGCCCGAACTTCAACCTCGGCCCGAACTCCGACCTTTGCCCGAACTTCAACCTCGGCCCGAACATCATCCTCGGCCCGAACACCGAACATCGGCCCGAACACCACTTCGGCCCGAACATCCCACTTCGGCCCGAACACCACTTCGGCCCGAACGTCCCTCTTCGGCCTTAACTCTTCAATATCCAAGATTGTGTGACAAAAGGTGCTATACTAAAACATTCATAACTTTCAGCTCGGGTGTCCGTTTCACGCCCACGAGTAACCAAAATAGCTGGTTCGTTCGTCACTGCCAAGAACAAGTTCGGCCCGAACCCTTCACTTTTCCCGGCCCGAACTTCATTTTCGGCCCGAACTTCAACCTCGGCCTGAACTTCAACCTCGGCCCGAACTCCGACCTCGGCCCGAACTTCAACCCCGGCCCGAACTTCAACCTCGGCCCGAACTCCGACCTCGGACCGAACTTCAACCTCGGCCCGAACATCCCAGTTCGGCCCGAACACCACTTCGGCCCGAACTCTTCAATATCCAAGATTGTGTGACAAAAGGTGCTATACTAAAACATTCATAACTTTCAGCTCGGGTGTCCGTTTCATGCCCACGAGTAACCAAAATAGCTGGTTCGTTCATCACTGCCAAGAACAAGTTCGGCCCGAACTCTTCACTGTTCCCGGCCCGAACTTCATTTTCGGTCCGAACTTCATTTTCGGCCCGAACTTCAACCTCGGCCCGAACTTCAACCTCGGCCCGAACTCCGACCTCGGCCCGAACTTCAACCTCGGCCCGAACATCATCCTCGGACCGAACACCGAACTTCGGCCCGAACACCGAACTTCGGCCCGAACACCGAACTTCGGCCCGAACACCACTTCGGCCCGAACACCACTTCGGCCCGAACGTCCCACTTCGGCCCGAACACCACTTCGGCCCGAACATCCCTCTTCGGCCCGAACTCTTCAATATCCAAGATTGTGTGACAAAAGGTGCTATACTAAAACATTCATAACTTTTAGCTCGGGTGTCCGTCTCACTCCCACGAGTAACCAAAATAGCTGGTTCGTTCGTCACTCCCAAGAACAAGTTCGGCCCGAACTCTTCATTGTTCCCGGCCCGAACTTCATTTTCGGCCCGAACTTCAACCTCGGCCCGAACTTCAACCTCGGCCCGAATTCCGACCTCGGCCCGAACATCAACCTCGACCCGAACAACATCCTCGGCCCGAACACCGAACTTCAGCCCGAACACCACTTCGGCCCGAACATCCCACTTCGGCCCGAACACCACTTCGGCCCGAACATCCCTCTTCGGTCTGAACTCTTCAATATCCAAGATTGTGTGACAAAAGGTGCTATACTAAAACATTCATAACTTTTAGCTCGGGTGTCCGTTTCACGCCCACGAGTAACCAAAATAGCTGGTTCATTCGTCACTGCCATGAACAAGTTCGGCCCGAACTCTTCACTGTTCCCGGCCCGAACTTCATTTTCGGCCCGAACTTCAACCTCGGCCCGAACTTCAACCTCGACCCGAACTCCGACTTCGGCCCGAACTTCAACCTCGGCCCGAACATCATCCTCGGCCCGAACACCGAACTTCGGACCGAACACCACTTCGGCCCGAACACCACTTCGGCCCGAACATCCCACTTCGGCCCGAACACCACTTCGTCCCGAACATCCCTCTTCGGCCCGAACTCTTCAATATCCAAGATTGTGTGACAAAAGGTGCTATACTAAAACATTCATAACTTTCAGCTCAGGTGTCCGTTTCACGCCCACGAGTAACCAAAATAGCTGGTTCGTTCGTCACTGCCAAGAACAAGTTCGGCCCGAACTCTTCACTGTTCCAGCCCGAACTTCATTTTCGGCCCGAACTTCAACCTCGGCCCGAACTTCAACCTCGGCCCGAACTCCGACCTCGGCCCGAACTTCAACCTCAGCCCGAACATCATCCTCGGCCCGAACACCGAACTTCGACCCGAACACCACTTCGGCGCGAACACCACTTCGGACCGAACATCCCACTTCGGCCCGAACACCACTTCGGCCCGAACATCCCTCTTCGGCCCGAACTCTTCAATATCCAAGATTGTGTGACAAAAGATGCTATACTAAAACATTCATAACTTTCAGCTCGGGTGTCCGTTTCACGCCCACGAGTAACCAAAATAGCTGGTTCGTTCGTCACTGCCAAGAACAAGTTCGGCCCGAACTCTTCACTATTCCCGGCCCGAACTTCATTTTCGGCCCGAACTTCATTTTCGGCCCGAACTTCAACCTCGGCCCGAACTTCAACCTCGGCCCGAACTCCGACCTCGGCCCGAACTTCAACCTCGGCCCGAACATCATCCTCGGCCCGAACACCGAAATTCGGCCCGAACACCACTTCGGCCCGAACACCACTTCGGCCCGAACATCCCACTTCGGCCCGAACACCACTTCGGCCCGAACATCCCTCTTCGGCCCGAACTCTTCAATATCCAAGATTGTGTGACAAAAGGTGTTATACTAAAACATTCATAACTTTCAGCTCGGGTGTCCAATTCACGCCCACGAGTAACCAAAATAGCTGGTTCGTTCGTCACTGCCAAGAACAAGTTCGGCCCGAACTCTTCACTGTTCCCGGCCCGAACTTCATTTTCGGCCCGAACTTCAACCTCGGCCCGAACTCCGACCTCGGCCCGAACTTCAACCTCGGCCCGAACATCATCCTCGGCCCGAACACCGAACTTCGGCCCGAACACCACTTCGGCCCGAACACCACTTCGGCCCGAACATCCCACTTCGGCCTGAACACCACTTCGGCCCGAACATCCCTCTTCGGCCCGAACTATTCAATATCCAAGATTTTGTGACAAAAGTTGCTATACTAAAACATTCATAACTTTCAGGTCGGGTGTCCATTTCACGCCCACGAGTAACCAAAATAGCTGGTTCGTTCGTCACTGCCAAGAACAAGTTCGGCCCGAACTCTTCACTGTTCCCGGCCCGAACTTCAACCTCGGCCCGAACTGCAACCTCGGCCCGAACTCCGACCTCGGCCCGAACTTCAACCTCGGCCCGAACATCATCCTCGGCCCGAACAACGAACTTCGGCCCGAACACCACTTAGGCCCGAACACCACTTCGGCCCGAACATCCCACTTCGGCCCGAACACCACTTCGGCCCGAACATCCCTCTTCGGCCCGAACTCTTCAATATCCAAGATTGTGTGACAAAAGGTGTTATACTAAAACATTCATAACTTTCAGCTCGGGTGTCCGTTTCACGCCCACGAGTAACAAAAATAGCTGGTTCGTTCGTCACTGCCAAGAAGAAGTTCGGCCCGAACTCTTCACTGTTCCCGGCCCGAACTTCATTTTCGGCCCGAACTTCAACCTCGGCCCGAACTTCAACCTCGGCTCGAACTCCAACCTCGGCCCGAACTTCAACCTTGGCTCGAACTCCGACCTCGGCCCGAACTTCAACCTCGGCCCGAACATCATCCTCGGCCCGAACACCGAACTTCGGCCCGAACACCACTTCGGCCCGAACATCCCACTTCGGCCCGAACACCACTTCGGCCCGAACATCCCTCTTCGGCCCGAACTCTTCAATATCCAAGATTGTGTGACAAAAGGTGCTATACTAAAACATTCATAACTTTCAGCTCGGGTGTCCGTTTCACGCCCACGAGTAACCAAAATAGCTGGTTCGTTCGTCACTGCCAAGAACAAGTTCGGCCCGAACTCTTCACTGTTCCAGCCCGAACTTCAACCTCGGCCCGAACTTCAACCTCGACCCGAACTCCGACCTCGGCCCGAACTTCAACCTCGGCCCGAACATCATCCTCGGCCCGGACACCGAACTTCAGACCGAACACCATTTCGGCCCGAACACCACTTCGGTCCGAACATCCCACTTCGGCCCGAACACCACTTCGGCCCGAACATCCCTCTTCGGCCCGAAGTCTTCAATATCCAAGATTGTGTGACAAAAGGTGCTATACTAAAACATTCATAACTTTCAGCTCGAGTGTCCGTTTCACGCCCACGAGTAATCAAAATAGTTGGTTCGTTAGTCACTGCCAAGAACAAGTTCGGCCCGAACTCTTCACTGTTTCCGGCCCGAACTTCATTTTCGGCCCGAACTTCAACCTCGGCCCGAACTTCAACCTCGACCCGAACTCCGACCTCGGCCCGAACTTAAACCTCGGCCCGAACATCATCCTCGGCCCGAACACCGAACTTCGGACCGAACACCATTTCGGCCAGAACACCACTTCGGTCCGAACATCCCACTTCGGCCCGAACACCACTTCGGCCCGAACATCCCTCTTCGGCCCGAACTCTTCAATATCCAAGATTGTGTGACAAAAGGTGCTATACTAAAACATTCATAACTTTCAGCTCGGGTGTCCGTTTCACGCCCACGAGTAACCAAAATAGCTGGTTCGTTCGTCACTGCCAAGAACAAGTTCGGCCCGAACTCTTCACTGTTCCCGGCCAGAACTTCATTTTCGGCCCGAACTTCAACCTCGGCCCGAACTTCAACCTCGGCCCGAACTCCGACCTCGGCCCAAACTTCAACCTCGGCCCGAACATCATCCTCGGCCCGAACACCGAACTTCGGCCCGAACACCACTTCGGCCCGAACATCCCACTTCGGCCCGAACACCACTTCGGCCCGAACGCTCTTCGGCCCGAACTCTTCAATATCCAAGATTGTTTGACAAAAGATGTTATACTAAAACATTCTTAACTTTCAGCTCGGGTGTCCGTTTCACGCCCACGAGTAACCAAAATAGCTGGTTCGTTCGTCACTGCCAAGAACAAGTTCGGCCCGAACTCTTCACTGTTCCAGGCCCGAACTTCATTTTCGGCCCGAACTTCATTTCGGCCCGAACTTCAACCTCGGCCCGAACTCCGACCTCGGCCCGAACTTCAACCTCGGCCCGAACATCATCCTCGGCCCGAACACCGAACTTCGGCCCGAACACCACTTCGGCCCGAACATCCCACTTCGGCCCGAACACCACCTCGGCCCGAACATCCCTCTTCGGCCCGAACTCTTCAATATCCAAGATTGTGTGACAAAAGGTGCTATACTAAAACATTCATAACTTTCAGCTCGGGTGTCCGTTTCACGCCCACGAGTAACCAAAATAGCTGGTTCGTTCGTCACTGCCAAGAACAAGTTTGGCCCGAACTCTTCAATGTTCCCGGCCCGAACTTCATTTTCGGCCCGAACTTCAACCTCGGCCCGAACTTCAACCTCGGCCCGAACACCGACCTCGGCCCGAACTTCAACCTCGGCCCGAACATCATCCTCGGTCCGAACACCGAACTTCGGTCCGAACATCCCTCTTCGGCCCGAACTCTTCAATATCCAAGATTGTGTGACAAAAGGTGCTATACTAAAACATTCATAACTTTCAGCTCGGGTGTCCGTTTCACGCCCACGAGTAACAAAAATAGCTGGTTCGTTCGTCACTGCCAAGAACAAGTTCGGCCCGAACTCTTCACTGTTCCCGGCCCGAACTTCATTTTCGGCCCGAACTTCAACCTCGGCCCGAACTTCAACCTCGACCCGAACTCCGACCTCGGCCCGAACTTCAACCTCGGCCCGAACATCATCCTCGGCCCGGACACCGAACTTCAGACCGAACACCATTTCGGCCCGAACGCCACTTCGGTCCGAACATCCCACTTCGGCCCGAACACCACTTCGGCCCGAACATCCCTCTTCGGCCCGAAGTCTTCAATATCCAAGATTGTGTGACAAAAGGTGCTATACTAAAACATTCATAACTTTCAGCTCGAGTGTCCGTTTCACGCCCACGAGTAATCAAAATAGTTGGTTCGTTAGTCACTGCCAAGAACAAGTTCGGCCCGAACTTCATTTTCGGCCCGAACTTCAACCTCGGCCCGAACTTCAACCTCGACCCGAACTCCGACCTCGGCCCGAACTTAAACCTCGGCCCGAACATCATCCTCGGCCCGAACACCGAACTTCGGACCGAACACCATTTCGGCCAGAACACCACTTCGGTCCGAACATCCCACTTCGGCCCGAACACCACTTCGGCCCGAACATCCCTCTTCGGCCCGAACTCTTCAATATCCAAGATTGTGTGACAAAAGGTGCTATACTAAAACATTCATAACTTTCAGCTCGGGTGTCCGTTTCACGCCCACGAGTAACCAAAATAGCTAGTTCGTTCGTCACTGCCAAGAACAAGTTCGGCCCGAACTCTTCACTGTTCCAGGCCCGAACTTCATTTTCGGCCCGAACTTCAACCTCGGCCCGAACTTCAACCTCGGCCCGAACTCCGACCTCGGCCCGAACTTCAACCTCGGCCCGAACATCATCCTCGGCCCGAACACCGAACTTCGGCCCGAACACCACTTCGGCCCGAACATCCCACTTCGGCCCGAACACCACTTCGGCCCGAACATCCCTCTTCGGCCCGAACTCTTCAATATCCAAGATTGTGTGACAAAAGATGTTATACTAAAACATTCATAACTTTCAGCTCGGGTGTCCGTTTCACGCCCACGAGTAACAAAAATAGCTGGTTCGTTCGTCACTGCCAAGAACAAGTTCGACTCGAACTCTTCACTGTTCCCGGCCCGAACTTCATTTTCGGCCCGAACTTCAACCTCGGCCCGAACTTCAACCTCGGCCCGAACTCCGACCTCGGCCCGAACTTCAACCTCGGCCCGAACATCATCCTCGGCCCGAACACCGAACTTCGGCCCGAACACCACTTCGGCCCGAACATCCCACTTCGGCCCGAACATCCCTCTTCGGCCCGAACTCTTCAATATCCAAGATTGTGTGACAAAAGGTGCTATACTAAAACATTCATAACTTTCAGCTCGGGTGTCCGTTTCACGCCCACGAGTAACCAAAATAGCTGGTTCGTTCGTCACTGCCAAGAACAAGTTCGGCCCGAACTCTTCACTGTTCCCGGCCCGAACTTCATTTTCGGCCCGAACTTCAACCTCGGCCCGAACTTCAACCTCGGCCCGAACTCCGACCTCGTCCCGAACATCATCTTCGGCCCGAACACCGAACTTCGGCCCGAACACCACTTCGTCCCGAACATCCCACTTCGGCCCGAACACCACTTCGGCCCGAACATCCCTCTTCGGCCCGAACTCTTCAATATCCAAGATTGTGTGACAAAAGGTGCTATACTAAAACATTCATAACTTTCAGCTCGGGTGTACGTTTCACGCCCACGAGTAACCAAAATAGTTGGTTCGTTCGTCACTGCCAAGAACAAGTTCGGCCCGAATTCTTCACTATTTCCGGCCCGAACTTCATTTTCGGCCCGAACTTCAACATCGGCCCGAACTTCAACCTCGACCCGAACTCCGACCTCGGCCCGAACTTAAACCTCGGCCCGAACATCATCCTCGGCCCGAACACCGAACTGCGGACCGAACACCATTTCGGCCAGAACACCACTTCGGTCCGAACATCCCACTTCGGCCCGAACACCACTTCGGCCCGAACATCCCTCTTCGGCCCGAACTCTTCAATATCCAAGATTGTGTGACAAAAGGTGCTATACTAAATCTTTCATAACTTTCAGCTCGGGTGTCCGTTTCACGCCCACGAGTAACCAAAATAGCTGGTTCGTTCGTCACTGCCAAGAACAAGTTCGGCCCGAACTCTTCACTGTTCCCGGCCCGAACTTCATTTTCGGCCCGAACTTCAACCTCGGCCCGAACTTCAACCTCGGCCCGAACTTCAACCTCGGCACGAACTCCGACCTCGGCCCGAACTTCAACCTCGGCCCGAACATCATCCTCTGCCCGAACACCGAACTTCGGCCCGAACACCACTTCGGCCCGAACATCCCACTTCGGCCCGAACACCACTTCGGCCCGAACATCCCTCTTCGGCCCGAACTCTTCAATATCCAAAATTGTGTGACAAAAGATGTTATACTAAAACATTCATAACTTTCAGCTCGGGTGTCCGTTTTACGCCCACGAGTAACCAAAATAGCTGGTTCGTTCGTCACTGCCAAGAACAAGTTCGGCCCGAACTCTTCACTGTTCCCGGCCCGAACTTCATTTTCGGCCCGAACTTCATTTTCGGCCCGAACTTCAACCTCGGCCCGAACTTCAACCTCGGCCCGAACTTCAACCTCGGCCCGAACTCCGACCTCGGCCCGAACTTCAACCTCGGCCCGAACATCATCCTCGGCCCGAACACCGAACTTCGGCCCGAACACCAGTTCGGCCCGAACATCCCACTTCGGCCCGAACACCACCTCGGCCCGAACATCCCTCTTCGGCCCGAACTTCATTTTCGGCCCGAACTTCAACCTCGGCCCGAACTTCAACCTCGACCCGAACTCCGACCTCGGCCCGAACTTAAACCTCGGCCCGAACATCATCCTCGGCCCGAACACCGAACTTCGGACCGAACACCATTTCGGCCAGAACACCACTTCGGTCCGAACATCCCACTTCGGCCCGAACACCACTTCGGCCCGAACATCCCTCTTCGGCCCGAACTCTTCAATATCCAAGATTGTGTGACAAAAGGTGCTATACTAAAACATTCATAACTTTCAGCTCGGGTGTCCGTTTCACGCCCACGAGTAACCAAAATAGCTAGTTCGTTCGTCACTGCCAAGAACAAGTTCGGCCCGAACTCTTCACTGTTCCAGGCCCGAACTTCATTTTCGGCCCGAACTTCAACCTCGGCCCGAACTTCAACCTCGGCCCGAACTCCGACCTCGGCCCGAACTTCAACCTCGGCCCGAACATCATCCTCGGCCCGAACACCGAACTTCGGCCCGAACACCACTTCGGCCCGAACATCCCACTTCGGCCCGAACACCACTTCGGCCCGAACATCCCTCTTCGGCCCGAACTCTTCAATATCCAAGATTGTGTGACAAAAGATGTTATACTAAAACATTCATAACTTTCAGCTCGGGTGTCCGTTTCACGCCCACGAGTAACAAAAATAGCTGGTTCGTTCGTCACTGCCAAGAAGAAGTTCGGCCCGAACTCTTCACTGTTCCCGGCCCGAACTTCATTTTCGGCCCGAACTTCAACCTCGGCCCGAACTTCAACCTCGGCTCGAACTCCAACCTCGGCCCGAACTTCAACCTTGGCTCGAACTCCGACCTCGGCCCGAACTTCAACCTCGGCCCGAACATCATCCTCGGCCCGAACACCGAACTTCGGCCCGAACACCACTTCGGCCCGAACATCCCACTTCGGCCCGAACACCACTTCGGCCCGAACATCCCTCTTCGGCCCGAACTCTTCAATATCCAAGATTGTGTGACAAAAGGTGCTATACTAAAACATTCATAACTTTCAGCTCGGGTGTCCGTTTCACGCCCACGAGTAACCAAAATAGCTGGTTCGTTCGTCACTGCCAAGAACAAGTTCGGCCCGAACTCTTCACTGTTCCAGCCCGAACTTCAACCTCGGCCCGAACTTCAACCTCGACCCGAACTCCGACCTCGGCCCGAACTTCAACCTCGGCCCGAACATCATCCTCGGCCCGGACACCGAACTTCAGACCGAACACCATTTCGGCCCGAACACCACTTCGGTCCGAACATCCCACTTCGGCCCGAACACCACTTCGGCCCGAACATCCCTCTTCGGCCCGAAGTCTTCAATATCCAAGATTGTGTGACAAAAGGTGCTATACTAAAACATTCATAACTTTCAGCTCGAGTGTCCGTTTCACGCCCACGAGTAATCAAAATAGTTGGTTCGTTAGTCACTGCCAAGAACAAGTTCGGCCCGAACTCTTCACTGTTTCCGGCCCGAACTTCATTTTCGGCCCGAACTTCAACCTCGGCCCGAACTTCAACCTCGACCCGAACTCCGACCTCGGCCCGAACTTAAACCTCGGCCCGAACATCATCCTCGGCCCGAACACCGAACTTCGGACCGAACACCATTTCGGCCAGAACACCACTTCGGTCCGAACATCCCACTTCGGCCCGAACACCACTTCGGCCCGAACATCCCTCTTCGGCCCGAACTCTTCAATATCCAAGATTGTGTGACAAAAGGTGCTATACTAAAACATTCATAACTTTCAGCTCGGGTGTCCGTTTCACGCCCACGAGTAACCAAAATAGCTGGTTCGTTCGTCACTGCCAAGAACAAGTTCGGCCCGAACTCTTCACTGTTCCCGGCCAGAACTTCATTTTCGGCCCGAACTTCAACCTCGGCCCGAACTTCAACCTCGGCCCGAACTCCGACCTCGGCCCAAACTTCAACCTCGGCCCGAACATCATCCTCGGCCCGAACACCGAACTTCGGCCCGAACACCACTTCGGCCCGAACATCCCACTTCGGCCCGAACACCACTTCGGCCCGAACGCTCTTCGGCCCGAACTCTTCAATATCCAAGATTGTTTGACAAAAGATGTTATACTAAAACATTCTTAACTTTCAGCTCGGGTGTCCGTTTCACGCCCACGAGTAACCAAAATAGCTGGTTCGTTCGTCACTGCCAAGAACAAGTTCGGCCCGAACTCTTCACTGTTCCAGGCCCGAACTTCATTTTCGGCCCGAACTTCATTTCGGCCCGAACTTCAACCTCGGCCCGAACTCCGACCTCGGCCCGAACTTCAACCTCGGCCCGAACATCATCCTCGGCCCGAACACCGAACTTCGGCCCGAACACCACTTCGGCCCGAACATCCCACTTCGGCCCGAACACCACCTCGGCCCGAACATCCCTCTTCGGCCCGAACTCTTCAATATCCAAGATTGTGTGACAAAAGGTGCTATACTAAAACATTCATAACTTTCAGCTCGGGTGTCCGTTTCACGCCCACGAGTAACCAAAATAGCTGGTTCGTTCGTCACTGCCAAGAACAAGTTTGGCCCGAACTCTTCAATGTTCCCGGCCCGAACTTCATTTTCGGCCCGAACTTCAACCTCGGCCCGAACTTCAACCTCGGCCCGAACACCGACCTCGGCCCGAACTTCAACCTCGGCCCGAACATCATCCTCGGTCCGAACACCGAACTTCGGTCCGAACATCCCTCTTCGGCCCGAACTCTTCAATATCCAAGATTGTGTGACAAAAGGTGCTATACTAAAACATTCATAACTTTCAGCTCGGGTGTCCGTTTCACGCCCACGAGTAACAAAAATAGCTGGTTCGTTCGTCACTGCCAAGAACAAGTTCGGCCCGAACTCTTCACTGTTCCCGGCCCGAACTTCATTTTCGGCCCGAACTTCAACCTCGGCCCGAACTTCAACCTCGACCCGAACTCCGACCTCGGCCCGAACTTCAACCTCGGCCCGAACATCATCCTCGGCCCGGACACCGAACTTCAGACCGAACACCATTTCGGCCCGAACGCCACTTCGGTCCGAACATCCCACTTCGGCCCGAACACCACTTCGGCCCGAACATCCCTCTTCGGCCCGAAGTCTTCAATATCCAAGATTGTGTGACAAAAGGTGCTATACTAAAACATTCATAACTTTCAGCTCGAGTGTCCGTTTCACGCCCACGAGTAATCAAAATAGTTGGTTCGTTAGTCACTGCCAAGAACAAGTTCGGCCCGAACTTCATTTTCGGCCCGAACTTCAACCTCGGCCCGAACTTCAACCTCGACCCGAACTCCGACCTCGGCCCGAACTTAAACCTCGGCCCGAACATCATCCTCGGCCCGAACACCGAACTTCGGACCGAACACCATTTCGGCCAGAACACCACTTCGGTCCGAACATCCCACTTCGGCCCGAACACCACTTCGGCCCGAACATCCCTCTTCGGCCCGAACTCTTCAATATCCAAGATTGTGTGACAAAAGGTGCTATACTAAAACATTCATAACTTTCAGCTCGGGTGTCCGTTTCACGCCCACGAGTAACCAAAATAGCTAGTTCGTTCGTCACTGCCAAGAACAAGTTCGGCCCGAACTCTTCACTGTTCCAGGCCCGAACTTCATTTTCGGCCCGAACTTCAACCTCGGCCCGAACTTCAACCTCGGCCCGAACTCCGACCTCGGCCCGAACTTCAACCTCGGCCCGAACATCATCCTCGGCCCGAACACCGAACTTCGGCCCGAACACCACTTCGGCCCGAACATCCCACTTCGGCCCGAACACCACTTCGGCCCGAACATCCCTCTTCGGCCCGAACTCTTCAATATCCAAGATTGTGTGACAAAAGATGTTATACTAAAACATTCATAACTTTCAGCTCGGGTGTCCGTTTCACGCCCACGAGTAACAAAAATAGCTGGTTCGTTCGTCACTGCCAAGAACAAGTTCGACTCGAACTCTTCACTGTTCCCGGCCCGAACTTCATTTTCGGCCCGAACTTCAACCTCGGCCCGAACTTCAACCTCGGCCCGAACTCCGACCTCGGCCCGAACTTCAACCTCGGCCCGAACATCATCCTCGGCCCGAACACCGAACTTCGGCCCGAACACCACTTCGGCCCGAACATCCCACTTCGGCCCGAACATCCCTCTTCGGCCCGAACTCTTCAATATCCAAGATTGTGTGACAAAAGGTGCTATACTAAAACATTCATAACTTTCAGCTCGGGTGTCCGTTTCACGCCCACGAGTAACCAAAATAGCTGGTTCGTTCGTCACTGCCAAGAACAAGTTCGGCCCGAACTCTTCACTGTTCCCGGCCCGAACTTCATTTTCGGCCCGAACTTCAACCTCGGCCCGAACTTCAACCTCGGCCCGAACTCCGACCTCGTCCCGAACATCATCTTCGGCCCGAACACCGAACTTCGGCCCGAACACCACTTCGTCCCGAACATCCCACTTCGGCCCGAACACCACTTCGGCCCGAACATCCCTCTTCGGCCCGAACTCTTCAATATCCAAGATTGTGTGACAAAAGGTGCTATACTAAAACATTCATAACTTTCAGCTCGGGTGTACGTTTCACGCCCACGAGTAACCAAAATAGTTGGTTCGTTCGTCACTGCCAAGAACAAGTTCGGCCCGAATTCTTCACTATTTCCGGCCCGAACTTCATTTTCGGCCCGAACTTCAACATCGGCCCGAACTTCAACCTCGACCCGAACTCCGACCTCGGCCCGAACTTAAACCTCGGCCCGAACATCATCCTCGGCCCGAACACCGAACTGCGGACCGAACACCATTTCGGCCAGAACACCACTTCGGTCCGAACATCCCACTTCGGCCCGAACACCACTTCGGCCCGAACATCCCTCTTCGGCCCGAACTCTTCAATATCCAAGATTGTGTGACAAAAGGTGCTATACTAAAACTTTCATAACTTTCAGCTCGGGTGTCCGTTTCACGCCCACGAGTAACCAAAATAGCTGGTTCGTTCGTCACTGCCAAGAACAAGTTCGGCCCGAACTCTTCACTGTTCCCGGCCCGAACTTCATTTTCGGCCCGAACTTCAACCTCGGCCCGAACTTCAACCTCGGCCCGAACTTCAACCTCGGCACGAACTCCGACCTCGGCCCGAACTTCAACCTCGGCCCGAACATCATCCTCTGCCCGAACACCGAACTTCGGCCCGAACACCACTTCGGCCCGAACATCCCACTTCGGCCCGAACACCACTTCGGCCCGAACATCCCTCTTCGGCCCGAACTCTTCAATATCCAAGATTGTGTGACAAAAGATGTTATACTAAAACATTCATAACTTTCAGCTCGGGTGTCCGTTTTACGCCCACGAGTAACCAAAATAGCTGGTTCGTTCGTCACTGCCAAGAACAAGTTCGGCCCGAACTCTTCACTGTTCCCGGCCCGAACTTCATTTTCGGCCCGAACTTCATTTTCGGCCCGAACTTCAACCTCGGCCCGAACTTCAACCTCGGCCCGAACTTCAACCTCGGCCCGAACTCCGACCTCGGCCCGAACTTCAACCTCGGCCCGAACATCATCCTCGGCCCGAACACCGAACTTCGGCCCGAACACCAGTTCGGCCCGAACATCCCACTTCGGCCCGAACACCACCTCGGCCCGAACATCCCTCTTCGGCCCGAACTTCATTTTCGGCCCGAACTTCAACCTCGGCCCGAACTTCAACCTCGACCCGAACTCCGACCTCGGCCCGAACTTAAACCTCGGCCCGAACATCATCCTCGGCCCGAACACCGAACTTCGGACCGAACACCATTTCGGCCAGAACACCACTTCGGTCCGAACATCCCACTTCGGCCCGAACACCACTTCGGCCCGAACATCCCTCTTCGGCCCGAACTCTTCAATATCCAAGATTGTGTGACAAAAGGTGCTATACTAAAACATTCATAACTTTCAGCTCGGGTGTCCGTTTCACGCCCACGAGTAACCAAAATAGCTAGTTCGTTCGTCACTGCCAAGAACAAGTTCGGCCCGAACTCTTCACTGTTCCAGGCCCGAACTTCATTTTCGGCCCGAACTTCAACCTCGGCCCGAACTTCAACCTCGGCCCGAACTCCGACCTCGGCCCGAACTTCAACCTCGGCCCGAACATCATCCTCGGCCCGAACACCGAACTTCGGCCCGAACACCACTTCGGCCCGAACATCCCACTTCGGCCCGAACACCACTTCGGCCCGAACATCCCTCTTCGGCCCGAACTCTTCAATATCCAAGATTGTGTGACAAAAGATGTTATACTAAAACATTCATAACTTTCAGCTCGGGTGTCCGTTTCACGCCCACGAGTAACAAAAATAGCTGGTTCGTTCGTCACTGCCAAGAACAAGTTCGACTCGAACTCTTCACTGTTCCCGGCCCGAACTTCATTTTCGGCCCGAACTTCAACCTCGGCCCGAACTTCAACCTCGGCCCGAACTCCGACCTCGGCCCGAACTTCAACCTCGGCCCGAACATCATCCTCGGCCCGAACACCGAACTTCGGCCCGAACACCACTTCGGCCCGAACATCCCACTTCGGCCCGAACATCCCTCTTCGGCCCGAACTCTTCAATATCCAAGATTGTGTGACAAAAGGTGCTATACTAAAACATTCATAACTTTCAGCTCGGGTGTCCGTTTCACGCCCACGAGTAACCAAAATAGCTGGTTCGTTCGTCACTGCCAAGAACAAGTTCGGCCCGAACTCTTCACTGTTCCCGGCCCGAACTTCATTTTCGGCCCGAACTTCAACCTCGGCCCGAACTTCAACCTCGGCCCGAACTCCGACCTCGTCCCGAACATCATCTTCGGCCCGAACACCGAACTTCGGCCCGAACACCACTTCGTCCCGAACATCCCACTTCGGCCCGAACACCACTTCGGCCCGAACATCCCTCTTCGGCCCGAACTCTTCAATATCCAAGATTGTGTGACAAAAGGTGCTATACTAAAACATTCATAACTTTCAGCTCGGGTGTACGTTTCACGCCCACGAGTAACCAAAATAGTTGGTTCGTTCGTCACTGCCAAGAACAAGTTCGGCCCGAATTCTTCACTATTTCCGGCCCGAACTTCATTTTCGGCCCGAACTTCAACCTCGGCCCGAACTTCAACCTCGACCCGAACTCCGACCTCGGCCCGAACTTAAACCTCGGCCCGAACATCATCCTCGGCCCGAACACCGAACTGCGGACCGAACACCATTTCGGCCAGAACACCACTTCGGTCCGAACATCCCACTTCGGCCCGAACACCACTTCGGCCCGAACATCCCTCTTCGGCCCGAACTCTTCAATATCCAAGATTGTGTGACAAAAGGTGCTATACTAAAACTTTCATAACTTTCAGCTCGGGTGTCCGTTTCACGCCCACGAGTAACTAAAATAGCTGGTTCGTTCGTCACTGCCAAGAACAAGTTCGGCCCGAACTCTTCACTGTTCCCGGCCCGAACTTCATTTTCGGCCCGAACTTCAACCTCGGCCCGAACTTCAACCTCGGCCCGAACTTCAACCTCGGCACGAACTCCGACCTCGGCCCGAACTTCAACCTCGGCCCGAACATCATCCTCTGCCCGAACACCGAACTTCGGCCCGAACACCACTTCGGCCCGAACATCCCACTTCGGCCCGAACACCACTTCGGCCCGAACATCCCTCTTCGGCCCGAACTCTTCAATATCCAAGATTGTGTGACAAAAGATGTTATACTAAAACATTCATAACTTTCAGCTCGGGTGTCCGTTTTACGCCCACGAGTAACCAAAATAGCTGGTTCGTTCGTCACTGCCAAGAACAAGTTCGGCCCGAACTCTTCACTGTTCCCGGCCCGAACTTCATTTTCGGCCCGAACTTCATTTTCGGCCCGAACTTCAACCTCGGCCCGAACTTCAACCTCGGCCCGAACTTCAACCTCGGCCCGAACTCCGACCTCGGCCCGAACTTCAACCTCGGCCCGAACATCATCCTCGGCCCGAACACCGAACTTCGGCCCGAACACCAGTTCGGCCCGAACATCCCACTTCGGCCCGAACACCACCTCGGCCCGAACATCCCTCTTCGGCCCGAACTTCATTTTCGGCCCGAACTTCAACCTCGGCCCGAACTTCAACCTCGACCCGAACTCCGACCTCGGCCCGAACTTAAACCTCGGCCCGAACATCATCCTCGGCCCGAACACCGAACTTCGGACCGAACACCATTTCGGCCAGAACACCACTTCGGTCCGAACATCCCACTTCGGCCCGAACACCACTTCGGCCCGAACATCCCTCTTCGGCCCGAACTCTTCAATATCCAAGATTGTGTGACAAAAGGTGCTATACTAAAACATTCATAACTTTCAGCTCGGGTGTCCGTTTCACGCCCACGAGTAACCAAAATAGCTAGTTCGTTCGTCACTGCCAAGAACAAGTTCGGCCCGAACTCTTCACTGTTCCAGGCCCGAACTTCATTTTCGGCCCGAACTTCAACCTCGGCCCGAACTTCAACCTCGGCCCGAACTCCGACCTCGGCCCGAACTTCAACCTCGGCCCGAACATCATCCTCGGCCCGAACACCGAACTTCGGCCCGAACACCACTTCGGCCCGAACATCCCACTTCGGCCCGAACACCACTTCGGCCCGAACATCCCTCTTCGGCCCGAACTCTTCAATATCCAAGATTGTGTGACAAAAGATGTTATACTAAAACATTCATAACTTTCAGCTCGGGTGTCCGTTTCACGCCCACGAGTAACAAAAATAGCTGGTTCGTTCGTCACTGCCAAGAACAAGTTCGACTCGAACTCTTCACTGTTCCCGGCCCGAACTTCATTTTCGGCCCGAACTTCAACCTCGGCCCGAACTTCAACCTCGGCCCGAACTCCGACCTCGGCCCGAACTTCAACCTCGGCCCGAACATCATCCTCGGCCCGAACACCGAACTTCGGCCCGAACACCACTTCGGCCCGAACATCCCACTTCGGCCCGAACATCCCTCTTCGGCCCGAACTCTTCAATATCCAAGATTGTGTGACAAAAGGTGCTATACTAAAACATTCATAACTTTCAGCTCGGGTGTCCGTTTCACGCCCACGAGTAACCAAAATAGCTGGTTCGTTCGTCACTGCCAAGAACAAGTTCGGCCCGAACTCTTCACTGTTCCCGGCCCGAACTTCATTTTCGGCCCGAACTTCAACCTCGGCCCGAACTTCAACCTCGGCCCGAACTCCGACCTCGTCCCGAACATCATCTTCGGCCCGAACACCGAACTTCGGCCCGAACACCACTTCGTCCCGAACATCCCACTTCGGCCCGAACACCACTTCGGCCCGAACATCCCTCTTCGGCCCGAACTCTTCAATATCCAAGATTGTGTGACAAAAGGTGCTATACTAAAACATTCATAACTTTCAGCTCGGGTGTACGTTTCACGCCCACGAGTAACCAAAATAGTTGGTTCGTTCGTCACTGCCAAGAACAAGTTCGGCCCGAATTCTTCACTATTTCCGGCCCGAACTTCATTTTCGGCCCGAACTTCAACCTCGGCCCGAACTTCAACCTCGACCCGAACTCCGACCTCGGCCCGAACTTAAACCTCGGCCCGAACATCATCCTCGGCCCGAACACCGAACTGCGGACCGAACACCATTTCGGCCAGAACACCACTTCGGTCCGAACATCCCACTTCGGCCCGAACACCACTTCGGCCCGAACATCCCTCTTCGGCCCGAACTCTTCAATATCCAAGATTGTGTGACAAAAGGTGCTATACTAAAACTTTCATAACTTTCAGCTCGGGTGTCCGTTTCACGCCCACGAGTAACTAAAATAGCTGGTTCGTTCGTCACTGCCAAGAACAAGTTCGGCCCGAACTCTTCACTGTTCCCGGCCCGAACTTCATTTTCGGCCCGAACTTCAACCTCGGCCCGAACTTCAACCTCGGCCCGAACTTCAACCTCGGCACGAACTCCGACCTCGGCCCGAACTTCAACCTCGGCCCGAACATCATCCTCTGCCCGAACACCGAACTTCGGCCCGAACACCACTTCGGCCCGAACATCCCACTTCGGCCCGAACACCACTTCGGCCCGAACATCCCTCTTCGGCCCGAACTCTTCAATATCCAAGATTGTGTGACAAAAGATGTTATACTAAAACATTCATAACTTTCAGCTCGGGTGTCCGTTTTACGCCCACGAGTAACCAAAATAGCTGGTTCGTTCGTCACTGCCAAGAACAAGTTCGGCCCGAACTCTTCACTGTTCCCGGCCCGAACTTCATTTTCGGCCCGAACTTCATTTTCGGCCCGAACTTCAACCTCGGCCCGAACTTCAACCTCGGCCCGAACTTCAACCTCGGCCCGAACTCCGACCTCGGCCCGAACTTCAACCTCGGCCCGAACATCATCCTCGGCCCGAACACCGAACTTCGGCCCGAACACCAGTTCGGCCCGAACATCCCACTTCGGCCCGAACACCACCTCGGCCCGAACATCCCTCTTCGGCCCGAACTCTTCAATATCCAAGATTGTGTGACAAAAGGTGCTATACTAAAACATTCAAAACTTTCAGCTCGGGTGTCCGTGTCACGCCCACGAGTAACCAAAATAGCTGGTTCGTTCGTCACTGCCAAGAACAAGTTCGGCCCGAACTCTTCACTGTTCCCGGCCCGAACTTCATTTTCGGCCCGGAGTTCAACCTCGGCCCGAACTCCGACATCGGCCCGAACTTCAACCTCGGCCCGAACATCATCCTCGGCCCGAACACCGAACTTCGGCCCGAACACCACTTCGGCCCGAACACCACTTCGGCCCGAACATCCCACTTCGGCCCGAACACCACTTCGGCCCGAACATCCCTCTTCGGCCCGAACTCTTCAATGTCCAAGATTGTGTGACAAAAGATGTTATAGTAAAACATTCATAACTTTCAGCTCGGGTGTCCGTTTCACGCCCACGAGTAACCAAAATAGCTGGTTCGTTCGTCACTGCCAAGAAGAAGTTCGGCCCGAACTCTTCACTGTTCCCGGCCCGAACTTCATTTTCGGCCCGAACTTCAACCTCGGCCCGAACTTCAACCTCGGCCCGAACTCCAACCTCGGCCCGAACTTCAACCTCGGCCCGAACATCATCCTCGGCCCGAACACCGAACTTCGGCACGAACACCACTTCGGCCCGAACATCCCTCTTCGGCCCGAACTCTTCAATATCCAAGATTGTGTGACAAAAGGTGCTTACTAAAACATTCATAACTTTCAGCTCGGGTGTCCGTTTCACGCCCACGAGTAACAAAAATAGCTGGTTCGTTCGTCACTGCCAAGAACAAGTTCGGCCCGAACTCTTCACTGTTCCCGGCCCGAACTTCATTTTCGGCCCGAACTTCAACCTCGGCCCGAACTTCAACCTCGACCCGAACTCCGACCTCGGCCCGAACTTCAACCTCGGCCCGAACATCATCCTCGGCCCGAACACCGAACTTCGGACCGAACACCATTTCGGCCCGAACACCACTTCGGTCCGAACATCCCACTTCGGCCCGAACACCACTTCGGCCCGAATATCCCTCTTCGGCCCGAAGTCTTCAATATCCAAGATTGTGTGACAAAAGGTGCTATACTAAAACATTCATAACTTTCAGCTCGGGTGTCCGTTTCACGCCCACGAGTAACCAAAATAGTTGGTTCGTTCGTCACTGCCAAGAACAAGTTCGGCCCGAACTCTTCACTATTTCCGGCCCGAACTTCATTTTCGGCCCGAACTTCAACCTCGGCCCGAACTTCAACCTCGACCCGAACTCCGACCTCGGCCCGAACTTAAACCTCGGCCCGAACATCATCCTCGGCCCGAACACCGAACTTCGGACCGAACACCATTTCGGCCAGAACACCACTTCGGCCCGAACATCCCTCTTCGGCCCGAACTCTTCAATATCTAAGATTGTGTGACAAAAGGTGCTATACTAAAACATTCATAACTTTCAGCTCGGGTGTCCGTTTCACGCCCACGAGTAACCAAAATAGCTGGTTCGTTCGTCACTGCCAAGAACAAGTTCGGCCCGAACTCTTCACTGTTCCCAGCCCGAACTTCATTTTCGGCCCGAACTTCAACCTCGGCCCGAACTTCAACCTCGGCCCGAACTCCGACCTCGGCCCGAACTTCAACCTCGGCCCGAACATCATCCTCGGCCCGAACACCGAACTTCGGCCCGGACACCACTTCGGCCCGAACATCCCACTTCGGCCCGAACACCACTTCGACCCGAACATCCCTCTTCGGCCCGAACTGTTCAATATCTAAGATTGTGTGACAAAAGATGTTATACTAAAACATTCATAACTTTCAGCTTGGGTGTCCGTTTCACGCCCACGAGTAACCAAAATAGCTGGTTCGTTCGTCACTACCAAGAACAAGTTCGCCCGAACTCTTCACTGTTCCCGGCCCGAACTTCATTTTCGGCCCGAACTTCATTTTCGGCCCGAACTTCAACCTCGGCCCGAACTTCAACCTCGGCCCGAACTTCAACCTCGGCCCGAACTCCGACCTCGGCCCGAACTTCAACCTCGGCCCGAACATCATCCTCGGCCCGAACACCGAACTTCGGCCCGAACACCACTTCGGCCCGAACATCCCACTTCGGCCCGAACACCACCTCGGCCCGAACATCCCTCTTCGGCCCGAACTCTTCAATATCCAAGATTGTGTGACAAAAGGTGCTATACTAAAACATTCATAACTTTCAGCTCGGGTGTCCGTTTCACGCCCACGAGTAACCAAAATAGCTGGTTCGTTCGTCACTGCCCAGAACAAGTTCGGCCCGAACTCTTCACTGTTCCCGGACCGAACTTCATTTTCGGCCCGAACTTCAACCTCGGCCCGAACTTCAACCTCGGCTCGAACTCCGACCTCGGCCCGAACTTCAACCTCGGCCCGAACATCATCCTCGGCCCGAACACCGAACTTCGGCCCGAACACCGAACTTCGGCCCGAACACCACTTCGGCCCGAACATCCCTCTTCGGCCCGAACTCTTCAATATCCAAGATTGTGTGACAAAAGGTGCTATACTAAAACATTCATAACTTTCAGCTCGGGTGTCCGTTTCACGCCCACGAGTAACAAAAATAGCTGGTTCGTTCGTCACTGCCAAGAACAAGTTCGGCCCGAACTCTTCACTGTTCCCGGCCCGAACTTCATTTTCGGCCCGAACTTCAACCTCGGCCCGAACTTCAACCTCGACCCGAACTCCGACCTCGGCCCGAACTTCAACCTCGGCCCGAACATCATCCTCGGCCCGAACACCGAACTTCGGACCGAACACCATTTCGGCCAGAACACCACTTCGGTCCGAACATCCCACTTCGGCCCGAACACCACTTCGGCCCGAACATCCCTCTTCGGCCCGAACTCTTCAATATCCAAGATTATGTGACAAAAGGTGCTATAATAAAACATTCATAACTTTCAGCTCGGGTGTCCGTTTCACGCCCACGAGTAACCAAAATAGCTGGTTCGTTCGTCACTGCCAAGAACAAGTTCGGCCCGAACTCTTCACTGTTCCCGGCCCGAACTTCATTTTCGGCCCGAACTTCAACCTCGGCCCGAACTTCAACCTCGGCCCGAACTCCGACCTCGGCCCGAACTTCAACCTCGGCCCGAACATCATCCTCGGCCCGAACACCGAACTTCGGCCCGAACACCACTTCGGCCCGAACATCCCACTTCGGCCCGAACACCACTTCGGCCCGAACATCCCTCTTCGGCCCGAACTCTTCAATATCCAAGATTGTGTGACAAAAGATGTTATACTAAAACATTCATAACTTTCAGCTCGGGTGTCCGTTTCACGCCCACGAGTAACCAAAATAGCTGGTTCGTTCGTCACTGCCAAGAACAAGTTCGACCCGAACTCTTCACTGTTCCCGGCCCGAACTTCATTTTCGGCCCGAACTTCAACCTCGGCCCGAACTTCAACCTCGGCCCGAACTTCAACCTCGGCCCGAACTCCGACCTCGGCCCGAACTTCAACCTCGGCCCGAACATCATCCTCGGCCCGAACACCGAACTTCGGCCCGAACACCACTTCGGCCCGAACATCCCACTTCGGCCCGAACACCACCTCGGCCCGAACATCCCTCTTCGGCGCGAACTCTTCAATATCCAAGATTGTGTGACAAAAGGTGCTATACTAAAACATTCATAACTTTCAGCTCGGGTGTCCGTTTCACGCCCACGAGTAACCAAAATAGCTGGTTCGTTCGTCACTGCCTAGAACAAGTTCGGCCCGAACTCTTCACTGTTCCCGGCCCGAGCTTCATTTTCGGCCCGAACTTCAACCTCGGCCCGAACTTCAACCTCGGCCCGAACTCCGACCTCGTCCCGAACATCATCTTCGGCCCGAACACCGAACTTCGGCCCGAACACCACTACGGCCCGAACATCCCACTTCGGCCCGAACACCACTTCGGCCCGAACATCCCTCTTCGGCCCGAACTCTTCAATATCGAAGATTGTGTGACAAAAGGTGCTATACTAAAACATTCATAACTTTCAGCTCGGGTGTCCGTTTCACGCCCACGAGTAACCAAAATAGTTGGTTCGTTCGTCACTGCCAAGAACAAGTTCGGCCCGAATTCTTCACTGTTTCCGGCCCGAACTTCAACCTCGGCCCGAACTTCAACCTCGACCCGAACTCCGACCTCGGCCCGAACTTAAACCTCGGCCCGAACATCATCCTCGGCCCGAACACCGAACTTCGGACCGAACACCATTTCGGCCAGAACACCACTTCGGTCCGAACATCCCACTTCGGCCCGAACACCACTTCGGCCCGAACATCCCTCTTCGGCCCGAACTCTTCAATATCCAAGATTGTGTGACAAAAGGTGCTATACTAAAACATTCATAACTTTCAGCTCGGGTGTCCGTTTCACGCCCACGAGTAACCAAAATAGCTGGTTCGTTCGTCACTGTCAAGAACAAGTTCGGCCCGAACTCTTCACTGTTCCCGGCCCGAACTTCATTTTCGGCCCGAACTTCAACCTCGGCCCGAACTTTAACCTCGGCCCGAACTCCGACCTCGGCCCGAACTTCAACCTCGGCCCGAACATCATCCTCGGCCCGAACACCGAACTTCGGCCCGAACACCACTTCGGCCCGAACATCCCACTTCGGCCCGAACACCACTTCGGCCCGAACATCCCTCTTCGGCCCGAACTCTTCAATATCCAAGATTGTGTGACAAAAGATGTTATACTAAAACATTCATAACTTTCAGCTCGGGTGTCCGTTTTACGCCCACGAGTAACCAAAATAGCTGGTTCGTTCGTCACTGCCAAGAACAAGTTCGGCCCGAACTCTTCACTGTTCCCGGCCCGAACTTCATTTTCGGCCCGAACTTCATTTTCGGCCCGAACTTCAACCTCGGCCCGAACTTCAACCTCGGCCCGAACTTCAACCTCGGCCCGAACTCCGACCTCGGCCCGAACTTCAACCTCGGCCCGAACTCCGACCTCGGCCCGAACTTCAACCTCGGCTCGAACATCATCCTCGACCCGAACACCGAACTTCGGCCCGAACACAGTTCGGCCAGAACATCCCACTTCGGCCCGAACACCACCTCGGCCCGAACATCCCTCTTCGGCCCGAACTCTTCAATATCCAAGATTGTGTGACAAAAGGTGCTATACTAAAACATTCATAACTTTCAGCTCGGGTGTCCGTTTCACGCCCACGAGTAACCAAAATAGCTGGTTCGTTCGTCACTGCCAAGAACAAGTTCGGCCCGAACTCTTCACTGTTCCCGGCCCGAACTTCATTTTCGGCCCGAACTTCAACCTCGGCCCGAACTTCAACCTCGGCCAGAACTCCGACCTCGGCCCGAACTCCGACCTCGGCCCGAACATCATCTTCGGCCCGAACACCGAACTTCGGCCCGAACACCACTTCGGCCCGAACATCCCACTTCGGCCCGAACACCACTTCGGCCCGAACATCCCTCTTCGGCCCGAACTCTTCAATATCCAAGATTGTGTGACAAAAGGTGTTATACTAAAACATTCATAACTGTCTGCTCGGGTGTCCGTTTCACGCCCACGAGTAACCAAAATAGCTGGTTCGTTCGTCACTGCCAAGAACAAGTTCGGCCCGAACTCTTCACTGTTCCCGGCCCGAACTTCATTTTCGGCCCGAACTTCATTTTCGGCCCGAACTTCATCCTCGGCCCGAACTTCAACCTCGGCCCGAACTCCGACCTCGGCCCGAACTTCAACCTCGGCCCGAACATCATCCTCGGCCCGAACTCCGAACTTCGGACCGAACACCACTTCGGCCCGAACACCACTTCGGCCCGAACATCCCACTTCGGCCCGAACACCACTTCGTCCCGAACATCCCTCTTCGGCCCGAACTCTTCAATATCCAAGATTGTGTGACAAAAGGTGTTATACTAAAACATTCATAACTTTCAGCTCGGGTGTCCGTTTATCGCCCACGAGTAACCAAAATAGCTGGTTCGTTCGTCACTGCCAAGAACAAGTTCGGTCCGAACTCTTCACTGTTCCAGCCCGAACTTCATTTTCGGCCCGAACTTCAACCTCGGCCCGAACTTCAACCTCGGCCCGAACTCCGACCTCGGCCCGAACTTCAACCTCGGCCCGAACATCATCCTCGGCCCGAACACCGAACTTCGGACCGAACACCATTTCGGCCCGAACACCACTTCGGTCCGAACATCCCACTTGGGCCCGAACACCACTCGGCCCGAACATCCCTCTTCGGCCCGAAGTCTTCAATATCCAAGATTGTGTGACAAAAGGTGCTATACTAAAACATTCATAACTTTCAGCTCGGGTGTCCGTTTCACGCCCACGAGTAACCAAAATAGCTGGTTCGTTCGTCACTGCCAAGAACAAGTTCGGCCCGAACTCTACACTGTTTCCGGCCCGAACTTCATTTTCGGCCCGAACTTCAACCTCGGCCCGAACTTCAACCTCGACCCGAACTCCGACCTCGGCCCGAACTTAAACCTCGGCCCGAACATCATCCTCGGCCCGAACACCGAACTTCAGACCGAACACCATTTCGGCCCGAACACCACTTCGGTCCGAACATCCCACTTTGGCCCGAACACCACTTCGGCCCGAACATCCATCTTCGGCCCGAACTCTTCAATATCCAAGATTGTGTGACAAAAGGTGCTATACTAAATCATTCATAACTTTCAGCTCGGGTGTCCGTTTCACGCCCACGAGTAACCAAAATAGCTGGTTCGTTCGTCACTGCCAAGAACAAGTTCGGCCCGAACTCTTCACTGTTCCCGGCCCGAACTTCATTTTCGGCCCGGAGTTCAACCTCGGCCCGAACTCTGACATCGGCCCGAACTTCAACCTCGGCCCGAACATCATCCTCGGCCCGAACACCGAACTTCGGCCCGAACACCGAACTTCGGCCCGAACACCACTTCGGCCCGAACACCACTTCGGCCCGAACATCCCACTTCGGCCCGAACACCACTTCGGCCCGAACATCCCTCTTCGGCCCGAACTCTTCAATATCCAAGATTGTGTGACAAAAGATGTTATAGTAAAACATTCATAACTTTCAGCTCGGGTGTCCGTTTCACGCCCACGAGTAACCAAAATAGCTGGTTCGTTCGTCACTGCCAAGAACAAGTTCGGCCCGAACTCTTCACTGTTCCCGGCCCGAACTTCATTTTCGGCCCGAACTTCAACCTCGGCCCGAACTTCAACCTCGGCCAGAACTCCGACCTCGGCCCGAACTCCGACCTCGGCCCGAACTCCGACCTCGGCCCGAACATCATCTTCGGCCCGAACACCGAACTTCGGCCCGAACACCACTTCGGCCCGAACATCCCACTTCGGCCCGAACACCACTTCGGCCCGAACATCCCTCTTCGGCCCGAACTCTTCAATATCCAAGATTGTGTGACAAAAGGTGCTATACTAAAACATTCATAACTGTCTGCTCGGGTGTCCGTTTCACGCCCACGAGTAACCAAAATAGCTGGTTCGTTCGTCACTGCCAAGAACAAGTTCGGCCCGAACTCTTCACTGTTCCCGGCCCGAACTTCATTTTCGGCCCGAACTTCATTTTCGGCCCGAACTTCAACCTCGGCCCGAACTTCAACCTCGGCCCGAACTCCGACCTCGGCCCGAACATCAACCTCGGCCCGAACATCATCCTCGGCCCGAACTCCGAACTTCGGACCGAACACCACTTCGGCCCGCACACCACTTCGGCCCGAACATCCCACTTCGGCCCGAACACCACTTCGTCCCGAACATCCCTCTTCGGCCCGAACTCTTCAATATCCAAGATTGTGTGACAAAAGGTGCTATACTAAAACATTCATAACTTTCAGCTCGGGTGTCCGTTTATCGCCCACGAGTAACCAAAATAGCTGGTTCGTTCGTCACTGCCAAAACAAGTTCGGTCCGAACTCTTCACTGTTCCAGCCCGAACTTCATTTTCGGCCCGAACTTCAACCTCGGCCCGAACTCCGACCTCGGCCCGAACTTCAACCTCGGCCCGAACATCATCCTCGGCCCGAACACCGAACTTCGGACCGAACACCATTTCGGCCCGAACACCACTTCGGTCCGAACATCCCACTTGGGCCCGAACACCACTCGGCCCGAACATCCCTCTTCGGCCCGAAGTCTTCAATATCCAAGATTGTGTGACAAAAGGTGCTATACTAAAACATTCATAACTTTCAGCTCGGGTGTCCGTTTCACGCCCACGAGTAACCAAAATAGCTGGTTCGTTCGTCACTGCCAAGAATAAGTTCGGCCCGAACTCTACACTGTTTCCGGCCCGAACTTCATTTTCGGCCCGAACTTCAACCTCGGCCCGAACTTCAACCTCGACCCGAACTCCGACCTCGGCCCGAACTTAAACCTCGGCCCGAACATCATCCTCGGCCCGAACACCGAACTTCGGACCGAACACCATTTCGGCCCGAACACCACTTCGGTCCGAACATCCCACTTTGGCCCGAACACCACTTCGGCCCGAACATCCATCTTCGGCCCGAACTCTTCAATATCCAAGATTGTGTGACAAAAGGTGCTATACTAAATCATTCATAACTTTCAGCTCGGGTGTCCGTTTCACGCCCACGAGTAACCAAAATAGCTGGTTCGTTCGTCACTGCCAAGAACAAGTTCGGCCCGAACTCTTCACTGTTCCCGGCCCGAACTTCATTTTCGGCCCGGAGTTCAACCTCGGCCCGAACTCTGACATCGGCCCGAACTTCAACCTCGGCCCGAACATCATCCTCGGGCCGAACACCGAACTTCGGCCCGAACACCACTTCGGCCCGAACATCCCACTTCGGCCCGAACACCACTTCAGCCCGAACATCCCTCTTCGGCCCGAACTCTTCAATATCCAAGATTGTGTGACAAAAGATGTTATAGTAAAACATTCATAACTTTCAACTCGGGTGTCCGTTTCACGCCCACGAGTAACCAAAATAGCTGGTTCGTTCGTCACTGCCAAGAACAAGTTCGGCCCGAACTCTTCACTGTTCCCGGCCCGAACTTCAGTTTCGGCCCGAACTTCATTTTCGGCCCGAACTTCAACCTCGGCCCGAACTCTGACCTCGGCCCGAACTCCGACCTCGGCCCGAACTTCAACCTCGGCCCGAACATCATCCTCGGCCCGAACACCGAACTTCGGCCCGAACACCACTTCGCCCCGAACACCACTTCGGCCCGAACATCCCACTTCGGCCCGAACACCACTTCGGCCCGAACATCCCTCTTCGGCCCGAACTCTTCAATATCCAAGATTGTGTGACAAAAGGTGCTATACTAAAACATTCATAACTTTCACCTCGGGTGTCCGTTTCACGCCCACGAGTAACCAAAATAGCTGGTTCGTTCGTCACTACCAAGAACAAGTTCGGCCCGAACTCTTCACTGTTCCCGGCCCGAACTTCATTTTCGGCCCGAACTTCAACCTCGGCCCGAACTTCAACCTCGGCCCGAACATCATCCTCGGCCCGAACACCGAACTTCGGCCCGAACACCACTTCGGCCCGAACAGCACTTCGGCCCGAACATCCCACTTCGGCCCGAACACCACTTCGGCCCGAACATCCCTCTTCGGCCCGAACTCTTCAATATCCAAGATTGTGTGACAAAAGGTGCTATACTAAAACATTCATAACTTTCAGCTCGGGTGTCCGTTTCACGCCCACGAGTATCCAAAATAGCTGGTTCGTTCGTCACTGCCAAGAACAAGTTCGGCCCGAACTCTTCACTGTTCCAGGCCCGAACTTCATTTTCGGCCCGAACTTCAACCTCGGCCCGAACATCATCCTCGGCCCGAACACCGAACTTCGGCCCGAACACCACTTCGGCCCGAACACCACTTCGGCCCGAACACCACTTCGATCCGAACATCACTTCGGCCCGAACATCCCTCTTCGGCCCGAACTCTTCAATATCCAAGATTGTGTGACAAAAGGTGCTATACTAAAACATTCACAACTTTCAGTTCGGGTGTCCGTTTCACGCCCACGAGTAACCAAAATAGCTGGTTCGTTCGTCACTGCCAAGAACAAGTTCGGCCCGAACTCTTCACTGTTCCCGGCCCAGACTTCATTTTCGGCCCGAACTTCAACCTCGGCCCGAACTCCAACCTCGGCCCGAACTCCAACCTCGGCCCGAACTTCAACCTCGCCCCGAACATCATCCTCGGCCCGAACTTCAACCTCGCCCCGAACATCATCCTCGGCCCGAACACCGAACTTCGGCCCGAACACCACTTCGGCCCGAACACCACTTCGGCCCGAACACCACTTCGGCCCGAACACCACTTCGGCCCGAACACCACTTCGGCCCGAACATCCCTCTTCGGCCCGAACTCTTCAACATCCAAGATTGTGTGACAAAAGGTGCTATACTAAAACATTCATAACTTGCAGCTCGGGTGTCCGTTTCACGCCCACGAGTAACCAAAATAGTTGATTCGTTTGTCACTGCCAAGCACAAGTTCGGCCCGAACTCTTCACTGTTCCCGGCCCGAACTTCATTTTCGGCCCGAACTTCATTTTCGGCCCGAACTTCAACCTCGGCCCGAACTTCAACCTCGGCCCGAAGTCCGACCTCGGCCCGAACTTCATCCTCGGCCCGAACATCATCCTCGGCCCGAACACCGAACTTCGTCCCGAACACCACTTCGGCCCGAGCATCCCACTTCGTCCCGAACACCACTTCGGCCCGAACATCCCTCTTCGGCCCGATCTCTTCAATATCCAAGATTGTGTGACAAAAGGTGCTATACTAAAACATTCATAACTTTCAGCTCGGGTGTCCATTTCACGCCCACGAGTAACCAAAATAGCTGGTTCGTTCGTCACTGCCAAGAACAAGTTCGGCCCGAACTCTTCACTGTTCCCGGCCCGAACTTCATTTTCGGCCCGAACTTCAACCTCGGCCCGAACATCATCCTCGGCCCGAACACCAAACTTCGGCCCGAACACCACTTCGGCCCGAACAGCACATCGGCCCGAACATCCCACTTCGGCCCGAACACCACTTCGGCCCGAACATCCCTCTTCGGCCCGAACTCTTCAATATCCAAGATTGTGTGACAAAAGGTGCTATACTAAAACATTCAAAACTTTCAGCTCGGGTGTCCGTTTCACGCCCACGAGTAACAAAAATAGCTGGTTCGTTCGTCACTGCCAAGAACAAGTTCGGCCCGAACTCTTCACTGTTCGCGGCCCGAACTTCATTTTCGGACCGAACTTCAACCTCGGCCCGGACTTCAACCTCGGCCCGAACTCCGACCTCGGCCCGAACTTCAACCTCGGCCCGAACATCATCCTCGGCCCGAACACCGAACTTCGGCCTGAACACCACTTCGGCCTGAACACCACTTCGGCCCGAACATCCCACTTCGGCCCGAACACAACTTCGGCCCGAACATCCCTCTTCGGCCCGAACTCTTCAATATCCAAGATTGTGTGACAAAAGGTGCTATACTAAAACATTCATAACTTTCAGCTCGGGTGTCCATTTCTCGCCCACGAGTAACCAAAATGGCTGGTTCGTTCGTCACTGCCAAGAACAAGTTCGGCCCGAACTCTTCACTCTTCCCGGCCCGAACTTCATTTTCGGCCCGAACTTCAAACTCGGACCGAACTTCAACCTCGGCCCGAACTCCGACCTTGGCCCCCGAACTTCAACCTCGGCCCGAACATCATCCTGGCCCGAACACCGAACTTCGGCCCGAACACCACTTCGGCCCGAACACCACTTTGGCCCGAACATCCCACTTCGGCCCGTACACCACTTCGGCCCGAACATCCCTCTTCGGCCCGAACTCTTCAATATCCAAGATTGTGTGACAAAAGGAGCTATACTAAAACATTCATAACTTTCAGCTCGGGTGTCCGTTTCACGCCCACGAGTATCCAAAATAGCTGGTTCGTTCGTCACTGCCAAGAACAAGTTCGGCCCGAACTCTTCACTGTTCCAGGCCCGAACTTCATTTTCGGCCCGAACTTCAACCTCGGCCCGAACATCATCCTCGGCCCGAACACCGAACTTCGGCCGAACACCACTTCGGCCCGAACACCACTTCGGCCCGAACACCACTTCGATCCGAACACCACTTCGGCCCGAACATCCCTCTTCGGCCCGAACTCTTCAATATCCAAGATTGTGTGACAAAAGGTGCTATACTAAAACATTCATAACTTTCAGTTCGGGTGTCCGTTTCACGCCCACGAGTAACCAAAATAGCTGGTTCGTTCGTCACTGCCAAGAACAAGTTCGGCCCGAACTCTTCACTGTTCCCGGCCCGGACGTCATTTTCGGCCCGAACTTCAACCTCGGCCCGAACTTCAACCTCGGCCCGAACTCCAACCTCGGCCCGAACTTCAACCTCGCCCCGAACATCATCCTCGGCCCGAACTTCAACCTCGCCCCGAACATCATCCTCGGCCCGAACACCGAACTTCGGCCCGAACACCACTTCGGCCCGAACACCACTTCGGCCCGAACATCCCCCTTCGGCCCGAACTCTTCAACATCCAAGATTGTGTGACAAAAGGTGCTATACTAAAACATTCATAACTTGCAGCTCGGGTGTCCGTTTCACGCCCACGAGTAACCAAAATAGTTGATTCGTTTGTCACTGCCAAGCACAAGTTCGGCCCGAACTCTTCACTGTTCCCGGCCCGAACTTCATTTTCGGCCCGAACTTCATTTTCGGCCCGAACTTCATTTTCGGCCCGAACTTCAACCTCGGCCCGAACTTCAACCTCGGCCCGAAGTCCGACCTCGGCCTGAACTTCATCCTCGGCCCGAACATCATCCTCGGCCCGAACACCGAACTTCGTCCCGAACACCACTTCGGCCCGAACATCCCACTTCGTCCCGAACACCACTTCGGCCCGAACATCCCTCTTCGGCCCGATCTCTTCAATATCCAAGATTGTGTGACAAAAGGTGCTATACTAAAACATTCATAACTTTCAGCTCGGGTGTCCATTTCACGCCCACGAGTAACCAAAATAGCTGGTTCGTTCGTCACTGCCAAGAACAAGTTCGGCCCGAACTCTTCACTGTTCCCGGCCCGAACTTCATTTTCGGCCCGAACTTCAACCTCGGCCCGAACATCATCCTCGGCCCGAACACCGAACTTCGGCCCGAACACCACTTCGGCCCGAACAGCACTTCGGCCCGAACATCCCACTTCGGCCCGAACACCACTTCGGCCCGAACATCCCTCTTCGGCCCGAACTCTTCAATATCCAAGATTGTGTGACAAAAGGTGCTATACTAAAACATTCAAAACTTTCAACTCGGGTGTCCGTTTCACGCCCACGAGTAACCAAAATAGCTGGTTCGTTCGTCACTGCCAAGAACAAGTTCGGCCCGAACTCTTCACTGTTCGCGGCCCGAACTTCATTTTCGGACCGAACTTCAACCTCGGCCCGGACTTCAACCTCGGCCCGAACTCCGACCTCGGCCCGAACTTCAACCTCGGCCCGAACATCATCCTCGGCCCGAACACCGAACTTCGGCCTGAACACCACTTCGGCCTGAACACCACTTCGGCCCGAACATCCCACTTCGGCCCGAACACAACTTCGGCCCGAACATCCCTCTTCGGCCCGAACTCTTCAATATCCAAGATTGTGTGACAAAAGGTGCTATACTAAAACATTCATAACTTTCAGCTCGGGTGTCCATTTCTCGCCCACGAGTAACCAAAATGGCTGGTTCGTTCGTCACTGCCAAGAACAAGTTCGGCCCGAACTCTTCACTCTTCCCGGCCCGAACTTCATTTTCGGCCCGAACTTCAAACTCGGACCGAACTTCAACCTCGGCCCGAACTCCGACCTCGGCCCGAACTTCAACCTCGGCCCGAACATCATCCTGGCCCGAACACCGAACTTCGGCCCGAACACCACTTCGGCCCGAACACCACTTTGGCCCGAACATCCCACTTCGGCCCGTACACCACTTCGGCCCGAACATCCCTCTTCGGCCCGAACTCTTCAATATCCAAGATTGTGTGACAAAAGGAGCTATACTAAAACATTCATAACTTTCAGCTCGGGTGTCCGTTTCACGCCCACGAGTATCCAAAATAGCTGGTTCGTTCGTCACTGCCAAGAACAAGTTCGGCCCGAACTCTTCACTGTTCCAGGCCCGAACTTCATTTTCGGCCCGAACTTCAACCTCGGCCCGAACATCATCCTCGGCCCGAACACCGAACTTCGGCCCGAACACCACTTCGGCCCGAACACCACTTCGGCCCGAACACCACTTCGGCCCGAACACCACTTCGATCCGAACACCACTTCGGCCCGAACATCCCTCTTCGGCCCGAACTCTTCAATATCCAAGATTGTGTGACAAAAGGTGCTATACTAAAACATTCATAACTTTCAGTTCGGGTGTCCGTTTCACGCCCACGAGTAACCAAAATAGCTGGTTCGTTCGTCACTGCCAAGAACAAGTTCGGCCCGAACTCTTCACTGTTCCCGGCCCGGACTTCATTTTCGGCCCGAACTTCAACCTCGGCCCGAACTTCAACCTCGGCCCGAACTCCAACCTCGGCCCGAACTTCAACCTCGCCCCGAACATCATCCTCGGCCCGAACTTCAACCTCGCCCCGAACATCATCCTCGGCCCGAACACCGAACTTCGGCCCGAACACCACTTCGGCCCGAACACCACTTCGGCCCGAACACCACTTCGGCCCGAACTCTTCAACATCCAAGATTGTGTGACAAAAGGTGCTATACTAAAACATTCATAACTTGCAGCTCGGGTGTCCGTTTCACGCCCATGAGTAACCAAAATAGTTGATTCGTTTGTCACTGCCAAGCACAAGTTCGGCCCGAACTCTTCACTGTTCCCGGCCCGAACTTCATTTTCGGCCCGAACTTCATTTTCGGCCCGAACTTCAACCTCGGCCCGAACTTCAACCTCAGCCCGAAGTCCGACCTCGGCCCGAACTTCATCCTCGGCCCGAACATCATCCTCGGCCCGAACACCGAACTTCGTCCCGAACACCACTTCGGCCCGAACATCCCACTTCGTCCCGAACACCACTTCGGACCGAACATCCCTCTTCGGCCCGATCTCTTCAATATCCAAGATTGTGTGACAAAAGGTGCTATACTAAAACATTCATAACTTTCAGCTCGGGTGTCCATTTCACGCCCACGAGTAACCAAAATAGCTGGTTCGTTCGTCACTGCCAAGAACAAGTTCGGCCCGAACTCTTCACTGTTCCCGGCCCGAACTTCATTTTCGGCCCGAACTTCAACCTCGGCCCGAACATCATCCTCGGCCCGAACACCGAACTTCGGCCCGAACACCACTTCGGCCCGAACAGCACTTCGGCCCGAACATCTCACTTCGGCCCGAACACCACTTCGGCCCGAACATCCCTCTTCGGCCCGAACTCTTCAATATCCAAGATTGTGTGACAACAGGTGCTATACTAAAACATTCAAAACTTTCAGCTCGGGTGTCCGTTTCACGCCCACGAGTAACCAAAATAGCTGGTTCGTTCGTCACTGCCAAGAACAAGTTCGGCCCGAACTCTTCACTGTTCGCGGCCCGAACTTCATTTTCGGACCGAACTTCAACCTCGGCCCGGACTTCCACCTCGGCCCGAACTCCGACCTCGGCCCGAACTTCAACCTCGGCCCGAACATCATCCTCGGCCCGAACACCGAACTTCGGCCTGAACACCACTTCGGCCCGAACATCCCACTTCGGCCCGAACACAACTTCGGCCCGAACATCCCTCTTCGGCCCGAACTCTTCAATATCCAAGATTGTGTGACAAAAGGTGCTATACTAAAACATTCATAACTTTCAGCTCGGGTGTCCATTTCTCGCCCACGAGTAACCAAAATGGCTGGTTCGTTCGTCACTGCCAAGAACAAGTTCGGCCCGAACTCTTCACTCTTCCCGGCCCGAACTTCATTTTCGGCCCGAACTTCAAACTCGGACCGAACTTCAACCTCGGCCCGAACTCCAACCTCGGCCCGAACTTCAACCTCGGCCCGAACATCATCCTGGCCCGAACACCGAACTTCGGCCCGAACACCACTTCGGCCCGAACACCACTTTGGCCCGAACATCCCACTTCGGCCCGTACACCACTTCGGCCCGAACATCCCTCTTCGGCCCGAACTCTTCAATATCCAAGATTGTGTGACAAAAGGAGCTATACTAAAACATTCATAACTTTCAGCTCGGGTGTCCGTTTGATGCCCACGAGTATCCAAAATAGCTGGTTCGTTCGTCACTGCCAAGAACAAGTTCGGCCCGAACTCTTCACTGTTCCAGGCCCGAACTTCATTTTCGGCCCGAACTTCAACCTCGGCCCGAACATCATCCTCGGCCCGAACACCGAACTTCGGCCCGAACACCACTTCGGCCCGAACACCACTTCGGCCCGAACACCACTTCGATCCGAACACCACTTCGGCCCGAACATCCCTCTTCGGCCCGAACTCTTCAATATCCAAGATTGTGTGACAAAAGGTGCTATAGTAAAACATTCATAACTTTCAGTTCGGGTGTCCGTTTCACGCCCACGAGTAACCAAAATAGCTGGTTCGTTCGTCACTGCCAAGAACAAGTTCGGCCCGAACTCTTCACTGTTCCCGGCCCGGACTTCATTTTCGGCCCGAACTTCAACCTCGGCCCGAACTTCAACCTCGGCCCGAACTCCAACCTCGGCCCGAACTTCAACCTCGCCCCGAACATCATCCTCGGCCCGAACTTCAACCTCGCCCCGAACATCATCCTCGGCCCGAACACCGAACTTCGGCCCGAACACCACTTCGGCCCGAACACCACTTCGGCCCGAACATCCCTCTTCGGCCCGAACTCTTCAACATCCAAGATTGTGTGACAAAAGGTGCTATACTAAAACATTCATAACTTGCAGCTCGGGTGTCCGTTTCACGCCCACGAGTAACCAAAATAGTTGATTCGTTTGTCACTGCCAAGCACAAGTTCGGCCCGAACTCTTCACTGTTCCCGGCCCGAACTTCATTTTCGGCCTGAACTTCATTTTTGGCCTGAACTTCAACCTCGGCCCGAACTTCAACCTCGGCCCGAAGTCCGACCTCGGCCCGAACTTCATCCTCGGCCCGAACATCATCCTCGGCCCGAACACCGAACTTCGTCCCGAACACCACTTCGGCCCGAACATCCCACTTCGGCCCGAACACCACTTCGGCCCGAACATCCCTCTTTGGCCCGATCTCTTCAATATCCAAGATTGTGTGACAAAAGGTGCTATACTAAAACATTCATAACTTTCAGCTCGGGTGTCCGTTTCACGCCCACGAGTAACCAAAATGGCTGGTTCGTTCGTCACTGCAAAGAACAAGTTCGGCCCGAACTCTTCACTCTTCCCGGCCCGAACTTCATTTTCGGCCCGAACTTCAAACTCGGACCGAACTTCAACCTCGGCCCGAACTCCGACCTCGGCCCGAACTTCAACCTCGGCCCGAACATCATCCTCGGCCCGAACACCGAACTTCGGCCCGAACACCACTTCGGCCCGAACACCACTTGGCCCGAACATCCCACTTCGGCCCGTACACCACTTCGGCTCGAACATCCCTCTTCGGCCCGAACTCTTCAATATCCAAGATTGTGTGACAAAAGGTGCTATACTAAAACATTCATAACTTTCAGCTCGGGTGTCCGTTTCACGCCCACGAGTAACCAAAATAGCTGGTTAGTTCGTCACTGCCAAGAACAAGTTCGGCCCGAACTCTTCACTGTTCCCGGCCCGAACTTCATTTTCTGCCCGAACTTCAACCTCGGCCCGAACTCCGACCTCGGCCCGAACTTCAACCTCGGCCCGAACATCATCCTCGGCCCGAACATCGAACTTCGGCCCCAACACCACTTCGGCCCGAACACCACTTCGGCCCGAACACCACTTCGGCCCGAACATCCCTCTTCGGCCCGAACTCTTCAATATCCAAGATTGTGTGACAAAAGGTGCTATACTAAAACATTCATAACTTTCAGCTCGGGTGTCAGTTTCTCGCCCACGAGTAACCAAAATAGCTGGTTCGTTCGTCACTGCCAAGAACAAGTTCGGCCCGAACTCTTCACTGTTCCCGGCCCGAACTTCATTTTCGGCCCGAACTTCAACCTCGGCCCAAACTCCGACCTCGGCCCGAACTTCAACCTCGGCCCGAACATCATCCTCGGCCCAAACACCGAACATCGGCCCGAACACCACTTCGGCCCGAACATCCCACTTCGGCCCGAACATCCTTCTTCGGCCCGAACTCTTCAATATCCAAGATTGTGTGACAAAAGGTGCTATACTAAAACATTCATAACTTTCAGCTCGGGTGTCCGTTTCTCGCCCACGAGTAACCAAAATAGTTGGTTCGTTCGTCACTGCCAAGAACAAGTTCGGCCCGAACTCTTCACTGTTCCCGGCCCGAACTTCATTTTCGGACCGAACTTCAACCTCGGCCCGAACTGCAACCTCGGCCCGAACTCCGACCTCGGCCCGAACTTCAACCTCGGCCCGAACATCATCCTCGGCCCGAATACCGAACTTCAGCCCGAACACCACTTCGGCTTGAACACCACTTCGGCCTGAACATCCCACTTCGGCCCGAACACAACTTCGGCCCGAACATCCCTCTTCGGCCCGAACTCTTCAATATCCAAGATTGTGTGACAAAAGGTGCTATACTAAAACATTCATAACTTTCAGCTCGGGTGTCCGTTTCTCGCCCACGGGTAACCAAAATGGCTGGTTCGTTCGTCACTGCCAAGAACAAGTTCGGCCGAACTCTTCACTCTTCCCGGCCCGAACTTCATTTTCGGCCCGAACGTCAACCTCGGCCCGAACATCATCCTCGGCCCGAAAACCAAACTTCGGCCCGAACACCACTTCGGCCCGAACACCACTTTGGCCCGAACATCCCACTTCGGCCCGGCCGAACTTGTTCTTGGCAGTGACGAACGAACCAGCTATTTTGGTTACTCGTGGGCGTGAAACGGACACCCGAGCTGAAAGTTATGAATGTTTTAGTATAGCAACTTTTGTCACACAATCTTGGATATTGAAGAGTTCGGGCCGAAGAGGGATGTTCGGGCCGAAGTGGTGTTCTGGCCGAAGTGGGATGTTCGGGCCGAAGTGGTCTTCGGGCCGAAGTGGTGTTCGGGCCGAAGTTTGGTGTTCGGGCCGAGGATGATGTTCGGGCCGAGGTTGAAGTTCGGGCCGAGGTCGGAGTTCGGGCCGAAAATGAAGTTCGGGCCGGGAATAGTGAAGAGTTCGGGCCGAACTTGTTCTTGGCAGTGATGAACAAACCATCTATTTTGGTTACTCGTGGGCGTGAAATGGACGCCCGTGCTGAAAGTTATGAATGTTTTAGTATAGCACCTTTTGTCACACAATCTTGGATATTGAAGAGTTCGGGCCGAAGAGGGATGTTCGGGCCGAAGTGGTGTTCGGGGCGAAGTTGGATGTTCGGGCCGAAGTGGTGTTCGGGCCGAAGTTCGGTGTTCGGGCCGAGGATAATGTTCGGACCGAGGTTGAAGTTCGGGCCGAGGTCGGAGTTCGGGCCGAGGTTGAAGTTCGGGCCGAGGTTGAAGTTCGGGCCGAAAATGAAGTTCGGGCAGGGAACACAGAAGAGTTCGGTCCGAACTTGTTCTTGGCAGTGACGAACGAACCAACTATTTTGGTTACTCGTGGGCGTGAGACGGACACCCGAGCTGAAAGTTATAAATGTTTTATTATAGCACCTTTTGTCACACAATCTTGGATATTGAAGAGTTCGGGCCGAAGAGGGATGTTCGGGCCGAAGTGGTGTTCGGGCTGAAGTGGGATGTTCGGGCCGAAGTGGTGTTCGGGCCAATGTGATGTTCGTGCCGAAGTTCGGTGTTCGGGCCGAGGATGATGTTGGGGCAGAGGTTGAAGTTCGGGCCGAGGTCGGAGTTCGGGCCGAGGTTGAAGTTCGGGCCGAAAATGAAGTTCGGGCCGGGAACAGTGAAGAGTTCGGGCCGAACTTGTTCTTTGCAGTGATGAACGAACCAGCTATTTTGGTTACTCGTGGGCGTGAAACGGACACCCGAGCTGAAAGTTATGAATGTTTTAGTATAGCACCTTTTGTCACACAATTTTGGATATTGCAGAGTTTGGGCCGAAGAGGGATGTTCGGGCCGAAGTGGTGTTCGGGCCGAAGTGGTGTTCGGGCCGAAGTTCGGTGTTCGGGCCGAGGATGATGTTCGGGCCGAGGTTGGAGTTCGGGCCGAGGTTGGAGTTCGGGCCGAGGTTGGAGTTCGGGCCGAGGTTGAAGTTCGGTCCGAAAATGAAGTTCGGGCCAGGAACAGTGAAGAGTTCGGGCCGAACTTGTTCTTGGCAGTGACGAACGAACCAGCTATTTTGGTTACTCGTGGGCGTGAAACGGACACCCGAGCTGAAAGTTATGAATAGTATAGCACCTTTTGTCACACAATCTTGGATATTGAAGAGTTCGGGCCGAAGAGGGCTATTCGGGCCGAAGTGGTGTTCTTGCCGAATTGGGATGTTCGGGCCGAAGTGGTGTTCGGGCCGAAGTTCGGTGTTCGGGCCGAGGATGAAGTTCGGGCCGAGGTTGAAGTTCGGGCCAAGGTCGGAGTTCGGGCCGAGGTTGAAGTTCGGGCCGAAAATGAAGTTCGGGCCGGGAACAGTGAAGAGTTCGGGCCGAACTTGTTCTAGGCAGTGACGAACAAACCATCTATTTTGGTTACTTGTGGGCGTGAAAGGGACGCCCATGCTGAAAGTTATGAATGTTTTAGTATAGCACCTTTTGTCACACACTCTTGGATATTAAAGAGTTCGGGCCGAAGAGGGATGTTCGGGCCGAAGTGGTGTTCGGGCCGAAGTGGGATGTTCGGGCCGAAGTGGTGTTCGGGCCGAGGATGATGTTCGGGCCGAGGATGAAGTTCGGGCCGAGGTCGGAGTTCGGGCCGAGGTGGAAGTTCGGGCCGAGGTTGAAGTTCGGGCCGAAAATGAAGTTCGGGCCGGGAACAGAGAAGAGTTCGGTCCGAACTTGTTCTTGGCAGTGAAGAACGAACCAGCTATTTTGGTTACTCGTGGGCGTGAAACGGACACCCGAGCTGAAAGTTATGAATGTTTTAGTATAGCACCTTTTGTCACACAATCTTGGATATTGAAGAGTTCGGGCCGAAGAGGGATGTTCGGGCCGAAGTGGTGTTCGGGCCGAAGTAGGATGTTCTGGCCGAAATGGTGTTCGGGCCGAAGTGGTGTTCGGGCCGAAGTTCGGTGTTCGGGCCGAGGATGATCTTCGGGCCGAGGTTGAAGTTCGGGCTGAGGTCGGAGTTCGGGCCGCGGTTGAAGTTCGGGCCGAGGTCAGAGTTCGGGCCGAGGTTGAAGTTCGGGCCGAAGTTGAAGAGTTCGGGTCGAACTTGTTCTTGGCAGTGACGAACGAACCAGCTATTTTGGTTACTCGTGGGCGTGAAACGGACACCCGAGCTGAAAGTTATGAATGTTTTTGTTTAGCACCTTTCGTCACACAATCTTGGATATTGAAGAGTTCGGGCCGAAGTGGTGTTCGGGCCGAAGTGGTGTTCGGGCCGAAGTTCGGTGTTCGGGCCGAGGATGATGTTCTGGCCGAGGTCGGAGTTCGGGCCGAGGTTGAAGTTCGGGCCGACAATGAAGTTCGGGCCGGGAACAGTGAAGAGTGTGGGCCGAACTTGTTCTTGGCAGTGACGAACGAACCAGCTATTTTGGTTAATCGTGGGCGTGAAATGGACACCCGAGCTGAAAGTTATGAATGTTTTAGTATAGCACCTTTTGTCACACAATCTAGGATATTGAAGAGTTCGGGCCGAAGAGGGATGTTCAGGCCGAAGTGGTGTTCGGGCCAAAGTGGGATGTTCGGGCTGAAGTGGTGTTCGGGCCGAAGTTCGGTGTTCGGGCCAAGGATGATATTCGGGCCGAGGTTGAAGTTCGGGCCGGAAATGAAGTTCGGGCCGGGAACAGTGAAGAGTTCGAGCCGAACTTGTTCTTGGCAGTGACGAACGAACCAGCTATTTTGGTTACTCGTGGGCGTGAAACGGACACCCGAGCTGAAAGTTATGAATGTTTTAGTATAGCACCTTTTGTCACACAATCTTGGATATTGAAGAGTTCGGGCCGAAGAGGGATGTTCGGGCCAAAGTGGTGTTCGGGCCAAAGTGGTGTTCGGGCCAAAGTGGTGTTCGGGCTGAAGTTCGGTGTTCGGACCGAGGATAATGTTCGGGCCGAGGTTGAAGTTCGGGCCGAGGTCGGAGTTCGGGCCGAGGTTGAAGTTCGGGTCGAGGTTGAAGTTCGGGCCGAAAATGAAGTTCGGGCCGAAAATGAAGTTCGGGCCGGGAATAGTGAAGAGTTCGGGCCGAACTTGTTCTTGGCAGTGACGAACGAACCAGCTATTTTGGTTACTCGTGGGCGTGAAACGGACACCCGAGCTGAAAGTTATGAATGTTTTAGTATAGCACCTTTTGTCACACAATCTTGGATATTGAAGAGTTCGGGCCGAAGAGGGATGTTCGGGCCGAAGTGATGTTCTGGCCGAAGTGGGATGTTCGGGCCGAAGTGGGATGTTTGGGCCGAAGTGGTGTTCAGGCCGAAGTGGTGTTCGGGCCGAAGTTCGGTGTTCGGGCCGAGGATGATGTTCGGGCCGAGGTTGAAGTTCAGGCCGAGGTCGGAGTTCGGGCCGAGGTTGAAGTTCGGGCCGAAAATGAAGTTCGGGCCGGGAACAGTGAAGAGTTCGGGCCGAACATGTTCTTGGTTGTGATGAACAAACCATCTATTTTGGTTACTCGTGGGCGTGAAATGGACGCCCGTGCTGAAAGTTATGAATGTTTTAGTATAGCACATTTTGTCACACAATCTTGGATATTGAAGAGTTCGGGCCGAAGAGGGATGTTCGGGCCGAAGTGGTGTTCGGGCCGAAGTGGTGTTCGGGCCGAAGTTCGGTGTTCGGGCCGAGGATGATGTTCGGGTCGAGGTTGAAGTTCGGGCCGAGGTTGGAGTTCGGGCCGAGGTTGGAGTTCGGGCCGAGGTTGAAGTCCGGTCCGAAAATGAAGTTCGGGCCAGGAACAGTGAAGAGTTCGGGCCGAACTTGTTCTTGGCAGTGACGAACGAACCAGCTATTTTGGTTACTCGTGGGCGTGAAACGGACACCCGAGCTGAAAGTTATGAATAGTATAGCACCTTTTGTCACACAATCTTGGATATTGAATAGTTCGGGCCGAAGAGGGATATTCGGGCCGAAGTGGTGTTCTTGCCGAATTGGGATGTTCGGGCCGAAGTGGTGTTCGGGCCGAGGTGGTGTTCGGGCCGAAGTTCGGTGTTCGGGCCGAGGATGCAGTTCGGGCCGAGGTTGAAGTTCGGGCCGAAAATGAAGTTCGGGCCGGGAACAGTGAAGAGTTCGGGCCGAACTTGTTCTTGGCAGTGACGAACAAACCATCTATTTTGGTTACTCGTGGGCGTGAAACGGACGCCCATGCTGAAAGTTATGAATGTTTTAGTATAGCACCTTTTGTCACACACTCTTGGATATTGAAGAGTTCGGGCCGAAGAGGGATGTTCGGGCCGAAGTGGTGTTCGGGCCGAAGTGGGATGTTCGGGCCGAAGTGGTGTTCGGGCCGAAGATCGGTGTTCGGGCCGAGGATGATGTTCGGGCCGAGGTTGAAGTTCGGGCCGAGGTCGGAGTTCGGGCCGAGGTTGAAGTTCGGGCCGAGGTTGAAGTTCGGGCCGAAAATGAAGTTCGGGCCGGGAACAGAGAAGAGTTCGGTCCGAACTTGTTCTTGGCAGTGAAGAACGAACCAGCTATTTTGGTTACTCGTGGGCGTGAAACGGACACCCGAGCTGAAAGTTTTGAATGTTTTAGTATAGCACCTTTTGTCACACAATCTTGGATATTGAAGAGTTCGGGCCGAAGAGGGATGTTCGGGCCGAAGTGGTGTTCGGGCCGAAGTGGGATGTTCGGGCCGAAGTGGTGTTCGGGCCGAAGTGGGATGTTCGGGCCGAAATGGTGTTCGGGCCGAAGTGGTGTTCGGGCCGAAGTTCGGTGTTCGGGCCGAGGATGATCTTCGGGCCGAGGTTGAAGTTCGGGCTGAGGTCGGATCTCGGGCCGCGGTTGAAGTTCGGGCCGAGGTCAGAGTTCGGGCCGAGGTTGAAGTTCGGGCCGAAGTTGAAGAGTTCGGGTCGAACTTGTTCTTGGCAGTGAGGAACGAACCAGCTATTTTGGTTACTCGTGGGCGTGAAACGGACACCCGAGCTGAAAGTTATGAATGTTTTTGTATAGCACCTTTTGTCACACAATCTTGGATATTGAAGAGTTCGGGCCGAAGAGGGATGTTCGGGCCGAAGTGGTGTTCGGGCTGAAATGGTGTTCGGGCCGAAATTCGGTGTTCGGGCCGAGGATGATGTTCGGGCCGAGGTTGAAGTTCGGGCCGAGGTCGGAGTTCGGGCCGAGGTTGAAGTTCGGGCCGAAAATGAAGTTCGGGCCGGGAACAGTGAAGAGTGTGGGCCGAACTTGTTCTTGCCAGTGACGAACGAACCAGCTATTTTGGTTACTCGTGGGCGTGAAACGGACACCCGAGCTGAAAGTTATGAATGTTTTAGTATAGCACCTTTTGTCACACAATCTTGGATATTGAAGAGTTCGGGCCGAAGAGGGATGTTCGGGCCGAAGTGGTGTTCGGGCTGAAATGGTGTTCGGGCCGAAATTCGGTGTTCGGGCCGAGGATGATGTTCGGGCCGAGGTTGAAGTTCGGGCCGAGGTCGGAGTTCGGGCCGAGGTTGAAGTTCGGGCCGAAAATGAAGTTCGGGCCGGGAACAGTGAAGAGTGTGGGCCGAACTTGTTCTTGGCAGTGAAGAGCGAACCAGCTATTTTGGTTACTCGTGGGCGTGAAACGGACACCCGAGCTGAAAGTTTTGAATGTTTTAGTATAGCACCTTTTGTCACACAATCTTGGATATTGAAGAGTTCGGGCCGAAGAGGGATGTTCGGGCCGAAGTGGTGTTCGGGCCGAAGTGGGATGTTCGGGCCGAAGTGGTGTTCGGGCCGAAGTGGGATGTTCGGGCCGAAATGGTGTTCGGGCCGAAGTGGTGTTCGGGCCGAAGTTCGGTGTTCGGGCCGAGGATGATCTTCGGGCCGAGGTTGAAGTTCGGGCTGAGGTCGGATCTCGGGCCGCGGTTGAAGTTCGGGCCGAGGTCAGAGTTCGGGCCGAGGTTGAAGTTCGGGCCGAAGTTGAAGAGTTCGGGTCGAACTTGTTCTTGGCAGTGAGGAACGAACCAGCTATTTTGGTTACTCGTGGGCGTGAAACGGACACCCGAGCTGAAAGTTATGAATGTTTTTGTATAGCACCTTTTGTCACACAATCTTGGATATTGAAGAGTTCGGGCCGAAGAGGGATGTTCGGGCCGAAGTGGTGTTCAGGCTGAAATGGTGTTCGGGCCGAAATTCGGTGTTCGGGCCGAGGATGATGTTCGGGCCGAGGTTGAAGTTCGGGCCGAGGTCGGAGTTCGGGCCGAGGTTGAAGTTCGGGCCGAAAATGAAGTTCGGGCCGGGAACAGTGAAGAGTGTGGGCCGAACTTGTTCTTGGCAGTGACGAACGAACCAGCTATTTTGGTTAATCGTGGGCGTGAAATGGACACCCGAGCTGAAAGTTATGAATGTTTTAGTATAGCACCTTTTGTCACACAATCTTGGATATTGAAGAGTTCGGGCCGAAGAGGGATGTTCAGGCCGAAGTGGTGTTCGGGCCAAAGTGGGATGTTCGGGCTGAAGTGGTGTTCGGGCCGAAGTTCGGTGTTCGGGCCAAGGATGATATTCGGGCCGAGGTTGAAGTTCGGGCCGGAAATGAAGTTCGGGCCGGGAACAGTGAAGAGTTCGAGCCGAACTTGTTCTTGGCAGTGACGAACGAACCAGCTATTTTGGTTACTCGTGGGCGTGAAACGGACACCCGAGCTGAAAGTTATGAATGTTTTAGTATAGCACCTTTTGTCACACAATCTTGGATATTGAAGAGTTCGGGCCGAAGAGGGATGTTCGGGCCAAAGTGGTGTTCGGGCCAAAGTGGTGTTCGGGCCAAAGTGGTGTTCGGGCTGAAGTTCGGTGTTCGGACCGAGGATAATGTTCGGGCCGAGGTTGAAGTTCGGGCCGAGGTCGGAGTTCGGGCCGAGGTTGAAGTTCGGGTCGAGGTTGAAGTTCGGGCCGAAAATGAAGTTCGGGCCGAAAATGAAGTTCGGGCCGGGAACAGTGAAGAGTTCGGGCCGAACTTGTTCTTGGCAGTGACGAACGAACCAGCTATTTTGGTTACTCGTGGGCGTGAAACGGACACCCGAGCTGAAAGTTATGAATGTTTTAGTATAGCACCTTTTGTCACACAATCTTGGATATTGAAGAGTTCGGGCCGAAGAGGGATGTTCGGGCCGAAGTGATGTTCTGGCCGAAGTGGGATGTTCGGGCCGAAGTGGGATGTTTGGGCCGAAGTGGTGTTCAGGCCGAAGTGGTGTTCGGGCCGAAGTTCGGTGTTCGGGCCGAGGATGATGTTCGGGCCGAGGTTGAAGTTCAGGCCGAGGTCGGAGTTCGGGCCGAGGTTGAAGTTCGGGCCGAAAATGAAGTTCGGGCCGGGAACAGTGAAGAGTTCGGGCCGAACATGTTCTTGGTTGTGATGAACAAACCATCTATTTTGGTTACTCGTGGGCGTGAAATGGACGCCCGTGCTGAAAGTTATGAATGTTTTAGTATAGCACATTTTGTCACACAATCTTGGATATTGAAGAGTTCGGGCCGAAGAGGGATGTTCGGGCCGAAGTGGTGTTCGGGCCGAAGTGGTGTTCGGGCCGAAGTTCGGTGTTCGGGCCGAGGATGATGTTCGGGTCGAGGTTGAAGTTCGGGCCGAGGTTGGAGTTCGGGCCGAGGTTGGAGTTCGGGCCGAGGTTGAAGTCCGGTCCGAAAATGAAGTTCGGGCCAGGAACAGTGAAGAGTTCGGGCCGAACTTGTTCTTGGCAGTGACGAACGAACCAGCTATTTTGGTTACTCGTGGGCGTGAAACGGACACCCGAGCTGAAAGTTATGAATAGTATAGCACCTTTTGTCACACAATCTTGGATATTGAATAGTTCGGGCCGAAGAGGGATATTCGGGCCGAAGTGGTGTTCTTGCCGAATTGGGATGTTCGGGCCGAAGTGGTGTTCGGGCCGAGGTGGTGTTCGGGCCGAAGTTCGGTGTTCGGGCCGAGGATGCAGTTCGGGCCGAGGTTGAAGTTCGGGCCGAAAATGAAGTTCGGGCCGGGAACAGTGAAGAGTTCGGGCCGAACTTGTTCTTGGCAGTGACGAACAAACCATCTATTTTGGTTACTCGTGGGCGTGAAACGGACGCCCATGCTGAAAGTTATGAATGTTTTAGTATAGCACCTTTTGTCACACACTCTTGGATATTGAAGAGTTCGGGCCGAAGAGGGATGTTCGGGCCGAAGTGGTGTTCGGGCCGAAGTGGGATGTTCGGGCCGAAGTGGTGTTCGGGCCGAAGATCGGTGTTCGGGCCGAGGATGATGTTCGGGCCGAGGTTGAAGTTCGGGCCGAGGTCGGAGTTCGGGCCGAGGTTGAAGTTCGGGCCGAGGTTGAAGTTCGGGCCGAAAATGAAGTTCGGGCCGGGAACAGAGAAGAGTTCGGTCCGAACTTGTTCTTGGCAGTGAAGAACGAACCAGCTATTTTGGTTACTCGTGGGCGTGAAACGGACACCCGAGCTGAAAGTTTTGAATGTTTTAGTATAGCACCTTTTGTCACACAATCTTGGATATTGAAGAGTTCGGGCCGAAGAGGGATGTTCGGGCCGAAGTGGTGTTCGGGCCGAAGTGGGATGTTCGGGCCGAAGTGGTGTTCGGGCCGAAGTGGGATGTTCGGGCCGAAATGGTGTTCGGGCCGAAGTGGTGTTCGGGCCGAAGTTCGGTGTTCGGGCCGAGGATGATCTTCGGGCCGAGGTTGAAGTTCGGGCTGAGGTCGGATCTCGGGCCGCGGTTGAAGTTCGGGCCGAGGTCAGAGTTCGGGCCGAGGTTGAAGTTCGGGCCGAAGTTGAAGAGTTCGGGTCGAACTTGTTCTTGGCAGTGAGGAACGAACCAGCTATTTTGGTTACTCGTGGGCGTGAAACGGACACCCGAGCTGAAAGTTATGAATGTTTTTGTATAGCACCTTTTGTCACACAATCTTGGATATTGAAGAGTTCGGGCCGAAGAGGGATGTTCGGGCCGAAGTGGTGTTCGGGCTGAAATGGTGTTCGGGCCGAAATTCGGTGTTCGGGCCGAGGATGATGTTCGGGCCGAGGTTGAAGTTCGGGCCGAGGTCGGAGTTCGGGCCGAGGTTGAAGTTCGGGCCGAAAATGAAGTTCGGGCCGGGAACAGTGAAGAGTGTGGGCCGAACTTGTTCTTGGCAGTGACGAACGAACCAGCTATTTTGGTTACTCGTGGGCGTGAAACGGACACCCGAGCTGAAAGTTATGAATGTTTTAGTATAGCACCTTTTGTCACACAATCTTGGATATTGAAGAGTTCGGGCCGAAGAGGGATGTTCGGGCCGAAGTGGTGTTCGGGCTGAAATGGTGTTCGGGCCGAAATTCGGTGTTCGGGCCGAGGATGATGTTCGGGCCGAGGTTGAAGTTCGGGCCGAGGTCGGAGTTCGGGCCGAGGTTGAAGTTCGGGCCGAAAATGAAGTTCGGGCCGGGAACAGTGAAGAGTGTGGGCCGAACTTGTTCTTGGCAGTGAAGAGCGAACCAGCTATTTTGGTTACTCGTGGGCGTGAAACGGACACCCGAGCTGAAAGTTTTGAATGTTTTAGTATAGCACCTTTTGTCACACAATCTTGGATATTGAAGAGTTCGGGCCGAAGAGGGATGTTCGGGCCGAAGTGGTGTTCGGGCCGAAGTGGGATGTTCGGGCCGAAGTGGTGTTCGGGCCGAAGTGGGATGTTCGGGCCGAAATGGTGTTCGGGCCGAAGTGGTGTTCGGGCCGAAGTTCGGTGTTCGGGCCGAGGATGATCTTCGGGCCGAGGTTGAAGTTCGGGCTGAGGTCGGATCTCGGGCCGCGGTTGAAGTTCGGGCCGAGGTCAGAGTTCGGGCCGAGGTTGAAGTTCGGGCCGAAGTTGAAGAGTTCGGGTCGAACTTGTTCTTGGCAGTGAGGAACGAACCAGCTATTTTGGTTACTCGTGGGCGTGAAACGGACACCCGAGCTGAAAGTTATGAATGTTTTTGTATAGCACCTTTTGTCACACAATCTTGGATATTGAAGAGTTCGGGCCGAAGAGGGATGTTCGGGCCGAAGTGGTGTTCGGGCTGAAATGGTGTTCGGGCCGAAATTCGGTGTTCGGGCCGAGGATGATGTTCGGGCCGAGGTTGAAGTTCGGGCCGAGGTCGGAGTTCGGGCCGAGGTTGAAGTTCGGGCCGAAAATGAAGTTCGGGCCGGGAACAGTGAAGAGTGTGGGCCGAACTTGTTCTTGGCAGTGAAGAACGAACCAGCTATTTTGGTTACTCGTGGGCGTGAAACGGACACCCGAGCTGAAAGTTTTGAATGTTTTAGTATAGCACCTTTTGTCACACAATCTTGGATATTGAAGAGTTCGGGCCGAAGAGGGATGTTCGGGCCGAAGTGGTGTTCGGGCCGAAGTGGGATGTTCGGGCCGAAGTGGTGTTCGGGCCGAAGTGGGATGTTCGGGCCGAACTGGTGTTCGGGCCGAAGTGGTGTTCGGGCCGAAGTTCGGTGTTCGGGCCGAGGATGATCTTCGGGCCGAGGTTGAAGTTCGGGCTGAGGTCGGATCTCGGGCCGCGGTTGAAGTTCGGGCCGAGGTCAGAGTTCGGGCCGAGGTTGAAGTTCGGGCCGAAGTTGAAGAGTTCGGGTCGAACTTGTTCTTGGCAGTGAGGAACGAACCAGCTATTTTGGTTACTCGTGGGCGTGAAACGAACACCCGAGCTGAAAGTTATGAATGTTTTTGTATAGCACCTTTTGTCACACAATCTTGGATATTGAAGAGTTCGGGCCGAAGAGGGATGTTCGGGCCGAAGTGGTGTTCGGGCTGAAATGGTGTTCGGGCCGAAATTCGGTGTTCGGGCCGAGGATGATGTTCGGGCCGAGGTTGAAGTTCGGGCCGAGGTCGGAGTTCGGGCCGAGGTTGAAGTTCGGGCCGAAAATGAAGTTCGGGCCGGGAACAGTGAAGAGTGTGGGCCGAACTTGTTCTTGGCAGTGACGAACGAACCAGCTATTTTGGTTACTCGTGGGCGTGAAACGGACACCCGAGCTGAAAGTTATGAATGTTTTAGTATAGCACCTTTTGTCACACAATCTTGGATATTGAAGAGTTCGGGCCGAAGAGGGATGTTCAGGCCGAAGTGGTGTTCGGGCCAAAGTGGGATGTTCGGGCCGAAGTGGTGTTCGGGCCGAAGTTCGGTGTTCGGGCCGAGGATGATATTCGGGCCGAGGTGAAGTTCGGGCCGAGGTCGGAGTTCGGGACGAGGTTGAAGTTCGGGCCGAAAATGAAGTTCGGGCCGGGAACATTGAAGAGTTCGGGCCGAACTTGTTCTTGGCAGTGACGAACGAACCAGTTATTTTGGTTACTCGTGGGCGTGAAACGGACACCCGAGCTGAAAGTTATGAATGTTTTAGTATAGCACCTTTTGTCACACAATCTTGGATATTGAAGAGTTCGGGCCGAAGAGGGATGTTCGGGCCGAAGTGGTGTTCGGGCCAAAGTGGTGTTCGGGCCGAAGTTCGGTGTTCAGACCGAGGATAATGTTCGGGCCGAGGTTGAAGTTCGGGCCGAGGTCGGAGTTCGGGACGAGGTTGAAGTTCGGGTCGAGGTTGAAGTTCGGGCCGAAAATGAAGTTCGGGCCGGGAACAGTGAAGAGTTCGGGTCGAACTTGTTCTTGGCAGTGACGAACGAACCAGCTATTTTGGTTACTCGTGGGCGTGAAACGGACACCCGAGCTGAAAGTTATGAATGTTTTAGTATAACACCTTTTGTCACACAATCTTGGATATTGAAGAGTTCGGGCCGAAGAGGGATGTTCGGGCCGAAGTGGTGTTCTGGCCGAAGTGGGATGTTCGGGCCGAAGTGGTGTTCAGGCCGAAGTGGTGTTCGGGCCGAAGTTCGGTGTTCGGGCCGAGGATGATGTTCGGCCCGAGGTTGAAGTTCGGGCCTAGGTCGGAGTTCGGGCCGAGGTTGAAGTTCGGGCCGAAAATGAAGTTCGGGCCGGGAACAGTGAAGAGTTCGGGCCGAACTTGTTCTTGGCAGTGATGAACAAACCATCTATTTTGGTTACTCGTGGGCGTGAAATGGACGCCCGTGCTGAAAGTTATGAATGTTTTAGTATAGCACCTTTTGTCACACAATCTTGGATATTGAAGAGTTCGGGCCGAAGAGGGATGTTCGGGCCGAAGTGGTGTTCGGGCTGAAATGGTGTTCGGGCCGAAATTCGGTGTTCGGGCCGAGGATGATGTTCGGGCCGAGGTTGAAGTTCGGGCCGAGGTCGGAGTTCGGGCCGAGGTTGAAGTTCGGGCCGAAAATGAAGTTCGGGCCGGGAACAGTGAAGAGTGTGGGCCGAACTTGTTCTTGGCAGTGACGAACGAACCAGCTATTTTGGTTACTCGTGGGCGTGAAACGGACACCCGAGCTGAAAGTTATGAATGTTTTAGTATAGCACCTTTTGTCACACAATCTTGGATATTGAAGAGTTCGGGCCGAAGAGGGATGTTCGGGCCGAAGTGGTGTTCGGGCTGAAATGGTGTTCGGGCCGAAATTCGGTGTTCGGGCCGAGGATGATGTTCGGGCCGAGGTTGAAGTTCGGGCCGAGGTCGGAGTTCGGGCCGAGGTTGAAGTTCGGGCCGAAAATGAAGTTCGGGCCGGGAACAGTGAAGAGTGTGGACCGAACTTGTTCTTGGCAGTGAAGAACGAACCAGCTATTTTGGTTACTCGTGGGCGTGAAACGGACACCCGAGCTGAAAGTTTTGAATGTTTTAGTATAGCACCTTTTGTCACACAATCTTGGATATTGAAGAGTTCGGGCCGAAGAGGGATGTTCGGGCCGAAGTGGTGTTCGGGCCGAAGTGGGATGTTCGGGCCGAAGTGGTGTTCGGGCCGAAGTGGGATGTTCGGGCCGAAATGGTGTTCGGGCCGAAGTGGTGTTCGGGCCGAAGTTCGGTGTTCGGGCCGAGGATGATCTTCGGGCCGAGGTTGAAGTTCGGGCTGAGGTCGGATCTCGGGCCGCGGTTGAAGTTCGGGCCGAGGTCAGAGTTCGGGCCGAGGTTGAAGTTCGGGCCGAAGTTGAAGAGTTCGGGTCGAACTTGTTCTTGGCAGTGAGGAACGAACCAGCTATTTTGGTTACTCGTGGGCGTGAAACGGACACCCGAGCTGAAAGTTATGAATGTTTTTGTATAGCACCTTTTGTCACACAATCTTGGATATTGAAGAGTTCGGGCCGAAGAGGGATGTTCGGGCCGAAGTGGTGTTCGGGCTGAAATGGTGTTCGGGCCGAAATTCGGTGTTCGGGCCGAGGATGATGTTCGGGCCGAGGTTGAAGTTCGGGCCGAGGTCGGAGTTCGGGCCGAGGTTGAAGTTCGGGCCGAAAATGAAGTTCGGGCCGGGAACAGTGAAGAGTGTGGGCCGAACTTGTTCTTGGCAGTGAAGAACGAACCAGCTATTTTGGTTACTCGTGGGCGTGAAACGGACACCCGAGCTGAAAGTTTTGAATGTTTTAGTATAGCACCTTTTGTCACACAATCTTGGATATTGAAGAGTTCGGGCCGAAGAGGGATGTTCGGGCCGAAGTGGTGTTCGGGCCGAAGTGGGATGTTCGGGCCGAAGTGGTGTTCGGGCCGAAGTGGGATGTTCGGGCCGAAATGGTGTTCGGGCCGAAGTGGTGTTCGGGCCGAAGTTCGGTGTTCGGGCCGAGGATGATCTTCGGGCCGAGGTTGAAGTTCGGGCTGAGGTCGGATCTCGGGCCGCGGTTGAAGTTCGGGCCGAGGTCAGAGTTCGGGCCGAGGTTGAAGTTCGGGCCGAAGTTGAAGAGTTCGGGTCGAACTTGTTCTTGGCAGTGAGGAACGAACCAGCTATTTTGGTTACTCGTGGGCGTGAAACGGACACCCGAGCTGAAAGTTGTGAATGTTTTTGTATAGCACCTTTTGTCACACAATCTTGGATATTGAAGAGTTCGGGCCGAAGAGGGATGTTCGGGCCGAAGTGGTGTTCGGGCTGAAATGGTGTTCGGGCCGAAATTCGGTGTTCGGGCCGAGGATGATGTTCGGGCCGAGGTTGAAGTTCGGGCCGAGGTCGGAGTTCGGGCCGAGGTTGAAGTTCGGGCCGAAAATGAAGTTCGGGCCGGGAACAGTGAAGAGTGTGGGCCGAACTTGTTCTTGGCAGTGACGAACGAACCAGCTATTTTGGTTACTCGTGGGCGTGAAACGGACACCCGAGCTGAAAGTTATGAATGTTTTAGTGTAGCACCTTTTGTCACACAATCTTGGATATTGAAGAGTTCGGGCCGAAGAGGGATGTTCAGGCCGAAGTGGTGTTCGGGCCAAAGTGGGATGTTCGGGCCGAAGTGGTGTTCTGGCCGAAGTTCGGTGTTCGGGCCGAGGATGATATTCGGGCCGAGGTGAAGTTCGGGCCGAGGTCGGAGTTCGGGCCGAGGTTGAAGTTCGGGCCGAAAATGTAGTTCGGGCCGGGAACATTGAAGAGTTCGGGCCGAACTTGTTCTTGGCAGTGACGAACGAACCAGTTATTTTGGTTACTCGTGGGCGTGAAACGGACACCCGAGCTGAAAGTTATGAATGTTTTAGTATAGCACCTTTTGTCACACAATCTTGGATATTGAAGAGTTCGGGCCGAAGAGGGATGTTCGGGCCGAAGTGGTGTTCGGGCCAAAGTGGTGTTCGGGCCGAAGTTCGGTGTTCAGACCGAGGATAATGTTCGGGCCGAGGTTGAAGTTCGGGCCGAGGTCGGAGTTCGGGACGAGGTTGAAGTTCGGGTCGAGGTTGAAGTTCGGGCCGAAAATGAAGTTCGGGCCGGGAACAGTGAAGAGTTCGGGTCGAACTTGTTCTTGGCAGTGACGAACGAACCAGCTATTTTGGTTACTCGTGGGCGTGAAACGGACACCCGAGCTGAAAGTTATGAATGTTTTAGTATAACACCTTTTGTCACACAATCTTGGATATTGAAGAGTTCGGGCCGAAGAGGGATGTTCGGGCCGAAGTGGTGTTCTGGCCGAAGTGGGATGTTCGGGCCGAAGTGGTGTTCAGGCCGAAGTGGTGTTCGGGCCGAAGTTCGGTGTTCGGGCCGAGGATGATGTTCGGCCCGAGGTTGAAGTTCGGGCCTAGGTCGGAGTTCGGGCCGAGGTTGAAGTTCGGGCCGAAAATGAAGTTCGGGCCGGGAACAGTGAAGAGTTCGGGCCGAACTTGTTCTTGGCAGTGATGAACAAACCATCTATTTTGGTTACTCGTGGGCGTGAAATGGACGCCCGTGCTGAAAGTTATGAATGTTTTAGTATAGCACCTTTTGTCACACAATCTTGGATATTGAAGAGTTCGGGCCGAAGAGGGATGTTCGGGCCGAAGTGGTGTTCGGGCCGAAGTGGGATGTTCGGGCCGAAGTGGTGTTCGGGCCGAAGTTCGGTGTTCGGGCCGAGGATGATGTTCGGGCCGAGGTTGAAGTTCGGGCCGAGGTCGGAGTTCGGGCCGAGGTTGAAGTTCCGGCCGAGGTTGAAGTTCGGGCCGAAAATGAAGTTCGGGCAGGGAACACAGAAGAGTTCGGGCCGAACTTGTTCTTGGCAGTGACGAACGAACCAACTATTTTGGTTACTCGTGGGCGTGAAACGGACACCCGAGCTGAAAGTTATAAATGTTTTAGTATAGCACCTTTTGTCACATAATCTTTGATATTGAAGAGTTCGGGCCGAAGAGGGATGTTCGGGCCGAAGTGGTGTTCGGGCCGAAGTTCGGTGTTCGGGCCGAGGATGATGTTCGGGCCGAGGTTGAAGTTCGGGCCGAAGTTCGGTGTTAGGGCCGAGGATGATTTTCGGGCCGAGGTTGAAGTTCGGGCCGAAAATGATGTTCGGGCCGGGAACAGTGAAGAGTTCGGGCCGAACTTGTTCTTGGCAGTGACGAACGAACCAGCTATTTTGGATGTTCGGGCCGAAGTGGTCTTCGGGCCGAAGTGGTGTTCGGGCCGAAGTTCGGTGTTCGGGCCGAGGATGATGTTCGGGCCGAGGTTGAAGTTCGGGCCGAGGTTGGAGTTCGGGCCGAGGTTGGAGTTCGGGCCGAGGTTGAAGTTCGGTCCGAAAATGAAGTTCGGGCCAGGAACAGTGAAGAGTTCGGGCCGAACTTGTTCTTGGCAGTGACGAACGAACCAGCTATTTTGGTTACTCGTGGGCGTGAAACGGACACCCGAGCTGAAAGTTATGAATAGTATAGCACCTTTTGTCACATAATCTTGGATATTGAAGAGTTCGGGCCGAAGAGGGATATTCGGGCCGAAGTGGTGTTCTTGCCGAATTGGGATGTTCGGGCCGAAGTGGTGTTCGGGCCGAAGTGGTGTTCGGGCCGAAGTTCGGTGTTCGGGCCGAGGATGAAGTTCGGGCCGAGGTTGAAGTTCGGGCCAAGGTCGGAGTTCGGGCCGAGGTTGAAGTTCGGGCCGAAAATGAAGTGTTAAGGCAAAAAGCCTTGCCCCTTTGGATCTTAAGATAACAAAACAACCTAGACTAGCTTTGATTTATATGTAGAATAATATAGCTAAGTTTAGGTCTGATACTGAGTGATCAGTATTGGAACTCAGTATCAGTACTCAGTATCAGATAGTGATACTGAGTACAAGGACTGAGTAGAAGGACTGAGTGATACTCAGTATTGTAACGGACTAAGATCAACTCCCTTGATCTTAGTCATTTTCCTTACTTAGTCCTTCGGTTACTCCTTTGCTCATTATGTAAGATCTCTATAACATTATAAATAGAGATCATCTTGCAAAGGAGTACTCACCAATTCACTTTACACTTTCATATCTTTGTAATTGATTAGTGGTCTTGTTATTCCGCAACAAGCCACACTTAGTGGATTTATACATTTGACTCATATCTTGTTCTTATACAATATTTGTCTTAGTGCTATAATTAACCAACTAAACCAGGGTGTTGTGACCTAACAACTGGTATCAGAGCAGGCTAAATAAACTCTTATTTAGTCGATCTATAACCCTGGCAGCCATTTCCTACATTTATCCCTCCAACACTCAAAAATCCAAAATGTCTACAATTGTTGCACCAATTATGTCTGGAAAGGGAGTACCCATCTTTGATGGAAAAGACTTCCATCAATGGAAGCTTAAAGCTCAGTGGTATCTTGAATCTATTCACCATGAGATGCTCAATGTTCTAAATGATGGTCCCATCATTCCACAAACTGTGGAACCTGTTGCTGCTACTGATGATGCTCCTGAGGGCATAAGAACTGTACCTAAACTAAAGCACAACTGGACTGATACTGACCGTCAGTTGTATGCTTTAGACTCTAGAGCTAAAGGGGTGATTGGTAATGCTGTTACCAAAGAGATACTTAATGCAATTATGAAATTGCCAACAGCAAAGGCTATGTGGGATAGCTTATCAGTCACCTATGAAGGCACAGCAAAGGTGAAGCTGCAAAGAAAAAGCAACATGAGAAGGAAATATGAAAATTTCTTCTCAACTCCTAATGAAGACATCACCACTCTCTATAACAGGTTCAATACTGTTATCCATGATTTAATCAGTGTAGGCATTGTAAAAGAGGAAGGAGAGCTTGTTCAAAAGTTCCTGGATAGTCTTCCTCAACAATTTCTTGACATGACAAATTCTGTCAATGCTGCTAACAACATTGAGTCAGACACTCTTCAAACTTTGTATGGTCTAATGTTGAATCATGAGGAGAATAATGCTGCAAGACTGATCAACTGGAAGAAAACTGACAAGTCTTCTACTGGCATGGCTCTAGTTGTGCAACAGGCTTATACTGTGATTGAGCCAGATGAACCAGAAGTTGATCTTGCTGATGCTGAGGCAGAAGAGCTTGAAACTCAAATGGCTCTTATGTCTATGAAGCTGGATCAGTTGAAGAAGAGGCTTGGTGTTAGCTCTTCTAATACTGACCCAAGATCAGGTCTGTGCTATAGGTGTGGAAAGCCTGGACATATTGCTGCAAATTGTCATACCAAGTCTTCTGAGACTGACCAAAATGACAAGATTGCATACCGAGCAAAAAGGTATAGAGACAAATATGTCAAGCTGAAGAATTGGAGCAAGGGAAAGAGGGCAGAAGGGAATGGAGCACCTCATCAAGCACTTTACTCAGAAGCCTGGATGGATGAAGAGTTGAGTGATGATGAAGAAGAGATTGAGAATAAAGCCTTTATGGCTTTCACTGAAGATGATTTGAAGAGCTCCTTTGAAAAGGATATCAAAGAGGCTGAGAGGATGAGTGTTCATACTGATTGGGATTCCACTCAGTTGTACAAGGTAAGTTCCTTTCAAACTTATTCAGTGAATGAAAAAACCAAGATTTTTGAGTATATGCTTGTTGACCTTAAAACTTCTGTACAAAAAGAAAAAGCTTTAAAATTAACAATTAAAGAACTTGAAAGGGTAAATAATGAAAACTTGGATAAATTAGCAAAATATAAAGATTTAGAACTAAACTTTTCAGATTTAAAAGACATTAACCAAAGATTAGCTGATAAAGCTCATTTACACAAACTTGAAAAAGAGAAATTTGAAAAACAGTGTAAATCTTGGGGAAATGCTTCAATAAAATTAAATAAATGTTTAAATGAACAATTTCCAGAAAATGTGAGGGCTGCACTTGGTGTTGATCCTCAATTTATAAACAGGAACAATTTTGCTGATTTATTTGAAGAGTTTTCTACTATGAACCCTATTAATTTTGTAAGAGCTAAAACTTTATGTGAAGTTGGATGTCAAACTGAGTCAGATGATGAGGAAAATGAGATTTTAGAAAAACCTATTGGTCCTTCCATCTGCTCAAAGTGCTATACTGAGCTACAAGAACTCAGTATTGAATTTCAAATAACAGAAATTTCTGATACCGAGCTACCAATAGTTCAGTATGACACTTCTGCTGTTCCACCTTTTGAATTATTATTTAATACAACAACTTTTGAATTATATAATGATAATAAGACAACTTCTATCTCACATGTTTCATCAAATACAGAAGTTGCAGGAACAGAAACATCATATACTGAGAAATCTAAAGAACCTGTTAAAGTTGTTCCTTCAAAAATTAATAAACAAAATACAACTTCAACTAGGTCTTTGGTTGGCAAAGACAAGAAGTCTACCACTAATAATATTAGAAAGACTTCTATGCCAAATAAAAATAAGCAACCAGATCCTCCATCTCCTAAACCAGTTAAAAACAATGTTAATACACAAATTAGAAATAACAACATTAACATTTTAAAAACACTTGGTGATCAGGTCAAATCTTTAAGTAAACAATTTGCAAAACTTGTTCATACTGATTTACCAAAAGTGCAACACTTTTCTAAAATACCTTATGAAAATATGTTTAGAAATAGACCTCGAAAATGTTATAGATGTCATCATACTGGTCATAAGGGAGATGAATGCTGGACTGATCTCTCTAGTCCTAGGTACTCAGTACCAAAGAAAAGGAGAGAAACTAAGTCAGTATCATCAAAGAAAACTTCTAAAGTTACCCCCGAAGTGATACTGACCTCTCCAAATAAAGAGATCAAGTCAAAATATGTTTATCCCACCAAAGGTCCCATTCAAAAATGGGTTCCTAAAAAGAACTAACTCTTATTTTGTGTCTTGTGCAGGGTGACAGAAAGTGGTATTTAGATAGTGGTTGCTCAAGACACATGACAGGCAGTATGGAGTACCTTCTCAATTATACTCCAGAGAAGGGTTCTTCTGTCAAGTTTGGAGATGACTCGGTGGGAAAGACAAGAGGTTATGGTGTGATCAAGGCAGGCAACATCACTTTTAAAAGAGTTGCCTATGTAGAGGGTCTAAAACACAATCTGCTCAGTATCAGCCAGATGTGTGATGATGACAATGAAGCTCGATTCAGAAAGGTTGCAGGAATCATCTACAATGATAAAGGACAGCCTGTACTCATTGCTAGAAGAGAAAAAGACGTATATGTGGTCAACCTATCTGAAATAGACCCAACTATTCGAGTATGCCTGCTTTCTAAAGTCAAGCCAGAATTGCATTGGCTATGGCACAAGAAACTCTCTCACATCAACTTTAGAAATATCAACGAGCTCAGTATGAAGAAACTAGTGAGAGGGTTGCCCACTATTACTTATTCCAAAGATAAGTTATGCTCAGCATGTGAAATGGGCAAGCAGAAGAAGAGTTCATTCAAGTCCAAAGTCAATCATTCCATAAATGAACCTCTTACTATGATACATATGGATCTTTTTGGTCCCATTAGCACACCATCTTTGGCCAAAAAGATCTATACTCTAGTCTTAGTTGATGAATTCTCAAGATTCACTTGGGTCATCTTCCTAAAGACTAAATCAGATGCAACAACAGAAATCATTGCCTTTATAAAAAGAGAGGAACTTCAAAAAGGCAACAAGGTCAAGCAACTTAGGAGTGACCATGTTACTGAGTTTAAGAACTCAGTATTAGCAGATTTCTGTGAAGAAAAGGGAATCATTCAAAACTTCTCTGCAGCCTACACACCACAACAAAATGGTGTTGTAGAAAGAAAGAACAGAACACTGATTGAAGCTGCAAGAACTTTATTATGCCATGCTGGACTGGCACTGAGTTTCTGGGCTGAAGCTGTAAACTGTGCAAACTTTACTCAGAATAGAGCCACTATAGTTCAAAGACATATGAAGACTCCATATGAGTTATACAATGGCAAGATTCCTAATGTGGAATATTTCCACATCTTTGGGAGTAAATGCTTTGTACTGAGTACAAAACAAAATCTCAATAAATTTGCTCCCAAAGCAAATGAAGGTGTGTTCATGGGCTACTCTCCACACTCTAAAGCTTTCAGAGTGTATATCATCTCAACCAAGATGATTGTAGAATCCATTCATGTCACATTCGATGAAGATCAGAATGAGCATTCTACCTCAGCAATTGAAAACATAAGTGGCATAGATATTCTATGCAATCCAGAACACTCCATTGCTGAACAGCCTAAGTTTCATCCACACTTTATTCCTAATAAGTTTAATGAAACTGATCAAGTTCAAACTCAGTATCACTCAAATGAGACTAATACTGAGGTTCCCATAACAGAGGACCTCCATACTGAGTTTCCAACTAATGATCTGAATCATTCTATCTATGAAGAAGGTGAAACATCCAACACTTCACAAGAATCCACATCAAATCTGCAAAATGAAGATGAACAGCAACCTGCACTGTCTAATACTGATCAGAATTCCACTCAGTATCAGACAGACAACACACCAAATCAACAAGATATTGTTGATTCTGTTTCAAATGCTCCTTTAGGAAACAATTTAAGGGAACACAGAGACCATCCACACTCAAACATTATTGGTCATATTGAAGAAGGTGTCCAAACAAGAAGAAAATTAGAATTTCCAACCCAAGCAACTGCAAATTTTTGTTTCTTCTCAAGTTTCTTATCTACCATTGAACCAAAGAAAGCTGATGAAGCTTTATTAGATGAAGATTGGGTAGAGGCTATGCAAGAAGAGCTCACAGAGTTTGAGAGAAACAAAGTTTGGAACTTAGTACCACCTCCTTCTGGCAAAACTATTATTGGTACTAAGTGGGTGTTCAGAAACAAGATGGACAAGGATGGTGTTGTCATCAGAAACAAAGCAAGGTTAGTTGCTCAAGGTTACAGGCAAGAAGAAGGCATTGACTATGATGAAACTTTTGCACCAGTTGCAAGAATTGAAGCTATTAGGTTGTATCTTGCATATGCAGCCTTTAAGAATTTCAAAGTTTATCAGATGGATGTCAAAAGTGCTTTTCTAAATGGAAAACTACAAGAAGAAGTTTATGTTAAACAACCTCCAGGTTTTGTTGATCCCAAATTTCCTAATTATGTTTTCAAGCTTCATAAAGCTCTATATGGGCTCAAACAAGCTCCAAGAGCCTGGTATGACACCCTGTCTGAGTATCTTATTGAAAATAAATTTACAAGAGGTAAAATTGATAAAACATTATTTTCAAAAAGGAAAGGTTCTGACATCTTACTCATTCAGATTTATGTAGATGATATTATCTTTGGTTCCACTGACAAGTCAATGTGTGACTGGTTTGCTAAGATAATGTCAACTCAGTATCAGATGAGTATGATGGGAGAACTTACTTACTTTCTTGGTTTACAAGTTGAACAAAAGCCTGATGGCACTTTTATAAATCAAAGTAAGTATGTGCATGACATGTTAAAGAAATACAAATTTGAAAATTTATCTTCCATGCACACTCCTATGGGTACTCAGGATAAGATAAGTAAGGATGAAACTGGTAAACCAGTATGTCAATCCACATACCGAGGTATGATTGGTTCCTTACTTTACTTAACTGCTAATAGGCCTGATATCATGTTTGCCACATGTTTGTGTGCTCGGTATCAGGCTGATCCTAAAGTATCACACATGAAAGCAGTTAAGCGCATCTTTAGATATCTTACAGGTACTCCTACCCTGGGTCTTTGGTATCCCAAAGACTCAAACTTTGACCTTGAAGGGTACACATATGCAGATTTTGCAGGTTGTAGATTGGACAGAAAGAGCACAAGTGGAGGATGTCAATTCCTAGGTGAAAGACTAGTTGGCTGGTCATCCAAGAAACAAAATTCGGTAGCAACTTCCACAGCAGAAGCAGAATATGTTGCTGCAGGAAGTTGTTGTGCTCAATTATTATGGATGCAGTATCAACTCTTAGACTATGGGTTCAACTTTCATAAGACTCCCATTCATTGTGATAACAAGAGTGCTATTGCTATCACAGAGAACCCAGTCTATCACTCCAAAACCAAGCACATTGATATCAGACACCACTTTATTCGAGATAATGTGGAAAAAGGTAAGGTTGAAGTAGATTATGTACCAACAGATGCACAATTGGCCGATGTGTTTACTAAACCTCTTCCTGAGGAAAGGTTTATGTATTTACTAGGGCAATTAGGTATGTTGAATCCTTAATCTTTCTTAAATTTTCTTTGAAACTGAGCGCTCAGTATCACTCCTGTTGATACTGACCACTCAGTATCACTTGTCTGTTATCATCAAAATTTAAATTTTTTATTTTTTTATTAATTTCAAGAGTAAATTAATTGTTTTTATATTTTTTTAAATTTTTTTTAAATTAATTTTTTTTAACTCAGTATTGGGGTATTACGGCGTTCAAACCGAGCTTAATCCTTATACTGCTCAAACGGTAACCTTTCTTAATAAGAAAGTTACCGTTGGCAGAGGATAAGGCAGTCAAATCAGCCGTTTTTACTTCCCAATACCTTAATTATCTTTCAAATCTCCTATAAATAACCGTTTATTTTTACTTCAAATTTTTTAAAAACTGTTATTTCTTTCTTTCTTTTTCAATTCTCTCTGCGATTAACGATTTCACTTTCTATTAGCATGCACACTTTTTCAAATCCAAATCACAGATGGCGAATTACACCTTTGTTGCTCCAGACGTTGAATCGGAAATCCAATTCCGAAATAATGAAGTACCCAGGTTTGCGAGGAACAACATCACAGCAAATTTCGATATTCCTCAAGCCTGGGCATGCCAAGAATTCACGAATATTGTGACATTTATGAAGCATTGCCCAATTGCTCGTGCACTGACCCTATCTCCTCGAGCAATTTACCCAGTAATGTTATGTGAGTTTTGGTACTCTGCCACACTCGATTCTCCAGATATGATTGATGGATGGGTAATTAGGGATCAAAGAAGAGCTTTTGTCTCTACTGCAATTATTCGTGAAACACTGAGGCTTCCAGCACAAGCTCAGTATGACCCATTTGTTGATAGATCAGAGGCACGCTCAGTACTGCCATTTTTGGGTCGAAGAGGAACAACAGGAATCATCAAAAGAAACGAATTTGGTCCTATGTGGGGTATTCTCATTACAACAATAATTCGGTGTATGACCCACAAGACGGGAGCTTTGGACCAAATAAACGAATTCGGGATGCAAATAGTACATGCTCTGTACTATGGAAGAAATATTGATTATGCTCGGCTAATTTTCAATGAATTAGCTACTCTGGTTCGGGCAAACACAAGGGAATGCAATGTCCCTTTCTGCAGATTTCTATCACTCATCTTTCAACATTCAATGCCCACACACATTTATGATGAATTTCACAGCCCAAGAGTTGATCATCCTCCTCTTAGTGAGAAGATTTTCTTTTACAGGCCAAGAGAAGGAGAGCCTCTTCTAAGTCCTCCTATGTGGGCCATTGTTCAAGAACACATTGATGATGCAGAAGACATGTCTGATACTGAGTCAGACAATGATGATGATGATGATGATAATGATGATCATAGTGGTAATGGAGCACGGGCCGGTCAAGATATTGAGATGCAGGATGTTCCACAAGTTCAAGAACCGACTCAACAACATATCTCTCCACCTGCACAGGATCCTGATGCTCCTCACATTGAAACAACTTTTGATACTGAGTCCTCAGAAGACACACCACTGGTCCTCCAAAGAAGAAGAAGACATCTTTCCCCTGTACTTATGGGAAACTTATCATCTGAGGAGGTGCAGCCTGCAAATGTTCCATCATTAACTGCATCTCTTCAAGCCCAAAGTCTAGTTGCAGCCACCGCTGACCTTCCAGGTCCAGAACTAGCTCCAACTGCTCAACCAATTGAGGAACCTCATGTTCCTCTTGATGTGGAGATTCAATACGCACAAACTACACTGGAAGGTGCTCAACATGACAGAGAGGTCGGTATTGAAGATGTTGGTGCTGCACATCAACAAACACATGATCCTGCACCGACCTCTGCAGATGCTCGAAGGGAATCTGACAGAGTCTCAGGTATGAATTTCTAAAAAGCCCTTAAACTTCTATATATATATTTCATTCCCAAATAGAGACTAAGTATTGGCCAGTACCAACTCAATACTGACCAACGTCTCAAACGATCTTTCAAATATATATCCTTTTATGGCCAACATAGCTAGCCCACTGCTGCTATGCACAATTCATATACTGAGCACACAAAATTGATCATTGTCAGTCTACAGTTGTCTCAACATTTAAAGAGACAATGGTGGTTGATGTCATACTGGTACCCACTGGTGCTGCTTGAATAATGTCCAACTTATTTTTTAGTTGGGTAGCATCATTTAAGAAATGATCACAAACCCTTAAGCCACAAAATCCAAATATTTCCCATGGGGTTTAGCCACATTTCTGTTATCACTCTAATACCGAGTGATAAACATTGAAAATATCAAGAAGCACATCCCAGGCTTCGAATTCCCAAACCCAAACCTTTTAGTAAATGTGACTTATCCTATACTGAGCTACTTAAATTTTCACACTCACTTTTACTAAAATCTTCTTACACATGCTATGCACAAGTCCACAATATTTCATCATAAACCAGATGAAATACAGACTTCACAAACTCCGTTTATATGATTGTAGAATTAAACAACACCACAATTCTATTTGATAAACCTTTCTTTCTAACCAGTTTTATATTTTTGTTTCTTTAGCACCATCTGTGCAGGGCATTCAGGCATCTTAGGCTGCAGCAGACCAAGTGACTCTGCAAGCAATCATGCAGCACATTCTGGCCATCCAACAAACTCAAAATACAATACTAGCCAGAATGGACAAGATGAGTGGTGATATTGACTCTATCAAACAGTCAGTCTCACTACTTCAACAACCACAGCAGCCTCCACAAACTCCACCATTCTCACATGGTGACCACAATGAAGAAGGAGAAGGAGAAGGAGGTGCTGGTGATACTGATGCTGTAACTGAGCCCATGCCCTCCCCTACTCTTGAACAACCTGAGGGGGACATGGGTGGTGATACTGATCCTCTTCCCTCCTCATCAAATGATAACAAAAAAGGGGAGAAGAGACAAAGAGATACTGAGGTTGATCAAACTGAGCCATCTGCTCAGGGGGAGAAAAGAAGAAGATTGAATGAAGATCAACCTCCACAACAAGAACAACAACATCAGCAAAGCCCTCATACTGAGCCATTTCGGATTCAGTATGAGAGAAGAAGACAAAGAACTAGGTCAGCATTACAAGTTCAAGACCCACTTGAGCCATCTGCTCAGGGGGAGACTCACACTGACCAACCACAGCAAGCTTATACTGAGCCACCTGCTCTAGAAGAAAATAACTTGCAAATTGTGGTCTATAGGCCTTTTGTGTGGCCCATTGCTGATGATGAAGATGAAGAACATCCAGTGGCATCAGAAGAATTTTTAAACTTTGCACTGGATGAAGCAAATAAAGAAACCTCTTCATCATCATTCTCAGATGATGAAGAGCATACAAGAAAATCTATCTCATCTCAAGCTGAAGGACCTTCTAGAATTCCTAGAAGACCAATAACCAGAAGAATGACAAATGTGGTTATGTCCTCAGAATCTAGTGAAGAACAAGATCCAGCTCCTCTGATCTCAAGACCTAGAAGATCTGCTCAGTTTACTGAGGAAAAGAGTGAAGCTGAGGATGAGATTGAGGCCCAAAAGTTCTTTCCTGTTAAGGAAGAACCTGAATCTGAGTCTGAAGATGTTCCAAGAAGATCTCATACTGTAAGAAGAACTGGAGATGAATTACTTGAACAGTATTGGAACATTGTGGCACAAAGAACAAGATATAGGGAAACAAGGATGAGTATGCTGAGGAAGAAAGCATTTCTAACTGTAAGAGACATATACTGGCTAAATGAATTTGTCAACAAAATAAAGGTCAAAACTGTTGATAAATCAATTGTTGCAACTTGCACTGGGCCAGTCAGTCCTCCAATGAAGTTTCTCCTCCATGACATCCAAAATATGGGACTTCATGATTGGATAAAAATTGCTAGACTGATAAAGGAAATGCCCTCAAGATCTTCTGAAGCCCAAGTGATGATGGATGAAATCTGGGCTGTATCTGCTATATGCTATGAAAAAGGCATTCTTTATGCAGCAGAATACAGGGCACTCAGTGTGATGACTGAAGCTATGAAGAACAACAAACCTGAGTGCCTTAATACTTTCAGAATAATTCCCACATATACTGTTCCCCTTAATCTCATCTTTCAGGATCAAAAGAGTACCATATATCCAACATCTGGATACATGTATACTGACTCAGATGACAGGGAATGCTTCATTACTGAAGCAGATTTGGCAAAAGCTCCTATCAGCCATTTGGTGGGCCTTAAATGGATGATAACCAAGAAAGAAGATGCTTGGTTTAGAAAGAAGATAGTTGATGTACTAAACAACAGGCAAGATGAACTGAAGAAAAGAGAAGAGTTCATCCATGTGAAGAAAGAAGTCTTCTACGAGTTTGAATCGATCAACAAAGACTAAAGAAGAAGACTTTGCAGCCTGTAGCTTATTTTGTTTAGTTTTTCTTTGCAATTGTTTTGTTATCATTAGATAGGGGGAGATTGTTAAGGCAAAAAGCCTTGCCCCTTTGGATCTTAAGATAACAAAACAACCTAGACTAGCTTTGATTTATATGTAGAATAATATAGCTAAGTTTAGGTCTGATACTGAGTGATCAGTATTGGAACTCAGTATCAGTACTCAGTATCAGATAGTGATACTGAGTACAAGGACTGAGTAGAAGGACTGAGTGATACTCAGTATAGTAACGGACTAAGATCAACTCCCTTGATCTTAGTCATTTTCCTTACTTAGTCCTTCGGTTACTCCTTTGCTCATTATGTAAGATCTCTATAACATTATAAATAGAGATCATCTTGCAAAGGAGTACTCACCAATTCACTTTACACTTTCATATCTTTGTAATTGATTAGCGGTCTTGTTATTCCGCAACAAGCCACACTTAGTGGATTTATACATTTGACTCATATCTTGTTCTTATACAATATTTGTCTTAGTGCTATAATTAACCAACTAAACCAGGGTGTTGTGACCTAACATGAAGTTCGGGCCGGGAACAGTGAAGAGTTCGGGCCGAACTTGTTCTTGGCAGTGACGAACAAACCATCTATTTTGGTTACTCGTGGGCGTGAAACGGACGCCCATGCTGAAAGTTATGAATGTTTTAGTATAGCACATTTTGTCACACACTCTTGGATATTGAAGAGTTCGGGCCGAAGAGGGATGTTCGGGCCGAAGTGGTGTTCGGGCCGAAGTGGGATGTTCGGGCCGAAGTGGTGTTCGGGCCGAAGTTCGGTGTTCGGGCCGAGGATGATGTTCGGGCCGAGGTTGAAGTTCGGGCCGAGGTCGGAGTTCGGGCCGAGGTTGAAGTTCGGGCCGAGGTTGAAGTTCGGGCCGAAAATGAAGTTCGGGCCGAGGTTGAAGTTCGGGCCGAAAATGAAGTTCGGGCCGGGAACAGAGAAGAGTTCGGTCCGAACTTGTTCTTGGCAGTGACGAACGAACCAACTATTTTGGTTACTCGTGGGCGTGAAACGGACACCCGAGCTGAAAGTTATGAATGTTTTAGTATAGCACCTTTTGTCACACAATCTTGGATATTGAAGAGTTCGGGCCGAAGAGGGATGTTCGGGCCGAAGTGGTGTTCGGGCCAAAGTGGTGTTCGGGCCGAAGTTCGGTGTTCGGACCGAGATTGAAGTTCGGGCCGAGGTCGGAGTTCGGGCCGAGGTTGAAGTTCGGGTCGAGGTTGAAGTTCGGGCCGAAAATGAAGTTCGGGCCGGGAACAGTGAAGAGTTCGGGCCGAACTTGTTCTTGGCAGTGACGAACGAACCAGCTATTTTGGTTACTCGTGGGCGTGAAACGGACACCCGAGCTGAAAGTTATGAATGTTTTAGTATAGCACTTTTTGTCACACAATCTTGGATATTGAAGAGTTCGGGCCGAAGAGGGATGTTCGGGCCGAAGTGGTGTTCTGGCCGAAGTGGGATGTTCGGGCTGAAGTGGTGTTCGGGCCGAAGTGGTGTTCGGGCCGAAGTTCGGTGTTCGGGCCGAGGATGATGTTCGGGCCGAGGTTGAAGTTCGGGCCGAGGTCGGAGTTCGGGCCGAGGTTGAAGTTCGGGCTGAAAATGAAGTTCGGGCCGGGAACAGTGAAGAGTTCGGGTCGAACTTGTTCTTGGCAGTGATGAACAAACCATCTATTTTGGTTACTCGTGGGCGTGAAATGGACGCCCGTGCTGAAAGTTATGAATGTTTTAGTATAGCAGCTTTTGTCACACAATCTTGGATATTGAAGAGTTCGGGCCGAAGAGGGATGTTCGGGCCGAAGTGGTGTTCGGGCCGAAGTGGGATGTTCGGGCCGAAGTGGTGTTCGGGCCGAAGTTCGGTGTTCGGGCCGAGGATGATGTTCGGGCCGAGGTTGAAGTTCGGGCCGAGGTCGGAGTTCGGGCCGAGGTTGAAGTTCGGGCCGAGGTTGAAGTTCGGGCCGAAAATGAAGTTCGGGCAGGGAACACAGAAGAGTTCGGTCCGAACTTGTTCTTGGCAGTGACGAACGAACCAACTATTTTTGTTACTCGTGGGCGTGAAACGGACACCCGAGCTGAAAGTTATAAATGTTTTAGTATAGCACCTTTTGTCACACAATCTTGGATATTGAAGAGTTCGGGCCGAAGAGGGATGTTCGGGCCGAAGTGGTGTTCGGGCCGAAGTTCGGTGTTCGGGCCGAGGATGATGTTCGGGCCGAGGTTGAAGTTCGGGCCGAAGTTCGGTGTTCGGGCCGAGGATGATTTTTGGGCCGAGGTTGAAGTTCGGGCCGAAAATGATGTTCGGGCCGGGAAAAGTGAAGAGTTCAGGCCGAACTTGTTCTTGGCAGTGACGAACGAACCAGCTATTTTGGATGTTCGGGCCGAAGTGGTGTTCGGGCCGAAGTGGTGTTCGGGCCGAAGTTTGGTGTTCGGGCCGAGGATGATGTTCGGGCCGAGGTCGGAGTTCGGGCCGAGGTTGAAGTTCGGGTCGAGGTTGAAGTTCGGGCCGAAAATGAAGTTCGGGCCGGGAACAGTGAAGAGTTCGGGCCGAACTTGTTCTTGGCAGTGACGAACGAACCAGCTATTTTGGTTACTCGTGGGCGTGAAACGGACACCCGAGCTGAAAGTTATGAATGTTTTAGTATAGCACTTTTTGTCACACAATCTTGGATATTGAAGAGTTCGGGCCGAAGAGGGATGTTCGGGCCGAAGTGGTGTTCTGGCCGAAGTGGGATGTTCGGGCTGAAGTGGTGTTCGGGCCGAAGTGGTGTTCGGGCCGAAGTTCGGTGTTCGGGCCGAGGATGATGTTCGGGCCGAGGTTGAAGTTCGGGCCGAGGTCGGAGTTCGGGCCGAGGTCGGAGTTCGGGCCGAGGTTGAAGTTCGGGCTGAAAATGAAGTTCGGGCCGGGAACAGTGAAGAGTTCGGGTCGAACTTGTTCTTGGCAGTGATGAACAAACCATCTATTTTGGTTACTCGTGGGCGTGAAATGGACGCCCGTGCTGAAAGTTATGAATGTTTTAGTATAGCAGCTTTTGTCACACAATCTTAGATATTGAAGAGTTCGGGCCGAAGAGGGATGTTCGGGCCGAAGTGGTGTTCGGGCCGAAGTGGGATGTTCGGGCCGAAGTGGTGTTCGGGCCGAAGTTCGGTGTTCGGGCCGAGGATGATGTTCGGGCCGAGGTTGAAGTTCGGGCCGAGGTCGGAGTTCGGGCCGAGGTTGAAGTTCGGGCCGAGGTTGAAGTTCGGGCCGAAAATGAAGTTCGGGCAGGGAACACAGAAGAGTTCAGTCCGAACTTGTTCTTAGCAGTGACGAACGAACCAACTATTTTTGTTACTCGTGGGCGTGAAACGGACACCCGAGCTGAAAGTTATAAATGTTTTAGTATAGCACCTTTTGTCACACAATCATGGATATTGAAGAGTTCGGGCCGAAGAGGGATGTTCGGGCCGAAGTGGTGTTCGGGCCGAAGTTCGGTGTTCGGGCCGAGGATGATGTTCGGGCCGAGGTTGAAGTTCGGGCCGAAGTTCGGTGTTCGGGCCGAGGATGATTTTCGGGCCGAGGTTGAAGTTCGGGCCGAAAATGATGTTCGGGCCGGGAAAAGTGAAGAGTTCTGGCCGAACTTGTTCTTGGCAGTGACGAACGAACCAGCTATTTTGGATGTTCGGGCCGAAGTGGTGTTCGGGCCGAAGTGGTGTTCGGGCCGAAGTTCGGTGTTCGGGCCGAGGATGATGTTCGGGCCGAGGTTGAAGTTCGGGCCGAGGTTGGAGTTCGGGCCGAGGTTGGAGTTCGGGCCGAGGTTGAAGTTCGGGCCAGGAACAGTGAAGAGATCGGGGCGAACTTGTTCTTGGCAGTGACGAACGAACCAGCTATTTTGCTTACTCGTGGGCGTGAAACGGACACCCGAGCTGAAAGTTATGAATAGTATAGCACCTTTTGTCACACAATCTTGGATATTGAAGAGTTCGGGCCGAAGAGGGATATTCGGGCCGAAGTGGTGTTCTTGCCGAATTGGGATGTTCGGGCCGAAGTGGTGTTCGGGCCGAAGTGGTGTTCGGGCCGAAGTTCGGTGTTCGGGCCGAGGATGAAGTTCGGGCCGAGGTTGAAGTTCGGGCCAAGGTCGGAGTTCGGGCCGAGGTTGAAGTTCGGGCCGAAAATGAAGTTCGGGCCGGGAACAGTGAAGAGTTCGGGCCGAACTTGTTCTTGGCAGTGACGAACAATCCATCTATTTTGGTTACTCGTGGGCGTGAAACGGACACCCGAGCTGAAAGTTATGAATGTTTTAGTATAGCACCTTTTGTCACACAATCTTGGATATTGAAGAGTTCGGGCCAAAGAGGGATGTTCGGGCCGAAGTGGTGTTCGGGCCAAAGTGGTGTTCGGGCCGAAGTTCGGTGTTCGGACCGAGGTTGGAGTTCGGGCCGAGGTCGGAGTTCGGGCCGAGGTTGAAGTTCGGGTCGAGGTTGAAGTTCGGGCCGAAAATGAAGTTCGGGCCGGGAACAGTGAAGAGTTCGGGCCGAACTTGTTCTTGGCAGTGACGAACGAACCAACTATTTTGATTACTCGTGGGCGTGAAACGGACACCCGAGCTGAAAGTTATGAATGTTTTAGTATAGCACTTTTTGTCACACAATCTTGGATATTGAAGAGTTCGGGCCGAAGAGGGATGTTCGGGCCGAAGTGGTGTTCTGGCCGAAGTGGGATGTTCGGGCTGAAGTGGTGTTCGGGCCGAAGTGGTGTTCGGGCCGAAGTTCGGTGTTCGGGCCGAGGATGATGTTCGGGCCGAGGTTGAAGTTCGGGCCGAGGTCGGAGTTCGGGCCGAGGTTGAAGTTCGGGCTGAAAATGAAGTTCGGGCCGGGAACAGTGAAGAGTTCGGGTCGAACTTGTTCTTGGCAGTGATGAACAAACCATCTATTTTGGTTACTCGTGGGCGTGAAATGGACGCCCGTGCTGAAAGTTATGAATGTTTTAGTATAGCACCTTTTGTCACACAATCTTGGATATTGAAGAGTTCGGGCCGAAGAGGGATGTTCGGGCCGAAGTGGTGTTCGGGCCGAAGTGGGATGTTCGGGCCGAAGTGGTGTTCGGGCCGAAGTTCTGTGTTCGGGCCGAGGATGATGTTCGGGCCGAGGTTGAAGTTCGGGCCGAGGTCGGAGTTCGGGCCGAGGTTGAAGTTCGGGCCGAGGTTGAAGTTCGGGCCGAAAATGAAGTTCGGGCAGGGAACACAGAAGAGTTCGGTCCGAACTTGTTCTTGGCAGTGACGAACGAACCAACTATTTTTGTTACTCGTGGGCGTGAAACGGACACCCGAGCTGAAAGTTATAAATGTTTTAGTATAGCACCTTTTGTCACACAATCTTGGATATTGAAGAGTTCGGGCCGAAGAGGGATGTTCGGGCCGAAGTGGTGTTCGGGCCGAAGTTCGGTGTTCGGGCCGAGGATGATGTTCGGGCCGAGGTTGAAGTTCGGGCCGAAGTTCGGTGTTCGGGCCGAGGATGATTTTCGGGCCGAGGTTGAAGTTCGGGCCGAAAATGATGTTCGGGCCGGGAACAGTGAAGAGTTCTGGCCGAACTTGTTCTTGGCAGTGACGAACGAACCAGCTATTTTGGATGTTCGGGCCGAAGTGGTGTTCGGGCCGAAGTGGTGTTCGGGCCGAGGATGATGTTCGGGCCGAGGTTGAAGTTCGGGCCGAGGTTGGAGTTCGGGCCGAGGTTGGAGTTCGGGCCGAGGTTGAAGTTCGGGCCAGGAACAGTGAAGAGTTCGGGGCGAACTTGTTCTTGGCAGTGACGAACGAACCAGCTATTTTGGTTACTCGTGGGCGTGAAACGGACACCCGAGCTGAAAGTTATGAATAGTATAGCACCTTTTGTCACACAATCTTGGATATTGAAGAGTTCGGGCCGAAGAGGGATATTCGGGCCGAAGTGGTGTTCGGGCCGAAGTGGTGTTCGGGCCGAAGTTCGGTGTTCGGGCCGAGGATGAAGTTCGGGCCGAGGTTGAAGTTCGGGCCAAGGTCGGAGTTCGGGCCGAGGTTGAAGTTCGGGCCGAAAATGAAGTTCGGGCCGGGAACAGTGAAGAGTTCGGGCCGAACTTGTTCTTGGCAGTGACGAACAATCCATCTATTTTGGTTACTCGTGGGCGTGAAATGGATGCCCATGCTGAAAGTTATGAATGTTTTAGTATAGCACCTTTTGTCACACACTCTTGGATATTGAAGAGTTCTGGCCGAAGAGGGATGTTCGGGCCGAAGTGGTGTTCGGGCCGAAGTGGGATGTTCGGGCCGAAGTGGTGTTCGGGCCGAAGTTCGGTGTTCGGGCCGAGGATGATGTTCGGGCCGAGGTTGAAGTTCGGGCCGAGGTCGGAGTTCGGGCCGAGGTTGAAGTTCGGGCCGAAAATGAAGTTCGGGCAGGGAACAGAGAAGAGTTCGGTCCGAACTTGTTCTTGGCAGTGACGAACGAACCAGCTATTTTTGTTACTCGTGGGCGTGAAACGGACACCCGAGCTGAAAGTTATAAATGTTTTAGTATAGCACCTTTTGTCACACAATCTTGGATATTGAAGAGTTCGGGCCGAAGAGGGATGTTCGGGCCGAAGTGGTGTTCGGGCCGAAGTTCGGTGTTCGGGCCGAGGATGATGTTCGGGCCGAGGTTGAAGTTCGGGCCGAGGTCAGAGTTCGGGCCGAGGTTGAAGTTCGGGCCGAAAATGAAGTTCGGGCCGGGAACAGTGAAGAGTTCGGGTCGAACTTGTTCTTGGCAGTGATGAACAAACCATCTATTTTGGTTACTCGTGGGCGTGAAATGGACGCCCGTGCTGAAAGTTATGAATGTTTTAGTATAGCACCTTTTGTCACACAATCTTGGATATTGAAGAGTTCGGGCCGAAGAGGGATGTTCGGGCCGAAGTGGTGTTCGGGCCGAAGTGGGATGTTCGGGCCGAAGTGGTGTTCGGGCCGAAGTTCGGTGTTCGGGCCGAGGATGATGTTCGGGCCGAGGTTGAAGTTCGGGCCGAGGTCGGAGTTCGGGCCGAGGTTGAAGTTCGGGCCGAGGTTGAAGTTCGGGCCGAAAATGAAGTTCGGGCAGGGAACACAGAAGAGTTCGGTCCGAACTTGTTCTTGGCAGTGACGAACGAACCAACTATTTTTGTTACTCGTGGGCGTGAAACGGACACCCGAGCTGAAAGTTATAAATGTTTTAGTATAGCACCTTTTGTCACACAATCTTGGATATTGAAGAGTTCGGGCCGAAGAGGGATGTTCGGGCCGAAGTGGTGTTCGGGCCGAAGTTCGGTGTTCGGGCCGAGGATGATGTTCGGGCCGAGGTTGAAGTTCGGGCCGAAGTTCGGTGTTCGGGCCGAGGATGATTTTCGGGCCGAGGTTGAAGTTCGGGCCGAAAATGATGTTCGGGCCGGGAACAGTGAAGAGTTCTGGCCGAACTTGTTCTTGGCAGTGACGAACGAACCAGCTATTTTGGATGTTCGGGCCGAAGTGGTGTTCGGGCCGAAGTGGTGTTCGGGCCGAAGTTCGGTGTTCGGGCCGAGGATGATGTTCGGGCCGAGGTTGAAGTTCGGGCCGAGATTGGAGTTCGGGCCGAGGTTGGAGTTCGGGCCGAGGTTGAAGTTCGGGCCAGGAACAGTGTAGAGTTCGGGGCGAACTTGTTCTTGGCAGTGACGAACGAACCGGCTATTTTGGTTACTCGTGGGCGTGAAACGGACACCCGAGCTGAAAGTTATGAATAGTATAGCACCTTTTGTCACACAATCTTGGATATTGAAGAGTTCGGGCCGAAGAGGGATATTCGGGCCGAAGTGGTGTTCTTGCCGAATTGGGATGTTCGGGCCGAAGTGGTGTTCGGGCCGAAGTTCGGTGTTCGGGCCGAGGATGAAGTTCGGGCCGAGGTTGAAGTTCGGGCCAAGGTCGGAGTTCGGGCCGAGGTTGAAGTTCGGGCCGAAAATGAAGTTCGGGCCGGGAACAGTGAAGAGTTCGGGCCGAACTTGTTCTTGGCAGTGACGAACAATCCATCTATTTTGGTTACTCGTGGGCGTGAAATGGATGCCCATGCTGAAAGTTATGAATGTTTTAGTATAGCACCTTTTGTCACACACTCTTGGATATTGAAGAGTTCGGGCCGAAGAGGGATGTTCGGGCCGAAGTGGTGTTCGGGCCGAAGTGGGATGTTCGGGCCGAAGTGGTGTTCGGGCCGAAGTTCGGTGTTCGGGCCGAGGATGATGTTCGGGCCGAGGTTGAAGTTCGGGCCGAGGTCGGAGTTCGGGCCGAGGTTGAAGTTCGGGCCGAGGTTGAAGTTCGGGCCGAAAATGAAGTTCGGGCAGGGAACAGAGAAGAGTTCGGTCCGAACTTGTTCTTGGCAGTGACGAACGAACCAGCTATTTTTGTTACTCGTGGGCGTGAAACGGACACCCGAGCTGAAAGTTATAAATGTTTTAGTATAGCACCTTTTGTCACACAATCTTGGATATTGAATAGTTCGGGCCGAAGAGGGATGTTCGGGCCGAAGTGGTGTTCGGGCCGAAGTTCGGTGTTCGGGCCGAGGATGATGTTCGGGCCGAGGTTGAAGTTCGGGCCGAAGTTCGGTGTTCGGGCCGAGGATGATTTTCGGGCCGAGGTTGAAGTTCGGGCCGAAAAGTATGTTCGGGCCGGGAACAGTGAAGAGTTCTGGCCGAACTTGTTCTTGGCAGTGACGAACGAACCAGCTATTTTGGATGTTCGGGCCGAAGTGGTGTTCGGGCCGAAGTGGTGTTCGGGCCGAAGTTCGGTGTTCGGGCCGAGGATGATGTTCGGGCCGAGGTTGAAGTTCGGGCCGAGGTTGGAGTTCGGGCCGAGGTTGGAGTTCGGGCCGAGGTTGAAGTTCGGGCCAGGAACAGTGAAGAGTTCGGGGCGAACTTGTTCTTGGCAGTGACGAACGAACCAGCTATTTTGGTTACTCGTGGGCGTGAAACGGACACCCGAGCTGAAAGTTATGAATAGTATAGCACCTTTTGTCACACAATCTTGGATATTGAAGAGTTCGGGCCGAAGAGGGATATTCGGGCCGAAGTGGTGTTCTTGCCGAATTGGGATGTTCGGGCCGAAGTGGTGTTCGGGCCGAAGTGGTGTTCGGGCCGAAGTTCGGTGTTCGGGCCGAGGTTGAAGTTCGGGCCAAGGTCGGAGTTCGGGCCGAGGTTGAAGTTCGGGCCGAAAATGAAGTTCGGGCCGGGAACAGTGAAGAGTTCGGGCCGAACTTGTTCTTGGCAGTGACGAACAATCCATCTATTTTGGTTACTCGTGGGCGTGAAACGGATGCCCATGCTGAAAGTTATGAATGTTTTAGTATAGCACCTTTTGTCACACACTCTTGGATATTGAAGAGTTCGGGCCGAAGAGGGATGTTCGGGCCGAAGAGGGATGTTCGGGCCGAAGTGGTGTTCGGGCCGAAGTGGGATGTTCGGGCCGAAGTGGTGTTCGGGCCGAAGTTCGGTGTTCGGGCCGAGGATGATGTTCGGGCCGAGGTTGAAGTTCGGGCCGAGGTCGGAGTTCGGGCCGAGGTTGAAGTTCGGGCCGAGGTTGAAGTTCGGGCCGAAAATGAAGTTCGGGCCGGGAACAGAGAAGAGTTCGGTCCGAACTTGTTCTTGGCAGTGACGAACGAACCAGCTATTTTGGTTACTCGTGGGCGTGAAACGGACACCCGAGCTGAAAGTTATGAATGTTTTAGTATAGCACCTTTTGTCACACAATCTTGGATATTGAAGAGTTCGGGCCGATGAGGGATGTTCGGGCCGAAGTGGTGTTCTGGCCGTAGTGGGATGTTCGGGCCGAAGTGGTGTTCGGGCCGAAGTGGTGTTCGGGCCGAAGTTCGGTGTTCGGGCCGAGGATGATGTTCGGGCCGAGGTTGAAGTTCGGGCCGAGGTCGGAGTTCGGGCCGAGGTTGAAGTTCGGGCCGAAAATGAAGTTCGGGCCGGGAACAGTGAAGAGTTCGGGTCGAACTTGTTCTTGGCAGTGATGAACAAACCATCTATTTTGGTTACTCGTGGGCGTGAAATGGACGCCCGTGCTGAAAGTTATGAATGTTTTAGTATAGCACCTTTTGTCACACAATCTTGGATATTGAAGAGTTCGGGCCGAAGAGGGATGTTCGGGCCGAAGTGGTGTTCGGGCCGAAGTGGGATGTTCGGGCCGAAGTGGTGTTCGGGCCGAAGTTCGGTGTTCGGGCCGAGGATGATGTTCGGGCCGAGGTTGAAGTTCGGGCCGAGGTCGGAGTTCGGGCCGAGGTCGGAGTTCGGGCCGAGGTTGAAGTTCGGGCCAAAAATGAAGTTCGGGCAGGGAACACAGAAGAGTTCGGTCCGAACTTGTTCTTGGCAGTGACGAACGAACCAAGTATTTTGGTTACTCGTGGGCGTGAAACGGACACCCAAGCTGAAAGTTATAAATGTTTTAGTATAGCACCTTTTGTCACACAATCTTGGATATTGAAGAGTTCGGGCCGAAGAGGGATGTTCGGGCCGAAGTGGTGTTCGGGCCGAAGTTCGGTGTTCGGGCCGAGGATGATGTTCGGGCCGAGGTTGAAGTTCGGGCCGAAAATGATGTTCGGGCCGGGAACAGTGAAGAGTTCGGGCCGAACTTGTTCTTGGCAATGACGAACGAACCAGCTATTTTGGATGTTCGGGCCGAAGTGGTGTTCGGGCCGAAGTGGTGTTCGGGCCGAAGTTCGGTGTTCGGGCCGAGGATGATGTTCGGGCCGAGGTTGAAGTTCGGGCCGAGGTTGGAGTTCGGGCCGAGGTTGGAGTTCGGGCCGAGGTTGAAGTTCGGTCCGAAAATGAAGTTCGGGCCAGGAACAGTGAAGAGTTCGGGCCGAACTTGTTCTTGGTAGTGACGAACGAACCAGCTATTTTGGTTACTCGTGGGCGTGAAACGGACACCCGAGCTGAAAGTTATGAATAGTATAGCACCTTTTGTCACACAATCTTGGATATTGAAGAGTTCGGGCCGAAGAGGGATATTCGGGCCGAAGTGGTGTTCTTGCTGAATTGGGATGTTCGGGCCGATGTGGTGTTCGGGCCGAAGTTCGGTGTTCGGGCCGAGGATGAAGTTTGGGCCGATGTTGAAGTTCGGGCCAAGGTCGGAGTTCGGGCCGAGGTTGAAGTTCGGGCCGAAAATGAAGTTCGGGCCGGGAAGAGTGAAGAGTTCGGGCCGAACTTGTTCTTGGCAGTGACGAACAAACCATCTATTTTGGTTACTCGTGGGCGTGAAACGGACGCCCATGCTGAAAGTTATGAATGTTTTAGTATAGCACCTTTTGTCACACACTCTTGGATATTGAAGAGTTCGGGCCGAAGAGGGATGTTCGGGCCGAAGTGGTGTTCGGGCCGAAGTGGGATGTTCGGGCCGAAGTGGTGTTCGGGCCGAAGTTCGGTGTTCGGGCCGAGGAAGATGTTCGGGCCGAGGTTGAAGTTCGGGCCGAGGTCGGAGTTCGGGCCGACGTTGAAGTTCGGGCCGAGGTTGAAGTTCGGGCCGAAAATGAAGTTCGGGCCGGGAACAGAGAAGAGTTCGGTCCGAACTTGTTCTTGGCAGTGACGAACGAACCAGCTATTTTGGTTACTCGTGGGCGTGAAACGGACACCCGAGCTGAAAGTTATGAATGTTTTAGTATAGCACCTTTTGTCACACAATCTTGGATATTGAAGAGTTCGGGCCGAAGAGGGATGTTCGGGCCGAAGTGGTGTTCGGGCCGAAGTGGGATGTTCGGGCCGAAATGGTGTTCGGGCCGAAGTGGTGTTCGGGCCGAAGTTCGGTGTTTAGGCCGAGGATGATCTTCGGGCCGAGGTTGAAGTTCGGGCTGAGGTCGGAGTTCGGGCCGCGGTTGAAGTTCGGGCCGAGGTCAGAGTTCGGGCCGAGGTTGAAGTTCGGGCCGAACTTGTTCTTGGCAGTGACGAACGAACCAGCTATTTTGGTTACTCGTGGGCGTGAAACGGACACCCGAGCTGAAAGTTATGAATGTTTTTGTATAGCACCTTTTGTCACACAATCTTGGATATTGAAGTGGTGTTCGGGCCGAAGTGGTGTTCGGGCCGAAGTGGTGTTCGGGCCGAAGTTCGGTGTTCAGGCCGAGGATGATGTTCGGGCCGAGGTTGAAGTTCGGGCCGAGGTCGGAGTTCGGGCCGAGGTTGAAGTTCGGGCCGAAAATGAAGTTCGGGCCGGGAACAGTGAAGAGTGTGGGCCGAACTTGTTCTTGGCAGTGACGAACGAACCAGCTATTTTGGTTACTCGTGGGCGTGAAATGGACACCCGAGCTGAAAGTTATGAATGTTTTAGTATAGCACCTTTTGTCACACAATCTTGGATATTGAAGAGTTCGGGCCGAAGAGGGATGTTCAGGCCGAAGTGGTGTTCGGGCCAAAGTGGGATGTTCGGGCAGAAGTGGTGTTCGGGCCGAAGTTCGGTGTTCGGGCCGAGGATGATGTTCGGGCCGAGGTTGAAGTTCGGGCCGAGGTCGGAGTTCGGGCCGAGGTTGAAGTTCGGGCCGGGAACAGTGAAGAGTTCGGGCCGAACTTGTTCTTGGCAGTGACGAACGAACCAGCTATTTTGGTTACTCGTGGGCGTGAAACGGACACCCGAGCTGAAAGTTATGAATGTTTTAGTATAGCACCTTTTGTCACACAATCTTGGATATTGAAGAGTTCGGGCCGAAGAGGGATGTTCGCGCCGAAGTGGTGTTCGGGCCAAAGTGGTGTTCGGGCCGAAGTTCGGTGTTCGGACCGAGGATAATGTTCGGGCCGAGGTTGAAGTTCGGGCCGAGGTCGGAGTTCGGGCCGAGGTTGAAGTTCGGGTCGAGGTTGAAGTTCGGGCCGAAAATGAAGTTCGGGCCGGGAACAGTGAAGAGTTCGGGCCGAACTTGTTCTTGGCACTGACGAACGAACCAGCTATTTTGGTTACTCGTGGGCGTGAAACGGACACCCGGGCTGAAAGTTATGAATGTTTTAGTATAGCACCTTTTGTCACACAATCTTGGATATTGAAGAGTTCGGGCCGAAGAGGGATGTTCGGGCCGAAGTGGTGTTCGGGCCGAAGTTCGGTGTTCGGGCCGAGGATGATGTTCGGGCCGAGGTTGAAGTTCGGGCCGAAGTCGGAGTTCGGGCCGAGGTTGAAGTTCGAGCCGAGGTTGAAGTTCGGGCCGAAAATGAAGTTCGGGCCGGGAACAGTGAAGAGTTCGGGCCGAACTTGTTCTTGGCAGTGACGAACGAAACAACTATTTTGGTTACTTGTGGGCGTGAAACGGACACCCGAGCTGAAAGTTATGAATGTTTTAGTATAACACCTTTTGTCACACAATCTTGGATATTGAAGAGTTCGGGCCGAAGAGGGATATTCGAGCCGAAGTGGTGTTCGGGCCGAAGTGGGATGTTCTGGCCGAAGTTGTGTTCGGGCAGAAGTGGTGTTCGGGCCAAAGTTCGGAGTTCGGGCCGAGGATGATGTTCGGGCCGAGGTTGAAGTTTGGGCCGAGGTCGGAGTTCGGGCCGAGGTTGAAGTTCGGGCCGAGGTTGAAGTTCGGGCCGAAAATGAAGTTCGGACCGGGAACAGTGAAGAGTTCGGGCCGAACTTGTTCTTGGCAGTGACGAACGAACCAGCTATTTGGGTTACTCGTGGGCGTGAAACGGACACCCGAGCTGAAAGTTATGAATGTTTTAGTATAGCACCTTTTGTCACACAATCTTTGATATTGAAGAGTTCGGGCCGAAGATGGATGTTCGGGTCGGAGTGGTGTTCGGGCCGAAGTGGTGTTCGGGCCGAAGTTCGGTGTTCGGGCCGAGGTTGAAGTTCGGGCCGAGGTCGGTGTTCGGGCCGAGGTTGAAGTTCAGGCCGAAAATGAAGTTCGGGCCGGGAACAGTGAAGAGTTCGGGCCGAACTTGTTCTTGGCAGTGACGAACGAACAAGCTATTTTGGTTACTCGTGGGCGTGAAACGAACACCCGAGCTGAAAGTTATGAATGTTTTAGTATAGCACCATTTGTCACACAATCTTGGATATTGAAGAGTTCGGGCCGAAGAGGGATGTTCGGGCCGAAGAGGGATATTCGGGCCGAAGTGGTGTTCGGGCCGAAGTGGGATGTTCGGGCCGAAGTGGTGTTCGGGCCGAAGTTCGGTGTTCGGGCCGGGAACATTTAAGAGTTCGGGCCGAACTTGTTCTTGGTAGTGACGAACGAACCAGCTATTTTGGTTACTCGTGGGCGTGAAACGGACACCCGAGCTGAAAGTTATGAATGTTTTAGTATAACACATTTTGTCACACAATGTTGGATATTGAAGAGTTCGGGCCGAAGAGGGATGTTCGGGCCGAAGTGGTGTTCGGGCCGAAGTGGGATGTTCGGGCCGAAGTGGTGTTCGGGCCGAAGTGGTGTTCGGTCCGAAGTTCGGTGTTCGGGCCGAGGATGATGTTCGGGCCGAGGTTGAAGTTCGAGTTAAGGTCGGAGTTCGGGCCGAGGTTGAAGTTCTGGCCGAGGTTGAAGTTCGGGCCAAAAATGAAGTTCGGGCCGGGAACAGTGAAGAGTTCGGGCCAAAGTGGTGTTCCGGCCGTAGTGGGATGTTCGGGCCGAAGTGGTGTTCGGGCCGAAGTGGTGTTCGGGCCGAAGTTCGGTGTTTGGGCTGAGGATGATGTTCGGGCCGAGGTTGAAGTTCAGGCCGAGGTTGAAGTTCTGGCCGAGGTTGAAGTTCGGGCCGAAAATGAAGGTCGGGCCGGGAACAGTGAAGAGTTCGGGCCGAACTTGTTCTTGGCAGTGACGAATGAACCAGCTATTTTGGTTACTCGTGGGCGTGAAACGGACACCCGAGCTGAAAGTTATGAATGTTTTAGTATAGCACCTTTTGTCACACAATCTTGGATATTGAAGAGTTCGGGCCGAAGAGGGATGTTCGGGCCGAAGTGGTGTTCCGGCCGAAGTGGGATGTTCGGGCCGAAGTGGTGTTCGAGCCGAAGTGGTGTTCGGGCCGAAGTTCGGTGTTCGGGCCTAGGATGATGTTCGGGCCGAGGTTGAAGTTCGGGCCGAGGTCGGAGTTCGGGCCGAGGTTGAAGTTCGGGCCGAGGTTGAAGTTCGGGCCGAAAATGAAGTTCGGGCCGGGAACAGTGAAGAGTTCGGGCCGAACTTGTTCTTGGCAGTGAAGAACGAACCAGCTATTTTGGTTACTCGTGGACGTGAAACGGACACCCGAGCTGAAAGTTATGAATGTTTTAGTATAGCACCTTTTGTCACACAATCTTGGATATTGAAGAGTTCGGGCCGAAGAGGGATGTTCGGGCCGAAGTGGTGTTCGGGCCGAAGTGGGATGTTTGGGCCGAAGTGGTGTTCGGGCCGAAGTGGTGTTCGGGCCCAAGTTCGGTGTTCGGGCCGAGGATGATGTTCGGGCCGAGGTTGAAGTTCGGGCCGAGGTCGGAGTTCGGGCCGAGGTTGAAGTTCGGGCCGGGAACAGTGAAGAGTTCGGGCCGAACTTGTTCTTGGCAGTGACGAACGAACCAGCTATTTTGGTTACTCGTGGGCGTGAAACGGACACCCGAGCTGAAAGTTATGAATGTTTTAGTATAGCACCTTTTGTCACACAATCTTGGATATTGAAGAGTTCGGGCCGAAGAGGGATGTTCGGGCCGAAGTGGTGTTCCGACCGAAGCGGGATGTTCGGGCCGAAGTGGTGTTCGGGCCGAAATGGTGTTCGGGCTGAAGTTCGGTGTTCGGGCCGAGGTTGAAGATCTGGCCGAGGTTGAAGTTCGGGCCGAAAATGAAGTTCGGGCCGGGAACAGTGAAGAGTTCGGGCCGAACTTGTTCTTGGCAGTGAAGAACGAACCAGCTATTTTGGTTACTCGTGGGCGTGAAACGGACACCCGAGCTGAAAGTTATGAATGTGTTAGTATAACACCTTTTGTCACCCAATCTTGGATATTGAAGAGTTCGGGCCGAAGAGGGATGTTCGGGCCGAAGTGGTGCTCGGGCCGAAGTGGGATGTTCGGGCCGAAGTGGTGTTCGGGCCGAAGTGGTGTTCGGGCTGAAGTTCGGTGTTCGGGCCGAGGATGATGTTCGGGCCGAGGTTGAAGTTCGGGCCGAGGTCGGAGTTCGGGCCGAGGTTGAAGTTCGGGCCGAGGTTGAAGTTCGGGTCGAAAATGAAGTTCGGGCCGGGAACAGTGAAGAGTTCGGGCCGAACTTGTTCTTGCCAGTGACGAATGAACCAGCTATTTTGGTTACTCGTGGGCGTGAAACGGACACCCGAGCTGAAAGTTATGAATGTTTTAGTATAGCACCTTTTGTCACACAATCTTGGATATTGAAGAGTTCGGGCCGAAGAGGGATGTTCGGGCCGAAGTGGTGTTCGGGCCGAAGTGGGATGTTTGGGCCGAAGTGGTGTTCGGGCCGAAGTGGTGTTCGGGCCCAAGTTCGGTGTTCGGGCCGAGGATGATGTTCGGGCCGAGGTTGAAGTTCGGGCCGAGGTCGGAGTTCGGGCCGAGGTTGAAGTTCGGGCCGGGAACAGTGAAGTGTTCGGGCCGAACTTGTTCTTGGCAGTGACGAACGAACCAGCTATTTTGGTTACTCGTGGGCGTGAAACGGACACCCGAGCTGAAAGTTATGAATGTTTTAGTATAGCACCTTTTGTCACACAATCTTGGATATTGAAGAGTTCGGGCCGAAGAGGGATGTTCGGGCCGAAGTGGTGTTCGGGCCGAAGTGGGATGTTCGGGCCGAAGTGGTGTTCGGGACGAAGTTCGGTGTTCGGGCCGAGGATGATGTTCGGGCCGAGGTTGAAGTTCGGGTCGAGGTCGGAGTTCGGGCCGAGGTTGAAGTTCTGGCCGAGGTTGAAGTTCGGGCCGAAAATGAAGTTCGGGCCGGGAACAGTGAAGAGTTCGGGCCGAACTTGTTCTTGCCAGTGACGAACGAACCAGCTATTTTGGTTACTCGTGGGCGTGAAACGGACACCCGAGCTGAAAGTTATGAATGTTTTAGTATGGCACCGTTTGTCACACAATCTTGGATATGTAAGTGTTCGGGCCGAACAGGGATGTTCGGGCCGAAGTGGTGTTCGGGCCGAAGTGGGATGTTCGGGCGGAAGTGGTGTTTGGGCCGAAGTGGTGTTCGGGCCGAAGTTCGGTGTTCGGGCCGAGGATGATGTTCGGGCCGAGGTTGAAGTTCGGGCCGAGGTCGGAGTTCGGGCCGAGGTTGAAGTTCGGGCCGGGAACAGTGAAGAGTTCGGGCCGAACTTGTTCTTGGCAGTGACGAACGAACCAGCTATTTTGGTAACTCGTGGGCGTGAAACGGACACCCGAGCTGAAAGCTATGAATGTTTTAGTATAGCACCTTTTGTCTCACAATCTTGGATATTGAAGAGTTCGGGCCGAAGAGGGATGTTCGGGCCGAAGTGGTGTTCCGGCCGTAGTGGGATGTTCGGGCCGAAGTGGTGTTCGGGCCGAAGTGGTGTTCGGGCCCAAGTTCGGTGTTCGGGCCGAGGTTGAAGTTCGGGCCGAGGTTGAAGTTCTGGCCGAGGTTGAAGTTCGGGCCGAAAATGAAGTTCGGGCCGGGAACAGTGAAGAGTTCGGGCCGAACTTGTTCTTGGCAGTGACGAACGAACCAGTTATTTTGGTTACTCGTGGGCGTGAAACGGACACCCGAGCTGAAAGTTATGAATGTTTTAGTATAGCACCTTTTGTCACACAATCTTGGATATTGAAGAGTTCGGGCCGAAGAGGGATGTTCGGGCCGAAGTGGTGTTCCGACCGAAGCGGGATGTTCGGGCCGAAGTGGTGTTCGGGCCGAAATGGTGTTCGGGCTGAAGTTCGGTGTTCGGGCCGAGGTTGAAGATCTGGCCGAGGTTGAAGTTCGGGCCGAAAATGAAGTTCGGGCCGGGAACAGTGAAGAATTCGGGCCGAACTTGTTCTTGGCAGTGATGAACGAACAAGCTATTTTGGTTACTCATGGGCGTGAAACGGACACCCGAGCTGAAAGTTATGAATGTGTTAGTATAGCACCTTTTGTCACCCAATCTTGGATATTGAAGAGTTCGGGCCGAAGAGGGATGTTCGGGCCGAAGTGGTGCTCGGGCCGAAGTGGGATGTTCAGGCCGAAGTGGTGTTCGGGCCGAAGTGGTGTTCGGGCCGAAGTTCGGTGTTCGGGCCGAGGATGATGTTCGGGCCGAGGTTGAAGTTCGAGCCGAGGTCGGAGTTCAGGCCGAGGTTGAAGTTCGGGCCGGGAACAGTGAAGAGTTGGGCCGAACTTGTTCTTGCCAGTGACGAACGAACCAGCTATTTTGGTTACTCGTGGGCGTGAAACGGACACCCGAGCTGAAAGTTATGAATGTTTTAGTATAGCACCTTTTGTCACACAATCTTGGATATTGAAGAGTTCGGGCCGAAGAGGGATGTTCGGGCCGAAGTGGTGTTCGGGCCGAAGTGGGATGTTTGGGCCGAAGTGGAGTTCGGGCCGAAGTGGTGTTCGGGCCCAAGTTCGGTGTTCGGGCCGAGGATGATGTTCGGGCCGAGGTTGAAGTTCGGGCCGAGGTCGGAGTTCGGGCCGAGGTTGAAGTTCGGGCCGGGAACAGTGAAGAGTTCGGGCCGAACTTGTTCTTGGCAGTGACGAACGAACCAGCGATTTTGGTTACTCGTGGGCGTGAAACGGACACCCGAGCTGAAAGTTATGAATGTTTTAGTATAGCACCTTTTGTCACACAATCTTGGATATTGAAGAGTTCGGGCCGAAGAGGGATGTTTGGGCCGAAGTGGTGTTCGGGCCGAAGTGGGATGTTCGGGCCGAAGTGGTGTTCGGGACGAAGTTCGTTGTTCGGGCCGAGGATGATGTTCGGGCCGAGGTTGAAGTTCGGGTCGAGGTCGGAGTTCGGGCCGAGGTTGAAGTTCTGGCCGAGGTTGAAGTTCGGGCCGAAAATGAAGTTCGGGCCGGGAACAGTGAAGAGTTCGGGCCGAACTTGTTCTTGCCAGTGACGAACGAACCAGCTATTTTGGTTACTCGTGGGCGTGAAACGGACACCCGAGCTGAAAGTTATGAATGTTTTAGTATGGCACCGTTTGTCACACAATCTTGGATATTGAAGAGTTCGGGCCGAACAGGGATGTTCGGGCCGAAGTGGTGTTCGGGCCGAAGTGGGATGTTCGGGCGGAAGTGGTGTTTGGGCCGAAGTGGTGTTCGGGCCGAAGTTCGGTGTTCGGGCCGAGGATGATGTTCGGGCCGAGGTTGAAGTTCGGGCCGAGGTCGGAGTTCGGGCCGAGGTTGAAGTTCGGGCCGGGAACAGTGAAGAGTTCGGGCCGAACTTGTTCTTGGCAGTGACGAACGAACCAGCTATTTTGGTTACTCGTGGGCGTGAAACGGACACCCGAGCTGAAAGTTATGAATGTTTTAGTATAGCACCTTTTGTCTCACAATCTTGGATATTGAAGAGTTCGGGCCGAAGAGGGATGTTCGGGCCGAAGTGGTGTTCCGGCCGTAGTGGGATGTTCGGGCCGAAGTGGTGTTCGGGCCGAAGTGGTGTTCGGGCCGAAGTTCGGTGTTCGGGCTGAGGATGATGTTCGGGCCGAGGTTGAAGTTCGGGCCGAGGTTGAAGTTCTGGCCGAGGTTGAAGTTCGGGCCGAAAATGAAGTTCGGGCCGGGAGCAGTGAAGAGTTCGGGCCGAACTTGTTCTTGGCAGTGACGAACGAACCAGCTATTTTGGTTACTCGTGGGCGTGAAACGGACACCCGAGCTGAAAGTTATGAATGTTTTAGTATAGCACCTTTTGTCACACAATCTTGGATATTGAAGAGTTCGGGCCGAAGAGGGATGTTCGGGCCGAAGTGGTGTTCCGGCCGAAGTGGGATGTTCGGGCCGAAGTGGTGTTCGGGACGAAGTGGTGTTCGGGCCGAAGTTCGGTGTTCGGGCCGAGGATGATGTTCGGGCCGAGGTTGAAGTTCGGGCCGAGGTTGAAGTTCTGGCCGAGGTTGAAGTTCGGGCCGAAAATGAAGTTCGAGCCGGGAACAGTGAAGAGTTCGGGCCGAACTTTTTCTTGGCAGTGACGAACGAACCAGCTCTTTTGGTTACTCGTGGGCGTGAAACGGACACCCGAGCTGAAAGTTATGAATGTTTTAGTATAGCACCTTTTGTCACACAATCTTGGATATTGAAGAGTTCGGGCCGAAGAGGGATGTTCGGGCCGAAGTGGTGTTCGGGCCGAAGTAGGATGTTCGGGCCGAAGTGGTGTTCGGGCAGAAGTGGTGTTCGGGCCGAAGTTCGGTGTTCGGGACGAGGATGATGTTCGGGCCGAGGTTGAAGTTCGGGCCGAGGTCGGAGTTCGGGCCGAGGTTGAAGTTCGGGCCGGGAACAGTGAAGAGTTCGGGCCGAACTTGTTCTTGCCAGTGACGAACGAACCAGCTATTTTGGTTACTCGTGGGCGTGAAACGGACACCCGAGCTGAAAGTTATGAATGTTTTAGTATAGCACCTTTTGTCACACAATCTTGGATATTGAAGAGTTCGGGCCGAAGAGGGAAGTTCGGGCCGAAGTGGTGCTCGGGCCGAAGTGGGATGTTCGGGCCGAAGTGGTGTTCGGGCCGAAGTGGTGTTCGGGCCGAGGATGATGTTCGGGCCGAGGTTGAAGTTCGGGCCGAGGTCGGAGTTCGGGCCGAGGTTGAAGTTCAGGCCGAGGTTGAAGTTCGGGCCGAAAATGAAGTTCGGGCCGGGAACAGTGAAGAGTTCGGGCTTTACTTGTTCTTGGCAGTGAAGAACGAACCAGCTATTTTGGTTACTCGTGGGCGTGAAACGGACACCCGAGTTGAAAGTTATGAATGTTTTAGTATAGCACCTTTTGTCACACAATCTTGGATATTGAAGAGTTCGGGCCGAAGAGGGATGTTCGGGCCGAAGTGGTGTTCGCGCCGAAGTGGGATGTTCGGGCCGAAGTGGTGTTCGGGCCGAAGTGGTGTTCGGGCCGAAGTTAGGTGTTCGGGCCGAGGATGATGTTCGGGCCGAGGTCGGAGTTCGGGTCGAGGTTGAAGTTCGGGCCGGGAACAGTGAAGAGTTCGCGCCGAACTTGTTCTTGGTAGTGACGAACGAACCAGCTATTTTGGTTACTCGTGGGCGTGAAACGGACACCCGAGCTGAAAGTTATGAATGTTTTAGTATAGCAACTTTTGTCACACAATCTTGGATATTGAAGAGATCGGGCCGAAGAGGGATGTTCGGGCCGAAGTGGTGTTCGGGCCGAAGTGGGATGTTCGGGCCGAAGTGGTGTTCGGGCCGAAGTGGTGTTCGGGCCGAAGTTTGGTGTTCGGGCCGAGGATGATGTTCGGGCCGAGGTTGAAGTTCGGGCCGAGGTCGGAGTTCGGGCCGAGGTTGAAGTTCTGGCCGAGGTTGAAGTTCGGGCCGAAAATGAAGTTCGGGCCGGGAACAGTGAAGAGTTCGGGCCGAACTTGTTCTTGGCAGTGACGAACGAACCAGCTATTTTGGTTACTCGTGGGCGTGAAACGGACACCCGAGCTGAAAGTTATGAATGTTTTAGTATAGCACCTTTTGTCACACAATCTTGGATATTGAAGATTTCGGGCCGAAGAGGGATGTTCGGGCCGAAGTGGTGTTCGGGCCGAAGTGGGATGTTCGGGCCGAAGTGGTGTTCGGGCCGAAGTGGTGTTCGGGCCGAAGTGGTGTTCGGGCCGAGGATGATGTTCAGGCCGAGGTTGAAGTTCGGGCCGAGGTTGAAGTTCGGGCCGAGGTCGGAGTTCGGGCCGAAAATGAAGTTCGGGCCGGGAACAGTGAAGAGTGTGGGCCGAACTTGTTCTTGGCAGTGACGAACGAACCATCTATTTTGGTTACTCGTGGGCGTGAAACGGACACCCGAGCTGAAAGTTATGAATGTTTTAGTATATCACCTTTTGTCACACAATCTTGGATATGGAAGAGTTCGGGCCGAAGAGGGATGTTCGGGCCGAAGTGGCGTTCGGGCCAAAGTGGGATGTTCGGGCCGAAGTGGTGTTCGGGCCGAGGATGATGTTCGGGCCGATGTTGAAGTTCGGGCCGAGGTCGGAGTTCGGGCCGAGGTAGAAGTTCGGGCCGAAAATTAAGTTCGGGCCGGGAACAGTGAAGAGTTCGGGTCGAACTTGTTCTTGGCAGTGACGAACGAACCAGCTATTTTGGTTACTCGTGTGCGTGAAACGGACACCCGAGCTGAAAGTTATGAATGTTTTAGTATAGCACCTTTTGTCACACAATCTTGGATATTGAAGAGTTCGGGCCGAAGAGGGATGTTCGGGCCGAAGTGGTGTTCGGGCCGAAGTGGTGTTCGGGCCGAAGTGGTGTTCGGGCCGAAGTTCGGTGTTCGGGCCGAGGATGATGATCGGGCCGAGGTTGGAGTTCGGGCCGAGGTCGGAGTTCGGGCCGAGGTTGCAGTTCGAGCCGAAAATGAAGTTCGGGCCGGGAACAGTGAAGAGTTCGGGCCGAACTTGTTCTTGGCAGTGAAGAACGAACCAGCTATTTTGGTTACTCGTGGGCGTGAAATGGACACCCGAGCTGAAAGTTATGAATGTTTTAGTATAGCACCTTTTGTCACACAATCTTGGATATTGAAGAGTTCGGGCCGAAGAGGGATGTTCGGGCCGAAGTGGTGTTCGGGCCGAAGTGGTGTTCGGGCCGAAGTTCGGTGTTCGGGCCGAGGATGATGTACGGGCCGAGGTTGAAATTCGGTCAGAGGTCGGAGTTCGGGCCGAGGTTGAAGTTCGGGCCGGGGACAGTGAAGAGTTCGGGCCGAACTTGTTCTTGGCAGTGACGAACGAACCAGCTATTTTGGTTACTCGTGGGCGTGAAACGGACACCCGAGCTGAAAGTTATGAATGTTTTAGTATAGCACCTTTTGTCACACAATCTTGGATATTGAAGAGTTCGGGCCGAAGAGGGATGTTCGGGCCGAAGTGGTGCTCGGGCCGAAGTGGGATGTTCGGGCCGAAGTGGTGTTCGGGCCGAAGTGGTGTTCGGGCCGAAGTTCGGTGTTCGGGCCGAGGATGATGTTCGGGCCGAGGTTGAAATTCGGTCCGAGGTCGGAGTTCGGGCCGAGGTTGAAGTTCGGGCCGGGAACAGTGAAGAGTTCGGGCCGAACTTGTTCTTGGCAGTGACGAACGAACCAGCTATTTTGGTTACTCGTGGGCGTGAAACGGACACCCGAGCTGAAAGTTATGAATGTTTTAGTATAGCACCTTTTGTCACACAATCTTGGATATTGAAGAGTTCGGGCCGAAGAGGGATGTTTGGGCCGAAGTGGTGTTCGGGCCGAAGTGGGATGTTCGGGCCGAAGTGGTGTTCGGGCCGAAGTGGTGTTCGGGCCGAAGTTCGGTGTTCGGGCCGAGGATGATGTTCGGGCCGAGGTTGAAGTTCGAGCCGAGGTCGGAGTTCGGGCCGAGGTTGAAGTTCGGGCCGAGGTTGAAGTTCGGGCCGAAAATGAAGTTCGGGCCGGGAACAGTGAAGAGTTCGGGCCGAACTTGTTCTTGGCAGTGACGAACGAACCAGCTATTTTGTTTACTCGTGGGCGTGAAACGGACACCCGAGCTGAAAGTTATGAATGTTTTAGTATAGCACCTTTTGTCACACAATCTTGGATATTGAAGAGATCGGGCCGAAGAGGGATGTTCGGGCCGAAGTAGTGTTCGGAACGAAGTGGGATGTTCGGGCCGAAGTGGTGTTCGGGCCGAAGTGGTGTTCGGGCCGAAGTTTGGTGTTCGGGCCGAGGAGGATGTTCGGGCCGAGGTTGAAGTTCGGGCCGAGGTCGGAGTTCGGGCCGAGGTTGAAGTTCTGGCCGAGGTTGAAGTTCGGGCCGAAAATGAAGTTCGCGCCGGGAACAATGAAGAGTTCGGGCCGAACTTGTTCTTGGCATTGACGAACGAACAAGCTATTTTGGTTACTCGTGGGCGTGAAACGGATACCCGAGCTGAAAGTTATGAATGTTTTAGTATAGCACCTTTTGTCACACAATCTTGGATATTGAAGAGTTCGGGCCGAAGAGGGATGTTCGGGCCGAAGTGGTGTTCGGGCCGAAGTGGGATGTTCGGGCCGAAGTGGTGTTCGGGCCGAAGTTCGGTGTTCGGGCCGAGGATGATGTTCGGGCCGAGGTTGAAGTTCGGGCCGAGGTCGGAGTTCGGGCCGAGGTTGAAGTTCGGGCCGGGAACAGTGAAGAGTTCGGGCCGAACTTGTTCTTGGTAGTGACGAACGAACCAGCTATTTTGGTTACTCGTGGGCGTGAAACGGACACCCGAGCTGAAAGTTATGAATGTTTTAGTATAGCAACTTTTGTCACACAATCTTGGATATTGAAGAGATCGGGCCGAAGAGGGATGTTCGGGCCGAATTAGTGTTCGGGCCGAAGTGGGATGTTCGGGCCGAAGTGGTGTTCGGGCCGAAGTGGTGTTCGGGCCGAGGATGATGTTCGGGCCGAGGTTGAAGTTCGGGCCGAGGTCGGAGTTCGGGCCGAGGTTGAAGTTCAGGCCGAGGTTGAAGTTCGGGCCGAAAATGAAGTTAGGGCCGGGAACAGTGAAGAGTTCGGGCCGAACTTGTTCTTGACAGTGACGAACGAACCAGCTATTTTGGTTACTCGTGGGCGTGAAACGGACACCCGAGCTGAAAGTTATGAATGTTTTAGTATAGCACCTTTTGTCACACAATCTTGGATATTGAAGATTTCGGGCCGAAGAGGGATGTTCGGGCCGAAGTGGTGTTCGGGCCGAAGTGGGATGTTCGGGCCGAAGTGGTGTTCGGGCCGAAGTGGTGTTCGGGCCGAAGTGGTGTTCGGGCCGAGGATGATGTTCGGGCCGAGGTTGAAGTTCGGGCCGAGGTTGAAGTTCGGGCCGAGGTCGGAGTTCGGGCCGAAAATGAAGTTCGGGCCGGGAACAGTGAAGAGTTCGGGCTTTACTTGTTCTTGGCAGTGAAGAACGAACCAGCTATTTTGGTTACTCTTGGGCGTGAAACGGACACCCGAGTTGAAAGTTATGAATGTTTTAGTATAGCACCTTTTGTCACACAATCTTGGATATTGAAGAGTTCGGGCCGAAGAGGGATGTTCGGGCCGAAGTGGTGTTCGGGCCGAAGTGGGATGTTCGGGCCGAAGTGGTGTTCGGGCCGAAGTGGTGTTCGGGCCGAAGTTCGGTGTTCGGGCCGAGGATGATGTTCGGGCCGAGGTCGGAGTTCGGGCCGAGGTTGAAGTTCGGGCCGGGAACAGTGAAGAGTTCGGGCCGAACTTGTTCTTGGTAGTGACGAACGAACCAGCTATTTTGGTTACTAGTGGGCGTGACACGGACACCCGAGCTGAAAGTTATGAATGTTTTAGTATAGCAACTTTTGTCACACAATCTTGGATATTGAAGAGATCGGGCCGAAGAGGGATGTTCAGGCCGAAGTGGTGTTCGGGCCGAAGTGGGATGTTCGGGCCGAAGTGGTGTTCGGGCCGAAGTGGTGTTCGGGCCGAAGTTTGGTGTTCGGGTCGAGGATGATGTTCGGGCCGAGGTTGAAGTTCGGGCCGAGGTCGGAGTTCGGGCCGAGGTTGAAGTTCTGGCCGAGGTTGAAGTTCGGGCCGAAAATGAAGTTAGGGCCGGGAACAGTGAAGAGTTCGGGCCGAACTTGTTCTTGGCAGTGACGAACGAACCAGCTATTTTGGTTACTCGTGGGCGTGAAACGGACACCCGAGCTGAAAGTTATGAATGTTTTAGTATAGCACCTTTTGTCACACAATCTTGGATATTGAAGAGTTCGGGCCGAAGAGGGATGTTCGGGCCGAAGTGGTGTTCGGGCCGAAGTGGGATGTTCGGGCCGAAGTGGTGTTCGGGCCGAAGTGGTGTTCGGGCCGAAGTTCGGTGTTCGGGCCGAGGATGATGTTCGGGCCGAGGTCGGAGTTCGGGCCGAGGTTGAAGTTCAGGCCGGGAACAGTGAAGAGTTCGGGCCGAACTTGTTCTTGGTAGTGACGAACGAACCAGCTATTTTGGTTACTCGTGGGCGTGAAACGGACACCCGAGCTGAAAGTTATGAATGTTTTAGTATAGCAACTTTTGTCACACAATCTTGGATATTGAAGAGATCGGGCCGAAGAGGGATGTTCGGGCCGAAGTGGTGTTCGGGCCGAAGTGGGATGTTCGGGCCGAAGTGGTGTTCGGGCCGAAGTGGTGTTCGGGCCGAAGTGGTGTTCGGGCCGAAGTTTGGTGTTCGGGTCGAGGATGATGTTCGGGCCGATGTTGAAGTTCGGGCCGAGGTCGGAGTTCGGGCCGAGGTTGAAGTTCTGGCCGAGGTTGAAGTTCGGGCCGAAAATGAAGTTAGGGCCGAGAACAGTGAAGAGTTCGGGCCGAACTTGTTCTTGGCAGTGACGAACGAACCAGCTATTTTGGTTACTCGTGGGCGTGAAACGGACACCCGAGCTGAAAGTTATGAATGTTTTAGTATAGCACCTTTTGTCACACAATCTTGGATATTGAAGATTTCGGGCCGAAGAGGGATGTTCGGGCCGAAGTGGTGTTCGGGCCGAAGTGGGATGTTCGGGCCGAAGTGGTGTTCGGGCCGAAGTGGTGTTCGGGCCGAAGTGGTGTTCGGGCCGAGGATGATGTTCGGGCCGAGGTTGAAGTTCGGGCCGAGGTTGAAGTTCGGGCCGAGGTCGGAGTTCGGGCCGAAAATGAAGTTCGGGCCGGGAACAGTGAAGAGTGTGGGCCGAACTTGTTCTTGGTAGTGACGAACGAACCAGCTATTTTGTTTACTCGTGGGCGTGAAACGGACACCCGAGCTGAAAGTTATGAATGTTTTAGTATATCACCTTTTGTCACACAATCTTGGATATGGAAGAGTTCGGGCCGAAGTGGCGTTCGGGCCAAAGTGGGATGTTCGGGCCGAAGTGGTGTTCGGGCCGAAGTTCGGTGTTCGGGCCGAGGATGATGTTCGGGCCGAGGTTGAAGTTCGGGCCGAGGTCGGAGTTCAGGCCGAGGTAGAAGTTCGGGCCTAAAATTAAGTTCGGGCCGGGAACAGTGAAGAGTTCGGGTCGAACTTGTTCTTGGCCGTGACGAACGAACCAGCTATTTTGGTTACTCGTGTGCGTGAAACGGACCCCCGAGCTGAAAGTTATGAATGTTTTAGTATAGCACCTTTTGTCACACAATCTTGGATATTGAAGAGTTCGGGCCGAAGAGGGATGTTCGGGCCGAAGTGGTGTTCGGGCCGAAGTTCGGTGTTCGGGCCGAGGATGATGTTCGGGCCGAGGTTGGAGTTCGGGCCGAGGTCGGAGTTCGGGCCGAGGTTGCAGTTCGGGCCGAAAATGAAGTTCGGGCCGGGAACAGTGAAGAGTTCGGGCCGAACTTGTTCTTGGCAGTGAAGAACGAACCAGCTATTTTGGTTACTCGTGGGCGTGAAATGGACACCCGAGCTGAAAGTTATGAATGTTTTAGTATAGCACCTTTTGTCACACAATCTTGGATATTGAAGAGTTCGGGCCGAAGAGGGATGTTCGGGCCGATGTGGTGTTCGGGCCGAAGTTCGGTGTTCGGGCCGAGGATTATGTTCGGGCCGAGGTTGAAGTTCGGGCCGAGGTCGGAGTTCGGGCCGAGGTTGAAGTTCGGGCCGAGGTTGAAGTTCGGGCCGAAAATGAAGTTCGGGTCGGGAACAGTGAAGAGTTCGGGCCGAACTTGTTCTTGGCAGTGACGAACGAACCAGCTATTTTGTTTACTCGTGGGCGTGAAACGGACACCCGAGCTGAAAGTTATGAATGTTTTAGTATAGCACCTTTTGTCACACAATCTTGGATATTGAAGAGTTCGGGCCGAAGAGGGATGTTCGGGCCGAAGTGGTGTTCGGGCCGAAGTGGGATGTTCGGGCCGAAGTGGTGTTCGGGCCGAAGTGGTGTTCGGGCCGAAGTTCGGTGTTCGGGCCGAGGATGATGTTCGGGCCGAGGTTGAAGTTCGAGCCGAGGTCGGAGTTCGGGCCGAGGTTGAAGTTCGGGCCGGGAACAGTGAAGAGTTCGGGCCGAACTTGTTCTTGGTAGTGACGAACGAACCAGCTATTTTGGTTACTCGTGGGCGTGAAACGGACACCCGAGCTGAAAGTTATGAATGTTTTAGTATAGCAACTTTTGTCACACAATCTTGGATATTGAAGAGATCGGGCCGAAGAGGGATGTTCGGGCCGAAGTAGTGTTCGGGCCGAAGTGGGATGTTCGGGCCGAAGTGGTGTTCGGGCCGAAGTGGTGTTCGGGCCGAAGTTTGGTGTTCGGGCCGAGGATGATGTTCGGGCCGAGGTTGAAGTTCGGGCCGAGGTCGGAGTTCGGGCCGAGGTTGAAGTTCTGGCCGAGGTTGAAGTTCGGACCGAAAATGAAGTTCGCGCCGGGAACAGTGAAGAGTTCGGGCCGAACTTGTTCTTGGCATTGACGAACGAACAAGCTATTTTGGTTACTAGTGGGCGTGAAACGGACACCCGAGCTGAAAGTTATGAATGTTTTAGTATAGCACCTTTTGTCACACAATCTTGGATATTGAAGAGTTCGGGCCGAAGAGGGATGTTCGGGCCGAAGTGGTGTTCGGGCCGAAGTGGGATGTTCGGGCCGAAGTGGTGTTCGGGCTGAAGTGGGATGTTCGGGCCGAAGTGGTGTTCGGGCCAAAGTGGTGTTCGGGCCGAAGTTCGGTGTTCGGGCCGAGGATTATGTTCGGGCCGAGGTTGAAGTTCAGGCCGAGGTCGGAGTTCGGGCCGAGGTTGAAGTTCGGGCCGAGGTTGAAGTTCGGGCCGAAAATGAAGTTCGGGCCGGGAACAGTGAAGAGTTCGGGCCGAACTTGTTCTTGGCAGTGACGAACGAACCAGCTATTTTGGTTACTCGTGGGCGTGAAACGGACACCCGAGCTGAAAGTTATGAATGTTTTAGTATAGCACCTTTTGTCACACAATCTTGGATATTGAAGAGATCGGGCCGAAGAGGGATGTTCGGGCCGAAGTGGTGTTCGGGCCGAAGTGGGATGTTCGTGCCGAAATGGTGTTCGGGCCGAAGTGGTGTTCGGGCCGAAGTTCGGTGTTCGGGCCGAGGATGATGTTCGGGCCGAGGTTGAAGTTCGGGCCGAGGTCGGAGTTCAGGCCGAGGTTGAAGTTCTGGGCGAGGTTGAAGTTCGGGCCGAAAATGAAGTTCGGGCCGGGAACAGTGAAGAGTTCGGGCCGAACTTGTTCTTGGCAGTGACGAACGAACCAGCTATTTTGGTTACTCGTGGGCGTGAAACGGACACCCGAGCTGAAAGTTATGAATGTTTTAGTATAGCACCTTTTGTCACACAATCTTGGATATTGAAGAGATCGGGCCGAAGAGGGATCTTCGGGCCGAAGTGGTGTTCGGGCTGAAGTGGGATGTTCGGGCCGAAGTGGTGTTCGGGCCGAAGTTCGGTGTTCGGGCCGAGGATGATGTTCGGGCCGAGGTTGAAGTTCGGGCCGATGTCGGAGTTCGGGCCGAAAATGAAGTTCGGGCCGGGAACAGTGAAGAGTTCGGGCCGAACTTGTTCTTGGCAGTGACGAACGAACCAGCTATTTTGTTTACTCGTGGGCGTGAAACGGACACCCGAGCTGAAAGTTATGAATGTTTTAGTATAGCACCTTTTGTCACACAATCTTGGATATTGAAGAGTTCGGGCCGAAGAGGGATGTTCGGGCCGAAGTGGTGTTCGGGCCGAAGTGGGATGTTCGGGCCGAAGTGGTGTTCGGGCCGAAGTGGTGTTCGGGCCGAAGTTCGGTGTTCGAGCCGAGGATGATGTTCGGGCCGAGGTTGAAGTTCGAGCCGAGGTCGGAGTTCGGGCCGAGGTTGAAGTTCGGGCCGGGAACAGTGAAGAGTTCGGGCCGAACTTGTTCTTGGTAGTGACGAAGGAACCAGCTATTTTGGTTACTCGTGGGCGTGAAACGGACACCCGAGCTGAAAGTTATGAATGTTTTAGTATAGCAACTTTTGTCACACAATCTTGGATATTGAAGAGATCGGGCCGAAGAGGGATGTTCGGGCCGAAGTAGTGTTCGGGCCGAAGTGGGATGTTCGGGCCGAAGTGGTGTTCGGGCCGAAGTGGTGTTCGGGCCGAAGTTTGGTGTTCGGGCCGAGGATGATGTTCGGGCCGAGGTTGAAGTTCGTGCCGAGGTAGGAGTTCGGGCCGAGGTTGAAGTTCTGGCCGAGGTTGAAGTTCGGGCCGAAAATGAAGTTCGCGCCGGGAACAGTGAAGTGTTCGGGCCGAACTTGTTCTTGGCATTGACGAACGAACAAGCTATTTTGGTTACTAGTGGGCGTGAAACGGACACCCGAGCTGAAAGTTAAGAATGTTTTAGTATAGCACCTTTTGTCACACAATCTTGGATATTGAAGAGTTCGGGCCGAAGAGGGATGTTCGGGCCGAAGTGGTGTTCGGGCCGAAGTGGGATGTTCGGGCCGAAGTGGTGTTCGGGCCAAAGTGGTGTTCGGGCCGAAGTTCGGTGTTCGGGCCGAGGATTATGTTCGGGCCGAGGTTGAAGTTCAGGCCGAGGTCGGAGTTCGGGCCGAGGTTGAAGTTCGGGCCGAGGTTGAAGTTCGGGCCGAAAATGAAGTTCGGGCCGGGAACAGTGAAGAGTTCGGGCCGAACTTGTTCTTGGCAGTGACGAACGAACCAGCTATTTTGGTTACTCGTGGGCGTGAAACGGACACCCGAGCTGAAAGTTATGAATGTTTTAGTATAGCACCTTTTGTCACACAATCTTGGATATTGAAGAGATCGGGCCGAAGAGGGATCTTCGGGCCGAAGTGGTGTTCGGGCTGAAGTGGGATGTTCGGGCCGAAGTGGTGTTCGGGCCGAAGTTCGGTGTTCGGGCCGAGGATGATGTTCGGGCCGAGGTTGAAGTTCGGGCCGATGTCGGAGTTCGGGCCGAGGTTGAAGTTCGGGCCGGGAACAGTGAAGAGTTCGGGCCGAACTTGTTCTTGGCAGTGACAAACGAACCAGCTATTTTGTTTACTCGTGGGCGTGAAACGGACACCCGAGCTGAAAGTTATGAATGTTTTAGTATAGCACCTTTTGTCACACAATCTTGGATATTGAAGAGTTCGGGCCGAAGAGGGATGTTCGGGCCGAAGTGGTGTTCGGGCCGAAGTGGGATATTCGGGCCGAAGTGGTGTTCGGGCCGAAGTGGTGTTCGGGCCGAAGTTCGGTGTTCGGGCCGAGGATGATGTTCGGGCCGAGGTTGAAGTTCGAGCCGAGGTCGGAGTTCGGGCCGAGGTTGAAGTTCGGGCCGGGAACAGTGAAGAGTTCGGGCCGAACTTGTTCTTGGTAGTGACGAACGAACCAGCTATTTTGGTTACTCGTGGGCGTGAAACGGATACCCGAGCTGAAAGTTATGAATGTTTTAGTATAGCAACTTTTGTCACACAATCTTGGATATTGAAGAGATCGGGCTGAAGAGGGATGTTCGGGCCGAAGTGGGATGTTCGGGCCGAAGTGGTGTTCGGGCCGAAGTGGTGTTCGGGCCGAAGTTTGGTGTTCGGGCCGAGGATGATGTTCGGGCCGAGGTTGAAGTTCGGGCCGAGATCGGAGTTCGGGCCGAGGTTGAAGTTATGGCCGAGGTTGAAGTTCGGGCCGAAAATGAAGTTCGCGCCGGGAACAGTGAAGAGTTCGGGCCGAACTTGTTCTTGGTATTGACGAACGAACAAGCTATTTTGGTTACTCGTGGGCGTGAAACGGACACCCGAGCTGAAAGTTATGAATGTTTTAGTATAGCACCTTTTGTCAAACAATCTTGGATATTGAAGAGTTCGGGCCGAAGAGGGATGTTCGGGCCGAAGTGGTGTTCGGGCCGAAGTGGGATGTTCGGGCCGAAGTGGTGTTCGGGCCAAAGTGGTGTTCGGGCCGAAGTTCGGTGTTCGGGCCGAGGATTATGTTCGGGCCGAGGTTGAAGTTCAGGCCGAGGTCGGAGTTCGGGCCGAGGTGGAAGTTCGGGCCGAGGTTGAAGTTCGGGCCGAAAATGAAGTTCGGGCCGGGAACAGTGAAGAGTTCGGGCCGAACTTGTTCTTGGCAGTGACGAACGAACCAGCTATTTTGGTTACTCGTGGGCGTGAAGCGGACACCCGAGCTGAAAGTTATGAATGTTTTAGTATAGCACCTTTTGTCACACAATCTTGGATATTGAAGAGATCGGGCCGAAGAGGGATGTTCGGGTCGAAGTGGTGTTCGGGCCGAAGTGGGATGATCGGGCCGAAATGGTGTTCGGGCCGAAGTGGTGTTCGGGCTGAAGTGGTGTTCGGGCCGAAGTTCGGTGTTCGGGCCGAGGATGATGTTCGAGCCGAGGTTGAAGTTCGGGCCGAGGTCGGAGTTCAGGCCGAGGTTGAAGTTCTGGCCGAGGTTGAAGTTCGGGCCGAAAATGAAGTTCGGGCCGGGAACAGTGAAGAGTTCGGGCCGAACTTGTTCTTGGCAGTGACGAACGAACCAGCTATTTTGGTTACTCGTGGGCGTGAAACGGACACCCGAGCTGAAAGTTATGAGTGTTTTAGTATAGCACCTTTTGTCACACAATCTTGGATATTGAAGAGTTCGGGCCGAAGAGGGATGTTCGGGCCGAAGTGGTGTTCGGGCCGAAGTGGGATGTTCGGGCCGAAGAGGTGTTCGGGCCGAAGTGGTGTTCGGGCCGAAGTTCGGTGTTCGGGCCGAGGATGATGTTCGGGCCGAGGTTGAAGTTCGGGCCGAGGTCGGAGTTCGGGCCGAGGTTGAAGTTCGGGCCGAAAATGAAGTTCGGGCCGGGAACAGTGAAGAGTGTGGGCCGAACTTGTTCTTGGCAGTGACGAACAAACCAGCTATTTTGGTTACTCGTGGGCGTGAAACGGACACCCGAGCTGAAAGTTATGAATGTTTTAGTATAGCACATTTTGTCACACAATCTTGGATATGGAAGAGTTCGGGCCGAAGAGGGATGTTCGGGCCGAAGTGGTGTTCGGGCCAAAGTGGGATGTTCGGGCCGAAGTGGTGTTCGGGCCGAAGTTCGGTGTTCGGGCCGAGGATGATGTTCGGGCCGAGGTTGAAGTTCGGGCCGAGGTCGGAGTTCGGGCCGAGGTTGAAGTTCGGGCCGAAAATGAAGTTCGGGCCGGGAACAGTGAAGAGTTCGGGTCGAACTTGTTCTTGGCAGTGACGAACGAACCAGCTATTTTGGTTACTCGTGGGCGTGAAACGGACACCCGAGCTGAAAGTTATGAATGTTTTAGTATAGCACCTTTTGTCACACAATCTTGGATATTGAAGACATCGGGCCGAAGAGGGATGTACGGGCCGAAGTGGTGTTCGGGCCGAAGTGGGATGTTCGGGACGAAATGGTGTTCGGGCCGAAGTGGTGTTCGGGCCGAAGTTCGGTGTTCGGGCCGAGGGTGATGTTCGGGCCGAGGTTGTAGTTCGGGCCGAGGTCGGAGTTCAGGCCGAGGTTGAAGTTCTGGCCGAGGTTGAAGTTCGGGCCGAAAATGAAGTTCGGGTCGGGAACAGTGAAGAGTTCGGGCCGAACTTGTTCTTGGCAGTTACGAACGAACCAGCTATTTTGGTTACTCGTGGGCGTGAAACGGACACCCGAGCTGAAAGTTATGAATGTTTTAGTATAGCACCTTTTGTCACACAATCTTGGATATTGAAGAGTTCGGGCCGAAGAGGGATGTTCGGGCCGAAGTGGTGTTCGGGCCGAAGTGGGATGTTCGGGCCGAAGTGGTGTTCGGGCCGAAGTGGTGTTCGGGCCGAAGTTCGGTGTTCGGGCCGAGGATGATGTTCGGGCCGTGGTTGAAGTTCGGGCCGAGGTCGGAGTTCGGGCCGAGGTTGAAGTTCGGGCCGAAAATGAAGTTCGGGCCGGGAACAGTGAAGAGTGTGGGCCGAACTTGTTCTTGGCAGTGACGAACGAACCATCTATTTTGGTTACTCGTGGGCGTGAAACGGACACCCGAGCTGAAAGTTATGAATGTTTTAGTATAGCACCTTTTGTCACACAATCTTGGATATGGAAGAGTTCGGGCCGAAGAGGGATGTTCGGGCCGAAGTGGTGTTCGGGCCAAAGTGGGATGTTCGGGCCGAAGTGGTGTTCGGGCCGAAGTTTGGTGTTCGGGCCGAGGATGATGTTCGGGCCGAGGTTGAAGTTCGGGCCGAGGTCGGAGTTCGGGCCGAGGTTGAAGTTCGGGCCGAAAATGAAGTTCGGGCCGTGAACAGTGAAGAGTTCGGGTCGAACTTGTTCTTGGCAGTGACGAACGAACCAGCTATTTTGGTTACTCGTGGGCGTGAAACGGACACCCGAGCTTAAAGTTATGAATGTTTTCGTATAGCACCTTTTGTCACACCATCTTGGATATTGAAGAGTTCGGGCCGAAGAGGGATGTTCGGGCCGAAGTGGTGTTCGGGCCGAAGTGGTGTTCGGGCCGAAGTGGTGTTCGGGCCGAAGTTCGGTGTTCGGGCCGAGGATGATGTTCGGGCCGAGGTTGAAGTTCGGGCCGAGGTCGGAGTTCGGGCCGAGGTTGACGTTCGGGCCGAGGTTGAAGTTCGGGCCGAAAATGAAGTTCGGGCCGGGAACAGTGAAGAGTTCGGGCCGAACTTGTTCTTGGCAGTGAAGAACGAACCAACTATTTTTGTTACTCGTGGGCGTGAAACGGACACCCGAGCTGAAAGTTATGAATGTTTTAGTATAGCACCTTTTGTCACACAATCTTGGATATTGAAGAGATCGGGCTGAAGAGGGATGTTCGGGCCGAAGTGGGATGTTCGGGCCGAAGTGGTGTTCGGGCCGAAGTGGTGTTCGGGCCGAAGTTTGGTGTTCGGGCCGAGGATGATGTTCGGGCCGAGGTTGAAGTTCGGGCCGAGATCGGAGTTCGGGCCGAGGTTGAAGTTATGGCCGAGGTTGAAGTTCGGGCCGAAAATGAAGTTCGCGCCGGGAACAGTGAAGAGTTCGGGCCGAACTTGTTCTTGGCATTGACGAACGAACAAGCTATTTTGGTTACTCGTGGGCGTGAAACGGACACCCGAGCTGAAAGTTATGAATGTTTTAGTATAGCACCTTTTGTCAAACAATCTTGGATATTGAAGAGTTCGGGCCGAAGAGGGATGTTCGGGCCGAAGTGGTGTTCGGGCCGAAGTGGGATGTTCGGGCCGAAGTGGTGTTCGGGCCAAAGTGGTGTTCGGGCCGAAGTTCGGTGTTCGGGCCGAGGATTATGTTCGGGCCGAGGTTGAAGTTCAGGCCGAGGTCGGAGTTCGGGCCGAGGTGGAAGTTCGGGCCGAGGTTGAAGTTCGGGCCGAAAATGATGTTCGGGCCGGGAACAGTGAAGAGTTCGGGCCGAACTTGTTCTTGGCAGTGACGAACGAACCAGCTATTTTGGTTACTCGTGGGCGTGAAGCGGACACCCGAGCTGAAAGTTATGAATGTTTTAGTATAGCACCTTTTGTCACACAATCTTGGATATTGAAGAGATCGGGCCGAAGAGGGATGTTCGGGTCGAAGTGGTGTTCGGGCCGAAGTGGGATGATCGGGCCGAAATGGTGTTCGGGCCGAAGTGGTGTTCGGGCCGAAGTGGTGTTCGGGCCGAAGTTCGGTGTTCGGGCCGAGGATGATGTTCGAGCCGAGGTTGAAGTTCGGGCCGAGGTCGGAGTTCAGGCCGAGGTTGAAGTTCTGGCCGAGGTTGAAGTTCGGGCCGAAAATGAAGTTCGGGCCGGGAACAGTGAAGAGTTCGGGCCGAACTTGTTCTTGGCAGTGACGAACGAACCAGCTATTTTGGTTACTCGTGGGCGTGAAACGGACACCCGAGCTGAAAGTTATGAGTGTTTTAGTATAGCACCTTTTGTCACACAATCTTGGATATTGAAGAGTTCGGGCCGAAGAGGGATGTTCGGGCCGAAGTGGTGTTCGGGCCGAAGTGGGATGTTCGGGCCGAAGAGGTGTTCGGGCCGAAGTGGTGTTCGGGCCGAAGTTCGGTGTTCGGGCCGAGGATGATGTTCGGGCCGAGGTTGAAGTTCGGGCCGAGGTCGGAGTTCGGGCCGAGGTTGAAGTTCGGGCCGAAAATGAAGTTCGGGCCGGGAACAGTGAAGAGTGTGGGCCGAACTTGTTCTTGGCAGTGACGAACAAACCAGCTATTTTGGTTACTCGTGGGCGTGAAACGGACACCCGAGCTGAAAGTTATGAATGTTTTAGTATAGCACATTTTGTCACACAATCTTGGATATGGAAGAGTTCGGGCCGAAGAGGGATGTTCGGGCCGAAGTGGTGTTCGGGCCAAAGTGGGATGTTCGGGCCGAAGTGGTGTTCGGGCCGAAGTTCGGTGTTCGGGCCGAGGATGATGTTCGGGCCGAGGTTGAAGTTCGGGCCGAGGTCGGAGTTCGGGCCGAGGTTGAAGTTCGGGCCGAAAATGAAGTTCGGGCCGGGAACAGTGAAGAGTTCGGGTCGAACTTGTTCTTGGCAGTGACGAACGAACCAGCTATTTTGGTTACTCGTGGGCGTGAAACGGACACCCGAGCTGAAAGTTATGAATGTTTTAGTATAGCACCTTTTGTCACACAATCTTGGATATTGAAGACATCGGGCCGAAGAGGGATGTACGGGCCGAAGTGGTGTTCGGGCCGAAGTGGGATGTTCGGGACGAAATGGTGTTCGGGCCGAAGTGGTGTTCGGGCCGAAGTTCGGTGTTCGGGCCGAGGGTGATGTTCGGGCCGAGGTTGAAGTTCGGGCCGAGGTCGGAGTTCAGGCCGAGGTTGAAGTTCTGGCCGAGGTTGAAGTTCGGGCCGAAAATGAAGTTCGGGTCGGGAACAGTGAAGAGTTCGGGCCGAACTTGTTCTTGGCAGTTACGAACGAACCAGCTATTTTGGTTACTCGTGGGCGTGAAACGGACACCCGAGCTGAAAGTTATGAATGTTTTAGTATAGCACCTTTTGTCACACAATCTTGGATATTGAAGAGTTCGGGCCGAAGAGGGATGTTCGGGCCGAAGTGGTGTTCGGGCCGAAGTGGGATGTTCGGGCCGAAGTGGTGTTCGGGCCGAAGTGGTGTTCGGGCCGAAGTTCGGTGTTCGGGCCGAGGATGATGTTCGGGCCGTGGTTGAAGTTCGGGCCGAGGTCGGAGTTCGGGCCGAGGTTGAAGTTCGGGCCGAAAATGAAGTTCGGGCCGGGAACAGTGAAGAGTGTGGGCCGAACTTGTTCTTGGCAGTGACGAACGAACCAGCTATTTTGGTTACTCGTGGGCGTGAAACGGACACCCGAGCTGAAAGTTATGAATGTTTTAGTATAGCACCTTTTGTCACACAATCTTGGATATGGAAGAGTTCGGGCCGAAGAGGGATGTTCGGGCCGAAGTGGTGTTCGGGCCAAAGTGGGATGTTCGGGCCGAAGTGGTGTTCGGGCCGAAGTTTGGTGTTCGGGCCGAGGATGATGTTCGGGCCGAGGTTGAAGTTCGGGCCGAGGTCGGAGTTCGGGCCGAGGTTGAAGTTCGGGCCGAAAATGAAGTTCGGGCCGTGAACAGTGAAGAGTTCGGGTCGAACTTGTTCTTGGCAGTGACGAACGAACCAGCTATTTTGGTTACTCGTGGGCGTGAAACGGACACCCGAGCTTAAAGTTATGAATGTTTTCGTATAGCACCTTTTGTCACACCATCTTGGATATTGAAGAGTTCGGGCCGAAGAGGGATGTTCGGGCCGAAGTGGTGTTCGGGCCGAAGTGGTGTTCGGGCCGAAGTGGTGTTCGGGCCGAAGTTCGGTGTTCGGGCCGAGGATGATGTTCGGGCCGAGGTTGAAGTTCGGGCCGAGGTCGGAGTTCGGGCCGAGGTTGACGTTCGGGCCGAGGTTGAAGTTCGGGCCGAAAATGAAGTTCGGGCCGGGAACAGTGAAGAGTTCGGGCCGAACTTGTTCTTGGCAGTGAAGAACGAACCAACTATTTTTGTTACTCGTGGGCGTGAAACGGACACCCGAGCTGAAAGTTATGAATGTTTTAGTATAGCACCTTTTGTCACACAATCTTGGATATTGAAGAGTTCGGGCCGAAGAGGGATGTTCGGGCCGAAGTGGTGTTCGGGCCGAAGTGGGATGTTCGGGCCGAAGTGGTGTTCGGACCGAAGTGGTGTTCAGGCCGAAGTTCGGTGTTCGGGCCGAGGATGATGTTCGGGCCGAGGTTGAAGTTCGGGCCGAGGTCGGAGTTCGGGCCGAGGTTGAAGTTCGGGCCGAGGTTGAAGTTCGGGCCGAAAATGAAGTTCGGGCCGGGAACAGTGAAGAGTTCGGGCCGAACTTGTTCTTGGCAGTGACGAACGAACCAGCTCTTTTGGTTACTCGTGGGCGTGAAACGGACACCCGAGCTGAAAGTTATGAATGTTTTAGTATAGCACTTTTTGTCACACAATCTTGGATATTGAAGAGTTCGGGCCGAAGAGGGATGTTCGGGCCGAAGTGGTGTTCGGGCCGAAGTAGGATGTTCGGGCCGAAGTGGTGTTCGGGCCGAAGTGGTGTTCGGGCCGAAGTTCGGTGTTCGGGCCGAGGATGATGTTCGGGCCGAGGTTGAAGTTCGGGCCGAGGTCCGAGTTCGGGCCGAGGTTGAAGTTCGGGCCGGGAACAGTGAAGAGTTCGGGCCGAACTTGTTCTTGCCAGTGACGAACGAACCAGCTATTTTGGTTACTCGTGGGCGTGAAACGGACACCCGAGCTGAAAGTTATGAATGTTTTAGTATAGCACCTTTTGTCACACAATCTTGGATATTGAAGAGTTCGGGCCGAAGAGGGACGTTCGGGCCGAAGTGGTGCTCGGGCCGAAGTGGGATGTTCGGGCCGAAGTGGTGTTCGGGCCGAAGTTCGGTGTTCGGGCCGAGGATGATGTTCGGGCCGAGGTTGAAGTTCGGGCCGAGGTCGGAGTTCGGGCCGAGGTTGAAGTTCAGGCCGAGGTTGAAGTTCGGGCCGAAAATGAAGTTCGGGCCGGGAACAATGAAGAGTTCGGGCCGAACTTGTTCTTGACAGTGAAGAACGAACCAGCTATTTTGGTTACTCGTGGGCGTGAAACGGACACCCGAGCTGAAAGTTATGAATGTTTTAGTATAGCACCTTTTGTCACACAATCTTGGATATTGAAGAGATCGGGCCGAAGAGGGATGTTCGGGCCGAAGTGGTGTTCGGGCCGAAGTGGGATGTTCGGGCCGAAGTGGTGTTCGGGCCGAAGTGGTGTTCGGGCCGAAGTGGTGTTCGGGCCGAAGTTTGGTGTTCGGGCCGAGGATGATGTTCGAGCCGAGGTTGAAGTTCAGGCCGAGGTCGGAGTTCGGGCTGAGGTTGAAGTTCTGGCCGAGGTTGAAGTTCGGGCCGAAAATGAAGTTCGGGCCGGGAACAGTGAAGAGTTCGGGCCGAACTTGTTCTTGGCAGTGACGAACGAACCAGCTATTTTGGTTACTCGTGGGCGTGAAACGGACACCCGAGCTGAAAGTTATGAATGTTTTAGTATAGCACCTTTTGTCACACAATCTTGGATGTTGAAGAGTTGGGGCCGAAGAGGGATGTTCGGGCCGAAGAGGGATGTTCGGGCCGAAGTGGGATGTTCGGGCCGAAGTGGGATGTTCTGGCCGAAATGGTGTTCGGGCCGAAGTGGTGTTCGGGCCGAAGTTCGGTGTTCGGGCCGAGGATGATGTTCGGGCCGAGGTTGAAGTTCGGGCCGAGGTCGGAGTTCAGGCCGAGGTTGAAGTTCTGGGCGAGGTTGAAGTTCGGGCCGAAAATGAAGTTCGGGCCGGGAACAGTGAAGAGTTCGGGCCGAACTTGTTCTTGGCAGTGACGAACGAACCAGCTATTTTGGTTACTCGTGGGCGTGAAACGGACACACGAGCTGAAAGTTATGAATGTTTTAGTATGGCACCTTTTGTCACACAATCTTGGATATTGAAGAGTTCGGGCCGAACAGGGATGTTCGGGCCGAAGTGGTGTTCGGGCCGAAGTGGGATGTTCGGGCGGAAGTGGTGTTTGGGCCGAAGTGGTGTTCGGGCCGAAGTTCGGTGTTCGGGCGGAGGATGATGTTCGGGCCGAGGTTGAAGTTCGGGCCGATGTCGGAGTTCGGGCCTAGGTTGAAGTTCGGGCCGGGAACAGTGAAGAGTTCGGGCCGAACTTGTTCTTGGCAGTGACGAACGAACCAGCTATTTTGTTTACTCGTGGGCGTGAAACGGACACCCGAGCTGAAAGTTATGAATGTTTTAGTATAGCACCTTTTGTCACACAATCTTGGATATTGAAGAGTTCGGGCCGAAGAGGGATGTTCGGGCCGAAGTGGTGTTCGGGCCGAAGTGGGATGTTCGGGCCGAAGTGGTGTTCGGGCCGAAGTGGTGTTCGGGCCGAAGTTCGGTGTTCGGGCCGAGGATGATGTTCGGGCCGAGGTTGAAGTTCGAGCCGAGGTCGGAGTTCGGGCCGAGGTTGAAGTTCGGGCCGGGAACAGTGAAGAGTTCTGGCCGAACTTGTTCTTGGTAGTGACGAACGAACCAGCTATTTTGGTTACTCGTGGGCGTGAAACGGACACCCGAGCTGAAAGTTATGAATGTTTTAGTATAGCAACTTTTGTCACACAATCTTGGATATTGAAGAGATCGGGCCGAAGAGGGATGTTCGGGCCGAAGTGGGATGTTCGGGCCGAAGTGGTGGTCGGGCCGAAGTGGTGTTCGGGCCGAAGTTTGGTGTTCGGGCCGAGGATGATGTTCGGGCCGAGGTTGAAGTTCGGGCCGAGATCGGAGTTCGGGCCGAGGTTGAAGTTCTGGCCGAGGTTGAAGTTCGGGCCGAAAATGAAGTTCGCGCCGGGAACAGTGAAGAGTTCGGGCCGAACTTGTTCTTGGCATTGACGAACGAACAAGCTATTTTGGTTACTCGTGGGCGTGAAACGGACACCCGAGCTGAAAGTTATGAATGTTTTAGTATAGCACCTTTTGTCAAACAATCTTGGATATTGAAGAGTTCGGGCCGAAGAGGGATGTTCGGGCCGAAGTGGGATGTTCGGGCCGAAGTGGTGTTCGGGCCAAAGTGGTGTTCGGGCCGAAGTTCGGTGTTCGGGCCGAGGATTATGTTCGGGCCGAGGTTGAAGTTCAGTCCGAGGTCAGAGTTCGGGCCGAGGTTGAAGTTCGGGCCGAGGTTGAAGTTCGGGCCGAAAATGAAGTTCGGGCCGGGAACAGTGAAGAGTTCGGGCCGAACTTGTTCTTGGCAGTGACGAACGAACCAGCTATTTTGGTTACTCGTGGGCGTGAAGCGGACACCCGAGCTGAAAGTTATGAATGTTTTAGTATAGCACCTTTTGTCACACAATCTTGGATATTGAAGAGATCGGGCCGAAGAGGGATGTTCGGGTCGAAGTGGTGTTCGGGCCGAAGTGGGATGTTCGGGCCGAAATGGTGTTCGGGCCGAAGTGGTGTTCGGGCCGAAGTGGTGTTCGGGCCGAAGTTCGGTGTTCGGGCCGAGGATGATGTTCGGGTCGAGGTTGAAGTTCGGGCCGAGGTCGGAGTTCAGGCCGAGGTTGAAGTTCTGGCCGAGGTTGAAGTTCGGGCCGAAAATGAAGTTCGGGCCGGGAACAGTGAAGAGTTCGGGCCGAACTTATTCTTGGCAGTGACGAACGAACCAGCTATTTTGGTTACTCGTGGGCGTGAAACGGACACCCGAGCTGAAAGTTATGAGTGTTTTAGTATAGCACCTTTTGTCACACAATCTTGGATATTGAAGAGTTCGGGCCGAAGAGGGATGTTCGGGCCGAAGTGGTGTTCGGGCCGAAGTGGGATGTTCGGGCCGAAGTGGTGTTCGGGCCGAAGTGGTGTTCGGGCCGAAGTTCGGTGTTCGGGCCGAGGATGATGTTCGGGCCGAGGTTGAAGTTCGGGCCGAGGTCGGAGTTCGGGCCGAGGTCGGAGTTCGGGCCGAGGTTGAAGTTCGGGCCGAAAATGAAGTTCGGGCCGGGAACAGTGAAGAGTGTGGGCCGAACATGTTCTTGGCAGTGACGAACGAACCAGCTATTTTGGTTACTCGTGGGCGTGAAACGGACACCCGAGCTGAAAGTTATGAATGTTTTAGTATAGCACATTTTGTCACACAATCTTGGATATGGAAGAGTTCGGGCCGAAGAGGGATGTTCGGGCCGAAGTGGTGTTCGGGCCAAAGTGGGATGTTCGGGCCGAAGTGGTGTTCGGGCCGAAGTTCGGTGTTCGGGCCGAGGATGATGTTCGGGCCGAGGTTGAAGTTCGGGCCGGGGTCGGAGTTCGGGCCGAGGTTGAAGTTCGGGCCGAAAATGAAGTTCGGGCCGGGAACAGTGAAGAGTTCGGGTCGAACTTGTTCTTGGCAGTGACGAACGAACCAGCTATTTTGGTTACTCGTGGGCGTGAAACGGACACCCGAGCTGAAAGTTATGAATGTTTTAGTATAGCACCTTTTGTCACACAATCTTGGATATTGAAGACATCGGGCCGAAGAGGGATGTACGGGCCGAAGTGGTGTTCAGGCCGAAGTGGGATGTTCGGGACGAAATGGTGTTCGGGCCGAAGTGGTGTTCGGGCCGAAGTTCGGTGTTCGGGCCGAAGTGGGATGTTCGGGCCGAAATGGTGTTCGGGCCGAGGTCGGAGTTCAGGCCGAGGTCGGAGTTCAGGCCGAGGATGTTCGGGCCGAAGAGGGATGTTCGGGCCGAAGTGGGATGTTCGGGCCGAAGTGGGATGTTCTGGCCGAAATGGTGTTCGGGCCGAAGTGGTGTTCGGGCCGAAGTTCGGTGTTCGGGCCGAGGATGATGTTCGGGCCGAGGTTGAAGTTCGGGCCGAGGTCGGAGTTCAGGCCGAGGTTGAAGTTCTGGGCGAGGTTGAAGTTCGGGCCTAAATTAAGTTCGGGCCGGGAACAGTAAAGAGTTCGGGCCGAACTTGTTCTTGGCAGTGACGAACGAACCAGCTATTTTGGTTACTCGTGGGCGTGAAACGGACACACGAGCTGAAAGTTATGAATGTTTTAGTATGGCACCTTTTGTCACACAATCTTGGATATTGAAGAGTTCGGGCCGAACAGGGATGTTCGGGCCGAAGTGGTGTTCGGGCCGAAGTGGGATGTTCGGGCGGAAGTGGTGTTTGGGCCGAAGTGGTGTTCGGGCCGAAGTTCGGTGTTCGGGCCGAGGATGATGTTCGGGCCGAGGTTGAAGTTCGGGCCGATGTCGGAGTTCGGGCCTAGGTTGAAGTTCGGGCCGGGAACAGTGAAGAGTTCGGGCCGAACTTGTTCTTGGCAGTGACGAACGAACTAGCTATTTTGTTTACTCGTGGGCGTGAAACGGACACCCGAGCTGAAAGTTATGAATGTTTTAGTATAGCACCTTTTGTCACACAATCTTGGATATTGAAGAGTTCGGGCCGAAGAGGGATGTTCGGGCCGAAGTGGTGTTCGGGCCGAAGTGGGATGTTCGGGCCGAAGTGGTGTTCGGGCCGAAGTGGTGTTCGGGCCGAAGTTCGGTGTTCGGGCCGAGGATGATGTTCGGGCCGAGGTTGAAGTTCGAGCCGAGGTCGGAGTTCGGGCCGAGGTTGAAGTTCGGGCCGGGAACAGTGAAGAGTCCGGGCCGAACTTGTTCTTGGTAGTGACGAACGAACCAGCTATTTTGGTTACTCGTGGGCGTGAAACGGACACCCGAGCTGAAAGTTATGAATGTTTTAGTATAACAACTTTTGTCACACAATCTTGGATATTGAAGAGATCGGGCCGAAGAGGGATGTTCGGCCCGAAGTAGTGTTCGGGCCGAAGTGGGATGTTCGGGCCAAAGTGGTGTTCGGGCCGAAGTGGTGTTCGGGCCGAAGTTTGGTGTTCGGGCCGAGGATGATGTTCGGGCCGAGGTCGGAGTTCGGGCCGAGGTTGAAGTTCTGGCCGAGTTTGAAGTTCGGGCCGAAAATGAAGTTCGCGCCGGGAACAGTGAAGTGTTCGGGCCGAACTTGTTCTTGGCATTGACGAACGAACAAGCTATTTTGGTTACTCGTGGGCGTGAAACGGACACCCGAGCTGAAAGTTATGAATGTTTTAGTATAGCACCTTTTGTCACACAATCTTGGATATTGAAGAGTTCGGGCCGAAGAGGGATGTTCGGGCCGAAGTGGTGTTCGGGCCGAAGTGGGATGTTCGGGCCGAAGTGGTGTTCGGGCCAAAGTGGTGTTCGGGCCGGAGTTCGGTGTTCGGGCCGAGGATTATGTTCGGGCCGAGGTTGAAGTTCAGGCCGAGGTCGGAGTTCGGGCCGAGGTTGAAGTTCGGGCCGAGGTTGAAATTCGGGCCGAAAATGAAGTTCGGGCCGGGAACAGTGAAGAGTTCGGGCCGAACTTGTTCTTGGCAGTGACGAACGAACCAGCTATTTTGGTTACTCGTGGGCGTGAAGCGGACACCCGAGCTGAAAGTTATGAATGTTTTAGTATAGCACCTTTTGTCACACAATCTTGGATATTGAAGAGATCGGGCCGAAGAGGGATGTTCGGGCCGAAGTGGTGTTCGGGCCGAAGTGGGATGTTCGGGCCGAAATGGTGTTCGGGCGGAAGTGGTGTTCGGGCCGAAGTTCGGTGTTCGGGCCGAGGATGATGTTCGGGCCAAGGTTGAAGTTCGGGCCGAGGTCGGAGTTCAGGCCGAGGTTGAAGTTCTGGCCGAGGTTGAAGTTCGGGCCGAAAATGAAGTTCGGGCCGGGAACAGTGAAGAGTTCGGGCCGAACTTGTTCTTGGCAGTGACGAACGAACCAGCTATTTTGGTTACTCGTGGGCGTGAAACGGACACCCGAGCTGAAAGTTATGAATGTTTTAGTATAGCACCTTTTGTCACACAATCTTGGATATTGAAGAGTTCGGGCCGAAGAGGGATGTTCGGGCCGAAGTGGTGTTCGGGCCGAAGTGGGATGTTCGGGCCGAAGTGGTGTTCGGGCCGAAGTGGTGTTCGGGCCGAGGATGGTGTTCGGGCCGAGGTTGAAGTTCGGGCCGAGGTCGGAGTTCGGGCCGAGGTTGAAGTTCGGGCCGAAAATGAAGTTCGGGCCGGGAACAGTGAAGAGTGTGGGCCGAACTTGTTCTTGGCAGTGACGAACGAACCAGCTATTTTGGTTACTCGTGTGCGTGAAACGGACACCCGAGCTGAAAGTTATGAATGTTTTAGTATAGCACCTTTTGTCACACAATCTTGGATATGGAAGAGTTCGGGCCGAAGAGGGATGTTCGGGCCGAAGTGGTGTTCGGGCCAAAGTGGGATGTTCGGGCCGAAGTGGTGTTCGGGCCGAAGTTCGGTGTTCGGGCCGAGGATGATGTTCGGGCCGAGGTTAAAGTTCGGGCCGAGGTCGGAGTTCGGGCCGAGGTTGAAGTTCGGGCCGAAAATGAAGTTCGGGCCGGGAACAGTGAAGAGTTCGGGTCGAACTTGTTCTTGGCAGTGACGAACGAACCAGCTATTTTGGTTACTCGTGGGCGTGAAACGGACACCCGAGCTGAAAGTTATGAATGTTTTAGTTTAGCACCTTTTGTCACACAATCTTGGATATTGAAGAGATCGGGCCGAAGAGGGATGTACGGGCCGAAGTGGTCTTCGGGCCGAAGTGGGATGTTCGGGACGAAATGGTGTTCGGGCCGAAGTGGTGTTCGGGCCGAAGTTCGGTGTTCGGGCCGAGGATGATGTTCGGGCCGAGGTCGAAGTTCGGGCCGAGGTCGGAGTTCAGGCCGAGGTTGAAGTTCTTGCCGAGGTTGAAGTTCGGGCCGAAAATGAAGTTCGGGCCGGGAACAGTGAAGAGTTCGGGCCGAACTTGTTCTTGGCAGTTACGAACGAACCAGCTATTTTGGTTACTCGTGGGCGTGAAACGGACACCCGAGCTGAAAGTTATGAATGTTTTAGTATAGCACCTTTTGTCACACAATCTTGGATATTGAAGAGTTCGGGCCGAAGAGGGATGTTCGGGCCGAAGTGGTGTTTGGGCCGAAGTGGTGTTCGGGCCGAAGTGGGATGTTCAGGCCGAAGTGGTGTTCGGGCCGAAGTGGTGTTCGGGCCGAGGATGATGTTCGGGCCGTGGTTGAAGTTCGGGCCGAGGTCGGAGTTCGGGCCGAGGTTGAAGTTCGGGCCGAAAATGAAGTTCGGGCCGGGAACAGTGAAGAGTGTGGGCCGAACTTGTTCTTGGCAGTGACGAACGAACCAGCTATTTTGGTTACTCGTGGGCGTGAAACGGACACCCGAGCTGAAAGTTATGAATGTTTTAGTATAGCACCTTTTGTCACACAATCTTGGATATGGAAGAGTTCGGGCCGAAGAGGGATGTTCGGGCCGAAGTGGTGTTCGGGCCAAAGTGGGATGTTCGGGCCGAAGTGGTGTTCGGGCCGAAGTTCGGTGTTCGGGCCGAGGATGATGTTCGGGCCGAGGTTGAAGTTCGGGCCGAGGTCGGAGTTCGGGCCGAGGTTGAAGTTCGGGCCGAAAATGAAGTTCGGGCCGGGAACAGTGAAGAGTTCGGGTCGAACTTGTTCTTGGCAGTGACGAACGAACCAGCTATTTTGGTTACTCGTGGGCGAGAAACGGACACCCGAGCTGAAAGTTATGAATGTTTTAGTATAGCACCTTTTGTCACACCATCTTGGATATTGAAGAGTTCGGGCCGAAGAGGGATGTTCGGGCCGAAGTGGTGTTCGGGCCGAAGTGGTGTTCGGGCCGAAGTGGTGTTCGGGCCGAAGTGGTGTTCGGGCCGAAGTTCGGTGTTCGGGCCGAGGATGATGTTCGGGCCGAGGTTGAAGTTCGGGCCGAGGTCGGAGTTCGGGCCGAGGTTGAAGTTCGGGCCGAGGTTGAAGTTCGGGCCGAAAATGAAGTTCGGGCCGGGAACAGTGAAGAGTTCGGGCCGAACTTGTTCTTGGCAGTGAAGAACGAACCAACTATTTTTGTTACTCGTGGGCGAGAAACGGACACCCGCGCTGAAAGTTATGAATGTTTTAGTATAGCACCTTTTGTCACATAATCTTGGATATTGAAGAGTTCGGGCCGAAGAGGGATGTTCGGGCCGAAGTGGTGTTCGGGCCGAAGTGGGATGTTCGGGCCGAAGTGGTGTTCGGACCGAAGTGGTGTTCGGGCCGAAGTTCGGTGTTCGGGCCGAGGATGATGTTCGGGGCGAGGTTGAAGTTCGGGTCGAGGTCGGAGTTCGGGCCGAGGTTGAAGTTCGGGCCGAGGTTGAAGTTCGGGCCGAAAATGAAGTTCGGGCCGGGAACAGTGAAGAGTTCGAGCCGAACTTGTTCTTGGCAGTGACGAACGAACCAGCTCTTTTGGTTACTCGTGGGCGTGAAACGGACACCCGAGCTGAAAGTTATGAATGTTTTAGTATAGCACCTTTTGTCACAAAATCTTGGATATTGAAGAGTTCGGGCCGAAGAGGGATGTTCGGGCCGAAGTGGTGTTCGGGCCGAAGTAGGATGTTCGGGCCGAAGTGGTGTTCGGGCCGAAGTGGTGTTCGGGCCGAAGTTCGGTGTTCGGGCCGAGGATGATGTTCGGGCCGAGGTTGAAGTTCGGGCCGAGGTCCGAGTTCGGGCCGAGGTTGAAGTTCTGGCCGGGAACAGTGAAGAGTTCGGGCCGAACTTGTTCTTGCCAGTGACGAACGAACCAGCTATTTTGGTTACTCGTGGGCGTGAAACGGACACCCGAGCTGAAAGTTATGAATGTTTTAGTATAGCACCTTTTGTCACACAATCTTGGATATTGAAGAGTTCGGGCCGAAGAGGGACGTTCGGGCCGAAGTGGTGCTCGGGCCGAAGTGGGATGTTCGGGCCGAAGTGGTGTTCGGGCCGAAGTTCGGTGTTCGGGCCGAGGATGATGTTCGGGCCGAGGTTGAAGTTCGGGCCGAGGTCGGAGTTCGGGCCGAGGTTGAAGTTCAGGCCGAGGTTGAAGTTCGGGCCGAAAATGAAGTTCGGGCAGGGAACAATGAAGAGTTCGGGCCGAACTTGTTCTTGGCAGTGAAGAACGAACAAGCTATTTTGGTTACTCGTGGGCGTGAAACGGACACCCGAGCTGAAAGTTATGAATGTTTTAGTATAGCACCTTTTGTCACACAATCTTGGATATTGAAGAGATCGGGCCGAAGAGGGATGTTCGGGCCGAAGTGGTGTTCGGGCCGAAGTGGGATGTTCGGGCCGAAGTGGTGTTCGGGCCGAAGTGGTGTTCGGGCCGAAGTTTGGTGTTCGGGCCGAGGATGATGTTCGAGCCGAGGTTGAAGTTCAGGCCGAGGTCGGAGTTCGGGCTGAGGTTGAAGTTCTGGCCGAGGTTGAAGTTCGGGCCGAAAATGAAGTTCGGGCCGGGAACAGTGAAGAGTTCGGGCCGAACTTTTTCTTGGCAGTGACGAACGAACCAGCTATTTTGTTTACTCGTGGGCGTGAAACGGACACCCGAGCTGAAAGTTATGAATGTTTTAGTATAGCACCTTTTGTCACACAATCTTGGATGTTGAAGAGTTGGGGCCGAAGGGGGATGTTCGGGCCGAAGTGGTGTTCGGGCCGAAGTGGGATGTTCGGGCCGAAGTGGTGTTCGGGCTGAAGTGGTGTTCGGGCCGAAGTGGTGTTCGGGCTGAAGTTCGGTGTTCGGGCCGAGGATTATGTTCGGGCCGAGGTTGAAGTTCGGGCCGAGGTCGGAGTTCGGGCCGAGGTTGAAGTTCGGGCCGAGGTTGAAGTTCGGGCCGAAAATGAAGTTCGGGCCGGGAACAGTGAAGAGTTCGGGCCGAACTTGTTCTTGGCAGTGACGAACGAACCAGCTATTTTGGTTACTCGTGGGCGTGAAACGGACACCCGAGCTGAAAGTTATGAATGTTTTAGTATAGCACCTTTTGTCACACAATCTTGGATATTGAAGAGATCGGGCCGAAGAGGGATGTTCGGGCCGAAGTGGTGTTCGGGCCGAAGTGGGATGTTCGGGCCGAAGTGGTGTTCGGGCCGAAGTGGTGTTCGGGCCGAAGTTCGGTGTTCGGGCCGAGGATGATGTTCGGGCCGAGGTCGGAGTTCGGGCCGAGGTTGAAGTTCGGGCCGGGAACAGTGAAGAGTTCGGGCCGAACTTGTTCTTGGTAGTGACGAAAGAACCATCTATTTTGGTTACTCGTGGGCGTGAAACGGACACCCGAGCTGAAAGTTATGAATGTTTTAGTATAGCACCTTTTGTCACACAATCTTGGATATTGAAGAGTTCGGGCCGAAGAGGGATGTTCGGGCCGAAGTGGTGTTCGGGCCGAAGTGGGATGTTCGGGCCGAAGTGGTGTTCGGGCCGAAGTTCGGTGTTCGGGCCGAGGATGATGTTCGGGCCGAGGTTGAAGTTCGGGCCGAGGTTGGAGTTCGGGCCGAGGTTGAAGTTCGGGCCGAAAATGAAGTTCGGGCCGGGAACAGTGAAGAGTGTGGGCCGAACTTGTTCTTGGCAGTGACGAACGAACCAGCTATTTTGGTTAATCGTGGGCGTGAAACGGACACCCGAGCTGAAAGTTATGAATGTTTTAGTATAGCACCTTTTGTCACACAATCTTGGATATGGAAGAGTTCGGGCCGAAGAGGGATGTTCGGGCCGAAGTGGTGTTCGGGCCAAAGTGGGATGTTCGGGCCGAAGTGGTGTTCGGGCCGAAGTTCGGTGTTCAGGCCGAGGAAGATGTTCGGGCCGAGGTTGAAGTTCGGGCCGAGGTCGGAGTTCGGGCCGAGGTTGAAGTTCGGGCCGAAAATGAAGTTCGGGCCGGGAACAGTGAAGAGTTCGGGTCGAACTTGTTCTTGGCAGTGACGAACGAACCAGCTATTTTGGTTACTCGTCGGCGTGAAACGGACATCCGAGCTGAAAGTTATGAATGTTTTAGTATAGCACCTTTTGTCACACAATCTTGGATATTGAAGAGTTCGGGCCGAAGAGGGATGTTCGGGCCGAAGTGGTGTTCGGGCCGAAGTGGTGTTCGGGCCGAAGTTCGGTGTTCGGGCCGAGGATGATGTTCGGGCCGAGGTTGAAGTTCGGGCCGAGGTCGGAGTTCGGGCCGAGGTTGAAGTTCGGGCCGAAGTTGAAGTTCGGGCGAAAATGAAGTTCGGGCCGGGAACAGTGAAGAGTTCGGGCCGAACTTGTTCTTGGCAGTGAAGAACGAACCAACTATTTTTGTTACTCGTGGGCGTGAAACGGACACCCGAGCTGAAAGTTATGAATGTTTTAGTATAGCACCTTTTGTCTCACAATCTTGGATATTGAAGAGTTCGGGCCGAAGAGGGATGTTCGGGCCGAAGTGGTGTTCGGGCCGAAGTGGGATGTTCGGGCCGAAGTTGTGTTCGGACCGAAGTGGTGTTCGGGCCGAAGTTCGGTGTTCGGGCCGAGGATGATGTTCGGGCCGAGGTTGAAGTTCGGGCCGAGGTTGAAGTTCGGGCCGGGAACAGTGAAGAGTTCGGGCCGAACTTGTTCTTGCCAGTGACGAACGAACCAGCTATTTTGGTTGCTCGTGGGCGTGAAACGGACACCCGAGCTGAAAGTTATGAATGCTTTAGTATAGCACCTTTTGTCACACAATCTTGGATATTGAAGAGTTCGGGCCGAAGAGGGACGTTCGGGCCGAAGTGGTGCTCGGGCCGAAGTGGGATGTTCGGGCCGAAGTGGTGTTCGGGCCGAAGTGGTGTTCGGGCCGAAGTTCGGTGTTCGGGCCGAGGATGATGTTCGGGCCGAGGTTGAAGTTCGGGCCGAGGTCGGAGTTCGGGCCGAGGTTGAAGTTCAGGCCGAGGTTGAAGTTCGGGCCGAAAATGAAGTTCGGGCCGGGAACAATGAAGAGTTCGGGCCGAACTTGTTCTTGGCAGTGAAGAACGAACCAGCTATTTTGGTTACTCGTCGGCGTGAAACGGACACCCGAGCTGAAAGTTATGAATGTTTTAGTATAGCACCTTTTGTCACACAATCTTGGATATTGAAGAGTTCGGGCCGAAGAGGGACGTTCGGGCCGAAGTGGTGCTCGGGCCGAAGTGGGATGTTCGGGCCGAAGTGGTGTTCGGGCCGAAGTGGTGTTCGGGCCGAAGTTCGGTGTTCGGGCCGAGGATGATGTTCGGGCCGAGGTTGAAGTTCGGGCCGAGGTCGGAGTTCGGGCCGAGGTTGAAGTTCAGGCCGAAAATGAAGTTCGGGCCGGGAACAATGAAGAGTTCGGGCCGAACTTGTTCTTGGCAGTGAAGAACGAACCAGCTATTTTGGTTACTCGTGGGCGTGAAACGGACACCCGAGCTGAAAGTTATGAATGTTTTAGTATAGCACCTTTTGTCACACAATCTTGGATATTGAAGAGATCGGGCCGAAGAGGGATGTTCGGGCCGAAGTGGTGTTCGGGCCGAAGTGGGATGTTCGGGCCGAAGTGGTGTTCGGGCCGAAGTGGTGTTCGGGCCGAAGTTTGGTGTTCGGGCCGAGGATGATGTTCGAGCCGAGGTTGAAGTTCAGGCCGAGGTCGGAGTTCGGGCTGAGGTTGAAGTTTTGGCCGAGGTTGAAGTTCGGGCCGAATATGAAGTTCGGGCCGGGAACAGTGAAGAGTTCGGGCCGAACTTGTTCTTGGCAGTGTCGAACGAACCAGCTATTTTGGTTACTCGTGGGCGTGAAACGGACACCCGAGCTGAGAGTTATGAATGTTTTAGTATAGCACCTTTTGTCACACAATCTTGGATATTGAAGAGTTGGGGCCGAAGAGGGATGTTCGGGCCGAAGTGGTGTTCGGGCCGAAGTGGGATGTTCGGGCCGAAGTGGTGTTCGGGCCGAAGTGGTGTTCGGGGTGAAGTTCGGTGTTCGGGCCGAGGATTATGTTCGGGCCGAGGTTGAAGTTCGGGCCGAGGTCGGAGTTCGGGCCGAGGTTGAAGTTCGGGCCGAGGTTGAAGTTCGGGCCGAAAATGAAGTTCGGGCCGGGAACAGTGAAGAGTTCGGGCCGAACTTGTTCTTGGCAGTGACGAACGAACCAGCTATTTTGGTTACTCGTGGGCGTGAAACGGACACCCGAGCTGAAAGTTATGAATGTTTTAGTATAGCACCTTTTGTCACACAATCTTGGATATTGAAGAGATCGGGCCGAAGAGGGATGTTCGGGCCGAAGTGGTGTTCGGGCCGAAGTGGGATGTTCGGGCCGAAGTGGTGTTCGGGCCGAAGTGGTGTTCGGGCCGAAGTTTGGTGTTCGGGCCGAGGATGATGTTCGGGCCGAGGTCGGAGTTCGGGCCGAGGTCGGAGTTCGGGATGAGGTTGAAGTTCGGGCCGAAAATGAAGTTCGGGCCGGGAACAGTGAAGAGTTCATGCCGAACTTGTTCTTGGCAGTGACGAACGAACCAGCTATTTTGGTTACTCGTGGGCGTGAAACGGACACCCGAGCTGAAAGTTATGAATGTTTTAGTATAGCACCTTTTGTCACACAATCTTGGATATTGAAGAGTTCGGGCCGAAGAGGGATGTTCGGGCCGAAGTGGTGTTCGGGCCGAAGTGGGATGTTCGGGCCGAAGTGGTGTTCGGGCCGAAGTGGTGTTCGGGCCGAAGTTTGGTGTTCGGGCCGAGGATGATGTTCGAGCCGAGGTTGAAGTTCAGGCCGAGGTCGGAGTTCGGGCTGAGGTTGAAGTTTTGGCCGAGGTTGAAGTTCGGGCCGAATATGAAGTTCGGGCCGGGAACAGTGAAGAGTTCGGGCCGAACTTGTTCTTGGCAGTGTCGAACGAACCAGCTATTTTGGTTACTCGTGGGCGTGAAACGGACACCCGAGCTGAGAGTTATGAATGTTTTAGTATAGCACCTTTTGTCACACAATCTTGGATATTGAAGAGTTGGGGCCGAAGAGGGATGTTCGGGCCGAAGTGGTGTTCGGGCCGAAGTGGGATGTTCGGGCCGAAGTGGTGTTCGGGCCGAAGTGGTGTTCGGGGTGAAGTTCGGTGTTCGGGCCGAGGATTATGTTCGGGCCGAGGTTGAAGTTCGGGCCGAGGTCGGAGTTCGGGCCGAGGTTGAAGTTCGGGCCGAGGTTGAAGTTCGGGCCGAAAATGAAGTTCGGGCCGGGAACAGTGAAGAGTTCGGGCCGAACTTGTTCTTGGCAGTGACGAACGAACCAGCTATTTTGGTTACTCGTGGGCGTGAAACGGACACCCGAGCTGAAAGTTATGAATGTTTTAGTATAGCACCTTTTGTCACACAATCTTGGATATTGAAGAGATCGGGCCGAAGAGGGATGTTCGGGCCGAAGTGGTGTTCGGGCCGAAGTGGGATGTTCGGGCCGAAGTGGTGTTCGGGCCGAAGTGGTGTTCGGGCCGAAGTTTGGTGTTCGGGCCGAGGATGATGTTCGGGCCGAGGTCGGAGTTCGGGCCGAGGTCGGAGTTCGGGATGAGGTTGAAGTTCGGGCCGAAAATGAAGTTCGGGCCGGGAACAGTGAAGAGTTCATGCCGAACTTGTTCTTGGCAGTGACGAACGAACCAGCTATTTTGGTTACTCGTGGGCGTGAAACGGACACCCGAGCTGAAAGTTATGAATGTTTTAGTATAGCACCTTTTGTCACACAATCTTGGATATTGAAGAGTTCGGGCCGAAGAGGGATGTTCGGGCCGAAGTGGTGTTCGGGCCGAAGTGGTGTTCGGGCCGAGGATGATGTTCGGGCCGAGGTTGAAGTTCGGGCCGAGGTTGAAGTTCGGGCCGAAAATGAAGTTCGGGCCGGGAACAGTGAAGAGTTCGGGCCGAACTTGTTCTTGGCAGTGAAGAACGAACCAACTATTTTTGTTACTCGTGGGCGTGAAACGGACACCCGAGCTGAAAGTTATGAATGTTTTAGTATAGCACCTTTTGTCACACAATCTTGGATATTGAAGAGTTCGGGCCGAAGAGGGACGTTCGGGCCGAAGTGGTGCTCGGGCCGAAGTGGGATGTTCGGGCCGAAGTGGTGTTCGGGCCGAAGTGGTGTTCGGGCCGAAGTTCGGTGTTCGGGCCGAGGATGATGTTCGGGCCGAGGTTGAAGTTCGGGCCGAGGTCGGAGTTCGGGCCGAGGTTGAAGTTCCGGCCGAGGTTGAAGTTCGGGCCGAAAATGAAGTTCGGGCCGGGAACAATGAAGAGTTGGGCCGAACTTGTTCTTGGCAGTGAAGAACGAACCAGCTATTTTGGTTACTCGTCGGCGTGAAACGGACACCCGAGCTGAAAGTTATGAATGTTTTAGTATAGCACCTTTTGTCACACAATCTTGGATATTGAAGAGTTCGGGCCGAAGAGGGACGTTCGGGCCGAAGTGGTGCTCGGGCCGAAGTGGGATGTTCGGGCCGAAGTGGTGTTCGGGCCGAAGTGGTGTTCGGGCCGAAGTTCGGTGTTCGGGCCGAGGATGATGTTCGGGCCGAGGTTGAAGTTCGGGCCGAGGTCGGAGTTCGGGCCGAGGTTGAAGTTCAGGCCGAGGTTGAAGTTCGGGCCGAAAATGAAGTTCGGGCCGGGAACAATGAAGAGTTCGGGCCGAACTTGTTCTTGGCAGTGAAGAACGAACCAGCTATTTTGGTTACTCGTGGGCGTGAAACGGACACCCGAGCTGAAAGTTATGAATGTTTTAGTATAGCACCTTTTGTCACACAATCTTGGATATTGAAGAGATCGGGCCGAAGAGGGATGTTCGGGCCGAAGTGGTGTTCGGGCCGAAGTGGGATGTTCGGGCCGAAGTGGTGTTCGGGCCGAAGTGGTGTTCGGGCCGAAGTTTGGTGTTCTGGCCGAGGATGATGTTCGAGCCGAGGTTGAAGTTCAGGCCGAGGTCGGAGTTCGGGCTGAGGTTGAAGTTCTGGCCGAGGTTGAAGTTCGGGCCGAAAATGAAGTTCGGGCCGGGAACAGTGAAGAGTTCGGGCCGAACTTGTTCTTGGCAGTGTCGAACGAACCAGCTATTTTGGTTACTCGTGGGCGTGAAATGGACACCCGAGCTGAGAGTTATGAATGTTTTAGTATAGCACCTTTTGTCACACAATCTTGGATATTGAAGAGTTGGGGCCGAAGAGGGATGTTCGGGCCGAAGTGGTGTTCGGGCCGAAGTGGGATGTTCGGGCCGAAGTGGTGTTCGGGCCGAAGTGGTGTTCGGGCTGAAGTTCGGTGTTCGGGCCGAGGATTATGTTCGGGCCGAGGTTGAAGTTCGGGCCGAGGTCGGAGTTCGGGCCGAGGTTGAAGTTCGGGCCGAGGTTGAAGTTCGGGCCGAAAATGAAGTTCGGGCCGGGAACAGTGAAGAGTTCGGGCCGAACTTGTTCTTGGCAGTGACGAACGAACCAGCTATTTTGGTTACTCGTGGGCGTGAAACGGACACCCGAGCTGAAAGTTATGAATGTTTTAGTATAGCACCTTTTGTCACACAATCTTGGATATTGAAGAGATCGGGCCGAAGAGGGATGTTCGGGCCGAAGTGGTGTTCGGGCCGAAGTGGGATGTTCGGGCCGAAGTGGTGTTCGGGCCGAAGTGGTGTTCGGGCCGAAGTTTGGTGTTCGGGCCGAGGATGATGTTCGGGCCGAGGTCGGAGTTCGGGCCGAGGTCGGAGTTCGGGATGAGGTTGAAGTTCTGGCCGAGGTTGAAGTTCGGGCCGAAAATGAAGTTCGGGCCGGGAACAGTGAAGAGTTCTGGCCGAACTTGTTCTTGGCAGTGACGAACGAACCAGCTATTTTGGTTACTCGTGGGCGTGAAACGGACACCCGAGCTGAAAGTTATGAATGTTTTAGTATAGCACCTTTTGTCACACAATCTTGGATATTGAAGAGTTCGGGCCGAAGAGGGATGTTCGGGCCGAAGTGGTGTTCGGGCCGAAGTGGTGTTCGGGCCGAAGTGGTGTTCGGGTCGAAGTTCGGTGTTCGGGCCGAGGATGATGTTCGGGCCGAGGTTGAAGTTCGGGCCGAGGTCGGAGTTCGGGCCGAGGTTGAAGTTCGGGCCGAGGTTGAAGTTCGGGCCGAAAATGAAGTTCGGGCCGGGAACAGTGAAGAGTTCGGGCCGAACTTGTTCTTGGCAGTGAAGAACGAACCAACTATTTTTGTTACTCGTGGGCGTGAAACGGACACCCGAGCTGAAAGTTATGAATGTTTTAGTATAGCACCTTTTGTCACACAATCTTGGATATTGAAGAGTTCGGGCCGAAGAGGGATGTTCGGGCCGAAGTGGTGTTCGGGCCGAAGTGGGATGTTCGGGCCGAAGTGGTGTTCGGACCGAAGTGGTGTTCGGGCCGAAGTTCGGTGTTCGGGCCGAGGATAATGTTCGGGCCGAGGTTGAAGTTCGGGCCGAGGTTGAAGTTCGGGCCGGGAACAGTGAAGACGGGCCGAACTTGTTCTTGCCAGTGACGAACGAACCAGCTATTTTGGTTACTCGTGGGCGTGAAACGGACACCCGAGCTGAAAGTTATGAATGTTTTAGTATAGCACCTTTTGTCACACAATCTTGGATATTGAAGAGTTCGGGCCGAAGAGGGACGTTCGGGCCGAAGTGGTGCTCGGGCCGAAGTGGGATGTTCGGGCCGAAGTGGTGTTCGGGCCGAAGTGGTGTTCGGGCCGAAGTTCGGTGTTCGGGCCGAGGATGATGTTCGGGCCGAGGTTGAAGTTCGGGCCGAGGTCGGAGTTCGGGCCGAGGTTGAAGTTCAGGCCGAGGTTGAAGTTCAGGCCGAAAATGAAGTTCGGGCCGGGAACAATGAAGAGTTCGGGCCGAACTTGTTCTTGGCAGTGAAGAACGAACCAGCTATTTTGGTTACTCGTGGGCGTGAAACGGACACCCGAGCTGAAAGTTATGAATGTTTTAGTATAGCACCTTTTGTCACACAATCTTGGATATTGAAGAGTTCGGGCCGAAGAGGGATGTTCGGGCCGAAGTGGTGTTCGGGCCGAAGTGGTGTTCGGGCCGAAGTTCGGTGTTCGGGCCGAGGATGATGTTCGGGCCGAGGTCGAAGTTCGGGCCGAGGTCGGAGTTCGGGCCGAGGTTGAAGTTCGGGCCGAGGTTGAAGTTCGGGCCGAAAATGAAGTTCGGGCCGGGAACAGTGAAGAGTTCGGGCCGAACTTGTTCTTGGCAGTGAAGAACGAACCAACTATTTTTGTTACTCGTGGGCGTGAAACGGACACCCGAGCTGAAAGTTATGAATGTTTTAGTATAGCACCTTTTGTCACACAATCTTGGATATTGAAGAGTTCGGGCCGAAGAGGGATGTTCGGGCCGAAGTGGTGTTCGGGCCGAAGTGGGATGTTCGGGCCGAAGTGGTGTTCGGACCGAAGTGGTGTTCGGGCCGAAGTTCGGTGTTCGGGCCGAGGATGATGTTCGGGCCGAGGTTGAAGTTCGGGCCGAGGTTGAAGTTCAGGCCGGGAACAGTGAAGAGTTCGGGCCGAACTTGTTCTTGCCAGTGACGAACGAACCAGCTATTTTGGTTACTCGTGGGCGTGAAACGGACACCCGAGCTGAAAGTTATGAATGTTTTAGTATAGCACCTTTTGTCACACAATCTTGGATATTGAAGAGTTCGGGCCGAAGAGGGACGTTCGGGCCGAAGTGGTGCTCGGGCCGAAGTGGGATGTTCGGGCCGAAGTGGTGTTCGGGCCGAAGTGGTGTTCGGGCCGAAGTTCGGTGTTCGGGCCGAGGATGATGTTCGGGCCGAGGTTGAAGTTCGGGCCGAGGTCGGAGTTCGGGCCGAGGTTGAAGTTCAGGCCGAGGTTGAAGTTCAGGCCGAAAATGAAGTTCGGGCCGGGAACAATGAAGAGTTCGGGCCGAACTTGTTCTTGGCAGTGAAGAACGAACCAGCTATTTTGGTTACTCGTGGGCGTGAAACAGACACCCGAGCTGAAAGTTATGAATATTTTAGTATAGCACCTTTTGTCACACAATCTTGGATATTGAAGAGATCGGGCCGAAGAGGGATGTTCGGGCCGAAGTGGTGTTCGGGCCGAAGTGGGATGTTCGGGCCGAAGTGGTTTTCGGGCCGAAGTGGTGTTCGGGCCGAAGTTTGGTGTTCGGGCCGAGGATGATGTTCGAGCCGAGGTTGAAGTTCAGGCCGAGGTCGGAGTTCGGGCTGAGGTTGAAGTTCTGGCCGAGGTTGAAGTTCGGGCCGAAAATGAAGTTCGGGCCGGGAACAGTGAAGAGTTCGGGCCGAACTTGTTCTTGGCAGTGAAGAACGAACCAACTATTTTTGTTACTCGTGGGCGTGAAACGGACACCCGAGCTGAAAGTTATGAATGTTTTAGTATAGCACCTTTTGTCACACAATCTTGGATATTGAAGAGTTGGGGCCGAAGAGGGATGTTCGGGCCGAAGTGGTGTTCGGGCCGAAGTGGGATGTTCGGGCCGAAGTGGGATGTTCGGGCCGAAGTGGTGTTCGGGCCGAAGTGGTGTTCGGGCCGAAGTGGTGTTCGGGCTGAAGTTCGGTGTTCGGGCCAAGGATTATGTTCGGGCCGAGGTTGAAGTTCGGGCCGAGGTCGGAGTTCGGGCCGAGGTTGAAGTTCGGGCCGAGGTTGAAGTTCGGGCCGAAAATGAAGTTCGGGCCGGGAACAGTGAAGAGTTCGGGCCGAACTTGTTCTTGGCAGTGACGAACGAACCAGCTATTTTTGTTACTCGTGGGCGTGAAACGGACACCCGAGATGAAAGTTATGAATGTTTTAGTATAGCACCTTTTGTCACACAATCTTGGATATTGAAGAGTTCGGGCCGAAGAGGGATGTTCGGGCCGAAGTGGTGTTCGGGCCGAAGTGGGATGTTCGGGCAGAAGTGGTGTTCGGACCGAAGTGGTGTTCGGGCTGAAGTTCGGTGTTCGGGCCGAGGATGATGTTCGGGCCGAGGTTGAAGTTCGGGCCGAGGTACGAGTTCGGGCCGAGGTTGAAGTTCGGGCCGGGAACAGTGAAGAGTTCGGGCCGAACTTGTTCTTGCCAGTGACGAACGAACCAGCTATTTTGGTTACTCGTGGGCGTGAAACGGACACCCGAGCTGAAAGTTATGAATGTTTTAGTATAGCACCTTTTGTCACACAATCTTGGATATTGAAGAGTTCGGGCCGAAGAGGGATGTTCGGGCCGAAGTGGTGTTCGGGCCGAAGTGGTGTTCGGGCCGAAGTGGTGTTCGGGCCGAAGTTCGGTGTTCGGGCCGAGGATGATGTTCGGGCCGAGGTCGAAGTTCGGGCCGAGGTCGGAGTTCGGGCCGAGGTTGAAGTTCGGGCCGAGGTTGAAGTTCGGGCCGAAAATGAAGTTCGGGCCGGGAACAGTGAAGAGTTCGGGCCGAACTTGTTCTTGGCAGTGAAGAACGAACCAACTATTTTTGTTACTCGTGGGCGTGAAACGGACACCCGAGCTGAAAGTTATGAATGTTTTAGTATAGCACCTTTTGTCACACAATCTTGGATATTGAAGAGTTCGGGCCGAAGAGGGATGTTCGGGCCGAAGTGGTGTTCGGGCCGAAGTGGGATGTTCGGGCCGAAGTGGTGTTCGGACCGAAGTGGTGTTCGGGCCGAAGTTCGGTATTCGGGCCGAGGATGATGTTCGGGCCGAGGTTGAAGTTCGGGCCGAGGTTGAAGTTCGGGCCGGGAACAGTGAAGAGTTCGGGCCGAACTTGTTCTTGCCAGTGACGAACGAACCAGCTATTTTGGTTACTCGTGGGCGTGAAACGGACACCCGAGCTGAAAGTTATGAATGTTTTAGTATAGCACCTTTTGTCACACAATCTTGGATATTGAAGAGTTCGGGCCGAAGAGGGACGTTCGGGCCGAAGTGGTGCTCGGGCCGAAGTGGGATGTTCGGGCCGAAGTGGTGTTCGGGCCGAAGTGGTGTTCGGGCCGAAGTTCGGTGTTCGGGCCGAGGATGATGTTCGGGCCGAGGTTGAAGTTCGGGCCGAGGTCGGAGTTCGGGCCGAGGTTGAAGTTCAGGCCGAGGTTGAAGTTCAGGCCGAAAATGAAGTTCGGGCCGGGAACAATGAAGAGTTCGGGCCGAACTTGTTCTTGGCAGTGAAGAACGAACCAGCTATTTTGGTTACTCGTGGGCGTGAAACAGACACCCGAGCTGAAAGTTATGAATATTTTAGTATAGCACCTTTTGTCACACAATCTTGGATATTGAAGAGATCGGGCCGAAGAGGGATGTTCGGGCCGAAGTGGTGTTCGGGCCGAAGTGGGATGTTCGGGCCGAAGTGGTGTTCGGGCCGAAGTGGTGTTCGGGCCGAAGTTTGGTGTTCGGGCCGAGGATGATGTTCGAGCCGAGTTTGAAGTTCAGGCCGAGGTCGGAGTTCGGGCTGAGGTTGAAGTTCTGGCCGAGGTTGAAGTTCGGGCCGAAAATGAAGTTCGGGCCGGGAACAGTGAAGAGTTCGGGCCGAACTTGTTCTTGGCAGTGACGAACGAACCAGCTATTTTGGTTACTCGTGGGCGTGAAACGGACACCCGAGCTGAAAGTTATGAATGTTTTAGTATAGCACCTTTTGTCACACAATCTTGGATATTGAAGAGTTGGGGCCGAAGAGGGATGTTCGGGCTGAAGTGGTGTTCGGGCCGAAGTGGGATGTTCGGGCCGAAGTGGGATGTTCGGGCCGAAGTGGTGTTCGGGCCGAAGTGGTGTTAGGGCCGAAGTGGTGTTCGGGCTGAAGTTCGGTGTTCGGGCCAAGGATTATGTTCGGGCCGAGGTTGAAGTTCGGGCCGAGGTCGGAGTTCGGGCCGAGGTTGAAGTTCGGGCCGAGGTTGAAGTTCGGGCCGAAAATGAAGTTCGGGCCGGGAACAGTGAAGAGTTCGGGCCGAACTTGTTCTTGGCAGTGACGAACGAACCAGCTATTTTTGTTACTCGTGGGCGTGAAACGGACACCCGAGATGAAAGTTATGAATGTTTTAGTATAGCACCTTTTGTCACACAATCTTGGATATTGAAGAGTTCGGGCCGAAGAGGGATGTTCGGGCCGAAGTGGTGTTCGGGCCGAAGTGGGATGTTCGGGCAGAAGTGGTGTTCGGACCGAAGTGGTGTTCGGGCTGAAGTTCGGTGTTCGGGCCGAGGATGATGTTCGGGCCGAGGTTGAAGTTCGGGCCGAGGTACGAGTTCGGGCCGAGGTTGAAGTTCGGGCCGGGAACAGTGAAGAGTTCGGGCCGAAGTGGGATGTTCGGGCCGAAGTGGGATGTTCGGGCCGAAGTGGTGTTCGGGCCGAAGTGGTGTTCGGGCCGAAGTTTGGTGTTCGGGCCGAGGATGATGTTCGAGCCGAGGTTGAAGTTCAGGCCGAGGTCGGAGTTCGGGCTGAGGTTGAAGTTCTGGCCGAGGTTGAAGTTCGGGCCGAAAATGAAGTTCGGGCTGGGAACAGTGAAGAGTTCGGGCCGAACTTGTTCTTGGCAGTGACGAACGAACCAGCTATTTTGGTTACTCGTGGGCGTGAAATGGACACCCGAGCTGAAAGTTATGAATGTTTTATTATAGCACCTTTTGTCACACAATCTTGGATATTGAAGAGTTGGGGCCGAAGAGGGATGTTCGGGCCGAAGTGGTGTTCGGGCCGAAGTGGGATGTTCGGGCCGAAGTGGTGTTCGGGCCGAAGTGGTGTTCGGGCCGAAGTGGTGTTCGGGCTGAAGTTCGGTGTTCCGGCCGAGGTCGGAGTTCGGGCCGAGGTTGAAGTTCGGGCCGAAAATGAAGTTCGGGCCGGGAACAGTGAAGAGTTCGGGTCGAACTTGTTCTTGGCAGTGACGAACGAACCAGCTATTTTGGTTACTCGTCGGCGTGAAACGGACATCCGAGCTGAAAGTTATGAATGTTTTAGTATAGCACCTTTTGTAACACAATCTTGGATATTGAAGAGTTCGTGCCGAAGAGGGATGTTCGGGCCGAAGTGGTGTTCGGGCCGAAGTGGTGTTCGGGCCGAAGTGGTGTTCGGGCCGAAGTTCGGTGCTCGGGCCGAGGATGATGTTCGGGCCGAGGTTGAAGTTCGGGCCGAGGTCGGAGTTCGGGCCGAGGTTGAAGTTCGGGCCGAGGTTGAAGTTCGGGCCGAAAATGAAGTTCGGGCCGGGAACAGTGAAGAGTTCGGGCCGAACTTGTTCTTGGCAGTGAAGAACGAACCAACTATTTTTGTTACTCGTGGGCGTGAAACGGACACCCGAGCTGAAAGTTATGAATGTTTTAGTATAACACCTTTTGTCACACAATCTTGGATATTGAAGAGTTCGGGCCGAAGAGGGATGTTCGGGCCGAAGCGGTGTTCGGGCCGAAGTGGGATGTTCGGGCCGAAGTGGTGTTCGGACCGAAGTGGTGTTCGGGCCGAAGTTCGGTGTTCGGGCCGAGGATGATGTTCGGGCCGAGGTTGAAGTTCGGGCCGAGGTCGGAGTTCGGGCCGAGGTTGAAGTTCGGGCCGAGGTTGAAGTTCGGGCCGAAAATGAAGTTCGGGCCGGGAACAGTGAAGAGTTCGGGCCGAACTTGTTCTTGGCAGTGAAGAACGAACCAACTATTTTGGTTACTCGTGGGCGTGAAACGGACACCCGAGCTGAAAGTTATGAATGTTTTAGTATAGCACCTTTTGTCACACAATCTTGGATATTGAAGAGATCGGGCCGAAGAGGGATGTTCGGGCCGAAGTGGTGTTCGGGCCGAAGTGGGATGTTCGGGCCGAAGTGGTGTTCGGGCCGAAGTGGTGTTCGGGCCGAAGTTTGGTGTTCGGGCCGAGGATGATGTTCGAGCCGAGGTTGAAGTTCAGGCCGAGGTCGGAGTTCGGGCTGAGGTTGAAGTTCGTGCCGAGGTTGAAGTTCGGGCTGAAAATGAAGTTCGGGCCGGGAACAGTGAAGAGTTCGGGCCGAACTTGTTCTTGTCAGTGACGAACGAACCAGCTATTTTGGTTACTCGTGGGCGTGAAACGGACACCCGAGCTGAAAGTTATGAATGTTTTAGTATAGCACCTTTTGTCACACAATCTTGGATGTTGAAGAGTTGGGGCCGAAGAGGGATGTTCGGGCCGAAGAGGGATGTTCGGGCCGAAGTGGGATGTTCGGGCCGAAGTGGGATGTTCTGGCCGAAATGGTGTTCGGGCCGAAGTTCGGTGTTCGGGCCGAGGATGATGTTCGGGCCGAGGTTGAAGTTCGGGCCGAGGTCGGAGTTCATGCCGAGGTTGAAGTTCTGGGCGAGGTTGAAGTTCGGGCCGAAAATGAAGTTCGGGCCGGGAACAGTGAAGAGTTCGGCCGAACTTGTTCTTGGCAGTGACGAACGAACCAGCTATTTTGGTTACTCGTGGGCGTGAAACGGACACACGAGCTGAAAGTTATGAATGTTTTAGTATGGCACCTTTTGTCACACAATCTTTGATATTGAAGAGTTCGGGCCGAACAGGGATGTTCGGGCCGAAGTGGGATGTTCGGGCGGAAGTGGTGTTTGGGCCGAAGTGGTGTTCGGGCCGAAGTTCGGTGTTCGGGCCGAGGATGATGTTCGGGCCGAGGTTGAAGTTCGGGCTGATGTCGGAGTTCGGGCCGAGGTTGAAGTTCGGGCCGGGAACAGTGAAGATTTCGGGCCGAACTTGTTCTTGGCAGTGACGAACGAACCAGCTATTTTGTTTACTCGTGGGCGTGAAACGGACACCCGAGCTGAAAGTTATGAATGTTTTAGTATAGCACCTTTTGTCACACAATCTTGGATATTGAAGAGTTCGGGCCGAAGAGGGATGTTCGGGCCGAAGTGGTGTTCGGGCCGAAGTGCGATGTTCGGGCCGAAGTGGTGTTCGGGCCGAAGTGGTGTTCGGGCCGAAGTTCGGTGTTCGGGCCGAGGATGATGTTCGGGCCGAGGTTGAAGTTCGAGCCGAGGTCGGAGTTCGGGCCGAGGTTGAAGTTCGGGCCGGGAACAGTGAAGAGTTCGGGCCGAACTTGTTCTTGGTAGTGACGAACGAACCAGCTATTTTGGTTACTCGTGGGCGTGAAACGGACATCCGAGCTGAAAGTTATGAATGTTTTAGTATAGCAACTTTTGTCACACAATCTTGGATATTGAAGAGATCGGGCCGAAGAGGGATGTTCGGGCCGAAGTAGTGTTTGGGCCGAAGTGGGATGTTCGGGCCGAAGTGGTGTTCGGGCCGAAGTGGTGTTCGGGCCGAAGTTTGGTGTTCGGGCCGAGGATGATGTTCGGGCCGAGGTTGAAGTTCGGGCCGAGGTCGGAGTTCGGGCCGAGGTTGAAGTTTTGGCCGAGGTTGAAGTTCGGGCCGAAAATGAAGTTCGCGCCGGGAACAGTGAAGAGTTCGGGCCGAACTTGTTCTTGGCATTGACGAACGAACAAGCTATTTTGGTTGCTCGTGGGCGTGAAACGGACATCCGAGCTGAAAGTTATGAATGTTTTAGTATAGCACCTTTTGTCACACAATCTTGGATATTGAAGAGTTCGGGCCGAAGAGGGATGTTCGGGCCGAAGTGGTGTTCGGGCCGAAGTGGGATGTTCGGGCCGAAGTGGTGTTCGGGCCAAAGTGGTGTTCGGGCCGGAGTTCGGTGTTCGGGCCGAGGATTATGTTCGGGCCGAGGTTGAAGTTCAGGCCGAGGTCGGAGTTCGGGCCGAGGTTGAAGTTCGGGCCGAGGTTGAAGTTCGGGCCGAAAATGAAGTTCGGGCCGGGAACAGTGAAGAGTTCGGGCCGAACTTGTTCTTGGCATTGACGAACGAACAAGCTATTTTGGTTACTCGTGGGCGTGAAGCGGACACCCGAGCTGAAAGTTATGAATGTTTTAGTATAGCACCTTTTGTCACACAATCTTGGATATTGAAGAGTTCGGGCCGAAGAGGGATGTTCGGGCCGAAGTGGTGTTCGGGCCGAAGTGGGATGTTCGGGCCGAAGTGGTGTTCGGGCCAAAGTGGTGTTCGGGCCGGAGTTCGGTGTTCGGGCCGAGGATTATGTTCGGGCCGAGGTTGAAGTTCAGGCCGAGGTCGGAGTTCGGGCCGAGGTTGAAGTTCGGGCCGAGGTTGAAGTTCGGGCCGAAAATGAAGTTCGGGCCGGGAACAGTGAAGAGTTCGGGCCGAACTTGTTCTTGGCAGTGACGAACGAACCAGCTATTTTGGTTACTCGTGGGCGTGAAGCGGACACCCGAGCTGAAAGTTATGAATGTTTTAGTATAGCACCTTTTGTCACACAATCTTGGATATTGAAGAGATCGGGCCGAAGAGGGATGTTCGGGCCGAAGTGGTGTTCGGGCCGAAGTGGGATGTTCGGGCCGAAATGGTGTTCGGGCCGAAGTGGTGTTCGGGCCGGAGTTCGGTGTTCGGGCCGAGGATGATGTTCGGGCCGAGGTTGAAGTTCGGGCCGAGGTCGGAGTTCAGGCCGAGGTTGAAGTTCTGGCCGAGGTTGAAGTTCGGGCCGAAAATGAAGTTCGGGCCGGGAACAATGAAGAGTTCGGGCCGAACTTGTTCTTGGCAGTGACGAACGAACCAGCTATTTTGGTTACTCGTGGGCGTGAAACGGACACCCGAGCTGAAAGTTATGAATGTTTTAGTATAGCACCTTTTGTCACACAATCTTGGATATTGAAGAGATCGGGCCGAAGAGGGATGTTCGGGCCGAAGTGGTGTTCGGGCCGAAGTGGGATGTTCGGGCCGAAATGGTGTTCGGGCCGAAGTGGTGTTCGGGCCGAAGTTCGGTGTTCGGGCCGAGGATGATGTTCGGGCCGAGGTTGAAGTTCGGGCCGAGGTCGGAGTTCAGGCCGAGGTTGAAGTTCTGGCCGAGGTTGAAGTTCGGGCCGAAAATGAAGTTCGGGCCGGGAACAATGAAGAGTTCGGGCCGAACTTGTTCTTGGCAGTGACGAACGAACCAGCTATTTTGGTTACTCGTGGGCGTGAAACGGACACCCGAGCTGAAAGTTATGAATGTTTTAGTATAGCACCTTTTGTCACACAATCTTGGATATTGAAGAGTTCGGGCCGAAGAGGGATGTTCGGGCCGAAGTGGTGTTCGGGCCGAAGTGGGATGTTCGGGCCGAAGTGGTGTTCGGGCCGAAGTGGTGTTCGGGCCGAAGTTCGGTGTTCGGGCCGAGGATGGTGTTCGGGCCGAGGTTGAAGTTCGGGCCGAGGTCGGAGTTCGGGCCGAGGTTGAAGTTCGGGCCGAAAATGAAGTTCGGGCCGGGAACAGTGAAGAGTGTGGGCCGAACTTGTTCTTGGCAGTGACGAACGAACCAGCTATTTTGGTTACTCGTGTGCGTGAAACGGACACCCGAGCTGAAAGTTATGAATGTTTTAGTATAGCACCTTTTGTCACACAATCTTGGATATGGAAGAGTTCGGGTCGAAGAGGGATGTTCGGGCCGAAGTGGTGTTCGGGCCAAAGTGGGATGTTCGGGCCGAAGTGGTGTTCGGGCCGAAGTTCGGTGTTCGGGCCGAGGATGATGTTCGGGCCGAGGTTGAAGTTCGGGCCGAGGTCGGAGTTCGGGCCGAGGTTGAAGTTCGGGCCGAAAATGAAGTTCGGGCCGGGAACCGTGAAGAGTTCGGGTCGAACTTCTTCTTGGCAGTGACGAACGAACCAGCTATTTTGGTTACTCGTGGGCGTGAAACGGACACCCGAGCTGAAAGTTATGAATGTTTTAGTTTAGCACCTTTTGTCACACAATCTTGGATATTGAAGAGATCGGGCCGAAGAGGGATGTACGGGCCGAAGTGGTCTTCGGGCCGAAGTGGGATGTTCGGGACGAAATGGTGTTCGGGCCGAAGTGGTGTTCGGGCCGAAGTTCGGTGTTCGGGCCGAGGATGATGTTCGGGCCGAGGTTGAAGTTCGGGCCGAGGTCGGAGTTCAGGCCGAGGTTGAAGTTCTGGCTGAGGTTGAAGTTCGGGCCGAAAATGAAGTTCGGGCCGGGAACAGTGAAGAGTTCGGGCCGAACTTGTTCTTGGCAGTTACGAACGAACCAGCTATTTTGGTTACTCGTGGGCGTGAAACGGACACCCGAGCTGAAAGTTATGAATGTTTTAGTATAGCACCTTTTGTCAAACAATCTTGGATATTGAAGAGTTCGGGCCGAAGAGGGATGTTCGGGCCGAAGTGGTGTTCGGGCCGAAGTGGTGTTCGGGCCGAAGTGGGATGTTCAAGCCGAAGTGGTGTTCGGGCCGAAGTGGTGTTCGGGCCGAAGTTCGGTGTTCGGGCCGAGGATGATGTTCGGGCCGTGGTTGAAGTTCGGGCCGAGGTCGGAGTTCGGGCCGAGGTTGAAGTTCGGGCCGAAAATGAAGTTCGGGCCGGGAACAGTGAAGAGTGTGGGCCGAACTTGTTCTTGGCAGTGACGAACAAACCAGCTATTTTGGTTACTCGTGGGCGTGAAACGGACACCCGAGCTGAAAGTTATGAATGTTTTAGTATAGCACCTTGTGTCACACAATCTTGGATATGGAAGAGTTCGGGCCGAAGAGGGATGTTCGGGCCGAAGTGGTGTTCGGGCCAAAGTGGGATGTTCGGGCCGAAGTGGTGTTCGGGCCGAAGTTCGGTGTTCGGGCCGAGGATGATGTTCGGGCCGAGGTTGAAGTTCGGGCCGAGGTCGGAGTTCGGGCCGAGGTTGAAGTTCGGGCCGAAAATGAAGTTCGGGCCGGGAACAGTGAAGAGTTCGGGTCGAACTTGTTCTTGGCAGTGACGAACGAACCAGCTATTTTGGTTACTCGTGGGCGAGAAACGGAGACCCGAGCTGAAAGTTATGAATGTTTTAGTATAGCACCTTTTGTCACACCATCTTGGATATTGAAGAGTTCGGGCCGAAGAGGGATGTTCGGGCCGAAGTGGTGTTCGGGTCGAAGTGGTGTTCGGGCCGAAGTGGTGTTCGGGCCGAAGTGGTGTTCGGGCCGAAGTGGTGTTCGGGCCGAAGTTCGGTGTTCGGGCCGAGGATGATGTTCGGGCCGAGGTTGAAGTTCGGGCCGAGGTCGGAGTTCGGGCCGAGGTCGGAGTTCGGGCCGAGGTTGAAGTTCGGGCCGAAAATGAAGTTCGGGCCGGGAACAGTGAAGAGTTCGGGCCGAACTTGTTCTTGGCAGTGAAGAACGAACCAACTATTTTTGTTACTCGTGGGCGTGAAACGGACACCCGAGCTGAAAGTTATGAATGTTTTAGTATAGCACCTTTTGTCACACAATCTTGGATATTGAAGAGTTCGGGCCGAAGAGGGATGTTCGGGCCGAAGTGGTGTTCGGGCCGAAGTGGGATGTTCGGGCCGAAGTGGTGTTCGGACCGAAGTGGTGTTCGGGCCGAAGTTCGGTGTTCGGGCCGAGGATGATGTTCGGGCCGAGGTTGAAGTTCGGGCCGAGGTCGGAGTTCGGGCCGAGGTTGAAGTTCGGGCCGAGGTTGAAGTTCGGGCCGAAAATGAAGTTCGGGCCGGGAACAGTGAAGAGTTCGGGCCGAACTTGTTCTTGGCAGTGACGAACGAACCAGCTCTTTTGGTTACTCGTGGGCGTGAAACGGACACCCGAGCTGAAAGTTATGAATGTTTTAGTATAGCACCTTTTGTCACACAATCTTGGATATTGAAGAGTTCGGGCCGAAGAGGGATGTTCGGGCCGAAGTGGTGTTCGGGCCGAAGTAGGATGTTCGGGCCGAAGTGGTGTTCGGGCCGAAGTGGTGTTCGGGCCGAAGTTCGGTGTTCGGGCCGAGGATGATGTTCGGGCCGAGGTTGAAGTTCGGGCCGAGGTCCGAGTTCGGGCCGAGGTTGAAGTTCGGGCCGGGAACAGTGAAGAGTTCGGGCCGAACTTGTTCTTGCCAGTGACGAACGAACCAGCTATTTTGGTTACTCGTGGGCGTGAAACGGACACCCGAGCTGAAATTTATGAATGTTTTAGTATAGCACCTTTTGTCACACAATCTTGGATATTGAAGAGTTCGGGCCGAAGAGGGACGTTCGGGCCGAAGTGGTGCTCGGACCGAAGTGGGATGTTCGGGCCGAAGTGGTGTTTGGGCCGAAGTTCGGTGTTCGGGCCGAGGATGATGTTCGGGCCGAGGTTGAAGTTCGGGCCGAGGTCGGAGTTCGGGCCGAGGTTGAAGTTCAGGCCGAGGTTGAAGTTCGGGCCGAAAATGAAGTTCGGGCCGGGAACAATGAAGAGTTCGGGCCGAACTTGTTCTTGGCAGTGAAGAACGAACCAGCTATTTTGGTTACTCGTGGGCGTGAAACGGACACCCGAGCTGAAAGTTATGAATGTTTTAGTATAGCACCTTTTGTCACACAATCTTGGATATTGAAGAGATCGGGCCGAAGAGGGATGTTCGGGCCGAAGTGGTGTTCGGGCCGAAGTGGGATGTTCGGGCCGAAGTGGTGTTCGGGACGAAGTGGTGTTCGGGCCGAAGTTTGGTGTTCGGGCCGAGGATGATGTTCGAGCCGAGGTTGAAGTTCAGGCCGAGGTCGGAGTTCGGGCTGAGGTTGAAGTTCTGGCCGAGGTTGAAGTTCGGGCCGAAAATGAAGTTCGGGCCAGGAACAGTGAAGAGTTCGGGCCGAACTTGTCTTGGCAGTGACGAACGAACCAGCTATTTTGTTTACTCGTGGGCGTGAAACGGACACCCGAGCTGAAAGTTATGAATGTTTTAGTATAGCACCTTTTGTCACACAATCTTGGATGTTGAAGAGTTGGGGCCGAAGAGGGATGTTCGGGCCGAAGTGGTGTTCGGGCCGAAGTGGGATGTTCGGGCCGAAGTGGTGTTCGGGCTGAAGTGGTGTTCGGGCCGAAGTGGTGTTCGGGCTGAAGTTCGGTGTTCGGGCCGAGGATTATGTTCGGGCCGAGGTTGAAGTTCGGGCCGAGGTCGGAGTTCGGGCCGAGGTTGAAGTTCGGGCCGAGGTTGAAGTTCGGGCCGAAAATGAAGTTCGGGCCGGGAACAGTGAAGAGTTCGGGCCGAACTTGTTCTTGGCAGTGACGAACGAACCAGCTATTTTGGTAACTCGTGGGCGTGAAACGGACACCCGAGCTGAAAGTTATGAATGTTTTAGTATAGCACCTTTTGTCACACAATCTTGGATATTGAAGAGATCGGGCCGAAGAGGGATGTTCGGGCCGAAGTGGTGTTCGGGCCGAAGTGGGATGTTCGGGCCGAAGTGGTGTTCGGGCCGAAGTGGTGTTCGGGCCGAAGTTCGGTGTTCGGGCCGAGGAGGATGTTCGGGCCGAGGTCGGAGTTCGGGCCGAGGTCGGAGTTCGGGCCGGGAACAGTGAAGAGTTCGGGCCGAACTTGTTCTTGGTAGTGACGAAAGAACCATCTATTTTGGTTACTCGTGGGCGTGAAACGGACACCCGAGCTGAAAGTTATGAATGTTTTAGTATAGCACCTTTTGTCACACAATCTTGGATATTGAAGAGTTCGGGCCGAAGAGGGATGTTCGGGCCGAAGTGGTGTTCGGGCCGAAGTGGGATGTTCGGGCCGAAGTGGTGTTTGGGCCGAAGTTCGGTGTTCGGGCCGAGGATGATGTTCGGGCCGAGGTTGAAGTTCGGGCCGAGGTTGGAGTTCGGGCCGAGGTTGAAGTTCGGGCCGAAAATGAAGTTCGGGCCGGGAACAGTGAAGAGTTCGGGCCGAACTTGTTCTTGGCAGTTACGAACGAATCAGCTATTTTGGTTACTCGTGGGCGTGAAACGGACACCCGAGCTGAAAGTTATGAATGTTTTAGTATAGCACCTTTTGTCACACAATCTTGGATATTGAAGAGTTCGGGCCGAAGAGGGATGTTCGGGCCGAAGTGGTGTTCGGGCCGAAGTGGTGTTCGGGCCGAAGTGGGATGTTCAAGCCGAAGTGGTGTTCGGGCCGAAGTGGTGTTCGGGCCGAAGTTCGGTGTTCGGGCCGAGGATGATGTTCGGGCCGTGGTTGAAGTTCGGGCCGAGGTCGGAGTTCGGGCCGAGGTTGAAGTTCGGGCCGAAAATGAAGTTCGGGCCGGGAACAGTGAAGAGTGTGGGCCGAACTTGTTCTTGGCAGTGACGAACGAACCAGCTATTTTGGTTACTCGTGGGCGTGAAACGGACACCCGAGCTGAAAGTTATGAATGTTTTAGTATAGCACCTTGTGTCACACAATCTTGGATATGGAAGAGTTCGGGCCGAAGAGGGATGTTCGGGCCGAAGTGGTGTTCGGGCCAAAGTGGGATGTTCGGGCCGAAGTGGTGTTCGGGCCGAAGTTCGGTGTTCGGGCCGAGGATGATGTTCGGGCCGAGGTTGAAGTTCGGGCCGAGGTCGGAGTTCGGGCCGAGGTTGAAGTTCGGGCCGAAAATGAAGTTCGGGCCGGGAACAGTGAAGAGTTCGGGTCGAACTTGTTCTTGGCAGTGACGAACGAACCAGCTATTTTGGTTACTCGTGGGCGAGAAACGGAGACCCGAGCTGAAAGTTATGAATGTTTTAGTATAGCACCTTTTGTCACACCATCTTGGATATTGAAGAGTTCGGGCCGAAGAGGGATGTTCGGGCCGAAGTGGTGTTCGGGTCGAAGTGGTGTTCGGGCCGAAGTGGTGTTCGGGCCGAAGTTCGGTGTTCGGGCCGAGGATGATGTTCGGGCCGAGGTTGAAGTTCGGGCCGAGGTCGGAGTTCGGGCCGAGGTCGGAGTTCGGGCCGAAAATGAAGTTCGGGCCGGGAACAGTGAAGAGTTCGGGCCGAACTTGTTCTTGGCAGTGAAGAACGAACCAACTATTTTTGTTACTCGTGGGCGTGAAACGGACACCCGAGCTGAAAGTTATGAATGTTTTAGTATAGCACCTTTTGTCACACAATCTTGGATATTGAAGAGTTCGGGCCGAAGAGGGATGTTCGGGCCGAAGTGGTGTTCGGGCCGAAGTGGGATGTTCGGGCCGAAGTGGTGTTCGGACCGAAGTGGTGTTCGGGCCGAAGTTCGGTGTTCGGGCCGAGGATGATGTTCGGGCCGAGGTTGAAGTTCGGGCCGAGGTCGGAGTTCGGGCCGAGGTTGAAGTTCGGGCCGAGGTTGAAGTTCGGGCCGAAAATGAAGTTCGGGCCGGGAACAGTGAAGAGTTCGGGCCGAACTTGTTCTTGGCAGTGACGAACGAACCAGCTCTTTTGGTTACTCGTGGGCGTGAAACGGACACCCGAGCTGAAAGTTATGAATGTTTTAGTATAGCACCTTTTGTCACACAATCTTGGATATTGAAGAGTTCGGGCCGAAGAGGGATGTTCGGGCCGAAGTGGTGTTCGGGCCGAAGTAGGATGTTCGGGCCGAAGTGGTGTTCGGGCCGAAGTGGTGTTCGGGCCGAAGTTCGGTGTTCGGGCCGAGGATGATGTTCGGGCCGAGGTTGAAGTTCGGGCCGAGGTCCGAGTTCGGGCCGAGGTTGAAGTTCGGGCCGGGAACAGTGAAGAGTTCGGGCCGAACTTGTTCTTGCCAGTGACGAACGAACCAGCTATTTTGGTTACTCGTGGGCGTGAAACGGACACCCGAGCTGAAAGTTATGAATGTTTTAGTATAGCACCTTTTGTCACACAATCTTGGATATTGAAGAGTTCGGGCCGAAGAGGGACGTTCGGGCCGAAGTGGTGCTCGGACCGAAGTGGGATGTTCGGGCCGAAGTGGTGTTTGGGCCGAAGTTCGGTGTTCGGGCCGAGGATGATGTTCGGGCCGAGGTTGAAGTTCGGGCCGAGGTCGGAGTTCGGGCCGAGGTTGAAGTTCAGGCCGAGGTTGAAGTTCGGGCCGAAAATGAAGTTCGGGCCGGGAACAATGAAGAGTTCGGGCCGAACTTGTTCTTGGCAGTGAAGAACGAACCAGCTATTTTGGTTACTCGTGGGCGTGAAACGGACACCCGAGCTGAAAGTTATGAATGTTTTAGTATAGCACCTTTTGTCACACAATCTTGGATATTGAAGAGATCGGGCCGAAGAGGGATGTTCGGGCCGAAGTGGTGTTCGGGCCGAAGTGGGATGTTCGGGCCGAAGTGGTGTTCGGGACGAAGTGGTGTTCGGGCCGAAGTTTGGTGTTCGGGCCGAGGATGATGTTCGAGCCGAGGTTGAAGTTCAGGCCGAGGTCGGAGTTCGGGCTGAGGTTGAAGTTCTGGCCGAGGTTGAAGTTCGGGCCGAAAATGAAGTTCGGGCCAGGAACAGTGAAGAGTTCGGGCCGAACTTGTCTTGGCAGTGACGAACGAACCAGCTATTTTGTTTACTCGTGGGCGTGAAACGGACACCCGAGCTGAAAGTTATGAATGTTTTAGTATAGCACCTTTTGTCACACAATCTTGGATGTTGAAGAGTTGGGGCCGAAGAGGGATGTTCGGGCCGAAGTGGTGTTCGGGCCGAAGTGGGATGTTCGGGCCGAAGTGGTGTTCGGGCTGAAGTGGTGTTCGGGCCGAAGTGGTGTTCGGGCTGAAGTTCGGTGTTCAGGCCGAGGATTATGTTCGGGCCGAGGTTGAAGTTCGGGCCGAGGTCGGAGTTCGGGCCGAGGTTGAAGTTCGGGCCGAGGTTGAAGTTCGGGCCGAAAATGAAGTTCGGGCCGGGAACAGTGAAGAGTTCGGGCCGAACTTGTTCTTGGCAGTGACGAACGAACCAGCTATTTTGGTTACTCGTGGGCGTGAAACGGACACCCGAGCTGAAAGTTATGAATGTTTTAGTATAGCACCTTTTGTCACACAATCTTGGATATTGAAGAGATCGGGCCGAAGAGGGATGTTCGGGCCGAAGTGGTGTTCGGGCCGAAGTGGGATGTTCGGGCCGAAGTGGTGTTCGGGCCGAAGTGGTGTTCGGGCCGAAGTTCGGTGTTCGGGCCGAGGAGGATGTTCGGGCCGAGGTCGGAGTTCGGGCCGAGGTTGAAGTTCGGGCCGGGAACAGTGAAGAGTTCGGGCCGAACTTGTTCTTGGTAGTGACGAAAGAACCATCTATTTTGGTTACTCGTGGGCGTGAAACGGACACCCGAGCTGAAAGTTATGAATGTTTTAGTATAGCACCTTTTGTCACACAATCTTGGATATTGAAGAGTTCGGGCCGAAGAGGGATGTTCGGGCCGAAGTGGTGTTCGGGCCGAAGTGGGATGTTCGGGCCGAAGTGGTGTTTGGGCCGAAGTTCGGTGTTCGGGCCGAGGATGATGTTCGGGCCGAGGTTGAAGTTCGGGCCGAGGTTGGAGTTCGGGCCGAGGTTGAAGTTCGGGCCGAAAATGAAGTTCGGGCCGGGAACAGTGAAGAGTGTGGGCCGAACTTGTTCTTGGCAGTGACGAACGAACCAGCTATTTTGGTTACTCGTGGGCTTGAAATGGACACCCGAGCTGAAAGTTATGAATGTTTTAGTATAGCACCTTTTGTCACACAATCTTGGATATGGAAGAGTTCGGGCCGAAGAGGGATGTTCGGGCCGAAGTGGTGTTCGGGCCAAAGTGGGATGTTCGGGCCGAAGTGGTGTTCGGGCCGAAGTTCGGTGTTCGGGCCGAGGAAGATGTTCGGGCCGAGGTTGAAGTTCGGGCCGAGGTCGGAGTTCGGGCCGAGGTTGAAGTTCGGGCCGAAAATGAAGTTCGGGCCGGGAACAGTGAAGAGTTCGGGTCGAACTTGTTCTTGGCAGTGACGAACGAACCAGCTATTTTGGTTACTCGTCGGCGTGAAACGGACATCCGAGCTGAAAGTTATGAATGTTTTAGTATAGCACCTTTTGTCACACAATCTTGGATATTGAAGAGTTCGGGCCGAAGAGGGATGTTCGGGCCGAAGTGGTGTTCGGGCCGAAGTGGTGTTCGGGCCGAAGTTCGGTGTTCGGGCCGACGATGATGTTCGGGCCGAGGTTGAAGTTCGGGCCGAGGTCGGAGTTCGGGCCGAGGTTGAAGTTCGGGCCGAGGTTGAAGTTCGGGCCGAAAATGAAGTTCGGGCCGGGAACAGTGAAGAGTTCGGGCCGAACTTGTTCTTGGCAGTGAAGAACGAACCAACTATTTTTGTTACTCGTGGGCGTGAAACGGACACCCGAGCTGAAAGTTATGAATGTTTTAGTATAGCACCTTTTGTCACACAATCTTGGATATTGAAGAGTTCGGGCCGAAGAGGGATGTTCGGGCCGAAGTGGTGTTCGGGCCGAAGTGGGATGTTCGGGCCGAAGTGGTGTTCGGACCGAAGTGGTGTTCGGGCCGAAGTTCGGTGTTCGGGCCGAGGATGATGTTCGGGCCGAGGTTGAAGTTCGGGCCGAGGTTGAAGTTCGGGCCGGGAACAGTGAAGAGTTCGGGCCGAACTTGTTCTTGCCAGTGACGAACGAACCAGCTATTTTGGTTACTCGTGGGCGTGAAACGGACACCCGAGCTGAAAGTTATGAATGTTTTAGTATAGCACCTTTTGTCACACAATCTTGGATATTGAAGAGTTCGGGCCGAAGAGGGACGTTCGGGCCGAAGTGGTGCTCGGGCCGAAGTGGGATTTTCGGGCCGAAGTGGTGTTCGGGCCGAAGTGGTGTTCGGGCCGAAGTTCGGTGTTCGGGCCGAGGATGATGTTCGGGCCGAGGTTGAAGTTCGGGCCGAGGTCGGAGTTCGGGACGAGGTTGAAGTTCAGGCCGAGGTTGAAGTTCGGGCCGAAAATGAAGTTCGGGCCGGGAACAATGAAGAGTTCGGGCCGAACTTGTTCTTGGCAGTGAAGAACGAACCAGCTATTTTGGTTACTCGTCGGCGTGAAACGGACACCCGAGCTGAAAGTTATGAATGTTTTAGTATAGCACCTTTTGTCACACAATCTTGGATATTGAAGAGTTCGGGCCGAAGAGGGACGTTCGGGCCGAAGTGGTGCTCGGGCCGAAGTGGGATGTTCGGGCCGAAGTGGTGTTCGGGCCGAAGTGGTGTTCGGGCCGAAGTTCGGTGTTCGGGCCGAGGATGAAGTTCGGGCCGAGGTTGCAGTTCGGGCCGAGGTCGGAGTTCGGGCCGAGGTTGAAGTTCAGGCCGAGGTTGAAGTTCGGGCCGAAAATGAAGTTCGGGCCGGGAACAATGAAGAGTTCGGGCCGAACTTGTTCTTGGCAGTGAAGAACGAACCAGCTATTTTGGTTACTCGTGGGCGTGAAACGGACACCCGAGCTGAAAGTTATGAATGTTTTAGTATAGCACCTTTTGTCACACAATCTTGGATATTGAAGAGATCGGGCCGAAGAGGGATGTTCGGGCCGAAGTGGTGTTCGGGCCGAAGTGGGATGTTCGGGCCGAAGTGGTGTTCGGGCCGAAGTGGTGTTCGGGCCGAAGTTTGGTGTTCGGGCCGAGGATGATTTTCGAGCCGAGGTTGAAGTTCAGGCCGAGGTCGGAGTTCGGGCTGAGGTTGAAGTTCTGGCCGAGGTTGAAGTTCGGGCCGAAAATGAAGTTCGGGCCGGGAACAGTGAAGAGTTCGGGCCGAACTTGTTCTTGGCAGTGTCGAAGGAACCAGCTATTTTGGTTACTCGTGGGCGTGAAACGGACACCCGAGCTGAGAGTTATGAATGTTTTAGTATAGCACCTTTTGTCACACAATCTTGGATATTGAAGAGTTGGCGCCGAAGAGGGATGTTCGGGCCGAAGTGGTGTTCGGGCCGAAGTGGGATGTTCGGGCCGAAGTGGTGTTCGGGCCGAAGTGGTGTTCGGGCTGAAGTTCGGTGTTCGGGCCGAGGATTATGTTCGGGCCGAGGTTGAAGTTCGGGCCGAGGTCGGAGTTCGGGCCGAGGTTGATGTTCGGGCCGAGGTTGAAGTTCGGGCCGAAAATGAAGTTCGGGCCGCGAACAGTGAAGAGTTCGGGCCGAACTTGTTCTTGGCAGTGACGAACGAACCAGCTATTTTGGTTACTCGTGGGCGTGAAACGGACACCCGAGCTGAAAGTTATGAATGTTTTAGTATAGCACCTTTTGTCACACAATCTTGGATATTGAAGAGATCGGGCCGAAGAGGGATGTTCGGGCCGAAGTGGTGTTCGGGCCGAAGTGGGATGTTCGGGCCGAAGTGGTGTTCGGGCCGAAGTGGTGTTCGGGCCGAAGTTCGGTGTTCGGGCCGAGGATGATGTTCGGGCCGAGGTCGGAGTTCGGGCCGAGGTTGAAGTTCGGGCCGGGAACAGTGAAGAGTTCGGGCCGAACTTGTTCTTGGTAGTGACGAACGAACCATCTATTTTGGTTACTCGTGGGCGTGAAACGGATACCTGAGCTGAAAGTTATGAATGTTTTAGTATAACACCTTTTGTCACACAATCTTGGATATTGAAGAGTTCGGGCCGAAGAGGGATGTTCGGGCCGAAGTGGTGTTCGGGCCGAAGTGGGATGTTCGGGCCGAAGTGGTGTTCGGGCCGAAGTTCGGTGTTCGGGCCGAGGATGATGTTCGGGCCGAGGTTGAAGTTCGGGCCGAGGTCGGAGTTCGGGCCGAGGTTGAAGTTCGGGCCGAAAATGAAGTTCGGGCCGGGAACAATGAAGAGTTCGGGTCGAACTTGTTCTTGGCAGTGACGAACGAACCAGCTATTTTGGTTACTCGTCGGCGTGAAACGAACATCCGAGCTGAAAGTTATGAATGTTTTAGTATAGCACCTTTTGTCACACAATCTTGGATATTGAAGAGTTCGGGCCGAAGAGGGATGTTCGGGCCGAAGTGGTGTTCGGGCCGAAGTGGTGTTCGGGCCGGAGTGGTGTTCGGGCCGAAGTGGTGTTCAGGCCGAAGTGGTGTTCGGGCCGAAGTTCGGTGTTCGGGCCGAGGATGATGTTCGGGCCGAGGTTGAAGTTCGGGCCGAGGTCGGAGTTCGGGCCGAGGTTGAAGTTCGGGCCAAGGTTGAAGTTCGGGCCGAAAATGAAGTTCGGGCCGGGAACAGTGAAGAGTTCGGGCCGAACTTGTTCTTGGCAGTGAAGAACGAACCAACTATTTTTGTTACTCGTGGGCGTGAAACGGACACCCGAGCTGAAAGTTATGAATGTTTTAGTATAGCACCTTTTGTCACACAATCTTGGATATTGAAGAGTTCGGGCCGAAGAGGGATGTTCGGGCCGAAGTGGTGTTCGGGCCGAAGTGCGATGTTCGGGCCGAAGTGGTGTTCGGGCCGAAGTGGTGTTCAGGCCGAAGTGGTGTTCGGGCCGAAGTTCGGTGTTCGGGCCGAGGATGATGTTCGGGCCGAGGTTGAAGTTCGGGCCGAGGTCGGAGTTCGGGCCGAGGTTGAAGTTCGGGCCAAGGTTGAAGTTCGGGCCGAAAATGAAGTTCGGGCCGGGAACAGTGAAGAGTTCGGGCCGAACTTGTTCTTGGCAGTGAAGAACGAACCAACTATTTTTGTTACTCGTGGGCGTGAAACGGACACCCGAGCTGAAAGTTATGAATGTTTTAGTATAGCACCTTTTGTCACACAATCTTGGATATTGAAGAGTTCGGGCCGAAGAGGGATGTTCGGGCCGAAGTGGTGTTCGGGCCGAAGTGGGATGTTCGGGCCGAAGTGGTGTTCGGGCCGAAGTTCGGTGTTCGGGCCGAGGTCGGAGTTCGGGCCGAACTTGTTCTTGCCAGTGACGAACGAACCAACTATTTTGGTTACTCGTGGGCGTGAAACGGACACCCGAGCTGAAAGTTATGAAGGTTTTAGTATAGCACCTTTTGTCACACAATCTTGGATATTGAAGAGTTCGGGCCGAAGAGGGACGTTCGGGCCGAAGTGGTGCTCGGGCCGAAGCGGGATGTTCGGGCCGAAGTGGTGTTCGGGCCGAAGTTCGGTGTTCGGGCCGAGGATGAAGTTCGGGCCGAGGTCGGAGTTCGGGCCGAGGTTGAAGTTTAGGCCGAGGTTGAAGTTCGGGCCGAAAATGAAGTTCGGGCCGGGAACAGTGAAGAGTTCGGGCCGAACTTGTTCTTGGCAGTGAAGAACGAACCAGCTATTTTGGTTACTTGTGGGCGTGAAACGGACACCCGAGCTGAAAGTTATGAATGTTTTAGTATAGCATCTTTTGTCACACAATCTTGGATATTGAAGAGATCGGGCCGAAGAGGGATGTTCGGGCCGAAGTGGTGTTCGGGCCGAAGTGGGATGTTCGGGCCGAAGTGGTGTTCGGGCCGAAGTTCGGTGTTCGGGCCGAGGATGATGTTCGGGCCGAGGTCGGAGTTCGGGCCGAGGTTGAAGTTCGGGCCGGGAACAGTGAAGAGTTCGTGCCGAACTTGTTCTTGGTAGTGACGAACGAACCAGCTATTTTGGTTACTCGTGGGCGTGAAACGGACACCCGAGCTGAAAGTTATGAATGTTTTAGTATAGTAACTTTTGTCACACAATCTTGGATATTGAAGAGATCGGGCCGAAGAGGGATGTTCGGGCCGAAGTGGTGTTCGGGCCGAAGTGCGATGTTCGGGCCGAAGTGGTGTTCGGGCCGAAGTGGTGTTCGGGCCGAAGTTTGGTGTTCGGGCCGAGGATGATGTTCGGGCCGAGGTCGGAGTTCGGGCCGAGGTTGAAGTTCGGGCCGAGGTTGAAGTTCGGGCCGAAGATGAAGTTCGGGCCGGGAACAGTGAAGAGTTCGGGCCGAACTTGTTCTTGGCAGTGAGGAACGAACCAACTATTTTTGTTACTCGTGGGCGTGAAACGGACACCCGAGCTGAAAGTTATGAATGTTTTAGTATAGCACCTTTTGTCACACAATCTTGGATATTGAAGAGTTCGGGCCGAAGAGGGATGTTCGGGCCGAAGTGGTGTTCGGGCCGAAGTGGGATGTTCGGGCCGAAGTGGTGTTCGGACCGAAGTGGTGTTCGGGCCGAAGTTCGGTGTTCGGGCCGAGGATGATGTTCGGGCCGAGGTTGAAGTTCGGGCCGAGGTCGGAGTTCGGGCCGAGGTTGAAGTTCGGGCCGAGGTTGAAGTTCGGGCCGAAAATGAAGTTCGGGCCGAGAACAGTGAAGAGTTCGGGCCGAACTTGTTCTTGGCAGTGACGAACGAACCAGCTCTTTTGGTTACTCGTGGGCGTGAAACGGACACCCGAGCTGAAAGTTATGAATGTTTTAGTATAGCACCTTTTGTCACACAATCTTGGATATTGAAGAGTTCGGGCCGAAGAGGGATGTTCGGGCCGAAGTGGTGTTCGGGCCGAAGTAGGATGTTCGGGCCGAAGTGGTGTTCGGGCCGAAGTGGTGTTCGGGCCGAAGTTCGGTGTTCGGGCCGAGGATGATGTTCGGGCCGAGGTTGAAGTTCGGGCCGAGGTCCGAGTTCGGGCCGAGGTTGAAGTTCGGGGCGGGAACAGTGAAGAGTTCGGGCCGAACTTGTTCTTGCCAGTGACGAACGAACCAACTATTTTGGTTACTCGTGGGCGTGAAACGGACACCCGAGCTGAAAGTTATGAATGTTTTAGTATAACACCTTTTGTCACACAATCTTGGATATTGAAGAGTTCGGGCCGAAGAGGGACGTTCAGGCCGAAGTGGTGCTCGGGCCGAAGCGGGATGTTCGGGCCGAAGTGGTGTTCGGGCCGAAGTTCGGTGTTCGGGCCGAGGATGATGTTCGGGCCGAGGTTGAAGTTCGGGCCGAGGTCGGAGTTCGGGCCGAGGTTGAAGTTCAGGCCGAGGTTGAAGTTCGGGCCGAAAATGAAGTTCGGGCCGGGAACAGTGAAGAGTTCGGGCCGAACTTGTTCTTGGCAGTGATGAACGAACCAGCTATTTTGGTTACTCGTGGGCGTGAAACGGACACCCGAGCTGAAAGTTATGAATGTTTTAGTATAGCACCTTTTGTCACACAATCTTGGATATTGAAGAGATCGGGCCGAAGAGGGATGTTCGGGCCGAAGTGGTGTTCGGGCCGAAGTGGGATGTTCGGGCCGAAGTGGTGTTCGGGCCGAAGTGGTGTTCGGGCCGAAGTTTGGTGTTCGGGCCGAGGATGATGTTCGGGCCGAAAATGATGTTCGGGCCGGGAACAGTGAAGAGTTCGGGCCGAACTTGTTCTTGGCAATGACGAACGAACCAGCTATTTTGGATGTTCGGGCCGAAGTGGTGTTCGGGCCGAAGTTCGGTGTTCGGGCCGAGGATGATGTTCGGGCCGAGGTTGAAGTTCTGGCCGAGGTTGGAGTTCGGGCCGAGTTTGGAGTTTGGGCCGAGGTTGAAGTTCGGTCCGAAAATGAAGTTCGGGCCAGGAACAGTGAAGAGTTCGGGCCGAACTTGTTCTTGGTAGTGACGAACGAACCAGCTATTTTGGTTACTCGTGGGCGTGAAACGGACACCCGAGCTGAAAGTTATGAATAGTATAGCACCTTTTGTCACACAATCTTGGATATTGAAGAGATCGAGCCGAAGAGGGATGTTCGGGCCGAAGTGGTGTTCGGGCCGAAGTGCGATGTTCGGGCCGAAGTGGTGTTCGGGCCGAAGTGGTGTTCGGGCCGAAGTTTGGTGTTCGGGCCGAGGATGATGTTCGGGCCGAGGTTGAAGTTCCGGCCGAGGTCGGAGTGCGGGCCGAGGTTGAAGTTCTGCCCGAGGTTGAAGTTCGGGCCGAAAATGAAGTTCGGGCCGGGAACAGTGAAGAGTTCGGGCCGAACTTGTTCTTGGCAGTGACGAACGAACCAGCTATTTTGGTTACTCGTGGGCGTGAAATGGACACCCAAGCTGAAAGTTATGAATGTTTTAGTATAGCACCTTTTGTCACACAATCTTGGATATTGAAGAGTTCGGGCCGAAGAGGGATGTTCGGGCCGAAGTGGTGTTCGGGCCGAAGTGGGATGTTCGGGCCGAAGTTGTGTTCGTGCCGAAGTGGTCCGAAGTTCGGTGTTCGGGCCGAGGATGATGTTCGGGCCGAGGTTGAAGTTCGGGCCGAGGTCGGAGTTCGGGCCGAGGTCGGAGTTCGGGCCGAGGTTGCAGTTCGGGCCGAAAATGAAGTTCGGGCCGGGAACAGTGAAGAGTTTGGGCCGAACTTGTTCTTGGCAGTGAAGAACGAACCAGCTATTTTGGTTACTCGTGGGCGTGAAACGGACACCCGAGCTGAAAGTTATGAATGTTTTAGTATAGCAACTTTTGTCACACAATCTTGGATATTGAAGAGATCGGGCCGAAGAGGGATGTTCGGGCCGAAGTGGTGTTCGGGCCGAAGTGCGATGTTCGGGCCGAAGTGGTGTTCGGGCCGAACTGGTGTTCGGGCCGAAGTTTGGTGTTCGGGCCAAGGATGATGTTCGTGCCGAGGTCGAAGTTCAGGCCGAGGTCGGAGTGCGGGCCGAGGTTGAAGTTCTGCCCGAGGTTGAAGTTCGGGCCGAAAATGAAGTTCAGGCCGGGAACAGTGAAGAGTTCGGGCCGAACTTGTTCTTGGCAGTGACGAACGAACCAGCTATTTTGGTTACTCGTGGGCGTGAAATGGACACCCAAGCTGAAAGTTATGAATGTTTTAGTATAGCACCTTTTGTCACACAATCTTGGATATTGAAGAGTTCGGGCCGAAGAGGGATGTTCGGGCCGAAGTGGTGTTCGGGCCGAAGTGGGATGTTCGGGCCGAAGTTGTGTTCGGGCCGAAGTGGTCCGAAGTTTGGTGTTCGGGCCGAGGATGATGTTCGGGCCGAGGATGATGTTCGGGCCGAGGTTGGAGTTCGGGCCGAGGTCGGAGTTCGGGCCGAGGTTGCAGTTCGGGCCGAAAATGAAGTTCGGGCCGGGAACAGTGAAGAGTTCGGGCCGAACTTGTTCTTGGCAGTGAAGAACGAACCAGCTATTTTGGTTACTCGTGGGCGTGAAACGGACACCCGAACTGAAAGTTATGAATGTTTTAGTATTGCACCTTTTGTCACACAATCTTGGATATTGAAGAGTTCGGGCCGAAGAGGGATGTTCGGGCCGAAGTGGTTTTCGGGCCGAAGAGGGATGTTCGGGCTGAAGTGGTGTTCGGGCCGAAGTGGGATGTTCGGGCTGAAGTGGTGTTCGGGCCGAAGTTCGGTGTTCGGGCCGAGGATTATGTTCGGGCCGAGGTTGAAGTTCGGGCCGAGGTCGGAGTTCTGGCCGAGGTTGAAGTACGGGCCGAAAATGAAGTTCGGGCCGGGAACAGTGAAGAGTTCGGGCCGAACTTTTTCTTGGCAGTGACGAACGAACCAGCTATTTTGGTTACTCGTGGGCGTGAAACGGACACCCGAGCTGAAAGTTATGAATGTTTTAGTATAGCACCTTTTGTCACACAATCTTGGATATTGAAGAGTTCGGGCCGAAGAGGGATGTTCGGGCCGAAGTGGTGTTCGGGTTGAAGTGGTGTTCGGGCCGAAGTTCGGTGTTCGGGCCGAGGATGATGTTCGGGCCGAGGTTGAAGTTCGGGCTGAGGTCAGAGTTCGGGCCGAGGTTGAAGTTCGGGCCGAAAATGAAGTTCGGGTCGGGAACAGTGAAGAGTGTGGGCCGAACTTGTTCTTGGCAGTGACGAACGAACCAGCTATTTTGGTTACTCGTGGGCGTGAAATGGACACCCGAGCTGAAAGTTATGAATGTTTTAGTATAGCACCTTTTGTCACACAATCTTGGATATGGAAGAGTTCGGGCCGAAGAGGGATGTTCGGGCCGAAGTGGCGTTCGGGCCAAAGTGGGATGTTCGGGCCGAAGTGGTGTTCGGGCCGAAGTTCGGTGTTCGGGCCGAGGATGATGTTCGGGCCGAAGTGGTGTGCGGGCCGAAGTGGGATGTTCGGGCCGAAGTGGTGTTCGGGCCGAAGTGGTGTTCGGGCCGAAGTTCGGTGTTCGGGCCGAGGATGATGTTCGGGCCGAGGATGATGTTCGGGCCGAGGTTGGAGTTCGGGCCGAGGTCGGAGTTCGGGCCGAGGTTGCAGTTCGGGCCGAAAATGAAGTTCGGGCAGGGAACAGTGAAGAGTTCGGGCCGAACTTGTTCTTGGTAGTGACGAACGAACCAGCTATTTTGGTTACTCGTGGGCGTGAAACGGACACCCGAGCTGAAAGTTATGAATGTTTTAGTATAGCAACTTTTGTCACACAATCTTGGATATTGAAGAGATCGGGCCGAAGTGGTGTTCGGGCCGAAGTGCGATGTTCGGGCCGAAGTGGTGTTCGGGCCGAAGTGGTGTTCGGGCCGAAGTTTGGTGTTCGGGCCGAGGATGATGTTCGGGCCGAGGTTGAAGTTCAGGCCGAGGTCGGAGTTCGGGCCGAGGTTGAAGTTCTGGCCGAGGTTGAAGTTCGGGCCGAAAATGAAGTTCGGGCCGGGAATAGTGAAGAGTTCGGGCCGAACTTGTTCTTGGCAGTGACGAACGAACCATCTATTTTGGTTACTCGTGGGCGTGAAATGGACACCCAAGCTGAAAGTTATGAATGTTTTAGTATAGCACCTTTTGTCACACAATCTTGGATATTGAAGAGTTCGGGCCGAAGAGGGATGTTCGGGCCGAAGTGGTGTTCGGGCCGAAGTGGGATGTTCGGGCCGAAGTGGTGTTCGGGCCGAAGTGGTGTTCGGGCCGAAGTTCGGTGTTCGGGCCGAGGATGATGTTCGGGCCGAGGATGATGTTCGGGCCGAGGTTGGAGTTCGGGCCGAGGTCGGAGTTCGGGCCGAGGTTGCAGTTCGGGCCGAAAATGAAGTTCGGGCCGGGAACAGTGAAGAGTTCGGGCCGAACTTGTTCTTGGCAGTGAAGAACGAACCAGCTATTTTGGTTACTCGTGGGCGTGAAACGGACACCCGAGCTGAAAGTTATGAATGTTTTAGTATAGCACCTTTTGTCACACAATCTTGGATATTGAAGAGTTCGGGCCGAAGAGGGATGTTCGGGCCGTAGTGGTGTTCGGGCCGAAGTGGGATGTTCGGGCCGAAGTTGTGTTCGGGCCGAAGTGGTCCGAAGTTCGGTGTTCGGGCCGAGGATGATGTTCGGGCCGAGGATGATGTTCGGGCCGAGGTTGGAGTTCGGGCCGAGGTCGGAGTTCGGGCCGAGGTTGCAGTTCGGGCCGAAAATGAAGTTCGGGCCGGGAACAGTGAAGAGTTCGGGCCGAACTTGTTCTTGGCAGTGAAGAACGAACCGGCTATTTTGGTAACTCGTGGGCGTGAAACGGACACCCGAGCTGAAAGTTATGAATGTTTTAGTATAGCACCTTTTGTCACACAATCTTGGATATTGAAGAGTTCGGGCCGAAGAGGGATGTTCGGGCCGAAGTGGTGTTCGGGCCGAAGTGGGATGTTCGGGCCGAAGTGGTGTTCGGGCCGAAGTGGTGTTCGGGCCGAAGTGGTGTTCGGGCCGAAGTTCGGTGTTCGGGCCGAGGATTATGTTCGGGCCGAGGTTGAAGTTCGGGCCGAGGTCGGAGTTCGGGCCGAGGTTGAAGTTCGGGCCGAAAATGAAGTTCGGGCCGGGAACAGTGAAGACTTCGGGCCGAACTTGTTCTTGGCAGTGACGAACGAACCAGCTATTTTGGTTACTCGTGGGCGTGAAACGGACACCCGAGCTGAAAGTTATGAATGTTTTAGTATAGCACCTTTTGTCACACAATCTTGGATATTGAAGAGATCGGGCCGAAGAGGGATGTTCGGGCTGAAGTGGTGTTCGGGCCGAAGTGGGATGTTCGGGCTGAAGTGGTGTTCGGGCCGAGGATGATGTTCGGGCCGAGGTTGAAGTTCGGGCCGAGGTCGGAGTTCAGGCCGAGGTTGAAGTTCTGGCCGAGGTTGAAGTACGGGCCGAAAATGAAGTTCGGGCCGGGAACAGTGAAGAGTTCGGGCCGAACTTTTTCTTGGGAGTGACGAACGAACCAGCTATTTTGGTTACTCGTGCGCGTGAAACGGACACCCGAGCTGAAAGTTATGAATGTTTTAGTATAACACCTTTTGTCACACAATCTTGGATATTGAAGAGTTCGGGCCGAAGAGGGATGTTCGGGCCGAAGTGGTGTTCGGGCCGAAGTGGTGTTCGTGCCGAAGTTCGGTGTTCGGGCCGAGGATGATGTTCGGGCCGAGGTTGAAGTTCGGGCTGAGGTCGGAGTTCGGACCGAGGTTGAAGTTCGGGCCGAAAATGAAGTTCGGGCCGGGAACAGTGAAGAGTGTGGGCCGAACTTGTTCTTGGCAGTGACGAACGAACCAGCTATTTTGGTTACTCGTGGGCGTGAAACGGACACCCGAGCTGAAAGTTATGAATGTTTTAGTATAGCACCTTTTGTCACACAATCTTGGATATTGAAGAGTTCGGGCCGAAGAGGGATGTTCGGGCCGAAGTGGTGTTCGGGCCGAAGTGGGATGTTCGGGCCGAAGTGGTGTTCGGGCCGAAGTGGTGTTCGGGCCGAAGGTCGGTGTTCGGGCCGAGGATTATGTTCGGGCCGAGGTTGAAGTTCGGGCCGAGGTCGGAGTTCGGGCCGAGGTTGAAGTTCGGGCCGAAAATGAAGTTCGGGCCGGGAACAGTGAAGACTTCGGGCCGAACTTGTTCTTGGCAGTGACGAACGAACCAGCTATTTTGGTTACTCGTGGGCGTGAAACGGACACCCGAGCTGAAAGTTATGAATGTTTTAGTATAGCACCTTTTGTCACACAATCTTGGATATTGAATAGATCGGGCCGAAGAGGGATGTTCGGGCTGAAGTGGTGTTCGGGCCGAAGTGGGATGTTCGGGCCGAAGTGGTGTTCGGGCCGAAGTTCGGTGTTCGGGCCGAGGATGATGTTCGGGCCGAGGTTGAAGTTCGGGCCGAGGTCGGAGTTCAGGCCGAGGTTGAAGTTCTGGCCGAGGTTGAAGCACGGCCCGAAAATGAAGTTCGGGCCGGGAACAGTGAAGAGTTCGGGCCGAACTTGTTCTTGGCAGTGACGAACGAACCAGCTATTTTGGTTACTCGTGGGCGTGAAACGGACACCCGAGCTGAAAGTTATGAATGTTTTAGTATAGCACCTTTTGTCACACAATCTTGGATATTGAAGAGTTCGGGCCGAAGAGGGATGTTCGGGCCGAAGTGGTGTTCGGGCCGAAGTGGTGTTCGGGCCGAAGTTCGGTGTTCGGGCCGAGGATGATGTTCGGGCCGAGGTTGAAGTTCGGGCTGAGGTCGGAGTTCGGGCTGAAGTTGAAGTTCGGGCCGAAAATGAAGTTCGGGCCGGGAACAGTGAAGAGTGTGGGCCGAACTTGTTCTTGGCAGTGACGAATGAACCAGCTATTTTGGTTACTCGTGGGCGTGAAACGGACACCCGAGCTGAAAGTTATGAATGTTTTAGTATAGCACCTTTTGTCACACAATCTTGGATATGGAAGAGTTCGGGCCGAAGAGGGATGTTCGGGCCGAAGTGGCGTTCGGGCCAAAGTGGGATGTTCGGGCCGAAGTGGTGTTCGGGCCGAAGTTCGGTGTTCGGGCCGAGGATGATGTTCGGGCCGAAGTGGTGTTCGGGCCGAAGTGGGATGTTCGGGCCGAAGTGGTGTTCGGGCCGAAGTGGTGTTCGGGCCGAAGTTCGGTGTTCGGGCCGAGGATGATGTTCGGGCCGAGGATGATGTTCGGGCCGAGGTTGGAGTTCGGGCCGAGGTGGGAGTTCGGGCCGAGGTTGCAGTTCGGGCCGAAAATGAAGTTCGGGCCGGGAACAGTGAAGAGTTCGGGCCGAACTTGTTCTTGGCAGTGAAGAACGAACCAGCTATTTTGGTTACTCGTGGGCGTGAAACGGACACCCGAGCTGAAAGTTATGAATGTTTTAGTATAGCACCTTTTGTCACACAATCTTAGATATTGAAGAGTTCGGGCCGAAGAGGGATGTTCGGACCGAAGTGGTGTTCGGGCCGAAGTGGTTTTCGGGCCGAAGTGGTGTTCGGGCCAAAGTTCGGTGTTCGGGCCGAGGATGATGTTCGGGCCGAGGTTGAAATTCGGTCCGAGGTCGGAGTTCGGGCCGAGGTTGAAGTTCGGGCCGGGAACAGTGAAGAGGTCGGGCCGAACTTGTTCTTGGCAGTGACGAACGAACCAGCTATTTTGGTTACTCGTGGGCGTGAAACGGACACCCGAGCTGAAAGTTATGAATGTTTTAGTATAGCACCTTTTGTCACACAATCTTGGATATTGAAGAGTTCGGGCCGAAGAAGGTTGTTCGGGCCGAAGTGGTGTTTGGGCCGAAGTGGGATGTTCGGGCCGAAGTGGTGTTCGGGCCGAAGTGGTGTTCGGGCCGAAGTTCGGTGTTCGGGCCGAGGATGATGTTCGGGCCGAGGTTGAAGTTCGAGCCGAGGTCGGAGTTCGGGCCGAGGTTGAAGTTCGGGCCGGGAACTGTGAAGAGTTCGGGCCGAACTTGTTCTTGGTAGTGACGAACGAACCAGCTATTTTGGTTACTCGTGGGCGTGAAACGGACACCCGAGCTGAAAGTTATGAATGTTTTAGTATAGCAACTTTTGTCACACAATCTTGGATATTGAAGAGATCGGGCCGAAGAGGGATGTTCGGGCCGAAGTAGTGTTCGGGCCGAAGTGGGATGTTCGGGCCGAAGTGGTGTTCGGGCCGAAGTGGTGTTCGGGCCGAAGTTTGGTGTTCGGGCCGAGGATGATGTTCGGGCCGAGGTTGAAGTTCGGGCCGAGGTCGGAGTTCGGGCCGAGGTTGAAGTTCTGGCCGAGGTTGAAGTTCGGGCGACCGAAAATGAAGTTCGGGCCGGGAACAGTGAAGAGTTCGGGCCGAACTTGTTCTTGGCAGTGACGAACGAACCAGCTATTTTGGTTACTCGTGGGCGTGAAACGGACACCCGAGCTGAAAGTTATGAATGTTTTAGTATAGCACCTTTTGTCACACAATCTTGGATATTGAAGAGATCGGGTCGAAGAGGGATGTTCGGGCCGAAGTGGTGTTCGGGCCGAAGTGGGATGTTCGGGCCGAAATGGTGTTCGAGCCGAAGTGGTGTTCGGGCCGAAGTTCGGTGTTCGGGCCGAGGATGATGTTCGGGCCGTGGTTGAAGTTCGGGCCGAGGTCGGAGTTCAGGCCGAGGTTGAAGTTCTAGTCGAGGTAGAAGTTCGGGCCGAAAATGAAGTTCGGGCCGGGAACAGTGAAGAGTTCGGGCCGAACTTGTTCTTGGCAGTGACGAACGAACCTGCTATTTTGGTTACTCGTGGGCGTGAAACGGACACCCGAGCTGAAAGTTATGAATGTTTTAGTATAGCACCTTTTGTCACACAATCTTGGATATTGAAGAGTTCGGGCCGAAGAGGGATGTTCGGGCCGAAGTGGTGTTCGGGCCGAAGTGGGATGTTCGGGCCGAAGTGGTGTTCGGGCCGAAGTTCGGTGTTCGGGCCGAGGATGATGTTCGGGCCGAGGTTGAAGTTCGGGCCGAGGTCGGAGTTCGGGCCGATGTTGAAGTTCGGGCCGAAAATGAAGTTCGGGCCGGGAACAGTGAAGAGTTCGGGTCGAACTTGTTCTTGGCAGTGACGAACGAACCAACTATTTTGGTTACTCGTGGGCATGAAACGGACACCCGAGCTGAAAGTTATGTATGTTTTAGTATAGCACCTTTTGTCACACAATCTTGGATATTGAAGAGTTCGGGCCGAAGAGGGATGTTCGGGCCGAAGTGGTGTTCGGGCCGAAGTGGTGTTCGGGCCGAAGTGGTGTTAGGGCCGAAGTTCGGTGTTCGGGCCGAGGATGATGTTCGGGCCGAGGTTGAAGTTCGGGCCGAGGTCGGAGTTCGGGCCGAGGTTGAAGTTCGGGCCGAGGTTGAAGTTCGGGCCGAAAATGAAGTTCGGGCCGGGAACAGTGAAGAGTTCGGGCCGAACTTGTTCTTGGCAGTGAAGAACGAACCAGCTATTTTTGTTACTCGTGGGCGTGAAACGGACACCCGAGCTGAAAGTTATGAATGTTTTAGTATATCACCTTTTGTCACACAATCTTGGATATTGAAGAGTTCGGGCCGAAGAGGGATGTTCGGGCCGCAGTGGTGTTCGGGCCGAAGTGGGATGTTTGGGCCGAAGTGGTGTTCGGGCCGAAGTGGTGTTCGGGCCGAAGTTCGGTGTTCGGGCCGAGGATGATGTTCGGGCCGAGGTTGAAGTTCGGGCCGAGGTTGGAGTTCGGGCCGAGGTTGAAGTTCGGGCCGAAAATGAAGTTCGGGCCGGGAACAGTGAAGAGTGTGGGCCGAACTTGTTCTTGGCAGTGACGAACGAACCATCTATTTTGGTTACTCGTGGGCGTGAAACGGACACCCGAGCTGAGAGTTATGAATGTTTTAGTATAGCACCTTTTGTCACACAATCTTGGATATGGATGAGTTCGGGCCGAAGAGGGATGTTCGGGCCGAAGTGGTGTTCGGGCCAAAGTGGGATGTTCGGGCCGAAGTGGTGTTTGGGCCGAAGTTCGGTGTTCGGGCCGAGGATGATGTTCGGACCGAGGTTGAAGTTCGGGCCGAGGTCGGAGTTCGGGCCGAGGTTGAAGTTTGGGCCGAAAATGAAGTTTGGGCCAGGAACAGTGAAGAGTTCGGGTCGAACTTGTTCTTGGCAGTGACGAACGAACCAGCTATTTTGGTTACTCGTGGGCGTGAAACGGACACCCGAGCTGAAAGTTATGAATGTTCTAGTATAACACCTTTTGTCACACAATCTTGGATATTGAAGAGTTCGGGCCGAAGAGGGATGTTCGGGCCGAAGTGGTGTTCGGGCCGAAGTGGTGTTCGGGCCGAAGTGGTTTTCGGGCCGAAGTTCGGTGTTCGGGCCGAGGATGATGTTCGGGCCGAGGTTGAAGTTCGGGCCGAGGTCGGAGTTCGGGCCGAGGTTGAAGTTCGGGCCGAAAATGAAGTTCGGGCCGGGAACAGTGAAGAGTTCGGGCCGAACTTGTTCTTGGCAGTGAAGAACGAACCAGCTATTTTTGTTACTCGTGGGCGTGAAACGGACACCTGAGCTGAAAGTTATGAATGTTTTAGTATAACACCTTTTGTCACACAATCTTGGATATTGAAGAGTTCGGGCCGAAGAGGGATGTTCAGGCCGAAGTGGTGTTTGGGCCGAAGTGGGATGTTCGGACTGAAGTGGTGTTCGGGCCGAAGTTCGGTGTTCGGGCCGAGGATGATGTTCGGGCCGAGGTTGAAGTTCGGGCCGAGGTCGGAGTTCGGGCCGAGGTTGAAGTTCGGGCCGGGAACAGTGAAGAGTTCGGGCCGAACTTGTTCTTGGTAGTGACGAACGAACCATCTATTTTGGTTAATCGTGGGCGTGAAACGGACACCCGAGCTGAAAGTTATGAATGTTTTAGTATAGCACCTTTTGTCACACAATCTTGGATATTGAAGAGTTCGGGCCGAAGAGGGATGTTCGGGCCGTAGTGGTGTTCGGGACGAAGTGGGATGTTCGGGCCGAAGTGGTGTTCGGGCCGAAGTGGTGTTCGGGCCGAAGTTCGGTGTTAGGGCCGAGGATGATGTTCGGGCCGAGGTTGAAGTTCGGGTCGAGGTCTGAGTTCGGGCTGAGGTTGAAGTTCGGGCCGAGGTTGAAGTTCGTGCCGAAAATGAAGTTCGGGCCGGGAACAGTGAAGAGTTTGGGCCGAACTTGTTCTTGGCGGTGACGAACGAACCAGCTATTTTGGTTACTCGTGGGCGTGAAACGGACACCCGAGCTGAAAGTTATAAATGTTTTAGTATAGCACCTTTTGTCACACAATCTTGGATATTGAAGAGTTCGGGCCGAAGAGGGATGTTCGGGCCGAAGTGGTGTTCGGGCCAAAGTGGGATGTTCGGGCCGAAGTGGTGTTTGGGCCGAAGTTCGGTGTTCGGGCCGAGGATGATGTTCGGACCGAGGTTGAAGTTCGGGCCGAGGTCGGAGTTCGGGCCGAGGTTGAAGTTTGGGCCGAAAATGAAGTTCGGGCCAGGAACAGTGAAGAGTTCGGGTCGAACTTGTTCTTGGCAGTGACGAACGAACCAGCTATTTTGGTTACTCGTGGGCGTGAAACGGACACCCGAGCTGAAAGTTATGAATGTTTTAGTATAACACCTTTTGTCACACAATCTTGGATATTGAAGAGTTCGGGCCGAAGAGGGATGTTCGGGCCGAAGTGGTGTTCGGGCCGAAGTGGTGTTCGGGCCGAAGTTCGGTGTTCGGGCCGAGGATGATGTTCGGGCCGAGGTTGAAGTTCGGGCCGAGGTCGGAGTTCGGGCCGAGGTTGAAGTTCGGGCCGAAAATGAAGTTCGGGCCGGGAACAGTGAAGAGTTCGGGCTGAACTTGTTCTTGGCAGTGAAGAACGAACCAGCTATTTTTGTTACTCGTGGGCGTGAAACGGACACCCGAGCTGATAGTTATGAATGTTTTAGTATAACACCTTTTGTCACACAATCTTGGATATTGAAGAGTTCGGGCCGAAGAGGGATGTTCAGGCCGAAGTGGTGTTCGGGCCGAAGTGGGATGTTCGGACTGAAGTGGTGTTCGGGCCGAAGTTCGGTGTTCGGGCCGAGGATGATGTTCGGGCCGAGGTTGGAGTTCGGGCCGAGGTCGGAGTTCGGGCCGAGGTTGAAGTTCGGGCCGGGAACAGTGAAGAGTTCGGGCCGAACTTGTTCTTGGTAGTGACGAACGAACCATCTATTTTGGTTAATCGTGGGCGTGAAACGGACACCCGAGCTGAAAGTTATGAATGTTTTAGTATAGCACCTTTTGTCACACAATCTTGGATATTGAAGAGTTCGGGCCGAAGAGGGATGTTCGGGCCGAAGTGGTGTTCGGGACGAAGTGGGATGTTCGGGCCGAAGTGGTATTCGGGCCGAAGTGGTGTTCGGGCCGAAGTTCGGTGTTAGGGCCGAGGATGATGTTCGGGCCGAGGTTGAAGTTCGGGTCGAGGTCTGAGTTCGGGCTGAGGTTGAAGTTCGGGCCGAGGTTGAAGTTCGTGCCGAAAATGAAGTTCGGGCCGGGAACAGTGAAGAGTTCGGGCCGAACTTATTCTTGGCAGTGACGAACGAACCAGCTATTTTGGTTGCTCGTGGGCGTGAAACGGACACCCGAGCTGAAAGTTATGAATGTTTTAGTATAGCACCTTTTGTCACACAATCTTGGATATTGAAGAGTTCGGGCCGAAGAGGGATGTTCGGGCCGAAGTGGTGTTCGGGCCGAAGTGGGACGTTCGGGCCGAAGTGGTGTTCGGGCCGAAGTGGTGTTCGGGCCGAAGTTCGGTGTTCGGGCCGAGGATGATGTTCGGGCCGAGGTTGAAGTTCGGGCCGAGGTCGGAGTTCGGGCCGAGGTTGAAGTTCGGGCCGAAAATGAAGTTCGGGCCGGGAACAGTGAAGAGTGTGGGCCGAACTTGTTCTTGGCAGTGACGAACGAACCAGCTATTTTGGTTACTCGTGGGCGTGAAACGGACACCCGAGCTGAGAGTTATGAATGTTTTAGTATAGCACCTTTTGTCACACAATCTTGGATATGGAAGAGTTCGGGCCGAAGAGGGATGTTCGGGCCGAAGTGGTGTTCGGGCCAAAGTGGGATGTTCGGGCCGAAGTGGTGTTTGGGCCGAAGTTCGGTGTTCGGGCCGAGGATGATGTTCGGACCGAGGTTGAAGTTCGGGCCGAGGTCGGAGTTCGGGCCGAGGTTGAAGTTTGGGCCGAAAATGAAGTTCGGGCCAGGAACAGTGAAGAGTTCGGGTCGAACTTGTTCTTGGCAGTGACGAACGAACCAGCTATTTTGGTTACTCGTGGGCGTGAAACGGACACCCGAGCTGAAAGTTATGAATGTTTTAGTATAACACCTTTTGTCACACAATCTTGGATATTGAAGAGTTCGGGCCGAAGAGGGATGTTCGGGCCGAAGTGGTGTTCGGGCCGAAGTGGTGTTCGGGCCGAAGTGGTGTTCGGGCCGAAGTGGTGTTCGGGCCGAAGTTCGGTGTTCGGGCCGAGTATGATGTTCGGGCCGAGGTTGAAGTTCGGGCCGAGGTCGGAGTTCGGGCCGAGGTTGAAGTTCGGGCCGAAAATGAAGTTCGGGCCGGGAACAGTGAAGAGTTCGGGCCGAACTTGTTCTTGGCAGTGAAGAACGAACCAGCTATTTTTGTTACTCGTGGGCGTGAAACGGACACCCGAGCTGAAAGTTATGAATGTTTTAGTATAACACCTTTTGTCACACAATCTTGGATATTGAAGAGTTCGGGCCGAAGAGGGATGTTCAGGCCGAAGTGGTGTTCGGGCCGAAGTGGGATGTTCGGACTGAAGTGGTGTTCGGGCCGAAGTTCGGTGTTCGGGCCGAGGATGATGTTCGGGCCGAGGTTGAAGTTCGGGCCGAGGTCGGAGTTCGGGCCGAGGTTGAAGTTCGGGCCGGGAACAGTGAAGAGTTCGGGCCGAACTTGTTCTTGGTAGTGACGAACGAACCATCTATTTTGGTTAATCGTGGGCGTGAAACGGACACCCGAGCTGAAAGTTATGAATGTTTTAGTATAGCACCTTTTGTCACACAATCTTGGATATTGAAGAGTTCGGGCCGAAGAGGGATGTTCGGGCCGAAGTGGTGTTCGGGACGAAGTGGGATGTTCGGGCCGAAGTGGTGTTCGGGCCGAAGTGGTGTTCGGGCCGAAGTTCGGTGTTAGGGCCGAGGATGATGTTCGGGCCGAGGTTGAAGTTCGGGTCGAGGTCTGAGTTCGGGCTGAGGTTGAAGTTCGGGCCGAGGTTGAAGTTCGTGCCGAAAATGAAGTTCGGGCCGGGAACAGTGAAGAGTTCGGGCCGAACTTATTCTTGGCAGTGACGAACGAACCAGCTATTTTGGTTGCTCGTGGGCGTGAAACGGACACCCGAGCTGAAAGTTATGAATGTTTTAGTATATCACCTTTTGTCACACAATCTTGGATATTGAAGAGTTCGGCCGAAGAGGGATGTTCGGGCCGAAGTGGTGTTCGGGCCGAAGTGGGATGTTCGGGCCGAAGTGGTGTTCGGGCCGAAGTGGTGTTCGGGCCGAAGTTCGGTGTTCGGGCCGAGGATGATCTTCGGGCCGAGGTTGAAGTTCAGGCTGAGGTCGGAGTTCGGGCCGCGGTTGAAGTTCGGGCCGGGGTCGGAGTTCGCGCCGAGGTTGAAGTTCGGGCCGAGGTTGAAGAGTTCGGGCTGAGGTTGCAGTTCGGGCCGAAAATGAAGTTCGGGCCGGGAACAGTGAAGAGTTTGGGCCGAACTTGTTCTTGGCGGTGACGAACGAACCAGCTATTTTGGTTACTCGTGGGCGTGAAACGGACACCCGAGCTGAAAGTTATAAATGTTTTAGTATAGCACCTTTTGTCACACAATCTTGGATATTGAAGAGTTCGGGCCGAAGAGGGATGTTCGGGCCGAAGTGGTGTTCGGGCCGAAGTGGTGTTCGGGCCGAAGTTCGGTGTTCGGACCGAGGATGATGTTCGGGTCGAGGTTGAAGTTCGGGTCGAGGTCGGAGTTCGGGCCGAAGAGGGATGTTCGGGCCGAAGTGGTGTTCGGGCCAAAGTGGGATGTTTGGGCCGAAGTGGTGTTCGGGCCGAAGTTCGGTGTTCGGGCCGAGGATGATGTTCGGGCCGAGGTTGAAGTTCGGGCCGAGGTCGGAGTTCGGGCCGAGGTTGAAGGTCGGGCCGGGAACAGTGAAGAGTTCGGGCCGAAATTGTTCTTGGCAGTGACGAACGAACCAGCTATTTTGGTTACTCGTGGGCGTGAAACGGACACCCGAGCTGAAAGTTATGAATGTTTTAGTATAGCACCTTTTGTCACACAATCTTGGATATTGAAGAGTTCGGGCCGAAGAGGGATGTTCGGGCCGAAGTAGGATGTTCGGGCCGAAGTGGTGTTTGGGGCCGAAGTGGTGTTCGGGCCGAAGTTCGGTGTTCGGGCCGAGGATGATGTTCGGGTCGAGGTTGAAGTTCGGGTCTAGGTCGGAGTTCGGGCCGAGGTTGACGTTCTGGCCGAGGTTGAAGTTCGGGCCGAAAAAGAAGTTCGGGCCGGGAACAGTGAAGAGTTCGGGCCGAACTTGTTCTTGCCAGTGACGAACGAACCAGCTATTTTGGTTACTCGTGGGCGTGAAACGGACACCCGAGCTGAAAGTTATGAATGTTTTAGTATAGCACCTTTTGTCACACAATGTTGGATATTGAAGAGTTCGGGCCGAAGAGGGATGTTCGGGCCGAAGTGGTGTTCGGGCCGAAGTGGGATGTTCGGGCGGAAGTGGTGTTCGGGCGGAAGTGTTGTTCGGGCCGAAGTTCAGTGTTCGGGCCGAGGATGATGTTCGGGCCGAGGTTGAAGTTCGGGGCGAGGTCGGAGTTCGGGCCGAGGTTGATGTTCGGGCCGGGAACAGTGAAGAGTTCGGGCCGAACTTGTTCTTGGCAGTGACGAACGAACAAGCTATTTTGGTTACTCGTGGGCGTGAAACGGACACCCGAGCTGAAAGTTATGAATGTTTTAGTATAGCACCTTTTGTCACACAATCTTGGATATTGAAGAGTTCGGGCCGAAGAGGGATGTTCGGGCCGAAGTGGTGTTCCGGCCGAAGTGGGATGTTCGGGCCGAAGTGGTGTTCGGGCCGAAGTTCGGTGTTCGGGCCGAGGATGATGTTCGGGCCGAGGTCGGATTTCGGGCCGAGGTTGAAGTTCTGGCCGAGGTTGAAGTTCGGGCCGAAAATGAAGCTCGGGCCGGGAACAGTGAAGAGTTCGGGCCGAATTTGTTCTGGGCAGTGACGAACGAACCAGCTATTTTGGTTACTCGTGGGCGTGAAACGGACACCCGAGCATAAAGTTATGAATGTTTTAGTATAACACCTTTTGTCACACAATCTGGGATATTGAAGAGTTCGGGCCGAAGAGGGATGTTCGGGCCGAAGTGGTGTTCGGGCCGAAGTAGGATGTTCGGGCCGAAGTGGTGTTCGGGCCGAAGTGGTGTTCGGGCCGAAGTTCGGTGTTCGGGCCGAGGATGATGTTCGGGCCGAGGTTGAAGTTCGGGCCGAGGTCGGAGTTCGGGCCGAGGTTGAAGTTCGGGCCGAAAATGAAGTTCGGGCCGGGAACAGTGAAGAGTTCCGGCCGAACTTGTTCTTGGCAGTGACGAACGAACCAGCTATTTTGGTTACTCGTGGGCGTGAAACGGACACCCGAGCTGAAAGTTATGAATGTTTTAGTATAGCACATTTTGTCACACAATCTTGGATATTGAAGAGTTCGGGCCGAAGAGGGACGTTCGGGCCGAAGTGGTGCTCGGCCGAAGTGGGATGTTCGGGCCGAAGTGGTGTTCGGGCCGAAGTGGTGTTCGGGCCGAAGTGGTGTTCGGGCTGAAGTTCGGTGTTCGGGACGAGGATGATGTTCGGGCCGAGGTTGAAGTTCGGGACGAGGTCGGAATTCGGGCCGAGGTTCAAGTTCGGGCCGGGAACAGTGAAGAGTTCGGGCCGAACTTGTTCTTGGCAGTGACGAACGAACCAGCTATTCTGGTTACTCGTGGGCGTGAAACGAACACCCGAGCTGAAAGTTATGAATGTTTTAGTATGGCACCTTTTGTCACACAATCTTGGATATTGAAGAGATCGGGCCAAAGAGGGATGTTCGGGCCGAAGTGGTGTTCGGGCCGAAGTGGGATGTTCGGGCCGAAGTGGTGTTCGGGCCGAAGTGGTGTTCGGGCCGAAGTTTGGTGTTCGGGCCGAGGATGATGTTCGGGCCGAGGTTGAAGTTCTGGCCGAGGTTGAAGTTCGGGCCGAAAATGATGTTCGGGCCGGGAACAGTGAAGAGTTCGGGCCGAACTTGTTCTTGGCAGTGACGAACGAACCAACTATTTTGGTTACTCATGGGCGTGAAACGGACACCCGAGCTGAAAGTTATAAATGTTTTAGTATAGCACCTTTTGTCACACAATCTTGGATATTGAAGAGTTCGGGCCGAAGAGGGATGTTCGGGCCGAAGTGGTGTTCGGGCCGAAGTGGGATGTTCGGGCCGAAGTGGTGTTCGGGCCGAAGTGGTGTTCGGGCCGAACTTCGGTGTTCGGGCCGAGGATTATGTTCGGGCCGAGGTTGAAGTTCGGGCCAAGGTCGGAGTTCAGGCCGAGGTTGAAGTTCCGGCCGAGGTTGAAGTTCGGGCCGAAGTGGGATGTTCGGGCCGAAGTGGTGTTCGGGCCGAAGTGGGATTTTCGGGCCGAAGTGGTGTTCGGCCCGAAGTGGTGTTTGGGCCGAAGTTCGGTGTTCGGGCCGAGGATTATGTTCGGGCCGAGGTTGAAGTTCGGGCCGAGGTCGGAGTTCGGGCCGAGGTTGAAGTTCGGGCCGAGGTTGAAGAGTTCGGGCTGAGGTTGCAGTTCGGGCCGAAAATGAAGTTCGGGCCGGGAACAGTGAAGAGTTTGGGCCGAACTTGTTCTTGGCGGTGACGAACGAACCAGCTATTTTGGTTACTCGTGGGCGTGAAACGGACACCCGAGCTGAAAGTTATAAATGTTTTAGTATAGCACCTTTTGTCACACAATCTTGGATATTGAAGAGTTCGGGCCGAAGAGGGATGTTCGGGCCGAAGTGGTGTTCGGGCCGAAGTGGGATGTTCGGGCCGAAGTGGTGTTCGGGCCGAAGTGGTGTTCGGGCCGAAGTTCGGTGTTCGGGCCGAGGATGATGTTCGGGTCGAGGTTGAAGTTCGGGTCGAGGTCGGAGTTCGGGCCGAAGAGGGATGTTCGGGCCGAAGTGGTGTTCGGGCCAAAGTGGGATGTTTGGGCCGAAGTGGTGTTCGGGCCGAAGTTCGGTGTTCGGGCCGAGGATGATGTTCGGGCCGAGGTTGAAGTTCGGGCCGAGGTCGGAGTTCGGGCCGAGGTTGAAGTTCGGGCCGGGAACAGTGAAGAGTTCGGGCCGAAATTGTTCTTGGCAGTGACGAACGAACCAGCTATTTTGGTTACTCGTGGGCGTGAAACGGACACCCGAGCTGAAAGTTATGAATGTTTTAGTATAGCACCTTTTGTCACACAATCTTGGATATTGAAGAGTTCGGGCCGAAGAGGGATGTTCGGGCCGAAGTGGGATGTTCGGGCCGAAGTGGTGTTTGGGGCCGAAGTGGTGTTCGGGCCGAAGTTCGGTGTTCGGGCCGAGGATGATGTTCGGGTCGAGGTTGAAGTTCGGGTCTAGGTCGGAGTTCGGGCCGAGGTTGACGTTCTGGCCGAGGTTGAAGTTCGGGCCGAAAAAGAAGTTCGGGCCGGGAACAGTGAAGAGTTCGGGCCGAACTTGTTCTTGCCAGTGACGAACGAACCAGCTATTTTGGTTACTCGTGGGCGTGAAACGGACACCCGAGCTGAAAGTTATGAATGTTTTAGTATAGCACCTTTTGTCACACAATGTTGGATATTGAAGAGTTCGGGCCGAAGAGGGATGTTCGGGCCGAAGTGGTGTTCGGGCCGAAGTGGGATGTTCGGGCGGAAGTGGTGTTCGGGCGGAAGTGGTGTTCGGGCCGAAGTTCAGTGTTCGGGCCGAGGATGATGTTCGGGCCGAGGTTGAAGTTCGGGGCGAGGTCGGAGTTCGGGCCGAGGTTGATGTTCGGGCCGGGAACAGTGAAGAGTTCGGGCCGAACTTGTTCTTGGCAGTGACGAACGAACCAGCTATTTTGGTTACTCGTGGGCGTGAAACGGACACCCGAGCTGAAAGTTATGAATGTTTTAGTATAGCACCTTTTGTCACACAATCTTGGATATTGAAGAGTTCGGGCCGAAGAGGGATGTTCGGGCCGAAGTGGTGTTCGGGCCGAAGTGGTGTTCGGGCCGAACTTCGGTGTTCGGGCCGAGGATTATGTTCGGGCCGAGGTTGAAGTTCGGGCCAAGGTCGGAGTTCAGGCCGAGGTTGAAGTTCCGGCCGAGGTTGAAGTTCGGGCCGAAGTGGTGTTCGGGCCGAAGTGGGATGTTCGGGCCGAAGTGGTGTTCGGGCCGAAGTGGTGTTCGGGCCGAAGTTTGGTGTTCGGGCCGAGGATGATGTTCGGGCCGAGGGTGAAGTTCTGGCCGAGGTTGAAGTTCGGGCCGAAAATGAAGTTCGGGCCGGGAACAGTGAAGAGTTCGGGCCGAACTTGTTCTTGGCAGTGACGAACGAACCAACTATTTTGGTTACTCATGGGCGTGAAACGGACACCCGAGCTGAAAGTTATGAATGTTTTAGTATAGCACCTTTTGTCACACAATCTTGGATATTGAAGAGTTCGGGCCGAAGAGGGATGTTCGGGCCGAAGTGGTGTTCGGGCCGAAGTGGGATGTTCGGGCCGAAGTGGTGTTCGGGCCGAAGTGGTGTTCGGGCCGAACTTCGGTGTTCGGGCCGAGGATTATGTTCGGGCCGAGGTTGAAGTTCGGGCCAAGGTCGGAGTTCAGGCCGAGGTTGAAGTTCCGGCCGAGGTTGAAGTTCGGGCCGAAGTGGGATGTTCGGGCCGAAGTGGTGTTCGGGCCGAAGTGGGATTTTCGGGCCGAAGTGGTGTTCGGCCCGAAGTGGTGTTTGGGCCGAAGTTCGGTGTTCGGGCCGAGGATTATGTTCGGGCCGAGGTTGAAGTTCGGGCCGAGGTCGGAGTTCGGGCCGAGGTTGAAGTTCGGGCCGAGGTTGAAGAGTTCGGGCTGAGGTTGCAGTTCGGGCCGAAAATGAAGTTCGGGCCGGGAACAGTGAAGAGTTTGGGCCGAACTTGTTCTTGGCGGTGACGAACGAACCAGCTATTTTGGTTACTCGTGGGCGTGAAACGGACACCCGAGCTGAAAGTTATAAATGTTTTAGTATAGCACCTTTTGTCACACAATCTTGGATATTGAAGAGTTCGGGCCGAAGAGGGATGTTCGGGCCGAAGTGGTGTTCGGGCCGAAGTGGGATGTTCGGGCCGAAGTGGTGTTCGGGCCGAAGTGGTGTTCGGGCCGAAGTTCGGTGTTCGGGCCGAGGATGAAGTTCGGGTCGAGGTTGAAGTTCGGGTCGAGGTCGGAGTTCGGGCCGAAGAGGGATGTTCGGGCCGAAGTGGTGTTCGGGCCAAAGTGGGATGTTTGGGCCGAAGTGGTGTTCGGGCCGAAGTTCGGTGTTCGGGCCGAGGATGATGTTCGGGCCGAGGTTGAAGTTTGGGCCGAGGTCGGAGTTCGGGCCGAGGTTGAAGTTCGGGCCGGGAACAGTGAAGAGTTCGGGCCGAAATTGTTCTTGGCAGTGACGAACGAACCAGCTATTTTGGTTACTCGTGGGCGTGAAACGGACACCCGAGCTGAAAGTTATGAATGTTTTAGTATAGCACCTTTTGTCACACAATCTTGGATATTGAAGAGTTCGGGCCGAAGAGGGATGTTCGGGCCGAAGTGGGATGTTCGGGCCGAAGTGGTGTTTGGGGCCGAAGTGGTGTTCGAGCCGAAGTTCGGTGTTCGGGCCGAGGATGATGTTCGGGTCGAGGTTGAAGTTCGGGTCTTGGTCGGAGTTCGTGCCGAGGTTGACGTTCTGGCCGAGGTTGAAGTTCGGGCCGAAAAAGAAGTTCGGGCCGGGAACAGTGAAGAGTTCGGGCCGAACTTGTTCTTGCCAGTGACGAACGAACCAGCTATTTTGGTTACTCGTGGGCGTGAAACGGACACCCGAGCTGAAAGTTATGAATGTTTTAGTATAGCACCTTTTGTCACACAATGTTGGATATTGAAGAGTTCGGGCCGAAGAGGGATGTTCGGGCCGAAGTGGTGTTCGGGCCGAAGTGGGATGTTCGGGCGGAAGTGGTGTTCGGGCGGAAGTGGTGTTCGGGCCGAAGTTCAGTGTTCGGGCCGAGGATGATGTTCGGGCCGAGGTTGAAGTTCGGGGCGAGGTCGGAGTTCGGGCCGAGGTTGATGTTCGGGCCGGGAACAGTGAAGCGTTCGGGCCGAACTTGTTCTTGGCAGTGACGAACGAACCAGCTATTTTGGTTACTCGTGGGCGTGAAACGGACACCCGAGCTGAAAGTTATGAATGTTTTAGTATAGCACCTTTTGTCACACAATCTTGGATATTGAAGAGTTCGGGCCGAAGAGGGATGTTCGGGCCGAAGTGGTGTTCCGGCCGAAGTGGGATGTTCGGGCCGAAGTGGTGTTCGGGCCGAAGTTCGGTGTTCGGGCCGAGGATGATGTTCGGGCCGAGGTCGGATTTCGGGCCTAGGTTGAAGTTCTGGCCGAGGTTGAAGTTCGGGCCGAAAATGAAGTTCGGGCCGGGAACAGTGAAGAGTTCGGGCCGAACTTGTTCTGGGCAGTGACGAACGAACCAGCTATTTTGGTTACTCGTGGGCGTGAAACGGACACCCGAGCTGAAAGTTATGAATGTTTTAGTATAGCAACTTTTGTCACACAATCTTGGATATTGAAGAGTTCGGGCCGAAGAGGGATGTTCGGGCCGAAGTGGTGTTCGGGCCGAAGTAGGATGTTCGGGCCGAAGTGGTGTTCGGGCCGAAGTGGTGTTCGGGCCGAAGTTCGGTGTTCGGGCCGAGGATGATGTTCGGGCCGAGGTTGAAGTTCGGGCCGAGGTCGGAGTTCGGGCCGAGGTTGAAGTTCGGGCCGAAAATGAAGTTCGGGCCGAGAACAGTGAAGAGTTCCGGCCGAACTTGTTCTTGGCAGTGACGAACGAACCAGCTATTTTGGTTACTCGTGGGCGTGAAACGGACACCCGAGCTGAAAGTTATGAATGTTTTAGTATAGCACATTTTGTCACACAATCTTGGATATTGAAGAGTTCGGGCCGAAGAGGGACGTTCGGGCCGAAGTGGTGCTCGGCCGAAGTGGGATGTTCGGGCCGAAGTGGTGTTCGGGCCGAAGTGGTGTTCGGGCTGAAGTTCGGTGTTCGGGCCGAGGATGATGTTCGGGCCGAGGTCGAAGTTCGGGACGAGGTCGGAGTTCGGGCCGAGGTTCAAGTTCGGGCCGGGAACAGTGAAGAGTTCGGGCCGAACTTGTTCTTGGCAGTGACGAACGAACCAGCTATTCTGGTTACTCGTGGGCGTGAAACGAACACCCGAGCTGAAAGTTATGAATGTTTTAGTATGGCACCTTTTGTCACACAATCTTGGATATTGAAGAGATCGGGCCAAAGAGGGATGTTCGGGCCGAAGTGGTGTTCGGGCCGAAGTGGGATGTTCGGGCCGAAGTGGTGTTCGGGCCGAAGTGGTGTTCGGGCCGAAGTTTGGTGTTCGGGCCGAGGATGATGTTCGGGCCGAGGTTGAAGTTCTGGCCGAGGTTGAAGTTCGGGCCGAAAATGAAGTTCGGGCCGGGAACAGTGAAGAGTTCGGGCCGAACTTGTTCTTGGCAGTGACGAACGAACCAACTATTTTGGTTACTCATGGGCGTGAAACGGACACCCGAGCTGAAAGTTATGAATGTTTTAGTATAGCACCTTTTGTCACACAATCTTGGATATTGAAGAGTTCGGGCCGAAGAGGGATGTTCGGGCCGAAGTGGTGTTCGGGCCGAAGTGGGATGTTCGGGCCGAAGTGGTGTTCGGGCCGAAGTGGTGTTCGGGCCGAACTTCGGTGTTCGGGCCGAGGATTATGTTCGGGCCGAGGTTGAAGTTCGGGCCAAGGTCGGAGTTCAGGCCGAGGTTGAAGTTCCGGCCGAGGTTGAAGTTCGGGCCGAAGTGAGATGTTCGGGCCGAAGTGGTGTTCGGGCCGAAGTGGGATTTTCGGGCCGAAGTGGTGTTCGGCCCGAAGTGGTGTTTGGGCCGAAGTTCGGTGTTCGGGCCGAGGATTATGTTCGGGCCGAGGTTGAAGTTCGGGCCGAGGTCGGAGTTCGGGCCGAGGTTGAAGTTCGGGCCGAGGTTGAAGTTCGGGCCGAAAATGAAGTTCGGGCCGGGAACAGTGAAGAGTTCGGGCCGAACTTGTTCTTGGCAATGACGAACGAACCAGCTATTTTGGTTACTCGTGGGCGTGAAACGGACACCCGAGCTGAAAGTTTTGAATGTTTTAGTATAGCACCTTTTGTCACACAATCTTGGATATGGAAGAGTTCAGGCCGAAGAGGGATGTTCGGGCCGAAGTGGTGTTCAGGCCGAAGTGGGATGTTCGGGCCGAAGTGGTGTTCGGGCCGAAGTTCGGTTTTCGGGCCGAGGATGATGTTCGGGCCGAGGATGAAGTTCGGGCCGAGGTCGGAGTTCGGGCCGAGGTTTAATTTCGGGCCGAGGTTGAAGTTCGGGCCGAAAATGAAGTTCGGGCCGGGAATAGTGAAGAGTTCGGGCCGAACTTGTTCTTCGTAGTGACGAACGAACCAGCTATTTTGGTTACTCGTGGGCGTGAAACGGACACCCGAGCTGAAAGTTATGAATGTTTTAGTATTGCACCTTTTGTCACACAATCTTGGATATTGAGGAGTTCGGGCCGAAGAGGGATGTTCGGGCTGAAGTGGTGTTCGGGCCGAAGTGGGATGTTCGGGCCGAAGTCGTGTTCGGGCCGAAATTCGGTGTTCGGGCCGAGGATGATGTTCGGGCCGAGGTTGAAGTTCGGGCCGAGGTCGGATTTCGGGCCGAGGTCGGAGTTCGGGCCGAGGTTGAAGTTCGGGCCGAGGTTGAAGTTCGGGCCGAAAATGAAGTTCGGGCCGGGAACAGTGAAGAGTTTGGGCCGAACATGTTCTTGGCAGTGACGAACGAACCAGCTATTTTGCTTACTCGTGGGCGTGAAACGGACACCCGAGCTGAAAGTTATGAATGTTTTAGTATAGCACCTTTTGTCACACAATCTTGGATATTGTAGAGTTCGGTCCGAAGAGGGATGTTCGGGCAGAAGTGGTGTTCGGGCCGAAGTGGGATGTTCGGGCCGAAGTGGTGTTCGGGCGAAGTTCGGTGTTCGGGCCGAGGATGATGTTCGTGCCGAGGTTGAAGTTCGGGCCGAGGTCGGAGTTCAGGCCGAGGTTGAAGTTCTGGCCGAGGTTGAAGTTCGGGCCGAAAATGAAGTTCGGGCCGGGAACAGTGAAGAGTTTGGGCCGAAATTGTTCTTGGCAGTGACGAACGAACCATCTATTTTGGTTACTCGTGGGCGTGAAACGGACACCCGAGCTGAAAGTTATGAATGTTTTAGTGTAGCACCTTTTGTCACACAATCTTGGATATTGAAGAGATCGGGCCGAAGAGGGATGTTCGGGCCGAAGTGGTGTTCGGGCCGAAGTGGGATGTTCGGGCCGAAGTGGTGTTCGGGCCGAAGTGGTGTTCGGGCCGAAGTTCGGTGTTCGGGCCGAAGATGATGTTCGGGCCGAGGTTGAAGTTCGAGCCGAGGTTGAAGTTCGGGCCGAGGTTGAAGTTCGGGCCGAAAATGAAGTTCGGGCCGGGAACAGTGAAGACTTCGGGCCGAACTTGTTCTTGGCAGTGACGAACGAACCATCTATTTTGGTTACTCGTGGGCGTGAAACGGACACCCGAGCTAAAAGTTTTGAATGTTTTAGTATAGCACCTTTTGTCACACAATCTTGGATATTGAAGAGTTCGGGCCGAAGAGGGATGTTCGGGCCGAAGTGGTGTTCGGGCCGAAGTAGGATGTTCGGGCCGAAGTGGTGTTCGGGCCGAAGTGGTGTTCGGGCCGAAGTTCGGTGTTCGGGCCGAGGATGATGTTCGGGCCGAGGTTGAAGTTCGGGTCGAGGTCGGAGTTTGGGCCGAGGTTGACGTTATGGCCGAGGTTGAAGTTCGGGCCGAAAATGAAGTTCGGGCCGGGAACAGTGAAGAGTTCGGGCCGAACTTGTTCTTGCTAGTGACGAACGAACCAGCTATTTTCGTGGGCGTGAAACGGACACCCGAGCTGAAAGTTATGAATGTTTTAGTATAGCACCTTTTGTCACACAATCTTGGATATTGAAGAGTTCGAGCCGAAGAGGGATGTTCGGGCCGAAGTGGTGTTCGGGCCGAAGTGGGATGTTCGGGCGGAAGTGGTGTTCGGGCGGAAGTGGTGTTCGGGCCGAAGTTCAGTGTTCGGGCCGAGGATGATGTTCGGGCCGAGGTTGAAGTTCGGGCTGAGGTCGGAGTTCGGGCCGAGGCTGATGTTCGGGCCGGGAACAATGAAGAGTTCGGGCCGAATTTGTTCTTGGCAGTGACGAACGAACCAGCTATTTTGGTTACTCGTGGGCGTGAAACGGACACCCGAGCTGAAAGTTATGAATGTTTTAGTATAGCACCTTTTGTCACACAATCTTGGATATTGAAGAGTTCGGGCCGAAGAGGGATGTTCGGGCCGAAGTGGTGTTCCGGCCGAAGTGGGATGTTCGGGCCGAAGTGGTGTTCGGGCCGAAGTTCGGTGTTCGGGCCGAGGATGATGTTCGGGCCGAGGTCGGATTTCGGGCCGAGGTTGAAGTTCTGGCCGAGGTTGAAGTTCGGGCCGAAAATGAAGTTCGGGCCGGGAACAGTGAAGAGTTCGGGCCGAAATTGTTCTGGGCAGTGACGAACGAACCAGCTATTTTGGTTACTCGTGCTGAAAGTTATGAATGTTTTAGTATAGCACCTTTTGTCACACAATCTTGGATATTGAAGAGTTCGGGCCGAAGAGGGATGTTCGGGCCGAAGTGGTGTTCGGTCCGAAGTAGGATGTTCGGGCCGAAGTGGTGTTCGGGCCGAAGTGGTGTTCGGGCCGAAGTGGTGTTCGGGCCGAAGTTCGGTGTTCGGGCCGAGGATGATGTTCGGGCCGAGGTTGAAGTTCTGGCCGAGGTTGAAGTTCGGGCCGAAAATGAAGTTCGGGCCGGGAACAGTGAAGAGTTCGGGCCGAACTTGTTCTTGGCAGTGACGAACGAACCAACTATTTTGGTTACTCATGGGCGTGAAACGGACACCCGAGCTGAAAGTTATGAATGTTTTAGTATAGCACCTTTTGTCACACAATCTTGGATATTGAAGAGTTCGGGCCGAAGAGGGATGTTCGGGCCGAAGTGGTGTTCGGGCCGAAGTGGGATGTTCGGGCCGAAGTGGTGTTCGGGCCGAAGTGGTGTTCGGGCCGAACTTCGGTGTTCGGGCCGAGGATTATGTTCGGGCCGAGGTTGAAGTTCGGGCCAAGGTCGGAGTTCAGGCCGAGGTTGAAGTTCCGGCCGAGGTTGAAGTTCGGGCCGAAGTGGGATGTTCGGGCCGAAGTGGTGTTCGGGCCGAAGTGGGATTTTCGGGCCGAAGTGGTGTTCGGCCCGAAGTGGTGTTTGGGCCGAAGTTCGGTGTTCGGGCCGAGGATTATGTTCTGGCCGAGGTTGAAGTTCGGGCCGAGGTCGGAGTTCGGGCCGAGGTTGAAGTTCGGGCCGAGGTTGAAGTTCGGGCCGAAAATGAAGTTCGGGCCGGGAACAGTGAAGAGTTCGGGCCGAACTTGTTCTTGGCAATGACGAACGAACCAGCTATTTTGGTTACTCGTGGGCGTGAAACGGACACCCGAGCTGAAAGTTTTGAATGTTTTAGTATAGCACCTTTTGTCACACAATCTTGGATATGGAAGAGTTCGGGCCGAAGAGGGATGTTCGGGCCGAAGTGGTGTTCAGGCCGAAGTGGGATGTTCGGGCCGAAGTGGTGTTCGGGCCGAAGTTCGGTTTTCGGGCCGAGGATGATGTTCGGGCCAAGGATGAAGTTCGGGCCGAGGTCGGAGTTCGGGCCGAGGTTTAATTTCGGGCCGAGGTTGAAGTTCGGGCCGAAAATGAAGTCCGGGCCGGGAATAGTGAAGAGTTCGGGCCGAACTTGTTCTTCGTAGTGACGAACGAACCAGCTATTTTGGTTACTCGTGGGCGTGAAACGGACACCCGAGCTGAAAGTTATGAATGTTTTAGTATTGCACCTTTTGTCACACAATCTTGGATATTGAGGAGTTCGGGCCGAAGAGGGATGTTCGGGCTGAAGTGGTGTTCGGGCCGAAGTGGGATGTTCGGGCCGAAGTTGTGTTCGGGCCGAAGTTCGGTGTTCGGGCCGAGGATGATGTTCGGGCCGAGGTCGGATTTCGGGCCGAGGTTGAAGTTCTGGCCGAGGTTGAAGTTCGGGCCGAAAATGAAGTTCGGGCCGGGAACAGTGAAGAGTTCGGGCCGAAATTGTTCTGGGCAGTGACGAACGAACCAGCTATTTTGGTTACTCGTGGGCGTGAAACGGACACCCGAGCTGAAAGTTATGAATGTTTTAGTATAGCACCTTTTGTCACACAATCTTGGATATTGAAGAGTTCGGGCCGAAGAGGGATGTTCGGGCCGAAGTGGTGTTCGGGCCGAAGTAGGATGTTCGGGCCGAAGTGGTGTTCGGGCCGAAGTGGTGTTCGGGCCGAAGTTCGGTGTTCGGGCCGAGGATGATGTTCGGGCCGAGGTTGAAGTTCTGGCCGAGGTTGAAGTTCGGGCCGAAAATGAAGTTCGGGCCGGGAACAGTGAAGAGTTCGGGCCGAACTTGTTCTTGGTAGTGACGAACGAACCAACTATTTTGGTTACTCATGGGCGTGAAACGGACACCCGAGCTGAAAGTTATGAATGTTTTAGTATAGCACCTTTTGTCACACAATCTTGGATATTGAAGAGTTCGGGCCGAAGAGGGATGTTCGGGCCGAAGTGGTGTTCGGGCCGAAGTGGGATGTTCGGGCCGAAGTGGTGTTCGGGCCGAAGTGGTGTTCGGGCCGAACTTCGGTGTTCGGGCCGAGGATTATGTTCGGGCCGAGGTTGAAGTTCGGGCCAAGGTCGGAGTTCAGGCCGAGGTTGAAGTTCCGGCCGAGGTTGAAGTTCGGGCCGAAGTGGGATGTTCGGGCCGAAGTGGTGTTCGGGCCGAAGTGGGATTTTCGGGCCGAAGTGGTGTTCGGCCCGAAGTGGTGTTTGGGCCGAAGTTCGGTGTTCGGGCCGAGGATTATGTTCGGGCCGAGGTTGAAGTTCGGGCCGAGGTCGGAGTTCGGGCCGAGGTTGAAGTTCGGGCCGAGGTTGAAGTTCGGGCCGAAAATGAAGTTCGGGCCGGGAACAGTGAAGAGTTCGGGCCGAACTTGTTCTTGGCAATGACGAACGAACCATCTATTTTGGTTACTCGTGGGCGTGAAACGGACACCCGAGCTGAAAGTTTTGAATGTTTTAGTATAGCACCTTTTGTCACACAATCTTGGAAATGGAAGAGTTCGGGCCGAAGAGGGATGTTCGGGCCGAAGTGGTGTTCAGGCCGAAGTGGGATGTTCGGGCCGAAGTGGTGTTCGGGCCGAAGTTCGGTTTTCGGGCCGAGGATGATGTTCGGGCCGAGGATGAAGTTCGGGCCGAGGTCGGAGTTCGGGCCGAGGTTTAATTTCGGGCCGAGGTTGAAGTTCGGGCCGAAAATGAAGTCCGGGCCGGGAATAGTGAAGAGTTCGGGCCGAACTTGTTCTTCGTAGTGACGAACGAACCAGCTATTTTGGTTACTCGTGGGCGTGAAACGGACACCCGAGCTGAAAGTTATGAATGTTTTAGTATTGCACCTTTTGTCACACAATCTTGGATATTGAGGAGTTCGGGCCGAAGAGGGATGTTCGGGCTGAAGTGGTGTTCGGGCCGAAGTGGGATGTTCGGGCCGAAGTTGTGTTCGGGCCGAAGTTCGGTGTTCGGGCCGAGGATGATGTTCGGGCCGAGGTCGGATTTCGGGCCGAGGTTGAAGTTCTGGCCGAGGTTGAAGTTCGGGCCGAAAATGAAGTTCGGGCCGGGAACAGTGAAGAGTTCGGGCCGAAATTGTTCTGGGCAGTGACGAACGAACCAGCTATTTTGGTTACTCGTGGGCGTGAAACGGACACCCGAGCTGAAAGTTATGAATGTTTTAGTATAGCACCTTTTGTCACACAATCTTGGATATTGAAGAGTTCGGGCCGAAGAGGGATGTTCGGGCCGAAGTGGTGTTCGGGCCGAAGTAGGATGTTCGGGCCGAAGTGGTGTTCGGGCCGAAGTGGTGTTCGGGCCGAAGTTCGGTGTTCGGGCCGAGGATGATGTTCGGGCCGAGGTTGAAGTTCTGGCCGAGGTTGAAGTTCGGGCCGAAAATGAAGTTCGGGCCGGGAACAGTGAAGAGTTCGGGCCGAACTTGTTCTTGGTAGTGACGAACGAACCAACTATTTTGGTTACTCATGGGCGTGAAACGGACACCCGAGCTGAAAGTTATGAATGTTTTAGTATAGCACCTTTTGTCACACAATCTTGGATATTGAAGAGTTCGGGCCGAAGAGGGATGTTCGGGCCGAAGTGGTGTTCGGGCCGAAGTGGGATGTTCGGGCCGAAGTGGTGTTCGGGCCGAAGTGGTGTTCGGGCCGAACTTCGGTGTTCGGGCCGAGGATTATGTTCGGGCCGAGGTTGAAGTTCGGGCCAAGGTCGGAGTTCAGGCCGAGGTTGAAGTTCCGGCCGAGGTTGAAGTTCGGGCCGAAGTGGGATGTTCGGGCCGAAGTGGTGTTCGGGCCGAAGTGGGATTTTCGGGCCGAAGTGGTGTTCGGCCCGAAGTGGTGTTTGGGCCGAAGTTCGGTGTTCGGGCCGAGGATTATGTTCGGGCCGAGGTTGAAGTTCGGGCCGAGGTCGGAGTTCGGGCCGAGGTTGAAGTTCGGGCCGAGGTTGAAGTTCGGGCCGAAAATGAAGTTCGGGCCGGGAACAGTGAAGAGTTCGGGCCGAACTTGTTCTTGGCAATGACGAACGAACCATCTATTTTGGTTACTCGTGGGCGTGAAACGGACACCCGAGCTGAAAGTTTTGAATGTTTTAGTATAGCACCTTTTGTCACACAATCTTGGAAATGGAAGAGTTCGGGCCGAAGAGGGATGTTCGGGCCGAAGTGGTGTTCAGGCCGAAGTGGGATGTTCGGGCCGAAGTGGTGTTCGGGCCGAAGTTCGGTTTTCGGGCCGAGGATGATGTTCGGGCCGAGGATGAAGTTCGGGCCGAGGTCGGAGTTCGGGCCGAGGTTTAATTTCGGGCCGAGGTTGAAGTTCGGGCCGAAAATGAAGTTCGGGCCGGGAATAGTGAAGAGTTCGGGCCGAACTTGTTCTTCGTAGTGACGAACGAACCAGCTATTTTGGTTACTCGTGGGCGTGAAACGGACACCCGAGCTGAAAGTTATGAATGTTTTAGTATTGCACCTTTTGTCACACAATCTTGGATATTGAGGAGTTCGGGCCGAAGAGGGATGTTCGGGCTGAAGTGGTGTTCGGGCCGAAGTGGGATGTTCGGGCCGAAGTCGTGTTCGGGCCGAAGTTCGGTGTTCGGGCCGAGGATGATGTTCGGGCCGAGGTTGAAGTTCGGGCCGAGGTCGGATTTCGGGCCGAGGTCGGAGTTCGGGCCGAGGTTGAAGTTCGGGCCGAGGTTGAAGTTCGGGCCGAAAATGAAGTTCGGGCCGGGAACAGTGAAGAGTTTGGGCCGAACATGTTCTTGGCAGTGACGAACGAACCAGCTATTTTGCTTACTCGTGGGCGTGAAACGGACACCCGAGCTGAAAGTTATGAATGTTTTAGTATAGCACCTTTTGTCACACAATCTTGGATATTGTAGAGTTCGGTCCGAAGAGGGATGTTCGGGCCGAAGTGGTGTTCGCGCCGAAGTGGGATGTTCGGGCCGAAGTGGTGTTCGGGCCGAAGTTCGGTGTTCGGGCCGAGGATGATGTTCGTGCCGAGGTTGAAGTTCGGGCCGAGGTCGGAGTTCAGGCCGAGGTTGAAGTTCTGGCCGAGGTTGAAGTTCGGGCCGAAAATGAAGTTCGGGCCGGGAACAGTGAAGAGTTCGGGCCGAAATTGTTCTTGGCAGTGACGAACGAACCATCTATTTTGGTTACTCGTGGGCGTGAAACGGACACCCGAGCTGAAAGTTATGAATGTTTTAGTGTAGCACCTTTTGTCACACAATCTTGGATATTGAAGAGATCGGGCCGAAGAGGGATGTTCGGGCCGAAGTGGTGTTCGGGCCGAAGTGGTGTTCGGGCTGAAGTTCGGTGTTCGGGCCGAAGATGATGTTCGGGCCGAGGTTGAAGTTCGAGCCGAGGTTGAAGTTCGGGCCGAGGTTGAAGTTCGGGCCGAAAATGAAGTTCGGGCCGGGAACAGTGAAGACTTCGGGCCGAACTTGTTCTTGGCAGTGACGAACGAACCATCTATTTTGGTTACTCGTGGGCGTGAAACGGACACCCGAGCTAAAAGTTTTAAATGTTTTAGTATAGCACCTTTTGTCACACAATCTTGGATATTGAAGAGTTCGGGCCGAAGAGGGATGTTCGGGCCGAAGTGGTGTTCGGGCCGAAGTAGGATGTTCGGGCCGAAGTGGTGTTCGGGCCGAAGTGGTGTTCGGGCCGAAGTTCGGTGTTCGGGCCGAGGATGATGTTCGGGCCGAGGTTGAAGTTCGGGTCGAGGTCGGAGTTCGGGCCGAGGTTGACGTTCTGGCCGAGGTTGAAGTTCGGGCCGAAAATGAAGTTCGGGCCGGGAACAGTGAAGAGTTCGGGCCGAACTTGTTCTTGCCAGTGACGAACGAACCAGCTATTTTGGTTACTCGTGGGCGTGAAACGGACACCCGAGCTGAAAGTTATGAATGTTTTAGTATAGCACCTTTTGTCACACAATCTTGGATATTGAAGAGTTCGAGCCGAAGAGGGATGTTCGGGCCGAAGTGGTGTTCGGGCCGAAGTGGGATGTTCGGGCGGAAGTGGTGTTCGGGCGGAAGTGGTGTTCGGGCCGAAGTTCAGTGTTCGGGCCGAGGATGATGTTCGGGCCGAGGTTGAAGTTCGGGCTGAGGTCGGAGTTCGGGCCGAGGCTGATGTTCGGGCCGGGAACAGTGAAGAGTTCGGGCCGAATTTGTTCTTGGCAGTGACGAACGAACCAGCTATTTTGGTTACTCGTGGGCGTGAAACGGACACCCGAGCTGAAAGTTATGAATGTTTTAGTATAGCACCTTTTGTCACACAATCTTGGATATTGAAGAGTTCGGGCCGAAGAGGGATGTTCGGGCCGAAGTGGTGTTCCGGCCGAAGTGGGATGTTCGGGCCGAAGTTCGGTGTTCGGGCCGAGGATGATGTTCGGGCCGAGGTCGGATTTCGGGCCGAGGTTGAAGTTCTGGCCGAGGTTGAAGTTCGGGCCGAAAATGAAGTTCGGGCCGAGAACAGTGAAGAGTTCGGGCCGAAATTGTTCTGGGCAGTGACGAACGAACCAGCTATTTTGGTTACTCGTGGGCGTGAAACGGACAACCGAGCTGAAAGTTATGAATGTTTTAGTATAGCACCTTTTGTCACACAATCTTGGATATTGAAGAGTTCGGGCCGAAGAGGGATGTTCGGGCCGAAGTGGTGTTCGGGCCGAAGTAGGATGTTCGGGCCGAAGTGGTGTTCGGGCCGAAGTGGTGTTCGGGCCGAAGTTCGGTGTTCGGGCCGAGGATGATGTTCGGGCCGAGGTTGAAGTTCGGGCCGAGGTCGGAGTTCGGGCCGAGGTTGAAGTTCGGGCCGAAAATGAAGTTCGGGCCGGGAACAGTGAAGAGTTCCGGCCGAACTTGTTCTTGGCAGTGACGAACGAACCAGCTATTTTGGTTACTCGTGGGCGTGAAACGGACACCCGAGCTGAAAGTTATGAATGTTTTAGTATAGCACCTTTTGTCACACAATCTTGGATATTGAAGAGTTCGGGCCGAAGAGGGACGTTCGGGCCGAAGTGGTGCTCGGGCCGAAGTGGGATGTTCGGGCCGAAGTGGTGTTCGGGCCGAAGTGGTGTTCGGGCTGAAGTTCGGTGTTCGGGCCGAGGATGATGTTCGGGCCGAGGTTGAAGTTCGGGCCGAGGTCGGAGTTCGGGCCGAGGTTCAAGTTCGGGCCGGGAACAGTGAAGAGTTCGGGCCGAACTTGTTCTTGGCAGTGACGAACGAACCAGCTATTTTGGTTACTCGTGGGCGTGAAACGAACACCCGAGCTGAAAGTTATGAATGTTTTAGTATGGCACCTTTTGTCACACAATCTTGGATATTGAAGAGATCGGGCCAAAGAGGGATGTTCGGGCCGAAGTGGTGTTCGGGCCGAAGTGGTGTTCGGGCCGAAGTGGGATGTTCGGGCCGAAGTTTGGTGTTCGGGCCGAGGATGATGTTCGGGCCGAGGTTGAAGTTCTGGCCGAGGTTGAAGTTCGGGCCGAAAATGAAGTTCGGGCCGGGAACAGTGAAGAGTTCGGGTCGAACTTGTTCTTGGCAGTGACGAACGAACCAACTATTTTGGTTACTCATGGGCGTGAAACGGACACCCGAGCTGAAAGTTATGAATGTTTTAGTATAGCACCTTTTGTCACACAATCTTGGATATTGAAGAGTTCGGGCCGAAGAGGGATGTTCGGGCCGAAGTGGTGTTCGGGCCGAAGTGGGATGTTCGGGCCGAAGTGGTGTTCGGGTCGAACTTCGGTGTTCGGGCCGAGGATTATGTTCGGGCCGAGGTTGAAGTTCGGGACAAGGTCGGAGTTCAGGCCGAGGTTGAAGTTCTGGCCGAGGTTGAAGTTCGGGCCGAAGTGGGATGTTCGGGCCGAAGTGGTGTTCGGGCCGAAGTGGGATTTTCGGGCCGAAGTGGTGTTCGGCCCGAAGTGGTGTTTGGGCCGAAGTTCGGTGTTCGGGCCGAGGATTATGTTCGGGCCGAGGTTGAAGTTCGGGCCGAGGTCGGAGTTCGGGCCGAGGTTGAAGTTCGGGCCGAGGTTGAAGTTCGGGCCGAAAATGAAGTTCGGGCCGGGAACAGTGAAGAGTTCGGGCCGAACTTGTTCTTGGCAATGACGAACGAACCAGCTATTTTGGTTACTCGTGGGCGTGAAACGGACACCCGAGCTGAAAGTTTTGAATGTTTTAGTATAGCACCTTTTGTCACACAATCTTGGATATGGAAGAGTTCGGGCCGAAGAGGGATGTTTGGGCCGAAGTGGTGTTCAGGCCGAAGTGGGATGTTCGGGCCGAAGTGGTGTTCGGGCCGAAGTTCGGTTTTCGGGCCGAGGATGATGTTCGGGCCGAGGTTGAAGTTCGGGCCGAGGTCGGAGTTCGGGCCGAGGATTAAGTTCGGGCCGAGGTTGAAGTTCGGGCCGAAAATGAAGTTCGGGTCGGGAATAGTGAAGAGTTCGGGCCGAACTTGTTCTTGGTAGTGACGAACGAACCAGCTATTTTGGTTACTCGTGGGCGTGAAACGGACACCCGAGCTGAAAGTTATGAATGTTTTAGTATTGCACCTTTTGTCACACAATCTTGGATATTGAGGAGTTCGGGCCGAAGAGGGATGTTCGGGCTGAAGTGGTGTTCGGGCCGAAGTGGGATGTTCGGGCCGAAGTTCGGTGTTCGGGCCGAGGATGATGTTCGGGCCGAGGTTGAAGTTCGGGCCGAGGTCGGATTTCGGGCCGAGGTCGGAGTTCGGGCCGAGGTTGAAGTTCGGGCCGAGGTTGAAGTTCGGGCCGAAAATGAAGTTCGGGCCGGGAACAGTGAAGAGTTTGGGCCGAACATGTTCTTGGCAGTGACGAACGAACCAGCTATTTTGGTTACTCGTGGGCGTGAAACGGACACCCGAGCTGAAAGTTATGAATGTTTTAGTGTAGCACCTTTTGTCACACAATCTTGGATATTGAAGAGATCGGGCCGAAGAGGGATGTTCGGGCCGAAGTGGTGTTCGGGCCGAAGTGGGATGTTCGGGCCGAAGTGGTGTTCGGGCCGAAGTGGTGTTCGGGCCGAAGCTCGGTGTTCGGGCCGAAGATGATGTTCGGACCGAGGTTGAAGTTCGGGCCGAGGTTGAAGTTCGGGCCGAGGTTGAAGTTCGGGCCGAAAATGAAGTTCGGGCCGGGAACAGTGAAGAGTTCGGGCCGAACTTGTTCTTGGCAGTGACGAACGAACTATCTATTTTGGTTACTCGTGGGCGTGAAACGGACACCCGAGCTAAAAGTTTTGAATGTTTTAGTATAGCACCTTTTGTCACACAATCTTGGATATTGAAGAGTTCGGGCCGAAGAGGGATGTTCGGGCCGAAGTGGTGTTCAGGCCGAAGTGGGATGTTCGGGCCGAAGTGGTGTTCGGGCCGAAGTTCGGTGTTCGGGCCGAGGATGATGTTCGGGCCGAGGTTGAAGTTCGGGCCGAGGTCGGAGTTCGGGCCGAGGTTTAAGTTCGGGCCGAGTTTGAAGTTCGGGCCGAAAATGAAGTTCGGGCCGGGAACAGTGAAGAGTTTGGGCCGAACTTGTTCTTGGCAGTGACGAACAAACCAGCTATTTTGGTTACTCGTGGGCGTGAAACGGACACCCGAGCTGAAAGTTATGAATGTTTTAGTATAGCACCTTTTGTCACACAATCTTGGATATTGAAGAGTTCGGGCCGAAGAGGGATGTTCAAGCCGAAGTGGTGTTCGGGCCGAAGTGGGATGTTCGGGCCGAAGTGGTGTTCGGGCCGAAGTTCGGTGTTCGGGCCGAGGATGATGTTCGGGCCGAGGTTGAAGTTCGGGCCGAGGTCAGACTTCGGGCCGAGGTTGAAGTTCGGGACGAGGTTGAAGTTCGGGCCGAAAATGAAGTTCGGGCCGGGAACAGTGAAGAGTTCGGGCCGAACTTGTTCTTCGCAGTGACGAACGAACAAGCTATTTTGGTTACTCGTGGGCGTGAAACGGACACCCGAGCTGAAAGTTATGAATGTTTTAGTGTAGCACCTTTTGTCACACAATCTTGGATATTGAAGAGATCGGGCCGAAGAGGGATGTTCGGGCCGAAGTGGTGTTCGGGCCGAAGTGGGATGTTCGGGCCGAAGTGGTGTTCGGGCCGAAGTGGTGTTCGGGCCGAAGTTCGGTGTTCGGGCCGAAGATGATGTTCGGGCCGAGGTTGAAGTTCGGGCCGAGGTTGAAGTTCGGGCCGAGGTTGAAGTTCGGGCCGAAAATGAAGTTCGGGCCGGGAACAGTGAAGAGTTCAGGCCGAACTTGTTCTTGGTAGTGATGAACGAACCAACTATTTTGGTTACTCGTGGGCGTGAAACGGACACCCGAGCTGAAAGTTATGAATGTTTTAGTATTGCACCTTTTGTCACACAATCTTGGATATTGAGGAGTTCGGGCCGAAGAGGGATGTTCGGGCTGAAGTGGTGTTCGGGCCGAAGTGGGATGTTCGTGCCGAAGTCGTGTTCGGGCCGAAGTTCGGTGTTCGGGCCGAGGATGATGTTCGGGCCGAGGTTGAAGTTCGGGCCGAGGTCGGATTTCGGGCCGAGGTCGGAGTTCGGGCCGAGGTTGAAGTTCGGGCCGAGGTTGAAGTTCGGGCCGAAAATGAAGTTCGGGCCGGGAACAGTGAAGAGTTTGGGCCGAATATGTTCTTGGCAGTGACGAACGAACCAGCTATTTTGCTTACTCGTGGGCGTGAAATGGACACCCGAGCTGAAAGTTATGAATGTTTTAGTATAGCACCTTTTGTCACACAATCTTGGATATTGTAGAGTTCGGTCCGAAGAGGGATGTTCGGGCCGAAGTGGTGTTCGGGCCGAAGTGGGATGTTCGGCCCGAAGTGGTGTTCGGGCCGAAGTTCGGTGTTCGGGCCGAGGATGATGTTCGTGCCGAGGTTGAAGTTCGGGCCGAGGTCGGAGTTCAGGCCGAGGTTGAAGTTCTGGCCGACGTTGAAGTTCGGGCCGAAAATGAAGTTCGGGCCGGGAACAGTGAAGAGTTCGGGCCGAAATTGTTCTTGGCAGTGACGAACGAACCAGCTATTTTTGTTACTCGTGGGCGTGAAACGGACACCCGAGCTGAAAGTTATGAATGTTTTAGTGTAGCACCTTTTGTCACACAATCTTGGATATTGAAGAGATCGGGCCGAAGAGGGATGTTCGGGCCGAAGTGGTGTTCGGGCCGAAGTGGGATGTTCGGGCCGAAGTGGTGTTCGGGCCGAAGTGGTGTTCGGGCCGAAGCTCGGTGTTCGGGCCGAAGATGATGTTCGGGCCGAGGTTGAAGTTCGGGCCGAGGTTGAAGTTCGGGCCGAAAATGAAGTTCGGGCCGGGAACAGTGAAGAGTTCGGGCCGAACTTGTTCTTGGCAGTGACGAACGAACTATCTATTTTGGTTACTCGTGGGCGTGAAACGGACACCCGAGCTGAAAGTTATGAATGTTTTAGTGTAGCACCTTTTGTCACACAATCTTGGATATTGAAGAGATCGGGCCGAAGAGGGATGTTCGGGCCGAAGTGGTGTTCGGGCCGAAGTGGGATGTTCGGGCCGAAGTGGTGTTCGGGCCGAAGTGGTGTTCGGGCCGAAGTTCGGTGTTCGGGCCGAAGATGATGTTCGGGCCGAGGTTGAAGTTCGGGCCGAGGTTGAAGTTCGGGCCGAGGTTGAAGTTCGGGCCGAAAATGAAGTTCGGGCCGGGAACAGTGAAGAGTTCAGGCCGAACTTGTTCTTGGTAGTGATGAACGAACCAACTATTTTGGTTACTCGTGGGTGTGAAACGAACACCCGAGCTGAAAGTTATGAATCTTTTAGTATTGCACCTTTTGTCACACAATCTTGGATATTGAAGAGTTCGGGCCGAAGAGGGATGTTCGGACTGAAGTGGTGTTCGGGCCGAAGTGGGATGTTCGGGCCGAAGTCGTGTTCGGGCTGAAGTTCGGTGTTCGGGCCGAGGATGATGTTCTGGCCGAGGTTGAAGTTCGGGCCGAGGTCGGAGTTCGGGCCGAGGTTGAAGTTCGGGCCGAGGTTGAAGTTCGGGCCGAAAATGAAGTTCGGGCCGGGAACAGTGAAGAGTTCGGGCCGAACTTGTTCTTGGCAGTGACGAACGAACCAGCTATTTTGGTTACTCGTGGGCGTGAAACGGACACCCGAGCTGAAAGTTATGAATGTTTTAGTATAGCACCTTTTGTCACACAATCTTGGATATTGAAGAGTTCGGGCCGAAGAGGGATGTTCGAGCCGAAGTGGTGTTCTGGCCGAAGTGGGATGTTCGGGCCGAAGTGGTGTTCGGGCCGAAGTTCGGTGTTCGGGCCGAGGATGATGTTCGGGCCGAGGTTGAAGTTCGGGCCGAGGTCAGACTTCGGGCCGAGGTTGAAGTTCGGGACGAGGTTGAAGTTCGGGCCGAAAATGAAGTTCGGGCCGGGAACAGTGAAGAGTTCGGGCCGAACTTGTTCTTGGCAGTGACGAACGAACAAGCTATTTTGATTACTCGTGGGCGTGAAACGGACACCCGAGCTGAAAGTTATGAATGTTTTAGTGTAGCACCTTTTGTCACACAATCTTGGATATTGAAGAGATCGGGCCGAAGAGGGATGTTCGGGCCGAAGTGGTGTTCGGGCCGAAGTGGGATGTTCGGGCCGAAGTGGTGTTCGGGCCGAAGTGGTGTTCGGGCCGAAGTTCGGTGTTCGGGCCGAAGATGATGTTCGGGCCGAGGTTGAAGTTCGGGCCGAGGTTGAAGTTCGGGCCGAGGTTGAAGTTCGGGCCGAAAATGAAGTTCGGGCCGGGAACAGTGAAGAGTTCAGGCCGAACTTGTTCTTGGTAGTGATGAACGAACCAACTATTTTGGTTACTCGTGGGCGTGAAACGAACACCCGAGCTGAAAGTTATGAATGTTTTAGTATTGCACCTTTTGTCACACAATCTTGGATATTGAAGAGTTCGGGCCGAAGAGGGATGTTCGGACTGAAGTGGTGTTCGGGCCGAAGTGGGATGTTCGGGCCGAAGTCGTGTTCGGGCCGAAGTTCGGTGTTCGGGCCGAGGATGATGTTCTGGCCGAGGTTGAAGTTCGGGCCGAGGTCGGAGTTCGGGCCGAGGTTGAAGTTCGGGCCGAGGCTGAAGTTCGGGCCGAAAATGAAGTTCGGGCCGGGAACAGTGAAGAGTTCGGGCCGAACTTGTTCTTGGCAGTGACGAACGAACCAGCTATTTTGGTTACTCGTGGGCGTGAAACGGACACCCGAGCTGAAAGTTATGAATGTTTTAGTATAGCACCTTTTGTCACACAATCTTGGATATTGAAGAGTTCGGGCCGAAGAGGGATGTTCGAGCCGAAGTGGTGTTCGGGCCGAAGTGGGATGTTCGGGCCGAAGTGGTGTTCGGGCCGAAGTTCGGTGTTCGGGCCGAGGATGATGTTCGGGCCGAGGTTAAAGTTCGGGCCGAGGTCAGACTTCGGGCCGAGGTTGAAGTTCGGGACGAGGTTGAAGTTCGGGCCGAAAATGAAATTCGGGCCGGGAACAGTGAAGAGTTCGGGCCGAACTTGTTCTTGGCAGTGACGAACGAACAAGCTATTTTGGTTACTCGTGGGCGTGAAACGGACACCCGAGCTGAAAGTTATGAATGTTTTAGTGTAGCACCTTTTGTCACACAATCTTGGATATTGAAGAGATCGGGCCGAAGAGGGATGTTCGGGCCGAAGTGGTGTTCGGGCCGAAGTGGGATGTTCGGGCCGAAGTGGTGTTCGGGCCGAAGTGGTGTTCGGGCCGAAGTTCGGTGTTCGGGCCGAAGATGATGTTCGGGCCGAGGTTGAAGTTCGGGCCGAGGTTGAAGTTCGGGCCGAGGTTGAAGTTCGGGCCGAAAATGAAGTTCGGGCCGGGAACAGTGAAGAGTTCAGGCCGAACTTGTTCTTGGTAGTGATGAACGAACCAACTATTTTGGTTACTCATGGGCGTGAAACGAACACCCGAGCTGAAAGTTATGAATGTTTTAGTATTGCACCTTTTGTCACACAATCTTGGATATTGAAGATTTCGGGCCGAAGAGGGATGTTCGGACTGAAGTGGTGTTCGGGCCGAAGTGGGATGTTCGGGCCGAAGTCGTGTTCGGGCCGAAGTTCGGTGTTCGGGCCGAGGATGATGTTCTGGCCGAGGTTGAAGTTCGGGCCGAGGTCGGAGTTCGGGCCAAGGTTGAAGTTCGGGCCGAGGTTGAAGTTCGGGCCGAAAATGAAGTTCGGGCCGGGAACAGTGAAGAGTTCGGGCCGAACTTGTTCTTGGCAGTGACGAACGAACCAGCTATTTTGGTTACTCGTGGGCGTGAAACGGACACCCGAGCTGAAAGTTATGAACGTTTTAGTATAGCACCTTTTGTCACACAATCTTGGATATTGAAGAGTTCGGGCCGAAGAGGGATGTTCGAGCCGAAGTGGTGTTCGGGCCGAAGTGGGATGTTCGGGCCGAAGTGGTGTTCGGGCCGAAGTTCGGTGTTCGGGCCGAGGATGATGTTCGGGCCGAGGTTGAAGTTCGGGCCGAGGTCAGACTTCGGGCCGAGGTTGAAGTTCGGGCCGAAAATGAAGTTCGGGCCGGGAACAGTGAAGAGTTCGGGCCGAACTTGTTCTTGGCAGTGACGAACGAACAAGCTATTTTGGTTACTCGTGGGCGTGAAACGGACACCCGAGCTGAAAGTTATGAATGTTTTAGTGTAGCACCTTTTGTCACACAATCTTGGATATTGAAGAGACCGGGCCGAAGAAGGATGTTCGGGCCGAAGTGGTGTTCGGGCCGAAGTGGGATGTTCGGGCCGAAGTGGTGTTCGGGCCGAAGTGGTGTTCGGGCCGAAGTTCGGTGTTCGGGCCGAAGATGATGTTCGGGCCGAGGTTGAAGTTCGGGCCGAGGTTGAAGTTCGGGCCGAGGTTGAAGTTCGGGCCGAAAATGAAGTTCGGGCCGGGAACAGTGAAGAGTTCAGGCCGAACTTGTTCTTGGTAGTGATGAACGAACCAACTATTTTGGTTACTCGTGGGCGTGAAACGAACACCCGAGCTGAAAGTTATGAATGTTTTAGTATTGCACCTTTTGTCACACAATCTTGGATATTGAAGAGTTCGGGCTGAAGAGGGATGTTCGGACTGAAGTGGTGTTCGGGCCGAAGTGGGATGTTCGGGCCGAAGTCGTGTTCGGGCCGAAGTTCGGTGTTCGGGCCGAGGATGATGTTCTGGCCGAGGTTGAAGTTCGGGCCGAGGTCGGAGTTCGGGCCGAGGTTGAAGTTCGGGCCGAGGTTGAAGTTCGGGCCGAAAATGAAGTTCGGGTAGGGAATAGTGAAGAGTTCGGGCCGAACTTGTTCTTGGTAGTGACGAACGAACCAGCTATTTTGGTTACTCGTGGGCGTGAAACGGACACCCGAGCTGAAAGTTATGAATGTTTTAGTATTGCACCTTTTGTCACACAATCTTGGATATTGAGGAGTTCGGGCCGAAGAGGGATGTTCGGGCTGAAGTGGTGTTCGGGCCGAAGTGGGATGTTCGGGCCGAAGTCGTGTTCGGGCCGAAGTTCGGTGTTCGGGCCGAGGATGATGTTCGGGCCGAGGTTGAAGTTCGGGCCGAGGTCGGATTTCGGGCCGAGGTCGGAGTTCGGGCCGAGGTTGAAGTTCGGGCCGAGGTTGAAGTTCGGGCCGGGAACAGTGAAGAGTTTGGGCCGAACATGTTCTTGGCAGTGACGAACGAACCAGCTATTTTGCTTACTCGTGGGCGTGAAACGGACACCCGAGCTGAAAGTTATGAATGTTTTAGTATAGCACCTTTTGTCACACAATCTTGGATATTGTAGAGTTCGGTCCGAAGAGGGATGTTCGGGCCGAAGTGGTGTTCAGGCCGAAGTGGGATGTTCGGGCCGAAGTGGTGTTCGGGCCGAAGTTCGGTGTTCGGGCCGAGGATGATGTTCGTGCCGAGGTTGAAGTTCGGGCCGAGGTCGGAGTTCAGGCCGAGGTTGAAGTTCTGGCCGACGTTGAAGTTCGGGCCGTAAATGAAGTTCGGGCCGGGAACAGTGAAGAGTTCGGGCCGAAATTGTTCTTGGCAGTGACGAACGAACCAGCTATTTTGGTTACTCGTGGGCGTGAAACGGACACCCGAGCTGAAAGTTATGAATGTTTTAGTGTAGCACCTTTTGTCACACAATCTTGGATATTGAAGAGATTGGGCCGAAGAGGGATGTTCGGGCCGAAGTGGTGTTCGGGCCGAAGTGGGATGTTCGGGCCGAAGTGGTGTTCGGGCCGAAGTGGTGTTCGGGCCGAAGCTCGGTGTTCGGGCCGAAGATGATGTTCGGGCCGAGGTTGAAGTTCGGGCCGAGGTTGAAGTTCGGGCCGAGGTTGAAGTTCGGGCCGAAAATGAAGTTCGGGCCGGGAACAGTGAAGAGTTCGGGCCGAACTTGTTCTTGGCAGTGACGAACGAACTATCTATTTTGGTTACTCGTGGGCGTGAAACGGACACCCGAGCTAAAAGTTTTGAATTTTTTAGTATAGCACCTTTTGTCACACAATCTTGGATATTGAAGAGTTCGGGCCGAAGAGGGATGTTCGGGCCGAAGTGGTGTTCAGGCCGAAGTGGGATGTTCGGGCCGAAGTGGTGTTCGGGCCGAAGTTCGGTGTTCGGGCCGAGGATGATGTTCGGGCCGAGGTTGAAGTTCGGGCCGAGGTCGGAGTTCGGGCCGAGGTTTAAGTTTGGGCCGAGTTTGAAGTTCGGGCCGAAAATGAAGTTCGGGCCGGGAACAGTGAAGAGTTTGGGCCGAACTTGTTCTTGGCAGTGACGAACAAACCAGCTATTTTGGTTACTCGTGGGCGTGAAACGGACACCCGAGCTGAAAGTTATGAATGTTTTAGTATAGCACCTTTTGTCACACAATCTTGGATATTGAAGAGTTCGGGCCGAAGAGGGATGTTCGAGCCGAAGTGGTGTTCGGGCCGAAGTGGGATGTTCGGGCCGAAGTGGTGTTCGGGCCGAAGTTCGGTGTTCGGGCCGAGGATGATGTTCGGGCCGAGGTTGAAGTTCGGGCCGAGGTCAGACTTCGGGCCGAGGTTGAAGTTCGGGACGAGGTTGAAGTTCGGGCCGAAAATGAAGTTCGGGCCGGGAACAGTGAAGAGTTCGGGCCGAACTTGTTCTTGGCAGTGACGAACGAACAAGCTATTTTGGTTACTCGTGGGCGTGAAACGGACACCCGAGCTGAAAGTTATGAATGTTTTAGTGTAGCACCTTTTGTCACACAATCTTGGATATTGAAGAGATCGGGCCGAAGAGGGATGTTCGGGCCGAAGTGGTGTTCGGGCCGAAGTGGGATGTTCGGGCCGAAGTGGTGTTCGGGCCGAAGTGGTGTTCGGGCCGAAGTTCGGTGTTCGGGCCGAAGATGATGTTCGGGCCGAGGTTGAAGTTCGGGCCGAGGTTGAAGTTCGGGCCGAGGTTGAAGTTCGGGCCGAAAATGAAGTTCGGGCCGGGAACAGTGAAGAGTTCAGGCCGAACTTGTTCTTGGTAGTGATGAACGAACCAACTATTTTGGTTACTCGTGGGCGTGAAACGAACACCCGAGCTGAAAGTTATGAGTGTTTTAGTATTGCACCTTTTGTCACACAATCTTGGATATTGAAGAGTTCGGGCCGAAGAGGATGTTCGGACTGAAGTGGTGTTCGGGCCGAAGTGGGATGTTCGGGCCGAAGTCGTGTTCGGGCCGAAGTTCGGTGTTCGGGCCGAGGATGATGTTCTGGCCGAGGTTGAAGTTCGGGCCGAGGTCGGAGTTCGGGCCGAGGTTGAAGTTCGGGCCGAGGTTGAAGTTCGGGCCGAAAATGAAGTTCGGGCCGGGAACTGTGAAGAGTTCGGGCCGAACTTGTTCTTGGCGGTGACGAACGAACCAGCTATTTTGGTTACTCGTGGGCGTGAAACGGACACCCGAGCTGAAAGTTATGAATGTTTTAGTATAGCACCTTTTGTCACACAATCTTGGATATTGAAGAGTTCGGGCCGAAGAGGGATGTTCGAGCCGAAGTGGTGTTCGGGCCGAAGTGGGATGTTCGGGCCGAAGTGGTGTTCGGGCCGAAGTTCGGTGTTCGGGCCGAGGATGATGTTCGGGCCGAGGTTGAAGTTCGGGCCGAGGTCAGACTTCGGGCCGAGGTTGAAGTTCGGGACGAGGTTGAAGTTCGGGCCGAAAATGAAGTTCGGGCCGGGAACAGTGAAGAGTTCGGGCCGAACTTGTTCTTGGCAGTGACGAACGAACAAGCTATTTTGGTTACTCGTGGGCGTGAAACGGACACCCGAGCTGAAAGTTATGAAAGTTTTAGTGTAGCACCTTTTGTCACACAATCTTGGATATTGAAGAGATCGGGCCGAAGAAGGATGTTCGGGCCGAAGTGGTGTTCGGTCCGAAGTGGGATGTTCGGGCCGAAGTGGTGTTCGGGCCGAAGTGGTGTTCGGGCCGAAGTTCGGTGTTCGGGCCGAAGATGATGTTCGGGCCTAGGTTGAAGTTCGGGCCGAGGTTGAAGTTCGGGCCGAGGTTGAAGTTCGGGCCGAAAATGAAGTTCGGGCCGGGAACAGTGAAGAGTTCAGGCCGAACTTGTTCTTGGTAGTGATGAACGAACCAACTATTTTGGTTACTCGTGGGCGTGAAACGAACACCCGAGCTGAAAGTTATGAATGTTTTAGTATTGCACCTTTTGTCACACAATCTTGGATATTGAAGAGTTCGGGCCGAAGAGGGATGTTCGGACTGAAGTGGTGTTCGGGCCGAAGTGGGATGTTCGGGCCGAAGTCGTGTTCGGGCCGAAGTTCGGTGTTCGGGCCGAGGATGATGTTCTGGCCGAGGTTGAAGTTCGGGCCGAGGTCGGAGTTCGGGCCGAGGTTGAAGTTCGGGCCGAGGTTGAAGTTCGGGCCGAAAATGAAGTTCGGGCCGGGAACAGTGAAGAGTTCGGGCCGAACTTGTTCTTGGCAGTGACGAACGAACCAGCTATTTTGGTTACTCGTGGGCGTGAAACGGACACCCGAGCTGAAAGTTATGAATGTTTTAGTATAGCACCTTTTGTCACACAATCTTGGATATTGTAGAGTTCGGTCCGAAGAGGTATGTTCGGGCCGAAGTGGGATGTTCGGGCCGAAGTGGTGTTCGGGCAGAAGTTCGGTGTTCGGGCCGAGGATGATGTTCGGGCCGAGGTTGAAGTTCGGGCCAAGGTCGGAGTTCGGGCCGAGTTTGAAGTTCGGGCCGAGGTTGAAGTTCGGGCCGAAAATGAAGTTCGGGCTGGGAACAGTGAAGAGTTCGGGCAGAACTTGTTCATGGCAGTGACGAACGAACAAGCTATTTTGGTTACTCGTGGGCGTGAAACGGACACCCGAGCTGAAAGTTATGAATGTTTTAGTATAGCACCTTTTGTCACACAATCTTGGATATTGAAGAGTTCGGGCCGAAGAGGGATGTTCGGGCCGAAGTGGTGTTCGGGCCGAAGTGGGATGTTCGGGCCGAAGTGGTGTTCGGGCCGAAGTTCGGTGTTCGGGCCGAGGATGATGTTCGGGTCGAGTTTGAAGTTCGGGCCGAGGTCGGAGTTTGGGCCGAGGTTGAAGTTCAGGCCGAGGTTGAAGTTCGGGCCGAAAATGAAGTTCGGGTCGGGAATAGTGAAGAGTTCGGACCGAACTTGTTCTTGGCAGTGATGAACGAACCAGCTATTTTGGTTACTCGTGGGCGTGAAACGGACACCCGAGCTGAAAGTTATGAATGTTTTAGTATAGCACCTTTTGTCACACAATCTTGGATGTTGAAGAGTTCGGGCCAAAGAGGGATGTTCAGGCCGAAGTGGTGTTCGGGCCGAAGTGGGATGTTCGGGCCGAAGTGGTGTTCGGGCTGAAGTCGTCTTCGGGCCGAAGTTCGGTGTTCGGGCCGAGGATGATGTTCGGGCCGAGGTTGAAGTTCGGGCCGAGGTCGGAGTTCGGGCCGAGGTAGAAGTTCGGGCCGAAAATGAAGTTCGGGCCGGGAACAGTGAAGAGTTCGGGCCGAACTTGTTCTTGGCAGTGACGGATGAACCAGCTATTTTGGTTACTCTTGGGCGTGAAACGGACACCCGAGCTGAAAGTTATGAATGTTTTAGTATAGCACCTTTTGTCACACAATCTTGGATATTGAAGAGTTCGGGCCGAAGAAGGATGTTCGGGCCGAAGTGGTGTTCGGGCCGAAGTGGGATGTTCGGGCTGAAGTGGTGTTCGGGCAGAAGTGGTGTTCGGGCCGAAGTTCGGTGTTCGGGCCGAGGATGATGTTCGGGCCGAGGTTGAAGTTTGGGCCAAGGTCGGAGTTCGGGCCGAGGTTGAAGTTCGGGCCGAAAATGAAGTTCGGGCCGGGAACAGTGAAGAGTTCGGGCCGAACTTGTTCTTGGCAGTGACGAACGAACCAGCTATTTTGGTTACTCGTAGGCGTGAAACGGACACCCGAGCTGAAAGTTATGAATGTTTTAGTATAGCACCTTTTGTCACACAATCTTGGATATTGAAGAGTTCGGGCCGAAGAGGGATGTTCGGGCCGAAGTGGTGTTCGGGCCAAAGTGGGATGTTCGGGCCGAAGTGGTGTTCGGGCCGAGGATGATGTTCCGGCCGAGGTCGGAGTTCGGGCCGAGGTCGGAGTTTGGGCCGAGGTCGGAGTTCGGGCCGAGGTTGAAGTTCGGGCCGAAAATGAAGTTCGGGCCGGGAACAGTGAAGAGTTCGGGCAGAACTTGTTCATGGCAGTGACGAACGAACAAGCTATTTTGGTTACTCGTGGGCGTGAAACGGACACCCGAGCTGAGAGTTATGAATGTTTTAGTATAGCACCTTTTGTCACACAATCTTGGATATTGAAGAGTTCGGGCCGAAGAGGGATGTTCGGGCCGAAGTGGTGTTCGGGCCGAAGTGGTGTTCGGGTCGAAGTGGGATGTTCGGGCCGAAGTGGTGTTCGGGCCGAAGTTCGGTGTTCGGGCTGAGGATGATGTTCGGGTTGAGGTTGAAGTTCGGGCCGAGGTCGGAGTTCGGGCCGAGGTTGAAGTTCGGGCCGAGGTTGAAGTTCGGGCCGAAAATGAAGTTCGGGTCGGGAATAGTGAAGAGTTCGGGCCGAACTTGTTCTTGGCAGTGATGAACGAACCAGCTATTTTGGTTACTCGTGGGCGTGAAACGGACACCCGAGCTGAAAGTTATGAATGTTTTAGTATAGCACCTTTTGTCACACAATCTTGGATGTTGAAGAGTTCGGGCCAAAGAGGGATGTTCGGGCCGAAGTGGTGTTCGGGCCGAAGTGGTGTTCGGGCCGAAGTGGGATGTTCGGGCCGAAGTGGTGTTCGGGCCGAAGTGGTGTTCGGGCCGAAGTTCGGTGTTCGGGCCGAGGATGATGTTCGGGCCGAGGTTGAAGTTCGGGCCGAGGTCGGAGTTCGGGCCGAGGTAGAAGTTCGTGCCGAAAATGAAGTTCGGGCCGGGAACAGTGAAGAGTTCGGGCCGAACTTGTTCTTGGCAGTGACGGACGAACCAGCTATTTTGGTTACTCGTGGGCGTGAAACGGACACCCGAGCTGAAAGTTATGAATGTTTTAGTATAGCACCTTTTGTCACACAATCTTGGATGTTGAAGAGTTCGGGCCAAAGAGGGATGTTCGGGCCGAAGTGGTGTTCGGGCCGAAGTGGTGTTCGGGCCGAAGTGGGATGTTCGGGCCGAAGTGGTGTTCGGGCCGAAGTGGTGTTCGGGCTGAAGTTCGGTGTTCGGGCCGAGGATGATGTTCGGGCCGAGGTTGAAGTTCGGGCCGAGGTCGGAGTTCGGGCCGAGGTAGAAGTTCGTGCCGAAAATGAAGTTCGGGCCGGGAACAGTGAAGAGTTCGGGCCGAACTTGTTCTTGGCAGTGACGGATGAACCAGCTATTTTGGTTACTCGTGGGCGTGAAACGGACACCCGAGCTGAAAGTTATGAATGTTTTAGTATAGCACCTTTTGTCACACAATCTTGGATATTGAAGAGTTCGGGCCGAAGAAGGATGTTCGGGTCGAAGTGGTGTTCGGGCCGAAGTGGGGTGTTCGGGCTGAAGTGGTGTTCGGGCAGAAGTGGTGTTCGGGCTGAAGTTCGGTGTTCGGGCTGAGGATGATGTTCGGGCCGAGGTTGAAGTTTGGGCCAAGGTCGGATTTTGGGCCGAGGTTGAAGTTCGGGCCGAGGTTGAAGTTCGGGCCGAAAATGAAGTTCGGGCCGGGAATAGTGAAGAGTTCGGGCCGAACTTGTTCTTTGCAGTGACGAACGAACCAGCTATTTTGGTTACTCGTAGGCGTGAAACGGACACCCGAGCTGAAAGTTATGAATGTCTTAGTATAGCACCTTTTGTCACACAATCTTGGATATTGAAGAGTTCGGGCCGAAGAGGGATGTTCGAGCCGAAGTGGTGTTCGGGCCGAAGTGGGATGTTCGGGCCGAAGTGGTGTTCGGGCCGAGGATGATGTTCCGGTCGAGGTCGGAGTTCGGGCCGAGGTCGGAGTTCGGGCCGAGGTTGAAGTTCGGGCCGAGGTTGAAGTTCGGGCCGAAAATGAAGTTCGGGCCGGGAACAGTGAAGAGTTCGGGCCGAACTTGTTCTTGGCAGTGACGAACGAACCAACTATTTTGGTTACTCGTGGGCGTGAAACGGACACCCGAGCTGAAAGTTATGAATGTTTTAGTATAGCACCTTTTGTCACACAATCTTGGATATTGTATAGTTCGGTCCGAAGAGTGATGTTCGGGTCGAAGTGGGATGTTCGGGCCGAAGTGGTGTTCGGGCCGAAGTTCGGTGTTCGGGCCGAAGTTCGGTGTTCGGGCCGAGGATGATGTTCCGGCCGAGGTTGAAGTTCGGGCCAAGGTCGGAGTTCGGGCCGAGGTTGAAGTTCGGGCCGAGGTTGAAGTTCGGGCCGAAAATGAAGTTCGGGCCGGGAACAGTGAAGAGTTCCGGCAGAACTTGTTCATGGCAGTGACGAACGAACCAGCTATTTTGGTTACTCGTGGGCGTGAAATGGACACCCGAGCTGAAAGTTATGAATGTTTTAGTATAACACCTTTTGTCACACAATCTTGGATATTGAAGAGTTCGGGCCGAAGAGGGATGTTCGGGCCGAAGTGGTGTTCGGGCCGAAGTGGGATGTTCGGGCCGAAGTGGTGTTCGGGCCGAAGTTCGGTGTTCGGGCCGAGGATGATGTTCCGGCCGAGGTCGGAGTTCGGGCCGAGGTCGGAGTTCGGGCCGAGGTTGAAGTTCGGGCCGAGGTTGAAGTTCGGGCTGAAAATGAAGTTCGGGCCGGGAACAGTGAAGAGTTCGGGCCGAACTTGTTCTTGGCAGTGACGAACGAACCAGCTATTTTGGTTACTCGTGGGCGTGAAGCGGACACCCGAGCTGAAAGTTATGAATGTTTTAGTATAGCACATTTTGTCACACAATCTTGGATATTGAAGAGTTCGGGCCGAAGAGGGATGTTCGGGCCGAAGTGGTGTTCGGGCCGAAGTGGGATGTTCGGGTCGAACTTGTTCTTGGCAGTGACGAACGAACCAGCTATTTTGGTTACTCGTTGGCGTGAAACGGACACCCGAGCTGAAAGTTATGAATGTTTTAGTATAGCACATTTTGTCACACAATCTTGGATATTGAAGAGTTCGGGCCGAAGAAGGATGTTCGGGCCGAAGTGGTGTTCGGGCCGAAGTGGGATGTTCGGGCCGAAGTGGTGTTCGGGCCGAGGATGATGTTCCGGCCGAGGTCGGAGTTCGGGCCGAGGTCGGAGTTCGGGCCGAGGTTGAAGTTCGGGCCGAGGTTGAAGTTCGGGCCGAAAATGAAGTTCGGGCCGGGAACAGTGAAGAGTTCGGGCCGAACTTGTTCTTGGCAGTGACGAACGAACCAGCTATTTTGGTTACTCGTGGGCGTGAAACGGACACCCGAGCTGAAAGTTATGAATGTTTTAGTATAGCACCTTTTGTCACACAATCTTGGATATTGTAGAGTTCGGGCCGAAGAGGGATGTTCGGGCCGAAGTGGTGTTCGGGCCGAAGTCGGATGTTCGGGCCGAAGTGGTGTTCGGGCCGAAGTGGTGTTCGGGCCGAAGTTCGGTGTTCGGGCCGAGGATGATGTTCGGGCCGAGGTTGAAGTTCGGGCCGAGGTCGGAGTTCGGGCCGAGGTAGAAGTTCGGGCCGAGGTTGAAGTTCGGGCCGAAAATGAAGTTCGGGCCGGGAACAGTGAAGAGTTCGGGCCGAACTTGTTCTTGGCAGTGACGGACGAACCAGCTATTTTGGTTACTCGTGGGCGTGAAACGGACACCCGAGCTGAAAGTTATGAATGTTTTAGTATAGCACCTTTTGTCACACAATCTTGGATATTGAAGAGTTCGGGCCGAAGAAGGATGTTCGGGCCGAAGTGGTGTTCGGGCCGAAGTGGGATGTTCGGGCTGAAGTGGTGTTCGGGCAGAAGTGGTGTTCGGGCCGAAGTTCGGTGTTCGGGCCGAGGATGATGTTCGGGCCGAGGTTGAAGTTCGGGCTAAGGTCGGAGTTCGGGCCGAGGTTGAAGTTCGGGCCGAGGTTGAAGTTCGGGCCGAGGTTGAAGTTCGGGTCGAAAATGAAGTTCGGGCCGGGAACAGTGAAGAGTTCGGGCCGAACTTGTTCTTGGCAGTGACGAACGAACCAGCTATTTTGGTTACTCGTAGGCGTGAAACGGACACCCGAGCTGAAAGTTATGAATGTTTTAGTATAGAACCTTTTGTCACACAATCTTTGATATTGAAGAGTTCGGGCCGAAGAGGGATGTTCGGGCCGAAGTGGTGTTCGGGCCGAAGTGGGATGTTCGGGCCGAAGTGGTGTTCGGGCCGAGGATGATGTTCCGGCCGAGGTCGGAGTTCGGGCCGAGGTCGGAGTTCGGGCCGAGGTTGAAGTTCGGGCCGAGGTTGAAGTTCGGGCCGAAAATGAAGTTCGGGCCGGGAATAGTGAAGAGTTCGGGCCGAACTTGTTCTTGGCAGTGACGAACGAACCAGCTATTTTGGTTACTCGTGGGCGTGAAACGGACACCCGAGCTGAAATTTATGAATGTTTTAGTATATCACCTTTTGTCACACAATCTTGGATATTGAAGAGTTCGGGCCGAAGAAGGATGTTCGGGCCGAAGTGGTGTTCGGGCCGAAGTGGGATGTTCGGGCCGAAGTGGTGTTCGGGCCGAGGATGATGTTCGGGCCGAGGTTGAAGTTCGGGCCGAGGTCGGAGTTCGGGCCGAGGTTGAAGTTCGGGCCGAAAATGAAGTTCGGGCCGGGAACAGTGAAGAGTTCGGGGCGAACTTGTACTTGGCAGTGACGAACGAACCAGCTATTTTGGTTACTCGTGGGCGTGAAACGGACACCCGAGCTGAAAGTTATGAATGTTTTAGTATAGCACCTTTTGTCACACAATCTTGGATATTGAAGAGTTCGGGCCGAAGTGGTGTTCTGGCCGAAGTCGGATGTTCGGGCCGAAGTGGTGTTCGGGCCGAAGTGGTATTCGGGCCGAAGTTCGGTGTTCGGGCCGAGGATGATGTTCGGGCCGAGGTTGAAGTTCGGGCCGAGGTCGGAGTTCGGGCCGAGGTCGGAGTTCGGGCCGAGGTTGCAGTTCGGGCCGAGGTTGAAGTTCGGGCCGGGAACAGTGAAGAGTTCGGCCCGAACTTGTTCTTGGCAGTGATGAACGAACCAGCTATTTTGGTTACTCGTGGGCGTGAAACGGACACCCGAGCTGAAAGTTATGAATGTTTTAGTATATCACCTTTTGTCACACAATCTTGGATATTGAAGAGTTCGGGCCGAAGAAGGATGTTCGGGCCGAAGTGGTGTTCGGGCCGAAGTGGGATGTTCGGGCCGAAGTGGTGTTCGGGCCGAGGATGATGTTCGGGCCGAGGTTGAAGTTCGGGCCGAGGTCGGAGTTCGGGCCGAGGTTGAAGTTCGGGCCGAGGTTGAAGTTCGGGCCGAAAATGAAGTTCGGGCCGGGAACAGTGAAGAGTTCGGGGCGAACTTGTACTTGGCAGTGACGAACGAACCAGCTATTTTGGTTACTCGTGGGCGTGAAACGGACACCCGAGCTGAAAGTTATGAATGTTTTAGTATAGCACCTTTTGTCACACAATCTTGGATATTGAAGAGTTCGGGCCGAAGTGGTGTTCTGGCCGAAGTCGGATGTTCGGGCCGAAGTGGTGTTCGGGCCGAAGTGGTATTCGGGCCGAAGTTCGGTGTTCGGGCCGAGGATGATGTTCGGGCCGAGGTTGAAGTTCGGGCCGAGGTCGGAGTTCGGGCCGAGGTCGGAGTTCGGGCCGAGGTTGCAGTTCGGGCCGAGGTTGAAGTTCGGGCCGGGAACAGTGAAGAGTTCGGCCCGAACTTGTTCTTGGAAGTGATGAACGAACCAGCTATTTTGGTTACTCGTGGGCGTGAAACGGACACCCGAGCTGAAAGTTATGAATGTTTTAGTATATCACCTTTTGTCACACAATCTTGGATATTGAAGAGTTCGGGCCGAAGAAGGATGTTCGGGCCGAAGTGGTGTTCGGGCCGAAGTGGGATGTTCGGGCCGAAGTGGTGTTCGGGCCGAGGTTGAAGTTCGGGCCGAGGTCGGAGTTCGGGCCGAGGTCGGAGTTCGGGCCGAGGTTGAAGTTCGGGCCGAGGTTGAAGTTCGGGCCGAAAATGAAGTTCGGGCCGGGAACAGTGAGGAGTTCGGGCCGAACTTGTTCTTGGTAGTGACGAACGAACCAGCTATTTTGGTTACTCATGGGCGTGAAACGGACACCCGAGCTGAAATTTATGAATGTTTTAGTATAGCACCTTTTGTCACACAATCTTGGATTTTGAAGAGTTCGGGCCGAAGAGGGATGTTCGGGCCGAAGTGGTGTTCGGGCCGAAGTGGGATGTTCGGGCCGAAGTGGTGTTCGGGCCGAAGTGGTGTTCGGGCCGAAGTTCGGTGTTCGGGCCGAGGATGATGTTCGGGCCGAGGTTGAAGTTCGGGCCGAGGTCGGAGTTCGGGCCGAGCTTGAAATTCGGGCCGAAAATGAAGTTCGGGCCGGGAACAGTGAAGAGTTCGGGCCGAACTTGTTCTTGGCAGTGACGAACGAACCAGCTATTTTGGTTACTCGTGGGCGTGAAACGGACACCCGAGCTGAAAGTTATGAATGTTTTAGTATAGCACCTTTTGTCACACAATCTTGGATATTGAAGAGTTCGGGCCGAAGTGGTGTTCGGGCCGAAGTCGGATGTTCGGGCCGAAGTGGTGTTCGGGCCGAGGATGATGTTCCGGCCGAGGTCGGAGTTCGGGCCGAGGTCGGAGTTCGGGCCGAGGTTGAAGTTCGGGCCGAGGTTGAAGTTCGGGCCGAAAATGAAGTTCGGGCCGGGAACAGTGAAGAGTTCGGGCCGAACTTGTTCTTAGCAGTGACGAACGAACCAGCTATTTTGGTTACTCGTGGGCGTGAAACGGACACCCGAGCTGAAAGTTATGAATGTTTTAGTATAGCACCTTTTGTCACACAATCTTGGATTTTGAAGAGTTCGGGCCGAAGAGGGATGTTCGGGCCGAAGTGGTGTTCGGGCCGAAGTGGGATGTTCGGGCCGAAGTGGTGTTCGGGCCGAAGTGGTGTTCGGGCCGAAGTTCGGTGTTCGGGCCGAGGATGATGTTCGGGCCGAGGTTGAAGTTCGGGCCGAGGTCGGAGTTCGGGCCGAGGTTGAAATTCGGGCCGAAAATGAAGTTCGGGCCGGGAACAGTGAAGAGTTCGGGCCGAACTTGTTCTTGGCAGTGACGAACGAACCAGCTATTTTGGTTACTCGTGGGCGTGAAACGGACACCCGAGCTGAAAGTTATGAATGTTTTAGTATAGCACCTTTTGTCACACAATCTTGGATATTGAAGAGTTCGGGCCGAAGTGGTGTTCGGGCCGAAGTCGGATGTTCGGGCCGAAGTGGTGTTCGGGCCGAGGATGATGTTCCGGCCGAGGTCGGAGTTCGGGCCGAGGTCGGAGTTCGGGCCGAGGTTGAAGTTCGGGCCGAGGTTGAAGTTCGGGCCGAAAATGAAGTTCGGGCCGGGAACAGTGAAGAGTTCGGGCCGAACTTGTTCTTAGCAGTGACGAATGAACCAGCTATTTTGGTTACTCGTGGGCGTGAAACGGACACCCGAGCTGAAAGTTATGAATGTTTTAGTATAGCACATTTTGTCACACAATCTTGGACATTGAAGAGTTCGGGCCGAAGAGGGATGTTCGGGCCGAAGTGGTGTTCGGGCCGAAGTGGGATGTTCGGGCCGAAGTGGTGTTCGGTCTGAAGTGGTGTTCGGGCCGAAGTTCGGTGTTCGGGCCGAGGATGATGTTCGGGCCGAGGTTGAAGTTCGGGCCGAGGTCGGAGTTCGGGCCGAGGTTGAAGTTCGGGCCGAAAATGAAGTTCGGGCCGGGAACAGTGAAGAGTTCGGGTCGAACTTGTTCTTGGCAGTGACGAACGAACCAGCTATTTTGGTTACTCGTTGGCGTGAAACGGACACCCGAGCTGAAAGTTATGAATGTTTTAGTATAGCACCTTTTGTCACACAATCTTGGATATTGAAGAGTTCGGGCCGAAGAGGGATGTTCGGGCCGAAGTGGTGTTCGGGCCGAAGTGGGATGTTCGGGCCGAAGTGGTGTTCGGGCCGAGGATGATGTTCCGGCCGAGGTCGGAGTTCGGGCCGAGGTCGGAGTTCGGGCCGAGGTTGAAGTTCGGGCCGAGGTTGAAGTTCGGGCCGAAAATGAAGTTCGGGCCGGGAATAGTGAAGAGTTCGGGCCGAACTTGTTCTTGGCAGTGACGAACGAACCAACTATTTTGGTTACTCGTGGGCGTGAAACGGACACCCGAGCTGAAAGTTATGAATGTTTTAGTATATCACCTTTTGTCACACAATCTTGGATATTGAAGAGTTCGGGCCGAAGAAGGATGTTCGGGCCGAAGTGGTGTTCGGGCCGAAGTGGTGTTCGGGCCGAAGTGGGATGTTCGGGCCGAAGTGGTGTTCGGGCCGAGGTTGATGTTCGGGCCGAGGTTGAAGTTCGGGCCGAGGTCGGAGTTCGGGCCGAGGTTGAAGTTCGGGCCGAGGTTGAAGTTCGGGCCGAAAATGAAGTTCGGGCCGGGAACAGTGAAGAGTTCGGGCCGAACTTGTTCTTGGCAGTGACGAACGAACCAGCTATTTTCGTTACTCGTGGGCGTGAAACGGACACCCGAGCTGAAAGTTATGAATGTTTTAGTATAGCACCTTTTGTCACACAATCTTTGATTTTGAAGAGTTCGGGCCGAAGAGGGATGTTCGGGCCGAAGTGGTGTTCGGGCCGAAGTGGGATGTTCGGGCCGAAGTGGTGTTCGGGCCGAAGTGGTGTTCGGGCCGAAGTTCGGTGTTCGGGCCGAGGATGATGTTCGGGCCGAGGTTGAAGTTCGGGCCGAGGTCGGAGTTCGGGCCGAGGTTGAAATTCGGGCCGAAAATGAAGTTCGGGCCGGGAACAGTGAAGAGTTCGGGCCGAACTTGTTCTTGGCAGTGACGAACGAACCAGCTATTTTGGTTACTCGTGGGCGTGAAACGGACACCCGAGCTGAAAGTTATGAATGTTTTAGTATAGCACCTTTTGTCACACAATCTAGGATATTGAAGAGTTCGGGCCGAAGTGGTGTTCGGGCCGAAGTCGGATGTTCGGGCCGAAGTGGTGTTCGGGCCGAGGATGATGTTCCGGCCGAGGTCGGAGTTCGGGCCGAGGTCGGAGTTCGGGCCGAGGTTGAAGTTCGGGCCGAGGTTGAAGTTCGGGCCGAAAATGAAGTTCGGGCCGGGAACAGTGAAGAGTTCGGGCCGAACTTGTTCTTAGCAGTGACGAACGAACCAGCTATTTTGGTTACTCGTGGGCGTGAAACGGACACCCGAGCTGAAAGTTATGAATGTTTTAGTATAGCACCTTTTGTCACACAATCTTGGATATTGAAGAGTTCGGGCCGAAGAGGGATGTTCGGGCCGAAGTGGTGTTCGGGCCGAAGTGGGATGTTCGGGCCGAAGTGGTGTTCGGTCTGAAGTGGTGTTCGGGCCGAAGTTCGGTGTTCGGGCCGAGGATGATGTTCGGGCCGAGGTTGAAGTTCGGGCCGAAGTCGGAGTTCGGGCCGAGGTTGAAGTTCGGGCCGAAAATGAAGTTCGGGCCGGGAACAGTGAAGAGTTCGGGTCGAACTTGTTCTTGGCAGTGACGAACGAACCAGCTATTTTGGTTACTCGTTGGCGTGAAACGGACACCCGAGCTGAAAGTTATGAATGTTTTAGTATAGCACCTTTTGTCACATAATCTTGGATATTGAAGAGTTCGGGCCGAAGAGGGATGTTCGGGCCGAAGTGGTGTTCGGGCCGAAGTGGGATGTTCGGGCCGAAGTGGTGTTCGGGCCGAGGATGATGTTCCGGCCGAGGTCGGAGTTCGGGCCGAGGTCGGAGTTCGGGCCGAGGTTGAAGTTCGGGCCGAAAATGAAGTTCGGGCCGGGAATAGTGAAGAGTTCGGGCCGAACTTGTTCTTGGCAGTGACGAACGAACCAGCTATTTTGGTTACTCGTGGGCGTGAAACGGACACCCGAGCTGAAAGTTATGAATGTTTTAGTATATCACCTTTTGTCACACAATCTTGGATATTGAAGAGTTCGGGCCGAAGAAGGATGTTCGGGCCGAAGTGGTGTTCGGGCCGAAGTGGGATGTTCGGGCCGAAGTGGTGTTCGGGCTAAGGATGATGTTCGGGCCGAGGTTGAAGTTCGGGCCGAGGTCAGAGTTCGGGCCGAGGTTGAAGTTCGGGCCGAGGTTGCAGTTCGGGCCGAGGTTGAAGTTCGGGCCAGGAACAGTGAAGAGTTCGGGCTGAACTTGTACTTGGCAGTGACGAACGAACCAGCTATTTTGGTTACTCGTGGGCGTGAAACGGACACCCGAGCTGAAAGTTATGAATGTTTTAGTATAGCACCTTTTGTCACACAATCTTGGATATTGAAGAGTTCGGGCCGAAGAAGGATGTTCGGGCCGAAGTGGTGTTCGGGCCGAAGTGGGATGTTCGGGCCGAAGTGGTGTTCGGGCGGAGGATGATGTTCGGGCCGAGGTTGAAGTTCGGGCCGAGGTCGGAGTTCGGGCCGAGGTTGAAATTCGGGCCGAGGTTGAAGTTCGGGCCGAAAATGAAGTTCGGGCCGGGAACAGTGAAGAGTTCGGGCCGAACTTGTTCTTGGCAGTGACGAACGAACCAGCTATTTTGGTTACTCGTGGGCGTGAAACGGACACCCGAGCTGAAAGTTATGAATGTTTTAGTATAGCACCTTTTGTCACACAATCTTGGATTTTGAAGAGTTCGGGCCGAAGAGGGATGTTCGGGCCGAAGTGGTGTTCGGGCCGAAGTGGGATGTTCGGGCCGAAGTGGTGTTCGGGCCGAAGTGGTGTTCGGGCCGAAGTTCGGTGTTCGGGCCGAGGATGATGTTCGGGCCGAGGTTGAAGTTCGGGCCGAGGTCGGAGTTCGGGCCGAGGTTGAAATTCGGGCCGAAAATGAAGTTCGGGCCGGGAACAGTGAAGAGTTCGGGCCGAACTTGTTCTTGGCAGTGACGAACGAACCAGCTATTTTGGTTACTCGTGGGCGTGAAACGGACACCCGAGCTGAAAGTTATGAATGTTTTAGTATAGCACCTTTTGTCACACAATCTTGGATATTGAAGAGTTCGGGCCGAAGTGGTGTTCGGGCCGAAGTCGGATGTTCGGGCCGAAGTGGTGTTCGGGCCGAAGTGGTATTCGGGCCGAAGTTCGGTGTTCGGGCCAAGGATAATGTTCGGGCCGAGGTTGAAGTTCGGGCCGAGGTCGGAGTTCGGACCGAGGTTGCAGTTCGGGCCGAGGTTGAAGTTCGGGCCGAAAATGAAGTTCGGGCCGGGAACAGTGAAGAGTTCGGCCCGAACTTGTTCTTGGCAGTGACGAACGAACCAGCTATTTTGGTTACTCGTGGGCGTGAAACGGACACCCGAGCTGAAAGTTATGAATGTTTTAGTATATCACCTTTTGTCACACAATCTTGGATATTGAAGAGTTCGAGCCGAAAAAGGATGTTCGGGCCGAAGTGGTGTTCGGGATGAAGTGGGATGTTCGGGCCGAAGTAGTGTTCGGGCCGAGGATGATGTTCGGGCCGAGGTTGAAGTTCGGGCCGAGGTCGGAGTTCGGGCCGAGGTTGAAGTTCGGGCCGAGGTTGAAGTTCGGGCCGAAAATGAAGTTCGGGCCGGGAACAGTGAAGAGTTCGGGCCGAACTTGTATTTGGCAGTGACGAACGAACCAGCTATTTTGGTTACTCGTGGGCGTGAAACGGACACCCGAGCTGAAAGTTATGAAATTTTTAGTATAGCACCTTTTGTCACACAATCTTGGATATTGAAGAGGTCGGGCCGAAGAGGTATGTTCGGGCCGAAGTGGTGTTCGGTCCGAAGTGGCATGTTCGGGCGAAGTGGTGTTCGGGCCGAAGTGGTGTTCAGGCCGAAGTTCGTTGTTCGGGCCGACGATGATGTTCGGGCCGAGGTTGAAGTTCGGACCGAGGTCGGAGTTCAGGCCAAGATCGGAGTTCGGGCCGAGGTTGAAGTTCGGACTGAAAATGATGTTCGGGCCGGGAATAGTGAAGAGTTCGGGTCGAACTTGTTCTTGGCAGTGACGAACGAACCAGCTAATTTGGTTACTCGTGGGCGTGAAACGGACACCCGAGCTGAAAGTTATGAATGTTTTAGTATAGCACCTTCTGTCACACAATCTTGGATATTGAAGAGTTCGGGGCGTAGAGGGATGTTCGGGCCGAAGTGGTGTTCGGGCCGAAGTGGTGTTCGGGCCGAAGTGGGATGTTCGGGCCGAAGTGGTGTTCGGGCCGAAGTGGTGTTCGGGCCGAAGTTCGGTGTTCAGGCTGATGATGATGTTCGGACCGAGGTTGAAGTTGGCCGAGGTCGGAGTTCGGGCCGAGGTTGAAATTCGGGCTGAGGTTGAAGTTCGGGCCGAAAATGATGTTCGGGCCGGGAACAATGAAGAGTTCGGGCCGAACTTGTTCTTGGTAGTGACAAACGAACCAGCTATTTTGGTTACTCGTGGGCGTGAAACGGACACCCGAGCTAAAAGTTATGAATGTTTTAGTATAGCACCTTTTGTCACACAATCTTGGATATTGAAGAGTTCGGGCCGAAGAGGGATGTTCGGGCCGAAGTGGTGTTTGGGCCGAAGTGGGATGTTCGGGCCGAAGTGGTGTTCGGGCCGAAGTTCGGTGTTCGGGCCAAGGATGATGTTCGGGCCGAGGTCGGAGTTCGGGCCGAGGTTGAAGTTCGGGCCGAGTTTGAAGTTTGGACCGAAAATGAAGTTCGGGCCGGGAACAGTGAAGAGTTCGGGCCGAACTTGTTCTTGGCAGTGACGAACGAACCCGCTATTTTGGTTACTCGTGGGCGTGAAACGGACACCCGAGCTGAAAGTTATGAATGTTTTAGTATAGCACCTTTTGTCACACAATCTTGGATATTGAAGAGTTCGGGCCGAAGAGGTATGTTCGGGCCGAAGTGGGATGTTCGGGCCGAAGTGGTGTTCGGGCCGAAGTGGTGTTCGGGCCGAAGTTCGGTGTTCGGGCCGAGGATGATGTTCGGGCCGAGGTTGAAGTTCGGGCCGAGGTCGGAGTTCGGGCCGATGTTGAAGTTCAGGCCGAGGTTGAAGTTCGGGCCGAAAAAGAAGTTCGGGCCGGGAACAGTGAAGAGTTCGGGCCGAACTTGTTCTTGGCAGTGACGAACGAACCAGCTATTTTGGTTACTCGTGGGCGTGAAACGGACACCCGAGCTAAAAGTTATGAATGTTTTAGTATAGCACTTTTTGTCACACAATCTTGGATATTGAAGAGTTCGGGCCGAAGAGGGATGTTCGGCCCCAAGTGGTGTTCGGGCCGAAGTGGGATGTTCGGGCCGAAGTTCGGTGTTCGAGCCGAGGATGATGTTCGGGCCGAGGTTGAAGTTTGGGCCGAGGTCGGAGTTCGGGCCGAGGTCGGAGTTCGGGCCGAGGTTGAAGTTCGGGCCGAAAATGAAGTTCGGGCCGGGAACAGTGATGAGTTCGGGCCGAACTTGTTCTTGGCAGTGACGAACGAACCAGCTATTTTGGTTACTCGTGGGCGTGAAACGGACACCCGAGCTGAAAGTTATGAATGTTTTAGTATAGCACCTTTTGTCACACAATCTTGGATATTGAAGAGTTCGGGCCGAAGAGGGATGTTCGGGCCGAAGTGGTGTTCGGGCCGAAGTGGGATGTTCGGGCTGAAGTGGTGTTCGGGCCGAAGTTCGGTGTTCGGGCCGAGGATGATGTTCGGGCCGAGGTCGGAGTTCGGGCTGAGGTCGGAGTTCGGGCCGAGGTTGAAGTTCGGGCCGAAAATGAAGTTCGGGCCGGGAACAGTGAAGAGTTCGGGCCGAACTTGTTCTTGGCAGTGACGAACGAACCCGCTATTTTGGTTACTCGTGGGCGTGAAACGGACACCCGAGCTGAAAGTTATGAATGTTTTAGTATAGCACTTTTTGTCACACAATCTTGGATATTGAAGAGTTCAGGCCGAAGAGGGATGTTCGGCCCAAAGTGGTGTTCGGGCCGAAGTGGGATGTTCGGGCCGAAGTTCGGTGTTCGAGCCGAGGATGATGTTCGGGCCGAGGTTGAAGTTCGGGCCGAGGTCGGAGTTCGATCCGAGGTTGAAGTTCGGGCCGAGGTTGAAGTTCGGGCCGAAAATGAAGTTCGGGCCGGGAACAGTGATGAGTTCGGGCCGAACTTGTTCTTGGCAGTGACGAACGAACCAGCTATTTTGGTTACTCGTGGGCGTGAAACGGACACCCGAGCTAAAAGTTATGAATGTTTTAGTATAGCACTTTTTGTCACACAATCTTGCATATTGAAGAGTTCAGGCCGAAGAGGGATGTTCGGCCCAAAGTGGTGTTCGGGCCGAAGTGGGATGTTCGGGCCGAAGTTCGGTGTTCGAGCTGAGGATGATGTTCGGGCCGAGGTTGAAGTTCGGGCCGAGGTCGGAGTTCGGGCCGAGGTTGAAGTTCGGGCCGAGGTTGAAGTTCGGGCCGAAAATGAAGTTCGGGCCGGGAACAGTGATGAGTTCGGGCCGAACTTGTTCTTGGCAGTGACGAACGAACCAGCTATTTTGGTTACTCGTGGGCATGAAACGGACACCCGAGCTGAAAGTTATGAATGTTTTAGTATAGCACCTTTTGTCACACAATCTTGGATATTGAAGAGTTCGGGCCGAAGAGGGATGTTCGGGCCGAAGTGGTGTTCGGGTCGAAGTGGGATGTTCGGGCTGAAGTGGTGTTCGGGCCGAAGTTCGGTGTTCGGGCCGAGGATGATGTTCGGGCCGAGGATGATGTTCGGGCCGAGGTCGGAGTTCGGCTGAGGTCGGAGTTCGGGCCGAGGTTGAAGTTCGGGCCGAGGTTGAAGTTCGGGCCGAAAATGAAGTTCGGGCCGGGAACAGTGAAGAGTTCGGGCCGAACTTGTTCTTGGCAGTGACGAACGAACCAGCTATTTTGGTTACTCGTGGGCGTGAAACGGACACCCTAGCTGAAAGTTATGAATGTTTTAGTATAGCACCTTTTGTCACACAATCTTGGATATTGAAGAGTTCGGGCCGAAGAGGTATGTTCGGGCCGAAGTGGGATGTTCGGGCCGAAGTGTTGTTCGGGCCGAAGTGGTGTTCGGGCCGAAGTTCGGTGTTCGGGCCGAGGATGATGTTCGGGCCGAGGTTGAAGTTCGGGCCGAGGTCGGAGTTCGGGCCGAGGTTGAAGTTCGGGCCGAGGTTGAAGTTCGGGCCGAAAATTAAGTTCGGGCCGGGAACAGTGAAGAGTTCGGGCCGAACTTGTTCTTGGCAGTGACGAACGAACCCGCTATTTTGGTTACTCGTGGGCGTGAAACGGACACCCGAGCTGAAAGTTATGAATGTTTTAGTATAGCACTTTTTGTCACACAATCTTGGATATTGAAGAGTTCGGGCCGAAGAGGGATGTTCGGCCCGAAGTGGTGTTCGGCCGAAGTGGGATGTTCGGGCCGAAGTGGTGTTCGGGCCGAAGTTCGGTGTTCGGGCCGAGGATGATATTCGGGCCGAGGTTGAAGTTCGGGCCGAGGTCGGAGTTCGGGCCGAGGTTGAAGTTCGGGCCGAGGTTGAAGTTCGGGCCGAAAATGAAGTTCGGGCTGGGAACAGTGATGAGTTCGGGCCGAACTTGTTCTTGGCAGTGACGAACGAACCAGCTATTTTGGTTACTCGTGGGCGTGAAACGGACACCCAAGCTGAAAGTTATGAATGTTTTAGTATAGCACTTTTTGTCACACAATTTGGATATTGAAGAGTTCGGGCCGAAGAGGGATGTTCGGCCCGAAATGGTGTTCGGGCCGAAGTGGGATGTTCGGGCCGAAGTGGCGTTCTGGCCGAAGTTCGGTGTTCGGGCCGAGGATGATGTTCGGGCCGAGGTTGAAGTTCGGGCCGAGGTCGGAGTTCGGGCCGAGGTTGAAGTTCGGGCCGAAAATGAAGTTCGGGCCGGGAACAGTGATGAGTTCGGGCCGAACTTGTTCTTGGCAGTGACGAACGAACCAGCCCTATTTTGGTTACTCGTGGGCGTGAAACGGACACCCGAGCTGAAAGTTATGAATGTTTTAGTGTAGCACCTTTTGTCACACAATCTTGGATATTGAAGAGTTCGGGCCGAAGAGGTATGTTCGGGCCGAAGTGGGATGTTCGGGCCGAAGTGGTGTTCGGGCCGAAGTTCGGTGTTCGGGCTGAGGATGATGTTCGGGCCGATGTTGAAGTTCGGGCCGAGGTTGAAGTTCGGGCCGAAAATGAAGTTCGGGCCGGGAACAGTGAAGAGTTCGGGCCGAACTTGTTCTTGGCAGTGACGAACGAACCAGCTATTTTGGTTACTCGTGGGCGTGAGACGGACACCCGAGCTGAAAGTTATGAATGTTTTAGTATAGCACTTTTTGTCACACAATCTTGGATATTGAAGAGTTCGGGCCGAAGAGAGATGTTCGGGCCGAAGTGGTGTTCGGGCCGAAGTGGGATGTTCGGGCCGAAGTGGTATTCGGGCCGAAGTTCGGTGTTCGGGCCGAGGATGATGTTCGGGCCGAGGTTGAAGTTCGGGCCGAGGTCGGAGTTTGGGCCGAGGTTGAAGTTCGGGCCGAGGTTGAAGTTCGGGCCGAAAATGAAGTTCGGGCCGGGAACAATGATGAGTTCGGGCCGAACTTGTTCTTGGCAGTGACGAACGAACCAGCTATTTTGGTTACTCGTGGGCGTGAAACGGACACCCGAGCTGAAAGTTATGAATGTTTTAGTATAGCACCTTTTGTCACACAATCTTGGATATTGAAGAGTTCGGGCCGAAGAGGGATGTTCGGGCCGAAGTGGTGTTCGGGCCGAAGTGGGATGTTCGGGCTGAAGTGGTGTTCGGGCCGAAGTTCGGTGTTCGGGCCGAGGATGATGTTCGGGCCGAGGTCGGAGTTCGGGCTGAGGTCGGAGTTCGGGCCGAGGTTGAAGTTCGGGCCGAAAATGAAGTTCGGGCCGAAAATGAAGTTCGAGCCGGGAACAGTGAAGAGTTAGAGCCGAACTTGTTCTTGGCAGTGACGAACGAACCCGCTATTTTGGTTACTCGTGGTCGTGAAACGGACACCCGAGCTGAAAGTTATGAATGTTTTAGAATAGCACCTTTTGTCACACAATCTTGGATATTGAAGAGTTCGGGCCGAAGAGGGATGTTCGGGCCGAAGTGGTGTTCGGGTCGAAGTGGGATGTTCGGGCTGAAGTGGTGTTCGGGCCGAAGTTCGGTGTTCGGGCCGAGGATGATGTTCGGGCCGAGGTCGGAGTTCGGGCTGAGGTCGGAGTTCGGGCCGAGGTTGAAGTTCGGGCCGAGGTTGAAGTTCGGGACGAAAATGAAGTTCGGGCCGGGAACAGTGAAGAGTTCGGGCCGAACTTGTTCTTGGCAGTGACGAACGAACCAACTCTATTTTGGTTACTCGTGGGCGTGAAACGGACACCCGAGCTGAAAGTTATGAATGTTTTAGTATAACACCTTTTGTCACACAATCTTGGATATTGAAGAGTTCGGGCCGAAGAGGTATGTTCGGGCCGAAGTGGGATGTTCGGGCCGAAGTGGTGTTCGGGCCGAAGTTCGGTGTTCGGGCCGAGGATGATGTTCGGGCCGAGGTTGAAGTTCGGGCCGAGGTCGGAGTTCGGGCCGATGTTGAAGTTCGGGCCGAGGTTGAAGTTCGGGCCGAAAATGAAGTTCGGGCCGGGAACAGTGAAGAGTTCGGGCCGAACTTGTTCTTGGCAGTGACGAACGAACCAGCTATTTTGGTTACTCGTGGGCGTGAAACGGACACCCGAGCTGAAAGTTATGAATGTTTTAGTATAGCACTTTTTGTCACACAATCTTGGATATTGAAGAGTTTGGGCCGAAGAGGGATGTTCGGCCCGAAGTGGTGTTCGGGCCGAAGTGGGATGTTCGGGCCGAAGTGGTGTTCGGGCCGAAGTTCGGTGTTCGGGCCGAGGATGATGTTCGGGCCGAGGTTGAAGTTCGGGCCGAGGTCGGAGTTCGGGCCGAGGTTGAAGTTCGGGCCGAGGTTGAAGTTCGGGTCGAAAATGAAGTTCGGGCCGGGAACAGTGATGAGTTCGGGCCGAACTTGTTCTTGGCAGTGACGAACGAACCAGCTATTTTGGTTACTCGTGGGCGTGAAACGGACACCCGAGCTGAAAGTTATGAATGTTTTAGTATAGCACCTTTTGTCACACAATCTTGGATATTGAAGAGTTCGGGCCGAAGAGGGATGTTCGGGCCGAAGTGGTGTTCGGGCCGAAGTGGGATGTTCGGGCTGAAGTGGTGTTCGGGCCGAAGTTCGGTGTTCGGGTCGAGGATGATGTTCGGGCCGAGGTCGGAGTTCGGGCTGAGGTCGGAGTTCGGGCCGAGGTTGAAGTTCGGGCCGGGAACAGTGAAGAGTTCGGGCCGAACTTGTTCTTGGTAGTGACGAACGAACCAGCTATTTTGGTTACTCGTGGGCGTGAAATGGACACCCGAGCCGAAAGTTATGAATGTTTTAGTATAGCACCTTTTGTCACACAATCTTGGATATTGAAGAGTTCGGGCCGAAGAGGGATGTTCGGCCCGAAGTGGTGTTCGGGCCGAAGTGGGATGTTCGGGCCGAAGTGGTGTTCGGGCCGAAGTTCGGTGTTCGGGCCGAGGATGATGTTCGGGCCGAGGTTGAAGGTCGGGCCGAGGTCGGAGTTTGGGCCGAGGTTGAAGTTCGGGCCGAAAATGAAATTCGGGCCGGGAACAGTGATGAGTTCGGGCCGAACTTGTTCTTGGCAGTGACGAACCAACCAGCTATTTTGGTTACTCGTGGGCGTGAAACGGACACCCGAGCAGAAAGTTATGAATGTTTTAGTATAACACCTTTTGTCACACAATCTTGGATATTGAAGAGTTCGGGCCGAAGAGGGATGTTCGGGCCGAAGTGGTGTTCGGGCCGAAGTGGGATGTTCGGGCTGAAGTGGTGTTCGGGCCGAAGTTCAGTGTTCGGGCCGAGGATGATGTTCGGGCCGAGGTCGGAGTTCGGGCTGAGGTCGGAGTTCGGAGTTCGGGCCGAGGTTGAAGTTCGGGCCGAAAATGAAGTTCGGGCCGAAAATGAAGTTCGGGCCGGGAACAGTGAAGAGTTCGAGCCGAACTTGTTCTTGGCAGTGACGAACGAACCCGCTATTTTGGTTACTCGTGGGCGTGAAACGGACACCCGAGCTGAAAGTTATGAATGTTTTAGTATAGCACCTTTTGTCACACAATCTTGGATATTGAAGAGTTCGGGCCGAAGAGGGATGTTCGGGCCGAAGTGGTGTTCGGGTCGAAGTGGGATGTTCGGGCTGAAGTGGTGTTCGGGCCGAAGTTCGGTGTTCGGGCCGAGGATGATGTTCGGGCCGAGGTCGGAGTTCGGGCTGAGGTCGGAGTTCGGGCCGAGGTTGAAGTTCGGGCCGAGGTTGAAGTTCGGGCCGAAAATGAAGTTCGGGCCGGGAACAGTGAAGAGTTCGGGCCGAACTTGTTCTTGGCAGTGACGAACGAACCAGCTCTATTTTGGTTACTCGTGGGCGTGAAACGGACACCCGAGCTGAAAGTTATGAATGTTTTAGTATAGCACCTTTTGTCACACAATCTTGGATATTGAAGAGTTCGGGCCAAAGAGGTATGTTCGGGCCGAAGTGGGACGTTCGGGCCGAAGTGGTGTTCGGGCCGAAGTTCGGTGTTCGGGCCGAGGATGATGTTCGGGCCGAGGTCGGAGTTCGGGCTGAGGTCGGAGTTCGGGCCGAGGTTGAAGTTCGGGCCGAGGTTGAAGTTCGGGCCGAAAATGAAGTTCGGGCCGGGAACAGTGAAGAGTTCGGGCCGAACTTGTTCTTGGCAGTGACGAACGAACCAGCTCTATTTTGGTTACTCGTGGGCGTGAAACGGACACCCGAGCTGAAAGTTATGAATGTTTTAGTATAGCACCTTTTGTCACACAATCTTGGATATTGAAGAGTTCGGGCCAAAGAGGTATGTTCGGGCCGAAGTGGGATGTTCGGGCCGAAGTGGTGTTCGGGCCGAAGTTCGGTGTACGGGCCGAGGATGATGTTCGGGTCGAGGTTGAAGTTCGGGCCGAGGTCGGAGTTCGGGCCGATGTTGAAGTTCGGGCCGAGGTTGAAGTTCGGGCCGAAAATGAAGTTCGGGCCGGGAACAGTGAAGAGTTCGGGCCGAACTTGTTCTTGGCAGTGACGAACGAACCAGCTATTTTGGTTACTCGTGGGCGTGAAACGGACACCCGAGCTGAAAGTTATGAATGTTTTAGTATAGCACTTTTTGTCACACAATCTTGGATATTGAAGAGTTCGGGCCGGAGAGGGATGTTCGGCCCGAAGTGTTGTTCGGGCCGAAGTGGGATGTTCGGGCTGAAGTGGTGTTCGGGCCGAAGTTCGGTGTTCGGGCCGAGGATGATGTTCGGGCCGAGGTTGAAGTTCGGGCCGAGGTCGGAGTTCGGGCCGAGGTTGAAGTTCGGGCCGAGGTTGAAGTTCGGGCCGAAAATGAAGTTCGGGCCGGGAACAGTGATGAGTTCGGGCCGAACTTGTTCTTGGCAGTGACGAACGAACCAGCTATTTTGGTTACTCGTGGGCGTGAAACGGACACCCGAGCTGAAAGTTATGAATGTTTTAGTATAGCACCTTTTGTCACACAATCTTGGATATTGAAGAGTTCGGGCCGAAGAGGGATGTTCGGGACGAAGTGGTGTTCGGGCCGAAGTGGGATGTTCAGGCTGAAATGGTGTTCGGGCCGAAGTTCGGTGTTCGGGCCGAGGATGATGTTCGGGCCGAGGTCGGAGTTCGTGCTGAGGTCGGAGTTCGGGCCGAGGTTGAAGTTCGGGCCGAAAATGAAGTTCGGGCCGGGAACAGTGAAGAGTTCGGGCCGAACTTGTTCTTGGTAGTGACGAACGAACCAGCTATTTTGGTTACTCGTGGGCGTGAAATGGACACCCGAGCCGAAAGTTATGAATGTTTTAGTATAGCACCTTTTGTCGCACAATCTTGGATATTGAAGAGTTCGGGCCGAAGAGGTATGTTCGGGCCGAAGTGGGATGTTCGGACCGAAGTGGTGTTCGGGCCGAAGTGGTGTTCGGGCCGAAGTTTGGTGTTCGGGCCGAGGATGATGTTCGGGCCGAGGTCGGAGTTCGGGCCGATGTTGAAGTTCGGGCCGAGGTTGAAGTTCGGGCCGAAAATGAAGTTCGGGCCGGGAACAGTGAAGAGTTCGGGCCGAACTTGTTCTTGGCAGTGACGAACGAACCAGCTATTTTGGTTACTCGTGGGCGTGAAACGGACACCCGAGCTGAAAGGTATGAATGTTTTAGTATAGCACTTTTTGTCACACAATCTTGGATATTGAAGAGTTCGGGCCGAAGAGGGATGTTCGGCCCGAAGTGGTGTTCGGGCCGAAGTGGGATGTTCGGGCCGAAGTGGTGTTCGGGCCGAAGTTCAGTGTTCGGGCCGAGGATGATGTTCGGGCCGAGGTTGAAGTTCGGGCCGAGGTCGGAGTTCGGGCCGAGGTTGAAGTTCGGGTCGAAAATGAAGTTCGGGCCGGGAACAGTGATGAGTTCGGGCCGAACTTTTTCTTGGCAGTGACGAACGAACCAGTTATTTTGGTTACTCGTGGGCGTGAAACGGACACCCGAGCTGAAAGTTATGAATGTTTTAGTATAGCACCTTTTCTCACACAATCTTGGATATTGAAGAGTTCGGGCCGAAGAGGGATGTTCGGGCCGAAGTGGTGTTCGGGCCGAAGTGGGATGTTCGGGCTGAAGTGGTGTTCGGGCCGAAGTTCGGTGTTCGGGCCGAGGATGATGTTCGGGCCGAGGTCGGAGTTCGGGCTGAGGTCGGAGTTCGGGCCGAGGTTGAAGTTCAGTCCGAAAATGAAGTTCGGGCCGAAAATGAAGTTCGGGCTGGGAACAGTGAAGAGTTCGGGCCGAACTTGTGCTTGGCAGTTACGAACGAACCCGCTATTTTGGTTACTCGTGGGCGTGAAACGGACACCCGAGCTGAAAGTTATGAATGTTTTAGTATAGCACCTTTTGTCACACAATCTTGGATATTGAAGAGTTCGGGCCGAAGAGGGATGTTCGGGCCGAAGTGGTGTTCGGGTCGAAGTGGGATGTTCGGGCTGAAGTGGTGTTCGGGCCGAAGTTCGGTGTTCGGGCCGAGGATGATGTTCGGGCTGAGGTCGGAGTTCGGGCCGAGGTTGAAGTTCGGACCGAAAATGAAGTTCGGGCCGGGAACAGTGAAGAGTTCGGGCCGAACTTGTTCTTGGCAGTGACGAACGAACCAGCTATTTTGGTTACTCGTGGGCGTGAAATGGACACCCGAGCTGAAAGTTATGAATGTTTTAGTATACCACCTTTTGTCACACAATCTTGGATATTGAAGAGTTCGGGCCGAAGAGTTATGTTCGGGCCGAAGTGGGATGTTCGGGCCGAAGTGGTGTTCGGGCCGAAGTTCGGTGTTCGGGCCGAGGATGATGTTCGGGCCGAGGTTGAAGTTCGGCCCGAGGTCGGAGTTCGGGCCGATGTTGAAGTTCGGGCCGAGGTTGAAGTTCGGGCCGAAAATGAAGTTCGGGCCGGGAACAGTGAAGAGTTCGGGCCGAACTTGTTCTTGGCAGTGACGAACGAACCAGCTATTTTGGTTACTCGTGGGCGTGAAACGGACACCCGAGCTGAAAGTTATGAATGTTTTAGTATAGCACTTTTTGTCACACAATCTTGGATATTGAAGAGTTCGGGCCGAAGAGGGATGTTCGGCCCGAAGTGGTGTTCGGGCCGAAGTGGGATGTTCGGGCCGAAGTGGTGTTCGGGCCGAAGTTCGGTGTTCGGGCCGAGGTTGATGTTCGGGCAGAGGTTGAAGTTCGGGCCGAGGTCGGAGTTCGGGCCGAGGTTGAAGTTCGGGCCGAGGTTGAAGTTCGGGCCGAAAATGAAGTTCGGGCCGGGAACAGTGATGAGTTCGGGCCGAACTTGTTCTTGGCAGTGACGAACGAACCAGCTATTTTGGTTACTCGTGGGCGTGAAACGGACACCCGAGCTGAAAGTTATGAATGTTTTAGTATAGCACCTTTTGTCACACAATCTTGGATATTGAAGAGTTCGGGCAGAAGAGGGATGTTCGGGACGAAGTGGTGTTGGGGCCAAAGTGGGATGTTCGGGCTGAAGTGGTGTTCGGGCCGAAGTTCGGTGTTCGGGCCGAGGATGATGTTCGGGCCGAGGTCGGAGTTCGGGCTGAGGTCGGAGTTCGGGCCGAGGTTGAAGTTCGGGCCGAAAATGAAGTTCGGGCCGGGAACAGTGAAGAGTTCGGGCCGAACTTGTTCTTGGTAGTGACGAACGAACCAGCTATTTTGGTTACTCGTGGGCGTGAAATGGACACCCGAGCCGAAAGTTATGAATGTTTTAGTATAGCACCTTTTGTCACACAATCTTGGATATTGAAGAGTTCGGGCCGAAGAGGTATGTTCGGGCCGAAGTGGGATGTTCGGGCCGAAGTGGTGTTCGGGCCGAAGTGGTGTTCGGGCCGAAGTTCGGTGTTCGGGCCGAAGATGATGTTCGGGCCGAGGTTGAAGTTCGGCCCGAGGTCGGAGTTCGGGCCGATGTTGAAGTTCGGGCCGAGGTTGAAGTTCGGGCCGAAAATGAAGTTCGGGCCGGGAACAGTGAAGAGTTCGGGCCGAACTTGTTCTTGGCAGTGACGAACGAACCAGCTATTTTGGTTACTCGTGGGCGTGAAACGGACACCCGAGCTGAAAGGTATGAATGTTTTAGTATAGCACTTTTTGTCACACAATCTTGGATATTGAAGAGTTCGGGCCGAAGAGGGATGTTCGGCCCGAAGTGGTGTTCGGGCCGAAGTGGGATGTTCGGGCCGAAGTGGTGTTCGGGCCGAAGTTCGGTGTTCGGGCCGAGGATGATGTTTGGGCCGAGGTTGAAGTTCGGGCCGAGGTCGGAGTTCGGGCCGAGGTTGAAGTTCGGGTCGAAAATGAAGTTCGGGCCGGGAACAGTGATGAGTTCGGGCCGAACTTTTTCTTGGCAGTGACGAACGAACCAGCTATTTTGGTTACTCGTGGGCGTGAAACGGACACCCGAGCTGAAAGTTATGAATGTTTTAGTGTAGCACCTTTTGTCACACAATCTTGGATATTGAAGAGTTCGGGCCGAAGAGGGATGTTCGGGCCGAAGTGGTGTTCGGGCCGAAGTGGGATGTTCGGGCTGAAGTGGTGTTCGGGCCGAAGTTCGGTGTTCGGGCCGATGATGATGTTCGGGCCGAGGATGATGTTCGGGCCGAGGTCGGAGTTCGGGCTGAGGTCGGAGTTCGGGCCGAGGTTGAAGTTCAGTCCGAAAATGAAGTTCGGGCCGAAAATGAAGTTCGGGCTGGGAACAGTGAAGAGTTCGGGCCGAACTTGTTCTTGGCAGTGACGAACGAACCCGCTATTTTGGTTACTCGTGGGCGTGAAACGGACACCCGAGCTGAAAGTTATGAATGTTTTAGTATAGCACCTTTTGTCACACAATCTTGGATATTGAAGAGTTCGGGCCGAAGAGGGATGTTCGGGCCGAAGTGGTGTTCGGGCCGAAGTTCGGTGTTCGGGCCGAGGATGATGTTCGGGCTGAGGTCGGAGTTCGGGCCGAGGTTGAAGTTCGGGTCGAAAATGAAGTTCGGGCCGGGAACAGTGAAGAGTTCGGGCCGAACTTGTTCTTGGCAGTGACGAACGAACCAGCTATTTTGGTTACTCGTGGGCGTGAAATGGACACCCGAGCTGAAAGTTATGAATGTTTTAGTATACCACCTTTTGTCACACAATCTTGGATATTGAAGAGTTCGGGCCGAAGAGGTATGTTCGGGCCGAAGTGGGATGTTCGGGCCGAAGTGGTGTTCGGGCCGAAGTTCGGTGTTCGGGCCGAGGATGATGTTCGGGCCGAGGTTGAAGTTCGGCCCGAGGTCGGAGTTCGGGCCGATGTTGAAGTTCGGGCCGAGGTTGAAGTTCGGGCCGAAAATGAAGTTCGGGCCGGGAACAGTGAAGAGTTCGGGCCGAACTTGTTCTTGGCAGTGACGAACGAACCAGCTATTTTGGTTACTCGTGGGCGTGAAACGGACACCCGAGCTGAAAGTTATGAATGTTTTAGTATAGCACTTTTTGTCACACAATCTTGGATATTGAAGAGTTCGGGCCGAAGAGGGATGTTCGGGACGAAGTGGTGTTCGGGCCGAAGTGGGATGTTCGGGCTGAAGTGGTGTTCGGGCCGAAGTTCGGTGTTCGGGCCGAGGATGATGTTCGGGCCGAGGTCGGAGTTCGGGCTGAGGTCGGAGTTCGGGCCGAGGTTGAAGTTCGGGCCGAAAATGAAGTTCGGGCCGGGAACAGTGAAGAGTTCGGGCCGAACTTGTTCTTGGTAGTGACGAACGAACCAGCTATTTTGGTTACTCGTGGGCGTGAAATGGACACCCGAGCCGAAAGTTATGAATGTTTTAGTATAGCACCTTTTGTCACACAATCTTGGATATTGAAGAGTTCGGGCCGAAGAGGTATGTTCGGGCCGAAGTGGGATGTTCGGGCCGAAGTGGTGTTCGGGCCGAAGTGGTGTTCGGGCCGAAGTTCGGTGTTCGGGCCGAGGATGATGTTCGGGCCGAGGTTGAAGTTCGGCCCGAGGTCGGAGTTCGGGCCGATGTTGAAGTTCGGACCGAGGTTGAAGTTCGGGCCGAAAATGAAGTTCGGGCCGGGAACAGTGAAGAGTTCGGGCCGAACTTGTTCTTGGCAGTGACGAACGAACCAGCTATTTTGGTTACTCGTGGGCGTGAAACGGACACCCGAGCTGAAAGGTATGAATGTTTTAGTATAGCACTTTTTGTCACACAATCTTGGATATTGAATAGTTCGGGCCGAAGAGGGATGTTCGGCCCGAAGTGGTGTTCGGGCCGAAGTGGGATGTTCGGGCCGAAGTGGTGTTCGGGCCGAAGTTCGGTGTTCAGGCCGAGGATGATGTTCGGGCCGAGGTTGAAGTTCGGGCCGAGGTCGGAGTTCGGGCCGAGGTTGAAGTTCGGGCCGAGGTTGAAGTTCGGGCCGAAAATGAAGTTCGGGCCGGGAACAGTGATGAGTTCGGGCCGAACTTGTTCTTGGCAGTGACGAACGAACCAGCTATTTTTGTTACTCGTGGGCATGAAACGGACACCCGAGCTGAAAGTTATGAATGTTTTAGTATAGCACCTTTTGTCACACAATCTTGGATATTGAAGAGTTCGGGCCGAAGAGGGATGTTCGGGACGAAGTGGTGTTCGGGCCGAAGTGGGATGTTCGGGCTGAAGTCGTGTTCGGGCCGAAGTTCGGTGTTCGGGCCGAGGATGATGTTCGGGCCGAGGTCGGAGTTCGGGCTGAGGTCGGAGTTCGGGCCGAGGTTGAAGTTCGGGCCGAAAATGAAGTTCGGGCCGGGAACAGTGAAGAGTTCGGGCCGAACTTGTTCTTGGTAGTGACGAACGAACCAGCTATTTTGGTTACTCGTGGGCGTGAAATGGACACCCGAGCCGAAAGTTATGAATGTTTTAGTATAGCACCTTTTGTCACACAATCTTGGATATTGAAGAGTTCGGGCCGAAGAGGTATGTTCGGGCCGAAGTGGGATGTTCGGGCCGAAGTGGTGTTCGGGCCGAAGTGGTGTTCGGGCCGAAGTGGTGTTCGGGCCGAAGTTCGGTGTTCGGGCCGAGGATGATGTTCGGGCCGAGGTTGAAGTTCGGCCCGAGGTCGGAGTTCGGGCCGATGTTGAAGTTCGGGCCGAGGTTGAAGTTCGGGCCGAAAATGAAGTTCGGGCCGGGAACAGTGAAGAGTTCGGGCCGAACTTGTTCTTGGCACTGACGAACGAACCAGCTATTTTGGTTACTCGTGGGCGTGAAACGGACACCCGAGCTGAAAGGTATGAATGTTTTAGTATAGCACTTATTGTCACACAATCTTGGATATTGAAGAGTTCGGGCCGAAGAGGGATGTTCGACCCGAAGTGGTGTTCGGGCCGAAGTGGGATGTTCGGGCCGAAGTGGTGTTCGGGCCGAAGTTCGGTGTTCGGGCCGAGGATGATGTTCGGGCCGAGGTTGAAGTTCGGGCCGAGGTCGGAGTTCGGGCCGAGGTTGAAGTTCGGGCCGAGGTTGAAGTTCGGGCCGAAAATGAAGTTCGGGCCGGGAACAGTGATGAGTTCGGGCCGAACTTGTTCTTGGCAGTGACGAACGAACCAGCTATTTTGGTTACTCGTGGGCGTGAAATGGACACCCGAGCTGAAAGTTATGAATGTTTTAGTATAGCACCTTTTGTCACACAATCTTGGATATTGAAGAGTTCCGGCCGAAGAGGGATGTTCGGGACGAAGTGGTGTTCGGGCCGAAGTGGGATGTTCGGGCTGAAGTGGTGTTCGGGCCGAAGTTCGGTGTTCGGGCCGAGGATGATGTTCGGGCCGAGGTCGGAGTTCGGGCTGAGGTCGGAGTTCGGGCCGAGGTTGAAGTTCGGGCCGAAAATGAAGTTCGGGCCGGGAACAGTGAAGAGTTCGGGCCGAACTTGTTCTTGGTAGTGACGAACGAACCAGCTATTTTGGTTACTCGTGGGCGTGAAATGGACACCCGAGCCGAAAGTTATGAATGTTTTAGTATAGCACCTTTTGTCACACAATCTTGGATATTGAAGAGTTCGGGCCGAAGAGGTATGTTCGGGCCGAAGTGGGATGTTCGGGCCAAAGTGGTGTTCGGGCCGAAGTGGTGTTCTGGCCGAAGTTCGGTGTTCGGGCCGAGGATGATGTTCGGGCCGAGGTTGAAGTTCGGCCCGAGGTCGGAGTTCGGGCCGATGTTGAAGTTCGGGCCGAGGTTGAAGTTCGGGCCGAAAATGAAGTTCGGGCCGGGAACAGTGAAGAGTTCGGGCCGAACTTGTTCTTGGCAGTGACGAATGAACCAGCTATTTTGGTTACTCGTGGGCGTGAAACGGACACCCGAGCTGAAAGGTATGAATGTTTTAGTATAGCACTTTTTGTCACACAATCTTGGATATTGAAGAGTTCGGGCCGAAGAGGGATGTTCGGCCCGAAGTGGTGTTCGGGCCGAAGTGGGATGTTCGGGCCGAAGTGGTGTTCGGGCCGAAGTTCGGTGTTTGGGCCGAGGATGATGTTCGGGCCGAGGTTGAAGTTCGGGCCGAGGTCGGAGTTCGGGCCGAGGTTGAAGTTCGGGTCGAAAATGAAGTTCGGGCCGGGAACAGTGATGAGTTCGGGCCGAACTTTTTCTTGGCAGTGACGAACGAACCAACTATTTTGGTTACTCGTGGGCGTGAAACGGACACCCGAGCTGAAAGTTATGAATGTTTTAGTATAGCACCTTTTGTCACACAATCTTGGATATTGAAGAGTTCGGGCCGAAGAGGGATGTTCGGGCCGAAGTGGTGTTCGGGCCGAAGTGGGATGTTCGGGCTGAAGTGGTGTTCGGGCCGAAGTTCGGTGTTCGGGCCGAGGATGATGTTTGGGCCGAGGTCGGAGTTCGGGCTGAGGTCGGAGTTCGGGCCGAGGTTGAAGTTCAGTCCGAAAATGAAGTTCGGGCCGAAAATGAAGTTCGGGCCGGGAACAGTGAAGAGTTCGGGCCGAACTTGTTCTTGGCAGTGACGAACGAACCCGCTATTTTGGTTACTCGTGGGCGTGAAATGGACACCCGAGCTGAAAGTTATGAATGTTTTAGTATAGCACCTTTTGTCACACAATCTTGGATATTGAAGAGTTCGGGCCGAAGAGGGATGTTCGGGCCGAAGAGGGATGTTCGGCCCGAAGTGGTGTTCGGGCCGAAGTGGGATGTTCGGGCCGAAGTGGTGTTCGGGCCGAAGTTCGGTGTTCGGGCCGAGGATGATGTTCGGGCCGAGGTTGAAGTTCGGGCCGGGAACAGTGATGAGTTCGGGCCGAACTTGTTCTTGGCAGTGACGAACGAACCAGCTATTTTGGTTACTCGTGGGCGTGAAACGGACACCCGAGCTGAAAATTATGAATGTTTTAGTATAGCACCTTTTGTCACACAATCTTGGATATTGAAGAGTTCGGGCCGAAGAGGGATGTTCGGGCCGAAGTGGTGTTCGGGCCGAAGTGGGATGTTCGGGCTGAAGTGGTGTTCGGGCCGAAGTTCGGTGTTCGGGCCGAGGATGATGTTCGGGCCGAGGTCGGAGTTCGGGCTGAGGTCGGAGTTCGGGCCGAGGTTGAAGTTCGGGCCGGGAACAGTGAAGAGTTCGGGCCGAACTTGTTCTTGGTAGTACGAACGAACCAGCTATTTTGGTTACTCGTGGGCGTGAAATGGACACCCGAGCCGAAAGTTATGAATGTTTTAGTATAGCACCTTTTGTCACACAATCTTGGATATTGAAGAGTTCGGGCCGAAGAGGGATGTTCGGCCCGAAGTGGTGTTCGGGCCAAAGTGGGACGTTCGTGCCGAAGTGGTGTTCGGGCCGAAGTTCGGTGTTCGGGCCGAGGATGATGTTCGGGCCGAGGTTGAAGTTCGGGCCGAGGTCGGAGTTTGGGCCGAGGTTGAAGTTCGGGCCGAGGTTGAAGTTCGGGCCGAAAATGAAATTCGGGCCGGGAACAGTGATGAGTTCGGGCCGAACTTGTTCTTGGCAGTGACGAACGAACCAGCTATTTTGGTTACTCGTGGGCGTGAAACGGACACCCGAGCTGAAAGTTATGAATGTTTTAGTATAGCACCTTTTGTCACACAATCTTGGATATTGAAGAGTTCGGGCCGAAGAGGGATGTTCGGGCCGAAGTGGTGTTCGGGCCGAAGTGGGATGTTCGGGCTGAAGTGGTGTTCGGGCCGAAGTTCGGTGTTCGGGCAGAGGATGATGTTCGGGCCGAGGTCGGAGTTCGGGCTGAGGTCGGAGTTCGGGCCGAGGTCGGAGTTCGGGCCGAAAATGAAGTTCGGGCCGAAAATGAAGTTCGGGCCGGGAACAGTGAAGAGTTCGAGCCGAACTTGTTCTTGGCAGTGACGAACGAACCCGCTATTTTGGTTACTCGTGGGCGTGAAACGGACACCCGAGCTGAAAGTTATGAATGTTTTAGTATAGCACCTTTTGTCACACAATCTTGGATATTGAAGAGTTCGGGCCGAAGAGGGATGTTCGGGCCGAAGTGGTGTTCGGGTCGAAGTGGGATGTTCGGGCTGAAGTGGTGTTCGGGCCGAAGTTCGGTGTTCGGGCTGAGGATGATGTTCGGGCCGAGGTCGGAGTTCTGGCTGAGGTCGGAGTTCGGGCCGAGGTTGAAGTTCGGGCCGAGGTTGAAGTTCGGGCCGAAAATGAAGTTCGGGCCGGGAACAGTGAAGAGTTCGGGCCGAACTTGTTCTTGGTAGTGACGAACGAACCAGCTCTATTTTGGTTACTCGTGGGCGTGAAACGGACACCCGAGCTGAAAGTTATGAATGTTTTAGTATAGCACCTTTTGTCACACAATCTTGGATATTGAAGAGTTCGGGCCGAAGAGGTATGTTCGGGCCGAAGTGGGATGTTCGGGCCGAAGTGGTGTTCGGGCCGAAGTTCGGTGTTCGGGCCGAGGATGATGTTCGGGTCGAGGTTGAAGTTCGGGCCGAGGTCGGAGTTCGGGCCGATGTTGAAGTTCGGGCCGAAAATGAAGTTCGGGCCGGGAACAGTGAAGAGTTCGGGCCGAACTTGTTCTTGGCAGTGACGAACGAACCAGCTATTTTGGTTACTCGTGGGCGTGAAACGGACACCCGAGCTGAAAGTTATGAATGTTTTAGTATAGCACTTTTTGTCACACAATCTTGGATATTGAAGAGTTCGGGCCGAAGAGGGATGTTCGGCCCGAAGTGGTGTTCGGGCCGAAGTGGGATGTTCGGGCCGAAGTGGTGTTCGGGCCGAAGTTCGGTGTTCGGGCCGAGGATGATGTTCGGGCCGAGCTTGAAGTTCGGGCCGAGGTCGGAGTTCGGGCTGAGGTTGGAGTTCGGGCCGAGGTTGAAGTTCGGGCCGAAAATGAAGTTCGGGCCGGGAACAGTGATGAGTTCGGGCCGAACTTGTTCTTGGCAGTGACGAACGAACCAGCTATTTTGGTTACTCGTGGGCGTGAAACGGACACCCGAGCTGAAAGTTATGAATGTTTTAGTATAGCACCTTTTGTCACACAATCTTGGATATTGAAGAGTTCGGGCCGAAGAGGGATGTTCGGGACGAAGTGGTGTTCGGGCCGAAGTGGGATGTTCGGGCTGAAGTGGTATTCGGGCCGAAGTTCGGTGTTCGGGCCGAGGATGATGTTCGGGCCGAGGTCGGAGTTCGGGCTGAGGTCGGAGTTCGGGCCGAGGTTGAAGTTCGGGCCGAAAATGAAGTTCGGGCCGGGAACAGTGAAGAGTTCGGGCCGAACTTGTTCTTGGTAGTGACGAACGAACTAGCTATTTTGGTTACTCGTGGGCGTGAAATGGACACCCGAGCCGAAAGTTATGAATGTTTTAGTATAGCACTTTTTGTCACACAATCTTGGATATTGAAGAGTTCGGGCCGAAGAGGGATGTTCAGCCCGAAGTGGTGTTCGGGCCGAAGTGGGATGTTCGGGCCGAAGTGGTGTTCGGGCCGAAGTTCGGTGTTCGGGCCGAGGATGATGTTCGGGCCGAGGTTGAAGTTCGGGCCGAGGTCGGAGTTCGGGCCGAGGTTGAAGTTCGGGTCGAAAATGAATTTCGGGCTGGGAACAGTGATGAGTTCGGGCCGAACTTTTTCTTGGCAGTGACGAACGAACCAGCTATTTTGGTTACTCGTGGGCGTGAAACGGACACCCGAGCTGAAAGTTATGAATGTTTTAGTATAGCACCTTTTGTCACACAATCTTGGATATTGAAGAGTTCGGGCCGAAGAGGGATGTTCGGGCCGAAGTGGTGTTCGGGTCGATGTGGGATGTTCGGGCTGAAGTGGTGTTCGGGCCGAAGTTCGGTGTTCGGGCCGAGGATGATGTTCGGGCTGAGGTCGGAGTTCGGGCCGAGGATGAAGTTCGGGCCGAAAATGAAGTTCGGGCCGGGAACAGTGAAGAGTTCGGGCCGAACTTGTTCTTGGCAGTGACGAACGAACCAGCTTTTTTGGTTACTCGTGGGCGTGAAATGGACACCCGAGCTGAAAGTTATGAATGTTTTAGTATACCACCTTTTGTCACACAATCTTGGATATTGAAGAGTTCGGGCCGAAGAGGTATGTTCGGGCCGAAGTGGGATGTTCGGGCCGAAGTGGTGTTCGGGCCGAAGTTCGGTGTTCGGGCCGAGGATGATGTTCGGGCCGAGCTTGAAGTTCGGGCCGAGGTCGGAGTTCGGGCCGAGGTTGAAGTTCGGGCCGAGGTTGATGTTCGGGCCGAAAATGAAGTTCGGGCCGGGAACAGTGATGAGTTCGGGCCGAACTTGTTCTTGGCAGTGACGAACGAACCAGCTATTTTGGTTACTCGTGGGCGTGAAACGGACACCCGAGCTGAAAGTTATGAATGTTTTAGTATAGCACCTTTTGTCACACAATCTTGGATATTGAAGAGTTCGGGCCGAAGAGGGATGTTCGGGACGAAGTGGTGTTCGGGCCGAAGTGGGATTTTCGGGCTGAAGTGGTGTTCGGGCTGATGTTCGGTGTTCGGGCCGAGGATGATGTTCGGGCCGAGGTCGGAGTTCGGGCTGAGGTCGGAGTTCGGGCCGAGGTTGAAGTTCGGGCCGAAAATGAAGTTCGGGCCGGGAACAGTGAAGAGTTCGGGCCGAACTTGTTCTTGGTAGTGACGAACGAACCAACTATTTTGGTTACTCGTGGGCGTGAAATGGACACCCGAGCCGAAAGTTATGAATATTTTAGTATAGCACCTTTTGTCACACAATCTTGGATATTGAAGAGTTCGGGCCGAAGAGGTATGTTCGGGCCGAAGTGGGATGTTCGGGCCGAAGTGGTGTTCGGGCCGAAGTGGTGTTCGGGCTGAAGTTCGGTGTTCGGGCCGAGGATGATGTTCGGGCCGAGCTTGAAGTTCGGGCCGAGGTCGGAGTTCGGGCCGAGGTTGAAGTTCGGGCCGAGGTTGAAGTTCGGGCCGAAAATGAAGTTCGGGCCGGGAACAGTGATGAGTTCGGGCCGAACTTGTTCTTGGCAGTGACGAACGAACCAGCTATTTTGGTTACTCGTGGGCGTGAAACGGACACCCGAGCTGAAAGTTATGAATGTTTTAGTATAGCACCTTTTGTCACACAATCTTGGATATTGAAGAGTTCGGGCCGAAGAGGGATGTTCGGGACGAAGTGGTGTTCGGGCCGAAGTGGGATGTTCGGGCTGAAGTGGTGTTCGGGCCGAAGTTCGGTGTTCGGGCCGAGGATGATGTTCGGGCCGAGGTCGGAGTTCGGGCTGAGGTCGGAGTTCAGGCTGAGGTTGAAGTTCGGGCCGAAAATGAAGTTCGGGCCGGGAACAGTGAAGAGTTCGGGCCGAACTTGTTCTTGGTAGTGACGAACGAACCAGCTATTTTGGTTACTCGTGGGCGTGAAATGGACACCCGAGCCGAAAGTTATGAATGTTTTAGTATAGCACCTTTTGTCACACAATCTTGGATATTGAAGAGTTCGGGCCGAAGAGGTATGTTCGGGCCGAAGTGGGATGTTCGGGCCGAAGTGGTGTTCGGGCCGAAGTGGTGTTCGGGCCGAAGTTCGGTGTTCGGGCCGAGGATGATGTTCGGGCCGAGGTTGAAGTTCGGCCCGAGGTCGGAGTTCGGGCCGATGTTGAAGTTCGGGCCGAGGTTGAAGTTCGGGCCGAAAATGAAGTTCGGGCCGGGAACAGTGAAGAGTTCGGGCCGAACTTGTTCTTGGCAGTGAAGAACGAACCAGCTATTTTGGTTACTCGTGGGCGTGAAACGGACACCCGAGCTGAAAGGTATGAATGTTTTAGTATAGCACTTTTTGTCACACAATCTTGGATATTGAAGAGTTCGGGCCGAAGAGGGATGTTCGGCCCGAAGTGGTGTTCGGGCCGAAGTGGGATGTTCGGGCCGAAGTGGTGTTCGGGCCGAAGTTCGGTGTTCGGGCCGAGGATGATGTTCGGGCCGAGGTTGAAGTTCGGGCCGAGGTCGGAGTTCGGGCCGAGGTTGAAGTTCGGGTCGAAAATGAAGTTCGGGCCGGGAACAGTGATGAGTTCGGGCCGAAGTGGTGTTCGGGCCGAAGTGGGATGTTCGGGCTGAAGTGGTGTTCGGGCCGAAGTTCGGTGTTCGGGCCGAGGATGATGTTCGGGCCGAGGTCGGAGTTCGGGCTGAGGTCGGAGTTCGGGCCGAGGTTGAAGTTTGGGCCGAAAATGAAGTTCGGGCCGAAAATGAAGTTCGGGCCGGGAACAGTGAAGAGTTCGAGCCGAACTTGTTCTTGGCAGTGACGAACGAACCCGCTATTTTGGTTACTCGTGGGCGTGAAACGGACACCCGAGCTGAAAGTTATGAATGTTTTAGTATAGCACCTTTTGTCACACAATCTTGGATATTGAAGAGTTCGGGCCGAAGAGGGATGTTCGGGCCGAAGTGGTGTTCGGGTCGAAGTGGGATGTTCGGGCTGAAGTGGTGTTCGGGCCGAAGTTCGGTGTTCGGGCTGAGGATGATGTTCGGGCCGAGGTCGGAGTTCTGGCTGAGGTCGGAGTTCGGGCCGAGGTTGAAGTTCGGGCCGAGGTTGAAGTTCGGGCCGAAAATGAAGTTCGGGCCGGGAACAGTGAAGAGTTCGGGCCGAACTTGTTCTTGGTAGTGACGAACGAACCAGCTCTATTTTGGTTACTCGTGGGCGTGAAACGGACACCCGAGCTGAAAGTTATGAATGTTTTAGTATAGCACCTTTTGTCACACAATCTTGGATATTGAAGAGTTCGGGCCGAAGAGGTATGTTCGGGCCGAAGTGGGATGTTCGGGCCGAAGTGGTGTTCGGGCCGAAGTTCGGTGTTCGGGCCGAGGATGATGTTCGGGTCGAGGTTGAAGTTCGGGCCGAGGTCGGAGTTCGGGCCGATGTTGAAGTTCGGGCCGAGGTTGAAGTTCGGGCCGAAAATGAAGTTCGGGCCGGGAACAGTGAAGAGTTCGGGCCGAACTTGTTCTTGGCAGTGACGAACGAACCAGCTATTTTGGTTACTCGTGGGCGTGAAACGGACACCCGAGCTGAAAGTTATGAATGTTTTAGTATAGCACTTTTTGTCACACAATCTTGGATATTGAAGAGTTCGGGCCGAAGAGGGATGTTCGGCCCGAAGTGGTGTTCGGGCCGAAGTGGGATGTTCGGGCCGAAGTGGTGTTCGGGCCGAAGTTCGGTGTTCGGGCCGAGGATGATGTTCGGGCCGAGCTTGAAGTTCGGGCCGAGGTCGGAGTTCGGGCCGAGGTTGAAGTTCGGGCCGAGGTTGATGTTCGGGCCGAAAATGAAGTTCGGGCCGGGAACAGTGATGAGTTCGGGCCGAACTTGTTCTTGGCAGTGACGAACGAACCAGCTATTTTGGTTACTCGTGGGTGTGAAACGGACACCCGAGCTGAAAGTTATGAATGTTTTAGTATAGCACCTTTTGTCACACAATCTTGGATATTGAAGAGTTCGGGCCGAAGAGGGATGTTCGGGACGAAGTGGTGTTCGGGCCGAAGTGGGATGTTCGGGCTGAAGTGGTGTTCGGGCTGATGTTCGGTGTTCGGGCCGAGGATGATGTTCGGGCCGAGGTCGGAGTTCGGGCTGAGGTCGGAGTTCGGGCCGAGGTTGAAGTTCGGGCCGAAAATGAAGTTCGGGCCGGGAACAGTGAAGAGTTCGGGCCGAACTTGTTCTTGGTAGTGACGAACGAACCAGCTATTTTGGTTACTCGTGGGCGTGAAATGGACACCCGAGCCGAAAGTTATGAATATTTTAGTATAGCACCTTTTGTCACACAATCTTTGATATTGAAGAGTTCGGGCCGAAGAGGTATGTTCGGGCCGAAGTGGGATGTTCGGGCCGAAGTGGTGTTCGGGCCGAAGTGGTGTTCGGGCCGAAGTGGTGTTCGGGCTGAAGTTCGGTGTTCGGGCCGAGGATGATGTTCGGGCCGAGGTTGAAGTTCGGCCCGAGGTCGGAGTTCGGGCCGATGTTGAAGTTTGGGTCGAGGTTGAAGTTCGGGCCGAAAATGAAGTTCGGGCCGGGAACAGTGAAGAGTTTGGGCCGAACTTGTTCTTGGCAGTGACGAACGAACCAGCTATTTTGGTTACTCGTGGGCGTGAAACGGACACCCGAGCTGAAAGGTATGAATGTTTTAGTATAGCACTTTTTGTCACACAATCTTGGATATTGAAGAGTTCGGGCCGAAGAGGGATGTTCAGCCCGAAGTGGTGTTGGGGCCGAAGTGGGATGTTCGGGCCGAAGTGGTGTTCGGGCCGAAGTTCAGTGTTCGGGCCGAGGATGATGTTCGGGCCGAGGTTGAAGTTCGGGCCGAGGTCGGAGGTCGGGCCGAGGTTGAAGTTCGGGTCGAAAATGAAGTTCGTGCTGGGAACAGTGATGAGTTCGGGCCGAACTTTTTCTTGGCAGTGACGAACGAACCAGCTATTTTGGTTACTCGTGGGCGTGAAACGGACACCCGAGCTGAAAGTTATGAATGTTTTAGTATAGCACCTTTTGTCACACAATCTTGGATATTGAAGAGTTCGGGCCGAAGAGGGATGTTCGGGACGAAGTGGTGTTCGGGCCGAAGTGGGATGTTCGGGCTGAAGTGGTGTTCGGGCCGAAGTTCGGTGTTCGGGCCGAGGATGATGTTCGGGCCGAGGTCGGTGTTCGGGCTGAGGTCGGAGTTCGGGCCGAGGTTGAAGTTCGGGCCGAAAATGAAGTTCGGGCCGGGAACAGTGAAGAGTTCGGGCCGAACTTGTTCTTGGTAGTGACGAACGAACCAGCTATTTTGGTTACTCGTGGGCGTGAAATGGACACCCGAGCCGAAAGTTATGAATGTTTTAGTATAGCACCTTTTGTCACACAATCTTGGATATTGAAGAGTTCGGGCCGAAGAGGTATGTTCGGGCCGAAGTGGGATGTTCGGGCCGAAGTGGTGTTCGGGCCGAAGTGGTGTTCGGGCCGAAGTTCGGTGTTCGGGCCGAGGATGATGTTCTGGCCGAGGTTGAAGTTCGGCCCGAGGTCGGAGTTCGGGCCGATGTTGAAGTTCGGACCGAGGTTGAAGTTCGGGCCGAAAATGAAGTTCGGGCCGGGAACAGTGAAGAGTTCGGGCCGAACTTGTTCTTGGCAGTGACGAACGAACCAGCTATTTTGGTTACTCGTGGGCGTGAAACGGACACCCGAGCTGAAAGGTATGAATGTTTTAGTATAGCACTTTTTGTCACACAATCTTGGATATTGAAGAGTTCGGGCCGAAGAGGGATGTTCAGCCCGAAGTGGTGTTCGGGCCGAAGTGGGATGTTCGGGCCGAAGTGGTGTTCGGGCCGAAGTTCGGTGTTCGGGACGAGGATGATGTTCGGGCCGAGGTTGAAGTTCGGGCCGAGGTCGGAGTTCGGGCCGAGGTTGAAGTTCGGGTCGAAAATGAAGTTCGGGCTGGGAACAGTGATGAGTTCGGGCCGAACTTTTTCTTGGCAGTGACGAACGAACCAGCTATTTTGGTTACTCGTGGGCGTGAAACGGACACCCGAGCTGAAAGTTATGAATGTTTTAGTATAGCACCTTTTGTCACACAATCTTGGATATTGAAGAGTTCGGGCCGAAGAGGGATGTTCGGGCCGAAGTGGTGTTCGGGCCGAAGTGGGATGTTCGGGCTGAAGTGGTGTTCGGGCCGAAGTTCGGTGTTCGGGCCGAGGATGATGTTCGGGCCGAGGTCGGAGTTCGGGCTGAGGTCGGAGTTCGGGCCGAGGTTGAAGTTCAGTCCGAAAATGAAGTTCGGGCCGAAAATGAAGTTCGGGCTGGGAACAGTGAAGAGTTCGGGCCGAACTTGTTCTTGGCAGTGACGAACGAACCCGCTATTTTGGTTACTCGTGGGCGTGAAACGGACACCCGAGCTGAAAGTTATGAATGTTTTAGTATAGCACCTTTTGTCACACAATCTTGGATATTGAAGAGTTCGGGCCGAAGAGGGATGTTCGGGCCGAAGTGGTGTTCGGGTCGAAGTGGGATGTTCGGGCTGAAGTGGTGTTCGGGCCGAAGTTCGGTGTTCGGGCCGAGGATGATGTTCGGGCTGAGGTCGGAGTTCGGGGCGAGGTTGAAGTTCGGCCCGAAAATGAAGTTCGGGCCGGGAACAGTGAAGAGTTCGGGCCGAACTTGTTCTTGGCAGTGACGAACGAACCAGCTATTTTGGTTACTCGTGGGTGTGAAATGGACACCCGAGCTGAAAGTTATGAATGTTTTAGTATACCACCTTTTGTCACACAATCTTGGATATTGAAGAGTTCGGGCCGAAGAGGTATGTTCGGGCCGAAGTGGGATGTTCGGGCCGAAGTGGTGTTCGGGCCGAAGTTCGGTGTTCGGGCCGAGGATGATGTTCGGGCCGAGGTTGAAGTTCGGCCCGAGGTCGGAGTTTGGGCCGATGTTGAAGTCCGGGCCGAGGTTGAAGTTCAGGCCGAAAATGAAGTTCGGGCCGGGAACAGTGAAGAGTTCGGGCCGAACTTGTTCTTGGCAGTGACGAACGAACCAGCTATTTTGGTTACTCGTGGGCGTGAAACGGACACCCGAGCTGAAAGTTATGAATGTTTTAGTATAGCACTTTTTGTCACACAATCTTGGATATTGAAGAGTTCGGGCCGAAGAGGGATGTTCGGCCCGAAGTGGTGTTCGGGCCGAAGTGGGATGTTCGGGCCGAAGTGGTGTTCGGGCCGAAGTTCGGTGTTCGGGCCGAGGATGATGTTCGGGCCGAGGTTGAAGTTCGGGCCGAGGTCGGAGTTCGGGCCGAGGTTGAAGTTCGGGCCGAGGTTGAAGTTCGGGCCGAAAATGAAGTTCGGGCCGGGAACACTGAAGAGTTCGGGCCGAACTTGTTCTTGGCAGTGATGAACGAACCCGCTATTTTGGTTACTCGTGGGCGTGAAACGGACACCCGAGCTGAAAGTTATGAATGTTTTAGTATAGCACCTTTTGTCACACAATCTTGGATATTGAAGAGTTCGGGCCGAAGAGGGATGTTCGGGCCGAAGTGGTGTTCGGGTCGTAGTGGGATGTTCGGGCTGAAGTGGTGTTCGGGCCGAAGTTCGGTGTTCGGGCCGAGGATGATGTTCGGGCCGAGGTCGGAGTTCGGGCTGAGGTCGGAGTTCGGGCCGAGGTTGAAGTTCGGACCGAAAATGAAGTTCGGGCCGGGAACAGTGAAGAGTTCGGGCCGAACTTGTTCTTGGCAGTGACGAACGAACCAGCTATTTTGGTTACTCGTGGGCGTGAAATGGACACCCGAGCTGAAAGTTATGAATGTTTTAGTATACCACCTTTTGTCACACAATCTTGGATATTGAAGAGTTCGGGCCGAAGAGGTATGTTCGGGCCGAAGTGGGATGTTCGGGCCGAAGTGGTGTTCGGGCCGAAGTTCGGTGTTTGGGCCGAGGATGATGTTCGGGCCGAGGTTGAAGTTCGGCCCAAGGTCGGAGTTCGGGCCGATGTTGAAGTTCGGGCCGAGGTTGAAGTTCGGGCCGAAAATGAAGTTCGGGCCGGGAACAGTGAAGAGTTCGGGCCGAACTTGTTCTTGGCAGTGACGAACGAACCAGCTATTTTGGTTACTCGTGGGCGTGATACGGACACCCGAGCTGAAAGTTATGAATGTTTTAGTATAGCACTTTTTGTCACACAATCTTGGATATTGAAGAGTTCGGGCCGAAGAGGGATGTTCAGCCCGAAGTGGTGTTCGGGCCGAAGTGGGATGTTCGGGCCGAAGCGGTGTTCGGGCCGAGGATGATGTTCGGGCCGAGGTTGAAGTTCGGGCCGAGGTCGGAGTTCGGGCCGAGGTTGAAGTTCGGGCCGAGGTTGAAGTTCGGGCCGAAAATGAAGTTCGGGCCGGGAACAGTGAAGAGTTCGGGCCGAACTTGTTCTTGGCAGTGACGAACGAACCAGCTATTTTGGTTACTTGTGGGCGTGAAACGAACACCCGAGCTGAAAGTTATGAATGTTTTAGTATAGCACCTTTTGTCACACAATCTTGGATATTGAAGAATTCGGGCCGAAGAGGGATGTTCGGGCCGAAGTGGTGTTCGGGACGAAGTGGGATGTTCGGGCTGAAGTGGTGTTCGGGCCGAAGTTCGGTGTTCGGGCCGAGGATGATGTTCGGGCCGAGGTCGGAGTTCGGGCTGAGGTCGGAGTTCGGGCCGAGGTTGAAGTTCGGGCCGAAAATGAAGTTCGGGCCGAAAATGAAGTTCGGGCCGGGAACAGTGAAGAGTTCGGGCCGAACTTGTTCTTGGCAGTGACGAACGAACCCGCTATTTTGGTTACTCGTGGGCGTGAAATGGGACACCCGAGCTGAAAGTTATGAATGTTTTAGTATAGCACCTTTTGTCACACAATCTTGGATATTGAAGAGTTCGGGCCGAAGAGGGATGTTCGGGCCGAAGTGGTGTTCGGGTCGAAGTGGGATGTTCGGGCTGAAGTGGTGTTCGGGCCGAAGTTCGGTGTTCGGGCCGAGGATGATGTTCGGGCCGAGGTCGGAGTTCGGGCTGAGGTCGGAGTTCGGGCCGAGTTTGAAGTTCGGGCCGAGGTTGAAGTTCGGGCCGAAAATGAAGTTCGGGCCGGGAACAGTGAAGAGTTCGTGCCGAACTTGTTCTTGGCAGTGACGAACGAACCAGCTCTATTTTGGTTACTCGTGGGCGTGAAACGGACACCCGAGCTGAAAGTTATGAATGTTTTAGTATAGCACCTTTTGTCACACAATCTTGGATATTGAAGAGTTCGGGCCGAAGAGGTATGTTCGGGCCGAAGTGGGATGTTCGGGCCGAAGTGGTGTTCGGGCCGAAGTGGTGTTCGGGCTGAAGTTCGGTGTTCGGGCCGAGGATGATGTTCGGGCCGAAGTTGAAGTTCGGGCCGAAGTCGGAGTTCGGGCCGATGTTGAAGTTCGGGCCGAGGTTGAAGTTCGGGCCGAAAATGAAGTTCGGGCCGGGAACAGTGAAGAGTTCGGGCCGAACTTGTTCTTGGCAGTGACGAACGAACCAGCTATTTTGGTTACTCGTGGGCGTGAAACGGACACCCGAGCTGAAAGTTATGAATGTTTTAGTATAGCACTTTTTGTCACACAATCTTGGATATTGAAGAGTTCGGGCCGAAGAGGGATGTTCGGGCCGAAGTGGTGTTCGGGCCGAAGTGGGATGTTCGGGCCGAAGTGGTGTTCGGGCCGAAGTTCGGTGTTCGGGCCGAGGATGATGTTCGGGCCGAGGTTGAAGTTCGGGCCGAGGTCGGAGTTTGGGCCGAGGTTGAAGTTCGGGCCGAGGTTGAAGTTCGGGCCGAGGATGATGTTCGGGCCGAGGTTGAAGTTCGGGCCGAGGTCGGAGTTTGGGCCGAGGTTGAAGTTCGGGCCGAGGTTGAAGTTCGGGATGAAGTGGTGTTCGGGCCGAAGTTCGGTGTTCGGGCCGAGGATGATGTTCGGGCCGAGGTCGGAGTTCGGGCTGAGGTCGGAGTTCGGGCCGAGTTTGAAGTTCGGGCCGAGGTTGAAGTTCGGGCCGAAAATGAAGTTCGGGCCGGGAACAGTGAAGAGTTCGGGCCGAACTTGTTCTTGGCAGTGACGAACGAACCAGCTCTATTTTGGTTACTCGTGGGCGTGAAACGGACACCCGAGCTGAAAGTTATGAATGTTTTAGTATAGCACCTTTTGTCACACAATCTTGGATATTGAAGAGTTCGGGCCGAAGAGGTATGTTCGGGCCGAAGTGGGATGTTCGGGCCGAAGTGGTGTTCGGGCCGAAGTGGTGTTCGGGCCGAAGTTCGGTGTTCGGGCCGAGGATGATGTTCGGGCCGACGTTGAAGTTCGGGCCGAAGTCGGAGTTCGGGCCGATGTTGAAGTTCGGGCCGAGGTTGAAGTTCGGGCCGAAAATGAAGTTCGGGCCGGGAACAGTGAAGAGTTCGGGCCGAACTTGTTCTTGGCAGTGACGAACGAACCAGCTATTTTGGTTACTCGTGGGCGTGAAACGGACACCCGAGCTGAAAGTTATGAATGTTTTAGTATAGCACTTTTTGTCACACAATCTTGGATATTGAAGAGTTCGGGCCGAAGAGGGATGTTCGGCCCGAAGTGGTGTTCGGGCCGAAGTGGGATGTTCGGGCCGAAGTGATGTTCGGGCCGAAGTTCGGTGTTCGGGCCGAGGATGATGTTCGGGCCGAGGTTGCAGTTCGGGCCGAGGTCGGAGTTCGGGCCGAGGTTGAAGTTCGGGCCAAAATGAAGTTCGGGCCGGGAACAGTGATGAGTTCGGGCCGAACTTTTTCTTGGCAGTGACGAACGAACCAGCTATTTTGGTTACTCGTGGGCGTGAAACGGACACCCGAGCTGAAAGTTATGAATGTTTTAGTATAGCACCTTTTGTCACACAATCTTGGATATTGAAGAGTTCGGGCCGAAGAGGGATGTTCGGGCCGAAGTGGTGTTCGGGCCGAAGTGGGATGTTCGGGCTGAAGTGGTGTTCGGGCCGAAGTTCGGTGTTCGGGCCGAGGATGATGTTCGGGCCGAGGTCGGAGTTCGGGCTGAGGTCGGAGTTCGGGCCGAGGTTGAAGTTCGGTCCGAAAATGAAGTTCGGGCCGAAAATGAAGTTCGGGCCGGGAACAGTGAAGAGTTCGGGTCGAACTTGTTCTTGGCAGTGACGAACGAACCCGCTATTTTGGTTACTCGTGGGCGTGAAACGGACACCCGAGCTGAAAGTTATGAATGTTTTAGTATAGCACCTTTTGTCACACAATCTTGGATATTGAAGAGTTCGGGCCGAAGAGGGATGTTCGGGCCGAAGTGGTGTTCGGGTCGAAGTGGGATGTTCGGGCTGAAGTGGTGTTCGGGCCGAAGTTCGGTGTTCGGGCCGAGGATGATGTTCGGGCCGAGGTCGGAGTTCGGGCTGAGGTCGGAGTTCGGGCCGAGGTTGAAGTTCGGACCGAAAATGAAGTTCGGGCCGGGAACAGTGAAGAGTTCGGGCCGAACTTGTTCTTGGCAGTGACGAACGAACCAGCTATTTTGGTTACTCGTGGGCGTGAAATGGACACCCGAGCTGAAAGTTATGAATGTTTTAGTATACCACCTTTTGTCACACAATCTTGGATATTGAAGAGTTCGGGCCGAAGAGGTATGTTCGGGCCGAAGTGGGATGTTCGGGCCGAAGTGGTGTTCGGGCCGAAGTTCGGTGTTTGGGCCGAGGATGATGTTAGGGCCGAGGTTGAAGTTCGGCCCAAGGTCGGAGTTCGGGCCGATGTTGAAGTTCGGGCCGAGGTTGAAGTTCGGGCCGAAAATGAAGTTCGGGCGGGGAACAGTGAAGAGTTCGGGCCGAACTTGTTCTTGGCAGTGACGAACGAACCAGCTATTTTGGTTACTCGTGGGCGTGAAACGGACACCCGAGCTGAAAGTTATGAATGTTTTAGTATAGCACTTTTTGTCACACAATCTTGGATATTGAAGAGTTCGGGCCGAAGAGGGATGTTCAGCCCGAAGTGGTGTTCGGGCCGAAGTGGGATGTTCGGGCCGAAGTGGTGTTCGGGCCGAAGTTCGGTGTTCGGGCCGAGGATGATGTTCGGGCCGAGGTTGAAGTTCGGGCCGAGGTCGGAGTTCGGGCCGAGGTTGAAGTTCGGGCCGAGGTTGAAGTTCGGGCCGAAAATGAAGTTCGGGCCGGGAACAGTGAAGAGTTCGGGCCGAACTTGTTCTTGGCAGTGACGAACGAACCAGCTATTTTGGTTACTCGTGGGCGTGAAACGAACACCCGAGCTGAAAGTTATGAATGTTTTAGTATAGCACCTTTTGTCACACAATCTTGGATATTGAAGAATTCGGGCCGAAGAGGGATGTTCGGGCCGAAGTGGTGTTCGGGCCGAAGTGGGATGTTCGGGCTGAAGTGGTGTTCGGGCCGAAGTTCGGTGTTCGGGCCGAGGATGATGTTCGGGCCGAGGTCGGAGTTCGGGCTGAGGTCGGAGTTCGGGCCGAGGTTGAAGTTCGGGCCGAAAATGAAGTTCGGGCCGAAAATGAAGTTCGGGCCGGGAACAGTGAAGAGTTCGGGCCGAACTTGTTCTTGGCAGTGACGAACGAACCCGCTATTTTGGTTACTCGTGGGCGTGAAATGGGACACCCGAGCTGAAAGTTATGAATGTTTTAGTATAGCACCTTTTGTCACACAATCTTGGATATTGAAGAGTTCGGGCCGAAGAGGGATGTTCGGGCCGAAGTGGTGTTCGGGTCGAAGTGGGATGTTCGGGCTGAAGTGGTGTTCGGGCCGAAGTTCGGTGTTCGGGCCGAGGATGATGTTCGGGCCGAGGTCGGAGTTCGGGCTGAGGTCGGAGTTCGGGCCGAGTTTGAAGTTCGGGCCGAGGTTGAAGTTCGGGCCGAGGATGATGTTCGGGCCGAGGTTGAAGTTCGGGCCGAGGTCGGAGTTTGGGCCGAGGTTGAAGTTCGGGCCGAGGTTGAAGTTCGGGCTGAAGTGGTGTTCGGGCCGAAGTTCGGTGTTCGGGCCGAGGATGATGTTCGGGCCGAGGTCGGAGTTCGGGCTGAGGTCGGAGTTCGGGCCGAGTTTGAAGTTCGGGCCGAGGTTGAAGTTCGGGCCGAAAATGAAGTTCGGGCCGGGAACAGTGAAGAGTTCGGGCCGAACTTGTTCTTGGCAGTGACGAACGAACCAGCTCTATTTTGGTTACTCGTGGGCGTGAAACGGACACCCGAGCTGAAAGTTATGAATGTTTTAGTATAGCACCTTTTGTCACACAATCTTGGATATTGAAGAGTTCGGGCCGAAGAGGTATGTTCGGGCCGAAGTGGGATGTTCGGGCCGAAGTGGTGTTCGGGCCGAAGTGGTGTTCGGGCCGAAGGTCGGTGTTCGGGCCGAGGATGATGTTCGGGCCGAAGTTGAAGTTCGGGCCGAAGTCGGAGTTCGGGCCGATGTTGAAGTTCGGGCCGAGGTTGAAGTTCGGGCCGAAAATGAAGTTCGGGCCGGGAACAGTGAAGAGTTCGGGCCGAACTTGTTCTTGGCAGTGACGAACGAACCAGCTATTTTTGTTACTCGTGGGTGTGAAACGGACACCCGAGCTGAAAGTTATGAATGTTTTAGTATAGCACTTTTTGTCACACAATCTTGGATATTGAAGAGTTCGGGCCGAAGAGGGATGTTCGGGCCGAAGTGGTGTTCGGGCCGAAGTGGGATGTTCGGGCCGAAGTGGTGTTCGGGCCGAGGATGGTGTTCGGGCCGAGGATGATGTTCGGGCCGAGGTCGGAATTCGGGCCGATGTTGAAGTTCGGGCCGAGGTTGAAGTTCTGGCCGAAAATGAAGTTCGGGCCGGGAACAGTGAAGAGTTCGGGCCGAACTTGTTCTTGGCAGTGACGAACGAACCAGCTCTATTTTGGTTACTCGTGGGCGTGAAACGGACACCCGAGCTGAAAATTATGAATGTTTTAGTATAGCACCTTTTGTCACACAATCTTGGATATTGAAGAGTTCGGGCCGAAGAGGGATGTTCGGGCCGAAGTGGTGTTCGGGCCGAAGTGGGATGTTCGGGCTGAAGTGGTGTTCGGGCCGAAGTTCGGTGTTCGGGCCGAGGATGATGTTCGGGCCGAGGTCGGAGTTCGGGCTGAGGTCGGAGTTCGGGCCGAGGTTGAAGTTCGAGCCGAAAATGAAGTTCGGGCCGAAAATGAAGTTCGGGCCGGGAACAGTGAAGAGTTCGGGCCGAACTCGTTCTAGGCAGTGACGAACGAACCCGCTATTTTGGTTACTCGTGGGCGTGAAACGGACACCCGAGCTGAAAGTTATGAATGTTTTAGTATAGCACCTTTTGTCACACAATCTTGGATATTGAAGAGTTCGGGCCGAAGAGGGATGTTCGGGCCGAAGTGGTGTTCGGGTCGAAGTGGGATGTTCGGGCTGAAGTGGTGTTCGGGCCGAAGTTCGGTGTTCGGGCCGAGGATGATGTTCGGGCCGAGGTCGGAGTTCGGGCTGAGGTCGGAGTTCGGGCCGAGTTTGAAGTTCGGGCCGAGGTTGAAGTTCGGGCCGAAAATGAAGTTCGGGCCGGGAACAGTGAAGAGTTCGGGCCGAACTTGTTCTTGGCAGTGACGAACGAACCAGCTCTATTTTGGTTACTCGTGGGCGTGAAACGGACACCCGAGCTGAAAGTTATGAATGTTTTAGTATAGCACCTTTTGTCACACAATCTTGGATATTGAAGAGTTCGGGCCGAAGAGGTATGTTCGGGCCGAAGTGGGATGTTCGGGCCGAAGTGGTGTTCGGGCCGAAGTGGTGTTCGGGCCGAAGTTCGGTGTTCGGGCCGAGGATGATGTTCGGGCCGAAGTTGAAGTTCGGGCCGAAGTCGGAGTTCGGGCCGATGTTGAAGTTCGGGCCGAGGTTGAAGTTCGGGCCGAAAATGAAGTTCGGGCCGGGAACAGTGAAGAGTTCGGGCCGAACTTGTTCTTGGCAGTGACGAACGAACCAGCTATTTTTGTTACTCGTGGGCGTGAAACGGACACCCGAGCTGAAAGTTATGAATGTTTTAGTATAGCACTTTTTGTCACACAATCTTGGATATTGAAGAGTTCGGGCCGAAGAGGGATGTTCGGGCCGAAGTGGTGTTCGGGCCGAAGTGGGATGTTCGGGCCGAAGTGGTGTTCGGGCCGAGGATGGTGTTCGGGCCGAGGATGATGTTCGGGTCGAGGTCGGAGTTCGGGCCGAGGTCGGAGTTCGGGCCGATGTTGAAGTTCGGGCCGAGGTTGAAGTTCGGGCCGAAAATGAAGTTCGGGCCGGGAACAGTGAAGAGTTCGGGCCGAACTTGTTCTTGGCAGTGACGAACGAACCAGCTCTATTTTGGTTACTCGTGGGCGTGAAACGGACACCCGAGCTGAAAATTATGAATGTTTTAGTATAGCACCTTTTGTCACACAATCTTGGATATTGAAGAGTTCGGGCCGAAGAGTGATGTTCGGGCCGAAGTGGTGTTCGGGCCGAAGTGGGATGTTCGAGCTGAAGTCGTGTTCGGGCCGAAGTTCGGTGTTCGGGCCGAGGATGATGTTCGGGCCGAGGTCGGAGTTCGGGCTGAGGTCGGAGTTCGGGCCGAGGTTGAAGTTCGGGCCGAAAATGAAGTTCGGGCCGAAAATGAAGTTCGGGCCGGGAACAGTGAAGAGTTCGGGCCGAACTCGTTCTTGGCAGTGACGAACGAACCCGCTATTTTGGTTACTCGTGGGCGTGAAACGGACACCCGAGCTGAAAGTTATGAATGTTTTAGTATAGCACCTTTTGTCACACAATCTTGGATATTGAAGAGTTCGGGCCGAAGAGGGATGTTCGGGCCGAAGTGGTGTTCGGGTCGAAGTGGGATGTTCGGGCTGAAGTGGTGTTCGGGCCGAAGTTCGGTGTTCGGGCCGAGGATGATGTTCGGGCCGAGGTCGGAGTTCGGGCTGAGGTCGGAGTTCGGGCCGAGTTTGAAGTTCGGGCCGAGGTTGAAGTTCGGGCCGAAAATGAAGTTCGGGCCGGGAACAGTGAAGAGTTCGGGCCGAACTTGTTCTTGGCAGTGACGAACGAACCAGCTCTATTTTGGTTACTCGTGGGCGTGAAACGGACACCCGAGCTGAAAGTTATGAATGTTTTAGTATAGCACCTTTTGTCACACAATCTTGGATATTGAAGAGTTCGGGCCGAAGAGGTATGTTCGGGCCGAAGTGGGATGTTCGGGTCGAAGTGGTGTTCGGGCCGAAGTGGTGTTCGGGCCGAAGTTCGGTGTTCGGGCCGAGGATGATGTTCGGGCCGAAGTTGAAGTTCGGGCCGAAGTCGGAGTTCGGGCCGATGTTGAAGTTCGGGCCGAGGTTGAAGTTCGGGCCGAAAATGAAGTTCGGGCCGGGAACAGTGAAGAGTTCGGGCCGAACTTGTTCTTGGCAGTGACGAACGAACCAGCTATTTTGGTTACTCGTGGGCGTGAAACGGACACCCGAGCTGAAAGTTATGAATGTTTTAGTATAGCACTTTTTGTCACACAATCTTGGATATTGAAGAGTTCGGGCCGAAGAGGGATGTTCGGGCCGAAGTGGTGTTCGGGCCGAAGTGGGATGTTCGGGCCGAAGTGGTGTTCGGGCCGAAGTTCGGTGTTCGGGCCGAGGATGATGTTCGGGCCGAGGTTGAAGTTCGGGCCGAGGTCGGAGTTTGGGCCGAGGTTGAAGTTCGGGCCGAGGTTGAAGTTCGGGCCGAGGATGATGTTCGGGCCGAGGTTGAAGTTCGGGCCGAGGTCGGAGTTTGGGCCGAGGTTGAAGTTCGGGCCGAGGTTGAAGTTCGGGCTGAAGTGGTGTTCGGGCCGAAGTTCGGTGTTCGGGCCGAGGATGATGTTCGGGCCGAGGTCGGAGTTCGGGCTGAGGTCGGAGTTCGGCCGAGTTTGAAGTTCGGGCCGAGGTTGAAGTTCGGGCCGAAAATGAAGTTCGGGCCGGGAACAGTGAAGAGTTAGGGCCGAACTTGTTCTTGGCAGTGACGAACGAACCAGCTCTATTTTGGTTACTCGTGGGCGTGAAACGGACACCCGAGCTGAAAGTTATGAATGTTTTAGTGTAACACCTTTTGTCACACAATCTTGGATATTGAAGAGTTCGGGCCGAAGAGGTATGTTCGGGCCGAAGTGGGATGTTCGGGCCGAAGTGGTGTTCGGGCCGAAGTGGTGTTCGGGCCGAAGTTCGGTGTTCGGGCCGAGGATGATGTTCGGGCCGAAGTTGAAGTTCGGGCCGAAGTCGGAGTTCGGGCCGATGTTGAAGTTCGGGCCGAGGTTGAAGTTCGGGCCGAAAATGAAGTTCGGGCCGGGAACAGTGAAGAGTTCGGGCCGAACTTGTTCTTGGCAGTGACGAACGAACCAGCTATTTTGGTTACTCGTGGGCGTGAAACGGACACCCGAGCTGAAAGTTATGAATGTTTTAGTATAGCACTTTTTGTCACACAATCTTGGATATTGAAGAGTTCGGGCCGAAGAGGGATGTTCGGGCCGAAGTGGTGTTCGGGCCGAAGTGGGATGTTCGGGCCGAAGTGGTGTTCGGGCCGAGGATGGTGTTCGGGCCGAGGATGATGTTCGGGCCGAGGTCGGAGTTCGGGCCGAGGTCGGAATTCGGGCCGATGTTGAAGTTCGGGCCGAGTTTGAAGTTCGGGCCGAAAATGAAGTTCGGGCCGGGAACAGTGAAGAGTTCGGGCCGAACTTGTTCTTGGCAGTGACGAACGAACCAGCTCTATTTTGGTTACTCGTGGGCGTGAAACGGACACCCGAGCTTAAAATTATGAATGTTTTAGTATAGCACCTTTTGTCACACAATCTTGGATATTGAAGAGTTCGGGTCGAAGAGGGATGTTCGGGCCGAAGTGGTGTTCGGGCCGAAGTGGGATGTTCGGGCTGAAGTGGTGTTCGGGCCGAAGTTCGGTGTTCGGGCCGAGGATGATGTTCGGGCCGAGGTCGGAGTTCGGGCTGAGGTCGGAGTTCGGGCCGAGGTTGAAGTTCGGGCCGAAAATGAAGTTCGGGCCGGGAACAGTGAAGAGTTCGGGCCGAACTCGTTCTTGGCAGTGACGAACGAACCCGCTATTTTGGTTACTCGTGGGCGTGAAACGGACACCCGAGCTGAAAGTTATGAATGTTTTAGTATAGCACCTTTTGTCACACAATCTTGGATATTGAAGAGTTCGGGCCGAAGAGGTATGTTCGTGCCGAAGTGGGATGTTCGGGCCGAAGTCGTGTTCGGGCCGAAGTGGTGTTCGGGCCGACGTTCGGTGTTCGGGCCGAGGATGATGTTCGGGACGAGGTCGGAGTTCGGCCCGAGGTCGGAGTTCGGGCCGATGTTGAAGTTCGGGCCGAGGTTGAAGTTCGGGCCGAAAATGAAGTTCGGGCCGGGAACAGTGAAGAGTTCGGGCCGAACTTGTTCTTGGCAGTGACGAACGAACCAGCTCTATTTTGGTTACTCGTGGGCGTGAAACGGACACCCGAGCTGAAAGTTATGAATGTTTTAGTATAGCACTTTTTGTCACACAATCTTGGATATTGAAGAGTTCGGGCCGAAGAGGGATGTTCGGCCCGAAGTGGTGTTCGGGCCGAAGTGGGATGTTCGGGCCGAAGTGGTGTTCGGGCCGAAGTTCGGTGTTCGGGCCGAGGATGATGTTCGGGCCGAGGTTGAAGTTCGGGCCGAGGTCGGAGTTCGGGCCGAGGTTGAAGTTCGGGCCGAGGTTGAAGTTCGGGCCGAAAATGAAGTTCGGGCCGGGAACAGCGATGAGTTCGGGCCGAACTTTTCCTTGGCAGTGACGAACGAACCAGCTATTTTGGTTACTCGTGGGCGTGAAACGGACACCCGAGCTGAAAGTTATGAATGTTTTAGTATAGCACCTTTTGTCACACAATCTTGGATATTGAAGATTTCGGGCCGAAGAGGGATGTTCGGGCCGAAGTGGTGTTCGGGCCGAAGTGGGATGTTCGGGCTGAAGTGGTGTTCGGGCCGAAGTTCGGTGTTCGGGCCGAGGATGATGTTCGGGCCGAGGTCGGAGTTCGGGCTGAGGTCGGAGTTCGGGCCGAGGTTGAAGTTCGGGCCGAGGTTGAAGTTCGGGCCGAAAATGAAGTTCGGGCCGGGAACAGTGATGTGTTCGGGCCGAACTTGTTCTTGGCAGTGACGAACGATCCAACTATTTTGGTTACTTGTTGGCGTGAAACGGACACCCGAGCTGAAAGTTATGAATGTTTTAGTATAGTACCTTTTGTCACACAATCTTGGATATTGAAGAGTTCGGGCCTAAGAGGGATGTTCGGGCCGAAGTGGTGTTCGGGCCGAAGTGGGATGTTCGGGCTGAAGTGGTGTTCGGGCTGAAGTTCGGTGTTCGGGCCGAGGATGATGTTCGGGCCGAGGTCGGAGTTCGGGCTGAGGTCGGAGTTCGGGCTGAGGTCGGAGTTCGGGCCGAGGTTGAAGTTCGGGCCGAAAATGAAGTTCGGGCCGGGAACAGTGAAGAGTTCGGGCCGAACTTGTTCTTGGCAGTGACGAACGAACCAGCTATTTTGGTTACTCGTGGGCGTGAAATGGACACCCGAGCTGAAAGTTATGAATGTTTTAGTATAGCACCTTTTGTCACACAATCTTGGATATTGAAGAGTTCGGGCCGAAGAGGTATGTTCGGGCCGAAGTGGGATGTTCGGGCTGAAGTCGTGTTCGGGCCGAAGTGGTGTTCGGGCCGAAGTTCGGTGTTCGGTCCGAGGATGATGTTCGGGACGAGGTTGAAGTTCGGCCCGAGGTCGGAGTTCAGGCCGATGTTGAAGTTCGGGCCGAGGTTGAAGTTCGGGCCGAAAATGAAGTTCGGGCCGGGAATAGTGAAGAGTTCGGGCCGAACTTGTTCTTGGCAGTGACGAACGAACCAGCTATTTTGGTTACTCGTGGGCGTGAAACGGACACCCGAGCTGAAAGTTATGAATGTTTTAGTATAGCACTTTTTGTCACACAATCTTGGATATTGAAGAGTTCGGGCCGAAGAGAGATGTTCGGGCCGAAGTGGTGTTCGGGCCGAAGTGGGATGTTCGGGCTGAAGTGGTGTTCGGGCCGAAGTTCGGTGTTCGGGCCGAGGATGATGTTCGGGCCGAGGTCGGAGTTCGGGCTGAGGTCGGAGTTCGGGCCGAGGTTGAAGTTCGGGCCGAGGTTGAAGTTCGGGCCGAAAATGAAGTTCGGGCCGGGAACAGTGATGAGTTCGGGCCGAACTTGTTCTTGGCAGTGACGAACGATCCAACTATTTTGGTTACTCGTTGGCGTGAAACGGACACCCGAGCTGAAAGTTATGAATGTTTTAGTATAGTACCTTTTGTCACACAATCTTGGATATTGAAGAGTTCGGGCCTAAGAGGGATGTTCGGGCCGAAGTGGTGTTCGGGCCGAAGTGGGATGTTAGGGCTGAAGTGGTGTTCGGGCTGAAGTTCGGTGTTCGGGCCGAGGATGATGTTCGGGCCGAGGTCGGAGTTCGGGCTGAGGTCGGAGTTCGGGCCGAGGTTGAAGTTCGGGCCGAAAATGAAGTTCGGGCCGGGAACAGTGAAGAGTTCGGGCCGAACTTGTTCTTGGCAGTGACGAACGAACCAGCTATTTTGGTTACTCGTGGGCGTGAAATGGACACCCGAGCTGAAAGTTATGAATGTTTTAGTATAGCACCTTTTGTCACACAATCTTGGATATTGAAGAGTTCGGGCCGAAGAGGTATGTTCGGGCCGAAGTGGGATGTTCGGGCCAAAGTGGGATGTTCGGGCCGAAGTGGTGTTCGGGCCGAAGTGGTGTTCGGGCCGAAGTTCGGTGTTCGGGCCGAGAATGATATTCGGGCCGAGGTTGAAGTTCGGGCCGAGGTCGGAGTTCGGGCCGAGGTTGAAGTTCGGGCCGAGGTTGAAGTTCGGGCCGAAAATGAAGTTTGGGCCGGGAACAGTGAAGAGTTCGGGCCGAACTTGTTCTTGGCAGTGACGAACGAACCAGCTATATTGGTTACTCGTGGGCGTGAAACGGACACCCGAGCTGAAAGTTATGAATGTTTTAGTATAGCACCTTTTGTCACACAATCTTGGATATTGAAGAGTTCGGGCTGAAGAGGGATGTTCGGGCCGAAGTGGTGTTCGGGCCGAAGTGGGATGTTAGGGCCGAAGTGGTGTTCGGGCCAAAGTTCGGTGTTCGGGCCGAGGATGATGTTCGGGCCGAGGTTGAAGTTCGGTCCGAGGTCGGAGTTCGGGCCGAGGTTGAAATTCGGGCTGAAAATGAAGTTCGGGTCGGGAACAGTGAAGAGTTCGGGCCGAACTTGTTCTTGGCAGTGACGAACGAACCAGCTATTTTGCTTACTCGTGGGCGTGAAACGGACACCCGAACTGAAAGTTATGAATGTTTTAGTATAGCACCTTTTGTCACTCAATCTTGGATATTGAAGTGTTCGGGCCGTAGAGTGATGTTCGGGCCGAAGTGGTGTTCGGGCCGAAGTGGGATGTTCGGGCCGAAGTGGTGTTCGGGCCGAAGTGGTGTTCGGGCCGAAGTTCGGTGTTCAGGCCGAGGATGATGTTCGGGCCGAGGTTGAAGTTCGGGCCTAGGTCGGAGTTCCGGCCGAGGTTGAAGTTCGGGCCGAAAATGAAGTTCGGGTCGGGAACAGTGAAGAGTTCTGGCCGAACTTGTTCTTGGCAGTGACGAACGAACCAGCTATTTTGGTTACTCGTGGGCGTGAAACGGACACCCGAGCTGAAAATTATGAATGTTTTAGTATAGCACCTTTTGTCACACAACCTTGGATATTGTAGAGTTCGGGCCGAAGAGGGATGTTCGGGCCGAAGTGGTGTTCGGGCCGAACTGGGATGTTCGGGACGAAGTGGTGTTCGGGCCGAAATTCGGTGTTCGGGCCGAGGATGATGTTCGGGCCGAGGTTGAAGTTCGGGCCGAGGTCGGAGTTCGGGCCGAGGTTGAAGTTCGGGCCGAGGTTGAAGTTCGGGCCGAAAATGAAGTTCGGGCCAGGAACAGTGAAGAGTTCGGGCCGAACTTGTTCTTGGCAGTGACGAACGAACCAGCTATTTTGGTTACTCGTGGGCGTGAAACGGACACCCGAGCTGAAAGTTATGAATGTTTTAGTATAGCACCTTTTATCACACAATCTTGGATATTGAAGAGTTCGGGCCGAAGAGGGATGTTCGGGCCGAAGTGGTTTTCGGGCCGAAGTGGGATGTTCGGGCCGAAGTGGTGTTCGGGCCGAAGTGGTGTTCGGGCCGAAGTGGTGTTCGGGCCGAAGTTCGGTGTTCGGGCCGAGAATGATGTTCGGGCCGAGGTTGAAGTTCGGGCCGAGGTCGGAGTTCGGGCCGAGGTTGAAGTTCGGGCCGAGGTTGAAGTTCGGGCCGAAAATGAAGTTTGAGCCGGGAACAGTGAAGAGTTCGGGCCGAACTTGTTCTTGGCAGTGACGAACGAACCAGCTATATTGGTTACTCGTGGGCGTGAAACGGACACCCGAGCTGAAAGTTATGAATGTTTTAGTATAGCAGCTTTTGTCACACAATCTTGGATATTGAAGAGTTCGGGCCGAAGAGGGATGTTCGGGCCGAAGTGGTGTTCGGGCCGAAGTTCGGTGTTCAGGCCGAGGATGATGTTCTGGCCGAGGTTGAAGTTCGGGCCGAGGTCGGAGTTCGGGCCGAGGTTGAATTTCGGGCTGAAAATGAAGTTCGGGCCGGGAACAGTGAAGAGTTCGGGCCGAACTTGTTCTTGGCAGTGACGAACGAACCAGCTATTTTGCTTACTCGTGGGCGTGAAACGGACACCCGAACTGAAAGTTATGAATGTTTTAGTATAGCACCTTTTGTCACTCAATCTTGGATATTGAAGTGTTCGGGCCGTAGAGTGATGTTCGGGCCGAAGTGGTGTTCGGGCCGAAGTGGGATGTTCGGGCCGAAGTGGTGTTCGGGCCGAAGTGGTGTCCGGGCCGAAGTTCGGTGTTCAGGCCGAGGAAGATGTTCGGGCCGAGGTTGAAGTTCGGGCTAAGGTCGGAGTTCCGGCCGAGGTTGAAGTTCGAGCCGAAAATGAAGTTCGGGTCGGGAACAGTGAAGAGTTCTGGCCGAACTTGTTCTTGGCAGTGACGAACGAACCAGCTATTTTGGTTACTCGTGGGCGTGAAACGGACACCCGAGCTGAAAATTATGAATGTTTTAGTATAGCACCTTTTGTCACACAATCTTGGATATTGAAGAGTTCGGGCCGAAGAGGGATGTTCGGGCCGAAGTGGTGTTCGGGCCGAACTGGGATGTTCGGGCCGAAGTGGTGTTCGGGCCGAAGTTCGGTGTTCGGGCCGAGGATGATGTTCGGGCCGAGGTTGAAGTTCGGGCCGAGGTCGGAGTTCGGGCCGAGGTTGAAGTTCGGGCCGAGGTTGAAGTTCGGGCCGAAAATGAAGTTCGGGCCAGGAACAGTGAAGAGTTCGGGCCGAACTTGTTCTTGGCAGTGACGAACGAACCAGCTATTTTGGTTACTCGTGGGCGTGAAACGGACACCCGAGCTGAAAGTTATGAATGTTTTAGTATAACACCTTTTATCACACAATCTTGGATATTGAAGAGTTCGGGCCGAAGAGGGATGTTCGGGCCAAAGTGGTGTTCGGGCCGAACTGGGATGTTCGGGCCGAAGTGGTGTTCTGGCCGATGTTCGGTGTTCGGGCCGAGGATGATGTTCGGGCCGAGGTTGAAGTTCGGGCCGAGGTCGGAGTTCGGGCCGAGGTTGAAGTTCGGGCCGAGGTTGAAGTTCGGGCCGAAAATGAAGTTCGGGCCAGGAACAGTGAAGAGTTCGGGCCGAACTTGTTCTTGGCAGTGACGAACGAACCAGCTATTTTGGTTACTCGTGGGCGTGAAACGGACACCCGAGCTGAAAGTTATGAATGTTTTAGTATAGCACCTTTTATCACACAATCTTGGATATTGAAGAGTTCGGGCCGAAGTGGTGCTCGGGCCGAAGTGGGATGTTCGGGCCGAAGTGGTGTTCGGGTCGAAGTGGTGTTCGGGCCGAAGTTCGGTGTTCGGGCCGAGAATGATGTTCGGGCCGAGGTTGAAGTTCGGACCGAGGTCGGAGTTCGGGCCGAGGTTGAATTTCGGGCCGAGGTTGAAATTCGGGCCGAAAATGAAGTTTGGGCCGGGAACAGTGAAGAGTTCGGGCCGAACTTGTTCTTGGCAGTGACGAACGAACCAGCTATATTGGTTACTCGTGGGCGTGAAACGGACACCCGAGCTGAAATTTATGAATGTTTTAGTATAGCACCTTTTGTCACACAATCTTGGATATTGAAGAGTTCGGGCCGAAGAGGGATGTTCGGGCCGAAGTGGTGTTCGGGCCGAAGTGGGATGTTCGGGCCGAAGTGGTGTTCGGGCCGAAGTGGTGTTCGGCCCGAAGTGGTGTTCGGGCCGAAGTTCGGTGTTCGGGCCGAGGATGATGTTCGGGCCGAGGTTGAAGTTCGGGCCGAGGTCGGAGTTCGGGCCGAGGTTGAAGTTCGGGCCGAAAATGTAGTTCGGGCCGGGAACAGTGAAGAGTTCGGGCCGAACTTGTTCTTGGCAGTGACGAACGAACCAGCTATTTTGGTTACTCATGGGCGTGAAACGGACACACGAGCTGAAAGTTATGAATGTTTTAGTATAGCACCTTTTGTCACACAATCTTGGACATTGAAGAGTTCGGGCCGAAGAGGGATGTTCGGACCGAAGTGGTGTTCGGGCCGAAGTGGGATGTTCGGGCCGAAGTGGTGTTCGGGCCGAAGTGGTGTTCGGGCCGAAGTTCGGTGTTCGGTCCGAGGATGATGTTCGGGCCGAGGTTGAAGTTCGGGCCGAGGTTGAAGTTCGGGCCGAGGTTGAAGTTCAGGCCGAGGTCGGAGTTCGGGCCGAGGTTGAAGTTCGGGCCGAGGTTGAAGTTCGGGCCGAAAATGAAGTTCGGGTCGGGAACAGTGAAGAGTTCTGGCCGAACTTGTTCTTGGCAGTGACGAACGAACCAGCTATTTTGGTTACTCGTGGGCGTGAAACGGACACCCGAGCTGAAAATTATGAATGTTTTAGTATAGCACCTTTTGTCACACAATCATGGATATTGAAGAGTTCGGGCCGAAGAGGGATGTTCGGGCCGAAGTGGTGTTCGGGCCGAACTGGGATGTTCGGGCCGGAGTGGTGTTCGGGCCGAAGTTCGGTGTTCGGGCCGAGGATGATGTTCGGGCCGAGGTTGAAGTTCGGGCCGAGGTCGGAGTTCGGGCCGAGGTTGAAGTTCGGGCCGAGGTTGAAGTTCGGGCCGAAAATGAAGTTCGGGCCAGGAACAGTGAAGAGTTCGGGCCGAACTTGTTCTTGGCAGTGACGAACGAACCAGCTATTTTGGTTACTCGTGGGCGTGAAACGGACACCCGAGCTGAAAGTTATGAATGTTTTAGTATAGCACCTTTTATCACACAATCTTGGATATTGAAGAGTTCGGGCCGAAGAGGGATGTTCGGGCCGAAGTGGTGTTCGGGCCGAAGTGGGATGTTCGGGCCGAAGTGGTGTTCGGGCCGAAGTGGTGTTCGGGCCGAAGTTCGGTGTTCGGGCCGAGAATGATGTTCGGGCCGAGGTTGAAGTTCGGGCCGAGGTCGGAGTTCGGGCCGAGGTTGAAGTTCGGGCCGAGGTTGAAGTTCGGGCCGAAAATGAAGTTTGAGCCGGGAACAGTGAAGAGTTCGGGCCGAACTTGTTCTTGGCAGTGACGAACGAACCAGCTATATTGGTTACTCGTGGGCGTGAAACGGACACCCGAGCTGAAAGTTATGAATGTTTTAGTATAGCACCTTTTGTCACACAATCTTGGATATTGAAGAGTTCGGGCCGAAGAGGGATGTTCGGGCCGAAGTGGTGTTCGGGCCGAAGTTCGGTGTTCGGGCCGAGGATGATGTTCTGGCCGAGGTTGAAGTTCGGGCCGAGGTCGGAGTTCGGGCCGAGGTTGAATTTCGGGCTGAAAATGAAGTTCGGGCCGGGAACAGTGAAGAGTTCGGGCCGAACTTGTTCTTGGCAGTGACGAACGAACCAGCTATTTTGCTTACTCGTGGGCGTGAAACGGACACCCGAACTGAAAGTTATGAATGTTTTAGTATAGCACCTTTTGTCACTCAATCTTGGATATTGAAGTGTTCGGGCCGTAGAGTGATGTTCGGGCCGAAGTGGTGTTCGGGCCGAAGTGGTGTCCGGGCCGAAGTTCGGTGTTCAGGCCGAGGATGATGTTCGGGCCGAGGTTGAAGTTCGGGCTAAGGTCGGAGTTCCGGCCGAGGTTGAAGTTCAGGCCGAAAATGAAGTTCGGGTCGGGAACAGTGAAGAGTTCTGGCCGAACTTGTTCTTGGCAGTGACGAACGAACCAGCTATTTTGGTTACTCGTGGGCGTGAAACGGACACCCGAGCTGAAAATTATGAATGTTTTAGTATAGCACCTTTTGTCACACAATCTTGGATATTGAAGAGTTCGGGCCGAAGAGGGATGTTCGGGCCGAAGTGGTGTTCGGGCCGAACTGGGATGTTCGGGCCGAAGTGGTGTTCGGGCCGAAGTTCGGTGTTCGGGCCGAGGATGATGTTCGGGCCGAGGTTGAAGTTCGGGCCGAGGTCGGAGTTCGGGCCGAGGTTGAAGTTCGGGCCGAGGTTGAAGTTCGGGCCGAAAATGAAGTTCGGGCCAGGAACAGTGAAGAGTTCGGGCCGAACTTGTTCTTGGCAGTGACGAACGAACCTGCTATTTTGGTTACTCGTGTGCGTGAAACGGACACCCGAGCTGAAAGTTATGAATGTTTTAGTATAGCACCTTTTATCACACAATCTTGGATATTGAAGAGTTCGGGCCGAAGTGGTGTTCGGGCCGAAGTGGGATGTTCGGGCCGAAGTGGTGTTCGGGTCGAAGTGGTGTTCGGGCCGAAGTTCGGTGTTCGGGCCGAGAATGATGTTCGGGCCGAGGTTGAAGTTCGGGCCGAGGTCGGAGTTCGGGCCGAGGTTGAATTTCGGGCCGAGGTTGAAATTCGGGCCGAAAATGAAGTTTGGGCCGGGAACAGTGAAGAGTTCGGGCCGAACTTGTTCTTGGCAGTGACGAACGAACCAGCTATATTGGTTACTCGTGGGCGTGAAACGGACACCCGAGCTGAAAGTTATGAATGTTTTAGTATAGCACCTTTTGTCACACAATCTTGGATATTGAAGAGTTCGGGCCGAAGAGGGATGTTCGGGCCGAAGTGGTGTTCGGGCCGAAGTGGGATGTTCGGGCCGAAGTGGTGTTCGGCCCGAAGTGGTGTTCGGCCCGAAGTGGTGTTCGGGCCGAAGTTCAGTGTTCGGGCCGAGGATGATGTTCGGGCCGAGGTTGAAGTTCGGGCCGAGGTCGGAGTTCGGGCCGAGGTTGAAGTTCGGGCCGAAAATGAAGTTCGGGCTGGGAACAGTGAAGAGTTCGGGCCGAACTTGTTCTTGGCAGTGACGAACGAACCAGCTATTTTGGTTACTCATGGGCGTGAAACGGACACACGAGCTGAAAGTTATGAATGTTTTAGTATAGCACCTTTTGTCACACAATCTTGGACATTGAAGAGTTCGGGCCGAAGAGGGATGTTCGGACCGAAGTGGTGTTCGGGCCGAAGTGGGATGTTCGGGCCGAAGTGGTGTTCGGGCCGAAGTGGTGTTCGGGCCGAAGTTCGGTGTTCGGTCCGAGGATGATGTTCGGGCCGAGGTTGAAGTTCGGGCCGAGGTTGAAGTTCGGGCCGAGGTTGAAGTTCAGGCCGAGGTCGGAGTTCGGGCCGAGGTTGAAGTTCGGGCCGAGGTTGAAGTTCGGGCCGAAAATGAAGTTCGGGTCGGGAACAGTGAAGAGTTCTGGCCGAACTTGTTCTTGGCAGTGACGAACGAACCAGCTATTTTGGTTACTCGTGGGCGTGAAACGGACACCCGAGCTGAAAATTATGAATGTTTTAGTATAGCACCTTTTGTCACACAATCATGGATATTGAAGAGTTCGGGCCGAAGAGGGATGTTCGGGCCGAAGTGGTGTTCGGGCCGAACTGGGATGTTCGGGCCGGAGTGGTGTTCGGGCCGAAGTTCGGTGTTCGGGCCGAGGATGATGTTCGGGCCGAGGTTGAAGTTCGGGCCGAGGTCGGAGTTCGGGCCGAGGTTGAAGTTCGGGCCGAGGTTGAAGTTCGGGCCGAAAATGAAGTTCGGGCCAGGAACAGTGAAGAGTTCGGGCCGAACTTGTTCTTGGCAGTGACGAACGAACCAGCTATTTTGGTTACTCGTGGGCGTGAAACGGACACCCGAGCTGAAAGTTATGAATGTTTTAGTATAGCACCTTTTATCACACAATCTTGGATATTGAAGAGTTCGGGCCGAAGAGGGATGTTCGGGCCGAAGTGGTGTTAGGGCCGAAGTGGGATGTTCGGGCCGAAGTGGTGTTCGGGCCGAAGTGGTGTTCGGGCCGAAGTTCGGTGTTCGGGCCGAGAATGATGTTCGGGCCGAGGTTGAAGTTCGGGCCGAGGTCGGAGTTCGGGCCGAGGTTGAAGTTCGGGCCGAGGTTGAAGTTCGGGCCGAAAATGAAGTTTGAGCCGGGAACAGTGAAGAGTTCGGGCCGAACTTGTTCTTGGCAGTGACGAACGAACCAGCTATATTGGTTACTCGTGGGCGTGAAACGGACACCCGAGCTGAAAGTTATGAATGTTTTAGTATAGCACCTTTTGTCACACAATCTTGGATATTGAAGAGTTCGGGCCGAAGAGGGATGTTCGGGCCGAAGTGGTGTTCGGGCCGAAGTTCGGTGTTCGGGCCGAGGATGATGTTCTGGCCGAGGTTGAAGTTCGGGCCGAGGTCGGAGTTCGGGCCGAGGTTGAATTTCGGGCTGAAAATGAAGTTCGGGCCGGGAACAGTGAAGAGTTCGGGCCGAACTTGTTCTTGGCACTGACGAACGAACCAGCTATTTTGCTTACTCGTGGGCGTGAAACGGACACCCGAACTGAAAGTTATGAATGTTTTAGTATAGCACCTTTTGTCACTCAATCTTGGATATTGAAGTGTTCGGGCCGTAGAGTGATGTTCGGGCCGAAGTGGTGTTCGGGCCGAAGTGGTGTCCGGGCCGAAGTTCGGTGTTCAGGCCGAGGATGATGTTCGGGCCGAGGTTGAAGTTCGGGCTAAGGTCAGAGTTCCGGCCGAGGTTGAAGTTCAGGCCGAAAATGAAGTTCGGGTCGGGAACAGTGAAGAGTTCTGGCCGAACTTGTTCTTGGCAGTGACGAACGAACCAGCTATTTTGGTTACTCGTGGGCGTGAAACGGACACTCGAGCTGAAAATTATGAATGTTTTAGTATAGCACCTTTTGTCACACAATCTTGGATATTGAAGAGTTCGGGCCGAAGAGGGATGTTCGGGCCGAAGTGGTGTTCGGGCCGAACTGGGATGTTCGGGCCGAAGTGGTGTTCGGGCCGAAGTTCGGTGTTCGGGCCGAGGATGATGTTCGGGCCGAGGTTGAAGTTCGGGCCGAGGTCGGAGTTCGGGCCGAGGTTGAAGTTCGGGCCGAGGTTGAAGTTCGGGCCGAAAATGAAGTTCGGGCCAGGAACAGTGAAGAGTTCGGGCCGAACTTGTTCTTGGCAGTGACGAACGAACCAGCTATTTTGGTTACTCGTGGGCGTGAAACGGACACCCGAGCTGAAAGTTATGAATGTTTTAGTATAGCACCTTTTATCACACAATCTTGGATATTGAAGAGTTCGGGCCGAAGTGGTGTTCGGGCCGAAGTGGGATGTTCGGGCCGAAGTGGTGTTCGGATCAAAGTGGTGTTCGGGCCGAAGTTCGGTGTTCGGGCCGAGAATGATGTTCGGGCCGAGGTTGAAGTTCGGGCCGAGGTCGGAGTTCGGGCCGAGGTTGAATTTCGGGCCGAGGTTGAAATTCGGGCCGAAAATGAAGTTTGGGCCGGGAACAGTGAAGAGTTCGGGCCGAACTTGTTCTTGGCAGTGACGAACGAACCAGCTATATTGGTTACTCGTGGGCGTGAAACGGACACCCGAGCTGAAAGTTATGAATGTTTTAGTATAGCACCTTTTGTCACACAATCTTGGATATTGAAGAGTTCGGGCCGAAGAGGGATGTTCGGGCCGAAGTGGTGTTCGGGCCGAAGTGGGATGTTCGGGCCGAAGTGGTGTTCGGCCCGAAGTGGTGTTCGGCCCGAAGTGGTGTTCGGGCCGAAGTTCAGTGTTCGGGCCGAGGATGATGTTCGGGCCGAGGTTGAAGTTCGGGCCGAGGTTGAAGTTCGGGCCGAAAATGAAGTTCGGGCCGGGAACAGTGAAGAGTTCGGGCCGAACTTGTTCTTGGCAGTGACGAACGAACCAGCTATTTTGGTTACTCATGGGCGTGAAACGGACACACGAGCTGAAAGTTATGAATGTTTTAGTATAGCACCTTTTGTCACACAATCTTGGACATTGAAGAGTTCGGGCCGAAGAGGGATGTTCGGACCGAAGTGGTGTTCGGGCCGAAGTGGGATGTTCGGGCCGAAGTGGTGTTCGGGCCGAAGTGGTGTTCGGGCCGAAGTTCGGTGTTCGGTCCGAGGATGATGTTCGGGCCGAGGTTGAAGTTCGGGCCGAGGTTGAAGTTCGGGCCGAGGTTGAAGTTCAGGCCGAGGTCGGAGTTCGGGCCAAGGTTGAAGTTCGGGCCGAGGTTGAAGTTCGGGCCGAAAATGAAGTTCGGGCCAAGAACAGTGAAGAGTTCGGGCCGAACTTGGTCTTGGAAGTGACGAACGAACCAGCTATTTTGGTTACTCGTGGGCGTGAAACGGATACCCGAGCTGAAAGTTATGAATGTTTTAGTATAGCACCTTTTATCACACAATCTTGGATATTGAAGAGTTCGGGCCGAAGATGGATGTTCGGGCCGAAGTGGTGTTCGGGCCGAAGTGGGATGTTCGGGCCGAAGTGGTGTTCGGGCCGAAGTGGTGTTTGGGCCGAAGTTCGGTGTTCGGGCCGAGAATGATGTTCGGGCCGAGGTTGAAGTTCGGGCCGAGGTCGGAGTTCGGGCCGAGGTTGAAGTTCGGGCCGAGGTTGAAGTTCGAGCCCTGAAAATGAAGTTTGGGCCGCGGGAACAGTGAAGAGTTCATGCCGAACTTGTTCTTGGCAGTGACGAACGAACCAGCTATATCGGTTACTCGTGGGCGTGAAACCGACACCCGAGCTGAAAGTTATGAATGTTTTAGTATAGCACCTTTTGTCACACAATCTTGGATATTGAAGAGTTCGGGCCGAAGAGGGATGTTCGGGCCGAAGTGGTGTTCGGGCCGAAGTGGGATGTTCGGGCCGAAGTGGTGTTCGGGCCGAAGTTCGGTGTTCGGGCCGAGGATGATGTTCGGGCCGAGGTTGAAGTTCGGGCCGAGGTCGGAGTTCGGGCCGAGGTTGAAGTTCGGGCTGAAAATGAAGTTCGGGCCGGGAACAGTGAAGAGTTCGGGCCGAACTTGTTCTTGGCAGTGACGAACGAACAAGCTATTTTGCTTACTCGTGGGAGTGATGTTAGGTCACAACAACCCTGGTTTATAATGTTAATTGATAGATTATTATACTTAGAGAAATATTAAAGTGATAACACAAGAATATAGTCAATGTATAAATACACTAAGTGTGGTATGCTGCGGAAAAGCAATACCACTGATCAATTACAAAAGATGTGAATGTGTAAAGTAAATTGGTGAGTACTCCTTTGCAAGATGATCTCTATTTATAATGTTATAGAGATCTTACATAATGAGCAAAGGAGTAACCGAAGGACTAAGTAAGGAGAATGACTAAGATCAAGGGATTTAATCTTAGTCCGTTACTATACTGAGTATTACTCAGTCCTTCTACTCAGTATCACTATCTGATACTGAGTACTGATACTGAGTTCCAATACTGATCACTCAGTATCAGACCTAAACTTAGCTATATTATTCTACATATAAGTCAAAGCTAGTCTAGGTTGTTTTGTTATCTTAAGATCCAAAGGGGTAAGGCTTTTTGCCTTAACAATCTCCCCCTATCTAATGATAACAAAACAGTTACAAAGAAAAAACTAAACAAAATAAGCTACAGGCTGCAAAGTCTTCTTCTTTAGTCTTTGTTGATCGATTCAAACTCGTAGAAGACTTCTTTCTTCACATGGATGAACTCTTCTCTTTTCTTCAGTTCATCTTGCCTGTTGTTTAGTACAGCAACTATCTTTTTCCTAAACCAAGCATCTTCTTTCTTGGTTATCATCCATTTAAGGCCCACCAAATGGCTGATAGGAGCTTTTGCCAAATCCGCTTCAGTAATGAAGCATTCCCTGTCATCTGAGTCAGTATACATGTATCCAGATGTTGGATATATGGTACTCTTTTGATCCTGAAAAATGAGATTAGGGGGAACAGTATATGTGGGAATTATTCTGAAAGTATTAAGACACTCAGGTTTGTTGTTCCTCATAGCTTCAGTCATCACACTGAGTGCCCTGTATTCTGCTGCATAAAGAATGCCTTTTTCATAGCATATAGCAGATACAGCCCAGATTTCATCCATCATCACTTGGGCTTCAGAAGATCTTGAGGGCATTTCCTTGATCAGTCTAGCAATTTTTATCCAATCATGAAGTCCCATATTTTGAATGTCATGGAGGAGAAACTTCATTGGAGGACTGACTGGCCCAGTACAAGTTGCAACAATTGATTTATCAATAGTTTTGACCTTTATTTTGTTGACAAACTCATTTAGCCAGTATATGTCTCTTACAGTTGGAAATGCTTTCTTCCTCAGCATACTCATCCTTGTTTCCCTATATCTTGTTCTTTGTGCCACAATGTTCCAATACTGTTCAAGTAATTCATCTCCAGTTCTTCTTACAGTATGAGATCTTCTTGGAACATCTTCAGACTCAGATTCAGGTTCTTCCTTAACAGGGAAGAACTTTTGGGCCTCAATCTCATCCTCAGCTTCACTCTTTCCCTCAGTAAACTGAGCAGATCTTCTAGGTCTTGAGATCAGAGGAGCTGGATCTTGTTCTTCACTAGATTCTGAGGACATAACCACATTTGTCATTCTTCTGGTTATTGGTCTTCTAGGAATTCTAGAAGGTCCTTCAGCTTGAGATGAGATAGATTTTCTTGTATGCTGTTCATCATCTGAGAATGATGATGAAGAGGTTTCTTTATTTGCTTCATCCAATGCAAAGTTTAAAAAATCTTCTAATTCCACTGGATGGTCTTCATCTTCATCATCAGCAATGGGCCACACAAAAGGTCTATAGACCACAATTTGTAAGTTATTTTCTTCTAGAGCAGGTGGCTCAGTATGAGTTTGCTGTGGTTGGTCAGTATGAGTCTCCCCCTGAGCAGATGGCTCAAGAGGGTCTTGAACTTGTAATGCTGACCTAGTTCTTTGTCTTCTTCTCTCATACTGAATCCGAATTGGCTCAGTATGAGGGCTTTGCTGATGTTGTTGTTCTTGTTGTGGAGGTTGATCTTCATTCAATCTTCTTCTTTTCTCCCCCTGAGCAGATGGCTCAGTTTGATCAACCTCAGTATCTCTTTGTCTCTTCTCCCCCTTTTTGTTATCATTTGATGAGGAGGGAAGAGGATCAGTATCACCACCCATGTCCCCTTCAGGTTGTTCAAGAGTAGGGGAGGGCATGGGCTCAGTTGCAGCATCAGTATCACCAGCACCTCCTTCTCCTTCTCCTTCTTCATTGTGATCACCATGTGAACCTGGTGGAGTTTGTGGAGGCTGCTGTGGTTGTTGAAGGAGTGATACTGACTGTTTTATTAGATCAATATCACCACTCATCTTGTCGATTCTGGCTAGTATTACATTTTGAGTGTGTTGGATGGCCAGAATGTGCTGCATGATTGCTTGCAGAGTCACTTGATCTGCTGCAGCTTGAGATGCCTGAATACCCTGCACAGATGGTGCTAAAGAAACAAAAATATAAAACTGGTTAGAATGAAAGGTTTATCAAATAGAATTGTGGTGTTGTTTAATTCTACAATCATATAAACAGAGTTTGTGAAGTCTGTATTTCATCTGGTATAGGATGAAATATTGTGGACTTGTGCATAGCATGTGTAAGAAGATTTTAGTAAAGGTGAGTGTGAAAATTTAAGTAGCTCAGTATAGGATAAGTCACATTTACTAAAAGGTTTGGGTGTGGGAATTCGAAGCCTGGGATGTGCTTCTTGTTATTTTCAATGTTTATCACTCGGTATGAGAGTGATAACAGAAATGTGGCTAAACCCCATTGGATATTTTTGGATTTTGTGGCTTAAGGGTTTGGGATCATTTCTTGAATAATGCTACCCAACTCAAAAATAAGTTGGACATTATTCAAGCAGCACCAGTGGGTGTCAGTATGACATCAACCACCATTGTCTCTTTAAATGTTGAGACAACTGTAGACTGACAATGATCAATTTTGTGTGCTCAGTATATGAATTTTGCATAGCAGCAGTGGGCTAGCTATGTTGGCCATAAGAGGATATATATTTGAAAGATCGTTTGAGACTTTGGTCAGTATTGAGTTGGTACTGTCCAATACTTAGTCTCTATTTGGGAATGAAATATATATATATAAGTTTAAGGATTTTTAGAAATTCATACCTGAGACTCTGTCAGATTCCCTTCGAGCATCTGCAGAGGTCGGTGCAGGATCATGTGTTTGTTGATGTGCAGCACCAACATTTTCAATACTGACCTCTCTGTCATGCTGAGCACCTTCCAGTGCAGTTTGAGCATATTGAATCTCCACATCAAGAGGAACATGAGGTTCCTCAATGGGTTGAGCAAGTGGAGCTTGTTCTGGACCTGGAAGGGCAGCGGTGGCTGCAATAAAGCTTTGGGCTTGAATAGATGCAGTTAATGATGGAACATTTGCAGGCTGCACCTCCTCAGATGATAAGTTGCCCATAATGATAGGAGAAACATTCCTTCTTCTTCTGTGAAGGACCAGTGGTGTGTCTTCTGAGGACTCAGTTTCACGATCGGTTTCAATATGTGGAGCAGCAAGATCTTGTGCAGGTGGAGAGATAGTTGGTTCTTGAACTTGTGGGACATCCTGCATCTCAATATCTTGACCAGCCTGTGCTCCATTTCCACTATCATCATCATTATCATCATCATCATCATTGTCTGACTCAGTATCAGACATGTGTTCTACATCATCAATGTGTTCTTGAACAATGGCCCACATAGGAGGACTTAGAAGAGGTTCTCCTTCTCTTGGTCTGTAAAAGAAAATCTTCTCACTGAGTGGAGGAAGATCAACTCTTGGACTGTGAAAATCATCATAAATCTGTGTGGGCATTGAGTGTTGAAAGATGAGTGATAGAAATCTGCAGAAAGGGACATTGCATTCCCTTGTGTTTGCTCGAACCAGTGTAGCTAATTCATTGAAAATTAGGCGAGCATAATCGATATTTCTTCCATAGTACAGAGCATGTACTATTTGCATCCCAAATTCGTTTATTTGGTCCAAAGCTCCTGTCTTGTGGGTCATACATCGAATTATTGTTGTGATAAGAATACCCCACATAGGACCAAATTCATTTCTTTTGATTGTGCCCGTTGTTCCTCTTCGACCCAGAAAGGGCAGTACAGAGCGTGCCTCTGATCGATCAACAAATGGGTCATACTGAGCTTGGGCGGGAAGTCTCAGTGCTTCACGAATGATTGCAGTAGAAACAAATGCCCTTCTTTGATCTCTAATTACCCACCCAGCAATCATATCTGGAGAATCGAGTGTAGCAGAGTACCAAAATTCGCATAGCATTTCTGGGTAAATTGCTCGAGGAGACAAGGTCAGTGCACGAGCAATTGGACAATTTTTCAGAAAAGTCACAATGTTTGTGAACTCTTGGCATGCCCAGGCTTGAGGAATATTGAAATTTGCTGTGATGTTGTTCCTCGCAAACCTGGGTACTTCATTATTTCGGAATTGGATTTCCGATTGAACTTCTGGAGCAACAAAAGTGTAATTCGCCATCTGTGATTTTGATTTGAAAAAAATTTGCTTGCTAAGAGAAAATGAAATCGTTAATCGCAGAGAGAATTGAAGATGAAAGAAAGAAATAACAGTTAAAAAATTTGAAGTAAAAATAAACGGTTATTTATAGGAGATTTGAAAGATAATTAAGGTATTGGGAAGTAAAAACGGCTGATTTGACTGCCTTATCCTCTGCCAACGGTAACTTTCTTATTAAGAAAGGTTACCGTTTGAGCAGTATGAGGATTAAGCTCGGTGTAAGAGCCGTCATACCCCAATACCGAGTTAAAAAAAATTAATTTTAAAAAATTTTTAAAAATATAAAAACAATTAATTTACTCTTGAAATTAATAAAAAAAATAAAAATTTTAAATTTTAATGATAACAGACTGGTGATACTGAGTGGTCAGTATCAACAGGAGTGATACTGAGCGCTCAGTTTTAAAGAAATTTAATAAAGATTAAGGATTCAACATACCTAATTGCCCTAGTAAATACATAAACCTTTCCTCAGGAAGAGGTTTAGTAAATACATCAGCCAATTGTTCATTTGTTGGTACATAATCAACTTCAACCTTACCTTTTTCCACATTATCTCGAATAAAGTGGTGTCTGATATCAATGTGCTTGGTTTTGGAGTGATAGACTGGGTTCTCTGTGATAGCAATAGCACTCTTGTTATCACAATGAATAGGAGTCTTATGAAAGTTGAACCCATAGTCTAAGAGTTGATACTGCATCCATAATAATTGAGCACAACAACTTCCTGCAGCAACATATTCTGCTTCTGCTGTGGAAGTTGCTACTGAATTTTGTTTCTTGGATGACTAGCCAACTAATCTTCCACCTAGGAATTGACATCCTCCACTTGTGCTCTTTCTGTCCAATCTACAACCTGCAAAATCTGCATATGTGTACCCTTCAAGGTCAAAGTTTGAGTCTTTGGGATACCAAAGACCCAGGTTAGGAGTACCTGTAAGATATCTAAAGATGCGCTTAACTGCTTTCATGTGTGATTCTTTAGGATCAGCCTGATACCGAGCACACAAACATGTGGCAAACATGATATCAGGCCTACTAGCAGTTAAGTAAAGTAAGGAACCAATCATACCTCGGTATGTGGATTGACATACTGGTTTACCAGTTTCATCCTTACTTATCTTATCCTGAGTACCCATAGGAGTGTGCATGGAAGATAAATTTTCAAAGTTGTATTTCTTTAACATGTCATGCACATACTTACTTTGATTTATAAAAGTGCCATCAGGCTTTTGTTCAACTTGTAAACCAAGAAAGTAAGTAAGTTCCCCCATCATACTCATCTGATACTGAGTTGACATTATCTTAGCAAACCAGTCACACATTGACTTGTCAGTGGAACCAAAGATAATGTCATCTACATATATCTGAATGAGTAAGATGTCAGAACCTTTCCTTTTTGAAAATAAAGTTTTATCAATTTTACCTCTTGTAAACTTATTTTCAATAAGATACTCAGACAGGGTGTCATACCAGGCTCTTGGAGCTTGTTTGAGCCCATATAGAGCTTTATCAAGCTTGAAAACATAATGAGGAAATTTGGGATCAACAAAACCTGGAGGTTGTTTAACATAAACTTCTTCTTGTAGTTTTCCATTCAGAAAAGCACTTTTGACATCCATCTGATAAACTTTGAAATTTTTAAAGGCTGCATATGCAAGATACAACCTAATAGCTTCAATTCTTGCAACTGGTGCAAAAGTTTCATCATAGTCAATGCCTTCTTCTTGCCTGTAACCTTGAGCAACTAACCTTGCTTTGTTTCTGATGACAACACCATCCTTGTCCATCTTGTTTCTAAACACCCACTTAGTACCAATAATAGTTTTGCCAGAAGGAGGTGGTACTAAGTTCCAAACTTTGTTTCTTTCAATCTCTGTGAGCTCTTCTTGCATAGCCTCTACCCAATCTTCATCTAATAGAGCTTCATCAGCTTTCTTTGGTTCAATGGTAGATAGAAAACTTGAGAAAAAACAAAAGTTTGCAGTTGCTTGGGTTGGAAATTCTAATTTTCTTCTTGTTTGGACACCTTCTTCAATAGGACCAATAATGTTTGAGTGTGGATGGTCTCTGTGTTCCCTTAAATTGTTTCCTAAGGGAGCATTTGAAATAGGATCAACAATATCTTGTTGATTTGGTGTGTTGTCTGTCTGATACTGAGTGGAATTCTGATCAGTATTAGACAGTGCAGGTTGCTGTTCATCTTCATTTTGCAGAGTTGATGTGGATTCTTGTGAAGTGTTGGATGTTTCACCTTCTTCATAAATAGAGTGGTTCAGATCATTAGTTGGAAACTCAGTATGGAGGTTCTCTGATATGGGAACCTCAGTATTAGTCTCATTTGAGTGATACTGAGTTTGAACTTGATCAGTTTCATTAAACTTATTAGGAATAAAGTGTGGATGAAACTTAGGCTGTTCAGCAATGGAGTGTTCTGGATTGCATAGAATATCTATGCCACTTATGTCTTCACTTGCTGAGGTAGAATGCTCATTCTGATCTTCATCGAATGTGACATGAATGGATTCTACAATCATCTTGGTTGAGATGATATACACTCTGAAAGCTTTGGAGTGTGGAGAGTAGCCCATGAACACACCTTCATTTGCTTTGGGAGCAAATTTATTGAGATTTTGTTTTGTACTGAGTACAAAACATTTACTCCCAAAAATGTGGAAATATTCCACATTAGGAATCTTGCCATTGTATAACTCATATGGAGTCTTCAGATGTCTTTGGACTATAGTGGCTCTATTCTGAGTGAAGTTTGCACAGTTTACAGCTTCAGCCCAGAAACTCAGTGCCAGTCCAACATGGCATAATAAAGTTCTTGCAGCTTCAATCAGTGTTCTGTTCTTTCTTTCTACAACACCATTTTGTTGGGGTGTGTAGGCTGCAGAGAAGTTTTGAATGACTCCTTTTTCTTCATAGAAATCTGCTAATACAGAGTTCTTAAACTCAGTACCATGGTCACTTCTAAGTTGCTTGACCTTGTTGCCTTTTTGAAGTTCCTCTCTTTTTATAAAGGCAATGATTTCTGTTGTTGCATCTGACTTAGTCTTGAGGAAGATGACCCAAGTATATCTTGAGAATTCATCAACTAAGACTAGAGTATAGATCTTTTTGGCCAAAGATGGTGTGCTGATGGGGCCAAAAAGATCCATATGTATCATAGTAAGAGGTTCATTGATGGAATGATTGACTTTAGATTTGAATGAACTCTTCTTCTGCTTGCCCATTTCACATGCTGAGCATAACTTATCTTTTGAATAAGTAATTGTGGGCAATCCTCTCACCAGTTTCTTCATACTGAGCTCGTTGATATTTCTAAAATTGATGTGAGAGAGTTTCTTGTGCCATAGCCAATGTAATTCTGGCTTGACTTTAGAAAGCAGGCATACTCGAATAGTTGGGTCTATTTCAGATAGGTTGACCACATATACGTCTTTTTCTCTTCTAGCAATGAGTACAGGCTGCCCTTTATCATTGTAGATGATTCCTGCAACCTTTCTGAATCGAGCTTCATTGTCATCATCACACATCTGGCTGATACTGAGCAGATTGTGTTTTAAACCCTCTACATAGGCAACTCTTTTAAAAGTTATGTTGCCTGCCTTGATCACACCATAACCTCTTGTCTTTCCCACCGAGTCATCTCCAAACTTGACAGAAGGACCCTTCTCTGGAGTATAATTAAGAAGGTATTCCATACTGCCTGTCATGTGTCTTGAGCAGCCACTATCTAAGTACCACTTTCTGTCACCCTGCACAAGACACAAAATAAGAGTTAGTTCCTTTTAGGATTTTTGAATGGGACCTTTGGTGGGATAAACACAATTTGACTTGATCTCTTTATGTGGAGAGGTCGGTATCACTTCAGGGGTAACTTTAGAAGTTTTCTTTGGTGATACTGACTTAGTTTCTCTCCTTTTCTTTGGTACTGAGTACCTAGGACTAGAGAGATCAGTCCAGCATTCATCTCCCTTATGACCAGTATGATGACATCTATAACATTTCCTAGGTCTATTTCTAAACATATTTTCATATGGTATTTTAGAAAAATGTTTCACTTTTGGTAGGTCAGTATGAACGAGTTTTGCAAATTGTTTACTTAAAGATTTGACCTGATCACCAAGTGTTTTTAAAACATTAATTTTGTTATTTCTAATAGATGTATTAACATTGTTTTTAACTGGTTTAGGAGATGGATGATCTGGTTGCTTATTTTTATTTGGCAGAGAAGTCTTTCTAATTTTATTAGTGGTAGACTTCTTGTCTTTGCCAACCAAAGACCTAGTTGAAGTTGTCTTTTGTTTATCATGTTTTGAAGGAACAAATTTAACAGGTTCTTTAGATGTCTCAGTATATAATGTTTCTGTTCCTGCAACTTCTGTATTTGATGAAACATGTGAGATAGAAGTTGTTTTATTATCATTGTATAATTCAAAAGTTGTTGTATTAAATAATAATTCAAAAGGTGGAACAGCAGAAGTGTCATACTGAACTATTGGTAGCTCGGTATCAGAAATTTCTGTTATTTGAAATTCAATACTGAGTTCTTGTAGCTCAGTATAGCACTTTGAGCAGATGGAAGGACCAATAGGTTTTTCTAAAATTTCATTTTCTTCATCATCTGACTCAGTTTGACATCCAACTTCACATAAAATTTTAGCTTTTACAAAATTAATAGGGTTCATAGTAGAAAATTCTTCAAATAAGTCAGCAAAATTGTTCCTGTTTTTAAATTGAGGATCAACACCAAGTGCAGCCCTCACATTTTCTGGAAATTGTTCATTTAAACATTTATTTAATTTTATTGAAGCATTTCCCCAAGATTTACACTGTTTTTCAAATTTCTCTTTTTCAAGTTTGTGTAAATGAGCTTTATCAGCTAATCTTTGGTTAATGTCTTTTAAATCTGAAAAATTTAGTTCTAAATCTTTATATTTTGCTAATTTATCCAAGTTTTCATTATTTACCCTTTCAAGTTCTTTAATTGTTAATTTTAAAGCTTTTTCTTTTTGTACAGAGGTTTTAAGATCAACAAGCATATACTCAAAAATCTTGGTTTTTTCATTCACTGAATAAGTTTGAAAGGAACTTACCTTGTACAACTGAGTGGAATCCCAATCAGTATGAACACTCATCCTCTCAGCCTCTTTGATATCTTTTTCAAAGGAACTCTTCAAATCATCTTCAGTGAAAGCCATAAAGGCTTTATTCTCAATCTCTTCTTCATCATCACTTAACTCTTCATCCATCCATGCTTCTGAGTAAAGTGCTTGATGAGGTGCTACATTTCCTTCTGCCCTCTTTCCCTTGCTCCAATTCTTCAGCTTGACATATTTGTCTCTATATCTTTTTGCTCGATATGCAATCTTGTCATTTTGGTCAGTCTCAGAAGACTTGGTATGACAATTTGCAGCAATATGTCCAGGCTTTCCACACCTATAGCACAGACCTGATCTTGGGTCAGTATTAGAAGAGCTAACACCAAGCCTCTTCTTCTTCAACTGATCCAGCTTCATAGACATGAGAGCCATTTGAGTTTCAAGCTCTTCTGCCTCAGCATCAGCAAGATCAACTTCTGGTTCATCTGGCTCAGTCATAGTATAAGCCTGTTGCACAACTAGAGCCATACCAGTGGAAGACTTGTCAGTTTTCTTCCAGTTGATCAGTCTTGCAGCATTATTCTCCTCATGATTCAGCATTAGACCATACAAAGTTTGAAGAGTGTATGACTCAATGTTGTTAGCAGCATTGACAGAGTTTGTCATGTCAAGAAATTGTTGAGGAAGACTATCCAGGAACTTTTGAACAAGCTCTCCTTCCTCTTTCACAATGCCTACACTGATTAGATCATGGATGACAGTATTGAACCTGTTATAGAGAGTGGTGATGTCTTCATTTGGAGTTGAAAAGAAATTTTCATATTTCCTTCTCATGTTGCTTTTTCTTTGCAACTTCACCTTTGTTGTACCTTCATAGGTGACTGATAGGCTATCCCACATAGCCTTTGCTGTTGGCAATTTCATAATTGCATTAAGTATCTCTTTTGTAACAGCATTACCAATCACCCCTTTAGCTCTGGAGTCTAAAGCATACAACTGACGGTCAGTATCAGTCCAGTTGTGCTTTAGTTTAGGTACAGATCTTAGGCCCTCAGGAGCATCATCAGTAGCAGCAACAGGCTCCACAGTTTGTGGAATTATGGGACCATCATTTAGCACAGTGAGCATCTCATGGTGAATAGATTCAAGATACCACTGAGCTTTGAGCTTCCATTGATGGAAGTCCTTTCCATCAAAGATGGGTACTCCCTTTCCAGACATAATTGGTGCAACAATTGTAGACATTTTGGATTTTTGAGTGTTGGAGGGATAGATGTAGGAAATGGCTGCCAGGGTTATAGATCGACTAAATAAGAGATTATTTAGCCCGCTCTGATACCAGTTGTTAGGTCACAACAACCCTGGTTTATAATGTTAATTGATAGATTATTATACTTAGAGAAATATTAAAGTGATAACACAAGAATATAGTCAATGTATAAATCCACTAAGTGTGGTATGCTGCGGAAAAGCAATACCACTGATCAATTACAAAAGATGTTAATGTGTAAAGTAAATTGGTGAGTACTCCTTTGCAAGATGATCTCTATTTATAATGTTATAGAGATCTTACATAATGAGCAAAGGAGTAACCGAAGGACTAAGTAAGGAGAATGACTAAGATCAAGGGATTTGATCTTAGTCCGTTACTATACTGAGTATTACTCAGTCCTTCTACTCAGTATCACTATCTGATACTGAGTACTGATACTGAGTTCCAATACTGATCACTCAGTATCAGACCTAAACTTAGCTATATTATTCTACATATAAGTCAAAGCTAGTCTAGGTTGTTTTGTTATCTTAAGATCCAAAGGGGTAAGGCTTTTTGCCTTAACACGTGAAACGGACACCCGAACTGAAAGTTATGAATGTTTTAGTATAGCACCTTTTGTCACTCAATCTTGGATATTGAAGTGTTCGGGCCGTAGAGTGATGTTCGGGCCGAAGTGGTGTTCGGGCCGAAGTGGGATGTTCGGGCCGAAGTGGTGTTCGGGCCGAAGTGGTGTTCGGGCCGAAGTTCGGTGTTCAGGCCGAGGATGATGTTCTGGCCGAGGTTGAAGTTCGAGCCAAGGTCGGAGTTCCGGCCGAGGTTGAAGTTCGGGCCGAAAATGAAGTTCGGGTCGGGAACAGTGAAGAGTTCTGGCCGAACTTGTTCTTGGCAGTGACGAACGAACCAGCTATTTTGGTTACTCGTGGGCGTGAAACGGACACCCGAGCCGAAAATTATGAATGTTTTAGTATAGCACCTTTTGTCACACAATCTTGGATATTGAAGAGTTCGGGCCGAAGAGGGATGTTCGGGCCGAAGTGGTGTTCGGGCCGAACTGGGAAGTTCGGGCCGAAGTGGTGTTCGGGCCGAAGTTCGGTGTTTGGGCCGAGGATGATGTTCGGGCCGAGGTTGAAGTTCGGGCCGAGGTCGGAGTTCGGGCCGAGGTCGGAGTTCGGGCCGAGGTTGAAGTTCGGGCCGAGGTTGAAGTTCGGGCCGTAAATGAAGTTCGGGCCAGGAACAGTGAAGAGTTCGGGCCGAACTTGTTCTTGGCAGTGACGAACGAACCAGCTATTTTGGTTACTCGTGGGCGTGAAACGGACAACTGAGCTGAAAGTTATGAATGTTTTAGTATAGCACCTTTTGTCACACAATCTTGGATATTGAAGAGTTCGGGCCGAAAAGGGATGTTCGGGCCGAAGTGATGGTCGGGCCGAAGTGGGATGCATGGGCCGAAGTGGTGTTCGAGCCGAAGTTCGGTGTTCGGGCCGAGGATGATGTTCGGGCCGAGGTTGAAGTTCGGGCCGAGGTCGGAGTTCGGGCCGAGGTTGAAGTTCGGGCCGAGGTTGATGTTCGGGCCGAAAATGAAGTTCGGGCCGGGAACAGTGAAGAGTTCGGGTCGAACTTGTTCTTGGCAGTGACACACGAACCAGCTATTTTGGTTACTCGTGGGACTGAAACGGATACCCGAGCTAAAAGTTATGAATGTTTTAGTATAGCACCTTTTGTCACACAATCTTGGATATTGAAGACTTCGGGCCGAAGAGGGATGTTCGGGCCGAAGTGGTGTTCGGGCCGAAGTGGGATGTTCGGGCCGAAGTGGTGTTCGGGCTGAAGTTCGGTGTTCGGGCCGAGGATGATGTTCGGACCGAGGTTGAAGTTCAGGCCGAGGTCGGAGTTCGGGCCGAGGTTGAAGTTCGGGCCGAGGTTGAAGTTCGGGCCGAAAATGAAGTTCGGGCCGGGAACAGTGAAGAGTTCGGGTCGAACTTGTTCTTGGCAGTGACGAACGAACCAGCTATTTTGGTTACTCGTGGGCGTGAAATGGACACCCGAGCTGAAAGTTATGAATGTTTTAGTATAGCACCTTTTGTCACACAATCTTGGATATTGAAGAGTTCGGGCTGAAGAGGGATGTTCGGGCCGAAGTGGTGTTCGGGCCGAAGTGGGTGTTCGGGCCGAAGTGGTGTTCGGGCCGAAGTTCGGTTTTCGGGCCGAGAATGATGTTCGGGCCGAGGTCGGAGTTCGGGCCGAGGTTGAAGTTCGGGCCGAAAATGAAGTTCGGGCCGGGAACAGTGATGAGTTCGGGCCGAACTTGTTCTTGGCAGTGACGAACGAACTAGCTATTTTGCTTACTCGTGGGCGTGAAACGGACATCCGAACTGAAAGTTATGAATGTTTTAGTATAGCACCTTTTGTCACACAATCTTGGATATTGAAGAGTTCGGGCCGAAGAGTGATGTTCGGGCCGAAGTGGTGTTCGGGCAGAAGTGGGATGTTCGGGCCGAAATGGTGTTCGGCCCGAAGTGGTGTTCGGCCCGAAGTGGTGTTCGGGCCGAAGTTCGGTGTTCGGGCCGAGGATGATGTTCGGGCCGAGGTTGAAGTTCGGGCCGAGGTCGGAGTTCGGGCCGAGGTTGAAGTTCGGGCCGAAAATGATGTTCGGGCCGGGAACAGTGAAGAGTTCGGGCCGAACTTGTTCTTGGCAGTGACGAACGAACCAGCTATTTTGGTTACTCGTGGGCGTGAAACGGACACCCGAGCTGAAAGTTATGAATGTTTTAGTATAGCACCTTTTGTCACACAATCTTGGACATTGAAGAGTTCGTGCCGAAGAGGGATGTTCGGACCGAAGTGGTGTTCGGTCCGAAGTGGGATGTTCGGGCCGAAGTGGTGTTCGGGCCGAAGTGGTGTTCGGGCCGAAGTTCGGTGTTCGGTCCGAGGATGATGTTCGGGCCGAGGTTGAAGTTCGGGCCGAGGTTGAAGTTCGGGCCGAGGTTGAAGTTCAGGCCGAGGTCGGAGTTCGGGCCGAGGTTGAAGTTAGGGCCGAGGTTGAAGTTCGGGCCGAAAATGAAGTTCGGGCCAAGAACAGTGAAGAGTTCGGGCCGAACTTGGTCTTGGAAGTGACGAACGAACCAGCTATTTTGGTTACTCGTGGGCCTGAAACGGACACCCGAGCTGAAAGTTATGAATGTTTTAGTATAGCACCTTATGTCACACAATCTTGGATATTGAAGAGTTCGGGCCGAAGAGGGATGTTCGGGCCGAAGTGGTGTTCGGGCCGAAGTGGGATGTTCGGGCCGAAGTGGTGTTCGGGCCGAAGTTCGGTGTTCGGGCCGAGGATGATGTTCGGGCCGAGGTCGGAGTTCGAGCCGAGGTCGGAGTTCGGGCCGAGGTTGAAGTTCGGGCCGAAAATGAAGTTCGGGCCGGGAACAGTGAAGAGTTCGGGCCGAACTTGTTCTTGGAAGTGACGAACGAACCAGCTATTTTGGTTACTCATGGGCGTGAAACGGACACCCGAGCTGAAAGTTATGAATGTTTTAGTATAACACCTTTTGTCACACAATCTTGGATATTGAAGAGTTCGGGCCGAAGAGGGATGTTCGGGCCGAAGTGGTGTTCGGGCCGAAGTGGGATGTTCGGGCCGAATTGGTGTTCGGGCCGAAGTGGTGTTTGGGCCGAAGTTCGGTGTTCGGGCCGAGGATGATGTTCGGGCCGAGGTTGAAGTTCGGGCCGAGGTCGGAGTTCGGGTCGAGGTTGAAGTTCGGGCCTAGGTTGAAGTTCGGGCCGAAAATGAAGTTCGGGCCGGGAACAGTGAAGAGTTCGGGCCGAACTTGTTCTTGGCAGTGACGAACGAACCAGCTATTTTGGTTACTCGTGGGCGTGAAACGGACACCCGAGCTGAAAGTTATGAATGTATTAGTATAGCACATTTTGTCACACAATCTTGGATATTGAAGAGTTCGGGCCGAAGAGGGATGTTCGGGCCGAAGTGGTGTTCGGGCCGAAGTGGGATGTTCGGGCCGAAGTGGTGTTCGGGCCGAAGTTCGGTGTTCGGGCCGAGGACGATGTTCGGGCCGAGGTTGAAGTTCGGGCCGAGGTCGGAGTTCGGGCCGAGGTTGAAGTTCGGGCTGAAAATGAAGTTCGGGCCGGGAACAGTGAAGAGTTCGGGCCGAACTTGTTCTTGGCAGTGACGAACGAACCAGCTATTTTGCTTACTCGTGGGCGTGAAACGGACACCCGAACTGAAAGTTATGAATGTTTTAGTATAGCACCTTTTGTCACTCAATCTTGGATATTGAAGAGTTCGGGCCGAAGAGCGATGTGCGGGCCGAAGTGGTGTTCAGGCCGAAGTGGGATGTTCGGGCCGAAATGGTGTTCGAACCGAAGTGGTGTTCGGGCCAAAGTTCGGTGTTCGGGCCGAGGATGATGTTCGGGCCGAGGTTGAAGTTCGAGCCGAGGTCGGAGTTCGGGCCGAGGTTGAAGTTCGGGCCGAAAATGAAGTTCGGGCCGGGAAAAGTGAAGAGTTCGGGCCGAACTTGTTCTTGGCAGTGACGAACGAACCAGCTATTTTGGTTACTCGTGGGCGTGAAAAGGACACCCGAGCTGAAAGTTATGAATGTTTTAGTATAGCACCTTTTGTGACACAATCTTGGACATTGAAGAGTTCGGGCCGAAGAGGGATGTTCGGGCCGAAGTGGTGTTCGGGCCGAAGTGGGATGTTCGGGCCGAAGTGGTGTTCGGACCGAAGTGGTGTTCGGGCCGAAGTTTAGTGTTCGGGCCGAGGATGATGTTCGGGCCGAGGTTGAAGTTCGGGCCGAGGACGGAGTTCGGGCCGAGGTCAGAGTTCGAGGCGAGGTTGAAGTTCGGGCCGAAAATGAAGTTCGGGCCGGGAACAGTGAAGAGTTCGGGCCGAACTTGTTCTTGGAAGTGACGAACGAACCAGCTATTTTGGTTACTCATGGGCGTGCAACGGACACCCGAGCTGAAAGTTATGAATGTTTTAGTATAACACCTTTTGTCACACAATCTTGGATATTGAAGAGTTCGGGCCGAAGAGGGATGTTCGGGCCGAAGTGGTGTTCGGGCCGAAGTGGGATGTTTGGGCCGAATTGGTGTTCTGGCCGAAGTGGTGTTCGGGCCGAAGTTCGGTGTTCGGGCCGAGGATGATGTTCGGGCCGAGGATGAAGTTCGGGCCGAGGATGAAGTTCGGGCCGAGGTCGGAGTTCGGGTCGAGGTTGAAGTTCGGGCCTAGGTTGAAGTTCGGGCCGAAAATGAAGTTCGGGCCGGGAACAGTGAAGAGTTCGGGCCGAACTTGTTCTTGGCAGTGACGAACGAACCAGCTATTTTGGTTACTCGTGGGCGTGAAACGGACACCCGAGCTGAAAGTTATGAATGTATTAGTATAGCACCTTTTGTCACACAATCTTGGATATTGAAGAGTTCGGGCTGAAGAGGGATGTTCGGGCCGAAGTAGTGTTCGGGCCGAAGTGGGATGTTCGGGCCGAAGTGGTGTTCGGGCCGAAGTTCGGTTTTCGGGCCGAGAATGATGTTCGGGCCGAGGTCGGAGTTCGGGCCGAGGTTTAAGTTCGGGCCGAAAATGAAGTTCGGGCCGGGAACAGTGAAGAGTTCGGGCCGAACTTGTTCTTTGCAGTGACGAATGAACCAGCTATTTTGGTTACTCGTGGGTGTGAAACGGACACCCGAGCTGAAAGTTATGAATGTTTTAGTATAGCACCTTTTGTCACACAATCTTGGATATTGAAGAGTTCGGGTCGAAGAGGGATGTTCGGGCCGAAGTGGTGTTCGGGCCGAAGTGGGATGTTCGGGCCAAAGTGGTGTTCGGGCCGAAGTTCGGTGTTCGGGCCGAGGTTGAAGTTCGGGCCGAGGTCGGAGTTCGGGCCGAGGTTGAAGTTCGGGCCGAAAATGAAGTTCGGGCCGGGAACAGTGATGAGTTCGGGCCGAACTTGTTCTTGGCAATGACGAACGAACCAGCTATTTTGGTTATTCGTGGGCGTGAAACGGACACCCGAGCTGAAAGTTATGAATGTTTTAGTATAGCACCTTTTGTCACACAATCTTGGACATTGAAGAGTTCGGGCCGAAGAGGGATGTTCGGGCCGAAGTGGTGTTCGGGCCGAAGTGGGATGTTCGGGCCGAAGTGGTGTTCGGGCCGAAGTGGTGTTCGGGCCGAAGTTCGGTGTTCGGTCCGAGGATGATGTTCGGGCCGAGGTTGAAGTTAATGGTGATTTTCGGTTAAAACAATTAACAAAACGCAGCGGAAAGTATTTATCACCATGAAAGGATCTTGATATCAATCATACAATTAAACTAAAAGAAAAATCAAAGAGAATGGTATAAGAATCATACCCTAGTTGCCTTTGATCAATGATGAATTCGGATGGATATTGTGAGCAACCGAAACCAAGGATTCCAATGGGGAATACCTCTAAAGCAAGTCCACACAACACTTGCAAGAACACCAATGTAATGGATGCTAGTCCTAGAGTTTTGAGAGCAAAAGAAAGAAAACAAAACACCTACCAAGTGTGAGAGATAGGGACGGCCAAGATTGATGGTCAAAAGGGAGTTTATGGACCATTATATCTCTTAATGGTGCCATTACAATCCTTTAATGATTTCCATAAATCATTAGTCTTATTTGCCCACAAGTCCCTATCTTTTGATTCTTCTAGTTTGCCCACAAGAAAGTTTCAATATTAACTTTTAATATTAAACTTATGATAGATAAGCTTATAGCTTATATATATTAATAATTAATGTAATTACACTAATTACACTAATTATATAATGGTGTTTAGTGTTTAAGTGTGTGACCCTTTAGGCTCACAAACAACTAGCCATATAACTATATGTTATACACGTGAAGCATATTCCAACAGCTCCCACTTGCGCACGTGATAACATCAAGTAGTTATACAAGCAAAGGTTAGAGTCTAGCAACCCGCCAATGCCCCTAGAAGTACATGAGGAGTTTCATAAAATCTTTGTTCAAAGTTTTCGAGCAGTTATCCTTTTGTTACTGATACTATGTTGAATTTTAGACAAGGATAAATGTCAATCTAAAATTTCAACGATTCTGTTTCTCGATCTATACATTGAAGTTGATTACCAAAACCAATCAAGATTCATCTTGATTACCTTTTGGGTGTGGCCACACATACATCTATTCAAATCATCGAGGGGCCCAGTAGTATCTAATCCACATGTGTGGAGGAACAAATTCTTTATTGACTGCACGTGTCCGTCATATGCTTAATGACAAACCCGATAATGGTTGTTATAGCAGCCTTATTCAGGTCAGCGTTTAACCATATCAAAGTTTGCCCCTCTACATACACAAACCAACTTGCATCTCAAGTCAGAGGATAAGTGACAAAGCCTTTGTGAGATTCACTTGTGACATAAATCCATGAAGTGATTTCTCATAGGTTGGGTCAGTCCAATTGTGCATCATTATGAACAACATGTGAGTTTGATTTCATCATCCTTAGTCATACTAAGATAATGTCATCAATGCCCTCAGATTTGTCTTAATAATATTCCCATATTATTAATTATGACAATGGACAATTTAGAATATAAAACGCAGTAAATATTCATGGATATAAACATGCAAATATAGAACACAGTAGATATTCATATAAAAACGATCATATCAAATATATCAATTTATTCCAATAAAAACTGCTCAATGTTCCATTATCCAAATACTAAAACAGATTACATGAAACTACTAGCTGGTCGAAGCCCAATGTTTCTAGCATGCTCAATATGTTTGGTACATGGCATTGGCTTCGTAAAGGGGTCAGCTAAGTTGTCATCTGTATGAACTTTGAGCAAGCGTACATCTCCCATTAGGATCGCATCTCTAATGTAGTGAAGCTTCCTCCGATAATGTCTGGCGCCTTTCTGAACACCGGGTTCGTTGGCAATGATGATAGCACCTGTGTTATCACAGTACATATCCATAGGTCTTTCATTACTGGGGACAACTCCAAGCCCAGAAATGAATTTCCTCATCCAAACAGCTTCCATTGCAGCTTCAGTGGTTGCAATGTATTCAGCTTCTGTAGAAGACATGGCGATAGTACTCTGCTTCGCACTTTTCCAATCAACAGCGCCTCCGTTCAAAACGAAAACATACCCCGTTTGAGATTTGGAATCATCTCTATCAGTCTCAAAACTAGCGTCAGAATAACAAGTAACGCTTAGTTCATTTTGAGATTCACCACCATAGACAAGAAACATATCTTTAGTATTCCTAAGATACTTCAGTATGTTCTTAACAGCAGTCCAGTGACTCTCACCTGGATTCTGTTGATATCGGCTTGTAAGGTTCTGAGAGAACGCTACATCAGGTCTTGTGCACCGCACAGCATACATGATAGATCCTACTGCCGAGGCATAGGGGACATCACGCATACGTTTCATCTCATCAGGTGAGGACGGTCCTTGAGTCTTACTCAAGTGTACATTGTGTTGCATAGGGAGACTTCCACGTTTGGAAGCATCCATTCTAAACCGTTTTAGAATCTTATCAATGTACGCACTTTGACTTAGTCCGATTAACCGCTTTGATCGATCTCGATAGATCTTTATACCAAGTATATATGCCGCTTCCCCAAGATCCTTCATAGCGAAGCACTTCCCAAGCCAGGATTTTACATCTTGTAGCATTGGAATGTTATTTCCTATGAGTAGTATGTCATCGACATATAGGATTAGAAAGACGACAATGCTCCCACTAGCTCTTACATATACACATGACTCGTCGGGATTCTGAGTAAAGCCAAACGATTTGACTTCCTCATCGAATCTTTTGTTCCAACTCCTGGATGCTTGCTTTAGTCCATAAATGGACCTTTGAAGCTTACATACTTTCTTTGGGTGTTTTGGATTAACAAAACCCTCAGGTTGAACCATATAAACATCTTCATCAAGATGTCCATTTAAGAAAGCAGTTTTAACATCCATTTGCCAAATCTCATAGTCATAGTACGCTGCTATGGCTATGACAATCCTAATAGCTCTAACGTCGGCAACAGGCGAGAAGGTTTCATCATAGTCAATCCCGTAGGTTTGAGTGTAACCTTTTGCTACCAATCGAGCTTTATAGGTGTGTACATTGCCATCCATGTCGGTCTTCTTCTTGAAGAGCCACTTGCTACCAACAGTCTTACTGTTAGGAGGAAGATCAACCAACGTCCATACTTGGTTATCTTTCATGGATTGCATTTCCGCGTTCATAGCATCAAGCCATTTGTCAGATTCAGAATCTGATAATGCAGCTCGATAGTTAGGGGGTTCATTATGATCCCCTAAACTTAGCTCCTCAGCATCGACATGGAAGCCATATCGTTCAGGTGCATGAGGTGTCCTTGCGGACCTTCGAACAGGGATTACATCATTTTGAGGTGCAACAGGAACAGTTTCGTGTTCAGCCTCATCTTGATGTTCGCTAGTCTCTACAATAGGTTGTGCATCTTCATCGCTTGGAATCTCGTCAAAGTCGATGGTACTCCCACTTGCTTCTTGTGAAATGAGATTGCTCTCAAGAAACTCAGCATAACGAGCAATAATTACTTTTTGCTCAGGTGGGTAATAGAAATAGTAACCCATCGTTTCCTCAGGGTATCCTATAAAGATGCACTTGACAGCTCTGGGTTCAAGTTTGTTTGGCGTGTCTCGTTTCACGAGAGCCTCACAACCCCAGACCTTCAAGTAAGACAAGTTAGGGACTTTCCCATGCCATATCTCATATGGTGTCTTTTCAACCTTCTTGGTGGGAACCATATTCAGTATGCGAGCAGCCGATTTGAGTGCATAACCCCAAAAGGATAGAGGCAGAGTGGTAGGACTCATCATCGATCGGACCATGTCAAGCAAGGTGCGATTTCTCCTCTCTGATACACCATTATGCTGTGGTGTATAAGGGGGAGTGAATTGTGAGACAATCCCACAATTCTTTAGATGGTCTTGAAACTCATGGCTCATGTACTCTCCTCCTCGATCGGAACGGAGAGCCTTAATCTTCTTGCCAAGTTGATTTTCTACTTCATTCTGGAAAGCTTTGAACGTTTCAAAGGTTTCATGTTTATGTTTAATCAAGTAAACATAACCATAACGACTAAAGTCGTCAGTAAAGGTAATGAAATAGGTAGCACCTTCCCTAGTTCGAGTTCTAAAAGGGCCACATACATCAGTATGTATGAGTCCAAGTAGATCATTGGCCCTTTCGCCTACATGGGAGAAAGGCTTGCGCGCCATTTTACCAGATATGCAAGAAACACATTTATCAAATGATTCAGAATCATCTGATTTTATAAGTCCATCCTTTTGTAATTTTAAAATGCGTTTCTTGTTAACATGGCAAAGGCGACAATGCCATAGGTAAGTAGAATCCAAATTCTTCTTGGATTTCTTATTGCTACATGTATAAATAGAACTACTGTTTGTGATACGATTATGCATGTCAATCTCAAAGATACCATCACGAGGAATAGCATTAAAGTAAAAAACATTATCCTTTGAAACTGAAATACCATAATCCGTAAACGTATGAATAAAACCATTATTCCACAAACAAGAAAGCGATACTATACCCCTAGTAATACTAGGCGCATAGTGACAATTGTCTAATACAATAATTAAACCACTAGGAAGGATTAAATCATAGCTTCCTATAGCTTCGACCGGTGCACGATTGCCATTGCCCACGTACAAGTCCAAAGCTCCATGGTTTAGCTTTCTACTTCCCCTTAGACCCTGCATGGTATTACAAATGTGAGTTCCACAACCAGTGTCATATACCCATGATTTCTTAGGGAAAGCATATAGTTCTATTGTGAAGATACCTGATGTGCCAACCTTGTTGGCTTTGTTCTTCATCAACTCTGCCAGGTAGGCAGGACAATTCCTCCTCCAATGGCCTGTTTCACCGCAGTGATGGCAAGCAAGATCCTTAGCGGGATGCTCCTTATGAGTAGGTGGGGGAACCTTTGGCTTGGGCTTGTAAACTTGCTTTCCCTTGCCTTGGCCCTTCGCAACTACTTGCGGTTTTGGTTTTTGGATCTTTCCTTGCCTTATAGCAAGGACAGTAGGGGCCGGAGTTTTCTTGGGTAGGCTTGCCTCCGTTTGTTTCAGCATAGCATGTAATTCGGCGAATGTCTTCCCCATACTATGCATATGATAAGTCATGACAAACGGTGCAAAATCCTTGTTTAGGGACGTTAGAATCAAGCTAATCCCAAGGATGTGCGGCATAGCGTAACCAAGCCTCTCCATTTGGTCTAAGTAGCTCTTCATCTTCAAGAGATAAGAGCTAACAGACTGTCCCTCCTCCTGCTTGCAAGCGTGGAAGGCTTTGACAGTGTCAAAGAGTTCCTGCTCGGCTTGCTTTTGATACATGGCCGTTAGTTCACGCATCATATCAAATGCAGTGAGGTCCTCGAGATTCTTTTGAATCTCGGGAATCATGCTCACTAGCATAAGCGCGGCGACTTCCTGTTGTTCGTTAAACCTTTTGGTATAGGCTGTACGAACAGCAGCAGTGGCGGTAGCAGCAGGGGCAGGGGGCAGCGCCTCCTCCAAATGGTGGTACTTGTGCTCGGCCCTAAGGACAATCCTTAGGTTTCGAGACCAGTCCACAAAGTTCGTTCCATCAAGTTTCTCTTTTTCGAGAACGGAACGAATGGTGGTATGTGTTAGGGTTTGATTGTTTGAAGTCATCTACAAAATTACAAAGTTCATTAATTAGTATTTTTAATAATAATTTCTTTTAATAAATTAACTACCCAATTAATTTTAATTAAAAGCTAAGATCCCATTGAGCTTCTATCATCGCATCAGTTGATCTGCTAGAGATGATAGATCCAATAGGTAGGTGACGTTCAACAATTGCATTACAAGTGCAACTCTTAGAGGTATGGGACTTCATGGCACCTAGTGAACAAGCATCTAGGGTCAAGTGGCATGTTTGTCGCATCTTCGCCTCGAGTCAAGGTCTCACCGTTAACTTGATTAAGTCATCCAATGTGAAATCATGTCAAAATAGATCTAGGTCTCACCGTAGAGAATAATGACCTCGGATCTAAATTCAAACCACGTCTCACGTGAATTCAAAAATAGAAGCAAGTGATTTACAACCGATTGGACGGCGTGACTTAAATTTTAGGTATGTTAAATTTTAATTTAATAAAATTTTATTTAAGATATGAATGAATCATGTACTTCATTCATACCACTTCATAAGTCTTGTAATAAACGGTAAAAACTTTTAGCGATTATTAAGTGATAAGTTTCAAATCATATTTAAACTTAGTTTAATCTCAAAACTATTGTTAGATTAAAGGTTTAATCATCAATGATTAACTAGTAATCATCGATGATTAAGGTTTTGAATGTTTTAATGTTTGTGTCTAAAAACCATTTTTAATTTGTTTTACTATTTGTATCTAATAGAAAAGAAAAACAACCACAAACATAAGAATAAAACATGCAACAAAATTTTGTGCAAACCTCGACCAATGAAATCCTAGGTTCGGTCACGTGAGTCATCACGACGGACCGAAGGGTCAAACTGGGGGACGGGCCAACATGAACCCAAACGGGCCTACATAAACCCAATGGGCTCCCACTTGCTCCAAGACATTCTTGAGCAAGTAGAACCCAAAATTGTGAAAAAATGTAATCTGCCAGAAAATTCCAGCAGACTTTTAAGCCCGAAAAGTCACTGAAGGAGTCTTCGTTGGTCTTCCCGGCCTTCTGGAAAGTTGTAGCCCACGACTTTGCAAGCATTTTAGGCTTTTGAATCGCCCAAAAAGGAGTCTGTATGCCTCTGGAAAACCTGTTTTCGTACAGCCCTCGCCTTTGTGACGGAAATTTGTTGTTTTCTTCATTAGTCTTCAATATTTTTTGTCAACAATTTACAATAAAAAGATAAAATAAATACAATCTATTCTATTACTTTTACATTACAAATTGCCCCAAAAATGGCACCAAAAATAAAATAAAAATAAATGAAACAAATTACAACAATTAAGCCAAAAAAAAACAAGGCTTTTCCCAAACAACCAAACATCAAACACATTCATTCACAAATGGTCTAGGCTTTCATTGGTTTGCACAAACAAGCAACAATTGACAAGGCTTTGGCTTGGGATATGGCAAAAATACATGTTTTGCCATATCAACAAAATGGAATTAAAAATTAAATTCCAAGCCAAATAATCAAAAAAATACAATAACAAGATTAATTTTTTGATATGATTTTGTAACAAGTGACAATGGGGTTCCAAAAATACCATATTTTAACCCACATTTTTTATAAAAAACCGAAAATTAAAATAAAAAACCCGTAGGGTTTTGTTTTTGTCCGATCGGAATTTTAACAACACAAAACCGGTTGATTTTTGCCACTTTTCACAAAATCTAGCTAATTATATGATTAATATAATGACTCGTGATACCACTAATGGTGATTTTCGGTTAAAACAATTAACAAAACGCAGCGGAAAGTATTTATCACCATGAAAGGATCTTGATATCAATCATACAATTAAACTAAAAGAAAAATCAAAGAGAATGGTATAAGAATCATACCCTAGTTGCCTTTGATCAATGATGAATTCGGATGGATATTGTGAGCAACCGAAACCAAGGATTCCAATGGGGAATACCTCTAAAGCAAGTCCACACAACACTTGCAAGAACACCAATGTAATGGATGCTAGTCCTAGAGTTTTGAGAGCAAAAGAAAGAAAACAAAACACCTACCAAGTGTGAGAGATAGGGACGGCCAAGATTGATGGTCAAAAGGGAGTTTATGGACCATTATATCTCTTAATGGTGCCATTACAATCCTTTAATGATTTCCATAAATCATTAGTCTTATTTGCCCACAAGTCCCTATCTTTTGATTCTTCTAGTTTGCCCACAAGAAAGTTTCAATATTAACTTTTAATATTAAACTTATGATAGATAAGCTTATAGCTTATATATATTAATAATTAATGTAATTACACTAATTACACTAATTATATAATGGTGTTTAGTGTTTAAGTGTGTGACCCTTTAGGCTCACAAACAACTAGCCATATAACTATATGTTATACACGTGAAGCATATTCCAACAGAAGTTCGGGCCGAGGTTGAAGTTCGGGCCGAGGTTGAAGTTCAGGCCGAGGTCGGAGTTCGGGCCGAGGTTGAAGTTCGGGCCGAAAATGATGTTCGGGCCAAGAACAGTGAAGAGTTCGGGCCGAACTTGGTCTTGGAATTGACGAACGAACCAGCTATTTTGGTTACTCGTGGGCGTGAAACGGACACCCGAGCTGAAAGTTATGAATGTTTTAGTATAGCACCTTATGTCACACAATCTTGGATATTGAAGAGTTCGGGCCGAAGAGGGATGTTCGGGCCGAAGTGGTGTTCGGGCCGAAGTGGGATGTTCGGGCCGAAGTGGTGTTCGGGCCGAAGTTCGGTGTTCAGGCCGAGGATGATGTTCGGGCCGAGGTTGAAGTTCGGGCCGAGGTCGGAGTTCGGGCCGAGGTCGGAGTTCGGGCCGAGGTTGAAGTTCGGGCCGAAAATGAAGTTCGGGCCGGGAACAGTGAAGAGTTCGGGCGGAACTTGTTCTTGGAAGTGACGAACGAACCAGCTATTTTGGTTACTCATGGGCGTGAAACGGACACCCGAGCTGAAAGTTATGAATGTTTTAGTATAACACCTTTTGTCACACAATCTTGGATATTGAAGAGTTCGGGCCGAAGAGGGATGTTCGGGCCGAAGTGGTGTTCGGGCCGAAGTGGGATGTTCGGGCCGAAGTGGTGTTTGGGCCGAAGTTCGGTGTTCGGACCGAGGATGATGTTCGGGCCGAGGTTGAATTTCGGGCCGAGGTCGGAGTTCGGGTCGAGGTTGAAGTTCGGGCCTAGGTTGAAGTTCAGGCCGAAAATGAAGTTCGGGCCGGGAACAGTGAAGAGTTCGGGCCGAACTTGTTCTTGGCAGTGACGAACGAACCAGCTATTTTGGTTACTCGTGGGCGTGAAACGGACACCCGAGCTGAAAGTTATGAATGTATTAGTATTGCACCTTTTGTCACACAATCTTGGATATTGAAGAGTTCGGGCCGAAGAGGGATGTTCGGGCCGAAGTGGTGTTCGGGCCGAAGTGGTGTTCGGGCCGAAGTTCGGTGTTCGGGCCGAGGATGATGTTCGGGCCGAGGTTGAAGTTCGGGCCGAGGTCGGAGTTCGGGCCGAGGTTGAAGTTCGGGCTGAAAATGAAGTTCGGGCCGGGAACAGTGAAGAGTTCGGGCCGAACTTGTTCTTGGCAGTGACGAACGAACCAGCTATTTTGCTTACTCGTGGGCGTGAAACGGACACCCGAACTGAAAGTTATGAATGTTTTAGTATAGCACCTTTTGTCACTCAATCTTGGATATTGAAGAGTTCGGGCCGAAGAGTGATGTTCGGGCCGAAGTGGGATGTTCGGGCCGAAGTGGTGTTCGGGCCGAAGTGGTGTTCGGGCCGAAGTTCGGTGTTCGGGCCGAGGATGATGTTCGGGCTGAGGTTGAAGTTCGAGCCGAGGTCGGAGTTCGGGCCGAGGTTGAAGTTCGGGCCGAAAATGAAGTTCGGGCCGGGAACAGTGAAGAGTTCGGGCCGAACTTGTTCTTGGCAGTGACGAACGAACCAGCTATTTTGGTTACTCGTGGGCGTGAAACGGACACCCGAGCTGAAAGTTATGAATGTTTTAGTATAGCACCTTTTGTCACACAATCTTGGACATTGAAGAGTTCGGGCTGAAGAGGGATGTTCGGGTCGAAGTGGTGTTCGGGCCGAAGTGGGATGTTCGGGCCAAAGTGGTGTTCGGGCCGAAGTTCGGTGTTCGGGCCGAGGTTGAAGTTCGGGCCGAGGTCGGAGTTCGGGCCGAGGTTGAAGTTCGGGCCGAAAATGAAGTTCGGGCCGGGAACAGTGATGAGTTCGGGCCGAACTTGTTCTTGGCAGTGACGAACGAACCAGCTATTTTGGTTACTCGTGGGCGTGAAACGGACACCCGAGCTGAAAGTTATGAATGTTTTAGTATAGCACCTTTTGTCACACAATCTTGGATATTGAAGAGTTCGGGTCGAAGAGGGATGTTCGGGCCGAAGTGGTGTTCGGGCCGAAGTGGGATGTTCGGGCCAAAGTGGTGTTCGGGCCGAAGTTCGGTGTTCGGGCCGAGGTTGAAGTTCGGGCCGAGGTCGGAGTTCGGGCCGAGGTTGAAGTTCGGGCCGAAAATGAAGTTCGGGCCGGGAACAGTGATGAGTTCGGGCCGAACTTGTTCTTGGCAATGACGAACGAACCAGCTATTTTGGTTATTCGTGGGCGTGAAACGGACACCCGAGCTGAAAGTTATGAATGTTTTAGTATAGCACCTTTTGTCACACAATCTTGGACATTGAAGAGTTCGGGCCGAAGAGGGATGTTCGGGCCGAAGTGGTGTTCGGGCCGAAGTGGGATGTTCGGGCCGAAGTGGTGTTCGGGCCGAAGTGGTGTTCGGGCCGAAGTTCGGTGTTCGGTCCGAGGATGATGTTCGGGCCGAGGTTGAAGTTCGGGCCGAGGTTGAAGTTCGGGCCGAGGTTGAAGTTCAGGCCGAGGTCGGAGTTCGGGCCGAGGTTGAAGTTCGGGCCGAAAATGATGTTCGGGCCAAGAACAGTGAAGAGTTCGGGCCGAACTTGGTCTTGGAATTGACGAACGAACCAGCTATTTTGGTTACTCGTGGGCGTGAAACGGACACCCGAGCTGAAAGTTATGAATGTTTTAGTATAGCACCTTATGTCACACAATCTTGGATATTGAAGAGTTCGGGCCGAAGAGGGATGTTCGGGCCGAAGTGGTGTTCGGGCCGAAGTGGGATGTTCGGGCCGAAGTGGTGTTCGGGCCGAAGTTCGGTGTTCAGGCCGAGGATGATGTTCGGGCCGAGGTTGAAGTTCGGGCCGAGGTCGGAGTTCGGGCCGAGGTCGGAGTTCGGGCCGAGGTTGAAGTTCGGGCCGAAAATGATGTTCGGGCCAAGAACAGTGAAGAGTTTGGGCCGAACTTGGTCTTGGAATTGACGAACGAACCAGCTATTTTGGTTACTCGTGGGCGTGAAACGGACACCCGAGCTGAAAGTTATGAATGTTTTAGTATAGCACCTTATGTCACACAATCTTGGATATTGAAGAGTTCGGGGCGAAGAGGGATGTTCGGGCCGAAGTGGTGTTCGGGCCGAAGTGGGATGTTCGGGCCGAAGTGGTGTTCGGGCCGAAGTTCGGTGTTCAGGCCGAGGATGATGTTCGGGCCGAGGTTGAAGTTCGGGCCGAGGTCGGAGTTCGGGCCGAGGTCGGAGTTCGGGCCGAGGTTGAAGTTCGGGCCGAAAATGAAGTTCGGGCCGGGAACAGTGAAGAGTTCGGGCGGAACTTGTTCTTGGAAGTGACGAACGAACCAGCTATTTTGGTTACTCATGGGCGTGAAACGGACACCCGAGCTGAAAGTTATGAATGTTTTAGTATAACACCTTTTGTCACACAATCTTGGATATTGAAGAGTTCGGGCCGAAGAGGGATGTTCGGGCCGAAGTGGTGTTCGGGCCGAAGTGGGATGTTCGGGCCGAAGTGGTGTTTGGGCCGAAGTTCGGTGTTCGGACCGAGGATGATGTTCGGGCCGAGGTTGAATTTCGGGCCGAGGTCGGAGTTCGGGTCGAGGTTGAAGTTCGGGCCTAGGTTGAAGTTCAGGCCGAAAATGAAGTTCGGGCCGGGAACAGTGAAGAGTTCGGGCCGAACTTGTTCTTGGCAGTGACGAACGAACCAGCTATTTTGGTTACTCGTGGGCGTGAAACGGACACCCGAGCTGAAAGTTATGAATGTATTAGTATTGCACCTTTTGTCACACAATCTTGGATATTGAAGAGTTCGGGCCGAAGAGGGATGTTCGGGCCGAAGTGGTGTTCGGGCCGAAGTGGTGTTCGGGCCGAAGTTCGGTGTTCGGGCCGAGGATGATGTTCGGGCCGAGGTTGAAGTTCGGGCCGAGGTCGGAGTTCGGGCCGAGGTTGAAGTTCGGGCTGAAAATGAAGTTCGGGCCGGGAACAGTGAAGAGTTCGGGCCGAACTTGTTCTTGGCAGTGACGAACGAACCAGCTATTTTGCTTACTCGTGGGCGTGAAACGGACACCCGAACTGAAAGTTATGAATGTTTTAGTATAGCACCTTTTGTCACTCAATCTTGGATATTGAAGAGTTCGGGCCGAAGAGTGATGTTCGGGCCGAAGTGGGATGTTCGGGCCGAAGTGGTGTTCGGGCCGAAGTGGTGTTCGGGCCGAAGTTCGGTGTTCGGGCCGAGGATGATGTTCGGGCTGAGGTTGAAGTTCGAGCCGAGGTCGGAGTTCGGGCCGAGGTTGAAGTTCGGGCCGAAAATGAAGTTCGGGCCGGGAACAGTGAAGAGTTCGGGCCGAACTTGTTCTTGGCAGTGACGAACGAACCAGCTATTTTAGTTACTCGTGGGCGTGAAACGGACACCCGAGCTGAAAGTTATGAATGTTTTAGTATAGCACCTTTTGTCACACAATCTTGGACATTGAAGAGTTCGGGCTGAAGAGGGATGTTCGGGTCGAAGTGGTGTTCGGGCCGAAGTGGGATGTTCGGGCCGAAATGGTGTTCGGGCCGAAGTGGTGTTCGGGCCGAAGTTCGGTGTTCGGGCCGAGGATGATGTTCGGGCCGAGGTTGAAGTTCAGGCCGAGGTTGAAGTTCGGGCCGGGGTTGAAGTTCAGGCCGAGGTCGGAGTTCGGGCCGAGGTTGAAGTTCGGGCCGAAAATGAAGTTCGGGCCAGGAACAGTGAAGAGTTCGGGCCGAACTTGGTCTTGGAATTGACGAACGAACCAGCTGTATTGGTTACTCGTGGGCGTGAAACGGACACCCGAGCTGAAAGTTATGAATGTTTTAGTATAGCACCTTTTGTCACACAATCTTGGATATTGAAGAGTTCGGGCCGAAGAGGGATGTTCGGGCCGAAGTGGTGTTCAGGCCGAAGTGGGATGTTCGGGCCGAAGTGGTGTTCGGACCGAAGTGGTGTTCGGGCCGAAGTTCGGTGTTCGGGCCGAGGATGATGTTCGGGCCGAGGTTGAAGTTCGGGCCGAGGTCGGAGTTCGGGCCGAGGTCGGAGTTCGGGCCGAGGTCGGAGTTCGGGCCGAGGTTGAAGTTCGGGCCGAAAATGAAGTTCGGGTCGAGAACAGTGAAGAGTTCGGGCCGAACTTGTTCTTGGAAGTGATGAACGAACCAGCTATTTTGGTTACTCATGAGCGTGCAACGGACACCCGAGCTGAAAGTTATGAATGTTTTAGTATAACACCTTTTGTCACACAATCTTGGATATTGAAGAGTTCGGGCCGAAGAGGGATGTTCGAGCCGAAGAGGTGTTCGGGCCGAAGTGGGATGTTTAGGCCGAATTGGTGTTCGGGCCGATGTGGTGTTCGGACCGAAGTTCGGTGTTCAGGCCGAGGATGATGTTCGGGCCGAGGTTGAAGCTCGGGCCGAGGTCGGAGTTCGGGTCGAGGTTGAAGTTCGGGCCTAGGTTGAAGTTCGGGCCGAAAATGAAGTTCGGGCCGGGAACAGTGAAGAGTTCGGGCCGAACTTGTTCTTGGCAGTGACGAACGAACCAGCTATTTTGGTTACTCGTGGGCGTGAAACGGACACCCGAGCTGAAAGTTATGAATGTATTAGTATAGCACCTTTTGTCACACAATCTTGGATATTGAAGAGTTCGGGCCGAAGAGGGATGTTCGGGCCGAAGTGGTGTTCGGGCCGAAGTGGTGTTCGGGCCGAAGTGGGATCTTCGTGCCGAAGTGGTGTTCGGGCCGAAGTGGTGTTCGGGCCGAAGTGGTGTTCGGGCCGAAGTGGCGTTCGGGCCGAATATCGATGTTCGTGCCGAGGATGATGTTCGGGCCGAGGTGGAAGTTCGGGCCGAGGTCGGAGTTCGGGCCGAGGTTGAAGTTCGGGCCGAGGTTGAAGTTCGGGCCGAAAATGAAGTTCGGGCCGGGAACAGTGAAGAGTTCGGGCCGAACTTGTTCTTGGCAGTGACGAACGAACCAGCTATTTTAGTTACTCGTGGGCGTGAAACGGACACCCGAGTTGAAAGTTATGAATGTTTTAGTATAGCACCTTTTGTCACACAATCTTGGATATTGAAGAGTTCGGGCCGAAGAGGGATGTTCGGGCCGAAGTGGTGTTCGGGCCGAAGTGGGATGTTCGGGCCGAAGTGGTGTTCGGGCCGAAGTGGTGTTCGGGCCCAAGTTCGGTGTTCGGGCCGAGGATGATGTTCGGGCCGAGGTTGAAGTTCGGACCGAGGTCGGAGTTCGGGCTGAGGTTAAAGTACGGGCCGAGGTTGAAGTTCGGGCCAAAAATGAAGTTCGGGCCGGGAACAGTGAAGAGTTCGGGCCGAACTTGTTCTTGGCAGTGACGAACGAACCAGCTATTTTGGTTACTCGTGGGCGTGAAACAGACACCCGAGCTGAAAGTTATGAGTGTTTTAGTATAGCACCTTTTGTCACACAATCTTGGATATTGAAGAGTTCGGGCCGAAGAGGGATGTTCGGGCCGAAGTGGTGTTCGGGCTGAAGTTCGGTGTTCGGGCCGAGGATGATGTTCGGGCCGAGGTTGAAGTTCAGGCCGAGGTCGGAGTTCGGGCCGAGGTTGAAGTTCGGGCCGAGGTTGAAGTTCGGGCCGAAAATGAAGTTCGGGCCGGGAACAGTGAAGAGTTCAGGCCGAACTTGTTCTTGGCAGTGACGAACGAACCAGCTATTTTGGTTACTCGTGGGCGTGAAACGGACACCCGAGCTGAAAGTTATGAATGTTTTAGTATAGCACATTTTGTCACACAATCTTGGATATTGAAGAGTTCGGGCCGAAGAGGGATGTTCGGGCCGAAGTGGTGTTCGGGCCGAAGTGGGATGTTCGGGCCGAAGTGGTGTTCAGGCACAAGTGGTGTTCGGGCCGAAGTTCGGTGTTCGGGCCGAGGATGATGTTCGGGACGAGGTTGAAGTTCGGGCCGAGGTCGGAGTTCGGGCCGAGGTTGAAGTTCGGGCCGAGGTTGAAGTTCGGGCCGAAAATGAAGTTCGGGCCGGGAACAGTGAAGAGTTCGGGCCGAACTTGTTCTTGGCAGCGACGAACGAACTAGCTATTTTGGTTACTCGTGGGCGTGAAACGGACACCCGAGCTGAAAGTTATGAATGTTTTAGTATAGCACCTTTTGTCACACAATCTTGGATATTGAAGAGTTCGGGCCGAAGAGGGATGTTCGGCCGAAGTGGTGTTCGGGCCGAAGTGGGATGTTCGGGCCGAAGTCGTGTTCGGGCCGAAGTTCGGTGTTCGGGCCGAGGATGATGTTCGGGCCGAGGTTGAAGTTCGGGCCGAGGTCGGAGTTCGGGCCGAGGTTGAAGTTCGGGCCGAAAATGAAGTTCGGGCCGAAGTGGTGTTCGGGCCGAAGTTCGGTGTTCGGGCCGAGAATGATGTTCGGGCCGAGGTTGAAGTTCGGGCCGAGGTCGGGGTTCGGGCCGAGGTTGAAGTTCGGGCCGACGTTGAAGTTCGGGCCGAAAATGAAGTTTGGGCCGGGAACAGTGAAGAGTTCGGGCCGAACTTGTTCTTGGAAGTGACGAACGAACCAGCTATATTGGTTACTCGTGGGCGTGAAACGGACACCCGAGCTGAAAGTTATGAATGTTTTAGTATAGCACCTTTTGTCACACAATCTTGGATATTGAAGAGTTCGGGCCGAAGAGGGATGTTCGGGCCGAAGTGGTGTTCGGGCCGAAGTGGGATGTTCGGGCCGAAGTGGTGTTCGGGCCGAAGTTCGGTGTTCGGGTCGAGGATGATGTTCGGGCCGAGGTTGAAGTTCGGGCCGAGGTCGGCGTTCGGGCCGAGGTTGAAGTTCGGGCCGGGAACAGTGAAGAGTTCGGGTCGAACTTGTTCTTGGCAGTGACGAACGCACCAGCTATTTTGGTTACTCGTGGACGTGAAACGGACACCCGAACTGAAAGTTATGAATGTTTTAGTATAGCACCTTTTATCACACAATCTTGGATATTGAAGGGTTCGGGCCGAAGAGGGATTTTCGGGCCGAAGTGGTGTTCGGGCCGAAGTGGGATGTTCGGGTCGAAGTGGTGTTCGGGCCTAAGTGGTGTTCGGGCCGAAGTTCGGTGTTCGGGCCGAGAATGATGTTCGGGCCGAGGTTGAAGTTCGGGCCGAGGTCGGAGTTCGGGTCGAAGTGGTGTTCGGGCCTAAGTGGTGTTCGGGCCGAGGATGATGTTCGGGCCGAGGTTGAAGTTCGGGCCGAGGTCGGAGTTCGGGCCGAGGTTGAAGTTCGGGCCGAGGTTGAAGTTCGGTCCGAAAATGAAGTTCGGGCCGGGAACAGTGAAGAGTTCGGGCCGAACTTGTTCTTGGCAGTGACGAACGAACCAGCTATTTTGGTTACTCGTGGGCGTGAAACAGACAGCCGAGCTGAAAGTTATGAATGTTTTAGTATAGCACCTTTTGTCACACAATCTTGGATATTGAAGAGTTCGGGCCGAAGAGGGATGTTCGGGCCGAAGTGGTGTTCGGGCCGAAGTCGGATGTTCGGGCCGAAGTGGTGTTCGGGCCGAAGTGGTGTTCGGGCCGAAGTTCGGTGTTCAGGCCGAGGATGATGTTCGGGCCGAGGTTGAAGTTCGGGCCGAGGTCGGAGTTCGGGCCGAGGTTGAAGTTCGGGCCGAAAATGAAGTTCAGGCCGGGAACAGTGAAGAGTTCAGGCCGAACTTGTTCTTGGCAGTGACGAACGAACCAGCTATTTTGGTTACTCGTGGGCGTGAAACGGACACCCGAGCTGAAAGTTATGAATGTTTTAGTATAGCACATTTTGACACACAATCTTGGATATTGAAGAGTTCGGGCCGAAGAGGATGTTCGGGCCGAAGTGGTGTTCGGGCCGAAGTGGGATGTTCGAGCCGAAGTGGTGTTCAGGCACAAGTGGTGTTCGGGCCGAAGTTCGGTGTTCAGGCCGAGGATGATGTTCGGGACGAGGTTGAAGTTCGGGCCGAGGTCGGAGTTCGGGCCGAGGTTGAAGTTCGGGCCGAGGTTGAAGTTCGAGCCGAAAATGAAGTTCGGGCCGGGAACAGTGAAGAGTTCGGGCCGAACTTGTTCTTGGCAGCGACGAACGAACTAGCTATTTTGGTTACTCATGGGCGTGATACGGACACCCGAGCTGAAAGTTATGAATGTTTTAGTATAGCACCTTTTGTCACACAATCTTGGATATTGAAGAGTTCGGGCCGAAGAGGGATGTTCGGCCGAAGTGGTGTTCGGGCCGAAGTGGGATGTTCGGGCCGAAGTCGTGTTCGGGCCGAAGTTCGGTGTTCGGGCCGAGGATGATGTTCGGGCCGAGGTTGAAGTTCGGGCCGAGGTCGGAGTTCGGGCCGAGGTTGAAGTTCGGGCCGAAAATGAAGTTCGGGCCGGGAACAGTGAAGAGTTTGGGCCGAACTTGTTCTTAGCAGTGACTAACGAACCAGCTATTTTGGTTACTCGTGGGCGTGAAACGGACACCCGAGCTGAAAGTTATGAATGTTTTAGTATAGCACCTTTTGTCACACAATCTTGGATATTGAAGAGTTCGGGCTGAAGAGGGATGTTCGGGCCGAAGTGGTGTTCGGGCCGAAGTGGGATGTTCGGGCCGAAGTGGTGTTCTGGCCGAAGTTCGGTGTTCGGGTCGAGGATGATGTTCGGGCCAAGGTTGAAGTTCGGGCCGAGGTCGGCGTTCGGGCCGAGGTTGAGGTTCGGGCCGAGGTTGAAGTTCGGGCCGGGAACAGTGAAGAGTTCGGGTCGAACTTGTTCTTGGCAGTGACGAACGCACCAGCTATTTTGGTTACTCGTGGACGTGAAACGGACACCCGAACTGAAAGTTATGAATGTTTTAGTATAGCACCTTTTATCACACAATCTTGGATATTGAAGGGTTCGGGCCGAAGAGGGATTTTCGGGCCGAAGTGGTGTTCGGGCCGAAGTGGGATGTTCGGGTCGAAGTGGTGTTCGGGCCTAAGTGGTGTTCGGGCCGAAGTTCGGTGTTCGGGCCGAGAATGATGTTCGGGCCGAGGTTGAAGTTCGGGCCGAGGTCGGAGTTCGGGTCGAAGTGGTGTTCGGGCCGAAGTGGTGTTCGGGCCGAAGTTCGGTGTTCGGCCCGAGAATGATGTTCGGGCCGAGGTTGAAGTTCGGGGGCCGAGGTTGAAGTTCGGGCCGAAAATGAAGTTCTGGCCGGGAACAGTGAAGACTTCGGGCCGAACTTGTTCTTGGCAGTGACGAACGAACCAGCTATTTTGGTTACTCGTGGGCGTGAAACGGACAGCCGAGCTGAAAGTTATGAATGTTTTAGTATAGCACCTTTTGTCACACAATCTTGGATATTGAAGAGTTCGGGCCGAAGAGGGATGTTCGGGCCGAAGTGGTGTTCGGGCCGAAGTCGGATGTTCGGGCCGAAGTGGTGTTCGGGCCGAAGTGGTGTTCGGGCCGAAGTTCGGTGTTCAGGCCGAGGATGATGTTCGGGCCGAGGTTGAAGTTCGGGCCGAGGTCGGAGTTCGGGCCGAGGTCGGAGTTCGGGCCGAAAATGAAGTTCGGGCCGGGAACAGTGAAGAGTTCAGGCCGAACTTGTTCTTGGCAGTGACGAACGAACCAGCTATTTTGTTACTCGTGGGCGTGAAACGGACACCCGAGCTGAAAATTATGAATGTTTTAGTATAACACCTTTTCTCACACAATCTTGGATATTGAAGAGTTCGGGCCGAAGAGGGATGTTCGGGCCGAGGTTGAAGTTCGGGCCGAGGTCGGAGTTCGGGCCGAGGTTGAAGTTCGGGCCGAGGTTGAAGTTCGGGCCGAAAATGAAGTTCGGGCCGGGAACAGTGAAGAGTTCGGGCCGAACTTGTTCTTCGCAGTGACGAATGAACCAGCTATTTTGGTTACTCGTGGGCGTGAAACGGACACCCGAGCTGAAAGTTATGAATGTTTTAGTATAGCACCTTTTGTCACACAATCTTGGATATTGAAGAGTTCGGGCCGAAGAGGGATGTTCGGGCCGAAGTGGTGTTCAGGCCGAAGTGGGATGTTCGGGCCGAAGTGGTGTTCGGGCCGAAGTGGTGTTCGGGCCAAAGTTCGGTGTTCAGGCCGAGGATGATGTTCGGGCCGAGGTTGAAGTTCGGACCGAGGTCGGAGTTCGGGCCGAGGTTGAAGTACGGGCCGAGGTTGAAGTTCGGGCCGAAAATGAAGTTCGGGCCGGGAAAAGTTAAGAGTTCGGGCCGAACTTGTTCTTGGCAGTGATGAACGGACCAGCTATTTTGGTTACTCGTGGGCGTGAAACGGACACCCGAGCTGAAAGTTATGAATGTTTTAGTATAGCACCGTTTGTCACACAATCTTGGATATTGAAGAGTTCGGGCCGAAGAGGGATGTTCGGGCCGAAGTGGTGTTCGGGCCGAAGTGGGATGTTCGGGCCGAAGTGGTGTTCGGGCCGAAGTGGTGTTCGGGCCGAAGTTCGGTGTTCGGGCCGAGAATGATGTTCGGGCCGAGGTTGAAGTTCGGGCCGAGGTCGGGGTTCGGGCCGAGGTTGAAGTTCGGGCCGAGGTTGAAGTTCGGGCCGAAAATGAAGTTTGGGCCGGGAACAGTGAAGAGTTCGGGCCGAACTTGTTCTTGGAAGTGACGAACGAACCAGCTATATTGGTTACTCGTGGGCGTGAAACGGACACCCGAGCTGAAAGTTATGAATGTTTTAGTATAGCACCTTTTGTCACACAATCTTGGATATTGAAGAGTTCGGGCCGAAGAGGGATGTTCGGGCCGAAGTGGTGTTCGGGCCGAAGTGGTGTTCGGCCCGAAGTGGTGTTCGGGCCGAAGTTCGGTGTTCGGGCCGAGGATGATGTTCGGGCCGAGGTTGAAGTTCGGGCCGAGGTCGGAGTTCGGGCCGAGGTTGAAGTTCGGGCCGAAAATGAAGTTCGGGCCGGGAACAGTGAAGAGTTCGGGCCGAACTTGTTCTTGGCAGTGACGAACGAACCAGCTATTTTGGTTACTCGTGGGCGTGAAACGGACACCCGAGCTGAAAGTTATGAATGTTTTAGTATAGCACCTTTTGTAACACAATCTTGGACATTGAGGGATGTTCGGACCGAAGTGGTGTTCGGGCCGAAGTGGGATGTTCGGGCCGAAGTGGGATGTTCGGGCCGAAGTGGTGTTCGGGCCGAAGTGGGATGTTCGGGCCGAAGTGGTGTTCGGGCCGAAGTGGTGTTCGGGCCGAAGTTCGGTGTTCGGTCCGAGGATGATGTTCGGGCCGAGGTTGAAGTTCGGGCCGAGGTTGAAGTTCGGGCCGAGGTTGAAGTTCAGGCCGAGGTCGGAGTTCGGGCCGAGGTAGAAGTTCGGGCCGAGGTTGAAGTTCGGGGCGAAAATGAAGTTCGGGCCAAGAACAGTGAAGAGTTCGGGCCGAAGTGGGATGTTCGGGCCGAGGTGGTGTTCGGGCCGAAGTGGTGTTCGGGCCGAAGTTCGGTGTTCGGGCCGAGAATGATGTTCGGGCCGAGGTTGAAGTTCGGGCCGAGGTCGGAGTTCGGGCCGAGGTTTAAGTTCGGGCCGAGGTTGAAGTTCGGACCGAAAATGAAGTTTGGGCCGGGAACAGTGAAGAGTTCGGGCCGAACTTGTTCTTGGCAGCGACGAACGAACCAGCTATATTGGTTACTCGTGGGCGTGAAACCGACACCCGAGCTGAAAGTTATGAATGTTTTAGTATAGCACCTTTTGTCACACAATCTTGGATATTGAAGAGTTCGGGCCGAAGAGGGATGTTCGGGCCGAAGTGGTGTTCGGGCCGAACTGGGATGTTCGGGCCGAAGTGGTGTTCGGGCCGAAGTTCGGTGTTCGGGCCGAGGATGATGTTCGGGCCGAGGTTGAAGTTCGGGTCGAGGTCGGAGTTCGGGCCGAGGTTGAAGTTCGGGCCGAGGTTGAAGTTCGGGCCGAAAATGAAGTTCGGGCCAGGAACAGCGAAGAGTTCGGGCCGAACTTGTTCTTGGCAGTGACGAACGAACCAGCTATTTTGGTTACTCGTGGGCGTGAAACGCACACCTGAGCTGAAAGTTATGAATGTTTTAGTATAGCACCTTTTGTCACACAATCTTGGATATTGAAGAGTTCGGGCCGAAGAGGGATGTTCGGGCCGAAGTGATAGTCGGGCCGAAGTGGGATGTACGGGCCGAAGTGGTGTTCGGGCCGAAGTTCGGTGTTCGGGCCGAGGATGATGTTCGGGCCGAGGTTGAAGTTCGGGCCGAGGTCGGAGTTCGGGCCGAGATTGAAGTTCAGGCCGAGGTTGATGTTCGGGCCGAAAATGAAGTTCGGGCCAGGAACAGTGAAGAGTTCGGGCCGAACTTGTTCTTGGCAGTGACGAACGAACCAGCTATTTTGGTTACTCGTGGGCGTGAAACGGTCACCTGAGCTGAAAGTTATGAATGTTTTAGTATAGCACCTTTTGTCACACAATCTTGGATATTGAAGAGTTCGGGCCGAAGAGGGATGTTCGGGCCGAAGTGATGGTCGGGCCGAAGTGGGATGTACGGGCCGAAGTGGTGTTCGGGCCGAAGTTCGGTGTTCGGGCCGAGGATGATGTTCGGGCCGAGGTTGAAGTTCGGGCCGAGGTCGGAGTTCGGGCCGAGGTTGAAGTTCGGGCAGAGGTTGATGTTCGGGCCGAAAATGAAGTTCGGGCCGGGAACAGTGAAGAGTTCGGGTCGAACTTGTTCTTGGCAGTGACACACGAACCAGCTATTTTGGTTACTCGTGGGACTGAAACGGACACCCGAGCTGAAAGTTTTGAATGTTTTAGTATAGCACCTTTTGTCACACAATCTTGGATATTGAAGAGTTCGGGCCGAAGAGGGATGTTCGGGCCGAAGTGGTGTTCGGGCCGAAGTGGGATGTTCAGGCCGAAGTGGTGTTCGGGCTGAAGTTCGGTGTTCGGGCCGAGGATGATGTTCGGACCGAGGTTGAAGTTCAGGCCGAGGTCGGAGTTCGGGCCGAGGTTGAAGTTCGGGCCGAGGTTGAAGTTCGGGCCGAAAATGAAGTTCTGGCCGGGAACAGTGAAGAGTTCGGGCCGAGGTGGTGTTCGGGCCGAAGTGGTGTTCGGGCCGAAGTTCGGTGTTCGGGCCGAGAATGATGTTCGGGCCGAGGTTGAAGTTCGGGCCGAGGTCGGAGTTCGGGCCGAGGTTTAAGTTCGGGCCGAGGTTGAAGTTCGGGCCGAAAATGAAGTTTGGGCCGGGAACAGTGAAGAGTTCGGGCCGAACTTGTTCTTGGCAGCGACGAACGAACCAGCTATATTGGTTACTCGTGGGCGTGAAACCGACACCCGAGCTGAAAGTTATGAATGTTTTAGTATAGCACCTTTTGTCACACAATCTTGGATATTGAAGAGTTCGGGCCGAAGAGGGATGTTCGGGCCGAAGTGGTGTTCGGGCCGAACTGGGATGTTCGGGCCGAAGTGGTGTTCGGGCCGAAGTTCGGTGTTCGGGCCGAGGATGATGTTCGGGCCGAGGTTGAAGTTCGGGCCGAGGTCGGAGTTCGGGCCGAGGTTGAAGTTCGGGCCGAGGTTGAAGTTCGGGCCGAAAATGAAGTTCGGGCCAGGAACAGCGAAGAGTTCGGGCCGAACTTGTTCTTGGCAGTGACGAACGAACCAGCTATTTTGGTTACTCGTGGGCGTGAAACGGACACCTGAGCTGAAAGTTATGAATGTTTTAGTATAGCACCTTTTGTCACACAATCTTGGATATTGAAGAGTTCGGGCCGAAGAGGGATGTTCGGGCCGAAGTGATAGTCGGGCCGAAGTGGGATGTACGGGCCGAAGTGGTGTTCGGGCCGAAGTTCGGTGTTCGGGCCGAGGATGATGTTCGGGCCGAGGTTGAAGTTCGGGCCGAGCTCGGAGTTCGGGCCGAGATTGAAGTTCAGGCCGAGGTTGATGTTCGGGCCGAAAATGAAGTTCGGGCCAGGATCAGTGAAGAGTTCGGGCCGAACTTGTTCTTGGCAGTGACGAACGAACCAGCTATTTTGGTTACTCGTGGGCGTGAAACGGTCACCTGAGCTGAAAGTTATGAATGTTTTAGTATAGCACCTTTTGTCACACAATCTTGGATATTGAAGAGTTCGGGCCGAAGAGGGATGTTCGGGCCGAAGTGATGGTCGGGCCGAAGTGGGATGTACGGGCCGAAGTGGTGTTCGGGCCGAAGTTCGGTGTTCGGGCCGAGGATGATGTTCGGGCCGAGGTTGAAGTTCGGGCCGAGGTCGGAGTTCGGGCCGAGGTTGAAGTTCGGGCAGAGGTTGATGTTCGGGCCGAAAATGAAGTTCGGGCCGGGAACAGTGAAGAGTTCGGGTCGAACTTGTTCTTGGCAGTGACACACGAACCAGCTATTTTGGTTACTCGTGGGACTGAAACGGACACCCGAGCTGAAAGTTTTGAATGTTTTAGTATAGCACCTTTTGTCACACAATCTTGGATATTGAAGAGTTCGGGCCGAAGAGGGATGTTCGGGCCGAAGTGGTGTTCGGGCCGAAGTGGGATGTTCAGGCCGAAGTGGTGTTCGGGCTGAAGTTCGGTGTTCGGGCCGAGGATGATGTTCGGACCGAGGTTGAAGTTCAGGCCGAGGTCGGAGTTCGGGCCGAGGTTGAAGTTCGGGCCGAGGTTGAAGTTCGGGCCGAAAATGAAGTTCTGGCCGGGAACAGTGAAGAGTTCGGGCCGAACTTGTTCTTGGCAGTGACGAACGAACCAGCTATTTTGGTTACTCGTGGGCATGAAATGGACACCCGAGCTGAAAGTTATGAATGTTTTAGTATAGCACCTTTTGTCACACAATCTTGGATATTGAAGAGTTCGGGCTGAAGAGGGATGTTCGGGCCGAAGTGGTGTTCGGGCCGAAGTGGGTGTTCGGGCCGAAGTGGTGTTCGGGCCGAAGTTCGGTTTTCGGGCCGAGAATGATGTTCGGGCCGAGGTCGGAGTTCGGGCCGAGGTTGAAGTTCGGGCCGAAAATGAAGTTCGGGCCGGGAACAGTGATGAGTTCGGGCCGAACTTGTTCTTGGCAGTGACGAACGAACCAGCTATTTTGCTTACTCGTGGGCGTGAAACGGACACCCGAACTGAAAGTTATGAATGTTTTAGTATAGCACCTTTTGTCACACAATCTTGGATATTGAAGAGTTCGGGCTGAAGAGTGATGTTCGGGCCGAAGTGGTGTTCGGGCCGAAGTGGGATGTTCGGGCCGAAGTGGTGTTCGGGCCGAAGTGGTGTTCGGGCCGAAGTTCGGTGTTCGGGTCGAGGATGATGTTCGGGCCGAGGTTGAAGTTCGGGCCGAGGTCGGAGTTCGGGCCGAGGTTGAAGTTCGGGCCGAAAATGAAGTTCGGGCCGGGAACAGTGAAGAGTTCGGGCCGAAGTTGTTCTTGGCAGTGACGAACGAACCAGCTATTTTGGTTACTCGTGGGCGTGAAACGGACACCCGAGCTGAAAGTTATGAATGTTTTGGTATAGCACCTTTTGTCACACAATCTTGGACATTGAAGAGTTCGGGCCGAAGAGGGATGTCCGGACCGAAGTGGTGTTCGGGCCGAAGTGGGATGTTCGGGCCGAAGTGGTGTTCGGGCCGAAGTGGTGTTCGGGCCGAAGTTCGGTGTTCGGTCCGAGGATGTTGTTCGGGCCGAGGTTGAAGTTCGGGCCGAGGTTGAAGTTCGGGCCGAGGTTGAAGTTCAGGCCGAGGTCGGAGTTCGGGCCGAGGTTGAAGTTCGGGCCGAGGTTGAAGTTCGGGCTGAAAATGAAGTTCGGGCCAAGAACAGTGAAGAGTTCGGGCCGAACTTGGTCTTGGAAGTGACGAACGAACCAGCTATTTTGGTTACTCGTGGGCGTGAAACGGACACCCGAGCTGAAAGTTATGAATGTTTTAGTATAGCACCTTATGTCACACAATCTTGGATATTGAAGAGTTCGGGCCGAAGAGGGATGTTCGGGCCGAAGTGGTGTTCGGGCCGAAGTGGGATGTTCGGGCCGAAGTGGTGTTCGGGCCGAAGTGGTGTTCGGGCCGAAGTTCGGTGTTCGGTCCGAGGATGTTGTTCGGGCCGAGGTTGAAGTTCGGGCCGAGGTTGAAGTTCGGGCCGAGGTTGAAGTTCGGGCCGAAAATGAAGTTCGGGCAAAGAACAGTGAAGAGTTCGGGCCGAACTTGGTCTTGGAAGTGACGAACGAACCAGCTATTTTGGTTACTCGTGGGCGTGAAACGGACACCCGAGCTGAAAGTTATGAATGTTTTAGTATAGCACCTTATGTCACACAATCTTGGATATTGAAGAGTTCGGGCCGAAGGGGGATGTTCGGGCCGAAGTGGTGTTCGGGCCGAAGTGGGATGTTCGGGCCGAAGTGGTGTTCGGGCCGAAGTTCAGTGTTCGGGCCGAGGATGATGTTCGGGCCGAGGTTGAAGTTCGGGCCGAGGTCGGAGTTCGGGCCGAGGTCGGAGTTCGGGCCGAGGTCGGAGTTCGGGCCGAGGTCGGAGTTCGGGCCGAGGTTGAAGTTCGGGCCGAAATTGAAGTTCGGGCCGGGAACAGTGAAGAGTTCGGGCCGAACTTGTTCTTGGAAGTGACGAACGAACCAGCTATTTTGGTTACTCATGGGCGTGAAACGGACACCCGAGCTGAAAGTTATGAATGTTTTAGTATAACACCTTTTGTCACACAATCTTGGATATTGAAGAGTTCGGGCCGAAGAGGGATGTTCGGGCCGAAGTGATGGTCGGGCCGAAGTGGGATGTACGGGCCGAAGTGGTGTTCGGGCCGAAGTTCGGTGTTCGGGCCGAGGATGATGTTCGGGCCGAGGTTGAAGTTCGGGCCGAGGTCGGAGTTCGGGCCGAGGTTGAAGTTCGGGCAGAGGTTGATGTTCGGGCCGAAAATGAAGTTCGGGCCGGGAACAGTGAAGAGTTCGGGTCGAACTTGTTCTTGGCAGTGACACACGAACCAGCTATTTTGGTTACTCGTGGGACTGAAACGGACACCCGAGCTGAAAGTTTTGAATGTTTTAGTATAGCACCTTTTGTCACACAATCTTGGATATTGAAGAGTTCGGGCCGAAGAGGGATGTTCGGGCCGAAGTGGTGTTCGGGCCGAAGTGGGATGTTCAGGCCGAAGTGGTGTTCGGGCTGAAGTTCGGTGTTCGGGCCGAGGATGATGTTCGGACCGAGGTTGAAGTTCAGGCCGAGGTCGGAGTTCGGGCCGAGGTTGAAGTTCGGGCCGAGGTTGAAGTTCGGGTCGAAAATGAAGTTCTGGCCGGGAACAGTGAAGAGTTCGGGCCGAACTTGTTCTTGGCAGTGACGAACGAACCAGCTATTTTGGTTACTCGTGGGCATGAAATGGACACCCGAGCTGAAAGTTATGAATGTTTTAGTATAGCACCTTTTGTCACACAATCTTGGATATTGAAGAGTTCGGGCTGAAGAGGGATGTTCGGGCCGAAGTGGTGTTCGGGCCGAAGTGGGTGTTCGGGCCGAAGTGGTGTTCGGGCCGAAGTTCGGTTTTCGGGCCGAGAATGATGTTCGGGCCGAGGTCGGAGTTCGGGCCGAGGTTGAAGTTCGGGCCGAAAATGAAGTTCGGGCCGGGAACAGTGATGAGTTCGGGCCGAACTTGTTCTTGGCAGTGACGAACGAACCAGCTATTTTGCTTACTCGTGGGTGTGAAACGGACACCCGAACTGAAAGTTATGAATGTTTTAGTATAGCACCTTTTGTCACACAATCTTGGATATTGAAGAGTTCGGGCTGAAGAGTGATGTTCGGGCCGAAGTGGTGTTCGGGCCGAAGTGGGATGTTCGGGCCGAAGTGGTGTTCGGGCCGAAGTGGTGTTCGGGCCGAAGTTCGGTGTTCGGGTCGAGGATGATGTTCGGGCCGAGGTTGAAGTTCGGGCCGAGGTCGGAGTTCGGGCCGAGGTTGAAGTTCGGGCCGAAAATGAAGTTCGGGCCGGGAACAGTGAAGAGTTCGGGCCGAAGTTGTTCTTGGCAGTGACGAACGAACCAGCTATTTTGGTTACTCGTGGGCGTGAAACGGACACCCGAGCTGAAAGTTATGAATGTTTTGGTATAGCACCTTTTGTCACACAATCTTGGACATTGAAGAGTTCGGGCCGAAGAGGGATGTCCGGACCGAAGTGGTGTTCGGGCCGAAGTGGGATGTTCGGGCCGAAGTGGTGTTCGGGCCGAAGTTCGGTGTTCGGTCCGAGGATGTTGTTCGGGCCGAGGTTGAAGTTCGGGCCGAGGTTGAAGTTCGGGCCGAGGTTGAAGTTCAGGCCGAGGTCGGAGTTCGGACCGAGGTTGAAGTTCGGGCCGAGGTTGAAGTTCGGGCCGAAAATGAAGTTCGGGCCAAGAACAGTGAAGAGTTCGGGCCGAACTTGGTCTTGGAAGTGACGAACGAACCAGCTATTTTGGTTACTCGTGGGCGTGAAACGGACACCCGAGCTGAAAGTTATGAATGTTTTAGTATAGCACCTTATGTCACACAATCTTGGATATTGAAGAGTTCGGGCCGAAGAGGGATGTTCGGGCCGAAGTGGTGTTCGGGCCGAAGTGGGATGTTCGGGCCGAAGTGGTGTTCGGGCCGAAGTTCGGTGTTCGGGCCGAGGATGATGTTCGGGCCGAGGTTGAAGTTCGGGCCGAGGTCGGAGTTCGGGCCGAGGTCGGAGTTCGGGCCGAGGTCGGAGTTCGGGCCGAGGTTGAAGTTCGGACCGGGAACAGTGAAGAGTTCGGGACGAACTTGTTCTTGGCAGTGACGAACGAACCAGCTATTTTGGTTACTCGTGGGCGTGAAACGGACACCCGAGCTGAAAGTTATGAATGTTTTGGTATAGCACCTTTTGTCACACAATCTTGGACATTGAAGAGTTCGGGCCGAAGAGGGATGTCCGGACCGAAGTGGTGTTCGGGCCGAAGTGGGATGTTCGGGCCGAAGTGGTGTTCGGGCCGAAGTGATGTTCGGGCCGAAGTTCGGTGTTCGGTCCGAGGATGTTGTTCGGGCCGAGGTTGAAGTTCGGGCCGAGGTTGAAGTTCGGGCCGAGGTTGAAGTTCGGGCCGAGGTTGAAGTTCGGGCCGAAAATGAAGTTCGGGCCAAGAACAGTGAAGAGTTCGGGCCGAACTTGGTCTTGGAAGTGACGAACGAACCAGCTATTTTGGTTACTCGTGGGCGTGAAACGGACACCCGAGCTGAAAGTTATGAATGTTTTAGTATAGCACCTTATGTCACACAATCTTGGATATTGAAGAGTTCGGGCCGAAGAGGGATGTTCGGGCCGAAGTGGTGTTCGGGCCGAAGTGGGATGTTCGGGCCGAAGTGGTGTTCGGGCCGAAGTTCGGTGTTCGGGCCGAGGATGATGTTCGGGCCGAGGTTGAAGTTCGGGCCGAGGTCGGAGTTCGGGCCGAGGTCGGAGTTCGGGCCGAGGTCGGAGTTCGGGCCGAGGTTGAAGTTCGGGCCGAAAATGAAGTTCGGGCCGGGAACAGTGAAGAGTTCGGGCCGAACTTGTTCTTGGAAGTGACGAACGAACCAGCTATTTTGGTTACTCATGGGCGTGAAACGGACACCCGAGCTGAAAGTTATGAATGTTTTAGTATAACACCTTTTGTCACACAATCTTGGATATTGAAGAGTTCGGGCTGAAGAGTGATGTTCGGGCCGAAGTGGTGTTCGGGCCGAAGTGGGATGTTCGGGCCGAAGTGGTGTTCGGGCCGAAGTGGTGTTCGGGCCGAAGTTCGGTGTTCGGGTCGAGGATGATGTTCGGGCCGAGGTTGAAGTTCGGGCCGAGGTCGGAGTTCGGGCCGAGGTTGAAGTTCGGGCTGAAAATGAAGTTCGGGCCGGGAACAGTGAAGAGTTCGGGCCGAACTTGTTCTTGGCAGTGACGAACGAACCAGCTATTTTGGTTACTCGTGGGCGTGAAACGGACACCCGAGCTGAAAGTTATGAATGTTTTGTTATAGCACCTTTTGTCACACAATCTTGGACATTGAAGAGTTCGGGCCGAAGAGGGATGTCCGGACCGAAGTGGTGTTCGGGCCGAAGTGGGATGTTCGGGCCGAAGTGGTGTTCGGGCCGAAGTGGTGTTCGGGCCGAAGTTCGGTGTTCGGTCCGAGGATGTTGTTCGGGCCGAGGTTGAAGTTCAGGCCGAGGTTGAAGTTCGGGCCGAGGTTGAAGTTCGGGCCGAGGTTGAAGTTCGGGCCGAGGTTGAAGTTCGGGCCGAAAATGAAGTTCGGGACAAGAACAGTGAAGAGTTCGGGCCGAACTTGGTCTTGGAAGTGACGAACGAACCAGCTATTTTGGTTACTCGTGGGCGTGAAACGGACACCCGAGCTGAAAGTTATGAATGTTTTAGTATAGCACCTTATGTCACACAATCTTGGATATTGAAGAGTTCGGGCCGAAGAGGGATGTTCGGGCCGAAGTGGTGTTCGGGCCGAAGTGGGATGTTCGGGCCGAAGTGGTGTTCGGGCCGAAGTTCGGTGTTCGGGCCGAGGATGATGTTCGGGCCGAGGTTGAAGTTCGGGCCGAGGTCGGAGTTCGGGCCGAGGTCGGAGTTCGGGCCGAGGTCGGAGTTCGGGCCGAGGTTGAAGTTCGGGCCGGGAACAGTGAAGAGTTCGGGCCGAACTTGTTCTTGGCAGTGACGAACGAACCAGCTATTTTGGTTACTCGTGGGCGTGAAACGGACACCCGAGCTGAAAGTTATGAATGTTTTGGTATAGCACCTTTTGTCACACAATCTTGGACATTGAAGAGTTCGGGCCGAAGAGGGATGTCCGGACCGAAGTGGTGTTCGGGCCGAAGTGGGATGTTCGGGCCGAAGTGGTGTTCGGGCCGAAGTGATGTTCGGGCCGAAGTTCGGTGTTCGGTCCGAGGATGTTGTTCGGGCCGAGGTTGAAGTTCGGGCCGAGGTTGAAGTTCGGGCCGAGGTTGAAGTTCGGGCCGAGGTTGAAGTTCGGGCCGAAAATGAAGTTCGGGCCAAGAACAGTGAAGAGTTCGGGCCGAACTTGGTCTTGGAAGTGACGAACGAACCAGCTATTTTGGTTACTCGTGGGCGTGAAACGGACACCCGAGCTGAAAGTTATGAATGTTTTAGTATAGCACCTTATGTCACATAATCTTGGATATTGAAGAGTTCGGGCCGAAGAGGGATGTTCGGGCCGAAGTGGTGTTCGGGCCGAAGTGGGATGTTCGGGCCGAAGTGGTGTTCGGGCCGAAGTTCGGTGTTCGGGCCGAGGATGATGTTCGGGCCGAGGTTGAAGTTCGGGCCGAGGTCGGAGTTCGGGCCGAGGTCGGAGTTCGGGCCGAGGTCGGAGTTCGGGCCGAGGTTGAAGTTCGGGCCGGGAACAGTGAAGAGTTCGGGCCGAACTTGTTCTTGGCAGTGACGAACGAACCAGCTATTTTGGTTACTCGTGGGCGTGAAACGGACACCCGAGCTGAAAGTTATGAATGTTTTGGTATAGCACCTTTTGTCACACAATCTTGGACATTGAAGAGTTCGGGCCGAAGAGGGATGTCCGGACCGAAGTGGTGTTCGGGCCGAAGTGGGATGTTCGGGCCGAAGTGGTGTTCGGGCCGAAGTGATGTTCGGGCCGAAGTTCGGTGTTCGGTCCGAGGATGTTGTTCGGGCCGAGGTTGAAGTTCGGGCCGAGGTTGAAGTTCGGGCCGAGGTTGAAGTTCGGGCCGAGGTTGAAGTTCGGGCCGAAAATGAAGTTCGGGCCAAGAACAGTGAAGAGTTCGGGCCGAACTTGGTCTTGGAAGTGACGAACGAACCAGCTATTTTGGTTACTCGTGGGCGTGAAACGGACACCCGAGCTGAAAGTTATGAATGTTTTAGTATAGCACCTTATGTCACACAATCTTGGATATTGAAGAGTTCGGGCCGAAGAGGGATGTTCGGGCCGAAGTGGTGTTCGGGCCGAAGTGGGATGTTCGGGCCGAAGTGGTGTTCGGGCCGAAGTTCGGTGTTCGGGCCGAGGATGATGTTCGGGCCGAGGTTGAAGTTCGGGCCGAGGTCGGAGTTCGGGCCGAGGTCGGAGTTCGGGCCGAGGTCGGAGTTCGGGCCGAGGTTGAAGTTCGGGCCGAAAATGAAGTTCGGGCCGGGAACAGTGAAGAGTTCGGGCCGAACTTGTTCTTGGAAGTGACGAACGAACCAGCTATTTTGGTTACTCATGGGCGTGAAACGGACACCCGAGCTGAAAGTTATGAATGTTTTAGTATAACACCTTTTGTCACACAATCTTGGATATTGAAGAGTTCGGGCTGAAGAGTGATGTTCGGGCCGAAGTGGTGTTCGGGCCGAAGTGGGATGTTCGGGCCGAAGTGGTGTTCGGGCCGAAGTGGTGTTCGGGCCGAAGTTCGGTGTTCGGGTCGAGGATGATGTTCGGGCCGAGGTTGAAGTTCGGGCCGAGGTCGGAGTTCGGGCCGAGGTTGAAGTTCGGGCCGAAAATGAAGTTCGGGCCGGGAACAGTGAAGAGTTCGGGCCGAACTTGTTCTTGGCAGTGACGAACGAACCAGTTATTTTGGTTACTCGTGGGCGTGAAACGGACACCCGAGCTGAAAGTTATGAATGTTTTGGTATAGCACCTTTTGTCACACAATCTTGGACATTGAAGAGTTCGAGCCGAAGAGGGATGTCCGGACCGAAGTGGTGTTCGGGCCGAAGTGGGATGTTCGGGCCGAAGTGGTGTTCGGGCCGAAGTGGTGTTCGGGCCGAAGTTCGGTGTTCGGTCCGAGGATGTTGTTCGGGCCGAGGTTGAAGTTCGGGCCGAGGTTGAAGTTCGGGCCGAGGTTGAAGTTCAGGCCGAGGTCGGAGTTCGGGCCGAGGTTGAAGTTCGGGCCGAGGTTGAAGTTCGGGCCGAAAATGAAGTTCGGGACAAGAACAGTGAAGAGTTCGGGCCGAACTTGGTCTTGGAAGTGACGAACGAACCAGCTATTTTGGTTACTCGTGGGCGTGAAACGGACACCCGAGCTGAAAGTTATGAATGTTTTAGTATAGCACCTTATGTCACACAATCTTGGATATTGAAGAGTTCGGGCCGAAGAGGGATGTTCGGGCCGAAGTGGTGTTCGGGCCGAAGTGGGATGTTCGGGCCGAAGTGGTGTTCGGGCCGAAGTTCGGTGTTCGGGCCGAGGATGATGTTCGGGCCGAGCTTGAAGTTCGGGCCGAGGTCGGAGTTCGGGCCGAGGTCGGAGTTCTGGCCGAGGTCGGAGTTCGGGCCGAGGTTGAAGTTCGGGCCGGGAACAGTGAAGAGTTCGGGCCGAACTTGTTCTTGGCAGTGACGAACGAACCAGCTATTTTGGTTACTCGTGGGCGTGAAACGGACACCCGAGCTGAAAGTTATGAATGTTTTGGTATAGCACCTTTTGTCACACAATCTTGGACATTGAAGAGTTCGGGCCGAAGAGGGATGTCCGGACCGAAGTGGTGTTCGGGCCGAAGTGGGATGTTCGGGCCGAAGTGGTGTTCGGGCCGAAGTGGTGTTCGGGCCGAAGTTCGGTGTTCGGTCCGAGGATGTTGTTCGGGCCGAGGTTGAAGTTCGGGCCGAGGTTGAAGTTCGGGCCGAGGTTGAAGTTCGGGCCGAGGTTGAAGTTCGGGCCGAGGTTGAAGTTCGGGCCGAAAATGAAGTTCGGGCCAAGAACAGTGAAGAGTTCGGGCCGAACTTGGTCTTGGAAGTGACGAACGAACCAGCTATTTTCGTTACTCGTGGGCGTGAAACGGACACCCGAGCTGAAAGTTATGAATGTTTTAGTATAGCACCTTATGTCACACAATCTTGGATATTGAAGAGTTCGGGCCGAAGAGGGATGTTCGGGCCCAAGTGGTGTTCGGGCCGAAGTGGGATGTTCGGGCCGAAGTGGTGTTCGGGCCGAAGTTCGGTGTTCGGGCCGAGGATGATGTTCGGGCCGAGGTTGAAGTTCGGGCCGAGGTCGGAGTTCGGGCCGAGGTCGGAGTTCGGGCCGAGGTCGGAGTTCGGGCCGAGGTTGAAGTTCGGGCCGAAAATGAAGTTCGGGCCGGGAACAGTGAAGAGTTCGGGACGAACTTGTTCTTGGAAGTGACGAACGAACCAGCTATTTTGGTTACTCATGGGCGTGAAACGGACACCCGAGCTAAAAGTTATGAATGTATTAGTATAACACCTTTTGTCACACAATCTTGGATATTGAAGAGTTCGGGCCGAAGAGGGATGTTCGGGCCGAAGTGGTGTTCGGGCCGAAGTGGGATGTTCGGGCCGAATTGGTGTTCGGGCCGAAGTGGTGTTTGGGCCGAAGTTCGGTGTTCGGACCGAGGATGATGTTCGGGCCGATGTTGAAGTTCGGGCCGAGGTCGGAGTTCGGGTCGAGGTTGAAGTTCGGGCCTAGGTTGAAGTTCGGGTCGAAAATGAAGTTCGGGCCGGGAACAGTGAAGAGTTCGGGCCGAACTTGTTCTTGGCAGTGACGAACGAACCAGCTATTTTGGTTACTCGTGGGCGTGAAACGGATACCCGAGCTGAAAGTTATGAATGTATTAGTATAGCACCTTTTGTCACACAATCTTGGATATTGAAGAGTTCGGGCCAAAGAGGGATGTTCGGGCCGAAGTGGTGCTCGGGCCGAAGTGGGATGTTCGGGCCGAAGTAGTGTTCGGGCCGAAGTTCGGTGTTCGGGCCGAGGACGATGTTCGGGCCGAGGATGAAGTTCGGGCCGAGGTCGGAGTTCGGGCCGAGGTTGAAGTTCGGGCCGGGAACAGTGAAGAGTTCGGGCCGAACTTGTTCTTGGCAGTGACGAACGAACCAGCTATTTTGCTTACTCGTGGGCGTGAAACGGACACCCGAACTGAAAGTTATGAATGTTTTAGTATAGCACCTTTTCTCACTCAATCTTGGATATTGAAGAGTTCGGGCCGAAGAGTGATGTTCGGGCCCGAAGTGGTGTTCGGGCCGAAGTGGGATGTTCGGGCCGAAGTGGTGTTCGAACCGAAGTGGTGTTCGGGCCGAAGTTCGGTGTTCGGGCCGAGGATGATGTTCGGGCCGAGGTTGAAGTTCGAGCCGAGGTCGGAGTTCGGGCCGATGTTGAAGTTCGGGCCGAAAATGAAGTTCGGGCCGGGAAAAATGAAGAGTTCGGGCCGAACTTGTTCTTGGCAGTGACGAACGAACCAGCTATTTTGGTTACTCGTGGGCGTGAAAAGGACACCCGAGCTGAAAGGTATGAATGTTTTAGTATAGCACCTTTTGTCACACAATCTTGGACATTGAAGAGTTCGGGCCGAAGAGGGATGTTCGGGCCGAAGAGGGATGTTCGGGCCGAAGTGGTGTTCGGGCCGAAGTGGGATGTTCGGGCCGAAGTGGTGTTCGGGCCGAAGTGGTGTTCGGGCCGAAGTTCGGTGTTCGGGTCGAGGATGATGTTCGGGCCGAGGTTGAAGTTCGGGCCGAGGTTGAAGTTCGGGCCGAGGTTGAAGTTCAGGCCGAGGTCGGAGTTCGGGCCGAGGTTGAAGTTCGGGCCGAAAATGAAGTTCGGGCCAGGAACAGTGAAGAGTTCGGGCCGAACTTGGTCTTGGAAGTGACGAACGAACCAGCTATTTTGGTTACTCGTGGGCGTGAAACGGACACCCGAGCTGAAAGTTATGAATGTTTTAGTATAGCACCTTTTGTCACGCAATCTTGGATATTGAAGAGTTCGGGCCGAAGAGGGATGTTCGGGCCGAAGTGGTGTTCGGGCCGAAGTGGGATGTTCGGGCCGAAGTGGTGTTCGGACCGAAGTGGTGTTCGGGCCGAAGTTCAGTGTTCGGGCCGAGGATGATGTTCGGGCCGAGGTTGAACTTCGGGACGAGGTCGGAGTTCGGGCCGAGGTCAGAGTTCGGGCCGAGGTTGAAGTTCGGGCCGGGAACAGTGAAGAGTTCGGGCCGAACTTGTTCTTGGAAGTGACGAACGAACCAGCTATTTTGGTTACTCATGGGCGTGCAACGGACACCCGAGCTGAAAGTTATGAATGTTTTAGTATAACACCTTTTGTCACACAATCTTGGATATTGAAGAGTTCGGGCCGAAGAGGGATGTTCGGGCCGAAGTGGTGTTCGGGCCGAAGTGGGATGTTTGGGCCGAATTGGTGTTCGGGCCGAAGTGGTGTTCGGGCCGAAGTTCGGTGTTCGGGCCGAGGATGATGTTCGGGCCGAGGTTGAAGTTCGGGCCGAGGTCGGAGTTCGGGTCGAGGTTGAAGTTCGGGCCGAAAATGAAGTTCGGGCCGGGAACAGTGAAGAGTTCGGGCCGAACTTGTTCTTGGCAGTGACGAACGAACCAGCTATTTTGGTTACTCGTGGGCGTGAAACGGACACCCGAGCTGAAAGTTATGAATGTATTAGTATAGCACCTTTTGTCACACAATCTTGGATATTGAAGAGTTCGGGCTGAAGAGGGATGTTCGGGCCGAAGTGGTGTTCGGGCCGAAGTGGGATGTTCGGGCCGAAGTGGTGTTCGGGCCGAAGTTCGGTTTTCGGGCCGAGAATGATGTTCGGGCCGAGGTCGGAGTTCGGGCTGAGCTTGAAGTGCGGGCCGAAAATGAAGTTCGGGCCGGGAACAGTGAAGAGTTCGGGCCGAACTTGTTCTTTGCAGTGACGAATGAACCAGCTATTTTGGTTACTCGTGGGCATGAAACGGACACCCGAGCTGAAAGTTATGAATGTTTTAGTATAGCACCTTTTGTCACACAATCTTGGATATTGAAGAGTTCGGACCGAAGAGGGATGTTCGGGCCGAAGTGGTGTTCGGGCCGAAGTGGGATGTTCGGGCCGAAGTGGTGTTCGGGCCGAAGTGGTGTTCGGGCTGAGGATGATGTTCGGGCCGAGGTTGAAGTTCGGGCCGAGGTCGGAGTTCGGGCCGAGGTTGAAGTTCGGTCTGAGGTTGAAGTTCGGGCCGTAATTGAAGTTCGGGCCGGGAACAGTGAAGAGTTCGGGCCGAACTTGTTCTTGGCAGTGACGAACGAACCAGCTAATTTGGTTTCTCGTGGGCGTGAAACGGACACCCGAGCTGAAAGTTATGAATGTTTTAGTATAGCACCTTTTGTCACACAATCTTGGATATTGAAGAGTTCGGGCCGAAGAGGGATGTTCGGGCCGAAGTGGTGTTCGGGCCGAAGTGGGATGTTCGGGCCGAAGTGGTGTTCGGGCCGAAGTTCGGTGTTCGGGCCGAGGTTGAAGTTCGGGCCGAGGTCGGAGTTCGGGCCGAGGTTGAAGTTCGGGCCAAAAATGAAGTTCGGGCCGGGAACAGTGATGAGTTCGGGCCGAACTTGTTCTTGGCAGTGACGAACGAACCAACTATTTTGCTTACTCGTGGGCGTGAAACGGACACCCGAACTGAAAGTTATGAATGTTTTAGTATAGCACCTTTTGTCACACACCCGAGCCGAAGAGTGATGTTCGGGCCGAAGTGGTGTTCGGGCCGAAGTGGGATGTTCGGGCCGAAGAGTGGTGTTCGGGCCGAAGTTCGGTGTTCGGGCCGAGGATGATGTTCGGGCCGAGGTCGGAGTTCGGGCCGAGGTCGGAGTTCGGGCCGAGGTTGAAGTTCGGGCCGAAAATGAAGTTCGGGCCGGGAACAGTGAAGAGTTCGGGCCGAACTTGTTCTTGGAAGTGACGAACGAACCAGCTATTTTTGTTACTCATGGGCGTGAAACGGACACCCGAGCTGAAAGTTATGAATGTTTTAGTATAACACCTTTTGTCACACAATCTTGGATATTGAAGAGTTCGGGCCGAAGAGGGATGTTCGGGCCGAAGTGGTGTTCGGGCCGAAGTGGGATGTTCGGGCCGAAGTGGTGTTCGGGCCGAAGTGGTGTTCGGGCCGAAGTGGTGTTCGGGCCGAAGTGGCGTTCGGGCCGAAGTTCGATGTTCGGGCCGAGGATGATGTTCGGGCCGAGGTGGAAGTTCGGGCTGAGGTCGGAGTTCGGGCCGAGGTTGAAGTTCGGGCCGAGGTTGAAGTTCGGGCCGAAAATGAAGTTCGGGCCGGGAACAGTGAAGAGTTCGGGCCGAACTTGTTCTTGGCAGTGACGAACGAACCAGCTATTTTAGTTACTCGTGGGCGTGAAACGGACACCCGAGTTGAAAGTTATGAATGTTTTAGTATAGCACCTTTTGTCACACAATCTTGGATATTGAAGAGTTCGGGCCGAAGAGGGATGTTCGGGCCGAAGTGGTGTTCGGGCCGAAGTGGGATGTTCGGGCCGAAGTGGTGTTCGGGCCCAAGTTCGGTGTTCGGGCCGAGGATGATGTTCGGGCCGAGGTTGAAGTTCGGACCGAGGTCGGAGTTCGGGCTGAGGTTAAAGTACGGGCCGAGGTTGAAGTTCGGGCCAAAAATGAAGTTCGGGCCGGGAACAGTGAACAGTTCGGGCCGAACTTGTTCTTGGCAGTGACGAAAAAACCAGCTATTTTGGTTACTCGTGGGCGTGAAACAGACACCCGAGCTGAAAGTTATGAATGTTTTAGTATAGCACCTTTTGTCACACAATCTTGGATATTGAAGAGTTCGGGCCGAAGAGGGATGTTCGGGCCGAAGTGGTGTTCGGGCCGAAGTTCGGTGTTCGGGCCGAGGATGATGTTCGGGCCGAGGTTGAAGTTCAGGCCGAGGTCGGAGTTCGGGCCGAGGTTGAAGTTCGGGCCGAGGTTGAAGTTCGGGCCGAAAATGAAGTTCGGGCCGGGAACAGTGAAGAGTTCAGGCCGAACTTGTTCTTGGCAGTGACGAACGAACCAGCTATTTTGGTTACTCGTGGGCGTGAAACGGACACCCGAGCTGAAAGTTATGAATTTTTTAGTATAGCACATTTTGTCACACAATCTTGGATATTGAAGAGTTCGGGCCGAAGAGGGATGTTCGGCCCGAAGTGGTGTTCGGGCCGAAGTAGGATGTTCGGGCCGAAGTGGTGTTCAGGCACAAGTGGTGTTCGGGCCGAAGTTCGGTGTTCGGGCCGAGGATGATGTTCGGGACGAGGTCGGAGTTCGGGCCGAGGTCGGAGTTCGGGCCGAGGTTGAAGTTCGGGCCGAGGTTGAAGTTCGGGCCGAAAATGAAGTTCGGGCCGGGAACAGTGAAGAGTTCGGGCCGAACTTGTTCTTGGCAGCGACGAACGAACTAGCTATTTTGGTTACTCGTGGGCGTGAAACGGACACCCGAGCTGAAAGTTATGAATGTTTTAGTATAGCACCTTTTGTCACACAATCTTGGATATTGAAGAGTTCGGGCCGAAGAGGGATGTTCGGCCGAAGTGGTGTTCGGGCCGAAGTGGGATGTTCGGGCCGAAGTGGTGTTCGGGCCGAAGTTCGGTGTTCGGGCCGAGGATGATGTTCGGGCCTAGGTTGAAGTTCTGGCCGAGGTCGGAGTTCGGGCCGAGGTTGAAGTTCGGGCCGAAAATGAAGTTCGGGCCGGGAACAGTGAAGAGTTCGGGCCGAACTTGTTCTTGGCAGTGACGAACGAACCAGCTATTTTGGTTACTCGTGGGCGTGAAACGGACACCCGAGCTGAAAGTTATGAATGTTTTAGTATAGCACCTTTTGTCACACAATCTTGGATATTGAAGAGTTCGGGCCGAAGAGGGATGTTCGGGCCGAAGTGGTGTTCGGGCCGAAGTGGGATGTTCGGGCCGAAGTGGTGTTCGGGCCGAAGTTCGGTGTTCGGGTCGAGGATGATGTTCGGGCCGAGGTTGAAGTTCGGGCCGAGGTCGGAGTTCGGGCCGAGGTTGAAGTTCGGGCCGAGGTTGAAGTTCGGGCCGGGGACAGTGAAGAGTTCGGGTCGAACTTGTTCTTGGCAATGACGAACGCACCAGCTATTTTCGTTACTCTGGGCGTGAAACGGACACCCGAGCTGAAAGTTATGAATGTTTTAGTATAGCACCTTTTATCACACAATCTTGGATATTGAAGAGTTCGGGCCGAAGAGGGATGTTCGGGCCGAAGTGGTGTTCGGACCGAAGTGGGATGTTCGGGTCGAATTGGTGTTCGGGCCGAAGTGGTGTTCGGGCCGAAGTTCGGTGTTCGGGCCGAGAATGATGTTCGGGCCGAGGTTGAAGTTCGGGCCGTAGTCGGAGTTTGGGTCGAAGTGGTGTTCGGGCCGAAGTGGTGTTCGGGCCGAAGTTCGGTGTTCGGGCCGAGAATGATGATCGGGCCGAGGTTGAAGTTCGGGCCGAAGTCGGAGTTCGGGCCGAGGTTGAAGTTCGGGGGCCGAGGTTGAAGTTCGGGCCGAAAATGAAGTTCAGGCCGGGAACAGTGAAGACTTCGGGCCGAACTTGTTCTTGGCAGTGACGAACGAACCAGCTATTTTGGTTACTCGTGGGCGTGAAACGGACACCCGAGCTGAAAGTTATGAATGTTTTAGTATAGCACCTTTTGTCACACAATCTTGGATATTGAAGAGTTCGGGCGGAAGAGGGATGTTCGGGCCGAAGTGGTGTTCGGGCCGAAGTCGGATGTTCGGGCCGAAGTGGTGTTCGGGCCGAAGTGGTGTTCGGGCTGAAGTTCGGTGTTCAGGCCGAGGATGATGTTCGGGCCGAGGTTGAAGTTCGGGCCGAGGTCGGAGTTCGGGCCGAGGTTGAAGTTCAGGCCGAAAACGAAGTTCGGGCCGGGAACAGTGAAGAGTTCAGGCCGAACTTGTTCTTGGCAGTGACGAACGAACCAGCTATTTTGTTACTCGTGGGCGTGAAACGGACACCCGAGCTGAAAATTATGAATGTTTTAGTATAGCACCTTTTGTCACACAATCTTGGATATTGAAGAGTTCGGTCCGAAGAGGGATGTTCGGGCCGAAGTGGTGTTCGGGCCGAAGTGGGATGTTCGGGCCGAAGTGGTGTTCGGGCCGAAGTTCGTTGTTCGGGTCGAGGATGATGTTCGGGCCGAGGTTGAAGTTCGGACCGAGGTCGGAGTTCGGGCCGAGGTTGAAGTTCGGGCCGAGGTTGAAGTTCGGGCCGGGAACAGTGAAGAGATCGGGCCGAACTTGTTCTTCGCAGTGACGAATGAACCAGGTATTTTGGTTACTCGTGGACGTGAAACGGACACCCGAGCTGAAAGTTATGAATGTTTTAGTATAGCACCTTTTGTCACACAATCTTGGATATTGAAGAGTTCGGGCCGAAGAGGGATGTTCGGGCCGAAGTGGTGTTCAGGCCGAAGTGGCATGTTCGGGCCGAAGTGGTGTTCGGGCCGAAGTGGTGTTCGGGCCAAAGTTCGGTGTTCGGGCCGAGGCTGATGTTCGGGCCGAGGTTGAAGTTCGGACCGAGGTCGGAGTTCGGGCCGAGGTTGAAGTACGGGCCGAGGTTGAAGTTCGGGCCGAAAATGAAGTTCGGGCCGGGAACAGTTAAGAGTTCGGGCCGAACTTGTTCTTGGCAGTGACGAACGAACCAGCTATTTTGGTTACTCGTGGGCATGAAACGGACACCCGAGCTGAAAGTTATGAATGTTTTAGTATAGTACCGTTTGTCACACAATCTTGGATATTGAAGAGTTCGGGCCGAAGAGGGATGTTCGGGCCGAAGTGGTGTTCGGGCCGAAGTGGGATGTTCGGGCCGAAGTGGTGTTCAGGCCCAAGTGGTGTTCGGGCCGAAGTTCGGTGTTCGGGCCGATGATGATGTTCGGGCCGAGGTTGAAGTTCGGGCCGAGGTCGGAGTTCGGGCCGAGGTTGAAGTTGGGGCCGAGGTTGAAGTTCGGGCCGAAAATGAAGTTCGGCCCGGGAACAGTGAAGAATTCGGGCCGAACTTGTTCTTGGCAGTGACGAACGAACCAGCTATTTTGGTTACTCGTGGGCGTGAAACGGACACCCGAGCTGAAAGTTATGAATGTTTTAGTATAGCACCGTTTGTCACACAATCTTGGATATTGAAGAGTTCGGGCCGAAGTGGGATGTTCGGGCCGAAGTGGTGTTCGGGCCGAAGTGGGATGTTCGGGCCGAAGTGGTGTTCGGGCCGAAGTGGTATTCGGGCCGAAGTTCGGTGTTCGGGCCGACGATGATGTTCGGGCCGAGGTTGAAGTTCGGGCCGAGGTCGGAGTTCGGGCCGAGGTTGAAGTTCGGACCGAGGTTGAAGTTCGGGCCGAAAATGAAGTTCGGGCCGGGAACAGTGAAGAATTCGGGCCGAACTTGTTCTTGGCAGTGACGAACGAACCAGCTATTTTAGTTACTCGTGGGCGTGAAATGGACACCCGAGCTGAAAGTTATGAATGTTTTAGTATAGCACCTTTTGTCACACAATCTTGGATATTGAAGAGTTCGGGCCGAAGAGGGATGTTCGGGCCGAAGTGGTGTTCGGGCCGAAGTGGGATGTTCGGGCCGAAGTGGTGTTCAGGCCCAAGTGGTGTTCGGGCCGAAGTTCGGTGTTCGGGCCGAGGATGATGTTCGGGCCGAGGTTGAAGTTCGGGCCGAGGTCGGAGTTCGGGCCGAGGTTGAAGTTGGGACCGAGGTTGAAGTTCGGGCCGAAAATGAAGTTCGGCCCGGGAACAGTGAAGAATTCGGGCCGAACTTGTTCTTGGCAGTGACGAACGAACCAGATATTTTAGTTACTCGTGGGCGTGAAACGGACACCCGAGTTGAAAGTTATGAATGTTTTAGTATAGCACCTTTTGTCACACAATCTTGGATATTGAAGAGTTCGGGCCGAAGAGGGATGCTCGGGCCGAAGTGGTGTTCGGGCCGAAGTGGGATGTTCGGGCCGAAGTGGTGTTCGGGCCGAAGTGGTGTTCGGGCCAAAGTTCGGTGTTCGGGCCGAGGATGATGTTCGGGCCGAGGTTGAGGTTCGGACAGAGGTCAGAGTTCGGGCTGAGGTTAAAGTACGGGCCGAGGTTGAAGTTCGGTCCAAAAATGAAGTTCAGGCCGGGAACAGTGAAGAGTTCGGGCCGAACTTGTTCTTGGCAGTGACGAACGAACCAGCTATTTTGGTTACTCGTGGGCGTGAAACAGACACCCGAGCTGAAAGTTATGAACGTTTTAGTATAGCACCTTTTGTCACACAATCTTGGATATTGAAGAGGTCGGGCCGAAGAGGGATGTTCGGGCCGAAGTGGTGTTCGGCCCGAAGTTTGGTGTTCGGGCCGAGGATGATGTTCGGGCCGAGGATGAAGTTCAGGCCGAGGTCGGAGTTCGGGCCGAGGTTGAAGTTCGGGCCGAGGTTGAAGTTCGGGCCGAAAATGAAGTTCGGGCCGGAACAGTGAAGAGTTCAGGCCGAACTTGTTCTTGGCAGTGACGAACGAACCAGCTATTTTGGTTACTCGTGGGCGTGAAACGAACACCCGAGCTGAAAGTTATGAATGTTTTAGTATAGCACATTTTGTCACACAATCTTGGATATTGAAGAGTTCGGGCCGAAGAGGGATGATCGGGCCGAAGTGGTGTTCGGGCCGAAGTGGGATGTTCGGGCCGAAGTGGTGTTCAGGCCCAAGTGGTGTTCGGGCCGAAGTTCGGTGTTCGGGCCGAGGATGATGTTCGGGATGAGGTTGAAGTTCGGGCCGAGGTCGGAGTTCGGGCCGAGGTTGAAGTTCGGGCCGAAAATGAAGTTCGGGCCGGGAACAGTGAAGAGTTCAGGCCGAACTTGTTCTTGGCAGTGACGAACGAACCAGCTATTTTGTTACTCGTGGGCGTGAAACGGACACCCGAGCTGAAAATTATGAATGTTTTAGTATAGCACCTTTTGTCACACAATCTTGGATATTGAAGAGTTCGGGCCGAAGAGGGATGTTCGGGCCGAAGTGGTGTTCGGTCCGAAGTGGGATGTTCGGGCCGAAGTGGTGTTCTGGCCGAAGTTCGGTGTTCGGGTCGAGGATGATGTTCAGGCCGAGGTTGAAGTTCGGGCCGAGGTCGGAGTTCGGGCCGAGGTTGAAGTTCGGGCCGAGGTTGAAGTTCGGGCCGAAAATGAAGTTCGGGCCGGGAACAGTGAAGAGTTCGGGCCGAACTTGTTCTTCGCAGTGACGAAGGAACCAGCTATTTTGGTTACTCGTGGGCGTGAAACGGACACCCGAGCTGAAAGTTATGAATGTTTTAGTATAGCACCTTTTGTCACACAATCTTGGATATTGAAGAGTTCGGGCCGAAGAGGGATGTTCGGGCCGAAGTGGTGTTCGGGCCGAAGTGGGATGTTCGGGCCGAAGTGGTGTTCGGGCCGAAGTGGTATTCGGGCCGAAGTTCGGTGTTCGGGCCGAGGATGATGTTCGGGCCGAGGTTGAAGTTCGGGCCGAGGTCGGAGTTCGGGCCGAGGTTGAAGTTCGGGCCGAGGTTGAAGTTCGGGCCGAAAATGAAGTTCGGGCAGGGAACAGTGAAGAGTTCGGGCCGAACTTGTTCTTGGCAGTGACGAACGAAACATCTATTTTGGTTACTCGTGGGCGTGAAACGGACACACGAGCTGAAAGTTATGAATGTTTTAGTATAGCACCTTTTGTCACACAATCTTGGATATTGAAGAGTTCGGGCCGAAGAGGGATGTTCGGGCCGAAGTGGTGTTCGGGCCGAAGTGGGATGTTCGGGCCGAAGTGGTGTTCGGGCCGAAGTGGTATTCGGGCCGAAGTTCGGTGTTCGGGCCGACGATGATGTTCGGGCCGAGGTTGAAGTTCGGGCCGAGGTCGGAGTTCGGGCCGAGGTTGAAGTTCGGACCGAGGTTGAAGTTCGGGCCGAAAATGAAGTTCGTGCCGGGAACAGTGAAGAATTCGGGCCGAACTTGTTCTTGGAAGTGACGAACGAACCAGCTATTTTAGTTACTCGTGGGCGTGAAATGGACACCCGAGCTGAAAGTTATGAATGTTTTAGTATAGCACCTTTTGTCACACAATCTTGGATATTGAAGAGTTCGGGCCGAAGAGGGATGTTCGGGCCGAAGTGGTGTTCGGGCCGAAGTGGGATGTTCGGGCCGAAGTGGTGTTCAGGCCCAAGTGGTGTTCGGGCCGAAGTTCGGTGTTCGGGCCGAGGATGATGTTCGGGCCGAGGTTGAAGTTCGGGCCGAGGTCGGAGTTCGGGCCGAGGTTGAAGTTGGGACCGAGGTTGAAGTTCGGGCCGAATATGAAGTTCGGCCCGGGAACAGTGAAGAATTCGGGCCGAACTTGTTCTTGGCAGTGACGAACGAACCAGCTATTTTAGTTACTCGTGGGCGTGAAACGGACACCCGAGTAGAAAGTTATGAATGTTTTAGTATAGCACCTTTTGTCACACAATCTTGGATATTGAAGAGTTCGGGCCGAAGAGGGATGCTCGGGCCGAAGTGGTGTTCGGGCCGAAGTGGGATGTTCGGGCCGAAGTGGTGTTCGGGCCGAAGTGGTGTTCGGGCCAAAGTTCGGTGTTCGGGCCGAGGATGATGTTCGGGCCGAGGTTGAGGTTCGGACCGAGGTCAGAGTTCGGGCTGAGGTTAAAGTACGGGCCGAGGTTGAAGTTCGGTCCAAAAATGAAGTTCGGGCCGGGAACAGTGAAGAGTTCGGGCCGAACTTGTTCTTGGCAGTGACGAACGAACCAGCTATTTTGTTTACTCGTGGGCGTGAAACAGACACCCGAGCTGAAAGTTATGAACGTTTTAGTATAGCACCTTTTGTCACACAATCTTGGATATTGAAGAGTTCGGGCCGAAGAGGGATGTTCGGGCCGAAGTGGTGTTCGGCCCGAAGTTTGGTGTTCGGGCCGAGGATGATGTTCGGGCCGAGGATGAAGTTCAGGCCGAGGTCGGAGTTCGGGCCGAGGTTGAAGTTCGGGCCGAGGTTGAAGTTCGGGCCGAAAATGAAGTTCGGGCCGGAACAGTGAAGAGTTCAGGCCGAACTTGTTCTTGGCAGTGACGAACGAACCAGCTATTTTGGTTACTCGTGGGCGTGAAACGAACACCCGAGCTGAAAGTTATGAATGTTTTAGTATAGCACATTTTGTCACACAATCTTGGATATTGAAGAGTTCGGGCCGAAGAGGGATGTTCGGGCCGAAGTGGTGTTCGCGCCGAAGTGGGATGTTCGGGCCGAAGTGGTGTTCAGGCCCAAGTGGTGTTCGGGCCGAAGTTCGGTGTTCGGGCCGAGGATGATGTTCGGGATGAGGTTGAAGTTCGGGCCGAGGTCGGAGTTCGGGCCGAGGTTGAAGTTCGGGCCGAAAATGAAGTTCGGGCCGGGAACAGTGAAGAGTTCAGGCCGAACTTGTTCTTGGCAGTGACGAACGAACCAGCTATTTTGTTACTCGTGGGCGTGAAATGGACACCCGAGCTGAAAATTATGAATGTTTTAGTATAACACCTTTTGTCACACAATCTTGGATATTGAAGAGTTCGGGCCGAAGAGGGATGTTCGGGCCGAAGTGGTGTTCGGTCCGAAGTGGGATGTTCGGGCCGAAGTGGTGTTCTGGCCGAAGTTCGGTGTTCGGGTCGAGGATGATGTTCGGGCCGAGGTTGAAGTTCGGGCCGAGGTCGGAGTTCGGGCCGAGGTTGAAGTTCGGGCCGAGGTTGAAGTTCGGGCCGAAAATAAAGTTCGGGCCGGGAACAGTGAAGAGTTCGGGCCGAACTTGTTCTTCGCAGTGACGAAGGAACCAGCTATTTTGGTTACTCGTGGGCGTGAAACGGACACCCGAGCTGAAAGTTATGAATGTTTTAGTATAGCACCTTTTGTCACACAATCTTGGATATTGAAGAGTTCGGGCCGAAGAGGGATGTTCGGGCCGAAGTGGTGTTCGGGCCGAAGTGGGATGTTCGGGCCGAAGTGGTGTTCGGGCCGAAGTGGTATTCGGGCCGAAGTTCGGTGCTCGGGCCGAGGATGATGTTCGGGCCGAGGTTGAAGTTCGGGCCGAGGTCGGAGTTCGGGCCGAGGTTGAAGTTCGGGCCGAGGTTGAAGTTCGGGCCGAAAATGAAGTTCGGGCAGGGAACAGTGAAGAGTTCGGGCCGAACTTGTTCTTGGCAGTGACGAACGAAACAGCTATTTTGGTTACTCGTGGGCGTGAAACGGACACACGAGCTGAAAGTTATGAATGTTTTAGTATAGCACCTTTTGTCACAAAATCTTGGATATTGAAGAGATCGGGCCGAAGAGGGATGTTCGGGCCGAAGTGGTGTTCGGGCCGAAGTGGGATGTTCGGGCCGAAGTGGTGTTCGGGACGAAGTTCGGTGTTCGGGCCGATGATGATGTTCGGGCCGAGGATGAAGTTCGGGCCGAGGTCGGACTTCGGGCCGAGGTTGAAGTTCGGGCCGAGGTTGAAGTTCGGGCCGAAAATGAAGTTCGGGCCGGGAACAGTGAAGAGTTCGGGCCGAACTTGTTCTTGGCAGTGACGAACGAACCAACTATTTTGGTTACTCGTGGGCGTGAAACGGACACCCGAGGTGAAAGTTATGAATGTTTTAGTATAGCACCTTTTGTCACACAATCTTGGATATTGAAGAGTTCGGGCCGAAGAGGGGTGTTCGGGCCGAAGTGGGATGTTCGGGCCGAAGTGGTGTTCGGGCCGAAGTGGTGTTCGGGCCGAAGTTTGGTGTTCGGACCGAGGATGATGTTCGTGCCGAGGTTGAAGTTCGGGCCGAGGTTGGAGTTCGGGCCGAGGTTGAGTTCGGGTCGAAAATGAAGTTCGGGCCGGGAACAGTGAAGAGTTCGGGCCGAACTTATTCTTGGCAGTGACGAACGAACCAGCTATTTTGGTTACTCGTGGGCGTGAAACGGACACCCGAGCTGAAAGTTATGAATGTTTTAGTATAGCACCTTTTGTCACACAATCTTGGATATTGAAGAGTTCGGGCCGAAGAGGGATGTTCGGGCCGAAGTGGTGTTCGGGCCGAAGTGGGATGTTCGGGCCGAAGTGGTGTTCAGGCCGAAGTGGTGTTCGGGCCGAAGTTCGGTGTTCGGGCCGAGGATGATGTTCGTGCCGAGGTTGAAGTTCGGGCCGAGGTCGGAGTTCGGGCCGAGGTCGGAGTTCGGGCCGAGGTTGATGTTCGGGCCGAAAATGAAGTTCGGGCCGGGAACAGTGAAAAGTTCGGGCCGAACTTGTTCTTGGCAGTGACGAACGAACCAGCTACTTTGGTTACTCGTGGGCGTGAAACGGACACCCGAGCTGAAAGTTATGAATGTTTTAGTATAGCACCTTTTGTCACAAAATCTTGGATATTGAAGAGTTCGGGCCGAAGAGGGATGTTCGGGCTGAAGTGGTGTTCGGGCTGAAGTGGTGTTCGGGCCGAAGTGGTGTTCGGGCTGAAGTTCGGTGTTCGGGCCGGGATGATGTTCGGGCCGAGGTTGAAGTTCGGGCCGAGGTCGGAGTTCGGGCCGAGGTTGAAGTTCGGGCCGAGGTTGAAGTTCGGGCCGAAAATGAAGTTCGGGCCGGGAACGGTGAAGAGTTCGGGCCGAACTTGTTCTTGGCAGTGACGAACGAACCATCTATTTTGGTTACTCGTGGGCGTGAAACGGACACCCGAGCTGAAAGTTATGAATGTTTTAGTATAGCACCTTTTGTCACACAATCTTGGATATTGAAGAGTTCGGGCCGAAGAGGGATGTTCGGGCCGAAGTGGGATGTTCGGGCCGAAGTGGTGTTCGGGCCGAAGTTCGGTGTTCGGGCCGAGGATGATGTTCGGGCCGAGGTTGAAGTTCGGGCCGAGGTCGGAGTTCGGGCCGAGGTTGAAGTTCGGGCCGAGGTTGAAGTTCGGGCCGAAAATGAAGTTCGGGCCGGGAACAGTGAAGAGTTCGGGCCGAACTTGTTCTTGGCAGTGACGAACGAACCAGCTATTTTGGTTACTCGTGGGCGTGAAACGGACACCCGAGCTGAAAGTTATGAATGTTTTAGTATAGCAACTTTTGTCACACAATCTTGGATATTGAAGAGATCGGGCCGAAGAGGGATGTTCGGGCCGAAGTGGTGTTCGGGCCGAAGTGGGATGTTCGGGCCGAAGTGGTGTTCGGGACGAAGTTCGGTGTTCGGGCCGATGATGATGTTCTGGCCGAGGATGAAGTTCGGACCGAGGTCGGACTTCGGGCCGAGGTTGAAGTTCGGGCCGAGGTTGAAGTTTGGGCCGAAAATGAAGTTCGGGCCGGGAACAGTGAAGAGTTCGGGCCGAACTTGTTCTTGGCAGTGACGAACGAACCAACTATTTTGGTTACTCGTGGGCGTGAAACGGACACCCGAGCTGAAAGTTATGAATGTTTTAGTATAGCACCTTTTGTCACACAATCTTGGATATTGAAGAGTTCGGGCCGAAGAGGGGTGTTCGGGCCGAAGTGGTGTTCGGGCCGAAGTGGGATGTTCGGGCCGAAGTGGTGTTCGGGCCGAAGTGGTGTTCGGGCCGAAGTTTGGTGTTCGGGCCGAGGATGATGTTCGTGCCGAGGTTGAAGTTCGGGCCGAGGTTGGAGTTCGGGCCGAGGTTGAAGTTCGGGCCGAGGTTGAAGTTCGGGCCGAAAATGAAGTTCGGGCCGGGAACAGTGAAGAGTTCGGGCCGAACTTATTCTTGGCAGTGACGAACGAACCAGCTATTTTGGTTACTCGTGGGCGTGAAACGGACACCCGAGCTGAAAGTTATGAATGTTTTAGTATAGCACCTTTTGTCACACAATCTTGGATATTGAAGAGTTCGGGCCGAAGAGGGATGTTCGGGCCGAAGTGGTGTTCGGGCCGAAGTGGGATGTTCGGGCCGAAGTGGTGTTCAGGCCGAAGTGGTGTTAGGGCCGAAGTTCGGTGTTCGGGCCGAGGATGATGTTCGGGCCGAGGTTGAAGTTCGGGCCGAGGTCGGAGTTCGGGCCGAGGTCGGAGTTCGGGCCGAGGTTGATGTTCGGGCCGAAAATGAAGTTCGGGCCGGGAACAGTGAAAAGTTCGGGCCGAACTTGTTCTTGGCAGTGACGAACGAACCAGCTACTTTGGTTACTCGTGGGCGTGAAACGGACACCCGAGCTGAAAGTTATGAATGTTTTAGTATAGCACCTTTTGTCACAAAATCTTGGATATTGAAGAGTTCGGGCCGAAGAGGGATGTTCGGGCTGAAGTGGTGTTCGGGCTGAAGTGGTGTTCGGGCCGAAGTGGTGTTCGGGCCGAAGTTCGGTGTTCGGGCCGGGATGATGTTCGGGCCGAGGTTGAAGTTCGGGCCGAGGTCGGAGTTCGGGCCGAGGTTGAAGTTCGGGCCGAGGTTGAAGTTCGGGCCGAAAATGAAGTTCGGGCCGGGAACAGTGAAGAGTTCGGGCCGAACTTGTTCTTGGCAGTGACGAACGAACCATCTATTTTGGTTACTCGTGGGCGTGAAACGGACACCCGAGCTGAAAGTTATGAATGTTTTAGTATAGCACCTTTTGTCACACAATCTTGGATATTGAAGAGTTCGGGCCGAAGAGGGATGTTCGGGCCGAAGTGGGATGTTCGGGCCGAAGTGGTGTTCGGGCCGAAGTTCGGTGTTCGGGCCGAGGATGATGTTCGGGCCGAGGTTGAAGTTCGGGCCGAGGTCGGAGTTCGGGCCGAGGTTGAAGTTCGGGCCGAGGTTGAAGTTCGGGCCGAGGTTGCAGTTCGGGCCGAAAATGAAGTTCGGGCCGAAAATGAAGTTCGGGCCGGGAACAGTGAAGAGTTCGGGCCGAACTTGTTCTTGGCAGTGACGAACGAACCAGCTATTTTGGTTACTCGTGGGCGTGAAACGGACACCCGAGCTGACAGTTATGAATGTTTAGTATAGCACCTTTTGTCACACAATCTTGGATATTGAAGAGATCGGGCCGAAGAGGGATGTTCGGGCCGAAGTGGTGTTCGGGCCGAAGTGGGATGTTCGGGCCGAAGTGGTGTTCGGGACGAAATTCGGTGTTCGGGCCGATGATGATGTTCGGGCCGAGGATGAAGTTCGGGCCGAGGTCGGACTTCGGGCCGAGGTTGAAGTTCGGGCCGAAAATGAGTTCGGGCCGGGAACAGTGAAGAATTCGGGCCGAACTTGTTCTTGGCAGTGACGAACGAACCAACTATTTTGGTTACTCGTGGGCGTGAAACGGACACCCGAGCTGAAAGTTATGAATGTTTTAGTATAGCACCTTTTGTCACACAATCTTGGATATTGAAGAGTTCGGGCCGAAGAGGGGTGTTCGGGCCGAAGTGGTGTTCGGGCCGAAGTGGGATGTTCGGGCCGAAGTGGTTTTCGGGCCGAAGTGGTGTTCGGGCCGAAGTTTGGTGTTCGGGCCGAGGATGATGTTCGTGCCGAGGTTGAAGTTCGGGCTGAGGTCGGAGTTCGGGCCGAGGTTGAAGTTCGGGCCGAAAATGAAGTTCGGGCCGGGAACAGTGAAGAGTTCGGGCCGAACTTATTCTTGGCAGTGACGAACGAACCAGCTATTTTGGTTACTCGTGGGCGTGAAACGGACACCCGAGCTGAAAGTTATGAATGTTTTAGTATAGCACCTTTTGTCACACAATCTTGGATATTTAAGAGTTCGGGCCGAAGAGGGATGTTCGGGCCGAAGTGGTGTTCGGGCCGAAGTGGGATGTTCGGGCCGAAGTGGTGTTCGGGCAGAAGTGGTGTTCGGGCCGAAGTTCGGTGTTCGGGCCGAGGATGATGTTCGGGCCGAGGTTGAAGTTCGGGCCGAGGTCGGAGTTCGGGCCGAGGTCGGAGTTCGGGCCGAGGTTGATGTTCGGGCCGAAAATGAATTTCGGGCCGGGAACAGTGAAGAGTTCGGGCCGAACTTGTTCTTGGCAGTGACGAACGAACCAGCTACTTTCGTTACTCGTGGGCGTGAAACAGACACCCGAGCTGAAAGTTATGAATGTTTTAGTATAGCACCTTTTGTCACACAATCTTGGATATTGAAGAGTTCGGGCCGAAGAGGGATGTTCGGGCTGAAGTGGTGTTCGGGCTGAAGTGGTGTTCGGGCCGAAGTTCGGTGTTCGGGCCGGGATGATGTTCGGGCCGAGGTTGAAGCTCGGGCCGAGGTCGGAGTTCGGGCCGAGGTTGAAGTTCGGGCCGAGGTTGAAGTTCGGGCCGAAAATGAAGTTCGGGCCGGGAACAGTGAAGAGTTTGGGCCGAACTTGTTCTTGGCAGTGACGAAGGAACCAACAATTTTGGTTACTCGTGGGCGTGAGACGGACACCCGAGCTGAAAGTTAAGAATGTTTTAGTATAGCACCTTTTGTCACACAATTTTGGATATTGAAGAGTTCGGGCCGAAGAGGGATGTTCGGGCTGAAGTGGTGTTCGGGCCGAAGTGGGACGTTCGGGCCGAAGTGGTGTTCGGGCCGAAGTGGTGTTCGGGCCGAAGTGGTGTTCGGGCCGAAGTTCGGTGTTCGGGCCGAGGATGAAGTTCGGGCCGAGGTTGAAGTTCGGGCCGAGGTCGGAGTTCGGGCCGAGGTTGAAGTTCGGGCCGAAAATGAAGTTCGGGCCGGGAACAGTGAAGAGTTCGGGCCGAACTTGTTCTTGGCAGTGACGAACGAACCAGCTATTTTGGTTACTCGTGGGCGTGAAACGGACACCCGAGCTGAAAGTTATGAATGTTTTAGTATAGCACCTTTTGTCACACAATCTTGGATATTGAAGTGTTCGGGCCGAAGAGGGATAATCGGGCCGAAGTGGTGTTCGGGCCGAAGTGTGGTGTTCGGGCCGAACTGGTGTTCGGGCCGAAGTACGGTGTTCGGGCCGAGGATGATGTTCGGGCCGAGGTTGAAGTTCGGGCCGAGGTCGGAGTTCGGGCCGAGGTTGAAGTTCGGGCCGAAAATGAAGTTCGGGCCGGGAACAGTGAAGTGTTCGGGCCGAACTTGTTCTTGGCAGTGACGAACGAACCAGCTATTTTGGTTACTCGTGGGCGTGAAACGGACACCCGAGCTGAAAGTTATGAATGTTTTAGTATAGCACCTTTTTGTCACACAATCTTGGATATTTAAGAGATCGGGCCGAAGAGGGATGTTCGGGCCGAAGTGGTGTTCGGGCCGAAGTGGGATGTTCGGGCCGAAGTGGTGTTCGGGACGAAGTTCGGTGTTCGGGCCGATGATGATGTTCGGGCCGAGGATGAAGTTCGGGCCGAGGTCGGACTTCGGGCCGAGGTTGAAGTTCGGGCCGAGGTTGAAGTTCGGGCCGAAAATGAAGTTCGGGCCGGGAACAGTGAAGAGTTCGGGCCGAACTTGTTCTTGGCAGTGACGAACGAACCAACTATTTTGGTTACTCGTGGGCGTGAAACGGACACCCGAGGTGAAAGTTATGAATGTTTTAGTATAGCACCTTTTGTCACACAATCTTGGATATTGAAGAGTTCGGGCCGAAGAGGGGTGTTCGGGCCGAAGTGGTGTTCGGGCCGAAGTGGGATGTTCGGGCCGAAGTGGTGTTCGGGCCGAAGTGGTGTTCGGGCCGAAGTTTGGTGTTCGGGCCGAGAATCATGTTCGTGCCGAGGTTGAAGTTCGGGCCGAGGTTGGAGTTCGGGCCGTGGTTGAAGTTCGGGCCGAAAATGAAGTTCGGGCCGGGAACAGTGAAGAGTTCGGGCCGAACTTATTCTTGGCAGTGACGAACGAACCAGCTATTTTGGTTACTCGTGGGCGTGAAACGGACACCCGAGCTGAAAGTTATGAATGTTTTAGTATAGCACCTTTTGTCACACAATCTTGGATATTGAAGAGTTCGGGCCGAAGAGGGATGTTCGGGCCGAAGTGGTGTTCGGGCCGAAGTGGGATGTTCGGGCCGAAGTGGTGTTCCGGCCGAAGTGGTGTTCGGGCCGAAGTTCGGTGTTCGGGCCGAGGATGATGTTCGTGCCGAGGTTGAAGTTCGGGCCGAGGTCGGAGTTCGGGCCGAGGTCGGAGTTCGGGCCGAGGTTGATGTTCGGGCCGAAAATGAAGTTCGGGCCGGGAACAGTGAAAAGTTCGGGCCGAACTTGTTCTTGGCAGTGACGAACGAACCAGCTACTTTGGTTACTCGTGGGCGTGAAACGGACACCCGAGCTGAAAGTTATGAATGTTTTAGTATAGCACCTTTTGTCACAAAATCTTGGATATTGAAGAGTTCGGGCCGAAGAGGGATGTTCGGGCTGAAGTGGTGTTCGGGCTGAAGTGGTGTTCGGGCCGAAGTGGAGTTCGGGCCGAAGTTCGGTGTTCGGGCCGGGATGATGTTCGGGCCGAGGTTGAAGTTCGGGCCGAGGTCGGAGTTCGGGCCGAGGTTGAAGTTCGGGCCGAAAATGAAGTTCGGGCCGGGAACAGTGAAGAGTTCGGGCCGAACTTGTTCTTGGCAGTGACGAACGAACCATCTATTTTGGTTACTCGTGGGCGTGAAACGGACACCCGAGCTGAAAGTTATGAATGTTTTAGTATAGCACCTTTTGTCACACAATCTTGGATATTGAAGAGTTCGGGAAGAAGAGGGATGTTCGGGCCGAAGTGGGATGTTCGGGCCGAAGTGGTGTTCGGGCCGAAGTTCGGTGTTCGGGCCGAGGATGATGTTCGGGCCGAGGATGAAGTTCGGGCCGAGGTCGGACTTCGGGCCGAGGTTGAAGTTCGGGCCGAGGTTGAAGTTCGGGCCGAAAATGAAGTTCGGGGCGGGAACAGTGAAGAGTTCGGGCCGAACTTGTTCTTGGCAGTGACGAACGAACCAACTATTTTGGTTACTCGTGGGCGTGAAACGGACACCCGAGGTGAAAGTTATGAATGTTTTAGTATAGCACCTTTTGTCACACAATCTTGGATATTGAAGAGTTCGGGCCGAAGAGGGGTGTTCGGGCCGAAGTGGTGTTCGGGCCGAAGTGGGATGTTCGGGCCGAAGTGGTGTTCGGGCCGAGGTGGTGTTCGGGCCGAAGTTTGGTGTTCGGGCCGAGGATGATGTTCGTGCCGAGGTTGAAGTTCGGGCCGAGGTTGGAGTTCGGGCCGAGGTTGAAGTTCGGGCCGAAAATGAAGTTCGGGCCGGGAACAGTGAAGAGTTCGGGCCGAACTTATTCTTGGCAGTGACGAACGAACCAGCTATTTTGGTTACTCGTGGGCGTGAAACGGACACCCGAGCTGAAAGTTATGAATGTTTTAGTATAGCACCTTTTGTCACACAATCTTGGATATTGAAGAGTTCGGGAAGAAGAGGGATGTTCGGGCCGAAGTGGGATGTTCGGGCCGAAGTGGTGTTCGGGCCGAAGTTCGGTGTTCGGGCCGAGGATGATGTTCGGGCCGAGGATGAAGTTCGGGCCGAGGTCGGACTTCGGGCCGAGGTTGAAGTTCGGGCCGAGGTTGAAGTTCGGGCCGAAAATGAAGTTCGGGGCGGGAACAGTGAAGAGTTCGGGCCGAACTTGTTCTTGGCAGTGACGAACGAACCAACTATTTTGGTTACTCGTGGGCGTGAAACGGACACCCGAGGTGAAAATTATGAATGTTTTAGTATAGCACATTTTGTCACACAATCTTGGATATTGAAGAGTTCGGGCCGAAGAGGGGTGTTCGGGCCGAAGTGGTGTTCGGGCCGAAGTGGGATGTTCGGGCCGAAGTGGTGTTCGGGCCGAGGTGGTGTTCGGGCCGAAGTTTGGTGTTCGGGCCGAGGATGATGTTCGTGCCGAGGTTGAAGGTCGGGCCGAGGTTGGAGTTCGGGCCGAGGTTGAAGTTCGGGCCGAAAATGAAGTTCGGGCCGGGAACAGTGAAGAGTTCGGGCCGAACTTATTCTTGGCAGTGACGAACGAACCAGCTATTTTGGTTACTCGTGGGCGTGAAACGGACACCCGAGCTGAAAGTTATGAATGTTTTAGTATAGCACCTTTTGTCACACAATCTTGGATATTGAAGAGTTCGGGCCGAAGAGGGATGTTCGGGCCGAAGTGGTGTTCGGGCCGAAGTGGGATGTTCGGGCCGAAGTGGTGTTCCGGCCGAAGTGGTGTTCGGGCCGAAGTTCGGTGTTCGGGCCGAGGATGATGTTCGTGCCGAGGTTGAAGTTCGGGCCGAGGTCGGAGTTCGGGCCGAGGTCGGAGTTCGGGCCGAGGTTGATGTTCGGGCCGAAAATGAAGTTCGGGCCGGGAACAGTGAAAAGTTCGGGCCGAACTTGTTCTTGGCAGTGACGAACGAACCAGCTACTTTGGTTACTCGTGGGCGTGAAACGGACACCCGAGCTGAAAGTTATGAATGTTTTAGTATAGCACCTTTTGTCACAAAATCTTGGATATTGAAGAGTTCGGGCCGAAGAGGGATGTTCGGGCTGAAGTGGTGTTCGGGCTGAAGTGGTGTTCGGGCCGAAGTGGTGTTCGGGCCGAAGTTCGGTGTTCGGGCCGGGATGATGTTCGGGCCGAGGTTGAAGTTCGGGCCGAGGTCGGAGTTCGGGCCGAGGTTGAAGTTCGGGCCGAAAATGAAGTTCGGGCCGGGAACAGTGAAGAGTTCGGGCCGAACTTGTTCTTGGCAGTGACGAACGAACCATCTATTTTGGTTACTCGTGGGCGTGAAACGGACACCCGAGCTGAAATTTATGAATGTTTTAGTATAGCACCTTTTGTCACACAATCTTGGATATTGAAGAGTTCGGGAAGAAGAGGGATGTTCGGGCCGAAGTGGGATGTTCGGGCCGAAGTGGTGTTCGGGCCGAAGTTCGGTGTTCGGGCCGAGGATGATGTTCGGGCCGAGGTTGAAGTTTGGGCCGAGGTCGGAGTTCGGGCCGTGGTTGAAGTTCGGGCCGAGGTTGAAGTTCGGGCCGAAAATGAAGTTCGGGCCGGGAACAGTGAAGAGTTCGGGCCGAACTTGTTCTTGGCAGTGACGAACGAACCAGCTATTTTGGTTACTCGTGGGCGTGAAACGGACACCCGAGCTGAAAGTTATGAATGTTTTAGTATAGCACCTTTTGTCACACAATCTTGGATATTGAAGAGATCGGGCCGAAGAGGGATGTTCGGGCCGAAGTGGTGTTCGGGCCGAAGTGGGATGTTCGGGCCGAAGTGGTGTTCGGGACGAAGTTCGGTGTTCGGGCCGATGATGATGTTCGGGCCGAGGATGAAGTTCGGGCCGAGGTCGGACTTCGGGCCGAGGTTGAAGTTCGGGCGGAGGTTGAAGTTCGGGCCGAAAATGAAGTTCGGGCCGGGAACAGTGAAGAGTTCGGGCCGAACTTGTTCTTGGCAGTGACGAACGAACCAACTATTTTGGTTACTCGTGGGCGTGCAACGGACACCCGAGCTGAAAGTTATGAATGTTTTAGTATAGCACCTTTTGTCACACAATCTTGGATATTGAAGAGTTCGGGCCGAAGAGGGGTGTTCGGGCCGAAGTGGTGTTCGGGCCGAAGTGGGATGTTCGGGCCGAAGTGGTGTTCGGGCCGAAGTGGTGTTCGGGCCGAAGTTTGGTGTTCGGGCCGAGGATGATGTTCGTGCCGAGGTTGAAGTTCGGGCCGAGGTTGGAGTTCGGGCCGAGGTTGAAGTTCGGGCCGAGGTTGAAGTTCGGGCCGAAAATGAAGTTCGGGCCGGGAACAGTGAAGAGTTCGGGCCGAACTTATTCTTGGCAGTGACGAACGAACCAGCTATTTTGGTTACTCGTGGGCGTGAAACGGACACCCGAGCTGAAAGTTATGAATGTTTTAGTATAGCACCTTTTGTCACACAATCTTGGATATTGAAGAGTTCGGGCCGAAGAGGGATGTTCGGGCCGAAGTGGTGTTCGGGCCGAAGTGGGATGTTCGGGCCGAAGTGGTGTTCAGGCCGAAGTGGTGTTCGGGCCGAAGTTCGGTGTTCGGGCCGAGGATGATGTTCGGGCCGAGGTTGAAGTTCGGGCCGAGGTCGGAGTTCGGGCCGAGGTTGATGTTCGGGCCGAAAATGAAGTTCGGGCCGGGAACAGTGAAAAGTTCGGGCCGAACTTGTTCTTGGCAGTGACGAACGAACCAGCTACTTTGGTTACTCGTGGGCGTGAAACGGACACCCGAGCTGAAAGTTATGAATGTTTTAGTATAGCACCTTTTGTCACACAATCTTGGATATTGAAGAGATCGGGCCGAAGAGGGATGTTCGGGCTGAAGTGGTGTTCGGGCCGAAGTGGGATGTTCGGGCCGAAGTGGTGTTCGGGACGAAGTTCGGTGTTCGGGCCGATGATGATGTTCGGGCCGAGGATGAAGTTCGGGCCGAGGTCGGACTTCGGGCCGAGGTTGAAGTTCGGGCCGAAAATGAGTTCGGGCCGGGAACAGTGAAGAATTCGGGCCGAACTTGTTCTTGGCAGTGACGAACGAACCAACTATTTTGGTTACTCGTGGGCGTGAAACGGACACCCGAGCTGAAAGTTATGAATGTTTTAGTATAGCACCTTTTGTCACACAATCTTGGATATTGAAGAGTTCGGGAAGAAGAGGGATGTTCGGGCCGAAGTGGGATGTTCGGGCCGAAGTGGTGTTCGGGCCGAAGTTCGGTGTTCGGGCCGAGGATGATGTTCGGGCCGAGGTTGAAGTTTGGGCCGAGGTCGGAGTTCGGGCCGTGGTTGAAGTTCGGGCCGAGGTTGAAGTTCGGGCCGAAAATGAAGTTCGGGCCGGGAACAGTGAAGAGTTCGGGCCGAACTTGTTCTTGGCAGTGACGAACGAACCAGCTATTTTGGTTACTCGTGGGCGTGAAACGGACACCCGAGCTGAAAGTTATGAATGTTTTAGTATAGCACCTTTTGTCACACAATCTTGGATATTGAAGAGATCGGGCCGAAGAGGGATGTTCGGGCCGAAGTGGTGTTCGGGCCGAAGTGGGATGTTCGGGCCGAAGTGGTGTTCGGGACGAAGTTCGGTGTTCGGGCCGATGATGATGTTCGGGCCGAGGATGAAGTTCGGGCCGAGGTCGGACTTCGGGCCGAGGTTGAAGTTCGGGCCGAGGTTGAAGTTCGGGCCGAAAATGAAGTTCGGGCCGGGAACAGTGAAGAGTTCGGGCCGAACTTGTTCTTGGCAGTGACGAACGAACCAACTATTTTGGTTACTCGTGGGCGTGCAACGGACACCCGAGCTGAAAGTTATGAATGTTTTAGTATAGCACCTTTTGTCACACAATCTTGGATATTGAAGAGTTCGGGCCGAAGAGGGGTGTTCGGGCCGAAGTGGTGTTCGGGCCGAAGTGGGATGTTCGGGCCGAAGTGGTGTTCGGGCCGAAGTGGTGTTCGGGCTGAAGTTTGGTGTTCGGGCCGAGGATGATGTTCGTGCCGAGGTTGAAGTTCGGGCCGAGGTTGGAGTTCGGGCCGAGGTTGAAGTTCGGGCCGAGGTTGAAGTTCGGGCCGAAAATGAAGTTCGGGCCGGGAACAGTGAAGAGTTCGGGCCGAACTTATTCTTGGCAGTGACGAACGAACCAGCTATTTTGGTTACTCGTGGGCGTGAAACGGACACCCGAGCTGAAAGTTATGAATCTTTTAGTATAGCACCTTTTGTCACACAATCTTGGATATTGAAGAGTTCGGGCCGAAGAGGGATGTTCGGGCCGAAGTGGTGTTCGGGCCGAAGTGGGATGTTCGGGCCGAAGTGGTGTTCAGGCCGAAGTGGTGTTCGGGCCGAAGTTCGGTGTTCGGGCCGAGGATGATGTTCGGGCCGAGGTTGAAGTTCGGGCCGAGGTCGGAGTTCGGGCCGAGGTTGATGTTCGGGCCGAAAATGAAGTTCGGGCCGGGAACAGTGAAAAGTTCGGGCCGAACTTGTTCTTGGCAGTGACGAACGAACTAGCTACTTTGGTTACTCGTGGGCGTGAAACGGACACCCGAGCTGAAAGTTATGAATGTTTTAGTATAGCACCTTTTGTCACAAAATCTTGGATATTGAAGAGTTCGGGCCGAAGAGGGATGTTCGGGCTGAAGTGGTGTTCGGGCTGAAGTGGTGTTCGGGCCGAAGTGGTGTTCGGGCCGAAGTTCGGTGTTCGAGCCGGGATGATGTTCGGGCCGAGGTTGAAGTTCGGGCCGAGGTCGGAGTTCGGGCCGAGGTTGAAGTTCGGGCCGAGGTTGAAGTTCGGGCCGAAAATGAAGTTCGGGCCGGGAACAGTGAAGAGTTCGGGCCGAACTTGTTCTTGGCAGTGACGAACGAACCATCTATTTTGGTTACTCGTGGGCGTGAAACGGACACCCGAGCTGAAAGTTATGAATGTTTTAGTATAGCACCTTTTGTCACACAATCTTGGATATTGAAGAGTTCGGGCCGAAGAGGGATGTTCGGGCCGAATTGGGATGTTCGGGCCGAAGTGGTGTTCGGGCCGAAGTTCGGTGTTCGGGCCGAGGATGATGTTCGGGCCGAGGTTGAAGTTCGGGCCGAGGTCGGAGTTCGGGCCGAGGTTGAAGTTCGGGCCGAGGTTGAAGTTCGGGACGAAAATGAAGTTCGGGCCGGGAACAGTGAAGAGTTCGGGCCGAACTTGTTCTTGGCAGTGACGAACGAACCAGCTATTTTGGTTACCCGTGGGCGTGAAACGGACACCCGAGCTGAAAGTTATGAATGTTTTAGTATAGCACCTTTTGTCACACAATCTTGGATATTGAAGAGATCGGGCCGAAGAGGGATGTTCGGGCCGAAGTGGTGTTCGGGCCGAAGTGGGATGTTCGGGCCGAAGTGGTGTTCGGGACGAAGTTCGGTGTTCGGGCCGATGATGATGTTCGGGCCGAGGATGAAGTTCGGGCCGAGGTCGGACTTCGGGCCGAGGTTGAAGTTCGGGCCGAAAATGAGTTCGGGCCGGGAACAGTGAAAAATTCGGGCCGAACTTGTTCTTGGCAGTGACGAACGAACCAACTATTTTGGTTACTCGTGGGCGTGAAACGGACACCCGAGCTGAAAGTTATGAATGTTTTAGTATAGCACCTTTTGTCACACAATCTTGGATATTGAAGAGTTCGGGCCGAAGAGGGATGTTCGGGCCGAAGTGGTGTTCGGGCCGAAGTGGGATGTTCGGGCCGAAGTGGTGTTCGGGCCGAAGTGGTGTTCGGGCCGAAGTTCGGTATTCGAGCCGAGGATGATGTTCGGGCCGAGGTTGAAGTTCGGGCCGAGGTCGGAGTTCGGGCCGAGGTTGTAGTTCGGGCCGAAAATGAAGTTCGGGCAGGGAACAGTGAAAAGTTCGGGCCGAACTTGTTCTTGGCAGTGACGAACGAACCAGCTATTTTGGTTACTCGTGGGCGTGAAACGGACACCCGAGCTGAAAGTTATGAATGTTTTAGTATAGCACCTTTTGTCACACAATCTTGGATATTGAAGTGTTCGGGCCGAAGAGGGATATTCGGGCCGAAGTGGTGTTCGGGCCAAAGTGTGGTGTTCGGGCCGAACTGGTGTTCGGGCCGAAGTACGGTGTTCGGGCCGAGGATGATGTTCGGGCCGAGGTTGAAGTTCGGGCCGAGGTCGGAGTTCGGGCCGAGGTTGAAGTTCGGGCCGAAAATGAAGTTCGGGCCGGGAACAGTGAAGTGTTCGGGCCGAACTTGTTCTTGGCAGTGACGAACGAACCAGCTATTTTGGTTACTCGTGGGCGTGAAACGGACACCCGAGCTGAAAGTTATGAATGTTTTAGTATAGCACCTTTTGTCACACAATCTTGGATATTGAAGAGTTCGGGCCGAAGAGGGATGTTCGGGCCGAAGTGGTGTTCGGGCCGAAGTGGGATGTTCGGGCCGAGGTGGTGTTCGGGCCGAAGTGGTGTTCGGGCCGAAGTTCGGTGTTCGGGCCGAGGAAGATGTTCGGGCCGAGGTTGGAGTTCGGGCCGAGGTTGGAGTTCGGGCCGAGGTTGGAGTTCGGGCCGAGGTTGGAGTTCGGGCCGAGGTTGAAGTTCGGGCCGAAAATGAAGTTCGGGCCGGGAACAGTGAAGAGTTCGGGCCGAACTTGTTATTGGCAGTGACGAACGAACCAACTATTTTGGTTACTCGTGGGCGTGAAACGAACACCCGAGCTGAAAGTTATGAATGTTTTAGTATAACACCTTTTGTCACACAATCTTGGATATTGAAGAGTTTGGGCGAAGAGGGATGTTCGGGCCGAAGTGGTGTTCGGGCCGAAGTGGGATGTTCGGGCCGAAATGGTGTTCGGGCCGACGTGGTGTTCGGGCCGAAGTTCGGTGTTCGGGCCGAGGATGATGTGTCGGGCCGAGGTTGAAGTTCGGGCCGAGGTCGGAGTTCGGGCCGAGGTTGAAGTTCGGGCCGAGGTTGAAGTTCGGGCCGAAAATGAAGTTCGGCCGGGAACAGTGAAGAGTTCGGGCCGAACTTGTTCTTGGCAGTGACGAACGAAACAGCTATTTTGGTTACACGTGGGCGTGAAACGGACACCCGAGCTGAAAGTTATGAATGTTTTAGTATAACACCTTTTGTCACACAATCTTGGATATTGAGGAGTTCGGGCCGAAAAGGGATGTTCGGGTCGAAGTGGTGTTCCTGCCGAAGTGGGATGTTCAGGCCGAAGTGGTGTTCGGGCCGAAGTTCGGTGTTCGGGCCGAGGATGATGTTCGGGCCGAGGTTGAAGTTCGGGCCGAGGTCGGAGTTCGGGCCGAGGTTGAAGTTCGGGTCGAGGTTGAAGTTCGGGCAGAAAATGAAGTTCGGGCCGGGAACAGTGAAGAGTTCGGGCCGAACTTGTTCTTGGTAGTGACGAACGAACCAGCTATTTTGGTTACTCATGGGCGTGAAATGGACACCCGAGCTGAAAGTTATGAATATTTAGTATAGCACCTTTTGTCACACAATCTTCGATATTGAAGAGTTCGGGCGAAGAGGGATGTTCGTGCCGAAGTGGTGTTCGGGCCGAAGTGGGATGTTCGGGCCGAAGTGGTGTTCTGGCCGACGTGGTGTTCGGGCCGAAGTTCGGTGTTCGGGCCGAGGATGATGTGTCGGGCCGAGGTTGAAGTTCGGGCCGAGGTCGGAGTTCGGGCCGAGGTTGAAGTTCGGGCCGAGGTTGAAGTTCGGGCCGAAAATGAAGTTCGGCCGGGAACAGTGAAGAGTTCGGGCCGAACTTGTTCTTGGCAGTGACGAACGAACCAGCTATTTTGGTTACTCGTGGGCGTGAAACGGACACCCGAGCTGAAAGTTATGAATGTTTTAGTATAGCACCTTTGGTCATACAATCTTGGATATTGAAGAGTTCGGGCTGAAGAGGGATGTTCGGGCCGAGGTGGTGTTCGGGCCGAAGTGGGATGGTTGGGCCGAAGTGGTGTTCGGGCCGACGTTCGGTGTTCGGGCCGAGGATGATGTTCGGGCCGAGGTTGAAGTTCGGGCCGAGGTTGGAGTTCGGGCCGAGGTTGAAGTTCGGGCCGAGGTTGCAGTTTGGGCCGAGGTTGAAGTTCGGGCCGAGGTTGAAGTTCGGGCCGGGAACAGTGAAGAGTTCGGGCCGAACTTGTTCTTGGCAGTGACGAACGAACCAGCTATTTTGGTTACTCGTGGGCGTGAAACGGACACCCGAGCTAAAAGTTATGAATGTTTTAGTATAACACCTTTTGTCACACAATCTTGGATATTGAAGAGTTCGGGCGAAGAGGGATGTTCGGGCCGAAGTGGTGTTCGGGCCGAAGTGGGATGTTCGGGCCGAAGTGGTGTTCGGGCCGACGTGGTGTTCGGGCTGAAGTTCGGTGTTCGGGCCGAGGATGATGTGTCGGGCCGAGGTTGAAGTTCGGGCCGAGGTCGGAGTTCGGGCCGAGGTTGAAGTTCGGGCCGAAAATGAAGTTCGGCCAGGAACAGTGAAGAGTTCAGGCCGAACTTGTTCTTGGCAGTGACGAACGAACCAGCTATTTTGGTTACTCGTGGGCGTGAAACGGACACCCGAGCTGAAAGTTATGAATGTTTTAGTATAACACCTTTTGTCACACAATCTTGGATATTGAGGAGTTCGGGCCGAAAAGGGATGTTCGGGTCGAAGTGGTGTTCCTGCCGAAGTGGGATGTTCAGGCCGAAGTGGTGTTCGGGCCGAAGTTCGGTGTTCGGGCCGAGGATGATGTTCGGGCCGAGGTTGAAGTTTGGGCCGAGGTCGGAGTTCGGGCCGAGGTTGAAGTTCGGGCCGAGGTTGAAGTTCGGGCAGAAAATGAAGTTCGGGCCGGGAACAGTGAAGAGTTCGGGCCGAACTTGTTCTTGGCAGTGACGAATGAACCAGCTATTTTGGTTATCATGGGCGTGAAACGGACACCCGAGCTGAAAGTTATGAATGTTTTAGTATAGCACCTTTTGTCACACAATCTTCGATATTGAAGAGTTCGGGCGAAGAGGGATGTTCGGGCAGAAGTGGTGTTCGGGCCGAAGTGGGATGTTCGGGCCGAAGTGGTGTTCTGGCCGACGTGGTGTTCGGGCCGAAGTTCGGTGTTCGGGCCGAGGATGATGTGTCGGGCCGAGGTTGAAGTTCGGGCCGAGGTCAGAGTTCGGGCCGAGGTTGAAGTTCGGGCCGAAAATGAAGTTCGGCCGGGAACAGTGAAGAGTTCGGGCCGAACTTGTTCTTGGCAGTGACGAACGAACCAGCTATTTTGGTTACTCGTGGGCGTGAAACGGACACCCGAGCTGAAAGTTATGAATGTTTTAGTATAGCACCTTTGGTCACACAATCTTGGATACTGAAGAGTTCGGGCTGAAGAGGGATGTTCGGGCCGAGGTGGTGTTCGGGCCGAAGTGGGATGTTTGGGCCGAAGTGGTGTTCGGGCCGAAGTTCGGTGTTCGGGCCGAGGATGATGTTCGGGCCGAGGTTGAAGTTCGGGCCGAGGTTGGAGTTCGGGCCGAGGTTGCAGTTCGGGCCGAGGTTGAAGTTCGGGCCGAGGTTGAAGTTCGGGCCGAAAATGAAGTTCGGGCCGGGAACAGTGAAGAGTTCGGGCCGAACTTGTTCTTGGCAGTGACGAACGAACCAGCTATTTTGGTTACTCGTGGGCGTGAAACGGACACCCGAGCTGAAAGTTATGAATGTTTTAGTATAACACCTTTTGTCACACAATCTTGGATATTGAAGAGTTCGGGCGAAGAGGGATGTTCGGGCCGAAGTGGTGTTCGGGCCGAAGTGGGATGTTCGGGCCGAAGTGGTGTTCGGGCCGACGTGGTGTTCGGGCCGAAGTTCGGTGTTCGGGCCGAGGATGATGTGTCGGGCCGAGGTTGAAGTTCGGGCCGAGGTTGAAGTTCGGGCCGAAAATGAAGTTCGGCCAGGAACAGTGAAGAGTTCGGGCCGAAATTGTTCTTGGCAGTGACGAACGAACCAGCTATTTTGGTTACTCGTGGGCGTGAAACGGACACCCAGGCTGAAAGTTATGAATGTTTTAGTATAACACCTTTTGTCACACAATCTTGGATATTGAGGAGTTCGGGCCGAAAAGGGATGTTCGGGTCGAAGTGGTGTTCCTGCCGAAGTGGGATGTTCAGGCCGAAGTGGTGTTCGGGCCGAAGTTCGGTGTTCGGGCCGAGGATGATGTTCGGGCCGAGGTTGAAGTTCGGGCCGAGGTCGGAGTTCGGGCCGAGGTTGGAGTTCGGGACGAGGTTGAAGTTCGGGCAGAAAATGAAGTTCGGGCCGGGAACAGTGAAGAGTTCGGGCCGAACTTGTTCTTGGCAGTGACGAATGAACCAGCTATTTTGGTTACTCATGGGCGTGAAACGGACACCCGAGCTGAAAGTTATGAATGTTTTAGTATAGCACCTTTTGTCACACAATCTTCGATATTGAAGAGTTCGGGCGAAGAGGGATGTTCGGGCCGAAGTGGTGTTCGGGCCGAAGTGGGATGTTCGGGCCGAAGTGGTGTTCTGGCCGTCGTGGTGTTCGGGCCGAAGTTCGGTGTTCGGGCCGAGGATGATGTGTCGGGCCGACGTTGAAGTTCGGGCCGAGGTCGGAGTTCGGGCCGAGGTTGAAGTTCGGGCCGAGGTTGAAGTTCGGGCCGAAAATGAAGTTCGGCCGGGAACAGTGAAGAGTTCGGGCCGAACTTGTTCTTGGCAGTGACGAACGAACCAGCTATTTTGGTTACTCGTGGACGTGAAACGGACACCCGAGCTGAAAGTTATGAATGTTTTAGTATAGCACCTTTGGTCACACAATCTTGGATATTGAAGAGTTCGGGCTGAAGAGGGATGTTCGGGCCGAGGTGGTGTTCGGGCCGAAGTGGGATGTTTGGGCCGAAGTGGTGTTCGGGCCAAAGTTCGGTGTTCGGGCCGAGGATGATGTTCGGGCCGAGGTTGAAGTTCGGGCCGAGGTTGGAGTTCGGGCCGAGGTTGAAGTTCGGGCCGAGGTTGCAGTTCGGGCCGAGGTTGAAGTTCGGGCCGAGGTTGAAGTTCGGGCCGAAAATGAAGTTCGGGCCGGGAACAGTGAAGAGTTCGGGCCGAACTTGTTCTTGGCAGTGACGAACGAACCAGCTATTTTGGTTACTCGTGGGCATGAAACGGACACCCGAGCTGAAAGTTATGAATGTTTTAGTATAACACCTTTTGTCACACAATCTTGGATATTGAAGAGTTCGGGCGAAGAGGGATGTTCGGGCCGAAGTGGTGTTCTGGCCGAAGTGGGATGTTCGGGCCGAAGTGGTGTTCGGGCCGACGTGGTGTTCGGGCCGAAGTTCGGTGTTCGGGCCGAGGATGATGTGTCGGGCCGAGGTTGAAGTTCGGGCCGAGGTCGGAGTTCGGGCCGAGGTTGAAGTTCGGGCCGAGGTTGAAGTTCGGGCCGAAAATGAAGTTCGGCCCGGAACAGTGAAGAGTTCGGGCCGAACTTGTTCTTGGCAGTGACGAACGAACCAGCTATTTTGGTTACTCGTGGGCGTGAAACGGACACCCGAGCTGAAAGTTATGAATGTTTTAGTATAACACCTTTTGTCACACAATCTTGGATATTGAGGAGTTCGGGCCGAAAAGGGATGTTCGGGTCGAAGTGGTGTACCGGCCGAAGTGGGATGTTCAGGCCGAAGTGGTGTTCGGGCCGAAGTTCGGTGTTCGGGCCGAGGATGATGTTCGGGCCGAGGTTGAAGTTCGGGCCGAGGTCGGAGTTCGGGCCGAGGTTGAAGTTCGGGCCGAGGTTGAAGTTCGGGCAGAAAATGAAGTTCGGGCCGGGAACAGTGAAGAGTTCGGGCCGAACTTGTTCTTGGCAGTGACGAATGAACCAGCTATTTTGGTTACTCATGGGCGTGAAACGGACACCCGAGCTGAAAGTTATGAATGTTTTAGTATAGCACCTTTTGTCACACAATCTTCGATATTGAAGAGTTCGGGCGAAGAGGGATGTTCGGGCCGAAGTGGTGTTCGGGCCGATGTGGGATGTTCGGGCCGAAGTGGTGTTCTGGCCGACGTGGTGTTCGGGCCGAAGTTCGGTGTTCGGGCCGAGGATGATGTGTCGGGCCGAGGTTGAAGTTCGGGCCGAGGTCGGAGTTCGGGCTGAGGTTGAAGTTCGGGCCGAGGTTGAAGTTCGGGCCGAAAATGAAGTTCGGCCGGGAACAGTGAAGAGTTCGGGCCGAACTTGTTCTTGGCAGTGACGAACGAACCAGCTATTTTGGTTACTCGTGGGCGTGAAACGGACACCCGAGCTGAAAGTTATGAATGTTTTAGTATAGCACCTTTGGTCACACAATCTTGGATATTGAAGAGTTCGGGCTGAAGAGGGATGTTCAGGCCGAGGTGGTGTTCGGGCCGAAGTGGGATGTTTGGGCCGAAGTGGTGTTCGGGCCGAAGTTCGGTGTCGGGCCGAGGATGATGTTCGGGCCGAGGTTGAAGTTCGGGCCGAGGTCGGAGTTCGGGCCGAGGTTTAAGTTCGGGCTGAGGTTGAAGTTCGGGCCGAAAATGAAGTTCGGGCCGAAAATGAAGTTCGGGCCGGGAACAGTGAAGAGTTCGGGCCGAATTTGTTCTTGGCAGTGACGAACGAACCAGCTATTTTGGTTACTCGTGGGCGTGAAACGGACACCCGAGCTGAAAGTTATGAATGTTTTAGTATAGCACCTTTTGTCACACAATCTTCGATATTGATGAGTTCGGGCGAAGAGGGATGTTCGGGCCGAAGTGGTGTTCGGGCCTAAGTGGGATGTTCGGGCCGAAGTGGTGTTCTGGCCGACGTGGTGTTCGGGCTGAAGTTCGGTGTTCGGGCCGAGGATGATGTGTCGGGCCGAGGTTGAAGTTCGGGCCGAGGTCGGAGTTCGGGCCGAGGTTGAAGTTCGGGCCGAGGTTGAAGTTTGGGCCGAAAATGAAGTTCGGCCGGGAACAGTGAAGAGTTCGGGCCGAACTTGTTCTTGGCAGTGACGAACGAACCAGCTATTTTGGTTACTCGTGGGCGTGAAACGGACACCCGAGCTGAAAGTTATGAATGTTTTAGTATAGCACCTTTGGTCACACAATCTTGGATATTGAAGAGTTCGGGCTGAAGAGGGATGTTCGGGCCGAGGTGGTGTTCGGGCCGAAGTGGGATGTTTGGGCCGAAGTGGTGTTCGGGCCGAAGTTCGGTGTCGGGCCGAGGATGATGTTCGGGCCGAGGTTGAAGTTCGGGCTGAGGTCGGAGTTCGGGCCGAGGTTGAAGTTCGGGCCGAGGTTGAAGTTCGGGCCGAAAATGAAGTTCGGGCCGAAAATGAAGTTCGGGCCGGGAACAGTGAAGAGTTCGGGCGGAACTTGTTCTTGGCAGTGACGAACGAACCAGCTATTTTGGTTACTCGTGGGCGTGAAACGGACACCCGAGCTGAAAGTTATGAATGTTTTAGTATAACACCTTTTGTCACACAATCTTGGATATTGAGGAGTTCGGGCCGAAAAGGGATGTTCGGCCGAAGTGGTGTTCCTGCCGAAGTGGGATGTTCGGGCCGAAGTGGTGTTCGGGCCGAAGTGGTGTTCGGGCCGAAGTTCGGTGTTCGGGCCGAGGTCGGAGTTCGGGCCGAGGTTGAAGTTCGGGCCGAGGTTGAAGTTCGGGCAGAAAATGAAGTTCGGGCCGGGAACAGTGAAGAGTTCGGGCCGAACTTGTTCTTGGCAGTGACGAACGAACCAGCTATTTTTGTTACTCATGGGCGTGAAACGGACACCCGAGCTGAAAGTTATGAATGTTTTAGTATAGCACCTTTTGTCACACAATCTTGGATATTGAGGAGTTCGGGCCGAAAAGGGATGTTCGGGCCGAAGTGGTGTTCCGGCCGAAGTGGGATGTTCGGGCCGAAGTGGTGTTCGTGCCGAAGTTCGGTGTTCGGGCCGAGGATGATGTTCGGGCCGAGGTTGAAGTTCGGGCCGAGGTCGGAGTTTTGGCCGAGGTTGAAGTTCGGGCCGAGGTTGAAGTTCGGGCAGAAAATGAAGTTCGGGCCGGGAACAGTGAAGAGTTCGGGCCGAACTTGTTCTTGGAAGTGACGAACGAACCAGCTATTTTGGTTACTCATGGGCGTGAAACGGACACCCGAGCTGAAAGTTATGAATGTTTTAGTATAGCACCTTTTGTTACACAATCTTGGTTATTGAAGAGTTCGGGCCGAAGAGGGATGTTCGGGCCGAAGTGGTGTTCGGGCCGAAGTGGGATGTTCGGGCCGAAGTGGTGTTCGGGCCGAAGTGGTGTTCGGGCCGAAGTTCGGTGTTCGGGCCGAGGATGATGTTCGGGCCGAGGTTGAAGTTCGGGCCGAGGTCGGAGTTCGGGCCGAGGTTGAATTTCGGGCCGAGGTTGGAGTTCGGGCCGAAAATGAAGTCCGGGCCGGGAACAGTGAAGAGTTTGGGCCGAACTTGTTCTTGGCAGTGACGAACGAACCAGCTATTTTGGGTACTCGTGGGCGTGAAACGGACACCCGAGCTGAAAGTTATGAATGTTTTAGTATAGCACCTTTTGTCACACAATCTTGGATATTGATGAGTTCGGGCGAAGAGGGATGTTCGGGCCGAAGTGGTGTTCGGGCCGAAGTGGGATGTTCGGGCCGAAGTGGTGTTCGGGCCGACGTGGTGTTCGGGCCGAAGTTCGGTGTTCGGGCCGAGGATGATGTGTCGGGCCGAGGTTGAAGTTCGGGCCGAGGTCGGAGTTCGGGCCGAGGTTGAAGTTCGGGCCGAGGTTGAAGTTCGGGCCGAAAATGAAGTTCGGCCAGGAACAGTGAAGAGTTCGGGCCGAACTTGTTCTTGGCAGTGACGAACGAACCAGCTATTTTGGTTACTCGTGGGCGTGAAACGGACACCCGAGCTGAAAGTTATGAATGTTTTAGTATAACACCTTTTGTCACACAATCTTGGATATTGAGGAGTTCGGGCCGAAAAGGGATGTTCGGGTCGAAGTGGTGTTCCTGCCGAAGTGGGATGTTCAGGCCGAAGTGGTGTTCGGGCCGAAGTTCGGTGTTCGGGCCGAGGATGATGTTCGGGCCGAGGTTGAAGTTCGGGCCGAGGTCGGAGTTCGGGCCGAGGTTGGAGTTCGGGACGAGGTTGAAGTTCGGGCAGAAAATGAAGTTCGGGCCGGGAACACTGAAGAGTTCGGGCCGAACTTGTTCTTGGCAGTGACGAATGAACCAGCTATTTTGGTTACTCATGGGCGTGAAACGGACACCCGAGCTGAAAGTTATGAATGTTTTAGTATAGCACCTTTTGTCACACAATCTTCGATATTGAAGAGTTCGGGCGAAGAGGGATGTTCGGGCCGAAGTGGTGTTCGGGCCGAAGTGGGATGTTCGGGCCGAAGTGGTGTTCTGGCCGTCGTGGTGTTCGGGCCGAAGTTCGGTGTTCGGGCCGAGGATGATGTGTCGGGCCGACGTTGAAGTTCGGGCCGAGGTCGGAGTTCGGGCCGAGGTTGAAGTTCGGGCCGAGGTTGAAGTTCGGGCCGAAAATGAAGTTCGGCCGGGAACAGTGAAGAGTTCGGGCCGAACTTGTTCTTGGCAGTGACGAACGAACCAGCTATTTTGGTTACTCGTGGACGTGAAACGGACACCCGAGCTGAAAGTTATGAATGTTTTAGTATAGCACCTTTGGTCACACAATCTTGGATATTGAAGAGTTCGGGCTGAAGAGGGATGTTCGGGCCGAGGTGGTGTTCGGGCCGAAGTGGGATGTTTGGGCCGAAGTGGTGTTCGGGCCGAAGTTCGGTGTTCGGGCCGAGGATGATGTTCGGGCCGAGGTTGAAGTTCGGGCCGAGGTTGGAGTTCGGGCCGAGGTTGAAGTTCGGGCCGAGGTTGCAGTTCGGGCCGAGGTTGAAGTTCGGGCCGAGGTTGAAGTTCGGGCCGAAAATGAAGTTCGGGCCGGGAACAGTGAAGAGTTCGGGCCGAACTTGTTCTTGGCAGTGACGAACGAACCAGCTATTTTGGTTACTCGTGGGCATGAAACGGACACCCGAGCTGAAAGTTATGAATGTTTTAGTATAACACCTTTTGTCACACAATATTGGATATTGAAGAGTTCGGGCGAAGAGGGATGTTCGGGCCGAAGTGGTGTTCTGGCCGAAGTGGGATGTTCGGGCCGAAGTGGTGTTCGGGCCGACGTGGTGTTCGGGCCGAAGTTCGGTGTTCGGGCCGAGGATGATGTGTCGGGCCGAGGTTGAAGTTCGGGCCGAGGTCGGAGTTCGGGCCGAGGTTGAAGTTCGGGCCGAGGTTGAAGTTCGGGCCGAAAATGAAGTTCGGCCAGGAACAGTGAAGAGTTCGGGCCGAACTTGTTCTTGGCAGTGACGAACGAACCAGCTATTTTGGTTACTCGTGGGCGTGAAACGGACACCCGAGCTGAAAGTTATGAATGTTTTAGTATAACACCTTTTGTCACACAATCTTGGATATTGAGGAGTTCGGGCCGAAAAGGGATGTTCGGGTCGAAGTGGTGTTCCGGCCGAAGTGGGATGTTCAGGCCGAAGTGGTGTTCGGGTCGAAGTTCGGTGTTCGGGCCGAGGATGATGTTCGGGCCGAGGTTGAAGTTCGGGCCGAGGTCGGAGTTCGGGCCGAGGTTGAAGTTCGGGCCGAGGTTGAAGTTCGGGCAGAAAATGAAGTTCGGGCCGGGAACAGTGAAGAGTTCGGGCCGAACTTGTTCTTGGCAGTGACGAATGAACCAGCTATTTTGGTTACTCATGGGCGTGAAACGGACACCCGATCTGAAAGTTATGAATGTTTTAGTATAGCACCTTTTGTCACACAATCTTCGATATTGAAGAGTTCGGGCGAAGAGGGATGTTCGGGCCGAAGTGGTGTTCGGGCCGATGTGGGATGTTCGGGCCGAAGTGGTGTTCTGGCCGACGTGGTGTTCGGGCCGAAGTTCGGTGTTCGGGCCGAGGATGATGTGTCGGGCCGAGGTTGAAGTTCGGGCCGAGGTCGGAGTTCGGGCCGAGGTTGAAGTTCGGGCCGAGGTTGAAGTTCGGGCCGAAAATGAAGTTCGGCCGAGAACAGTGAAGAGTTCGGGCCGAACTTGTTCTTGGCAGTGACGAACGAACCAGCTATTTTGGTTACTCGTGGGCGTGAAACGGACACCCGAGCTGAAAGTTATGAATGTTTTAGTATAGCACCTTTGGTCACACAATCTTGGATATTGAAGAGTTCGGGCTGAAGAGGGATGTTCAGGCCGAGGTGGTGTTCGGGCCGAAGTGGGATGTTTGGGCCGAAGTGGTGTTCGGGCCGAAGTTCGGTGTCGGGCCGAGGATGATGTTCGGGCCGAGGTTGAAGTTCGGGCCGAGGTCGGAGTTCGGGCCGAGGTTTAAGTTCGGGCTGAGGTTGAAGTTCGGGCCGAAAATGAAGTTCGGGCCGAAAATGAAGTTCGGGCCGGGAACAGTGAAGAGTTCGGGCCGAATTTGTTCTTGGCAGTGACGAACGAACCAGCTATTTTGGTTACTCATGGGCGTGAAACGGACACCCGAGCTGAAAGTTATGAATGTTTTAGTATAGCACCTTTTGTCACACAATCTTCGATATTGATGAGTTCGGGCGAAGAGGGATGTTCGGGCCGAAGTGGTGTTCGGGCCTAAGTGGGATGTTCGGGCCGAAGTGGTGTTCTGGCCGACGTGGTGTTCGGGCTGAAGTTCGGTGTTCGGGCCGAGGATGATGTGTCGGGCCGAGGTTGAAGTTCGGGCCGAGGTCGGAGTTCGGGCCGAGGTTGAAGTTCGGGCCGAGGTTGAAGTTCGGGCCGAAAATGAAGTTCGGCCGGGAACAGTGAAGAGTTCGGGCCGAACTTGTTCTTGGCAGTGACGAACGAACCAGCTATTTTGGTTACTCGTGGGCGTGAAACGGACACCCGAGCTGAAAGTTATGAATGTTTTAGTATAGCACCTTTGGTCACACAATCTTGGATATTGAAGAGTTCGGGCTGAAGAGGGATGTTCGGGCCGAGGTGGTGTTCGGGCCGAAGTGGGATGTTTGGGCCGAAGTGGTGTTCGGGCCGAAGTTCGGTGTCGGGCCGAGGATGATGTTCGGGCCGAGGTTGAAGTTCGGGCCGAAAATGAAGTTCGGGCCGAAAATGAAGTTCGGGCCGGGAACAGTGAAGAGTTCGGGCGGAACTTGTTCTTGGCAGTGACGAACGAACCAGCTATTTTGGTTACTCGTGGGCGTGAAACGGACACCCGAGCTGAAAGTTATGAATGTTTTAGTATAACACCTTTTGTCACACAATCTTGGATATTGAGGAGTTCGGGCCGAAAAGGGATGTTCGGCCGAAGTGGTGTTCCTGCCGAAGTGGGATGTTCGGGCCGAAGTGGTGTTCGGGCCGAAGTGGTGTTCGGGCCGAAGTTCGGTGTTCGGGCCGAGGTCGGAGTTCGGGCCGAGGTTGAAGTTCGGGCCGAGGTTGAAGTTCGGGCAGAAAATGAAGTTCGGGCCGGGAACAGTGAAGAGTTCGGGCCGAACTTGTTCTTGGCAGTGACGAACGAACCAACTATTTTTGTTACTCATGGGCGTGAAACGGACACCCGAGCTGAAAGTTATGAATGTTTTAGTATAGCACCTTTTGTCACACAATCTTGGATATTGAGGAGTTCGGGCCGAAAAGGGATGTTCGGGCCGAAGTGGTGTTCCGGCCGAAGTGGGATGTTCGGGCCGAAGTGGTGTTCGTGCCGAAGTTCGGTGTTCGGGCCGAGGATGATGTTCGGGCCGAGGTTGAAGTTCGGGCCGAGGTCGGAGTTTTGGCCGAGGTTGAAGTTCGGGCCGAGGTTGAAGTTCGGGCAGAAAATGAAGTTCGGGCCGGGAACAGTGAAGAGTTCGGCCCGAACTTGTTCTTGGAAGTGACGAACGAACCAGCTATTTTGGTTACTCATGGGCGTGAAACGGACACCCGAGCTGAAAGTTATGAATGTTTTAGTATAGCACCTTTTGTTACACAATCTTGGTTATTGAAGAGTTCGGGCCGAAGAGGGATGTTCGGGCCGAAGTGGTGTTCGGGCCGAAGTGGGATGTTCGGGCCGAAGTGGTGTTCGGGCCGAAGTGGTGTTCGGGCCGAAGTTCGGTGTTCGGGCCGAGGATGATGTTCGGGCCGAGGTTGAAGTTCGGGCCGAGGTCGGAGTTCGGGCCGAGGTTGAATTTCGGGCCGAGGTTGGAGTTCGGGCCGAAAATGAAGTCCGGGCCGGGAACAGTGAAGAGTTTGGGCCGAACTTGTTCTTGGCATTGACGAACGAACCAGCTATTTTGGGTACTCGTGGGCGTGAAACGGACACCCGAGCTGAAAGTTATGAATGTTTTAGTATAGCACCTTTTGTCACACAATCTTGGATATTGAGGAGTTCGGGCCGAACTTGTTCTTGGCAGTGACGAACGAACAAGCTATTTTGGTTACACGTGGGCGTGAAACGGACACCCGAGCTGAAAGTTATGAATGTTTTAGTATAGCACCTTTTGTCACACAATCTTGGATATTGAAGAGTTCGGGCCGAAGAGGGATGTTCGGGCCGAAGTGGTGTTCGGATCGAAGTGGTGTTCGGGCCGAAGTGGTGTTCGGGCCGAAGTTCGGTGTTCGGGCCGAGGATGATGTTCGGGCCGAGGTTGAAGTTCGGGCCGAGGTCGGAGTTCGGGCCGAGGTTGAAGTTCGGGCCGAAAATGAAGTTCGGGCCGGGAACACTGAAGAGTTCGGGCCGAACTTGTTCTTGGCAGTGACGAACGAACCAGCTATTTTGGTTACTCGTGGGCGTGAAACGGACACCCGAGCTGAAAGTTATGAATGTTTTAGTATAGCACCTTTTGTCACACAATATTGGATATTGAAGAGTTCGGGCCGAAGAGTGATGTTCGGGCCGAAGTGGTGTTCGGGCCGAAGTGGTGTTCGGGTCGAAGTGGTGTTCGGGCCAAAGTTCAGTGTTCCGGCCGAGGATGATGTTCGGGCCGTGGTTGAAATTCGGGCCGAGGTCGGAGTTCGGGCCGAGGTTGAAGTTCGGGCCGAAAATGAAGTTCGGGCCGGGAACAGTGAAGAGTTCGGGCCGAACTTGTTATTGGCAGTGACGAACGAACCAGCTATTTTGGTTACTCGTGGGCGTGAAACGGACACCCGAGCTGAAAGTTATGAATGTTTTAGTATAGCACCTTTTGTCACACAATCTTGGATATTGAGGAGTTCGGGCCGAACTTGTTCTTGGCAGTGACGAACGAACAAGCTATTTTGGTTACACGTGGGCGTGAAACGGACACCCGAGCTGAAAGTTATGAATGTTTTAGTATAGCACCTTTTGTCACACAATCTTGGATATTGAAGAGTTCGGGCCGAAGAGGGATGTTCGGGCCGAAGTGGTGTTCGGATCGAAGTGGTGTTCGGGCCGAAGTGGTGTTCGGGCCGAAGTTCGGTGTTCGGGCCGAGGATGATGTTCGGGCCGAGGTTGAAGTTCGGGCCGAGGTCGGAGTTTTGGCCGAGGTTGAAGTTCGGGCCGAGGTTGAAGTTCGGGCAGAAAATGAAGTTCGGGCCGGGAACAGTGAAGAGTTCGGGCCGAACTTGTTCTTGGAAGTGACGAACGAACCAGCTATTTTGGTTACTCATGGGCGTGAAACGGACACCCGAGCTGAAAGTTATGAATGTTTTAGTATAGCACCTTTTGTTACACAATCTTGGTTATTGAAGAGTTCGGGCCGAAGAGGGATGTTCGGGCCGAAGTGGTGTTCGGGCCGAAGTGGGATGTTCGGGCCGAAGTGGTGTTCGGGCCGAAGTGGTGTTCGGGCCGAAGTTCGGTGTTCGGGCCGAGGATGATGTTCGGGCCGAGGTTGAAGTTCGGGCCGAGGTCGGAGTTCGGGCCGAGGTTGAATTTCGGGCCGAGGTTGGAGTTCGGGCCGAAAATGAAGTCCGGGCCGGGAACAGTGAAGAGTTTGGGCCGAACTTGTTCTTGGCATTGACGAACGAACCAGCTATTTTGGGTACTCGTGGGCGTGAAACGGACACCCGAGCTGAAAGTTATGAATGTTTTAGTATAGCACCTTTTGTCACACAATCTTGGATATTGAGGAGTTCGGGCCGAACTTGTTCTTGGCAGTGACGAACGAACAAGCTATTTTGGTTACACGTGGGCGTGAAACGGACACCCGAGCTGAAAGTTATGAATGTTTTAGTATAGCACCTTTTGTCACACAATCTTGGATATTGAAGAGTTCGGGCCGAAGAGGGATGTTCGGGCCGAAGTGGTGTTCGGATCGAAGTGGTGTTCGGGCCGAAGTGGTGTTCGGGCCGAAGTTCGGTGTTCGGGCCGAGGATGATGTTCGGGCCGAGGTTGAAGTTCGGGCCGAGGTCGGAGTTCGGGCCGAGGTTGAAGTTCGGGCCGAAAATGAAGTTCGGGCCGGGAACACTGAAGAGTTCGGGCCGAACTTGTTCTTGGCAGTGACGAACGAACCAGCTATTTTGGTTACTCGTGGGCGTGAAACGGACACCCGAGCTGAAAGTTATGAATGTTTTAGTATAGCACCTTTTGTCACACAATCTTGGATATTGAAGAGTTCGGGCCGAAGAGTGATGTTCGGGCCGAAGTGGTGTTCGGGCCGAAGTGGTGTTCGGGTCGAAGTGGTGTTCGGGCCAAAGTTCAGTGTTCCGGCCGAGGATGATGTTCGGGCCGTGGTTGAAATTCGGGCCGAGGTCGGAGTTCGGGCCGAGGTTGAAGTTCGGGCCGAAAATGAAGTTCGGGCCGGGAACAGTGAAGAGTTCGGGCCGAACTTGTTATTGGCAGTGACGAACGAACCAGCTATTTTGGTTACTCGTGGGCGTGAAACGGACACCCGAGCTGAAAGTTATGAATGTTTTAGTATAGCACCTTTTGTCACACAATCTTGGATATTGAGGAGTTCGGGCCGAAAAGGGATGTTCGGGCCGAAGTGGTGTTCCGGCCGAAGTGGGATGTTCGGGCCGAAGTGGTGTTCGGGCCGAAGTTCGGTGTTCGGGCCGAGGATGATGTTCGGGCCGAGGTTGAAGTTCGGGCCGAGGTCGGAGTTTTGGCCGAGGTCGGAGTTTTGGCCGAGGTTGAAGTTCGGGCCGAGGTTGAAGTTCGGGCAGAAAATGAAGTTCGGGCCGGGAACAGTGAAGAGTACGGGCCGAACTTGTTCTTGGAAGTGACGAACGAACCAGCTATTTTGGTTACTCATGGGCGTGAAACGGACACCCGAGCTGAAAGTTATGAATGTTTTAGTATAGCACCTTTTGTTACACAATCTTGGTTATTGAAGAGTTCGGGCCGAAGAGGGATGTTCGGGCCGAAGTGGTGTTCGGGCCGAAGAGGGATGTTCGGGCCGAAGTGGTGTTCGGGCCGAAGTGGTGTTCGGGCCGAAGTTCGGTGTTCGGGCCGAGGATGATGTTCGGGCCGAGGTTGAAGTTCGGGCCGAGGTCGGAGTTCGGGCCGAGGTTGAATTTCGGGCCGAGGTTGGAGTTCGGGCCGAAAATGAAGTCCGCGCCGGGAACAGTGAAGAGTTCGGGCCGAACTTGTTCTTGGCAGTGACGAACGAACCCGCTATTTTGGGTACTCGTGGGCGTGAAACGGACACCCGAGCTGAAAGTTATGAATGTTTTAGTATAGCACCTTTTGTCACACAATCTTGGATATTGAGGAGTTCGGGCCGAACTTGTTCTTGGCAGTGACGAACGAACAAGCTATTTTGGTTACACGTGGGCGTGAAACGGACACCCGAGCTGAAAGTTATGAATGTTTTAGTATAGCACCTTTTGTCACACAATCTTGGATATTGAAGAGTTCGGGCCGAAGAGGGATGTTCGGGCCGAAGTGGTGTTCGGATCGAAGTGGTGTTCGGGCCGAAGTGGTGTTCGGGCCGAAGTTCGGTGTTCGGGCCGAGGATGATGTTCGGGCCGAGGTTGAAGTTCGGGCCGAGGTCGGAGTTCGGGCCGAGGTTGAAGTTCGGGCCGAAAATGAAGTTCGGGCCGGGAACACTGAAGAGTTCGGGCCGAACTTGTTCTTGGCAGTGACGAACGAACCAGCTATTTTGGTTACTCGTGGGCGTGAAACGGACACCCGAGCTGAAAGTTATGAATGTTTTAGTATAGCACCTTTTGTCACACAATCTTGGATATTGAAGAGTTCGGGCCGAAGAGGGATGTTCGGGCCGAAGTGGTGTTCGGGCCGAAGTGGTGTTCGGGTCGAAGTGGTGTTCGGGCCAAAGTTCAGTGTTCGGGCCGAGGATGATGTTCGGGCCGTGGTTGAAGTTCGGGCCGAGGTCGGAGTTCGGGCCGAGGTTGAAGTTCGGGCCGAAAATGAAGTTCGGGCCGGGAACAGTGAAGAGTTCGGGCCGAACTTGTTATTGGCAGTGATGAACGAACCAGCTATTTTGGTTACTCGTGGGCGTGAAACGGACACCCGAGCTGAAAGTTATGAATGTTTTAGTATAGCACCTTTTGTCACACAATCTTGGATATTGAAGAGTTCGGGCCGAAGTGGTGTACGGGCCGAAGTGGGATGTTCGGGCCAAAGTGGTGTTCGGGCTGAAGTGGTGTTCGGGCCGAAGTTCGGTGTTCGGGCCGAGGATGATGTTCGGGCCGAGGTTGACGTTCGGGCCGAAAATGAAGTTCGGGCCGGGGAGAGTGAAGAGTTCGGCCGAACTTGTTCTTGGCAGTGACGAACGAACCAGCCATTTTGGTTACTCGTGGGCGAGAAACGGACACCCGAGCTGAAAGTTATGAATGTTTTAGTATAGCACCTTTTGTCACACAATCTTGGATATTGAAGAGTTCGGGCCGAAGAGGGATGTTCGGGCCGAAGTTGTGTTCGGGCCGAAGTTGGATGTTCGGGCCGAAGTGGTGTTCAGGCCGAAGTGGTGTTCGGGCTGAAGTTCGGTATTCGGGCCGAGGATGATGTTCGGGTCGAGGTTGAAGTTCGGGCCGAGGTCGGAGTTCGGGCCGAGGTTGCAGTTCGGGCCGAGGTTGAAGTTCGGTCCGAAAATGAAGTTCGGGCCGGGAACAGTGAAGGGTTCGGGCCGAACTTGTTCTTGGCAGTGACGAACGAACCAGCTATTTTGGTTACTCGTGGGCGTGAAACGGACACCCGAGCTGAAAGTTATGAATGTTTTAGTATAGCACCTTTTGTCACACAATCTTGGATATTGAAGAGTTCGGGCCGAAGAAGGATGTTCGGGCCGAAGTGGGATGTTCGGGCCGAAGTGGTGTTCGGGCCGAAGTTCGGTGTTTGGGCCGAGGATGATGTTCGGGCCGAGGTTGAAGTTCGGGCCGAGGTCGGAGTTCGGGCCGAGGTTGAAGTTCGGGCCGAAAATGAAGTTCGGGCTGGGAACAGTGAAGAGTTCGGGCCGAACTTGTTCTTGGCAGTGACGAACGAACCAGCTATTTTGGTTACTCGTGGGCGTGAAACTGACACCCGAGCTGAAAGTTATGAATGTTTTAGTATAGCACCTTTTGTCACACAATCTTGGATATTGAAGAGTTCGGGCCGAAGAGGGATGTTCGGGCCGAAGTGGTGTTCGGGCCGAAGTGGTGTTCGGGCCGAAGTGGTGTTGGGGCCGAAGTTCGGTGTTCGGGCCGAGGATGATGTTCGGGCCGAGGTTGAAGTTCGGGCCGAGGTCGGAGTTCGGGCCGAGGTTGAAGTTCGGGCAGAAAATGAAGTTCGGGCCGGGAACAGTGAAGAGTTCGGGCCGAACTTGTTCTTGGCAGTGACGAACTAACCAGCTATTTTGGTTACTCGTGGGCGTGAAACGGACACCCGAGCTGAAAGTTATGAATGTTTTAGTATAGCACCTTTTGTCACACAATCTTGGATATTGAAGAGTTCGGGCCGAAGAGGGATGTTCGAGCCGAAGTGGTGTACGGGCCGAAGTGGGATGTTCGGGCCAAGTGGTGTTCGGGCCGAAGTGGTGTTCGGGCCGAAGTTCGGTGTTCGGGCCGAGGATGATGTTCGGGCCTAGGTTGAAGTTCGGGCCGAGGTCGGAGTTCGGGCCGAGGTTGAAGTTCGGTCCGAGTTTGAAGTTCGGGCCGAAAATGAAGTTCGGGCCGGGAAGAGTGAAGAGTTCGGGCCGAACTTGTTCTTTGCAGTGACGAACGAACCAGCCATTTTGGTTACTCGTGGGCGTGAAACGGTCACCCGAGCTGAAAGTTATGAATGTTTTAGTATAGCACCTTTTGTCACACAATCTTGGATATTGAGGAGTTCGGGCCGAAAAGGGATGTTCGGGCCGAAGTGGTGTTCCGGCCGAAGTGGGATGTTCGGGCCGAAGTGGTGTTCGTGCCGAAGTTCGGTGTTCGGGCCGATGATGATGTTCGGGCCGAGGTTGAAATTCGGGCCGAGGTCGGAGTTTTGGCCGAGGTTGAAGTTCGGGCCGAGGTTGAAGTTCGGGCAGAAAATGAAGTTCGGGCCGGGAACAGTGAAGAGTTCGGGCCGAACTTGTTCTTGGAAGTGACGAACGAACCAGCTATTTTGGTTACTCATGGGCGTGAAACGGACACCCGAGCTGAAAGTTATGAATGTTTTAGTATAGCACCTTTTGTTACACAATCTTGGTTATTGAAGAGTTCGGGCCGAAGAGGGATGTTCGGGCCGAAGTGGTGTTCGGGCCGAAGTGGGATGTTCGGGCCGAAGTGGTGTTCGGGCCGAAGTGGTGTTCGGGCTGAAGTTCGGTGTTCGGGCCGAGGATGATGTTCGGGCCGAGGTTGAAGTTCGGGCCGAGGTCGGAGTTCGGGCCGAGGTTGAATTTCGGGCCGAGGTTGGAGTTCGGGCCGAAAATGAAGTCCGGGCCGGGAACAGTGAAGAGTTCGGGCCGAACTTGTTCTTGGCAGTGACGAACGAACCAGCTATTTTGGGTACTCGTGGGCGTGAAACGGACACCCGAGCTGAAAGTTATGAATGTTTTAGTATAGCACCTTTTGTCACACAATCTTGGATATTGAGGAGTTCGGGCCGAACTTGTTCTTGGCCGTGACGAACGAACAAGCTATTTTGGTTACACGTGGGCGTGAAACGGACACCCGAGCTGAAAGTTATGAATGTTTTAGTATAGCACCTTTTGTCACACAATCTTGGATATTGAAGAGTTCGGGCCGAAGAGGGATGTTCGGGCCGAAGTGGTGTTTGGATCGAAGTGGTGTTCGGGCCGAAGTGGTGTTCGGGCCGAAGTTCGGTGTTCGGGCCGAGGATGATGTTCGGGCCGAGGTTGAAGTTCGGGCCGAGGTCGGAGTTCGGGCCGAGGTTGAAGTTCGGGCCGAAAATGAAGTTCGGGCCGGGAACACTGAAGAGTTCGGGCCGAACTTGTTCTTGGCAGTGACGAACGAACCAGCTATTTTGGTTACTCGTGGGCGTGAAACGGACACCCGAGCTGAAAGTTATGAATGTTTTAGTATAGCACCTTTTGTCACACAATCTTGGATATTGAAGAGTTCGGGCCGAAGAGTGATGTTCGGGCCGAAGTGGTGTTCGGGCTGAAGTGGTGTTCGGGTCGAAGTGGTGTTCGGGCCAAAGTTCAGTGTTCGGGCCGAGGATGATGTTCGGGCCGTGGTTGAAGTTCGGGCCGAAGTCGGAGTTCGGGCCGAGGTTGAAGTTCGGGCCGAAAATGAAGTTCGGGCCGGGAACAGTGAAGAGTTCGGGCCGAACTTGTTATTGGCAGTGACGAACGAACCAGCTATTTTGGTTACTCGTGGGCGTGAAACGGACACCCGAGCTGAAAGTTATGAATGTTTTAGTATAGCACCTTTTGTCACACAATCTTGGATATTGAGGAGTTCGGGCCGAAAAGGGATGTTCGGGCCGAAGTGGTGTTCCGGCCGAAGTGGTATGTTCGGGCCGAAGTGGTGTTCGGGCCGAAGTTCGGTGTTCGGGCCGAGGATGATGTTCGGGCCAAGGTTGAAGTTCGGGCCGAGGTCGGAGTTTTGGCCGAGGTTGAAGTTCGGGCCGAGGTTGAAGTTCGGGCAGAAAATGAAGTTCGGGCCAGGAACAGTGAAGAGTTCGGGCCGAACTTGTTCTTGGAAGTGACGAACGAACCAGCTATTTTGGTTACTCATGGGCGTGAAACGGACACCCGAGCTGAAAGTTATGAATGTTTTAGTATAGCACCTTTTGTTACACAATCTTGGTTATTGAAGAGTTCGGGCCGAAGAGGGATGTTCGGGCCGAAGTGGTGTTCGGGCCGAAGTGGGATGTTCGGGCCGAAGTGGTGTTCGGGCCGAAGTGGTGTTCGGGCCGAAGTTCGGTGTTCGGGCCGAGGATGATGTTCGGGCCGAGGTTGAAGTTCGGGCCGAGGTCGGAGTTCGGGCCGAGGTTGAATTTCGGGCCGAGGTTGGAGTTCGGGCCGAAAATGAAGTCCGCGCCGGGAACAGTGAAGAGTTCGGGCCGAACTTGTTCTTGGCAGTGACGAACGAACCCGCTATTTTGGGTACTCGTGGGCGTGAAACGGACACCCGAGCTGAAAGTTATGAATGTTTTAGTATAGCACCTTTTGTCACACAATCTTGGATATTGAGGAGTTCGGGTCGAACTTGTTCTTGGCAGTGACGAACGAACAAGCTATTTTGGTTACACGTGGGCGTGAAACGGACACCCGAGCTGAAAGTTATGAATGTTTTAGTATAGCACCTTTTGTCACACAATCTTGGATATTGAAGAGTTCGGGCCGAAGAGGGATGTTCGGGCCGAAGTGGTGTTCGGATCGAAGTGGTGTTCGGGCCGAAGTGGTGTTCGGGCCGAAGTTCGGTGTTCGGGCCGAGGATGATGTTCGGGCCGAGGTTGAAGTTCGGGCCGAGGTCGGAGTTCGGGCCGAGGTTGAAGTTCGGGCCGAAAATGAAGTTCGGGCCGGGAACACTAAGAGTTCGGGCCGAACTTGTTCTTGGCAGTGACGAACGAACCAGCTATTTTGGTTACTCGTGGGCGTGAAACGGACACCCGAGCTGAAAGTTATGAATGTTTTAGTATAGCACCTTTTGTCACACAATCTTGGATATTGAAGAGTTCGGGCCGAAGAGGGATGTTCGGGCCGAAGTGGTGTTCGGGCCGAAGTGGTGTTCGGGTCGAAGTGGTGTTCGGGCCAAAGTTCAGTGTTCGGGCCGAGGATGATGTTCGGGCCGTGGTTGAAGTTCGGGCCGAGGTCGGAGTTCGGGCCGAGGTTGAAGTTCGGGCCGAAAATGAAGTTCGGGCCGGGAACAGTGAAGAGTTCGGGCCGAACTTGTTATTGGCAGTGACGAACGAACCAGCTATTTTGGTTACTCGTGGGCGTGAAACGGACACCCGAGCTGAAAGTTATGAATGTTTTAGTATAGCACCTTTTGTCACACAATCTTGGATATTGAAGAGTTCGGGCCGAAGTGGTGTACGGGCCGAAGTGGGATGTTCGGGCCAAAGTGGTGTTCGGGCTGAAGTGGTGTTCGGGCCGAAGTTCGGTGTTCGGGCCGAGGATGATGTTCGGGCCGAGGTTGACGTTCGGGCCGAAAATGAAGTTCGGGCCGGGAAGAGTGAAGAGTTCGGCCGAACTTGTTCTTGGCAGTGACGAACGAACCAGCCATTTTGGTTACTCGTGGGCGAGAAACGGACACCCGAGCTGAAAGTTATGAATGTTTTAGTATAGCACCTTTTGTCACACAATCTTGGATATTGAAGAGTTCGGGCCGAAGAGGGATGTTCGGGCCGAAGTTGTGTTCGGGCCGAAGTTGGATGTTCGGGCCGAAGTGGTGTTCAGGCCGAAGTGGTGTTCGGGCTGAAGTTCGGTGTTCGGGCCGAGGATGATGTTCGGGTCGAGGTTGAAGTTCGGGCCGAGGTCGGAGTTCGGGCCGAGGTTGCAGTTCGGGCCGAGGTTGAAGTTCGGTCCGAAAATGAAGTTCGGGCCGGGAACAGTGAAGAGTTCGGGCCGAACTTGTTCTTGGCAGTAACGAACGAACCAGCTATTTTGGTTACTCGTGGGCGTGAAACGGACACCCGAGCTGAAAGTTATGAATGTTTTAGTATAGCACCTTTTGTCACACAATCTTGGATATTGAAGAGTTCGGGCCGAAGAAGGATGTTCGGGCCGAAGTGGGATGTTCGGGCCGAAGTGGTGTTCGGGCCGAAGTTCGGTGTTTGGGCCGAGGATGATGTTCGGGCCGAGGTTGAAGTTCGGGCCGAGGTCGGAGTTCGGGCCGAGGTTGAAGTTCGGGCCGAAAATGAAGTTCGGGCCGGGAACAGTGAAGAGTTCGGGCCGAACTTGTTCTTGGCAGTGACGAACGAACCAGCTATTTTGGTTACACGTGGGCGTGAAACTGACACCCGAGCTGAAAGTTATGAATGTTTTAGTATAGCACCTTTTGTCACACAATCTTGGATATTGAAGAGTTCGGGCCGAAGAGGGATGTTCGGGCCGAAGTGGTGTTCGGGCCGAAGTGGTGTTCGGGCCGAAGTGGTGTTCGGGCCGAAGTTCGGTGTTCGGGCCGAGGATGATGTTCGGGCCGAGGTTGAAGTTCGGGCCGAGGTCGGAGTTCGGGCCGAGGTTGAAGTTCGGGCAGAAAATGAAGTTCGGGCCGGGAACAGTGAAGAGTTCGGGCCGAACTTGTTCTTGGCAGTGACGAACTAACCAGCTATTTTGGTTACTCGTGGGCGTGAAACGGACACCCGAGCTGAAAGTTATGAATGTTTTAGTATAGCACCTTTTGTCACACAATCTTGGATATTGAAGAGTTCGGGCCGAAGAGGGATGTTCGAGCCGAAGTGGTGTAGGGGCCGAAGTGGGATGTTCGGGCCAAGTGGTGTTCGGGCCGAAGTTCGGTGTTCGGGCCGAGGATGATGTTCGGGCCGAGGTTGAAGTTCGGGCCGAGGTCGGAGTTCGGGCCGAGGTTGAAGTTCGGTCCGAGTTTGAAGTTCGGGCCGAAAATGAAGTTCGGGCCGGGAAGAGTGAAGAGTTCGGGCCGAACTTGTTCTTTGCAGTGACGAACGAACCAGCCATTTTGGTTACTCGTGGGCGTGAAACGGACACCCGAGCTGAAAGTTATGAATGTTTTAGTATAGCACCTTTTGTCACACAATCTTGGATATTGAAGAGATCGGGCCAAAGAGGGATGTTCGGGCCGAAGTGGTGTTCGGGCCGAAGTGGGATGTTCGGGCCGAAGTGGTGTTCGGGACGAAGTTCGGTGTTCGGGCCGAGGATGATGTTCGGGCCGAGGATGAAGTTCGGGCCGAGGTCGGACTTAGGGCCGAGGTTGAAGTTCGGGCCGAGGTTGAAGTTCAGGCCAAAAATGAAGTTCGGGCAGAAAATGAAGTTCGGGCCGGGAACAGTGAAGAGTTCGGGCCGAACTTGTTCTTGGCAGTGACAAACGAATCAACTATTTTGGTTACTCGTGGGCGTGAAACGGACACCCGAGCTGCAAGTTATGAATGTTAAGTATAGCACCTTTTGTCACACAATCTTGGATGTTGAAGAGTTCGGGCCGAAGAGGGATGTTCGGGCCGAAGTGGTGTTCGGGCCGAAGTTCGGTGTTCGGGCCGAGGATGATGTTCGGGCCGAGGTTGAAGTTCGGGCCGAGGTTGGAGTTCGGGCCGAGGTTGAAGTTCGGGCCGAGGTTGAAGTCCGGGCCGAAAATGAAGTCCGGGCCGGGAACAGTGAAGAGTTCGGGCCGAACTTGTTCTTGGCAGTGACGAACGAACCAGCTATTTTGGTTACTCGTGGGCGTGAAACGGACACCCGAGCTGAAAGTTATGAATGTTTTAGTATAGCACCTTTTGTCACACAATCTTGGATATTGAAGAGTTCGGGCCGAAGAAGGATGTTCGGGCCGAAGTGGGATGTTCGGGCCGAAGTGGTGTTCGGGCCGAAGTTCGGTGTTTGGGCCGAGGATGATGTTCGGGCCGAGGTTGAAGTTCGGGCCGAGGTCGGAGTTCGGGCCGAGGTTGAAGTTCGGGCCGAAAATGAAGTTCGGGCCGGGAACAGTGAAGAGTTTGGGCCGAACTTGTTCTTTGCAGTGACGAACGAACCAGCTATTTTGGTTACACGTGGGCGTGAAACTGACACCCGAGCTGAAAGTTATGAATGTTTTAGTATAGCACCTTTTGTCACACAATCTTGGATATTGAAGAGTTCGGGCCGAAGAGGGATGTTCGGGCCGAAGTGGTGTTCGGGCCGAAGTGGTGTTCGGGCCGAAGTGGTGTTGGGGCCGAAGTTCGGTGTTCGGGCCGAGGATGATGTTCGGGCCGAGGTTGAAGTTCGAGCCGAGGTCGGAGTTCGGGCCGAGGTTGAAGTTCGGGCAGAAAATGAAGTTCGGGCCGGGAACAGTGAAGAGTTCGGGCCGAACTTGTTCTTGGCAGTGACGAACTAACCAGCTATTTTGGTTACTCGTGGGCGTGAAACGGACACCCGAGCTGAAAGTTATGAATGTTTTAGTATAGCACCTTTTGTCACACAATCTTGGATATTGAAGAGTTCGGGCCGAAGAGGGATGTTCGAGCCGAAGTGGTGTACGGGCCGAAGTGGGATGTTCGGGCCAAGTGGTGTTCGGGCCGAAGTGGTGTTCGGGCCGAAGTTCGGTGTTCGGGCCGAGGATGATGTTCGGGCCGAGGTTGAAGTTCGGGCCGAGGTCGGAGTTCGGGCCGAGGTTGAAGTTCGGTCCGAGTTTGAAGTTCGGGCCGAAAATGAAGTTCGGGCCGGGAAGAGTGAAGAGTTCGGGCCGAACTTGTTCTTTGCAGTGACGAACGAACCAGCCATTTTGGTTACTCGTGGGCGTGAAACGGACACCCGAGCTGAAAGTTATGAATGTTTTAGTATAGCACCTTTTGTCACACAATCTTGGATATTGAAGAGATCGGGCCAAAGAGGGATGTTCGGGCCGAAGTGGTGTTCGGGCCGAAGTGGGATGTTCGGGCCGAAGTGGTGTTCGGGACGAAGTTCGGTGTTCGGGCCGAGGATGATGTTCGGGCCGAGGATGAAGTTCGGGCCGAGGTCGGACTTCGGGCCGAGGTTGAAGTTCGGGCCGAGGTTGAAGTTCAGGCCAAAAATGAAGTTCGGGCCGAAAATAAAGTTCGGGCCGGGAACAGTGAAGAGTTCGGGCCGAACTTGTTCTTGGCAGTGACAGACGAATCAACTATTTTGGTTACTCGTGGGCGTGAAACGGACACCCGAGCTGCAAGTTATGAATGTTTTAGTATAGCACCTTTTGTCACACAATCTTGGATGTTGAAGAGTTCGGGCCGAAGAGGGATGTTCGGGCCGAAGTGGTGTTCGGGCCGAAGTGGGATGTTCGGGCCGAAGTGGTGTTCCGGCCGAAGTTCGGTGTTCGGGCCGAGGATGATGTTCGGGCCGAGGTTGAAGTTCGGGCCGAGGTTGGAGTTCGGGCCGAGGTTGAAGTTCGGGCCGAGGTTGAAGTCCGGGCCGAAAATGAAGTCCGGGCCGGGAACAGTGAAGAGTTCGGGCAGAACTTGTTCTTGGCAGTGACGAACGAACCAGCTATTTTGGTTACTCGTGGGCGTGAAACGGACACCCGAACTGAAAGTTATGAATGTTTTAGTATAGCACCTTTTGTCACACAATCTTGGATATTGAAGAGTTCGGGCCGAAGAGGATGTTCGGGCCGAAGTGGTGTTCGGATCGAAGTGGTGTTCAGGCCGAAGTGGTGTTCGAGCCGAAGTTCGGTGTTCAGGCCGAGGATGATGTTCGGGCCGAGGTTGAAGTTCGGGCCGAGGTCGGAGTTCGGGCCGAGGTTGAAGTTCGGGCCGAAAATGAAGTTCGGGCGGGGAACAGTGAAGAGTTCAGGCCGAACTTGTTCTTGGCAGTGATGAACGAACCAGCTATTTTGGTTACTCGTGGGCGTGAAACGGACACCCGAGCTGAAAGTTATGAATGTTTTAGTATAGCACCTTTTGTCACACATTCTTGGATATTGAAGAGTTCGGGCCGAAGAGTGATGTTCGGGCCGAAGTGGTGTTCGGGCCGAAGTGGTGTTCGGGTCGAAGTGGTGTTCGGGCCAAAGTTCAGTGTTCGGGCCGAGGATGATGTTCGGGCCGTGGTTGAAGTTTGGGCCGAGGTCGGAGTTCGGGCCGAGGTTGAAGTTCGGGCCGAAAATGAAGTTCGGGCCGGGAACAGTGAAGAGTTCGGGCCGAACTTGTTATTTGGAAGTGACGAACGAACCAGCTATTTTGGTTACTCGTGGGCGTGAAACGGACACCCGAGCTGAAAGTTATGAATGTTCTAGTATAGCACCTTTTGTCACACAATCTTGGATATTGAGGAGTTCGGGCCGAAAAGGGATGTTCGGGCCGAAGTGGTGTTCCGGCCGAAGTGGGATGTTCGGGCCGAAGTGGTGTTCGGGCCGAAGTTCGGTGTTCGGGACGAGGATGATGTTCGGGCCGAGGTTGAAGTTCGGGCCGAGGTCGGAGTTTTGGCCGAGGTTGAAGTTCGGGCCGAGGTTGAAGTTCGGGCAGAAAATGAAGTTCGGGCCGGGAACAGTGAAGAGTTCAGGCTGAACTTGTTCTTGGAAGTGACGAACGAACCAGCTATTTTGGTTACTCATGTGCGTGAAACGGACACCCGAGCTGAAAGTTATGAATGTTTTAGTATAGCACCTTTTGTTACACAATCTTGGTTATTGAAGAGTTCGGGCCGAAGAGGGATGTTCGGGCCGAAGTGGTGTTCGGGCCGAAGTGGGATGTTCGGGCCGAAGTGGTGTTCGGGCCGAAGTGGTGTTCGGGCCGAAGTTCGGTGTTCAGGCCGAGGATGATGTTCGGGCCGAGGTTGAAGTTCGGGCCGAGGTCGGAGTTCGGGCCGAGGTTGAATTTCGGGCCGAGGTTGGAGTTCGGGCCGAAAATGAAGTCCGCGCCGGGAACAGTGAAGAGTTCGGGCCGAACTTGTTCTTGGCAGTGACGAACGAACCCGCTATTTCGGGTACTCGTGGGCGTGAAACGGACACCCGAGCTGAAAGTTATGAATGTTTTAGTATAGCACCTTTTGTCACACAATCTTGGATATTGAGGAGTTCGGGCCGAACTTGTTCTTGGCAGTGACGAACGAACAAGCTATTTTGGTTACACGTGGGCGTGAAACGGACACCCGAGCTGAAAGTTATGAATGTTTAAGTATAGCACCTTTTGTCACACAATCTTGGATATTGAAGAGTTCGGGCCGAAGAGGGATGTTCGGGCCGAAGTGGTGTTCGGATCGAAGTGGTGTTCGGGCCGAAGTGGTGTTCGGGCCGAAGTTCGGTGTTCGGGCCGAGGATGATGTTCGGGCCGAGGTTGAAGTTCGGGCCGAGGTCGGAGTTCGGGCCGAGGTTGAAGTTCGGGCCGAAAATGAAGTTCGGGCCGGGAACACTGAAGAGTTCGGGCCGAACTTGTTCTTGGCAGTGACGAACGAACCAGCTATTTTGGTTACTCGTGGGCGTGAAACGGACACCCGAGCTGAAAGTTATGAATGTTTTAGTATAGCACCTTTTGTCACACAATCTTGGATATTGAAGAGTTCGGGCCGAAGAGGGATGTTCGGGCCGAAGTGGTGTTCGGGCCGAAGTGGTGTTCGGGTCGAAGTGGTGTTCGGGCCAAAGTTCAGTGTTCGGGCCGAGGATGATGTTCGGGCCGTGGTTGAAGTTCGGGCCGAGGTCGGAGTTCGGGCCGAGGTTGAAGTTCGGGCCGAAAATGAAGTTCGGGCCGGGAACAGTGAAGAGTTCGGGCCGAACTTGTTATTGGCAGTGACGAACGAACCAGCTATTTTGGTTACTCGTGGGCGTGAAACGGACACCCGAGCTGAAAGTTATGAATGTTTTAGTATAGCACCTTTTGTCACACAATCTTGGATATTGAAGAGTTCGGGCCGAAGTGGTGTACGGGCCGAAGTGGGATGTTCGGGCCAAAGTGGTGTTCGGGCTGAAGTGGTGTTCGGGCCGAAGTTCGGTGTTCGGGCCGGGGATGATGTTCGGGCCGAGGTTGACGTTCGGGCCGAAAATGAAGTTCGGGCCGGGAAGAGTGAAGAGTTCGGCCGAACTTGTTCTTGGCAGTGACGAACGAACCAGCCATTTTGGTTACTCGTGGGCGAGAAACGGACACCCGAGCTGAAAGTTATGAATGTTTTAGTATAGCACCTTTTGTCACACAATCTTGGATATTGAAGAGTTCGGGCCGAAGAGGGATGTTCGGGCCGAAGTGGTGTTCGGGCCGAAGTGGTGTTCGGGCCGAAGTGGTGTTGGGGCCGAAGTTCGGTGTTCGGGCCGAGGATGATGTTCGGGCCGAGGTTGAAGTTCGAGCCGAGGTCGGAGTTCGGGCCGAGGTTGAAGTTCGGGCAGAAAATGAAGTTCGGGCCGGGAACAGTGAAGAGTTCGGGCCGAACTTGTTCTTGGCAGTGACGAACTAACCAGCTATTTTGGTTACTCGTGGGCGTGAAACGGACACCCGAGCTGAAAGTTATGAATGTTTTAGTATAGCACCTTTTGTCACACAATCTTGGATATTGAAGAGTTCGGGCCGAAGAGGGATGTTCGAGCCGAAGTGGTGTACGGGCCGAAGTGGGATGTTCGGGCCAAGTGGTGTTCGGGCCGAAGTTCGGTGTTCGGGCCGAGGATGATGTTCGGGCCGTGGTTGAAGTTCGGGCCGAGGTCGGAGTTCGGGCCGAGGTTGAAGTTCGGGCCGAAAATGAAGTTCGGGCCGGGAACAGTGAAGAGTTCGGGCCGAACTTGTTATTTGGCAGTGACGAACGAACCAGCTATTTTGGTTACTCGTGGGCGTGAAACGGACACCAGAGCTGAAAGTTATGAATGTTTTAGTATAGCACCTTTTGTCACACAATCTTGGATATTGAAGAGTTCGGGCCGAAGAGGGATGTTCGGGCCGAAGTGGTGTTCGGGCCGAAGTGGTGTTCGGGCCGAAGTGGTGTTGGGGCCGAAGTTCGGTGTTCGGGCCGAGGATGATGTTCGGGCCGTGGTTGAAGTTCGGGCCGAGGTCGGAGTTCGGGCCGAGGTTGAAGTTCGGGCCGAAAATGAAGTTCGGGCCGGGAACAGTGAAGAGTTCGGGCCGAACTTGTTATTTGGCAGTGACGAACGAACCAGCTATTTTGGTTACTCGTGGGCGTGAAACGGACACCAGAGCTGAAAGTTATGAATGTTTTAGTATAGCACTTTTTGTCACACAATCTTGGATATTGAAGAGTTCGGGCCGAAGAGGGATGTTCGAGCCGAAGTGGTGTACGGGCCGAAGTGGGATGTTCGGGCCAAGTGGTGTTCGGGCCGAAGTGGTGTTCGGGCCGAAGTTCGGTGTTCGGGCCGAGGATGATGTTCGGGCCGAGGTTGAAGTTCGGGCCGAGGTCGGAGTTCGGGCCGAGGTTGAAGTTCGGTCCGAGTTTGAAGTTCGGGCCGAAAATGAAGTTCGGGCCGGGAAGAGTGAAGAGTTCGGGCCGAACTTGTTCTTTGCAGTGACGAACGAACCAGCCATTTTGGTTACTCGTGGGCGTGAAACGGACACCCGAGCTGAAAGTTATGAATGTTTTAGTATAGCACCTTTTGTCACACAATCTTGGATATTGAAGAGATCGGGCCAAAGAGGGATGTTCGGGCCGAAGTGGTGTTCGGGCCGAAGTGGGATGTTCGGGCCGAAGTGGTGTTCGGGACGAAGTTCGGTGTTCGGGCCGAGGATGATGTTCGGGCCGAGGATGAAGTTCGGGCCGAGGTCGGACTTCGGGCCGAGGTTGAAGTTCGGGCCGAGGTTGAAGTTCAGGCCAAAAATGAAGTTCGGGCCGAAAATGAAGTTCGGGCCGGGAACAGTGAAGAGTTCGGGCCGAACTTGTTCTTGGCAGTGACAAACGAATCAACTATTTTGGTTACTCGTGGGCGTGAAACGGACACCCGAGCTGCAAGTTATGAATGTTTTAGTATAGCACCTTTTGTCACACAATCTTGGATGTTGAAGAGTTCGGGCCGAAGAGGGATGTTCGGGCCGAAGTGGTGTTCGGGCCGAAGTGGGATGTTCGGGCCGAAGTGGTGTTCGGGCCGAAGTGGTGTTCGGGCCGAAGTTCGGTGTTCGGGCCGAGGATGATGTTCGGGCCGAGGTTGAAGTTCGGGCCGAGGTTGGAGTTCGGGCCGAGGTTGAAGTTCGGGCCGAGGTTGAAGTCCGGGCCGAAAATGAAGTCCGGGCCGGGAACAGTGAAGAGTTCGGGCCGAACTTGTTCTTGGCAGTGACGAACGAACCAGCTATTTTGGTTACTCGTGGGCGTGAAACGGACACCCGAACTGAAAGTTATGAATGTTTTAGTATAGCACCTTTTGTCACACAATCTTGGATATTGAAGAGTTCGGGCCGAAGAGGATGTTCGGGCCGAAGTGGTGTTCGGATCGAAGTGGTGTTCGGGCCGAAGTGGTGTTCGAGCCGAAGTTCGGTGTTCAGGCCGAGGATGATGTTCGGGCCGAGGTTGAAGTTCGGGCCGAGGTCGGAGTTCGGGCCGAGGTTGAAGTTCGGGCCGAAAATGAAGTTCGGGCGGGGAACAGTGAAGAGTTCGGGCCGAACTTGTTCTTGGCAGTGACGAAAGAACCAGCTATTTTGGTTACTCGTGGGCGTGAAACGGACACCCGAGCTGAAAGTTATGAATGTTTTAGTATAGCACCTTTTGTCACACAATCTTGGATATTGAAGAGTTCGGGCCGAAGAGTGATGTTCGGGCCGAAGTGGTGTTCGGGCCGAAGTGGTGTTCGGGTCGAAGTGGTGTTCGGGCCAAAGTTCAGTGTTCGGGCCGAGGATGATGTTCGGGCCGTGGTTGAAGTTCGGGCCGAGGTCGGAGTTCGGGCCGAGGTTGAAGTTCGGGCCGAAAATGAAGTTCGGGCCGGGAACAGTGAAGAGTTCGGGCCGAACTTGTTATTTGGCAGTGACGAACGAACCAGCTATTTTGGTTACTCGTGGGCGTGAAACGGACACCAGAGCTGAAAGTTATGAATGTTTTAGTATAGCACCTTTTGTCACACAATCTTGGATATTGAAGAGTTCGGGCCGTAGAGGGATGTTCGAGCCGAAGTGGTGTACGGGCCGAAGTGGGATGTTCGGGCCAAGTGGTGTTCGGGCCGAAGTGGTGTTCGGGCCGAAGTTCGGTGTTCGGGCCGAGGATGATGTTCGGGCCGAGGTTGAAGTTCGGGCCGAGGTCGGAGTTCGGGCCGAGGTTGAAGTTCGGTCCGAGTTTGAAGTTCGGGCCGAAAATGAAGTTCGGGCCGGGAAGAGTGAAGAGTTCGGGCCGAACTTGTTCTTTGCAGTGACGAACGAACCAGCCATTTTGGTTACTCGTGGGCGTGAAACGGACACCCGAGCTGAAAGTTATGAATGTTTTAGTATAGCACCTTTTGTCACACAATCTTGGATATTGAAGAGATCGGGCCAAAGAGGGATGTTCGGGCCGAAGTGGTGTTCGGGCCGAAGTGGGATGTTCGGGCCGAAGTGGTGTTCGGGACGAAGTTCGGTGTTCGGGCCGAGGATGATGTTCGGGCCGAGGATGAAGTTCGGGCCGAGGTCGGACTTCGGGCCGAGGTTGAAGTTCGGGCCGAGGTTGAAGTTCAGGCCAAAAATGAAGTTCGGGCCGAAAATGAAGTTCGGGCCGGGAACAGTGAAGAGTTCGGGCCGAACTTGTTCTTGGCAGTGACAGACGAATCAACTATTTTGGTTACTCGTGGGCGTGAAACGGACACCCGAGCTGCAAGTTATGAATGTTTTAGTATAGCACCTTTTGTCACACAATCTTGGATGTTGAAGAGTTCGGGCCGAAGAGGGATGTTCGGGCCGAAGTGGTGTTCGGGCCGAAGTGGGATGTTCGGGCCGAAGTGGTGTTCGGGCTGAAGTTCGGTGTTCGGGCCGAGGATGATGTTCGGGCCGAGGTTGAAGTTCGGGCCGAGGTCGGAGTTCGGGCCGAGGTCGGAGTTCGGGCCGAGGTTGAAGTTCGGGCCGAAAATGAAGTTCGGGCCGGGAACAGTGAAGAGTTCGGGCCGAACTTGTTATTTGGCAGTGACGAACGAACCAGCTATTTTGGTTACTCGTGGGCGTGAAACGGACACCCGAGCTGAAAGTTATGAATGTTTTAGTATAGCACCTTTTGTCACACAATCTTGGATATTGAAGAGTTCGGGCCGAAGAGGGATGTTCGAGCCGAAGTGGTGTACGGGCCGAAGTGGGATGTTCGGGCCAAGTGGTGTTCGGGCCGAAGTGGTGTTCGGGCCGAAGTTCGGTGTTCGGGCCGAGGATGATGTTCGGGCCGAGGTTGAAGTTCGGGCCGAGGTCGGAGTTCGGGCCGAGGTTGAAGTTCGGTCCGAGTTTGAAGTTCGGGCCGAAAATGAAGTTCGGGCCGGGAAGAGTGAAGAGTTCGGGCCGAACTTGTTCTTTGCAGTGACGAACGAACCAGCCATTTTGGTTACTCGTGGGCGTGAAACGGACACCCGAGCTGAAAGTTATGAATGTTTTAGTATAGCACCTTTTGTCACACAATCTTGGATATTGAAGAGATCGGGCCAAAGAGGGATGTTCGGGCCGAAGTGGTGTTCGGGCCGAAGTGGGATGTTCGGGCCGAAGTGGTGTTCGGGACGAAGTTCGGTGTTCGGGCCGAGGATGATGTTCGGGCCGAGGATGAAGTTCGGGCCGAGGTCGGACTTCGGGCCGAGGTTGAAGTTCGGGCCGAGGTTGAAGTTCAGGCCAAAAATGAAGTTCGGGCCGAAAATGAAGTTCGGGCCGGGAACAGTGAAGAGTTCGGGCCGAACTTGTTCTTGGCAGTGACAGACGAATCAACTATTTTGGTTACTCGTGGGCGTGAAACGGACACCCGAGCTGCAAGTTATGAATGTTTTAGTATAGCACCTTTTGTCACACAATCTTGGATGTTGAAGAGTTCGGGCCGAAGAGGGATGTTCGGGCCGAAGTGGGATGTTCGGGCCGAAGTGGTGTTCGGGCCGAAGTTCGGTGTTCGGGCCGAGGATGATGTTCGGGCCGAGGTTGAAGTTCGGGCCGAGGTCGGAGTTCGGGCCGAGGTTGAAGTTCGGGCCGAAAATGAAGTTCGGGCCGGGAACAGTGAAGAGTTCGGGCCGAACTTGTTATTTGGCAGTGACGAACGAACCAGCTATTTTGGTTACTCGTGGGCGTGAAACGGACACCCGAGCTGAAAGTTATGAATGTTTTAGTATAGCACCTTTTGTCACACAATCTTGGATATTGAAGAGTTCGGGCCGAAGAGGGATGTTCGAGCCGAAGTGGTGTACGGGCCGAAGTGGGATGTTCGGGCCAAGTGGTGTTCGGGCCGAAGTGGTGTTCGGGCCGAAGTTCGGTGTTCGGGCCGAGGATGATGTTCGGGCCGAGGTTGAAGTTCGGGCCGAGGTCGGAGTTCGGGCCGAGGTTGAAGTTCGGTCCGAGTTTGAAGTTCGGGCCGAAAATGAAGTTCGGGCCGGGAAGAGTGAAGAGTTCGGGCCGAACTTGTTCTTTGCAGTGACGAACGAACCAGCCATTTTGGTTACTCGTGGGCGTGAAACGGACACCCGAGCTGAAAGTTATGAATGTTTTAGTATAGCACCTTTTGTCACACAATCTTGGATATTGAAGAGATCGGGCCAAAGAGGGATGTTCGGGCCGAAGTGGTGTTCGGGCCGAAGTGGGATGTTCGGGCCGAAGTGGTGTTCGGGAGGAAGTTCGGTGTTCGGGCCGAGGATGATGTTCGGGCCGAGGATGAAGTTCGGGCCGAGGTCGGACTTCGGGCCGAGGTTGAAGTTCGGGCCGAGGTTGAAGTTCAGGCCAAAAATGAAGTTCGGGCCGAAAATGAAGTTCGGGCCGGGAACAGTGAAGAGTTCGGGCCGAACTTGTTCTTGGCAGTGACAGACGAATCAACTATTTTGGTTACTCGTGGGCGTGAAACGGACACCCGAGCTGCAAGTTATGAATGTTTTAGTATAGCACCTTTTGTCACACAATCTTGGATGTTGAAGAGTTCGGGCCGAAGAGGGATGTTCGGGCCGAAGTGGTGTTCGGGCCGAAGTGGGATGTTCGGGCCGAAGTGGTGTTCGGGCCGAAGTTCGGTGTTCGGGCCGAGGATGATGTTCGGGCCGAGGTTGAAGTTCGGGCCGAGGTTGGAGTTCGGGCCGAGGTTGAAGTTCGGGCCGAGGTTGAAGTCCGGGCCGAAAATGAAGTCCGGGCCGGGAACAGTGAAGAGTTCGGGCAGAACTTGTTCTTGGCAGTGACGAACGAACCAGCTATTTTGGTTACTCGTGGGCGTGAAACGGACACCCGAACTGAAAGTTATGAATGTTTTAGTATAGCACCTTTTGTCACACAATCTTGGATATTGAAGAGTTCGGGCCGAAGAGGATGTTCGGGCCGAAGTGGTGTTCGGATCGAAGTGGTGTTCGGGCCGAAGTGGTGTTCGAGCCGAAGTTCGGTGTTCAGGCCGAGGATGATGTTCGGGCCGAGGTTGAAGTTCGGGCCGAGGTCGGAGTTCGGGCCGAGGTTGAAGTTCGGGCCGAAAATGAAGTTCGGGCGGGGAACAGTGAAGAGTTCAGGCCGAACTTGTTCTTGGCAGTGACGAACGAACCAGCTATTTTGGTTACTCGTGGGCGTGAAACGGACACCCGAGCTGAAAGTTATGAATGTTTTAGTATAGCACCTTTTGTCACACAATCTTGGATATTGAAGAGTTCGGGCCGAAGAGTGATGTTCGGGCCGAAGTGGTGTTCGGGCCGAAGTGGTGTTCGGGTCGAAGTGGTGTTCGGGCCAAAGTTCAGTGTTCGGGCCGAGGATGATGTTCGGGCCGTGGTTGAAGTTCGGGCCGAGGTCGGAGTTCGGGCCGAGGTTGAAGTTCGGGCCGAAAATGAAGTTCGGGCCGGGAACAGTGAAGAGTTCGGGCCGAACTTGTTATTTGGCAGTGACGAACGAACCAGCTATTTTGGTTACTCGTGGGCGTGAAACGGACACCCGAGCTGAAAGTTATGAATGTTTTAGTATAGCACCTTTTGTCACACAATCTTGGATATTGAGGAGTTCGGGCCGAAAAGGGATGTTCGGGCCGAAGTTCGGTGTTCGGGCCGAAGTGGTGTTCGGGCCGAAGTTCGGTGTTCGGGCCGAGGATGATGTTCGGGCCGAGGTTGAAGTTCGGGCCGAGGTTGGAGTTCGGGCCGAGGTTGCAGTTCGGGCCGAGGTTGAAGTTCGGGCCGAGGTTGAAGTTCGGGCCGAAAATGAAGTTCGGGCCGGGAACAGTGAAGAGTTCGGGCCGAACTTGTTCTTGGCAGTGACGAACGAACCAGCTATTTTGGTTACTCGTGGGCGTGAAACGGACACCCGAGCTGAAAGTTATGAATGTTTTAGTATAACACCTTTTGTCACACAATCTTGGATATTGAAGAGTTCGGGCGAAGAGGGATGTTCGGGCCGAAGTGGTGTTCGGGCCGAAGTGGGATGTTCGGGCCGAAGTGGTGTTCGGGCCGACGTGGTGTTCGGGCCGAAGTTCGGTGTTCGGGCCGAGGATGATGTGTCGGGCCGAGGTTGAAGTTCGGGCCGAGGTTGAAGTTCGGGCCGAAAATGAAGTTCGGCCAGGAACAGTGAAGAGTTCGGGCCGAAATTGTTCTTGGCAGTGACGAACGAACCAGCTATTTTGGTTACTCGTGGGCGTGAAACGGACACCCGAGCTGAAAGTTATGAATGTTTTAGTATAGCACCTTTGGTCACACAATCTTGGATATTGAAGAGTTCGGGCTGAAGAGGGATGTTCAGGCCGAGGTGGTGTTCGGGCCGAAGTGGGATGTTTGGGCCGAAGTGGTGTTCGGGCCGAAGTTCGGTGTCGGGCCGAGGATGATGTTCGGGCCGAGGTTGAAGTTCGGGCCGAGGTCGGAGTTCGGGCCGAGGTTTAAGTTCGGGCTGAGGTTGAAGTTCGGGCCGAAAATGAAGTTCGGGCCGAAAATGAAGTTCGGGCCGGGAACAGTGAAGAGTTCGGGCCGAATTTGTTCTTGGCAGTGACGAACGAACCAGCTATTTTGGTTACTCGTGGGCGTGAAACGGACACCCGAGCTGAAAGTTATGAATGTTTTAGTATAGCACCTTTTGTCACACAATCTTCGATATTGATGAGTTCGGGCGAAGAGGGATGTTCGGGCCGAAGTGGTGTTCGGGCCTAAGTGGGATGTTCGGGCCGAAGTGGTGTTCTGGCCGACGTGGTGTTCGGGCTGAAGTTCGGTGTTCGGGCCGAGGATGATGTGTCGGGCCGAGGTTGAAGTTCGGGCCGAGGTCGGAGTTCGGGCCGAGGTTGAAGTTCGGGCCGAGGTTGAAGTTTGGGCCGAAAATGAAGTTCGGCCGGGAACAGTGAAGAGTTCGGGCCGAACTTGTTCTTGGCAGTGACGAACGAACCAGCTATTTTGGTTACTCGTGGGCGTGAAACGGACACCCGAGCTGAAAGTTATGAATGTTTTAGTATAGCACCTTTGGTCACACAATCTTGGATATTGAAGAGTTCGGGCTGAAGAGGGATGTTCGGGCCGAGGTGGTGTTCGGGCCGAAGTGGGATGTTTGGGCCGAAGTGGTGTTCGGGCCGAAGTTCGGTGTCGGGCCGAGGATGATGTTCGGGCCGAGGTTGAAGTTCGGGCTGAGGTCGGAGTTCGGGCCGAGGTTGAAGTTCGGGCCGAGGTTGAAGTTCGGGCCGAAAATGAAGTTCGGGCCGAAAATGAAGTTCGGGCCGGGAACAGTGAAGAGTTCGGGCGGAACTTGTTCTTGGCAGTGACGAACGAACCAGCTATTTTGGTTACTCGTGGGCGTGAAACGGACACCCGAGCTGAAAGTTATGAATGTTTTAGTATAACACCTTTTGTCACACAATCTTGGATATTGAGGAGTTCGGGCCGAAAAGGGATGTTCGGCCGAAGTGGTGTTCCTGCCGAAGTGGGATGTTCGGGCCGAAGTGGTGTTCGGGCCGAAGTGGTGTTCGGGCCGAAGTTCGGTGTTCGGGCCGAGGTCGGAGTTCGGGCCGAGGTTGAAGTTCGGGCCGAGGTTGAAGTTCGGGCAGAAAATGAAGTTCGGGCCGGGAACAGTGAAGAGTTCGGGCCGAACTTGTTCTTGGCAGTGACGAACGAACCAGCTATTTTTGTTACTCATGGGCGTGAAACGGACACCCGAGCTGAAAGTTATGAATGTTTTAGTATAGCACCTTTTGTCACACAATCTTGGATATTGAGGAGTTCGGGCCGAAAAGGGATGTTCGGGCCGAAGTGGTGTTCCGGCCGAAGTGGGATGTTCGGGCCGAAGTGGTGTTCGTGCCGAAGTTCGGTGTTCGGGCCGAGGATGATGTTCGGGCCGAGGTTGAAGTTCGGGCCGAGGTCGGAGTTTTGGCCGAGGTTGAAGTTCGGGCCGAGGTTGAAGTTCGGGCAGAAAATGAAGTTCGGGCCGGGAACAGTGAAGAGTTCGGGCCGAACTTGTTCTTGGAAGTGACGAACGAACCAGCTATTTTGGTTACTCATGGGCGTGAAACGGACACCCGAGCTGAAAGTTATGAATGTTTTAGTATAGCACCTTTTGTTACACAATCTTGGTTATTGAAGAGTTCGGGCCGAAGAGGGATGTTCGGGCCGAAGTGGTGTTCGGGCCGAAGTGGGATGTTCGGGCCGAAGTGGTGTTCGGGCCGAAGTGGTGTTCGGGCCGAAGTTCGGTGTTCGGGCCGAGGATGATGTTCGGGCCGAGGTTGAAGTTCGGGCCGAGGTCGGAGTTCGGGCCGAGGTTGAATTTCGGGCCGAGGTTGGAGTTCGGGCCGAAAATGAAGTCCGGGCCGGGAACAGTGAAGAGTTTGGGCCGAACTTGTTCTTGGCAGTGACGAACGAACCAGCTATTTTGGGTACTCGTGGGCGTGAAACGGACACCCGAGCTGAAAGTTATGAATGTTTTAGTATAGCACCTTTTGTCACACAATCTTGGATATTGATGAGTTCGGGCGAAGAGGGATGTTCGGGCCGAAGTGGTGTTCGGGCCGAAGTGGGATGTTCGGGCCGAAGTGGTGTTCGGGCCGACGTGGTGTTCGGGCCGAAGTTCGGTGTTCGGGCCGAGGATGATGTGTCGGGCCGAGGTTGAAGTTCGGGCCGAGGTCGGAGTTCGGGCCGAGGTTGAAGTTCGGGCCGAGGTTGAAGTTCGGGCCGAAAATGAAGTTCGGCCAGGAACAGTGAAGAGTTCGGGCCGAACTTGTTCTTGGCAGTGACGAACGAACCAGCTATTTTGGTTACTCGTGGGCGTGAAACGGACACCCGAGCTGAAAGTTATGAATGTTTTAGTATAACACCTTTTGTCACACAATCTTGGATATTGAGGAGTTCGGGCCGAAAAGGGATGTTCGGGTCGAAGTGGTGTTCCTGCCGAAGAGGGATGTTCAGGCCGAAGTGGTGTTCGGGCCGAAGTTCGGTGTTCGGGCCGAGGATGATGTTCGGGCCGAGGTTGAAGTTCGGGCCGAGGTCGGAGTTCGGGCCGAGGTTGGAGTTCGGGACGAGGTTGAAGTTCGGGCAGAAAATGAAGTTCGGGCCGGGAACACTGAAGAGTTCGGGCCGAACTTGTTCTTGGCAGTGACGAATGAACCAGCTATTTTGGTTACTCATGGGCGTGAAACGGACACCCGAGCTGAAAGTTATGAATGTTTTAGTATAGCACCTTTTGTCACACAATCTTCGATATTGAAGAGTTCGGGCGAAGAGGGATGTTCGGGCCGAAGTGGTGTTCGGGCCGAAGTGGGATGTTCGGGCCGAAGTGGTGTTCTGGCCGTCGTGGTGTTCGGGCCGAAGTTCGGTGTTCGGGCCGAGGATGATGTGTCGGGCCGACGTTGAAGTTCGGGCCGAGGTCGGAGTTCGGGCCGAGGTTGAAGTTCGGGCCGAGGTTGAAGTTCGGGCCGAAAATGAAGTTCGGCCGGGAACAGTGAAGAGTTCGGGCCGAACTTGTTCTTGGCAGTGACGAACGAACCAGCTATTTTGGTTACTCGTGGACGTGAAACGGACACCCGAGCTGAAAGTTATGAATGTTTTAGTATAGCACCTTTGGTCACACAATCTTGGATATTGAAGAGTTCGGGCTGAAGAGGGATGTTCGGGCCGAGGTGGTGTTCGGGCCGAAGTGGGATGTTTGGGCCGAAGTGGTGTTCGGGCCGAAGTTCGGTGTTCGGGCCGAGGATGATGTTCGGGCCGAGGTTGAAGTTCGGGCCGAGGTTGGAGTTCGGGCCGAGGTTGAAGTTCGGGCCGAGGTTGCAGTTCGGGCCGAGGTTGAAGTTCGGGCCGAGGGTGAAGTTCGGGCCGAAAATGAAGTTCGGGCCGGGAACAGTGAAGAGTTCGGGCCGAACTTGTTCTTGGCAGTGACGAACGAACCAGCTATTTTGGTTACTCGTGGGCATGAAACGGACACCCGAGCTGAAAGTTATGAATGTTTTAGTATAACACCTTTTGTCACACAATATTGGATATTGAAGAGTTCGGGCGAAGAGGGATGTTCGGGCCGAAGTGGTGTTCTGGCCGAAGTGGGATGTTCGGGCCGAAGTGGTGTTCGGGCCGACGTGGTGTTCGGGCCGAAGTTCGGTGTTCGGGCCGAGGATGATGTGTCGGGCCGAGGTTGAAGTTCGGGCCGAGGTCGGAGTTCGGGCCGAGGTTGAAGTTCGGGCCGAGGTTGAAGTTCGGGCCGAAAATGAAGTTCGGCCAGGAACAGTGAAGAGTTCGGGCCGAACTTGTTCTTGGCAGTGACGAACGAACCAGCTATTTTGGTTACTCGTGGGCGTGAAACGGACACCCGAGCTGAAAGTTATGAATGTTTTAGTATAACACCTTTTGTCACACAATCTTGGATATTGAGGAGTTCGGGCCGAAAAGGGATGTTCGGGTCGAAGTGGTGTTCCGGCCGAAGTGGGATGTTCAGGCCGAAGTGGTGTTCGGGCCGAAGTTCGGTGTTCGGGCCGAGGATGATGTTCGGGCCGAGGTTGAAGTTCGGGCCGAGGTCGGAGTTCGGGCCGAGGTTGAAGTTCGGGCCGAGGTTGAAGTTCGGGCAGAAAATGAAGTTCGGGCCGGGAACAGTGAAGAGTTCGGGCCGAACTTGTTCTTGGCAGTGACGAATGAACCAGCTATTTTGGTTACTCATGGGCGTGAAACGGACACCCGATCTGAAAGTTATGAATGTTTTAGTATAGCACCTTTTGTCACACAATCTTCGATATTGAAGAGTTCGGGCGAAGAGGGATGTTCGGGCCGAAGTGGTGTTCGGGCCGATGTGGGATGTTCGGGCCGAAGTGGTGTTCTGGCCGACGTGGTGTTCGGGCCGAAGTTCGGTGTTCGGGCCGAGGATGATGTGTCGGGCCGAGGTTGAAGTTCGGGCCGAGGTCGGAGTTCGGGCCGAGGTTGAAGTTCGGGCCGAGGTTGAAGTTCGGGCCGAAAATGAAGTTCGGCCGAGAACAGTGAAGAGTTCGGGCCGAACTTGTTCTTGGCAGTGACGAACGAACCAGCTATTTTGGTTACTCGTGGGCGTGAAACGGACACCCGAGCTGAAAGTTATGAATGTTTTAGTATAGCACCTTTGGTCACACAATCTTGGATATTGAAGAGTTCGGGCTGAAGAGGGATGTTCAGGCCGAGGTGGTGTTCGGGCCGAAGTGGGATGTTTGGGCCGAAGTGGTGTTCGGGCCGAAGTTCGGTGTCGGGCCGAGGATGATGTTCGGGCCGAGGTTGAAGTTCGGGCCGAGGTCGGAGTTCGGGCCGAGGTTTAAGTTCGGGCTGAGGTTGAAGTTCGGGCCGAAAATGAAGTTCGGGCCGAAAATGAAGTTCGGGCCGGGAACAGTGAAGAGTTCGGGCCGAATTTGTTCTTGGCAGTGACGAACGAACCAGCTATTTTGGTTACTCATGGGCGTGAAACGGACACCCGAGCTGAAAGTTATGAATGTTTTAGTATAGCACCTTTTGTCACACAATCTTCGATATTGATGAGTTCGGGCGAAGAGGGATGTTCGGGCCGAAGTGGTGTTCGGGCCTAAGTGGGATGTTCGGGCCGAAGTGGTGTTCTGGCCGACGTGGTGTTCGGGCTGAAGTTCGGTGTTCGGGCCGAGGATGATGTGTCGGGCCGAGGTTGAAGTTCGGGCCGAGGTCGGAGTTCGGGCCGAGGTTGAAGTTCGGGCCGAGGTTGAAGTTCGGGCCGAAAATGAAGTTCGGCCGGGAACAGTGAAGAGTTCGGGCCGAACTTGTTCTTGGCAGTGACGAACGAACCAGCTATTTTGGTTACTCGTGGGCGTGAAACGGACACCCGAGCTGAAAGTTATGAATGTTTTAGTATAGCACCTTTGGTCACACAATCTTGGATATTGAAGAGTTCGGGCTGAAGAGGGATGTTCGGGCCGAGGTGGTGTTCGGGCCGAAGTGGGATGTTTGGGCCGAAGTGGTGTTCGGGCCGAAGTTCGGTGTCGGGCCGAGGATGATGTTCGGGCCGAGGTTGAAGTTCGGGCCGAAAATGAAGTTCGGGCCGAAAATGAAGTTCGGGCCGGGAACAGTGAAGAGTTCGGGCGGAACTTGTTCTTGGCAGTGACGAACGAACCAGCTATTTTGGTTACTCGTGGGCGTGAAACGGACACCCGAGCTGAAAGTTATGAATGTTTTAGTATAACACCTTTTGTCACACAATCTTGGATATTGAGGAGTTCGGGCCGAAAAGGGATGTTCGGCCGAAGTGGTGTTCCTGCCGAAGTGGGATGTTCGGGCCGAAGTGGTGTTCGGGCCGAAGTGGTGTTCGGGCCGAAGTTCGGTGTTCGGGCCGAGGTCGGAGTTCGGGCCGAGGTTGAAGTTCGGGCCGAGGTTGAAGTTCGGGCAGAAAATGAAGTTCGGGCCGGGAACAGTGAAGAGTTCGGGCCGAACTTGTTCTTGGCAGTGACGAACGAACCAACTATTTTTGTTACTCATGGGCGTGAAACGGACACCCGAGCTGAAAGTTATGAATGTTTTAGTATAGCACCTTTTGTCACACAATCTTGGATATTGAGGAGTTCGGGCCGAAAAGGGATGTTCGGGCCGAAGTGGTGTTCCGGCCGAAGTGGGATGTTCGGGCCGAAGTGGTGTTCGTGCCGAAGTTCGGTGTTCGGGCCGAGGATGATGTTCGGGCCGAGGTTGAAGTTCGGGCCGAGGTCGGAGTTTTGGCCGAGGTTGAAGTTCGGGCCGAGGTTGAAGTTCGGGCAGAAAATGAAGTTCGGGCCGGGAACAGTGAAGAGTTCGGGCCGAACTTGTTCTTGGAAGTGACGAACGAACCAGCTATTTTGGTTACTCATGGGCGTGAAACGGACACCCGAGCTGAAAGTTATGAATGTTTTAGTATAGCACCTTTTGTTACACAATCTTGGTTATTGAAGAGTTCGGGCCGAAGAGGGATGTTCGGGCCGAAGTGGTGTTCGGGCCGAAGTGGGATGTTCGGGCCGAAGTGGTGTTCGGGCCGAAGTGGTGTTCGGGCCGAAGTTCGGTGTTCGGGCCGAGGATGATGTTCGGGCCGAGGTTGAAGTTCGGGCCGAGGTCGGAGTTCGGGCCGAGGTTGAATTTCGGGCCGAGGTTGGAGTTCGGGCCGAAAATGAAGTCCGGGCCGGGAACAGTGAAGAGTTTGGGCCGAACTTGTTCTTGGCATTGACGAACGAACCAGCTATTTTGGGTACTCGTGGGCGTGAAACGGACACCCGAGCTGAAAGTTATGAATGTTTTAGTATAGCACCTTTTGTCACACAATCTTGGATATTGAGGAGTTCGGGCCGAACTTGTTCTTGGCAGTGACGAACGAACAAGCTATTTTGGTTACACGTGGGCGTGAAACGGACACCCGAGCTGAAAGTTATGAATGTTTTAGTATAGCACCTTTTGTCACACAATCTTGGATATTGAAGAGTTCGGGCCGAAGAGGGATGTTCGGGCCGAAGTGGTGTTCGGATCGAAGTGGTGTTCGGGCCGAAGTGGTGTTCGGGCCGAAGTTCGGTGTTCGGGCCGAGGATGATGTTCGGGCCGAGGTTGAAGTTCGGGCCGAGGTCGGAGTTCGGGCCGAGGTTGAAGTTCGGGCCGAAAATGAAGTTCGGGCCGGGAACACTGAAGAGTTCGGGCCGAACTTGTTCTTGGCAGTGACGAACGAACCAGCTATTTTGGTTACTCGTGGGCGTGAAACGGACACCCGAGCTGAAAGTTATGAATGTTTTAGTATAGCACCTTTTGTCACACAATCTTGGATATTGAAGAGTTCGGGCCGAAGAGTGATGTTCGGGCCGAAGTGGTGTTCGGGCCGAAGTGGTGTTCGGGTCGAAGTGGTGTTCGGGCCAAAGTTCAGTGTTCCGGCCGAGGATGATGTTCGGGCCGTGGTTGAAATTCGGGCCGAGGTCGGAGTTCGGGCCGAGGTTGAAGTTCGGGCCGAAAATGAAGTTCGGGCCGGGAACAGTGAAGAGTTCGGGCCGAACTTGTTATTGGCAGTGACGAACGAACCAGCTATTTTGGTTACTCGTGGGCGTGAAACGGACACCCGAGCTGAAAGTTATGAATGTTTTAGTATAGCACCTTTTGTCACACAATCTTGGATATTGAGGAGTTCGGGCCGAAAAGGGATGTTCGGGCCGAAGTGGTGTTCCGGCCGAAGTGGGATGTTCGGGCCGAAGTGGTGTTCGGGCCGAAGTTCGGTGTTCGGGCCGAGGATGATGTTCGGGCCGAGGTTGAAGTTCGGGCCGAGGTCGGAGTTTTGGCCGAGGTCGGAGTTTTGGCCGAGGTTGAAGTTCGGGCCGAGGTTGAAGTTCGGGCAGAAAATGAAGTTCGGGCCGGGAACAGTGAAGAGTACGGGCCGAACTTGTTCTTGGAAGTGACGAACGAACCAGCTATTTTGGTTACTCATGGGCGTGAAACGGACACCCGAGCTGAAAGTTATGAATGTTTTAGTATAGCACCTTTTGTTACACAATCTTGGTTATTGAAGAGTTCGGGCCGAAGAGGGATGTTCGGGCCGAAGTGGTGTTCGGGCCGAAGAGGGATGTTCGGGCCGAAGTGGTGTTCGGGCCGAAGTGGTGTTCGGGCCGAAGTTCGGTGTTCGGGCCGAGGATGATGTTCGGGCCGAGGTTGAAGTTCGGGCCGAGGTCGGAGTTCGGGCCGAGGTTGAATTTCGGGCCGAGGTTGGAGTTCGGGCCGAAAATGAAGTCCGCGCCGGGAACAGTGAAGAGTTCGGGCCGAACTTGTTCTTGGCAGTGACGAACGAACCCGCTATTTTGGGTACTCGTGGGCGTGAAACGGACACCCGAGCTGAAAGTTATGAATGTTTTAGTATAGCACCTTTTGTCACACAATCTTGGATATTGAGGAGTTCGGGCCGAACTTGTTCTTGGCAGTGACGAACGAACAAGCTATTTTGGTTACACGTGGGCGTGAAACGGACACCCGAGCTGAAAGTTATGAATGTTTTAGTATAGCACCTTTTGTCACACAATCTTGGATATTGAAGAGTTCGGGCCGAAGAGGGATGTTCGGGCCGAAGTGGTGTTCGGATCGAAGTGGTGTTCGGGCCGAAGTGGTGTTCGGGCCGAAGTTCGGTGTTCGGGCCGAGGATGATGTTCGGGCCGAGGTTGAAGTTCGGGCCGAGGTCGGAGTTCGGGCCGAGGTTGAAGTTCGGGCCGAAAATGAAGTTCGGGCCGGGAACACTGAAGAGTTCGGGCCGAACTTGTTCTTGGCAGTGACGAACGAACCAGCTATTTTGGTTACTCGTGGGCGTGAAACGGACACCCGAGCTGAAAGTTATGAATGTTTTAGTATAGCACCTTTTGTCACACAATCTTGGATATTGAAGAGTTCGGGCCGAAGAGGGATGTTCGGGCCGAAGTGGTGTTCGGGCCGAAGTGGTGTTCGGGTCGAAGTGGTGTTCGGGCCAAAGTTCAGTGTTCGGGCCGAGGATGATGTTCGGGCCGTGGTTGAAGTTCGGGCCGAGGTCGGAGTTCGGGCCGAGGTTGAAGTTCGGGCCGAAAATGAAGTTCGGGCCGGGAACAGTGAAGAGTTCGGGCCGAACTTGTTATTGGCAGTGATGAACGAACCAGCTATTTTGGTTACTCGTGGGCGTGAAACGGACACCCGAGCTGAAAGTTATGAATGTTTTAGTATAGCACCTTTTGTCACACAATCTTGGATATTGAAGAGTTCGGGCCGAAGTGGTGTACGGGCCGAAGTGGGATGTTCGGGCCAAAGTGGTGTTCGGGCTGAAGTGGTGTTCGGGCCGAAGTTCGGTGTTCGGGCCGAGGATGATGTTCGGGCCGAGGTTGACGTTCGGGCCGAAAATGAAGTTCGGGCCTGGGAGAGTGAAGAGTTCGGCCGAACTTGTTCTTGGCAGTGACGAACGAACCAGCCATTTTGGTTACTCGTGGGCGAGAAACGGACACCCGAGCTGAAAGTTATGAATGTTTTAGTATAGCACCTTTTGTCACACAATCTTGGATATTGAAGAGTTCGGGCCGAAGAGGGATGTTCGGGCCGAAGTTGTGTTCGGGCCGAAGTTGGATGTTCGGGCCGAAGTGGTGTTCAGGCCGAAGTGGTGTTCGGGCTGAAGTTCGGTATTCGGGCCGAGGATGATGTTCGGGTCGAGGTTGAAGTTCGGGCCGAGGTCGGAGTTCGGGCCGAGGTTGCAGTTCGGGCCGAGGTTGAAGTTCGGTCCGAAAATGAAGTTCGGGCCGGGAACAGTGAAGGGTTCGGGCCGAACTTGTTCTTGGCAGTGACGAACGAACCAGCTATTTTGGTTACTCGTGGGCGTGAAACGGACACCCGAGCTGAAAGTTATGAATGTTTTAGTATAGCACCTTTTGTCACACAATCTTGGATATTGAAGAGTTCGGGCCGAAGAAGGATGTTCGGGCCGAAGTGGGATGTTCGGGCCGAAGTGGTGTTCGGGCCGAAGTTCGGTGTTTGGGCCGAGGATGATGTTCGGGCCGAGGTTGAAGTTCGGGCCGAGGTCGGAGTTCGGGCCGAGGTTGAAGTTCGGGCCGAAAATGAAGTTCGGGCTGGGAACAGTGAAGAGTTCGGGCCGAACTTGTTCTTGGCAGTGACGAACGAACCAGCTATTTTGGTTACTCGTGGGCGTGAAACTGACACCCGAGCTGAAAGTTATGAATGTTTTAGTATAGCACCTTTTGTCACACAATCTTGGATATTGAAGAGTTCGGGCCGAAGAGGGATGTTCGGGCCGAAGTGGTGTTCGGGCCGAAGTGGTGTTCGGGCCGAAGTGGTGTTGGGGCCGAAGTTCGGTGTTCGGGCCGAGGATGATGTTCGGGCCGAGGTTGAAGTTCGGGCCGAGGTCGGAGTTCGGGCCGAGGTTGAAGTTCGGGCAGAAAATGAAGTTCGGGCCGGGAACAGTGAAGAGTTCGGGCCGAACTTGTTCTTGGCAGTGACGAACTAACCAGCTATTTTGGTTACTCGTGGGCGTGAAACGGACACCCGAGCTGAAAGTTATGAATGTTTTAGTATAGCACCTTTTGTCACACAATCTTGGATATTGAAGAGTTCGGGCCGAAGAGGGATGTTCGAGCCGAAGTGGTGTACGGGCCGAAGTGGGATGTTCGGGCCAAGTGGTGTTCGGGCCGAAGTGGTGTTCGGGCCGAAGTTCGGTGTTCGGGCCGAGGATGATGTTCGGGCCTAGGTTGAAGTTCGGGCCGAGGTCGGAGTTCGGGCCGAGGTTGAAGTTCGGTCCGAGTTTGAAGTTCGGGCCGAAAATGAAGTTCGGGCCGGGAAGAGTGAAGAGTTCGGGCCGAACTTGTTCTTTGCAGTGACGAACGAACCAGCCATTTTGGTTACTCGTGGGCGTGAAACGGTCACCCGAGCTGAAAGTTATGAATGTTTTAGTATAGCACCTTTTGTCACACAATCTTGGATATTGAGGAGTTCGGGCCGAAAAGGGATGTTCGGGCCGAAGTGGTGTTCCGGCCGAAGTGGGATGTTCGGGCCGAAGTGGTGTTCGTGCCGAAGTTCGGTGTTCGGGCCGATGATGATGTTCGGGCCGAGGTTGAAATTCGGGCCGAGGTCGGAGTTTTGGCCGAGGTTGAAGTTCGGGCCGAGGTTGAAGTTCGGGCAGAAAATGAAGTTCGGGCCGGGAACAGTGAAGAGTTCGGGCCGAACTTGTTCTTGGAAGTGACGAACGAACCAGCTATTTTGGTTACTCATGGGCGTGAAACGGACACCCGAGCTGAAAGTTATGAATGTTTTAGTATAGCACCTTTTGTTACACAATCTTGGTTATTGAAGAGTTCGGGCCGAAGAGGGATGTTCGGGCCGAAGTGGTGTTCGGGCCGAAGTGGGATGTTCGGGCCGAAGTGGTGTTCGGGCCGAAGTGGTGTTCGGGCTGAAGTTCGGTGTTCGGGCCGAGGATGATGTTCGGGCCGAGGTTGAAGTTCGGGCCGAGGTCGGAGTTCGGGCCGAGGTTGAATTTCGGGCCGAGGTTGGAGTTCGGGCCGAAAATGAAGTCCGGGCCGGGAACAGTGAAGAGTTCGGGCCGAACTTGTTCTTGGCAGTGACGAACGAACCAGCTATTTTGGGTACTCGTGGGCGTGAAACGGACACCCGAGCTGAAAGTTATGAATGTTTTAGTATAGCACCTTTTGTCACACAATCTTGGATATTGAGGAGTTCGGGCCGAACTTGTTCTTGGCCGTGACGAACGAACAAGCTATTTTTGTTACACGTGGGCGTGAAACGGACACCCGAGCTGAAAGTTATGAATGTTTTAGTATAGCACCTTTTGTCACACAATCTTGGATATTGAAGAGTTCGGGCCGAAGAGGGATGTTCGGGCCGAAGTGGTGTTTGGATCGAAGTGGTGTTCGGGCCGAAGTGGTGTTCGGGCCGAAGTTCGGTGTTCGGGCCGAGGATGATGTTCGGGCCGAGGTTGAAGTTCGGGCCGAGGTCGGAGTTCGGGCCGAGGTTGAAGTTCGGGCCGAAAATGAAGTTCGGGCCGGGAACACTGAAGAGTTCGGGCCGAACTTGTTCTTGGCAGTGACGAACGAACCAGCTATTTTGGTTACTCGTGGGCGTGAAACGGACACCCGAGCTGAAAGTTATGAATGTTTTAGTATAGCACCTTTTGTCACACAATCTTGGATATTGAAGAGTTCGGGCCGAAGAGTGATGTTCGGGCCGAAGTGGTGTTCGGGCTGAAGTGGTGTTCGGGTCGAAGTGGTGTTCGGGCCAAAGTTCAGTGTTCGGGCCGAGGATGATGTTCGGGCCGTGGTTGAAGTTCGGGCCGAAGTCGGAGTTCGGGCCGAGGTTGAAGTTCGGGCCGAAAATGAAGTTCGGGCCGGGAACAGTGAAGAGTTCGGGCCGAACTTGTTATTGGCAGTGACGAACGAACCAGCTATTTTGGTTACTCGTGGGCGTGAAACGGACACCCGAGCTGAAAGTTATGAATGTTTTAGTATAGCACCTTTTGTCACACAATCTTGGATATTGAGGAGTTCGGGCCGAAAAGGGATGTTCGGGCCGAAGTGGTGTTCCGGCCGAAGTGGTATGTTCGGGCCGAAGTGGTGTTCGGGCCGAAGTTCGGTGTTCGGGCCGAGGATGATGTTCGGGCCAAGGTTGAAGTTCGGGCCGAGGTCGGAGTTTTGGCCGAGGTTGAAGTTCGGGCCGAGGTTGAAGTTCGGGCAGAAAATGAAGTTCGGGCCAGGAACAGTGAAGAGTTCGGGCCGAACTTGTTCTTGGAAGTGACGAACGAACCAGCTATTTTGGTTACTCATGGGCGTGAAACGGACACCCGAGCTGAAAGTTATGAATGTTTTAGTATAGCACCTTTTGTTACACAATCTTGGTTATTGAAGAGTTCGGGCCGAAGAGGGATGTTCGGGCCGAAGTGGTGTTCGGGCCGAAGTGGGATGTTCGGGCCGAAGTGGTGTTCGGGCCGAAGTGGTGTTCGGGCCGAAGTTCGGTGTTCGGGCCGAGGATGATGTTCGGGCCGAGGTTGAAGTTCGGGCCGAGGTCGGAGTTCGGGCCGAGGTTGAATTTCGGGCCGAGGTTGGAGTTCGGGCCGAAAATGAAGTCCGCGCCGGGAACAGTGAAGAGTTCGGGCCGAACTTGTTCTTGGCAGTGACGAACGAACCCGCTATTTTGGGTACTCGTGGGCGTGAAACGGACACCCGAGCTGAAAGTTATGAATGTTTTAGTATAGCACCTTTTGTCACACAATCTTGGATATTGAGGAGTTCGGGTCGAACTTGTTCTTGGCAGTGACGAACGAACAAGCTATTTTGGTTACACGTGGGCGTGAAACGGACACCCGAGCTGAAAGTTATGAATGTTTTAGTATAGCACCTTTTGTCACACAATCTTGGATATTGAAGAGTTCGGGCCGAAGAGGGATGTTCGGGCCGAAGTGGTGTTCGGATCGAAGTGGTGTTCGGGCCGAAGTGGTGTTCGGGCCGAAGTTCGGTGTTCGGGCCGAGGATGATGTTCGGGCCGAGGTTGAAGTTCGGGCCGAGGTCGGAGTTCGGGCCGAGGTTGAAGTTCGGGCCGAAAATGAAGTTCGGGCCGGGAACACTAAGAGTTCGGGCCGAACTTGTTCTTGGCAGTGACGAACGAACCAGCTATTTTGGTTACTCGTGGGCGTGAAACGGACACCCGAGCTGAAAGTTATGAATGTTTTAGTATAGCACCTTTTGTCACACAATCTTGGATATTGAAGAGTTCGGGCCGAAGAGGGATGTTCGGGCCGAAGTGGTGTTCGGGCCGAAGTGGTGTTCGGGTCGAAGTGGTGTTCGGGCCAAAGTTCAGTGTTCGGGCCGAGGATGATGTTCGGGCCGTGGTTGAAGTTCGGGCCGAGGTCGGAGTTCGGGCCGAGGTTGAAGTTCGGGCCGAAAATGAAGTTCGGGCCGGGAACAGTGAAGAGTTCGGGCCGAACTTGTTATTGGCAGTGACGAACGAACCAGCTATTTTGGTTACTCGTGGGCGTGAAACGGACACCCGAGCTGAAAGTTATGAATGTTTTAGTATAGCACCTTTTGTCACACAATCTTGGATATTGAAGAGTTCGGGCCGAAGTGGTGTACGGGCCGAAGTGGGATGTTCGGGCCAAAGTGGTGTTCGGGCTGAAGTGGTGTTCGGGCCGAAGTTCGGTGTTCGGGCCGAGGATGATGTTCGGGCCGAGGTTGACGTTCGGGCCGAAAATGAAGTTCGGGCCGGGAAGAGTGAAGAGTTCGGCCGAACTTGTTCTTGGCAGTGACGAACGAACCAGCCATTTTGGTTACTCGTGGGCGAGAAACGGACACCCGAGCTGAAAGTTATGAATGTTTTAGTGTAGCACCTTTTGTCACACAATCTTGGATATTGAAGAGTTCGGGCCGAAGAGGGATGTTCGGGCCGAAGTTGTGTTCGGGCCGAAGTTGGATGTTCGGGCCGAAGTGGTGTTCAGGCCGAAGTGGTGTTCGGGCTGAAGTTCGGTGTTCGGGCCGAGGATGATGTTCGGGTCGAGGTTGAAGTTCGGGCCGAGGTCGGAGTTCGGGCCGAGGTTGCAGTTCGGGCCGAGGTTGAAGTTCGGTCCGAAAATGAAGTTCGGGCCGGGAACAGTGAAGAGTTCGGGCCGAACTTGTTCTTGGCAGTAACGAACGAACCAGCTATTTTGGTTACTCGTGGGCGTGAAACGGACACCCGAGCTGAAAGTTATGAATGTTTTAGTATAGCACCTTTTGTCACACAATCTTGGATATTGAAGAGTTCGGGCCGAAGAAGGATGTTCGGGCCGAAGTGGGATGTTCGGGCCGAAGTGGTGTTCGGGCCGAAGTTCGGTGTTTGGGCCGAGGATGATGTTCGGGCCGAGGTTGAAGTTCGGGCCGAGGTCGGAGTTCGGGCCGAGGTTGAAGTTCGGGCCGAAAATGAAGTTCGGGCCGGGAACAGTGAAGAGTTCGGGCCGAACTTGTTCTTGGCAGTGACGAACGAACCAGCTATTTTGGTTACACGTGGGCGTGAAACTGACACCCGAGCTGAAAGTTATGAATGTTTTAGTATAGCACCTTTTGTCACACAATCTTGGATATTGAAGAGTTCGGGCCGAAGAGGGATGTTCGGGCCGAAGTGGTGTTCGGGCCGAAGTGGTGTTCGGGCCGAAGTGGTGTTCGGGCCGAAGTTCGGTGTTCGGGCCGAGGATGATGTTCGGGCCGAGGTTGAAGTTCGGGCCGAGGTCGGAGTTCGGGCCGAGGTTGAAGTTCGGGCAGAAAATGAAGTTCGGGCCGGGAACAGTGAAGAGTTCGGGCCGAACTTGTTCTTGGCAGTGACGAACTAACCAGCTATTTTGGTTACTCGTGGGCGTGAAACGGACACCCGAGCTGAAAGTTATGAATGTTTTAGTATAGCACCTTTTGTCACACAATCTTGGATATTGAAGAGTTCGGGCCGAAGAGGGATGTTCGAGCCGAAGTGGTGTAGGGGCCGAAGTGGGATGTTCGGGCCAAGTGGTGTTCGGGCCGAAGTTCGGTGTTCGGGCCGAGGATGATGTTCGGGCCGAGGTTGAAGTTCGGGCCGAGGTCGGAGTTCGGGCCGAGGTTGAAGTTCGGTCCGAGTTTGAAGTTCGGGCCGAAAATGAAGTTCGGGCCGGGAAGAGTGAAGAGTTCGGGCCGAACTTGTTCTTTGCAGTGACGAACGAACCAGCCATTTTGGTTACTCGTGGGCGTGAAACGGACACCCGAGCTGAAAGTTATGAATGTTTTAGTATAGCACCTTTTGTCACACAATCTTGGATATTGAAGAGATCGGGCCAAAGAGGGATGTTCGGGCCGAAGTGGTGTTCGGGCCGAAGTGGGATGTTCGGGCCGAAGTGGTGTTCGGGACGAAGTTCGGTGTTCGGGCCGAGGATGATGTTCGGGCCGAGGATGAAGTTCGGGCCGAGGTCGGACTTAGGGCCGAGGTTGAAGTTCGGGCCGAGGTTGAAGTTCAGGCCAAAAATGAAGTTCGGGCAGAAAATGAAGTTCGGGCCGGGAACAGTGAAGAGTTCGGGCCGAACTTGTTCTTGGCAGTGACAAACGAATCAACTATTTTGGTTACTCGTGGGCGTGAAACGGACACCCGAGCTGCAAGTTATGAATGTTAAGTATAGCACCTTTTGTCACACAATCTTGGATGTTGAAGAGTTCGGGCCGAAGAGGGATGTTCGGGCCGAAGTGGTGTTCGGGCCGAAGTTCGGTGTTCGGGCCGAGGATGATGTTCGGGCCGAGGTTGAAGTTCGGGCCGAGGTTGGAGTTCGGGCCGAGGTTGAAGTTCGGGCCGAGGTTGAAGTCCGGGCCGAAAATGAAGTCCGGGCCGGGAACAGTGAAGAGTTCGGGCCGAACTTGTTCTTGGCAGTGACGAACGAACCAGCTATTTTGGTTACTCGTGGGCGTGAAACGGACACCCGAGCTGAAAGTTATGAATGTTTTAGTATAGCACCTTTTGTCACACAATCTTGGATATTGAAGAGTTCGGGCCGAAGAAGGATGTTCGGGCCGAAGTGGGATGTTCGGGCCGAAGTGGTGTTCGGGCCGAAGTTCGGTGTTTGGGCCGAGGATGATGTTCGGGCCGAGGTTGAAGTTCGGGCCGAGGTCGGAGTTCGGGCCGAGGTTGAAGTTCGGGCCGAAAATGAAGTTCGGGCCGGGAACAGTGAAGAGTTTGGGCCGAACTTGTTCTTTGCAGTGACGAACGAACCAGCTATTTTGGTTACACGTGGGCGTGAAACTGACACCCGAGCTGAAAGTTATGAATGTTTTAGTATAGCACCTTTTGTCACACAATCTTGGATATTGAAGAGTTCGGGCCGAAGAGGGATGTTCGGGCCGAAGTGGTGTTCGGGCCGAAGTGGTGTTCGGGCCGAAGTGGTGTTGGGGCCGAAGTTCGGTGTTCGGGCCGAGGATGATGTTCGGGCCGAGGTTGAAGTTCGAGCCGAGGTCGGAGTTCGGGCCGAGGTTGAAGTTCGGGCAGAAAATGAAGTTCGGGCCGGGAACAGTGAAGAGTTCGGGCCGAACTTGTTCTTGGCAGTGACGAACTAACCAGCTATTTTGGTTACTCGTGGGCGTGAAACGGACACCCGAGCTGAAAGTTATGAATGTTTTAGTATAGCACCTTTTGTCACACAATCTTGGATATTGAAGAGTTCGGGCCGAAGAGGGATGTTCGAGCCGAAGTGGTGTACGGGCCGAAGTGGGATGTTCGGGCCAAGTGGTGTTCGGGCCGAAGTGGTGTTCGGGCCGAAGTTCGGTGTTCGGGCCGAGGATGATGTTCGGGCCGAGGTTGAAGTTCGGGCCGAGGTCGGAGTTCGGGCCGAGGTTGAAGTTCGGTCCGAGTTTGAAGTTCGGGCCGAAAATGAAGTTCGGGCCGGGAAGAGTGAAGAGTTCGGGCCGAACTTGTTCTTTGCAGTGACGAACGAACCAGCCATTTTGGTTACTCGTGGGCGTGAAACGGACACCCGAGCTGAAAGTTATGAATGTTTTAGTATAGCACCTTTTGTCACACAATCTTGGATATTGAAGAGATCGGGCCAAAGAGGGATGTTCGGGCCGAAGTGGTGTTCGGGCCGAAGTGGGATGTTCGGGCCGAAGTGGTGTTCGGGACGAAGTTCGGTGTTCGGGCCGAGGATGATGTTCGGGCCGAGGATGAAGTTCGGGCCGAGGTCGGACTTCGGGCCGAGGTTAAAGTTCGGGCCGAGGTTGAAGTTCAGGCCAAAAATGAAGTTCGGGCCGAAAATGAAGTTCGGGCCGGGAACAGTGAAGAGTTCGGGCCGAACTTGTTCTTGGCAGTGACAGACGAATCAACTATTTTGGTTACTCGTGGGCGTGAAACGGACACCCGAGCTGCAAGTTATGAATGTTTTAGTATAGCACCTTTTGTCACACAATCTTGGATGTTGAAGAGTTCGGGCCGAAGAGGGATGTTCGGGCCGAAGTGGTGTTCGGGCCGAAGTGGGATGTTCGGGCCGAAGTGGTGTTCCGGCCGAAGTTCGGTGTTCGGGCCGAGGATGATGTTCGGGCCGAGGTTGAAGTTCGGGCCGAGGTTGGAGTTCGGGCCGAGGTTGAAGTTCGGGCCGAGGTTGAAGTCCGGGCCGAAAATGAAGTCCGGGCCGGGAACAGTGAAGAGTTCGGGCAGAACTTGTTCTTGGCAGTGACGAACGAACCAGCTATTTTGGTTACTCGTGGGCGTGAAACGGACACCCGAACTGAAAGTTATGAATGTTTTAGTATAGCACCTTTTGTCACACAATCTTGGATATTGAAGAGTTCGGGCCGAAGAGGATGTTCGGGCCGAAGTGGTGTTCGGATCGAAGTGGTGTTCAGGCCGAAGTGGTGTTCGAGCCGAAGTTCGGTGTTCAGGCCGAGGATGATGTTCGGGCCGAGGTTGAAGTTCGGGCCGAGGTCGGAGTTCGGGCCGAGGTTGAAGTTCGGGCCGAAAATGAAGTTCGGGCGGGGAACAGTGAAGAGTTCAGGCCGAACTTGTTCTTGGCAGTGATGAACGAACCAGCTATTTTGGTTACTCGTGGGCGTGAAACGGACACCCGAGCTGAAAGTTATGAATGTTTTAGTATAGCACCTTTTGTCACACATTCTTGGATATTGAAGAGTTCGGGCCGAAGAGTGATGTTCGGGCCGAAGTGGTGTTCGGGCCGAAGTGGTGTTCGGGTCGAAGTGGTGTTCGGGCCAAAGTTCAGTGTTCGGGCCGAGGATGATGTTCGGGCCGTGGTTGAAGTTTGGGCCGAGGTCGGAGTTCGGGCCGAGGTTGAAGTTCGGGCCGAAAATGAAGTTCGGGCCGGGAACAGTGAAGAGTTCGGGCCGAACTTGTTATTTGGAAGTGACGAACGAACCAGCTATTTTGGTTACTCGTGGGCGTGAAACGGACACCCGAGCTGAAAGTTATGAATGTTCTAGTATAGCACCTTTTGTCACACAATCTTGGATATTGAGGAGTTCGGGCCGAAAAGGGATGTTCGGGCCGAAGTGGTGTTCCGGCCGAAGTGGGATGTTCGGGCCGAAGTGGTGTTCGGGCCGAAGTTCGGTGTTCGGGACGAGGATGATGTTCGGGCCGAGGTTGAAGTTCGGGCCGAGGTCGGAGTTTTGGCCGAGGTTGAAGTTCGGGCCGAGGTTGAAGTTCGGGCAGAAAATGAAGTTCGGGCCGGGAACAGTGAAGAGTTCGGGCTGAACTTGTTCTTGGAAGTGACGAACGAACCAGCTATTTTGGTTACTCATGTGCGTGAAACGGACACCCGAGCTGAAAGTTATGAATGTTTTAGTATAGCACCTTTTGTTACACAATCTTGGTTATTGAAGAGTTCGGGCCGAAGAGGGATGTTCGGGCCGAAGTGGTGTTCGGGCCGAAGTGGGATGTTCGGGCCGAAGTGGTGTTCGGGCCGAAGTGGTGTTCGGGCCGAAGTTCGGTGTTCAGGCCGAGGATGATGTTCGGGCCGAGGTTGAAGTTCGGGCCGAGGTCGGAGTTCGGGCCGAGGTTGAATTTCGGGCCGAGGTTGGAGTTCGGGCCGAAAATGAAGTCCGCGCCGGGAACAGTGAAGAGTTCGGGCCGAACTTGTTCTTGGCAGTGACGAACGAACCCGCTATTTCGGGTACTCGTGGGCGTGAAACGGACACCCGAGCTGAAAGTTATGAATGTTTTAGTATAGCACCTTTTGTCACACAATCTTGGATATTGAGGAGTTCGGGCCGAACTTGTTCTTGGCAGTGACGAACGAACAAGCTATTTTGGTTACACGTGGGCGTGAAACGGACACCCGAGCTGAAAGTTATGAATGTTTAAGTATAGCACCTTTTGTCACACAATCTTGGATATTGAAGAGTTCGGGCCGAAGAGGGATGTTCGGGCCGAAGTGGTGTTCGGATCGAAGTGGTGTTCGGGCCGAAGTGGTGTTCGGGCCGAAGTTCGGTGTTCGGGCCGAGGATGATGTTCGGGCCGAGGTTGAAGTTCGGGCCGAGGTCGGAGTTCGGGCCGAGGTTGAAGTTCGGGCCGAAAATGAAGTTCGGGCCGGGAACACTGAAGAGTTCGGGCCGAACTTGTTCTTGGCAGTGACGAACGAACCAGCTATTTTGGTTACTCGTGGGCGTGAAACGGACACCCGAGCTGAAAGTTATGAATGTTTTAGTATAGCACCTTTTGTCACACAATCTTGGATATTGAAGAGTTCGGGCCGAAGAGGGATGTTCGGGCCGAAGTGGTGTTCGGGCCGAAGTGGTGTTCGGGTCGAAGTGGTGTTCGGGCCAAAGTTCAGTGTTCGGGCCGAGGATGATGTTCGGGCCGTGGTTGAAGTTCGGGCCGAGGTCGGAGTTCGGGCCGAGGTTGAAGTTCGGGCCGAAAATGAAGTTCGGGCCGGGAACAGTGAAGAGTTCGGGCCGAACTTGTTATTGGCAGTGACGAACGAACCAGCTATTTTGGTTACTCGTGGGCGTGAAACGGACACCCGAGCTGAAAGTTATGAATGTTTTAGTATAGCACCTTTTGTCACACAATCTTGGATATTGAAGAGTTCGGGCCGAAGTGGTGTACGGGCCGAAGTGGGATGTTCGGGCCAAAGTGGTGTTCGGGCTGAAGTGGTGTTCGGGCCGAAGTTCGGTGTTCGGGCCGGGGATGATGTTCGGGCCGAGGTTGACGTTCGGGCCGAAAATGAAGTTCGGGCCGGGAAGAGTGAAGAGTTCGGCCGAACTTGTTCTTGGCAGTGACGAACGAACCAGCCATTTTGGTTACTCGTGGGCGAGAAACGGACACCCGAGCTGAAAGTTATGAATGTTTTAGTATAGCACCTTTTGTCACACAATCTTGGATATTGAAGAGTTCGGGCCGAAGAGGGATGTTCGGGCCGAAGTGGTGTTCGGGCCGAAGTGGTGTTCGGGCCGAAGTGGTGTTGGGGCCGAAGTTCGGTGTTCGGGCCGAGGATGATGTTCGGGCCGAGGTTGAAGTTCGAGCCGAGGTCGGAGTTCGGGCCGAGGTTGAAGTTCGGGCAGAAAATGAAGTTCGGGCCGGGAACAGTGAAGAGTTCGGGCCGAACTTGTTCTTGGCAGTGACGAACTAACCAGCTATTTTGGTTACTCGTGGGCGTGAAACGGACACCCGAGCTGAAAGTTATGAATGTTTTAGTATAGCACCTTTTGTCACACAATCTTGGATATTGAAGAGTTCGGGCCGAAGAGGGGTGTTCGAGCCGAAGTGGTGTACGGGCCGAAGTGGGATGTTCGGGCCAAGTGGTGTTCGGGCCGAAGTGGTGTTCGGGCCGAAGTTCGGTGTTCGGGCCGAGGATGATGTTCGGGCCGAGGTTGAAGTTCGGGCCGAGGTCGGAGTTCGGGCCGAGGTTGAAGTTCGGTCCGAGTTTGAAGTTCGGGCCGAAAATGAAGTTCGGGCCGGGAAGAGTGAAGAGTTCGGGCCGAACTTGTTCTTTGCAGTGACGAACGAACCAGCCATTTTGGTTACTCGTGGGCGTGAAACGGACACCCGAGCTGAAAGTTATGAATGTTTTAGTATAGCACCTTTTGTCACACAATCTTGGATATTGAAGAGATCGGGCCAAAGAGGGATGTTCGGGCCGAAGTGGTGTTCGGGCCGAAGTGGGATGTTCGGGCCGAAGTGGTGTTCGGGACGAAGTTCGGTGTTCGGGCCGAGGATGATGTTCGGGCCGAGGATGAAGTTCGGGCCGAGGTCGGACTTCGGGCCGAGGTTGAAGTTCGGGCCGAGGTTGAAGTTCAGGCCAAAAATGAAGTTCGGGCCGAAAATGAAGTTCGGGCCGGGAACAGTGAAGAGTTCGGGCCGAACTTGTTCTTGGCAGTGACAAACGAATCAACTATTTTGGTTACTCGTGGGCGTGAAACGGACACCCGAGCTGCAAGTTATGAATGTTTTAGTATAGCACCTTTTGTCACACAATCTTGGATGTTGAAGAGTTCGGGCCGAAGAGGGATGTTCGGGCCGAAGTGGTGTTCGGGCCGAAGTGGGATGTTCGGGCCGAAGTGGTGTTCGGGCCGAAGTGGTGTTCGGGCCGAAGTTCGGTGTTCGGGCCGAGGATGATGTTCGGGCCGAGGTTGAAGTTCGGGCCGAGGTTGGAGTTCGGGCCGAGGTTGAAGTTCGGGCCGAGGTTGAAGTCCGGGCCGAAAATGAAGTCCGGGCCGGGAACAGTGAAGAGTTCGGGCCGAACTTGTTCTTGGCAGTGACGAACGAACCAGCTATTTTGGTTACTCGTGGGCGTGAAACGGACACCCGAACTGAAAGTTATGAATGTTTTAGTATAGCACCTTTTGTCACACAATCTTGGATATTGAAGAGTTCGGGCCGAAGAGGATGTTCGGGCCGAAGTGGTGTTCGGATCGAAGTGGTGTTCGGGCCGAAGTGGTGTTCGAGCCGAAGTTCGGTGTTCAGGCCGAGGATGATGTTCGGGCCGAGGTTGAAGTTCGGGCCGAGGTCGGAGTTCGGGCCGAGGTTGAAGTTCGGGCCGAAAATGAAGTTCGGGCGGGGAACAGTGAAGAGTTCGGGCCGAACTTGTTCTTGGCAGTGACGAAAGAACCAGCTATTTTGGTTACTCGTGGGCGTGAAACGGACACCCGAGCTGAAAGTTATGAATGTTTTAGTATAGCACCTTTTGTCACACAATCTTGGATATTGAAGAGTTCGGGCCGAAGAGTGATGTTCGGGCCGAAGTGGTGTTCGGGCCGAAGTGGTGTTCGGGTCGAAGTGGTGTTCGGGCCAAAGTTCAGTGTTCGGGCCGAGGATGATGTTCGGGCCGTGGTTGAAGTTCGGGCCGAGGTCGGAGTTCGGGCCGAGGTTGAAGTTCGGGCCGAAAATGAAGTTCGGGCCGGGAACAGTGAAGAGTTCGGGCCGAACTTGTTATTTGGCAGTGACGAACGAACCAGCTATTTTGGTTACTCGTGGGCGTGAAACGGACACCAGAGCTGAAAGTTATGAATGTTTTAGTATAGCACCTTTTGTCACACAATCTTGGATATTGAAGAGTTCGGGCCGAAGAGGGATGTTCGAGCCGAAGTGGTGTACGGGCCGAAGTGGGATGTTCGGGCCAAGTGGTGTTCGGGCCGAAGTGGTGTTCGGGCCGAAGTTCGGTGTTCGGGCCGAGGATGATGTTCGGGCCGAGGTTGAAGTTCGGGCCGAGGTCGGAGTTCGGGCCGAGGTTGAAGTTCGGTCCGAGTTTGAAGTTCGGGCCGAAAATGAAGTTCGGGCCGGGAAGAGTGAAGAGTTCGGGCCGAACTTGTTCTTTGCAGTGACGAACGAACCAGCCATTTTGGTTACTCGTGGGCGTGAAACGGACACCCGAGCTGAAAGTTATGAATGTTTTAGTATAGCACCTTTTGTCACACAATCTTGGATATTGAAGAGATCGGGCCAAAGAGGGATGTTCGGGCCGAAGTGGTGTTCGGGCCGAAGTGGGATGTTCGGGCCGAAGTGGTGTTCGGGACGAAGTTCGGTGTTCGGGCCGAGGATGATGTTCGGGCCGAGGATGAAGTTCGGGCCGAGGTCGGACTTCGGGCCGAGGTTGAAGTTCGGGCCGAGGTTGAAGTTCAGGCCAAAAATGAAGTTCGGGCCGAAAATGAAGTTCGGGCCGGGAACAGTGAAGAGTTCGGGCCGAACTTGTTCTTGGCAGTGACAGACGAATCAACTATTTTGGTTACTCGTGGGCGTGAAACGGACACCCGAGCTGCAAGTTATGAATGTTTTAGTATAGCACCTTTTGTCACACAATCTTGGATGTTGAAGAGTTCGGGCCGAAGAGGGATGTTCGGGCCGAAGTGGTGTTCGGGCCGAAGTGGGATGTTCGGGCCGAAGTGGTGTTCGGGCTGAAGTTCGGTGTTCGGGCCGAGGATGATGTTCGGGCCGAGGTTGAAGTTCGGGCCGAGGTCGGAGTTCGGGCCGAGGTTGAAGTTCGGGCCGAAAATGAAGTTCGGGCCGGGAACAGTGAAGAGTTCGGGCCGAACTTGTTATTTGGCAGTGACGAACGAACCAGCTATTTTGGTTACTCGTGGGCGTGAAACGGACACCCGAGCTGAAAGTTATGAATGTTTTAGTATAGCACCTTTTGTCACACAATCTTGGATATTGAAGAGTTCGGGCCGAAGAGGGATGTTCGAGCCGAAGTGGTGTACGGGCCGAAGTGGGATGTTCGGGCCAAGTGGTGTTCGGGCCGAAGTGGTGTTCGGGCCGAAGTTCGGTGTTCGGGCCGAGGATGATGTTCGGGCCGAGGTTGAAGTTCGGGCCGAGGTCGGAGTTCGGGCCGAGGTTGAAGTTCGGTCCGAGTTTGAAGTTCGGGCCGAAAATGAAGTTCGGGCCGGGAAGAGTGAAGAGTTCGGGCCGAACTTGTTCTTTGCAGTGACGAACGAACCAGCCATTTTGGTTACTCGTGGGCGTGAAACGGACACCCGAGCTGAAAGTTATGAATGTTTTAGTATAGCACCTTTTGTCACACAATCTTGGATATTGAAGAGATCGGGCCAAAGAGGGATGTTCGGGCCGAAGTGGTGTTCGGGCCGAAGTGGGATGTTCGGGCCGAAGTGGTGTTCGGGACGAAGTTCGGTGTTCGGGCCGAGGATGATGTTCGGGCCGAGGATGAAGTTCGGGCCGAGGTCGGACTTCGGGCCGAGGTTGAAGTTCGGGCCGAGGTTGAAGTTCAGGCCAAAAATGAAGTTCGGGCCGAAAATGAAGTTCGGGCCGGGAACAGTGAAGAGTTCGGGCCGAACTTGTTCTTGGCAGTGACAGACGAATCAACTATTTTGGTTACTCGTGGGCGTGAAACGGACACCCGAGCTGCAAGTTATGAATGTTTTAGTATAGCACCTTTTGTCACACAATCTTGGATGTTGAAGAGTTCGGGCCGAAGAGGGATGTTCGGGCCGAAGTGGGATGTTCGGGCCGAAGTGGTGTTCGGGCCGAAGTTCGGTGTTCGGGCCGAGGATGATCTTCGGGCCGAGGTTGAAGTTCGGGCCGAGGTCGGAGTTCGGGCCGAGGTTGAAGTTCGGGCCGAAAATGAAGTTCGGGCCGGGAACAGTGAAGAGTTCGGGCCGAACTTGTTATTTGGCAGTGACGAACGAACCAGCTATTTTGGTTACTCGTGGGCGTGAAACGGACACCCGAGCTGAAAGTTATGAATGTTTTAGTATAGCACCTTTTGTCACACAATCTTGGATATTGAAGAGTTCGGGCCGAAGAGGGATGTTCGAGCCGAAGTGGTGTACGGGCCGAAGTGGGATGTTCGGGCCAAGTGGTGTTCGGGCCGAAGTGGTGTTCGGGCCGAAGTTCGGTGTTCGGGCCGAGGATGATGTTCGGGCCGAGGTTGAAGTTCGGGCCGAGGTCGGAGTTCGGGCCGAGGTTGAAGTTCGGTCCGAGTTTGAAGTTCGGGCCGAAAATGAAGTTCGGGCCGGGAAGAGTGAAGAGTTCGGGCCGAACTTGTTCTTTGCAGTGACGAACGAACCAGCCATTTTGGTTACTCGTGGGCGTGAAACGGACACCCGAGCTGAAAGTTATGAATGTTTTAGTATAGCACCTTTTGTCACACAATCTTGGATATTGAAGAGATCGGGCCAAAGAGGGATGTTCGGGCCGAAGTGGTGTTCGGGCCGAAGTGGGATGTTCGGGCCGAAGTGGTGTTCGGGAGGAAGTTCGGTGTTCGGGCCGAGGATGATGTTCGGGCCGAGGATGAAGTTCGGGCCGAGGTCGGACTTCGGGCCGAGGTTGAAGTTCGGGCCGAGGTTGAAGTTCAGGCCAAAAATGAAGTTCGGGCCGAAAATGAAGTTCGGGCCGGGAACAGTGAAGAGTTCGGGCCGAACTTGTTCTTGGCAGTGACAGACGAATCAACTATTTTGGTTACTCGTGGGCGTGAAACGGACACCCGAGCTGCAAGTTATGAATGTTTTAGTATAGCACCTTTTGTCACACAATCTTGGATGTTGAAGAGTTCGGGCCGAAGAGGGATGTTCGGGCCGAAGTGGTGTTCGGGCCGAAGTGGGATGTTCGGGCCGAAGTGGTGTTCGGGCCGAAGTTCGGTGTTCGGGCCGAGGATGATGTTCGGGCCGAGGTTGAAGTTCGGGCCGAGGTTGGAGTTCGGGCCGAGGTTGAAGTTCGGGCCGAGGTTGAAGTCCGGGCCGAAAATGAAGTCCGGGCCGGGAACAGTGAAGAGTTCGGGCAGAACTTGTTCTTGGCAGTGACGAACGAACCAGCTATTTTGGTTACTCGTGGGCGTGAAACGGACACCCGAACTGAAAGTTATGAATGTTTTAGTATAGCACCTTTTGTCACACAATCTTGGATATTGAAGAGTTCGGGCCGAAGAGGATGTTCGGGCCGAAGTGGTGTTCGGATCGAAGTGGTGTTCGGGCCGAAGTGGTGTTCGAGCCGAAGTTCGGTGTTCAGGCCGAGGATGATGTTCGGGCCGAGGTTGAAGTTCGGGCCGAGGTCGGAGTTCGGGCCGAGGTTGAAGTTCGGGCCGAAAATGAAGTTCGGGCGGGGAACAGTGAAGAGTTCAGGCCGAACTTGTTCTTGGCAGTGACGAACGAACCAGCTATTTTGGTTACTCGTGGGCGTGAAACGGACACCCGAGCTGAAAGTTATGAATGTTTTAGTATAGCACCTTTTGTCACACAATCTTGGATATTGAAGAGTTCGGGCCGAAGAGTGATGTTCGGGCCGAAGTGGTGTTCGGGCCGAAGTGGTGTTCGGGTCGAAGTGGTGTTCGGGCCAAAGTTCAGTGTTCGGGCCGAGGATGATGTTCGGGCCGTGGTTGAAGTTCGGGCCGAGGTCGGAGTTCGGGCCGAGGTTGAAGTTCGGGCCGAAAATGAAGTTCGGGCCGGGAACAGTGAAGAGTTCGGGCCGAACTTGTTATTTGGCAGTGACGAACGAACCAGCTATTTTGGTTACTCGTGGGCGTGAAACGGACACCCGAGCTGAAAGTTATGAATGTTTTAGTATAGCACCTTTTGTCACACAATCTTGGATATTGAGGAGTTCGGGCCGAAAAGGGATGTTCGGGCCGAAGTGGTGTTCCGGCCGAAGTGGGATGTTCGGGCCGAAGTGGTGTTCGGGCCGAAGTTCGGTGTTCGGGACGAGGATGATGTTCGGGCCGAGGTTGAAGTTCGGGCCGAGGTCGGAGTTTTGGCCGAGGTTGAAGTTCGGGCCGAGGTTGAAGTTCGGGCAGAAAATGAAGTTCGGGCCGGGAACAGTGAAGAGTTCGGGCTGAACTTGTTCTTGGAAGTGACGAACGAACCAGCTATTTTGGTTACTCATGTGCGTGAAACGGACACCCGAGCTGAAAGTTATGAATGTTTTAGTATAGCACCTTTTGTTACACAATCTTGGTTATTGAAGAGTTCGGGCCGAAGAGGGATGTTCGGGCCGAAGTGGTGTTCGGGCCGAAGTGGGATGTTCGGGCCGAAGTGGTGTTCGGGCCGAAGTGGTGTTCGGGCCGAAGTTCGGTGTTCGGGCCGAGGATGATGTTCGGGCCGAGGTTGAAGTTCGGGCCGAGGTCGGAGTTCGGGCCGAGGTTGAATTTCGGGCCGAGGTTGGAGTTCGGGCCGAAAATGAAGTCCGCGCCGGGAACAGTGAAGAGTTCGGGCCGAACTTGTTCTTGGCAGTGACGAACGAACCCGCTATTTCGGGTACTCGTGGGCGTGAAACGGACACCCGAGCTGAAAGTTATGAATGTTTTAGTATAGCACCTTTTGTCACACAATCTTGGATATTGAGGAGTTCGGGCCGAACTTGTTCTTGGCAGTGACGAACGAACAAGCTATTTTGGTTACACGTGGGCGTGAAACGGACACCCGAGCTGAAAGTTATGAATGTTTTAGTATAGCACCTTTTGTCACACAATCTTGGATATTGAAGAGTTCGGGCCGAAGAGGGATGTTCGGGCCGAAGTGGTGTTCGGATCGAAGTGGTGTTCGGGCCGAAGTGGTGTTCGGGCCGAAGTTCGGTGTTCGGGCCGAGGATGATGTTCGGGCCGAGGTTGAAGTTCGGGCCGAGGTCGGAGTTCGGGCCGAGGTTGAAGTTCGGGCCGAAAATGAAGTTCGGGCCGGGAACACTGAAGAGTTCGGGCCGAACTTGTTCTTGGCAGTGACGAACGAACCAGCTATTTTGGTTACTCGTGGGCGTGAAACGGACACCCGAGCTGAAAGTTATGAATGTTTTAGTATAGCACCTTTTGTCACACAATCTTGGATATTGAAGAGTTCGGGCCGAAGAGGGATGTTCGGGCCGAAGTGGTGTTCGGGCCGAAGTGGTGTTCGGGTCGAAGTGGTGTTCGGGCCAAAGTTCAGTGTTCGGGCCGAGGATGATGTTCGGGCCGTGGTTGAAGTTCGGGCCGAGGTCGGAGTTCGGGCCGAGGTTGAAGTTCGGGCCGAAAATGAAGTTCGGGCCGGGAACAGTGAAGAGTTCGGGCCGAACTTGTTATTGGCAGTGACGAACGAACCAGCTATTTTGGTTACTCGTGGGCGTTAAACGGACACCCGAGCTGAAAGTTATGAATGTTTTAGTATAGCACCTTTTGTCACACAATCTTGGATATTGAAGAGTTCGGGCCGAAGTGGTGTACGGGCCGAAGTGGGATGTTCGGGCCAAAGTGGTGTTCGGGCTGAAGTGGTGTTCGGGCCGAAGTTCGGTGTTCGGGCCGAGGATGATGTTCGGGCCGAGGTTGACGTTCGGGCCGAAAATGAAGTTCGGGCCGGGAGAGTGAAGAGTTCGGCCGAACTTGTTCTTGGCAGTGACGAACGAACCAGCCATTTTGGTTACTCGTGGGCGAGAAACGGACACCCGAGCTGAAAGTTATGAATGTTTTAGTATAGCACCTTTTGTCACACAATCTTGGATATTGAAGAGTTCGGGCTGAAGAGGGATGTTCGGGCCAAAGTGGTGTTCGGGCCGAAGTGGTGTTCGGGCCGAAGTGGTGTTGGGGCCGAAGTTCGGTGTTCGGGCCGAGGATGATGTTCGGGCCGAGGTTGAAGTTCGAGCCGAGGTCGGAGTTCGGGCCGAGGTTGAAGTTCGGGCAGAAAATGAAGTTCGGGCCGGGAACAGTGAAGAGTTCGGGCCGAACTTGTTCTTGGCAGTGACGAACTAACCAGCTATTTTGGTTACTCGTGGGCGTGAAACGGACACCCGAGCTGAAAGTTATGAATGTTTTAGTATAGCACCTTTTGTCACACAATCTTGGATATTGAAGAGTTCGGGCCGAAGAGGGGTGTTCGAGCCGAAGTGGTGTACGGGCCGAAGTGGGATGTTCGGGCCAAGTGGTGTTCGGGCCGAAGTGGTGTTCGGGCCGAAGTTCGGTGTTCGGGCCGAGGATGATGTTCGGGCCGAGGTTGAAGTTCGGGCCGAGGTCGGAGTTCGGGCCGAGGTTGAAGTTCGGTCCGAGTTTGAAGTTCGGGCCGAAAATGAAGTTCGGGCCGGGAAGAGTGAAGAGTTCGGGCCGAACTTGTTCTTTGCAGTGACGAACGAACCAGCCATTTTGGTTACTCGTGGGCGTGAAACGGACACCCGAGCTGAAAGTTATGAATGTTTTAGTATAGCACCTTTTGTCACACAATCTTGGATATTGAAGAGATCGGGCCAAAGAGGGATGTTCGGGCCGAAGTGGTGTTCGGGCCGAAGTGGGATGTTCGGGCCGAAGTGGTGTTCGGGACGAAGTTCGGTGTTCGGGCCGAGGATGATGTTCGGGCCGAGGATGAAGTTCGGGCCGAGGTCGGACGTCGGGCCGAGGTTGAAGTTCGGGCCGAGGTTGAAGTTCAGGCCAAAAATGAAGTTCGGGCTGAAAATGAAGTTCGGGCCGGGAACAGTGAAGAGTTCGGGCCGAACTTGTTCTTGGCAGTGACAAACGAATCAACTATTTTGGTTACTCGTGGGCGTGAAACGGACACCCGAGCTGCAAGTTATGAATGTTTTAGTATAGCACCTTTTGTCACACAATCTTGGATGTTGAAGAGTTCGGGCCGAAGAGGGATGTTCGGGCCGAAGTGGTGTTCGGGCCGAAGTGGGATGTTCGGGCCGAAGTGGTGTTCGGGCCGAAGTGGTGTTCGGGCCGAAGTTCGGTGTTCGGGCCGAGGATGATGTTCGGGCCGAGGTTGAAGTTCGGGCCGAGGTTGGAGTTCGGGCCGAGGTTGAAGTTCGGGCCGAGGTTGAAGTCCGGGCCGAAAATGAAGTCCGGGCCGGGAACAGTGAAGAGTTCGGGCCGAACTTGTTCTTGGCAGTGACGAACGAACCAGCTATTTTGGTTACTCGTGGGCGTGAAACGGACACCCGAACTGAAAGTTATGAATGTTTTAGTATAGCACCTTTTGTCACACAATCTTGGATATTGAAGAGTTCGGGCCGAAGAGGATGTTCGGGCCGAAGTGGTGTTCGGATCGAAGTGGTGTTCGGGCCGAAGTGGTGTTCGAGCCGAAGTTCGGTGTTCAGGCCGAGGATGATGTTCGGGCCGAGGTTGAAGTTCGGGCCGAGGTCGGAGTTCGGGCCGAGGTTGAAGTTCGGGCCGAAAATGAAGTTCGGGCGGGGAACAGTGAAGAGTTCGGGCCGAACTTGTTCTTGGCAGTGACGAACGAACCAGCTATTTTGGTTACTCGTGGGCGTGAAACGGACACCCGAGCTGAAAGTTATGAATGTTTTAGTATAGCACCTTTTGTCACACAATCTTGGATATTGAAGAGTTCGGGCCGAAGAGTGATGTTCGGGCCGAAGTGGTGTTCGGGCCGAAGTGGTGTTCGGGTCGAAGTGGTGTTCGGGCCAAAGTTCAGTGTTCGGGCCGAGGATGATGTTCGGGCCGTGGTTGAAGTTCGGGCCGAGGTCGGAGTTCGGGCCGAGGTTGAAGTTCGGGCCGAAAATGAAGTTCGGGCCGGGAACAGTGAAGAGTTCGGGCCGAACTTGTTATTTGGCAGTGACGAACGAACCAGCTATTTTGGTTACTCGTGGGCGTGAAACGGACACCCGAGCTGAAAGTTATGAATGTTTTAGTATAGCACCTTTTGTCACACAATCTTGGATATTGAGGAGTTCGGGCCGAAAAGGGATGTTCGGGCCGAAGTGGTGTTCCGGCCGAAGTGGGATGTTCGGGCCGAAGTGGTGTTCGGGCCGAAGTTCGGTGTTCGGGCCGAGGATGATGTTCGGGCCGAGGTTGAAGTTCGGGCCGAGGTCGGAGTTTTGGCCGAGGTTGAAGTTCGGGCCGAGGTTGAAGTTCGGGCAGAAAATGAAGTTCGGGCCGGGAACAGTGAAGAGTTCGGGCCGAACTTGTTCTTGGAAGTGACGAACGAACCAGCTATTTTGGTTACTCATGGGCGTGAAACGGACACCCGAGCTGAAAGTTATGAATGTTTTAGTATAGCACCTTTTGTTACACAATCTTGGTTATTGAAGAGTTCGGGCCGAAGAGGGATGTTCGGGCCGAAGTGGTGTTCGGGCCGAAGTGGGATGTTCGGGCCGAAGTGGTGTTCGGGCCGAAGTGGTGTTCGGGCTGAAGTTCGGTGTTCGGGCCGAGGATGATGTTCGGGCCGAGGTTGAAGTTCGGGCCGAGGTCGGAGTTCGGGCCGAGGTTGAATTTCGGGCCGAGGTTGGAGTTCGGGCCGAAAATGAAGTCCGCGCCGGGAACAGTGAAGAGTTCGGGCCGAACTTGTTCTTGGCAGTGACGAACGAACCCGCTATTTTGGGTACTCGTGGGCGTGAAACGGACACCCGAGCTGAAAGTTATGAATGTTTTAGTATAGCACCTTTTGTCACACAATCTTGGATATTGAGGAGTTCGGGCCGAACTTGTTCTTGGCAGTGACGAACGAACAAGCTATTTTGGTTACACGTGGGCGTGAAACGGACACCCGAGCTGAAAGTTATGAATGTTTTAGTATAGCACCTTTTGTCACACAATCTTGGATATTGAAGAGTTCGGGCCGAAGAGGGATGTTCGGGCCGAAGTGGTGTTCGGATCGAAGTGGTGTTCGGGCCGAAGTGGTGTTCGGGCCGAAGTTCGGTGTTCGGGCCGAGGATGATGTTCGGGCCGAGGTTGAAGTTCGGGCCGAGGTCGGAGTTCGGGCCGAGGTTGAAGTTCGGGCCGAAAATGAAGTTCGGGCCGGGAACACTGAAGAGTTCGGGCCGAACTTGTTCTTGGCAGTGACGAACGAACCAGCTATTTTGGTTACTCGTGGGCGTGAAACGGACACCCGAGCTGAAAGTTATGAATGTTTTAGTATAGCACATTTTGTCACACAATCTTGGATATTGAAGAGTTCGGGCCGAAGAGGGATGTTCGGGCCGAAGTGGTGTTCGGGCCGAAGTGGTGTTCGGGCCGAAGTGGTGTTCGGGTCGAAGTGGTGTTCGGGCCAAAGTTCAGTGTTCGGGCCGAGGATGATGTTCGGGCCGTGGTTGAAGTTCGGGCCGAGGTCGGAGTTCGGGCCGAGGTTGAAGTTCGGGCCGAAAATGAAGTTCGGGCCGGGAACAGTGAAGAGTTCGGGCCGACTTGTTATTGGCAGTGACGAACGAACCAGCTATTTTGGTTACACGTGGGCATGAAACGGACACCCGAGCTGAAAGTTATGAATGTTTTAGTATAGCACCTTTTGTCACACAATCTTGGATATTGAAGAGTTCGGGCCGAAGTGTTGTACGGGCCGAAGTGGGATGTTCGGGCCAAAGTGGTGTTCGGGCTGAAGTGGTGTTCGGGCCGAAGTTCGGTGTTCGGGCCGAGGATGATGTTCGGGCCGAGGTTGACGTTCGGGCCGAAAATGAAGTTCGGGCCGGGAAGAGTGAAGAGTTCGGCCGAACTTGTTCTTGGCAGTGACGAACGAACCAGCCATTTTGGTTACTCGTGGGCGAGAAACGGACACCCGAGCTGAAAGTTATGAATGTTTTAGTATAGCACCTTTTGTCACACAATCTTGGATATTGAAGAGTTCGGGCCGAAGAGGGATGTTCGGGCCGAAGTTGTGTTCGGGCCGAAGTTGGATGTTCGGGCCGAAGTGGTGTTCAGGCCGAAGTGGTGTTCGGGCTGAAGTTCGGTGTTCGGGCCGAGGATGATGTTCGGGTCGAGGTTGAAGTTCGGGCCGAGGTCGGAGTTCGGGCCGAGGTTGCAGTTCGGGCCGAGGTTGAAGTTCGGTCCGAAAATGAAGTTCGGGCCGGGAACAGTGAAGAGTTCGGGCCGAACTTGTTCTTGGCAGTGACGAACGAACCAGCTATTTTGGTTACTCGTGGGCGTGAAACGGACACCCGAGCTGAAAGTTATGAATGTTTTAGTATAGCACCTTTTGTCACACAATCTTGGATATTGAAGAGTTCGGGCCGAAGAAGGATGTTCGGGCCGAAGTGGGATGTTCGGGCCGAAGTGGTGTTCGGGCTGAAGTTCGGTGTTTGGGCAGAGGATGATGTTCGGGCCGAGGTTGAAGTTCGGGCCGAGGTCGGAGTTCGGGCCGAGGTTGAAGTTCGGGCCGAAAATGAAGTTCGGGCCGGGAACAGTGAAGAGTTCGGGCCGAACTTGTTCTTGGCAGTGACGAACGAACCAGCTATTTTGGTTACACGTGGGCGTGAAACTGACACCCGAGCTGAAAGTTATGAATGTTTTAGTATAGCACCTTTTGTCACACAATCTTGGATATTGAAGAGTTCGGGCCGAAGAGGGATGTTCGGGCCGAAGTGGTGTTCGGGCCGAAGTGGTGTTCGGGCCGAAGTGGTGTTGGGGCCGAAGTTCGGTGTTCGGGCCGAGGATGATGTTCGGGCCGAGGTTGAAGTTCGGGCCGAGGTCGGAGTTCGGGCCGAGGTTGAAGTTCGGGCATAAAATGAAGTTCGGGCCGGGAACAGTGAAGAGTTCGGGCCGAACTTGTTCTTGGCAGTGACGAACTAACCAGCTATTTTGGTTACTCGTGGGCGTGAAACGGACACCCGAGCTGAAAGTTATGAATGTTTTAGTATAGCACCTTTTGTCACACAATCTTGGATATTGAAGAGTTCGGGCCGAAGAGGGATGTTCGAGCCGAAGTGGTGTACGGGCCGAAGTGGGATGTTCGGGCCAAGTGGTGTTCGGGCCGAAGTGGTGTTCGGGCCGAAGTTCGGTGTTCGGGCCGAGGATGATGTTCGGGCCGAGGTTGAAGTTCGGGCCGAGGTCGGAGTTCGGGCCGAGGTTGAAGTTCGGTCCGAGTTTGAAGTTCGGGCCGAAAATAAAGTTCGGGCCGGGAAGAGTGAAGAGTTCGGGCCGAACTTGTTCTTTGCAGTGACGAACGAACCAGCCATTTTGGTTACTCGTGGGCGTGAAACGGACACCCGAGCTGAAAGTTATGAATGTTTTAGTATAGCACCTTTTGTCACACAATCTTGGATATTGAAGAGATCGGGCCAAAGAGGGATGTTCGGGCCGAAGTGGTGTTCGGGCCGAAGTGGGATGTTCGGGCCGAAGTGGTGTTCGGGACGAAGTTCGGTGTTCGGGCCGAGGATGATGTTCGGGCCGAGGATGATGTTCGGGCCGAGGATGAAGTTCGGGCCGAGGTCGGACTTCGGGCCGAGGTTGAAGTTCGGGCCGAGGTTGAAGTTCAGGCCAAAAATGAAGTTCGGGCCGAAAATGAAGTTCGGGCCGGGAACAGTGAAGAGTTCAGGCCGAACTTGTTCTTGGCAGTGACAAACGAATCAACTATTTTGGTTACTCGTGGGCGTGAAACGGACACCCGAGCTGCAAGTTATGAATGTTTTAGTATAGCACCTTTTGTCACACAATCTTGGATGTTGAAGAGTTCGGGCCGAAGAGGGATGTTCGGGCCGAAGTGGTGTTCGGGTCGAAGTGGGATGTTCGGGCCGAAGTGGTGTTCGGGCCGAAGTGGTGTTCGGGCCGAAGTTCGGTGTTCGGGCCGAGGATGATGTTCGGGCCGAGGTTGAAGTTCGGGCCGAGGTTGGAGTTCGGGCCGAGGTTGAAGTTCGGGCCGAGGTTGAAGTCCGGGCCGAAAATGAAGTCCGGGCCGGGAACAGTGAAGAGTTCGGGCCGAACTTGTTCTTGGCAGTGACGAACGAACCAGCTATTTTGGTTACTCGTGGGCGTGAAACGGACACCCGAACTGAAAGTTATGAATGTTTTAGTATAGCACCTTTTGTCACACAATCTTGGATATTGAAGAGTTCGGGCCGAAGAGGGATGTTCGGGCCGAAGTGGTGTTCGGATCGAAGTGGTGTTCGGGCCGAAGTGGTGTTCGAGCCGAAGTTCGGTGTTCAGGCCGAGGATGATGTTCGGGCCGAGGTTGAAGTTCGGGCCGAGGTCGGAATTCGGGCCGAGGTTGAAGTTCGGGCCGAAAATGAAGTTCGGGCGGGGAACAGTGAAGAGTTCGGGCCGAACTTGTTCTTGGCAGTGACGAACGAACCAGCTATTTTGGTTACTCGTGGGCGTGACATGGACACCCGAGCTGAAAGTTATGAATGTTTTAGTATAGCACCTTTTGTCACACAATCTTGGATATTGAAGAGTTCGGGCCGAAGAGGGATGTTCGGGCCGAAGTGGTGTTCGGGCCGAAGTGGTGTTCGAGCCGAAGTTCGGTGTTCGAGCCGAGGATGATGTTCGGGCCGAGGTTGAAGTTCGGGCCGAGGTCGGAGTTCGGGCCGAGGTTGAAGTTCGGGCCGAAAATGAAGTTCGGGCTGGGAACAGTGAAGAGTTCGGGCCGAACTTGTTCTTGGCAGTGACGAACGAACCAGCTATTTTGGTTACTCGTGGGCGTGAAACGGACACCCGAGCTGAAAGTTATGAATGTTTTAGTATAGCACCTTTTGTCACACAATCTTGGATATTGAAGAGTTCGGGCCGAAGTGGTGTACGGGCCTCTTCACTGTTCCCGGCCCGAACTTCATTTTCGGCCCGAACTTCAACCTCGGCCCGAACTCCAACCTCGGCCCGAACTCCAACCTCGTCCCGCACTTCAACCTCGGCCCGAACATCATCCTCGTCCCGAACACCGAACTTCGGCCCGAACACCACTTCGGCCCGAACACCACTTCGGTCCGAACATCCAAAATAGCTGGTTCGTTCGTCACTGCCAAGAACAAGTTCGGCACGAACTCTTCACTGTTCCCGGCCCGAAGTTCAACCTCGGCCCGAACTTCAACCTCGGCCCGAACATCATCCTCGGCCCGAACACCGAACTTCGGCCCGAACACCACTTCGGCCCGAACATCCAAAATAGCTGGTTCGTTCGTCACTGCCAAGAACAAGTTCGGCCCGAACTCTTCACTGTTCCCGGCCCGAACTTCATTTTCGGCCCGAACTTCAACCTCGTCCCGAACATCATCCTCGGCCCGAACACCGAACTTCGGCCCGAACTTCAACCTCGGCCCGAACATCATCCTCGGCCCGAACACCGAACTTTGGCCCGAACACCACTCGGCCCGAACATCCCTCTTCGGCCCGAACACCACTTCAGTCCGAACTTCAACCTCGGCCCGAACTTCAACCTCGGCCCGAACTCCGACCTCGGCCCGAACTTCAACCTCGGCCCGAACATCATCCTCGGCCCGAACACCGAACTTCCACCCGAGCACCACTTCGGCCCGAACACCACTTCGGCCCGAACATCCCACTTCGGCCCGAACACAACTTCGGCCCGAACATCCCTCTTCGGCCGGAACTCTTCAATATCCAAGATTGTGTGACATAAGGTGCTATACTAAAACATTCATAACTTTCAGCTCGGGTGTCCGTTTCACGCCCACGAGTAACCAAAATAGCTGTTTCGTTCGTCACTGCCAAGAACAAGTTCGGACCGAACTCTTCTTTGTTCCCGGCCCGAACTTCATTTTCGGCCCGAACTCCAACCTCGGCCCGAACTCCAACCTCGGCCCGAACTCCAACCTCGGCCCGAACTTCAACCTCGGCCCGAACATCATCCTCGGCCCGAACACCGAACTTCGGCCCGAACACCACTTCGGCCCGAACATCCCACTTCAGCACGAACACCACTTCGGCCCGAACTCTTCAATATCCAAGATTGTGTGACAAAAGGTGCTATACTAAAACATTCATAACTTTCAGCTCGGTTGTCCGTTTCACGCCCACGAGTAACCAAAATAGATGGTTCGTTCGTCACTGCCAAGAACAAGTTCGGCCCGAACTCTTCACTGTTCCCGGCCCGAACTTCATTTTCGGCCCGAACTTCAACCTCGGCCCGAACTTCAACCTCGGCCCGAACTCCGACCTCGGCCCGAACTTCAACCTCGGCCCGAACATCATCCTCGGCCCGAACTCCGAACTTCGGCCTGAACACCACTTCGGCCCGAACATCCCACTTCGGCCCGAACACCACTTTGGCCGAACATCCCTCTTCGGCCCGAACTCTTCAATATCCAAGATTGTTTGGCAAAAGGTGCTATACTAAAACATTTATAACTTTCAGCTCGGGTGTCCATTTCACGCCCACGAGTAACCAAATAGCTGGTTCGTTCATCACTGCCAAGAACAAGTTCGGCTCGAACTCTTCACTGTTCCCGGCCCGAACTTCATTTTCGGCCCGAACTTCAACCTCGGCCCGAACTCGGACCTCGGCCCGAACTTCAACCTCGGCCCGAACATCATCCTCGGCCCGAACACCGAACTTTGGCCCGAACACCACTTCGGCCCGAACATCCCACTTCGGCCCGAACACCACTTCGGCCCGAACATCCTCTTCGGCCCGAAATCTTCAATATCCAAGATTGTGTGACAAAAGGTGCTATACTAAAACATTCATAACTTTCAGCTCGAGTGTCCGTTTCACGCCCACGAGTAACCAAAACAGATGGTTCGTTCGTCACTGCCAAGAACAAGTTCGGCCCGAACTCTTCACTGTTCCCGGCCCGAACTTCAACCTCGGCCCAAACTTCAACCTCAGCCCGAACTCCGACCTCGGCCCGAACTTCAACCTCGGCCCGAACATCATCCTCGGCCCGAACACCGAACTTCGGCCCGAACACTACTTCGGCCCGAACGCCACTTCAGCCCGAACATCCCACTTCGGCCCGAACACCACTTCGGCCCAAACATCCCTCTTCGGCCCGAACTCTTCAATATCCAAGATTGTGTGACAAAAGGTGCCATACTAAAACATACATAACTTTCAGCTCGGGTGTCCGTTTCACGCCCACGAGTAACCAAAATAGTTGGTTCGTTCGTCACTGCCAAGAACAAGTTCGGCCCGAATTCTTCACTGTTCCCGGCCCGAACTTCATTTTCGGCCCGAACTTCAACCTCGACCCGAACACCGACCTCGGCCCGAACTTCAACCTCGGCCCGAACATCATCATCGGCCGAACACCGAACTTCGGCCCGAACACCACTTCGGCCTGAACACCACTTCGGCCCGAACATCCCTCTTCGGCCCGAACTCTTCAATATCCAAGATTGTATGACAAAAGGTGCTATACTAAAACATTCATAACTTTCAGCTCGGTTGTCCGTTTCACGCCCACGAGTAACCAAAATAGATGGTTCGTTCGTCACTGCCAAGAACAAGTTCGGCCCGAACTCTTCACTGTTCCCGCCCCGAACTTCATTTTCGGCCCGAACTTCAACCTCGGCCCGAACTTCAACCTCGGCCCGAACTCCGACCTCGGCCCGAACTTCAACCTCGGCCCGAACATCATCCTCGGCCCGAACTCCGAACTTCGGCCTGAACACCACTTTGGCCCGAACATCCCACTTCGGCCCGAACACCACTTTGGCCGAACATCCCTCTTCGGCCCGAACTCTTCAATATCCAAGATTGTTTGGCAAAAGGTGCTATACTAAAACATTTATAACTTTCAGCTCGGGTGTCCATTTCACGCCCACGAGTAACCAAATAGCTGGTTCGTTCATCACTGCCAAGAACAAGTTCGGCTCGAACTCTTCACTGTTCCCGGCCCGAACTTCATTTTCGGCCCGAACTTCAACCTCGGCCCGAACTCGGACCTCGGCCCGAACTTCAACCTCGGCCCGAACATCATCCTCGGCCCGAACACCGAACTTTGGCCCGAACACCACTTCGGCCCGAACATCCCACTTCGGCCCGAACACCACTTCGGCCCGGACATCCTCTTCGGCCCGAAATCTTCAATATCCAAGATTGTGTGATAAAAGGTGCTATACTAAAACATTCATAACTTTCAGCTCGAGTGTCCGTTTCACGCCCACGAGTAACCAAAACAGATGGTTCGTTCGTCACTGCCAAGAACAAGTTCGGCCCGAACTCTTCACTGTTCCCGGCCCGAACTTCAACCTCGGCCCAAACTTCAACCTCAGCCCGAACTCCGACCTCGGCCCGAACTTCAACCTCAGCCCGAACATCATCCTCGGCCCGAACACCGAACTTCGGCCCGAACACTACTTCGGCCCGAACGCCACTTCAGCCCGAACATCCCACTTCGGCCCGAACACCACTTCGGCCCAAACATCCCTCTTCGGCCCGAACTCTTTAATATCCAAGATTGTGTGACAAAAGGTGCCATACTAAAACATACATAACTTTCAGCTCGGGTGTCCGTTTCACGCCCACGAGTAACCAAAATAGTTGGTTCGTTCGTCACTGCCAAGAACAAGTTCGGCCCGAATTCTTCACTGTTCCCGGCCCGAACTTCATTTTCGGCCCGAACTTCAACCTCGGCCCGAACACCGACCTCGGCCCGAACTTCAACCTCGGCCCGAACATCATCATCGGCCTGAACACCGAACTTCGGCCCGAACACCACTTCTGCCCGAACATCCTACTTCGGCCTGAACACCACTTCGGCCCGAACATCCCTCTTCGGCCCGAACTCTTCAATATCCAAGATTGTGTGACAAAAGGTGCTATACTAAAACATTCATAACTTTCAGCTCGGTTGTCCGTTTCACGCCCACGAGTAACCAAAATAGATGGTTCGTTCGTCACTGCCAAGAACAAGTTCGGCCCGAACTCTTCACTGTTCCCGGCCCGAAATTCATTTTCGGCCCGAACTTCAACCTCGGCCCGAACTTCAACCTCGGCCCGAACTCTGACCACGGCCCGAACTTCAACCTCGGCCCGAACATCATCCTCGGCCCGAACACCGAACTTCGGCCTGAACACCACTTCGGCCCGAACATCCCACTTCGGCCCGAACACCACTTCGGCCGAACATCCCTCTTCGGCCCGAACTCTTCAATATCCAAGATTGTTTGGCAAAAGGTGCTATACTAAAACATTTATAACTTTCAGCTCGGGTGTCCATTTCACGCCCACGAGTAACCAAATAGCTGGTTCGTTCATCACTGCCAAGAACAAGTTCGGCTCGAACTCTTCACTGTTCCCGGCCCGAACTTCATTTTCGGCCCGAACTTCAACCTCGGCCCGAACATCCTCTTCGGCCCGAACTCTTCAATATCCAAGATTGTGTGACAAAAGGTGCTATACTAAAACATTCATAACTTTCAGCTCGAATGTCCGTTTCACGCCCACGAGTAACCAAAACAAATGGTTCGTTCATCACTGCCAAGAACAAGTTCGGCCCGAACTCTTCACTGTTCCCGGCCCGAACTTCAACCTCGGCCCAAACTTCAACCTCGGCCCGAACTCCGACCTCGGCCCGAACTTCAACCTCGGCCCGAACATCATCCTCGGCCCGAACACCGAACTTCAGCCCGAACACTACTTCGGCCCGAACGCCACTTCAGCCCGAACATCCCACTTCGGCCCGAACACCACTTCGGCCCAAACATCCCTCTTCGGCCCAAACTCTTCAATATCCAAGATTGTGTGACAAAAGGCGCCATACTAAAACATACATAACTTTCAGCTCGGGTGTCCGTTTCACGCCCACGAGTAACCAAAATAGTTGGTTCGTTCGTCACTGCCAAGAACAAGTTCGGCCCGAATTCTTCACTGTTCCCGGCCCGAACTTCATTTTCGGCCCGAACTTCAACCTCGGCCCGAACACCGACCTCGGCCCGAACTTCAACCTCGGCCCGAACATCATCATCGGCCTGAACACCGAACTTCGGCCCGAACATCCTACTTCGGCCTGAACACCACTTCGGCCCGAACATCCCTCTTCGGCCCGAACTCTTCAATATCCAAGATTGTGTGACAAAAGGTGCTATACTAAAACATTCATAACTTTCAGCTCGGGTGTCCGTTTCACGCCCACGAGTAACCAAAATAGATGGTTCGTTCGTCACTGCTAAGAACTAGTTCGGCCCGAATTCTTCACTGTTCCCGGCCCGAACTTCATTTTCGGCCCGAACTTCAACCTCGGCCCGAACTTCAACCTCGGCCCGAACTCCGACCTCGGCCCGAACTTCAACCTCGGCCCGAACATCATCCTCGGCCCGAACACCGAACTTCGGCCCGAACACCACTTCGGCCCGAACACCACTTCGGCCCGAACATCCCACTTCGGCCCGAACACCGAACTTCGGCCCGAACATCCCACTTCGGCCCGAAGTCTTCAATATCCAAGATTGTGTGACAAAAGGTGCTATACTAAAACATTCATAACTTTCAGCTCGGGTGTCCGTTTCACGCCCACGAGTAAACAAAATAGCTGGTTCGTTCGTCACTGCCTACGACAAGTTCGGCCCGAACTCTTCACTGTTCCCGACCCGAACTTATTTTTCGGCCCGAACTTCAACCTCGGCCCGAACTCCGACCTAGGCCCGAAGTCCAACCTCGGCCCGAACATCATCCTCGGCCCGAACACCGAACTTCGGCCCGAACACTACTTCGGCCCGAACGCCACTTCAGCCCGAACATCCCACTTCGGCCCGAACACCACTTCGGCCCGAACATCCCTCTTCGGCCCGATCTCTTCAATATCCAAGATTGTGTGACAAAAGGTGCCATACTAAAACATACATAACTTTCAGCTCGGGTGTCCGTTTCACGCCCACGAGTAACCAAAATAGCTGGTTCGTTCGTCACTGCCTAGGACAAGTTCGGCCCGAACTCTTCACTGTTCCCGGCCCGAACTTCAACCTCGGCCCGAACTCCGACCTAGGCCCGAACTCCAACCTCGGCCCGAACATCATCCTCGGCCCGAACACCGAACTTCGGCCCGAACACCACTTCGGCCCGAACATCCCTCTTCGGCCCGATCTCTTCAATATCCAAGATTGTGTGACAAAAGGTGCCATACTAAAACATACATAACTTTCAGCTCGGGTGTCCGTTTCACGCCCACGAGTAACCAAAATAGTTGGTTCGTTCGTCACTGCTAAGAACAAGTTCGGCCCGAACTCTTCACTGTTCCCGGCCCGAACTTCATTTTCGGCCCGAACTTCAACCTCGGCCCGAACTTCAACCTCGGCCCGAACTCCGACCTCGGCCCGAACTTCAACCTCGGCCCAAACATCATCCTCGGCCCGAACACCGAACTTCGGCCCGAACACCACTTCGGCCCGAACATCCCACTTCGGCACGAACACCACTTCGGCCCGAACATTCCTCTTCGGCCCGAACTCTTCAATATCCAAGATTGTGTGACAAAAGGTGCTATACTAAAACATTCATAACTTTCAGCTCGGGTGTCCGTTTCACGCCCACGAGTAAGCAAAATAGCTGGTTCGTTCGTCACTGCCAAGAACAAGTTCGTCCCGAACTCGTCACTGTTCCCGGCCCGAACTTCATTTTCGGCCCGAACTTCAACCTCGGCCCGAACTCCGACCTCGGCCCGAACTTCAACCTCGGCCCGAACATCATCCTCGGCCCGAACACCGAACTTCGGCTCGAACACCACTTCGGCCCGAACACCACTTCGGCCCGAACATCCCACTTCGGCCCGAACACCGAACTTCGGCCCGAACATCCCTCTTCGGCCCGAACTCTTCAATATCCAAGATTGTGTGACAAAAGGTGCTATACTAAAACATTCATAACTTTCAGCTCGGGTGTCCGTTTCACGCCCACGAGTAACCAAAATAGCTGGTTCGTTCGTCACTGCCTAGAACAAGTTCGGCCCGAACTCTTCACTTTTCCCGGCCCGAACTTCATTTTCGGCCCGAACTTCAACCTCGGCCCGAACTCCGACCTCGGCCCGAACTTCAACCTCGGCCCGAACATCATCCTCGGCCCCAACATCATCCTCGGCCCGAACACCGAACTTCGGCCCGAACACCACTTCGGCCCGAACAACACTTCGGTCCGAACATCCCACTTCGGCCCGAACACCACTTCGGCCCGAACATCCCTCTTCGGCCCGAACTCTTCAATATCCAATATTGTGTGACAAAAGGTGCTATACTAAAACATTCATAACTTTCAGCTCGGGTGTCCGTTTCACGCCCACGAGTAACCAAAATAGCTGGTTCGTTCGTCACTGCCAAGAACATGTTCGTCCCGAACTCGTCACTGTTCCCGGCCCGAACTTCATTTTCGGCCCGAACTTCAACCTCGGCCCGAACTCCGACCTCGGCCCGAACTTCAACCTCGGCCCGAACATCATCCTCGGCCCGAACACCGAACTTCTGCCCGAACACCACTTCGGCTCGAACACCACTTCGGCCCGAACATCCCACTTCGGCCCGAACACCACCTCGGCCCGAACATCCCTCTTCGGCCCGATCTCTTCAATATCCAAGATTGTGTGACAAAAGGTGCTATACTAAAACATTCATAACTTTCAGCTCGGGTGTCCGTTTCACGCCCACGAGTAACCAAAATAGCTGGTTCGTTCGTCACTGCCAAGAACAAGTTCGGCCCGAACTCTTCACTGTTCCCTGCCCGAACCTCATTTTCGGCCCGAACTTCAACCTCGGCCCGAACTTCAACCTCGGCCCGAACATCATCCTCGGCCCGAACACCGAACTTCGGCCCGAACACCACTTCGGCCCGAACACCACTTCGGCCCGAACATCCCACTTCGGCCCGAACACCACTTCGGCCCGAACATCCCTCTTCGGCCCGATCTCTTCAATATCCAAGATTGTGTGACAAAAGGTGCTATACTAAAACATTCATAACTTTCAGCTCGGGTGTCCGTTTCACGCCCACGAGTAACCAAAACAGCTGGTTCGTTCGTCACTGCCAAGAACAAGTTCGGCCCGAACTCTTCACTGTTCCCGACCCTAACTTCATTTTCGGCCCGAACTTCAACCTCGGCCCGAGCTTCAACCTCGGCTCGAACTCCGACCTCGGCCCGAACTTCAACCTCGGCCCGAACATCATCCTCGGCCTGAACACCGAACTTCGGCCCGAACACCACTTCGGCCCGAACACCACTTCGGTCCGAACATCCCACTTCGGCCCGAACACCACTTCGGCCCGAACATCCCTCTTCGGCCCGAACTCTTCAATATCCTAGATTGTGTGACAAAAGGTGCTATACTAAAACATTCATAACTTTCAGCTCGGGTGTCCGTTTCACGCCCACGAGTAACCAAAATAGCTGGTTCGTTCGTCACTGCCAAGAACAACTTCGTCCCGAACTCTTCTCTGTTCCCGGCCCGAACTTCATTTTCGGCCCGAACTTCAACCTCGTCCCGAACTCCGACCTCGGCCCGAACTTCAACCTCGGCCCGAACATCATCCTCGGCCCGAACACCGAACTTCGGCCCGAACACCACTTCGTCCCGAACACCACTTCGGCCCGAACATCCCACTTCGGCCTGAACACCACTTCCGCCCGAACATCCCTCTTCGGCCCGAACTCTTCAATATCCAAGATTGTGTGACAAAAGGTGCTATACTAAAACATTCATAACTTTCAGCTCGGGTGTCCGATTCACGCCCACGAGTAACCAAAATAGCTGGTTCGTTCGTCACTGCCAAGAATAAGTTCGGCCCGAACTCTTCACTGTTCCTGGCCCGAACTTCATTTTCGGCCCGAACTTCAACCTCGGCCCGAACTTCAACCTCGGCTCGAACTCCGACCTCGGCCCGAACTTCAACCTCGGCCCGAACATCATCCTCGGCCCGAACACCGAACTTCGGCCCGAACACCACTTCGGCCCGTACACCACTTCGGCCCGAACATCCCACTTCGGCCCGAACACCGAACTTCGGCCCGAACATCCCTCTTCGGCCCGAACTCTTCAATATCCAAGATTGTGTGACAAAAGGTGCTATACTAAAACATTCATAACTTTCAGCTCGGGTGTCCGTTTCACGCCCACGAGTAACCAAAATAGCTGGTTCGTTCGTCACTGCCAAGAACAAGTTCGGCCCGAACTCTTCACTGTTCCCGGCCCGAACTTCATTTTCGGCCCGAACTTCAACCTCGGCCCGAACTCCGACCTAGGCCCGAACTTCAACCTCGGCCCGAACATCATCCTCGGCCCGAACACCGAACTTCGGCCCGAACACCACTTCGGCCCGAACACCACTTCAGCCCGAACACCACTTCGGCCCTAACATCCCACTTCGGCCCTAACATCCCACTTCGGCCCGAACACCACTTCGGCCCGAACATCCCTCTTCGGCCCGATCTCTTCAATATCCAAGATTGTGTGACAAAAGGTGCTATACTAAAACATTCATAACATTCAGCTCGGGTGTCCGTTTCACGCCCACGAGTAACCAATATAGCTGGTTCGTTCGTCACTGCCAAGAACAAGTTCGGCCCGAACTCTTCACTGTTCCCGGCCCGAACTTCATTTTCGGCCCGAACTTCAACCTCGTCCCGAACTCCGACCTCGGCCCGAACTTCAACCTCGGCCCGAACATCATCCTCGGCCCGAACACCGAACTTCGGCCCGAACACCACTTCGGCCCAAACACCACTTCGGTCCGAACATCCGACTTCGGCCCGAACACCACTTCGGCCCGAACATCCCTCTTCGGCCCGAACATCCCTCTTCGGCCCGAACTCTTCAATATCCAAGATTGTGTGACAAAAGGTGCTATACTAAAACATTCATAACTTTCAGCTCGGGTGTCCGTTTCACGCCCACGAGTAACCAAAATAGCTGGTTCGTTCGTCACTGCCAAGAATAAGTTCGGCCCGAACTCTTCACTGTTCCTGGCCCGAACTTCATTTTCGGCCCGAACTTCAACCTCGGCCCGAACTTCAACCTCGGCTCGAACTCCGACCTCGGCCCGAACTTCAACCTCGGCCCGACACATCATCCTCGGCCCGAACACCGAACTTCGGCCCGAACACCACTTCGGCCCGTACACCACTTCGGCCCGAACATCCCACTTCGGCCCGAACACCGAACTTCGGCCCGAACATCCCTCTTCGGCCCGAACTCTTCAATATCCAAGATTGTGTGACAAAAGGTGCCATACTAAAACATTCATAACTTTCAGCTCGGGTGTCCGTTTCACGCCCACGAGTAACCAAAATAGCTGGTTCGTTCGTCACTGCCAAGAACAAGTTCGGCCCGAACTCTTCACTGTTCCCGGCCCGAACTTCATTTTCGGCCCGAACTTCAACCTCGGCCCGAACTCCGACCTCGGCCCGAACTTCAACCTCGGCCCGAACATCATCCTCGGCCCGAACACCGAACTTCGGCCCGAACACCACTTCGGCCCGAACACCACTTCAGCCCGAACACCACTTCGGCCCTAACATCCCACTTCGGCCCTAACATCCCACTTCGGCCCGAACACCACTTCGGCCCGAACATCCCTCTTCGGCCCGATCTCTTCAATATCCAAGATTGTGTGACAAAAGGTGCTATACTAAAACATTCATAACATTCAGCTCGGGTGTCCGTTTCACGCCCACGAGTAACCAATATAGCTGGTTCGTTCGTCACTGCCAAGGACAAGTTCGGCCCGAACTCTTCACTGTTCCCGGCCCGAACTTCATTTTCGGCCCGAACTTCAACCTCTGCCCGAACTTCAACCTCGGCTCGAACTCCGACCTCGGCCCGAACTTCAACCTCGGCCCGAACATCATCCTCGGCCCGAACACCGAACTTCGACCCGAACACCACTTCGGCCCAAACACCACTTCGGTCCGAACATCCGACTTCGGCCCGAACACCACTTCGGCCCGAACATCCCTCTTCGGCCCGAACTCTTCAATATCCAAGATTGTGTGACAAAAGGTGCTATACTAAAACATTCATAACTTTCAGCTCGGGTGTCCGTTTCACGCCCACGAGTAACCAAAATAGCTGGTTCGTTCGTCACTGCCAAGAACAAGTTCGGCCCGAACTCTTCACTGTTCCCGGCCCGAACTTCATTTTCGGCCCGAACTTCAACCTCGGCCCGAACTTCAACCTCGGCTCGAACTCCGACCTCGGCCCGAACTTCAACCTCGGCCCGAACATCATCCTCGGCCCGAACACCGAACTTCGGCCCGAACACCACTTCGGCCCGAACACCACTTCGGCCCGAACACCACTTCGGTCCGAACATCCCACTTCGTCCCGAACACCACTTCGGCCCGAACATCCCTCTTCGACCCGAACTCTTCAATATCCAAGATTGTGTGACAAAAGGTGCTATACTAAAACATTCATAACTTTCAGCTCGGGTGTCCGTTTCACGCCCACGAGTAACCAAAATAGCTGGTTCGTTCGTCACTGCCAAGAACAAGTTCGGCCCGAACTCTTCACTGTTCCCGGCCCGAACTTCATTTTCGGACGGAACTTCAACCTCGGCCCGACCTTCAACCTCGGCCCGAACTCCGACCTCGGCCCGAACTTCAACCTCGGCCCGAACATCATCCTCGGCCCGAACACCGAACTTCGGCCCGAACACCGAACTTCGGCCCGAACACCACTTCGGCCCGAACATCCCACTTCGGCCCGAACAGCACTTCGGCCCGAACATCCCTCTTCGGCCCGAACTCTTCAATATCCAAGATTGTGTGACAAAAGGTGCTATACTAAAACATTCATAACTTTCAGCTCGGGTGTCCGATTCACGCCCACGAGTAACCAAAATAGCTGGTTCGTTCGTCACTGCCAAGAATAAGTTCGGCCCGAACTCTTCACTGTTCCTGGCCCGAACTTCATTTTCGGCCCGAACTTCAACCTCGGCCCGAACTTCAACCTCGGCGCGAACTCCGACCTCGGCCCGAACTTCAACCTCGGCCCGAACATCATCCTCGGCCCGAACACCGAACTTCGGCCCGAACACCACTTCGGCCCGAACACCACTTCGGCCCGAACATCCCACTTCGGCCCGAACACCGAACTTCGGCCCGAACATCCCTCTTCGGCCCGAACTCTTCAATATCCAAGATTGTGTGACAAAAGGTGCTATACTAAAACATTCATAACTTTCAGCTCGGGTGTCCGTTTCAAGCCCACGAGTAACCAAAATAGCTGGTTCGTTCGTCAGTGCCAAGAATAAGTTCGGCCCGAACTCTTCACTGTTCCTGGCCCGAACTTCATTTTCGGCCTGAACTTCAACCTCGACCCGAACTTCAACCTCGGCTCGAACTCCGACCTTGGCCCGAACTTCAACCTCGGCCCGAACATCATCCTCGGCCCGAACACCGAACTTCGGCCCGAACACCACTTCGGCCCGAACACCACTTCGGCCCGAACATCCCACTTCGGCCCGAACACCGAACTTCGGCCCGAACATCCCTCTTCGGCCAGAACTCTTCAATATCCAAGATTGTGTGACAAAAGGTGCTATACTAAAACATTCATAACTTTTAGCTCGGGTGTCCGTTTCACGCCCACGAGTAACCAAAATAGCTGGTTCGTTCGTCACTGCTAAGAACAAGTTCGGCCCAAACTCTTCACTGTTCCCGGCCTGAACTTCAACCTCGGCCCGAACTCCGACCTCGGCCCGAACTTCAACCTCGGCCCGAACATCATCCTCGGCCCGAACACCGAACTTCGGCCCGAATACCACTTCGGCCCGAACACCACTTCGGCCCGAACACCACTTCGGCCCGAACATCCCACTTCGGCCCGAACACCACTTCGGCCCGAACATCCCTCTTCGGCCCGATCTCTTCAATATCCAAGATTGTGTGACAAAAGGTGCTATACTAAAACATTCATAACATTCAGCTCGGGTGTCCGTTTCACGCCCACGAGTAACCAATATAGCTGGTTCGTTCGTCACTGCCAAGAACAAGTTCGGCCCGAACTCTTCACTGTTCCCGGCCCGAACTTCATTTTCGGCCCGAACTTCAACCTCGGCCCGAACTTCAACCTCGGCTCGAACTCCGACCTCGGCCCGAACTTCAACGTCGGCCCGAACATCATCCTCGGCCCGAACACCGAACTTCGGCCCGAACACCACTTCGGCCCGAACACCACTTCGGTCCGAACATCCCACTTCGGCCCGAACACCACTTCGGCCCGAACATCCCTCTTCGGCCCGAACTCTTCAATATCCAAGATTGTGTGACAAAAGGTGCTATACTAAAACACTCATAACTTTCAGCTCGGGTGTCCGTTTCACGCCCACGAGTAACCAAAATAGCTGGTTCATTCGTCACTGCCAAGAACAAGTTCGGCCCGAACTCTTCACTGTTCCCGGCCCGAACTTCATTTTCGGCCCGAACTTCAACCTCGACCCGAACTTCAACCTTGGCTCGAACTCCGACCTCGGCCCGAACTTCAACCTCGGCCCGAACATCATCCTCGGCCCGAACACCGAACTTCGGCCCGAACACCACTTCGGCCCGAACACCACTTCGGTCCGAACATCCCACTTCGTCCCGAACACCACTTCGGCCCGAACATCCCTCTTCGGCCCGAACTCTTCAATATCCAAGATTGTGTGACAAAAGGTGCTATACTAAAACATTCATAACTTTAAGCTCGGGTGTCCGTTTCATGCCCACGAGTAACCAAAATAGCTGGTTCGTTCGTCACTGCCAAGAACAAGTTCGGCCCGAACTCTTCACTGTTCCCGGCCCGAACTTCATTTTCGGACGGAACTTCAACCTCGGCCCGACCTTCAACCTCGGCCCGAACTCCGACCTCGGCCCGAACTTCAACCTCGGCCCGAACATCATCCTCGGCCCGAACACCGAACTTCGGCCCGAACACCGAACTTCGGCCCGAACACCACTTCGGCCCGAACATCCCACTTCGGCCCGAACACCACTTCGGCCCGAACATCCCTCTTCGGCCCGAACTCTTCAATATCCAAGATTGTGTGACAAAAGGTCATTACTAAAACATTCATAACTTTCAGCTCGGGTGTCCGTTTCACGCCCACGAGTAACCAAAATAGCTGGTTCGTTCGTCACTGCAAAGAACAAGTTCGGCCCGAACTCTTCACTGTTCCCAGCCCGAACTTCATTTTCAGCCCAAACTTCAACCTCGGCCCGAACTCCGACCTTGGCCCGAACTTCAACCTCGGCCCGAACATCATCCTCGGCCCGAACACCCAACTTCGGCCCGAACACCGCTTCGGCCCGAACACCACTTCGGCCCGAACATCCCACTTCGGCCCGAACACCACTTCCGCCCGAACATCCCTCTTCGGCCCGAACTCTTCAATATCCAAGATTGTGTGACAAAAGGTGCTATACTAAAACATTCATAACTTTCAGCTCGGGTGTCCGTTTCACGCCCACGAGTAACCAAAATAGCTGGTTCGTTCGTCACTGCCAAGAACAAGTTCGGCCCGAACTCTTCAATATCCAAGATTGTGTGACAAAAGGTCCTATACTAAAACATTCATAACTTTCAGCTCGGGTGTCCGTTTCACGCCCACGAGTAACCAAAATTGCTGGTTCGTTCGTCACTGCCAAGAACAAGTTCGGCCCGAACTCTTCACTGTTCCCGGCCCGAACTTCATTTTCGGACGGAACTTCAACCTCGGCCAGAACATCATCCTCGGCCCGAACATCGAACTTCGGCCCGAACACCACTTCGGCCCGAACATCCGACTTCGGCCCGAACACCACTTCGGCCCGAACATCCCTCTTCGGCCTGAACTCTTCAATATCCAAGATTGTGTGACAAAAGGTCATTACTAAAACATTCATAACTTTCAGCTCGGGTGTCCGTTTCACGCCCACGAGTAACCATAATAGCTGGTTCGCTCGTCACTACAAAGAACAAGTTCGGCCCGAACTCTTCACTGTTCCCAGCCCTAACTTCATTTTCAGCCCGAACTTCAACCTCGGCCCGAACTTCAACCTCGGCCCGAACTCCGACCTCGACCCGAACTTTAACCTCGGCCCGAACATCTTCCTCGGCCCGAACACCGAATTTCGGCCCGAACACCACTTCGGCCCGAACACCACTTCGGTCCGAACATCCCACTTCGTCCCGAACACCACTTCGGCCCGAACATCCCTCTTCGGCCCGAACTCTTCAATATCCAAGATTGTGTGACAAAAGGTGCTATACTAAAACATTCATAACTTTCAGCTCGGGTGTCCGTTTCACGCCCACGAGTAACCAAAATAGCTGGTTCGTTCGTCACTGCCAAGAACAAGTTCGGCGCGAACTCTTCAATATCCAAGATTGTGTGACAAAATGTCCTATACAAAAACATTCATAACTTTCAGCTCGGGTGTCCATTTCACGCCCACGAGTAACCAAAATTGCTGGTTCGTTCGTCACTGCCAAGAACAAGTTCGGCCCGAACTCTTCACTGTTCCCGGCCCGAACTTCATTTTCGGCCCGAACTTCAACCTCGGCCCGAACTTCAACCTCGGCTCGAACTCCGACCTCGGCCCGAACTTCAACGTCGGCCCGAACATCATCCTCGGCCCGAACACCGAACTTCAGCCCGAACACCACTTCGGCCCGAACACCACTTCGGTCCGAACATCCCACTTCGGCCCGAACACCACTTCGGCCCGAACATCCCTCTTCGGCCCGAACTCTTCAATATCCAAGATTGTGTGACAAAAGGTGCTATACTAAAACACTCATAACTTTCAGCTCGGGTGTCCGTTTCACGCCCACGAGTAACCAAAATAGCTGGTTCGTTCGTCACTGCCAAGAACAAGTTCGGCCCGAACTCTTCACTGTTCCTGGCCCGAACTTCATTTTCGGCCCGAACTTCAACCTCGACCCGAACTTCAACCTTGGCTCGAACTCCGACCTCGGCCCGAACTTCAACCTCGGCCCGAACATCATCCTCGGCCCGAACACCGAACTTCGGCCCGAACTCCACTTCGGCCCGAACACCACTTCGGTCCGAACATCCCACTTCGTCCCGAACACCACTTCGGCCCGAACATCCCTCTTCGGCCCGAACTCTTCAATATCCAAGATTGTGTGACAAAAGGTGCTATACTAAAACATTCATAACTTTCAGCTCGGGTGTCCGTTTCATGCCCACGAGTAACCAAAATAGCTGGTTCGTTCGTCACTGCCAAGAACAAGTTCGGCCCGAACTCTTCACTGTTCCCGGCCCGAACTTCATTTTCGGACGGAACTTCAACCTCGGCCCGACCTTCAACCTCGGCCCGAACTCCGACCTCGGCCCGAACTTCAACCTCGGCCCGAACATCATCCTCGGCCCGAACACCGAACTTCGGCCCGAACACCGAACTTCGGCCCGAACACCACTTCGGCCCGAACATCCCACTTCGGCCCGAACACCACTTCGGCCCGAACATCCCTCTTCGGCCCGAACTCTTCAATATCCAAGATTGTGTGACAAAAGGTCATTACTAAAACATTCATAACTTTCAGCTCGGGTGTCCGTTTCACGCCCACGAGTAACCAAAATAGCTGGTTCGTTCGTCACTGCAAAGAACAAGTTCGGCCCGAACTCTTCACTGTTCCCAGCCCGAACTTCATTTTCAGCCCAAACTTCAACCTCGGCCCGAACTCCGACCTCGGCCCGAACTTCAACCTCGGCCCGAACATCATCCTCGGCCCGAACACCCAACTTCGGCCCGAACACCACTTCGGCCCGAACACCACTTCGGCCCGAACATCCCACTTCGGCCCGAACACCACTTCCGCCCGAACATCCCTCTTCGGCCCGAACTCTTCAATATCCAAGATTGTGTGACAAAAGGTGCTATACTAAAACATTCATAACTTTCAGCTCGGGTGTCCGTTTCACGCCCACGAGTAACCAAAATAGCTGGTTCGTTCGTCACTGCCAAGAACAAGTTCGGCCCGAACTCTTCAATATCCAAGATTGTGTGACAAAAGGTCCTATACTAAAACATTCATAACTTTCAGCTCGGGTGTCCGTTTCACGCCCACGAGTAACCAAAATTGCTGGTTCGTTCGTCACTGCCAAGAACAAGTTCGGCCCGAACTCTTCACTGTTCCCGGCCCGAACTTCATTTTCGGACGGAACTTCAACCTCGGCCAGAACATCATCCTCGGCCCGAACACCGAACTTCGGCCCGAACACCACTTCGGCCCGAACATCCGACTTCGGCCCGAACACCACTTCGGCCCGAACATCCCTCTTCGGCCCGAACTCTTCAATATCCAAGATTGTGTGACAAAAGGTCATTACTAAAACATTCATAACTTTCAGCTCGGGTGTCTGTTTCACGCCCACGAGTAACCATAATAGCTGGTTCGCTCGTCACTGCAAAGAACAAGTTCGGCCCGAACTCTTCACAGTTCCCAGTCCGAACTTCATTTTCAGCCCGAACTTCAACCTCGGCCCGAACTTCAACCTCGGCCCGAACTCCGACCTCGACCCGAACTTTAACCTCGGCCCGAACATCTTCCTCGGCCCGAACACCGAACTTCGGCCCGAACACCACTTCGGCCCGAACACCACTTCGGTCCGAACATCCCACTTCGTCCCGAACACCACTTCGGCCCGAACATCCCTCTTCGGCCCGAACTCTTCAATATCCAAGATTGTGTGACAAAAGGTGCTATACTAAAACATTCATAACTTTCAGCTCGGGTGTCCGTTTCACGCCCACGAGTAACCAAAATAGCTGGTTCGTTCGTCACTGCCAAGAACAAGTTCGGCGCGAACTCTTCAATATCCAAGATTGTGTGACAAAATGTCCTATACTAAAACATTCATAACTTTCAGCTCGGGTGTCCGTTTCACGCCCACGAGTAACCAAAATTGCTGGTTCGTTCGTCACTGCCAAGAACAAGTTCGGCCCGAACTCTTCACTGTTCCCGGCCCGAACTTCATTTTCGGACGGAACTTCAACCTCGGCCAGACCTTCAACCTCGGCCCGAACTCCGACCTCGGCCCGAACTTCAACCTCGGCCAGAACATCATCCTCGGCCCGAACACCGAACTTCGGCCCGAACACCACTTCGGCCCGAACATCCGACTTCGGCCCGAACACCACTTCGGCCCGAACATCCCTCTTCGGCCCGAACTCTTCAATATCCAAGATTGTGTGACAAAAGGTCATTACTAAAACATTCATAACTTTCAGCTCGGGTGTCCGTTTCACGCCCACGAGTAACCAAAATAGCTGGTTCGTTCGTCACTGCAAAGAACAAGTTCGGCCCGAACTCTTCACTGTTCCCAGCCCGAACTTCATTTTCAGCCCGAACTTCAACCTCGGCCCGAACTTCAACCTCGGCCCGAACTCCGACCTCGACCCGAACTTTAACCTCGGCCCGAACATCTTCCTCGGCCCGAACACCGAACTTCGGCCCGAACACCACTTCGGCCCGAACACCACTTCGGTCCGAACATCCCACTTCGTCCAGAAGACCACTTCGGCCCGAACATCACTCTTCGGCCCGAACTCTTCAATATCCAAGATTGTGTGACAAAAGGTGCTATACTAAAACATTCATAACTTTCAGCTCGGGTGTCCGTTTCACGCCCACGAGTAACCAAAATAGCTGGTTCGTTCGTCACTGCCAAGAACAAGTTCGGCCCGAACTCTTCAATATCCAAGATATTGTGACAAAAGGTGCTATACTAAAACATTCATAACTTTCAGCTCGGGTGCCCGTTTCACGCCCACGAGTAACCAAAATAGCTGGTTCGTTCGTCACTGCCAAGAACAAGTTCGGCCCGAACTCTTCACTGTTCCCGGCCTGAACTTCATTTTCGGACGGAACTTCAACCTCGGCCCGACCTTCAACCTCGGCCCGAACTCCGACCTCGGCCCGAACTTCAACCTCGGCCCGAACATCATCCTCGGCCCGAACACCGAACTTCGGCCCGAACACCGAACTTCGGCCCGAACACCACTTCGGCCCGAACATCCCACTTCGGCCCGAACACCACTTCGGCCCGAACATCCCTCTTCGGCCCGAACTCTTCAATATCCAAGATTGTGTGACAAAAGGTCATTACTAAAACATTCATAACTTTCAGCTCGGGTGTCCGTTTCACGCCCACGAGTAACCAAAATAGCTGGTTCGTTCGTCACTGCAAAGAACAAGTTCGGCCCGAACTCTTCACTGTTCCCAGCCCGAACTTCATTTTCAGCCCAAACTTCAACCTCGGCCCGAACTCTGACCTCGGCCCGAACTTCAACCTCGGCCCGAACATCATCCTCGGCCCGAACACCGAACTTCGGCCCGAACACCACTTCGGCCCGAACACCACTTCGGCCCGAACATCCCACTTCGGCCCGAACACCACTTCCGCCCGAACATCCCTCTTCGGCCCGAACTCTTCAATATCCAAGATTGTGTGACAAAAGGTGCTATACTAAAACATTCATAACTTTCAGCTCGGGTGTCCGTTTCACGCCCACGAGTAACCAAAATAGCTGGTTCGTTCGTCACTGCCAAGAACAAGTTCGGCCCGAACTCTTCAATATCCAAGATTGTGTGACAAAAGGTCCTATACTAAAACATTCATAACTTTCAGCTCGGGTGTCCGTTTCACGCCCACGAGTAACCAAAATTGCTGGTTCGTTCGTCACTGCCAAGAACAAGTTCGGCCCGAACTCTTCACTGTTCCCGGCCCGAACTTCATTTTCGGACGGAACTTCAACCTCGGCCAGAACATCATCCTCGGCCCGAACACCGAACTTCGGCCCGAACACCACTTCGGCCCGAACATCCGACTTCGGCCCGAACACCACTTCGGCCCGAACATCCCTCTTCGGCCCGAACTCTTCAATATCCAAGATTGTGTGACAAAAGGTCATTACTAAAACATTCATAACTTTCAGCTCGGGTGTCTGTTTCACGCCCACGAGTAACCATAATAGCTGGTTCGCTCGTCACTGCAAAGAACAAGTTCGGCCCGAACTCTTCACAGTTCCCAGTCCGAACTTCATTTTCAGCCCGAACTTCAACCTCGGCCCGAACTTCAACCTCGGCCCGAACTCCGACCTCGACCCGAACTTTAACCTCGGCCCGAACATCTTCCTCGGCCCGAACACCGAACTTCGGCCCGAACACCACTTCGGCCCGAACACCACTTCGGTCCGAACATCCCACTTCGTCCCGAACACCACTTCGGCCCGAACATCCCTCTTCGGCCCGAACTCTTCAATATCCAAGATTGTGTGACAAAAGGTGCTATACTAAAACATTCATAACTTTCAGCTCGGGTGTCCGTTTCACGCCCACGAGTAACCAAAATAGCTGGTTCGTTCGTCACTGCCAAGAACAAGTTCGGCGCGAACTCTTCAATATCCAAGATTGTGTGACAAAATGTCCTATACTAAAACATTCATAACTTTCAGCTCGGGTGTCCGTTTCACGCCCACGAGTAACCAAAATTGCTGGTTCGTTCGTCACTGCCAAGAACAAGTTCGGCCCGAACTCTTCACTGTTCCCGGCCCGAACTTCATTTTCGGACGGAACTTCAACCTCGGCCAGACCTTCAACCTCGGCCCGAACTCCGACCTCGGCCCGAACTTCAACCTCGGCCAGAACATCATCCTCGGCCCGAACACCGAACTTCGGCCCGAACACCACTTCGGCCCGAACATCCGACTTCGGCCCGAACACCACTTCGGCCCGAACATCCCTCTTCGGCCCGAACTCTTCAATATCCAAGATTGTGTGACAAAAGGTCATTACTAAAACATTCATAACTTTCAGCTCGGGTGTCCGTTTCACGCCCACGAGTAACCAAAATAGCTGGTTCGTTCGTCACTGCAAAGAACAAGTTCGGCCCGAACTCTTCACTGTTCCCAGCCCGAACTTCATTTTCAGCCCGAACTTCAACCTCGGCCCGAACTTCAACCTCGGCCCGAACTCCGACCTCGACCCGAACTTTAACCTCGGCCCGAACATCTTCCTCGGCCCGAACACCGAACTTCGGCCCGAACACCACTTCGGCCCGAACACCACTTCGGTCCGAACATCCCACTTCGTCCAGAAGACCACTTCGGCCCGAACATCACTCTTCGGCCCGAACTCTTCAATATCCAAGATTGTGTGACAAAAGGTGCTATACTAAAACATTCATAACTTTCAGCTCGGGTGTCCGTTTCACGCCCACGAGTAACCAAAATAGCTGGTTCGTTCGTCACTGCCAAGAACAAGTTCGGCCCGAACTCTTCAATATCCAAGATATTGTGACAAAAGGTGCTATACTAAAACATTCATAACTTTCAGCTCGGGTGCCCGTTTCACGCCCACGAGTAACCAAAATAGCTGGTTCGTTCGTCACTGCCAAGAACAAGTTCGGCCCGAACTCTTCACTGTTCCCGGCCCGAACTTCATTTTCGGACGGAACTTCAACCTCGGCCCGACCTTCAACCTCGGCCCGAACTCCGACCTCGGCCCGAACTTCAACCTCGGCCCGAACATCATCCTCGGCCCGAACACCGAACTTCGGCCCGAACACCGAACTTCGGCCCGAACACCACTTCGGCCCGAACATCCCACTTCGGCCCGAACACCACTTCGGCCCGAACATCCCTCTTCGGCCCGAACTCTTCAATATCCAAGATTGTGTGACAAAAGGTCATTACTAAAACATTCATAACTTTCAGCTCGGGTGTCCGTTTCACGCCCACGAGTAACCAAAATAGCTGGTTCGTTCGTCACTGCAAAGAACAAGTTCGGCCCGAACTCTTCACTGTTCCCAGCCCGAACTTCATTTTCAGCCCAAACTTCAACCTCGGCCCGAACTCTGACCTCGGCCCGAACTTCAACCTCGGCCCGAACAACATCCTCGGCCCGAACACCGAACTTCGGCCCGAACACCACTTCGGCCCGAACACCACTTCGGCCCGAACATCCCACTTCGGCCCGAACACCACTTCCGCCCGAACATCCCTCTTCGGCCCGAACTCTTCAATATCCAAGATTGTGTGACAAAAGGTGCTATACTAAAACATTCATAACTTTCAGCTCGGGTGTCCGTTTCACGCCCACGAGTAACCAAAATAGCTGGTTCGTTCGTCACTGCCAAGAACAAGTTCGGCCCGAACTCTTCAATATCCAAGATTGTGTGACAAAAGGTCCTATACTAAAACATTCATAACTTTCAGCTCGGGTGTCCGTTTCACGCCCACGAGTAACCAAAATTGCTGGTTCGTTCGTCACTGCCAAGAACAAGTTCGGCCCGAACTCTTCACTGTTCCCGGCCCGAACTTCATTTTCGGACGGAACTTCAACCTCGGCCAGACCTTCAACCTCGGCCCGAACTCCGACCTCGGCCCGAACTTCAACCTCGGCCAGAACATCATCCTCGGCCCGAACACCGAACTTCGGCCCGAACACCACTTCGGCCCGAACATCCGACTTCGGCCCGAACACCACTTCGGCCCGAACATCCCTCTTCGGCCCGAACTCTTCAATATCCAAGATTGTGTGACAAAAGGTCATTACTAAAACATTCATAACTTTCAGCTCGGGTGTCCGTTTCACGCCCACGAGTAACCAAAATAGCTGGTTCGTTCGTCACTGCAAAGAACAAGTTCGGCCCGAACTCTTCACTGTTCCCAGCCCGAACTTCATTTTCAGCCCGAACTTCAACCTCGGCCCGAACTTCAACCTCGGCCCGAACTCCGACCTCGACCCGAACTTTAACCTCGGCCCGAACATCTTCCTCGGCCCGAACACCGAACTTCGGCCCGAACACCACTTCGGCCCGAACACCACTTCGGTCCGAACATCCCACTTCGTCCCGAACACCACTTCGGCCCGAACATCCCTCTTCGGCCCGAACTCTTCAATATCCAAGATTGTGTGACAAAAGGTGCTATACTAAAACATTCATAACTTTCAGCTCGGGTGTCCGTTTCACGCCCACGAGTAACCAAAATAGCTGGTTCGTTCGTCACTGCCAAGAACAAGTACGGCCCGAACTCTTCAATATCCAAGATTGTGTGACAAAAGGTCCTATACTAAAACATTCATAACTTTCAGCTCGGGTGTCCGTTTCACGCCCACGAGTAACCAAAATTGCTGGTTCGTTCGTCACTGCCAAGAACAAGTTCGGCCCGAACTCTTCACTGTTCCCGGCCCGAACTTCATTTTCGGACGGAACTTCAACCTCGGCCAGACCTTCAACCTCGGCCCGAACTCCGACCTCGGCCCGAACTTCAACCTCGGCCAGAACATCATCCTCGGCCCGAACACCGAACTTCGGCCCGAACACCACTTCGGCCCGAACATCCGACTTCGGCCCGAACACCACTTCGGCCCGAACATCCCTCTTCGGCCCGAACTCTTCAATATCCAAGATTGTGTGACAAAAGGTCATTACTAAAACATTCATAACTTTCAGCTCGGGTGTCCGTTTCACGCCCACGAGTAACCAAAACAGCTGGTTCGTTCGTCACTGCAAAGAACAAGTTCGGCCCGAACTCTTCACTGTTCCCAGCCCGAACTTCATTTTCAGCCCGAACTTCAACCTCGGCCCGAACTTCAACCTCGGCCCGAACTCCGACCTCGACCCGAACTTTAACCTCGGCCCAAACATCTTCCTCGGCCCGAACACCGAACTTCGGCCCGAACACCACTTCGGCCCGAACACCACTTCGGTCCGAACATCCCACTTCGTCCCGAACACCACTTCGGCCCGAACATCCCTCTTCGGCCCGAACTCTTCAATATCCAAGATTGTGTGACAAAAGGTGCTATACTAAAACATTCATAACTTTCAGCTCGGGTGTCCGTTTCACGCCCACGAGTAACCAAAATAGCTGGTTCGTTCGTCACTGCCAAGAACAAGTTCGGCCCGAACTCTTCAATATCCAAGATTGTGTGACAAAAGGTCCTATACTGAAACATTCATAACTTTCAGCTCGGGTGTCCGTTTCACGCCCACGAGTAACCAAAATTGCTGGTTCGTTCGTCACTGCCAAGAACAAGTTCGGCCCGAACTCTTCACTGTTCCCGGCCCGAACTTCATTTTCGGACGGAACTTCAACCTCGGCCAGACCTTCAACCTCGGCCCGAACTCCGACCTCGGCCCGAACTTCAACCTCGGCCAGAACATCATCCTCGGCCCGAACACCGAACTTCGGCCCGAACACCACTTCGGCCCGAACATCCGACTTCGGCCCGAACACCACTTCGGCCCGAACATCCCTCTTCGCCCCGAACTCTTCAATATCCAAGATTGTGTGACAAAAGGTCATTACTAAAACATTCATAACTTTCAGCTCGGGTGTCCGTTTCACGCCCACGAGTAACCAAAATAGCTGGTTCGTTCGTCACTGCAAAGAACAAGTTCGGCCCGAACTCTTCACTGTTCCCAGCCCGAACTTCATTTTCAGCCCGAACTTCAACCTCGGCCCGAACTTCAACCTCGGACCGAACTCCGACCTCGATCCGAACTTTAACCTCGGCCCGAACATCTTCCTCGGCCCGAACACCGAACTTCGGCCCGAACACCACTTCGGCCCGAACACCACTTCGGCCGGAACATCCCACTTCGGCCCGAACACCACTTCGGCCCGAACATCCCTCTTCGGCCCGAACTCTTTAATATCCAAGATTATGTGACAAAAGATTCTATACTAAAACATTCTTAACTTTCAGCTCGGGTGTCCGTTTCACGCCCACGAGTAACCAAAATAGATGGTTCGTTCGTCACTGCCAAGAACAAGTTCGGCCCGAACTCTTCACTGTTCCCGGCCCGAACTTCATTTTTGACACGAACTTCAACCTCGGCCCGAACTTCAACCTCGGCCTGAACATCATCCTCGGCCCGAACACCGAACTTCGGCCCGACCACCACTTCGGGCCGAACACCACTTTGGCACGAACACCACTTCGGCCAGAACACCACTTCGGCCCGAACATCCCTCTTCGCCCCGAACTCTTCAATATCCAAGATTGTGTGACAAAAGTTGCTATACTAAAACATTCATAACTTTCAACTCGGGTGTCCGTTTCACGCCCACGAGTAACCAAAATAGATGGTTCGTTCGTCACTGCCAAGAACAAGTTCGACCCGAACTCTTCACTGTTCCCGACCCGAACTTCATTTTTGACACGAACTTCAACCTCGGCCCGAACTTCAACCTCGGCCCGAACTCCGACCTCGGCCCGAACTTCAACCTCGGCCTGAACATCATCATCGGCCCGAACACCGAACTTCGGCCCGACCACCACTTCGGCCCGACCACCACTTCGGGCCGAACACCACTTCGGCCCGAACACCACTTCGGCCAGAACACCACTTCGGCCCGAACATCCCTCTTCGCCCCGAACTCTTCAATATCCAAGATTGTGTGACAAAATTTGCTATACTAAAACATTCATAACTTTCAACTCGGGTGTCCGTTTCACGCCCACGAGTAACCAAAATAGCTGGTTCGTTCGTCACTGCAAAGAACAAGTTCGGCCCGAACTCTTCACTGTTCCCAGCCCGAACTTCATTTTCAGCCCAAATTTCAACCTCGGCCCGAACTCCGACCTCGGCCCGAACTTCAACCTCGGCCCGAACATCATCCTCGGCCCGAACACCGAACTTCGGCCCGAACACCACTTTGTCCCGAACACCACTTCGGCCCGAACATCCCACTTCGGCCCGAACACCACTTCCGCCCGAACATCCCTCTTCGGCCCGAACTCTTCAATATCCAAGATTGTGTGACAAAAGGTGCTATACTAAAACATTCATAACTTTCAGCTCGGGTGTCCGATTCACGCCCACGAGTAACCAAAATAGCTGGTTCGTTCGTCACTGCCAAGAATAAGTTCGGCCCGAACTCTTCACTGTTCCTGGCCCGAACTTCATTTTCGGCCCGAACTTCAACCTCGGCCCGAACTTCAACCTCGGCTCGAACTCCGACCTCGGCCCGAACTTCAACCTCGGCCCGAACATCATCCTCGGCCCGAACACCGAACTTCGGCCCGAACACCACTTCGGCCCGAACACCACTTCGGCCCGAACATCCCACTTCGGCCCGAACACCGAACTCCGGCCCGAACATCCCTCTTCGGCCCAAACTCTTCAATATCCAAGATTGTGTGACAAAAGGTGCTATGCTAAAACATTCATAACTTTCAGCTCGGGTGTCCGTTTCACGCCCACGAGTAACCAAAATAGCTGGTTCGTTCGTCACTGCCAAGAACAAGTTCGGCCCGAACTCTTCACTGTTCCCGGCCCGAACTTCATTTTCGGCCCGAACTTCAACCTCGGCCCGAACTCCGACCTCGGCCCGAACTTCAACCTCGGCCCGAACATCATCCTCGGCCCGAACACCGAACTTCGGCCCGTACACCACTTCGGCCCGAACACCACTTCGGCCCGAACATCCCACTTCGGCCCGAACACCACTTCGGCCCGAACATCCCTCTTCGGCCCGATCTCTTCAATATCCAAGATTGTGTGACAAAAGGTGCTATACTAAAACATTCATAACTTTCAGCTCGGGTGTCCGTTTCACGCCCACGAGTAACCAATATAGCTGGTTCGTTCGTCACTGCCAAGAACAAGTTCGGCCCGAACTCTTCACTGTTCCCGGCTCGAACTTCATTTTCGGCCCGAACTTCAACCTCGGCCCGAACTTCAACCTCGGCTCGAACTCCGACCTCGGCCCGAACTTCAACCTCGGCCCGAACATCATCCTCGGCCCGAACACCGAACTTCGGCCCGAACACCACTTCGGCCCGAACACCACTTCGGTCCGAACATCCCACTTCGGCCCGAACACCACTTCGGCCCGAACATCCCTCTTCGGCCCGAACTCTTCAATATCCAAGATTGTGTGACAAAAGGTGCTATACTAAAACATTCATAACTTTCAGCTCGGGTGTCCGTTTCACGCCCACGAGTAACCAAAATAGCTGGTTCGTTCGTCACTGCCAAGAACAAGTTCGGCCCGAACTCTTCACTGTTCCTGGCCTGAACTTCATTTTCGGCCCGAACTTCAACCTCGGCCCGAACTTCAACCTCGGCTCGAACTCCGACCTCGGCCCGAACTTCAACCTCGGCCCGAACATCATCCTCGGCCCGAACACCGAACTTCGGCCCGAACACCACTTCGGCCCGAACACCACTTCGGCCCGAACATCCCACTTCGGCCCGAACACCGAACTTCGGCCCGAACATCCCTCTTTGGCCCAAACTCTTCAATATCCAAGATTGTGTGACAAAAGGTGCTATGCTAAAACATTCATAACTTTCAGCTCGGGTGTCCGTTTCACGCCCACGAGTAACCAAAATAGCTGGTTCGTTCGTCACTGCCAAGAACAAGTTCGGCCCGAACTCTTCACTGTTCCCGGCCCGAACTTCATTTTCGGCCCGAACTTCAACCTCGGCCCGAACTCCGACCTCGGCCCGAACTTCAACCTCGGCCCGAACATCATCCTCGGCCCGAACACCGAACTTCGGCCCGTACACCACTTCGGCCCGAACACCACTTCGGCCCGAACATCCCACTTCGGCCCGAACACCACTTCGGCCCGAACATCCCTCTTCGGCCCGAACATCCCTCTTCGGCCCGATCTCTTCAATATCCAAGATTGTGTGACAAAAGGTGCTATACTAAAACATTCATAACTTTCAGCTCGGGTGTCCGTTTCACGCCCACGAGTAACCAATATAGCTGGTTCGTTCGTCACTGCCAAGAACAAGTTTGGCCCGAACTCTTCACTGTTCCCGGCCCGAACTTCATTTTCGGCCCGAACTTCAACCTCGGCCCGAACTTCAACCTCGGCTCGAACTCCGACCTCGGCCCGAACTTCAACCTCGGCCCGAACATCATCCTCGGCCCGAACACCGAACTTCGGCCCGAACACCACTTCGGCCCGAACACCACTTCGGTCCGAACATCCCACTTCGGCCCGAACACCACTTCGGCCCGAACATCCCTCTTCGGCCCGAACTCTTCAATATCCAAGATTGTGTGACAAAAGGTGCTATACTAAAACATTCATAACTTTCAGCTCGGGTGTCCGTTTCACGCCCACGAGTAACCAAAATAGCTGGTTCGTTCGTCACTGCCAAGAACAAGTTCGGCCCGAACTCTTCACTGTTCCCGGCCCGAACTTCATTTTCGGCCCGAACTACAACCTCGGCCCGAACTTCAACCTCGGCTCGAACTCCGACCTCGGCCCGAACTTCAACCTCGGCCCGAACATCATCCTCGGCCCGAACACCGAACTTCGGCCCGAACACCACTTCGGCCCGAACACCACTTCGGTCCGAACATCCCACTTCGTCCCGAACACCACTTCGGCCCGAACATCCCTCTTCGGCCCGAACTCTTCAATATCCAAGATTGTGTGACAAAAGGTGCTATACTAAAACATTCATAACTTTCAGCTCGGGTGTCCGTTTCACGCCCACGGGTAACCAAAATAGCTGGTTCGTTCGTCACTGCCAAGAACAAGTTCGGCCCGAACTCTTCACTGTTCCCGGCCCGAACTTCATTTTCGGACGGAACTTCAACCTCGGCCCGACCTTCAACCTCGGCCCGAACTCCGACCTCGGCCCGAACTTCAACCTCGGCCCGAACATCATCCTCGGCCCGAACACCGAACTTCGGCCCGAACACCACTTCGGCCCGAACATCCCACTTCAGCCCGAACACCACTTCGACCCGAACATCCCTCTTCGGCCCGAACTCTTCAATATCCAAGATTGTGTGACAAAAGGTCATTACTAAAACATTCATAACTTTCAGCTCGGGTGTCCGTTTCACGCCCACGAGTAACCAAAATAGCTGGTTCGTTCGTCACTGCAAAGAACAAGTTCGGCCCGAACTCTTCACTGTTCCCAGCCCGAACTTCATTTTCAGCCCAAACTTCAACCTCGGCCCGAACTCCGACCTCGGCCCGAACTTCAACCTCGGCCCGAACATCATCCTCGGCCCGAACACCGAACTTCGGCCCGAACACCACTTCGGCCCGAACACCACTTCGGCCCGAACATCCCACTTCGGCCCGAACACCACTTCCGCCCGAACATCCCTCTTCGGCCCGAACTCTTCAATATCCAAGATTGTGTGACAAAAGGTGCTATACTAAAACATTCATAACTTTCAGCTCGGGTGTCCGTTTCACGCCCACGAGTAACCAAAATAGCTGGTTCGTTCGTCACTGCCAAGAACAAGTTCGGCCCGAACTCTTCAATATCCAAGATTGTGTGACAAAAGGTCCTATACTAAAACATTCATAACTTTCAGCTCGGGTGTCCGTTTCACGCCCACGAGTAACCAAAATTGCTGGTTCGTTCGTCACTGCCAAGAACAAGTTCGGCCCGAACTCTTCACTGTTCCCGGCCCGAACTTCATTTTCGGACGGAACTTCAACCTCGGCCAGACCTTCAACCTCGGCCCGAACTCCGACCTCGGCCCGAACTTCAACCTCGGCCCGAACATCATCCTCGGCCCGAACACCGAACTTCGGCCCGAACACCACTTCGGCCCGAACATCCGACTTCGGCCCGAACACCACTTCGGCCCGAACATCCCTCTTCGGCCCGAACTCTTCAATATCCAAGATTGTGTGACAAAAGGTCATTACTAAAACATTCATAACTTTCAGCTCGGGTGTCCGTTTCACGCCCACGAGTAACCAAAATAGCTGGTTCGTTCGTCACTGCAAAGAACAAGTTCGGCCCGAACTCTTCACTGTTCCCAGCCCGAACTTCATTTTCAGCCCGAACTTCAACCTCGGCCCGAACTTCAACCTCGGCCCGAACTCCGACCTCGACCCGAACTTTAACCTCGGCCCGAACATCTTCCTCGGCCCGAACACCGAACTTCGGCCCGAACACCACTTCGGCCCGAACACCACTTCGGCCCAAACATCCCACTTCGGCCCGAACACCACTTCGGCCCGAACATCCCTCTTCGGCCCGAACTCTTTAATATCCAAGATTGTGTGACAAAAGGTGCTATACTAAAACATTCTTAACTTTCAGCTCGGGTGTCCGTTTCACGCCCACGAGTAACCAAAATAGATGGTTCGTTCGTCACTGCCAAGAACAAGTTCGGCCCGAACTCTTCACTGTTCCCGGCCCGAACTTCATTTTTGACACGAACTTCAACCTCGGCCCGAACTTCAACCTCGGCCCGAACTCCGACCTCGGCCCGAACTTCAACCTCGGCCTGAACATCATCCTCGGCCTGAACACCGAACTTCGGCCCGACCACCACTTCGGGCCGAACACCACTTCGGCCCGAACACCACTTCGGCCAGAACACCACTTCGGCCCGAACATCCCTCTTCGCCCCGAACTCTTCAATATCCAAGATTGTGTGACAAAAGTTGCTATACTAAAACATTCATAACTTTCAACTCGGGTATCCGTTTCACGCCCACGAGTAACCAAAATAGCTGGTTCGTTCGTCACTGCCAAGAACAAGTTCGGCCCGAACTCTTCACTGTTCCCGGCCCGAACTTCATTTTCGGCACGAACTTCAACCTCGGCCCGAACTTCAACCTCGGCCCGAACTCCGACCTCGGCCCGAACTTCAACCTCGGCCCGAACATCATCCTCGGCCCGAACACCGAACTTCGGCCCAAACATCACTTCGGGCTGAACACCACTTCTGCCCGAACATCCCACTTCGGCCCGAACACCACTTCGGCCAGAACATCCCTCTTCGCCCCGAACTCTTCAATATCCAAGATTGTGTGACAAAAGCTGCTATACTAAAACATTCATAAATTTCAGTTCGGGTGTCCGTTTCACGCCCACGAGTAACCAAAATAGCTGGTTCGTTCGTCACTGCCAAGAACAAGTTCGGCCCGAACTGTTCACTGTTCCCGGCCCGAACTTCATTTTCGGCACGAACTTCAACCTCGGCCCGAACTTCAACCTCGGCCCGAACTCCGACCTCGGCCCGAACTTCAACCTCGGCCCGAACATCATCCTCGGCCCGAACACCGAACTACGGCCCGAACACCACTTCGGCCAGAACACCACTTCGGCCCGAACACCACTTCGGCCCGAACATCCCACTTCAGCCCGAACACCACTTCGGCCCGAACATCCCTCTTCGGCCCGAAATCTTCAATATCCAAGATTGTGTGACAAAAGGTGCTATACTAAAACATTCATAACTTTCAGCTCGGGTGTCCGATTCACGCCCACGAGTAACCAAAATAGCTGGTTCGTTCGTCACTGCCAAGAACAACCTCGGCCCGAACTCCGACCTCGGCCCGAACTTCAACCTCGGCCCGAACTTCAACCTCGGCCCGAACTCCGACCTCGGCACGAACTTCAACCTCGGCCCGAACATCATCCTCGGCCCGAACACCGAACTTCCGCCCGAACACCACTTCGGCCCGAACATCACTTCGGCCCGAACATCCCACTTCGGCCCGAACACCACTTCGGTCCGAACATCCCTCTTCGCCCAGAACTCTTCAATATCCAAGATTGTGTGACAAAAGGTGCTATACTAAAACATTCATAACTTTCAGCTCGAGTGTCCGTTTCACGCCCACGAGTAACCAAAATAGATGGTTCGTTCGTCACTGCCAAGAACAAGTTCGGCCCGGCCCGAACTTCATTTTCGGCACGAACTTCAACCTCGGCCCGAACTTCAACCTCGGCCCGAACTCCGACCTCGGCCCGAACTTCAACCTCGGCCCGAACATCATCCTCGGCCCGAACACCGAACTTCGGCCCGAACACCACTTCGGCCCGAACACCACTTCGGCCCGAACATCCCACTTCGGCCCGAACATCCCTCTTCGGCCCGAACTCTTCAATATCCAAGATTGTGTGACAAAAGGTGCTATACTAAAACATTCATAACTTTCAGCTCGGGTGTCCGTTTCACGCCCACGAGTAACCAAAATAGCTGGTTCGTTCGTCACTGCCAAGAACAAGTTCGTCCTTAACTCTTCACTGTTCCCGGCCCGAATTTCATTTTCGGCCCGAACTTCAACCTCGGCCCGAACTCCGACCTCGGTCCGAACTTCAACCTCGGCCCGAACATCATCCTCGGCCCGAACACCGAACTTCGGCCCGAACACCACTTCGGCCCGAACATCCCACTTCGGCCCGAACACCGAACTTCGGCCCGAAATCCCTCTTCGGCTCGAACTCTTCAATATCCAAGATTGTGTGACAAAAGGTGCTATACTAAAACATTCATAACTTTCAGCTCGGGTGTCCGTTTCACGCCCACGAGTACCCAAAATAGCTGGTTCGTTCGTCACTACCTAGATCAAGTTCGGCCCGAACTCTTCACTGTTCCCGGCCCGAACTTCATTTTCGGCCCGAACTTCAACCTCGGCCCGAACTTCAACCTCGGCTCGACCTCCGACCTCGGCCCGAACTTCAACCTCGGCCCGAACATCATCCTCGGCCCGAACACCGAACTTCGGCCCGAACACCACTTCGGCCCGAACACCACTTCGGTCCGAACATCCCACTTCGTCCCGAACACCACTTCGGCCCGAACATCCCTCTTCGGCTCGAACTCTTCAATATCCAAGATTGTGTGACAAAAGGTGCTATACTAAAACATTCATAACTTTCAGCTCGGGTGTCCGTTTCACGCCCACGAGTAACCAAAATAGCTAGTTCGTTCGTCACTGCCAAGAACAAGTTCGGCCCGAACTCTTCACTGTTCCCGGCCCGAACTTCATTTTCGGACGGAACTTCAACCTCGGCCCGACCTTCAACCTCGGCCCGAACTCCGACCTCGGCCCGAACTTCAACCTCGCCCCGAACATCATCCTCGGCCCGAACACCGAACTTCGGCCCGAACACCGAACTTCGGAACAAAAACCACTTCGGCCCGAACATCCCACTTCGGCCCGAACACCACTTCGGCCCGAACATCACTTCGGCCCGAACATCCCTCTTCGGCCCGAACTCTTCAATATCCAAGATTGTGTGACAAAAGGTCATTACTAAAACATTCATAACTTTCAGCTCGGGTGTCCGTTTCACGCCCACGAGTAACCAAAATAGCTGGTTCGTTCGTCACTGCAAAGAACAAGTTCGGCCCGAACTCTTCACTGTTCCCAGCCCGAACTTCATTTTCAGCCCAAACTTCAACCTCGGCCCGAACTCCGACCTCGGCCCGAACTTCAACCTCGGCCCGAACATCATCCTCGGGCCGAACACCGAACTTCGGCCCGAACACCACTTCGGCCCGAACATCCCACTTCGGCCCGAACACCACTTCCGCCCAAACATCCCTCTTCGGCCCGAACTCTTTAATATCCAAGATTGTGTGACAAAAGGTGCTATACTAAAACATTCATAACTTTCAGCTCGGGTGTCCGTTTCACGCCCACGAGTAACCAAAATAGCTGGTTCGTTCGTCACTGCCAAGAACAAGTTCGGCCCGAACTCTTCAATATCCAAGATTGTGTGACAAAAGGTCCTATACTAAAACATTCATAACTTTCAGCTCGGGTGTCCGTTTCACGCCCACGAGTAACCAAAATTGCTTGTTCGTTCGTCACTGCCAAGAACAAGTACGGCCCGAACTCTTCACTGTTCCCGGCCCAAACTTCATTTTCGGACGGAACTTCAACCTCGGCCAGACCTTCAACCTCGGCCCGAACTCCGACCTCGGCCCGAACTTCAACCTCGGCCCGAACATCATCCTCGGCCCGAACACCGAACTTCGGCCCGAACACCACTTCGGCCCGAACATCCGACTTCGGCCCGAACACCACTTCGGCCCGAACATCCCTCTTCGGCCCGAACTCTTCAATATCCAAGATTGTGTGACAAAAGGTCATTACTAAAACATTCATAACTTTCAGCTCGGGTGTCCGTTTCACGCCCACGAGTAACCAAAATAGCTGGTTCGTTCGTCACTGCAAAGAAAAAGTTCGGCCCGAACTCTTCACTGTTCCCAGCCCGAACTTCATTTTCAGCCCGAACTTCAACCTCGACCCGAACTTCAACCTCGGCCCGAACTCCGACCTCGACCCGAACTTTAACCTCGGCCCGAACATCTTCCTCGGCCCGAACACCGAACTTCGGCCCGAACACCACTTCGGCCCGAACACCACTTCGGCCCGAACATCCCTCTTCGGCCCGAACTCTTTAATATCCAAGATTGTGTGACAAAAGGTGCTATACTAAAACATTCTTAACTTTCAGCTCGGGTGTCCGTTTCACGCCCACGAGTAACCAAAATAGATGGTTCGTTCGTCACTGCAAAGAACAAGTTCGGCCCGAACTCTTCACTGTTCCCGGCCCGAACTTCATTTTTGACACGAACTTCAACCTCGGCCCGAACTTCAACCTCGGCCCGAACTCCGACCTCGGCCCGAACTTCAACCTCGGCCTGAACATCATCCTCGGCCCGAACACCGAACTTCGGCCCGACCACCACTTCGGGCCGAACACCACTTCGGCCCGAACACCACTTCGGCCAGAACACCACTTCGGCCCGAACATCCCTCTTCGCCCCGAACTCTTCAATATCCAAGATTGTGTGACAAAAGTTGCTATACTAAAACATTCATAACTTTCAACTCGGGTGTCCGTTTCACGCCCACGAGTAACCAAAATAGATGGTTCGTTCGTCACTGCCAAGAACAAGTTCGGCCCGAACTCTTCACTGTTCCCGGCCCGAACTTCATTTTTGACACGAACTTCAACCTCGGCCCGAACTTCAACCTCGGCCCGAACTCCGACCTCGGCCCGAACTTCAACCTCGGCCTGAACATCATCATCGGCCCGAACACCGAACTTCGGCCCGACCACCACTTCGGGCCGAACACCACTTCGGCCCGAACACCACTTCGGCCAGAACACCACTTCGGCCCGAACATCCCTCTTCGCCCCGAACTCTTCAATATCCAAGATTGTGTGACAAAAGTTGCTATACTAAAACATTCATAACTTTCAACTCGGGTGTCCGTTTCACGCCCACGAGTAACCAAAATAGCTGGTTCGTTCGTCACTGCAAAGAACAAGTTCGGCCCGAACTCTTCACTGTTCCCAGCCCGAACTTCATTTTCAGCCCAAACTTCAACCTCGGCCTGAACTCCGACCTCGGCCCGAACTTCAACCTCGGCCCGAACATCATCCTCGACCCGAACACCGAACTTCGGCCCGAACACCACTTTGTCCCGAACACCACTTCGGCCCGAACATCCCACTTCGGCCCGAACACCACTTCCGCCCGAACATCCCTCTTCGGCCCGAACTCTTCAATATCCAAGATTGTGTGACAAAAGGGGCTATACTAAAACATTCATAACTTTCAGCTCGGGTGTCCAATTCACGCCCACGAGTAACCAAAATAGCTGGTTCGTTCGTCACTGCCAAGAATAAGTTCGGCCCGAACTCTTCACTGTTCCTGGCCCGAACTTCATTTTCGGCCCGAACTTCAACCTCGGCCCAAACTTCAACCTCGGCCCGAACATCATCCTCGGCCCGAACACCGAACTTCAGCCCGAACACCGAACTTCGGCCCGAACACCACTTCGGCCCGAACATCCCACTTCGGCCCGAACACCGAACTTCGGCCCGAACATCCCTCTTCGGCCCGAACTCTTCAATATCCAAGATTGTGTGACAAAAGGTGCTATACTAAAACATTCATAACTTTCAGCTCGGGTGTCCGTTTCACGCCCACGAGTAACCAAAATAGCTGGTTTGTTCGTCACTGCCAAGAACAAGTTCGGCCCGAACTCTTCACTGTTCCCGGCCCGAACTTCATTTTCGGCCCGAACTTCAACCTCGGCCCGAACTCCGACCTCGGCCCGAACTTCAACCTCGGCCCGAACATCATCCTCGGCCCGAACACCGAACTTCGGCCCGAACACCACTTCGGCCCGAACACCACTTCGGCCCGAACATCCCACTTCGGCCCGAACACCACTTCGGCCCGAACATCCCTCTTCGGCCCGATCTCTTCAATATCCAAGATTGTGTGACAAAAGGTGCTATACTAAAACATTCATAACTTTCAGCTCGGGTGTCCGTTTCACGCCCACGAGTAACCGATATAGCTGGTTCGTTCGTCACTGCCAAGAACAAGTTCGGCCCGAACTCTTCACTGTTCCCGGCCCGAACTTCATTTTCGGCCCGAACTTCAACCTCGGACCGAACTTCAACCTCGGCTCGAACTCCGACCTCGGCCCGAACTTCAACCTCGGCCCGAACATCATCCTCGGCGCGAACACCGAACTTCGGCCCGAACACCACTTCGGCCCGAACACCACTTCGGTCCGAACATCCCACTTCGGCCCGAACACCACTTCGGCCCGAACATCCCTCTTCGGCCCGAACTCTTCAATATCCAAGATTTTGTGACAAAAGGTGCTATACTAAAACATTCATAACTTTCAGCTCGGGTGTCCGTTTCACGCCCACGAATAACCAAAATAGCTGGTTCGTTCGTCACTGCCAAGAACAAGTTCGGCCCGAACTCTTCACTGTTCCCGGCCCGAACTTCATTTTCGGCCCGAACTTCAACCTCGGCCCGAACTTCAACCTCGGCTCGAACTCCGACCTCGGCCCGAACTTCAACCTCGGCCTGAACATCATCCTCGGCCCGAACACCGAACTTCGGCCCGAACACCACTTCGGCCCGAACACCACTTCGGTCCGAACATCCCACTTCGTCCCGAACACCACTTCGGCCCGAACATCCCTCTTCGGCCCGAACTCTTCAATATCCAAGATTGTGTGACAAAAGGTGCTATACTAAAACATTCATAACTTTCAGCTCGGGTGTCCGTTTCACGCCCACGAGTAACCAAAATAGCTGGTTCGTTCGTCACTGCCAAGAACAAGTTCGGCCCGAACTCTTCACTGTTCACGGCCCGAACTTCATTTTCGGACGGAACTTCAACCTCGGCCCGACCTTCAACCTCGGCCCGAACTCCGACCTCGGCCCGAACTTCAACCTCGGCCCGAACATCATCCTCGGCCCGAACACCGAACTTCGGCCCGAACACCACTTCGGCCCGAACATCCCACTTCGGCCCGAACACCACTTCGGCCCGAACATCCCTCTTCGGCCCGAACTCTTCAATATCCAAGATTGTGTGACAAAAGGTCATTACTAAAACATTCATAACTTTCAGCTCGGGTGTCCGTTTCACGCCCACGAGTAACCAAAATAGCTGGTTCGTTCGTCACTGCAAAGAACAAGTTCGGCCCGAACTCTTCACTGTTCCCAGCCCGAACTTCATTTTCAGCCCAAACTTCAACCTCGGCCCGAACTCCGACCTCGGCCCGAACTTCAACCTCGGCCCGAACATCATCCTCGGCCCGAACACCGAACTTCGGCCCGAACACCACTTCGGCCCGAACACCACTTCGGCCCGAACATCCCACTTCGGCCCGAACACCACTTCCGCCCGAACATCCCTCTTCGGCCCGAACTCTTCAATATCCAAGATTGTGTGACAAAAGGTGCTATACTAAAACATTCATAACTTTCAGCTCGGGTGTCCGTTTCACGCCCACGAGTAACCAAAATAGCTGGTTCGTTCGTCACTGCCAAGAACAAGTTCGGCCCGAACTCTTCAATATCCAAGATTGTGTGACAAAAGGTCCTATACTAAAACATTCATAACTTTCAGCTCGAGTGTCCGTTTCACGCCCACGAGTAACCAAAATTGCTGGTTCGTTCGTCACTGCCAAGAACAAGTTCGGCCCGAACTCTTCACTGTTCCCGGCCCGAACTTCATTTTCGGACGGAACTTCAACCTCGGCCAGACCTTCAACCTCGGCCCGAACTCCGACCTCGGCCCGAACTTCAACCTCGGCCCGAACATCATCCTCGGCCCGAACACCGAACTTCGGCCCGAACACCACTTCGGCCCGAACATCCGACTTCGGCCCGAACACCACTTCGGCCCGAACATCCCTCTTCGGCCCGAACTCTTCAATATCCAAGATTGTGTGACAAAAGGTCATTACTAAAACATTTATAACTTTCAGCTCGGGTGTCCGTTTCACGCCCACGAGTAACCAAAATAGCTGGTTCGTTCGTCACTGCAAAGAACAAGTTCGGCCCGAACTCTTCACTGTTCCCAGCCCGAACTTCATTTTCAGCCCGAACTTCGACCTCGGCCCGAACTCCGACCTCGGCCCGAACTTTAACCTCGGCCCGAACATCTTCCTCGGCCCGAACACCGAACTTCGGCCCGAACACCACTTCGGCCCGAACACCACTTCGGCCCGAACACCACTTCGGCCCGAACATCCCACTTCGGCCCGAACACCACTTCGGCCCGAACATCCCTCTTTGGCCCGAACTCTTTAATATCCAAGATTGTGTGACAAAAGGTGCTATACTAAAACATTCTTAACTTTCAGCTCGGGTGTCCGTTTCACGCCCACGAGTAACCAAAATAGATGGTTCGTTCGTCACTGCCAAGAACAAGTTCGGCCCGAACTCTTCACTGTTCCCGGCCCGAACTTCATTTTTGACACGAACTTCAACCTCGGCCCGAACTTCAACCTCGGCCCGAACTCCGACCTCGGCCCGAACTTCAACCTCGGCCCGAACATCATCCTCGGCCCGAACACCGAACTTCGGCCCGACCACCACTTCGGGCCGAACACCACTTCGGCCCGAACACCACTTCGGCCAGAACACCACTTCAGCCCGAACATCCCTCTTCGCCCCGAACTCTTCAATATCCAAGATTGTGTGACAAAAGTTGCTATACTAAAACATTCATAACTTTCAACTCGGGTGTCCGTTTCACGCCCACGAGTAACCAAAATAGCTGGTTCGTTCGTCACTGCCAAGAACAAGTTCGGCCCGAACTCTTCACTGTTCCCGGCCCGAACTTCATTTTCGGCACGAACTTCAACCTCGGCCAGACCTTCAACCTCGGCCCGAACTCCGACCTCGGCCCGAACTTCAACCTCGGCCCGAACATCATCCTCGGCCCGAACACCGAACTTCGGCCCGAACACCACTTCGGCCCGAACATCCGACTTCGGCCCGAACACCACTTCGGCCCGAACATCCCTCTTCGGCCCGAACTCTTCAATATCCAAGATTGTGTGACAAAAGGTCATTACTAAAACATTCATAACTTTCAGCTCGGGTGTCCGTTTCACGCCCACGAGTAACCAAAATAGCTGGTTCGTTCGTCACTGCAAAGAACAAGTTCGGCCCGAACTCTTCACTGTTCCCAGCCCGAACTTCATTTTCAGCCCGAACTTCAACCTCGGCCCGAACTTCAACCTCGGCCCGAACTCCGACGTCGACCCGAACTTTAACCTCGACCCGAACATCTTCCTCGGCCCGAACACCGAACTTCGGCCCGAACACCGAACTTCGGCCCGAACACCACTTCGGCCCGAACACCACTTCGGCCCGAACATCCCACTTCGGCCCGAACACCACTTCGGCCCGAACATCCCTCTTCGGCCCGAACTCTTTAATATCCAAGATTGTGTGACAAAAGGTGCTATACTAAAACATTCTTAACTTTCAGCTCGGGTGTCCGTTTCACGCCCACGAGTAACCAAAATAGATGGTTCGTTCGTCACTGCCAAGAACAAGTTCGGCCCGAACTCTTCACTGTTCCCGGCCCGAACTTCATTTTTGACACGAACTTCAACCTCGGCCCGAACTCCGACCTCGGCCCGAACTCCGACCTCGGCCCGAACTTCAACCTCGGCCTGAACATCATCCTCGGCCCGAACACCGAACTTCGGCCCGACCACCACTTCGGGCCGAACACCACTTCGGCCCGAACACCACTTCGGCCAGAACACCACTTCGGCCCGAACATCCCTCTTCGCCCCGAACTCTTCAATATCCAAGATTGTGTGACAAAAGTTGCTATACTAAAACATTCATAACTTTCAACTCGGGTGTCCGTTTCACGCCCACGAGTAACCAAAATAGCTGGTTCGTTCGTCACTGTCAAGAACAAGTTCGGCCCGAACTCTTCACTGTTCCCGGCCCGAACTTCATTTTCGGCACGAACTTCAACCTCGGCCCGAACTTCAACCTCGGCCCGAACTCCGACCTCGGCCCGAACTTCAACCTCGGCCCGAACATCATCCTCGGCCCGAACACCGAACTTCGGCCCGAACACCACTTCGGCCCGAACATCCGACTTCGGCCCGAACACCACTTCGGCCCGAACATCCCTCTTCGGCCCGAACTCTTCAATATCCAAGATTGTGTGACAAAAGGTCATTACTAAAACATTTATAACTTTCAGCTCGGGTGTCCGTTTCACGCCCACGAGTAACCAAAATAGCTGGTTCGTTCGTCACTGCAAAGAACAAGTTCGGCCCGAACTCTTCACTGTTCCCAGCCCGAACTTCATTTTCAGCCCGAACTTCGACCTCGGCCCGAACTCCGACCTCGGCCCGAACTTTAACCTCGGCCCGAACATCTTCCTCGGCCCGAACACCGAACTTCGGCCCGAACACCACTTCGGCCCGAACACCACTTCGGCCCGAACACCACTTCGGCCCGAACATCCCACTTCGGCCCGAACACCACTTCGGCCCGAACATCCCTCTTTGGCCCGAACTCTTTAATATCCAAGATTGTGTGACAAAAGGTGCTATACTAAAACATTCTTAACTTTCAGCTCGGGTGTCCGTTTCACGCCCACGAGTAACCAAAATAGATGGTTCGTTCGTCACTGCCAAGAACAAGTTCGGCCCGAACTCTTCACTGTTCCCGGCCCGAACTTCATTTTTGACACGAACTTCAACCTCGGCCCGAACTTCAACCTCGGCCCGAACTCCGACCTCGGCCCGAACTTCAACCTCGGCCCGAACATCATCCTCGGCCCGAACACCGAACTTCGGCCCGACCACCACTTCGGGCCGAACACCACTTCGGCCCGAACACCACTTCGGCCAGAACACCACTTCAGCCCGAACATCCCTCTTCGCCCCGAACTCTTCAATATCCAAGATTGTGTGACAAAAGTTGCTATACTAAAACATTCATAACTTTCAACTCGGGTGTCCGTTTCACGCCCACGAGTAACCAAAATAGCTGGTTCGTTCGTCACTGCCAAGAACAAGTTCGGCCCGAACTCTTCACTGTTCCCGGCCCGAACTTCATTTTCGGCACGAACTTCAACCTCGGCCAGACCTTCAACCTCGGCCCGAACTCCGACCTCGGCCCGAACTTCAACCTCGGCCCGAACATCATCCTCGGCCCGAACACCGAACTTCGGCCCGAACACCACTTCGGCCCGAACATCCGACTTCGGCCCGAACACCACTTCGGCCCGAACATCCCTCTTCGGCCCGAACTCTTCAATATCCAAGATTGTGTGACAAAAGGTCATTACTAAAACATTCATAACTTTCAGCTCGGGTGTCCGTTTCACGCCCACGAGTAACCAAAATAGCTGGTTCGTTCGTCACTGCAAAGAACAAGTTCGGCCCGAACTCTTCACTGTTCCCAGCCCGAACTTCATTTTCAGCCCGAACTTCAACCTCGGCCCGAACTTCAACCTCGGCCCGAACTCCGACGTCGACCCGAACTTTAACCTCGACCCGAACATCTTCCTCGGCCCGAACACCGAACTTCGGCCCGAACACCGAACTTCGGCCCGAACACCACTTCGGCCCGAACACCACTTCGGCCCGAACATCCCACTTCGGCCCGAACACCACTTCGGCCCGAACATCCCTCTTCGGCCCGAACTCTTTAATATCCAAGATTGTGTGACAAAAGGTGCTATACTAAAACATTCTTAACTTTCAGCTCGGGTGTCCGTTTCACGCCCACGAGTAACCAAAATAGATGGTTCGTTCGTCACTGCCAAGAACAAGTTCGGCCCGAACTCTTCACTGTTCCCGGCCCGAACTTCATTTTTGACACGAACTTCAACCTCGGCCCGAACTCCGACCTCGGCCCGAACTCCGACCTCGGCCCGAACTTCAACCTCGGCCTGAACATCATCCTCGGCCCGAACACCGAACTTCGGCCCGACCACCACTTCGGGCCGAACACCACTTCGGCCCGAACACCACTTCGGCCAGAACACCACTTCGGCCCGAACATCCCTCTTCGCCCCGAACTCTTCAATATCCAAGATTGTGTGACAAAAGTTGCTATACTAAAACATTCATAACTTTCAACTCGGGTGTCCGTTTCACGCCCACGAGTAACCAAAATAGCTGGTTCGTTCGTCACTGTCAAGAACAAGTTCGGCCCGAACTCTTCACTGTTCCCGGCCCGAACTTCATTTTCGGCACGAACTTCAACCTCGGCCCGAACTTCAACCTCGGCCCGAACTCCGACCTCGGCCCGAACTTCAACCTCGGCCCGAACATCATCCTCGGCCCGAACACCGAACTTCGGCCCAAACATCACTTCGGGCTGAACACCACTTCGGCCCGAACATCCCACTTCGGCCCGAACACCACTTCGGCCCGAACATCCCTCTTCGCCCCGAACATCCCTCTTCGCCCCGAACTCTTCAATATCCAAGATTGTGTGACAAAAGCTGCTATACTAAAACATTCATAAATTTCAGCTCGGGTGTCCGTTTCACGCCCACGAGTAACCAAAATAGTTGGTTCGTTCGTCACTGCCAAGAACAAGTTCGGCCCGAACTATTCACTGTTCCCGGCCCGAACTTCATTTTCGGCACGAACTTCAACCTCGGCCCGAACTTCAACCTCGGCCCGAACTCCGACCTCGGCCCGAACTTCAACCTCGGCCCGAACATCATCCTCGGCCCGAACACCGAACTTCGGCCCGAACACCACTTCGGCCCGAACACCACTTCGGCCCGAACACCACTTCGGCCCGAACATCCCACTTCAGCCCAAACACCACTTCGGCCCGAACATCCCTCTTCGGCCCGAAATCTTCAATATCCAAGATTGTGTGACAAAAGGTGCTATACTAAAACATTCATAACTTTCAGCTCGGGTGTCCGTTTCACGCCCACGAGTAACCAAAATAGCTGGTTCGTTCGTCACTGCCAAGAACAACCTCGGCCCGAACTCCGACCTCGGCCCGAACTTCAACCTCGGCCCGAACTTCAACCTCGGCCCGAACTCCGACCTCGGCACGAACTTCAACCTCGGCCCGAACACCACTTCGGCCCGAACATCACTTCGAGCCGAACATCCCACTTCGGCCCGAACACCATTTCGGTCCGAACATCCCTCTTCGCCCAGAACTCTTCAATATCCAAGATTGTGTGACAAAAGGTGCTATACTAAAACATTCATAACATTCATCTCGAGTGTCCGTTTCACGCCCACGAGTAACCAAAATAGATGGTTCGTTCGTCACTGCCAAGAACAAGTTCGGCCCGGCCCGAACTTCATTTTCGGCACGAACTTCAACCTCGGCCCGAACTTCAACCTCGGCCCGAACTCCGACCTCGGCCCAAACTTCAACCTCGGCCCGAACAACATCCTCGGCCCGAACACCGAACTTCGGCCCGAACACCACTTCGGCCCGAAAACCACTTCGGCCCGAACATCCCACTTCGGCCCGAACACCACTTCGGCCCGAACATCCCTCTTCGGCCCGAACTCTTCAATATCCAAGATTGTGTGACAAAAGGTGCTATACTAAAACATTCATAACTTTCAGCTCGGGTGTCCGTTTCACGCCCACGATTAACCAAAATAGCTGGTTCGTTCGTCACTGCCAAGAACAAGTTCGTCCTTAACTCTTCACTGTTCCCGGCCCGAACTTCATTTTCGGCCCGAACTTCAACCTCGGCCCGAACTCCGACCTCGGTCCGAACTTCAACCTCGGCCTGAACATCATCCTCGGCCTGAACACCGAACTTCGGCCCGAACACCACTTCGGCCCGAACACCACTTCGGCCCGAACATCCCACTTCGGCCCGAACACCGAACTTCGGCCCGAAATCCCTCTTCGGCTCGAACTCTTCAATATCCAAGATTGTGTGACAAAAGGTGCTATACTAAAACATTCATAACTTTCAGCTCGGGTTTCCGTTTCACGCCCACGAGTGACCAAAATAGCTGGTTCGTTCGTCACTACCTAGATCAAGTTCGGCCCGAACTCTTCACTGTTCCCGGCCCGAACTTCATTTTCGGCCCGAACTTCAACCTCGGCCCGAACTCCAACCTCGGCCCGAACTTCAAACTCGGCCCGAACATCATCCTCGGCCCGAACACCGAACTTCGGCCCGAACACCACTTCGGCCCGAACACCACTTCGGCCCGATCATCCCTCTTCGGCCCGATCTCTTCAATATCCAAGATTGTGTGACAAAAGGTTCTATACTAATACATTCATAACTTTCAGCTCGGGTGTCCGTTTCACGCCCACGAGTAACCAAAATAGCTGGTTCGTTCGTCACTGCCAAGAACAAGTTCGGCCCGAACTCGTCACTGTTCCCGGCCCTAACTTCATTTTCGGCCCGAACTTCAACCTCGGCCCGAACTTCAACCTCGGCTCGAACTCCGACCTCGGCCCGAACTTCAACCTCGGCCCGAACATCATCCTCGGCCCTAACACTGAACTTCGGCCCGAACACCACTTCGGCCCGAACACCACTTCGGCCCGAACATCCCACTTCGGCCCGAACACCGAACTTCGGCCCGAACATCCCTCTTCGGCCCGAAGTCTTCAATATCCAAGATTGTGTGACAAAAGGTGCTATACTAAAACATTCATAACTTTCAGCTCGGGTGTCCGTTTTGACGCCCACGAGTAACCAAAATAGCTGGTTCGTTCGTCACTGCCAAGAACAAGTTCGGCCCGAACTCTTCACTGTTCCCGGCCCGAACTTCATTTTCGGCCCGAACTTCAACCTCGGCCCGAACTCCGACCTCGGCCCGAACTTCAACCTCGGCCCGAACATCATCCTCGGCCCGAACACCGAACTTCGGCCCGAACACCACTTCGGCCCGAACATCCCACTTCGGCCTGAACACCACTTCGGCCCGAACATCCCTCTTCGGCCCAAACTCTTCAATATCCAAGATTGTGTGACAAAAGGTGCTATACTAAAACATTCATAACTTTCAGCTCGGGTGTCCGTTTCACGCCCACGAGTAACCAAAATAGCTGGTTCGTTCGTCACTGCCAAGAACAAGTTCGGCCCGAACTCTTCACTGTTCCCGACCCGAACTTCATTTTCGGCCCGAACTTCAACCTCGGCCCGAACTTCAACCTCGGCCCGAACTCCAACGTCGGCCCGAACTCCAACGTCGGCCCGAACATCATCCTCGGCCCGAACACCGAACTTCGGCCCGAACACCACTTCGGCCCGAACATCCCTCTTCGGCCCGAACTCTTCAATATCCAAGATTGTGTGACAAAAGGTGCTATACTATAACATTCATAACTTTCAGCTCGGGTGTCCGTTTCAAGCCCATGAGTAACCAAAATAGCTGGTTCATTCGTCACTGCCAAAAACAAGTTCGGCCGAACTCTTCACTGTTCCTGGCCCGAACTTCATTTTCGGCCCGAACTTCAACCTCGGCCCGAACTTCAACCTCGGCCCGAACTCCGACCTCGGTCCGAACTTCAACCTCGGCCCGAACATTATCCTCGGCCCGAACACCGAACTTCGGCCCGAACACCACTTCGGCCCGAACACCACTTCGGCCCGAACATCCCACTTCGGCCCGAACTCTTCAATATCCAAGATTGTGTGACAAAAGGTGCTATACTAAAACATTCATAACCTTCAGCTCGGGTGTCCGTTTCACGCCCACGAGTAACCAAAATAGCTGGTTCGTTCGTCACTGCCAAGAACAAGTTCGACCCGAACTCTTCACTGTTCCCGGTCCGAACTTCATTTTCGGCACGAACTTCATCCTCGGCCCGAACTCCGACCTCGGCCCGAACTTCAACCTCGGCCCGAACATCATCCTCGGCCCGAACACCGAACTTCGGCCCGAACACCACTTCGACCCGAACACCACTTCGGCCCGAACATCCCACTTCGGCCCGAACACCACTTCGGCCCGAACATCCCTCTTCGGCCCGAACTCTTCAATATCCAAGATTGTTGTGACAAAAGGTGCTATACTAAAACATTCATAACTTTCAGCTCGGGTGTCCGTTTCACGCCCACGAGAAACCAAAATAGCTGGTTCGTTCGTCACTGCCAAGAACAAGTTCGGCCCGAACTCTTCACTGTTCCCGGCCCGAACTTCATTTTCGGCCCGAACTTCAACCTCGGCCCGAACTTCAACCTCGGCTCAAACGCCGACCTCGGCCCGAACTTCAACCTCGGCCCGAACATCATCCTCGGCCCGAACACCGAACTTCGGCCCGAACACCACTTCGGCCCGAACACCACTTCGGTCCGAACATCCCACTTCGGCCCGAACACCACTTCGGCCCGAACATCCCTCTTCGGCCCGAACTCTTCAATATCCAAGATTGTGTGACAAAAGGTGCTATACTAAAACATTCATAACTTTCAGCTCGGGTGTCCGTTTCACGCCCACGAGTAACCAAAATAGCTGGTTCGTTCGTCACTGCCAAGAACAAGTTCGGCCCGAACTCTTCACTGTTCCCGGCCCGAACTTCATTTTCGGACGGAACTTCAACCTCGGCCCGACCTTCAACCTCGGCCCGAACTCCGACCTCGGCCCGAACTTCAACCTCGGCCCGAACATCATCCTCGGCCCGAACACCGAACTTCGGCCCGAACACCACTTCGGCCCGAACATCCCACTTCGGCCCGAACACCACTTAGGCCCGAACATCCCTCTTCGGCCCGAACTCTTCAATATCCAAGATTGTGTGACAAAAGGTCATTACTAAAACATTCATAACTTTCAGCTCGGGTGTCCGTTTGACGCCCACGAGTAACCAAAATAGCTGGTTCGTTCGTCACTGCAAAGAACAAGTTCGGCCCGAACTCTTCACTGTTCCCAGCCCGAACTTCATTTTCAGCCCGAACTTCAACCTCGGCCCGAACTCCGACCTCGGCCCGAACTTCAACCTCGGCCCGAACATCATCCTCGGCCCGAACACCGAACTTCGGCCCGAAGACCACTTCGGCCCGAACACCACTTCGGCCCGAACATCCCACTTCGGCCCGAACACCACTTTCGCCCGAACATCCCTCTTCGGCCCGAACTCTTCAATATCCAAGATTGTGTGACAAAAGGTGCTATACTAAAACATTCATAACTTTCAGCTCGGGTGTCCGTTTCACGCCCACGAGTAACCAAAATAGCTGGTTCGTTCGTCACTGCCAAGAACAAGTTCGGCCCGAACTCTTCAATATCCAAGATTGTGTGACAAAAGGTCCTATACTAAAACATTCATAACTTTCAGCTCGGGTGTCCGTTTCACGCCCACGAGTAACCAAAATTGCTGGTTCGTTCGTCACTGCCAAGAACAAGTTCGGCCCGAACTCTTCACTGTTCCCGGCCCGAACTTCATTTTCGGACGGAACTTCAACCTCGGCCCAACCTTCAACCTCGGCCCGAACTCCGACCTCGGCCCGAACTTCAACCTCGGCCCGAACATCATCCTCGGCCCGAACACCGAACTTCGGCCCGAACACCACTTCGGCCCGAACATCCGACTTCGGCCCGAACACCACTTCGGCCCGAACATCCCTCTTCGGCCCGAACTCTTCAATATCCAAGATTGTGTGACAAAAGGTCATTACTAAAACATTCATAACTTTCAGCTCGGGTGTCCGTTTCACGCCCACGAGTAGCCAAAATAGCTGGTTCGTTCGTCACTGCAAAGAACAAGTTCGGCCCGAACTCTTCACTGTTCCCAGCCCAAACTTCATTTTCAGCCCGAACTTCAACCTCGGCCCGAACTTCAACCTCGGCCCGAACTCCGACCTCGACCCGAACTTTAACCTCGGCCCGAACATCTTCCTCGGCCCGAACACCGAACTTCGGCCCGAACACCACTTCGGCCCGAACACCACTTCGGCCCGAACACCACTTCGGCCCGAACACCACTTCGGCCCGAACACCACTTCGGCCCGAACATCCCACTTCGGCCCGAACACCACTTCGGCCCGAACATCCCTCTTCGGCCCGAACTCTTTAATATCCAAGATTGTGTGACAAAAGGTGCTATACTAAAACATTCTTAACTTTCAGCTCGGGTGTCCGTTTCACGCCCACGAGTAACCAAAATAGATGGTTCGTTCGTCACTGCCAAGAACAAGTTCGGCTCGAACTCTTCACTGTTCCCGGCCCGAACTTCATTTTCGGAACGAACTTCAACCTCAGCCCGAACTTCAACCTCGGCCCGAACTCCGACCTCGACCCGAACTTTAACCTCGGCCCGAACATCTTCCTCGGCCCGAACACCGAACTTCGGCCCGAACACCACTTCGGCCCGAACACCACCTCGGCCCGAACTTCAACCTCGGCCTGAACATCATCCTCGGCCCGAACACCGAACTTCGGCCCGACCACCACTTCGGGCCGAACACCACTTCGGCCCGAACAACACTTCGGCCCGAACATCCCTCTTCGCCCCGAACTCTTCAATATCCAAGATTGTGTGACAAAAGTTGCTATACTAAAACATTCATAACTTTCAGCTCGGGTGTCCGTTTCACGCCCACGAGTAACCAAAATAGCTGGTTCGTTCGTCACTGCCAAGAACAAGTTCGGCCCGAACTCTTCATTGTTCCCGGCCCGAACTTCATTTTCGGCACGAACTTCAACCTCGGCCCGAACTTCAACCTCGGCCCGAACTCCGACCTCGGCCTGAACTTCAACCTCGGCCCGAACATCATCCTCGGCCCGAACACCGAACTTCGGCCCAAACATCACTTCGGGCTGAACACCACTTCGGCCCGAACATCCCACTTCGGCCCGAACATCCCTCTTCGCCCCGAACTCTTCAATATCCAAGATTGTGTGACAAAAGCTGCTATACTAAAACATTCATAAATTTCAGCTCGGGTGTCCGTTTCACGCCCACGAGTAACCAAAATAGCTGGTTCGTTCGTCACTCCCAAGAACAAGTTCGGCCCGAACTCTTCACAGTTCCCGGCCCGAACTTCATTTTCGGCACGAACTTCAACCTCGGCCCGAACTCCGACCTCGGCCCGAACTTCAACCTCGGCCCGAACATCATCCTCGGCCCGAACACCGAACTTCGGCCCGAACACCACTTCGGCCCGAACACCACTTCGGCCCGAACACCACTTCGGCCCGAACACCACTTCGGCCCGAACATCCCACTTCAGCCCGAACACCACTTCGGCCCGAACATCCCTCTTCGGCCCGAAATCTTCAATATCCAAGATTGTGTGACAAAAGGTGCTATACTAAAACATTCATAACTTTCAGCTCGGGTGTCCGTTTCACGCCCACGAGTAACCAAAATAGCTGGTTCGTTCGTCACTGCCAAGAACAACCTCGGCCCGAACTCCGACCTCGGCCCGAACTTCAACCTCGGCCCGAACTTCAACCTCGGCCCGAACTCCGACCTCGGCACGAACTTCAACCTCGGCCCGAACATTATCCTCGGCCGGAACACCGAGCTTCCGCCCGAACACCACTTCGGCCCGAACATCACTTCGGCCCGAACATCCCACTTCGGCCCGAACACCATTTCGGTCAGAACATCCCTCTTCGCCCCGAACTCTTCAATATCCAAGATTGTGTGACGAAAGGTGCTATACTAAAACATTCATAACTTTCAGCTCGAGTGTCCGTTTCACGCCCACGAGTAACCAAAATAGATGGTTCGTTCGTCACTGCCAAGAACAAGTTCGGCCCGAACTCTTCACTGTTCCCGACCCGAACTTCATTTTCGGCACGAACTTCAACCTCGGCCCGAACTTCAACCTCGGCCCGAACTCCGACCTCGGCCCGAACTTCAACCTCGGCCCGAACATCATCCTCGGCCCGAACACCGAACTTCGGCCCGAACACCACTTCGGCCCTAACACCACTTCGGCCCGAACATCCCACTTCGGCCCGAACATCCCTCTTCGGCCCGAACTCTTCAATATCCAAGATTGTGTGACAAAAGGTGTTATACTAAAACATTCATAACTTTCAGCTCGGGTGTCCGTTTCACGCCCACGAGTAACCAAAATAGGTGGTTCGTTCGTCACAACCAAGAACAAGTTCGTCCCGAACTCTTCACTGTTCCCGACCCGAACTTCATTTTCGGCCCGAACTTCAACCTCGGCCCGAACTCCGACCTCGGCCCGAACTTCAACCTCGGCCCGAACATCATCCTCGGCCCGAACACCACTTCGGCCCGAACACCACTTCGGCCCGAACATCCCTCTTCGGCCCGAACTCTTCAATATCCAAGACTGTGTGACAAAAGGTTCTATACTAAAACATTCATAACTTTCAGCTCGGGTGTCCGTTTCACGCCCACGAGTAACCAAAATAGCTGGTTCGTTCGTCACTACCTAGAGCAAGTTCGGCCCGAACTCTTCACTGTTCCCAGCCCGAACTTCATTTTCGGCCCGAACTTCAACCTCGGCCCGAACTCCGACCTCGGCCCGAACTTCAACCTCGGCCCGAACATCATCCTCGGCCCGAACACCGAACTTCGGCCCGAACACCACTTCGGCCCGAACACCACTTCGGCCCGAACATCCCACTTCGGCCCGAACACCACTTCGGCCCGAACATCCCTCTTCGGCCCGATCTCTTCAATATCCAAGATTGTGTGACAAAAGGTGCTATACTAAAACATTCATAACTTTCAGCTCGGGTGTCCGTTTCACGCCCACCAGTAACCAAAATGTTAGGTCACAACAGCCCTGTTTTAATGTTAATTGATAGTATATTATACTTAGAGAAATATTAGAGTGATAACACAAGAATATAGTCAATGTATAAATCCACTAAGTGTGGCTTGTTGCGGAATAACAAGACCACTGATCAATTACAAAGATATGAAAGTGTAAAGTGAATTGGTGAGTACTCCTTTGCAAGATGATCTCTAATTATAATGTTATAGAGATCTTACATGATGAGCAAAGGAGTAACCGAAGGACTAAGTAAGGAAAATGACTAAGATCAAGGGATTTGATCTTAGTCCGTTACTATACTGAGTATCACTCAGTCCTTCTACTCAGTCCTTGTACTCAGTATCACTATCTGATACTGAGTACTGATACTGAGTTCCAATACTGATCACTCAGTATCAGACCTAAACTTAGCTATATTATTCTACATATAAATCAAAGCTAGTCTAGGTTGCTTTGTTATCTTAAGATCCAAAGGGGCAAGGCTTTTTGCCTTAACAATCTCCCCCTATCTAATGATAACAAAACAATTACAAAGAGATAAACAAAAAATACAACAGCATAGGTAGCAATATCTTCTTCTTCATTTGCTGTTGATGGCTTCATTCTCATAGAAGACTTCTTGTTTAATGTGGACAAACTCTTCTCTGCTTTTGAGTTCATCACTTCTACTATTCAGAACTGCAACAATCTTCTTTCTGAACCAAGAGTCTTCTTTCTTGGTGATCATCCATTTCAGTCCAACAAGGTGACTGATTTGAGCTCTTGGTAGATCTTCTTCAGAAATGAAGCACTCTCTATCCTCTGAGTCAGTATACATATATCCAGAAGTTGGATATATGACACTCTTTTGATCCTGAAAGACAAGGTTAGGAGGAAGAGGGTACTTTCTAAGATACTTGTATGTATGAAGGCATTTTGGTCTGTTGTTTGAGTAAGCCTCAGTCATCACACTGAGTGTTCTGTACTCTATTTCATGAAGTAAGTCCTTCTCATAACATACTGCAGCTACTGCACAGATTTCATCCAAGACTATTTGATCATAAGTTGATTTCTTTGGAAGCTCTTTGATCAGTCTTGTGATCTTCACCCAGTCTTGAAGACCAATCTTTTGAATATCATGAATAAATATCTTCATGGGGGGACTGGTTAAGCCAGTACAAGTAATAGTGATTCTTCCTTCTTTGAGCTTCACTTTTACTTTATTGACATCCAGATTTAACCAATGTATCCCCCTTACATTTTGAAATGTTTTGGTCCTCAAGAACTCCTTTCTTTGCTCCTTATACTGAGTCCTGGCAGCAACCATATTCCAGTAATGTTGAATATGGTCTTGACCCTTTCTTGAGATTCTATGGGAAGGACCAGGAGTATCAGTATCTGGGTCAGATTCTGGTTCAGTTTTGACTCCTAACTCTTGCTCATATAAAAATCTTTCTTGTTCTGCCCAGAGTTGTTGAGGAGTCAGTCTTGGAACCTGCTCGGTATCACTGTCCCTCGTATGAACAGGTCTTCTTTGTCTTGTTACCAAAGGAGCAGATTCCTCACTTGATTCAGAAGAAGTAAGAACAGCATTGATAGGTCTTCTTGATAAGGAGCTCCTTCTTCTAATTACCAGATTTTCTGGTTCTTCATCATCCGAGGATGATGATGAAGAACTTTCTTGTTCTACCAGATTTAGTGCATAGTTTACTAAATCTGGTTCTTCATCTTCATCATCAGCAATAGGCCAGATGAACGGCCTATAGACCACAATTTGCAAATTATTCTCTTCAAGAGCAGGTGGCTCAGAATGAATTTGCTGTGGTTGGTCAGTATGAGTCTCCCCCTGAGTAGATGCTAACCTAGTTCTTTGTCTTCTTCTCTCATACTGAATGCGAAATGGCTCAGTATGAGGACTTTGCTGATGTTGAGGTTGATCTTCATTCAATCTTCTTCTTTTCTCCCCCTGAGCAGATGGCTCAGTTTGATCAACCTCAGTATCTCTTTGTCTCTTCTCCCCCCCTTTTGTTGTCATTTGATGAGGAGGGAAGAGGATCAGTATCACCACCCATGTCCCCCTCAGGTTGTTCAAGAGTAGGGGAGGGCATGGGCTCAGTTGCAGCATCAGTATCACCAGCACCTCCTTCTCCTTCTCCTTCTTCATTGTGGTCACCATGTGAACCTGGTGGAGTTTGTGGAGGCTGCTGTGGTTGTTGAAGGAGTGAGACTGACTGTTTTATTAAGTCAATATCACCACTCATCTTGTCCATTCTGGCTAGTAATACATTTTGAGTTTGTTGGATGGCCAGAATGTGCTGCATGATTGCTTGCAGAGTCACTTGGTCTGCTGCAGCCTGAGATGCCTGAATGCCCTGCACAGATGGTGCTAAAGAAACAAAAAATATAAAACTGGTTAGAAAGAAAGGTTTATCAAATAGAATTGTGGTGTTGTTTAATTCTACAATCATATAAACAGAGTTTGTGAAGTCTGTATTTCATCTGGTTTATGATGAAATATTGTGGACTTGTGCATAGTATGTGTAAGAAGATTTTAGTAAAAGTGAGTGTGAAAATTTAAGTAGCTCAGTGTAGGATAAGTCACATTTACTAAAAGGTTTGGGTTTGGGAATTCGAAGCCTGGGATGTGCTTCTTGGTATTTTCAATGTTTATCACTCGGTATGAGAGTGATAACAGAAATGTGGCTAAACCCCATGGGAAATATTTGGATTTTGTGGCTTAAGGGTTTGTGATCATTTCTTGAATAATGCTACCCAACTCAAAAATAAGTTGGACATTATTCAAGCAGCACCAGTGGGTGTCAGTATGACATCAACCACCATTGTCTCTTTAAATTTTGAGACAACTGTAGACTGACAATGATCAATTTTGTGTGCTCAGTATATGAATTTTGCATAGCAGCAGTGGGCTAGCTATGTTGGCCATAAAAGGATATATATTTGAAAGATCGTTTGAGACTTTGGTCAGTATTGAGTTGGTACTGGCCAATACTTAGTCTCTATTTGGGAATGAAATATATATATATAAGTTTAAGGGCTTTTTAGAAATTCATACCTGAGACTCTGTCAGATTCCCTTCTAGCATCTGCAGAGGTCGGTGCAGGATCATGTGTTAGTTGATGTGCAGCACCAACATCTTCAATACCGACTTGCTGAGCACCTTCCAGTGTAGTTTGCTCTGATACCAGTTGTTAGGTCACAACAACCCTGTTTTAATGTTAATTGATAGAATATTATACTTAGAGAAATATTAGAGTGATAACACAAGAATATAGTCAATGTATAAATCCACTAAGTGTGGCTTGTTGCGGAATAACAAGACCACTGATCAATTACAAAGATATGAAAGTGTAAAGTGAATTGGTGAGTACTCCTTTGCAAGATGATCTCTATTTATAATGTTATAGAGATCTTACATGATGAGCAAAGGAGTAACCGAAGGACTAAGTAAGGAAAATGACTAAGATCAAGGGATTTGATCTTAGTCCGTTACTATACTGAGTATCACTCAGTCCTTCTACTCAGTCCTTGTACTCAGTATCACTATCTGATACTGAGTACTGATACTGAGTTCCAATACTGATCACTCAGTATCAGACCTAAACTTAGCTATATTATTCTACATATAAATCAAAGCTAGTCTAGGTTGTTTTGTTATCTTAAGATCCAAAGGGGCAAGGCTTTTTACCTTAACACAAAATAGCTGGTTCGTTCGTCACTGCCAAGAACAAGTTCGGCCCGAACTCCTCACTGTTCCCGGCCCGAACTTCATTTTCGGCACGAACTTCAACCTCGGCCTGAACTTCAACCTCGGCCCGAACTCCGACCTCGGCCCGAACTTCAACCTCGACCCGAACATCATCCTCTGCCCGAACACCGAAATTCGGCCCGAACATTACTTCGGCCCGAACATTACTTCGGCCCGAACACCACTTCGGCCCGAACATCCCACTTCGGCCCGAACACCACTTCGGCCCGAACATCCCTCTTCGGCCCGAACTCTTCAATATCCAAGATTGTGTGACAAAAGGTGTTATACTAAAACATTCATAACTTTCAGCTCGGGTGTCCGTTTCACGCCCACGAGTCACCAAAATAGCTGGTTCGTTCGTCCCTGCCAAGAACAAGTTCGTCCCGAAGTCGTCACTGTTCCCGGCCCGAACTTCATTTTCGGCCCGAACTTCAACCTCGGCCCGAACTCCGACCTCGGCCCGAACTTCAACCTCGGCCCGAACATCATCCTCGACCCGAACACCGAACTTCGGCCCGAACACCACTTCGGCCCGAACATCCCACTTCGGCCCGAACATCCCTCTTCGGCCCGAACATCCCTCTTCGGCCCGAACTCTTCAATATCCAAGATTGTGTGACAAAAGGTGCTATACAAAAACATTCATAACTTTCAGCTCGGGTGTCCGTTTCACGCCCACGAGTAACCAAAATAGCTGGTTCGTTCGTCACTGCCTAGAACAAGTTCGGCCCGAACTCTTCACTGTTCCCGGCCCGAACTTCATTTTCGGACGGAACTTCAACCTCGGCCCGACCTTCAACCTCGGCCCGAACTCCGACCTCGGCCCGAACTTCAACCTCGGCCCGAACATCATCCTCGGCCCGAACACCGAACTTCGGCCCGAACACCACTTCGGCCCGAACATCCCACTTCGGCCCGAACACCACTTCGGCCCGAACATCCCTCTTCGGCCCGAACTCTTCAATATCCAAGATTGTGTGACAAAAGGTCATTACTAAAACATTCATAACTTTCAGCTCGGGTGTCCGTTTCACGCCCACGAGTAACCAAAATAGCTGGTTCGTTCGTCACTGCAAAAAACAAGTTCGGCCCGAACTCTTCACTGTTCCCAGCCCGAACTTCATTTTCAGCCCGAACTTCAACCTCGGCCCGAACTCCGACCTCGGCCCGAACTTCAACCTCGGCCCGAATATCATCCTCGGCCCGAACACCGAACTTCGGCCCGAACACCACTTCGGCCTGAACACCACTTCGGCCCGAACATCCCACTTCGGCCCGAACACCACTTCCGCCCGAACATCCCTCTTCGGCCCGAACTCTTCAATATCCAAGATTGTGTGACAAAAGGTGCTATACTAAAACATTCATAACTTTCAGCTCGGGTGTCCGTTTCACGCCCACGAGTAACCAAAATAGCTGGTTCGTTCGTCACTGCCAAGAACAAGTACGGCCCGAACTCTTCAATATCCAAGATTGTGTGACAAAAGGTCCTATACTAAAACATTCATAACTTTCAGCTCGGGTGTCCGTTTCACGCCCACGAGTAACCAAAATTGCTGGTTCGTTCGTCACTGCCAAGAACAAGTTCGGCCCGAACTCTTCACTGTTCCCGGCCCGAACTTCATTTTCGGACAGAACTTCAACCTCGGCCCGACCTTCAACCTCGGCCCGAACTCCGACCTCGGCCCGAACTTCAACCTCGGCCCGAACATCATCCTCGGCCCGAACACCGAACTTCGGCCCGACCACCACTTCGGCCCGAACACCACTTCGGCCCGAACATCCCTCTTCGCCCCGAACTCTTCAATATCCAAGATTGTGTGACAAAAGTTGCTATACTAAAACATTCATAACTTTCAGCTCGGGTGTCCGTTTCACGCCCACGAGTAACCAAAATAGCTGGTTCGTTCGTCACTGCCAAGAACAAGTTCGGCCCGAACTCTTCATTGTTCCCGGCCTGAACTTCATTTTCGGCACGAACTTCAACCTCGGCCCGAACTTCAACCTCGGCCCGAACTCCGACCTCGGCCCGAACTTCAACCTCGGCCCGAACATCATCCTCGGCCCGAACACCGAACTTCGGCCCAAACATCACTTCGGGCTGAACACCACTTCGGCCCGAACATCCCACTTCGGCCCGAACACCACTTCGGCCCGAACATCCCTCTTCGCCCCGAACTCTTCAATATCCAAGATTGTGTGACAAAAGCTGCTATACTAAAACATTCATAAATTTCAGCTCGGGTGTCCGTTTCACGCCCACGAGTAACCAAAATAGCTGGTTCGTTCGTCACTCCCAAGAACAAGTTCGGCCCGAACTCTTCACAGTTCCCGGCCCGAACTTCATTTTCGGCACGAACTTCAACCTCGGCCCGAACTTCAACCTCGGCCCGAACTCCGACCTCGGCCCGAACTTCAACCTCGACCCGAACATCATCCTCGGCCCGAACACCGAACTTCGGCCCGAACACCACTTCGGCCCGAACACCACTTCGGCCCGAACACCACTTCGGCCCGAACATCCCACTTCAGCCCGAACACCACTTCGGCCCGAACATCCCTCTTCGGCCCGAAATCTTCAATATCCAAGATTGTGTGACAAAAGGTGCTATACTAAAACATTCATAACTTTCAGCTCGGGTGTCCGTTTCACGCCCACGAGTAACCAAAATAGCTGGTTCGTTCGTCACTGCCAAGAACAACCTCGGCCCGAACTCCGACCTCGGCCCGAACTTCAACCTCGGCCCGAACTTCAACCTCGGCCCGAACTCCGACCTCGGCACGAACTTCAACCTCGGCCCGAACATCATCCTCGGCCCGAACACCGAGCTTCCGCCCGAACACCACTTCGGCCCGAACACCACTTCGGTCCGAACATCCCTCTTCGCCCCGAACTCTTCAATATCCAAGATTGTGTGACGAAAGGTGCTATACTAAAACATTCATAACTTTCAGCTCGAGTGTCCGTTTCACGCCCACGAGTAACCAAAATAGATGGTTCGTTCGTCACTGCCAAAAACAAGTTCGGCCCGAACTCTTCACTGTTCCCGGCCCGAACTTCATTTTCGGCACGAACTTCAACCTCGGCCCGAACTTCAACCTCAGCCCGAACTCCGACCTCGGCCCGAACTTCAACCTCGGCCCGAACATCATCCTCGGCCCGAACACCGAACTTCGACCCGAACACCACTTCGGCCCGAACACCACTTCGGCCCGAACATCCGACTTCGGCCCGAACATCCCTCTTCGGCCCCAACTCTTCAATATCCAAGATTGTGTGACAAAAGGTGCTATACTAAAACATTCATAACTTTCAACTCGGGTGTCCGTTTCACGCCCACGAGTAACCAAACTAGCTGGTTCGTTCGTCACAGCCAAGAACAAGTTCGTCCCGAACTCTTCACTGTTCCCGGCCCGAACTTCATTTTCGGCCCGAACTTCAACCTCGGCCCGAACTCCGACGTCGGCCCGAACTTCAACCTCGGCCCGAACAACATCCTCGGCCTGAACACCACTTCGGCCCGAACACCACTTCGGCCCGAACGTCCCACTTCGGCCCGAACACCGAACTTCGGCCCGAACATCCCTCTTCGGCCCGAACTCTTCAATATCCAAGATTGTGTGACAAAATGTGCTATACTAAAACATTCATAACTTTCAGCTCGGGTGTCCGTTTCACGCCCACGAGTAACCAAAATAGCTGGTTCGTTCGTCACTACCTAGAACAAGTTCGGCCCGAACTCTTCACTGTTCCCAGCCCGAACTTCATTTTCGGCCCGAACTTCAACCTCGGCCCGAACTCCGACCTCGGCCCGAACTTCAACCTCGGCCCGATCATCATCCTCGGCCCGAACACCGAACTTCGGCCCGAACACCACTTCGGCCCGAACACCACTTCGGCCCGAACATCCCACTTCGGCCCGAACATCCCTCTTCGGCCCGAACTCTTCAATATCCAAGATTGTGTGACAAAAGGTGCTATACTAAAACATTCATAACTTTCAGCTCGGGTGTCCGTTTCACGCCCACGAGTAACCAAAATAGCTGGTTCGTTCGTCACTGCCTAGAACAAGTTCGGCCCGAACTCTTCACTGTTCCCGGCCCGAACTACATTTTCGGCCCGAACTTCAACCTCGGCCCGAACTCCGACCTCGGCCCGAACTTCAACCTCGGCCCGAACATCATCCTCGGCCCGAACACCGAACTTCGGCCCGAACACCACTTCGGCCCGAACACGACTTCGGCCCGAACACCACTTCAGCCCGAACATCCCTCTTCGGCCCGATCTCTTCAATATCCAAGATTGTGTGACAAAAGGTGCTATACTAAAACATTCATAACTTTCAGCTCGGGTGTCCGTTTCACGCCCACGAGTAACCAAAATAGCTGGTTCGTTCGTCACTGCCAAGAACAAGTTCGGCCCGAACTCTTCACTGTTCCCAGCCCGAACTTCATTTTCGGCCCGAACTTCAACCTCGGCCCGAACTTCAACCTCGGCTCGAACTCCGACCTCGGCCCGAACTTCAACCTCGGCCCGAACATCATCCTCGGCCCGAAGACCACTTCGGCCCGAACACAACTTCGGTCCGAACATCCCACTTCGGCCCGAACACCACTTCGGCCCGAACATCCCTCTTCGGCCCGAACTCTTCAATATCCAAGATTGTGTGACAAAAGGTGCTATACTAAAACATTCATAACTTTCAGCTCGGGTGTCTGTTTCACGCCCACGAGTAACCAAAATAGCTGGTTCGTTCGTCACTGCCAAGAACAAGTTCGTCCCGAACTCGTCATTGTTCCCAGCCCGAACTTCATTTTCGGCCCGAACTTCAACCTCGGCCCGAACTCCGACCTCGGCCCGAACTTCAACCTCGGACCGAACATCATCCTCGGCCCGAACTCCGAACTTCGGCCCGAACACCACTTCGGCCCGAACACCACTTCGGCCCGAACATCCCACTTCGGCCCGAACACCACTTCCGCCCGAACATCCCTCTTCGGCCCGAACTCTTCAATATCCAAGATTGTGTGACAAAAGGTGCTATACTAAAACATTCATAACTTTCAGCTCGGGTGTCCGTTTCACGCCCACGAGTAACCAAAATAGCTGGTTCGTTCGTCACTGCCAAGAACAAGTTCGGCCCGAACTCTTCACTGTTCCCGGCCCGAACTTCATTTTCGGACGGAACTTCAACCTCGGCCCGACCTTCAACCTCGGCCCGAACTCCGACCTCGGCCCGAACTTCAACCTCGGCCCGAACATCATCCTAGGCCCGAACACCGAACTTCGGCCCGAACACCACTTCGGCCCGAACATCCCACTTCGGCCCGAACACCACTTCGGCCCGAACATCCCTCTTCGGCCCGCACTCTTCAATATCCAAGATTGTGTGACAAAAGGTCATTACTAAAACATTCATAACTTTCAGCTCGGGTGTCCGTTTCACGCCCACGAGTAACCAAAATAGCTGGTTCGTTCGTCACTGCAAAGAACAAGTTCGGGCCGAACTCTTCACTATTCCCAGCCCGAACTTCATTTTCAGCCCGAACTTCAACCTCGGCCCGAACTCCGACCTCGGCCCGAACTTCAACCTCGGCCCGAACATCATCCTCGGCCCGAACACCGAACTTCGGCCCGAACACCACTTCGGCCCGAACATCCCACTTCGGCCCGAACACCACTTCCGCTCGAACATCCCTCTTCGGCCCGAACTCTTCAATATCCAAGATTGTGTGACAAAAGGTGCTATACTAAAACATTCATAACTTTCAGCTCGGGTGTCCGTTTCACGCCCACGAGTAACCAAAATAGCTGGTTCGTTCGTCACTGTCAAGAACAAGTTCGGACCGAACTCTTCAATATCCAAGATTGTGTGACAAAAGGTCCTATACTAAAACATTCATAACTTTCAGCTCGGGTGTCCGTTTCACGCCCACGAGTAACCAAAATTGCTGGTTCGTTCGTCACTGCCAAGAACAAGTTCGGCCCGAACTCTTCACTGTTCCCGGCCCGAACTTCATTTTCGGACGGAACTTCAACCTCGGCCCGACCTTCAACCTCGGCCCGAACTCCGACCTCGGCCCGAACTTCAACCTTGGCCCGAACATCATCCTCGGCCCGAACACCGAACTTCGGCCCGAACACCACTTCGGCCCGAACACCACTTCGGCCCGAACATCCCTCTTCGGCCCGAACTCTTCAATATCCAAGATTGTGTGACAAAAGGTCATTACTAAAACATTCATAACTTTCAGCTCGGGTGTCCGTTTCACGCCCACGAGTAACCAAAATAGCTGGTTCGTTCGTCACTACAAAGAACAAGTTCGGCCCGAACTCTTCACTGTTCCCAGCCCGAACTTCATTTTCAGCCCGAACTTCAACCTCGGCCCGAACTTCAACCTCGGCCCGAACTCCGACCTCGACCCGAACTTTAACCTCGGCCCAAACACCGAACTTCGGCCCGAACACCACTTCGGCCCGAACACCACTTCGGCCCGAACATCCCACTTCGGCCCGAACACCACTTCGGCCCGAACATCCCTCTTCGGCCCGAACTCTTTAATATCCAAGATTGTGTGACAAAAGGTGCTATACTAAAACATTCTTAACTTTCAGGTCGGGTGTGCGTTTCACGCCCACGAGTAACCAAAATAGCTGGTTCGTTCGTCACTGCCAAGAACAAGTTCGGCCCGAACTCTTCACTGTTCCCGGCCCGAACTTCATTTTCGGACGGAACTTCAACCTCGGCCCGACCTTCAACCTCGGCCCGAACTCCGACCTCGGCCCGAACTTCAACCTCGGCCCGAACAGCATCCTCGGCCCGAACACCGAACTTCGGCCCGAACACCACTTCGGCCCGAACATCCCACTTCGGCCCGAACACCACTTCGGCCCGAACATCCCTCTTCGGCCCGAACTCTTCAATATCCAAGATTGTGTGACAAAAGGTCATTACTAAAACATTCATAACTTTCAGCTCGGGTGTCCGTTTCACGCCCACGAGTAACCAAAATAGCTGGTTCGTTCGTCACTGCAAAGAACAAGTTCGGGCCGAACTCTTCACTATTCCCAGCCCGAACTTCATTTTCAGCCTGAACTTCAACCTCGGCCCGAACTCCGACCTTGGCCCGAACTTCAACCTCGGCCCGAACATCATCCTCGGCCCGAACACCGAACTTCAGCCCGAACACCACTTCGGCCCGAACACCACTTCGGCCCGAACATCCCACTTCGGCCCGAACACCACTTCCGCCCGAACATCCCTCTTCGGCCCGAACTCTTCAATATCCAAGATTATGTGACAAAAGGTGCTATACTAAAACATTCATAACTTTCACCTCGGGTGTCCGTTTCACGCCCACGAGTAACCAAAATAGCTGGTTCGTTCGTCACTGCCAAGAACAAGTTCGGCCCGAACTCTTCAATATCCAAGATTGTGTGACAAAAGGTCCTATACTAAAACATTCATAACTTTCAGCTCGGGTGTCCGTTTCACGCCCACGAGTAACCAAAATTGCTGGTTCGTTCGTCACTGCCAAGAACAAGTTCGGCCCGAACTCTTCACTGTTCCCGGCCCGAACTTCATTTTCGGACGGAACTTCAACCTCGGCCCGACCTTCAACCTCGGCCCCGAACTCCGACCTCGGCCCGAACTTCAACCTTGGCCCGAACATCATCCTCGGCCCGAACACCGAACTTCGGCCCGAACACCACTTCGGCCCGAACACCACTTCGGCCCGAACATCCCTCTTCGGCCCGAACTCTTCAATATCCAAGATTGTGTGACAAAAGGTCATTACTAAAACATTCATAACTTTCAGCTCGGGTGTCCGTTTCACGCCCACGAGTAACCAAAATAGCTGGTTCGTTCGTCACTGCAAAGAACAAGTTCGGCCCGAACTCTTCACTGTTCCCAGCCCGAACTTCATTTTCAGCCCGAACTTCAACCTCGGCCCGAACTGCAACCTCGGCCCGAACTCCGACCTCGACCCGAACTTTAACCTCGGCCCGAACACCGAACTTCGGCCCGAACACCACTTCGGCCCGAACATCCCACTTCGGCCCGAACACCACTTCGGCCCGAAGATCCCTCTTCGGCCCGAACTCTTTAATATCCAAGATTGTGTGACAAAAGGTGCTATACTAAAACATTCTTAACTTTCAGCTCGGGTGTCCGTTTCACGCCCACGAGTAACCAAAATAGATGGTTCGTTCGTCACTGCCAAGAACAAGTTCGGCCCGAACTCTTCACTGTTCTCGGCCCGAACTTCATTTTCGGCACGAACTTCAACCTCGGCCCGAACTTCTACCTCGGCCCGAACTCCGACCTCGGCCCGAACTTCAACCTCGGCCTGAACATCATCCTCGGCCCGAACACCGAACTTCGGCCCAACCACCACTTCGGGTCGAACACCACTTCAGCCCGAACACCACTTCGGCCCGAACATCCCTCTTCGCCCCGAACTCTTCAATATCCAAGATTGTGTGACAAAAGTTGCTATACTAAAACATTCATAACTTTCAGCTCGGGTGTCCGTTTCACGCCCACGAGTAACCAAAATAGCTGGTTCGTTCGTCACTGCAAAGAACAAGTTCGGCCCGAACTCTTCACTGTTCCCAGCCCGAACTTCATTTTCAGCCCGAACTTCAACCTCGGCCCGAACTTCAACCTCGGCCCGAACTCCGACCTCGACCCGAACTTTAACCTCGGCCCGAACACCGAACTTCGGCCCGAACACCACTTCGGCCCGAACACCACTTCGGCCTGAACATCCCACTTCGGCCCGAACACCACTTCGGCCCGAACATCCCTCTTCGGCCCGAACTCTTTAATATCCAAGATTGTGTGACAAAAGGTGCTATACTAAAACATTCTTAACTTTCAGCTCGGGTGTGCGTTTCACGCCCACGAGTAACCAAAATAGCTGGTTCGTTCGTCACTGCCAAGAACAAGTTCGGCCCGAACTCTTCACTGTTCCCGGCCCGAACTTCATTTTCGGACGGAACTTCAACCTCGGCCCGACCTTCAACCTCGGCCCGAACTCCGACCTCGGCCCGAACTTCAACCTCGGCCCGAACAGCATCCTCGGCCCGAACACTGAACTTCGGCCCGAACACCACTTCGGCCCGAACATCCCACTTCGGCCCGAACACCACTTCGGCCCGAACATCCCTCTTCGGCCCGAACTCTTCAATATCCAAGATTGTGTGACAAAAGGTCATTACTAAAACATTCATAACTTTCAGCTCGGGTGTCCGTTTCACGCCCACGAGTAACCAAAATAGCTGGTTCGTTCGTCACTGCAAAGAACAAGTTCGGGCCGAACTCTTCACTATTCCCAGCCCGAACTTCATTTTCAGCCTGAACTTCAACCTCGGCCCGAACTCCGACCTTGGCCCGAACTTCAACCTCGGCCCGAACATCATCCTCGGCCCGAACACCGAACTTCAGCCCGAACACCACTTCGGCCCGAACACCACTTCGGCCCGAACATCCCACTTCGGCCCGAACACCACTTCCGCCCGAACATCCCTCTTCGGCCCGAACTCTTCAATATCCAAGATTATGTGACAAAAGGTGCTATACTAAAACATTCATAACTTTCACCTCGGGTGTCCGTTTCACGCCCACGAGTAACCAAAATAGCTGGTTCGTTCGTCACTGCCAAGAACAAGTTCGGCCCGAACTCTTCAATATCCAAGATTGTGTGACAAAAGGTCCTATACTAAAACATTCATAACTTTCAGCTCGGGTGTCCGTTTCACGCCCACGAGTAACCAAAATTGCTGGTTCGTTCGTCACTGCCAAGAACAAGTTCGGCCCGAACTCTTCACTGTTCCCGGCCCGAACTTCATTTTCGGACGGAACTTCAACCTCGGCCCGACCTTCAACCTCGGCCCCGAACTCCGACCTCGGCCCGAACTTCAACCTTGGCCCGAACATCATCCTCGGCCCGAACACCGAACTTCGGCCCGAACACCACTTCGGCCCGAACACCACTTCGGCCCGAACATCCCTCTTCGGCCCGAACTCTTCAATATCCAAGATTGTGTGACAAAAGGTCATTACTAAAACATTCATAACTTTCAGCTCGGGTGTCCGTTTCACGCCCACGAGTAACCAAAATAGCTGGTTCGTTCGTCACTGCAAAGAACAAGTTCGGCCCGAACTCTTCACTGTTCCCAGCCCGAACTTCATTTTCAGCCCGAACTTCAACCTCGGCCCGAACTGCAACCTCGGCCCGAACTCCGACCTCGACCCGAACTTTAACCTCGGCCCGAACACCGAACTTCGGCCCGAACACCACTTCGGCCCGAACACCACTTCGGCCCGAACATCCCACTTCGGCCCGAACACCACTTCGGCCCGAAGATCCCTCTTCGGCCCGAACTCTTTAATATCCAAGATTGTGTGACAAAAGGTGCTATACTAAAACATTCTTAACTTTCAGCTCGGGTGTCCGTTTCACGCCCACGAGTAACCAAAATAGATGGTTCGTTCGTCACTGCCAAGAACAAGTTCGGCCCGAACTCTTCACTGTTCTCGGCCCGAACTTCATTTTCGGCACGAACTTCAACCTCGGCCCGAACTTCAACCTCGGCCCGAACTCCGACCTCGGCCCGAACTTCAACCTCGACCTGAACATCATCCTCGGCCCGAACACCGAACTTCGGCCCAACCACCACTTCGGGCCGAACACCATTTCAGCCCGAACACCACTTCGGCCCGAACATCCCTCTTCGCCCCGAACTCTTCAATATCCAAGATTGTGTGACAAAAGTTGCTATACTAAAACATTCATAACTTTCAGCTCGGGTGTCCGTTTCACGCCCACGAGTAACCAAAATAGCTGGTTCGTTCGTCACTGCCAAGAACAAGTTCGGCCCGAACTCTTCACTGTTCCCGGCCCGAACTTCATTTTCGGCACGAACTTCAACCTTGGCCCGAACTTCAACCTCGGCCCGAACTCCGACCTCGGCCCGAACTTCAACCTCGGCCCGAACATCATCCTCGGCCCGAACACCGAACTTCGGCCCAAACATCACTTCGGGCCGAACACCACTTCGGCCCGAACATCCCACTTCGGCCCGAACACCACTTCGGCCCGAACATCCCTCTCCGCCCCGAACTCTTCAATATCCAAGATTGTGTGACAAAATCTGCTATACTAAAACATTCATAAATTTCAGCTCGGGTGTCCGTTTCACGCCCACGAGTAACCAAAATAGCTGGTTCGTTCGTCACTGCCAAGAACAAGTTCGGCCCGAACTCTTCACTGTTCCCGGCCCGAACTTCATTTTCGGCACGAACTTCAACCTTGGCCCGAACTTCAACCTCGGCCCGAACTCCGACCTCGGCCCGAACTTCAACCTCGGCCCGAACATCATCCTCGGCCCGAACACCGAACTTCGGCCCAAACATCACTTCGGGCCGAACACCACTTCGGCCCGAACATCCCACTTCGGCCCGAACACCACTTCAGCCCGAACATCCCTCTTCGCCCCGAACTCTTCAATATCCAAGATTGTGTGACAAAAGCTGCTATACTAAAACATTCATAAATTTCAGCTCGGGTGTCAATTTCACGCCCACGAGTAACCAAAACAGCTGGTTCGTTCGTCACTGCCAAGAACAAGTTCGGCCCGAACTCTTCACTGTTCCCGGCCCGAACTTCATTTTCGACACGAACTTCAACCTCGGCCCGAACTTCAACCTCGGCCCGAACTCCGACCTCGGCCCGAACTTCAACCTCGGCCCGAACATCATCCTCGGCCCGAACACCGAACTTCGGCCCGAACACCACTTCGGCCCGAAAACCACTTCGGCCCGAACACCACTTCGGCCGAACATCCCACTCCAGCCCGAACACCACTTCCGCCCGAACATCACTTCGGCCCGAACATCCCACTTCGGCCCGAACACCACTTCGGCCCGAACATCCCTCTTCGGCCCGAACTCTTCAATATCCAAGATTGTGTGACAAAAGGTGCTATACTAAAACATTCATAACTTTCAGCTCGGGTGTCCGTTTCACGCCCACGAGTAACCAAAATAGCTGGTTCGTTCGTCACTGCCAAGAACAACCTCGGCCCGAACTCCGACCTCGGCCCGAACTTCAACCTCGGCCCGAACTCCGACATCGGCCCGAACTTCATCCTCGGCGCGAACATCATCCTCGGCCCGAACACCGAACTTCAGCCCGAACACCACTTCGGTCCGAACACCACTTCGGCCCCAACACCACTTCGGCCCGAACATCCATCTTCGGCCCGAACTCTTCAATATCTAAGATTGTGTGACAAAAGGTGCTATACTAAAACATTCATAACTTTCAGCTCGGGTGTCCGTTTCACGCCCACGAGTAACAAAAATAGCTGGTTCGTTCGTCACTGCCAAGAACAAGTTCGGCCCGAACTCTTCACTGTTCCCGGCCCGAACTTCATTTTCGGCCCGAACTTCAACCTCGGCCCGAACTTCAACCTCGGCCCGACTCCGACCTCGGCCCGAACTTCAACCTCGGCCTGACCATCATCCTCGGCCCGAACACCGATCTTCGGCCCGACCACCACTTCGGGCCGAACACCAATTCGGCCCGAACATCCCACTTCGGCCCGAACACCACTTCGGCCCGAACATCCCTCTTCGCCCCGAAATCTTCAATATCCAAGATTGTGTGACAAAAGCTGCTATACTAAAACATTCATAACTTTCAGCTCGGGTGTCCGTTTCACGCCCACGAGTAACCAAAATAGCTGGTTCGGTCGTCACTGCCAAGAACAAGTTCGGCCCGAACTCTTCAATGTTCCCGGCCCGAACTTCATTTTCGGCACGAACTTCAACCTCGGCCCGAACTTCAACCTCGGCCCGAACTCCGACCTCGGCCCGAACTTCAACCTCGGCCCGAACATCATCCTCGGCCCGAACACCGAACTTCGGCCCGAACACCACTTCGGCCCGAACACCACTTCGGCCCGAACATCCCTCTTCGGCCCGAACTCTTCAATATCCAAGATTGTGTGACAAAAGGTCATTACTAAAACATTCATAACTTTCAGCTCGGGTGTCCGTTTCACGCCCACGAGTAACCAAAATAGCTGGTTCGTTCGTCACTGCAAAGAACAAGTTCGGCCCGAACTCTTCACTGTTCCCAGCCCGAACTTCATTTTCAGCCCGAACTTCAACCTCGGCCCGAACTGCAACCTCGGCCCGAACTCCGACCTCGACCCGAACTTTAACCTCGGCCCGAACACCGAACTTCGGCCCGAACACCACTTCGGCCCGAACACCACTTCGGCCCGAACATCCCACTTCGGCCCGAACACCACTTCGGCCCGAAGATCCCTCTTCGGCCCGAACTATTTAATATCCAAGATTGTGTGACAAAAGGTGCTATACTAAAACATTCTTAACTTTCAGCTCGGGTGTCCGTTTCACGCCCACGAGTAACCAAAATAGATGGTTCATTCGTCACTGCCAAGAACAAGTTCGGCCCGAACTCTTCACTGTTCTCGGCCCGAACTTCATTTTCAGCACGAACTTCAACCTCGGCCCGAACTTCAACCTCGGCCCGAACTCCGACCTCGGCCCGAACTTCAACCTCGGCCTGAACATCATCCTCGGCCCGAACACCGAACTTCGGCCCAACCACCACTTCGGGCCGAACACCACTTCAGCCCGAACACCACTTCGGCCCGAACATCCCTCTTCGCCCCGAACTCTTCAATATCCAAGATTGTGTGACAAAAGTTGCTATACTAAAACATTCATAACTTTCAGCTCGGGTGTCCGTTTCACGCCCACGAGTAACCAAAATAGCTGGTTCGTTCGTCACTGCCAAGAACAAGTTCGGCCCGAACTCTTCACTGTTCCCGGCCCGAACTTCATTTTCGGCACGAACTTCAACCTTGGCCCGAACTTCAACCTCGGCCCGAACTCCGACCTCGGCCCGAACTTCAACCTCGGCCCGAACATCATCCTCGGCCCGAACACCGAACTTCGGCCCAAACATCACTTCGGGCCGAACACCACTTCGGCCCGAACATCCCACTTCGGCCCGAACACCACTTCGGCCCGAACATCCCTCTTCGCCCCGAACTCTTCAATATCCAAGATTGTGTGACAAAAGCTGCTATACTAAAACATTCATAAATTTCAGCTCGGGTGTCCGTTTCACGCCCACGAGTAACCAAAATAGCTGGTTCGTTCGTCACTGCCAAGAACAAGTTCGGCCCGAACTCTTCACTGTTCCCGGCCCGAACTTCATTTTCGGCACGAACTTCAACCTTGGCCCGAACTTCAACCTCGGCCCGAACTCCGACCTCGGCCCGAACTTCAACCTCGGCCCGAACATCATCCTCGGCCCGAACACCGAACTTCGGCCCAAACATCACTTCGGGCCGAACACCACTTCGGCCCGAACATCCCACTTCGGCCCGAACACCACTTCAGCCCGAACATCCCTCTTCGCCCCGAACTCTTCAATATCCAAGATTGTGTGACAAAAGCTGCTATACTAAAACATTCATAAATTTCAGCTCGGGTGTCAATTTCACGCCCACGAGTAAGCAAAACAGCTGGTTCGTTCGTCACTGCCAAGAACAAGTTCGGCCCGAACTCTTCACTGTTCCCGGCCCGAACTTCATTTTCGACACGAACTTCAACCTCGGCCCGAACTTCAACCTCGGCCCGAACTCCGACCTCGGCCCGAACTTCAACCTCGGCCCGAACAACATCCTCGGCCTGAACATCATCCTCGGCCCGAACACCGAACTTCGGCCCGAACACCACTTCGGCCCGAAAACCACTTCGGCCCGAACACCACTTCGGCCGAACATCCCACTCCAGCCCGAACACCACTTCCGCCCGAACATCACTTCGGCCAGAACATCCCACTTCGGCCCGAACACCACTTCGGCCCGAACATCCCTCTTCGGCCCGAACTCTTCAATATCCAAGATTGTGTGACAAAAGGTGCTATACTAAAACATTCATAACTTTCAGCTCGGGTGTCCGTTTCACGCCCACGAGTAACCAAAATAGCTGGTTCGTTCGTCACTGCCAAGAACAACCTCGGCCCGAACTCCGACCTCGGCCCGAACTTCAACCTCGGCCCGAACTCCGACATCGGCCCGAACTTCATCCTCGGCGCGAACATCAACCTCGGCCCGAACACCGAACTTCAGCCCGAACACCACTTCGGCCCGAACACCACTTCGGCCCCAACACCACTTCGGCCCGAACATCCATCTTCGGCCCGAACTCTTCAATATCTAAGATTGTGTGACAAAAGGTGCTATACTAAAACATTCATAACTTTCAGCTCGGGTGTCCGTTTCACGCCCACGAGTAACAAAAATTGCTGGTTCGTTCGTCACTGCCAAGAACAAGTTCGGCCCGAACTCTTCACTGTTCCCGGCCCGAACTTCATTTTCGGCCCGAACTTCAACCTCGGCCCGAACTTCAACCTCGGCCCGACTCCGACCTCGGCCCGAACTTCAACCTCGGCCTGACCATCATCCTCGGCCCGAACACCGATCTTCGGCCCGACCACCACTTCGGCCCGAACATCCCACTTCGGCCCGAACACCACTTCGGCCCGAACATCCCTCTTCGCCCCGAAATCTTCAATATCCAAGATTGTGTGACAAAAGCTGCTATACTAAAACATTCATAACTTTCAGCTCGGGTGTCCGTTTCACGCCCACGAGTAACCAAAATAGCTGGTTCGGTCGTCACTGCCAAGAACTAGTTCGGCCCGAACTCTTCAATATACAAGATTGTGTGACAAAAGGTCCAATACTAAAACATTCATAACTTTCAGCTCGGGTGTCCGTTTCACGCCCACGAGTAACCAAAATTGCTGGTTCGTTCGTCACTGCCAAGAACAAGTTCGGCCCGAACTCTTCACTGTTCCCGGCCCGAACTTCATTTTCGGACGGAACTTCAACCTCGGCCCGACCTTCAACCTCGGCCCCGAACTCCGACCTCGGCCCGAACTTCAACCTTGGCCCGAACATCATCCTCGGCCCGAACACCGAACTTCGGCCCGAACACCACTTCGGCCCGAACACCACTTCGGCCCGAACATCCCTCTTCGGCCCGAACTCTTCAATATCCAAGATTGTGTGACAAAAGGTCATTACTAAAACATTCATAACTTTCAGCTCGGGTGTCCGTTTCACGCCCACGAGTAACCAAAATAGCTGGTTCGTTCGTCACTGCAAAGAACAAGTTCGGCCCGAACTCTTCACTGTTCCCAGCCCGAACTTCATTTTCAGCCCGAACTTCAACCTCGGCCCGAACTGCAACCTCGGCCCGAACTCCGACCTCGACCCGAACTTTAACCTCGGCCCGAACACCGAACTTCGGCCCGAACACCACTTCGGCCCGAACACCACTTCGGCCCGAACATCCCACTTCGGCCCGAACACCACTTCGGCCCGAAGATCCCTCTTCGGCCCGAACTCTTTAATATCCAAGATTGTGTGACAAAAGGACCTATACTAAAACATTCTTAACTTTCAGCTCGGGTGTCCGTTTCACGCCCACGAGTAACCAAAATAGATGGTTCGTTCGTCACTGCCAAGAACAAGTTCGGCCCGAACTCTTCACTGTTCTCGGCCCGAACTTCATTTTCGGCACGAACTTCAACCTCGGCCCGAACTTCAACCTCGGCCCGAACTCCGACCTCGGCCCGCACTTCAACCTCGGCCTGAACATCATCCTCGGCCCGAACACCGAACTTCGGCCCAACCACCACTTCGGGCCGAACACCACTTCAGCCAGAACACCACTTCGGCCCGAACTCCACTTCGGCCCGAACATCCCTCTTCGCCCCGAACTCTTCAATATCCAAGATTGTGTGACAAAAGTTTCTATACTAAAACATTCATAACTTTCAGCTCGGGTGTCCGTTTCACGCCCACGAGTAACCAAAATAGCTGGTTCGTTCGTCACTGCCAAGAACAAGTTCGGCCCGAACTCTTCACTGTTCCCGGCCCGAACTTCATTTTCGGCACGAACTTCAACCTTGGCCCGAACTTCAACCTCGGCCCGAACTCCGACCTCGGCCCGAACTTCAACCTCGGCCCGAACATCATCCTCGGCCCGAACACCGAACTTCGGCCCAAACATCACTTCGGGCCGAACACCACTTCGGCCCGAACATCCCACTTCGGCCCGAACACCACTTCGGCCCGAACATCCCTCTTCGCCCCGAACTCTTCAATATCCAAGATTGTGTGACAAAAGATGCTATACTAAAACATTCATAAATTTCAGCTCGGGTGTCCGTTTCACGCCCACGAGTAACCAAAATAGCTGGTTCGTTCGTCACTGCCAAGAACAAGTTCGGCCCGAACTCTTCACTGTTCCCGGCCCGAACTTCATTTTCGGCACGAACTTCAACCTTGGCCCGAACTTCAACCTCGGCCCGAACTCCGACCTCGGCCCGAACTTCAACCTCGGCCCGAACATCATCCTCGGCCCGAACACCGAACTTCGGCCCAAACATCACTTCGGGCCGAACACCACTTCGGCCCGAACATCCCACTTCGGCCCGAACACCACTTCAGCCCGAACATCCCTCTTCGCCCCGAACTCTTCAATATCCAAGATTGTGTGACAAAAGCTGCTATACTAAAACATTCATAAATTTCAGCTCGGGTGTCCATTTCACGCCCCACGAGTAACCAAAATAGCTGGTTCGTTCGTCACTGCCAAGAACAAGTTCGGCCCGAACTCTTCACTGTTCCCGGCCCGAACTTCATTTTCGACACGAACTTCAACCTCGGCCCGAACTTCAACCTCGGCCCGAACTCCGACCTCGGCCCGAACTTCAACCTCGGCCCAAACATCATCCTCGGCCCGAACACCGAACTTCGGCCGGAACACCACTTCGGCCCGAAAACCACTTCGGCCCGAACACCACTTCGGCCCGAACATCCCACTCCAGCCCGAACACCACTTCCGCCCGAACATCACTTCGGCCCGAACATCCCACTTCGGCCCGAACACCACTTCGGCCCGAACATCCCTCTTCGGCCCGAACTCTTCAATATCCAAGATTGTGTGACAAAAGGTGCTATACTAAAACATTCATAACTTTCAGCTCGGGTGTCCGTTTCACGCCCACGAGTAACCAAAATAGCTGGTTCGTTCGTCACTGCCAAGAACAACCTCGGCCCGAACTCCGACCTCGGCCCGAACTTCAACCTCGGCCCGAACTCCGACATCGGCCCGAACTTCATCCTCGGCGCGAACATCATCCTCGGCCCAAACACCGAACTTCAGCCCGAACACCACTTCGGCCCGAACACCACTTCGGCCCCAACACCACTTCGGCCCGAACATCCATCTTCGGCCCGAACTCTTCAATATCTAAGATTGTGTGACAAAAGGTGCTATACTAAAACATTCATAACTTTCAGCTCGGGTGTCCGTTTCACGCCCACGAGTAACAAAAATAGCTGGTTCGTTCGTCAGTGCCAAGAACAAGTTCGGCCCGAACTCTTCACTGTTCCCGGCCCGAACTTCATTTTCGGCCCGAACTTCAACCTCGGCCCGAACTTTAACCTCGGCCCGAACTCCGACCTCGGCCCGAACTTCAACCTCGGCCTGACCATCATCCTCGGCCCGAACACCGATCTTCGGCCCGACCACCACTTCGGGCCGAACACCACTTCGGCCCGAACATCCCACTTCGGCCCGAACACCACTTCGGCCCGAACATCCCTCTTCGCCCCGAAATCTTCAATATCCAAGATTGTGTGACAAAAGCTGCTATACTAAAACATTCATAACTTTCAGCTCGGGTGTCCGTTTCACGCCCACGAGTAACCAAAATAGCTGGTTCGGTCGTCACTGCCAAGAACAAGTTCGGCCCGAACTCTTCAATGTTCCCGGCCCGAACTTCATTTTCGGCACGAACTTCAACCTTGGCCCGAATTTCAACCTCGGCCCGAACTCCGACCTCGGCCCGAACTTCAACCTCGGCCCGAACATCATCCTCGGCCCGAACACCGAACTTCGGCCCAAACATCACTTCGGGCCGAACACCACTTCGGCCCGAACATCCCACTTCGGCCCGAACACCACTTCGGCCCGAACATCCCTCTTCGGCCCGAACTCTTCAATATCCAAGATTGTGTGACAAAAGGTGCTATACTAAAACATTCATAACTTTCAGCTCGGGTGTCCGTTTCACGCCCACGAGTAACCAAAATAGCTGGTTCGTTCGTCACTGCCAAGAACAACCTCGGCCCGAACTCCGACCTCGGCCCGAACTTCAACCTCGGCCCGAACTCCGACATCGGCCCGAACTTCATCCTCGGCGCGAACATCATCCTCGGCCCAAACACCGAACTTCAGCCCGAACACCACTTCGGCCCGAACACCACTTCGGCCCCAACACCACTTCGGCCCGAACATCCATCTTCGGCCCGAACTCTTCAATATCTAAGATTGTGTGACAAAAGGTGCTATACTAAAACATTCATAACTTTCAGCTCGGGTGTCCGTTTCACGCCCACGAGTAACAAAAATAGCTGGTTCGTTCGTCACTGCCAAGAACAAGTTCGGCCCGAACTCTTCACTGTTCCCGGCCCGAACTTCATTTTCGGCCCGAACTTCAACCTCGGCCCGAACTTTAACCTCGGCCCGAACGCGACCTCGGCCCGAACTTCAACCTCGGCCTGACCATCATCCTCGGCCCGAACACCGATCTTCGGCCCGACCACCACTTCGGGCCGAACACCACTTCGGCCCGAACATCCCACTTCGGCCCGAACACCACTTCGGCCCGAACATCCCTCTTCGCCCCGAAATCTTCAATATCCAAGATTGTGTGACAAAAGCTGCTATACTAAAACATTCATAACTTTCAGCTCGGGTGTCCGTTTCACGCCCACGAGTAACCAAAATAGCTGGTTCGGTCGTCACTGCCAAGAACAAGTTCGGCCCGAACTCTTCAATGTTCCCGGCCCGAACTTCATTTTCGGCACGAACTTCAACCTCGGCCCGAACTTCAACCTCGGCCCGAACTCCGACCTCGGCCCGAACTTCAACCTCGGCCCGAACATCATCCTCGGCCCGAACACCGAACTTCGGCCCAAACATCACTTCGGGCCGAACACCACTTCGGCCCGAACATCCCACTTCGGCCCGAACACCACTTCGGCCCGAACATCCCTCTTCGCCCCGAACTCTTCAATATCCAAGATTGTGTGACAAAAGCTGCTATACTAAAACATTCATAAGTTTCAGCTCGGGTGTCCGTTTCACGCCCACGAGTAACCAAAATAGCTAGTTCGTTCGTCACTGCCAAGAACAAGTTCGGCCCGAACTCTTCACTGTTCCCGGCCCGAACTTCATTTTCGGACGGAACTTCAACCTCGGCCCGACCTTCAACCTCGGCCCGAACTCCGACCTCGGCCCGAACTTCAACCTCGCCCCGAACATCATCCTCGGCCCGAACACCGAACTTCGGCCCGAACACCGAACTTCGGAACAAAAACCACTTCGGCCCGAACATCCCACTTCGGCCCGAACACCACTTCGGCCCGAACATCACTTCGGCCCGAACATCCCTCTTCGGCCCGAACTCTTCAATATCCAAGATTGTGTGACAAAAGGTCATTACTAAAACATTCATAACTTTCAGCTCGGGTGTCCGTTTCACGCCCACGAGTAACCAAAATAGCTGGTTCGTTCGTCACTGCAAAGAACAAGTTCGGCCCGAACTCTTCACTGTTCCCAGCCCGAACTTCATTTTCAGCCCAAACTTCAACCTCGGCCCGAACTCCGACCTCGGCCCGAACTTCAACCTCGGCCCGAACATCATCCTCGGGCCGAACACCGAACTTCGGCCCGAACACCACTTCGGCCCGAACATCCCACTTCGGCCCGAACACCACTTCCGCCCGAACATCCCTCTTCGGCCCGAACTCTTTAATATCCAAGATTGTGTGACAAAAGGTGCTATACTAAAACATTCATAACTTTCAGCTCGGGTGTCCGTTTCACGCCCACGAGTAACCAAAATAGCTGGTTCGTTCGTCACTGCCAAGAACAAGTTCGGCCCGAACTCTTCAATATCCAAGATTGTGTGACAAAAGGTCCTATACTAAAACATTCATAACTTTCAGCTCGGGTGTCCGTTTCACGCCCACGAGTAACCAAAATTGCTTGTTCGTTCGTCACTGCCAAGAACAAGTACGGCCCGAACTCTTCACTGTTCCCGGCCCAAACTTCATTTTCGGACGGAACTTCAACCTCGGCCAGACCTTCAACCTCGGCCCGAACTCCGACCTCGGCCCGAACTTCAACCTCGGCCCGAACATCATCCTCGGCCCGAACACCGAACTTCGGCCCGAACACCACTTCGGCCCGAACATCCGACTTCGGCCCGAACACCACTTCGGCCCGAACATCCCTCTTCGGCCCGAACTCTTCAATATCCAAGATTGTGTGACAAAAGGTCATTACTAAAACATTCATAACTTTCAGCTCGGGTGTCCGTTTCACGCCCACGAGTAACCAAAATAGCTGGTTCGTTCGTCACTGCAAAGAAAAAGTTCGGCCCGAACTCTTCACTGTTCCCAGCCCGAACTTCATTTTCAGCCCGAACTTCAACCTCGACCCGAACTTCAACCTCGGCCCGAACACCGACCTCGACCCGAACTTTAACCTCGGCCCGAACATCTTCCTCGGCCCGAACACCGAACTTCGGCCCGAACACCACTTCGGCCCGAACACCACTTCGGCCCGAACATCCCACTTCGGCCCGAACACCACTTCGGCCCGAACATCCCTCTTCGGCCCGAACTCTTTAATATCCAAGATTGTGTGACAAAAGGTGCTATACTAAAACATTCTTAACTTTCAGCTCGGGTGTCCGTTTCACGCCCACGAGTAACCAAAATAGATGGTTCGTTCGTCACTGCAAAGAACAAGTTCGGCCCGAACTCTTCACTGTTCCCGGCCCGAACTTCATTTTTGACACGAACTTCAACCTCGGCCCGAACTTCAACCTCGGCCCGAACTCCGACCTCGGCCCGAACTTCAACCTCGGCCTGAACATCATCCTCGGCCCGAACACCGAACTTCGGCCCGACCACCACTTCGGGCCGAACACCACTTCGGCCCGAACACCACTTCGGCCAGAACACCACTTCGGCCCGAACATCCCTCTTCGCCCCGAACTCTTCAATATCCAAGATTGTGTGACAAAAGTTGCTATACTAAAACATTCATAACTTTCAACTCGGGTGTCCGTTTCACGCCCACGAGTAACCAAAATAGATGGTTCGTTCGTCACTGCCAAGAACAAGTTCGGCCCGAACTCTTCACTGTTCCCGGCCCGAACTTCATTTTTGACACGAACTTCAACCTCGGCCCGAACTTCAACCTCGGCCCGAACTCCGACCTCGGCCCGAACTTCAACCTCGGCCTGAACATCATCATCGGCCCGAACACCGAACTTCGGCCCGACCACCACTTCGGGCCGAACACCACTTCGGCCCGAACACCACTTCGGCCAGAACACCACTTCGGCCCGAACACCACTTCGGCCAGAACACCACTTCGGCCCGAACATCCCTCTTCGCCCCGAACTCTTCAATATCCAAGATTGTGTGACAAAAGTTGCTATACTAAAACATTCATAACTTTCAACTCGGGTGTCCGTTTCACGCCCACGAGTAACCAAAATAGCTGGTTCGTTCGTCACTGCAAAGAACAAGTTCGGCCCGAACTCTTCACTGTTCCCAGCCCGAACTTCATTTTCAGCCCAAACTTCAACCTCGGCCTGAACTCCGACCTCGGCCCGAACTTCAACCTCGGCCCGAACATCATCCTCGACCCGAACACCGAACTTCGGCCCGAACACCACTTTGTCCCGAACACCACTTCGGCCCGAACGTCCCACTTCGGCCCGAACACCACTTCCGCCCGAACATCCCTCTTCGGCCCGAACTCTTCAATATCCAAGATTGTGTGACAAAAGGGGCTATACTAAAACATTCATAACTTTCAGCTCGGGTGTCCAATTCACGCCCACGAGTAACCAAAATAGCTGGTTCGTTCGTCACTGCCAAGAATAAGTTCGGCCCGAACTCTTCACTGTTCCTGGCCCGAACTTCATTTTCGGCCCGAACTTCAACCTCGGCCCAAACTTCAACCTCGGCCCGAACATCATCCTCGGCCCGAACACCGAACTTCAGCCCGAACACCGAACTTCGGCCCGAACACCACTTCGGCCCGAACATCCCACTTCGGCCCGAACACCGAACTTCGGCCCGAACATCCCTCTTCGGCCCGAACTCTTCAATATCCAAGATTGTGTGACAAAAGGTGCTATACTAAAACATTCATAACTTTCAGCTCGGGTGTCCGTTTCACGCCCACGAGTAACCAAAATAGATGGTTCGTTCGTCACTGCCAAGAACAAGTTCGGCCCGAACTCTTCACTGTTCCCGGCCCGAACTTCATTTTCGGCCCGAACTTCAACCTCGGCCCGAACTCCGACCTCGGCCCGAACTTCAACCTCGGCCCGAACATCATCCTCGGCCCGAACACCGAACTTCGGCCCGAACACCACTTCGGCCCGAACACCACTTCGGCCCGAACATCCCACTTCGGCCCGAACACCACTTCGGCCCGAACATCCCTCTTCGGCCCGATCTCTTCAATATCCAAGATTGTGTGACAAAAGGTGCTATACTAAAACATTCATAACTTTCAGCTCGGGTGTCCGTTTCACGCCCACGAGTAACCGATATAGCTGGTTCGTTCGTCACTGCCAAGAACAAGTTCGGCCCGAACTCTTCACTGTTCCCGGCCCGAACTTCATTTTCGGCCCGAACTTCAACCTCGGACCGAACTTCAACCTCGGCTCGAACTCCGACCTCGGCCCGAACTTCAACCTCGGCCCGAACATCATCCTCGGCGCGAACACCGAACTTCGGCCCGAACACCACTTCGGCCCGAACACCACTTCGGTCCGAACATCCCACTTCGGCCCGAACACCACTTCGGCCCGAACATCCCTCTTCGGCCCGAACTCTTCAATATCCAAGATTTTGTGACAAAAGGTGCTATACTAAAACATTCATAACTTTCAGCTCGGGTGTCCGTTTCACGCCCACGAATAACCAAAATAGCTGGTTCGTTCGTCACTACCAAGAACAAGTTCGGCCCGAACTCTTCACTGTTCCCGGCCCGAACTTCATTTTCGGCCCGAACTTCAACCTCGGCCCGAACTTCAACCTCGGCTCGAACTCCGACCTCGGCCCGAACTTCAACCTCGGCCTGAACATCATCCTCGGCCCGAACACCGAACTTCGGCCCGAACACCACTTCGGCCCGAACACCACTTCGGTCCGAACATCCCACTTCGTCCCGAACACCACTTCGGCCCGAACATCCCTCTTCGGCCCGAACTCTTCAATATCCAAGATTGTGTGACAAAAGGTGCTATACTAAAACATTCATAACTTTCAGCTCGGGTGTCCGTTTCACGCCCACGAGTAACCAAAATAGCTGGTTCGTTCGTCACTGCCAAGAACAAGTTCGGCCCGAACTCTTCACTGTTCACGGCCCGAACTTCATTTTCGGACGGAACTTCAACCTCGGCCCGACCTTCAACCTCGGCCCGAACTCCGACCTCGGCCCGAACTTCAACCTCGGCCCGAACATCATCCTCGGCCCGAACACCGAACTTCGGCCCGAACACCACTTCGGCCCGAACATCCCACTTCGGCCCGAACACCACTTCGGCCCGAACATCCCTCTTCGGCCCGAACTCTTCAATATCCAAGATTGTGTGACAAAAGGTCATTACTAAAACATTCATAACTTTCAGCTCGGGTGTCCGTTTCACGCCCACGAGTAACCAAAATAGCTGGTTCGTTCGTCACTGCAAAGAACAAGTTCGGCCCGAACTCTTCACTGTTCCCAGCCCGAACTTCATTTTCAGCCCAAACTTCAACCTCGGCCCGAACTCCGACCTCGGCCCGAACTTCAACCTCGGCCCGAACATCATCCTCGGCCCGAACACCGAACTTCGGCCCGAACACCACTTCGGCCCGAACACCACTTCGGCCCGAACATCCCACTTCGGCCCGAACACCACTTCCGCCCGAACATCCCTCTTCGGCCCGAACTCTTCAATATCCAAGATTGTGTGACAAAAGGTGCTATACTAAAACATTCATAACTTTCAGCTCGGGTGTCCGTTTCACGCCCACGAGTAACCAAAATAGCTGGTTCGTTCGTCACTGCCAAGAACAAGTTCGGCCCGAACTCTTCAATATCCAAGATTGTGTGACAAAAGGTCCTATACTAAAACATTCATAACTTTCAGCTCGAGTGTCCGTTTCACGCCCACGAGTAACCAAAATTGCTGGTTCGTTCGTCACTGCCAAGAACAAGTTCGGCCCGAACTCTTCACTGTTCCCGGCCCGAACTTCATTTTCGGACGGAACTTCAACCTCGGCCAGACCTTCAACCTCGGCCCGAACTCCGACCTCGGCCCGAACTTCAACCTCGGCCCGAACATCATCCTCGGCCCGAACACCGAACTTCGGCCCGAACACCACTTCAACCCGAACATCCGACTTCGGCCCGAACACCACTTCGGCCCGAACATCCCTCTTCGGCCCGAACTCTTCAATATCCAAGATTGTGTGACAAAAGGTCATTACTAAAACATTTATAACTTTCAGCTCGGGTGTCCGTTTCACGCCCACGAGTAACCAAAATAGCTGGTTCGTTCGTCACTGCAAAGAACAAGTTCGGCCCGAACTCTTCACTGTTCCCAGCCCGAACTTCATTTTCAGCCCGAACTTCGACCTCGGCCCGAACTCCGACCTCGGCCCGAACTTTAACCTCGGCCCGAACATCTTCCTCGGCCCGAACACCGAACTTCGGCCCGAACACCACTTCGGCCCGAACACCACTTCGGCCCGAACACCACTTCGGCCCGAACATCCCACTTCGGCCCGAACACCACTTCGGCCCGAACATCCCTCTTTGGCCCGAACTCTTTAATATCCAAGATTGTGTGACAAAAGGTGCTATACTAAAACATTCTTAACTTTCAGCTCGGGTGTCCGTTTCACGCCCACGAGTAACCAAAATAGATGGTTCGTTCGTCACTGCCAAGAACAAGTTCGGCCCGAACTCTTCACTGTTCCCGGCCCGAACTTCATTTTTGACACGAACTTCAACCTCGGCCCGAACTTCAACCTCGGCCCGAACTCCGACCTCGGCCCGAACTTCAACCTCGGCCCGAACATCATCCTCGGCCCGAACACCGAACTTCGGCCCGACCACCACTTCGGGCCGAACACCACTTCGGCCCGAACACCACTTCGGCCAGAACACCACTTCAGCCCGAACATCCCTCTTCGCCCCGAACTCTTCAATATCCAAGATTGTGTGACAAAAGTTGCTATACTAAAACATTCATAACTTTCAACTCGGGTGTCCGTTTCACGCCCACGAGTAACCAAAATAGCTGGTTCGTTCGTCACTGCCAAGAACAAGTTCGGCCCGAACTCTTCACTGTTCCCGGCCCGAACTTCATTTTCGGCACGAACTTCAACCTCGGCCAGACCTTCAACCTCGGCCCGAACTCCGACCTCGGCCCGAACTTCAACCTCGGCCCGAACATCATCCTCGGCCCGAACACCGAACTTCGGCCCGAACACCACTTCGGCCCGAACATCCGACTTCGGCCCGAACACCACTTCGGCCCGAACATCCCTCTTCGGCCCGAACTCTTCAATATCCAAGATTGTGTGACAAAAGGTCATTACTAAAACATTCATAACTTTCAGCTCGGGTGTCCGTTTCACGCCCACGAGTAACCAAAATAGCTGGTTCGTTCGTCACTGCAAAGAACAAGTTCGGCCCGAACTCTTCACTGTTCCCAGCCCGAACTTCATTTTCAGCCCGAACTTCAACCTCGGCCCGAACTTCAACCTCGGCCCGAACTCCGACCTCGACCCGAACTTTAACCTCGACCCGAACATCTTCCTCGGCCCGAACACCGAACTTCGGCCCGAACACCGAACTTCGGCCCGAACACCACTTCGGCCCGAACACCACTTCGGCCCGAACATCCCACTTCGGCCCGAACACCACTTCGGCCCGAACATCCCTCTTCGGCCCGAACTCTTTAATATCCAAGATTGTGTGACAAAAGGTGCTATACTAAAACATTCTTAACTTTCAGCTCGGGTGTCCGTTTCACGCCCACGAGTAACCAAAATAGATGGTTCGTTCGTCACTGCCAAGAACAAGTTCGGCCCGAACTCTTCACTGTTCCCGGCCCGAACTTCATTTTTGACACGAACTTCAACCTCGGCCCGAACTCCGACCTCGGCCCGAACTCCGACCTCGGCCCGAACTTCAACCTCGGCCTGAACATCATCCTCGGCCCGAACACCGAACTTCGGCCCGACCACCACTTCGGGCCGAACACCACTTCGGCCCGAACACCACTTCGGCCAGAACACCACTTCGGCCCGAACATCCCTCTTCGCCCCGAACTCTTCAATATCCAAGATTGTGTGACAAAAGTTGCTATACTAAAACATTCATAACTTTCAACTCGGGTGTCCGTTTCACGCCCACGAGTAACCAAAATAGCTGGTTCGTTCGTCACTGTCAAGAACAAGTTCGGCCCGAACTCTTCACTGTTCCCGGCCCGAACTTCATTTTCGGCACGAACTTCAACCTCGGCCCGAACTTCAACCTCGGCCCGAACTCCGACCTCGGCCCGAACTTCAACCTCGGCCCGAACATCATCCTCGGCCCGAACACCGAACTTCGGCCCAAACATCACTTCGGGCTGAACACCACTTCGGCCCGAACATCCCACTTCGGCCCGAACACCACTTCGGCCCGAACATCCCTCTTCGCCCCGAACATCCCTCTTCGCCCCGAACTCTTCAATATCCAAGATTGTGTGACAAAAGCTGCTATACTAAAACATTCATAAATTTCAGCTCGGGTGTCCGTTTCACGCCCACGAGTAACCAAAATAGTTGGTTCGTTCGTCACTGCCAAGAACAAGTTCGGCCCGAACTATTCACTGTTCCCGGCCCGAACTTCATTTTCGGCACGAACTTCAACCTCGGCCCGAACTTCAACCTCGGCCCGAACTCCGACCTCGGCCCGAACTTCAACCTCGGCCCGAACATCATCCTCGGCCCGAACACCGAACTTCGGCCCGAACACCACTTCGGCCCGAACACCACTTCGGCCCGAACACCACTTCGGCCCGAACATCCCACTTCAGCCCAAACACCACTTCGGCCCGAACATCCCTCTTCGGCCCGAAATCTTCAATATCCAAGATTGTGTGACAAAAGGTGCTATACTAAAACATTCATAACTTTCAGCTCGGGTGTCCGTTTCACGCCCACGAGTAACCAAAATAGCTGGTTCGTTCGTCACTGCCAAGAACAACCTCGGCCCGAACTCCGACCTCGGCCCGAACTTCAACCTCGGCCCGAACTTCAACCTCGGCCCGAACTCCGACCTCGGCACGAACTTCAACCTCGGCCCGAACACCGAACTTCCGCCCGAACACCACTTCGGCCCGAACATCACTTCGAGCCGAACATCCCACTTCGGCCCGAACACCATTTCGGTCCGAACATCCCTCTTCGCCCAGAACTCTTCAATATCCAAGATTGTGTGACAAAAGGTGCTATACTAAAACATTCATAACTTTCATCTCGAGTGTCCGTTTCACGCCCACGAGTAACCAAAATAGATGGTTCGTTCGTCACTGCCAAGAACAAGTTCGGCCCGGCCCGAACTTCATTTTCGGCACGAACTTCAACCTCGGCCCGAACTTCAACCTCGGCCCGAACTCCGACCTCGGCCCAAACTTCAACCTCGGCCCGAACAACATCCTCGGCCCGAACACCGAACTTCGGCCCGAACACCACTTCGGCCCGAAAACCACTTCGGCCCGAACACCACTTCGGCCCGAACATCCCTCTTCGGCCCGAACTCTTCAATATCCAAGATTGTGTGACAAAAGGTGCTATACTAAAACATTCATAACTTTCAGCTCGGGTGTCCGTTTCACGCCCACGATTAACCAAAATAGCTGGTTCGTTCGTCACTGCCAAGAACAAGTTCGTCCTTAACTCTTCACTGTTCCCGGCCCGAACTTCATTTTCGGCCCGAACTTCAACCTCGGCCCGAACTCCGACCTCGGTCCGAACTTCAACCTCGGCCTGAACATCATCCTCGGCCTGAACACCGAACTTCGGCCCGAACACCACTTCGGCCCGAACACCACTTCGGCCCGAACATCCCACTTCGGCCCGAACACCGAACTTCGGCCCGAAATCCCTCTTCGGCTCGAACTCTTCAATATCCAAGATTGTGTGACAAAAGGTGCTATACTAAAACATTCATAACTTTCAGCTCGGGTTTCCGTTTCACGCCCACGAGTGACCAAAATAGCTGGTTCGTTCGTCACTACCTAGATCAAGTTCGGCCCGAACTCTTCACTGTTCCCGGCCCGAACTTCATTTTCGGCCCGAACTCCAACCTCGGCCCGAACTTCAAACTCGGCCCGAACATCATCCTCGGCCCGAACACCGAACTTCGGCCCGAACACCACTTCGGCCCGAACACCACTTCGGCCCGATCATCCCTCTTCGGCCCGATCTCTTCAATATCCAAGATTGTGTGACAAAAGGTTCTATACTAATACATTCATAACTTTCAGCTCGGGTGTCCGTTTCACGCCCACGAGTAACCAAAATAGCTGGTTCGTTCGTCACTGCCAAGAACAAGTTCGGCCCGAACTCGTCACTGTTCCCGGCCCTAACTTCATTTTCGGCCCGAACTTCAACCTCGGCCCGAACTTCAACCTCGGCTCGAACTCCGACCTCGGCCCGAACTTCAACCTCGGCCCGAACATCATCCTCGGCCCTAACACTGAACTTCGGCCCGAACACCACTTCGGCCCGAACACCACTTCGGCCCGAACATCCCACTTCGGCCCGAACACCGAACTTCGGCCCGAACATCCCTCTTCGGCCCGAAGTCTTCAATATCCAAGATTGTGTGACAAAAGGTGCTATACTAAAACATTCATAACTTTCAGCTCGGGTGTCCGTTTTGACGCCCACGAGTAACCAAAATAGCTGGTTCGTTCGTCACTGCCAAGAACAAGTTCGGCCCGAACTCTTCACTGTTCCCGGCCCGAACTTCATTTTCGGCCCGAACTTCAACCTCGGCCCGAACTCCGACCTCGGCCCGAACTTCAACCTCGGCCCGAACATCATCCTCGGCCCGAACACCGAACTTCGGCCCGAACACCACTTCGGCCCGAACATCCCACTTCGGCCTGAACACCACTTCGGCCCGAACATCCCTCTTCGGCCCGATCTCTTCAATATCCAAGATTGTGTGACGAAAGGTGCTATACTAAAACATTCATAACTTTCAGCTCGGGTGTCCGTTTCACGCCCACGAGAAACCAAAATAGCTGGTTCGTTCGTCACTGCCAAGAACAAGTTCGGCCCGAACTCTTCACTGTTCCCGGCCCGAACTTCATTTTCGGCCCGAACTTCAACCTCGGCCCGAACTTCAACCTCGGCTCAAACGCCGACCTCGGCCCGAACTTCAACCTCGGCCCGAACATCATCCTCGGCCCGAACACCGAACTTCGGCCCGAACACCACTTCGGCCCGAACACCACTTCGGTCCGAACATCCCACTTCGGCCCGAACACCACTTCGGCCCGAACATCCCTCTTCGGCCCGAACTCTTCAATATCCAAGATTGTGTGACAAAAGGTGCTATACTAAAACATTCATAACTTTCAGCTCGGGTGTCCGTTTCACGCCCACGAGTAACCAAAATAGCTGGTTCGTTCGTCACTGCCAAGAACAAGTTCGGCCCGAACTCTTCACTGTTCCCGGCCCGAACTTCATTTTCGGACGGAACTTCAACCTCGGCCCGACCTTCAACCTCGGCCCGAACTCCGACCTCGGCCCGAACTTCAACCTCGGCCCGAACATCATCCTCGGCCCGAACACCGAACTTCGGCCCGAACACCACTTCGGCCCGAACATCCCACTTCGGCCCGAACACCACTTAGGCCCGAACATCCCTCTTCGGCCCGAACTCTTCAATATCCAAGATTGTGTGACAAAAGGTCATTACTAAAACATTCATAACTTTCAGCTCGGGTGTCCGTTTGACGCCCACGAGTAACCAAAATAGCTGGTTCGTTCGTCACTGCAAAGAACAAGTTCGGCCCGAACTCTTCACTGTTCCCAGCCCGAACTTCATTTTCAGCCCGAACTTCAACCTCGGCCCGAACTCCGACCTCGGCCCGAACTTCAACCTCGGCCCGAACATCATCCTCGGCCCGAACACCGAACTTCGGCCCGAAGACCACTTCGGCCCGAACACCACTTCGGCCCGAACATCCCACTTCGGCCCGAACACCACTTTCGCCCGAACATCCCTCTTCGGCCCGAACTCTTCAATATCCAAGATTGTGTGACAAAAGGTGCTATACTAAAACATTCATAACTTTCAGCTCGGGTGTCCGTTTCACGCCCACGAGTAACCAAAATAGCTGGTTCGTTCGTCACTGCCAAGAACAAGTTCGGCCCGAACTCTTCAATATCCAAGATTGTGTGACAAAAGGTCCTATACTAAAACATTCATAACTTTCAGCTCGGGTGTCCGTTTCACGCCCACGAGTAACCAAAATTGCTGGTTCGATCGTCACTGCCAAGAACAAGTTCGGCCCGAACTCTTCACTGTTCCCGGCCCGAACTTCATTTTCGGACGGAACTTCAACCTCGGCCCAACCTTCAACCTCGGCCCGAACTCCGACCTCGGCCCGAACTTCAACCTCGGCCCGAACATCATCCTCGGCCCGAACACCGAACTTCGGCCCGAACACCACTTCGGCCCGAACATCCGACTTCGGCCCGAACACCACTTCGGCCCGAACATCCCTCTTCGGCCCGAACTCTTCAATATCCAAGATTGTGTGACAAAAGGTCATTACTAAAACATTCATAACTTTCAGCTCGGGTGTCCGTTTCACGCCCACGAGTAGCTAAAATAGCTGGTTCGTTCGTCACTGCAAAGAACAAGTTCGGCCCGAACTCTTCACTGTTCCCAGCCCAAACTTCATTTTCAGCCCGAACTTCAACCTCGGCCCGAACTTCAACCTCGGCCCGAACTCCGACCTCGACCCGAACTTTAACCTCGGCCCGAACATCTTCCTCGGCCCGAACACCGAACTTCGGCCCGAACACCACTTCGGCCCGAACACCACTTCGGCCCGAACATCCCACTTCGGCCCGAACACCACTTCGGCCCGAACATCCCTCTTCGGCCCGAACTCTTTAATATCCAAGATTGTGTGACAAAAGGTGCTATACTAAAACATTCTTAACTTTCAGCTCGGGTGTCCGTTTCACGCCCACGAGTAACCAAAATAGATGGTTCGTTCGTCACTGCCAAGAACAAGTTCGGCTCGAACTCTTCACTGTTCCCGGCCCGAACTTCATTTTCGGCACGAACTTCAACCTCAGCCCGAACTTCAACCTCGGCCCGAACTCCGACCTCGACCCGAACTTTAACCTCGGCCCGAACATCTTCCTCAGCCCGAACACCGAACTTCGGCCCGAACACCACTTCGGCCCGAACACCACCTCGGCCCGAACTTCAACCTCGGCCTGAACATCATCCTCGGCCCGAACACCGAACTTCGGCCCGACCACCACTTCGGGCCGAACACCACTTCGGCCCGAACAACACTTCGGCCCGAACATCCCTCTTCGCCCCGAACTCTTCAATATCCAAGATTGTGTGACAAAAGTTGCTATACTAAAACATTCATAACTTTCAGCTCGGGTGTCCGTTTCACGCCCACGAGTAACCAAAATAGCTGGTTCGTTCGTCACTGCCAAGAACAAGTTCGGCCCGAACTCTTCATTGTTCCCGGCCCGAACTTCATTTTCGGCACGAACTTCAACCTCGGCCCGAACTTCAACCTCGGCCCGAACTCCGACCTCGGCCTGAACTTCAACCTCGGCCCGAACATCATCCTCGGCCCGAACACCGAACTTCGGCCCAAACATCACTTCGGGCTGAACACCACTTCGGCCCGAACATCCCACTTCGGCCCGAACATCCCTCTTCGCCCCGAACTCTTCAATATCCAAGATTGTGTGACAAAAGCTGCTATACTAAAACATTCATAAATTTCAGCTCGGGTGTCCGTTTCACGCCCACGAGTAACCAAAATAGCTGGTTCGTTCGTCACTCCCAAGAACAAGTTCGGCCCGAACTCTTCACAGTTCCCGGCCCGAACTTCATTTTCGGCACGAACTTCAACCTCGGCCCGAACTCCGACCTCGGCCCGAACATCAACCTCGGCCCGAACATCATCCTCGGCCCGAACACCGAACTTCGGCCCGAACACCACTTCGGCCCGAACACCACTTCGGCCCGAACACCACTTCGGCCCGAACACCACTTCGGCCCGAACATCCCACTTCAGCCCGAACACCACTTCGGCCCGAACATCCCTCTTCGGCCCGAAATCTTCAATATCCAAGATTGTGTGACAAAAGGTGCTATACTAAAACATTCATAACTTTCAGCTCGGGTGTCCGTTTCACGCCCACGAGTAACCAAAATAGCTGGTTCGTTCGTCACTGCCAAGAACAACCTCGGCCCGAACTCCGACCTCGGCCCGAACTTCAACCTCGGCCCGAACTTCAACCTCGGCCCGAACTCCGACCTCGGCACGAACTTCAACCTCGGCCCGAACATTATCCTCGGCCGGAACACCGAGCTTCCGCCCGAACACCACTTCGGCCCGAACATCACTTCGGCCCGAACATCCCACTTCGGCCCGAACACCATTTCGGTCAGAACATCCCTCTTCGCCCCGAACTCTTCAATATCCAAGATTGTGTGACGAAAGGTGCTATACTAAAACATTCATAACTTTCAGCTCGAGTGTCCGTTTCACGCCCACGAGTAACCAAAATAGATGGTTCGTTCGTCACTGCCAAGAACAAGTTCGGCCCGAACTCTTCACTGTTCCCGACCCGAACTTCATTTTCGGCACGAACTTCAACCTCGGCCCGAACTTCAACCTCGGCCCGAACTCCGACCTCGGCCCGAACTTCAACCTCGGCCCGAACATCATCCTCGGCCCGAACACCGAACTTCGGCCCGAACACCACTTCGGCCCTAACACCACTTCGGCCCGAACATCCCACTTCGGCCCGAACATCCCTCTTCGGCCCGAACTCTTCAATATCCAAGATTGTGTGACAAAAGGTGTTATACTAAAACATTCATAACTTTCAGCTCGGGTGTCCGTTTCACGCCCACGAGTAACCAAAATAGGTGGTTCGTTCGTCACAACCAAGAACAAGTTCGTCCCGAACTCTTCACTGTTCCCGACCCGAACTTCATTTTCGGCCCGAACTTCAACCTCGGCCCGAACTCCGACCTCGGCCCGAACTTCAACCTCGGCCCGAACATCATCCTCGGCCCGAACACCACTTCGGCCCGAACACCACTTCGGCCCGAACATCCCTCTTCGGCCCGAACTCTTCAATATCCAAGATTGTGTGACAAAAGGTGCTATACTAAAACATTCATAACTTTCAGCTCGGGTGTCCGTTTCACGCCCACGAGTAACCAAAATAGCTGGTTCGTTCGTCACTACCTAGAGCAAGTTCGGCCCGAACTCTTCACTGTTCCCAGCCCGAACTTCATTTTCGGCCCGAACTTCAACCTCGGCCCGAACTCCGACCTCGGCCCGAACTTCAACCTCGGCCCGAACATCATCCTCGGCCCGAACACCGAACTTCGGCCCGAACACCACTTCGGCCCGAACACCACTTCGGCCCGAACATCCCACTTCGGCCCGAACACCACTTCGGCCCGAACATCCCTCTTCGGCCCGATCTCTTCAATATCCAAGATTGTGTGACAAAAGGTGCTATACTAAAACATTCATAACTTTCAGCTCGGGTGTCCGTTTCACGCCCACCAGTAACCAAAATGTTAGGTCACAACAGCCCTGTTTTAATGTTAATTGATAGAATATTATACTTAGAGAAATATTAGAGTGATAACACAAGAATATAGTCAATGTATAAATCCACTAAGTGTGGCTTGTTGCGGAATAACAAGACCACTGATCAATTACAAAGATATGAAAGTGTAAAGTGAATTGGTGAGTACTCCTTTGCAAGATGATCTCTAATTATAATGTTATAGAGATCTTACATGATGAGCAAAGGAGTAACCGAAGGACTAAGTAAGGAAAATGACTAAGATCAAGGGATTTGATCTTAGTCCGTTACTATACTGAGTATCACTCAGTCCTTCTACTCAGTCCTTGTACTCAGTATCACTATCTGATACTGAGTACTGATACTGAGTTCCAATACTGATCACTCAGTATCAGACCTAAACTTAGCTATATTATTCTACATATAAATCAAAGCTAGTCTAGGTTGCTTTGTTATCTTAAGATCCAAAGGGGCAAGGCTTTTTGCCTTAACAATCTCCCCCTATCTAATGATAACAAAACAATTACAAAGAGATAAACAAAAAATACAACAGCATAGGTAGCAATATCTTCTTCTTCATTTGCTGTTGATGGCTTCATTCTCATAGAAGACTTCTTGTTTAATGTGGACAAACTCTTCTCTGCTTTTGAGTTCATCACTTCTACTATTCAGAACTGCAACAATCTTCTTTCTGAACCAAGAGTCTTCTTTCTTGGTGATCATCCATTTCAGTCCAACAAGGTGACTGATTTGAGCTCTTGGTAGATCTTCTTCAGAAATGAAGCACTCTCTATCCTCTGAGTCAGTATACATATATCCAGAAGTTGGATATATGACACTCTTTTGATCCTGAAAGACAAGGTTAGGAGGAAGAGGGTACTTTCTAAGATACTTGTATGTATGAAGGCATTTTGGTCTGTTGTTTGAGTAAGCCTCAGTCATCACACTGAGTGTTCTGTACTCTATTTCATGAAGTAAGTCCTTCTCATAACATACTGCAGCTACTGCACAGATTTCATCCAAGACTATTTGATCATAAGTTGATTTCTTTGGAAGCTCTTTGATCAGTCTTGTGATCTTCACCCAGTCTTGAAGACCAATCTTTTGAATATCATGAATAAATATCTTCATGGGGGGACTGGTTAAGCCAGTACAAGTAATAGTGATTCTTCCTTCTTTGAGCTTCACTTTTACTTTATTGACATCCAGATTTAACCAATGTATCCCCCTTACATTTTGAAATGTTTTGGTCCTCAAGAACTCCTTTCTTTGCTCCTTATACTGAGTCCTGGCAGCAACCATATTCCAGTAATGTTGAATATGGTCTTGACCCTTTCTTGAGATTCTATGGGAAGGACCAGGAGTATCAGTATCTGGGTCAGATTCTGGTTCAGTTTTGACTCCTAACTCTTGCTCATATAAAAATCTTTCTTGTTCTGCCCAGAGTTGTTGAGGAGTCAGTCTTGGAACCTGCTCGGTATCACTGTCCCTCGTATGAACAGGTCTTCTTTGTCTTGTTACCAAAGGAGCAGATTCCTCACTTGATTCAGAAGAAGTAAGAACAGCATTGATAGGTCTTCTTGATAAGGAGCTCCTTCTTCTAATTACCAGATTTTCTGGTTCTTCATCATCCGAGGATGATGATGAAGAACTTTCTTGTTCTACCAGATTTAGTGCATAGTTTACTAAATCTGGTTCTTCATCTTCATCATCAGCAATAGGCCAGATGAACGGCCTATAGACCACAATTTGCAAATTATTCTCTTCAAGAGCAGGTGGCTCAGAATGAATTTGCTGTGGTTGGTCAGTATGAGTCTCCCCCTGAGTAGATGCTAACCTAGTTCTTTGTCTTCTTCTCTCATACTGAATGCGAAATGGCTCAGTATGAGGACTTTGCTGATGTTGAGGTTGATCTTCATTCAATCTTCTTCTTTTCTCCCCCTGAGCAGATGGCTCAGTTTGATCAACCTCAGTATCTCTTTGTCTCTTCTCCCCCCCTTTTGTTGTCATTTGATGAGGAGGGAAGAGGATCAGTATCACCACCCATGTCCCCCTCAGGTTGTTCAAGAGTAGGGGAGGGCATGGGCTCAGTTGCAGCATCAGTATCACCAGCACCTCCTTCTCCTTCTCCTTCTTCATTGTGGTCACCATGTGAACCTGGTGGAGTTTGTGGAGGCTGCTGTGGTTGTTGAAGGAGTGAGACTGACTGTTTTATTAAGTCAATATCACCACTCATCTTGTCCATTCTGGCTAGTAATACATTTTGAGTTTGTTGGATGGCCAGAATGTGCTGCATGATTGCTTGCAGAGTCACTTGGTCTGCTGCAGCCTGAGATGCCTGAATGCCCTGCACAGATGGTGCTAAAGAAACAAAAAATATAAAACTGGTTAGAAAGAAAGGTTTATCAAATAGAATTGTGGTGTTGTTTAATTCTACAATCATATAAACAGAGTTTGTGAAGTCTGTATTTCATCTGGTTTATGATGAAATATTGTGGACTTGTGCATAGTATGTGTAAGAAGATTTTAGTAAAAGTGAGTGTGAAAATTTAAGTAGCTCAGTGTAGGATAAGTCACATTTACTAAAAGGTTTGGGTTTGGGAATTCGAAGCCTGGGATGTGCTTCTTGGTATTTTCAATGTTTATCACTCGGTATGAGAGTGATAACAGAAATGTGGCTAAACCCCATGGGAAATATTTGGATTTTGTGGCTTAAGGGTTTGTGATCATTTCTTGAATAATGCTACCCAACTCAAAAATAAGTTGGACATTATTCAAGCAGCACCAGTGGGTGTCAGTATGACATCAACCACCATTGTCTCTTTAAATTTTGAGACAACTGTAGACTGACAATGATCAATTTTGTGTGCTCAGTATATGAATTTTGCATAGCAGCAGTGGGCTAGCTATGTTGGCCATAAAAGGATATATATTTGAAAGATCGTTTGAGACTTTGGTCAGTATTGAGTTGGTACTGGCCAATACTTAGTCTCTATTTGGGAATGAAATATATATATATAAGTTTAAGGGCTTTTTAGAAATTCATACCTGAGACTCTGTCAGATTCCCTTCTAGCATCTGCAGAGGTCGGTGCAGGATCATGTGTTAGTTGATGTGCAGCACCAACATCTTCAATACCGACTTGCTGAGCACCTTCCAGTGTAGTTTGCTCTGATACCAGTTGTTAGGTCACAACAACCCTGTTTTAATGTTAATTGATAGAATATTATACTTAGAGAAATATTAGAGTGATAACACAAGAATATAGTCAATGTATAAATCCACTAAGTGTGGCTTGTTGCGGAATAACAAGACCACTGATCAATTACAAAGATATGAAAGTGTAAAGTGAATTGGTGAGTACTCCTTTGCAAGATGATCTCTATTTATAATGTTATAGAGATCTTACATGATGAGCAAAGGAGTAACCGAAGGACTAAGTAAGGAAAATGACTAAGATCAAGGGATTTGATCTTAGTCCGTTACTATACTGAGTATCACTCAGTCCTTCTACTCAGTCCTTGTACTCAGTATCACTATCTGATACTGAAACTGATACTGAGTTCCAATACTGATCACTCAGTATCAGACCTAAACTTAGCTATATTATTCTACATATAAATCAAAGCTAGTCTAGGTTGTTTTGTTATCTTAAGATCCAAAGGGGCAAGGCTTTTTACCTTAACACAAAATAGCTGGTTCGTTCGTCACTGCCAAGAACAAGTTCGGCCCGAACTCCTCACTGTTCCCGGCCCGAACTTCATTTTCGGCACGAACTTCAACCTCGGCCTGAACTTCAACCTCGGCCCGAACTCCGACCTCGGCCCGAACTTCAACCTCGACCCGAACATCATCCTCTGCCCGAACACCGAAATTCGGCCCGAACATTACTTCGGCCCGAACATTACTTCGGCCCGAACACCACTTCGGCCCGAACATCCCACTTCGGCCCGAACACCACTTCGGCCCGAACATCCCTCTTCGGCCCGAACTCTTCAATATCCAAGATTGTGTGACAAAAGGTGTTATACTAAAACATTCATAACTTTCAGCTCGGGTGTCCGTTTCACGCCCACGAGTCACCAAAATAGCTGGTTCGTTCGTCCCTGCCAAGAACAAGTTCGTCCCGAAGTCGTCACTGTTCCCGGCCCGAACTTCATTTTCGGCCCGAACTTCAACCTCGGCCCGAACTCCGACCTCGGCCCGAACTTCAACCTCGGCCCGAACATCATCCTCGACCCGAACACCGAACTTCGGCCCGAACACCACTTCGGCCCGAACATCCCACTTCGGCCCGAACATCCCTCTTCGGCCCGAACATCCCTCTTCGGCCCGAACTCTTCAATATCCAAGATTGTGTGACAAAAGGTGCTATACAAAAACATTCATAACTTTCAGCTCGGGTGTCCGTTTCACGCCCACGAGTAACCAAAATAGCTGGTTCGTTCGTCACTGCCTAGAACAAGTTCGGCCCGAACTCTTCACTGTTCCCGGCCCGAACTTCATTTTCGGACGGAACTTCAACCTCGGCCCGACCTTCAACCTCGGCCCGAACTCCGACCTCGGCCCGAACTTCAACCTCGGCCCGAACATCATCCTCGGCCCGAACACCGAACTTCGGCCCGAACACCACTTCGGCCCGAACATCCCACTTCGGCCCGAACACCACTTCGGCCCGAACATCCCTCTTCGGCCCGAACTCTTCAATATCCAAGATTGTGTGACAAAAGGTCATTACTAAAACATTCATAACTTTCAGCTCGGGTGTCCGTTTCACGCCCACGAGTAACCAAAATAGCTGGTTCGTTCGTCACTGCAAAAAACAAGTTCGGCCCGAACTCTTCACTGTTCCCAGCCCGAACTTCATTTTCAGCCCGAACTTCAACCTCGGCCCGAACTCCGACCTCGGCCCGAACTTCAACCTCGGCCCGAATATCATCCTCGGCCCGAACACCGAACTTCGGCCCGAACACCACTTCGGCCCGAACACCACTTCGTCCCGAACATCCCACTTCGGCCCGAACACCACTTCCGCCCGAACATCCCTCTTCGGCCCGAACTCTTCAATATCCTAGATTGTGTGACAAAAGGTGCTATACTAAAACATTCATAACTTTCAGCTCGGGTGTCCGTTTCACGCCCACGAGTAACCAAAATAGCTGGTTCGTTCGTCACTGCCAAGAACAAGTACGGCCCGAACTCTTCAATATCCAAGATTGTGTGACAAAAGGTCCTATACTAAAACATTCATAACTTTCAGCTCGGGTGTCCGTTTCACGCCCACGAGTAACCAAAATTGCTGGTTCGTTCGTCACTGCCAAGAACAAGTTCGGCCCGAACTCTTCACTGTTCCCGGCCCGAACTTCATTTTCGGACAGAACTTCAACCTCGGCCCGACCTTCAACCTCGGCCCGAACTCCGACCTCGGCCCGAACTTCAACCTCGGCCCGAACATCATCCTCGGCCCGAACACCGAACTTCGGCCCGACCACCACTTCGGCCCGAACACCACTTCGGCCCGAACATCCCTCTTCGCCCCGAACTCTTCAATATCCAAGATTGTGTGACAAAAGTTGCTATACTAAAACATTCATAACTTTCAGCTCGGGTGTCCGTTTCACGCCCACGAGTAACCAAAATAGCTGGTTCGTTCGTCACTGCCAAGAACAAGTTCGGCCCGAACTCTTCATTGTTCCCGGCCCGAACTTCATTTTCGGCACGAACTTCAACCTCGGCCCGAACTTCAACCTCGGCCCGAACTCCGACCTCGGCCCGAACTTCAACCTCGGCCCGAACATCATCCTCGGCCCGAACACCGAACTTCGGCCAAAACATCACTTCGGGCTGAACACCACTTCGGCCCGAACATCCCACTTCGGCCCGAACACCACTTCGGCCCGAACATCCCTCTTCGCCCCGAACTCTTCAATATCCAAGATTGTGTGACAAAAGCTGCTATACTAAAACATTCATAAATTTCAGCTCGGGTGTCCGTTTCACGCCCACGAGTAACCAAAATAGCTGGTTCGTTCGTCACTCCCAAGAACAAGTTCGGCCCGAACTCTTCACAGTTCCCGGCCCGAACTTCATTTTCGGCACGAACTTCAACCTCGGCCCGAACTTCAACCTCGGCCCGAACTCCGACCTCGGCCCGAACTTCAACCTCGACCCGAACATCATCCTCGGCCCGAACACCGAACTTCGGCCCGAACACCACTTCGGCCCGAACACCACTTCGGCCCGAACACCACTTCGGCCCGAACATCCCACTTCAGCCCGAACACCACTTCGGCCCGAACATCCCTCTTCGGCCCGAAATCTTCAATATCCAAGATTGTGTGACAAAAGGTGCTATACTAAAACATTCATAACTTTCAGCTCGGGTGTCCGTTTCACGCCCACGAGTAACCAAAATAGCTGGTTCGTTCGTCACTGCCAAGAACAACCTCGGCCCGAACTCCGACCTCGGCCCGAACTTCAACCTCGGCCCGAACTTCAACCTCGGCCCGAACTCCGACCTCGGCACGAACTTCAACCTCGGCCCGAACATCATCCTCGGCCCGAACACCGAGCTTCCGCCCGAACACCACTTCGGCCCGAACACCACTTCGGTCCGAACATCCCTCTTCGCCCCGAACTCTTCAATATCCAAGATTGTGTGACGAAAGGTGCTATACTAAAACATTCATAACTTTCAGCTCGAGTGTCCGTTTCACGCCCACGAGTAACCAAAATAGATGGTTCGTTCGTCACTGCCAAAAACAAGTTCGGCCCGAACTCTTCACTGTTCCCGGCCCGAACTTCATTTTCGGCACGAACTTCAACCTCGGCCCGAACTTCAACCTCAGCCCGAACTCCGACCTCGGCCCGAACTTCAACCTCGGCCCGAACATCATCCTCGGCCCGAACACCGAACTTCGACCCGAACACCACTTCGGCCCGAACACCACTTCGGCCCGAACATCCGACTTCGGCCCGAACATCCCTCTTCGGCCCCAACTCTTCAATATCCAAGATTGTGTGACAAAAGGTGCTATACTAAAACATTCATAACTTTCAACTCGGGTGTCCGTTTCACGCCCACGAGTAACCAAAATAGCTGGTTCGTTCGTCCCAGCCAAGAACAAGTTCGTCCCGAACTCTTCACTGTTCCCGGCCCGAACTTCATTTTCGGCCCGAACTTCAACCTCGGCCCGAACTCCGACGTCGGCCCGAACTTCAACCTCGGCCCGAACAACATCCTCGGCCTGAACACCACTTCGGCCCGAACACCACTTCGGCCCGAACGTCCCACTTCGGCCCGAACACCGAACTTCGGCCCGAACATCCCTCTTCGGCCCGAACTCTTCAATATCCAAGATTGTGTGACAAAATGTGCTATACTAAAACATTCATAACTTTCAGCTCGGGTGTCCGTTTCACGCCCACGAGTAACCAAAATAGCTGGTTCGTTCGTCACTACCTAGAACAAGTTCGGCCCGAACTCTTCACTGTTCCCAGCCCGAACTTCATTTTCGGCCCGAACTTCAACCTCGGCCCGAACTCCGACCTCGGCCCGAACTTCAACCTCGGCCCGATCATCATCCTCGGCCCGAACACCGAACTTCGGCCCGAACACCACTTCGGCCCGAACACCACTTCGGCCCGAACATCCCACTTCGGCCCGAACATCCCTCTTCAGCCCGAACTCTTCAATATCCAAGATTGTGTGACAAAAGGTGCTATACTAAAACATTCATAACTTTCAGCTCGGGTGTCCGTTTCACGCCCACGAGTAACCAAAATAGCTGGTTCGTTCGTCACTGCCTAGAACAAGTTCGGCCCGAACTCTTCACTGTTCCCGGCCCGAACTACATTTTCGGCCCGAACTTCAACCTCGGCCCGAACTCCGACCTCGGCCCGAACTTCAACCTCGGCCCGAACATCATCCTCGGCCCGAACACCGAACTTCGGCCCGAACACCACTTCGGCCCGAACACGACTTCGGCCCGAACACCACTTCAGCCCGAACATCCCTCTTCGGCCCGATCTCTTCAATATCCAAGATTGTGTGACAAAAGGTGCTATACTAAAACATTCATAACTTTCAGCTCGGGTGTCCGTTTCACGCCCACGAGTAACCAAAATAGCTGGTTCGTTCGTCACTGCCAAGAACAAGTTCGGCCCGAACTCTTCACTGTTCCCAGCCCGAACTTCATTTTCGGCCCGAACTTCAACCTCGGCCCGAACTTCAACCTCGGCTCGAACTCCGACCTCGGCCCGAACTTCAACCTCGGCCCGAACATCATCCTCGGCCCGAACACCACTTCGGCCCGAACACAACTTCGGTCCGAACATCCCACTTCGGCCCGAACACCACTTCGGCCCGAACATCCCTCTTCGGCCCGAACTCTTCAATATCCAAGATTGTGTGACAAAAGGTGCTATACTAAAACATTCATAACTTTCAGCTCGGGTGTCTGTTTCACGCCCACGAGTAACCAAAATAGCTGGTTCGTTCGTCACTGCCAAGAACAAGTTCGTCCCGAACTCGTCATTGTTCCCAGCCCGAACTTCATTTTCGGCCCGAACTTCAACCTCGGCCCGAACTCCGACCTCGGCCCGAACTTCAACCTCGGACCGAACATCATCCTCGGCCCGAACTCCGAACTTCGGCCCGAACACCACTTCGGCCCGAACACCACTTCGGCCCGAACATCCCACTTCGGCCCGAACACCACTTCCGCCCGAACATCCCTCTTCGGCCCGAACTCTTCAATATCCAAGATTGTGTGACAAAAGGTGCTATACTAAAACATTCATAACTTTCAGCTCGGGTGTCCGTTTCACGCCCACGAGTAACCAAAATAGCTGGTTCGTTCGTCACTGCCAAGAACAAGTTCGGCCCGAACTCTTCACTGTTCCCGGCCCGAACTTCATTTTCGGACGGAACTTCAACCTCGGCCCGACCTTCAACCTCGGCCCGAACTCCGACCTCGGCCCGAACATCAACCTCGGCCCGAACATCAACCTCGGCCCGAACATCAACCTCGGCCCGAACATCAACCTCGGCCCGAACATCAACCTCGGCCCGAACTTCAACCTCGGCCCGAACATCAACCTCGGCCCGAACATTATCCTAGGCCCGAACACCGAACTTCGGCCCGAACACCACTTCGGCCCGAACATCCCACTTCGGCCCGAACACCACTTCCGCTCGAACATCCCTCTTCGGCCCGAACTCTTCAATATCCAAGATTGTGTGACAAAAGGTGCTATACTAAAACATTCATAACTTTCAGCTCGGGTGTCCGTTTCACGCCCACGAGTAACCAAAATAGCTGGTTCGTTCGTCACTGTCAAGAACAAGTTCGGACCGAACTCTTCAATATCCAAGATTGTGTGACAAAAGGTCCTATACTAAAACATTCATAACTTTCAGCTCGGGTGTCCGTTTCACGCCCACGAGTAACCAAAATTGCTGGTTCGTTCGTCACTGCCAAGAACAAGTTCGGCCCGAACTCTTCACTGTTCCCGGCCCGAACTTCATTTTCGGACGGAACTTCAACCTCGGCCCGACCTTCAACCTCGGCCCGAACTCCGACCTCGGCCCGAACTTCAACCTTGGCCCGAACATCATCCTCGGCCCGAACACCGAACTTCGGCCCGAACACCACTTCGGCCCGAACAACACTTCGGCCCGAACATCCCTCTTCGGCCCGAACTCTTCAATATCCAAGATTGTGTGACAAAAGGTCATTACTAAAACATTCATAACTTTCAGCTCGGGTGTCCGTTTCACGCCCACGAGTAACCAAAATAGCTGGTTCGTTCGTCACTACAAAGAACAAGTTCGGCCCGAACTCTTCACTGTTCCCAGCCCGAACTTCATTTTCAGCCCGAACTTCAACCTCGGCCCGAACTTCAACCTCGGCCCGAACTCCGACCTCGACCCGAACTTTAACCTCGGCCCGAACACCGAACTTCGGCCCGAACACCACTTCGGCCCGAACACCACTTCGGCCCGAACATCCCACTTCGGCCCGAACACCACTTCGGCCCGAACATCCCTCTTCGGCCCGAACTCTTTAATATCCAAGATTGTGTGACAAAAGGTGCTATACTAAAACATTCTTAACTTTCAGGTCGGGTGTGCGTTTCACGCCCACGAGTAACCAAAATAGCTGGTTCGTTCGTCACTGCCAAGAACAAGTTCGGCCCGAACTCTTCACTGTTCCCGGCCCGAACTTCATTTTCGGACGGAACTTCAACCTCGGCCCGACCTTCAACCCCGGCCCGAACTCCGACCTCGGCCCGAACTTCAACCTCGGCCCGAACAGCATCCTCGGCCCGAACACCGAACTTCGGCCCGAACACCACTTCGGCCCGAACATCCCACTTCGGCCCGAACACCACTTCGGCCCGAACATCCCTCTTCGGCCCGAACTCTTCAATATCCAAGATTGTGTGACAAAAGGTCATTACTAAAACATTCATAACTTTCAGCTCGGGTGTCCGTTTCACGCCCACGAGTAACCAAAATAGCTGGTTCGTTCGTCACTGCAAAGAACAAGTTCGGGCCGAACTCTTCACTATTCCCAGCCCGAACTTCATTTTCAGCCGGAACTTCAACCTCGGCCCGAACTCCGACCTTGGCCCGAACTTCAACCTCGGCCCGAACATCATCCTCGGCCCGAACACCGAACTTCAGCCCGAACACCACTTCGGCCCGAACACCACTTCGGCCCGAACATCCCACTTCGGCCCGAACACCACTTCCGCCCGAACATCCCTCTTCGGCCCGAACTCTTCAATATCCAAGATTATGTGACAAAAGGTGCTATACTAAAACATTCATAACTTTCACCTCGGGTGTCCGTTTCACGCCCACGAGTAACCAAAATAGCTAGTTCGTTCGTCACTGCCAAGAACAAGTTCGGCCCGAACTCTTCAATATCCAAGATTGTGTGACAAAAGGTCCTATACTAAAACATTCATAACTTTCAGCTCGGGTGTCCGTTTCACGCCCACGAGTAACCAAAATTGCTGGTTCGTTCGTCACTGCCAAGAACAAGTTCGGCCCGAACTCTTCACTGTTCCCGGCCCGAACTTCATTTTCGGACGGAACTTCAACCTCGGCCCGACCTTCAACCTCGGCCCCGAACTCCGACCTCGGCCCGAACTTCAACCTTGGCCCGAACATCATCCTCGGCCCGAACACCGAACTTCGGCCCGAACACCACTTCGGCCCGAACACCACTTCGGCCCGAACACCACTTCGGCCCGAACATCCCTCTTCGGCCCGAACTCTTCAATATCCAAGATTGTGTGACAAAAGGTCATTACTAAAACATTCATAACTTTCAGCTCGGGTGTCCGTTTCACGCCCACGAGTAACCAAAATAGCTGGTTCGTTCGTCACTGCAAAGAACAAGTTCGGCCCGAACTCTTCACTGTTCCCAGCCCGAACTTCATTTTCAGCCCGAACTTCAACCTCGGCCCGAACTGCAACCTCGGCCCGAACTCCGACCTCGACCCGAACTTTAACCTCGGCCCGAACACCGAACTTCGGCCCGAACACCACTTCGGCCCGAACATCCCACTTCGGCCCGAACACCACTTCGGCCCGAAGATCCCTCTTCGGCCCGAACTCTTTAATATCCAAGATTGTGTGACAAAAGGTGCTATACTAAAACATTCTTAACTTTCAGCTCGGGTGTCCGTTTCACGCCCACGAGTAACCAAAATAGATGGTTCGTTCGTCACTGCCAAGAACAAGTTCGGCCCGAACTCTTCACTGTTCTCGGCCCGAACTTCATTTTCGGCACGAACTTCAACCTCGGCCCGAACTTCTACCTCGGCCCGAACTCCGACCTCGGCCCGAACTTCAACCTCGGCCTGAACATCATCCTCGGCCCGAACACCGAACTTCGGCCCAACCACCACTTCGGGTCGAACACCACTTCAGCCCGAACACCACTTCGGCCCGAACATCCCTCTTCGCCCCGAACTCTTCAATATCCAAGATTGTGTGACAAAAGTTGCTATACTAAAACATTCATAACTTTCAGCTCGGGTGTCCGTTTCACGCCCACGAGTAACCAAAATAGCTGGTTCGTTCGTCACTGCAAAGAACAAGTTCGGCCCGAACTCTTCACTGTTCCCAGCCCGAACTTCATTTTCAGCCCGAACTTCAACCTCGGCCCGAACTTCAACCTCGGCCCGAACTCCGACCTCGACCCGAACTTTAACCTCGGCCCGAACACCGAACTTCGGCCCGAACACCACTTCGGCCCGAACACCACTTCGGCCTGAACATCCCACTTCGGCCCGAACACCACTTCGGCCCGAACATCCCTCTTCGGCCCGAACTCTTTAATATCCAAGATTGTGTGACAAAAGGTGCTATACTAAAACATTCTTAACTTTCAGCTCGGGTGTGCGTTTCACGCCCACGAGTAACCAAAATAGCTGGTTCGTTCGTCACTGCCAAGAACAAGTTCGGCCCGAACTCTTCACTGTTCCCGGCCCGAACTTCATTTTCGGACGGAACTTCAACCTCGGCCCGACCTTCAACCTCGGCCCGAACTCCGACCTCGGCCCGAACTTCAACCTCGGCCCGAACAGCATCCTCGGCCCGAACACCGAACTTCGGCCCGAACACCACTTCGGCCCGAACATCCCACTTCGGCCCGAACACCACTTCGGCCCGAACATCCCTCTTCGGCCCGAACTCTTCAATATCCAAGATTGTGTGACAAAAGGTCATTACTAAAACATTCATAACTTTCAGCTCGGGTGTCCGTTTCACGCCCACGAGTAACCAAAATAGCTGGTTCGTTCGTCACTGCAAAGAACAAGTTCGGGCCGAACTCTTCACTATTCCCAGCCCGAACTTCATTTTCAGCCTGAACTTCAACCTCGGCCCGAACTCCGACCTTGGCCCGAACTTCAACCTCGGCCCGAACATCATCCTCGGCCCGAACACCGAACTTCAGCCCGAACACCACTTCGGCCCGAACACCACTTCGGCCCGAACATCCCACTTCGGCCCGAACACCACTTCCGCCCGAACATCCCTCTTCGGCCCGAACTCTTCAATATCCAAGATTATGTGACAAAAGGTGCTATACTAAAACATTCATAACTTTCACCTCGGGTGTCCGTTTCACGCCCACGAGTAACCAAAATAGCTGGTTCGTTCGTCACTGCCAAGAACAAGTTCGGCCCGAACTCTTCAATATCCAAGATTGTGTGACAAAAGGTCCTATACTAAAACATTCATAACTTTCAGCTCGGGTGTCCGTTTCACGCCCACGAGTAACCAAAATTGCTGGTTCGTTCGTCACTGCCAAGAACAAGTTCGGCCCGAACTCTTCACTGTTCCCGGCCCGAACTTCATTTTCGGACGGAACTTCAACCTCGGCCCGACCTTCAACCTCGGCCCCGAACTCCGACCTCGGCCCGAACTTCAACCTTGGCCCGAACATCATCCTCGGCCCGAACACCGAACTTCGGCCCGAACACCACTTCGGCCCGAACACCACTTCGGCCCGAACATCCCTCTTCGGCCCGAACTCTTCAATATCCAAGATTGTGTGACAAAAGGTCATTACTAAAACATTCATAACTTTCAGCTCGGGTGTCCGTTTCACGCCCACGAGTAACCAAAATAGCTGGTTCGTTCGTCACTGCAAAGAACAAGTTCGGCCCGAACTCTTCACTGTTCCCAGCCCGAACTTCATTTTCAGCCCGAACTTCAACCTCGGCCCGAACTGCAACCTCGGCCCGAACTCCGACCTCGACCCGAACTTTAACCTCGGCCCGAACACCGAACTTCGGCCCGAACACCACTTCGGCCCGAACACCACTTCGGCCCGAACATCCCACTTCGGCCCGAACACCACTTCGGCCCGAAGATCCCTCTTCGGCCCGAACTCTTTAATATCCAAGATTGTGTGACAAAAGGTGCTATACTAAAACATTCTTAACTTTCAGCTCGGGTGTCCGTTTCACGCCCACGAGTAACCAAAATAGATGGTTCGTTCGTCACTGCCAAGAACAAGTTCGGCCCGAACTCTTCACTGTTCTCGGCCCGAACTTCATTTTCGGCACGAACTTCAACCTCGGCCCGAACTTCAACCTCGGCCCGAACTCCGACCTCGGCCCGAACTTCAACCTCGGCCTGAACATCATCCTCGGCCCGAACACCGAACTTCGGCCCAACCACCACTTCGGGCCGAACACCACTTCAGCCCGAACACCACTTCGGCCCGAACATCCCTCTTCGCCCCGAACTCTTCAATATCCAAGATTGTGTGACAAAAGTTGCTATACTAAAACATTCATAACTTTCAGCTCGGGTGTCCGTTTCACGCCTACGAGTAACCAAAATAGCTGGTTCGTTCGTCACTGCCAAGAACAAGTTCGGCCCGAACTCTTCACTGTTCCCGGCCCGAACTTCATTTTCGGCACGAACTTCAACCTTGGCCCGAACTTCAACCTCGGCCCGAACTCCGACCTCGGCCCGAACTTCAACCTCGGCCCGAACATCATCCTCGGCCCGAACACCGAACTTCGGCCCAAACATCACTTCGGGCCGAACACCACTTCGGCCCGAACATCCCACTTCGGCCCGAACACCACTTCGGCCCGAACATCCCTCTCCGCCCCGAACTCTTCAATATCCAAGATTGTGTGACAAAAGCTGCTATACTAAAACATTCATAAATTTCAGCTCGGGTGTCCGTTTCACGCCCACGAGTAACCAAAATAGCTGGTTCGTTCGTCACTGCCAAGAACAAGTTCGGCCCGAACTCTTCACTGTTCCCGGCCCGAACTTCATTTTCGACACGAACTTCAACCTCGGCCCGAACTTCAACCTCGGCCCGAACTCCGACCTCGGCCCGAACTTCAACCTCGGCCCGAACATCATCCTCGGCCCGAACACCGAACTTCGGCCCGAACACCACTTCGGCCCGAAAACCACTTCGGCCCGAACACCACTTCGGCCGAACATCCCACTCCAGCCCGAACACCACTTCCGCCCGAACATCACTTCGGCCCGAACATCCCACTTCGGCCCGAACACCACTTCGGCCCGAACATCCCTCTTCGGCCCGAACTCTTCAATATCCAAGATTGTGTGACAAAAGGTGCTATACTAAAACATTCATAACTTTCAGCTCGGGTGTCCGTTTCACGCCCACGAGTAACCAAAATAGCTGGTTCGTTCGTCACTGCCAAGAACAACCTCGGCCCGAACTCCGACCTCGGCCCGAACTTCAACCTCGGCCCGAACTCCGACATCGGCCCGAACTTCATCCTCGGCGCGAACATCATCCTCGGCCCGAACACCGAACTTCAGCCCGAACACCACTTCGGCCCGAACACCACTTCGGCCCCAACACCACTTCGGCCCGAACATCCATCTTCGGCCCGAACTCTTCAATATCTAAGATTGTGTGACAAAAGGTGCTATACTAAAACATTCATAACTTTCAGCTCGGGTGTCCGTTTCACGCCCACGAGTAACAAAAATAGCTGGTTCGTTCGTCACTGCCAAGAACAAGTTCGGCCCGAACTCTTCACTGTTCCCGGCCCGAACTTCATTTTCGGCCCGAACTTCAACCTCGGCCCGAACTTCAACCTCGGCCCGACTCCGACCTCGGCCCGAACTTCAACCTCGGCCTGACCATCATCCTCGGCCCGAACAACGATCTTCGGCCCGACCACCACTTCGGGCCGAACACCAATTCGGCCCGAACATCCCACTTCGGCCCGAACACCACTTCGGCCCGAACATCCCTCTTCGCCCCGAAATCTTCAATATCCAAGATTGTGTGACAAAAGCTGCTATACTAAAACATTCATAACTTTCAGCTCGGGTGTCCGTTTCACGCCCACGAGTAACCAAAATAGCTGGTTCGGTCGTCACTGCCAAGAACAAGTTCGGCCCGAACTCTTCAATGTTCCCGGCCCGAACTTCATTTTCGGCACGAACTTCAACCTCGGCCCGAACTTCAACCTCGGCCCGAACTCCGACCTCGGCCCGAACTTCAACCTCGGCCCGAACATCATCCTCGGCCCGAACACCGAACTTCGGCCCGAACACCACTTCGGCCCGAACACCACTTCGGCCCGAACATCCCTCTTCGGCCCGAACTCTTCAATATCCAAGATTGTGTGACAAAAGGTCATTACTAAAACATTCATAACTTTCAGCTCGGGTGTCCGTTTCACGCCCACGAGTAACCAAAATAGCTGGTTCGTTCGTCACTGCAAAGAACAAGTTCGGCCCGAACTCTTCACTGTTCCCAGCCCGAACTTCATTTTCAGCCCGAACTTCAACCTCGGCCCGAACTGCAACCTCGGCCCGAACTCCGACCTCGACCCGAACTTTAACCTCGGCCCGAACACCGAACTTCGGCCCGAACACCACTTCGGCCCGAACACCACTTCGGCCCGAACATCCCACTTCGGCCCGAACACCACTTCGGCCCGAAGATCCCTCTTCGGCCCGAACTATTTAATATCCAAGATTGTGTGACAAAAGGTGCTATACTAAAACATTCTTAACTTTCAGCTCGGGTGTCCGTTTCACGCCCACGAGTAACCAAAATAGATGGTTCGTTCGTCACTGCCAAGAACAAGTTCGGCCCGAACTCTTCACTGTTCTCGGCCCGAACTTCATTTTCGGCACGAACTTCAACCTCGGCCCGAACTTCAACCTCGGCCCGAACTCCGACCTCGGCCCGAACTTCAACCTCGGCCTGAACATCATCCTCGGCCCGAACACCGAACTTCGGCCCAACCACCACTTCGGGCCGAACACCACTTCAGCCCGAACACCACTTCGGCCCGAACATCCCTCTTCGCCCCGAACTCTTCAATATCCAAGATTGTGTGACAAAAGTTACTATACTAAAACATTCATAACTTTCAGCTCGGGTGTCCGTTTCACGCCCACGAGTAACCAAAATAGCTGGTTCGTTCGTCACTGCCAAGAACAAGTTCGGGCCGAACTCTTCACTGTTCCCGGCCCGAACTTCATTTTCGGCACGAACTTCAACCTTGGCCCGAACTTCAACCTCGGCCCGAACTCCGACCTCGGCCCGAACTTCAACCTCGGCCCGAACATCATCCTCGGCCCGAACACCGAACTTCGGCCCAAACATCACTTCGGGCCGAACACCACTTCGGCCCGAACATCCCACTTCGGCCCGAACACCACTTCGGCCCGAACATCCCTCTTCGCCCCGAACTCTTCAATATCCAAGATTGTGTGACAAAAGCTGCTATACTAAAACATTCATAAATTTCAGCTCGGGTGTCCGTTTCACGCCCACGAGTAACCAAAATAGCTGGTTCGTTCGTCACTGCCAAGAACAAGTTCGGCCCGAACTCTTCACTGTTCCCGGCCCGAACTTCATTTTCGGCACGAACTTCAACCTTGGCCCGAACTTCAACCTCGGCCCGAACTCCGACCTCGGCCCGAACTTCAACCTCGGCCCGAACATCATCCTCGGCCCGAACACCGAACTTCGGCCCAAACATCACTTCGGGCCGAACACCACTTCGGCCCGAACATCCCACTTCGGCCCGAACACCACTTCAGCCCGAACATCCCTCTTCGCCCCGAACTCTTCAATATCCAAGATTGTGTGACAAAAGCTGCTATACTAAAACATTCATAAATTTCAGCTCGGGTGTCAATTTCACGCCCACGAGTAAGCAAAACAGCTGGTTCGTTCGTCACTGCCAAGAACAAGTTCGGCCCGAACTCTTCACTGTTCCCGGCCCGAACTTCATTTTCGACACGAACTTCAACCTCGGCCCGAACTTCAACCTCGGCCCGAACTCCGACCTCGGCCCGAACTTCAACCTCGGCCCGAACAACATCCTCGGCCTGAACATCATCCTCGGCCCGAACACCGAACTTCGGCCCGAACACCACTTCGGCCCGAAAACCACTTCGGCCCGAACACCACTTCGGCCGAACATCCCACTCCAGCCCGAACACCACTTCCGCCCGAACATCACTTCGGCCCGAACATCCCACTTCGGCCCGAACACCACTTCGGCCCGAACATCCCTCTTCGGCCCGAACTCTTCAATATCCAAGATTGTGTGACAAAAGGTGCTATACTAAAACATTCATAACTTTCAGCTCGGGTGTCCGTTTCACGCCCACGAGTAACCAAAATAGCTGGTTCGTTCGTCACTGCCAAGAACAACCTCGGCCCGAACTCCGACCTCGGCCCGAACTTCAACCTCGGCCCGAACTCCGACATCGGCCCGAACTTCATCCTCGGCGCGAACATCATCCTCGGCCCGAACACCGAACTTCAGCCCGAACACCACTTCGGCCCGAACACCACTTCGGCCCCAACACCACTTCGGCCCGAACATCCATCTTCGGCCCGAACTCTTCAATATCTAAGATTGTGTGACAAAAGGTGCTATACTAAAACATTCATAACTTTCAGCTCGGGTGTCCGTTTCACGCCCACGAGTAACAAAAATTGCTGGTTCGTTCGTCACTGCCAAGAACAAGTTCGGCCCGAACTCTTCACTGTTCCCGGCCCGAACTTCATTTTCGGCCCGAACTTCAACCTCGGCCCGAACTTCAACCTCGGCCCGACTCCGACCTCGGCCCGAACTTCAACCTCGGCCTGACCATCATCCTCGGCCCGAACACCGATCTTCGGCCCGACCACCACTTCGGCCCGAACATCCCACTTCGGCCCGAACACCACTTCGGCCCGAACATCCCTCTTCGCCCCGAAATCTTCAATATCCAAGATTGTGTGACAAAAGCTGCTATACTAAAACATTCATAACTTTCAGCTCGGGTGTCCGTTTCACGCCCACGAGTAACCAAAATAGCTGGTTCGGTCGTTACTGCCAAGAACTAGTTCGGCCCGAACTCTTCAATATACAAGATTGTGTGACAAAAGGTCCAATACTAAAACATTCATAACTTTCAGCTCGGGTGTCCGTTTCACGCCCACGAGTAACCAAAATTGCTTGTTCGTTCGTCACTGCCAAGAACAAGTTCGGCCCGAACTCTTCACTGTTCCCGGCCCGAACTTCATTTTCGGACGGAACTTCAACCTCGGCCCGACCTTCAACCTCGGCCCCGAACTCCGACCTCGGCCCGAACTTCAACCTTGGCCCGAACATCATCCTCGGCCCGAACACCGAACTTCGGCCCGAACACCACTTCGGCCCGAACACCACTTCGGCCCGAACATCCCTCTTCGGCCCGAACTCTTCAATATCCAAGATTGTGTGACAAAAGGTCATTACTAAAACATTCATAACTTTCAGCTCGGGTGTCCGTTTCACGCCCACGAGTAACCAAAATAGCTGGTTCGTTCGTCACTGCAAAGAACAAGTTCGGCCCGAACTCTTCACTGTTCCCAGCCCGAACTTCATTTTCAGCCCGAACTTCAACCTCGGCCCGAACTGCAACCTCGGCCCGAACTCCGACCTCGACCCGAACTTTAACCTCGGCCCGAACACCGAACTTCGGCCCGAACACCACTTCGGCCCGAACACCACTTCGGCCCGAACATCCCACTTCGGCCCGAACACCACTTCGGCCCGAAGATCCCTCTTCGGCCCGAACTCTTTAATATCCAAGATTGTGTGACAAAAGGTGCTATACTAAAACATTCTTAACTTTCAGCTCGGGTGTCCGTTTCACGCCCACGAGTAACCAAAATAGATGGTTCGTTCGTCACTGCCAAGAACAAGTTCGGCCCGAACTCTTCACTGTTCTCGGCCCGAACTTCATTTTCGGCACGAACTTCAACCTCGGCCCGAACTTCAACCTCGGCCCGAACTCCGACCTCGGCCCGCACTTCAACCTCGGCCTGAACATCATCCTCGGCCCGAACACCGAACTTCGGCCCAACCACCACTTCGGGCCGAACACCACTTCAGCCAGAACACCACTTCGGCCCGAACACCACTTCGGCCCGAACATCCCTCTTCGCCCCGAACTCTTCAATATCCAAGATTGTGTGACAAAAGTTGCTATACTAAAACATTCATAACTTTCAGCTCGGGTGTCCGTTTCACGCCCACGAGTAACCAAAATAGCTGGTTCGTTCGTCACTGCCAAGAACAAGTTCGGCCCGAACTCTTCACTGTTCCCGGCCCGAACTTCATTTTCGGCACGAACTTCAACCTTGGCCCGAACTTCAACCTCGGCCCGAACTCCGACCTCGGCCCGAACTTCAACCTCGGCCCGAACATCATCCTCGGCCCGAACACCGAACTTCGGCCCAAACATCACTTCGGGCCGAACACCACTTCGGCCCGAACATCCCACTTCGGCCCGAACACCACTTCGGCCCGAACATCCCTCTTCGCCCCGAACTCTTCAATATCCAGGATTGTGTGACAAAAGATGCTATACTAAAACATTCATAAATTTCAGCTCGGGTGTCCGTTTCACGCCCACGAGTAACCAAAATAGCTGGTTCGTTCGTCACTGCCAAGAACAAGTTCGGCCCGAACTCTTCACTGTTCCCGGCCCGAACTTCATTTTCGGCACGAACTTCAACCTTGGCCCGAACTTCAACCTCGGCCCGAACTCCGACCTCGGCCCGAACTTCAACCTCGGCCCGAACATCATCCTCGGCCCGAACACCGAACTTCGGCCCAAACATCACTTCGGGCCGAACACCACTTCGGCCCGAACATCCCACTTCGGCCCGAACACCACTTCAGCCCGAACATCCCTCTTCGCCCCGAACTCTTCAATATCCAAGATTGTGTGACAAAAGCTGCTATACTAAAACATTCATAAATTTCAGCTCGGGTGTCCATTTCACGCCCCACGAGTAACCAAAATAGCAGGTTCGTTCGTCACTGCCAAGAACAAGTTCGGCCCGAACTCTTCACTGTTCCCGGCCCGAACTTCATTTTCGACACGAACTTCAACCTCGGCCCGAACTCCGACCTCGGCCCGAACTTCAACCTCGGCCCAAACATCATCCTCGGCCCGAACACCGAACTTCGGCCGGAACACCACTTCGGCCCGAAAACCACTTCGGCCCGAACACCACTTCGGCCCGAACATCCCACTCCAGCCCGAACACCACTTCCGCCCGAACATCACTTCGGCCCGAACATCCCACTTCGGCCCGAACACCACTTCGGCCCGAACATCCCTCTTCGGCCCGAACTCTTCAATATCCAAGATTGTGTGACAAAAGGTGCTATACTAAAACATTCATAACTTTCAGCTCGGGTGTCCGTTTCACGCCCACGAGTAACCAAAATAGCTGGTTCGTTCGTCACTGCCAAGAACAACCTCGGCCCGAACTCCGACCTCGGCCCGAACTTCAACCTCGGCCCGAACTCCGACATCGGCCCGAACTTCATCCTCGGCGCGAACATCATCCTCGGCCCAAACACCGAACTTCAGCCCGAACACCACTTCGGCCCGAACACCACTTCGGCCCCAACACCACTTCGGCCCGAACATCCATCTTCGGCCCGAACTCTTCAATATCTAAGATTGTGTGACAAAAGGTGCTATACTAAAACATTCATAACTTTCAGCTCGGGTGTCCGTTTCACGCCCACGAGTAACAAAAATAGCTGGTTCGTTCGTCACTGCCAAGAACAAGTTCGGCCCGAACTCTTCACTGTTCCCGGCCCGAACTTCATTTTCGGCCCGAACTTCAACCTCGGCCCGAACTTTAACCTCGGCCCGAACTCCGACCTCGGCCCGAACTTCAACCTCGGCCTGACCATCATCCTCGGCCCGAACACCGATCTTCGGCCCGACCACCACTTCGGGCCGAACACCACTTCGGCCCGAACATCCCACTTCGGCCCGAACACCACTTCGGCCCGAACATCCCTCTTCGCCCCGAAATCTTCAATATCCAAGATTGTGTGACAAAAGCTGCTATACTAAAACATTCATAACTTTCAGCTCGGGTGTCCGTTTCACGCCCACGAGTAACCAAAATAGCTGGTTCGGTCGTCACTGCCAAGAACAAGTTCGGCCCGAACTCTTCAATGTTCCCGGCCCGAACTTCATTTTCGGCACGAACTTCAACCTCGGCCCGAACTTCAACCTCGGCCCGAACTCCGACCTCGGCCCGAACTTCAACCTCGGCCCGAACATCATCCTCGGCCCGAACACCGAACTTCGGCCCAAACATCACTTCGGGCCGAACACCACTTCGGCCCGAACATCCCACTTCGGCCCGAACACCACTTCGGCCCGAACATCCCTCTTCGGCCCGAACTCTTCAATATCCAAGATTGTGTGACAAAAGGTGCTATACTAAAACATTCATAACTTTCAGCTCGGGTGTCCGTTTCACGCCCACGAGTAACCAAAATAGCTGGTTCGTTCGTCACTGCCAAGAACAACCTCGGCCCGAACTCCGACCTCGGCCCGAACTTCAACCTCGGCCCGAACTCCGACATCGGCCCGAACTTCATCCTCGGCGCGAACATCATCCTCGGCCCAAACACCGAACTTCAGCCCGAACACCACTTCGGCCCGAACACCACTTCGGCCCCAACACCACTTCGGCCCGAACATCCATCTTCGGCCCGAACTCTTCAATATCTAAGATTGTGTGACAAAAGGTGCTATACTAAAACATTCATAACTTTCAGCTCGGGTGTCCGTTTCACGCCCACGAGTAACAAAAATAGCTGGTTCGTTCGTCACTGCCAAGAACAAGTTCGGCCCGAACTCTTCACTGTTCCCGGCCCGAACTTCATTTTCGGCCCGAACTTCAACCTCGGCCCGAACTTTAACCTCGGCCCGAACTCCGACCTCGGCCCGAACTTCAACCTCGGCCTGACCATCATCCTCGGCCCGAACACCGATCTTCGGCCCGACCACCACTTCGGGCCGAACACCACTTCGGCCCGAACATCCCACTTCGGCCCGAACACCACTTCAGCCCGAACATCCCTCTTCGCCCCGAACTCTTCAATATCCAAGATTGTGTGACAAAAGCTGCTATACTAAAACATTCATAAATTTCAGCTCGGGTGTCCATTTCACGCCCCACGAGTAACCAAAATAGCAGGTTCGTTCGTCACTGCCAAGAACAAGTTCGGCCCGAACTCTTCACTGTTCCCGGCCCGAACTTCATTTTCGACACGAACTTCAACCTCGGCCCGAACTCCGACCTCGGCCCGAACTTCAACCTCGGCCCAAACATCATCCTCGGCCCGAACACCGAACTTCGGCCGGAACACCACTTCGGCCCGAAAACCACTTCGGCCCGAACACCACTTCGGCCCGAACATCCCACTCCAGCCCGAACACCACTTCCGCCCGAACATCACTTCGGCCCGAACATCCCACTTCGGCCCGAACACCACTTCGGCCCGAACATCCCTCTTCGGCCCGAACTCTTCAATATCCAAGATTGTGTGACAAAAGGTGCTATACTAAAACATTCATAACTTTCAGCTCGGGTGTCCGTTTCACGCCCACGAGTAACCAAAATAGCTGGTTCGTTCGTCACTGCCAAGAACAACCTCGGCCCGAACTCCGACCTCGGCCCGAACTTCAACCTCGGCCCGAACTCCGACATCGGCCCGAACTTCATCCTCGGCGCGAACATCATCCTCGGCCCAAACACCGAACTTCAGCCCGAACACCACTTCGGCCCGAACACCACTTCGGCCCCAACACCACTTCGGCCCGAACATCCATCTTCGGCCCGAACTCTTCAATATCTAAGATTGTGTGACAAAAGGTGCTATACTAAAACATTCATAACTTTCAGCTCGGGTGTCCGTTTCACGCCCACGAGTAACAAAAATAGCTGGTTCGTTCGTCACTGCCAAGAACAAGTTCGGCCCGAACTCTTCACTGTTCCCGGCCCGAACTTCATTTTCGGCCCGAACTTCAACCTCGGCCCGAACTTTAACCTCGGCCCGAACTCCGACCTCGGCCCGAACTTCAACCTCGGCCTGACCATCATCCTCGGCCCGAACACCGATCTTCGGCCCGACCACCACTTCGGGCCGAACACCACTTCGGCCCGAACATCCCACTTCGGCCCGAACACCACTTCGGCCCGAACATCCCTCTTCGCCCCGAAATCTTCAATATCCAAGATTGTGTGACAAAAGCTGCTATACTAAAACATTCATAACTTTCAGCTCGGGTGTCCGTTTCACGCCCACGAGTAACCAAAATAGCTGGTTCGGTCGTCACTGCCAAGAACAAGTTCGGCCCGAACTCTTCAATGTTCCCGGCCCGAACTTCATTTTCGGCACGAACTTCAACCTCGGCCCGAACTTCAACCTCGGCCCGAACTCCGACCTCGGCCCGAACTTCAACCTCGGCCCGAACATCATCCTCGGCCCGAACACCGAACTTCGGCCCAAACATCACTTCGGGCCGAACACCACTTCGGCCCGAACATCCCACTTCGGCCCGAACACCACTTCGGCCCGAACATCCCTCTTCGGCCCGAACTCTTCAATATCCAAGATTGTGTGACAAAAGGTGCTATACTAAAACATTCATAACTTTCAGCTCGGGTGTCCGTTTCACGCCCACGAGTAACCAAAATAGCTGGTTCGTTCGTCACTGCCAAGAACAACCTCGGCCCGAACTCCGACCTCGGCCCGAACTTCAACCTCGGCCCGAACTCCGACATCGGCCCGAACTTCATCCTCGGCGCGAACATCATCCTCGGCCCAAACACCGAACTTCAGCCCGAACACCACTTCGGCCCGAACACCACTTCGGCCCCAACACCACTTCGGCCCGAACATCCATCTTCGGCCCGAACTCTTCAATATCTAAGATTGTGTGACAAAAGGTGCTATACTAAAACATTCATAACTTTCAGCTCGGGTGTCCGTTTCACGCCCACGAGTAACAAAAATAGCTGGTTCGTTCGTCACTGCCAAGAACAAGTTCGGCCCGAACTCTTCACTGTTCCCGGCCCGAACTTCATTTTCGGCCCGAACTTCAACCTCGGCCCGAACTTTAACCTCGGCCCGAACTCCGACCTCGGCCCGAACTTCAACCTCGGCCTGACCATCATCCTCGGCCCGAACACCGATCTTCGGCCCGACCACCACTTCGGGCCGAACACCACTTCGGCCCGAACATCCCACTTCGGCCCGAACACCACTTCGGCCCGAACATCCCTCTTCGCCCCGAAATCTTCAATATCCAAGATTGTGTGACAAAAGCTGCTATACTAAAACATTCATAACTTTCAGCTCGGGTGTCCGTTTCACGCCCACGAGTAACCAAAATAGCTGGTTCGGTCGTCACTGCCAAGAACAAGTTCGGCCCGAACTCTTCAATGTTCCCGGCCCGAACTTCATTTTCGGCACGAACTTCAACCTCGGCCCGAACTTCAACCTCGGCCCGAACTCCGACCTCGGCCCGAACTTCAACCTCGGCCCGAACATCATCCTCGGCCCGAACACCGAACTTCGGCCCAAACATCACTTCGGGCCGAACACCACTTCGGCCCGAACATCCCACTTCGGCCCGAACACCACTTCGGCCCGAACATCCCTCTTCGCCCCGAACTCTTCAATATCCAAGATTGTGTGACAAAAGCTGCTATACTAAAACATTCATAAGTTTCAGCTCGGGTGTCCGTTTCACGCCCACGAGTAACCAAAATAGCTGGTTCGTTCGTCATTGCCAAGAACAAGTTCGGCCCGAACTCTACACTGTTCCCGGCCCGAACTTCATTTTCGGCAAAAACTTCAACCTCGGCCCGAACTTCAACCTCGGCCCGAACTCCGTCCTCGGCCCGAACTTCAACCTCGGCCCGAACATCATCCTCGGCCCGAACACCGAACTTCGGCCCGAACACCACTTCGGCCCGAACATCCTACTTCAGCCCGAACACCACTTCGGCCCGAACATCCCTCTTCGGCCCGAACTCTTCAATATCCAAGATTGTGTGACAAAAGGTGCTATACTAAAACATTCAAAACTTTCAGCTCGGGTGTCCGTTTCACGCCCACGAGTAACCAAAATAGCTGGTTCGTTCGTCACTGCCAAGAACAACCTCGGCCCGAACTCCGACCTCGGCCCGAACTTCAACCTCGGCCCGAACTTCAACCTCGGCCCGAACTCCGACCTCGGCACGAACTTCAACCTCGGCCCGAAAAACATCCTCGGCCCGAACACCGAACTTCCGCCCGAACACCACTTCCGCCCGAACATCACTTCGGCCCGCACATCCCACTTCGGCCCGAACACCACTTCGGCCCGAACATCCCTCTTCGCCCCGAACTCTTCAATATCCAAGATTGTGTGACAAAAGGTGCTATACTAAAACATTCATAACTTTCAGCTCGAGTGTCCGTTTCACGCCCACGAGTAACCAAAATAGATGGTTCGTTCGTCACTGCCAAGAACAAGTTCGGCCCGAACTCTTCACTGTTCCCGGCCCGAACTTCATTTTCGGCACGAACTTCAACCTCGGCCCTAACTTCAACCTCGGCCCGAACTCCAACCTCGGCCCGAACTCCGACCTCAGCCCGAACTTCAACCTCGGCCCGAACATCATCCTCGGCCCGAACACCGAACTTTGGCCCAAACACCACTTCGGCCCGAACACCACTTCGGCCCGAACACCACTTCGGCACGAACATCCCTCTTCGGCCCGAACTCTTCAATATCCAAGATTGTGTGACAAAAGGTGCTATACTAAAACATTCATAACTTTCAGCTCGGGTGTCCGTTTCACGCCCACGAGTAACCCAAATAGCTGGTTCGTTCGTCACTGTCAAGAACAAGTTCGGCCTAAACTCTTCACTGTTCCCGGCCCGAACTTCATTTTCGGCACGAACTTCAAACTCGGCCTGAACTTCAACCTCGGCCAGAACTCCGACCTCGGCCCGAACATCATCCTCGGCCCGAACACCGATCTTCGTCCCGAACACCACTTTGGCCCGAACATCCCACTTCGGCCCGAACACCGCTTCGTCCCGAACATCCCTCTTCGGCCCGAACTCTTCTATATCCAAGATTGTGTGACAAATGGTGCTATACTAAAACATTCATAACTATCAGCTCGGGTGTCCGTTTCACGCCCACGAATAACCAAAATAGCTAGTTCATTCGTCACTGCCAAGAACAAGTTCGGCCCTAACTCTTCACTGTTCGCGGCCCGAACTTGATTTTTGGCCCGAACTTCAACCTCGGCCCGAACTCCGACCTCGGCCCGAACTCCAACCTCGGCCCAAACATCATCCTCGGCCCAACACCGAACTTCGGCCCGAACATCATCCTCGGCCCGAACACCGAACTTCGGCCCGAACACCACTTCGGCCCGAACACCACTTCGGCCCGAACATCCCACTTCGGTCCGAACACCACTTCGGCCCGAACATCCCTCTTCGGCCCGAACTCTTCAATATCCAAGATTGTGTGACAAAAGGTGCTATACTAAAACATTCATAACTTTCAGCTCGGGTGTCCGTTTCACGCCCACGAGTAACCAAAATAGCTGGTTCGGTCATCACTGCTCAAGGCTCAATGCTCCAGGCTCAAGGCTCAAGGCTCCAGGCTCAAGGCTCAAGGCTCAAGGCTCAAGGCTCAAGGCTCAAGGCTCAAGGCTCAAGGCTCAAGGCTCAAGGCTCAAGGCTCAAGGCTCAAGGCTTAAGGGTCAAGGCTCGAGGCTCGAGGCTCGAGGCTCGAGGCTCGAGGCTCGAGGCTCGAGGCTCCAGGCTCGGGGCTCCAGGCTCAAGGCTCCAGGCTCCAGGCTCAAGGCTCAAGGCTCAAGGCTCAAGGCTCAAGGCTCAAGGCTCAAGGATCAAGGATCAAGGATCAAGGCTCAAGTCATGGCTCAAGGGTCAGGACTCAAGTCAAAAGGCTTAAGGCTCAAGGCTCAAGCCTCAAGGCTCAACGCTCAAAGCTAAAGGCTCAAGGCTCAAGGCTTAAGGCTGAAGGCTTAAGGATCAAGGCTCAAGTCATGGCTCAAGGGTCAGGACTCAAGTCAAAAGGCTTAAGGCTCAAGGCTCAAGCCTCAAGGCTCAAGGCTCCAGGCTCAAGGCTCAAGGCTCAAGGCTCAAGGCTCAAGGCTCAAGGCTCAAAGCTCAAGGCTCGAGTCTCGATGGTCGAGGCTCAAGGTACCAGGCTCAAGGCTCCAGGCTCAAGGCTCAAGGCTCAAGGCTCAAGGCTCAAGGCTCAAGGCTCAAGGCTCAAGGCTCAAGGCTCAAGGCTCAAGGCTCCAGGCTCAAGGCTCAAGGATCAAGGATCAAGGCTCAAGTCATGGCTCAAGGGTCAGGACTCAAGTCAAAAGGCTTAAGGCTCAAGGCTTAAAGGCTCAAGGCTTAAGGCTGAAGGCTTAAGGCTTAAGGCTCAAGGCTCAGGGAAAAAGGCTCAAGGCTCAAGGCTCAAGGCTCAAGGCTCAAGGCTTAAGGCGCAAGGCTCAAGGCTCAAGGCTCAAGGCTCAAGGCTCAAGGTTCAAGGCTAAAGGGTCAAAGGTCGAGGCTCAAGGGTCGAGGGTCGAGGCTCGAGGCTCGAGGCGAGGCTCGAGGCTCGAGGCTCCAGGCTCAAGGCTTGAGGCTCCAGGCTCAAGGCTCAAGGCTCAAAGCTCCAGGCTCAAGGCTCAAGGCTCAAGGCTTAAGGCTCAAGGCTCAAGGTTCAAGGAAAAAGGCTCAAGGCTCAAGGCTCAAGGCTCAATGCTCAAGGCTCAAGGCTCAAGGCTCAAGGCTCAAGGCTCAAGGCTCAAGGCTCAAGGCTCAAGGCTCAAGGCTGAAGGCTCAAGGCTCAAAGCTCAAGGCTCAAGGATCAAGGATCAAGGCTCAAGTCATGGCTCAAGGGTCAGGACTCAAGTCAAAAGGCTCAAGGCTCAAGGCTCAAGGCTCAAGGCTCAAGGCTCAAGGCTCAAAGCTCAAGGCTCAAGGCTCAAGGCTCAAGGGTCGAGGCTCGAGGGTCGAGGCTCGAGGGTCAAGGCTCGAGAATCGAGGCTCGAGGCTCGAGGCTCGAGGCTCCAGGCTCAAGGCTCCAAGCTCAAGGCTCAAGGCTCAAGGCTCAAGACTCAAGGCTCAAGGCTCAAGTCACGGCTCAAGGGTCAAGGCTCAAAAGTCATGGCTCAAGGCTCAACACTGAAGGGTCAAGGGTCAAGGCTCATTTCTCGAGGCTCAAGGGTCAAGGCTCAAGGCTCAAGGGTCAAGGGTCAAGGCTCAAGGCTGAAAACTCAAGGCTCGAGGCTCAAGGCTCAAGGCTCCAGGCTCAAGGCTCAAGGCTCAAGGCTCAAGGGTCAAGGCTCAAGGCTCAAGGCTCAAGGCTCAAGGCTTAAGGCTCAAGGCTCAAGGTTCAAGGAAAAAGGCTCAAGGCTCAAGGCTCAAGGCTCAAGGCTCAGGGCTCAAGGCTCAAGGCTCACGACTCAAGGCTCAAGGCTCAAGGCTCAAGGCTCAAGGCTCAAGGCTCAAGGCTCCAGGCTCAAGGCTCAAGGCTCAACGCTCAGGGATCGAGGTTCAAGGTTCAACACTTAAGGCTCAAGGCTCCAGGTTCAAGGCAAAAGGCAAAATGCTCAAGGATCAAGGGTCAAGGCTCAAGGCTCAAGCTTCAAGGCTCAAGGCTCAAGGATCATGGATCAAGGCTCAAGTCACGGCTCAAGGGTCGGGACTCAAGGCAAAAGGCTCAAGGCTCAGGCTCAAGGCTCAATTCTCAAGGCTCAAGGCTCAAAGCTCAAGGCTCAAGGCTCAAGGCTTAAGGCTCAAGGTTCAAGGAAAAAGGCTCAAGGCTCAAGGCTCAAGGCTCAAGGCTCAAGGTTCAAGGCTAAAGGGTCAAGGGTCAAAGCTCAAGGCTCAAGGCTTAAGGCTCAAGGTTCAAGGTTCATGGAAAAAGGCTCAAGGCTCAAGGCTCAAGGTTCATGGCTCAAGGCTCAAGGCTCAAGGCTCAAGTCACGGCTCAAGGCTCAAGGCTCAAGGCTCAAGGCTCAAGGCTCAAGGCTCAAGGCTCAAGGCTTAAGGTTCAAGGAAAAAGGCTCAAGGCTCAAGGCTCAATGCTCAATGCTCAAGGCTCAAGGCTCAAGGCTCAAGGCATAAGGCTCAAGGCTCAAGGCTCAAGGCTCAAGGCTCAAGGCTCAAGTCTCAAGGCTCAAGGCTCAAGACTCAAGGCTCAAGGCTCAAGGCTCAAGGCTCAAGGTTCAAGGCTGAAGGATCAAGGATCAAGGCTCAAGTCATGGCTCAAGCGTCAGGACTCAAGTCAAAAGGATTAAGGCTCAAGGCTTAAGGCTCAAGGCTCAAGCCTCAAGGCTGAAGGCTCAAAGCTCAAGGCTCAAGGCTCAAGGCTCAAGGCTTAAGGCTGAAGGCTCAAGGAAAAAGGCTCAAGGCTCAAGGCTCAAGGCTCAAGGCTCATGGCTCAAGGCTCAAGGCTCAAGGCTAAAGGGTCAAGGGTTGAGGCTCAAGGCTCAAGGCTCAAGGATCAAGGATCAAGGCTCAAGTCATGGCTCAAGGGTCAGGACTCAAGTCAAAAGGCTTAAGGCTCAAGGCTCAAGGCTCAAGGCTCAAGGCTCAAGGCTCAAGGCTCAAGGCTTCAGGCTCAAGGCCCAAGGCTCAAGGCTCAAGGCTCAAGGCTCAAGGCTCAAGGCTCAAGGCTCAAGGCTCAAGGCTCAAGGCTCAAGGCTCAAGGCTCAAGGCTCAAGGCTCAAGGCTCAAGTCATGGCTCAAGGATCAGGACTCCAGTCAAAAGGCTTAAGGCTCAAGCCTCAAGGCTCAAGGCTCAAGGTTCAAGGCTCAAGGCTCAAGGCTCAAGGCTCAAGGCTCAAGGTTCAAGGCTCAAGGATCAAGGATCAAGGCTCAAGTCATGGCTCAAGGGTCAGGACTCAAGTCAAAAGGATTAAGGCTATCGATCATGGCTAGTAGTTACAATGGTTCAAGGGCCATCAGTATCAGTTATGGACATCTAGTGGTTATAATGGTTCAAGGGCCATCAGTATCAGTTATGGACATCTAGTTGTTATAATGGTCCAAGAACCATGGTTATGGGTTATGGACACCTATTACTTGTAAAATGGATATCTGTAGGCTATTGGTCATGGCTAGAAGTTATAATGGTTCATGGGCCATCAGTATCAGTTATGGACATCTAGTTGTTATAATGGTTCAAGGACCATGGTTATGGGTTACGGACACCTATTACTTGTAAATGGATATATATAGGCTATTGGTCATGGCTAGTAGTTATAATGGTTCAAGGGCCATCGATATGAGTTATGGACGTCTAGTGGTTATAATGGTTCAAGGACCATGGTTATGGGTTATGCACACCTATTACTTGTAAAATGCATATCTATAGGATATCGGTCGTGGCTACTAGTTATAATGGTTCAAGGGCCATCAGTATCAGTTATGGACATCTAGTTGTTATAATGGTTCAAGAACCATGGTTATGGGTTACGGACACCTATTACTTGTAAATGGATATCTGTAGGCTATTGGTCATGGCTAGCAGTTATAATGGTTCAAGGGCCATCAGTATTAGTTATGGACATTTAGTGGTTATAATGGTTCAAGGGCCATCAGTATCAGTTATGGACATCTAGTTGTTATAATGGTTCAACAACCATGGTTATGGGTTATGGACACCTATTACATGTAAAATGGACATCTGTAGGCTATCGGTCATGGCTACTAGTTATAATGGTTAAAGGGCCATCTGTATCAGTTATGGACATCTAGTTGTTATAATGGTTCAAGAACCATGGTTATGGGTTATGGACACCTATTACTTGTAAAATGGACATCTGTAGGCTATTGGTCATGGCTAGTAGTTATAATGGTTCAAGGGCCATCAGTATCAGTTATGGACATCTAGTTGTTATAATTTGTTCAAGGACCATGGTTATGGGTTATGGATACCTATTACTTGTAAATGGATATCTATAGGCTATTGGTCATGGCTAGTAGTTATAATGGTCCAAGGGCCATCGATATGAGTTATGGACATGTAGTGGTTATAATGGTTCAATGGCCTTGATTATGGGTTTTGGTCACCTATTACTTGTAAAATGCATATCTATAGGCTATCGGTCATGGCTACTAGTTATAATAGTTCAAGGGCCATCAGTGTCAGTTATGGACATCTAGTTGTTATAATGGTTCAAGAACCATGGTTATGGGTTATGGACACCTATTACTTGTAACATGGATATCTGTAGGCGATTGGACATGGCTAGTAGTTATAATGGTTCGAGGGCCGTCAGTATCAGTTATGGACATCTATTGGTTATAATGGTTCAAGGAACATGGTTATGGGTTATGGACACCTATTACTTGTAAAATGGATATATATAGGCATTTGGTCATGGCTAGTAGTTATAATGGTTCAAGGGCCATCGATATGAGTTATGGACATCTAGAGGTTATAATGGTTCAAGGACCATGGTTATGGGTTATGCACACCTATTACTTGTAAATGGATATCTAAGGGTCCAAGGGCCAAGGGCCATCGATATGAGTTATGGACATGTAGTTGTTATAATGGTTCAATGGCCTTGGTTATGGGTTGTGGACACCTATTACTTGTAAAATGGATATCTATAGGCTATCGGTCATGGCTACTAGTTATAATGGTTCAAGGGCCATCAGTATCAGTTATGGACATCTAGTGGTTATAATGGTTCAAGAACCATGGTTATGGGTTATGGACACCTATTACTTGTAACATGGATATCTGTAGGCTATTGGACATGGCTAGTAGTTATAATGGTTCAAGGCCTGTCAGTATCACTTATGGACATCTATTGGTTATAATGGTTCAAGGAACATGGTTATGGGTTATGGACACCTATTACTTGTAAAATGGATATATATAGGCTATTGGTCATGGCTTGTAGTTATAATGGTTCAAGGGCCATCGATATGAGTTATGGAAGTCTAGTGGTTATAATGGTTCAAGGACCATGGTTATGGGTTATGCACACCTATTACTTGTAAAATGCATATCTATAGGCTATCGGTCATGGCTACTAGTTATAATGGTTCAAGGGCCATCAGTATCAGTTATGGACATCTAGTTGTTATAATGGTTCAAGGACCATGGTTACGGGTTACGGACCCCTATTACTTGTAAATGGATATCTATAGGGTATTGGTCATGGCTAGTAGTTATAATGGTCCAAGGGCCATCGATATGAGTTATGGACATGTAGTGGTTATAATGGTTCAATGGCCTTGATTATGGGTTATGGACACCTATTACTTGTAAAATGCATATCTATAGGCTATCGGTCATGGCTACAAGTAATAATGGTTCAGGGGCCATCAGTATCAGTTATGGACATCTAGTTGTTATAGTGGTTCAAGAACCATGGTTATGGGTTACGGACACCTATTACTTGTAAAATGGACATCTGTAGGCTATTGGTCATGGCTAGTAGTTATAATGGTTCAAGGGCCATCAGTATCAGTTATGGACACCTAGTTGTTATAATGGTTCAAGGACCATGGTTATGGGTTACGGACACCTATTACTTGTAAATGGATATCTATAGGCTATTGGTCATGGCTAGTAGTTATAATGGTCCAAGGGCCATCGATATGAGTTATGGACATGTAGTGGTTATAATGGTTCAATGGCCTTGGTTATGGGATATGGACACCAATTACTTGTAAAATGGATATCTATAGGCTATCGGTCATGCCTTCTAGTTATAATGGTTCAAGGGCCATCAGTATCAGTTATGGACATCTAGTGGTTATAGTGGTTCAAGAACCATGGTTATGGGTTATGGACACCTATTACTTGTAACATGGATATCTGTAGGCTATTGGCATGGCTTGTAGTTATAATGGTTCAAGGGCCCTAGGTATCAGTTATGGACATCTATTGGTTATAATGGTTCAAGGACCATGGTTATGGGTTATGGACACCTATTACTTGTAAAATGGATATATATAGGCTATTGGTCATGGCTAGTAGTTATAATGGTTCAAGGGCCATCGATATGAGTTATGGATGTCTAGTGGTTATAATGGTTCAAGGACCATGGTTATGGGTTATGCACACCTATTACTTGTAAAATGCATATCTATAGGCTATTGCTCATGGCTAGTAGTTATAATGGTTCAAGGGCCATCGATATGAGTTTTTTTTGGGTAAAGGGTTCACCCTGGCTAAAAAATATTAATCACAAAAAGAACTACATAGGAATGTGACTGACTGCCACATAGAACCATCGATATGAGTTGTGGACATTTAGTGGTTATAATGGATCAAGGACCATGGTTATGGGTAATGGACACCTATTTCTTGTAAAATGGGTATCTGTAGGCTATTGGTCATGGCTAGTAGTTATAATGGTTCAAGGACCATCGGTATCAGTTATGGGCATCTAGTGGTTATAATTGTTCAAGGGCCGTGGGTATGGGTTATGCACACCTATTACTTGTAAAATGCATATCTATAGGCTATTGCGCATGGCTAGTAGTTATAATGGTTCAAGGGCCATCAGTATCAGTTATGGACATCTAGTGGTTATAATGGTTCAAGGACCATTGTTATGGGTTATGGACACCTATTACTTGTAAAATGGATATCTATAAGTCATGGCTAGTAGTTATAATGGTTCAAGGGCCATCGATATGAGTTTTGGACATGTAGTGGTTATAATGGTTCAATGGCCTTGGTTATGGGTTATGGACACCTATTACTTGTAAAATGGACATCTAAAGGCTATCGGTCATGGCTACTAGTTATAATGGTTCAAGGGCCATCAGTATCAGTTATGGACATCTAGTGGTTATAATGGTTCAAGGGCCATCAGTATCAGTTATGGACATCTAGTTGGTATAATGGTTCAAGAACCATGGTTATGGGTTATGGACACCTATTACTTGTAAAATGGATATCTGTAGGCTATTGGTCATGGCTAGTAGTTATATTGGTTCAAGGGCCATCAGTATCAGTTATGGACTTCTAGTGGTTATAATGGTTCAAGAACCATGGTTATGGGTTATGGACACCTATTACTTGTAACATGGATATCTGTAGGCAATTGGCATGGCTAGTCGTTATAATGGTTCAAGGGCCCTCAGTATCAGTTATGGACATCTATTGGTTATAATGGTTCAAGGACCATGGTTATGGGTTATGGACACCTATTACTTGTAAAATGGATATATATAGGCTATTGGTCATGGCTAGTAGTTATAATGGTTCAAGGGCCATCGATATGAGTTATGGACGTCTAGTGGTTATAATGGTTCAAGGACCATGGTTATGGGTTATGCACACCTATTACTTGTAAAATGCATATCTATAGGCTATTGCTCACGGCTAGTAGTTATAATGGTTCAAGGGCCATCGATATGAGTTATGGACATTTAGTGGTTATAATGGTTCAAGGACAATGGTTATGCATTATGGACACCTATTTCTTGTAAAATGGGTATATGTAGGCTATTGGTCATGGCTAGTAGTTATAATGGTTCAAGGACCATCGGTATCAGTTATGGGCATCTAGTGGTTATAATAGTTCAAGGGCCGTGGGTATGGGGTTATGCACACCTATTACTTGTAAAATGCATATCCATAGGCTATTGCGCATGGCTAGTAGTTATAATGGTTCAAGGGCCATCAGTATCAGTTATGGACATCTAGTGGTTATAATGGTTCAAGGACCATTGTTATGGGTTATGGACACCTGTTACTTGTGAAATGGATATCTATAAGTCATTGCTAGTAGTTATAATGGTTCAAGGGCCATCGATATGAGTTTTGGACATGTAGTGGTTATAATGGTTCAATGGCCTTGGTTATGGGTTATGGACACCTATTACTTGTAAAATGGATATCTAAAGGCTATCGGTCATGGCTACTAGTTATAATGGTTCAAGGGCCATCAGTATTAGTTATGGACATCTAGTGGTTATAATGGTTCAAGGGCCATCAGTATCAGTTATGGACATCTAGTTGGTATAATGGTTCAAGAACCATGGTTATGGGTTATGGACACCTATTACTTGTAAAATGGATATCTGTAGGCTATTGGTCATGGCTAGTAGTTATATTGGTTCAAGGGCCATCAGTATCAGTTATGGACTTCTAGTGGTTATAATGGTTCAAGAACCATGGTTATGGGTTATGGACACCTATTACTTGTAACATGGATATCTGTAGGCTATTGGCATGGCTAGTCGTTATAATGGTTCAAGGGCCCTCAGTATCAGTTATGGACATCTATTGGTTATAATGGTTCAAGGACCATGGTTATGGGTTATGGACACCTATTACTTGTAAAATGGATATATATAGGCTATTGGTCATGGCTAGTAGTTATAATGGTTCAAGGGCCATCGATATGAGTTATGGACGTCTAGTGGTTATAATGGTTCAAGGACCATGGTTATGAATTATGCACACCTATTACTTGTAAAATGCATATCTATAGGCTATTGCTCACGGCTAGTAGTTATAATGGTTCAAGGGCCATCGATATGAGTTATGGACATTTAGTGGTTATAATGGTTCAAGGACAATGGTTATGGGTTATGGACACCTATTTCTTGTAAAATGGGTATATGTAGGCTATTGGTCATGGCTAGTAGTTATAATGGTTCAAGGACCATCGGTATCAGTTATGGGCATCTAGTGGTTATAATAGTTCAAGGGCCGTGGGTATGGGTTATGCACACCTATTACTTGTAAAATGCATATCCATAGGCTATTGCGCATGGCTAGTAGTTATAATGGTTCAAGGGCCATCAGTATCAGTTATGGACATCTAGTGGTTATAATGGTTCAAGGACCATTGTTGTGGGTTATGGACACCTATTACTTGTGAAATGGATATCTATAAGTCATGGCTAGTAGTTATAATGGTTCAAGGGCCATCGATATGAGTTTTGGACATGTAGTGGTTATAATGGTTCAATGGCCTTGGTTATGGGTTATGGACACCTATTACTTGTAAAATGGATATCTAAAGGCTATCGGTCATGGCTACTAGTTATAATGGTTCAAGGGCCATCAGTATCAGTTATGGACATCTAGTGGTTATAATGGTTCAAGGGCCATCAGTATCAGTTATGGACATCTAGTTGGTATAATGGTTCAAGAACCATGGTTATAGGTTATGGACACCTATTACTTGTAAAATGGATATTTGTTGGCTATTGGTCATGGCTAGTAGTTATAATGGTTCAAGGGCCATCAGTATCAGTTATGGACATCTAGTTGTTATAATGGTTCAAGGACCATGGTTATGGGTTCTGGACACCTATTACTTGTAAAATGCATATCTATAGGCTATTGCTCACGGCTAGTAGTTATAATGGTTCAAGGGCCATCGATATGAGTTATGGACATTTAGTGGTTATAATGGTTCAAGGACAATGGTTATGGGTTATGGACACCTATTTCTTGTAAAATGGGTATATGTAGGCTATTGGTCATGGCTAGTAGTTATAATGGTTCAAGGACCATCGATATGAGTTTTGGACATGTAGTGGTTATAATGGTTCAATGGCCTTGGTTATGGGTTATGGACACCTATTACTTGTAAAATGGATATCTAAAGGCTATCGGTCATGGCTACTAGTTATAATGGTTCAAGGGCCATCAGTATCAGTTATGTACATCTAGTGGTTATAATGGTTCAAGGGCCATCAGTATCAGTTATGGACATCTAGTGGTTATAATGGTTCAAGGACCATTGTTATGGGTTATGGACACCTGTTACTTGTGAAATGGATATCTATAAGTCATTGCTAGTAGTTATAATGGTTCAAGGGCCATCGATATGAGTTTTGGACATGTAGTGGTTATAATGGTTCAATGGCCTTGGTTATGGGTTATGGACACCTATTACTTGTAAAATGGATATCTAAAGGCTATCGGTCATGGCTACTAGTTATAATGGTTCAAGGGCCATCAGTATCAGTTATGTACATCTAGTGGTTATAATGGTTCAAGGGCCATCAGTATCAGTTATGGACATCTAGTGGTTATAATGGTTCAAGGACCATTGTTATGGGTTATGGACACCTGTTACTTGTGAAATGAATATCTATAAGTCATTGCTAGTAGTTATAATGGTTCAAGGGCCATCGATATGAGTTTTGGACATGTAGTGGTTATAATGGTTCAATGGCCTTGGTTATGGGTTATGGACACCTATTACTTGTAAAATGGATATCTAAAGGCTATCGGTCATGGCTACTAGTTATAATGGTTCAAGGGCCATCAGTATTAGTTATGGACATCTAGTGGTTATAATGGTTCAAGGGCCATCAGTATCAGTTATGGACATCTAGTTGGTATAATGGTTCAAGAACCATGGTTATGGGTTATGGACACCTATTACTTGTAAAATGGATATCTGTAGGCTATTGGTCATGGCTAGTAGTTATATTGGTTCAAGGGCCATCAGTATCAGTTATGGACTTCTAGTGGTTATAATGGTTCAAGAACCATGGTTATGGGTTATGGACACCTATTACTTGTAACATGGATATCTGTAGGCTATTGGCATGGCTAGTCGTTATAATGGTTCAAGGGCCCTCAGTATCAGTTATGGACATCTATTGGTTATAATGGTTCAAGGACCATGGTTATGGGTTATGGACACCTATTACTTGTAAAATGGATATATATAGGCTATTGGTCATGGCTAGTAGTTATAATGGTTCAAGGGCCATCGATATGAGTTATGGACGTCTAGTGGTTATAATGGTTCAAGGACCATGGTTATGAATTATGCACACCTATTACTTGTAAAATGCATATCTATAGGCTATTGCTCACGGCTAGTAGTTATAATGGTTCAAGGGCCATCGATATGAGTTATGGACATTTAGTGGTTATAATGGTTCAAGGACAATGGTTATGGGTTATGGACACCTATTTCTTGTAAAATGGGTATATGTAGGCTATTGGTCATGGCTAGTAGTTATAATGGTTCAAGGACCATCGGTATCAGTTATGGGCATCTAGTGGTTATAATAGTTCAAGGGCCGTGGGTATGGGTTATGCACACCTATTACTTGTAAAATGCATATCCATAGGCTATTGCGCATGGCTAGTAGTTATAATGGTTCAAGGGCCATCAGTATCAGTTATGGACATCTAGTGGTTATAATGGTTCAAGGACCATTGTTGTGGGTTATGGACACCTATTACTTGTGAAATGGATATCTATAAGTCATGGCTAGTAGTTATAATGGTTCAAGGGCCATCGATATGAGTTTTGGACATGTAGTGGTTATAATGGTTCAATGGCCTTGGTTATGGGTTATGGACACCTATTACTTGTAAAATGGATATCTAAAGGCTATCGGTCATGGCTACTAGTTATAATGGTTCAAGGGCCATCAGTATCAGTTATGTACATCTAGTGGTTATAATGGTTCAAGGGCCATCAGTATCAGTTATGGACATCTAGTTGGTATAATGGTTCAAGAACCATGGTTATGGGTTATGGACACCTATTACTTGTAAAATGGATATCTGTAGGCTATTGGTCATGGTTAGTAGTTATAATGGTTCAAGGGCCATCAGTATCAGTTTTGGACATCTAGTAGTTATAATGGTTCAAGGACCATGGTTATGGGTTATGGACACCTATTACTTGTAAAATGGAAGCTATTGGTCATGGCTAGTAGTTATAATGGTTCAAGGGCCATCGATATGAGTTATGGACATGTACTGGTTATAATGGTTCAATGGCCTTGGTTATGGGTTATGGATACCTATTACTTGTAATATGCATATCTATAGGCTATCGGTCATGGCTACTAGTTATAATGGTTCAAGGGCCATCTGTATCAGTTATGGACATCTAGTTATAATGGTTCAAGGGCCATCAGTGTCAGTTATGGACATCTAGTTGTTATAATGGTTCAAGGACCATGGTTATGGGTTATGGACACCTATTACTTGTAAAATGGACATCTGTAGGCTATTGCTCACGGCTAGTAGTTATAATGGTTCAAGGGCCATCAGTATCAGTTATGGACATCTAGTTGTTATAATGGTTCAAGGACCATGGTTATGGGTTATGGACACCTATTACTTGTAAAATGCATATCTATAGGCTATTGCTCACGGCTAGTAGTTATAATGGTTCAAGGGCCATCGATATGAGTTATGGACATTTAGTGGTTATAATGGTTCAAGGACAATGGTTATGGGTTATGGACACCTATTTCTTGTAAAATGGGTATATGTAGGCTATTGGTCATGGCTAGTAGTTATAATGGTTCAAGGACCATCGATATGAGTTTTGGACATGTAGTGGTTATAATGGTTCAATGGCCTTGGTTATGGGTTATGGACACCTATTACTTGTAAAATGGATATCTAAAGGCTATCGGTCATGGCTACTAGTTATAATGGTTCAAGGGCCATCAGTATCAGTTATGTACATCTAGTGGTTATAATGGTTCAAGGGCCATCAGTATCAGTTATGGACATCTAGTGGTTATAATGGTTCAAGGACCATTGTTATGGGTTATGGACACCTGTTACTTGTGAAATGGATATCTATAAGTCATTGCTAGTAGTTATAATGGTTCAAGGGCCATCGATATGAGTTTTGGACATGTAGTGGTTATAATGGTTCAATGGCCTTGGTTATGGGTTATGGACACCTATTACTTGTAAAATGGATATCTAAAGGCTATCGGTCATGGCTACTAGTTATAATGGTTCAAGGGCCATCAGTATCAGTTATGTACATCTAGTGGTTATAATGGTTCAAGGGCCATCAGTATCAGTTATGGACATCTAGTGGTTATAATGGTTCAAGGATCATTGTTATGGGTTATGGACACCTGTTACTTGTGAAATGAATATCTATAAGTCATTGCTAGTAGTTATAATGGTTCAAGGGCCATCAATATGAGTTTTGGACATGTAGTGGTTATAATGGTTCAATGGCCTTGGTTATGGGTTATGGACACCTATTACTTGTAAAATGGATATCTAAAGGCTATCGGTCATGGCTACTAGTTATAATGGTTCAAGGGCCATCAGTATTAGTTATGGACATCTAGTGGTTATAATGGTTCAAGGGCCATCAGTATCAGTTATGGACATCTAGTTGGTATAATGGTTCAAGAACCATGGTTATGGGTTATGGACACCTATTACTTGTAAAATGGATATCTGTAGGCTATTGGTCATGGCTAGTAGTTATATTGGTTCAAGGGCCATCAGTATCAGTTATGGACTTCTAGTGGTTATAATGGTTCAAGAACCATGGTTATGGGTTATGGACACCTATTACTTGTAACATGGATATCTGTAGGCTATTGGCATGGCTAGTCGTTATAATGGTTCAAGGGCCCTCAGTATCAGTTATGGACATCTATTGGTTATAATGGTTCAAGGACCATGGTTATGGGTTATGGACACCTATTACTTGTAAAATGGATATATATAGGCTATTGGTCATGGCTAGTAGTTATAATGGTTCAAGGGCCATCGATATGAGTTATGGACGTCTAGTGGTTATAATGGTTCAAGGACCATGGTTATGAATTATGCACACCTATTACTTGTAAAATGCATATCTATAGGCTATTGCTCACGGCTAGTAGTTATAATGGTTCAAGGGCCATCGATATGAGTTATGGACATTTAGTGGTTATAATGGTTCAAGGACAATGGTTATGGGTTATGGACACCTATTTCTTGTAAAATGGGTATATGTAGGCTATTGGTCATGGCTAGTAGTTATAATGGTTCAAGGACCATCGGTATCAGTTATGGGCATCTAGTGGTTATAATAGTTCAAGGGCCGTGGGTATGGGTTATGCACACCTATTACTTGTAAAATGCATATCCATAGGCTATTGCGCATGGCTAGTAGTTATAATGGTTCAAGGGCCATCAGTATCAGTTATGGACATCTAGTGGTTATAATGGTTCAAGGACCATTGTTGTGGGTTATGGACACCTATTACTTGTGAAATGGATATCTATAAGTCATGGCTAGTAGTTATAATGGTTCAAGGGCCATCGATATGAGTTTTGGACATGTAGTGGTTATAATGGTTCAATGGCCTTGGTTATGGGTTATGGACACCTATTACTTGTAAAATGGATATCTAAAGGCTATCGGTCATGGCTACTAGTTATAATGGTTCAAGGGCCATCAGTATCAGTTATGTACATCTAGTGGTTATAATGGTTCAAGGGCCATCAGTATCAGTTATGGACATCTAGTTGGTATAATGGTTCAAGAACCATGGTTATGGGTTATGGACACCTATTACTTGTAAAATGGATATCTGTAGGCTATTGGTCATGGTTAGTAGTTATAATGGTTCAAGGGCCATCAGTATCAGTTATGGACATCTAGTAGTTATAATGGTTCAAGGACCATGGTTATGGGTTATGGACACCTATTACTTGTAAAATGGAAGCTATTGGTCATGGCTAGTAGTTATAATGGTTCAAGGGCCATCGATATGAGTTATGGACATGTACTGGTTATAATGGTTCAATGGCCTTGGTTATGGGTTATGGATACCTATTACTTGTAATATGCATATCTATAGGCTATCGGTCATGGCTACTAGTTATAATGGTTCAAGGGCCATCTGTATCAGTTATGGACATCTAGTTATAATGGTTCAAGGGCCATCAGTGTCAGTTATGGACATCTAGTTGTTATAATGGTTCAAGGACCATGGTTATGGGTTATGGACACCTATTACTTGTAAAATGGACATCTGTAGGCTATTGGTCATGGCTAGTAGTTATAATGGTTCAAGGGCCATCAGTATCAGTTATGGACATCTAGTAGTTATAATGGTTCAAGGACCATGGTTATGGGTTACGGACACCTATTACTTGTAAATGGATATCTATAGGCTATTGGTCATGGCTAGTAGTTATAATGGTTCAAGGGCCATCAGTATTAGTTATGGACATTTAGTGGTTATAATGGTTCAAGGGCCATCAGTATCAGTTATGGACATCTAGTTGTTATAATGGTTCAAGAACCATGGTTATGGGTTATTTTTTTTTTTTTTGATAAAGGGGTAAGCCCGGCAAAAACTAACAATAAAAAGAAATATTTACAAACAGAGATGGGTATAAACTACCACATCTTAACAAGTATTACTTGGCCTCCCAAAACATGCTTTGGAAATACAACCAACAACAAGCCCATAACTCTATAGCCTATCACTATACCACAATCAATCAAAGAAATTCTACCTATAACTTCATAACCAAAACCAAAATTGCAACTACAAATACCAGAAGCTTCCAAAGAGGACCAAATCTTAGCATTTGAACTCAACTCAATGATGATCTTCATAACACTAATATCGACCAAAACATCATCATTAAACTTTAATATCACCTTCACGTCTTTACAGTCAACATCCGGATTAAAGTACAAAATTGACCCAGAAAAAGTCAAAGTTGAACTCATAAGGAAATGACAGTTTATCATCCCCTTACAATCCCAAATATCACAACAATTACAACTCAAAACTACCCACACTGAATCTGACCAAACTGCAGTCAAAATGGTGGCCCAGCCTTCAGCTTTGCCCATTAAATCCACCTTCAATTTTGACCTCATAAAAGTCAAACAGCCTCTAAAGCGCATACTATACCCTAGGAGCATGCAACCAGGAAGATTCCAAAACCACCAGAAATTCATCATATCACATCTTTGACTCAATTTGTCCTGACTATGACCAATTCCCACATGATTTGGAATAACATCCCTCCTGACTCCATGCTCAAAACCACAAGTCTTGTTGCTATACCCCTGCTTCTCAATCTTTAAATCAGCAACAAGCAATATTCCAAATAAAAGCCATAAACCACCTGCAAAATTAATAAAACAAGGACTGCAGCTCATACTAAATTTACAATAAAACAATATTTTACGACTTCCCTTTATACAATGCAGCCCAAAATAGTTGTTGGTATAAATGCCCAACGGGCCAGCTCTTCTAAAAAAGTCCAAAAAATCACCAAAAATCTTGAAAAATATAAAAATATGCTCCAAGCCTGCACAAAGAATTTAATCTTCAAAATATGGCTGTAAATACCCCTACTGCCCCTCTGCAGCTCTAAAACAGCATAAATCACTTGACAATCAAGAAATTTCCTGCTGCCACTTTGAAAAATAATAGTCCCATTATCAGAGTACCAAAAAATTCCAAAAAAATTATGAAGAAATCCAGAAAAATAACAAGAATCACCATAAAAATCTCAAAAAAAGTGGATAAGATCCAAAGAAAACCCCATAATAACTGTGGTAGATCCCTATGCAATTTCCCAATAAACATCTTCAAAATATTATTATTCATGATCATGGTCTGTAAAGCTTGTGAAACCACCATCCTCAACCAATCCAAAACTCCATAGATCAGCAGCCATACAAGTCTGCCTTGACTTCCTTATATTGAGCCCAATCAATCTAAGTCTCACAGAATTAATAATCAACTTACAGACATCATCCACAGATCTATGCTTAGAATGGAAAAGCCTCAAATTTCTTTCCTGCCAAATATAATAAATGGTAGAAGCTAACACCAATCTTTGAATGACACTCCAAATTGACTTACTAACAGGTATTCTTTCTAAATTCATCACCAAGTAAGACCATTTATTAGGGACAAAGTCTAATCTGCACATATGCTTCATAATATCCCAAACAGTTGAAGAAAAATTGCACTCAAAGAATAAATGATCATGAGTGTCCAACTGCAGCTTACAAAAAGCACATCTAACATCACATCCATCACTAACATTCCACATTTTATCCTGAGTCTTAAGCTTTTCCAAAAAGACAAGCCATAAAATGAAAGCATGCCTAGGAATATTTTGACTAAACCAGACCCATTTTGACCAAAAAACAGGGTCCTTATCCACATAAACAACTCTACTAGCATCAGCAACTGAAAAAGGAATACAATTCCCTTTCCAGTCTTTCCATAAAACTCTATCATTCAGAGTGCTACATATTAAGGGAGGAATTAAATCAAAAATCATGGGAAATTTACTAACTCATTCAACAGGAATATTCCACTCCCCATTAGCAACAATATCAGACACCTTGTAGCCAATATCCAACCCTGCCTCATAAATATTCCTAAATGAAATAATTTTACATAATGGGCCCACAGGATGCCAGTTGTCAAACCAAGCAGAGGTTTTTTTCCCATCACCAATTCTATACACAATTCGGTCCCTAATTCCCTTCCTACAATTAAGAATTCCCCTCCAGCTCCAACAAACATTTGAAGGAGAAGGAAGGGACCAGAAATTTCTGTCTTTAGCCTAGTCCTATTCAACCAGTTGACCCACAAAGAATTCTTGTTGCTAACAACATTCCATACATGTTTGGTCATAAGGGAAACATTCCAGGAATGAAGAAGTTTAATCCCTAGACCACCATGACTTTTAGGCAAACACAAGTCTTCCCATTTAACCTTAGCCTTTCCCCTCTTTAAATCTCCATGGCACCAAAGGAAACCCCTTAGCAGTGTTTCAATATCATTAGAAATAACTTTAGGAAGAATAAAATTGTTATGGGTTATGGACACCTATTACTTGTAAAATGGACATCTGTAGGCTATTGGTCATGGCTAGTAGTTATAATGGTTCAAGGGCCATCAGTATCAGTTATGGACATCTAGTTGTTATAATGGTTCAAGGACCATGGTTATGGGTTACGGACACCTATTACTTGTAAATGGATATCTATAGGCTATTGGTCATGGCTAGTAGTTATAATGGTTCAAGGGCCATCGATATGAGTTATGGACATGTAGTGGTTATAATGGTTCAATGGCCTTGGTTATGGGTTATGGACACCTATTACTTGTAAAATGGATATCTATAGGCTATCGGTCATGGCTACTAGTTATAATGGTTCAAGGGCCATCAGTATCAGTTATGGACATCTAGTGGTTATAATGGTTCAAGAACCATGGTTATGGGTTATGGACACCTATTACATGTAACATGGATATCTGTAAGCTATTGGCATGGCTAGTAGTTATAATGGTTCAAGGGCCCTCAGTATCAGTTATGGACATCTATTGGTTATAATGGTTCAAGGACCATGGTTATGGGTTATGGACAACTATTACTTGTAAAATGGATATATATATATAGGCTATTGGTCATGGCTAGTAGTTATAATGGTTCAAGGGCCATCGATATGAGTTATGGATGTCTAGTGGTTATAATGGTTCAAGGACCATGGTTATGGGTTATGCACACCTATTACTTGTAAAATGCATATCTATAGGCTATTGCTCATGGCTAGTAGTTATAATGGTTCAAGGGCCATCGATTTGAGTTATGGACATTTAGTGGTTACAATGGTTCAAGGACCATGGTTATCGGTTATGGACACCTATTTCTTGTAAAATGGGTATCTGTAGGCTATTGGTCATGGCTAGTAGTTATAATGGTTCAAGGACCGTCGGTATCAGTTATGGGCATCTAGTGGTTATAATTGTTCATGGGCCGTGGGTATGGGTTATGCACAACTATTACTTGTAAAATGCATATCTATAGGCTATTGCGCATGGCTAGTAGTTATAATGGTTCAAGGGCCATCAGTATCAATTATGGACATCTAGTGGTTATAATGGTTCAAGGACCATTGTTATGGGCTATGGACACCTATTACTTGTAAAATGGATATCTATAAGTCATGGCTAGTAGTTATAATGGTTCAAGGGCCATCGATATGAGTTATGGACATGTAGTGGTTATAATGGTTCAATGGCCTTGGTTATGGGTTATGGACACCTATTACTTGTAAAATGGATATCTAAAGGCTATCGGTCATGGCTACTAGTTATAATGGTTCAAGGGCCATCAGTATCAGTTATGGACATCTAGTGGTTATAATGGTTCAAGGGCCATCAGTATCAGTTATGGACATCTAGTTGGTATAATGGTTCAAGAACCATGGTTATAGGTTATGGACACCTATTACTTGTAAAATGGATATTTGTTGGCTATTGGTCATGGCTAGTAGTTATAATGGTTCAAGGGCCATCAGTATCAGTTATGGACATCTAGTTGTTATAATGGTTCAAGGACCATGGTTATGGGTTATGGACACCTATTACTTGTAAAATGCATATCTATAGGCTATTGCGCATGGCTAGTAGTTATAATGGTTCAAGGGCCATCAGTATCAGTTATGGACATCAAGAGGTTATAATGGTTCAAGGGCCATTGTTATGGGTTATGGACACCTATTACTTGTAAAATGGATATCTATAAGTCATGGCTAGTAGTTATAATGGTTCAAGGGCCATCGATATGAGTTACGGACATGTAGTGGTTATAATGGTTCAATGGCCTTGGTTATGGGTTATGGACACCTATTACTTGTAAAACGGATATCTAAAGGCTATCGGTCATGGCTACTAGTTATAATGGTTCAAGGGCCATCCGTATCAGTTATGGACATCTAGTAGTTATAATGGTTCAAGGGCCATCAGTATCAGTTATGGACATCTAGTTGGTATAATGGTTCAAGAACCATGGATATGAGTTATGGACACCAATTACTTGTAAAATGGATATCTGTAGGCTATTGGTCATGGCTAGTAGTTATAATGGTTTAAGGGTCATCAGTATCAGTTATGGACATCTAGTTGTTATAATGGTTCAAGGACCATGGTTATGGGTTATGGACACCTATTACTTGTAAAATGGATATCTATAGGCTATTGGTCATGGCTAGTAGTTATAATGGTCCAAGGGCCATCGATATGAGTTATGGACATGTAGTGGTTATAATGGTTCAATGGCCTTCGTTATATCGACACCTATTACTTGTAAAATGGATATCTATAGGCTATCGGTCATGGCTACTAGTTATAATGTTTCAAGGGCCATCAATATCTGTTATGGACATCTACTGGTTATAATGGTTCAAGAACCATGGTTATGGATTATGGACACATATTACTTGTAACATGGATATCTGTAGGCTATTGGCATGACTAGTAGGTATAATGGTTCAAGGGCCCTCCGTATCAGTTATGGACATCTATTGGTTATAATGGTTCAAGGACCATGGTTATGGGTTATGGACACCTATTACTTGTAAAATGGATATATATAGGCTATTGGTCATGGCTAGTAGTTATAATGGTTCAAGGGCCATCGATATGAGTTATGGACGTCTAGTGGTTATAATGGTTCAAGGACCATGGTTATGGGTTATGCACACCTATTACTTGTAAAATGCATATCTATAGGCTATTGCTCATGGCTAGTAGTTATAATGGTTCAAGGGCCATCGATATGAGTTATGGACATTTAGTGGTTATAATGGTTCAAGGACCATGGTTATGGGTTATGGACACCTATTTCTTGTAAAATGGGTATTTGTAGGCTATTGGTCATGGCTAGTAGTTATAATGGTTCAAGGACCATCGGTATCAGTTATGGGCATCTAGTGGTTATAATTGTTCAAGGGCCGTGGGTATGGGTTATGCACACCTATTACTTGTAAAATGCATATCTATAGGCTATTGCGCATGGCTAGTAGTTATAATGGTTCAAGGGCCATCAGTATCAATTATGGACATCTAGTGGTTATAATAGTTCAAGGACCATTGTTATGGGTTATGGACACCTATTACTTGTAAAATGGATATCTATAAGTCATGGCTAGTAGTTATAATGGTTCAAGGGCCATCGATATGAGTTATGGACATGTAGTGGTTATAATGGTTCAATGGCCTTGGTTATGGGTTACGGACACCTATTACTTGTAAAATGGATATCTAAAGGCTATCGGTCATGGCTACTAGTTATAATGGTTCAAGGGCCATCAGTATCAGTTATGGACATCTAGTGGTTATAATGGTTCAAGGGCCATCAGTATCAGTTATGGACATCTAGTTGGTATAATGGTTCAAGAACCATGGTTATAGGTTATGGACACCTATTACTTGTAAAATGGATATTTGTAGGCTATTGGTCATGGCTAGTAGTTATAATGGTTCAAGGGCCATCAGTATCAGTTATGGACATCTAGTTGTTATAATGGTTCTGTGACAACCTTCAAAATTGGGTATTTGACTCATCACTTATTTCAACTAAAATTATTAAACTATTTATATATCGTTAATAAAGTACTAGAAAGAAAAAGAAAGATGATATATATTAAAACCTACATAGTTAAATATGCACGTACTAATATCCAACTACGCAGTACCATACGAGAATATCGAAAGTGAGTAAGGATGTTTATGAAGTGATATATTTTTGTCAGTAAATAACCACAATCAGAAACCAAGTAAAACCCCGATTAAAACATTTTACTAAGCTAAAATATCAGTATATGTAAATTAGTATCAATTAATAAACAAATTAAATGAATTTTAAAATCCATCACTATTGTTAATTGTTTACCTTATCCCACACGTGCATGTGCAACTGCCATCTTTTTCCATGCAACAAAGAGTCCGAATTTCTCTAAATAAAATATTGATATATCCAAAATATCCGTATTCTAAAACAAACAGATATCCACGATCGTCCCATCACCACCATTTCTCATATTTATGAAACTAATTCACCCTCAAAACTAGAGATCTTGCCATCTCTCTCTCTCCGAATATGGTACCAACAAAACCTCTCTACTACGTTCTACTCTCTCATCACTCAAAAGCAGGCAACTCAAACTAGAAACTCAGCAACTCCGGCCTCCCTCTCTACAAAACAGGAACCATCATATTCATCTTCTGACTTTTCCGGCGACACAAGCAACCGGCGATCCCATCATCTCAACTCTCTCTCTATGTGGCGTGTAAACCAACAACCACCCGCACCATCTTTTCCGTTTCTGATCGCATCCGACGAAGTACAGGTCTCCGGTGGTTAGATTCCGTCAACGAGGACGTATTCCCGGCAGCGTAGTTCAGGCGAATCCCAACACGCATATCCGGCGACCGTAACATCTCCGATCACCATTTCTCTCTCTATCTTGGTGTTATCCTCTCACTAGGTATAAATCTTTTACAACCCTTTTTAATCTATACTCTTTTAATCATTCATGCATGTGGGTGTCGATATTACGAGTTTTCCGTCGACCCCCTCGTCTCCGACGTACACTCAATCACAAGTTGAAGGTGTGTAATGTACGGTTATTGTTTATATAGGTGTTTCCGGTGATCGAGCCCGGATTTCCGGCAAGGTCTCATTCATCCCTGCCGTGAACACCCAGTATATTATTTGCATTTTTCCGATCAGGCAGTGTGCCTATTCCCTCCGTCGTGGGCTACGGTCACAAATACCGGCCCAGTCTTTTAATCGTGGCCCAGTATGCTTTAGTCCAATTTATTGTAAGCCCAAATCAAAATGGTAAAAAGAAATCAGTTTCCAATTAAATCGTTTTTACATAAATATGAATTAAAAAAAACATTTACTAGTTATTATTTATCATTTATTTAAATAATAATTAATTACTTTTATTTAATTATTATTTACCTAATAATATATTGTTTACAAGTACTAAATTTACTATTGTATTAAAACCCGTCTACTTTCAGTAAAAGTGTAACTATCTTTTTTTTTAAACTTGTTAAACTCAATCAATCGATATTAAATACAAGTCCAACCCCATGAGTCACCAACGTATCATTCAAGTCTAGATTTGTGTCAACAGAATCTCCATGCATCATATAGATTAAGCGTGTCATTTAGACCGTCACTTATTTGTTTATTAATATGCGTTTAGGACGCCAGGATTGTATGGTTGGAAACCCTAACTATTGTTGATTGCACTTTGCTAGCTTCGCATCAGGTGAGTTTCACGGCCCCACTCTTACTATTTTTATAACTATTTTACCCGGGGGAGAAAACATATGCTATTCAACTATTTTACAATAAATAATCTTTGTGTAATCATTGTTGTAAACACGTACCTACCATGAAGGACAACGGACCATATTACGAGTCCACGTTTAACAGTAATCATTAGCTAATGTGTTAGCCAAGGAATATAGAGATAGTACTATCGGGATTGATCCCCCGCTCATGGCTAGTTATGCGCTAGCCTAACCGTGTTTGAGCTTTATATTCTAACAATTAGATTTCGGATTGATTATAGGCTCTTTGATTATACCTTAACTTGAATGTATTGCAAGCATGTCAAGGGATTATGAGTTGCACCTAAAACTATTTTTGTTCAATATTTCAGAACAACGATACAAATCGTACAAGATTGTACGTAACGATTTTAAACGATATGACTATTGGAGTCACAAAACCTATGAACTCACCAACCTTTGTGTTGACACTTTTTCTATATGTTTTCTCAGGTAATGGAAACTAAACAAACTTATAAGCATCGCATGTGTCTTGGATTTTGAAAACGATATCGGTAACCTACTTTATTTGCGTTGCTTTACTATTTATCAATATGTAATGTTACTAATGTTAGGCACATGCCGTTCTTCCGCAAAACCATTTTTGGCGGGGTGTGACAGATTGGTATCAGAGCTATTGGTTATAGTGAATTAGCGTGAGTCTAGTCTATAACCGGAAAATATTTTTGGTCAAAATGTTTTCACTTCATGAAAAATTGCATAACACATAAAATTTGTATTTTATGTAGAGTCGCATATCATATCCCTCCCATGACCTATTATTAGGAGCTTTACTTGCCTTAGTGTTACATTAGATAGAGAACTCTTAGTTTATTGGATAATTATACATGAAACTATATGACCCATTACAGTATATCATATACTCAATACACTATACTACACTTTTCAGTTCACACTTACTCCACATACTTTACACCTAAATTATATCCCTTATATACACTTCACTAATCACGTACACGGAAACATGAATTCGAGAAATTCTAAAGAACCTTTACGAGCAGTGAATATGTTGGCTACTCTACACGACTTGACAGTGAGCATCATGGCACATCATCAGCCGACTTTGCACAATAAACACCTATACACGTGCAACTCGTAACTTAATCGCACGCTAAATTTATACTCATCTCACACAATATATACATTATATATATCCTTCTCATACAATGTACCTCATGTAAGTATCACAAACTTAATCCTAATTTCTCATTTCACTAATCGTAAAACTTGAAAGATTCACCGCTTGACGAAAGACTGAATGTCTACCCATCAACCACTCATGCCACGAAATTTGGTCAATCCAATACGATAAAGATTAAAACAACTTAAAAAGATTCTTTAACTTTGTAAAAGTAAACGAAAATACGAAAGTTGTTTCACATCATCTCTAGAATGTCTCTATAATGAATTCTAAGCACAACTCATAAATTTGCGTAATCTTACGTGAAGAGAAGATTTCAAATTTCCCTAAAATTGATAATACAACCCCTGAAAATTCACATACAATATATATATATATATATAATAAATAAAAAAAACGCTCATATTAATGATTGAATATATGAAGTGATAGTGATGAGGAAACATTGTACCATGATATTATAAAAACGGGTGGCCAACGTGTTTATAGTTACATTGTACAGTGTGGAGTTATTTAAATCATGGATTATTGAAAAGAACAAATGAATAAGCATCTTTAGCATGCGTGTTGTAAAAGTAACCGATTAGTCGAGAAAAAAAGAAAATGTATCTACCATACGAACAAGACTATAATCTTAAATTATTTACTAATATTCCCTAATAGAAAATAATTGGTTGTCACTTTCATTACAACAACCATTATAAATATACAATGATATGGCTTAGATTAAGGCCACGCTTATTACCTTATAATACAATTTCCATTCCCAGATTACTGTTTATTAATGTTAAAACGAGTTCCGTTATTTACATATGCTGTGTTTTTAAAGCTTTTAAACCCCGTACGTAATCTCACGCGCCTTTTTTTTTTTTTTTTTTTTTTTTTAAAGTCATGCATTATCATCATTTATCACAAGTCACAACTACCTATTTTATCTATAAGCATGATAAAAACATGTAAGTTCCAATTTCAAACCCTCATATTTAAGCTATTTATACTACACAACCCGTCTGTTTCTTTGCGTGAGCCTTATCAATACATATAATGGTATAGATCACTAATTATTATGTTCATTTTCTATTCTTTTTTTTTATAATTTTGTATTTTTTTTTTCTATTAACTCAAAAATTAAGTGTATTTGATTAGTATTAACTTAATATAAAAAAAAAGCATGTTAACGCAAACTGATTTTTGGTACATTAAATTAATATGTAAGAATATAAATCGAAATGCTATACATACATTAATAATGTAATAAATAAATAAATTCATATTGTAAAAAAATGATTATTAACGCAAATAGCGTAAACAAAATATCGCAAAGTAGTGCGAACTATACTATGTAAATAAAATATCGCAACGGAGTGCGAACTATACTATACTCGTGCTATACATTATGCCTACCGTACATACATGATTCTCATAATATTTGACGTAATAACACATTTATTAGAATATTCTAACATTCTCAATTGAAGTCGGGTCTAAATAATCTTCAAAGCCTCACTAATCGCACGACGAACTTACCTCTTAAAATCCAACCAAGACTCGGGAGTTGTCTCCACAATTACCGGAACCGCTAAAGTTAGTATCCAATTCTCTTAAGTATTTTTAGTAAGAATCAAATTTCATCCTTATGAACATCAATCTCTACGAACGCGTACAATCTATCAAAAACTAAGTAAAGTGACCATAAGAAATCAACAATCATTACCGCCAATGAACGACTAGTTTGACCAACTATAAGATTCTAGTTCTTATAACCATTGGCAAAAGGTCAAAGTGAAGATATTTAAAACACTTAAAATAATAATAATAATAATAATAATAATAATAATAATAATAATAAAATAAATAAATAAATAAATAAAAGTAGAACTCTTTATAACCCGTACAAATTTATACGTACGTTTTCCACAACAACAAACATTTCAACAACATTAAATGTCCACAACACCAAACATTTCAACAACATTAAATGACCTCGAGAATAATGCCTATCAAATGTCATGGAACGAACTAATTGCATCGGATAAGAGCACTTGAAACGTCTATCCGCACGAATCTCCCTGCACACATTCATCTCACCCGAACCAGAGCACTAAAAGTCAAAAATCGTACAAACGAATTTCTCCGCGTTATAGAAAACAAATAAGAAACCCTAATGGTTCTGACGTACGTAATAGCTATTGATCACCGATTCCGGTTCATCATAGAAATGTCATACTATAAAATATATAAACTTCAGAGAAGTGTAATCGAACTCTTGAAAGCATGTTGAAGTTCCTAACGAGGTACCGAGTACCCACGAGAACGAAAAGAACAGACGAACACAAGTATCTAAAGCCTTTTCTTTCTCTTCTGAACTTTAACCTAATGGTACATCGATTAAAATTTCGGGACGAAATTTCTTTAACAAGGGGAGAATGTGACAACCTTCAAAATTGGGTATTTGACTCATCACTTATTTCAACTAAAATTATTAAACTATTTATGTATCGTTAATAAAGTACTAGAAAGAAAAAGAAAGATGATATATATTAAAACCTACATAGTTAAATATGCACGTACTAATATCCAACTACGCAGTACCATACGAGAATATCGAAAGTGAGTAAGGATGTTTATGAAGTGATATATTTTTGTCAGTAAATAACCACAATCAGAAACCAAGTAAAACCCCGATTAAAACATTTTACTAAGCTAAAATATCAGTATATGTAAATTAGTATCAATTAATAAACAAATTAAATGAATTTTAAAATCCATCACTATTGTTAATTGTTTACCTTATCCCACAGGTGCATGTGCAACTGCCATCTTTTTCCATGCAACAAAGAGTCCGAATTTCTCTAAATAAAATATTGATATATCCAAAATATCCGTATTCTAAAACAAACAGATATCCACGATCGTCCCATCACCACCATTTCTCATATTTATGAAACTAATTCACCCTCAAAACTAGAGATCTTGCCATCTCTCTCTCTCCGAATATGGTACCAACAAAACCTCTCTACTACGTTCTACTCTCTCATCACTCAAAAGCAGGCAACTCAAACTAGAAACTCAGCAACTCCGGCCTCCCTCTCTACAAAACAGGAACCATCATATTCATCTTCTGACTTTTCCGGCGACACAAGCAACCGGCGATCCCATCATCTCAACTCTCTCTCTATGTGGCGTGTAAACCAACAACCACTCGCACCATCTTTTCCGTTTCTGATCGCATCCGACGAAGTACAGGTCTCCGGTGGTTAGATTCCGTCAACGAGGACGTATTCCCGGCAGCGTAGTTCAGGCGAATCCCAACACGCATATCCGGCGACCGTAACATCTCCGATCACCATTTCTCTCTCTATCTTGGTGTTATCCTCTCACTAGGTATAAATCTTTTACAACCCTTTTTAATCTATACTCTTTTAATCATTCATGCATGTGGGTGTCGATATTACGAGTTTTCCGTCGACCCCCTCGTCTCCGACGTACACTCAATCACAAGTTGAAGGTGTGTAATGTACGGTTATTGTTTATATAGGTGTTTCCGGTGATCGAGCCCGGATTTCCGGCAAGGTCTCATTCATCCCTGCCGTGAACACCCAGTATATTATTTGCATTTTTCCGATCAGGCAGTGTGCCTATTCCCTCCGTCGTGGGCTACGGCCACAAATACCGGCCCAGTCTTTTAATCGTGGCCCAGTATGCTTTAGTCCAATTTATTGTAAGCCCAAATCAAAATGGTAAAAAGAAATCAGTTTCCAATTAAATCATTTTTACATAAATATGAATTAAAAAAAAACATTTACTAGTTATTATTTATCATTTATTTAAATAATAATTAATTACTTTTATTTAATTATTATTTACCTAATAATATATTGTTTACAAGTACTAAATTTACTATTGTATTAAAACCCGTCTACTTTCAGTAAAAGTGTAACTATCTTTTTTTTTAAACTTGTTAAACTCAATCAATCGATATTAAATACAAGTCCAACCCCATGAGTCACCAACGTATCATTCAAGTCTAGATTTGTGTCAACAGAATCTCCATGCATCATATAGATTAAGCGTGTCATTTAGACCGTCACTTATTTGTTTATTAATATGCGTTTAGGACGCCAGGATTGTATGGTTGGAAACCCTAACTATTGTTGATTGCACTTTGCTAGCTTCGCATCAGGTGAGTTTCACGGCCCCACTCTTACTATTTTTATAACTATTTTACCCGGGGGAGAAAACATATGCTATTCAACTATTTTACAATAAATAATCTTTGTGTAATCATTGTTGTAAACACGTACCTACCATGAAGGACAACGGACCATATTACGAGTCCACGTTTAACAGTAATCATTAGCTAATGTGTTAGCCAAGGAATATAGAGATAGTACTATCGGGATTGATCCCCCGCTCATGGCTAGTTATGCGCTAGCCTAACCGTGTTTGAGCTTTATATTCTAACAATTAGATTTCGGATTGATTATAGGCTCTTTGATTATACCTTAACTTGAATGTATTGCAAGCATGTCAAGGGATTATGAGTTGCACCTAAAACTATTTTTGTTCAATATTTCAGAACAACGATACAAATCGTACAAGATTGTACGTAACGATTTTAAACGATATGACTATTGGAGTCACAAAACCTATGAACTCACCAACCTTTGTGTTGACACTTTTTCTATATGTTTTCTCAGGTAATGGAAACTAAACAAACTTATAAGCATCGCATGTGTCTTGGATTTTGAAAACGATATCGGTAACCTACTTTATTTGCGTTGCTTTACTATTTATCAATATGTAATGTTACTAATGTTAGGCACATGCCGTTCTTCCGCAAAACCATTTTTGGCGGGGTGTGACAGGTTCAAGGACCATGGTTATGGGTTATGGACACCTATTACTTGTAAAATGTATATCTATAGGCTATTGCGCATGGCTAGTAGTTATAATGGTTCAAGGGCCATCAGTATCAATTATGGACATCAAGAGGTTATAATGGTTCAAGGGCCATTGTTATGGGTTATGGACACCTATTACTTGTAAAATGGATATCTATAAGTCATGGCTAGTAGTTATAATGGTTCAAGGGCCATCGATATGAGTTATGGACATGTAGTGGTTATAATGGTTCAATGGCCTTGGTTATGGGTTATGGACACCAATTACTTGTAAAACGGATATCTAAAGGCTATCGGTCATGGCTACTAGTTATAATGGTTCAAGGGCCATCCGTATCAGTTATGGACATCTAGTGGTTATAATGGTTCAAGGGCCATCAGTATCAGTTATGGACATCTAGTTGGTATAATGGTTCAAGAACCATGGATATGAGTTATGGACACCAATTACTTGTAAAATGGATATCTGTAGGCTATTGGTCATGGCTAGTAGCTATAATGGTTTAAGGGTCATCAGTATCAGTTATGGACATCTAGTTGTTATAATGGTTCAAGGACCATGGTTATGGGTTATGGACACCTATTACTTGTAAAATGGATATCTATAGGCTATTGGTCATGGCTAGTAGTTATAATGGTCCAAGGGCCATCGATATGAGTTATGGACATGTAGTGGTTATAATGGTTCAATGGCCTTCGTTATATCGACACCTATTACTTGTAAAATGGATATCTATAGGCTATCGGTCATGGCTACTAGTTATAATGTTTCAAGGGCCATCAATATCAGTTATGGACATCTACTGGTTATAATGGTTCAAGAACCATGGTTATGGATTATGGACACATATTACTTGTAACATGGATATCTGTAGGCTATTGGCATGACTAGTAGGTATAATGGTTCAAGGGCCCTCCGTATCAGTTATGGACATCTATTGGTTATAATGGTTCAAGGACCATGGTTATGGGTTATGGACACCTATTACTTGTAAAATGGATATATATAGGCTATTGGTCATGGCTAGTAGTTATAATGGTTCAAGGGCCATCGATATGAGTTATGGACGTCTAGTGGTTATAATGGTTCAAGGACCATGGTTATGGGTTATGCACACCTATTACTTGTAAAATGCATATCTATAGGCTATTGCTCATGGCTAGTAGTTATAATGGTTCAAGGGCCATCGATATGAGTTATGGACATTTAGTGGTTATAATGGTTCAAGGACCATGGTTATGGGTTATGGACACCTATTTCTTGTAAAATGGGTATTTGTAGGCTATTGGTCATGGCTAGTAGTTATAATGGTTCAAGGACCATCGGTATCAGTTATGGGCATCTAGTGGTTATAATTGTTCAAGGGCCGTGGGTATGGGTTATGCACACCTATTACTTGTAAAATGCATATCTATAGGCTATTGCGCATGGCTAGTAGTTATAATGGTTCAAGGGCCATCAGTATCAATTATGGACATCTAGTGGTTATAATGGTTCAAGGACCATTGTTATGGGTTATGGACACCTATTACTTGTAAAATGGATATCTATAAGTCATGGCTAGTAGTTATAATGGTTCAAGGGCCATCGATATGAGTTATGGACATGTAGTGGTTATAATGGTTCAATGGCCTTGGTTATGGGTTACGGACACCTATTACTTGTAAAATGGATATCTAAAGGCTATCGGTCATGGCTACTAGTTATAATGGTTCAAGGGCCATCAGTATCAGTTATGGACATCTAGTGGTTATAATGGTTCAAGGGCCATCAGTATCAGTTATGGACATCTAGTTGGTATAATGGTTCAAGAACCGTGGTTATAGGTTATGGACACCTATTACTTGTAAAATGGATATTTGTAGGCTATTGGTCATGGCTAGTAGTTATAATGGTTCAAGGGCCATCAGTATCAGTTATGGACATCTAGTTGTTATAATGGTTCAAGGACCATGGTTATGGGTTATGGACACCTATTACTTGTAAAATGCATATCTATAGGCTATTGCGCATGGCTAGTAGTTATAATGGTTCAAGGGCCATCAGTATCAGTTATGGACATCAAGAGGTTATAATGGTTCAAGGGCCATTGTTATGGGTTATGGACACCTATTACTTGTAAAATGGATATCTATAAGTCATGGCTAGTAGTTATAATGGTTCAAGGGCCATCGATATGAGTTATGGACATGTAGTGGTTATAATGGTTCAATGGCCTTGGTTATGGGTTATGGACACCAATTACTTGTAAAACGGATATCTAAAGGCTATCGGTCATGGCAACTAGTTATAATGGTTCAAGGGCCATCAGTATCAGTTATGGACATCTAGTGGTTATAATGGTTCAAGGGCCATCAGTATCAGTTATGGACACCTAGTTGGTATAATGGTTCAAGAACCATGGTTATGAGTTATGGACACCTATTACTTGTAAAATGGATATCTGTAGGCTATTGGTCATGGCTAGTAGTTATAATGGTTCAAGGGCCATCAGTATCAGTTATGGACATCTAGTTGTTATAATGGTTCAAGGACCATGGTTATGGGTTATGGACACCTATTACTTGTAAAATGGATATCTATAGGCTATTGGTCATGGCTAGTAGTTATAATGTTCCAAGGGCCATCGATATGAGTTATGGACATGTAGTGGTTATAATGGTTCAATGGCCTTGGTTATGGGTTATGGACACCTATTACTTGTAAAATGGATATCTATAGGCTATCGGTCATGGCTACTAGTTATAATGGTTCAAGGGCCATCAATATCAGTTATGGACATCTAGTGGTTATAATGGTTCAAGAACCATGGTTATGGATTATGGACACCTATTACTTGTAACATGGATATCTGTAGGCTATTGGCATGACTAGTAGGTATAATGGTTCAAGGGCCCTCAGTATCAGTTATGGACATCTATTGGTTATAATGGTTCAAGGACCATGGTTATGGGTTATGGACACCTATTACTTGTAAAATGGATATATATAGGCTATTGGTCATGGCTAGTAGTTATAATGGTTCAAGGGCCATCGATATGAGTTATGGACGTCTAGTGGTTATAATGGTTCAAGGACCATGGTTATGGGTTATGCACACCTATTACTTGTAAAATGCATATCTATAGGCTATTGCTCATGGCTAGTAGTTATAATGGTTCAAGGGCCATCGATATGAGTTATGGACATTTAGTGGTTATAATGGTTCAAGGACCATGGTTATGGGTTATGGACACCTATTTCTTGTAAAATGGGTATTTGTAGGCTATTGGTCATGGCTAGTAGCTATAATGGTTCAAGGACCATCGGTATCAGTTATGGGCATCTAGTGGTTATAATTGTTCAAGGGCCGTGGGTATGGGTTATGCACACCTATTACTTGTAAAATGCATATCTATAGGCTATTGCGCATGGCTAGTAGTTATAATGGTTCAAGGGCCATCAGTATCAGTTATGGACATCTAGTGGTTACAATGGTTCAAGGACCATTGTTATGGGTTATGGACACATATCTCTACTACTTATAAAGCATTTAGGACCTTTCCATAAATAGTCGGCTGAAAATTCAGCCAAATTCTTTTCATTTTCAGAATTAAATGCTTTTGCTAAAAAATTATGCCTCCGCTGGGTTTCGAACCTGGAACGTCTAGGTAATTGGCCTACACCTTAACCAACTGAGGTAAACAGCTATACAATCATTTTTTGAAAATTCAGTCCCTATCAATAAAACATGTCCCAAATGGCTAAAAGCCACCGCCTCATGGGCCAATGCATGTCCTTGATACAACCCACGAGTTGGTTCTTGGGCATTGAACGGTTACTAATTATCTATCTATTTACCCTCATCTCTCCACTTCAATAATTTTGTAAAAGATTCTACGAACTCAACTAGCCTTCAATTCAATCGTTTTATTATACAATCAGATTTCGAGCATCACCGATTTCAACAATTTCATCAATTCTTCTGCATTCTAAAACAATGGCGGGAATAGCTTTGCTTATGGATCTATTAAAGAAAAATTTGAGCCACGCTTGTTGCTTCCTCTGCCGATGTGTATGTTGCAGGCGGCAGCCGTTTGCATCTAGGGCTTTTTCGGGTATGTTCTTCTATCATATATCGTAATATTCTAGCGGTGGTGATGTTTAAGAGCGAAATGAATTACGGTTTGTACTCTGTAGGGTTTTATCAAAGACAAAACTGTTGTAGCGCCTGTCATGGTTCTCAAGTGTGACTGCCTCCTTGGTTCCTTCAACCAATGTGCCCGCCCCTTCGTGTAATGTATATTCCGATTGCTCTATATTAGGTTATTAACAATCTTCGTATTGTTGTTTTGCTTATTTATGTTTTCCACAAGTATGTCCTTTGATGTTTTTAGTTTTTAAGGTTTTAAAAAGTTTCCCAATTTTGTTTGGCAGAAGATTAAATTGTTGTTTTTTTTACTTTTTAATAGGTGTATGCTTAATTTTTTGAGTGATAGTGCTCTTTAATTACAATAAGAAAAGATAGAGAATTGTGTGACTTTTTAGTTGTCTGATTGTGGCACAAGCCACAAATTAACACTCAACTGCTCAAGCACTCACTATGTTATGAGTGTTACTTACTTATTTGGATTAGAGAATTGTTCAACTTGTGTTCTTTGAGATTCATAGGTAATCTGAGTTACATACCTAATTTGTGGTCTTGTTTGGCACTTTATCAAGGTGTGTGTATACTAATATTAACTTCTTGTAGTTTTATTCGTGTCGTTTCTTAGATCGATTGGAATCACAATATGCTTCAAAACAGGCTATGTGAAGATGATGAAATTGTTGGTTTTGAAAGGTAAAATCTTGAATCGTGCCCAATTAAACCACCAGGTACAATTGCATACTAGAAATATTTATAATAATTATATTATTTTTGTAACAATTAACTTTTGGAAAATATATTTGACATATTAATTATTTGTGTATGCAGTTATGAAGGTATATGTGGTTTGCCTTTTAATTTGGACTCAAGCTTCTGCTTTGCTTTGGGTTATGGTGTTGCTGCTGCTCTACTTCATTGTTGAAAGACCAGATTAATTTTCTCGGTTGGATTTTAATCTTATATTATTTTTCCCTTATTGAATTTATGCTAATTCATTATTCTTGAACTTCTATAATCTTTCCAACTATATCATGGATTTTGTGATCAAATTTGGGTATGAAATTTGGGAGCTGCGGTTGAAGGTTGGACCACATATGACATCTTTAATGGATGTCGAGAGGAGACACGGTAATAATAAAGCACTGGCGGAACTAAAAGTGTTTACAGTTCAGATACCAAACACTTAAAATATTCACTTGAATTATGCATTTAGTAAAAAAAAAGTGTATTTATTCATTTTCTAATTTTTTTTTTTTTTTTTTTGTATTTTCTAGAATGTTCCTCCACCCCTCTTGCTCAGGTTTTTTAGGGAACATCGATTGGAATAGGCTGACAACAATATCGATGCTTACTCTGCTGCAGCAAGTAATTCGGGCTCTGTGCTTACCAGGGTTGCGGGTTGGTAATTTTTGCAATCAAGTTATTCTTCTACTTGCTCATACAATTGACCCGTTAGAGATAAAATGCAAGTTGACCCACGTGTCTTAATTGGGCTCGTGAAACAGGTGGGTGCTACTTGGGTGTGGAGCTACTCAAAACCGCGGATGAAGGAAGTGACTCGATCTTTAAATCTATATGGTCTGACCAAAATGCAATTGTATGCTGCCCGTTGAAGGTTAGCCACTAGCCTGTTAACTGAACCACCTGTTAAGGATTATCTAATATTGGTTACACCACTAAACGTTTACGGTTTGTTGCAGGCAATCCCCGTTATCACATTTGCAAATCAGGCACTACGAGACATAAGTTTGAAGAAAACACTTTATAGAAATGGAAGAAAGGGTTTATGTTTTTAGTTCCCGCGGATAATGCAACAAGATGTTAGTTGTCTCTAAGGGGGTCTATATTTGAGATATTTTTGTGTTTGTTTTGTTGGATAGAGTAATATGATGGTTAATTTTGTGGACATTATAAATAGTTGGTTAATTATATTGTGCATTTTAACTTTCGAACACGAAGGCGTCTCGTTTAAGTCAGTTTGCGACATGAAAATTTGCAAAAGTGATGATATGATGGTAACTAAATATCTTAAACGAGATAAAGTCAGAATATAATCATCCGAACAATACACAAACATTGATGTCACTTTCAACCTTAGAAGCTTGTAAAATGACCTGATCAAACACTCATATCATTTAATGACCACTCACCACTATCATCTCAGTCACTACCACTATTAACCATCAGTACTGCCGCCACCCACCACCAATACTATCGCCATTGTAAAAGATAATCACAGGGTACCCGTCGCCGCATTGCGCGGGTACCCTGCTAGTTACTTGTAAAATGGATATCTATAAGTCATGGCTAGTAGTTATAATGGTTCAAAGGCCATCGATATGAGTTATGGACATGTAGTGGTTATAATGGTTCAATGGCCTTGGTTATGGGTTATGGACACCTATTACTTGTAAAATGGATATCTAAAGGCTATCGGTCATGGCTACTAGTTATAATGGTTCAAGGGCCATCAGTATCAGTTATGGACATCTAGTGGTTATAATGGTTCAAGGGCCATCAGTATCAGTTATGGACATCTAGTTGGTATAATGGTTCAAGAACCATGGTTATGGGTTATGGACACCTATTACTTGTAAAATGGATATCTGTAGGCTATTGGTCATGGCTAGTAGTTATAATGGTTCAAGGGCCATCAGTATCAGTTATGGACATGTAGTTGTTATAATGGTTCAAGGACCATGGTTATGGATTATGGACACCTATTACTTGTAAAATGGAAGCTATTGGTCATGGCTAGTAGTTATAATGGTTCAAGGGCCATCGATATGAGTTATGGACATGTACTGGTTATAATGGTTCAATGGCCTTGGTTATGGGTTATGGGTTATGGATACCTATTACTTGTAATATGCATATCTATAGGCTATCGGTAATGGCTACTAGTTATAATGGTTCAAGGGCCATCAGTATCAGTTATGGACATCTAGTTATAATGGTTCAAGGGCCATCAGTGTCAGTTATGGACATCTAGTTGTTATAATGGTTCAAGAACCATGGTTATGGGTTATGGACACCTATTACTGGCTATTGGTCATGGCTAGTAGTTATAATGGTTCAAGGGCCATCAGTATCAGTTATGGACATCTAGTTGTTATAATGGTTCAAGGACCATGGTTATGGGTTACGGACACCTATTACTTGTAAATGGATATCTTTAGGCTATTGGTCATGGCTAGTAGTTATAATGGTCCAAGGGCCATCGATATGAGTTATGGACATGTAGTGGTTATAATGGTTCGATGGCCTTGGTTATGGGTTATGGACACCTATTACTTGTAAAATGGATATCTATAGGCTATCAGTCATGGCTACTAGTTATAATGGTTCAAGGGCCATCAGTATCAGTTATGGACATCTAGTGGTTATAATGGTTCAAGAACCATGGTTATGGGTTATGGACACCTATTACTTGTAACTTGGATATCTGTAGGCTATTGGACATGGCTAGTAGTTATAATGTTTCAAGGGCCGTCAGTATCAGTTATGGACATCTATTGGTTATAATGGTTCAAGGACCATGGTTATGGGTTATGGACACCTAAAACTTGTAAAATGGATATATATAGGCTATTGGTCATGGCTAGTAGTTACATTGGTTCAAGGGCCATCGATATGAGTTATGGACGTCTAGTGGTTATAATGGTTCAAGGACCATGGTTATGGGTTATGCACACCTATTACTTGTAAAATGCATTTCTATAGGCTATTGCTCATGGCTAGTAGTTATAATGGTTCAAGGGCCATCGATATGAGTTATGGACATTTAGTGGTTATAATGGTTCAAGGACCATGGTTATGGGTTATGGACACCTATTTCTTGTAAAATGGATATATGTAGGCTATTGGTCATGGCTAGTAGTTATAATGGTTCAAGGACCATCGGTGTCAGTTATGGGAATCTAGTGGTTATAACTGTTCAAGGACCGTGGGTATGGGTTATGCACACCTATTACTTGTAAAATGCATATCTATAGGCTATTGCGCATGGCTAGTAGTTATAATGGTTCAAGGGCCATCAGTATCAGTTATGGACATCTAGTGGTTATAATGGTTCAAGGACCATGGTTATGGGTTATGGACACCTATTACTTGTAAAATGGATATCTATAAGTCATGGCTAGTAGTTATAATGGTTCAAGGGCCATCGATATGAGTAATGGACATGAAGTGGTTATAATGGTTCAATGGCCTTGGTTATGGGTTATGGACACCTATTACTTGTAAAATGGATATCTAAAGGATATCGGTCATGGCTACTTGTTATAATGGTTCAAGGGCCATCAGCATCAGTTATGGTCATCTAGTGGTTATAATGGTTCAAGGGCCATCGATATGAGTTATGGACATTTAGTGTTTATAATGGTTCAAGGACCATGGTTATCGGTTATGGACACCTATTTCTTGTAAAATGGATATCTGTAGGCTATTGATCATGGCTAGTAGTTATAATGGTTCAAGGACCATCGGTATCAGTTATGGGCATCTAGTGGTTATAATTGTTCAAGGGCCGTGGGTATGGGGGTATGGGTTATGAACACCTATTACTTGTAAAATGCATATCTGTAGGCTATTGCGCATGGCTAGTAGTTATAAGGGTTCAAGGGCAATCGATATGAGTTATGGATATGAAGTGGTTATAATGGTTCAATGGCCTTGGTTATGGGTTATGGACACCTATTACTTGTAAAATGGATATCTATAGGCTATTGGTCATGGCTAGTAGTTATAATGGTCCCATGGCCATCGATATGAGTTATGGACATGTAGTGGTTATAATGGTTCAATGGCCTTGGTTATGGGTTATGGACACCTATTACTTGTAAAATGGATATCTATGGGCCATCAGTATCAGTTATGGACATCTAGTGGTTATAATGGTTCAAGAACCATGGTTATGGGTTATGGACACCTATTACTTGTAACATGGATATATGTAGGCTATTGGCATGACTAGTATGTATAATGGTTCAAGGGCCCTCAGTATCAGTTATGGACATCTAGTTGTTATAATTGTTCAATAACCATGGTTATGGGTTATGGACACCTATTACTTGTAAAATGGATATCTGTAGGCTATTGGTCATGGCTAGTAGTTATAATGGTTCAAGGGCCATCAGTATCAGTTATGGACATCTAGTTGTTATAATGGTTCAAGAACCATGGTTATGGGTTATGGACACCTATTACTTGTAAAATGGATATCTGTAGGCCATTGGTCATGGCTAGTAGTTATAATGGTTCAAGGGCTATCAGTATCAGTTATGGACATCTAGTGGTTATAATGGTTCAAGAACAATGGTTATGGGTTATGGACACCTATTACTTGTAAAATGGATATCTATAGGCTATTGGTCATGGCTAATAGTTATAATGGTCCAATGGCCATCGATATGAGTTATGGACATGTAGTGGTTATAATGGTTCAATGGCCTTGGTTATGGGTTATGGACACCTATTACTTGTAACTGGATATCTATAGGCTATCGGTCATGGCTACTAGTTATAATGGTTCAAGGGCCATCAGTATCAGTTATGGACATCTAGTGGTTATAATGGTTCAAGAATCATGGTTATGGGTTATGGACACCTATTACTTGTAACATGGATATCTGTAGGCTATTGGCATGACTAGTAGGTATAATGGTTCAAGGGCCCTCAGTATCAGTTATGGACATCTATTGGTTATAATGGTTCAAGGACCATGGTTATGGGTTATGGACACCTATTACTTGTAAAATGGATATATATATATATATGCTATTGGTCATGGCTAGTAGTTATAATGGTTCAAGGGCCATCGATATGAGTTATGGACATTTAGTGGTTATAATGGTTCAAGGATCATGGTTATGGGTTATGGACACCTATTTCTTGTAAAATGGGTATCTGTAGGCTATTGGTCATGGCTAGTAGTTATAATGGTTCAAGGACCATCGGTATCAGTTATGGGCATCTAGTGGTTATAATTGTTCAAGGGCCGTGGGTATGGGTTATGCACACCTATTACTTGTAAAATACATATCTATAGGCTATTGCGCATGGCTAGTAGTTTTAATGGTTCAAGGGCCATCAGTATCAGTTATGGACATCTAGTGGTTATAATGGTTCAAGGACCATTGTTATGGGTTATGGACACCTATTACTTGTAAAATGGATATCTATAAGTCATGGCTAGTAGGTATAATGGTTCAAGGGCCATCGATATGAGTTATGGACATGTAGTGGTTATAATGGTTCAATGGCCTTGGTTATGGTTTATGGACACTTATTACTTGTTAAATGGATATCTAAAGGCTATCAGTCATGGCTACTAGTTATAATGGTTCAAGGGCCATCAGTATCAGTTATGGACATCTAGTGGTTATAATGGTTCAAGGGCCATCAGTATCCGTTATGGACATCTAGTTGGTATAATTGTTCAATAACCATGGTTATGGGTTATGGACACCTATTACTTGTAAAATGGATATCTGTAGGCTATTGGTCATGGCTAGTAGTTATAATGGTTCAAGGGCCATCAGTATCAGTTATGGACATCTAGTTGTTATAATGGTTCAAGGACCATGGTTATGGGTTATGGACACCTATTACTTGTAAAATGGAAGCTATTGGTCATGGCTAGTAGTTATAATGGTTCAAGGGCCATCGATATGAGTTATGGACATGTACTGGTTATAATGGTTCAATGGCCTTGGTTATGGGTTATGGATACCTATTACTTGTAATATGCATATCTATAGGCTATCGGTCATGGCTACTAGTTATAATGGTTCAAGGGCCATCGATATGAGTTATGGACATGTAGTGGTTATAATGGTTCAACGGCCTTGGTTATGGGTTATGGACACCTATTACTTGTAAAATGGATATCTAAAGGCTATTGGTCATGGCTACTAGTTATAATGGTTCAAGGGCCATCAGTACCAGTGTTGTGGACATTTAGTGGTTATAATGGTTCAAGGACCATGGTTATGGGTTATGGAAACCTATTACTTGTAAAATGGATATATATAGGCTATTGGTCATGGCTAGTAGTTATAATGGTTCAAGGGCAATCGATATGAGTTATGGAGATCTAGTGGTTGTAATGGTTCAAGGACCATGGTTATGGGTTACGCACACCTATTACTTGTAAAATGCATATCTATAGGCTATTGCTCATGGCTAGTAGTTATAATGGTTCAAGGGCCATCGATATGAGTTATAGACATCTAATGGTTATAATGGTTCAAGGACCATGGTTATGGTTTATGGACACCTATTACTTGTAAAATGGATATCTGAAGGCTATTGGTCATGGCTAGAAGTTATAATGGTTCAAGGGCCATCGGTATTAGTTATGGGCATCTAGTGGTTATAATTGTTCAAGGGCCGTGGTTATGGGATATGGACACCTGTTACTTTTAAAATGGATATCTATAGGCTACTGGTCATTGCTAGTAGTTATAATGGTTCAAGGGCCATCAGTATCAGTTATGGACATCTAGTGGTTGTAATGGTTCAAGGACCATGGTTATGGGTTATGCACACCTATTACTTGTAAAATGCATATCTATAGGCTATTGCGCATGGCTAGTAGTTATAATGGTTCAAGGGCCATCAGGATCAGTTATGGACATCTAGTGGTTATAATGGTTCAAGGGCCATCGATATGAGTTATGGACATTTAGTGGTTATAATGGTTCAAGGACCATGGTTATCGGTTATGGACACCTATTTCTTGTAAAATGGATATCTGTAGGCTATTGGTCATGGCTAGTAGTTATAATGGTTCAAGGACCATCTGTATCAGTTATGGGCATCTAGTGGTTATAATTGTTCAAGGGCCGTGGGTATGGGGGTATGGGTTATGCACACCTATTACTTGTAAAATGCATATCTGTAGGCTATTGCGCATGGCTAGTAGTTATAATGGTTCAAGGGCCATCAGTATCAGTTATGGACATCTAGTGGTTATAATGGTTCAAGGACCATGGTTATGGGTTATGGACACCTATTACTTGTAAAATGGATATCTATAAGTCATGGCTAGTAGTTATAAGGGTTGAAGGGCCATCGATATGAGTTATGGATATGAAGTGGTTATAATGGTTCAATGGCCTTGGTTATGGGTTATGGACACCTATTACTTGTAAAATGGATATCTATAGGCTATTGGTCATGGCTAGTAGTTATAATGGTCCAATGGCCATCGATATGAGTTATGGACATGTAGTGGTTATAATGGTTCAATGGCCTTGGTTATGGGTTACGGACACCTATTACTTGTAAAATGGATATCTATAGGCTATCGGTCATGGCTACTAGTTATAATGGTTCAAGGGCCATCAGTATCAGTTATGGACATCTAGTGGTTATAATGGTTCAAGAACCATGGTTATGGGTTATGGACACCTATTACTTGTAACATGGATATCTGTAGGCTATTGGCATGACTAGTATGTATAATGGTTCAAGGGCCCAAAGTATCAGTTATGGACATCTATTGGTTATAATGGTTCAAGGACCATGGTTATGGGTTATGGACACCTATTACTTGTAAAATGGATATATATAGGCTATTGGTCATGGCTAGTAGTTATAATGGTTCAAGGGCCATCGATATGAGTTATGAACATTTAGTGGTTATAATGGTTCAAGGACCATGGTTATGGGTTATGGACACCTATTTCTTGTAAAATGGGTATCTGTAGGCTATTGGTCATGGCTAGTAGTTATAATGGTTCAAGGACCATCGGTATCAGTTATGGGCATCTAGTGGTTATAATTGTTCAAGGGCCGTGGGTATGGGTTATGCACACCTATTACTTGTAAAATGCATATCTATAGGCTATTGCGCATTGCTAGTAGTTTTAATGGTTCAAGGGCCATCAGTATCAGTTATGGACATCTAGTGGTTATAATGGTTCAAGGACCATTGTTATGGGTTATGGACACCTATTACTTGTAAAATGGATATCTATAAGTCATGGCTAGTAGTTATAATGGTTCAAGGGCCATCGATATGAGTTATGGACATGTAGTGGTTATAATGGTTCAATGGCCTTGGTTATGGGTTATGGACACCTATTACTTGTAAAATGGATATCTAAAGGCTATCGGTCATGGCTACTAGTTATAATGGTTCAAGGGCCATCAGTATCAGTTATGGACATCTAGTTGGTATAATTGTTCAATAACCATGGTTATGGGTTATGGACACCTATTACTTGTAAAATGGATATCTGTAGGCTATTGGTCATGGCTTGTAGTTATAATGGTTCAAGGGCCATCAATATCAGTTATGGACATCTAGTTGTTATAATGGTTCAAGGACCATGGTTATGGGTTATGGACACCTATTACATGTAAAATGGAAGCTATTGGTCATGGCTAGTAGTTATAATGGTTCAAGGGCCATCGATATGAGTTATGGACATGTACTGGTTATAATGGTTCAATGGCCTTGGTTATGGGTTATGGATACCTATTACTTGTAATATGCATATCTATAGGCTATCGGTCATGGCTACTAGTTATAATGGTTCAAGGGCCATCGATATGAGTTATGGACATGTAGTGGTTATAATGGTTCAACGGCCTTGGTTATGGGTTATGGACACCTATTACTTGTAAAATGGATATCTAAAGGCTATTGGTCATGGCTACTAGTTATAATGGTTCAAGGGCCATCAGTATCAATTATGGTCATCTAGTGGTTATAATGGTTCAAGGGCCATCAGTATCAGTTATGGACATCTAGTTGTTATAATGGTTCAAGAACCATGGTTATGGGTTATGGACACCTATTACTTGTAAAATGGATATCTGTAGGCTATTGGTCATGGCTAGTAGTTATAATGGTTCAAGGGCTATCAGTATCAGTTATGGACATTTAGTGGTTATAATGGTTCAAGAACCATGGTTATGGGTTATGGACACCTATTACTTGTAAAATGGATATCTATAGGCTATTGGTCATGGCTAGTAGTTATAATGGTTCAAGGGCTATCAGTATCAGTTATGGACATCTAGTGGTTATAATGGTTCAAGAACCATGGTTATGGGTTATGGACACCTATTACTTGTAACATGGATATCTGTAGGCTATTGGACATGGCTAGTAGTTATAATGGTTCAATTGCCGTCAGTATCAGTTATGGACATCTATTGGTTATAATGGTTCAAGGACCATGGTTATGGGTTATGCACACCTATTACTTGTAAAATGCATATCTATAGGCTATTGCGCATGGCTAGTAGTTATAATGGTTCAAGGGCCATCAGGATCAGTTATGGACATCTAGTGGTTATAATGGTTCAAGGGCCATCGATATGAGTTATGGACATTTAGTGGTTATAATGGTTCAAGGACCATGGTTATCGGTTATGGACACCTATTTCTTGTAAAATGGATATCTGTAGGCCATTGGTCATGGCTAGTAGTTATAATGGTTCAAGGACCATCTGTATCAGTTATGGGCATCTAGTGGTTATAATTGTTCAAGGGCCGTGGGTATGGGGGTATGGGTTATGCACACCTATTACTTGTAAAATGCATATCTGTAGGCTATTGCGCATGGCTAGTAGTTATAATGGTTCAAGGGCCATCAGTATCAGTTATGGACATCTAGTGGTTATAATGGTTCAAGGACCATGGTTATGGGTTATGGACACCTATTACTTGTAAAATGGATATCTATAAGTCATGGCTAGTAGTTATAAGGGTTGAAGGGCCATCGATATGAGTTATGGATATGAAGTGGTTATAATGGTTCAATGGCCTTGGTTATGGGTTATGGACACCTATTACTTGTAAAATGGATATCTATAGGCTATTGGTCATGGCTAGTAGTTATAATGGTCCAATGGCCATCGATATGAGTTATGGACATGTAGTGGTTATAATGGTTCAATGGCCTTGGTTATGGGTTACGGACACCTATTACTTGTAAAATGGATATCTATAGGCTATCGGTCATGGCTACTAGTTATAATGGTTCAAGGGCCATCAGTATCAGTTATGGACATCTAGTGGTTATAATGGTTCAAGAACCATGGTTATGGGTTATGGACACCTATTACTTGTAACATGGATATCTGTAGGCTATTGGCATGACTAGTATGTATAATGGTTCAAGGGCCCAAAGTATCAGTTATGGACATCTATTGGTTATAATGGTTCAAGGACCATGGTTATGGGTTATGGACACCTATTACTTGTAAAATGGATATATATAGGCTATTGGTCATGGCTAGTAGTTATAATGGTTCAAGGGCCATCGATATGAGTTATGAACATTTAGTGGTTATAATGGTTCAAGGACCATGGTTATGGGTTATGGACACCTATTTCTTGTAAAATGGGTATCTGTAGGCTATTGGTCATGGCTAGTAGTTATAATGGTTCAAGGACCATCGGTATCAGTTATGGGCATCTAGTGGTTATAATTGTTCAAGGGCCGTGGGTATGGGTTATGCACACCTATTACTTGTAAAATGCATATCTATAGGCTATTGCGCATTGCTAGTAGTTTTAATGGTTCAAGGGCCATCAGTATCAGTTATGGACATCTAGTGGTTATAATGGTTCAAGGACCATTGTTATGGGTTATGGACACCTATTACTTGTAAAATGGATATCTATAAGTCATGGCTAGTAGTTATAATGGTTCAAGGGCCATCGATATGAGTTATGGACATGTAGTGGTTATAATGGTTCAATGGCCTTGGTTATGGGTTATGGACACCTATTACTTGTAAAATGGATATCTAAAGGCTATCGGTCATGGCTACTAGTTATAATGGTTCAAGGGCCATCAGTATCAGTTATGGACATCTAGTTGGTATAATTGTTCAATAACCATGGTTATGGGTTATGGACACCTATTACTTGTAAAATGGATATCTGTAGGCTATTGGTCATGGCTTGTAGTTATAATGGTTCAAGGGCCATCAATATCAGTTATGGACATCTAGTTGTTATAATGGTTCAAGGACCATGGTTATGGGTTATGGACACCTATTACATGTAAAATGGAAGCTATTGGTCATGGCTAGTAGTTATAATGGTTCAAGGGCCATCGATATGAGTTATGGACATGTACTGGTTATAATGGTTCAATGGCCTTGGTTATGGGTTATGGATACCTATTACTTGTAATATGCATATCTATAGGCTATCGGTCATGGCTACTAGTTATAATGGTTCAAGGGCCATCGATATGAGTTATGGACATGTAGTGGTTATAATGGTTCAACGGCCTTGGTTATGGGTTATGGACACCTATTACTTGTAAAATGGATATCTAAAGGCTATTGGTCATGGCTACTAGTTATAATGGTTCAAGGGCCATCAGTATCAATTATGGTCATCTAGTGGTTATAATGGTTCAAGGGCCATCAGTATCAGTTATGGACATCTAGTTGTTATAATGGTTCAAGAACCATGGTTATGGGTTATGGACACCTATTACTTGTAAAATGGATATCTGTAGGCTATTGGTCATGGCTAGTAGTTATAATGGTTCAAGGGCTATCAGTATCAGTTATGGACATTTAGTGGTTATAATGGTTCAAGAACCATGGTTATGGGTTATGGACACCTATTACTTGTAAAATGGATATCTATAGGCTATTGGTCATGGCTAGTAGTTATAATGGTTCAAGGGCTATCAGTATCAGTTATGGACATCTAGTGGTTATAATGGTTCAAGAACCATGGTTATGGGTTATGGACACCTATTACTTGTAACATGGATATCTGTAGGCTATTGGACATGGCTAGTAGTTATAATGGTTCAATTGCCGTCAGTATCAGTTATGGACATCTATTGGTTATAATGGTTCAAGGACCATGGTTATGGGTTATGCACACCTATTACTTGTAAAATGCATATCTATAGGCTATTGCGCATGGCTAGTAGTTATAATGGTTCAAGGGCCATCAGGATCAGTTATGGACATCTAGTGGTTATAATGGTTCAAGGGCCATCGATATGAGTTATGGACATTTAGTGGTTATAATGGTTCAAGGACCATGGTTATCGGTTATGGACACCTATTTCTTGTAAAATGGATATCTGTAGGCCATTGGTCATGGCTAGTAGTTATAATGGTTCAAGGACCATCTGTATCAGTTATGGGCATCTAGTGGTTATAATTGTTCAAGGGCCGTGGGTATGGGGGTATGGGTTATGCACACCTATTACTTGTAAAATGCATATCTGTAGGCTATTGCGCATGGCTAGTAGTTATAATGGTTCAAGGGCCATCAGTATCAGTTATGGACATCTAGTGGTTATAATGGTTCAAGGACCATGGTTATGGGTTATGGACACCTATTACTTGTAAAATGGATATCTATAAGTCATGGCTAGTAGTTATAAGGGTTGAAGGGCCATCGATATGAGTTATGGATATGAAGTGGTTATAATGGTTCAATGGCCTTGGTTATGGGTTATGGACACCTATTACTTGTAAAATGGATATCTATAGGCTATTGGTCATGGCTAGTAGTTATAATGGTCCAATGGCCATCGATATGAGTTATGGACATGTAGTGGTTATAATGGTTCAATGGCCTTGGTTATGGGTTATGGACACCTATTACTTGTAAAATGGATATCTATAGGCTATCGGTCATGGCTACTAGTTATAATGGTTCAAGGGCCATCAGTATCAGTTATGGACATCTAGTGGTTATAATGGTTCAAGAACCATGGTTATGGGTTATGGACACCTATTACTTGTAACATGGATATCTGTAGGCTATTGGCATGACTAGTATGTATAATGGTTCAAGGGCCCAAAGTATCAGTTATAGACATCTATTGGTTATAATGGTTCAAGGACCATGGTTATGGGTTATGGACACCTATTACTTGTAAAATGGATATATATAGGCTATTGGTCATGGCTAGTAGTTATAATGGTTCAAGGGCCATCGATATGAGTTATGAACATTTAGTGGTTATAATGGTTCAAGGACCATGGTTATGGGTTATGGACACCTATTTCTTGTAAAATGGGTATCTGTAGGCTATTGGTCATGGCTAGTAGTTATAATGGTTCAAGGACCATCGGTATCAGTTATGGGCATCTAGTGGTTATAATTGTTCAAGGGCCGTGGGTATGGGTTATGCACACCTATTACTTGTAAAATGCATATCTATAGGCTATTGCGCATTGCTAGTAGTTTTAATGGTTCAAGGGCCATCAGTATCAGTTATGGACATCTAGTGGTTATAATGGTTCAAGGACCATTGTTATGGGTTATGGACACCTATTACTTGTAAAATGGATATCTATAAGTCATGGCTAGTAGTTATAATGGTTCAAGGGCCATCGATATGAGTTATGGACATGTAGTGGTTATAATGGTTCAATGGCCTTGGTTATGGGTTATGGACACCTATTACTTGTAAAATGGATATCTAAAGGCTATCGGTCGTGGCTACTAGTTATAATGGTTCAAGGGCCATCAGTATCAGTTATGGACATCTAGTTGGTATAATTGTTCAATAACCATGGTTATGGGTTATGGACACCTATTACTTGTAAAATGGATATCTGTAGGCTATTGGTCATGGCTAGTAGTTATAATGGTTCAAGGGCCATCAATATCACTTATGGACATCTAGTTGTTATAATGGTTCAAGGACCATGGTTATGGGTTATGGACACCTATTACTTGTAAAATGGATATCTATAGGCTATTGGTCATGGCTAGTAGTTATAATGTTCCAAGGGCCATCGATATGAGTTATGGACATGTACTGGTTCTAATGGTTCAATGGCCTTGGTTATGGGTTATGGATACCTATTACTTGTAATATGCATATCTATAGGCTATCGGTCATGGCTACTAGTTATAATGGTTCAAGGGCCATCGATATGAGTTATGGACATGTAGTGGTTATAATGGTTCAACGGCCTTGGTTATGGGTTATGGACACCTATTACTTGTAAAATGGATATCTAAAGGCTATTGGTCATGGCTACTAGTTATAATGGTTCAAGGGCCATCAGTATCAATTATGGTCATCTAGTGGTTATAATGGTTCAAGGGCCATCAGTATCAGTTATGGACATCTAGTTGTTATAATGGTTCAAGAACCATGGTTATGGGTTATGGACACCTATTACTTGTAAAATGGATATCTGTAGGCTATTGGTCATGGCTAGTAGTTATAATGGTTCAAGGGCTATCAGTATCAGTTATGGACATTTAGTGGTTATAATGGTTCAAGAACCATGGTTATGGGTTATGGACACCTATTTCTTGTAAAATGGATATCTATAGGCTATTGGTCATGGCTAGTAGTTATAATGGTTCAAGGGCTATCAGTATCAGTTATGGACATCTAGTGGTTATAATGGTTCAAGAACCATGGTTATGGGTTATGGACACCTATTACTTGTAACATGGATATTTGTAGGCTATTGGACATGGCTAGTAGTTATAATGGTTCAATTGCCGTCAGTATCAGTTATGGACATCTATTGGTTATAATGGTTCAAGGACCATGGTTATGGGTTATGGACATCTATTACTTGTAAAACGGATATCTATAGGCTATTGGTTATGGCTAGTAGTTATAATGGTTCAAGGGCCATCGGTATCAGTTATGGGCATCTATTGGTAATAATTGTTCAAGGGCCATGGTTATGGGTTATGAACACCTATTACTTGTAAAATAGATATATATATAGGCTATTGGTCATGGCTAGTAGTTATAATGGTTCAAGGGCCATCAATATCAGTTATGGACATCTAGTTGTTATAATGGTTCAAGGACCATGGTTATGGGTTATGGACACCTATTACTTGTAAAATGGAAGCTATTGGGCATGGCTAGTAGTTATAATGGTTCAAGGGCCATCGATATAAGTTATGGACATGTACTGGTTATAATGGTTCAATGGCCTTGGTTATGGGTTATGGATACCTATTACTTGTAATATGCATATATATAGGCTATCGGTCATGGCTACTAGTTATAATGGTTCAAGGGCCATCGATATGAGTTATGGACATGTAGTGGTTATAATGGTTCAATGGCCTTGGTTATGGGTTATGGACACCTATTACTTGTAAAATGGATATCTAAAGGCTATCGGTCATGGCTACTAGTTATAATGGTTCAAGGGCCATCAGTATCAATTATGGTCATCTAGTGGTTATAATGGTTCAAGGGCCATCAGTATTAGTTATGGACATCTAGTTGTTATAATGGTTCAAGAACCATGGTTATGGGTTATGGACACCTATTACTTGTAAAATGGATATCTGTAGGCTATTGGTCATGGCTAGTAGTTATAATGGTTCAAGGGCTATCAGTATCAGTTATGGACATCTAGTTGTTATAATGGTTCAAGGACCATGGTTATGGGTTATGGACACCTATTACTTGTAAAATGGAAGCTATTGGTCATGGCTAGTAGTTATAATGGTTCAAGGGCCATCGATATGAGTTATGGACATGTACTGGTTATAATGGTTCAATGGCCTTGGTTATGGGTTTATGGATACCTATTACTTGTAATATGCATATCTATAGGCTATCGGTCATGGCTACTAGTTATAATGGTTCAAGGGCCATCGATATGAGTTATGGACATGTAGTGGTTATAATGGTTCAATGGCCTTGGTTATGGGTTATGGACACCTATTACTTGTAAAATGGATATCTAAAGGCTATCGGTCATGGCTACTAGTTATAATGGTTCACGGGCCATCAGTATCAATTATGGTCATCTAGTGGTTATAATGGTTCAAGGGCCATCAGTATCAGTTATGGACATCTAGTTGTTATAATGGTTCAAGAACCATGGTTATGGGTTATGGACACCTATTACTTGTAAAATGGATATATGTAGGCTATTGGTCATGGCTAGTAGTTATAATGGTTCAAGGGCTATCAGTATCAGTTATGGACATCTAGTGGTTATAATGGTTCAAGAACCATGGTTATGGGTTATGGACACCTATTACTTGTAAAATGGATATCTATAGGCTATTGGTCATGGCTAGTAGTTATAATGGTCCAATGGCCATCGATATGAGTTATGGACATGTAGTGGTTATAATGGTTCAATGGCCTTGGTTATGGGTTATGGACACCTATTACTTGTAAAATGGATATCTATAGTCTATTGGTCATGGCTACTAGTTATAATGGTTCAAGGGCCATCAGTATCAGTTATGGACATCTAGTGGTTATAATGGTTCAAGAACCATGGTTATGGGTTATGGACACCTATTACTTGTAACATGGATATCTGTAGGCTATTGGCATGACTAGTAGGTATAATGGTTCAAGGGCCCTCAGTATCAGTTATGGACATCTATTGGTTATAATGGTTCAAGGACCATGGTTATGGGTTATGGACACCTATTACTTGTAAAATGGATATATATATAGGCTATTGGTCATGGCTAGTAGTTATAATGGTTCAAGGGCCATCAATATCACTTATGGACATCTAGTTGTTATAATGGTTCAAGGACCATGGTTATGGGTTATGGACACCTATTACTTGTAAAATGGAAGCTATTGGTCATGGCTAGTAGTTATAATGGTTCAAGGGCCATCGATATGAGTTATGGACATGTACTGGTTATAATGGTTCAATGGCCTTGGTTATGGGTTATGGATACCTATTACTTGTAATATGCATATCTATAGGCCATCGGTCATCGCTACTAGTTATAATGGTTCAAGGGCCATCGATATGAGTTATGGACATGTAGTGGTTATAATGGTTCAACGGCCTTGGTTATGGGTTATGGACACCTATTACTTGTAAAATGGATATCTAAAGGCTATTGGTCATGGCTACTAGTTATAATGGTTCAAGGGCCATCAGTATCAATTATGGTCATCTAGTGGTTATAATGGTTCAAGGGCCATCAGTATCAGTTATGGACATCTAGTTGTTATAATGGTTCAAGAACCATGGTTATGGGTTATGGACACCTATTACTTGTAAAATGGATATCTGTAGGCTATTGGTCATGGCTAGTAGTTATAATGGTTCAAGGGCTATCAGTATCAGTTATGGACATTTAGTGGTTATAATGGTTCAAGAACCATGGTTATGGGTTATGGACACCTATTACTTGTAAAATGGATATCTATAGGCTATTGGTCATGGCTAGTAGTTATAATGGTTCAAGGGCTATCAGTATCAGTTATGGACATCTAGTGGTTATAATGGTTCAAGAACCATGGTTATGGGTTATGGACACCTATTACTTGTAACATGGATATCTGTAGGCTATTGGACATGGCTAGTAGTTATAATGGTTCAATTGCCGTCAGTATCAGTTATGGACATCTATTGGTTATAATGGTTCAAGGACCATGGTTATAGGTTATGGACATCTATTACTTGTAAAACGGATATCTATAGGCTATTGGTTATGGCTAGTAGTTATAATGGTTCAAGGGCCATCGGTATCAGTTATGGGCATCTATTGGTAATAATTGTTCAAGGGCCATGGTTATGGGTTATGAACACCTATTACTTGTAAAATAGATATATATATAGGCTATTGGTCATGGCTAGTAGTTATAATGGTTCAAGGGCCATCAATATCAGTTATGGACATCTAGTTGTTATAATGGTTCAAGGACCATGGTTATGGGTTATGGACACCTATTACTTGTAAAATGGAAGCTATTGGGCATGGCTAGTAGTTATAATGGTTCAAGGGCCATCGATATAAGTTATGGACATGTACTGGTTATAATGGTTCAATGGCCTTGGTTATGGGTTATGGATACCTATTACTTGTAATATGCATATATATAGGCTATCGGTCATGGCTACTAGTTATAATGGTTCAAGGGCCATCGATATGAGTTATGGACATGTAGTGGTTATAATGGTTCAATGGCCTTGGTTATGGGTTATGGACACCTATTACTTGTAAAATGGATATCTAAAGGCTATCGGTCATGGCTACTAGTTATAATGGTTCAAGGGCCATCAGTATCAATTATGGTCATCTAGTGGTTATAATGGTTCAAGGGCCATCAGTATTAGTTATGGACATCTAGTTGTTATAATGGTTCAAGAACCATGGTTATGGGTTATGGACACCTATTACTTGTAAAATGGATATCTGTAGGCTATTGGTCATGGCTAGTAGTTATAATGGTTCAAGGGCTATCAGTATCAGTTATGGACATCTAGTTGTTATAATGGTTCAAGGACCATGGTTATGGGTTATGGACACCTATTACTTGTAAAATGGAAGCTATTGGTCATGGCTAGTAGTTATAATGGTTCAAGGGCCATCGATATGAGTTATGGACATGTACTGGTTATAATGGTTCAATGGCCTTGGTTATGGGTTTATGGATACCTATTACTTGTAATATGCATATCTATAGGCTATCGGTCATGGCTACTAGTTATAATGGTTCAAGGGCCATCGATATGAGTTATGGACATGTAGTGGTTATAATGGTTCAATGGCCTTGGTTATGGGTTATGGACACCTATTACTTGTAAAATGGATATCTAAAGGCTATCGGTCATGGCTACTAGTTATAATGGTTCACGGGCCATCAGTATCAATTATGGTCATCTAGTGGTTATAATGGTTCAAGGGCCATCAGTATCAGTTATGGACATCTAGTTGTTATAATGGTTCAAGAACCATGGTTATGGGTTATGGACACCTATTACTTGTAAAATGGAAATATGTAGGCTATTGGTCATGGCTAGTAGTTATAATGGTTCAAGGGCTATCAGTATCAGTTATGGACATCTAGTGGTTATAATGGTTCAAGAACCATGGTTATGGGTTATGGACACCTATTACTTGTAAAATGGATATCTATAGGCTATTGGTCATGGCTAGTAGTTATAATGGTCCAATGGCCATCGATATGAGTTATGGACATGTAGTGGTTATAATGGTTCAATGGCCTTGGTTATGGGTTATGGACACCTATTACTTGTAAAATGGATATCTATAGTCTATTGGTCATGGCTACTAGTTATAATGGTTCAAGGGCCATCAGTATCAGTTATGGACATCTAGTGGTTATAATGGTTCAAGAACCATGGTTATGGGTTATGGACACCTATTACTTGTAACATGGATATCTGTAGGCTATTGGCATGACTAGTAGGTATAATGGTTCAAGGGCCCTCAGTATCAGTTATGGACATCTATTGGTTATAATGGTTCAAGGACCATGGTTATGGGTTATGGACACCTATTACTTGTAAAATGGATATATATAGGCTATTGGTCATGGCTAGTAGTTATAATGGTTCAAGGGCCATCGATATGAGTTATGGACATTTAGTGGTTATAATGGTTCAAGGACCATGGTTATGGGTTATGGACACCAATTTCTTGTAAAATGGGTATCTGTAGGCTATTGGTCATGGCTAGTAGTTATAATGGTTCAAGGACCATCGGTATCAGTTATGGGCATCTAGTGGTTATAATTGTTCAAGGGCCGTGGGTATGGGTTATGCACACCTATTACTTGTAAAATACATATCTATAGGCTATTGCGCATGGCTAGTAGTTTTAATGGTTCAAGGGCCATCAGTATCAGTTACGGACATCTAGTGTTTATAATGGTTCAAGGACCATTGTTATGGGTTATGGACACCTATTACTTGTAAAATGGATATCTATAAGTAATGGCTAGTAGTTATAATGGTTCAAGGGCCATCGATATGAGTTATGGACATGTAGTGGTTATAATGGTTCAATGGCCTTGGTTATGGGTTATGGACACCTATTACTTATAAAATGGATATCTAAAGGCTATCGGTCATGGCTACTAGTTATAATGGTTCAAGGGCCATCAGTATCAGTTATGGACATCTAGTGGTTATAATGGTTCAAGGGCCATCAGTATCAGTTATGGACATCTAGTTGGTATAATTTTTCAATAACCATAGTTATGGGTTATGGACACCTATTACTTGTAAAATGGATATCTGTAGGCTATTGGTCATGGCTAGTAGTTATAATGTTTCAAGGGCCATCAGTATCAGTTATGGACATCTAGTGGTTATAATGGTTCAAGGACCATGGTTATGGGTTATGGACACCTATTACTTGTAAAATGGAAGCTATTGGTCATGGCTAGTAGTTATAATGGTTCAAGGGCCATCGATATGAGTTATGGACATGTACTGGTTATAATGGTTCAATGGCCTTGGTTATGGGTTATGGATACCTATTACTTGTAATATGCATATCTATAGGCTATCGGTCATGGCTACTAGTTATAATGGTTCAAGGGCCATCGATATGAGTTATGGACATGTAGTGGTTATAATGGTTCAACGGCCTTGGTTATGGGTTATGGACACCTATTACTTGTAAAATGGATATCTAAAGGCTATTGGTCATGGCTACTAGTTATAATGGTTCAAGGGCCATCAGTATCAATTATGGTCATCTAGTGGTTATAATGGTTCAAGGGCCATCAGTATCAGTTATGGACATCTAGTTGTTATAATGGTTCAAGAACCATGGTTATGGGTTATGGACACCTATTACTTGTAAAATGGATATCTGTAGGCTATTGGTCATGGCTAGTAGTTATAATGGTTCAAGGGCTATCAGTATCAGTTATGGACATTTAGTGGTTATAATGGTTCAAGAACCATGGTTATGGGTTATGGACACCTATTACTTGTAAAATGGATATCTATAGGCTATTGGTCATGGCTAGTAGTTATAATGGTTCAAGGGCTATCAGTATCAGTTATGGACATCTAGTGGTTATAATGGTTCAAGAACCATGGTTATGGGTTATGGACACCTATTACTTGTAACATGGATATCTGTAGGCTATTGGACATGGCTAGTAGTTATAATGGTTCAATTGCCGTCAGTATCAGTTATGGACATCTATTGGTTATAATGGTTCAAGGACCATGGTTATGGGTTATGGACATCTATTACTTGTAAAACGGATATCTATAGGCTATTGGTTATGGCTAGTAGTTATAATGGTTCAAGGGCCATCGGTATCAGTTATGGGCATCTATTGGTAATAATTGTTCAAGGGCCATGGTTATGGGTTATGAACACCTATTACTTGTAAAATAGATATATATATAGGCTATTGGTCATGGCTAGTAGTTATAATGGTTCAAGGGCCATCAATATCAGTTATGGACATCTAGTTGTTATAATTGTTCAAGGACCATGGTTATGGGTTATGGACACCTATTACTTGTAAAATGGAAGCTATTGGGCATGGCTAGTAGTTATAATGGTTCAAGGGCCATCGATATAAGTTATGGACATGTACTGGTTATAATGGTTCAATGGCCTTGGTTATGGGTTATGGATACCTATTACTTGTAATATGCATATATATAGGCTATCGGTCATGGCTACTAGTTATAATGGTTCAAGGGCCATCGATATGAGTTATGGACATGTAGTGGTTATAATGGTTCAATGGCCTTGGTTATGGGTTATGGACACCTATTACTTGTAAAATGGATATCTAAAGGCTATCGGTCATGGCTACTAGTTATAATGGTTCAAGGGCCATCAGTATCAATTATGGCCATCTAGTGGTTATAATGGTTCAAGGGCCATCAGTATTAGTTATGGACATCTAGTTGTTATAATGGTTCAAGAACCATGGTTATGGGTTATGGACACCTATTACTTGTAAAATGGATATCTGTAGGCTATTGGTCATGGCTAGTAGTTATAATGGTTCAAGGGCTATCAGTATCAGTTATGGACATCTAGTTGTTATAATGGTTCAAGGACCATGGTTATGGGTTATGGACACCTATTACTTGTAAAATGGAAGCTATTGGTCATGGCTAGTAGTTATAATGGTTCAAGGGCCATCGATATGAGTTATGGACATGTACTGGTTATAATGGTTCAATGGCCTTGGTTATGGGTTTATGGATACCTATTACTTGTAATATGCATATCTATAGGCTATCGGTCATGGCTACTAGTTATAATGGTTCAAGGGCCATCGATATGAGTTATGGACATGTAGTGGTTATAATGGTTCAATGGCCTTGGTTATGGGTTATGGACACCTATTACTTGTAAAATGGATATCTAAAGGCTATCGGTCATGGCTACTAGTTATAATGGTTCACGGGCCATCAGTATCAATTATGGTCATCTAGTGGTTATAATGGTTCAAGGGCCATCAGTATCAGTTATGGACATCTAGTTGTTATAATGGTTCAAGAACCATGGTTATGGGTTATGGACACCTATTACTTGTAAAATGGATATATGTAGGCTATTGGTCATGGCTAGTAGTTATAATGGTTCAAGGGCTATCAGTATCAGTTATGGACATCTAGTGGTTATAATGGTTCAAGAACCATGGTTATGGGTTATGGACACCTATTACTTGTAAAATGGATATCTATAGGCTATTGGTCATGGCTAGTAGTTATAATGGTCCAATGGCCATCGATATGAGTTATGGACATGTAGTGGTTATAATGGTTCAATGGCCTTGGTTATGGGTTATGGACACCTATTACTTGTAAAATGGATATCTATAGTCTATTGGTCATGGCTACTAGTTATAATGGTTCAAGGGCCATCAGTATCAGTTATGGACATCTAGTGGTTATAATGGTTCAAGAACCATGGTTATGGGTTATGGACACCTATTACTTGTAACATGGATATCTGTAGGCTATTGGCATGACTAGTAGGTATAATGGTTCAAGGGCCCTCAGTATCAGTTATGGACATCTATTGGTTATAATGGTTCAAGGACCATGGTTATGGGTTATGGACACCTATTACTTGTAAAATGGATATATATATAGGCTATTGGTCATGGCTAGTAGTTATAATGGTTCAAGGGCCATCGATATGAGTTATGGACATTTAGTGGTTATAATGGTTCAAGGACCATGGTTATGGGTTATGGACACCAATTTCTTGTAAAATGGGTATCTGTAGGCTATTGGTCATGGCTAGTAGTTATAATGGTTCAAGGACCATCGGTATCAGTTATGGGCATCTAGTGGTTATAATTGTTCAAGGGCCGTGGGTATGGGTTATGCACACCTATTACTTGTAAAATACATATCTATAGGCTATTGCGCATGGCTAGTAGTTTTAATGGTTCAAGGGCCATCAGTATCAGTTACGGACATCTAGTGTTTATAATGGTTCAAGGACCATTGTTATGGGTTATGGACACCTATTACTTGTAAAATGGATATCTATAAGTAATGGCTAGTAGTTATAATGGTTCAAGGGCCATCGATATGAGTTATGGACATGTAGTGGTTATAATGGTTCAATGGCCTTGGTTATGGGTTATGGACACCTATTACTTATAAAATGGATATCTAAAGGCTATCGGTCATGGCTACTAGTTATAATGGTTCAAGGGCCATCAGTATCAGTTATGGACATCTAGTGGTTATAATGGTTCAAGGGCCATCAGTATCAGTTATGGACATCTAGTTGGTATAATTTTTCAATAACCATAGTTATGGGTTATGGACACCTATTACTTGTAAAATGGATATCTGTAGGCTATTGGTCATGGCTAGTAGTTATAATGTTTCAAGGGCCATCAGTATCAGTTATGGACATCTAGTGGTTATAATGGTTCAAGGACCATGGTTATGGGTTATGGACACCTATTACTTGTAAAATGGAAGCTATTGGTCATGGCTAGTTGTTATAATGGTTCAAGGGCCATCGATATGAGTTATGGACATGTACTGGTTATAATGGTTCAATGGCCTTGGTTATGGGTTATGGATACCTATTACTTGTAATATGCATATCTATAGGCTATCGGTCATGGCTACTAGTTATAATGGTTCAAGGGCCATCGATATGAGTTATGGACATGTAGTGGTTATAATGGTTCAATGGCCTTGGTTATGGGTTATGGACACCTATTACTTATAAATTGGATATCTAAAGGCTATCGGTCATGGCTACTAGTTATAATGGTTCACGGGCCATCAGTATCAATTATGGTCATCTAGTGGTTATAATGGTTCAAGGGCCATCAAGTATCAGTTATGGACATCTAGTTGTTATAATGGTTCAAGAACCATGGTTATGGGTTATGGACACCTATTACTTGTAAAATGGATATCTGTAGGCTATTGGTCATGGCTAGTAGTTATAATGGTTCAAGGGCTATCAGTATCAGTTATGGACATCTAGTGGTTATAATGGTTCAAGAACCATGGTTATGGTTTATGGACACCTATTACTTGTAACATGGATATCTGTAGGCTATTGGACATGGCTAGTAGTTATAATGGTCCAATGGCCGTCAGTATCAGTTATGGACATCTATTGGTTATAATGGTTCAATGGCCTTGTTATGGGTTATGGACACCTATTACTTGTAAAATTGATATCTATAGGCTATTGGTCATGGCTAGTAGTTATAATGGTTCAAGGGCCATCGGTATCAGTTATGGGCATCTATTGGTAATAATTGTTCAAGGGCCATGGTTATGGGTTATGGACACCTATTACATTTAATATGGATATCTATAGGCTATTGGTCATGGTTAGTAGTTATAATGGTTCAAGGGCCATCAGTACCAGTGTTGTGGACATTTAGTGGTTATAATGGTTCAAGGACCGTGGTTATGGGTTACGGAAACCTATTACTTGTAAAATGGATATATATAGGCTATTGGTCATGGCTAGTAGTTATACTGGTTCAAGGGCCATCGATATGAGTTATGGACATCTAGTGGTTATAATGGTTCAAGGACCATGGTTATGGGTTACGCACACCTATTACTTGTAAAATGCATATCTATAGGCTATTGCTCATGGCTAGTAGTTATAATGGTTCAAGGGCCATCGATATGAGTTATAGATTCTAGTGGTTATAATGGTTCAAGGACCATGGTTATGAGTTATGGACACCTATTACTTGTAAAATGGATATATGAAGGCTATTGGTCATGGCTAGAAGTTATAATGGTTCAAGGGCCATCGGTATCAGTTATGGGCATCTAGTGGTTATAATTGTTCAAGGGCCGTGGTTATGGGTTATGGACACCTATTACTTTTAAAATGGATATCTATAGGCTACTGGTCATTGCTAGTAGTTATAATGGTTCAAGGGCCATCAGTATCATATATGGACATCTAGTGGTTGTAATGGTTCAAGGACCATGGTTATGGGTTATGCACACCTATTACTTGTAAAATGCATATCTATAGGCTATTGCGCATGGCTAGTAGTTATAATGGTTCAAGGGCCATCAGTATCAGTTATAGACATCTAGTGGTTATAATGGTTCAAGGACCATGGTTATGGGTTATGGACACCTATTACTTGTAAAATGGATATCTATAGACTATTGGTCATGGCTAGTAGTTATAATGGTTCGAGGGCCATCAGTATCAGTTATGGACATCAAGTGGCCTACAGTCACACTTTATTTAAAAAAACCTCGCCACAGTTTGACTTGTTTGTGTAGCTAAAGGTCACAAATAATGTTCTAATGTTATTTTAGCCACATTTAACTCCAAAATTGTAACAATCTCAAATTAGATTCGAATACTTTAGCCACGGTTTAACATAATAAAGGTGTCCATTGCTAACCACAGTCACGTAGTGTGGCCAAATGTCACATTTTTCGTCATGGTTGTTTGTTAAAATGTGACATTATTTTGTGATGGTTATTATGTGAGACGAGAGACACATATTTAGTCACATGAATCAATTGCTTATATGTCCAAAAGTAATGTTTATTAGCCGCATGAATTCATTGTTGTTGAAAGGTAGTATATAGCCACGGTCTTTATTTTGTGTGTCATGTGGCTATAAGACAAATAATAGCCACCTAACTTTTTGTGCATGTGTGGCTATATGATGGATATGTGCCACACCCTAAAACATAGTCACGATAAAACTAAAATTACATGTGGCTATAACATAAACAATAGCAATGGAAGTAGTAAAATTAAAATTATGTATCTATAACTAACTTATAACCACGATTTTAATTAACTATGTATGTGTGTGTGTCTACCAGTAATAAATTGTCACATTAATGATGTTAAATATGGCTAAATGTTATCGGAGGTCACATGTGATAAAAATTTATGTGGCTAAAGCACAAACAATTGCCATGATTAAATTTATGTGTGTAACTACTAGTAAGAGAGAAGGTAGTACAAGTATAGTTGAGCATGTATGTTTATTAGCCACATAAATTCGTTGTTGTTGTCACTTTATTGGTGTTAAATATGACTAAATATTATCAAAGGTCACATGCGATAACAACTTATGTGGCTAAAAGTATCCAATTGTCACAGTTTAATTGACTATGAATGTGTGTCTGCAAATTACCAACTGTCACATTAATAGGTTAAAATATGGCTAAATGTTATCCCACATTGGTATTTGTAAGAAAGTGGGAGAATTTGTTTCATTATAAAAACAAGGGGCTTCAACTCTCTTAAAAAACTTAAAGCTTGACATCCTTAAGTCCTTTAGTTTAACTCGAGTGTTTACTAGGGTTTGACTATTACCAGTTGGCTTTAACCGGTCTAGTTTTTGCCGGTGATTTTAAGCAATGAAACCGGTTGAATGTTTGAGTCACAGTTTATCCAGTTAGACCAACCAGTCTATATCGGTTTTTAAAGATTTGTAAATGTATGTCCTTATTATACTTTTAGCTATTGTTTGAGTAATTATATGTGTCTAAAAGTTAAATAATAGACAAAAATAGACATATAGATGTGTGACTAAATAATAGCAAGCGCCACTATAAAAATATATTTATATAACCATTGGTTGAACAATAGTCACACAAAAATAAAAAAATGTGTGTCTACAAATAGTTTATGGCCACATTATAAGTTAGAATGCATGATTATCACAACAGATTTTCTTCTTGAATAACCACACTTTTTGGCTACGGCTACTATTTTTCGGTTAATACAACCACTAAATTTAAATGTAGCCACACATTACCTAAAATGACACGACCTTTGGTCACACTATTAGTGGGAAAAAAATTTAGTGGCTAAAGGCATATGGTCACAGTTTTGTAGTGTGACCATTGCTCATTTTTTGTACTAGTGCATGGTTATGGGTTATGGACACCTATTACTTGTAAAATGGATACCTATAAGTCATGGCTAGTAGGTATAATGGTTCAAGGGCCATCGATATGAGTTATAGACATGTAGTGGTTATAATGGTTCAATGGCCTTGGTTATGGGTTATGGACACCTATTACTTGTAAAATGGATATCTATAGGCTATCGGTCATGGCTACTAGTTATAATGGTTCAAGGGCCATCAGTATCAGTTATGGACATCTAGTGGTTATAGTGGTTCAAAGGCCATCAGTATCAGTTATGGACATGTAGTTGTTATAATGGTTCAAGAACCATGGTTATGGGTTATGGACACCTATTACTTGTAAAATGGATATCTGTAGGCTATTGGTCATGGCAAGTAGTTATAATGGTTCAAGGGCCATCAGTATCAGTTAGGGACATCTAGTTGTTATAATGGTTCAAGGACCATGGTTATGGGTTATGGACACCTATTACTTGTAAATGGATATCTATAGGCTATTGGTCATGGCTAGTAGTTATAATGGTCCAAGGGCCATCGATATGAGTTATGGACATGTAGTGGTTATAATGGTTCAATGGCCTTGGTTATGGGTTATGGATACCTATTACTTGTAAAATGGATATCTATAGGCTACCGGTCATGGCTACTAGTTATAATGGTTCAAGGGCCATCAGTATCAGTTATGGACATCTAGTGGTTATAATGGTTCAAGAACCATGGTTATGGGTTATGGACACCTATTACTTGTAAAATGGATATCTATAGGCTATCGGTCATGGCTACTAGTTATAATGGTTCAAGGGCCATCAATATCAGTAATGGACATCTAGTTGTTATAATGGTTCAAGGACCATGGTTATGGGTTATGGACACCTATTACTTGTAAAATGGATATCTATAGGCTATTGGTCATGGCTAGTAGTTATAATGGTTCAAGGGTCATCGATATGAGTTATGGACATGTACTGGTTATAATGGTTCAATGGCCTTGGTTATGGGTTATGAATACCTATTACTTGTAAAATAGATATCTATAGGCTATTGGTCATGGCTACTAGTTATAATGGTTCAAGGGCCATCAGTATCAGTTATGGACATCAAGTGGTTATAATGGTTCAAAGGCCATCGATATGAGTTATGACATCTAGTGGTTATAATAGTTCAAGGACAATGGTTATGGGTTATGGACACCTATTAGTTGTAAAATGGATATCTATTGGCTATTGTACATGGCAAGTAGTTGTAATGGTTCAAGGGCCATCAGTATCAGTTATAGACATCTAGTGGTTATAATGGTTCAAGGACCATGGTTATGGGTTATGGACACCTATTACTTATAAATTGGATATCTAAAGGCTATCGGTCATGGCTACTAGTTATAATGGTTCACGGGCCATCAGTATCAATTATGGTCATCTAGTGGTTATAATGGTTCAAGGGCCATCAAGTATCAGTTATGGACATCTAGTTGTTATAATGGTTCAAGAACCATGGTTATGGGTTATGGACACCTATTACTTGTAAAATGGATATCTGTAGGCTATTGGTCATGGCTAGTAGTTATAATGGTTCAAGGGCTATCAGTAACAGTTATGGACATCTAGTGGTTATAATGGTTCAAGAACCATGGTTATGGTTTATGGACACCTATTACTTGTAACATGGATATCTGTAGGCTATTGGACATGGCTAGTAGTTATAATGGTCCAATGGCCGTCAGTATCAGTTATGGACATCTATTGGTTATAATGGTTCAATGGCCTTGTTATGGGTTATGGACACCTATTACTTGTAAAATTGATATCTATAGGCTATTGGTCATGGCTAGTAGTTATAATGGTTCAAGGGCCATCGGTATCAGTTATGGGCATCTATTGGTAATAATTGTTCAAGGGCCATGGTTATGGGTTATGGACACCTATTACATTTAATATGGATATCTATAGGCTATTGGTCATGGTTAGTAGTTATAATGGTTCAAGGGCCATCAGTACCAGTGTTGTGGACATTTAGTGGTTATAATGGTTCAAGGACCGTGGTTATGGGTTACGGAAACCTATTACTTGTAAAATGGATATATATAGGCTATTGGTCATGGCTAGTAGTTATACTGGTTCAAGGGCCATCGATATGAGTTATGGACATCTAGTGGTTATAATGGTTCAAGGACCATGGTTATGGGTTACGCACACCTATTACTTGTAAAATGCATATCTATAGGCTATTGCTCATGGCTAGTAGTTATAATGGTTCAAGGGCCATCGATATGAGTTATAGATTCTAGTGGTTATAATGGTTCAAGGACCATGGTTATGAGTTATGGACACCTATTACTTGTAAAATGGATATATGAAGGCTATTGGTCATGGCTAGAAGTTATAATGGTTCAAGGGCCATCGGTATCAGTTATGGGCATCTAGTGGTTATAATTGTTCAAGGGCCGTGGTTATGGGTTATGGACACCTATTACTTTTAAAATGGATATCTATAGGCTACTGGTCATTGCTAGTAGTTATAATGGTTCAAGGGCCATCAGTATCATATATGGACATCTAGTGGTTGTAATGGTTCAAGGACCATGGTTATGGGTTATGCACACCTATTACTTGTAAAATGCATATCTATAGGCTATTGCGCATGGCTAGTAGTTATAATGGTTCAAGGGCCATCAGTATCAGTTATAGACATCTAGTGGTTATAATGGTTCAAGGACCATGGTTATGGGTTATGGACACCTATTACTTGTAAAATGGATATCTATAGACTATTGGTCATGGCTAGTAGTTATAATGGTTCGAGGGCCATCAGTATCAGTTATGGACATCAAGTGGCCTACAGTCACACTTTATTTAAAAAAACCTCGCCACAGTTTGACTTGTTTGTGTAGCTAAAGGTCACAAATAATGTTCTAATGTTATTTTAGCCACATTTAACTCCAAAATTGTAACAATCTCAAATTAGATTCGAATACTTTAGCCACGGTTTAACATAATAAAGGTGTCCATTGCTAACCACAGTCACGTAGTGTGGCCAAATGTCACATTTTTCGTCATGGTTGTTTGTTAAAATGTGACATTATTTTGTGATGGTTATTATGTGAGACGAGAGACACATATTTAGTCACATGAATCAATTGCTTATATGTCCAAAAGTAATGTTTATTAGCCGCATGAATTCATTGTTGTTGAAAGGTAGTATATAGCCACGGTCTTTATTTTGTGTGTCATGTGGCTATAAGACAAATAATAGCCACCTAACTTTTTGTGCATGTGTGGCTATATGATGGATATGTGCCACACCCTAAAACATAGTCACGATAAAACTAAAATTACATGTGGCTATAACATAAACAATAGCAATGGAAGTAGTAAAATTAAAATTATGTATCTATAACTAACTTATAACCACGATTTTAATTAACTATGTATGTGTGTGTGTCTACCAGTAATAAATTGTCACATTAATGATGTTAAATATGGCTAAATGTTATCGGAGGTCACATGTGATAAAAATTTATGTGGCTAAAGCACAAACAATTGCCATGATTAAATTTATGTGTGTAACTACTAGTAAGAGAGAAGGTAGTACAAGTATAGTTGAGCATGTATGTTTATTAGCCACATAAATTCGTTGTTGTTGTCACTTTATTGGTGTTAAATATGACTAAATATTATCAAAGGTCACATGCGATAACAACTTATGTGGCTAAAAGTATCCAATTGTCACAGTTTAATTGACTATGAATGTGTGTCTGCAAATTACCAACTGTCACATTAATAGGTTAAAATATGGCTAAATGTTATCCCACATTGGTATTTGTAAGAAAGTGGGAGAATTTGTTTCATTATAAAAACAAGGGGCTTCAACTCTCTTAAAAAACTTAAAGCTTGACATCCTTAAGTCCTTTAGTTTAACTCGAGTGTTTACTAGGGTTTGACTATTACCAGTTGGCTTTAACCGGTCTAGTTTTTGCCGGTGATTTTAAGCAATGAAACCGGTTGAATGTTTGAGTCACAGTTTATCCAGTTAGACCAACCAGTCTATATCGGTTTTTAAAGATTTGTAAATGTATGTCCTTATTATACTTTTAGCTATTGTTTGAGTAATTATATGTGTCTAAAAGTTAAATAATAGACAAAAATAGACATATAGATGTGTGACTAAATAATAGCAAGCGCCACTATAAAAATATATTTATATAACCATTGGTTGAACAATAGTCACACAAAAATAAAAAAATGTGTGTCTACAAATAGTTTATGGCCACATTATAAGTTAGAATGCATGATTATCACAACAGATTTTCTTCTTGAATAACCACACTTTTTGGCTACGGCTACTATTTTTCGGTTAATACAACCACTAAATTTAAATGTAGCCACACATTACCTAAAATGACACGACCTTTGGTCACACTATTAGTGGGAAAAAAATTTAGTGGCTAAAGGCATATGGTCACAGTTTTGTAGTGTGACCATTGCTCATTTTTGTACTAGTGCATGGTTATGGGTTATGGACACCTATTACTTGTAAAATGGATACCTATAAGTCATGGCTAGTAGGTATAATGGTTCAAGGGCCATCGATATGAGTTATAGACATGTAGTGGTTATAATGGTTCAATGGCCTTGGTTATGGGTTATGGACACCTATTACTTGTAAAATGGATATCTATAGGCTATCGGTCATGGCTACTAGTTATAATGGTTCAAGGGCCATCAGTATCAGTTATGGACATCTAGTGGTTATAGTGGTTCAAAGGCCATCAGTATCAGTTATGGACATGTAGTTGTTATAATGGTTCAAGAACCATGGTTATGGGTTATGGACACCTATTACTTGTAAAATGGATATCTGTAGGCTATTGGTCATGGCAAGTAGTTATAATGGTTCAAGGGCCATCAGTATCAGTTAGGGACATCTAGTTGTTATAATGGTTCAAGGACCATGGTTATGGGTTATGGACACCTATTACTTGTAAATGGATATCTATAGGCTATTGGTCATGGCTAGTAGTTATAATGGTCCAAGGGCCATCGATATGAGTTATGGACATGTAGTGGTTATAATGGTTCAATGGCCTTGGTTATGGGTTATGGATACCTATTACTTGTAAAATGGATATCTATAGGCTACCGGTCATGGCTACTAGTTATAATGGTTCAAGGGCCATCAGTATCAGTTATGGACATCTAGTGGTTATAATGGTTCAAGAACCATGGTTATGGGTTATGGACACCTATTACTTGTAAAATGGATATCTATAGGCTATCGGTCATGGCTACTAGTTATAATGGTTCAAGGGCCATCAATATCAGTAATGGACATCTAGTTGTTATAATGGTTCAAGGACCATGGTTATGGGTTATGGACACCTATTACTTGTAAAATGGATATCTATAGGCTATTGGTCATGGCTAGTAGTTATAATGGTTCAAGGGTCATCGATATGAGTTATGGACATGTACTGGTTATAATGGTTCAATGGCCTTGGTTATGGGTTATGAATACCTATTACTTGTAAAATAGATATCTATAGGCTATTGGTCATGGCTACTAGTTATAATGGTTCAAGGGCCATCAGTATCAGTTATGGACATCAAGTGGTTATAATGGTTCAAAGGCCATCGATATGAGTTATGACATCTAGTGGTTATAATAGTTCAAGGACAATGGTTATGGGTTATGGACACCTATTAGTTGTAAAATGGATATCTATTGGCTATTGTACATGGCAAGTAGTTGTAATGGTTCAAGGGCCATCAGTATCAGTTATAGACATCTAGTGGTTATAATGGTTCAAGGACCATGGTTATGGGTTATGGACACCTATTACTTGTAAAATGGATATCTATAGGCTATTTGTCACGGCTAGTAGTTATAATGGTTCAAGGGCATCAGTATCAGTTATGGACATCAAGTGGTTATAATGGTTTAAGAACCATGGTTATGGGTTATGGACACCTATTACTTGTAAATGGATATCTGTAGGCTATTGGTCATGGCTAGTAGTTGTAATGGTCCAAGGGCCATTGATATGAGTTATGGACATGTAGTGGTTATAATGGTTCAATGGCCTTGGTTATGGGTTATGGACACCTATTACTTTTAAAATGGATATCTATAGGCTATCGGTCATGGCTACTAGTTATAATGGTTCAAGGGCCATCAGTTTCAGTTATGGACATCTAGTGGTTATAATGGTTCATGAACCATGGTTATGGGTTATCGACACCTATTACTTGTAAAATGGATATCTGTAGGCTATTAGTCATGGCTAGTAGTTATAATGATTCAAGGGCCATCAATATCAGTTATGGACATCTAGTTGTTATAATGGTTCAAGGACCATGGTTATGGGTTTTGGACATCTATTACTTGTAAATGGATATCTATAGGCTATTGGTCATGGGTAGTAGTTATAATGGTTCAAGGGCCATCAGTATCAGTTATGGACATCTAGTTCTTATAATGGTTCAAGGACCATGGTTATGGGTTATGGACACCTATTACTTGTAAATGGATATCTATTGGCTATTGGTCATGGCTAGTAGTTATAAGGTTCAAGGGCCATCAGTAACAGTTATGGACATCTAGTGGTTATAATGGTTCAAGAACCATGGTTATGGGTTATGGACACCTATTACTTGTAACATGGATATCTGTAGGCTATTGGACATGGCTAGTAGTTATAATGGTTCAAGGGCCGTCAGGATCAGTTATGGACATCTATTGGTTATAATGGTTCAAGGACCATGGTTATGGGTTATGGACAGCTATTACTTGTAAAATGGATATCTATAGGCTATTGGTCATGGCTAGTAGTTATAATTGTTCAAGGGCCATCGGTATCAGTTTTTTTGGGTAAAGGGGTTACCCTGGCTAAATATATTAATCACAAAAAAGAACTACATAGGAATGTGACAGATTGTCACATTGACCTCAAGCAGAAGCTCGAAACAACAAGGCAGAGTTTATGACATGCCATAAACACAGCCGAGACCCAACTAGAAGTAACAAGTACCAACAAAGCGCTCAAACGAGGCAAAAACAAACTAAAATTTTAGCATGACACTGAGCTAAACAACCGAGACTGGGATCTTCCATATAGCTAGAAGCCGTTGAACATCAACCGTCTTTCTCTTAAACTTTAACGTCATCAATTTTAAACGGACGGTGGCAATAATCTCGTCACACAACTGCATATGTGTCTTGGACTTCTTTCTGAACAATCTTACATTTCTTTCTAACCAAATATAATATGTAGCAGCTCCAATCAATAGAGAGATAACACTTTTTGCTGACCTTCCTCTGGACATTGGGGTAAGGTAGTTAATAATATCAGCAATTCTTGGTGCAATCGTGTCCATCCCCCCAAGCCATCTGATTTTAACCCAGACCTGCGAAGAATATGTACAATCAAAAAATAAATGAGAGTGGGAATCAGGTATAAGACCACATAGAGGGCACCGCAAAGAGGCAGTATCCGTAACATTGTGAACATCCCATTGTTTCAACATATCTTGAGTTTTTAAACGTTTGTTCATGACAAGCCACATATGAAAGGCATGGCGAGGGATACAATGGGCAAACCATACAACATGATGCCAAGGAACCTCAACCTGCCTTGATCTAATAGAATTCCAAGCTAGATAAACCGAGAAAGCCTGAGAAGACCCATTTACGTCTAACCACTCTACACAGTCCTTTTGATCTGGAACAATATGGGGGACCGGGGTACTAGTCAATTCCGGGAACCTAGTATACCAGTCAATTGGCCAAATCCAGTTATTATCAGCAATCAGGTCCGACACCACATCATTGGATGAAAACCCTGCTCTAGTAATATCCCTATGAGTAAGGAATTGAAACAAAGGACTAGTCATGCTCCATTTATCAAACCAAATGGAAGTAGATTTTCCGTCATGAATCATATGCCATATATAAGGTCTAACTGTGTTTCTTAATTGAAGCAGCTTCCTCCAAGACCAGCTCATAGAACCCGTGCTGGGAGTATCCCAAATACTTCTACCCCGCAATTTATATGAATGAATCCATTGTACCCATAACGACTCCTTATTAGTTACTATACTCCATATATGGTATGCCATTAAGGCAGCATTAAAATCTTCGATACGACGGATACCGAGACCCCCTTCAGATTTTGGATTGCAAACTACCTCCCAAGAGACTTTTGCTTTACCCTTCTTCATTTCTCCTTGACACCACAGAAAACCCCGCATTAACTGCTCAAGCTCATGAGTGATACGGGTTGGGAGAGTTAAAACTGAAGCCCAATAAATATGTAAATTAGATAGAACTGAAATAATCAATTGGAGACGACCCGCAAAGGAAAGGAATTTGTTCTTCCAATCATTTATACGATTCTGCATCTTTTCAATCAGGACTTTACAATCTCTGAATAATAATCTAGAAGAGATCAGAGGCACTCTGAGGTATTTAACAGGAAGGCTTCCTTCCCCAAACGGCATTAAATGAAGAATTGCAGCACGGGTAGTGGCCGGGACGTTACAGAAAAACACCGTACTTTTAGGAATGCTGGGGACAAGCTCCGATACTTCTTTAAACTCATTCAAGGCATCCAAAATCAGAGTAGCAGAGATCAAGTTACCTCGAGTAAAGAGGATAAGATCGTCAGCAAAACATAAGTTGACAATCTTTTGGTTTTCACAGCCTTTGTGATATTGAAAATCCGTGCTAGCTGTAACTCTGCGTTTTATTATAAGAGAGAGTACCTCCATGACCAGAGTAAAGAGGTATGGAGACATTGGGTCACCCTGTCTCAAGCCTCTTTTACCCCGAAACCAGCCGTGGACCTCTCCATTTATACAAATGGAAAAAGAAGGAGATGTAACACATTCCAAAATCCACATGGTCATTTTATGAGGAAAGCCAAACCCAACTAAGATAGAGTGTAAGAACTCCCAATCAACAGTATCATAAGCTTTCTGTATATCAATTTTAAACGCACATCTAGGGGGACCAGCTTGCCTATGATAATTATGCATTAATTCTTGAGTGAGGAGAATGTTATCTGAAATTCGTCTACCAGGATTGAAAGCTGATTGATTAATGCTAACAATATCACCAAGGACATCAGTTATACGGTTTGTAATTATTTTGCTGATACACTTGTAAATTACATTGCAGCAGGATATGGGACGGAAATTAGTTGTCTTTGATGGTGTTGTGATCTTTGGAATCATTGCCAAAATAGCGTGGTTAATTTCTTTAAGTAATTTGCCGTTTGAAAAAAATTCCCGAACCGCACAACACATTTCCTCTCCAATAATGTCCCAAGATTTTTTAAAGAAGGCAGCTGTGAAGCCATCAGGACCAGGGGCTTTATCATTTCCAATAGAAAAGAGGGACTTTTTTATTCCAGAATCACTTACATCACGAACCATAAACTCAACCTTATGAGGATCAATAGTATTCTGAAACAGCTCATGAGTATCAAGGGAATTCACCTGGCCTGCAATTCCAAGGAAATTTTGGTAGTGTTTAACAAAAATTGGAGCGATGTCATTACCTTCGTGCATAGTATTTCCCTCAAATATGGCATCTATACGATTCCTGTGACATCTACTCTTTACCACGTTATGGAAGTAGGCCGAATTGGAGTCCCCCACTCTTAGCCATTCAATTTTAGATTTTTGTTTAAGGAACCGTTCCTCATCTAAAACTGCAGCCTTATAAGCCCGAAGATAATGGGCTTCTTCTTCACGGCGCTCAAGACAGTGAGGATTTTTATCTAGAGCAGATTGAATTTCATCCAGTTCTACCCGAAGGAATTTTACTTTGGAGTGTAAATTACCTTGGTCCTTTAAAAGCTTTCGCAAAGGTGGTTTCAAAGCTTTAAGGTGTTTTACCACACGATACATGGCACAACCCGTGACTGTCTCTGACCAAGCAGCAGCAACAATATCTCGAAAATCAGGTTTGTTTGCAAGAAAGTTAAAAAATTTAAACGGCTTAGGTTTGAACTTCATAATATTCGGGATTTTCAAGATACAAGGGGTGTGATCAGATATACGATATGGTTTGAAAATGCCAATAGAATTCGGGAAAACATCAATGAAGTCTTGATTCCCCATAATTCGATCAATTTTCTTTAAAATACCATCAGATCCCTGCGGTTTCTGGTTCCAAGTAAAAGGAAGGCCCGTACTATTTATATCCATAACAGCCATATCATTTACACACTCTTGGAATTCCCGCATAGCAATATGAGGTTGGTACCCACCACATGAGTGGTCTTCTAATTTCAGGGCTGCATTAAAATCACCAAGAATAGCCCAAGGGTTATTTGACATGAGCTGGCTATGCCCCACTAGATTTTGCCATAAAATTCTTCTGTCAATGTACGAAGTGGCAGCATACACAAAAGAACAGAAGAATGACTTTCTATCAGCTTTAGTAACTACTTGAACATGAATAACCTGATTTGTTTGAGCTAGGGTCATAACATCTAACATCCTCTCATCCCATCCAAGGATTATGCGGGTTCCTTTATCACACAAATGCCCATTCGAGGTCCATTTCCAACTAGCACACACTTTCTTACATACATCATAAACATCCGCAACATACACATGAGACTCCAGAATTGCACAAATACTAAGTTTATTATCTAGAACTATTTGACGAACCTCTTCTTGTTTAGGGGACCGGTTCAAACCCCTTACATTCCAGGAGGCAAGATTAAACATTAAGACCCCGTGTATAGGGAGTGCTTGCCCCCTTGTTTTTAGAAGTTCCCGCCAAAAAACTTGATGTATCGTTTGTCTTGCCTGCCACTTCGTCTTCTTCATCGTCCTGGTCACTTAAAGAATCAAACCCATTTGAGGTGGGAATATTTACATATGTATTCGTCTTTTGAAGAACAGTAGGTTTAGCCTGATGTTGAGACTTCCCAACATCACCTACACTATTACTGTTTTCATTATTTCATTTGCTGACAATAGGTGTAACATGGTGTTCATGTGTACCATTTACACTATTACTGTCCGCCTTTCCATAATCAAAGGAGATATTATCCGGGACGTCATTGCGATCAATAGGTGTAGCATTCTCTACACTATTACTGGTCGCACTTTTAGTTCCAATATCTCTTTTCTCATGGACATCTTCACAAACAATAGGTGTAACATAATGTTTATCATTATTTACACTATTACTGTTTGTATTTGGGAATTTAGAGCTTCCAGGCATTTCAGAATCATTCTTTGTACTCCCTTTTGGTCTGTACTGAAAATTTGATCGAGGCTTAGTGTATTGTCTACGATTTTTGTTTCCCACGACCTGGTACCCATCATTATCTTGTTCAACTTCCTTCTCTTTGGGTTTAATGTTTTTAGGGCAGCAGTCACTAATATGACCAAAGATTTTGCATATAGAACACCTCGGAGGTTTCCATTCATATTCAAGAGTAATCACTTCTTTAGAGTAATCACATCCATCAAGGGACGGGATAGCCACTAGTAGTGTGGATCTAAAATCATCTGAAGAATTGATTTCAATGAGAGCTCTAGCAAAATTACTTCTACCCCAGGATTCCGAGCAGATATTACTTGTGTATGCATCCAACATTTTTGGAGTGCCAATCTTTGAAGCAATCATACTAAGACCATCAGCTGTAAAAGCAGCCATTGGAACATCGTGGAATTTAACCCAAATCGGAATTTTAGTAAGGTCTTCCTTTATTAAGGTGGTATTTGGAGTCCATTCTTTAAGAATAATAGGGTTATTCCTAATCATCCAAGGGCCATTTTCCAACACATCTTCCAAACCTTTGTGTGAGTCAAATTTAAAAAAGAAGAACCCTTTTGCATTCATCATCACCCGATTGAGTCCAAATTTGGACCATACATTCTTGACATAATACTCAACAATCAGGAAGGCAATCCTTTTCCCTAAAAAATAACCATACAAGGTGTTTGAGAACCGACTTGCAACTTCCTTCACAGATTCTATTGGAATCATAACATCAACATCATCGTTTGGCTTAACAGATTCAATCATACGAAAATTCACCTTAGGTAAAGCATTTGTCTTGTTAATGATCGCTGCATATGATGGTTTGGCCTGAGTTTCATTAACAATCTCAGCTGGTTGTGGTTCTTTGGAAACGACATCAGAGTGAATCTCAATTACCGGTGTATCGAGATTAGCAGGAGTAACATCTGTTGTTTGGGTAGATTTCGGTTCACAGCCAGTCTGCATTGGAATTACATCATGTTTACTCATAAAACTCACCGGTTGGCCACGCACGGCATTACGGGGATGAAGAATCTTCCCACTTTTTCCAATAATCTTACCATTTATGTTTTTCAATTTAGCCGCAATGTTAGATTGTCTTTGTCCCGTATCATGAGTGTCACCAGCCATTTAGTTTTTAATCAAACCTCAACAAAACTTCAGCAAAACAAACAAAACGAATGGTTAAATCAAACGTTCCATCCATCAGTATCAGTTATGGGCATCTATTGGTTATAATTGTTCAAGGGCCATGGTTATGGGTTATGGACACCTATTACTTTTAATATGGATATCTATAGGCTATTGGTCATGGTTAGTAGTTATAATGGTTCAAGGGCCATCAGTACCAGTGTTGTGGACATCTAGTGGTTATAATGGTTCAAGGACCATGGTAATGGGTTATGGAAACCTATTACTTGTAAAATGGATATATATAGGCTATTGGTCATGGCTAGTAGTTATAATGGTTCAAGGGCCATCGATATGAGTTATGGACATCTAGTGGTTATAATGGTTCAAGGACCATGGTTATGGGTTACGCACACCTATTACTTGTAAAATGCATATCTATAGGCTATTGCTCATTTCTAGTAGTTATAATGGTTCAAGGGCCATCGATATGAGTTATAGACATCTGGTGGTTATAATGCTTCAAGGACCATGGTTATGGGTTATGGACACCTATTACTTGTAAAATGGATATCTGAAGGCTATTGGTCATGGCTAGAAGTTATAATGGTTCAAGGGCCATCGGTATCAGTTATGGGCATCTAGTGGTTATAATTGTCCAAGGGCCGTGGTTATGGGTTACGGACACCTATTACTTTTAAAATGGATATCTATAGGCTACTGGTCATTGCTAGTAGTTATAATGGTTCAAGGGCCATCAGTATCAGTTATGGACATCTAGTGAATGGGTCAAGGACCATGGTTATGGGTTATGCACATCTATTACTTGTAAAATGCATATCTATAGGCTATTGCGCATGGCTAGTAGTTATAATGGTTCAAGGGCCATCAGTATCAGTTATGGACATCTAGTGGTTATAATGGTTCAAGGACCATGGTTATGGGTTACAGACACCTATTACTTGTAAAATGGATATCTATAGGCTATTGGTCATGGCTAGTAGTTATAATGGTTCAAGGGCCATCAGTATCAGTTATGGACATCAAGTGGTTATAATGGTTCAAGAACCATAGTTATGGGTTATGGACACCTATTACTTGTAAAATGGATAACTATAAGTCATGGCTAGTAGGGATAATGGTTCAAAGGCCATCGATATGAGTTATGGACATGTAGTGGTTATAATGGATCAATGGCCTTGGTTATGGGTTATGGACACCTATTACTTGAAAAATGGATATCTATAGGCTATCGGTCATGGCTACTAGTTATAATGGTTCAAGGGCCATCAGTATCAGTTATGGACATCTAGTGGTTATAATGGTTCAAGAACCATGGTTATGGGTTATGGACACCTATTACTTGTAACATGGATATCTGTAGGCCAGTAGTTATAATGGTTCAAGGGCCGTCAGTATCAGTTATGGACATCTATTGGTTATAATGGTTCAAGGACCATGGTTATGGGTTATGGACAGCTATTACTTGTAAAATGGATATCTATAGGCTATTGGTAATGGCTAGTAGTTATAATGGTTCAAGGGCCATCGGTATCAGTTATGGGCATCTATTGGTTATAATTGTTCAAGGGCCATGGTTATGGGTTATGGACACCTATTACTTTTAATATGGATATCTATAGGCTATTGGTCATGGTTGGTAGTTATAATGGTTCAAGGGCCATCAGTACCAGTGTTGTGGACATTTAGTGGTTATAATGGTTCAAGGACCATGGTTATGGGTTATGGAAACCTATTACTTGTAAAATGGATATATATAAGCTATTGGTCATGGCTAGTAGTTATAATGGTTCAAGGGCCATCGATATGAGTTATGGACATCTAGTGGTTATAATGGTTCAAGGACCATGGTTATGGGTTACGCACACCTATTACTTGTAAAATGCATATCTATAGGCTATTGCTCATGGCTAGTAGTTATAATGGTTCAAGGGCCTCAGTATCAGTTATGGACATCTAGTGGTTATAATGGTTCAAGGACCATGGTTACGGGTTATGGACACCTATTACTTGTAAAATGGATATCTATATGCTATTGGTCATGGCTAGTAGTTATAATGGTTCAAGGGCCATCGATATGAGTTATGGACATGTACTGGTTATAATGGTTCAATGGCCTTGGTTATGGGTTATGGATACCTATTACTTGTAAAATGGATATCTATAGGCTATTGGTCATGGCTACTAGTGGTTATAATGGTTCAAGGGCCATCAGTATCAGTTATGGACATCAAGTGGTTATAATGGTTGAAGAACCATGGTTACGGGTTATGGAAACCTATTACATGTAAAACGGATATCTATAAGTCATGGCTAGTATTTATAATGGTTCAAGGGCCATCGATATGAGTTATGGACATGTAGTGGTTATAATGGTTCAATGGCCTTGGTTATGGGTTATGGACACCTATTACTTGTAAAATGGATATCTATAGGCTATCGGTCATGGCTACTAGTTATAATGGTTCAAGGGCCATCAGTATTAGTTATGGACATTTAGTGGTTTTAATGGTTCAACAGACATCAGTATCAGTTATGGACATCTAGTTGTTATAATGGTTCAAGAACCATGGTTATGGGTTTTTTTTTGTGTAAAGGGTTTACCCCGGTAAAATATATTAATCACAAAAAAAAAAAGTACAAAGGAATGTGGAAAAGGTACCACATTAACCACGAGCACAAGCACTCGACACCCAAGACTACCTAAGTTTATGACATGCCATAAACCATACTCAGCAACAAAAAACTAAACTCTAGCTACAAAAGATAGATCAAACAAACCAAACTAGCTAGAGAAAGCAAAACTACTACGTTTGATCAATGTGATCATGTAGAACTAACGAGTTCGGGAGCTTCCAATTATTCAGCATCCTTTGCACTTGATCCGTTTCTTCTTAAATCTCATTGATAGCCACTTAAGCCGAATGGTAACAATAATTTCATCGTACAATTGTATATGAGTTTTGGACTTCTTGGAATATAACCGACCATTGCGCTCTCGCCAAATAAAATAAGTGGTGGCAGCAAGCGAAACTCTAGCAATTAGACTTCTCGCAGATCTTCCCCTGGATATAGTAATAAGAAAATCTAACACATCAGTAATAACGGCCGTACTAATACCAATCCCTGCTAGACGACGAACTTTACCCCATATTTCGGAAGAATATGGACACTCAAAAAATAAGTGTGCATGGGAGTCAGGCGGACCATCACATAACGGGCAATGTAATGTACTTAAGTCTGTATTAGGGGCAACATCCCATTGTTTGAGCCGATCCTGAGTTTTAAGGCGTTGGTTAACAACCAGCCACAAGTGAAAAGCATGTCTCGGTATACAATGTAAACCAAACTACCTTCTGCCAAAGGACTTCCGTCCCCTGCGTTCTAATCGAATCCCATGCAGTGGGGACCGAGAACGGCATCAATGACCCATAACGATCCCTCCATAATACCGTATCAGCCGTATTTGGAATCAAAGTAGGCACCGGGATTTGAGCTAAGATAGGATACTTTTGATACCATTCAAAAGGCCATCTCCAACTCTCATTTGCGACCAAATCAGCAACGGAATCTTGCATAGAGAACCCTGAACGTGCAATGTCTCACATAGTAAGCAGCTGATTCAACGGGCTAGCCGAACACCAGTTATCAAACCATACAGAGGTAGTTTTACCATCATGAATTTTGTTCCAAATAAAGGGCCGAATACTGCTTCTAATTTGGATTAATTTCCGCCATCCCCATGAAACATATCCCGTACATGGGACTTCCCAAAAGCTTCGTCCCGCGAGCGTATAAGAGTGGATCCATTTGACCCATAACGACTCTTTATTTGTCACAATAGACCAGATATGAGTAGCCATAAGGGAAACATTAAAGTCATGAATTCTTCGAATACCAAGCCCCCCTTCATTTTTCGGCTTACACACCAACTCCCAAGCGACTTTTGCCTTCCCCTTTTTCATCTCCCCCTGGCACCATAAAAAACCCCTCATCAATTGTTCAAGATCATGAACAATACGAGAAGGGAGAATAAAAACCGACGCCCAATAGATATGCAAGGAAGATAAGACAGATATAATTAATTGAACTCTCCCCGCAAACGAGAGGAACTTGTTCTTCCAATCAGCAATCCTCATCCGCAACTTTTCAACGAGAACCTTACAGTCTTTATAAAGTAACCTAGTCGAAATGAGCGGGACTCCAAGATACTTGACTTGGAGCGTACCTTCAGCAAAAGGCATAATCTGAAGAATATCGTGACGTATTGAAGGCGGGACATTGCAGAAGAATATTGTACTCTTAGGAATACTTGGCACTAACCCCGAGACCTCCTTAAACTCATTCAAGGAATCCAAAATCAAGTTAGTTGAGCTGACATTCCCTCGTGCAAACAGAAATAAATCATCTGCAAAACAAAGGTTAATAATCTTTTGTTGCTCACAACGAAAGTGATACTGAAAATCCTCACTTTCCCGCACTCTACGTTGTAGAATAAGAGATAACACTTCCATAACAAGAGTGAAAAGATAAGGAGACATAGGATCGCCTTGTCTCAACCCCCTTTTGCCCTTGAACCAGCCATGGATATCACCATTAATAGCGACAGAGAATGAAGGGGTGGTAATACATTCCATGATCCAAGTGACCATTCTCAAAGGAAACCCGAAACCTAGTAAAATATTATGAAGAAACTCCCAGTCAACCGTATCATAAGCTTTCTGGATATCAACTTTAAATGCACATCGGGGATGGCCATTTTGCAGATGATAGTTATGCATAAGCTCCTGAGTCAATAAAATATTGTCTGATATTCTTCGGCCCGGGATAAAGGCCGATTGGTTAATACCCACAATATCACCTAAGACATCTTTAATTTGGTTAGTGATAACCTTGCTAATACATTTATATAAGACATTACAGCAAGAAATAGGGCGGTATTCCGTAACTCTAGAAGGAGTAGCAACCTTTGGAATAAGAGCAAGGATAGTATGATTAACTTCTTTAAGAAGCTTACCAGACATAAAAAATTCACGAACAGCACTACATACATCATTACCAACGATATCCCAAACCTTCTTAAAAAATGCAGAAGTATAACCATCTGGCCCCGGGGCTTTATCATCACAAATAGAGAACATTGCATCTTTTATTTCCGCATCCATAATTTCCCGGACCATAAAATCAGCCTTATTAGGCTCTATAGTGTTAGTAAACAGATCATGCAACACAAGAGGGTTCGTTGGACCCGCAATACCAAGGAAATTCTCATAGTAACCAGTAAAAACATGAGCAACATCCTTACCTTCTATCAAGACATCGTCACCATCAAATATCGCATCAATACGACTTCTATCGCATCTGCTCTTCAAGGAATTGTGAAAAAACGCCGAGTTGGAATCACCAACCCGAAGCCACTCCACCTTGGATTTCTGTTTTAGAAACCTTTCCTCATCCAAGACCGCATCCTTAAAAGCTTGCAAATAGGTTGCTTCTTCCTCCCTAAGCTCTATACAATGCGGGTTTTTATCTAGAGCACGTTGGATCTCATCTAGCTCCAAACGAAGATTCTGAACTTTTGTATGTATATTACCTTGCTCCTTTAATAAAATCCGCAGTGGGGACTTAAGAAGCTTCAATCTTTTAACCACTCCGAACATTGCATAACCTGTTACTTCTGAAGACCATCCCGACTTCACAATATCATGGAAGCCTTTTTTGTGAGCTAAAAAATTGAAGATTTTAAAGGGCTTGCGATTCGACTTACATAAGTCAGGGATACGAAGAATGCAAGGGGAATGATCAGAAATACGATAAGGCTGAAATATCGCAACTGAACCAAGATATAAGTCAATGAAGTGCTGGTTTCCCATAATACAGTCTATCTTTTTCAAAGTCCCAGAAGAACCATTCGGTTTTTGGGTCCATGTAAACTGAAGACCCGTACTATTAATATCCATAACTTCCATTTTATTCACACAGTCTTGGAATTCACGCATAGAAATATTGGGCTGATACCCTCCACAAGAATGATCTTCAACATTCAAAGAGGAATTAAAATCCCCAAGTAAAACCCATGGTTTATTCGCCATAATGTAGCTATGACCAGCCAAATTATCCCACAAGGGCCGCCTATCAATATAGTAGTTCGCAGCATACACAAAAGAGCAGAAGAAGGATTTCCGATCAGCTTTAAGGACAATTTGTATATGCATCACCTGCGGGGTTTGCGCTAACACCATGACATCTAACATATCATTATTCCAACCTATAATAATCCGGGATCCTTTATCACAAATATTACCATTAGACGCCCACTTCCAGTTGTAACATACTTTTTTACAAACATCATAAACTCCCGACACCTCAACATGAGACTCAAGAATAGCACACAGACTCAAGTTATTTTCTAAGATAACTTGACGAACCTCTTTTTGTTTAGGGGAGCGATTCAACCCCCTAATATTCCAAGAAGCTAGACTAAACATTAAAGACATCGCCAGAGGGAGTGCTTGCCCCCTTAATTTTTTGCCCGGACCAGCTGACATAAACTTTGATGTTACGGTGTGTAGTTCTTCGACTTCATCATCGTCTTCTTCTGTATCATTAAATGCATCAAACCCGTTTGAAGTTGAGATATTTGGGTGATATTTCTGCCCGACTATTGGTTCCTTTTGATAAAAAGTAGGTTTAGCCTGCGGTATGTTACCAGCGGCTCCACTATTACTATTTATCTGATTTCTAACATTCTACCCATCTCGGCCAACAATAGGTGAAGCATGCTGTATTTTAACACCATCTACACTATTATTGTTTGCCCTAATATAGTCGGGATACGAAGTTTCTGCACAACCAGTAGGTGCAACATAATTAGGGCAAACCCCAGCCTTATCTACACTATTACTAGTTGTGCCAACAGTAGGTGGAGTATAATGATTAACATTATCAACACTATTACTGTTTGCCAAACTCGAATCCGGACCAGTTTCTGAGATCACACCATTCAGCTTGCTTTGAGCTTGCTGTTTTGGACCACCTTGATTGGTACTTTTTGGCCGATACTGAAAATTTGATGAAGGTTTCACATTATGCTTACGATTTTTATGTTTTACAGCTTGAAATCCATCATCATTTGCTTGAGATTCGACTTCTTTGGGCTTTATATTTTTTATGCAAGTACCCTTAGTGTGGCCAAATAATTTGCACAACGAACATCTTGGGGGCTTCCATTCATATTCCAAACGAACTTCTTCCTTAGAGAAACCCGACCCCTCGATTGAAGGGATTGCAATAGCTAATGATTCCCTGATATCATCTGCGGCATTTATCTCTATTAGAGCTCTTGCAAAGTTGTGTTTACCCAATGATTCTATGGACACCTATTACTTGTAAAATGGATATCTATAGGCTATTGGTCATGGCTAGTAGTTATAATGGTCCAAGGGCCAACGATATGAGTTATGGACATGTAGTGGTTATAATGGTTCAATGGCCTTGATTATGGGTTATGGACACCTATTACTTGTAAAATGGATATATATATAGGCTATCGGTCATGGCTAGTAGTTATAATGGTTCAAGGCCATCAGTATCAGTTATGGACATCTAGTGGTTATAATGGTTCAAGGACCATGGTTATGGGTTTTTTTGGAAAAGGGACTATGCCCTGGCAAATAGAATAAATGAAAAGAAAAAGAAATATGATAGCACACTGTGGGCCCCAGGGCAACACATTAGGGAAAAAACACCACAGCTGCAAGAAAACCAACCTACGGGTTTAGACATGCCTTAACACCCGAGGACCACAAAGCTAACAACAAAACTAAACAATCCATAAAACTAAACAAAAAAGACTAACTAAAAAAGTCTTCTTTCCCAACCAAATCCGAAGTGTCACCAAGGGCTTTCTTTAGATGCTTCCATTTTGTATCAAAGTAGTTTTGCTTCGGTTTGCTCCAAGAATTCCAAATCACCTCACCCGGCCTTTTCTTCAAATCAATAAACACATCCACTTCCCAAATCGCGGTGGTTAATGTCTTCCATTGTTTTTCAAAGTGGTCTTTTTGAGAATTAGACCACTTTTGCCAAACATCAACCGTCGGTTTACCATTAGCCTCAATATACTCATCAACATCCTTTAAAAGTCTAACCGAATCAATATTATCATCATCAAAAATATCCATAGAATCCTCAAAACCATCCAAAGCCCCAAAAGTGTTAGATGTTTCAATTTTGTCAACATTGACAACTTTTGGGACTTTAGGAGAACTAGCTTTCTTATACATGTTACCTTTACCTTTATCCATCTTCTTTTCGGTATTAACTTGAATTTGAGGTTTAGTCTCCCATTTCGGGTTATACCTAATATTACCCCAAATTTTTGGGCCTTGATTTTGACTTTTGCTTTGATTAGGCACCTTACTAACTTTTTTGCTCACATTAGCCTTTGAACCACCACCTTGATTTTGACTTTTAACCGGGTCAACTTTTTTGTCAACTTTATCCTCAACTTTTTTGTTGACAACATCTTCATCAACTTTCTCAACAACAACATTAACAACCGGGTTCACATCACAAGCAACATCATTTTGACCAAAAGTCTTACAATGTGAACACCGGGGCGGTTTCCAAGTAAAATCAACACGAAATTTCATCACATTTCCCAAAACTAAAGCCTCAATTTCATGAGGCAATTCACGAATGGCCGGGACATCAATTAGGATTCTAGCAAAGGCGGCTCTACCTGTATCCTTTTCACACATTTCGGCCGTAAATCTATCAACCGAAATTGGCTTACCAATAGCACTAGACAAATAGCTCAAAATCTCAAAATCCCACATATCAATTGGAATATCATAAATATTAACCCATAAAGGAGCCTTAGAACACTCGGGTTTAGAAAGAAATGTACCCGTTTTCCAAGCTTGCATGAAAAAAGGAACGCCATTAATTAACCAAGGACCCGATTCAAGAGTCGCCAACATCCCATCCCTAGTTTCAAACTTGAAAAAATAAAAACCCTTATCATTTAAAAATATATCCAACAACCCAAACTTTTTCCATAATCTTTTGCAATGAAATTCAACCGTACGGAAAGGAAGCTTTTTTCCAATGAAAAAACCATAAAGAGTTGTGACCCATTTTTCACTTCTTTTTTCCATAATTGTATCCAGAATTTCAACTCTAATTCCACCCGATTCCATAATAACCGGGTCATAAAAACAAATTTTACCTTTCCCACTTGCCAAATTATAACAACTCTTAATCAATTCGGCATAAGATAATGGGACTTTAACAGTTTTAGTTTGACCCGGCCCATATTTTGACTGCGAAACAGGGCTGCCAGCAGCCCCTAAAACAGGCTAAACATCACCCATTTTTACATCATTGTTTTCTGCCAAAACAGTCCCCGAAACAGCCCCTGTTTTGCCCGAATTTTCAACATTTTTGACGTTTTCCGCAGCCTTTAAAAGAGCATTCATTAGAGCAGAATTAAACTCAAACTGCACCTCTTCAGCAAATAAATCAACTCCAAACTTTGAACAAACTGCAGGATCAACATCCATTTTCTGCTCAACCTTGGCAGCCCCAGAACAGTCCCCTGTTTCCACAGTTTTAAGCCCAAAACCAGGCTGCACAGTGCAGGAATTAAACTGCTCATTCTGTGCAGCCCCTGAAGTAGTAAAACTGTCCCCAAACTGCGCAGAATTATCACCCAAAACAGGCTGGACAGGGCCTGTTTTAAACTACGAAAACTGCCCAGAAATAGCAGCCCCAACCGAAACATTTTCCTGCATGTTTTGACCAAATACTGCAGCCCCAAAACTAGTATTCTGCACTGTATTTTCCTGCACAGTTTTGCCCGAAACTGCACCTAAAACTGCAGAATTATGTGCAGCTTTTTCCTGCACATTTTTGCCCGAAACTGCATCCCAAAACTGGTTATACTGTGTAGTTGTAAACTGCACAGTTTTGTCTAAAACTGGCTCACCAAAACTGCAATTCTGTATCAGTTATGGACATTGCTAGTAGTTATAATGGTTCAAGGGCCATCTGTATCAGTTATGGACATCTAGTGGTTATAATGGTTCAAGGACCATGGTTATGGGTTATGGACACCTATTACTTGTAAAATGGATATCTATATGCTATTGGTCATGGCTAGTAGTTATAATGGTTCAAGGGCCATCAGTATTAGTTATGGACATCAAGTGGTTATAGTGGTTCAAGAACCATGGTTATGGGTTATGGCTATTGGTCATGGCTAGTAGTTATCATGGTTCAAGGGCTATCAGTATCAGTTATGGACATTTAGTGGTTATAATGGGTCAAGAACCATGGTTATGGGTTATGGACACCTATTACTTGTAAAATGGATATCTATAGGCTATCGGTCATGGCTACTAGTTATAGTGGTTCATGGGCCATCAGTATCAGTTATGGACATCTAGTAGTTATAATGGTTCATGAACCATGGTTATGGGTTATCGACACCTATTACTTGTAAAATGGATATCTGTAGGCTATTCGTCATGGCTAGTAGTTATAATAATTCAAGGGCCATCAATATCAGTTATGGACATCTAGTTGTTATAATGGTTCAAGGACCATGGTTATGGGTTATGGACACCTATTACTTGTAAAATGGATATCTATAGGCTGTCGGTCATGGCTACTTGTTATAATGGTTCAAGGGCCATCAGTATCAGTTATGGACATCCAGTGGTTATAATGGTTCAAGAACCATGGTTATGGGTTATGGACACCTATTACTTGTAAAATGGATATCTGTAGGCTATTGGACATGGCTAGTAGTTATAATGGTTCAAGGGCCGTCAGTATCAGTTATGGACATCTAGTGGTTATAATGGTTCAAGGACCATGGTAATGGGTTATGGACTCTGTAGGCTATTGGACATGGCGAGTAGTTATAATGGTTCAAGGGTCGTCAGTATCAGTTATGGACATCTAGTGGTTATAATGGTTCAAGGACCATGGTTATGGGTTATGGATAGCTATTACTTGTAAAATGGATATCTATAGGCTATTGGTCATGGCTAGTAGTTATAATGGTTCAAGGGCCATCGATATGAGTTATGGACATGTACTGGTTATAATGGTTCAATGGCTTTGGTTATGGGTTATAGACACCTATTACTTGTAAAATGGATATCTATAGGCTATTGGTCATGGCTACTAGTTATAATGGTTCAAGGGCCATCAGTATCAGTTATGGACATCAAGTGGTTATAATGGTTCAAGAACCATGGTTATGGGTTATGGACAACTATTACTTGTAAAATGGATATCTGTAGGCTATTGTACATGGCAAGTAGTTATAATGGTTCAAGGGCCATCAGTATCAGTTATGGACATCTAGTGGTTATAATGGTTCAAGGACCATGGTTATGGGTTATGGAAACCTATTACTTGTAAAATGGATATCTATAGGCTATTGGTCATGGCTAGTAGTTATAATGTTTCAAGGGCCATCAGTATCAGTTATGGACATCAAGTGGTTATAATGGTTTAAGAACCATGGTTATGGGTTATGGACACCTGTCACTTGTAATTGTATATCTATAGGCTATTGGTCATGGCTAGTAGTTATAATGGTCCAAGGGCCATTGATATGAGTTATGGACATGTAGTGGTTATAATGGTTCAATGGCCTTGGTTATGGGTTATGGACACCTATTACTTGTAAAATGGATATCTATAGGCTATCGGTCATGGCTACTAGTTATAATGGTTCATGGGCCATCAGTATCAGTTATGGACATCTAGTGGTTATAATGGTTCATGAACCATGGTTATGGGTTATCGACACCTATTACTTGTAATATGGATATCTGTAGGCTATTCGTCATGGCTAGTAGTTATAATGATTCAAGGGCCATCAATATCAGTTATGGACATCTAGTTGTTATAATAATGGTTCAAGGACCATGGTTATGGGTTATGGACACCTATTACTTGTAAAATGGATATCTATAGGCTATCGGTCATGGCTACTAGTTATAATGGTTCAAGGGCCATCAGTATCAGTTATGGACATCTAGTGGTTATAATGGTTCAAGGACCATGGTTATGGGTTATGGATAGCTATTACTTGTAAAATGGATATCTATAGGCTATTGGTCATGGCTAGTAGTTATAATGGTTCAAGGGCCATCGATATGAGTTATGGACATGTACTGGTTATAATGGTTCAATGGCTTTGGTTATGGGTTATAGACACCTATTACTTGTAAAATGGATATCTATAGGCTATTGGTCATGGCTACTAGTTATAATGGTTCAAGGGCCATCAGTATCAGTTATGGACATCAAGTGGTTATAATGGTTCAAGAACCATGGTTATGGGTTATGGACAACTATTACTTGTAAAATGGATATCTGTAGGCTATTGTACATGGCAAGTAGTTATAATGGTTCAAGGGCCATCAGTATCAGTTATGGACATCTAGTGGTTATAATGGTTCAAGGACCATGGTTATGGGTTATGGAAACCTATTACTTGTAAAATGGATATCTATAGGCTATTGGTCATGGCTAGTAGTTATAACGTTTCAAGGGCCATCAGTATCAGTTATGGACATCAAGTGGTTATAATGGTTTAAGAACCATGGTTATGGGTTATGGACACCTATCACTTGTAATTGTATATCTATAGGCTATTGGTCATGGCTAGTAGTTATAATGGTCCAAGGGCCATTGATATGAGTTATGGACATGTAGTGGTTATAATGGTTCAATGGCCTTGGTTATGGGTTATGGACAACTATTACTTGTAAAATGGATATCTGTAGGCTATTGTACATGGCAAGTAGTTATAATGGTTCATGGGCCATCAGTATCAGTTATGGACATCTAGTGGTTATAATGGTTCATGAACCATGGTTATGGGTTATCGACACCTATTACTTGTAATATGGATATCTGTAGGCTATTCGTCATGGCTAGTAGTTATAATGATTCAAGGGCCATCAATATCAGTTATGGACATCTAGTTGTTATAATAATGGTTCAAGGACCATGGTTATGGGTTATGGACACCTATTACTTGTAAAATGGATATCTATAGGCTATCGGTCATGGCTACTAGTTATAATGGTTCAAGGGCCATCAGTATCAGTTATGGACATCTAGTGGTTATAAGGGTTCAAGAACCATGGTTATGGGTTATGGACACCTATTACTTGTAAAATGGATATCTGTAGGCTATTGGTCATGGCTAGTAGTTATAATGGTTCAAGGGCCATCAGTTTCAGTTATGGACATCTAGTTGTTATAATGGTTTAAGGACCATGGTTATGGGTTATGGACACCTATTACTTGTAAATGGATATCTATAGGCTATTGGTCATGGCTAGTAGTTATAATGGTCCAAGGGCCATCGATTTGAGTTATGGACATGTAGTGGTTATAATGGTTCAATGGCCTTAGTTATGGGTTACGGACACCTATTACTTGTAAAATGGATACTACAGGCTATTGGTAACGGCTACTAGTTATAATGGTTCAAGGGCCATCAGTATCAGTTATGGGCATCTAGAGGTTATAATGGTTCAAGAACCATGGTTATGGGTTATGGACACCTATTACTTGTAAAATGGGTATTTGTAGGCTATTGCACATAGCTAGTAGTTATAATGGTTCAAGGGCCGTCAGTATCAGTTATGGTCATCCAGTGGTTATAATGGTTCAAGTACCATGGTTATGGATTATGGACACCTATTACTTGTAAAATGGATATCTATAGGCTATTGGTCATGGCTAGTAGTTATAATGGTTCAAGGGCCATCGGTATCAGTTATGGGCATCTAGTGGTTATAATTGTTCAAGGGCCATGGTTATGGGTTATGGACACCTATTACTTTTAATATGGATATCTATAGGCTATTAGTCATGGCTACTAGTTATAATGGTTCAAGGGCCATCTATATGAGTTATGGACATCTAGTGGTTATAATGGTTCAAGACCATGGTTATGGGTTATGGACACCTATTACTTGTAAAATGGATATCTGTAGGCTATTGGTCATGGCTAGTAATTATAATGGTTCAAGGGCCATCGATATCAGTTATGGGCATCTAGTGGTTATAATTGTTCAAGGACCGTGGTTATGGGTTATGGACACCTATTACTTTTAAAATGGATATTTATAGGCTACTGGTCATTGCTAGTAGTTATAATGGTTCAAGGGCCATCAGTAACAGTTATGGACATCTAGTGGTTATAATGGTAAAAGGACCATGGTTATGGGTTATGGACACATATTACTTGAAAAATGGATATCTATAGGCTATTAGTCATGGCTAGTAGTTATAATGGTTCAAGGGCCATCGATATGAGTTATGGACATGTAGTGGTTATAATGGTTTAATGGCCTTGGTTATGGGTTATGGACACCTATTACTTGTAAAATGGATATCTATAGGCTATCGGTCATGGCTACTAGTTATAATGGTTCAAGGCCATCAGTATCAGTTATGGACATCTAGTGGTTATAATGGTTCAAGAACCATGGTTATGGGTTATGGACACCTATTACTTGTAAAATGGATATCTGTAGGCTATTGTACATGGCAAGTAGTTATAATGGTTCAAGGGCCATCAGTATCAGTTATGGACATCTAGTGGTTATAATGGTTCAAGGACCATGGTTATGGGTTATGGACACCTATTAGTTGTAAAATGGATATCTATAGGCTATTGGTCATGGCTAGTAGTTATAATGGTTCAAGGGCCATCAGTATCAGTTATGGACATCAAGTGGTTATAATGGTTTAAGAACCATGGTTCTGGGTTATGGACACCTATTACTTGTAATTGGATATCTATAGGCTATTGGTCATGGCTAGTAGTTATAATCGTCCAAGGGCCATTGATATGAGTTATGGACATGTAGTGGTTATAATGGTTCAATGGCCTTGGTTATGGGTTATGGACACCTATTACTTGTAAAATGGATATCTATAGGCTATCGGTCATGGCTACTAGTTATAATGGTTCAAGGGCCATCAGTATCAGTTATGGACATCTAGTGGTTACAATGGTTCATGAACCATGGTTATGGGTTATCGACGCCTATTACTTGTAAAATGGATATCTGTAGGCTATTGGTCATGGCTAGTAGTTATAATGATTCAAGGGCCATCAATATCAGTTATGGACATCTAGTTGTTATAATGGTTCAAGGACCATGGTTATGGGTTATGGACACCTATTACTTGTAAAATGGATATCTATAGGCTATTGGTCATGGCTAGTAGTTATAATGGTTCAAGGGCCATCGATATGAGTTTTTTTTGGGTAAAGGGGTTACCCTGGCTAAATATATTAATCACAAAAAGAACTACATAGGAATGTGACAGATGTCACATTGACCTCAAGCAGAAGCTCGACACAACAAGACAGAGTTTATGACATGCCATAAACACAGCCGAGACCAAACTAGCACTAACAACTACCAACAAAACGCTCAAACGAGGCAAAAGCAAACAAACTTTAACAGAAACACTGAGCTAAACAACCGAGTCTGGGATCTTCCATATAGCTAGTAGCCGTTGAACATCAACCGTCTTTCTCTTAAACTTTAATGTCATCAGTTTTAAACGGACGGTGGCAATAATCTCGTCACACAACTGCATATGTGTCTTGGACTTCTTTCTGAACAATCTTGTATTTCTCTCTAACCAAATATAATACGTAGCAGCTCCAATCAAAATACAAGAGATAACACTTTTTGCTAACCTACCTCTGGACATTGGGGTAAGGTAATCAATAATATCAGCAATTCTTGGTGCAATCGTGTCCATCCCCCCCAAGCCATCTGATTTTAACCCAAACCTGCGAAGAATATGTACAATCAAAGAATAAATGAGAGTGGGAATCAGGAATAAGACCACATACAGGGCACCGCAAAGAGGCAGTATCCGTATCATTGTGAACATCCCATTGTTTCAACATATCTTGAGTTTTTAGGCGTTTGTTCATAACAAGCCACATATGAAAGGCATGGAGAGGGATACAATGGGAAAACCATACAACAGGGTGCCAAGGGACCTCAACCTCCCTTGATCTAACAGAATTCCACGCTAGATAAACCGAGAAAGCCTGAGAAGACCCATTTAAGTCTAACCACACTACACAGTCCTTTTGATCTGGAACAATATGGGGGACCGGGATACTAGTCATTTCCGGGAACCTAGTATACCCGTCAATTGGCCAAATCCAATTATTATGGTTATAATGGTTCAATGGCCTTGGTTATGGGTTATGGACACCTATTACTTGTAAAATGGATATCTATAGGCTATTGGTCATGGCTAGTAGTTATAATGTTTCAAGGGCCATCAGTATCAGTTATGGACATCAAGTGGTTATAATGGTTTAAGAACCATGGTTATGGGTTATGGACACCTATCACTTGTAATTGTATATCTATAGGCTATTGGTCATGGCTAGTAGTTATAATGGTCCAAGGGCCATTGATATGAGTTATGGACATGTAGTGGTTATAATGGTTCAATGGCCTTGGTTATGGGTTATGGACACCTATTACTTGTAAAATGGATATCTGTAGGCTATTGTACATGGCAAGTAGTTATAATGGTTCATGGGCCATCAGTATCAGTTATGGACATCTAGTGGTTATAATGGTTCATGAACCATGGTTATGGGTTATCGACACCTATTACTTGTAATATGGATATCTGTAGGCTATTCGTCATGGCTAGTAGTTATAATGATTCAAGGGCCATCAATATCAGTTATGGACATCTAGTTGTTATAATAATGGTTCAAGGACCATGGTTATGGGTTATGGACACCTATTACTTGTAAAATGGATATCTATAGGCTATCGGTCATGGCTACTAGTTATAATGGTTCAAGGGCCATCAGTATCAGTTATGGACATCTAGTGGTTATAATGGTTCAAGAACCATGGTTATGGGTTATGGACACCTATTACTTGTAAAATGGATATCTGTAGGCTATTGGTCATGGCTAGTAGTTATAATGGTTCAAGGGCCATCAGTTTCAGTTATGGACATCTAGTTGTTATAATGGTTTAAGGACCATGGTTATGGGTTATGGACACCTATTACTTGTAAATGGATATATATAGGCTATTGGTCATGGCTAGTAGTTATAATGGTCCAAGGGCCATCGATTTGAGTTATGGACATGTAGTGGTTATAATGGTTCAATGGCCTTGGTTATGGGTTACGGACACATATTACTTGTAAAATGGATACTACAGGCTATTGGTAACGGCTACTAGTTATAATGGTTCAAGGGCCATCAGTATCAGTTATGGGCATCTAGAGGTTATAATGGTTCAAGAACCATGGTTATGGGTTATGGACACATATTACTTGTAAAATGGGTATTTGTAGGCTATTGCACATAGCTAGTAGTTATAATGGTTCAAGGGCCGTCAGTATCAGTTATGGACATCCAGTGGTTATAATGGTTCAAGTACCATGGTTATGGATTATGGACACCTATTACTTGTAAAATGGATATCTATAGGCTATTGGTCATGGCTAGTAGTTATAATGGTTCAAGGGCCATCGGTATCAGTTATGGGCATCTAGTGGTTATAATTGTTCAAGGGCCATGGTTATGGGTTATGGATACCTATTACTTTTAATATGGATATCTATAGGCTATTAGTCATGGCTACTAGTTATAATGGTTCAAGGGCCATCTATATGAGTTATGGACATCTAGTGGTTATAATGGTTCAAGACCATGGTTATGGGTTATGGACACCTATTACTTGTAAAATGGATATCTGTAGGCTATTGGTCATGGCTAGTAATTATAATGGTTCAAGGGCCATCGATATCAGTTATGGGCATCTAGTGGTTATAATTGTTCAAGGACCGTGGTTATGGGTTATGGACACCTATTACTTTTAAAATGGATATTTATAGGCTACTGGTCATTGCTAGTAGTTATAATGGTTCAAGGGCCATCAGTAACAGTTATGGACATCTAGTGGTTATAATGGTAAAAGGACCATGGTTATGGGTTATGGACACCTATTACTTGAAAAATGGATATCTATAGGCTATTAGTCATGGCTAGTAGTTATAATGGTTCAAGGGCCATCGATATGAGTTATGGACATGTAGTGGTTATAATGGTTTAATGGCCTTGGTTATGGGTTATGGACACCTATTACTTGTAAAATGGATATCTATAGGCTATCGGTCATGGCTACTAGTTATAATGGTTCAAGGCCATCAGTATCAGTTATGGACATCTAGTGGTTATAATGGTTCAAGAACCATGGTTATGGGTTATGGACACCTATTACTTGTAAAATGGATATCTGTAGGCTATTGTACATGGCAAGTAGTTATAATGGTTCAAGGGCCATCAGTATCAGTTATGGACATCTAGTGGTTATAATGGTTCAAGGACCATGGTTATGGGTTATGGACACCTATTAGTTGTAAAATGGATATCTATAGGCTATTGGTCATGGCTAGTAGTTATAATGGTTCAAGGGCCATCAGTATCAGTTATGGACATCAAGTGGTTATAATGGTTTAAGAACCATGGTTCTGGGTTATGGACACCTATTACTTGTAATTGGATATCTATAGGCTATTGGTCATGGCTAGTAGTTATAATCGTCCAAGGGCCATTGATATGAGTTATGGACATGTAGTGGTTATAATGGTTCAATGGCCTTGGTTATGGGTTATGGACACCTATTACTTGTAAAATGGATATCTATAGGCTATCGGTCATGGCTACTAGTTATAATGGTTCAAGGGCCATCAGTATCAGTTATGGACATCTAGTGGTTTCAATGGTTCATGAACCATGGTTATGGGTTATCGACGCCTATTACTTGTAAAATGGATATCTGTAGGCTATTGGTCATGGCTAGTAGTTATAATGATTCAAGGGCCATCAATATCAGTTATGGACATCTAGTTGTTATAATGGTTCAAGGACCATGGTTATGGGTTATGGACACCTATTACTTGTAAAATGGATATCTATAGGCTATTGGTCATGGCTAGTAGTTATAATGGTTCAAGGGCCATCGATATGAGTTTTTTTTGGGTAAAGGGGTTACCCTGGCTAAATATATTAATCACAAAAAGAACTACATAGGAATGTGACAGATGTCACATTGACCTCAAGCAGAAGCTCGACACAACAAGACAGAGTTTATGACATGCCATAAACACAGCCGAGACCAAACTAGCACTAACAACTACCAACAAAACGCTCAAACGAGGCAAAAGCAAACAAACTTTAACAGAAACACTGAGCTAAACAACCGAGTCTGGGATCTTCCATATAGCTAGTAGCCGTTGAACATCAACCGTCTTTCTCTTAAACTTTAACGTCATCAGTTTTAAACGGACGGTGGCAATAATCTCGTCACACAACTGCATATGTGTCTTGGACTTCTTTCTGAACAATCTTGTATTTCTCTCTAACCAAATATAATACGTAGCAGCTCCAATCAAAATACAAGAGATAACACTTTTTGCTAACCTTCCTCTGGACATTGGGGTAAGGTAATCAATAATATCAGCAATTCTTGGTGCAATCGTGTCCATCCCCCCAAGCCATCTGATTTTAACCCAAACCTGCGAAGAATATGTACAATCAAAGAATAAATGAGAGTGGGAATCAGGAATAAGACCACATACAGGGCACCGCAAAGAGGCAGTATCCGTATCATTGTGAACATCCCATTGTTTCAACATATCTTGAGTTTTTAGGCGTTTGTTCATAACAAGCCACATATGAAAGGCATGGAGAGGGATACAATGGGAAAACCATACAACAGAGTGCCAAGGGACCTCAACCTCCCTTGATCTAACAGAATTCCACGCTAGATAAACCGAGAAAGCCTGAGAAGACCCATTTAAGTCTAACCACACTACACAGTCCTTTTGATCTGGAACAATATGGGGGACCGGGATACTAGTCATTTCCGGGAACCTAGTATACCCGTCAATTGGCCAAATCCAATTATTATGGTTATAATGGTTCAATGGCCTTGGTTATGGGTTATGGACACCTATTACTTGTAAAATGGATATCTATAGGCTATTGGTCATGGCTACTAGTTGTAATGGTTCAAGGGCCATCAATATCAGTAATGGACATCAAATGGTTATAATGGTTCAAGAACCATGGTTATGGATTATGGACACCTATTACTTGTAAAATGGATATCTATAGGCTATTAGTCATGGCTAGTAGTTATAATGGTTCAAGGGCCATCGATATGAGTTATGGACATGTAGTGGTTATAATGGTTCAATGGCCTTGGTTATGGGTTATGGACACCTATTACTTTTAAAATGGATACAATAGGCTATTGGTAATGGCTACTAGTTATAATGGTTCAAGGGCCATCAGTATCAGTTATGGACATCTAGTGGTTATAATGGTTCAAGTACCATGGTTATGGGTTATGGACACCTATTACTTGTAAAATGGATATATTTAGGCTATTGGTCATGGCAAGTAGTTATAATGGTTCAAGGGCCATCGATATGAGTTATGGACATGCATGTAGTGGTTATAATGGTTCAATGGCCTTGGTTATGGGTTATGGACACCTATTACTTGTAAAATGGATATCTATATGCTATTGGTCATGGCTAGTAGTTATAATGGATCAAGGGCCATCAATATCAGTTATGGACATTTAGTGGTCATAATCGGTCAAGAACCATGGTTCTGGGTTATGGACACATATTACTTCTAAATTGGATATCTAGAGGCTATTGGTCATGGCTAGTAGTTATAATGGTTGAAGGGCCATCAGTATCAGTTATGGACATCTAGTGGTTATAATGGTTCAAGAACCATGGTTATGGGTTATGGACACCTATTACTTGTAAAATGGATATCTGTAGGCTATTGGACATGGCTAGTAGTTATAATGGTTCATGGGCCATCTGTATCAGTAATGGACATCTAGTGGTTATAATGGTTCAAGGACCATGGTTATGGGTTATGGACACCTATTACTTGTAAATTGGATATCTATAGGCTATTGGTCATGGCTAGTAGTTATAATGGTTGAAGGGCCATCGGTATCAGTTATGGACATCTAGTGGTTATAATCGTTCAAGAACCATGGTTATGGGTTATGGACACCTATTACATGTAAAATGGATATCTATTGGCTATTGGTCATGGCTAGTAGTTATATTGGTTCGAGGGACATCAGTATCAGTTATGGACATCTAGTGGTTATAATGGTTCTAGAACCATGGTTATGGGTTATGGACCCCGATTACTTGTAAAATGGATATCTATATGCTATTGGTCATGGCTAGTAGTTGTAATGGTTCAAGGGCCATCAGTATCTGTTATGGACATCTAGTGGTTATAATGGTTCAAGGACCATGGTTATGGGTTATGGACACCCATTACTTGTAAAATGGATATCTATAGGCTATTGGTCATGGCTAGTAGTTATAATGGTTCAAGGGCCATCAATATCAGTTATGGACATCTAGTGGTTATAATGGTTCAACGACCATGGTTAAGGGTTATGGACACCTATTACTTGTAAATTGAATATCTAGAGGCTATTGGTCATGGCTAGTAGTTATAATGGTTGAAGGGCCATCAGTATCAGTTATGGACATCTAGTGGCTATAATCGTTAAAGAACCATGGTTATGGGTTATGGACACCTATTACTTGTAAAATGGAATTCTATAGGCTATTGGTCATGGCTAGTAGTTATAATGGTTCAAGGGCCATCAGTATCAGTTATGGACATTTAGTGGTTATAATGGTTCAAGAACCATCGTTATGGGTTATGGACACCTATTACTTGTAAAATGGATATCTATAGACTATTGGTCATGGCTAGTAGTTATAATGGTTGAAGGGCCGTCAGTATAAGTTATGGACATCTAGTGGCTATAATCGTTCAAGAACCATGGTTATGGGTTATGGACACCTATTACTTGTAAATTAGATATCTATATAGGTCATGGGTAGTAGTTATAATGGTTCAAGGGCCATCGGTATCAGTTACAGGCATCTAGTGGTTATAATTGTTCAAGGGCCATGGTTATGGGTTATAAACACCTATTACTCGTAAAATAGATATCTATATGTTATTGGTCATGGCTAGTAGTTATAAGTTCAAGGGCCATCAGTATCAGTTATGGACATTTAGTAGTTATAATGGTTCAACAACCATGGTTATGGGTTATGGACACCTATTACTTGTAAAATGGATATCTATAGGCTATTGGTCAGGGCAAGTAGTTATAATGGTTCAGGGGCCGTCAGTATCAGTTATGGACATCTTGTGGTTATAATGGTTCAAGGACCATGGTTATGGGTTATGGACATGTATTACTTGTCAAATGGATATCTATAGGCTATTGGTCATGGCTAGTAGTTATAATGGATATCTATAGGCTATTGGTCATGGCTAGTAGTTATAATGGTCCAAGGGCCATCGATATGAGTTATGGACATGTAGTGGTTATAATGGTTCAATGGCCTTGGTTATGGGTTATGGACACCTATTACTTGTAAAATGGATATCTATAGGCCATCGGTCATGGCTACTAGTTATAATGGTTCATGGTCCATCAGTATCAATTATGGACATCTAGTTGTTATAATGGTTCATGAACCATGGTTATGGGTTATCGACACCTATAACTTGTAAAATGGATATCATTCAAGGGCCATCAATATCAGTTATGGACATCTAGTTGTTATTATGGTTCAAGGACCATGGTTATGGGTTATGGACACCTATTACTTGTAAAATGGATATCTATAGGCTATTGGTCATGGCTAGTAGTAATAATGGTTCAAGGGCCATCAGTATCAGTTATGGACATCAAGTGGTTATAGTGGTTCAAGAACCATGGTTATGGGTTATGGACACCTATTACTTGTAAAATGGATATCTATGGGCTATTGGTCATGGCTAGTAGTTATAATGGTCCAAGGGCCATTGATATGAGTTATGGACATGTAGTGGTTATAATGCTTCAATGGCCTTAGTTATGGGATATGGACACCTATTACTTGTAAAATGGATATCTATAGGCTATCGGTCATGGCTACTAGTTATAATGGTTCATGGGCCATCAATATCAATTATGGACATCTAGTGGTTATAATGGTTCATGAACCATGGTTATGGGTTATCGACACCTATTACTTGTGAAATGGATATCATTCAAGGGCCATCAATATCAGTTATGGACATCTAGTTGTTATAATGGTTCAAGGACCATGGTTATGGGTTATGGACACCTATTACTTGTAAAATGGATATCTATAGGCTATTGGTCATGGCTAGTAGTTATAATGGTTCAAGGGCCATCAGTATCAGTTATGGACGTCAAGAGGTTATAGTGGTTCAAGAACCATGGTTATGGGTTATGGACACCTATTACTTGTAAAATGGATATCTATGAGCTATTGGTCATGGCTAGTAGTTATAATGGTCCAAGGGCCATTGATATGAGTTATGGACTTGTAGTGGTTATAATGGTTCAATGGCCTTAGTTATGGGATATGGACACCTATTACTTGTAAAATGGATATCTATAGGCTATCGGTCATGGCTACTAGTTATAATGGTTCATTGGCCATCAGTATCAGTTATGGACATCTAGTGGTTATAATGGTTCATGAACCATGGTTATGGGTTATCGACACCTATTACTTGTAAAATGGATATTTGTAGGCTATTGGTCATGGCTAGTAGTTATAATGATTCAAGGGCCATCAATATCAGTTATGGACATCTAGTTGTTATAATGGTTCAAGGACCATGGTTATGGGTTATGGACACCTATTACTTGTAAAATGGATATCTATAGGCTATTGGTCATGGCTAGTAGTTATAATGGTTCATGGGCCATCAGTATCAGTTATGGACATCAAAGTGTTATAGTGGTTCAAGAACCATGGTTATGGGTTATGGACACCTATTACTTGTAAAATGGATATCTATGGGCTATTGGTCATGGCTAGTAGTTATAATGGTCCAAGGGCCATTGATATGAGTTATGGACATGTAGTGGTTATAATGGTTCAATGGCCTTAGTTATGGGATATGGACACATATTACTTGTAAAATGGATATCTATAGGCTATCGGTCATGGCTACTAGTTATAATGGTTCATTGGCCATCAGTATCAGTTATGGACATCTAGTGGTTATAATGGTTCATCAACCATGGTTATGGGTTATCGACACCTATTACTTGTAAGATGGATATTTGTAGGCTATTGGTCATGGCTAGTAGTTATAATGATTCAAGGGCCATCAATATCAGTTATGGACATCTAGTTGTTATAATGGTTCAAGGACCATGGTTATGGGTTATGGACACCTATTACTTGTAAAATGGATAACTATAGGCTATCGGTCATGGCTACTAGTTATAATAGTTCAAGGGCCATCAGTATCAGTTATGGACATCTAGTGGTTATAATGGTTCAAGAACCATGGTTATGGGTTATGGACTCTGTAGGCTATTGGACATGGCGAGTAGTTATAATGGTTCAAGGGTCGTCAGTATCAGTTATGGACATCTAGTGGTTATAATGGTTCAAGGACCATGGTTATGGGTTATGCACATCTATTACTTGTAAAATGCATATCTATAGGCTATTGCGCGTGGCTAGTAGTTATAATGGTTCAAGGGCCATCAGTATCAGTTATGGACATCTAATGGTTATAATGGTTCAAGGACCATGGTTATGGGTTATGGACACCTATTACTTGTAAAATGGATATCTATAGGCTATTGGTCATGGCTAGTAGTTATAATGGTTCAAGGGCCATCAGTATCAGTTATGGACATCTAGTGGTTATAATGGTTCAAGAACCATGGTTATGGGTTATGGACACCTATTACTTGTAAAATGGATATCTGTAGGCTATTGGTCATGGCTAGTAGTTATAATGGTTCATGGGCCATCAGTATCAGTTACGGACATCTAGTTGTTATAATGGTTCAAGGACCATGGTTATGGGTTACGGACACCTATTACTTGTAAATGGATATCTATAGGCTATTGGTCATGGCTAGTAGTTATAATGGTCCAAGGGCCATCGATATGAGTTATGGACATGTAGTGGTTATAATGGTTCAATGGCCTTGGTTATGGGTTATGGACACCTATTACTTGTAAAATGGATATCTATAGGCTATCGGTCATGGCTACTAGTTATAATGGTTAAAGGGCCATCAGTATCAATTATGGACATCTAGTGGTTATAATGGTTCAAGAACCATGATTATGGGTTATGGACACCTATTACTTGTAACATGGATATCTGTAGGCTATTGGACATGGCTAGTAGTTATAATGGTTCAAGGGCCGTCAGTATCAGTTATGGACATCTATTGGTTATAATGGTTCAAGGACCATGGTTATGGGTTATGGACACCTATTACTTGTCAAATGGATATCTATAGGCTATTGGTCATGGCTAGTAGTTATAATGGTTCAAGGGCCATCGGTATCAGTTATGGGCATCTATTGGTTATAATTGTTCAAGGGCCATGGTTATGGGTTATGGACACCTATTACTTTTAATATGGATATCTATAGGCTATTGGTCATAGTTAGTAGTTATAATGGTTCAAGGGCCATCAGTATCAGTTATGGACATCTAGTGGTTATAATGGTTCAAGGACCATGGTTATGGGTTATGGACACCTATTACATGTAAAATCGATATATATAGGCTATTGGTCATGGCTAGTAGTTATAATGGTTCAAGGGCCATCGATATGAGTTATGGACATCTAGTGGTTATAATGGTTCAAGAACCATGGTTATGGGTTACGCACACCTATTACTTGTAAAATGAATATCTATAGGCTATTGCTCATGGCTAGTAGTTATAATGGTTCAAGGGCCATCGATATGAGTTATAGACATCTAGTGGTTATAATGGTTCAAGGACCATGGTTATGGGTTACGGACACCTATTACTTTTAAAATGGATATCTATAGGCTACTGGTCATTGCTAGTAGTTATAACGGTCCAAGGGCCATCATTATCAGTTATGGACATCTAGTGGTTGTAATGGCTCAAGGATCATGGTTATGGGTTATGCACATCTATTACTTGTAAAATGCATATCTATAGGCTATTGCGCATGGCTAGTAGTTATAATGGTTGAAGGGCGATCAGTATCAGTTATGGACATCTAGTGGTTATAATGGTTCAAGGACCATGGTTATGGGTTATGGACACCTATTACTTGAAAAATGGATATCTATAGGCTATTGGTCATGGCTAGTAGTTATAATGGTTCATGGGCCATCAGTATCAGTTATGGACATCTAGTTGTTATAATGGTTCAAGGACCATGGTTATGGGTTATGGACACCTATTACTTGTAAAATGGATATCTATAGGCTATTGGTCATGGCTAGTAGTTATAATGGTTCATGGGCCATCAGTATCAGTTATGGACATCAAAGTGTTATAGTGGTTCAAGAACCATGGTTATGGGTTATGGACACCTATTACTTGTAAAATGGATATCTATGGGCTATTGGTCATGGCTAGTAGTTATAATGGTCCAAGGGCCATTGATATGAGTTATGGACATGTAGTGGTTATAATGGTTCAATGGCCTTAGTTATGGGATATGGACACCTATTACTTGTAAAATGGATATCTATAGGCCTATCGGTCATGGCTACTAGTTATAATGGTTCATTGGCCATCAGTATCAGTTATGGACATCTAGTGGTTATAATGGTTCATCAACCATGGTTATGGGTTATCGACACCTATTACTTGTAAAATGGATATTTGTAGGCTATTGGTCATGGCTAGTAGTTATAATGATTCAAGGGCCATCAATATCAGTTATGGACATCTAGTTGTTATAATGGTTCAAGGACCATGGTTATGGGTTATGGACACCTATTACTTGTAAAATGGATATCTATAGGCTATCGGTCATGGCTACTAGTTATAATAGTTCAAGGGCCATCAGTATCAGTTATGGACATCTAGTGGTTATAATGGTTCAAGAACCATGGTTATGGGTTATGGACTCTGTAGGCTATTGGACATGGCGAGTAGTTATAATGGTTCAAGGGTCGTCAGTATCAGTTATGGACATGTAGTGGTTATAATGGTTCAATGGCCTTGGTTATGGGTTATGGACACCTATTACTTGTAAAATGGATATCTATAGGCTATCGGTCATGGCTACTAGTTATAATGGTTAAAGGGCCATCAGTATCAATTATGGACATCTAGTGGTTATAATGGTTCAAGGACCATGGTTATGGGTTATGGACACCTATTACTTGTAACATGGATATCTGTAGGCTATTGGACATGGCTAGTAGTTATAATGGTTCAAGGGCCGTCAGTATCAGTTATGGACATCTATTGGTTATAATGGTTGAAGGACCATGGTTATGGGTTATGGACACCTATTACTTGTCAAATGGATATCTGTAGGCTATTGGTCATGGCTAGTAGTTATAATGGTTCAAGGGCCATCGGTATCAGTTATGGGCATCTATAGGTTATAATTGTTCAAGGGCCATGGTTATGGGTTATGGACACCTATTACTTTTAATATGGATATCTATAGGCTATTGGTCATAGTTAGTAGTTATAATGGTTCAAGGGCCATCAGTATCAGTTATGGACATCTAGTGGTTATAATGGTTCAAGGACCATGGTTATGGGTTATGGACACCTATTACATGTAAAATCGATATATATAGGCTATTGGTCATGGCTAGTAGTTATAATGGTTCAAGGGCCATCGATATGAGTTATGGACATCTAGTGGTTATAATGGTTCAAGAACCATGGTTATGGGTTACGCACACCTATTACTTGTAAAATGAATATCTATAGGCTATTGCTCATGGCTAATAGTTATAATGGTTCAAGGGCCATCGATATGAGTTATAGACATCTAGTGGTTATAATGGTTCAAGGACCATGGTTATGGGTTACGGACACCTATTACTTTTAAAATGGATATCTATAGGCTACTGGTCATTGCTAGTAGTTATAACGGTCCAAGGGCCATCATTATCAGTTATGGACATCTAGTGGTTGTAATGGCTCAAGGATCATGGTTATGGGTTATGCACATCTATTACTTGTAAAATGCATATCTATAGGCTATTGTGCATGGCTAGTAGTTATAATGGTTGAAGGGCGATCAGTATCAGTTATGGACATCTAGTGGTTATAATGGTTCAAGGACCATGGTTATGGGTTATGGACACCTATTACTTGAAAAATGGATATCTATAGGCTATTGGTCATGGCTAGTAGTTATAATGGTTCATGGGCCATCAGTATCAGTTATGGACATCTAGTTGTTATAATGGTTCAAGGACCATGGTTATGGGTTATGGACACCTATTACTTGTAAAATGGATATCTATAGGCTATTGGTCATGGCTAGTAGTTATAATGGTTCATGGGCCATCAGTATCAGTTATGGACATCAAAGTGTTATAGTGGTTCAAGAACCATGGTTATGGGTTATGGACACCTATTACTTGTAAAATGGATATCTATGGGCTATTGGTCATGGCTAGTAGTTATAATGGTCCAAGGGCCATTGATATGAGTTATGGACATGTAGTGGTTATAATGGTTCAATGGCCTTAGTTATGGGATATGGACACCTATTACTTGTAAAATGGATATCTATAGGCCTATCGGTCATGGCTACTAGTTATAATGGTTCATTGGCCATCAGTATCAGTTATGGACATCTAGTGGTTATAATGGTTCATCAACCATGGTTATGGGTTATCGACACCTATTACTTGTAAAATGGATATTTGTAGGCTATTGGTCATGGCTAGTAGTTATAATGATTCAAGGGCCATCAATATCAGTTATGGACATCTAGTTGTTATAATGGTTCAAGGACCATGGTTATGGGTTATGGACACCTATTACTTGTAAAATGGATATCTATAGGCTATCGGTCATGGCTACTAGTTATAATAGTTCAAGGGCCATCAGTATCAGTTATGGACATCTAGTGGTTATAATGGTTCAAGAACCATGGTTATGGGTTATGGACTCTGTAGGCTATTGGACATGGCGAGTAGTTATAATGGTTCAAGGGTCGTCAGTATCAGTTATGGACATCTAGTGGTTATAATGGTTCAAGGACCATGGTTATGGGTTATGCACATCTATTACTTGTAAAATGCATATCTATAGGCTATTGCGCGTGGCTAGTAGTTATAATGGTTCAAGGGCCATCAGTATCAGTTATGGACATCTAATGGTTATAATGGTTCAAGGACCATGGTTATGGGTTATGGACACCTATTACTTGTAAAATGGATATCTATAGGCTATTGGTCATGGCTAGTAGTTATAATGGTTCAAGGGCCATCAGTATCAGTTATGGACATCTAGTGGTTATAATGGTTCAAGAACCATGGTTATGGGTTATGGACACCTATTACTTGTAAAATGGATATCTGTAGGCTATTGGTCATGGCTAGTAGTTATAATGGTTCATGGGCCATCAGTATCAGTTACGGACATCTAGTTGTTATAATGGTTCAAGGACCATGGTTATGGGTTACGGACACCTATTACTTGTAAATGGATATCTATAGGCTATTGGTCATGGCTAGTAGTTATAATGGTCCAAGGGCCATCGATATGAGTTATGGACATGTAGTGGTTATAATGGTTCAATGGCCTTGGTTATGGGTTATGGACACCTATTACTTGTAAAATGGATATCTATAGGCTATCGGTCATGGCTACTAGTTATAATGGTTAAAGGGCCATCAGTATCAGTTATGGACATCTAGTGGTTATAATGGTTCAAGAACCATGATTATGGGTTATGGACACCTATTACTTGTAACATGGATATCTGTAGGCTATTGGACATGGCTAGTAGTTATAATGGTTCAAGGGCCGTCAGTATCAGTTATGGACATCTATTGGTTATAATGGTTCAAGGACCATGGTTATGGGTTATGGACACCTATTACTTGTCAAATGGATATCTATAGGCTATTGGTCATGGCTAGTAGTTATAATGGTTCAAGGGCCATCGGTATCAGTTATGGGCATCTATTGGTTATAATTGTTCAAGGGCCATGGTTATGGGTTATGGACACCTATTACTTTTAATATGGATATCTATAGGCTATTGGTCATAGTTAGTAGTTATAATGGTTCAAGGGCCATCAGTATCAGTTATGGACATCTAGTGGTTATAATGGTTCAAGGACCATGGTTATGGGTTATGGACACCTATTACATGTAAAATCGATATATATAGGCTATTGGTCATGGCTAGTAGTTATAATGGTTCAAGGGCCATCGATATGAGTTATGGACATCTAGTGGTTATAATGGTTCAAGAACCATGGTTATGGGTTACGCACACCTATTACTTGTAAAATGAATATCTATAGGCTATTGCTCATGGCTAGTAGTTATAATGGTTCAAGGGCCATCGATATGAGTTATAGACATCTAGTGGTTATAATGGTTCAAGGACCATGGTTATGGGTTACGGACACCTATTACTTTTAAAATGGATATCTATAGGCTACTGGTCATTGCTAGTAGTTATAACGGTCCAAGGGCCATCATTATCAGTTATGGACATCTAGTGGTTGTAATGGCTCAAGGATCATGGTTATGGGTTATGCACATCTATTACTTGTAAAATGCATATCTATAGGCTATTGCGCATGGCTAGTAGTTATAATGGTTGAAGGGCGATCAGTATCAGTTATGGACATCTAGTGGTTATAATGGTTCAAGGACCATGGTTATGGGTTATGGACACCTATTACTTGAAAAATGGATATCTATAGGCTATTGGTCATGGCTAGTAGTTATAATGGTTCATGGGCCATCAGTATCAGTTATGGACATCTAGTTGTTATAATGGTTCAAGGACCATGGTTATGGGTTATGGACACCTATTACTTGTAAAATGGATATCTATAGGCTATTGGTCATGGCTAGTAGTTATAATGGTTCATGGGCCATCAGTATCAGTTATGGACATCAAAGTGTTATAGTGGTTCAAGAACCATGGTTATGGGTTATGGACACCTATTACTTGTAAAATGGATATCTATGGGCTATTGGTCATGGCTAGTAGTTATAATGGTCCAAGGGCCATTGATATGAGTTATGGACATGTAGTGGTTATAATGGTTCAATGGCCTTAGTTATGGGATATGGACACCTATTACTTGTAAAATGGATATCTATAGGCCTATCGGTCATGGCTACTAGTTATAATGGTTCATTGGCCATCAGTATCAGTTATGGACATCTAGTGGTTATAATGGTTCATCAACCATGGTTATGGGTTATCGACACCTATTACTTGTAAAATGGATATTTGTAGGCTATTGGTCATGGCTAGTAGTTATAATGATTCAAGGGCCATCAATATCAGTTATGGACATCTAGTTGTTATAATGGTTCAAGGACCATGGTTATGGGTTATGGACACCTATTACTTGTAAAATGGATATCTATAGGCTATCGGTCATGGCTACTAGTTATAATAGTTCAAGGGCCATCAGTATCAGTTATGGACATCTAGTGGTTATAATGGTTCAAGAACCATGGTTATGGGTTATGGACTCTGTAGGCTATTGGACATGGCGAGTAGTTATAATGGTTCAAGGGTCGTCAGTATCAGTTATGGACATGTAGTGGTTATAATGGTTCAATGGCCTTGGTTATGGGTTATGGACACCTATTACTTGTAAAATGGATATCTATAGGCTATCGGTCATGGCTACTAGTTATAATGGTTAAAGGGCCATCAGTATCAATTATGGACATCTAGTGGTTATAATGGTTCAAGGACCATGGTTATGGGTTATGGACACCTATTACTTGTAACATGGATATCTGTAGGCTATTGGACATGGCTAGTAGTTATAATGGTTCAAGGGCCGTCAGTATCAGTTATGGACATCTATTGGTTATAATGGTTGAAGGACCATGGTTATGGGTTATGGACACCTATTACTTGTCAAATGGATATCTGTAGGCTATTGGTCATGGCTAGTAGTTATAATGGTTCAAGGGCCATCGGTATCAGTTATGGGCATCTATAGGTTATAATTGTTCAAGGGCCATGGTTATGGGTTATGGACACCTATTACTTTTAATATGGATATCTATAGGCTATTGGTCATAGTTAGTAGTTATAATGGTTCAAGGGCCATCAGTATCAGTTATGGACATCTAGTGGTTATAATGGTTCAAGGACCATGGTTATGGGTTATGGACACCTATTACATGTAAAATCGATATATATAGGCTATTGGTCATGGCTAGTAGTTATAATGGTTCAAGGGCCATCGATATGAGTTATGGACATCTAGTGGTTATAATGGTTCAAGAACCATGGTTATGGGTTACGCACACCTATTACTTGTAAAATGAATATCTATAGGCTATTGCTCATGGCTAATAGTTATAATGGTTCAAGGGCCATCGATATGAGTTATAGACATCTAGTGGTTATAATGGTTCAAGGACCATGGTTATGGGTTACGGACACCTATTACTTTTAAAATGGATATCTATAGGCTACTGGTCATTGCTAGTAGTTATAACGGTCCAAGGGCCATCATTATCAGTTATGGACATCTAGTGGTTGTAATGGCTCAAGGATCATGGTTATGGGTTATGCACATCTATTACTTGTAAAATGCATATCTATAGGCTATTGTGCATGGCTAGTAGTTATAATGGTTGAAGGGCGATCAGTATCAGTTATGGACATCTAGTGGTTATAATGGTTCAAGGACCATGGTTATGGGTTATGGACACCTATTACTTGAAAAATGGATATCTATAGGCTATTGGTCATGGCTAGTAGTTATAATGGTTCATGGGCCATCAGTATCAGTTATGGACATCTAGTTGTTATAATGGTTCAAGGACCATGGTTATGGGTTATGGACACCTATTACTTGTAAAATGGATATCTATAGGCTATTGGTCATGGCTAGTAGTTATAATGGTTCATGGGCCATCAGTATCAGTTATGGACATCAAAGTGTTATAGTGGTTCAAGAACCATGGTTATGGGTTATGGACACCTATTACTTGTAAAATGGATATCTATGGGCTATTGGTCATGGCTAGTAGTTATAATGGTCCAAGGGCCATTGATATGAGTTATGGACATGTAGTGGTTATAATGGTTCAATGGCCTTAGTTATGGGATATGGACACCTATTACTTGTAAAATGGATATCTATAGGCCTATCGGTCATGGCTACTAGTTATAATGGTTCATTGGCCATCAGTATCAGTTATGGACATCTAGTGGTTATAATGGTTCATCAACCATGGTTATGGGTTATCGACACCTATTACTTGTAAAATGGATATTTGTAGGCTATTGGTCATGGCTAGTAGTTATAATGATTCAAGGGCCATCAATATCAGTTATGGACATCTAGTTGTTATAATGGTTCAAGGACCATGGTTATGGGTTATGGACACCTATTACTTGTAAAATGGATATCTATAGGCTATCGGTCATGGCTACTAGTTATAATAGTTCAAGGGCCATCAGTATCAGTTATGGACATCTAGTGGTTATAATGGTTCAAGAACCATGGTTATGGGTTATGGACTCTGTAGGCTATTGGACATGGCGAGTAGTTATAATGGTTCAAGGGTCGTCAGTATCAGTTATGGACATCTAGTGGTTATAATGGTTCAAGGACCATGGTTATGGGTTATGCACATCTATTACTTGTAAAATGCATATCTATAGGCTATTGCGCGTGGCTAGTAGTTATAATGGTTCAAGGGCCATCAGTATCAGTTATGGACATCTAATGGTTATAATGGTTCAAGGACCATGGTTATGGGTTATGGACACCTATTACTTGTAAAATGGATATCTATAGGCTATTGGTCATGGCTAGTAGTTATAATGGTTCAAGGGCCATCAGTATCAGTTATGGACATCTAGTGGTTATAATGGTTCAAGAACCATGGTTATGGGTTATGGACACCTATTACTTGTAAAATGGATATCTGTAGGCTATTGGTCATGGCTAGTAGTTATAATGGTTCATGGGCCATCAGTATCAGTTATGGACATCTAGTTGTTATAATGGTTCAAGGACCATGGTTATGGGTTACGGACACCTATTACTTGTAAATGGATATCTATAGGCTATTGGTCATGGCTAGTAGTTATAATGGTCCAAGGGCCATCGATATGAGTTATGGACATGTAGTGGTTATAATGGTTCAATGGCCTTGGTTATGGGTTATGGACACCTATTACTTGTAAAATGGATATCTATAGGCTATCGGTCATGGCTACTAGTTATAATGGTTAAAGGGCCATCAGTATCAGTTATGGACATCTAGTGGTTATAATGGTTCAAGAACCATGGTTATGGGTTATGGACACCTATTACTTGTAACATGGATATCTGTAGGCTATTGGACATGGCTAGTAGTTATAATGGTTCAAGGGCCGTCAGTATCAGTTATGGACATCTATTGGTTATAATGGTTCAAGGACCATGGTTATGGGTTATGGACACCTATTACTTGTCAAATGGATATCTATAGGCTATTGGTCATGGCTAGTAGTTATAATGGTTCAAGGGCCATCGGTATCAGTTATGGGCATCTATTGGTTATAATTGTTCAAGGGCCATGGTTATGGGTTATGGACACCTATTACTTTTAATATGGATATCTATAGGCTATTGGTCATAGTTAGTAGTTATAATGGTTCAAGGGCCATCAGTATCAGTTATGGACATCTAATGGTTATAATGGTTCAAGGACCATGGTTATGGGTTATGGACACCTATTACATGTAAAATCGATATATATAGGCTATTGGTCATGGCTAGTAGTTATAATGGTTCAAGGGCCATCGATATGAGTTATGGACATCTAGTGGTTATAATGGTTCAAGAACCATGGTTATGGGTTACGCACACCTATTACTTGTAAAATGAATATCTATAGGCTATTGCTCATGGCTAGTAGTTATAATGGTTCAAGGGCCATCGATATGAGTTATAGACATCTAGTGGTTATAATGGTTCAAGGACCATGGTTATGGGTTACGGACACCTATTACTTTTAAAATGGATATCTATAGGCTACTGGTCATTGCTAGTAGTTATAACGGTCCAAGGGCCATCATTATCAGTTATGGACATCTAGTGGTTGTAATGGCTCAAGGATCATGGTTATGGTTATGGGTTATGCACATCTATTACTTGTAAAATGCATATCTATAGGCTATTGCGCATGGCTAGTAGTTATAATGGTTGAAGGGCGATCAGTATCAGTTATGGACATCTAGTGGTTATAATGGTTCAAGGACCATGGTTATGGGTTATGGACACCTATTACTTGAAAAATGGATATCTATAGGCTATTGGTCATGGCTAGTAGTTATAATGGTTCATGGGCCATCAGTATCAGTTATGGACATCTAGTTGTTATAATGGTTCAAGGACCATGGTTATGGGTTATGGACACCTATTACTTGTAAAATGGATATCTATAGGCTATTGGTCATGGCTAGTAGTTATAATGGTTCATGGGCCATCAGTATCAGTTATGGACATCAAAGTGTTATAGTGGTTCAAGAACCATGGTTATGGGTTATGGACACCTATTATGGACATCTATGGGCTATTGGTCATGGCTAGTAGTTATAATGGTCCAAGGGCCATTGATATGAGTTATGGACATGTAGTGGTTATAATGGTTCAATAGCCTTAGTTATGGGATATGGACACCTATTACTTGTAAAATGGATATCTATAGGCTATCGGTCATGGCTACTAGTTATAATGGTTCATTGGCCATCAGTATCAGTTATGGACATCTAGTGGTTATAATGGTTCATCAACCATGGTTATGGGTTATCGACACCTATTACTTGTAAAATGGATATTTGTAGGCTATTGGTCATGGCTAGTAGTTATAATGATTCAAGGGCCATCAATATCAGTTATGGACATCTAGTTGTTATAATGGTTCAAGGACCATGGTTATGGGTTATGGACACCTATTACTTGTAAAATGGATATCTATAGGCTATCGGTCATGGCTACTAGTTATAATAGTTCAAGGGCCATCAGTATCAGTTATGGACATCAAGTGGTTATAATGGTTCAAGAACCATGGTTATGGGTTATGGACTCTGTAGGCTATTGGACATGGCGAGTAGTTATAATGGTTCAAGGGTCGTCAGTATCAGTTATGGACATCTAGTGGTTATAATGGTTCAAGGACCATGGTTATGGGTTATGCACATCTATTACTTGTAAAATGCATATCTATAGGCTATTGCGCGTGGCTAGTAGTTATAATGGTTCAAGGGCCATCAGTATCAGTTATGGACATCTAATGGTTATAATGGTTCAAGGACCATGGTTATGGGTTATGGATACCTATTACTTGTAAAATGGATATCTATAGGCTATTGGTCATGGCTAGTAGTTATAATGGTTCAAGGGCCATCAGTATCAGTTATGGACATCTAGTGGTTATAATGGTTCAAGAACCATGGTTATGGGTTATGGACACCTATTACTTGTAAAATGGATATCTTTAGGCTATTGGTCATGGCTAGTAGTTATAATGGTTCATGGGCCATCAGTATCAGTTATGGACATCTAGTTGTTATAATGGTTCAAGGACCATGGTTATGGGTTACGGACACCTATTACTTGTAAATGGATATCTATAGGCTATTGGTCATGGCTAGAAGTTATAATGGTCCAAGGGCCATCGATATGAGTTATGGACATGTAGTGGTTATAATGGTTCAATGGCCTTGGTTATGGGTTATGGACACCTATTACTTGTAAAATGGATATCTATAGGCTATCGGTCATGGCTACTAGTTATAATGGTTAAAGGGCCATCAGTATCAGTTATGGACATCTAGTGGTTATAATGGTTCAAGAACCATGGTTATGGGTTATGGACACCTATTACTTGTAACATGGATATCTGTAGGCTATTGGACATGGCTAGTAGTTATAATGGTTCAAGGGCCGTCAGTATCAGTTATGGACGTCTATTTGTTATAATGGTTCAAGGACCATGGTTATGGGTTATGGACACCTATTACTTGTCAAATGGATATCTATAGGCTATTGGTCATGGCTAGTAGTTATAATGGTTCAAGGGCCATCGGTATCAGTTATGGGCATCTATTGGTTATAATTGTTCAAGGGCCATGGTTATGGGTTATGGACACCTATTACTTTTAATATGGATATCTATAGGCTATTGGTCATAGTTAGTAGTTATAATGGTTCAAGGGCCATCAGTATCAGTTATGGACATCTAGTGGTTATAATGGTTCAAGGACTATGGTTATGGGTTATGGACACCTATTACATGTAAAATCGATATATATAGGCTATTGGTCATGGCTAGTAGTTATAATGGTTCAAGGGCCATCGATATGAGTTATGGACATCTAGTGGTTATAATGGTTCAAGAACCATGGTTATGGGTTACGCACACCTATTACTTGTAAAATGAATATCTATAGGCTATTGCTCATGGCTAGTAGTTATAATGGTTCAAGGGCCATCGATATGAGTTATAGACATCTAGTGGTTATAATGGTTCAAGGACCATGGTTATGGGTTACGGACACATATTACTTTTAAAATGGATATCTATAGGCTACTGGTCATTGCTAGTAGTTATAACGGTCCAAGGGCCATCATTATCAGTTATGGACATCTAGTGGTTGTAATGGCTCAAGGATCATGGTTATGGGTTATGCACATCTATTACTTGTAAAATGCATATCTATAGGCTATTGCGCATGGCTAGTAGTTATAATGGTTGAAGGGCGATCAGTATCAGTTATGGACATCTAGTGGTTATAATGGTTCAAGGACCATGGTTATGGGTTATGGACACCTATTACTTGAAAAATGGATATCTATAGGCTATTGGTCATGGCTAGTAGTTATAATGGTTCATGGGCCATCAGTATCAGTTATGGACATCTAGTGGTTATAATGATTCAAGGACCATGGTTAAGGGTTATGGACGCCTATTACTTGTAAAATAGATATCTATAGGCTATTGGTCATGGCTAGTAGTTATAATGGTTCAAGGGCCATCAGTATTAGTTATGGACATCTAGTGGTTATAATGGTTTTTTTTTTTTTTTTTTTTTGGGTAAAGAGCTAGGCCCGGCAAATTTATAAAAAAACAAAAAGAGAATACAAACAAAGATGGGTATAAACTACCATATCTAGCACAAACCTAATTGGCTTCCCAAAACATGTTTCGGGAACAAAACCAACAACAACACCATAATACTATATCCTACCACACCACTAGAAATCAAGAACCATAAAGAACAAATATTAGCATTATCAACATAAACAACCCTAACAAAAAAACCAAACTCTTCAAAGCTGTTATGATCTTTAAAGTTCTTGTTATCCTTGTTGTTAGGAGGCTGCATCTGCTCAAGAGCAATATCAACATTTTCCTTCATGCCAATACCACAATCCAAATTCAAGTTTGACTCCCAAAAAGTCAACATAGTCATAATAAACCCCATACTATGAACATTACCATCATTCCAGTGTGGGATGAGGGAAATGTAGGTTGTTGACTCAGTATAAGTCAACAACCTCATAGCATTATCATAAAAATTTGACCCGAAAGAGGTCAACATCAGGGTCCTCACTTCACCACTGTTACAACTACCTAGAGTTGACCAAGCAGCAGTCAACTTAAACATCCAATCTATAATTTTCTTCCAAATAGAAGTCAAAGGCACCATAATCCAGCCATCACCCAGGTTATCCCACAGATTAAAACCCAAATTTGACTTAATGCAAGTCAAAATTACATCCATAATGGCATAACAATGAGTCAAGCCACTACAATCCTTAGCAAAATTTTCAGAGATTGACCCAAAATGAGCCACATCTAAATACCTAAACCTGAATATGTTCCAACAAATAAAATCAAGCATTGACTCCATAACAGTCAACTCAGTATAATTCCAAACAATCAGATCACTACCAATCTGCAACAGATAAAGAGGAATAAGAACCCTAAGAAAGTTGGCCATATCACATCTTTGACCGAAACTGTCCTGACTATGGCCAACTTCTTTAAGAGGGGTTACAATCCTCCATATCTCACTCAAGCTTCTGCTCATAAGACCATAAATCTTCAAGACAGCAACCATAAAGCAACCATACTTTGAGAAGAAAACATCCCAAACACAAATGATAATACATTGACCTGCAAAAAACATAAAACAAGAACTGCAGCTCAAATTTGGATTGCACAAAAACAAGAAATTACGACTTTCCTTTTTAAAGTGCAGTCCATAACAGTTGTTGGTATAAAGGCCCAACGGGCCAACTCTTCTGGAAAAAAACATAAAAATCACCAGAAAACCAGAAAAAAAGTAAATATCTTCCAAGCCTGCAGCAGACCATCCTGCTTCAAAAAACATGCTGTTTATAACCAAAGTACCCCTCTGCAGCTTATAGAAGAAATATTTAACAATTTTACAGGAATCATCAAAAAAATTCCCACCAAATCTAGATAAAATCTTAACAAGACTGTACACAATCCATAAATTCCCCACAAAATGCCTCATAAAATTATAAATATGGCTCATCATGTAAAAGCAGTAATTCTAGTAGCTTCATTACTCTGAACACATCCCAAATCCCAAATTTCAGCAGCCTGCTTTACTTGACTGGAAGATCTCATGTTTAATCCCATCAGCCTCAACCTAACATTCTTCTTAATGATTTTGCAAATATCCTCCACTGATCTATGTTTATTATGAAACATTCTTAGATTTCTTTCCTGCCAAATAAAATAAACAGTAGCAGCCAAAACAAGCCTTTGGATAATACTCCAAATAGACTTATTCACAGGAAGTCTTTCAAGGTACATAACCAAATAGGACCATTTATTAGGCAAATGATCCATTCTACACATATCTTTCATGATGTCCCACACTGTAGCAGGATAATTGCATTCAAAGAACAGGTGATCATGGGTATCAGTTTGCAAATTGCAGAAAATACATCTTAAATCATCATTCCTGTCATCTCTCATAAACCTGTCTTGGGTTTTCAATTTTCCCAAAAAGACAAGCCAAAGGATAAAAGCATGTCTTGGGATATTCTGACTAAACCACACCCATTTGGACCAAAAAACATTTTCACCATTTTCCCTAAGGACTTTCCAGGCATCAGAAACAGTGTAAGGAACACCCCTACCATTAACAGTTTTCCACAACACTCTATCTTGACCATCATTTATGATATTGGGAGGATTAATACCAAACAAAATAGGGAATTTAGTAATCCAATAATCTGGGATTTTCCAATTACCCTCATGAATAATATCAAAAAGAGAGAGATTGGTAGCAAGCCCTGCTTCATATAAATCTCTATGCGAAATAAATTCACATAAAGGACCCATAGGGTGCCAATTATCAAACCAAGCAGAAATAGCTTTACCATCACCAATTCTGTATATAAAATTCCTTCTCATTTTCTTTCTACAATTTAAAATACATCTCCAGCTCCAACAAACATTCTTAGGGGAAGGCAGAGACCAAAAATTCCTATTCTTCAACCTAGTTTCATTAAGCCACTTCACCCATATAGAATCCTTATTTTTCACAATATTCCATATGTGCTTTGACATTAGAGTTTCATTCCAGGAATGGAGCAACTTCAATCCCAAACCTCCATGGCACTTAGGAACACACAAATCCTGCCATTTAACCTTAGCCTTACCTCTTCTCAAATCACCATGGCACCATAAAAATCCTCTGAGCAGCCTTTCAATATCCTGAGATACTAATTTTGGGAGAAGGAACATAGAAGCCCAAAAGATCTGCATAGAACTAAGAACAGACTGAATAAGAAGCAACCTGCCAGCAAAAGATAAGGACTTATTTTTCCAATCAAGAAGCCTCTTTTTCACCTTATCAACAAGAATATTACAGTCTTTAATATGCAGCCTAGTAGAAATAAGAGGGACACCCAAATATCTAACCGGGAGAGTACCACTCTTAAAAGGCAAAATACCAGAGATCAAATTCCTAGTATTAGGTTTAACATTTCCAAAAAAAACAGTACTCTTATCAATACTAGGAATGAGACCAGACACAGAACTGAATTCCTCAAGAGTTCGTTTAATGACAGAGACCGAATTACTATCCGCGTTACAGAAAAGTAATAAATCATCTGCAAAACATAGATGGGTAATTGTAAGCTCATTACATTTCCAATGGAATTTAAAATTACCATTGGCTGCAATCTGTCTTTTAAGAAGAAGATTAAGGACTTCCATCACCAAAGTGAATAGATAGGGTGACATTGGATCACCCTGCCTTAATCCTCTTTTACCAGCAAAAAAACCTTTATAATCTCCACTGATATTAATCATATAGGAAGTAGTGGAAATACATTCCATGATTAAATGGATCATCCAAGGATGAAACCCAAAAAAACCCAGAATACTTCTCAAGAAATTCCATTCCACAGAATCATAAGCTTTTAGGATATCAACCTTAAAAGCACATTTTGGTGGGCCCCTATCTAAGTGATAGTCCTTCAATAACTCCTGAGATAATAAAATGTTATCACTTATCTGCCTACCCGGAATGAAAGCACTCTGATTCTCATCAACTAAGTCATCAAGGACTCCCCTAATTCTGTTTGTAATCACTTTGCTAATACACTTATAAACCACATTGCAACAAGCAATGGGTCTATAGTCAGAGACAGAAATAGGAGCATTAGTCTTAGGCACAAGAGCTATAGAAGTAGCATTCACTGCTCTCAAAAGTTTCCCAGAATCAAAGAACTGCTTGACAGAATTAAAAATATCCTCTCCAACAATGGACCAAGAAGCTTTAAAAAATTTGGAAGTAAAGCCATCCGGACCAGGAGATTTATCATCCTCAATATCAAACAAAGCCACCTTAACCTCATCCATAGTGACCTCCCTAATCATATGAGAAGAACTATAATCAGATAACTTCCTGCAGAAAAGGCCCTCAGGGTCAGAAATCTGCACAGTATCACTTGAAGAACCCAAAACTTTCGCAAAATGAGAAACAAACTGAGCAGGGACATCATTACCATGAAAAACATTGCCCTGCAAATCTTTGATCATCTCAATTCTGCTTTTACACAATCTTCCTTTTATAGCCTTATGAAAGTATTTAGAATTATGGTCACCCTCTTTTAACCATTCCACTTTTGCTTTTTGCTTTAAAAATAATTCTTCATCCACCATAGCTTCATTATAGGCCTTAAGACATTCAACCTCTTTATCCCTTAAAGCCGAATCATGGGGCCAGTCCACCATAGCAGATTGACTAGCTTTCAACTCCTCCCTTAACTTAACAACTTTTTGATGGAGATTCCCTTGATTGACCATTAAGGCTCTCAAAGGTTTTTTCAGATTTTTAAGGTTAGAAACAACCTTAAAAAGCTCAAACCCATTAATATCTTTTTTCCAAAACTTTTTGACTAAAGGAATAAACTCCTTTTTATTAGCCAAAAAATTCGAAAACTTAAACGGCTTATGCATGATTTTACCCTGAGACACTATGGAAAGGACACAAGGAGCATGATCAGAGGACTGAAACGGATAAAATTGGGCATGAGCACAAGGAAAGTCCTTTAAAAAATCATAATTACCCATTAGGACTCTTCTTCCAAGTATAGCCAAGACCAGAAAAAGAAATATCCAAAATCTGGACATCAGCAACAAATTCAGCAAATTCAACCATACTTCTAGTCATAGTATTAGAGCCAATAGAAGCATCAGAAGGATCAAGAGCAGAATTAAAATCACCCAACAACACCCACGGTTTTTTGGACACAGTGGGACTAAAAGCCTGCAAAGAACTCCAAGCTTGGTTCCTAAACTGTCTTCTATGATGGGCGTACACAAAGGAACAATAATAGTCTTTGCAACCTGAAATTGGTTTGACAAGACAATGAATAACCTGAGGATGACAGTCCAAGACCATAATATCAACAATATTAGGATTCCATGCAACCACAATCCTAGTGCCACCAGAACATTGACTAGCATTAGAAATCCAATCCCAAGAACCAAAGACCTTATTGCAAACCCAAGCTAAGTTCTTTTTCTTAACATGAGTTTCAATAATAGCACAAATATTAATACCTTCATCTCTAATAAACTGAGAAACTTCATCTTGACTAGAGGTTTTATTGAGACCTCTAACATTCCATGTCATTGTTTTTATCATCATAAGACAGTTTTGGATGAAGAAGCTCCTACACAACCCTGCACTTTAGAACCATAAATCTCAGAATCATCTTTCATGTCTTGGGCAATAGCATTGGAATCAGAACCAACATCATCAAAAACTAAATCAGGATTAAGGCCATAAACAGGACACTGGTCCCTGAATAAGTCAACCTGACCAGTTGACCATCCCTTGACTTCATCCCAATCCGAATACTCTTTTTCAATAACACTTTAAACACTTCAGCCCTTTGATAATCATATATGTGATATTTATCATCCCACCCATCCTCAAAATCATTATCACCATCACTAAGAACTTCAAATTGATTAGAGGTGGAAATTACTTTATCAGGGATCAAATTAGAATCTTTACCATCATCACATTTTTCTTTATTTTTAACAGCATCTTTAACAAACAAATTAGAATCAGGCAATGAATCCTTAGATTTTTCCACAGTTTTTACCCACTTCAGCTACATCTTTAGAGTTGTTTTTAACATCATATCTGATATTACCCCAGATTTTCGTACCTTTATCATGTTTATTTTGCACACCAGAATTTAAATTAGCATTCCCTTGAACACTATTTCTTTGATAAATACCTTTTTGATTATTTTGGAATCCTTGCTGTTTAGACATACCCATATTCAACCTGGTAAAGACACTTTTCCTCCCATTATTGCCCTGGTATCTATCACTATTAGCTTCCTTTCCCCTCTCAACTCTATTTTTTCTGCCAACAGTTTGGAATCCTTCATTATCATCATTAACAATACCTTTTACCTTATTACCTTCATTAACAGCAATAAGCAATTCTTCTTCAACTGTTTTAGGTCTTACTTTGCATAACTTCTTAGAGTGACCAAAAACTTTACAGAAAGTACAAAGAGGGGGTTTCCACTGATAAGAAACCTTCAAATCAATGATTTTCCCTGGGTTAGGACCAAAGTCAGGATATGCCAGTTCAAGCTTATCTGGCAACTCTGAAGTAGCATCAGCTTCCACTAAAACTCTAGCATAGCCCATCCTACCCGACCTGTTCAAGCATCTTTCTTGTGTCATTTTATCCATTACAATGGGCCTTCCAATACCACTGAAAATCTTCCCAAGACCAGTTCCATACCACATTTCAATTGGGACATCATGAACACAAGCCCATAAGGAAATTTTTGAAGGTTCAATTTTTTGAAGACACACACCAGGCTCCCATTTGCAAACTACCAAAGGAACATTATCCACCAACCAAGTACCATTTTCCAAGACAGCTTCCATTCCTTTTTCACTTCTAAACTTAAAAAAGAAAAAACCAGCCCCATTCTTGGAAACATCAACCAAATCATGAGATCTCCACATTCTTCTCAAACTAGAATTAACTTTGACAAAATCCATAGAAGTTCCAACAAAGTAACCATATAGAGTTAAAGAGAAAGAAGCCTTCACATGCTTCAAATCTTCTGGAGACATCAAAATTCTTTTTTGTCCACTCTCCAACAGTTCAGGAGGAAAAAATCCCATTTTCAAATCTTCAACTTCATTACCTTTTTTTAACATATCAGCAAAAGAAACACTACCTCCAGCATTTTTATTCCAAACACTAGGCTGCTTAGCAGGAATTTTAGACTTAGAATTCAGCTCAACTCCATTCTTACCCAATTTTAACTCATGAGCAATTTTCCTAGATTCAACATCAGTTTCCATATCCACACCATCCTCACTTTCCTGAACAGATTCATCATTAATAGAAACCAAAGCATCAATGACTGTATTCTCTATTACATCATTGTTTGCAACCGGGGATTTTACAAAGTTTCCAACCTTCTCCAAACCCAACCCAGTTTCACAATGAGTAGGATAATAAACTGCATTGCCAGACTGCACAAAGTCCTTCCTTATACCACCATCTTGAACAGAATTACAGTTATCAATGACTGTATTATCTATTACAACAAAACCAGAGGATAGGGATTTTACAGAATTAACCTGCTCCTCCTTATCAAACCCATCCTTGTAATGTGTAGGATAATAAACTGCATTGTCCAACTGTTCATTCTCCTCCATAAAAACATCTTCTGTTTCAGAATTTTCAGAATCATCTTCCTCAATAACAGTTGTTTTAGAGCCATGGATATTCTGTTCAACCAATTTTCGCTTTCTATCCACAGAAACATCCATATCCAGATTACCATCATGCTCAACAGAAGCAAGAATCTTAGCTCTAACCTCCTTCCTAATTTGGGCAGGAGAAAACTGAGGACAGCTAGGAATAGAAGAAGGAGTATCAGACAAAATCTGTGAAGGTGTAACCAATCCAGCTTTAATCACCTTACTAGCCACTGGATTGTAAGAAGAAGCAATCTTCTTGAAACTTTTACTTTTAGATGATAAACAATTAACAATTTGAGAAGCTTCACTCTCTTCAATTAAACCCAAGCTAATCATCTTATCAAATAGCTTCTTTTTGATTGCTTTCTTAACAATATGAATTCTTCTAACAGTTTCCGGATCATCATAGACTATGTTCATATCCTCCCCAACTTTACTAAGAATATGACGAACTGAAGAAACAATTTTCCCCATTTCAGCATTCATATTAGAACTAGGTTGAAGCTTATTATCTAATTCAACAACAGGAACACCCTTCTGCAGTCCCACAACAGAACAATCCACACCCATCAGAGGTCCATCAGATCTCTTCAAAATGTGAGTGACAGTGGGAACATTTCTATCACCAATTGGTTGGGAGCAATTAGTGCTCTGCAAAATAGGGCCGGAACCAGAGAACCCACCACCAGAATCAGGCCTGGCATTTCGTCGAGCACCTTGTGTGCCAGAATCCGATCCAACAGTTCTATCACTACAATTTGCTTTGGAAGCAGCAATTGACACAGGGTTATCACTTCCCATGCCATTTCGACCAGCTTGCACCATTCCTGAACCTTCATTCAAGCTTGGCATACGAAGAACATTTCGTCGAACACCACTAACGGACGATTTCATAGGTTGCGAACCCTGCACCACCGAACCCTTCATACCAACACTCCTTCCTTCATTCCAACCCGAACCATGCCCTCCATCAACCTCTAATCGGCCAGAAATCTTCAAATCAATAGGGGCCATTTCTGACAGCGAATCTGTCAGTGAACTGGATTCTCGATTCATCACCACCGGCCTATCCGGTGGATGATCAGACTCGGTCATTGCCTTAAGCCTTCAAAACCGAGCTTCCCTACCAAAAATCACTAAATTCCAACGGTCAGATTCGCCGGAATCACTAAGTCACCGGTTACACACACTATATTGTTATGGGTTATGGACACCTATTTAGTGGTTATAATGGTTCAAGAACCATGGGTATGGGTTATGGAGACCTATTACTTGTAAATTGGATATCTAGAGGCTATTGGTCATGGCTAGTAGTTATAATGGTTGAAGGGCCATCAGTATCAGTTATGGACATCTAGTGGTTATAATGGTTCAAGAACCATGGTTATGGGTTATGGACACCTATTACTTGTAAAATGGATATCTGTAGGCTATTGGTCATGGCTAGTAGTTATAATGGTTCATGGGCCATCAGTATCAGTTATGGACATCTAGTTGTTATAATGGTTCAAGGACCATGGTTATGGGTTACGGACACCTATTACTTGTAAATGGATATCTATAGGCTATTGGTCATGGCTAGTAGTTATAATGGTCCAAGGGCCATCGATATGAGTTATGGACATGTAGTGGTTATAATGGTTCAATGGCCTTGGTTATGGGTTATGGACACCTATTACTTGTAAAATGGATATCTATAGGCTATCGGTCATGGCTACTAGTTATAATGGTTCAAGGGCCATCAGTATCAGTTATGGACATCTAGTGGTTATAATGGTTCAAGAACCATGGTTATGGGTTATGGACACCTATTACTTGTAAGATGGATATCTGTAGGCTATTGGACATGGCTAGTAGTTATAATGGTTCAAGGGCCGTCAGTATCAGTTATGGACATCTATTGGTTATAATGGTTCAAGGACCATGGTTATGGGTTATGGACACCTATTACATGTAAAATCGATATATATAGGCTATTGGTCATGGCTAGTAGTTATAATGGTCCAAGGGCCATTGATATGAGTTATGGACATGTAGTGGTTATAATGGTTCAATGGCCTTAGTTATGGGATATGGACACCTATTACATGTAAAATGGATATCTATAGGCTATCGGTCATGGCTACTAGTTATAATGGTTCATTGGCCATCAGTATCAGTTATGGACATCTAGTGGTTATAATGGTTCATCAACCATGGTTATGGGTTAGCGACACCTATTACTTGTAAAATGGATATTTGTAGGCTATTGGTCATGGCTAGTAGTTATAATGATTCAAGGGCCATCAATATCAGTTATGGACATCTAGTTGTTATAATGGTTCAAGGACCATGGTTATGGGTTATGGACACCTATTACTTGTAAAATGGATATCTATAGGCTATCGGTCATGGCTACTAGTTATAATAGTTCAAGGGCCATCAGTATCAGTTATGGACATCTAGTGGTTATAATGGTTCAAGAACCATGGTTATGGGTTATGGACTCTGTAGGCTATTGGACATGGCGAGTAGTTATAATGGTTCAAGGGTCGTCAGTATCAGTTATGGACATCTAGTGGTTATAATGGTTCAAGGACCATGGTTATGGGTTATGCACATCTATTACTTGTAAAATGCATATCTATAGGCTATTGCGTGTGGCTAGTAGTTATAATGGTTCAAGGGCCATCAGTATCAGTTATGGACATCTAATGGTTATAATGGTTCAAGGACCATGGTTATGGGTTATGGACACCTATTACTTGTAAAATGGATATCTATAGGCTATTGGTCATGGCTAGTAGTTATAATGGTTCAAGGGCCATCAGTATCAGTTATGGACATCAAGTGGTTATAGTGGTTCAAGAACCATCGTTATGGGTTATAGACACCTATTACTTGTAAAATGGATATCTATAGGCTATTGGTCATGGCTACTAGTTATAATGATTCAAGGGCCATCAGTATCAGTTATGGACATCAAGTGGTTATGATGGTTCAAGAACCATGGTTATGGGTTATGGACACCTATTACTTGTAAAATGGATATCTGTAGGCTATTGTACATGGCAAGTAGTTATAATGGTTCAAGGGCCATCAGTATCAGTTATGGACATCTAGTGGTTATAATGGTTCAAGGACCATGGTTATGGGTTATGGACACCTATTACTTGTAAAATGGATATCTATAGGCTATTGGTCATGGCTAGTAGTTATAATGGTTCAAGGGCCATCAGTATCAGTTATGGACATCTAGTGGTTATAATGGTTCAAGAACCATGGTTATGGGTTATGGACACCTATTACTTGTAAAATGGATATCTGTAGGCTATTGGTCATGGCTAGTAGTTATAATGGTTCATGGGCCATCAGTATCAGTTATGGACATCTAGTTGTTATAATGGTTCAAGGACCATGGTTATGGGTTATGGACACCTATTACTTGTAAATGGATATCTATAGGCTATTGGTCATGGCTAGTAGTTATAATGGTCCAAGGGCCATCGATATGAGTTATGGACATGTAGTGGTTATAATGGTTCAATGGCCTTGGTTATGGGTTATGGACACCTATTACTTGTAAAATGGATATCTATAGGCTATCGGTCATGGCTACTAGTTATAATGGTTAAAAGGGCCATCAGTATCAGTTATGGACATCTAGTGGTTATAATGGTTCAAGAACCATGGTTATGGGTTATGGACACCTATTACTTGTCAAATGGATATCTATAGGCTATTGGTCATGGCTAGTAGTTATAATGGTTCAAGGGCCATCGGTATCAGTTATGGGCATCTATTGGTTATAATTGTTCAAGGGCCATGGTTATGGGTTATGGACACCTATTACTTTTAATATGGATATCTATAGGCTATTGGTCATAGTTAGTAGTTATAATGGTTCAAGGGCCATCAGTATCAGTTATGGACATCTAGTGGTTATAATGGTTCAAGGACCATGGTTATGGGTTATGGACACCTATTACATGTAAAATCGATATATATAGGCTATTGGTCATGGCTAGTAGTTATAATGGTTCAAGGGCCATCGATATGAGTTATGGACATCTAGTGGTTATAATGGTTCAAGAACCATGGTTATGGGTTACGCACACCTATTACTTGTAAAATGAATATCTATAGGCTATTGCTCATGGCTAGTAGTTATAATGGTTCAAGGGCCATCGATATGAGTTATAGACATCTAGTGGTTATAATGGTTCAAGGACCATGGTTATGGGTTACGGACACCTATTACTTTTAAAATGGATATCTACAGGCTACTGGTCATTGCTAGTAGTTATAACGGTCCAAGGGCCATCATTATTAGTTATGGACATCTGGTGGTTGTAATGGTTCAAGGATCATGGTTATGGGTTACGCACATCTATTACTTGTAAAATGCATATCTATAGGCTATTGCGCATGGCTAGTAGTTATAATGGTTGAAGGGCCATCAGTATCAGTTATGGACATCTAGTGGTTATAATGGTTCAAGGACCATGGTTATGGGTTATGGACACCTATTACTTGAAAAATGGATATCTATAGGCTATTGGTCATGGCTAGTAGTTATAATGGTTCATGGGCCATCAGTATCAGTTATGGACATCTAGTGGTTATAATGATTCAAGGACCATGGTTAAGGGTTATGGACACCTATTACTTGTAAAATAGATATCTATAGGCTATTGGTCATGGCTAGTAGTTATAATGGTTCAAGGGCCATCAGTATTAGTTATGGACATCTAGTGGTTATAATGATGGTTCAAGAACCATGGTTATGGGTTATGGACACCTATTACTTGTAAATTGGATATCTAGAGGCTATTGGTCATGGCTAGTAGTTATAATGGTTGAAGGGCCATCAGTATCAGTTATGGACATCTAGTGGTTATAATGGTTCAAGAACCATGGTTATGGGTTATGGACACCTATTACTTGTAAAATGGATATCTGTAGGCTATTGGTCATGGCTAGTAGTTATAATGGTTCATGGGCCATCAGTATCAGTTATGGACATCTAGTTGTTATAATGGTTCAAGGACCATGGTTATGGGTTACGGACACCTATTACTTGTAAATGGATATCTATAGGCTATTGGTCATGGCTAGTAGTTATAATGGTCCAAGGGCCATCGATATGAGTTATGGACATGTAGTGGTTATAATGGTTCAATGGCCTTGGTTATGGGTTATGGACACCTATTACTTGTAAAATGGATATCTATAGGCTATCGGTCATTGCTACTAGTTATAATGGTTCAAGGGCCATCAGTATCATTTATGGACATCTAGTGGTTATAATGGTTCAAGAACCATGGTTATGGGTTATGGACACCTATTACTTGTAACATGGATATCTGTAGGCTATTGGACATGGCTAGTAGTTATAATGGTTCAAGGGCCGTCAGTATCAGTTATGGACATCTATTGGTTATAATGGTTCAAGGACCATGGTTATGGGTTATGGACACCTATTACTTGTAAAATGGATATCTATAGGCTATCGGTCATGGCTACTAGTTATAATGGTTAAAGGGCCATCAGTATCAGTTATGGACATCTAGTGGTTATAATGGTTCAAGAACCATGGTTATGGGTTATGGACACCTATTACTTGTAACATGGATATCTGTAGGCTATTGGACATGGCTAGTAGTTATAATGGTTCAAGGGCCGTCAGTATCAGTTATGGACATCTATTGGTTATAATGGTTCAAGGACCATGGTTATGGGTTATGGACACCTATTACTTGTCAAATGGATATCTATAGGCTATTGGTCATGGCTAGTAGTTATAATGGTTCAAGGGCCATCGGTATCAGTTATGGGCATCTATTGGTTTTAATTGTTCAAGGGCCATGGTTATGGGTTATGGACACCTATTACTTTTAATATGGATATCTATAGGCTATTGGTCATAGTTAGTAGTTATAATGGTTCAAGGGCCATCAGTATCAGTTATGGACATCTAGTGGTTATAATGGTTCAAGGGCCATGGTTATGGGTTATGGACACCTATTACTTGTAAAATCGATATATATAGGCTATTGGTCATGGCTAGTAGTTATAATGGTTCAAGGGCCATCGATATGAGTTATGGACATCTGGTGGTTATAATGGTTCAAGGACCATGGTTATGGGTTACGCACACCTATTACTTGTAAAATGAATATCTATAGGCTATTGCTCATGGCTTGTAGTTATAATGGTTCAAGGGTCATCGATATGAGTTATAGACATCTAGTGGTTATAATGGTTCAAGGACCATGGTTATGGGTTATGGACACCTAGTACTTTTAAAATGGATATCTATAGGCTACTGGTCATTGCTAGTAGTTATAACGGTCCAAGGGCCATCATTATCAGTTATGGACATCTAGTGGTTGTAATGGTTCAAGGATCATGGTTATGGGTTATGCACATCTATTACTTGTAAAATGCATATCTATAGGCTATTGCGCATGGCTAGTAGTTATAATGGTTCAAGGGCCATCAGTATCAGTTATGGATATCTAATGGTTATAATGGTTCAAGGACCATGGTTATGGGTTATGGACACCTATTACTTGTAAAATGGATATCTATAGGCTATTGGTCATGGCTAGTAGTTATAATGGTTCAAGGGCCATCAGTATCAGTTATGGACATCAAGTGGTTATAGTGGGTCAAGAACCATGGTTATGGTTTATGGACACCTATTACTTGTAAAATGGATATCGATGGGCTATTGGTCATGGCTAGTAGTTATAATGGTCCAAGGGCCATTGATATGAGTTATGGACATGTTGTAACACCCTAAAATTTACAAGATTTTTAAAATTTTTAAATTCAAAATTATAATCAAAAAGGTCCCATAAATATTCCCCCAAAATAATTATTTAATATAAAATGTATTTAATGCGGAAATGTCTTAAATAAAATTCAGAGTTTTGAAATAATAAAAACGTTTCACATCAGCACTAAGAAGTAATACAGCAGTCAACCGTCCACCTTCTCCTTTCCTTTGCTAGTACCTGAAAAATGGGAGGGAGTTTTTGGGTCAGCGGGGAAGCTGAGTGAATAAACTCAAAATGCAAACAACTACAACATACAATACATGAGGGCACACAGGTGAACTCCTAATCATTTACCACTAACTTAATTTCTCAGTTTTTGTATCTTTTAAATTTATATAGCGCGCTTGTGTAACTCGAGTCGAGAGATCAACCTCGCCTCTCCTTACACTAAAATGCCACAAGGGCCCACACAGAATTTGCCACAAGGGCCCACACAGAATTTGCCACAAGGGCCCACACAGAATTTGCCACAAGGGCCCACACAAAATTTGCCACAAGGGCCCACACAGAATTTCCACTGAGATTTGTTAATTATTTTTATGTTTCCATTCCTAACATAAACCACACAGATAGCCCTATCACTTAGTGGTACAGAATGACTTGGTACCGGCTCAGATACTCGGCACGTCCGTCTCAGATCAGTAGTATATAAAACAGTTACTCAGAAAACAGATCAACACACAGAAAGTACAGCAGATCAAAACAGTTAACCATATGAGTCATGCACGTATCGTTATAACTGAATACACGGTGAGAATACTCACCTCGAATAACCGTAAGCTCCTAAGTATCCTCGGCACTGAAGAGCGTCTCTAACCGGTCCTAGAAGGTCCTACAATGTACAAGGAAGCTCGGGTTAGGTTTAGGCTCAAAGGTTGTTTCAGCAGAAACTAAACAGCACTCAGCACTTTCGCGGGACTGGCTATAACTCTCAAACCGCTCTCTAGATATTAATCAAATTTTTTACAGTAGTTAAATGACTCAGATGACTACAATTTTACAGAAGGCTTCGGAAGCTAGATCCAAACAGAAAAGGCTCAAAACAGGCTCGCGAGACAGAATAGCTGAACCGAAAACTATCCAGCGAAGGTTTACTAAAACATCAATAAATTTTAAATCGTAAATCAGATTAACGAGCCGTCAGCGTCGTTGGAAAGAGGACTCAAAAACCAAGAAACTAACACGGGCCAAAAATCCAGAAACGTATCTTAAGTGTGACAAAAACGGACTCAAACTCAGACTATACATTCTGTCCAAATTTCAGCATTGCGTTTAAAGCTCGTTTTGATACCCGACACTCGCCCGATTATTCCCGAGACACCCGACAGTCCCGAGACTCATTTTAATTTCAGAAACATGTTTAAGACTAATCTAGCTCATTATTTATATTCTTTTCGGTTTAAGGAAACGAAGAACCATAAGGTTCGGTTTCCGTTTTTCGATTAATAAATCGTTTGCTTATCATCAAAAACTTTAATCCCAAACTAAAGCCGACATGTACGAAAATCAGTGGACAACTCGTGCCAAAACCCACGAGATAATTTGGATAGAATGGTTTGCCGATAAAACAAATAGATTCCCGATAACTAACAAAACCCGTTTAAAAGATAACCACAACAAGAAAACGAGACAAAGAATAACTTGAAAACCAAGCCGAACCCGACACCATCAAAACTCAGCTGCTAAAACTCGGATTAGAACTTTTACGAAATTAACAACTCATATTCTTAAAAACTAGAACCCGGAAACGACTCAAAAAGATCAAAAATCACGAGTTAACAATTGAACGAACTATGACAACATCAAGCAATTTAATTAAAACGACAAATTGATCACAATGGTCACACTAATCACAAGCCCAACACGAATTGGGTTCCGTCACAGATAACGAAACACGCAGCCCCTGCAAACAACCTGCTAGTAACGAGATGCAAGAATGAAAAAAAAACGTATAAAGGCTGAAATGGAAACGGGGACTACCGAAGAGAATGCGCCCAGAAATCTTGGTCTCGATCTCGGCCAAGTCTCCAATCCATCGATCTCCTGCTCGATCAGTGATGCCAACCCAAAAACCCGTCCCTTAAACGGGTATTTCAAGGCAGCTCGATCTGCTCCTCTTTTGCTTCTATGTTAGAAATTCAACCACGTCTAGTGACCACCGAATCTGCTCACTACTTTGAGTTGCTCGTCAAATGATTAAAACCAAATTAGAAAAGGGACAAAGTGAAATCTCTACTTTGGTAAGGACGGTGGATTTTAAATCCCATGGAAGACACGCAAATAAAAACTATAAACACAATTCTATTCCCTTATTTATTTTCGTATCCACATGCTGCCTCCAATGATTATAATTATTCACCGAACACTCCTATAATTCGCCACCTGCTTCCTTGCTTGCTCGACGAAAGAAACAGGGAACAAAAGGGGATAGCGGTTGGAGGTGTTGTTTTTGGGATTAAGGGATGATTAGGTTAATTCTTTGCTTAAGTATTCTACTTATTGGACTCTAGATTTCTAATATCGGGCTACTACGACATAATCAAACTTGGGTCAACACAAAGAAAACAAACGGGAATGAGGCCTTGGCCTTTGGCCGGCCCGACAAAAAGAATAGGCTCAACTCATACTATTAACTAAATGGTCAAAAATAATAATAAAAACGTCTACTAAAATGTACCGTCAGTCAAATTACAGGTCGTCTAAATACGAACCGTCTACTTCATTATAATTAACTTACTAATTATTCATTTTAAATCTAAATATGACGATTAAATTAATATTATTTAATTATTAAAATTTCAGGGCGTTACACATGTAGTGGATATAATGGTTCAATGGCCTTAGTTATGGGATATGGACACCTATTACTTGTAAAATGGATATCTATAGGCTATCGGTCATGGCTACTAGTTATAATGGTTCATTGGCCATCAGTATCAGTTGTGGACATCTAGTGGTTATAATGGTTCATGAACGGTGGTTATGGGTTATCGACACCTATTACTTGTAAAATGGATATTTGTAGGCTATTGGTCATGGCTAGTAGTTATAATGATTCAAGGGCCATCAATATCATTTATGGACATCTAGTTGTTATAATGGTTCAAGGACCATGATTATGGGTTATGGACACCTATTACTTGTAAAATGGATATCTATAGGCTATCGGTCATGGCTACTAGTTATAATAGTTCAAGGGCCATCAGTATCAGTTATGGACATCTAGTGGTTATAATGGTTCAAGAACCATGGTTATGGGTTATGGACTCTGTAGGCTATTGGACATGGCGAGTAGTTATAATGGTTCAAGGGTCGTCAGTATCAGTTATGGACATCTAGTGGTTATAATGGTTCAAGGACCATGGTTATGGGTTATGCACATCTATTACTTGTAAAATGCATATCTATAGGCTATTGCGCGTGGCTAGTAGTTATAATGGTTCAAGGGCCATCAGTATCAGTTATGGACATCTAATGGTTATAATGGTTCAAGGACCATGGTTATGGGTTATGGACACCTATTACTTGTAAAATGGATATCTATAGGCTATTGGTCATGGCTAGTAGTTATAATGGTTCAAGGGCCATCAGTATCAGTTATGGACATCAAGTGGTTATAGTGGTTCAAGAACCATGGATATGGGTTATAGACACCTATTACTTGTAAAATGGATATTGTTGGAATATGCTTCACGCGTATAACATATAGTTATATGGCTAGTTGTTTGTGAGCCTAAAGGGTCACAAACTTAAACACTTAACACCATAAGATATATAGTGTAATTAGGGTAATTACATTATATATTAATATAAGCTACATGCTTGTATATAATATAGTTTAATATTAATTGTTAATATTAAAACTTTATTGTGGGCAAACTAGAAGAAACAAAAGCTAGGGACTAGAGTGCAAATAAAACAAATGTTGTTTTGGAAATCATTAATGGGTGTTTATGGCACCTTTAAAGACACATAATGGCTCCATAAATTCTCCCTCTTTCTCCTCTTTTGGCCATCCCCTACACACAACCTTTCTAAGGTTTTTGTTTTTTTTTTCTCTCAAGACAAGGACTAGCATCCTTCATTTGGTGTTCTTGCAAGTGTTGTGTGGATTACTTTTAGAGGTATTCCGATTGAATATTTGGTTTCAATCCATCACCAACTCCATCCGAATACACAATAATCAAAGGCAACTAGGGTATGAATTCTTATACCATTCTCTTTGATTTTCTTATAGTTTAATTGTATGATTGATATCAAGATCCGTTCATGGTGATAAATACTTTCCGCTGCGTTTTGTTAATTGTTTTAACCGAAAATCACCATTAGTGGTATCACGAGTCATTATATTAATCATATAATTAGCTAGATTTTGTGAAAAGTGGCAAAAATCAAACGATTTTGGTGTTTTTTTACAAACCGATCGGACGAAAATTAAACCCTACGGGTTTTTATTTTAATTTGTGGTTCTGTATAATTATGAGGGTTAAAATAACGTATTTTTGGAACCCTATTGTCACTTGTTACAAAATCAAAAATCAAAAAATTAATCTAGTTTATTGAATTTTTTGATTATTTGGCTTGGAATTACTTGTTTAATTATGTTTTTTGATATGGCAAAACATGTATTTTTGCCATATCCCAAGCCAAAGCCTTGTCAATTGTTGCTTGTTTGTGCAAACCGATGAAAGCCTAGACCACTTGTGAATGAATGTGGTTGATGTTTGGTTGTTTGGGAAAAGCCTTGTTTTTTTGGCTTAATTGTTGTAATTTGTTTCATTTATTTTTCTTTTATTTTTGGTGCCATTTTTGGGGCAATTTGTAATGTAAAAGTAATAGAATAGATTGTATTTATTTTATCTTTTTATTGTAAATTGTTGATAAAAAATATTGAAGACTAATGAAGAAAACAACAAATTTCCGTCACAAAAGCGAGGGCTGTACGAAAACAGGTTTTCCAGAGGCATACGGACTCCGTTTTGGGCGATTCAAAAGCCTAAAATGCTTGCAAAGTCGTGGGCTACAACTTTCCAGAAAGCCGGGAAGACCAATGAAGACTCCTTCAGTGACTTTTCGGGCTTCAAAGTCTGCTGGAATTTTCTGGCAGATTACACTTTTTCACAATTTTGGGTTCTACTTGCTCAAGAATGTCTTGGAGCAAGTGGGAGCCCATTGGGTTTATGTAGGCCCGTTTGGGTTCATGTTGGCCCGTCCCCTAGTTTGACCCTTCGGTCCGTCGTGATGACTCACGTGACCGAACCTAGGATTTCATCGGTTGAGGTTTGCACAAAATTTGTTGCATGTTTTATTTATGTTTGTGGTTGTTTTCTTTTCCTATTAGATACAAGTAAATAAAACAATTAAAAATGTTTTTTTGACACAAACATTAAAACATCCAAACATTTAATCATCGATAATTACTAGTTAATCATTGATGATTAAACCTTTAATCTAAAATTATTTTGAGATTAAACTAAGTTTAAATATGATTTGAAACTTAAAATAATAGTTAATCATTGATGATTAAACCTTTAATCTAAAATTGTTTTGAGATTAAACTAAGTTTAAATATGATTTGAAACTTAAACCTTAATAATCGTTAAATGTTTTTACCGTTTATTAAACGACTTATGAAGTGATATGAATGAAGTACATGATTCATTCATATCTTAATAAAATTTTATTAATTAAAATTTAACATACCTAAAATTTAAGTCACGCCGTCCAATCGGTTGTAAATCACTTGCTTCTATTTTTGAATTCACGTGAGACGTGGTTTGAATCTAGATCAGAGGTCATTATTCTCTACGCGTGAGACCTAGAGCTATTTTGACATGATTTCACATTGGATGACTTAATCGAGTTAACGGTGAGACCTTGACTCGAGGCGACGATGCGACAAACATGACACTTGACCCTAGATGCTTGTTCACTAGGTGCCATGAAGTCCCATACCTCTAAGAGTTGCACTTGTAATGCAATTGTTGATCGTCACCTACCTATTAGATCTATCACCTCTAGCAGATCAACTGATGCGGTGATAGAAGCTCAATGGGATCTTAGCTTTTAATTAAAATTAATTGGGTAGTTAATTGATTAAAAGAAATTATTATTGAAAATACTATTTTTTGAACTTTGGTTGTTATACAGATAACAACAACATCAAAACCTAAGTATCTCCACTCAAAAATCAGTTCTTGAAAACTGAAACTGACTAATATCAACTTTATCTTCTGATATCGAATTCTAAGGATTGTCCTTAGAGATGAGAAAGTTGATACACCTATAAGAGGCTTTACCTGAGGCACCTCCTGTCAGTGATTCTGCTGCTGTTCGTCAAGCCTTTACCGAAACGTTTAACGAACACCAAGAAGTTGCTACTCATATGCTTGTTAGCATGAACCCCGAGATTCGAAAGTACTTCGAGGAACTCACAGCATATGACATGATAAGCGAGTTGAAAAATGATATTTCAACAAAAGGCAGAACTTGAACTGTTCAAAATAGTTAAAGCATTCCATGCTTGCAATCAGGAGGACGGCCAATCAGTTAGCACTTACATCTTGAATATGCAATGCTATCTTGATCCAATGGAACGTCTTGGTTACCCCTTACCACAAGTTTTTGGAATGAGCTTGATTCTTACCTCACTATCCAAGGACTATGACCAGTTTGAAAAGTGTTTTAAAAGTACATAGCATGGGGAAGACAATCGTTGAACATGCTATGGTAAAACTGGTTGAGCAAGGGTTACCCAATACTTTTCTTGCAATCAGGGAAGGTAAACTGCAAGCACAAGGCAAGAGTCTAGTTAAGGGTAAGCTAGTTTACTTTTCCAAACCTACGATTCCCCCACCTGCTAAAAAGGAGCACCCTGCAAAGGATATTTCTTGCCATCATTGCGATGAAACTGGCCATTGAAGGAGGAATTGTCCTGCCTACGTGGCAGAGTTGATGAAGGACAAATGTGTTCTAGTTAGCACATTAGGTATCTTCATTATAGAACTCTATACTTTTCGTGATAAATCTTGAGTGTATGACACTAGTTGTGGAACTCACATTTACACAAATGTGCAAGATTGAATGTGAAGTAGAAACCTAAATGAATGGAAGCTGTGATCTTATCCTTCCTAATGCGTTAATTATTGTTTTGAACAATTGTCAATTATGCATTGTTTAGCTTTATCGTTTGTTGAATAATGGATTATGATATTTTGTTTTATGAAAAATAACATTTTTATAACTATTCATTGTAATAGTATGTTTGAAATTAATATGCATGATCCTAATTCAAACGATAGTTCTATATACAAATGTAGCACTCAAGAATCCAAATTGGTTTGGATTCTACTTACCTAGATCATCGTCATCTTTTCCACATAAACAAGAAACGCATTTTGATACTAAAACTCGACGGGCTTCTTTACAAATGATTATGAATCATTTAAAATGCCTCTCTTGTATATTATGGAAAGATAACAAGAAAGCTTTTCTCCCAAGTTGGCGAAAGAGCTACAAATCTACTTGGACTCATACATACTGATGTATGTGGCCCTTTTAGAACTAAGACTAGGGAAGGTGCCACCTACTTTCACTGATGATATCATTCGATGTGGTTATGTTTACTTGATTAAACATCAACATGGAAGCTTTAATGATATCAGTCGCTATGGTTATGTTTACTTGATTAGACATAAACATGAAATCTTTGAAACGTTCAAAGCTTTCTAAAGTAAAAGTAGAAAATCAACTTAGCAAGACAACAAAGGCTTTCAGTCCTGATTAAGGATGAAAGTACATGAGTCAAGAGTTTCTGGATCATCCCTCACATCGTGAGATTGTCTCACAATTCACTATTTCATACACTCCACAAGATAATGGTGCGTCTGGAAGGAGATATCGGACCCTGTATGACATGGTGCGATCTATGATGAGTCCTACTACTCTTACACTATCCTTTTGAGGGGCATGCACTGAAGTCTGCTGCTCGAATACTTGATATGGTTCCGACCAAAAGGTTAAAAAGACACCATATGAGATATGGCGTGGGAAAGTCCCTAATTTGTCTTACTTGAGGATCTGGGGTTGTGAGGATCTCGTGGAACGAGACATGCCGAACAAACTTGAGCCCATATCTATCAAGTATATCTTCGATTACTATTTTACTTCCCAACTGAGAACAAATGGTTGTTACTTGGTATGCTGAGTTTCTTGAGAACAGTCTCATTTCACAAAGCAAGTGGGAGCACTATAGACTTTGACAAGATTCAAAAGTGAAGATACACAACCTTCTGGTAACACTAGCAAATATCATTCTGAGGCTGGACATATAGATGTTGGACCACAAGATGATGTTGTTCTCATTCATAGATCCGCAAGGACACTTCATGCACCTGAACGATATAGATTTATGTCGATGCTGAGGAGCAAGTTTCGAGGATCATTATGAACCCCCTAACTATCAAGTTGCATTATCGAATTTTGAATTCGAAAAATGACTTGAAGCTATGAATGCGAAAATAAAATCCATGAGAGACAATCAAGTTTTGAACTTAGTTGATCTTTCTCAAAACAGTAAGACTGTTGACATGTATGAAAATATACACACCTATAAATCTCTCATAGTAGCAAAAGGTTACACTCAATCCGACTGGATTGACAATGATGAAACCTTCTCGCCTGTTACTAAAGACATTAGGATTCTTATAGCCAAAGTAGTGTACTATGACTATGAAATTTGGTTGATGATGAAATCAAAACGTTTGTTTCACCTAAAACCCAAACTGAGTATGTGTATATATGAAAGCTAGTGGGAGCGTTGTCGTTTCTCAAGTCATACATGTTGATGACATGTCACTCATGTGAAACAATATACCATGCTACAAGATGAAAATCCTGGCTTGGAAAATGTTTCGACATGATGGATTGTAGGGACACGACATACATACTTGAAGTAAAGATCTATAATGACAGATCAAAGCGGTTAATTGGTTTAAGTCAAAGTGCTTACATTGACAAAATTCTAAATGGTTTAGAGTGGTACTCCCAAACGAGGAAGTCCTCGTATGCCATGAGTGAGACTCAAGGACCTTCCACACCTGATGGCTGATGTGGTGAAGCAGATGAATGTAATTCCCTATGAATCGGCTATTGCATTCATCATGTACGCTGTAAGGAGCACTAGGCCAAATGTAACGTCCTTAGCGGGCCTTACTAGAAAATACCAACAGAATTAATGAGAGGTCACTGGATTGCTGTTAAGAACACATTGAAGTATTTTAAAGTACTAGAGATATGTTTCTTGGTCATGGTGGAGATACTGAACTGAAACTAAGTATACTTGCTATACTTATGTTGGCTTTGAAATAGGTCGTGATGACGCTAGATCCTATTTACGAAGGTTCACTACATTCGAATGATTTATCGATATATGTGAAATTCGTACACTTAAAGTTCAAACAGATAACTAACTAGCTGACGCTTTATCGAACTCAATGTCTTGTACCAAACATCTTGAATATGAATGGAACACTGGACTTCGACAAGCTAGTAGTTTCATGTAAATCTGTTTTAGTATTTGGATAATGGAACTGTTTGCAGTTTATATTGGAATAAATTGATATATTTGATATGATCGTTTTTATATGAACATCTACTGCGTTCTATATTTGCATGTTTATATCCTTGAATATTTACTGTGTTTTATATTCTAAATTGTCCATTGTCATATTAATAATATGGGAATATTATTAAGACAAATCTGAGGGCATTGATGACATTATCTTAGTATGACTAAGGATGATGAAATCAAACTCACATGTCGTTCATAACGATGCACGATTGGACTGACCCAACCTATGAGAAATCACTTCCTGGATTTATGTCACAAGTGAATCTCACAAAGGCTTTGTCACTTATCCTCTGACTTGAGATGCAAGTTGGTTTGTGTATGTAGAGAGGCAAACTTTGATGTGGTTAAACGCTGACCTGAATAAGGCTGCTATAACAACCATTATCGGGTTTATCATTAAGCATATGACAGACACGTGCAGTCAATAAAGAATTTGTTCCTCCACGAAAGTGGATTAGATACTACTGGGCCCCTCGATGATTTTGAATAGATATATGTGTGGCCACACCCAAAAGGCAATCAAGATGAATCTTGATTGGTTTTGGTAATCTATTTCATTATATAGATCGAGAAACAGAATCGTTGAAGTTTTAGATTGACATTGATCCTTGTCTAAAATTCAACATAGTATCAGCTACAAAAGGATAACTGCTTGAAAAACTTTGAACAAAGATTTTATGAAACTCCTCATGTACTTCTAAAGGCATTGGCGGGTTGCTAGACTCTAACATTTGCTTGTATAACTACTTGATGTTATCACGTGCGCAAGTGGGAGCTGTTGGAATATGCTTCACGCGTATAACATATAGTTATATGGCTAGTTGTTTGTGAGCCTAAAGGGTCACACACTTAAACACTTAACACCATAAGATATATAGTGTAATTAGGGTAATTACATTATATATTAATATAAGTTACATGCTTGTATATAATATAGTTTAATATTAATTGTTAATATTAAAACTTTATTGTGGGCAAACTAGAAGAAACAAAAGCTAGGGACTAGAGTGCAAATAAAACAAATGTTGTTTTGGAAATCATTAAAGGGTGTTTATGGCACCATTAAAGACACATAATGGCTCCATAAATTCTCCCTCTTTCTACTCTTTTGGCCTTCCCCTACACACAACCTTTCTAAGGTTTTTGTTTTTTTTTCTCTCAAGACAAGGACTAGCATCCTTCATTTGGTGTTCTTGCAAGTGTTGTGTGGATTACTTTTAGAGGTATTCCTATTGAATACTTGGTTTCAATCCGTCACCAACTCCATCCGAATACACAATAATCAAAGGCAACTAGGGTATGAATTCTTATACCATTCTCTTTGATTTTCTTATAGTTTAATTGTATGATTGATATCAAGATCCGTTCATGGTGATAAATACTTTCCGCTGCGTTTTGTTAATTGTTTTAACCGAAAATCACCATTAGATATCTATAGGCTATTGGTCATGGCTACTAGTTATAATGATTCAAGGGCCATCAGTATCAGTTATGGACATCAAGTGGTTATGATGGTTCAAGAACCATGGTTATGGGTTATGGACACCTATTACTTGTAAAATGGATATCTGTAGGCTATTGTACATGGCAAGTAGTTATAATGGTTCAAGGGCCATCAATATCAGTTATGGACATCTAGTGGTTATAAGTGTTCAAGGACCATGGTTATGGGTTATGGACACCTATTACTTGTAAAATTGATATCTATAGGCTATTGGTCATGGCTAGTAGTTATAATGGTTCAAGGGCCATCAGTATCAGTTATGGACATCTAGTGGTTATAATGGTTCAAGAACCATGGTTATGGGTTATGGACACCTATTACTTGTAAAATGGATATCTGTAGGCTATTGGTCATGGCTAGTAGTTATAATGGTTCATGGGCCATCAGTATCAGTTATGGACATCTAGTTGTTATAATGGTTCAAGGACCATGGTTATGGGTTACGGACACCTATTACTTGTAAATGGATATCTATAGGCTATTGGTCATGGCTAGTAGTTATAATGGTCCAAGGGCCATCGATATGAGTTATGGACATGTAGTGGTTATAATGGTTCAATGGCCTTGGTTATGGGTTATGGACACCTATTACTTGTAAAATGGATATCTATAGGCTATCGGTCATGGCTACTAGTTATAATGGTTAAAGGGCCATCAGTATCAGTTATGGACATCTAGTGGTATAATGGTTCAAGAACCATGGTTACGGGTTATGGACACCTATTACTTGTAACATGGATATCTGTAGGCTATTGGACATGTCTAGTAGTTATAATGGTTCAAGGGCCGTCAGTATCAGTTATGGACATCTATTGGTTATAATGGTTCAAGGACCATGGTTATGGGTTATGGACACCTATTACTTGTCAAATGGATATCTATAGGCTATTGGTCATGGCTAGTAGTTATAATGGTTCAAGGGCCATCGGTATCAGTTATGGGCATCTATTGGTTCTAATTGTTCAAGGGCCATGGTTATGGGTTATGGACACCTATTACTTTTAATATGGATATCAATAGGCTTTTGGTCATAGTTAGTAGTTATAATGGTTCAAGGGCCATCAGTATCAATTATGGACATCTAGTGGTTATAATGGTTCAAGGACCATGGTTATGGGTTATGGACACCTATTACATGTAAAATCGATATATATATAGGCTATTGGTCATGGCTAGTAGTTTTTTTGGGTAAAGGGGATTACCCTGGCTAAGTATATTACTCACAAAAAGTACATAGGAATGTGACAGGCGGTCACATTGACCTCAAGCATAAGCTTGACCAACCAAGACATGGGTTAAGACATGCCATAACCAAAACTACACAACCACGACAAACCAAACAACTAAACAAAAACAAGCAACTAAAACAAACACTGATCTATGTAAACGGGTCTGGGATCTTCCAGCTAGTTAACAGCCGTTGGATGTCAACCGTCTTCTTCTTGAACTTTAATGTCATCAGTTTTAACCGGACGGTGGCAATAATCTCATCACATAATTGCATATGCGTCTTGGACTTCTTCCTGAACAATCTAGCATTTCTCTCTAACCAGATATAATATGTAGTAGCTCCAACCATTATACGAGAGATAACACTTTTTGCTGATCTTCCTCTAGACAATGGGGTGAGGTAATCAATGATATCAGCCAATCTAGGAGCAATCATGTCCATCCCCCCAAGCAATCTGATTTTAACCCAAACCTGCAAGGAGTATGTGCATTCAAAAAATAGGTGAGGGTGGGAGTCTTGCACAAGACCACAAAGAGGGCACCGTAAAGAGGCAATATCCGTATCATGGTGGATATCCCATTGTTTCAACATATCTTGTGTTTTTAAGCGGTTGTTCATAACTAGCCACATATGAAAAGCATGTCTAGGGATACAATGGGGGAACCAAACGACATCTTTCCAAGGGACCTCAACCTCCCTTGAACGGATAGAATTCCAGGCTAGGTAGACCGAGAAAGACTGGGAAGACCCATTGAGGTCCAACCAACCTACCTCGTCCTTATGATCTAGAATAATTTGAGGTACCGGGATACTAGTAATTTCCGGAAATCTAGCATACCAATCAGTTGGCCAAGTCCAATTATTATCATTAATCAAAGCCGACACCATATCAAGGGGGGTAAACCCAGCTCTAGTGATATCTCTGTGAGTGAGGAATTGAAAGATTGGACTAGTCATGCTCCATTTGTCAAACCAAATGGAAGTAGAATTCCCATCACGAATCGTATGCCATATAAAAGGCCTAACTTTGTTTCTTAATTGGAGCAACTTCCTCCAAGACCAGCTCATAGAACCCATAATGGGAATGTCCCAAAAACTTCTACCCCGCAACTTATACGAATGAATCCATTTGACCCATAACGACTCCTTGTTAGTCACTATACTCCAGATATGGTAAGTCATTAGGGCAGCATTAAAGTCTTTTATACGACGAATACCAAGACCGCCTTCAGATTTTGGTTTGCACACTACCTCCCAAGAGACTTTTGCTTTACCCTTCTTCATTTCGCCTTGACACCATAGAAACCCTCGCATTAGTTGCTCGAGCTCATGAGTAATACGGGTTGGAAGAGTAAAAACTGAAGCCCAATAGATATGTAAATTAGAAAGCACTGAAATTATCAGTTGAAGCCGCCCCGCAAAAGATAGGAATTTATTCTTCCAATCATTTATGCGATTCCGCATCTTTTCTATCAGGCCTTTACAGTCACGAAAAAGTAATCTTGTAGAGATCAAAGGCACTCCAAGATATTTAACCGGGAGACTTCCTTCCTCAAAAGGCATTGAAAGGAGAATTGCATCACGGGTAGTTGTGGGGACATTACAGAAAAACACCGTACTTTTAGGAATGCTAGGAACCAGCCCGGATACTTCTTTAAACTCATTCAACGCATCCAAAATCAGATTAGCAGAATTCAGATTACCTCGCGAAAAAATGAAAAGGTCATCAGCAAAACATAAGTTAACAATCTTTTGTTTCTCACAGCCTTTGTGATAACCAAAATCCGTGCTTGAAGTAACTCTACGTTTGATAATAAGAGAAAGAACCTCCATAACAAGAGTAAAAAGGTATGGTGACATGGGGTCACCCTGTCTCAAGCCTCTTTTACCCCTAAACCAGCCATGGACCTCTCCATTATAATGGTTCAAGGGCCATCGATATGAGTTATGGACATCTAGTGGTTATAATGGTTCAAGGACCATGGTTAAGGGTTACGCACACCTATTACTTGTAAAATGAATATCTATAGGCTATTGCTCATGGCTAGTAGTTATAATGGTTCAAGGGCCATCGATATGAGTTATAGACATCTAGTGGTTATAATGGTTCAAGGACCATGGTTATGGGTTACGGACACCTATTACTTTTAAAATGGATATCTATAGGCAACTGGTCATTGCTAGTAGTTATAACGGTCCAAGGGCCATCATTATCAGTTATGGACATCTAGTGGTTGTAATGGTTCAAGGATCATGGTTATGGGTTATGCACATCTATTACTTGTAAAATGCATATCTATAGGCTATTGCGCATGGCTAGTAGTTATAATGGTTGAAGGGCCATCAGTATCAGTTATGGACATCTAGTGGTTATAATGGTTCAAGAACCATAGTTATAGATTATGGACACCTATTACTTGTAAAATGGATATCTGTAGGCTATTGGTCATGGCTAGTAGTTATAATGGTTCATGGGCCATCAGTATCAGTTACGGACATCTAGTTGTTATAATGGTTCAAGGACCATGGCTATGGGTTACAGACACCTATTACTTGTAAATGGATATCTATAGGCTATTGGTCATGGCTAGTAGTTATAATGGTCCAAGGGCCATCGATATGAGTTATGGACATGTAGTGGTTATAATGGTTCAATGGCCTTGGTTATGGGTTATGGACGCCTATTACTTGTAAAATGGATATCTATAGGCTATCGGTCATGGCTACTAGTTATAATGGTTCAAGGGCCATCAGTATCAGTTATGGACATCTAGTGGTTACAATGGTTCAAGAACCATGGTTATGGGTTATGGACACCTATTACTTGTAACATGGATATCTGTAGGCTATTGGACATGGCTAGTAGTTATAATGGTTCAAGGGTCGTCAGTATCAGTTATGGACATCTATTGGTTATAATGGTTCAAGGACCATGGTTATGGGTTATGGACACCTATTACTTGTCAAATGGATATCTATAGGCTATTGGTCATGGCTAGTAGTTATAATGGTTCAAGGGCCATCGGTATCAGTTATGGGCATCTATTGGTTATAATTGTTCAAGGGCCATGGTTATGGGTTATGGACACCTATTACTTTTAATATGGATATCTATAGGCTATTGGTCATAGTTAGTAGTTATAATGGTTCAAGGGCCATCAGTATCAGTTATGGACATCTAGTGGTTATAATGGTTCAAGGACCATGGTTATGGGTTATGGACACCTATTACTTGTAAAATCGATATATATAGGCTATTGGTCATGGCTAGTAGTTATAATGGTTCAAGGGCCATCGATATGAGTTATGGACATCTAGTGGTTATAATGGTTCAAGGACCATGGTTATGGGTTACGCACACCTATTACTTGTAAAATGAATAACTATAGGCTATTGCTCATGGCTAGTAGTTATAGTGGTTCAAGGGCCATCGATATGAGTTATAGACATCTAGTGGTTATAATGGTTCAAGGACCATGGTTATGGGTTACGGACACCTATTACTTTTAAAATGGATATCTATAGGCTACTGGTCATTGCTAGTAGTTATAACGGTCCAAGGGCCATCATTATCAGTTATGGACATCTAGTGGTTGTAATGGTTCAAGGATCATGGTTATGGGTTATGCACATCTATTACTTGTAAAATGCATATCTATAGGCTATTGCGCATGGCTAGTAGTTATAATGGTTCAAGGGCCGTCAGTATCAGTTATGGACATCTAATGGTTATAATGGTTCAAGGACCATGGTTATGGGTTATGGACACCTATTACTTGTAAAATGGATATCTATAGGCTATTGGTCATGGCTAGTAGTTATAATGGTTCAAGGGCCATCAGTATCAGTTATGGACATCAAGTGGTTATAGTGGTTCAAGAACCATGGTTATGGTATATGGACACCTATTACTTGTAAAATGGATATCTATAGGCTATTGGTCATGGCTAGTAGTTATAATGGTCCAAGGGCCATTGATATGAGTTATGGACATGTAGTGGTTATAATGGTTCAATGGCCTTGGTTATGGGTTATGGACACCTATTACTTGTAAAATGGATATCTATAGGCCATCGGTCATGGCTACTAGTTATAATGGTTCATGGGCCATCAGTATCAATTATGGACATCTAGTGGTTATAATGGTTCATGAACCATGGTTATGGGTTATCGACACCTATTACTTGTAAAATGGATATCATTCAAGGGCCATCAATATCAGTTATGGACATCTAGTTGTTATAATGGTTCAAGGACCATGGTTATGGGTTATGGACACCTATTACTTGTAAAATGGATATCTATAGGCTATTGGTCATGGCTAGTAGTTATAATGGTTCAAGGGCCATCAGTATCAGTTATGGACATCAAGTGGTTATAGTGGTTCAAGAACCATGGTTATGGGTTATGGACACCTATTACTTGTAAAATGGATATCTATGGGCTATTGGTTATGGCTAGTAGTTATAATGGTCCAAGGGCCATTGATATGAGTTATGGACATGTATTGGTTATAATGGTTCAATGGCCTTAGTTATGGGTTATGGACACCTATTACTTGTAAAATGGATATCTATAGGCTATCGGTCATGGCTACTAGTTATAATGGTTCATTGGCCATCAGTATCAGTTATGGACATCTAGTGGTTATAATTGTTCATGAACCATGGTTATGGGTTATCGACACCTATTACTTGTAAAATGGATATTTGTAGGCTATTGGTCATGGCTAGTAGTTATAATGATTCAAGGGCCATCAATATCAGTTATGGACATCTAGTTGTTATAATGGTTCAAGGACCATGGTTATGGGTTATGGACACCTATTACTTGTAAAATGGATATCTATAGGCTATCGGTCATGGCTACTAGTTATAATAGTTCAAGGGCCATCAGTATCAGTTATGGACATCTAGTGGTTATAATGGTTCAAGAACCATGGTAATGGGTTATGGACTCTGTAGGCTATTGGACATGGCGAGTAGTTATAATGGTTCAAGGGTCGTCAGTATCAGTTATGGAAATCTAGTGGTTATAATGGTTCAAGGACCATGGTTATGGGTTATGTACATCTATTACTTGTAAAATGCATATCTATAGGCTATTGCGCGTGGCTAGTAGTTATAATGGTTCAAGGGCCATCAGTATCAGTTATGGACATCTAATGGTTATAATGGTTCAAGGACCATGGTTATGGGTTATGGACACCTATTACTTGTAAAATGGATATCTGTAGGCTATTGGTCATGGCTAGTAGTTATAATGGTTCAAGGGCCATCAATATCAGTTATGGACATCAAGTGGTTATAGTGGTTCAAGAACCATGGTTATGGGTTATAGACACCTATTACTTGTAAAATGGGTATCTATAGGCTATTGGTCATGGCTACTAGTTATAATGATTCAAGGGCCATCAGTATCAGTTATGGACATCAAGTGGTTATAATGGTTCAAGAACCATGGTTATGGGTTATGGACACCTATTACTTGTAAAATGGATATCTGTAGGCTATTGTACATGGCAAGTAGTTATAATGGTTTTAAGGGCCATCAGTATCAGTTATGGACATCTAGTGGTTATAATGGTTCAAGGACCATGGTTATGGGTTATGGACACCTATTACTTGTAAAATGGATATCTACAGGCTATTGGTCTTGGCTAGTAGTTATAATGGTTCAAGGGCCATCAGTATCAGTTATGGACATCAAGTGGTTATAATGGTTTAAGCACCATGGTTATGGGTTATGGACACCTATTACTTGTAATTGGATATATATAGGCTATTGGTCATGGCTAGTAGTTATAATGGTCCAAGGGCCATTGATATGAGTTATGGACATGTAGTGGTTATAATGGTTCAATGGCCTTGGTTATGGGTTATGGACACCTATTACTTGTAAAATGGATATCTATAGGCTATCGGTCATGGCTACTAGTTATAATGGTTCAAGGGCCATCAGTATCAGTTATGGACATCTAGTGGTTACAATGGTTCATGAACCATGGTTATGGGTTATCGACGTCTATTACTTGTAAAATGGATATCTGTAGGCTATTGGTCATGGCTAGTAGTTATAATGATTCAAGGGCCATCAATATCAGTTATGGACTTCTAGTTGTTATAATGGTTCAAGGACCATGGTTATGGGTTATGGACACCTATTACTTGTAAATGGATATCTATAGGCTATTGGTCATGGCTAGTAGTTATAATCGTTCAAGGGCCATCAGTATCAGTTATGGACATCTAGTGGTTATAATGGTTCAAGAACCATGCTTATGGGTTATGGACACCTATTACTTGTAAAATGGATATCTGTAGGCTATTGGACATGGCTAGTAGTTATAATGGTTCATGGGCCATCTGTATCAGTTATGGACATCTAGTGGTTATAATGGTTCAAGGACCATGGTTATGGGTTATGGACACCTATTACTTGTAAAATGGATATCTATAGGCTATTGGTCATGGCTAGTAGTTATAATGGTTCATGGGCCATCTGTATCAGTTATGGACATTTAGTGGTTATAATGGGTCAAGAACCAGGTTATGGGTTATGGACACCTATTACTTGTAAAATGGATATCTATATGCTATTGGTCATGGCTAGTAGTTGTAATGGTTCAAGGGCCATCAGTATCTGTTATGGACATCTAGTGGTTATAATGGTCCAAGGACCATGGTTATGGGTTATGGACACCTAATACTTGTAAACTGGATATCTAGAGGCTATTGGTCATGGCTAGTAGTTATAATGGTTGAAGGGCCATCAGTATCAGTTATGGACATCTAGTGGTTATAATGGTTCAAGAACCATGGTTATAGGTTATGGACACCTATTACTTGTAAAATGGATATCTGTAGGCTATTGGACATGGCTAGTAGTTATAATGGTTCATGGGCCATCTGTATCAGTTATGGACATCTAGTGGTTATAATTGTTCAAGGACCATGGTTATGGGTTATGGACACCTATTACTTGTAAATTAGATATCTATAGGCTATTGGTCATGGCTAGTAGTTATAATGGTTGAAGGGCCATCAGTATCAGTTATGGACATCTAGTGGTTATAATCGTTCAAGAACCATGGTTATGGGTTATGGACACCTATTACTTGTAAAATGGATATCTATTGGCTATTGGTCATGGGTAGTAGTTATAATGGTTCGAGTGCCATCAGTATCAGTTATGGACATCTAGTGGTTATAATGGTTCAAGAACCAGGTTATGGGTTATGGACACCTATTACTTGTAAATTGGATATATATAGGCTATTGGTCATGGCTAGTAGTTATAATGGTTCAAGGGCCATCAATATCAGTTCTGGAAATCTAGTAGTTATAATGGTTCAAGAACCATGGTTATGGGTTATGGACACCTTTAACTTGTAAAATGGATATATATAGGCTATTTGGTCATGGCAAGTAGTTATAATGGTTCAAGGGCCATCAGTATCAGTTATGGACATCAAGTGGTTATAATGGTTCAAGGACCATGGTTATGGGTTATGGACACCCATTACTTGTAAAATGGATATCTATAGGCTATTGGTGATGGCTAGTAGTTATAATGGTTCAAGGGCCATCAATATCAGTTTTGGACATCTAGTGGTTATAATGGTTCAACGACCATGGTTATGGGTTATGGACACATATTACTTGTAAATTGAATATCTAGAGGCTATTGGTCATGGCTAGTAGTTATAATGGTTGAAGGGCCATCTGTATCAGTTATGGTCATCTAGTGGTTATAATGGTTCAAGAACCATGGTTATGGGTTATGGACACTTATTACTTGGAAAATAGATATCTATAGGCTATTGGTCATGGCTAGTAGTTATAATGGTTAAAGGGCCATCAGTATCAGTTATGGACATCTATTGGTTATAATGGTTCAAGAACCATGGTTATGGGTTTTGGACACCTATTACTTGTAAAATGGATATCTATAGGCTATTGGTCATGGCTAGTAGTTATAATGGTTGAAGGGCCATCAGTATCAGTTATGGACATCTAGTGGTTATAATGGTTCAAGGACCATGGTTATGGGTTATGGACACCTATTACTTGTAAATCGGATATCTAGAAGCTATTGGTCATGGCTAGTAGTTATAATGGTTGAGGGCCATCAGTATCAGTTATGGACATCTAGTGGCTATAATCGTTCAAGAACCATGGTTATGGGTTATGGACACCTATTACTTGTAAAATAGATATCTGTATAGGTCATGAGTAGTAGTTATAATGGTTCAAGGGCCATCGGTATCAGTTACAGACATCTAGTGGTTATAATTGATCAAGGGCCATGGTTATGGGTTATAAACACCTATTACTCGTAAAATAGATATCTATAGGCTATTGGTCATGGCTAGTAGTTATAATGGTTCAAGGGCCATCTGTATTAGTTATGGACATTTAGTGGTTATAATGGTTCAAGAACCATGGTTATGGGTTATGGACACCTATTACTTGTAAAATGTATATCTATATGCTATTGGTCATGGCTAGTAGTTATAATCGTTCAAGGGCCATCAGTATCAGTTATGGACATCTAGTGGTTATAATGGTTCAAGGACCATGGTTATGGTCGACACCTATTACTTGTAAAATGGATATCTATAGGCTATTGGTCATGGCTAGTAGTTATAATGGTTCATGGGCCATCTGTATCAGTTATGGACATCTAGTGGTTATAATGATTCAAGGACCATGGTTATGGGTTATGGACACCTATTACTTGTAAAATAGATATCTATAGGCAATTGGTCATGGCTAGTAGTTATAATGGTTTAAGGGCCATCAGTATCAGTTATGGTCATCTAGTGGTTATAATGGTTCAAGAACCACGGTTATGGGTTATGGACACCTATTACGTGTAAAATGGATATCTATAGGCTATTGGTCATGGCTAGTAGTTATAATGGTTCAAGGGCCATCAGTATTAGTTATGGACATCTAGTGGTTATAATGGTTCAAGGACCATGTCTATGGGTTATGGACACCTAATACTTCTAAACTGGATATCTAGAAGCTGTTGGTCATGGCTAGTAGTTATAATGGTTGAAGGGCCATCAGTATCAGTTATGGATATTTAGTGGTTATAATCGTTCAAGATCCATGGTTATGGGTTATGGACACCTATTACTTGTAAAATGGATATCTATTGGCTATTGTTCATGGCTAGTAGTTATAATGGTTCAAGGGCCATCAGTATCAGTTATGGACAACTAGTGGTTATAATGGTTCAAGAACCATGGTTACGGGTTATGGACACCTATTACTTGTAAAATGGATATCTATAGGCTATTGGTCATGGCTAGTAGTTATAATGGTTCGAGGGCCATCAGTATCAGTTATGGACATCTAGTGGTTATAATGGTTCAAGAAACATGGTTATGGGTTATGGACACCTATTACTTGTAAAATGGATATCTATATGCTATTGGTCATGGCTAGTAGTTGTAATGGTTCAAGGGCCATCAGTATCAGTTATGGACATCTATTGGTTATAATGGTTCAAGAACCATGGTTATGGGTTTTGGACACCTATTACTTGTAAAATGGATATCTATAGGCTATTGGTCATGGCTAGTAGTTATAATGGTTGAAGGGCCATCAGTATTAGTTATGGACATCTAGTGGTTATAATGGTTCAATGACCATGGTTATGGGTTATGGACACCTATTACTTGTAAATCGGATATCTAGAAGCTATTGGTCATGGCTAGTAGTTATAATGGTTGAGGGCCATCAGTACCAGTTATGGACATCTAGTGGCTATAATCGTTCAAGAACCATGGTTATGGGTTATGGACACCTATTACTTGTAAAATAGATATCTGTATAGGTCATGAGTAGTAGTTATAATGGTTCAAGGGCCATCGGTATCAGTTATAGACATCTAGTGGTTATAATTGTTCAAGGGCCATGGTTATGGGTTATAAACACCTATTACTCGTAAAATAGATATCTATAGGCTATTGGTCATGGCTAGTAGTTATAATGGTTCAAGGGCCGTCTGTATTAGTTTTTTGGGTAAAGGGTTCACCCTGGCTAAAATATATTAATCACAAAAAGAACTACATAGGAATGTGACTGACTGCCACATTGACCTCAAGTAAAAGCTCGACACAAACAAAGACAAAGTTTACGGCAAGCCATAAACAAAGCTAAGACCAACCTAGAACTAGCAAACAGCCTTACAAAACAGACTATCGCTCACAATAAAACACAAACACAAACATCCGACCGAATTAAACAATCGTGTCCGGGATCTTCCAAATGTCAAGCATCCGCTTTACACCAACTGTCTTCTTCTTAAACTTCAAGGTCATCAGTTTTAAACGAACAGTAGCAATAATTTCATCATACAACTGATTTATACTTCTTTCTAAATAACCTAGCATTTCGCTCTAACCAAATATAATATGTAGTGGCTCCAAGTAAGATACGGGAAACAACACTCTTAGCCGATCTACCTTTGGACATTGGAGTAATGTAATCAGTTATAGCAGCAAAAGTAGGAGCAATGTTGTCCATCCCCCCAAGCAATCTGATTTTTAACCACACCTGCGAAGAGTATAAACATTCAAAGAAAAGGTGTGCATGAGAATCAGGCACAAGATTACACAGAGGACACCGAACAGAATCAATATCCGTGTCATGGGGAACATCCCACTGATTCAGCATATCTTGGGTTTTTAAACGGTTGTTCATAACAAGCCACATATGAAACGCATGCCGAGGAACACAATGAGAAAACCACACAACGTTATACCAAGAGACTTCAATCTCCCTAGATCTGATAGAGTTCCAAGCTAGATTAACCGAGAAAGGCTGAAAGGACCCATTTAAATCAATCCATACTACCTTGTCCTTTTGATACGTGACCAGCGGGGGAACAGGAGCATTAGTTATCTCAGGGAACCTTGTGTACCAATCAGAAGGCCACATCCAGCTATTATTAGAAATGACATCAGACACCATATCCTGGGCAGTAAAACCACCTCGGGTAATATCTCTATGAGTTAGGAACTGAAATAATGGACAAGCCATACTCCACTTATCAAACCAAATAGAAGTAGATTTCCCATCACGGATAACATGCCAAATAAAGGGTCTAATAATTCTTCTCAAATGAAGAAGCTTCCTCCAAGACCAGCTCATGGAACCTGTACACGGGACATCCCAAAAATTTCTACCCCGCAACTTGTAGGAATGAATCCATTGAACCCAAAGGGACTCCTTATTAGAAACAATACCCCAAATATTATAAGCCATTAGGGCAGCATTAAAATCTTTGATACGGCGTATCCCGAGCCCCCCCTCAGACTTTGGTTTGCAAACTAACTCCCAAGAAACTTTGGCCTTTCCCTTCTTCATTTCACCTTGACACCACAGAAACCCCCGCATTAATTTCTCGAGCTCATGGATAATCCGGGAAGGAAGGATAAAAACCGAGGCCCAATAAATATGAATGTTAGAAAGCACTGAAATAATAAGTTGGAGGCGGCCCGCAAACGAGAGAAACTTATTCTTCCAATCATTTATGCGGATCAACAACTTTTCTAAAAGGCTTTTACAATCACGAAATAGTAGTCTAGACGTTATCAAGGGCACTCCTAGGTATTTAACCGGGAGAATCCCTTCCTCAAATGGCATGAAATTGAGAATAGCATTTCTAATTGCGGAAGGGACATTACAGAAATAAACAGTACTCTTTTGGATACTCGGAACCAGACCCGAGACCTCTTTAAATTCATTTAGAGCATCCAAGATCAGCTTAGCTGAATTCACGTTACCACGAGCAAAAAGGAAAAGGTCATCAGCAAAGCATAAGTTTACAATCTTTTGATGCTCACAGCCTTTGTGATATTTAAAATCCTGGTTATTACTAACTCTACGCTTGATGATAAGAGACAGGACCTCCATAACAATAGTAAAAAGAAACGGAGACATAGGGTCACCTTGTCTCAAACCTCTCTTCCCTCGAAACCAGCCATGGACCTCACCATTAATGCATATAGAGAACGATGGAGAAGTAACACATTCCATAATCCACATGATCATCTTCTGAGGAAAACCAAATCCGACAAGAGCAGAACGCAGGAAATCTCAATCAACAGTGTCATAGGCCTTCTGGATATCGACTTTGAAGGCGCATCTAGGGGGACCAGCATGCCTATGGTAATTATGCATTAATTCTTGCGTGAGAAGAATGTTATCTGAAATTCGTCTACCCGGAATAAAAGCCGATTGGTTTATGTTCACAATATCACCAAGAACATCGGTAATACGATTAGTAATAATTTTACTGATGCACTTGTAAATAACATTACAACAGGAAATTGGACGATAATCAGTAGTTTTTGAGGGGGTAGGGACTTTTGGAATCAAAGCCAAAATTGTGTGGTTAATTTCTTTGAGCAGCTTACCATTAGAAAAGAAATCATGTATCGCAATACAAACTTCCTCCTCAATAATGTCCCAAGATTTCTTGAAAAAAACCGCTGTGTAACCATCAGGACCCGGGGCTTTATCATTCCCAATAGAGAAGAAAGCCTTTTTAATTTCAGCATTAGTAACATCACGGACCATAAAATCAGCCTTTTGAGGGTCAATGGTGGTTTCAAACAGCTCATGATTGTCGAGCGGGGTCACACTTCCCGCAATACCAAGGAAATTTTGATAATGATTGACAAAAATGTGGGCGACATCATTGCCCTCATACATCACCGAATCTTCAAATATGGCATCTATACGGTTTCTATGGCATCTACTCTTCACAACATTGTGAAAATAAGCTGAATTAGAGTCCCCAACTCGTAACCATTCAGTTTTTGCTTTCTGTTTTAGAAAACGTTCCTCATCACGGACCGCATCCTTATAAGCAATAAGATACTGAGCTTCTTCTTCACGAAGCTTCGGGCAGTGAGGATTATTATCGATAGCCATTTGAATCTCATCTAGCTCAACCCTAAGGAATTTAACCTTGGAATGCAGATTTCCTTGGTCTTTTAACAGCTTGCGTAAAGGGGGTTTAATAGCTTTAAGATGTTTCACTACACGGTACATAGCACAACCAGATATGTTCTCCGCCCAAGAAGCTGAGACAATATCACGAAATTCAGCTTTGTCTGCAAGAAAGTTAAAGAATTTAAAGGGCTTTGGTTTGAACTTTAACACATTTGGAATTTTCAACACACAAGGCGAATGATCCGAGATGCGGTATGGCTGAAAAATACCAATAGACCCCGGGAACATATCAATGAAATGTTGGTTCCCCATAATGCGATCAATTTTCTTTAGGATACCACTAGAGCCTTTCGGTTTTTGGTTCCATGTAAAATGGAGACCCGTACTATTAATATCCATAACTGCCATATCATTCACACATTCTTGGAATTCCCGCATAGCAATATTGGGTTGATACCCACCACTTGAGTGATCTTCAAGTTTTAGAGCCGCATTAAAATCGCCAAGAATCGTCCATGGCCTATTGGCCATAAGATGACTATGGGCAACCAAATTCTGCCATAGAATCCTTCTATCGATGTAATAAGTATCAGCATACACAAAAGAGCAAAAGAAAGATTTTCGATCACCCTTAGTAATAATTTGAACATGAATAACCTGATTCGTTTGGGAAAGGATCATAACATCTAGGATCCTCTCATCCCATCCGAGAATAATTCGAGAACCTTTATCACAAAGATGCCCATTCGAGATCCATGTCCAACTTGCACACACATCTTTACAAACATCATAAACATCAGCCGCATTCACATGAGACTCCAAAATGGCACACAAACTAAGGTGGTTATCTAGAACAACTTGACGAACCTCTTCTTTTTTTGGGGACTGGTTCAAGCCCCTAATATTCCATGAAGCAAGGCTAAACATTAAGACCATGTGAAAAGGGAGTGCTTGCCCCCTGATTAGTTTGATTAGTCGTCATAAACCTAGCTGTATCATTAGTCATGTCTTGCACCTCATCATATTCATCCTCCATGTCACTTAAAGAGTCAAAACCATTTGAAGTAGGGATGTTTGCATATGAGTTCTGATTTGTTGAAGATTTTATGTTCATAGAAACAGTAGGTGTAGCCTGATGTTGAAGATTCCCAACATCACCTACACTATTACTGTTATCCATGTTTTGACGGCCAACAATAGGTGTAACATGGTGTTTGGCAGCACCATTTACACTATTACTGTTCGCCTTTCCGAAAACAGGAACGCTATTATCCGGAATCAAATGTCGATCAATAGGTGTGGTATTACGCTGATTTTGAACAACATCACAAACAATAGGTGCAACATAATGATTACCATTATCTACACTATTACTGTTTGAGCCCGGGTGTTTAGAGCAACCCGCCAAATCAGAAACATTTGATGTCCCCCCTTTTGGTCTATATTGAAAATTAGTACGTAACTTTAAGTTGTGCTTGCGGTTTTTGCTACTCACTGTTTGGAACCCATCCATTTCTAGAGTTACTTCCTTCTCTTTAGGCTTAACGTTTTTGGGGCAGCTACTTGTATCATGCCCAAAGATTTTACATAACGAGCACCTCGGGGGTTTCCATTCATATTCCAGGCTAATCAATTCTTTCGAGTAATCAGATCCTTCAAGGAAAGGTATGGCTATTGACATAGTGGATCTAAGCTCATCTTTAGAGCTGATTTCAATGAGTGCTCTAGCAAAATTACTTCTACCCCACGATTCCGAACAGATTTTACTTGTGTATGCATCCAACATTTTTGGTGTGCCAATCTTTGTAGCAATAATACTAAGACCATCGGCTGTAAACGCAGCCATTGGAACATCATGGAATTTCACCCAGATCGGAACTTTAGTGAGATCTTCCTTTGTTAGAGTGGTGTTTGGAGTCCATTCTTTCAAAATAATGGGGTTATTTCTTATCATCCAAGGACCATTCTCCAAAACATCTTCTAATCCTTTATGTGAGTCAAATTTGAAAAAGAAGAACCCTTTTGCATTCATCATAACCCGATTGAGACCAAACTTTGTCCATACGTTCTTGACATAATATTCTACAATCGGGAAGGCAATCCGTTTGCCTAAGAAGTAACCATAAAGGGTATTCGAGAACCTGTTTGCAACTTCCTTAACTGATTCTAATGGTATCATGACATCTACATCATCATTTGACTTTTCAGAAACAAGTTTACGAAAGTTAACCTTAGAAACATCCGTATTCTTGTTTATTACTGCAGCATAGGATGGTTTAGGTTGGGGTTCATTAGCAACAACAGCTGATTGAGGTATATTAGCACCAACATCCGAGGGGCGTTCAGTTACTTTGCTTGCGGGAGTAGCTGAATTAGACAATGGGTCTACATCATGAGTTGTTGTTCGTCCCACAGAAAGCACCGGGTTGCCACGCAAAGCATTACGGGACTTTAGAATATTCCCGTTTTTCCCAATAATCTTGCCATCAATGTTTTTAGGTTTAGCAGCAAGGTTTGAAGGTTTTTGCCCCGTATCATTAGTAGGAGGGGCCATTGCAAACAGCAATGTTAGAGCATGCAGACAAGAACCCTAGGCGCAGCCTTAACAATCTTCACCAATACACACAAGCTGAAAAATAAAAGAATGCAGCCAAAGAAAGAACCCTAGGCGCAGATTTGTGTAAAGCAAATCGCACCTAAAACTTAACAAATCTTCAACAAAAACTACTAAAAACGGATCTTGGGAACTGAAAATTAAAAGAATGCAGCCAAAAGGAAATCCCTAGGCGCAGATTATGAAAAGATCTTTCACCAAATCGCACCTAGAATTTAACAAATCTTCAACAAAACTACTAAAACGGATCTTTGAGAAATTGGACGTAAAATAAAGATGGACAATAACGGAATTAGGGCTATTGTGTAATATGAAAGCATAGAAATCTGATACTCGCACTATAATCAAAGAATTATGATAAGCAAGTAATCGATTATAGCTTAATACCAAGAAATCAAACAAACTAGGGAAGAAGATTAGAGAAAACAGCCGTCAAAACCCAATCTTCAAAAAACACCCTAGAGAGAAAAAGTCAACAAGTCAAACTCGCCATCTGTATTAGTTATGGACATTTAGTGGTTATAATGGTTCAAGAACCATGGTTATGGGTTATGGACACCTATTACTTGTAAAATGTATATCTATATGCTATTGGTCATGGCTAGTAGTTATAATCGTTCAAGGGCCATCAGTATCAGTTATGGACATCTAGTGGTTATAATGGTTCAAGGACCATGGTTATGGGTTATCGACACCTATTACTTGTAAAATGGATATCTATAGGCTATTGGTCATGGCTAGTAGTTATAATGGTTCATGGGCCATCTGTATCAGTTATGGACATCTAGTGGTTATAATGATTCAAGGACCATGGTTATGGGTTATGGACACCTATTACTTGTAAAATAGATATCTATAGGCAATTGGTCATGGCTAGTAGTTATAATGGTTTAAGGGCCATCAGTATCAGTTATGGTCATCTAGTGGTTATAATGGTTCAAGAACCACGGTTATGGTTTATGGACACCTATTACTTGTAAAATGGATATCTATAGGCTATTGGTCATGGCTAGTAGTTATAATGGTTCAAGGGCCATCAGTATTAGTTATGGACATCTAGTGGTTATAATGGTTCAAGGACCATGTCTATGGGTTATGGACACCTAATACTTCTAAACTGGATATCTAGAAGCTGCTGGTCATGGCTAGTAGTTATAATGGTTGAAGGTCCATCAGTATCAGTTATGGATATCTAGTGGTTATAATCATTCAAGATCCATGGTTATGGGTTATGGACACCTATTACTTGTAAAATGGATATCTATTGGCTATTGTTCATGGCTAGTAGTTATAATGGTTCAAGGGCCATCAGTATCAGTTATGGACAACTAGTGGTTATAGTGGTTCAAGAACCATGGTTACGGGTTATGGACACCTATTACTTGTAAAATGGATATCTATAGGCTATTGGTCATGGCTAGTAGTTATAATGGTTCGAGGGCCATCAGTATCAGTTATGGACATCTAGTGGTTATAATGGTTCAAGAAACATGGTTATGGGTTATGGACACCTATTACTTGTAAAATGGATATCTATATGCTATTGGTCATGGCTAGTAGTTGTAATGGTTCAAGGGCCATCAGTATCTGTTATGGACATCTAGTGGTTATAATGGTTCAAGGACCATGGTTATAGGTTATGGACACCCATTACTTGTAAAATGGATATCTATAGGCTATTGGTCATGGCTAGTAGTTATAATGGTTGAAGGGCCATCAGTATCAGTTATGGACATCTTGTGGTTATAATGGTTCAAGGACCATGGTTATGGGTTATGGACACCTATTACTTGTAAATCGGATATCTAGAAGCTATTGGTCATGGCTAGTAGTTATAATGGTTGAAGGGCCATCAGTATCAATTATAGACATCTAGTGGCTATAATCGTTCAAGAACCATGGTTATGGGTTATGGACACCTATTACTTGTAAAATGGATATCTATAGGTTATTGGTCATGGCTAGTAGTTATAATGGTTCAAGGGCCATCAGTATCAGTTATGGACATTTAGTGGTTATAATGGGTCAAGAACCATGGTTATGGGTTATGGACACCTATTACTTGTAAATTGGATATCTAGAGGCTATCGGTCATGGCTAGTAGTTATAATGGTTGAAGGGCCATCAGTATCAGTTATGGAAATTTAGTGGTTATAATGGTTCAAGGACCATCGTTATGGGTTATGGACACCTATTACTTGTAAAATGGATATATCTATAGGCTATTGGTCATGGCTAGTAGTTATAATGGTTCGAGGGCCATCAGTATCAGTTATGGACATCTAGTGGTTATAATGGTTCAAGAAACATGGTTATGGGTTATGGACACCTATTACTTGTAAAATGGATATCTATATGCTATTGGTCATGGCTAGTAGTTGTAATGGTTCAAGGGCCATCAGTATCTGTTATGGACATCTAGTGGTTATAATGGTTCAAGGACCATGGTTATGGGTTATGGACACCTATTACTTGTAAAATAGATATCTATAGGCTATTGGTCATGGCTAGTAGTTATAATGGTTTAAGGGCCATCAATATCAGTTATGGACATCAAGTAGTTATAATGGTTCAGGGACCATGGTTATGGGTTATGCACACCTATTACTTGTAAATTGGATATCTAGAGGCTTTTTGTCATGGCTATTAGTTATAATGGTTGAAGGGCCATCAATATCAGTTATGGACATCTAGTGGTTATAATGGTTCAAGAACCATGGTTATGGGTTATGGACACCTATTACTTGTAAAATGGATATATCTATAGGCTATTGGTCATGGCTAGTAGTTATAATAGTTCAAGGGCCATCTGTATCAGTTATGGACATCTAGTGGTTATAATGGTTCAAGTACCATGGTTATGGGTTATGGACACCTATTACTTGTAAAATGGATATCTTTAGGCTATTGGTCATGGCAAGTAGTTATAATGGTTCAAGGGCCATCGATATGAGTTATGGACATGCATGTAGTGGTTATAATGGTTCAATGGCCTTGGTTATGGGTTATGAACACCTATTACTTGTAAAATGGATATCTATATGCTATTGCTCATGGCTAGTAGTTATAATGGTTCAAGGGCCATCATTATCAGTTATGGACATTTAGTGGTTATAATGGGTCAAGAACCATGGTTATGGGTTATGGACACCTATTACTTGTAAAATGAATATCTATAGGCTATTGGTCATGGCTAGTAGTTATAATCGTTCAAGGGCCATCAGTATCAGTTATGGACATCTAGTGGTTATAATGGTTCAAGAACCATGCTTATGGGTTATGGACACCTATTACTTGTAAAATGGATATCTGTAGGCTATTGGACATGGCTAGTAGTTATAATGGTTCATGGGCCATCTGTATCAGTTATGGACATCTAGTGGTTATAATGGTTCAAGGACCATGGTTATGGGTTATGGACACCTATTACTTGTAAAATGGATATCTATAGGCTATTGGTCATGGCTAGTAGTTATAATCGTTCAATGGCCATCAGTATCAGTTATGGACATCTAGTGGTTATAATGGTTCAAGAACCATGCTTATGGGTTATGGACACCTATTACTTGTAAAATGGATATCTGTAGGCTATTGGACATGGCTAGTAGTTATAATGGTTCATGGGCCATCTGTATCAGTTATGGACATCTAGTGGTTATAATGGTTCAAGGACCATGGTTATGGGTTATGGACACCTATTACTTGTAAATTAGATATCTATAGGCTATTGGTCATGGCTAGTAGTTATAATGTTTGAAGGGCCATCAGTATCAGTTATGGACATCTAGTGGTTATAATCGTTCAAGAACCATGGTTATGGGTTATGGACACCTATTACTTGTAAAATGGATATCTTTAGGCTATTGGTCATGGCAAGTAGTTATAATGGTTCAAGGGCCATCAATATGAGTTATGGACATGCATGTAGTGGTTATAATGGTTCAAAGGCCTTGGTTATGGGTTATGGACACCTATTACTTGTAAAATGGATATCTATATGCTATTGGTCATGGCTAGTAGTTATAATGGTTCAAGGGCCATCAGTATCAGTTATAGACATTTAGTGGTTATAATGGGTCAAGAACCATGGTTATGGGTTATGGACACCTATTACTTGTAAATTGGATATCTAGAGGCTATTGGTCATGGCTAGTAGTTATAATGGTTGAAGGGCCATCAGTATCAGTTATGGACATCTAGTGGTTATAATGATTCAAGAACCATGGTTATGGGTTATGGACACCTATTACTTGTAAAATGGATATCTGTAGGCTATTGGACATGGCTAGTAGTTATAATGGTTCATGGGCCATCTGTATCAGTTATGGACATTTAGTGGTTATAATGGGTCAAGAACCAGGTTATGGGTGATGGACACCTATTACTTGTAAATTGGATATCTAGAGGCTATTGGTCATGGCTAGTAGTTATAATGGTTGAAGGGCCATCAGTATCAGTTATGGACATCTAGTTGTTATAATGGTTCAAGAACCATGGTTATGGGTTATGGACACCTATTACTTGTAAAATGGATATCTGTAGGCTATTGGACATGGCTAGTAGTTATAATGGTTCATGGGCCATCTGTATCAGTTATGGACATCTAGTGGTTATAATGGTTCAAGGACCATGGTTATGGGTTATGGACACCTATTACTTGTAAATTAGATATCTATAGGCTATTGGTCATGGCTAGTAGTTATAAACGTTGAAGGGCCATCAGTATCAGTTATGGACATCTAGTGGTTATAATCGTTCAAGAACCATGGTTATGGGTTATGGACACCTATTACTTGTAAAATGGATATCTATTGGCTATTGGTCATGGGTAGTAGTTATAATGGTTCGAGGGCCATCAGTATCAGTTATGGACATCTAGTGGTTATAATGGTTCAAGAACCATGGTTATGGGTTATGGACACCTATTACTAGTAAAATGGATATCTATATGCTATTGGTCATGGCTAGTAGTTGTAATGGTTCAAGGGCCATCAGTATCTGTTATGGACATCTAGTGGTTATAATGGTTCAAGGACCATGGTTATGGGTTATGGACACCTATTACTTGTAAAATGGTTATCTATAGGCTATTGGTCATGGCTAGTAGTTATAATGGTTCAAGGGCCATCAATATCAGTTCTGGAAATCTAGTAGTTATAATGGTTCAAGAACCATGGTTATGGGTTATGGACACCTTCAACTTGTAAAATGGATATATATAGGCTATTTGGTCATGGCAAGTAGTTATAATGGTTCAAGGGCCATCAGTATCAGTTATGGACATCAAGTGGTTATAATGGTTCAAGGACCATGGTTATGGGTTATGGACACCCATTACTTGTAAAATGGATATCTATAGGCTATTGGTGATGGCTAGTAGTTATAATGGTTCAAGGGCCATCAATATCAGTTTTGGACATCTAGTGGTTATAATGGTTCAACGACCATGGTTATGGGTTATGGACACATATTACTTGTAAATTGAATATCTAGAGGCTATTGGTCATGGCTAGTAGTTATAATGGTTGAAGGGCCATCAGTATCAGTTATGGACATCTAGTGGTTATAATGGTTCAAGAACCATGGTTATGGGTTATGGACACTTATTACTTGTAAAATAGATATCTATAGGCTATTGGTCATGGCTAGTAGTTATAATGGTTCAAGGGCCATCAGTATCAGTTATGGACATCTATTGGTTATAATGGTTCAAGAACCATGGTTATGGGTTTTGGACACCTATTACTTCTAAAATGGATATCTGTAGGCTATTGGTCATGGCTAGTAGTTATAATGGTTGAAAGGCCATCAGTATCAGTTATGGACATCTAGTGGTTATAATGGTTCAAGGACCATGGTTATGGGTTATGGACACCTATTACTTGTAAATCGGATATCTAGAAGCTATTGGTCATGGCTAGTAGTTATAATGGTTGAGGGCCATCAGTATCAGTTATGGACATCTAGTGGCTATAATCGTTCAAGAACCATGGTTATGGGTTATGGCCACATATTACTTGTAAAATAGATATCTGTATAGGTCATGAGTAGTAGTTATAATGGTTCAAGGGCCATCGGTATCAGTTACAGACATCTAGTGGTTATAATTGTTCAAGGGCCATGGTTATGGGTTATAAACACCTATTACTCGTAAAATAGATATCTATAGGCTATTGGTCATGGCTAGTAGTTATAATGGTTCAAGGGCCATCTGTATTAGTTTTTTTTTTGGGTAAAGGGTTCACCCTGGCTAAAATATATTAAACACAAAAAGAACTACATAGGAATGTGACTGAACGCCACATTGACCTCAAGCAAAAGCTCGACACAACAAAGACAAAGTTTATGACATGCCATAAACAAAGCTAAGACCAAAACTATAACTAGCAAAACAGCCTCACAAAACAGACTATCGCTCACAAGAAAACACAAACACAAAACATCCCACCGAACTAAACAATCGTGTCCGGGATCTTCCAAATGTCAAGCATCCGCTTAACACCAACTGTCTTCTTCTTAAACTTCAAGGTCATCAGTTTTAATCGAACAGTAGCAATAATTTCATCACACAACTGATTGTGCGATTTATACTTCTTTCTAAACAACCTAGCATTTCGCTCTAACCAAATGTAATATGTAGTGGCTCCAAGTAAGATACGGGAAACAACACTCTTAGCCGATCTACCTTTGGACATTGGAGTAATGTAATCAGTTATAGCAGCAAAAATAGGAGCAATGTTGTCCATCCCCCCAAGCAATCTGATTTTTAACCACACCTGCGAAGAGTATAAACATTCAAAGAAAAGGTGGGCATGAGAATCAGGCACAAGATTACACAGAGGACACCGAAAAGAATCAATATCCGTGTCATGGGGAACATCCCACTGATTCAGCATATCTTGGGTTTTTAAACGGTTGTTCATAACAAGCCACATATGAAACGCATGCCGAGGAACACAATGAGAAAACCACACAACGTTATACCAAGAGACTTCAATCTCCCTAGATCTGATAGAGTTCGTTATGGACATTTAGTGGTTATAATGGTTCAAGAACCATGGTTATGGGTTATGGACACCTATTACTTGTAAAATGGATATCTTTAGGCTATTGGTCATGGCAAGTAGTTATAATGGTTCAAGGGCCATCAATATGAGTTATGGACATGCATGTAGTGGTTATAATGGTTCAAAGGCCTTGGTTATGGGTTATGGACACCTATTACTTGTAAAATGGATATCTATATGCTATTGGTCATGGCTAGTAGTTATAATGGTTCAAGGGCCATCAGTATCAGTTATAGACATTTAGTGGTTATAATGGGTCAAGAACCATGGTTATGGGTTATGGACACCTATTACTTGTAAATTGGATATCTAGAGGCTATTGGTCATGGCTAGTAGTTATAATGGTTGAAGGGCCATCAGTATCAGTTATGGACATCTAGTGGTTATAATGGTTCAAGAACCATGGTTATGGGTTATGGACACCTATTACTTGTAAAATGGATATCTGTAGGCTATTGGACATGGCTAGTAGTTATAATGGTTCATGGGCCATCTGTATCAGTTATGGACATTTAGTGGTTATAATGGGTCAAGAACCAGGTTATGGGTTATGCACACCTATTACTTGTAAATTGGATATCTAGAGGCTATTGGTCATGGCTAGTAGTTATAATGGTTGAAGGGCCATCAGTATCAGTTATGGACATCTAGTTGTTATAATGGTTCAAGAACCATGGTTATGGGTTATGGACACCTATTACTTGTAAAATGGATATCTGTAGGCTATTGGACATGGCTAGTAGTTATAATGGTTCATGGGCCATCTGTATCAGTTATGGACATCTAGTGGTTATAATGGTTCAAGGACCATGGTTATGGGTTATGGACACCTATTACTTGTAAATTAGATATCTATAGGCTATTGGTCATGGCTAGTAGTTATAAACGTTGAAGGGCCATCAGTATCAGTTATGGACCTCTAGTGGTTATAATCGTTCAAGAACCATGGTTATGGGTTATGGACACCTATTACTTGTAAAATGGATATCTATTGGCTATTGGTCATGGGTAGTAGTTATAATGGTTCGAGGGCCATCAGTATCAGTTATGGACATCTAGTGGTTATAATGGTTCAAGAACCATGGTTATGGGTTATGGACACCTATTACTTGTAAAATGGATATCTATATGCTATTGGTCATGGCTAGTAGTTGTAATGGTTCAAGGGCCATCAGTATCTGTTATGGACATCTAGTGGTTATAATGGTTCAAGGACCATGGTTATGGGTTATGGACACCTATTACTTGTAAAATGGTTATCTATAGGCTATTGGTCATGGCTAGTAGTTATAATGGTTCAAGGGCCATCAATATCAGTTCTGGAAATCTAGTAGTTATAATGGTTCAAGAACCATGGTTATGGGTTATGGACACCTTCAACTTGTAAAATGGATATATATAGGCTATTTGGTCATGGCAAGTAGTTATAATGGTTCAAGGGCCATCAGTATCAGTTATGGACATCAAGTGGTTATAATGGTTCAAGGACCATGGTTATGGGTTATGGACACCCATTACTTGTAAAATGGATATCTATAGGCTATTGGTGATGGCTAGTAGTTATAATGGTTCAAGGGCCATCAATATCAGTTTTGGACATCTAGTGGTTATAATGGTTCAACGACCATGGTTATGGGTTATGGACACATATTACTTGTAAATTGAATATCTAGAGGCTATTGGTCATGGCTAGTAGTTATAATGGTTGAAGGGCCATCAGTATCAGTTATGGACATCTAGTGGTTATAATGGTTCAAGAACCATGGTTATGGGTTATGGACACTTATTACTTGTAAAATAGATATCTATAGGCTATTGGTCATGGCTAGTAGTTATAATGGTTCAAGGGCCATCAGTATCAGTTATGGACATCTATTGGTTATAATGGTTCAAGAACCATGGTTATGGGTTTTGGACACCTATTACTTGTAAAATGGATATCTGTAGGCTATTGGTCATGGCTAGTAGTTATAATGGTTGAAAGGCCATCAGTATCAGTTATGGACATCTAGTGGTTATAATGGTTCAAGGACCATGGTTATGGGTTATGGACACCTATTACTTGTAAATCGGATATCTAGAAGCTATTGGTCATGGCTAGTAGTTATAATGGTTGAGGGCCATCAGTATCAGTTATGGACATCTAGTGGCTATAATCGTTCAAGAACCATGGTTATGGGTTATGGCCACATATTACTTGTAAAATAGATATCTGTATAGGTCATGAGTAGTAGTTATAATGGTTCAAGGGCCATCGGTATCAGTTACAGACATCTAGTGGTTATAATTGATCAAGGGCCATGGTTATGGGTTATAAACACCTATTACTCGTAAAATAGATATCTATAGGCTATTGGTCATGGCTGGTAGTTATAATGGTTCAAGGGCCATCTGTATTAGTTATGGACATTTAGTGGTTATAATGGTTCAAGAACCATGGTTATGGGTTATGGACACCTATTACTTGTAAAATGGATATCTTTAGGCTATTGGTCATGGCAAGTAGTTATAATGGTTCAAGGGCCATCAATATGAGTTATGGACATGCATGTAGTGGTTATAATGGTTCAAAGGCCTTGGTTATGGGTTATGGACACCTATTACTTGTAAAATGGATATCTATATGCTATTGGTCATTGCTAGTAGTTATAATGGTTCAAGGGCCATCAGTATCAGTTATAGACATTTAGTGGTTATAATGGGTCAAGAACCATGGTTATGGGTTATGGACACCTATTACTTGTAAATTGGATATCTAGAGGCTATTGGTCATGGCTAGTAGTTATAATGGTTGAAGGGCCATCAGTATCAGTTATGGACATCTAGTGGTTATAATGGTTCAAGAACCATGGTTATGGGTTATGGACACCTATTACTTGTAAAATGGATATCTGTAGGCTATTGGACATGGCTAGTAGTTATAATGGTTCATGGGCCATCTGTATCAGTTATGGACATTTAGTGGTTATAATGGGTCAAGAACCAGGTTATGGGTTATGGACACCTATTACTTGTAAATTGGATATCTAGAGGCTATTGGTCATGGCTAGTAGTTATAATGGTTGCAGGGCCATCAGTATCAGTTATGGACATCTAGTTGTTATAATGGTTCAAGAACCATGGTTATGGGTTATGGACACCTATTACTTGTAAAATGGATATCTGTAGGCTATTGGACATGGCTAGTAGTTATAATGGTTCATGGGCCATCTGTATCAGTTATGGACATCTAGTGGTTATAATGGTTCAAGGACCATGGTTATGGGTTATGGACACCTATTAATTGTAAATTAGATATCTATAGGCTATTGGTCATGGCTAGTAGTTATAAACGTTGAAGGGCCATCAGTATCAGTTATGGACATCTAGTGGTTATAATCGTTCAAGAACCATGGTTATGGGTTATGGACACCTATTACTTGTAAAATGGATATCTATTGGCTATTGGTCATGGGTAGTAGTTATAATGGTTCGAGGGCCATCAGTATCAGTTATGGACATCTAGTGGTTATAATGGTTCAAGAACCATGGTTATGGGTTATGGACACCTATTACTTGTAAAATGGATATCTATATGCTATTGGTCATGGCTAGTAGTTGTAATGGTTCAAGGGCCATCAGTATCTGTTATGGACATCTAGTGGTTATAATGGTTCAAGGACCATGGTTATGGGTTATGGACACCTATTACTTGTAAAATGGTTATCTATAGGCTATTGGTCATGGCTAGTAGTTATAATGGTTCAAGGGCCATCAATATCAGTTCTGGAAATCTAGTAGTTATAATGGTTCAAGAACCATGGTTATGGGTTATGGACACCTTCAACTTGTAAAATGGATATATATATAGGCTATTTGGTCATGGCAAGTAGTTATAATGGTTCAAGGGCCATCAGTATCAGTTATGGACATCAAGTGGTTATAATGGTTCAAGGACCATGGTTATGGGTTATGGACACCCATTACTTGTAAAATGGATATCTATAGGCTATTGGTGATGGCTAGTAGTTATAATGGTTCAAGGGCCATCAATATCAGTTTTGGACATCTAGTGGTTATAATGGTTCAACGACCATGGTTATGGGTTATGGACACATATTACTTGTAAATTGAATATCAAGAGGCTATTGGTCATGGCTAGTAGTTATAATGGTTGAAGGGTCATCAGTATCAGTTATGGACATCTAGTGGTTATAATGGTTCAAGAACCATGGTTATGAGTTATGGACACTTATTACTTGTAAAATAGATATCTATAGGCTAATGGTCATGGCTAGTAGTTATAATGGTTCAAGGGCCATCAGTATCAGTTATGGACATCTATTGGTTATAATGGTTCAAGAACCATGGTTATGGGTTTTGGACACCTATTACTTGTAAAATGGATATCTGTAGGCTATTGGTCATGGCTAGTAGTTATAATGGTTGAAAGGCCATCAGTATCAGTTATGGACATCTAGTGGTTATAATGGTTCAAGGACCATGGTTATGGGTTATGGACACCTATTACTTGTAAATCGGATATCTAGAAGCTATTGGTCATGGCTAGTAGTTATAATGGTTGAGGGCCATCAGTATCAGTTATGGACATCTAGTGGCTATAATCGTTCAAGAACCATGGTTATGGGTTATGGACACCTATTACTTGTAAAATAGATATCTATATAGGTCATGGGTAGTAGTTATAATGGTTCAAGGGCCATCGGTATCAGTTACAGGCATCTAGTGGTTATAATTGTTCAAGGGCCATGGTTATGGGTTATAAACACCTATTAATCGTAAAATAGATATCTATATGCTATTGGTCATGGCTAGTAGTTATAATGGTTCAAGGGCCATCAGTATCAGTTATGGACATTTAGTGGTTATAATGGTTCAAGAACCATGGTTATGGGTTATGGACACCTATTACTTGTAAAATGGATATCTATAGGCTATTGGTTAGGGCTAGTAGTTATAATTGTTCAAGGGCCATGGTTATGGGTTATAAACACCTATTAATCGTAAAATAGATATCTATATGCTATTGGTCATGGCTAGTAGTTATAATGGTTCAAGGGCCGTCAGTATCAGTTATGGACATCTAGTGGTTATAATGGTTCAAGAACCATGGTTATGGGTTTTGGACACCTATTACTTGTAAAATGGATATCTATAGGCTATTGCTCATGGCTGATAGTTATAATGGTTGAAGGGCCATCAGTATCAGTTATGGACATCTAGTGGTTATAATGGTTCAAGGACCATGGTTATGGGTTATGGACACCTATTACTTGTAAATCGGATATCTAGAAACTATTGGTCATGGCTAGTAGTTATAATGGTTGAAGGGCCATCAATATCAGTTATGGACATCTAGTGGCTATAATCGTTCAAGAACCATGGTTATGGTTTATGGACACCTATTACTTGTAAAATAGATATCTATATAGGTCATGAGTAGTAGTTATAATGGTTCAAGGGCCATCGGTATCAGTTACAGACATCTAGTGGTTATAATTGTTCAAGGGCCATGGTTATGGGTTATAAACATCTACTGATATCTATAGGCTATTGGTCATGGCTAGTAGTTATAATGGTTCATGGGCCATCAGTATCAGTTATGGACATCTAGTGGTTATAATGATTCAAGGACCATGGTTATGGGTTATGGACACCTATTACTTGTAAAATAGATATCTATAGGCTATTGGTCATGGCTAGTAGTTATAATGGTTTAAGGGCCATCAGTATCAGTTATGGACATTTAGTGGTTATAATGGTTCAAGGACCACAGTTATGGGTTATGGACACCTATTACTTGTAAAATGGATATCTATAGGCTATTGGTCATGGCTAGTAGTTATAATGGTTCAAGGGCCATCAGTATTAGTTATGGACATCTAGTGGTTATAATGGTTCAAGGACCATGTCTATGGGTTATGGACACCTATTACTTGTAAAATGGATATCTATATGCTATTGGTCATGGCTAGTAGTTGTAATGGTTCAAGGGCCATCAATATCTGTTATGGACATCTAGTGGTTATAATGGTTCAAGGACCATGGTTATGGGTTATGGACACCCATTACTTGTAAAATGGATATCTATAGGCTATTGGTCATGGATAGTAGTTATAATGGTTCAAGGGCCATCAATATCAGTTATGGACATCTAGTGGTTATAATGGTTCAACGACCATGGTTATGGGTTATGGACACATATTACTTGTAAATTGAATATCTAGAGGCTATTGGTCATGGCTAGTAGTTATAATGGTTGAAGGGCCATCAGTATCAGTTGTGGACATCTAGTGGTTATAATGGTTCAAGAACCATGGTTATGGGTTATGGACACTTATTACTTGTAAAATAAATATTTGTAGGCTATTGGTCATGGCTAGTAGTTATAATGGTTCAAGGGCCATCAGTATCAGTTATGGACATCTAGTGATTATATGGTTCAAGAACCATGGTTATGGATTATGGATACCTATTACTTGTAAAATGAATATCTATAGGCTATTGGTCATGTCTAGTAGTTATAATGGTTGAAGGGCCATCAGTATCAGTTATGGACATCTTGTGGTTATAATGGTTCAAGGACCATGGTTATGGGTTATGGACACCTATTACTTGTAAATTGGATATCTAGAAGCTATTGGTCATGGCTAGTAGTTATAATGGTTGAAGGGCCATCAGTATCAATTATGGACATCTAGTGGCTATAATCGTTCAAGAACCATGGTTATGGGTTATGGACACCTATTACTTGTAAAATGGATATCTATAGGCTATTGGTCATGGCTAGTAGTTATAATGGTTCAAGGGCCATCAGTATCAGTTATGGACATTTAGTGGTTATAATGGTTCAAGAACCATGGTTATGGGTTATGGACACCTATTACTTGTAAAATGGATATCTATAGGCTATTGGTCAGGGCTAGTAGTTATAATGGTTCAAGGGCCGTCAGTATCAGTTATGGACATCTAGTGGTTAAAATGGTTGAAGGGCCGTCAGTATCAGTTATGGACATCTAGTGGCTATAATCGTTCAAGAACCATGGTTATGGGTTATGGGTTATGGACACCTATTACTTGTAAAATAGATATCTATATAGGTCATGGGTAGTAGTTATAATGGTTCAAGGGCCATCGGTATCAGTTACAGGCATCTAGTGGTTATAATGGTTCAAGGACCATGGTTATGGGTTATGGACACCTATTACTTGAAAAATGGATATCTATAGGCTATTGGTCATGGCTAGTAGTTATAATGGTTCATGGGCCATCAGTATCAGTTATGGACATTTAGTGGTTATAATGGTTTAAGAACCATGGTTATGGGTTATGGACACCTATTACTTGTAAAATGGATATCTCTAGGCTATTGGTCAGGGCTAGTAGTTATAATGGTTCAAGGGCCGTCAGTATCAGTTATGGACTTCTAGTGGTTATAATGGTTCAAGGACCATGGTTATGGGTTATGGACACCTATTACTTGTAAAATCGATATCTATAGGCTATTGGTCATGGCTAGTAGTTATAATGGTTTAAGGGCCATCTGTATCAGTTATGGTAGTGGTTATAATGGTTCAAGAACCTTGGTTATGGGTTATGGACACCTATTACTTATAAAATGTATATCTATATGCTATTGGTCATGGCTAGTAGTTATAATGGTTCAAGGGCCATCAGTATCAGTTATAGACATCTAGTGGTTATAATGATTCAAGGACCATGGTTATGGGTTATGGACACCTATTACTTGTAAAATAGATATCTATAGGCAATTGGTCATGGCTAGTAGTTATAATGGTTCAAGGGCCATCAGTATTAGTTATGGACATCTAGTGGTTATAATGGTTCAAGAACCATGGTTATGGGTTATGGACACCTATTACTTGTAAATTGGATATCTAGAGGTCATTGGTCATGGCTAGTAGTTATAATGGTTCAAGGGCCATCAGTATCAGTTATGGACATCTAGTGGTTATAATGGTTCAAGAACCATGGTTATGGGTTATGGACACTTATTACTTGTAAAATAGATATATATAGGCCATTGGTCGTGGCTAGTAGTTATAATGGTTCAAGGGCCATCAGTATCAGTTATGGACATCTAGTGGTTATAATGGTTCAAGAACCATGGTTATGGGTTATCGACACCTATTACTTGTAAAATGGATATCTATAGGCTATTGGTCATGGCTAGTAGTTATAATGGTTGAAGGGCCATCAGTATCAGTTATGGACATCTAGTGGTTATAATGGTTCAAGGACCATGGTTATGGGTTATGGACACCTATTACTTGTAAATCGGATATCTAGAAGCTATTGGTCATGGCTAGTAGTTATAATGGTTGAAGGGCCGTCAGTATCAGTTATGGACATCTAGTGGCTATAATCATTCAAGAACCATGGTTATGGGTTATGGACACCTATTACTTGTAAAATAGATATCTATATAGGTCATGGGTAGTAGTTATAATGGTTCAAGGGGCATCGGTATCAGTTACAGGCATCTAGTGGTTATAATTGTTCAAGGGCCATGGTTATGGGTTATAAACACCTATTACTCGTAAAATAGAAATCTATATGTTATTGGTCATGGCTAGTAGTTATAATGGTTCAAGGGCCATCAGTATCAGTTATGGACATTTAGTGGTTATAATGGTTTAAGAACCATGGTTATGGGTTATGGACACCTATTACTTGTAAAATGGATATCTCTAGGCTATTGGTCAGGGCTAGTAGTTATAATGGTTCAAGGGCCGTCAGTATCAGTTATGGACATCTAGTGGTTATAATGGTTCAAGGACCATGGTTATGGGTTATGGACACATATTACTTATAAAATCGATATCTATAGGCTATTGGTCATGGCTAGTAGTTATAATGGTGTAAGGGCCATCTCTATCAGTTATGGTAGTGGTTATAATGGTTCAAGAACCTTGGTTATGGGTTATGGACACCTATTACTTATAAAATGTATATCTATATGTTATTGGTCATGGCTAGTAGTTATAATGGTTCAAGGGCCATCAGTATCAGTTATAGACATCTAGTGGTTATAATGGTTCAAGGACCATGGTTATGGGTTATGGACACCTATTGCTTGAAAAATGGATATCTATAGGCTATTGGTCATGGCTAGTAGTTATAATGGTTCATGGGCCATCAGTATCAGTTATGGACATCTAGTGGTTATAATGATTCAAGGACCATGGTTATGGGTTATGGACACCTATTACTTGTAAAATAGATATCTATAGGCAATTGGTCATGGCTAGTAGTTATAATGGTTCAAGGGCCATCAGTATTAGTTATGGACATCTAGTGGTTATAATTGTTCAAGAACCATGGTTATGGGTTATGGACACCTATTACTTGTAAATTGGATATCTAGAGGTCACTGGTCATGGCTAGTAGTTATAATGGTTCAAGGGCCATCAGTATCAGTTATGGACATCTAGTGGTTATAATGGTTCAAGAACCATGGTTATGGGTTATGGACACTTATTACTTGTAAAATAGATATCTATAGGCCATTGGTCGTGGCTAGTAGTTATAATGGTTCAAGGGACATCAGTATCAGTTATGGACATCTAGTGGTTATAATGGTTCAAGAACCATGGTTATGGGTTATGGACACCTATTACTTGTAAAATGGATATCTATAGGCTATTGGTCATGGCTAGTAGTTATAATGGTTGAAGGGCCATCAGTATCAGTTATGGACATCTAGTGGTTATAATGGTTCAAGGACCATGGTTATGGGTTATGGACACCTATTACTTGTAAATCGGATATCTAGAAGCTATTGGTCATGGCTAGTAGTTATAATGGTTGAAGGGCCGTCAGTATCAGTTATGGACATCTAGTGGCTATAATCGTTCAAGAACCATGGTTATGGGTTATGGACACCTATTACTTGTAAAATGGATATCTATAGGCTATTGGTCATGGCTAGTAGTTATAATGGTTGAAGGGCCATCAGTATCAGTTATGGACATCTAGTGGTTATAATGGTTCAAGGACCATGGTTATGGGTTATGGACACCTATTACTTGTAAATCAGATATCTAGAAGCTATTGGTCATGGCTAGTAGATATAATGGTTGAAGGGCCGTCAGTATCAGTTATGGACATCTAGCGGCTATAATCGTTCAAGAACCATGGTTATGGGTTATGGACACCTATTACTTGTAAAATGGATATCTCTAGGCTATTGGTCAGGGCTAGTAGTTATAATGGTTCAAGGGCCGTCAGTATCAGTTATGGACATCTAGTGGTTATAATGGTTCAAGGACCATGGTTATGGGTTATGGACGCCTATTACTTGTAAAATCGATATCTATAGGCTATTGGTCATGGCTAGTAGTTATAATGGTTTAAGGGCATCTGTATCAGTTATGGTAGTGGTTATAATGGTTCAAGAACCTTGGTTATGGGTAATGGACACCTATTACTTATAAAATGTATATCTATATGCTATTGGTCATGGCTAGTAGTTATAATGGTTCAAGGGCCATCAGTATCAGTTATAGACATCTAGTGGTTATAATGGTTCAAGGACCATGGTTATGGGTTATGGACACCTATTACTTGAAAAATGGATATCTATAGGCTATTGGTCATGGCTAGTAGTTATAATGGTTCATGGGCCATCAGTATCAGTTATGGACATCTAGTGGTTATAATGATTCAAGGACCATGGTTATGGGTTATGGACACCTATTACTTGTAAAATAGATATCTATAGGCAATTGGTCATGGCTAGTAGTTATAATGATTCAAGGGCCTTCAGTATTAGTTATGGACATCTAGTGGTTATAATGGTTCAAGAACCATGGTTATGGGTTATGGACACCTATTACTTGTAAATTGGATATCTAGAGGTCATTGGTCATGGCTAGTAGTTATAATGGTTCAAGGGCCATCAGTATCAGTTATGGACATCTAGTGGTTATAATGGTTCAAGAACCATGGTTATGGGTTATGGACACTTATTACTTGTAAAATAGATATCTATAGGCCATTGGTCGTGGCTAGTAGTTATAATGGTTCAAGGGCCATCAGTATCAGTTATGGACATCTAGTGGTTATAATGGTTCAAGAACCATGGTTATGGGTTATGGACACCTATTACTTGTAAAATGGATATCTATAGGCTATTGGTCATGGCTAGTAGTTATTATGGTTGAAGGGCCATCAGTATCAGTTATGGACATCTAGTGGTTATAATGGTTCAAGGACCATGGTTATGGGTTATGGACACCTATTACTTGTAAATCAGATATCTAGAAGCTATTGGTCATGGCTAGTAGATATAATGGTTGAAGGGCCGTCAGTATCAGTTATGGACATCTAGCGGCTATAATCGTTCAAGAACCATGGTTATGGGTTATGGACACCTATTACTTGTAAAATAGATATCAATATAGGTCATGGGTTGTAGTTATAATGGTTCAAGGGCCATCGGTATCAGTTACAGGCATCTAGTGGTTATAATTGTTCAAGGGCCATGGTTATGGGTTATAAACACCTATTACTCGTAAAATAGAAATCTATATGCTATTGGTCATGGCTAGTAGTTATAATGGTTCAAGGGCCATCAGTATCAGTTATGGACATCTAGTGGTTATAATGGTTCAAGGACCATGGTTATGTGTTATGGACACTTATTACTTGTAAAATAGATATCTATATAGGTCATGGGTAGTAGTTATAATGGTTCAAGGGGCATCGGTATCAGTTACAGGCATCTAGTGGTTATAATTGTTCAAGGGCCATGGTTATGGGTTATAAACACCTATTACTCGTAAAATAGAAATCTATATGTTATTGGTCATGGCTAGTAGTTATAATGGTTCAAGGGCCATCAGTATCAGTTATGGACATTTAGTGGTTATAATGGTTTAAGAACCATGGTTATGGGTTATGGACACCTATTACTTGTAAAATGGATATCTCTAGGCTATTGGTCAGGGCTAGTAGTTATAATGGTTCAAGGGCCGTCAGTATCAGTTATGGACATCTAGTGGTTATAATGGTTCAAGGACCATGGTTATGGGTTATGGACACATATTACTTATAAAATCGATATCTATAGGCTATTGGTCATGGCTAGTAGTTATAATGGTGTAAGGGCCATCTCTATCAGTTATGGTAGTGGTTATAATGGTTCAAGAACCTTGGTTATGGGTTATGGACACCTATTACTTATAAAATGTATATCTATATGTTATTGGTCATGGCTAGTAGTTATAATGGTTCAAGGGCCATCAGTATCAGTTATAGACATCTAGTGGTTATAATGGTTCAAGGACCATGGTTATGGGTTATGGACACCTATTGCTTGAAAAATGGATATCTATAGGCTATTGGTCATGGCTAGTAGTTATAATGGTTCATGGGCCATCAGTATCAGTTATGGACATCTAGTGGTTATAATGATTCAAGGACCATGGTTATGGGTTATGGACACCTATTACTTGTAAAATAGATATCTATAGGCAATTGGTCATGGCTAGTAGTTATAATGGTTCAAGGGCCATCAGTATTAGTTATGGACATCTAGTGGTTATAATTGTTCAAGAACCATGGTTATGGGTTATGGACACCTATTACTTGTAAATTGGATATCTAGAGGTCACTGGTCATGGCTAGTAGTTATAATGGTTCAAGGGCCATCAGTATCAGTTATGGACATCTAGTGGTTATAATGGTTCAAGAACCATGGTTATGGGTTATGGACACTTATTACTTGTAAAATAGATATCTATAGGCCATTGGTCGTGGCTAGTAGTTATAATGGTTCAAGGGACATCAGTATCAGTTATGGACATCTAGTGGTTATAATGGTTCAAGAACCATGGTTATGGGTTATGGACACCTATTACTTGTAAAATGGATATCTATAGGCTATTGGTCATGGCTAGTAGTTATAATGGTTGAAGGGCCATCAGTATCAGTTATGGACATCTAGTGGTTATAATGGTTCAAGGACCATGGTTATGGGTTATGGACACCTATTACTTGTAAATCGGATATCTAGAAGCTATTGGTCATGGCTAGTAGTTATAATGGTTGAAGGGCCGTCAGTATCAGTTATGGACATCTAGTGGCTATAATCGTTCAAGAACCATGGTTATGGGTTATGGACACCTATTACTTGTAAAATGGATATCTATAGGCTATTGGTCATGGCTAGTAGTTATAATGGTTGAAGGGCCATCAGTATCAGTTATGGACATCTAGTGGTTATAATGGTTCAAGGACCATGGTTATGGGTTATGGACACCTATTACTTGTAAATCAGATATCTAGAAGCTATTGGTCATGGCTAGTAGATATAATGGTTGAAGGGCCGTCAGTATCAGTTATGGACATCTAGCGGCTATAATCGTTCAAGAACCATGGTTATGGGTTATGGACACCTATTACTTGTAAAATGGATATCTCTAGGCTATTGGTCAGGGCTAGTAGTTATAATGGTTCAAGGGCCGTCAGTATCAGTTATGGACATCTAGTGGTTATAATGGTTCAAGGACCATGGTTATGGGTTATGGACGCCTATTACTTGTAAAATCGATATCTATAGGCTATTGGTCATGGCTAGTAGTTATAATGGTTTAAGGGCATCTGTATCAGTTATGGTAGTGGTTATAATGGTTCAAGAACCTTGGTTATGGGTAATGGACACCTATTACTTATAAAATGTATATCTATATGCTATTGGTCATGGCTAGTAGTTATAATGGTTCAAGGGCCATCAGTATCAGTTATAGACATCTAGTGGTTATAATGGTTCAAGGACCATGGTTATGGGTTATGGACACCTATTACTTGAAAAATGGATATCTATAGGCTATTGGTCATGGCTAGTAGTTATAATGGTTCATGGGCCATCAGTATCAGTTATGGACATCTAGTGGTTATAATGATTCAAGGACCATGGTTATGGGTTATGGACACCTATTACTTGTAAAATAGATATCTATAGGCAATTGGTCATGGCTAGTAGTTATAATGATTCAAGGGCCTTCAGTATTAGTTATGGACATCTAGTGGTTATAATGGTTCAAGAACCATGGTTATGGGTTATGGACACCTATTACTTGTAAATTGGATATCTAGAGGTCATTGGTCATGGCTAGTAGTTATAATGGTTCAAGGGCCATCAGTATCAGTTATGGACATCTAGTGGTTATAATGGTTCAAGAACCATGGTTATGGGTTATGGACACTTATTACTTGTAAAATAGATATCTATAGGCCATTGGTCGTGGCTAGTAGTTATAATGGTTCAAGGGCCATCAGTATCAGTTATGGACATCTAGTGGTTATAATGGTTCAAGAACCATGGTTATGGGTTATGGACACCTATTACTTGTAAAATGGATATCTATAGGCTATTGGTCATGGCTAGTAGTTATTATGGTTGAAGGGCCATCAGTATCAGTTATGGACATCTAGTGGTTATAATGGTTCAAGGACCATGGTTATGGGTTATGGACACCTATTACTTGTAAATCAGATATCTAGAAGCTATTGGTCATGGCTAGTAGATATAATGGTTGAAGGGCCGTCAGTATCAGTTATGGACATCTAGCGGCTATAATCGTTCAAGAACCATGGTTATGGGTTATGGACACCTATTACTTGTAAAATAGATATCAATATAGGTCATGGGTTGTAGTTATAATGGTTCAAGGGCCATCGGTATCAGTTACAGGCATCTAGTGGTTATAATTGTTCAAGGGCCATGGTTATGGGTTATAAACACCTATTACTCGTAAAATAGAAATCTATATGCTATTGGTCATGGCTAGTAGTTATAATGGTTCAAGGGCCATCAGTATCAGTTATGGACATCTAGTGGTTATAATGGTTCAAGGACCATGGTTATGTGTTATGGACACTTATTACTTGTAAAATAGATATCTATAGGCCATTGGTCGTGGCTAGTAGTTATAATGGTTCAAGGGCCATCAGTATCAGTTATGGACATCTAGTGGTTATAATGGTTCAAGAACCATGATTATGGGTTATGGACACCTATTACTTGTAAAATGGATATCTATAGGCTATTGGTCATTGCTAGTAGTTATAATGGTTGAAGGGCCATCAGTATCAGTTATGGACATTTAGTGGTTATAATGGTTCAAGGACCATGGTTATGGGTTATGGACACCTATTACTTGTAAATCGGATATCGAGAAACTATTGGTCATGGCTAGTAGTTATAACAGTTGAAGGGCCATCAGTATCAGTTATGGACATCTAGTGGCTATAATCATTCAAGAACCATGGTTATGGGTTATGGACACCTATTACTTGTAAAATAGATATCTATATAGGTCATGGGTAGTAGTTATAATGGTTGAAGGGCCATCGGTATCAGTTACAGACATCTAGTGGTTATAATTGTTCAAGGGCCATGGTTATGGGTTATAAACACCTATTACTCGTAAAATAGATATCTATAGGCTATTGGTCATGGCTAGTAGTTATAATGGTTCAAGGGCCATCAGTATCAGTTATGGACATTTAGTGGTTATAATGGTTCAAGAACCATGGTTATGGGTTATGGACACCTATTACTTGTAAAATGGATATCTATAGGCTATTGGTCATGGCTAGTAGTTATAACAGTTGAAGGGCCATCAGTATCAGTTATGGACATCTAGTGGCTATAATCATTCAAGAACCATGGTTATGGGTTATGGACACCTATTACTTGTAAAATAGATATCTATATAGGTCATGGGTAGTAGTTATAATGGTTGAAGGGCCATCGGTATCAGTTACTGTGACATCCGTGAAAAACTAGGTTTTCAAGTTTGCTACTAAATACTGTTATATGAATTTTAGTAAGTAAACATAATCTATTATGGTTAAATTATAATAATAAAAGTGTTAGTTATCATATGTATCTTGACAACGTGCTTGAAATCCCTAGTAAGACGTATAAACATTTTAGTCGTCTTATAAAGTGACAAAATGAAACAATTAATATTAAATCACTACAAAATAATAGTAAGAGTTAAAATACATATAATTATATGTAAGAATATAAATTTTAACTTAATGCAATAAAATTAAAATCTAGAACAAATAATTTAATTTAACATATCATTTTACAATTTTTTTATTTAACAAAATACATACATTGTCATGCAAATACCACTCATTAGCTATCACATGGGGCATAGGAACAAGAAAGAGTCACCAACACTACCCACTAACACTTGGAGTCTTCATTTTCATAGAACACACACACAACACTCTTCACTTTTCCTCTCAACTCTCAAAAACCGGATTCATAAATTCTACCAACATATCTTCACCAAAATCTTCATAACTTTTGATCTACAACTCCAAATTTGGTGATCCAAGTTGCCAAATCACCATAACAACTTCCTCTACAACATTCAACCATCAAAAACCCCAAACTACCACTTTTAGTCAGTCGAAAATATCCTCGAAGAGGCTGTCCAGTTTGGTGTTCTTCCACACTCTTGTGTAAGTCGATTTCCTTGTATTTCTTGCACTTTTCTTATGTTTTCTTGCATATTTCTTCATGTTTCTTGAGTTTTTCTATCCATGAAAGGCACTTAGGTGTCTAGATGGTAGATTACACACCAATGTCTTCAAGATATCCAATAAAGGTGGTAATCCATGATCCATACATCAAAAACTCAAGAACATAAAGTTTGATGTACATGCATGTAACTTTTTCTCACAAATCTTAGATGTTTGATGACATGCATGTGTTTATAAAAATTAATATATGATTTTGATCTAAAAATAATCTTGCATGATCCTAAATAAGTGTTAAAAGCAAAGATTTAAACCATTGGATGTAAAGAAATGGCTAGAACACTTAAAACCTTCAAAACTTTTATTTTTGAAATCTGACAGATTGCATGCATGTACTTAATTCGGCCATATCTTGAGTTTTAACCATTTAAAATACATGATTCTTTTTCTCAAAGTTAGTTTTATGTCTTATCTTTCCAACCCATTTAATTTCATGCCAAAATACTGAGTTTTGACCCACGAAACCCTACCCACAAGTTAGATGTGCAAACAGACTAGCTGAGCAGAATAAAACTCGAATTTAAACTGATATATCTCTTTCATAAAACCTTTAAAATACATGATTTTTCTTCTGGAATTTAATTTAAAGAGTTATCTTTTAAATGCAGCTGGTTTCATCGAAAAACATAAAGATTTGACCTCCCAACCAAACATGCAAAGGTAAGTGTGCATTGAAAAGAGTGGTGGCAGATTTTTACATGCAACTTTAAATAATCATAACTCCTTTATAAAACATGCAAATGTAATGATTCTTTTTTTTAAACATTAGTTCAATGAGTTACCTTTAAAACCCCATAAAATATAAAGAAAAACTCGAATATTTGATACCCCAAATAGGTCAAATAAAATGAGTGTGCAGACTGATTTGAAGTTACTGATACATACATTTATAAAATATAATTAAAATAGTTATACAACTTCAAAAATTATAAAACTTGTGCTAAAAGTTCCCTAAGACACTAAATAATAACATATAAAAAGTTGGTAAATTAAATCATTTGTTATGATATTAAAATAACTTGTGGAAGTGGACTAAAAATCTGGACAGCAACAACCATTTAGCTTTAGATGTGAGAAAAGTAACTTTTAAGAAATAATGGACTATGTAGCACATAAAGTATAATATTTTACAATATACAAGTTAATTATAATATAACACATGTAAAATAGAAATATAAACTCAAATGAGCATATAAGTATAAAGTGCATACCAACAAGAATAAGACTTATAAGTATACATTTTTAGGAAATACAAAAATTAACATATAAATAAAGGTGAAACTAAACATATCTATATATATAAAGTAAGTAGGATTATATATATAAACTAATATACTACATAAAGGACTATAAATATTAAAAACTTATAACTATAATTGACAATTATGTACATCTCAATAAGTTCACTATTTTCCTTACGAAAATTCTTAAAATAAACCTTAAATACTATATATAGAAAGTCTAAGATTTTATGAAGTTATAATAGCTAAATAATATTTTATCCCTAAGGTTAGACATAGCCTAATATTCAATTCCATTAATATAGGAAGGAATTAAGTCGGACAGAGCATCAAACGGAAAATTGTTGGATACAGCTACACACTGTGAGTATCATAGCCCCTTTTTACTTTGTTTTTATATATTTTGGGGTGAAAAGCATGTTATAAAGTTTTAATGGTTGCTCTATGATTGAAAAATGTTGTTGTTGAATTAAATTGTTTGTGCACTATGTTATGTATGCTAAAATGCAATTGCTTGAGTTAAAAAGTGTAAGTCCCCGAAACGTGGAATTAAAATTTAGTGACACTACCATTAACTCGAACGGGGGCCTGCGGTTTTGTGGATAGCGCTATTAGGGTTTGGACATCCCCACTTAAGGTCGACGGGCCTTGGGTGCACATTTCCTAAAATTAAAAGTTGGGTTCTACACATGTGAGAAATTGCTCACCGCTGAGGTAGGACTGGTTACATTAGGGGCATCGTTGTCTGAATGGTTTGGTAGTGGCTCATGGCTGATAATTGCTAGCGTACTCTACACTTGTGCTAAAAATATATTTGAGCAACCAGTTACTTAATGTCTTGTGAACAAAAGTTTCACAATAACAACTTATGGATACTAATTTAATTTTTGTTCATCAAAAACCTATGAACTCACCAACTCTTTGTAGTTGACCTTTTTAACTCATGCTTTTCAGGTATAAACAAGTAAGTGTTGGCATGTAGGTGCATTTTGTGTGACGACATCAACATCAAGAAATTTTAAAATCCTTTATCATCAACTTTATCTACTGTGAATTTTGGGAACAAATTTGGTTGTAATAATTTAATTTTTGAACTACTTTTGATTAATGTTGTAGTTGGTGTTGTTTATTACCTCATGCTATGAAACCTTATGCTGTTGTATCTCGTGTTTCCGCTTTAGCGGGGTGTGACAGATTTGGTATCAGAGCCTAAGGTTATAGAGAATGCCGGTTTTCATATGAAAACCTAAAACTATAACCAAAAATTTTCAAACAATTTTCAAAAAGGTTTCCCAAAATAAAATAAAATAAAATAAAATAAATTTTGTTTAAACTTGGAAGGCATGATTTTGTGTGTGTTTGCATAAACATTGCATACCCTAGGCACTCACAATTGCACAATTAGCTATTAAGTTAGTTATTATCACATTTAATACTTGGTAGATCTTACGTGGCACAAACCCTATATTCTAAGATTAGCCTCAATACTTTGGTTTAACATCAAGTCATAACCCACTAGTTATGGTACACATGAGGTGAAAAATACTGCTAATTCTCGGGAGATAAATGATCCTTTTGATGACGTACTTTGAGTAGTTATTAAACACTCATAGAGACCTCTAAAATTTAGATGATTACTATTTTTCCTGTTATTGATACAATTATCTTGTAGAGAAAAGTAATCTTACTCTATTAGCCTAACTAATGGCTCAAATTGAAAAGTTTATCAATAATATAACAATAAATATTGTGGACACTCAATAGAGAGCAGCTATGTATCTGCATAAGAAGTGAGTTTCGACAGAGCTACTAGCGAATGTCCTTGTGCATCAATAATGTAGTTCACTCCCATAGGTTCACAAATTAAAGTTAACTTTAAGGAGCTAGCATTGTAATATCGAAGAAAGTGATGTTAGGAGCATCGTATAAAGCATGGGAGCAGACACCATGTGTCGTCACTAATATACACTTCGGACGTACTTCCGTCATGAATCACAAATACTATAATCCTTTATAAAAGAATATAATTGTAGGATATAGTAGAATCGTTAATATGATCACTGAATTGCATATGTTACGTATACGATAGAGGTGCATGTAAGAATAAAATTGCAAAAAAAAAAATAATAATAAAAATAAAATAAAATAAAATTTTAAATAAATAAATAATAACATCCATTGATTGTAAATGAATTAGATGTCATTAGTTAAAATAAGGCATCATAATGAAGGATAAATCATCTATAATTATATAAGAATTTGAAGAAGATAATTATATTTATGAAAGGAAGTATGAAGTGATAATGATAAGGAAATATTGTATGATGTGATCATAAAAACGTCTGGCCAACGTGTTTATAATTACAAGATACAATATCGAGTTATCAAAGTCACTGATTATTGAACGAATTGATGAATAAAAGAGTTGTATACAAGTAGTATCTATAATATTAAAATAAGCGGCCGATTGAAATTAAGCAAGATTAATAGTTAACCAAGTCAATAAAATAACATAAAGAAATAAAGATAAGTCAAGGCCGGAGGATAAACTTACTTGACTAATAATGTGAAATTAGATTAGTGATCAGTTTTGAGTGACCTTTGATGAGAAAGATAATAATGATGATGGTGATGAAGTTCGATGACCCCGGTTTATAATAAAGTTTATATTGGTATCAAAATACTCAAGAAGGAGTTTGTAGAAGAAATATATAATAATGAAAGATTAAGAAAATGAAGTAAATATTAAAATGGTTAATGTTAAACTATGAATTTAGCGGAGGTGAAAGTGCCTAATCAATAAAAAGAGAAATAAATTTACGAGCTTAAAATTTACTATATACATGGAGGAGGATTAATAAATAAATAATTGTTTCGCAAAATTTTTATAAAGTAAATGCTAAGAAAATAGAAGTATTAAGGATGTGTCATATCATATAATAGAATAATTACAATAATATGTGAGATGAACAATAGTCTATAAATTTTGATAATACTAATTAAAAAAAATTAAATTAAATAAATAATAAATAAATTATAAATAAATAAAAATACTTTAAAATTATGAGTTATCCTGAGATTTGAGTGAAACATGGATGTGAAGTATGATTTTGGTTTAAATTCAGCTAATAAATTTTATTTTAACCATGGTTAGTAAAAAAATAAAATATATATATATATATATATATATATATATATATATATATATATATATATATATATAATAATAATCTACTTTAATGAATAATGAGATCTATAATTGGTCACGAGAATGACAATGGAATAAATAAATATAAAGACCTAATATTAGAAGGATATAAAGTATAGATTTATTGATACCAATATTATAAAACCTCATAAACTAATGAAAGAGGTGAGTGAGTTAGACTCATTGATAAACATAATTTTAGGAAGTTTGAATTAGGTGTACTAAAGAAAGAAATGATAGTATACAGATTATAAATTGATGACAAGCAAGACATTATAAAAAGAAAAGATGAGGATGATAAGAACCAATTTATATCGGTTAGAATTAATAAGTTATATCGGTTAGAAATTTATATCGGTTATAAAAAGAAATTTATATCGGTTAGAAATGAGGAGTAATATCGAGAATTAATAATAAACAAATGCTTAATGAACCAGTTCATGAGTAAATAGAATTATGCAGAAGATATAAATGATATGTGAGTTGAATTCAGTTCATGAAATAAGAGGAGGACCATAACTACGTGTTGGTAAGGAAGTGAGTCGAAACTTTCAAAAAAAAAAAAAAAAAAAAAACGGAGAGTGGAACATGAATATATACATCAGGAAAGATATTAATACATTAATAAGTTAAAATATATAATAACTCTAGATCACATCTATATTTTATGATAAACAAGTTGTGGTACAAAGATAATCAAGTTATATGCAGTATATAATTCACGAAAGTAATTAAGATCAAGAATTTATTACTTAAAAAAAAAATTACTTGTATAGTAGAGTATACGCACATTTATAACATACATATGCAGTATCATTATGAAATATTAATACATGAGAAAATAATAAATAACTAAATATGTATTGGAATTATAGCTGACATTGAAGAATATAATATATAAAAGAAGTGTTAGAAATTGATATCTTCATAGTAGAATCAATAAAGTAAATAATAAGTGAAATGAGACCAAAATGGTGTCCAATGCAATAATAAGGAAAAATATATATATATATATATTAAAAGGGTATGAGCATTATGAGGGGTCGTTCATACGAATCTAAGGACTTGAATCTTTGAAACGTAAAAAAAAAAAAAAAAAAAAAAAAAAAAAAAAAAAAAAAAAAAAAATCAAAATATTTCATAAATATATGCTACATACTTGTGCAATAGATATCAGATGAAGTTGGATACTCATCATCCATTAGTTGAGTTCTCATATAAAAATAATTATCACAATAGAAATTAGTTTGCTCCGTATGACACTTAATATGTGAATAAGTTTCGTTTGCCACCTAAGTTGTTGGAAATTGGCTATAGACAACTAACTAATCATAGATCGTACAAAAGGCTACTAACAAGATCTTAATTACCAAGGATAGATTTAAGGAGACAAGAGATCGTCATAAGAGTTGTGCATATAGTCACATGAAACCTATAGAATTCCAAATGAGTGATAAAATGCTTCAAAATGTATCACCATTGTAAGGAATTATTCTTCAGAAACAAAAGCAACCGAACCAAATTTCTAAAGAGCAAAATAGGGATGTCAATTAATAAATTTCGGGACGAAATTTCTCTAACTAGGGGAGATTGTGACATCCGTGAAAAACTAGGTTTTCAAGTTTGCTACTAAATACTGTTATATGAATTTTAGTAAGTAAACATAATCTATTATGGTTAAATTATAATAATAAAAGTGTTAGTTATCATATGTATCTTGACAACGTGCTTGAAATCCCTAGTAAGACGTATAAACATTTTAGTCGTCTTATAAAGTGACAAAATGAAACAATTAATATTAAATCACTACAAAATAATAGTAAGAGTTAAAATACATATAATTATATGTAAGAATATAAATTTTAACTTAATGCAATAAAATTAAAATCTAGAACAAATAATTTAATTTAACATATCATTTTACAATTTTTTATTTAACAAAATACATACATTGTCATGCAAATACCACTCATTAGCTATCACATGGGGCATAGGAACAAGAAAGAGTCACCAACACTACCCACTAACACTTGGAGTCTTCATTTTCATAGAACACACACACAACACTCTTCACTTTTCCTCTCAACTCTCAAAAACCGGATTCATAAATTCTACCAACATATCTTCACCAAAATCTTCATAACTTTTGATCTACAACTCCAAATTTGGTGATCCAAGTTGCCAAATCACCATAACAACTTCCTCTACAACATTCAACCATCAAAAACCCCAAACTACCACTTTTAGTCAGTCAAAAATATCCTCGAAGAGGCTGTCCAGTTTGGTGTTCTTCCACACTCTTGTGTAAGTCGATTTCCTTGTATTTCTTGCACTTTTCTTATGTTTTCTTGCATATTTCTTCATGTTTCTTGAGTTTTTCTATCCATGAAAGGCACTTAGGTGTCTAGATGGTAGATTACACACCAATGTCTTCAAGATATCCAATAAAGGTGGTAATCCATGATCCATACATCAAAAACTCAAGAACATAAAGTTTGATGTACATGCATGTAACTTTTTCTCACAAATCTTAGATGTTTGATGACATGCATGTGTTTATAAAAATTAATATATGATTTTGATCTAAAAATAATCTTGCATGATCCTAAATAAGTGTTAAAAGCAAAGATTTAAACCATTGGATGTAAAGAAATGGCTAGAACACTTAAAACCTTCAAAACTTTTATTTTTGAAATCTGACAGATTGCATGCATGTACTTAATTCGGCCATATCTTGAGTTTTAACCATTTAAAATACATGATTCTTTTTCTCAAAGTTAGTTTTATGTCTTATCTTTCCAACCCATTTAATTTCATGCCAAAATACTGAGTTTTGACCCACGAAACCCTACCCACAAGTTAGATGTGCAAACAGACTAGCTGAGCAGAATAAAACTCGAATTTAAACTGATATATCTCTTTCATAAAACCTTTAAAATACATGATTTTTCTTCTGGAATTTAATTTAAAGAGTTATCTTTTAAATGCAGCTGGTTTCATCGAAAAACATAAAGATTTGACCTCCCAACCAAACATGCAAAGGTAAGTGTGCATTGAAAAGAGTGGTGGCAGATTTTTACATGCAACTTTAAATAATCATAACTCCTTTATAAAACATGCAAATGTAATGATTCTTTTTTTTAAACATTAGTTCAATGAGTTACCTTTAAAACCCCATAAAATATAAAGAAAAACTCGAATATTTGATACCCCAAATAGGTCAAATAAAATGAGTGTGCAGACTGATTTGAAGTTACTGATACATACATTTATAAAATATAATTAAAATAGTTATACAACTTCAAAAATTATAAAACTTGTGCTAAAAGTTCCCTAAGACACTAAATAATAACATATAAAAAGTTGGTAAATTAAATCATTTGTTATGATATTAAAATAACTTGTGGAAGTGGACTAAAAATCTGGACAGCAACAACCATTTAGCTTTAGATGTGAGAAAAGTAACTTTTAAGAAATAATGGACTATGTAGCACATAAAGTATAATATTTTACAATATACAAGTTAATTATAATATAACACATGTAAAATAGAAATATAAACTCAAATGAGCATATAAGTATAAAGTGCATACCAACAAGAATAAGACTTATAAGTATACATTTTTAGGAAATACAAAAATTAACATATAAATAAAGGTGAAACTAAACATATCTATATATATAAAGTAAGTAGGATTATATATATAAACTAATATACTACATAAAGGACTATAAATATTAAAAACTTATAACTATAATTGACAATTATGTACATCTCAATAAGTTCACTATTTTCCTTACGAAAATTCTTAAAATAAACCTTAAATACTATATATAGAAAGTCTAAGATTTTATGAAGTTATAATAGCTAAATAATATTTTATCCCTAAGGTTAGACATAGCCTAATATTCAATTCCATTAATATAGGAAGGAATTAAGTCGGACAGAGCATCAAACGGAAAATTGTTGGATACAGCTACACACTGTGAGTATCATAGCCCCTTTTTACTTTGTTTTTATATATTTTGGGGTGAAAAGCATGTTATAAAGTTTTAATGGTTGCTCTATGATTGAAAAATGTTGTTGTTGAATTAAATTGTTTGTGCACTATGTTATGTATGCTAAAATGCAATTGCTTGAGTTAAAAAGTGTAAGTCCCCGAAACGTGGAATTAAAATTTAGTGACACTACCATTAACTCGAACGGGGGCCTGCGGTTTTGTGGATAGCGCTATTAGGGTTTGGACATCCCCACTTAAGGTCGACGGGCCTTGGGTGCACATTTCCTAAAATTAAAAGTTGGGTTCTACACATGTGAGAAATTGCTCACCGCTGAGGTAGGACTGGTTACATTAGGGGCATCGTTGTCTGAATGGTTTGGTAGTGGCTCATGGCTGATAATTGCTAGCGTACTCTACACTTGTGCTAAAAATATATTTGAGCAACCAGTTACTTAATGTCTTGTGAACAAAAGTTTCACAATAACAACTTATGGATACTAATTTAATTTTTGTTCATCAAAAACCTATGAACTCACCAACTCTTTGTAGTTGACCTTTTTAACTCATGCTTTTCAGGTATAAACAAGTAAGTGTTGGCATGTAGGTGCATTTTGTGTGACGACATCAACATCAAGAAATTTTAAAATCCTTTATCATCAACTTTATCTACTGTGAATTTTGGGAACAAATTTGGTTGTAATAATTTAATTTTTGAACTACTTTTGATTAATGTTGTAGTTGGTGTTGTTTATTACCTCATGCTATGAAACCTTATGCTGTTGTATCTCGTGTTTCCGCTTTAGCGGGGTGTGACAGATTTGGTATCAGAGCCTAAGGTTATAGAGAATGCCGGTTTTCATATGAAAACCTAAAACTATAACCAAAAATTTTCAAACAATTTTCAAAAAGGTTTCCCAAAATAAAATAAAATAAAATAAAATAAATTTTGTTTAAACTTGGAAGGCATGATTTTGTGTGTGTTTGCATAAACATTGCATACCCTAGGCACTCACAATTGCACAATTAGCTATTAAGTTAGTTATTATCACATTTAATACTTGGTAGATCTTACGTGGCACAAACCCTATATTCTAAGATTAGCCTCAATACTTTGGTTTAACATCAAGTCATAACCCACTAGTTATGGTACACATGAGGTGAAAAATACTGCTAATTCTCGGGAGATAAATGATCCTTTTGATGACGTACTTTGAGTAGTTATTAAACACTCATAGAGACCTCTAAAATTTAGATGATTACTATTTTTCCTGTTATTGATACAATTATCTTGTAGAGAAAAGTAATCTTACTCTATTAGCCTAACTAATGGCTCAAATTGAAAAGTTTATCAATAATATAACAATAAATATTGTGGACACTCAATAGAGAGCAGCTATGTATCTGCATAAGAAGTGAGTTTCGACAGAGCTACTAGCGAATGTCCTTGTGCATCAATAATGTAGTTCACTCCCATAGGTTCACAAATTAAAGTTAACTTTAAGGAGCTAGCATTGTAATATCGAAGAAAGTGATGTTAGGAGCATCGTATAAAGCATGGGAGCAGACACCATGTGTCGTCACTAATATACACTTCGGACGTACTTCCGTCATGAATCACAAATACTATAATCCTTTATAAAAGAATATAATTGTAGGATATAGTAGAATCGTTAATATGATCACTGAATTGCATATGTTACGTATACGATAGAGGTGCATGTAAGAATAAAATTGCAAAAAAAAAAATAATAATAAAAATAAAATAAAATAAAATTTTAAATAAATAAATAATAACATCCATTGATTGTAAATGAATTAGATGTCATTAGTTAAAATAAGGCATCATAATGAAGGATAAATCATCTATAATTATATAAGAATTTGAAGAAGATAATTATATTTATGAAAGGAAGTATGAAGTGATAATGATAAGGAAATATTGTATGATGTGATCATAAAAACGTCTGGCCAACGTGTTTATAATTACAAGATACAATATCGAGTTATCAAAGTCACTGATTATTGAACGAATTGATGAATAAAAGAGTTGTATACAAGTAGTATCTATAATATTAAAATAAGCGGCCGATTGAAATTAAGCAAGATTAATAGTTAACCAAGTCAATAAAATAACATAAAGAAATAAAGATAAGTCAAGGCCGGAGGATAAACTTACTTGACTAATAATGTGAAATTAGATTAGTGATCAGTTTTGAGTGACCTTTGATGAGAAAGATAATAATGATGATGGTGATGAAGTTCGATGACCCCGGTTTATAATAAAGTTTATATTGGTATCAAAATACTCAAGAAGGAGTTTGTAGAAGAAATATATAATAATGAAAGATTAAGAAAATGAAGTAAATATTAAAATGGTTAATGTTAAACTATGAATTTAGCGGAGGTGAAAGTGCCTAATCAATAAAAAGAGAAATAAATTTACGAGCTTAAAATTTACTATATACATGGAGGAGGATTAATAAATAAATAATTGTTTCGCAAAATTTTTATAAAGTAAATGCTAAGAAAATAGAAGTATTAAGGATGTGTCATATCATATAATAGAATAATTACAATAATATGTGAGATGAACAATAGTCTATAAATTTTGATAATACTAATTAAAAAAAATTAAATTAAATAAATAATAAATAAATTATAAATAAATAAAAATACTTTAAAATTATGAGTTATCCTGAGATTTGAGTGAAACATGGATGTGAAGTATGATTTTGGTTTAAATTCAGCTAATAAATTTTATTTTAACCATGGTTAGTAAAAAAATAAAATATATATATATATATATATATATATATATATATATATATATATATATATATATATATATATATATATATATATATATATATATATATATATATATATAATAATAATCTACTTTAATGAATAATGAGATCTATAATTGGTCACGAGAATGACAATGGAATAAATAAATATAAAGACCTAATATTAGAAGGATATAAAGTATAGATTTATTGATACCAATATTATAAAACCTCATAAACTAATGAAAGAGGTGAGTGAGTTAGACTCATTGATAAACATAATTTTAGGAAGTTTGAATTAGGTGTACTAAAGAAAGAAATGATAGTATACAGATTATAAATTGATGACAAGCAAGACATTATAAAAAGAAAAGATGAGGATGATAAGAACCAATTTATATCGGTTAGAATTAATAAGTTATATCGGTTAGAAATTTATATCGGTTATAAAAAGAAATTTATATCGGTTAGAAATGAGGAGTAATATCGAGAATTAATAATAAACAAATGCTTAATGAACCAGTTCATGAGTAAATAGAATTATGCAGAAGATATAAATGATATGTGAGTTGAATTCAGTTCATGAAATAAGAGGAGGACCATAACTACGTGTTGGTAAGGAAGTGAGTCGAAACTTTCAAAAAAAAAAAAAAAAAAAAAACGGAGAGTGGAACATGAATATATACATCAGGAAAGATATTAATACATTAATAAGTTAAAATATATAATAACTCTAGATCACATCTATATTTTATGATAAACAAGTTGTGGTACAAAGATAATCAAGTTATATGCAGTATATAATTCACGAAAGTAATTAAGATCAAGAATTTATTACTTAAAAAAAAAATTACTTGTATAGTAGAGTATACGCACATTTATAACATACATATGCAGTATCATTATGAAATATTAATACATGAGAAAATAATAAATAACTAAATATGTATTGGAATTATAGCTGACATTGAAGAATATAATATATAAAAGAAGTGTTAGAAATTGATATCTTCATAGTAGAATCAATAAAGTAAATAATAAGTGAAATGAGACCAAAATGGTGTCCAATGCAATAATAAGGAAAAATATATATATATATATATTAAAAGGGTATGAGCATTATGAGGGGTCGTTCATACGAATCTAAGGACTTGAATCTTTGAAACGTAAAAAAAAAAAAAAAAAAAAAAAAAAAAAAAAAAAAAAAAATCAAAATATTTCATAAATATATGCTACATACTTGTGCAATAGATATCAGATGAAGTTGGATACTCATCATCCATTAGTTGAGTTCTCATATAAAAATAATTATCACAATAGAAATTAGTTTGCTCCGTATGACACTTAATATGTGAATAAGTTTCGTTTGCCACCTAAGTTGTTGGAAATTGGCTATAGACAACTAACTAATCATAGATCGTACAAAAGGCTACTAACAAGATCTTAATTACCAAGGATAGATTTAAGGAGACAAGAGATCGTCATAAGAGTTGTGCATATAGTCACATGAAACCTATAGAATTCCAAATGAGTGATAAAATGCTTCAAAATGTATCACCATTGTAAGGAATTATTCTTCAGAAACAAAAGCAACCGAACCAAATTTCTAAAGAGCAAAATAGGGATGTCAATTAATAAATTTCGGGACGAAATTTCTCTAACTAGGGGAGATTGTGACATCCGTGAAAAACTAGGTTTTCAAGTTTGCTACTAAATACTGTTATATGAATTTTAGTAAGTAAACATAATCTATTATGGTTAAATTATAATAATAAAAGTGTTAGTTATCATATGTATCTTGACAACGTGCTTGAAATCCCTAGTAAGACGTATAAACATTTTAGTCGTCTTATAAAGTGACAAAATGAAACAATTAATATTAAATCACTACAAAATAATAGTAAGAGTTAAAATACATATAATTATATGTAAGAATATAAATTTTAACTTAATGCAATAAAATTAAAATCTAGAACAAATAATTTAATTTAACATATCATTTTACAATTTTTTATTTAACAAAATACATACATTGTCATGCAAATACCACTCATTAGCTATCACATGGGGCATAGGAACAAGAAAGAGTCACCAACACTACCCACTAACACTTGGAGTCTTCATTTTCATAGAACACACACACAACACTCTTCACTTTTCCTCTCAACTCTCAAAAACCGGATTCATAAATTCTACCAACATATCTTCACCAAAATCTTCATAACTTTTGATCTACAACTCCAAATTTGGTGATCCAAGTTGCCAAATCACCATAACAACTTCCTCTACAACATTCAACCATCAAAAACCCCAAACTACCACTTTTAGTCAGTCGAAAATATCCTCGAAGAGGCTGTCCAGTTTGGTGTTCTTCCACACTCTTGTGTAAGTCGATTTCCTTGTATTTCTTGCACTTTTCTTATGTTTTCTTGCATATTTCTTCATGTTTCTTGAGTTTTTCTATCCATGAAAGGCACTTAGGTGTCTAGATGGTAGATTACACACCAATGTCTTCAAGATATCCAATAAAGGTGGTAATCCATGATCCATACATCAAAAACTCAAGAACATAAAGTTTGATGTACATGCATGTAACTTTTTCTCACAAATCTTAGATGTTTGATGACATGCATGTGTTTATAAAAATTAATATATGATTTTGATCTAAAAATAATCTTGCATGATCCTAAATAAGTGTTAAAAGCAAAGATTTAAACCATTGGATGTAAAGAAATGGCTAGAACACTTAAAACCTTCAAAACTTTTATTTTTGAAATCTGACAGATTGCATGCATGTACTTAATTCGGCCATATCTTGAGTTTTAACCATTTAAAATACATGATTCTTTTTCTCAAAGTTAGTTTTATGTCTTATCTTTCCAACCCATTTAATTTCATGCCAAAATACTGAGTTTTGACCCACGAAACCCTACCCACAAGTTAGATGTGCAAACAGACTAGCTGAGCAGAATAAAACTCGAATTTAAACTGATATATCTCTTTCATAAAACCTTTAAAATACATGATTTTTCTTCTGGAATTTAATTTAAAGAGTTATCTTTTAAATGCAGCTGGTTTCATCGAAAAACATAAAGATTTGACCTCCCAACCAAACATGCAAAGGTAAGTGTGCATTGAAAAGAGTGGTGGCAGATTTTTACATGCAACTTTAAATAATCATAACTCCTTTATAAAACATGCAAATGTAATGATTCTTTTTTTTAAACATTAGTTCAATGAGTTACCTTTAAAACCCCATAAAATATAAAGAAAAACTCGAATATTTGATACCCCAAATAGGTCAAATAAAATGAGTGTGCAGACTGATTTGAAGTTACTGATACATACATTTATAAAATATAATTAAAATAGTTATACAACTTCAAAAATTATAAAACTTGTGCTAAAAGTTCCCTAAGACACTAAATAATAACATATAAAAAGTTGGTAAATTAAATCATTTGTTATGATATTAAAATAACTTGTGGAAGTGGACTAAAAATCTGGACAGCAACAACCATTTAGCTTTAGATGTGAGAAAAGTAACTTTTAAGAAATAATGGACTATGTAGCACATAAAGTATAATATTTTACAATATACAAGTTAATTATAATATAACACATGTAAAATAGAAATATAAACTCAAATGAGCATATAAGTATAAAGTGCATACCAACAAGAATAAGACTTATAAGTATACATTTTTAGGAAATACAAAAATTAACATATAAATAAAGGTGAAACTAAACATATCTATATATATAAAGTAAGTAGGATTATATATATAAACTAATATACTACATAAAGGACTATAAATATTAAAAACTTATAACTATAATTGACAATTATGTACATCTCAATAAGTTCACTATTTTCCTTACGAAAATTCTTAAAATAAACCTTAAATACTATATATAGAAAGTCTAAGATTTTATGAAGTTATAATAGCTAAATAATATTTTATCCCTAAGGTTAGACATAGCCTAATATTCAATTCCATTAATATAGGAAGGAATTAAGTCGGACAGAGCATCAAACGGAAAATTGTTGGATACAGCTACACACTGTGAGTATCATAGCCCCTTTTTACTTTGTTTTTATATATTTTGGGGTGAAAAGCATGTTATAAAGTTTTAATGGTTGCTCTATGATTGAAAAATGTTGTTGTTGAATTAAATTGTTTGTGCACTATGTTATGTATGCTAAAATGCAATTGCTTGAGTTAAAAAGTGTAAGTCCCCGAAACGTGGAATTAAAATTTAGTGACACTACCATTAACTCGAACGGGGGCCTGCGGTTTTGTGGATAGCGCTATTAGGGTTTGGACATCCCCACTTAAGGTCGACGGGCCTTGGGTGCACATTTCCTAAAATTAAAAGTTGGGTTCTACACATGTGAGAAATTGCTCACCGCTGAGGTAGGACTGGTTACATTAGGGGCATCGTTGTCTGAATGGTTTGGTAGTGGCTCATGGCTGATAATTGCTAGCGTACTCTACACTTGTGCTAAAAATATATTTGAGCAACCAGTTACTTAATGTCTTGTGAACAAAAGTTTCACAATAACAACTTATGGATACTAATTTAATTTTTGTTCATCAAAAACCTATGAACTCACCAACTCTTTGTAGTTGACCTTTTTAACTCATGCTTTTCAGGTATAAACAAGTAAGTGTTGGCATGTAGGTGCATTTTGTGTGACGACATCAACATCAAGAAATTTTAAAATCCTTTATCATCAACTTTATCTACTGTGAATTTTGGGAACAAATTTGGTTGTAATAATTTAATTTTTGAACTACTTTTGATTAATGTTGTAGTTGGTGTTGTTTATTACCTCATGCTATGAAACCTTATGCTGTTGTATCTCGTGTTTCCGCTTTAGCGGGGTGTGACAGATTTGGTATCAGAGCCTAAGGTTATAGAGAATGCCGGTTTTCATATGAAAACCTAAAACTATAACCAAAAATTTTCAAACAATTTTCAAAAAGGTTTCCCAAAATAAAATAAAATAAAATAAAATAAATTTTGTTTAAACTTGGAAGGCATGATTTTGTGTGTGTTTGCATAAACATTGCATACCCTAGGCACTCACAATTGCACAATTAGCTATTAAGTTAGTTATTATCACATTTAATACTTGGTAGATCTTACGTGGCACAAACCCTATATTCTAAGATTAGCCTCAATACTTTGGTTTAACATCAAGTCATAACCCACTAGTTATGGTACACATGAGGTGAAAAATACTGCTAATTCTCGGGAGATAAATGATCCTTTTGATGACGTACTTTGAGTAGTTATTAAACACTCATAGAGACCTCTAAAATTTAGATGATTACTATTTTTCCTGTTATTGATACAATTATCTTGTAGAGAAAAGTAATCTTACTCTATTAGCCTAACTAATGGCTCAAATTGAAAAGTTTATCAATAATATAACAATAAATATTGTGGACACTCAATAGAGAGCAGCTATGTATCTGCATAAGAAGTGAGTTTCGACAGAGCTACTAGCGAATGTCCTTGTGCATCAATAATGTAGTTCACTCCCATAGGTTCACAAATTAAAGTTAACTTTAAGGAGCTAGCATTGTAATATCGAAGAAAGTGATGTTAGGAGCATCGTATAAAGCATGGGAGCAGACACCATGTGTCGTCACTAATATACACTTCGGACGTACTTCCGTCATGAATCACAAATACTATAATCCTTTATAAAAGAATATAATTGTAGGATATAGTAGAATCGTTAATATGATCACTGAATTGCATATGTTACGTATACGATAGAGGTGCATGTAAGAATAAAATTGCAAAAAAAAAAATAATAATAAAAATAAAATAAAATAAAATTTTAAATAAATAAATAATAACATCCATTGATTGTAAATGAATTAGATGTCATTAGTTAAAATAAGGCATCATAATGAAGGATAAATCATCTATAATTATATAAGAATTTGAAGAAGATAATTATATTTATGAAAGGAAGTATGAAGTGATAATGATAAGGAAATATTGTATGATGTGATCATAAAAACGTCTGGCCAACGTGTTTATAATTACAAGATACAATATCGAGTTATCAAAGTCACTGATTATTGAACGAATTGATGAATAAAAGAGTTGTATACAAGTAGTATCTATAATATTAAAATAAGCGGCCGATTGAAATTAAGCAAGATTAATAGTTAACCAAGTCAATAAAATAACATAAAGAAATAAAGATAAGTCAAGGCCGGAGGATAAACTTACTTGACTAATAATGTGAAATTAGATTAGTGATCAGTTTTGAGTGACCTTTGATGAGAAAGATAATAATGATGATGGTGATGAAGTTCGATGACCCCGGTTTATAATAAAGTTTATATTGGTATCAAAATACTCAAGAAGGAGTTTGTAGAAGAAATATATAATAATGAAAGATTAAGAAAATGAAGTAAATATTAAAATGGTTAATGTTAAACTATGAATTTAGCGGAGGTGAAAGTGCCTAATCAATAAAAAGAGAAATAAATTTACGAGCTTAAAATTTACTATATACATGGAGGAGGATTAATAAATAAATAATTGTTTCGCAAAATTTTTATAAAGTAAATGCTAAGAAAATAGAAGTATTAAGGATGTGTCATATCATATAATAGAATAATTACAATAATATGTGAGATGAACAATAGTCTATAAATTTTGATAATACTAATTAAAAAAAATTAAATTAAATAAATAATAAATAAATTATAAATAAATAAAAATACTTTAAAATTATGAGTTATCCTGAGATTTGAGTGAAACATGGATGTGAAGTATGATTTTGGTTTAAATTCAGCTAATAAATTTTTAACTCTTTGTAGTTGACCTTTTTAACTCATGCTTTTCAGGTATAAACAAGTAAGTGTTGGCATGTAGGTGCATTTTGTGTGACGACATCAACATCAAGAAATTTTAAAATCCTTTATCATCAACTTTATCTACTGTGAATTTTGGGAACAAATTTGGTTGTAATAATTTAATTTTTGAACTACTTTTGATTAATGTTGTAGGTGGTGTTGTTTATTACCTCATGCTATGAAACCTTATGCTGTTGTATCTCGTGTTTCCGCTTTAGCGGGGTGTGACAGTTACAGACATCTAGTGGTTATAATTGTTCAAGGGCCATGGTTATGGGTTATAAACACCTATTACTCGTAAAATAGATATCTATAGGCTATTGGTCATGGCTAGTAGTTATAATGGTTCAAGGGCCATCAGTATCAGTTATGGACATTTAGTGGTTATAATGGTTCAAGAACCATGGTTATGGGTTATGGACACCTATTACTTGTAAAATGGATATCTATAGGCTATTGGTCATGGCTAGTAGTTATAACAGTTGAAGGGCCATCAGTATCAGTTATGGACATCTAGTGGCTATAATCATTCAAGAACCATGGTTATGGGTTATGGACACCTATTACTTGTAAAATAGATATCTATATAGGTCATGGGTAGTAGTTATAATGGTTGAAGGGCCATCGGTATCAGTTACAGACATCTAGTGGTTATAATTGTTCAAGGGCCAAGGTTATGGGTTATAAACACCTATTACTCGTAAAATAGAAATCTAAATGCTATTGGTCATGGCTAGTAGTTATAATGGTTCAAGGGCCATCAGTATCAGTTATGGACATTTAGTGGTTATAATGGTTTAAGAACCATGGTTATGGGTTATGGACACCTATTACTTGTAAAATGGATATCTCTAGGCTATTGGTCAGGGCTAGTAGTTATAATGGTTCAAGGGCCGTCAGTATCAGTTATGGACATCTAGTGGTTATAATGGTTCAAGGACCATGGTTATGGGTTATGGACACCTATTACTTGTAAAATCGATATCTATAGGCTATTGGTCATGGCTAGTAGTTATAATGGTTTAAGGGCCATCTGTATCAGTTATGGTAGTGGTTATAATGGTTCAAGAACCTTGGTTATGGGTTATGGACACCTATTACTTATAAAATGTATATCTATATGCTATTGGTCATGGCTAGTAGTTATAATGGTTCAAGGGCCATCAGTATCAGTTATAGACATCTAGTGGTTATAATGATTCAAGGACCATGGTTATGGGTTATGGACACCTATTACTTGTAAAATAGATATCTATAAGCAATTGGTCATGGCTAGTAGTTATAATGGTTCAAGGGCCATCAGTATTAGTTATGGACATCTAGTGGTTATAATGGTTCAAGAACCATGGTTATGGGTTATGGACACCTATTACTTGTAAATTGGATATCTAGAGGTCATTGGTCATGGCTAGTAGTTATAATGGTTCAAGGGCCATCAGTATCAGTTATGGACATCTAGTGGTTATAATGGTTCAAGAACCATGGTTATGGGTTATGGACACTTATTACTTGTAAAATAGATATATATAGGCCATTGGTCGTGGCTAGTAGTTATAATGGTTCAAGGGCCATCAGTATCAGTTATGGACATCTAGTGGTTATAATGGTTCAAGAACCATGGTTATGGGTTATCGACACCTATTACTTGTAAAATGGATATCTATAGGCTATTGGTCATGGCTAGTAGTTATAATGGTTGAAGGGCCATCAGTATCAGTTATGGACATCTAGTGGTTATAATGGTTCAAGGACCATGGTTATGGGTTATGGACACCTATTACTTGTAAAATGGATATCTATAGGCTATTGGTCATGGCTAGTAGTTATAACAGTTGAAGGGCCATCAGTATCAGTTATGGACATCTAGTGGCTATAATCATTCAAGAACCATGGTTATGGGTTATGGACACCTATTACTTGTAAAATAGATATCTATATAGGTCATGGGTAGTAGTTATAATGGTTGAAGGGCCATCGGTATCAGTTACAGACATCTAGTGGTTATAATTGTTCAAGGGCCATGGTTATGGGTTATAAACACCTATTACTCGTAAAATAGATATCTATAGGCTATTGGTCATGGCTAGTAGTTATAATGGTTCAAGGGCCATCAGTATCAGTTATGGACATTTAGTGGTTATAATGGTTCAAGAACCATGGTTATGGGTTATGGACACCTATTACTTGTAAAATGGATATCTATAGGCTATTGGTCATGGCTAGTAGTTATAACAGTTGAAGGGCCATCAGTATCAGTTATGGACATCTAGTGGCTATAATCATTCAAGAACCATGGTTATGGGTTATGGACACCTATTACTTGTAAAATAGATATCTATATAGGTCATGGGTAGTAGTTATAATGGTTGAAGGGCCATCGGTATCAGTTACAGACATCTAGTGGTTATAATTGTTCAAGGGCCATGGTTATGGGTTATAAACACCTATTACTCGTAAAATAGATATCTATAGGCTATTGGTCATGGCTAGTAGTTATAATGGTTCAAGGGCCATCAGTATCAGTTATGGACATTTAGTGGTTATAATGGTTCAAGAACCATGGTTATGGGTTATGGACACCTATTACTTGTAAAATGGATATCTATAGGCTATTGGTCATGGCTAGTAGTTATAACAGTTGAAGGGCCATCAGTATCAGTTATGGACATCTAGTGGCTATAATCATTCAAGAACCATGGTTATGGGTTATGGACACCTATTACTTGTAAAATAGATATCTATATAGGTCATGGGTAGTAGTTATAATGGTTGAAGGGCCATCGGTATCAGTTACAGACATCTAGTGGTTATAATTGTTCAAGGGCCAAGGTTATGGGTTATAAACACCTATTACTCGTAAAATAGAAATCTAAATGCTATTGGTCATGGCTAGTAGTTATAATGGTTCAAGGGCCATCAGTATCAGTTATGGACATTTAGTGGTTATAATGGTTTAAGAACCATGGTTATGGGTTATGGACACCTATTACTTGTAAAATGGATATCTCTAGGCTATTGGTCTGGGCTAGTAGTTATAATGGTTCAAGGGCCGTCAGTATCAGTTATGGACATCTAGTGGTTATAATGGTTCAAGGACCATGGTTATGGGTTATGGACACCTATTACTTGTAAAATCGATATCTATAGGCTATTGGTCATGGCTAGTAGTTATAATGGTTTAAGGGCCATCTGTATCAGTTATGGTAGTGGTTATAATGGTTCAAGAACCTTGGTTATGGGTTATGGACACCTATTACTTATAAAATGTATATCTATATGCTATTGGTCATGGCTAGTAGTTATAATGGTTCAAGGGCCATCAGTATCAGTTATAGACATCTAGTGGTTATAATGATTCAAGGACCATGGTTATGGGTTATGGACACCTATTACTTGTAAAATAGATATCTATAGGCAATTGGTCATGGCTAGTAGTTATAATGGTTCAAGGGCCATCAGTATTAGTTATGGACATCTAGTGGTTATAATGGTTCAAGAACCATGGTTATGGGTTATGGACACCTATTACTTGTAAATTGGATATCTAGAGGTCATTGGTCATGGCTAGTAGTTATAATGGTTCAAGGGCCATCAGTATCAGTTATGGACATCTAGTGGTTATAATGGTTCAAGAACCATGGTTATGGGTTATGGACACTTATTACTTGTAAAATAGATATATATAGGCCATTGGTCGTGGCTAGTAGTTATAATGGTTCAAGGGCCATCAGTATCAGTTATGGACATCTAGTGGTTATAATGGTTCAAGAACCATGGTTATGGGTTATCGACACCTATTACTTGTAAAATGGATATCTATAGGCTATTGGTCATGGCTAGTAGTTATAATGGTTGAAGGGCCATCAGTATCAGTTATGGACATCTAGTGGTTATAATGGTTCAAGGACCATGGTTATGGGTTATGGACACCTATTACTTGTAAATCGGATATCTAGAAGCTATTGGTCATGGCTAGTAGTTATAATGGTTGAAGGGCCGTCAGTATCAGTTATGGACATCTAGTGGCTATAATCATTCAAGAACCATGGTTATGGGTTATGGACACCTATTACTTGTAAAATAGATATCTATATAGGTCATGGGTAGTAGTTATAATGGTTCAAGGGGCATCGGTATCAGTTACAGGCATCTAGTGGTTATAATTGTTCAAGGGCCTTGGTTATGGGTTATAAACACCTATTACTCGTAAAATAGAAATCTATATGTTATTGGTCATGGCTAGTAGTTATAATGGTTCAAGGGCCATCAGTATCAGTTATGGACATTTAGTGGTTATAATGGTTTAAGAACCATGGTTATGGGTTATGGACACCTATTACTTGTAAAATGGATATCTCTAGGCTATTGGTCAGGGCTAGTAGTTATAATGGTTCAAGGGCCGTCAGTATCAGTTATGGACATCTAGTGGTTATAATGGTTCAAGGACCATGGTTATGGGTTATGGACACATATTACTTATAAAATCGATATCTATAGGCTATTGGTCATGGCTAGTAGTTATAATGGTGTAAGGGCCATCTCTATCAGTTATGGTAGTGGTTATAATGGTTCAAGAACCTTGGTTATGGGTTATGGACACCTATTACTTATAAAATGTATATCTATATGTTATTGGTCATGGCTAGTAGTTATAATGGTTCAAGGGCCATCAGTATCAGTTATAGACATCTAGTGGTTATAATGGTTCAAGGACCATGGTTATGGGTTATGGACACCTATTACTTGAAAAATGGATATCTATAGGCTATTGGTCATGGCTAGTAGTTATAATGGTTCATGGGCCATCAGTATCAGTTATGGACATCTAGTGGTTATAATGATTCAAGGACCATGGTTATGGGTTATGGACACCTATTACTTGTAAAATAGATATCTATAGGCAATTGGTCATGGCTAGTAGTTATAATGGTTCAAGGGCCATCAGTATTAGTTATGGACATCTAGTGGTTATAATTGTTCAAGAACCATGGTTATGGGTTATGGACACCTATTACTTGTAAATTGGATATCTAGAGGTCACTGGTCATGGCTAGTAGTTATAATGGTTCAAGGGCCATCAGTATCAGTTATGGACATCTAGTGGTTATAATGGTTCAAGAACCATGGTTATGGGTTATGGACACTTAATACTTGTAAAATAGATATCTATAGGCCATTGGTCGTGGCTAGTAGTTATAATGGTTCAAGGGACATCAGTATCAGTTATGGACATCTAGTGGTTATAATGGTTCAAGAACCATGGTTATGGGTTATGGACACCTATTACTTGTAAAATGGATATCTATAGGCTATTGGTCATGGCTAGTAGTTATAATGGTTGAAGGGCCATCAGTATCAGTTATGGACATCTAGTGGTTATAATGGTTCAAGGACCATGGTTATCGGTTATGGACACCTATTACTTGTAAATCGGATATCTAGAAGCTATTGGTCATGGCTAGTAGTTATAATGGTTGAAGGGCCGTCAGTATCAGTTATGGACATCTAGTGGCTATAATCGTTCAAGAACCATGGTTATGGGTTATGGACACCTATTACTTGTAAAATGGATATCTATAGGCTATTGGTCATGGCTAGTAGTTATAATGGTTGAAGGGCCATCAGTATCAGTTATGGACATCTAGTGGTTATAATGGTTCAAGGACCATGGTTATGGGTTATGGACACCTATTACTTGTAAATCAGATATCTAGAAGCTATTGGTCATGGCTAGTAGATATAATGGTTGAAGGGCCGTCAGTATCAGTTATGGACATCTAGCGGCTATAATCGTTCAAGAACCATGGTTATGGGTTATGGACACGTATTACTTGTAAAATGGATATCTCTAGGCTATTGGTCAGGGCTAGTAGTTATAATGGTTCAAGGGCCGTCAGTATCAGTTATGGACATCTAGTGGTTATAATGGTTCAAGGACCATGGTTATGGGTTATGGACGCCTATTACTTGTAAAATCGATATCTATAGGCTATTGGTCATGGCTAGTAGTTATAATGGTTTAAGGGCATCTGTATCAGTTATGGTAGTGGTTATAATGGTTCAAGAACCTTGGTTATGGGTAATGGACACCTATTACTTATAAAATGTATATCTATATGCTATTGGTCATGGCTAGTAGTTATAATGGTTCAAGGGCCATCAGTATCAGTTATAGACATCTAGTGGTTATAATGGTTCAAGGACCATGGTTATGGGTTATGGACACCTATTACTTGAAAAATGGATATCTATAGGCTATTGGTCATGGCTAGTAGTTATAATGGTTCATGGGCCATCAGTATCAGTTATGGACATCTAGTGGTTATAATGATTCAAGGACCATGGTTATGGGTTATGGACACCTATTACTTGTAAAATAGATATCTATAGGCAATTGGTCATGGCTAGTAGTTATAATGATTCAAGGGCCTTCAGTATTAGTTATGGACATCTAGTGGTTATAATGGTTCAAGAACCATGGTTATGAGTTATGGACACCTATTACTTGTAAATTGGATATCTAGAGGTCATTGGTCATGGCTAGTAGTTATAATGGTTCAAGGGCCATCAGTATCAGTTATGGACATCTAGTGGTTATAATGGTTCAAGAACCATGGTTATGGGTTATGGACACTTATTACTTGTAAAATAGATATCTATAGGCCATTGGTCGTGGCTAGTAGTTATAATGGTTCAAGGGCCATCAGTATCAGTTATGGACATCTAGTGGTTATAATGGTTCAAGAACCATGGTTATGGGTTATGGACACCTATTACTTGTAAAATGGATATCTATAGGCTATTGGTCATGGCTAGTAGTTATAATGGTTGAAGGGCCATCAGTATCAGTTATGGACATCTAGTGGTTATAATGGTTCAAGGACCATGGTTATGGGTTATGGACACCTATTACTTGTAAATCAGATATCTAGAAGCTATTGGTCATGGCTAGTAGATATAATGGTTGAAGGGCCGTCAGTATCAGTTATGGACATCTAGCGGCTATAATCGTTCAAGAACCATGGTTATGGGTTATGGACACCTATTACTTGTAAAATAGATATCTATATAGGTCATGGGTTGTAGTTATAATGGTTCAAGGGCCATCGGTATCAGTTACAGGCATCTAGTGGTTATAATTGTTCAAGGGCCATGGTTATGGGTTATAAACACCTATTACTCGTAAAATAGAAATCTATATGCTATTGGTCATGGCTAGTAGTTATAATGGTTCAAGGGCCATCAGTATCAGTTATGGACATCTAGTGGTTATAATGGTTCAAGGACCATGGTTATGTGTTATGGACACTTATTACTTGTAAAATAGATATCTATAGGCCATTGGTCGTGGCTAGTAGTTATAATGGTTCAAGGGCCATCAGTATCAGTTATGGACATCTAGTGGTTATAATGGTTCAAGAACCATGATTATGGGTTATGGACACCTATTACTTGTAAAATGGATATCTATAGGCTATTGGTCATTGCTAGTAGTTATAATGGTTGAAGGGCCATCAGTATCAGTTATGGACATTTAGTGGTTATAATGGTTCAAGGACCATGGTTATGGGTTATGGACACCTATTACTTGTAAATCGGATATCGAGAAACTATTGGTCATGGCTAGTAGTTATAATGGTTGAAGGGCCATCAGTATCAGTTATGGACATCTAGTGGCTATAATCGTTCAAGAACCATGGTTATGGGTTATGGACACCTATTAATTGTAAAATAGATATCTATATAGGTCATGAGTAGTAGTTATAATGGTTCAAGGGCCATCGGTATCAGTTACAGACATCTAGTGGTTATAATTGTTCAAGGGCCATGGTTATGGGTTATAAACACCTATTACTCGTAAAATAGATATCAATAGGCTATTGGTCATGGCTAGTAGTTATAATGGTTCAAGGGCCATCAGTATCAGTTATGGACATTTAGTGGTTATAATGGTTCAAGAACCATGGTTATGGGTTATGGACACCTATTACTTGTAAAATGGATATCTATAGGCTATTGGTCATGGCTAGTAGTTATAACAGTTGAAGGGCCATCAGTATCAGTTATGGACATCTAGTGGCTATAATCATTCAAGAACCATGGTTATGGGTTATGGACACCTATTACTTGTAAAATAGATATCTATATAGGTCATGGGTAGTAGTTATAATGGTTGAAGGGCCATCGGTATCAGTTACAGACATCTAGTGGTTATAATTGTTCAAGGGCCAAGGTTATGGGTTATAAACACCTATTACTCGTAAAATAGATATCTATAGGCTATTGGTCATGGCTAGTAGTTATAATGGTTCAAGGGCCATCAGTATCAGTTATGGACATTTAGTGGTTATAATGGTTCAAGAACCATGGTTATGGGTTATGGACACCTATTACTTGTAAAATGGATATCTATAGGCTATTGGTCAGGGCTAGTAGTTATAATGGTTCAAGGGCCGTCAGTATCAGTTATGGACATCTAGTGATTATAATGGTTCAAGGACCATGGTTATGGGTTATGGACACCTATTACTTGTAAAATCGATATCTATAGGCTATTGCTCATGGCTAGTAGTTATTATTGTTTAAGGGCCATCTGTATCAGTTATGGTAGTGGTTATAATGGTTCAAGAACCATGGTTATGGGTTATGGACATCTATTACTTGTAAAATGTATATCTATATGCTATCGGTCATGGCTAGTAGTTATAATCGTTCAAGGGCCATCAGTATCAGTTATGGACATCTAGTGGTTATAATTGGTCAAGGACCATGGTTATGGGTTATGGACACCTATTACTTGTAAAATGGATATCTATAGGCTATTGGTCATGGCTAGTAGTTATAATGGTTCATGGGCCATCAGTATCAGTTATGGACATCTAGTGGTTATAATGATTCAAGGACCATGGTTATGGGTTATGGACACCTATTACTTGTAAAATAGATATCTATAGGCTATTGGTCATGGCTAGTAGTTATAATGGTTTAAGGGCCATCAGTATCAGTTATGGACATCTAGTGGTTATAATGGTTCAAGGACCACGGTTATGGGTTATGGACACCTATTACTTGTAAAATGGATATCTATAGGCTAGTAGTTATAATGGTTCAAGGGCCATCAGTATTAGTTATGGACATCTAGTGGTTATAATGGTTCAAGGACCATGTCTATGGGTTATGGACACCTATTACTTCTAAATTGGATATATAGAAGCTAGTGGTCATGGCTAGTAGTTATAATGGTTGAAGGGCCATCAGTATCAGTTATGGACATCTAGTGGTTATAATGGTTCAAGAACCATGGTTATGGGTTATGGACACCTATTACTTGTAAAATGGATATCTATAGGATATTGGTCATGGCTAGTAGTTATAATGGTTCGAGGGCCATCAGTATCAGTTATGGACATCCAGTGGTTATAATGGTTCAAGAACTATGGTTATGGGTTATGGACACCTATTACTTGTAAAATGGATATCTTTAGGCTATTGGACATGGCTAGTAGTTATAATGGTTCATGGGCCATCAGTATCAGTTATGGACAACTAGTGGTTATAATGATTCAAGGACCATGGTTATGGGTTATGGACACCTATTACTTGTAAAATGGATATCTATAGGCTATTGGTCATGGCTAGTAGTTATAATGGTTCGAGGGCCATCAGTATCAGTTATGGACATCTAGTGGTTATAATGGTTCAAGAACCATGGTTATGGGTTATGGACACCTATTACTTGTAAAATGGATATCTATATGCTATTGGTCATGGCTAGTAGTTGTAATGGTTAAAGGGCCATCAGTATCTTTTATGGACATCTAGTGGTTATAATGGTTCAAGAACCATGGTTATGGGTTATGGACACCTATTACTTGTAAAATGGATATCTTTAGGATATTGGACATGGCTAGTAGTTATAATGGTTCGAGGGCCATCAGTATCAGTTATGGACATCTAGTGGTTATAATTGTTCAAGAATCATGGTTATGGGTTATGGACACCTATTACTTGTAAAATGGATATCTATATGCTATTGGTCATGGCTAGTAGTTGTAATGGTTGAAGGGCCATCAGTATCTTTTATGGACATCTAGTGGTTATAATGGTTCAAGAACCATGGTTATGGGTTATGGACACCTATTACTTGTAAAATGGATATCTTTAGGCTATTGGACATGGCTAGTAGTTATAATGGTTCATGGGCCATCAGTATCAGTTATGGACATCTAGTGGTTATAATGGTTCAAGGACCATGGTTATGTGTTATGGACACTTATTACTTGTAAAATAGATATCTATAGGCCATTGGTCGTGGCTAGTAGTTATAATGGTTCAAGAGCCATCAGTATCAGTTATGGACATCTAGTGGTTATAATGGTTCAAGAACCATGGTTATGGGTTATGGACACCTATTACTTGTAAAATGGATATCTATATGCTATTGGTCATGGCTAGTAGTTGTAATGGTTAAAGGGCCATCAGTATCTTTTATGGACATCTAGTGGTTATAATGGTTCAAGAACCATGGTTATGGGTTATGGACACCTATTACTTGTAAAATGGATATCTTTAGGATATTGGTCATGGCTAGTAGTTATAACAGTTGAAGGGCCATCAGTATCAGTTATGGACATCTAGTGGCTATAATCATTCAAGAACCATGGTTATGGGTTATGGACACCTATTACTTGTAAAATAGATATCTATATAGGTCATGGGTAGTAGTTATAATGGTTGAAGGGCCATCGGTATCAGTTACAGACATCTAGTGGTTATAATTGTTCAAGGGCCAAGGTTATGGGTTATAAACACCTATTACTCGTAAAATAGATATCTATAGGCTATTGGTCATGGCTAGTAGTTATAATGGTTCAAGGGCCATCAGTATCAGTTATGGACATTTAGTGGTTATAATGGTTCAAGAACCATGGTTATGGGTTATGGACACCTATTACTTGTAAAATGGATATCTATAGGCTATTGGTCAGGGCTAGTAGTTATAATGGTTCAAGGGCCGTCAGTATCAGTTATGGACATCTAGTGATTATAATGGTTCAAGGACCATGGTTATGGGTTATGGACACCTATTACTTGTAAAATCGATATCTATAGGCTATTGCTCATGGCTAGTAGTTATTATTGTTTAAGGGCCATCTGTATCAGTTATGGTAGTGGTTATAATGGTTCAAGAACCATGGTTATGGGTTATGGACATCTATTACTTGTAAAATGTATATCTATATGCTATCGGTCATGGCTAGTAGTTATAATCGTTCAAGGGCCATCAGTATCAGTTATGGACATCTAGTGGTTATAATTGGTCAAGGACCATGGTTATGGGTTATGGACACCTATTACTTGTAAAATGGATATCTATAGGCTATTGGTCATGGCTAGTAGTTATAATGGTTCATGGGCCATCAGTATCAGTTATGGACATCTAGTGGTTATAATGATTCAAGGACCATGGTTATGGGTTATGGACACCTATTACTTGTAAAATAGATATCTATAGGCTATTGGTCATGGCTAGTAGTTATAATGGTTTAAGGGCCATCAGTATCAGTTATGGACATCTAGTGGTTATAATGGTTCAAGGACCACGGTTATGGGTTATGGACACCTATTACTTGTAAAATGGATATCTATAGGCTAGTAGTTATAATGGTTCAAGGGCCATCAGTATTAGTTATGGACATCTAGTGGTTATAATGGTTCAAGGACCATGTCTATGGGTTATGGACACCTATTACTTCTAAATTGGATATCTAGAAGCTAGTGGTCATGGCTAGTAGTTATAATGGTTGAAGGGCCATCAGTATCAGTTATGGACATCTAGTGGTTATAATGGTTCAAGAACCATGGTTATGGGTTATGGACACCTATTACTTGTAAAATGGATATCTATAGGATATTGGTCATGGCTAGTAGTTATAATGGTTCGAGGGCCATCAGTATCAGTTATGGACATCCAGTGGTTATAATGGTTCAAGAACTATGGTTATGGGTTATGGACACCTATTACTTGTAAAATGGATATCTTTAGGCTATTGGACATGGCTAGTAGTTATAATGGTTCATGGGCCATCAGTATCAGTTATGGACAACTAGTGGTTATAATGATTCAAGGACCATGGTTATGGGTTATGGACACCTATTACTTGTAAAATGGATATCTATAGGCTATTGGTCATGGCTAGTAGTTATAATGGTTCGAGGGCCATCAGTATCAGTTATGGACATCTAGTGGTTATAATGGTTCAAGAACCATGGTTATGGGTTATGGACACCTATTACTTGTAAAATGGATATCTATATGCTATTGGTCATGGCTAGTAGTTGTAATGGTTAAAGGGCCATCAGTATCTTTTATGGACATCTAGTGGTTATAATGGTTCAAGAACCATGGTTATGGGTTATGGACACCTATTACTTGTAAAATGGATATCTTTAGGATATTGGACATGGCTAGTAGTTATAATGGTTCGAGGGCCATCAGTATCAGTTATGGACATCTAGTGGTTATAATTGTTCAAGAATCATGGTTATGGGTTATGGACACCTATTACTTGTAAAATGGATATCTATATGCTATTGGTCATGGCTAGTAGTTGTAATGGTTGAAGGGCCATCAGTATCTTTTATGGACATCTAGTGGTTATAATGGTTCAAGAACCATGGTTATGGGTTATGGACACCTATTACTTGTAAAATGGATATCTTTAGGCTATTGGACATGGCTAGTAGTTATAATGGTTCATGGGCCATCAGTATCAGTTATGGACATCTAGTGGTTATAATGGTTCAAGGACCATGGTTATGTGTTATGGACACTTATTACTTGTAAAATAGATATCTATAGGCCATTGGTCGTGGCTAGTAGTTATAATGGTTCAAGAGCCATCAGTATCAGTTATGGACATCTAGTGGTTATAATGGTTCAAGAACCATGGTTATGGGTTATGGACACCTATTACTTGTAAAATGGATATCTATATGCTATTGGTCATGGCTAGAAGTTGTAATGGTTAAAGGGCCATCAGTATCTTTTATGGACATCTAGTGGTTATAATGGTTCAAGAACCATGGTTATGGGTTATGGACACCTATTACTTGTAAAATGGATATCTTTAGGATATTGGACATGGCTAGTAGTTATAATGGTTCGAGGGCCATCAGTATCAGTTATGGACATCGAGTGGTTATAATTGTTCAAGAATCATGGTTATGGGTTATGGACACCTATTACTTGTAAAATGGATATCTATATGCTATTGGTCATGGCTAGTAGTTGTAATGGTTGAAGGGCCATCAGTATCTTTTATGGACATCTAGTGGTTATAATGGTTCAAGAACCATGGTTATGGGTTATGGACACCTATTACTTGTAAAATGGATATCTTTAGGCTATTGGACATGGCTAGTAGTTATAATGGTTCATGGGCCATCAGTATCAGTTATGGACATCTAGTGGTTATAATGGTTCAAGGACCATGGTTATGTGTTATGGACACTTATTACTTGTAAAATAGATATCTATAGGCCATTGGTCGTGGCTAGTAGTTATAATGGTTCAAGGGCCATCAGTATCAGTTATCGACATCTAGTGGTTATAATGGTTCAAGAACCATGATTATGGGTTATGGACACCTATTACTTGTAAAATGGATATCTATAGGTCATTGCTAGTAGTTATAATGGTTGAAGGGCCATCAGTATCAGTTATGGACATCTAGTGGTTATAATGGTTCAAGGACCATGGTTATGGGTTATGGACACCTATTACTTGTAAATCGGATATCTAGAAACTATTGGTCATGGCTAGTAGTTATAATGGTTGAAGGGCCATCAGTATCAGTTATGGACATCTAGTGGCTATAATCGTTCAAGAACCATGGTTATGGGTTATGGACACCTATTAATTGTAAAATAGATATCTATATAGGTCATGAGTAGTAGTTATAATGGTTCATGGGCCATCAGTATCAGTTATGGACATCTAGTGGTTATAATGATTCAAGGACCATGGTTATGGGTTATGGACACCTATTACTTGTAAAATGGATATCTATAGGCTATTGGTCAGGGCTAGTAGTTATAATGGTTCAAGGGCCGTCAGTATCAGTTATGGACATCTAGTGATTATAATGGTTCAAGGACCATGGTTATGGGTTATGGACACCTATTACTCGTAAAATCGATATCTATAGGCTATTGGTCATGGCTAGTAGTTATAATGGTTTAAGGGCCATCTGTATCAGTTATGGTAGTGGTTATAATGGTTCAAGAACCATGGTTATGGGTTATGGACATCTATTACTTGTAAAATGTATATCTATATGCTATCGGTCATGGCTAGTAGTTATAATCGTTCAAGGGCCATCAGTATCAGTTATGGACATCTAGTGGTTATAATTGGTCAAGGACCATGGTTATGGGTTATGGACACCTATTACTTGTAAAATGGATATTTATAGGCTATTGGTCATGGCTAGTAGTTATAATGGTTCATGGGCCATCAGTATCAGTTATGGACATCTAGTGGTTATAATGATTCAAGGACCATGGTTATGGGTTATGGACACCTATTACTTGTAAAATAGATATCTATAGGCTATTGGTCATGGCTAGTAGTTATAATGGTTTAAGGGCCATCAGTATCAGTTATGGACATCTAGTGGTTATAATGGTTCAAGGACCACGGTTATGGGTTATGGACACCTATTACTTGTAAAATGGATATCTATAGGATATTGGTCATGGCTAGTAGTTATAATGGTTCGAGGGCCATCAGTATCAGTTATGGACATCTAGTGGTTATAATGGTTCAAGAACTATGGTTATGGGTTATGGACACCTATTACTTGTAAAATGGATATCTTTAGGCTATTGGACATGGCTAGTAGTTATAATGGTTCATGGGCCATCAGTATCAGTTATGGACAACTAGTGGTTATAATGATTCAAGGACCATGGTTATGGGTTATGGACACCTATTACTTGTAAAATGGATATCTATAGGCTATTGGTCATGGCTAGTAGTTATAATGGTTCGAGGGCCATCAATATCAGTTATGGACATCTAGTGGTTATAATGGTTCAAGAACCATGGTTATGGGTTATGGACACCTATTACTTGTAAAATGGATATCTATATGCTATTGGTCATGGCTAGTAGTTGTAATGGTTAAAGGGCCATCAGTATCTTTATGGACATCTAGTGGTTATAATGGTTCAAGAACCATGGTTATGGGTTATGGACACCTATTACTTGTAAAATGGATATCTTTAGGATATTGGACATGGCTAGTAGTTATAATGGTTCGAGGGCCATCAGTATCAGTTATGGACATCTAGTGGTTATAATTGTTCAAGAATCATGGTTATGGGTTATGGACACCTATTACTTGTAAAATGGATATCTATATGCTATTGGTCATGGCTAGTAGTTGTAATGGTTGAAGGGCCATCAGTATCTTTTATGGACATCTAGTGGTTATAATGGTTCAAGAACCATGGTTATGGGTTATGGACACCTATTACTTGTAAAATGGATATCTTTAGGCTATTGGACATGGCTAGTAGTTATAATGGTTCATGGGCCATCAGTATCAGTTATGGACATCTAGTGGTTATAATGGTTCATGGACCATGGTTATGTGTTATGGACACTTATTACTTGTAAAATAGATATCTATAGGCCATTGGTCGTGGCTAGTAGTTATAATGGTTCAAGGGCCATCGGTATCAGTTACAGACATCTAGTGGTTATAATTGTTCAAGGGCCATGGTTATGGGTTATAAACACCTATTACTCGTAAAATAGATATCTATAGGCTATTGGTCATGGCTAGAGTTATAATGGTTCAAGGGCCATCGGTATCAGTTATGGACATTTAGTGGTTATAATGGTTCAAGGACCATGGTTATGGGTTATGGACACCTATTACTTGTAAAATGGATATCTTTAGGCTATTGGTCATGGCTAGTAGTTATAACAGTTGAAGGGCCATCAGTATCAGTTATGGACATCTAGTGGCTATAATCATTCAAGAACCATGGTTATGGGTTATGGACACCTATTACTTGTAAAATAGATATCTATATAGGTCATGGGTAGTAGTTATAATGGTTGAAGGGCCATCGGTATCAGTTACAGACATCTAGTGGTTATAATTGTTCAAGGGCCAAGGTTATGGGTTATAAACACCTATTACTCGTAAAATAGATATCTATAGGCTATTGGTCATGGCTAGTAGTTATAATGGTTCAAGGGCCATCAGTATCAGTTATGGACATTTAGTGGTTATAATGGTTCAAGAACCATGGTTATGGGTTATGGACACCTATTACTTGTAAAATGGATATCTATAGGCTATTGGTCAGGGCTAGTAGTTATAATGGTTCAAGGGCCGTCAGTATCAGTTATGGACATCTAGTGATTATAATGGTTCAAGGACCATGGTTATGGGTTATGGACACCTATTACTTGTAAAATCGATATCTATAGGCTATTGGTCATGGCTAGTAGTTATAATGGTTTAAGGGCCATCTGTATCAGTTATGGTAGTGGTTATAATGGTTCAAGAACCATGGTTATGGGTTATGGACATCTATTACTTGTAAAATGTATATCTATATGCTATCGGTCATGGCTAGTAGTTATAATCGTTCAAGGGCCATCAGTATCAGTTATGGACATCTAGTGGTTATAATTGGTCAAGGACCATGGTTATGGGTTATGGACACCTATTACTTGTAAAATGGATATCTATAGGCTATTGGTCATGGCTAGTAGTTATAATGGTTCATGGGCCATCAGTATCAGTTATGGACATCTAGTGGTTATAATGATTCAAGGACCATGGTTATGGGTTATGGACACCTATTACTTGTAAAATAGATATCTATAGGCTATTGGTCATGGCTAGTAGTTATAATGGTTTAAGGGGCATCAGTATCAGTTATGGACATCTAGTGGTTATAATGGTTCAAGGACCACGGTTATGGGTTATGGACACCTATTACTTGTAAAATGGATATCTATAGGCTATTGGTCATGGCTAGTAGTTATAATGGTTCTAGGGCCATCAGTATTAGTTATGGACATCTAGTGGTTATAATGGTTCAAGGACCATGTCTATGGGTTATGGACACATATTACTTCTAAATTGGATATCTAGAAGCTATTGGTCATGGCTAGTAGTTATAATGGTTGAAGGGCCATCAGTATCAGTTATGGACATCTAGTGGTTATAATGGTTCAAGAACCATGGTTATGGGTTATGGACACCTATTACTTGTAAAATGGATATCTATAGGATATTGGTCATGGCTTGTAGTTATAATGGTTCGAGGGCCATCAGTATCAGTTATGGACATCTAGTGGTTATAATGGTTCAGTGACAATTGTTATGGCTAATGGACACCTATTACTTTTAAAATGGATATCTATAGGCTATTGGTCATGGCTAGTAGTTATAATGGTTCAAGGGCCATCGATATGAGTTATGGACATGTAGTGGTTATAATGGTTCAATGGCCTTGGTTATGGGTTATGGACACCTATTACTTGTAAAATGTATATTTATAGGCTATTGGTGATGGCTAGTAGTTATAAAGGGTCAAGGGCCATCAGTATCTGTTATGGACATCTAGTGGTTATAATGGCTCAAGAACCATGGTTATGGGTTATGGACACCTATTACTTGTAAAATGGATATCTGTAGGCTATTCGACATGGCTAGTAGTTATAATGGTTCAAGGGCCATCAGTATCAGTTATGGACATCTAGTAGTTATAATGGTTCAAGAACCATGGTTATGGGTTATGGATATGGACACCTATTACTTGTAAAATGGATATCTTTAGGCTATTGGACATGGCTAGTAGTTATAATGGTTCATGGGCCATCAGTATCAGTTATGGACATCTAGTGGTTATAATGATTCAAGGGCCATGGTTATGGGTTATGGACACCTATTACTTGTAAAATGGATATCTATAGGCTATTGGTGGTGGCTAGTAGTTATAATGGTTCAAGGACCATCAGTATTTGTTATGGACATCTAGTGGTTATAATGGTTCATTGACAATTGTTATGGGGTAATGGACACCTATTACTTTTAAAATGGATATCTATAGGCTATTGGTCATGGCTAGTAGTTATAATGGTGGCCATCGATATGAGTTATGGAAATGTAGTGGTTATAATGGTTCAATGGCCTTGGTTATGGGTTATGGACACATATTACTTGTAAAATGTATATTTATAGGCTATTGGTCATGGCTAGTAGTTATAATGGGTCAAGGGCCATCAGTATCTGTTATGGACATCTTGTGGTTATAATGGTTCAAGAACCATGGTTATGGGTTATGGACACCTATTACTTGTAAAATGGATATCTGTAGGCTATTCGACATGGCTTGTAGTTATAATGGTTCAAGGGCCATCAGTATCAGTTATGGACATCTAGTAGTTATAATGGTTCAAGAACCATGGTTATGGGTTATGGACACCTATTACTTGTAAAATGGATATCTGTAGGCTATTGGACATGGCTAGTAGTTATAATGGTTCATGGGCCATCAGTATCAGTTGTGGACATCTAGTGGTTATAATGATTCAATGACTATGGTTATGGGTTATGGACACCTATTACTTGTAAAATGGATATCTATAGGAAGTGAAAGGTGGCATGAAAGTAGAATCAGATTCTCCGAAGCAGACTGGCTTGAATTCATGTCATGCTTGAAGACTGCTTGAAAGCTAATCCTAATCGCTGCCGAGAATAAACATGCTGTGCCGGGTGACTGGAATCCTCTGAGGTCTCCTTCTCAATCCCATTCGTACCATGTCTACTTCTTTACTATGGATCATGTCTTCGGAGGCTAATGTCGGTGAATCGGTTAGTAAGACATAGATCGGAGAATGGTTAAATGCTTCTTTGGGAAAGAACTCCTTGCTAACTGCTTCAACTTTCGACCCTTTTTCCCGATCTGCCGGGGCGGTGTACTCCCATGACTTTGGAATGCCGGGCAGGGGAAGCAAACTCACTTATTAGTTATCGAGGAAAAGAGGAATTAGAGTTGTTTTTTTAAGTTGGACACTAGCACTAGCAGATACAAGCGGAAGACGGAGGAGCAGGCAAGAAGAGCAAGTATAGTGAAAGTATCCTCATGGGCCAAACAAAAAGAGGTTTAGCCCTTGATTGCTCGTTAGTTTCGTTTTCAATAAGGGGCGGAGCTTGAAGAAGCGACCGGTGCTGGTAAGGTCGGGACCGTGGTCGTATGTCTCCGGTTTGCCGGCCTATCTTCTTTCTGAGATTGACCATGCTATCGAGGTTACACGCCTGGTCCCGAAACCACATCTGGCAGATGCGATTCCTGGATGTAGTTGGATGTGATTATCGGTGAAAGCATAGAAGGATCTCCTGTCAATAGTCACAGGAGTGTAGCTCAGTGCTCCCTCTCCTTAACAGTCGAGCTATTTCTTTCCTTTCAAGGAGCACGAGTGGAATGGTCAAACCCAAATGATAAGAGTGCCTCTGAGATTCAATCATAAACAACTTTGCCTCGGTTGCATGTAAACCCCCCCTTCACCCCCGCCCCCTAAAGTGGTAAAGAAGGCTCTTTGGGGTCTCTCTTTCTATCTGACAGGACCTCCAGATGGGCGGGGGCCGGCCTCCCACTCTCTTATCTTATGCAGCATTTATTAGCTTAGCTGGGTTGGGTGGATCGTGCTTAGTTTTCAATAAGGCTCGCGCAGGGGCGCTCACCTTTTTTGGGTCCTTCCCGGCCCGGAAGTTCGCTTCTGACGACTAGCTTCTACCGCTAGCGCTTGGACTTGGAAGCAAGCTAAAGCTACCTTGAATCAAATCAATCATTGAGAGTAAGATCTGTTCGATATGTAAGTGGTCTAGTCACTACCTGTAAGGCAAGCCCCACAGACACCTTACTACATTCTAAGTTAAGTTAAGTTAAGTGGTCTTTGCTGCTGTTAAAGGATTTCTTGCTACGCCCCTCTTCCTGATGCCTTTGCTTTGTGCATGGATTCCTTCTCACGAGTTGGATTCGAACCAACACCTCTTGAATTGATTTAATGTGGGCATCGCTCGTTACTTTTGTCCTTCCCCCCGATTTTTGCCCTAGTGGCTAATGGTGATGGCTAGTAGTTATAATGGTTCAAGGGCCATCAGTATCAGTTATGGACATCTAGTGGTTATAATGGTTCAGGGACGATTGTTATGGGTAATGGACACCTATTACTTTTAAAATGGATATCTATAGGCTATTGGTCATGGCTAGTAGTTATAATGGTTCAAGGGCCATCGATATGAGTAATGGACATGTAGTGGTTATAATGGTTCAATGGCCTTGATTATGGGTTATGGACACCTATTACTTGTAAAATGCATATCTATAGGCTATTGGTCATGGTTTGTAGTTATAATGGTTCAAGGGCCATTGATATGAGTTATGGACATGTAGTGGTTATAATGGTTCAAGGGCCATGGGTATGGGTTAGGGACACCTATTACTTTTAAAATGGATATCTATAGGCTATTGGTCATGGCTAGTAGTAATAATGGTTCAAGGGCCATCAGTATGAGTTATGGACATCTAGTGGCTATAATGGTTCAAGGGCCGTGGTTATGGGTTACAGACACCTATTACTTGTAAAATGGATATCTATAGGCTATTGGTCATGGCTAGTAGTTATAATGGTTCAAGGGCCATCGATATGAGTTATGGACATGTAGTGGTTATAATGGTTCAATGGCCTTGGTTATGGGTTATGGACACCTATTACTTGTAAAATGTATATTTATAGGCTATTGGTCGTGGCTAGCAGTTATAATGGTTCAAGGGCCATCAGTATCAGTTATGGACATCTAGTGGTTATAATGGTTCAATGGCCTTGGTTATGGGTTATGGACACCTATTACTTGTAAAATGGATATCTATAGGCTACTGGTCATGGCTAGTAGTTATAATGGTTCAAGGGCCATCAGTATCAGTTATGGACATCTAGTGGTTATAATGTTCAAGGACCATGGTTATGGGTTATGGACACCTATTACTTGTAAATTGGATATCTATACGCTATTGGCCATTGCTAGTAGTTATAATTGTTGAAGGGCCATCAGTATCAGTTACAGACATCTAGTGGTTATAATTGTTCAAGGGCCATGGTTATGGGTTATATACACGTACTACTTGTAAAATAGATATCTATAGGCTATTGGTCATGGCTAGTAGTTATAATGGTTCAAGGGCCATCAGTATCAGTTATGGACATCTAGTGGTTATAATGTTCAAGGACCATGGTTATGGGTTATGGACACCTATTACTTGTAAAATGGATATCTATAGGCTATTGGTCATGGCTAGTAGTTATAATGGTTCAAGGGCCATCGATATGAGTCATGGACATGCATGTAGTGGTTATAATGGTTCAATGGCCTTGGTTATGGGTTATGCACACCTATTACTTGCAAAATGGATATCTATAGGCTATAGGTCATGGCTAGTTGTTATAATGGATCAAGGGCCATCAGTATCAGTTATGGACATCTAGTGGTTATAATGGTTCAAGAACCATGGTTATGGATTATGGACACCTATTACTTGTAAATTGGATATCTAGAGGCTATTGGTCATGGCTAGTAGTTATAATGGTTGAAGGGCCATCATTATCAGTTATGGACATCTAGTGGTTATAATGGTTCAAGAACCATGGTTATGTGTTATGGATACCTAATACTTGTAAAATGGATATCTGTAGGCTATTGGACATGGCTAGTAGTTATAATGGTTCATGGGCCATCAGTATTAGTTATGGACGTCTGGTGGTTATAATGATTCAAGGACCATGGTTATGGGTTATGGACACCTATTACTTGTAAAATGGATATCTATAGGCTACTGGTCATGGCTACTAGTTATAATGGTGCAAGGGCCATCAGTATCAGTTATGGACATCTAGTGGTTATAATGGTTCAGGAACGATTGTTATGGGTAATGGACACCTATTACTTTTAAAATGGATATCTATAGGCTATTGGTCATGGCTAGTAGTTATAATGGTTCAAGGGCCATCGATATGAGTTATGGACATGTAGTGGTTATAATGGTTCAATGGCCTTGGTTATGGGTTATGGACACCTATTACTTGTAAAATGTATATTTATAGGCTATTGGTCGTGGCTAGCAGTTATAATGGTTCAAGGGCCATCAGTATCAGTTATGGACATCTAGTGGTTATAATGGTTCAATGGCCTTGGTTATGGGTTATGGACACCTATTACTTGTAAAATGGATATCTATAGGCTACTGGTCATGGCTAGTAGTTATAATGGTTCAAGGGCCATCAGTATCAGTTATGGACATCTAGTGGTTATAATGTTCAAGGACCATGGTTATGGGTTATGGACACCTATTACTTGTAAATTGGATATCTATACGCTATTGGCCATGGCTAGTAGTTATAATAGTTGAAGGGCCATCAGTATCAGTTACAGACATCTAGTGGTTATAATTGTTCAAGGGCCATGGTTATGGGTTATATACACCTATTACTTGTAAAATAGATATCTATAGGCTATTGGTCATGGCTAGTAGTTATAATGGTTCAAGGGCCATCAGTATCAGTTATGGACATCTAGTGGTTATAATGTTCAAGGACCATGGTTATGGGTTATGGACACCTATTACTTGTAAAATGGATATCTATAGGCTATTGGTCATGGCTAGTAGTTATAATGGTTCAAGGGCCATCGATATGAGTCATGGACATGCATGTAGTGGTTATAATGGTTCAATGGCCTTGGTTATGGGTTATGCACACCTATTACTTGCAAAATGGATATCTATAGGCTATAGGTCATGGCTAGTTGTTATAATGGATCAAGGGCCATCAGTATCAGTTATGGACATCTAGTGGTTATAATGGTTCAAGAACCATGGTTATGGATTATGGACACCTATTACTTGTAAATTGGATATCTAGAGGCTATTGGTCATGGCTAGTAGTTATAATGGTTGAAGGGCCATCATTATCAGTTATGGACATCTAGTGGTTATAATGGTTCAAGAACCATGGTTATGGGTTATGGATACCTAATACTTGTAAAATGGATATCTGTAGGCTATTGGACATGGCTAGTAGTTATAATGGTTCATGGGCCATCAGTATTAGTTATGGACGTCTGGTGGTTATAATGATTCAAGGACCATGGTTATGGGTTATGGACACCTATTACTTGTAAAATGGATATCTATAGGCTACTGGTCATGGCTACTAGTTATAATGGTTCAAGGGCCATCAGTATCAGTTATGGACATCTAGTGGTTATAATGGTTCAGGAACGATTGTTATGGGTAATGGACACCTATTACTTTTAAAATGGATATCTATAGGCTATTGGTCATGGCTAGTAGTTATAATGGTTCAAGGGCCATCGATATGAGTTATGGACATGTAGTGGTTATAATGGTTCAATGGCCTTGGTTATCGGTTATGGACACCTATTACTTGTAAAATGTATATTTATAGGCTATTGGTCGTGGCTAGCAGTTATAATGGTTCAAGGGCCATCAGTATCAGTTATGGACATCTAGTGGTTATAATGGTTCAATGGCCTTGGTTATGGGTTATGGACACCTATTACTTGTAAAATGGATATCTATAGGCTACTGGTCATGGCTAGTAGTTATAATGGTTCAAGGGCCATCTGTATCAGTTATGGACATCTAGTGGTTATAATGGTTCAAGGACCATGGTTATGGGTTATGGACACCTATTACTTTTAAAATGGATATCTATAGGCTATTGGTCATGGCTAGTAGTTATAATGGTTCAAGGGCCATCAGTATCAGTTATGGAAATCTAGTTGTTATAATGTATCAAGGACCTCGGCCCGAACTTCAACCTCAGCCCGAACTCCGACCTCGGCCCGAACTTCAACCTCGGCCCGAACATCATCCTCCGCCCGAACACCGAACTTCGGCCCGAACACCACTTCGGCCCAAACATCCCTCTCCGGCCCGAACTCTTCAATATCCAAGATTGTGTGACAAAAGGTGCTATACTAAAACATTCATAACTTTCAGCTCGGGTGTCCGTTTCACTCCCACGAGTAACCAAAATAGCTGGTTCGTTCGTCACTGCCAAGAACAAGTTCGGCCCGAACTCTTCACTGTTCCCGACCCGAACTTCATTTTCGGCCCGAACTTCAACCTCGGCCCGAACTCCGACCTCGGCCCGAACTTCAACCTCGGCCCGAACATCATCCTCGGCCCGAACACCGAACTTCGGCCCGACCACCACTTCGGGCCGAACACCACTTCGGCCCGAACATTCCACTTCGGCCCGAACACCACTTCGGCCCGAACATCCCTCTTCGCCCCGAACTCTTCAATATCTAAGATTGTGTGACAAAAGCTGCTATACTAAAACATTCATAACTTTCAGCTCGGGTGTCCGTTTCACGCCCACGAGTAACCAAAATAGCTGGTTCGTTCGTCACTGCCAAGAACAAGTTCGGCCCGAACTCTTCACTGTTCCCGGCCCGAATTCATTTTCGGCCCGAACTTCAACCTCGGCCCGAACTTCAACCTCGGCCCGAACTCCGACCTCGGCCCGAACTTCAACCTCGGCCCGAACATCATCCTCGGCCCGAACACCGAACTTCAGCCCGAACACCACTTCGGCCCGAACAACACTTCGGCCCGAACATCCCGCTTCGGCCCGAACACCACTTCGGCCCGAACATGCCTCTTCGGCCCGAACATCCCTCTTCGGCCCGAACTCTTCAATATCCAAGATTGTGTGAAAAAAGGTGCTATACTAAAACATTCATAACTTTCAGCTCGGGTGTCCGTTTCACGCCACGAGTAACCAAAATAGCTGGTTCGTTCGTCACTGCCAAGAACAACCTCGGCCCGAACTCCGACCTCGGCCCGAACTTCAACCTCGGCCCGAATTTCAACCTCGGCCCGAACTCCGACATCGGCCCGAACTTCACCCTCGGCGCGAACATCATCCTCGGCCCGAACACCGAACTTCAGCCCGAACACCACTTCGGCCCGAACACCACTTCGGCCCGAACATCCCACTTCGGCCCGAACACCACTTCGGCCCGAACATCCATCTCCGGCCCGAACTCTTCAATATCCAAGATTGTGTGACAAAAGGTGCTATACTAAAACATTCATAACTTTCAGCTCGGGTGTCCGTTTCACGCCCACGAGTAACCAAAATAGCTGGTTCGTTCGTCACTGCCAAGAACAACTTCGGCCCGAACTCTTCACTGTTCCCGGCCCGAACTTCATTTTCGGCCCGAACTTTAACCTCGGCCCGAACTTCAACCTCGGCCCGAACTCCGACCTCGGCCCGAACTTCAACCTCGGCCCGAACATCATCCTCGGCCCGAACACCGAACTTCGGCCCGACCACCACTTCGGGCCGAACACCACTTCGGCCCGAACATCCCATTTCGGCCCGAACACCACTTCGGCCCGAACATCCCTCTTCGCCCCGAACTCTTCAATATCCAAGATTGTGTGACAAAAGCTGCTATACAAAAACATTCATAACTTTCAGCTCGGGTGTCCGTTTCACGCCCACGAGTAACCAAAATAGCTGGTTCGTTCGTCATTGCCAAGAACAAGTTCGGCCCGAAATCTTCACTGTTCCCGGCCCGAATTCATTTTCGGCCCGAACTTCAACCTCGGCCCGAACTCCGACCTCGGCCCGAACTTCAACCTCGGCCCGAACATCATCCTCGGCCCGAACACCGAACTTCGGCCCGAACACCACTTCGGCCCGAACATCCCACTTCGGCCCGAACACCACTTCGGCCCGAACATCCCTCTTCGGCCCGAACTCTTCAATATCCAAGATTGTGTGACAAAAGGTGCTATACTAAAACATTCATAACTTTCAGCTCGGGTGTCCGTTTCACGCCCACGAGTAACCAAAATAGCTGGTCGTCACTGCCAAGAACAACCTCGGCCCGAACTCCGACCTCGGCCCGAACTTCAACCTCGGCCCGAACTTCAACCTCGGCCCGAACTCCGACCTCGGCACGAACTTCAACCTCGGCCCGAACATCATCCTCGGCCCGAACACCGAACTTCCGCCCGAACACCACTTCGGCCCGAACACCACTTCGGCCCGAACATCCCTCTTCGCCCCGAACTCTTCAATATCCAAGATTGTGTGACAAATGGTGCTATACTAAAACATTCATAACTTTCAGCTCGGGTGTCCGTTTCACGCCCACGAGTAACCAAAATAGATGGTTCGTTCGTCACTGCCAAGAACAAGTTCGGCCCGAACTCTTCACTGTTCCCGGCCCGAACTTCATTTTCGGCACGAACTTCAACCTCGGCCAGAACTTCAACCTCGGCCCGAACTCCGACCTCGGCCCGAACTTCAACCTCGGCCCGAACACCGAACTTCGGCCCGAACACCACTTCGGCCCGAACATCCCACTTCGGCCCGAACACCACTTCGGCCTTCGGCCCGAACTCTTCAATATCCAAGATTGTGTGACAAAAGCTGCTATACTAAAACATTCATAACTTTCAGCTCGGGTGTCCGTTTCACGCCCACGAGTAACCAAAATAGCTGGTTCGTTCGTCACTGCCAAGAACAAGTTCGGCCTGAACTCTTCACTGTTCCCGGCCCGAACTTCATTTTCGGCACGAACTTCAACCTCGGCCCGAACTTCAACCTCGGCCCGAACTCCGACCTCGGCCCGAACTTCAACCTCGGCCCGAACATCATCCTTGGCCCGAACACCGAACTTCGGCCCGAACACCACTTGGGCCCGAACATCCCACTTCGGCCCGAACACCGCTTCGTCCCGAACGTCCCTCTTCGGCCCGAACTCTTCAATATCAAAGATTGTGTGACAAAAGGTGCTATACAAAAACACTCATAACTTTCAGCTCGGGTGTCCGTTTCACGCCCACGAATAACCAAAATAGCTAGTTCGTTCGTCACTGCCTAGAACAAGTTCGGCCCGAACTCTTCACTGTTCGCGGCCCGAACTTCATTTTCGGCCCGAACTTCAACCTCGGCCCGAACTCCGACCTCGGCCCGAACTCCAACCTCGGCCCGAACATCATCCTCGGCCCGAACACCGAACTTCGGCCCGAACACCACTTCGGCCCGAACACCACTTCGGCCCGAACATCCCACTTCGGCCCGAACACCACTTCGGCCCGAACATCCCTCTTCGGCCCGAACTCTTCAATATCCAAGACTGTGTGACAAAAGGTGCTATACTAAAACATTAATAACTTTCAGCTCGGGTGTCCGTTTCACGCCCACGAGTAACCAAAATAGCTGGTTCGGTCGTCACTGCTCAAGGCTCAAGGCTCAAGGCTCAAGGGTCAAGGGTCAAGGGTCGAGGCTCGAGGCTCGAGGCTCGAGGGTCGAGGGTCGAGGCTCGAGGCTCGAGGCTCTCGAGGCTCGGGGCTCCGGGCTCCAGGCTCAAGGCTCAAGGCTCAAGGCTCAAGGCTCAAGGCTCAAGGCTCAAGGCTCAAGGTTCAAGGCTCAAGGATCAAGGATCAAGGCTCAAGTCATGGCTCAAGGGTCAGGACTCAAGTCAAAAGGCTCAAGGCTCAAGGCTCAAGGCTCAAGGCTCAAGGCTCAAGGCTCAAGGCTCAAGCCTCAAGGCTCAAAGCTCAAGGCTCAAGGCTCAAGGCTTAAGGCTGAAGGCTTAAGGATCAAGGCTCAAGTCATGGCTCAAGGGTCAGGACTCAAGTCAAAAGGCTTAAGGCTCAAGGCTCAAGGCTCAAGGCTCAAGCCTCCAGCCTCAAGGCTCAAAGCTCAAGGCTCGAGGCTCGAGGCTCGAGGCTCGAGGCTCCAAGCTCCAGGCTCAAGGCTCCAGGCTCAAGGCTCACGGCTCAAGGCTCAAGGCTCAAGGCTCAAGGCTCAAGGCTCAAGGCTCAAGGCTCAAGGCTCAAGGCTCAAGGTTCAAGGCTCAAGGATCAAGGATCAAGGCTCAAGTCATGGCTCAAGGGTCAGGACTCAAGTCAAAAGCCTTAAGGCTCAAGGCCCAAGGCTCAAGGCTGAAGGCTGAAGGCTCGAGGCTCAAGGCTCAAGGCTCAAGGCTCAAGGCTCAAGGCTCAAGGCTCAAGGTTCAAGGCTAAAGGGTCGAGGTTCAAGGCTAAAGGAAAAAGGCTCAAGGCTCAAGGCTCAAGGCTCAGGGCTCAGGGCTCAAGGCTAACGACTCAAGGCTCAAGGCTCAAGGCTCAACGCTCAGGGCTCGAGGTTCAAGGTTCAAGACTTAAGGCTCAAGGCTCCAGGTTCAAGGCAAACGGCAAAATGCTCAAGGATCAAGGTTCAAGGCTCAAGGCTCAAGGTTCAAGGCTCAAGGCTCAAGGATCAAGGATAAAGGCTCAAGTCACGGCTCAAGGGTCAGGACTCAAGGCAAAAGGCTCAAGGCTCAAGGCTCAAGGCTCAATGCTCAAGGCTCAAGGCTCAAGGCTCAAGGCTCAAAGCTCAAGGCTCAAGGCTTAAGGCTCAAGGTTCAAGGAAAAAGGCTCAAGGCTCTAAGCTCAAGGCTCAATGCTCAAGGCTCAAGGCTCAAGGCTCAAGACTCAAGGCTCAAGGCTCAAGGCTAAAGGCTCAAGGCTCCAGGCTCAAGGCTCAAGGTTCAAGGCTCAAGGATCAAGGATCAAGGCTCAAGTCATGGCTCAAGGGTCAGGACTCAAGTCAAAAGGCTTAAGGCTCAAGTCTCAAGGCTCAAGCCTCAAGTCTCAAGGCTCAAGGCTCAAGGCTCAAGGCTCAAGGCTCAAGGCTCAAAGCTCAAGGCTCAAGGCTCAAGGCTTAAGGCTCAAGGTTCAAGGAAAAAGGCTCAAGGCTCAAGGCTCAAGGCTCAAGGCTCAAGGCTCAAGGCTCAAGGCTCAAGGCTCAAGGCTCAAGGCTCAAGGCTCAAGGCTCAAGGTTCAAGGCTAAAGGGTCAAGGGTCATGGTTCAAGGTTCATGGAAAAAGGCTCAAGGCTCAAGGCTCAAGGCTCAAGGCTCAAGTCACGGCTCAAGGCTCAAGGCTCAAGGGTCAAGGCTCAAGGCTCAAGGCTCAAAGCTCAAGGCTCAAGGCTCCAGGCTCAAGGCTCAAGGCTCAAGGCTCAAGGCTTAAGGCTCAAGGTTCAAGGAAAAAGGCTCAAGGCTCAATGCTCAAGGCTCAAGGCTCAAGGCTCAAGGCTCAAGGCTCAAGGCTCAAGGCTCAAGGCTCAAGGCTCAAGGCTCAAGGCTCAAGGCTCAAGGCTCAAGGCTCAAGGCTCAAGGTTCAAGGCTCAAGGATCAAGGATCAAGGCTCAAGTCATGGCTCAAGGGTCAGGACTCAAGTCAAAAGGATTAAGGCTCATGGCTCAAGGCTCAAGGCTCAAGGATCAAGGCTCAAGGCTCAAGGCTCAAAGCTCAAGGCTCTAGGCTCAAGGCTGAATGCTGAAGGCTCAAGGAAAAAGGCTCAAGGCTCAAGGCTCAAGGCTCAAGGCTCAAGGCTCAAGGCTCAAGGCTCAAGGCTCAAGGCTCAAGGCACAAGGCTCATGGCTCAAGGCTCAAGGTTCAAGGCTAAAGGGTCAAGGGTTGAGGCTCAAGGCTCAAGGCTTAAGGATCAAGGATCAAGGCTCAAGTCATGGCTTAAGGGTCAGGACTCAAGTCAAAAGGCTTAAGGCTCAAGGCTCAAGGCTCAAAGCTCAAGGCTCAAGGCTCAAGGCTTAAGGCTCAAGGCTCAAGGAAAAAGGCTCAAGGCTCAAGGCTCAAGGCTCAAGGCTCAAGGCTCAAGGCTCAAGGCTCAAGGCTCAAGGTTCAATGTTCAAGGATCAACGATCAAGGCTCAAGTCATGGCTCAAGGGTCAGGACTCAAGTCAAAAGGCTTAAGGCTCAAGCCTCAAGGCTCAAGCCTCAAGGCTCAAGGCTCAAGGCTCAAGGCTCAAGGCTCAAGGCTCAAGGTTCAAGGCTCATGGATCAAGGATCAAGGCTCAAGTCATGGCTCAAGGGTCAGGACTCAAGTCAAAAGGATTAAGGCTCAAGGCTCAAGGCTTAAGGCTCCAGCCTCAAGGCTCAAGGCTCAAAGGTCAAGGCTCAAGGCTCAAGGCTTAAGGCTGAAGGCTCAAGGAAAAAGGCTCAAGGCTTAAGGCTCAAGGCTCAAGTCTCAAGGCTTAAGGCTCAAGGCTCAGGGCTCAAGGCCCAGGGCTCACGACTCAAGGCTCAAGGCTCAAGGGTCAGGGCTCCAGGGTCAAGGCTCAAGGCTCAACGCTCAGGGCTCGAGGTTCAAGGTTCAAGACTTAAGGCTCAAGGATCCAGGTTCAAGGCAAAAGGCAAAATGCTCAAGGATCAAGGTTCAAGGCTCAAGGCTCAAGGTTCAAGGCTCAAGGCTCACGGATCATGGATCAAGGCTCAAGTCACGGCTCAAGGGTCAGGACTCAAGGCAAAAGGCTCAAGGCTCAAGGCTCAAGGCTCAAGGCTCAATGCTCAAGGATCATGGCTCAAGGCTCAACGCTCAAGGCTCAAGGCTCAAGGCTTAAGGCTCAACGTTCAAGGAAAAAGGCTCAAGGCTCTAAGCTCAAGGCTCAAGGCTCAATGCTCATGGCTCAAGGCACAAGGCTCAAGGCTCAAGGCTCAAGGCTCAAGGCTCAAGGCTCAAGGCTCAAGGTTCAAGGCTCAAGGATCAAGGATCAAGGCTCAAGTCATGGCTCAAGGGTCAGGACTCAAGTCAAAAGGCTCAAGGCTCAAGGCTCAAGGCTCAAGGCTCAAAGCTCAAGACTCAAGGCTCAAGGCTCAAGGTTCAAGGAAAAAGGCTCAAGGCTCAAGGCTCAAGGTTCAAGGCTAAAGGGTCAAGGGTCAAAGCTCAAGGCTCAAGGCTTAAGGCTCAAGGTTCAAGGTTCATGGAAAAAGGCTCAAGGCTCAAGGCTCAAGGTTCATGGCTCAAGGCTCAAGGCTCAAGGCTCAAGTCACGGCTCAAGGCTCAAGGCTCAAGGGTCAAGGGTCAAGGCTCAAGGCTCAAGGCTCAAGGCTCAAGGCTCAAGGCTCAAAGCTCAAGGCTCAAGGCTCAAGGCTCAAGGCTTAAGGCTCAAGGTTCAAGGAAAAAGGCTCAAGGCTCAAGGCTCAAGGCTCAATGCTCAAGGCTTAAGGCTCAAGGCTCAAGGCTCAAGGCTCAAGGCTCAAGGCTCAAGGGTCAAGGCTCAACGCTCAAGGCTCAAGGTTCAAGCCTCAAGGATCAAGGATCAAGGCTCAAGTCATGGCTCAAGGGTCAGGACTCAAGTCAAAAGGATTAAGGCTCAAGGCTCAAGGCTCAAGGCTCAAAGCTCAAGGCTCAAGGCTCAAGGCTCAAGGCTCAAGGCTCAAGGCTCAAGGCTCAAGGCTTAAGGCTCAAGGCTCAAGGCTCAAGGCTCATGGCTCAAGGCTCAAGGTTCAAGGCTAAAGGGTCAAGGGTCGAGTATCAAGGCTCAAGGCTCAAGGATCAAGGATCAAGGCTCAAGTCATGGCTCAAGGGTCATGACTCAAGTCAAAAGGCTTAAGGCGCAAGGCTCAAGGATTAAGGCTCAAGGCTCAAGGCTCAAGGCTCAAGGCTCAAGGCTCAAGGCTCAAGGCTCAAGGCTCCAGGCTTAAGGCTCAAATCTCAAGGCTCAAGGCTCAAGGCTCAAGGCTCAAGGCTCAAGGCTCAAGGCTCAAGGCTCAAGGCTCAAGGCTCAAGGATCAAGGATCAAGGCTCAAGTCATGGCTCAAGGGTCAGGACTCAAGTCAAAAGGCTTAAGGCTCAAGGCTCAAGGCTCAAGGCTCAATGCTCAAGGCTCAAAGCTCAAGGCTCAAGGATCAAGGCTCAAGGCTCAAGGCTCAAGGCTCAAGGCTCAAGGCTCAAGGCTCAAGGCTCAAGGCTCATGGCTCAAGGCTCAAGATTAAAGGGTCAAGGGTCGAGGCTCGAGGCTCGAGGCTCGATGCTCGAGGCTCGAGGCGAGGCTCGAGGCTCCAGCTGGCTCCAGGCTCAAGGCTCAAGGCTCAAGGCTCGAGGCTCGAGGCTCGAGGCTCGAGGCTCGAGGCTCCAGGCACCAGGCTCGAGGCTCGAGGCTCGAGGCTCGAGGCTCCAGGCACCAGGCTCAAGGCTCAAGGCTCAAGGCTCAAGGCTCAAGGTTCAAGGTTCATTGAACAACGATCAAGGCTCAAGGCTCAAGGATCAAGTCACGGCTCAAGGCTCAAAAGTCAAGGCTCAAGGCTCAACACTCAAGGGTCAAGGGTAAAGGGTCAAGGCTCATGTCTCAAGGCTCAAGGCTCAGGGCTCAAGGCTCAAGGCTCAAGGCTCAAAGCTAAAGGGTCAAGGGTCAAGGGTCGAGGCTCAAGGCTCAAGGCTTAAGGCTCAAGGCTCCAGGCTCAAGGCTCAAGGCTTAAGGCTCAAGGCTCAAGGCTCAAGGCTCAAGGTTCAAGGCTCAAGGATCAAGGATCAAGGCTCAAGTCACGGCTCAAGGGTCAGGACTCAAGGCAAAAGGCATAAGGCTCAAGGCTCAAGGCTCAAGGCTTAAGGCTCAAGGTTCAAGGCTCATGGAAAAGAGCTCAAGGCTCAAGGCTCAAGGCTCAAGTCATGGCTCAAGGCTCAAGGCTCAAGGCTCAAGTCACGGCTCAAGGGTCAAGGCTCAAAAGTCAAGGCTCAAGGCTCAACACTGAAGGGTCGAGGCTCGAGGGTCAAGGCTCAAGGCTCAAGGCTTAAGGCTCAAGGCTCAAAGCTAAAGGGTCAAGGGTCAAGGGTCGAGGCTCAAGGCTCAAGGCTTAAGGCTCAAGGCTCCAGGCTCAAGGCTCAAGGCTTAAGGCTCAAGGCTCAAGGCTCAAGGCTCAAGGTTCAAGGCTCAAGGATCAAGGATCAAGGCTCAAGTCACGGCTCAAGGGTCAGGACTCAAGGCAAAAGGCATAAGGCTCAAGGCTCAAGGCTCAAGGCTTAAGGCTCAAGGTTCAAGGCTCATGGAAAAGAGCTCAAGGCTCAAGGCTCAAGGCTCAAGTCATGGCTCAAGGCTCAAGTCACGGCTCAAGGGTCAAGGCTCAAAAGTCAAGGCTCAAGGCTCAACACTGAAGGGTCGAGGCTCGAGGGTCAAGGCTCAAGGCTCAAGTCATGGCTCAAGGGTCATGACTCAAGTCAAAAGGCTTAAGGCGCAAGGCTCAAGGATTAAGGCTCAAGGATCAAGGCTCAAGTCATGGCTCAAGGGTCAGGACTCAAGTCAAAAGGCTTAAGCCTTAAGGCTCCAGGCTCAAGGCTCAAGGCTCAAGGCTCAAGGCTCAAGGCTCAAGGCTCAAGGCTCAAGGCTCAAGGCTCAAGGCTCAAGGCTCAAGGCTCAAGGCTCAAGGCTCAAGGCTCAAGGCTCAAGGCTCAAGGCTAAAGGCTCAAGGCTCAAGGGTCGAGGCTCGAGACTCGAGGGTCGAGGGTCGAGGGTCGAGGCTCGAGGCTCAAGGCTCAAGGCTCCAGGCTCCAGGCTCGAGGCTCGAGGCTCCAGGCTCCAGGCTCAAGGCTCCAGGCTCCAGGCTCAAGGCTCCAGGCTCAAGGCTCAAGGCTCAAGGCTCAAGGATCAAGTCTCAAGTCATGGCTCAAGGGTCATGGCTCAAGGCTCAAGGTTCAAGGGTCGAGGCTCGAGGCTCGAGGCTCGAGGCTCAAGGGATCAAGGCTCAAGTCATGGCTCAAGGGTCATGGCTCAAGGCTCAAGGTTCAAGGGTCGAGGCTCCAGGCTCAAGGCTCGAGGCGAGGCTCGAGGCTCGAGGCTCAAGGCTCAAGGCTCAAGGCTCCAGGCTCCAGGCTCCAGGCTCATGGCTCAAGGCTCAAGGCTCAAGGCTCTAGGTTCAAGGTTCATGGAAAAAGGCTCAAGGCTCAAGTCTCAAGGCTCAAGGATCAAGGCTTAAGGCTCAAGGCTCAAGGCTCAAGGCTCAAGGCTCAAGGCTCAAGGCTCAAGGCTCAAGGCTCAAGGCCCAAGGCTCAAGGCTCAAGGCTCATGGCTCAAGGCTCAAGGTTAAAGGGTCAAGGGTCGAGGGTCAAGGCTCGAGGCTCGAGGCACGAGGCGAGGCTCGAGGCTCGAGGCTCCAGCAGGCTCGAGGCTCCAGGCTCAAGGCTCGAGGGTCGAGGCTCGAGGCTCGAGGGTCGAGGGTCGAGGTCGAGGCTCGAGGCTCGAGGCTCGAGGCTCGAGGCTCGAGGCTCGAGGCTCGAGGCTCAAGGCTCAAGGCTCAAGGCTCAAGGCTCAAGGCTCAAGTCATGGCTCAAGGCTCAAGGCTCAAGGCTCAAGGATCAAGTCACGGCTCAAGGCTCAAGGCTCAAAAGTCAAGGCTCAAGGCTCAACACTCAAGGGTCAAGGGTAAAGGGTCAATGCTCATGTCTCAAGGCTCAAGGCTCAAGGCTCAGGGCTCAAGGCTCAAGGCTCAAGGCTCAAGGCTCAAGGCTCAAGGCTCAAGGCTCAAGGCTAAAGGGTCAAGGGTCAAGGGTCAAGGCTCAAGGCTTGAGGCTCGAGGCTCGAGGCTCAAGGCTCAAGGCTCAAGGCTCAAGGCTCAAGGTTCAAGGCTCAAGGATCAAGGATCAAGGCTCAAGTCACGGCTCAAGGGTCAGGACTCAAGGCAAAAGGCATAAGGCTCAAGGTCAAGGCTCAAGGCTCAAGGCTCAAGGCTTAAGGCTCAAGGTTCAAGGCTCATGGAAAAAAGCTCAAGGCTCAAGGCTCAAGGCTCAAGTCACGGCTCAAGGCTCAAGGCTCAAGGCTCAAGGCTCAAGGCTCAAGGCTCAAGGCTCAAGGCTCAAGGCTCAAGGCTCAAGGCTCAAGGCTCAAGGCTCAAGGCTCAAGTCACGGCTCAAGGGTCAAGGCTCAAAAGTCAAGGCTCAAGGCTCAACACTGAAGGGTCAAGGGTCAAGGGTCAAGGCTCAAGGCTCAAGGCTCAAGGGTCGAGGCCGAGACTCGAGGGTCGAGGGTCGAGGCTCGAGGCTCAAGGCTCCAGGCTCCAGGCTCGAGGCTCCAGGCTCCAGGCTCAAGGCTCCATGCTCAAGGCTCCAGGCTCAAGGCTCAAGGCTCAAGGCTTAAGGCTCAAGGATCAAGGCTCAAGTCATGGCTCAAGGGTCATGGCTCAAGGCTCAAGGCTCAAGGATCAAGTATCAAGGCTCAAGTCATGGCTCAAGGGTCAGGACTCAAGTCAAAAGGCTTAAGGCTCAAGGGTCAGGACTCAAGTCAAAAGGCTCAATGCTCAAGGCTCAAAGCTCAAGGCTCAAGGCTCAAGGCTCAAGGCTCAAGGCTCAAGGCTCATGGCTCAAGGCTCAAGATTAAAGGGTCAAGGGTCGAGGCTTGAGGCTCGAGGCTCGATGCTCGAGGCTCGAGGCGAGGCTCGAGGCTCCAGCTGGCTCCAGGCTCAAGGCTCAAGGCTCAAGGCTCGAGGCTCGAGGCTCGAGGCTCGAGGCTCGAGGCTCGAGGCTCGAGGCTCGAGGCTCCAGGCTCAAGGCTCAAGGCTCAAGGCTCAAGGCTCAAGGCTCAAGGTTCAAGGTTCATTGAACAAGGATCAAGGCTCAAGGCTCAAGGATCAAGTCACGGCTCAAGGCTCAAGGCTCAAGGCTCAAAAGTCAAGGCTCAAGGCTCAACACTCAAGGGTCAAGGGTAAAGGGTCAAGGCTCATGTCTCAAGGCTCAAGGCTCAAGGCTCAGGGCTCAAGGCTCAAGGCTCAAGGCTCAAGGCTCAAGGCTCAAAGCTAAAGGGTCAAGGGTCAAGGATCAAGGCTCAAGTCATGGCTCAAGGCTCAAGGCTCAGGGCTCAAGGCTCAAGGCTCAAGGCTCAAGGCTCAAGGCTCCAGGCTCAAGGCTCAAGGCTCAAGGCTCAAGGATCAAGGCTCAAGTCATGGCTCAAGGGTCATGGCTCAAGGCTCAAGGCTCAAGGATCAAGGATCAAGGCTCAAGTCATGGCTCAAGGGTCAGGACTCAAGTCAAAAGGCTTAAGGCTCAAGGCTCAAGGCTCAAGGCTCAATGCTCAAGGCTCAAAGCTCAAGGCTCAAGGCTCAAGGCTCAAGGCTCAAGGCTCATGGCTCAAGGCTCAAGATTAAAGGGTCAAGGGTCGAGGCTCGAGGCTCGAGGCTCGATGCTCGAGGCTCGAGGCGAGGCTCGAGGCTCCAGCTGGCTCCAGGCACAAGGCTCAAGGCTCAAGGCTCGAGGCTCGAGGCTCGAGGCTCGAGGCTCCAGGCTCAAGGCTCAAGGCTCAAGGCTCAAGGCTCAAGGCTCAAGGCTCAAGGTTCAAGGTTCATTGAACAAGGATCAAGGCTCAAGGCTCAAGGATCAAGTCACGGCTCAAGGCTCAAGGCTCAAGGCTCAAAAGTCAAGGCTCAAGGCTCAACACTCAAGGGTCAAGGGTAAAGGGTCAAGGCTCATGTCTCAAGGCTCAAGGCTCAAGGCTCAGGGCTCAAGGCTCAAGGCTCAAGGCTCAAGGCTCAAGGCTCAAGGCTCAAGGCTCAAAGCTAAAGGGTCAAGGGTCAAGGGTCGAGGCTCAAGGCTCAAGGCTTAAGGCTCAAGGCTCAAGGCTCAAGGCTCAAGGCTCAAGGCTCAAGGCTCAAGGCTTAAGGCTCAAGGCTCAAGGTTTAAGGCTCAAGGATCAAGGATCAAGGCTCAAGTCACGGCTCAAGGGTCAGGACTCAAGGCAAAAGGCATAAGGCTCAAGGCTCAAGGCTCAAGGCTCAAGGCTTAAGGCTCAAGGTTCAAGGCTCATGGAAAAGAGCTCAAGGCTCAAGGCTCAAGGCTCAAGTCATGGCTCAAGGCTCAAGGCTCAAGTCACGGCTCAAGGGTCAAGGCTCAAAAGTCAAGGCTCAAGGCTCAACACTGAAGGGTCGAGGCTCAAGGGTCAAGGCTCAAGGCTCAAGGCTTAAGGCTGAAGGCTTAAGGTTCAAGGCTCAAGGATCAAGGCTCAAGTCATGGCTCAAGGGTCAGGACTCAAGTCAAAAGGCTTAAGCCTTAAGGCTCCAGGCTCAAGGCTCAAGGCTCAAGGCTCAAGGCTCAAGGCTCAAGGCTCAAGGCTCAAGGCTCAAGGCTCAAGGCTCAAGGCTCAAGGCTCAAGGCTCAAGGATCAAGGCTCAAGGCTCAAGGCTAAAGGCTAAAGGCTAAAGGCTCAAGGCTCGAGGGTCGAGGCTCGAGACTCGAGGGTCGAGGGTCGAGGCTCGAGGCTCGAGGCTCAAGGCTCAAGGCTCCGGGCTCGAGGCTCGAGGCTCCAGGCTCCACGCTCAAGGCTCAAGGCTCCAGGCTCCAGGCTCAAGGCTCCAGGCTCAAGGCTCAAGGCTCAAGGCTCAAGGATCAAGTCTCAAGTCATGGCTCAAGGGTCATGGCTCAAGGCTCAAGGTTCAAGGGTCGAGTCTCGAGGCTCGAGGCTCGAGGCTCAAGGCTCAAGGATCAAGGCTCAAGTCATGGCTCAAGGGTCATGGCTCAAGGCTCAAGGTTCAAGGGTCGAGGCTCCAGGCTCGAGGCTCGAGGCTCAAGGCTCAAGGCTCCAGGCTCCAGGCTCCAGGCTCCAGGCTCATGGCTCAAGGCTCAAGGCTCAAGGCTCAAGGCTCAAGGCTCTAGGTTCAAGGTTCATGGAAAAAGGCTCAAGGCTCAAGTCTCAAGGCTCAAGGATCAAGGCTCAAGGCTCAAGGTGCAAGGCTCAAGGCTCAAGGCTCAAGGCTCAAGGCCCAAGGCTCAAGGCTCAAGGCTCATGGCTCAAGGCTCAAGGTTAAAGGGTCAAGGGTCGAGGGTCAAGGCTCGAGGCTCGAGGCACGAGGCGAGGCTCGAGGCTCGAGGCTCCAGCAGGCTCGAGGCTCCAGGCTCAAGGCTCGAGGCTCGAGGCTCGAGGCTCGAGGCTCGAGGGTCGAGGGTCGAGGCTCGAGGGTCGAGGGTCGAGGGTCGAGGGTCGAGGGTCGAGGCTCGAGGCTCGAGGCTCGAGGCTCAAGGCTCCAGGCTCAAGGCTCAAGGCTCAAGTCATGGCTCAAGGCTCAAGGCTCAAGGCTCAAGGATCAAGTCACGGCTCAATGCTCAAGGCTCAAAAGTCAAGGCTCAAGGCTCAACACTCAAGGGTCAAGGGTAAAGGGTCAAGGCTCATGTCTCAAGGCTCAAGGCTCAAGGCTCAAGGCTCAGGGCTCAGGGCTCAAGGCTCAAGGCTCAAGGCTCAAGGCTCAAGGGTCAAGGCTCAAGGTTAAGGGTCAAGGGTCAAGGGTCAAGGCTCAAGGCTTGAGGCTCGAGGCTCGAGGCTCAAGGCTCAAGGCTCAAGGCTCAAGGCTTAAGGCTCAAGGCTCAAGGTTCAAGGCTCAAGGATCAAGGATCAAGGCTCAAGTCACGGCTCAAGGGTCAGGACTCAAGGCAAAAGGCATAAGGCTCAAGGTCAAGGCTCAAGGCTCAAGGCTCAAGGCTTAAGGCTCAAGGTTCAAGGCTCATGGAAAAAAGCTCAAGGCTCAAGGCTCAAGGCTCAAGTCACGGCTCAAGGCTCAAGGCTCAAGGCTCAAGGCTCAAGGCTCAAGGCTCAAGGCTCAAGGCTCAAGGCTCAAGGCTCAAGGCTCAAGGCTCAAGGCTCAAGGCTCAAGGCTCAAGTCACGGCTCAAGGGTCAAGGCTCAAAAGTCAAGGCTCAAGGCTCAACACTGAAGGGTCAAGGGTCAAGGGTCAAGGCTCAAGGCTCAAGGCTCAAGGGTCGAGGCCGAGACTCGAGGGTCGAGGGTCGAGGCTCGAGGCTCAAGGCTCCAGGCTCCAGGCTCCAGGCTCCAGGCTCCAGGCTCAAGGCTCCATGCTCAAGGCTCCAGGCTCAAGGCTCAAGGCTCAAGGCTCAAGGATCAAGGCTCAAGTCATGGCTCAAGGGTCATGGCTCAAGGCTCAAGGCTCAAGGATCAAGGATCAAGGCTCAAGTCATGGCTCAAGGGTCAGGACTCAAGTCAAAAGGATTAAGGCTCAAGGCTCAAGGCTCAAGGCTCAATGCTCAAGGCTCAAAGCTCAAGGCTCAAGGCTCAAGGCTCAAGGCTTAAGGCTCATGGCTCAAGGCTCAAGATTAAAGGGTCAAGGGTCGAGGCTCGAGGCTCGAGGCTCGATGCTCGAGGCTCGAGGCGAGGCTCGAGGCTCCAGCTGGCTCCAGGCACAAGGCTCAAGGCTCAAGGCTCGAGGCTCGAGGCTCGAGGCTCGAGGCTCCAGGCTCAAGGCTCAAGGCTCAAGGCTCAAGGCTCAAGGCTCAAGGCTCAAGGCTCAAGGCTCAAGGTTCAAGGTTCATTGAACAAGGATCAAGGCTCAAGGCTCAAGGATCAAGTCACGGCTCAAGGCTCAAGGCTCAAAAGTCAAGGCTCAAGGCTCAACACTCAAGGGTCAAGGGTAAAGGGTCAAGGCTCATGTCTCAAGGCTCAAGGCTCAAGGCTCAGGGCTCAAGGCTCAAGGCTCAAGGCTCAAGGCTCAAGGCTCAAGGCTCAAGGCTCAAGGCTCAAGGCTCAAAGCTAAAGGGTCAAGGGTCAAGGGTCGAGGCTCAAGGCTCAAGGCTTAAGGCTCAAGGCTCCAGGCTCAAGGCTCAAGGCTCAAGGCTCAAGGCTCAAGGCTCAAGGCTCAAGGCTCAAGGCTCAAGGCTCAAGGCTCAAGGCTCAAGGCTCAAGGTTCAAGGCTCAAGGCCCAAGGCTAAAGGCTAAAGGCTAAAGGCTAAAGGCTAAAGGCTCAAGGCTCAAGGGTCGGGGCTCAAGGCTCAAGGCTTAAGGCTCAAGGCTCAAGGCTCAAGGCTCAAGGCTCAAGGCTCAAGGCTCAAGGCTCAAGGCTCAAGGCTCAAGGCTCAAGGCTCAAGGCTCAAGGCTCAAGGCCCAAGGCTAAAGGCTAAAGGCTAAAGGCTAAAGGCTAAAGGCTCAAGGCTCAAGGGTCGGGGCTCGAGACTCGAGGGTCGAGGCTCGAGGCTCGAGGCTCAAGGCTCCAGGCTCCAGGCTCCAGGCTCGAGGCTCGAGGCTCGAGGCTCCAGGCTCAAGGCTCCAGGCTCCAGGCTCAAGGCTCCAGGCTCAAGGCTCAAGGCTCAAGGATCAAGTCTCAAGTCATGGCTCAAGGGTCATGGCTCAAGGCTCAAGGTTCAAGGGTCGAGGCTCGAGCCTCGAGGCTCGAGGCTCAAGGCTCAAGGATCAAGGCTCAAGTCATGGCTCAAGGCTCAAGGTTCAAGGGTCGAGGCTCCAGGCTCGAGGCTCGAGGCGAGGCTCGAGGCTCGAGGCTCGAGGCTCAAGGCTCAAGGCTCAAGGCTCAAGGCTCCAGGCTCCAGGCTCCAGGCTCATGGCTCAAGGCTCAAGGCTCAAGGCTCTAGGTTCAAGGTTCATGGAAAAAGGCTCAAGGCTCAAGTCTCAAGGCTCAAGGATCAAGGCTCAAGGCTCAAGGCTCAAGGCTCAAGGCTCAAGGCCCAAGCCTCAAGGCTCAAGGCTCATGGCTCAAGGCTCAAGGTAAAAGGGTCAAGGGACGAGGGTTAAGGCTCGAGGCTCGAGGCACGAGGCGAGGCTCGAGGCTCGAGGCTCCAGCAGGCTCGAGGCTCCAGGCTCAAGGCTCGAGGCTCGAGGCTCGAGGCTCGAGAGTCGAGGGTCGAGGCTCGAGGCTCGAGGCTCGAGGCTCGAGGGTCGAGGCTCGAGGCTCAAGGCTCAAGGCTCAAGGCTCAAGGCTCAAGTCATGGCTCAAGGCTCAAGGCTCAAGGCTCAAGGATCAAGTCACGGCTCAAGGCTCAAGGCTCAAAAGTCAAGGCTCAAGGCTCAACACTCAAGGGTCAAGGGTAAAGGGTCAAGGCTCATGTCTCAAGGCTCAAGGCTCAAGGCTCAGGGCTCAAGGCTCAAGGCTCAAGGCTCAAGGCTCAAGGGTCAAGGCTCAAGGCTAAAGGGTCAAGGGTCAAGGGTCAAGGCTCAAGGCTTGAGGCTCGAGGCTCGAGGCTCAAGGCTCAAGGCTCAAGGCTCAAGGCTCAAGGCTTAAGGCTCAAGGCTCAAGGTTCAAGGCTCAAGGATCAAGAATCAAGGTTCAAGTCACGGCTCAAGGGTCAGGACTCAAGGCAAAAGGCATAAGGCTCAAGGTCAAGGCTCAAGGCTCAAGGCTTAAGGCTCAAGGTTCAAGGCTCATGGAAAAAAGCTCAAGGCTCAAGGCTCAAGGCTCAAGTCACGGCTCAAGGCTCAAGGCTCAAGGCTCAAGGCTCAAGGCTCAAGGCTCAAGGCTCAAGGCTCAAGGCTCAAGGCTCAAGTCACGGCTCAAGGGTCAAGGCTCAATAGTCAAGGCTCAAGGCTCAACACTGAAGGGTCAAGGGTCAAGGGTCAAGGCTCAAGGCTCAAGGGTCGAGGCCGAGACTCGAGGGTCGAGGGTCGAGGCTCGAGGCTCAAGGCTCCAGGCTCCAGGCTCGAGGCTCCAGGCTCTAGGCTCAAGGCTCCATGCTCAAGGCTCCAGGCTCAAGGCTCAAGGCTCAAGGCTCAAGGCTCAAGGATCAAGGCTCAAGTCATGGCTCAAGGGTCATGGCTCAAGGCTCAAGGTTCAAGGGTCGAGGCTCGAGGCTCGAGGCTCGAGGCTCGAGGCTCAAGGCTCCAGGCTCCAGGCTCAAGGCTCAAGGATCAAGGCTCAAGTCATGGCTCAGGGCTCAAGGTTCAAGGGTCGAGGCTCGAAGCTCGAGGCCCGAGGCGAGGCTCGAGGCTCGAGGCTCGAGGCTCAAGGCTCCAGGCTCCAGGCTCCAGGCTCATGGCTCAAGGCTCAAGGCTCGAGGCTCGAGGCTCAAGGCTCAAGGCTCAAGGTTGTTCATGGAAAAAGGCTCAAGGCTCAAGTCTCCAGGCTCAAGGCTCAAGGCTCAAGGCTCAAGGCTCAAGGCTCAAGGCTCAAGACTCAAGGCTCAAGGCTCAAGGCTCAAGGCTCAAGGCTCAAGGTTCAAGGCTCAAGGTTCAAGGCTCAAGGCTCAAGGCTTAAGGCTCAAGGTTCAAGGCTCATGGAAAAAAGCTTAAGGCTCAAGGCTCAAGTCACGGCTCAAGGCTCAAGGCTCAAGGCTCAAGGCTCAAGGCTCAACGCTCAAGGCTCAAGGCTCAAGTCACGGCTCAAGGGTCAAGGCTCAAAAGTCAAGGCTCAAGGCTCAACACTGAAGGGTCAAGGCTCAAGGGTCAAGGCTCAAGGCTCAAGGCTCAAGGCTCAAGGGTCGAGGCCGAGACTCGAGGGTCGAGGCTCGAGGCTCAAGGCTCAAGGCTCCAGGCTCGAGGCTCCAGGCTCCAGGCTCAAGGCTCCAGGCTCAAGGCTCCAGGCTCAAGGCTCAAGGCTCAAGGCTCAAGGATCAAGGCTCAAGTCATGGCTCAAGGGTCATGGCTCAAGGCTCAAGGTTCAAGGGTCGAGGCTCGAGGCTCGAGGCTCGAGGCTCAAGGCTCAAGGCTCAAGGCTCCAGGCTCAAGGCTCAAGGATCAAGGCTCAAGTCATGGCTCAAGGGTCATGGCTCAAGGCTCAAGGTTCAAGGGTCGAGGCTTGAGGCTCGAGGCTCGAGGCCCGAGGCGAGGCTCGAGGCCCGAGGCGAGGCTCGAGGCTAAAGGGTCAAGGGTCAAGGGTCAAGGCTCAAGGCTTGAGGCTCGAGGCTCAAGGCTCGAGGCTCCAGGCTCCAGGCTCAAGGCTCAAGGATCAAGGCTCAAGTCATGGCTCAGGGCTCAAGGTTCAAGGGTCGAGGCTCGAAGCTCGAGGCCCGAGGCGAGGCTCGAGGCTCGAGGCTCGAGGCTCAAGGCTCCAGGCTCCAGGCTCCAGGCTCATGGCTCAAGGCTCAAGGCTCAAGGCTCAAGGCTCAAGGCTCAAGGTTGTTCATGGAAAAAGGCTCAAGGCTCAAGTCTCCAGGCTCAAGGCTCAAGGCTCAAGGCTCAAGGCTCAAGGCTCAAGACTCAAGGCTCAAGGCTCAAGGCTCAAGGCTCAAGGCTCAAGGTTCAAGGCTCAAGGTTCAAGGCTCAAGGCTCAAGGCTTAAGGCTCAAGGTTCAAGGCTCATGGAAAAAAGCTTAAGGCTCAAGGCTCAAGTCACGGCTCAAGGCTCAAGGCTCAAGGCTCAAGGCTCAAGGCTCAAGGCTCAAGGCTCAAGGCTCAACGCTCAAGGCTCAAGGCTCAAGTCACGGCTCAAGGGTCAAGGCTCAAAAGTCAAGGCTCAAGGCTCAACACTGAAGGGTCAAGGCTCAAGGGTCAAGGCTCAAGGCTCAAGGCTCAAGGCTCAAGGGTCGAGGCCGAGACTCGAGGGTCGAGGCTCGAGGCTCAAGGCTCAAGGCTCCAGGCTCGAGGCTCCAGGCTCCAGGCTCAAGGCTCCAGGCTCAAGGCTCCAGGCTCAAGGCTCAAGGCTCAAGGCTCAAGGATCAAGGCTCAAGTCATGGCTCAAGGGTCATGGCTCAAGGCTCAAGGTTCAAGGGTCGAGGCTCGAGGCTCGAGGCTCGAGGCTCAAGGCTCAAGGCTCAAGGCTCCAGGCTCAAGGCTCAAGGATCAAGGCTCAAGTCATGGCTCAAGGGTCATGGCTCAAGGCTCAAGGTTCAAGGGTCGAGGCTTGAGGCTCGAGGCTCGAGGCCCGAGGCGAGGCTCGAGGCCCGAGGCGAGGCTCGAGGCTAAAGGGTCAAGGGTCAAGGCTCAAGGCTTGAGGCTCGAGGCTCAAGGCTCGAGGCTCCAGGCTCCAGGCTCAAGGCTCAAGGCTCAAGGCTCAAGGTTCAAGGCTCAAGGATCAAGGATCAAGGCTCAAGTCACGGCTCAAGGGTCAGGACTCAAGGCAAAAGGCATAAGGCTCAAGGCTCAAGGCTCAAGTCTCAAGGCTTAAGGCTCAAGGTTCAAGGCTCATGGAAAAAAGCTCAAGGCTCAAGGCTCAAGGCTCAAATCTCAAGTCACGGCTCAAGGCTCAAGGCTCAAGGCTCAAGTCACGGCTCAAGGGTCAAGGCTCAAAAGTCAAGGCTCAAGGCTCAACACTGAAGGGTCGAGGCTCAAGGGTCAAGGCTCAAGGCTCAAGGCTTAAGGCTGAAGGCTTAAGGTTCAAGGCTCAAGGATCAAGGCTCAAGTCATGGCTCAAGGGTCAGGACTCAAGTCAAAAGGCATAAGCCTTAAGGCTCCAGGCTCAAGGCTCAAGGCTCAAGGCTCAAGGCTCAAGGCTCAAGGCTCAAGGCTCAAGGCTCAAGGCTCAAGTCACGGCTCAAGGTTCAAGGTTCATTGAAAAAGGATCAAGGCTCAAGGCTCAAGGCTCAAGTCACGGCTCAAGGCTCAAGGCTCAAAAGTCAAGGCTCAAGGCTCAACACTCAAGGGTCAAGGGTAAAGGGTCAAGGCTCATGTCTCAAGGCTCAAGGCTCAAGGCTCAGGGCTCAAGGCTTAAGGCTCAAGGCTCAAGGCTCAAGGCTCAAGGCTAAAGGGTCAAGGGTCAAGGCTCAAGGCTCAAGGCTCAAGGCTCAAGGCTCCAGGCTCAAGGCTCAAGGCTCAAGGCTCAAGGCTAAAGGCTCAAGGCTCAAGGCTCAAGGCTCAAGGCTAAAGGCTCAAGGCTCAAGGCTCAAGGCTCAAGGCTCAAGGCTCAAGGCTCAAGGCTCAAGGATCAAGGATCAAGGCTCAAGTCATGGCTCAAGGGTCAGGACTCAAGGCAAAAGGCATAAGGCTCAAGGCTCAACGCTCAAGGCTCAAGGCTTAAGGCTAAAGGTTCAAGGCTCATGGAAAAAAGCTCAAGGCTCAAGGCTCAAGGCTCAAGTCATGGCTCAAGGCTCAAGGCTCAAGGCTCAAGGCTCAAGTCACGGCTCAAGGGTCAAGGCTCAAAAGTCAAGGCTCAAGGCTCAACACTGAAGGGTCGAGGCTCAAGGGTCAAGGCTCAAGGCTCAAGGCTTAAGGCTGAAGGCTTAAGGTTCAAGGCTCAAGGATCAAGGCTCAAGTCATGGCTCAAGGGTCAGGACTCAAGTCAAAAGGCTTAAGCCTTAAGGCTCCAGGCTCAAGGCTCAAGGCTCAAGGCTCAAGGCTCAAGGCTCAAGGCTCAAGGCTCAAGGCTCAAGGCTCAAGGCTAAAGGCTAAAGGCTAAAGGCTCAAGGCTCAAGGTCGAGGCTCGAGACTCGAGGGTCGAGGGTCGAGGCTCGAGGCTCAAGGCTCAAGGCTCCAGGCTCCAGGCTCGAGGCTCCAGGCTCAAGGCTCCAGGCTCCAGGCTCAAGGCTCCAGGATCAAGGCTCAAGGCTCAAGGCTCAAGGATCAAGTCTCAAGTCATGGCTCAAGGGTCATGGCTCAAGGCTCAAGGCTCGAGGGTCGAGGCTCGAGGCTCGAGGCTCGAGGCTCAAGGCTCAAGGATCAAGGCTCAAGTCATGGCTCAAGGGTCATGGCTCAAGGCTCAAGGTTCAAGGGTCGAGGCTCGAGGCTCGAGGCTCGAGGCGAGGCTCGAGGCTCGAGGCTCAATGCTCAAGGCTCCAGGCTCCAGGCTCCAGGCTCATGGCTCAAGGCTCAAGGCTCAAGGCTCAAGGCTCTAGGTTCAAGGTTCATGGAAAAAGGCTCAAGGCTCAAGTCTCAAGGCTCAAGGATCAAGGCTCAAGGCTCAAGGCTCAAGGCTCAAGGCTCAAGGCTCAAGGCCCAAGGCTCAAGGCTCAAGGCTCATGGCTCAAGGCTCAAGGTTAAAGGGTCAAGGGTCGAGGGTCAAGGCTCGAGGCTCGAGGTGAGGCTCGAGGCTCCAGCAGGCTCGAGGCTCAAGGCTCGAGGCTCGAGGCTCGAGGCTCGAGGCTCGAGGCTCGAGGCTCGAGGCTCGAGGCTCGAGGGTTGAGGGTCGAGGCTCGAGGCTCGTGGCTCGAGGCTCGAGGCTCGAGGCTCAAGGCTCAAGGCTCAAGTCATGGCTCAAGGCTCAAGGCTCAAGGCTCAAGGATCAAGTCACGGCTCAAGGCTCAAGGCTCAAAAGTCAAGGCTCAAGGCTCAACACTCAAGGGTCAAGGGTAAAGGGTCAAGGCTCATGTATCAAGGCTCAAGGCTCAAGGCTCAAGGCTCAGGGCTCAAGGCTCAAGGCTCAAGGCTCAAGGCTCAAGGGTCAAGGCTAAAGGGTCAAGGGTCAAGGGTCAAGGCTCAAGGCTTGAGGCTCGAGGCTCGAGGCTCAAGGCTCAAGGCTCAAGGCTCAAGGCTCAAGGCTCAAGGCTCAAGGCTTAAGGCTCAAGGCTCAAGGTTCAAGGCTCAAGGATCAAGGATCAAGGCTCAAGTCACGGCTCAAGGGTCAGGACTCAAGGCAAAAGGCGTAAGGCTCAAGGTCAAGGCTCAAGGCTCAAGGCTCAAGGCTCAAGGCTTAAGGCTCAAGGTTCAAGGCTCATGGAAAAAGCTCAAGGCTCAAGGCTCAAGGCTCAAGGCTCAAGTCACGGCTCAAGGCTCAAGGCTCAAGGCTCAAGGCTCAAGTCACGGCTCAAGGGTCAAGGCTCAAAAGTCAAGGCTCAAGGCTCAACACTGAAGGGTCAAGGGTCAAGGGTCAAGCCTCAAGGCTCAAGGCTCAAGGCATAAGGGTCGAGGCCGAGACTCGAGGGTCGAGGGTCGAGGCTCAAGGCTCAAGGCTCCAGGCTCCAGGCTCCAGGCTCGAGGCTCCAGGCTCCAGGCTCAAGGCTCCAGGCTCAAGGCTCCAGGCTCAAGGCTCAAGGCTCAAGGCTCAAGGCTCAAGGATCAAGGCTCAAGTCATGGCTCAAGGGTCATGGCTCAAGGCTCAAGGTTCAAGGGTCGAGGCTCGAGGCTCGAGGCTCGAGGCTCGAGGCTCGAGGCTCGAGGCTCAAGGCTCCAGGCTCCAGGCTCAAGGCTCAAGGATCAAGGCTCAAGTCATGGCTCAAGGGTCATGGCTCAAGGCTCAAGGTTCAAGGGTCGAGGCTCGAGGCTCGAGGCTCGAGGCCCGAGGCAAGGCTCGAGGCTCAAGGTTCAAGGCTCCAGGCTCCAGGCTCCAGGCTCAAGGCTCAAGGCTCAAGGCTCAAGGCTCAAGGCTCAAGGTTGTTCATGGAAAAAGGCTCAAGGCTCAAGTCTCCATGCTCAAGGCTCAAGGCTCAAGGCTCAAGGCTCAAGGCTCAAGGTTCAAGGCTCAAGGCTCAAGGCTCAAGGCTTAAGGCTCAAGGTTCAAGGCTCATGGAAAAAAGCTCAAGGCTCAAGGCTCAAGGCTCAAGTCACGGCTCAAGGCTCAAGTCACGGCTCAAGGCTCAAGGCTCAAGGCTCAAGGCTCAAGGCTCAAGTCACGGCTCAAGGGTCAAGGCTCAAAAGTCAAGGCTCAAGGCTCAACACTGAAGGGTCAAGGCTCAAGGGTCAAGGCTCAAGGCTCAAGGCTCAAGGCTTAAGGGTCGAGGCCGAGACTCGAGGGTCGAGGGTCGAGGCTCGAGGCTCAAGGCTCAAGGCTCGAGGCTCGAGGCTCCAGGCTCCAGGCTCAAGGCTCCATGCTCAAGGCTCCAGGCTCAAGGCTCAAGGCTCAAGGCTGAAGGCTCAAGGATCAAGGCTCAAGTCATGGCTCAAGGGTCATGGCTCAAGGCTCAAGGTTCAAGGGTCGAGGCTCGTGGCTCGAGGCTCGAGGCTCAAGGCTCAAGGCTCCAGGATCAAGGCTCAAGGATCAAGGCTCAAGTCATGGCTCAAGGGTCATGGCTCAAGGCTCAAGGTTCAAGGGTCGAGGCTCGAGGCTCGAGGCCCGAGGCGAGGCTCGAGGCTCGAGGCTCAAGGCTCAAGGCTCCAGGCTCCAGGCTCGTGGCTCAAGGCTCAAGGCTCAAGGCTCAAGGCTCAAGGCTCAAGGTTCAAGGTTCATGGAAAAAGGCTCAAGGCTCAAGTCTCCAGGCTCAAGGCTCAAGGCTCAAGGCTCAAGGCTCAAGGTTCAAGGTTCAAGGCTCAAGGCTCAAGGCTCAAGGGTCGAGGTTTGAGGGTCGAGGCTCGAGGGTCGAGGGTCGAGGGTCGAGGGTCGAGGCTCGAGGCTTGAGGCTCGAGGCTCGAGGCTCAAGGCTCCAGGCTACAGGCTCAAGGCTCAAGGCTCAAGGCTCAAGGTTCAAGGTTCATGAAAAAGGCTCAGGGCTCAAGGCTCAAGTCACGGCTCAAGGCTCAAGGCTCAAAAGTCAAGGCTCAAGGCTCAACACTCAAGTGTCAAGGGTCAAGGGTCATGTCTCAAGGCTCAAGGTTCAAGGCTCAAGGCTAAAGGGTCAAGGGTCAAGGGTCAAGGATCAAGGCTTGAGGCTCGAGGCTCACGGCTCAAGGCTCAAGGCTCAAGGCTAAAGGCTCAAGGCTGAAGGGTCGAGGCTCGAGACTCGAGGGTCGAGGCTCGAGGCTCAAGGCTCAAGGCTCGAGGCTCCAGGCTCGAGGCTCCAGGCTCCAGGCTCAAGGCTCCAGGCTCAAGGCTCCAGGCTCAAGGCTCAAGGCTCAAGGCTCAAGGCTCAAGGTTCAAGGGTCGATGCTCGAGGCTCGAGGCTCGAGACTCGAGGCTCAAGGCTCATGGCTCAAGGCTCCAGGCTCAAGGCTCAAGGATCAAGGCTCAAGTCATGGCTCAAGGGTCATGGCTCAAGGCTAAAGGTTCAAGGGTCGAGGGTCGAGGGTCGAGGCTCGAGGCCCGAGGCGAGGCTCGAGGCTCGAGTCTCAAGGCTCAAGGCTCAAGGCTCCAGGCTCCAGGCTCATGGCTCAAGGCTCAAGGCTCAAGGCTCAAGGGTCAAGGTTCATGGAAAAAGGCTCAAGGCTCAAGGCTCAAGGCTCAAGGCTCAAGGCTCAAGGCTCAAGGGTCGAGGCTCGAGGGTCGAGGGTCGAGGCTCGAGGGTCGACGCTCGAGGGTCGAGGGTCGAGGCTCGAGGCTCGAGGCTTAAGGCTCAAGGCTCACGACTCAAGGCTCAAGGCTCAAGGCTCCAGGCTCAAGGCTCAAGGCTCAAGGCTCAAGGCTCAACGCTCAGGGCTCGAGGTTCAAGGTTTAAGACTTAAGGCTCAAGGGTCCAGGTTCAAGGCAAAAGGCAAAATGCTCAAGGATCAAGGTTCAAGGCTTAAGGCTCAAGGTTCAAGGATCAAAGCTCAAGGCTCAAGGTTCAAGGCTCAAGGCTCAAGGATCATGGATCAAGGCTCAAGTCACGGCTCAAGGGTCAGGACTCAAGGAAAAAGGCTCAAGGCTCAAGGCTCAATGCTCAAGGCTCAAAGCTCAAGGCTTAAGGCTCAAGGTTCAAGGAAAAAACCTCAAGGCTCAAGGCTCAAGGCTCAATGCTCAAGGCTCAAGGCTCAAGGCTCAAGGCTCAAGGCTCAAGGCTCAAGGCTCAAGGCTCAAGGCTCAAGGCTCAAGGATCAAGGATCAAGGTTCAAGGGTCAGGACTCAAGTTAAAAGGCTCAAGGCTCAAGGCTCAAGGCTCAAGGCTCAAGGCTCAAGGCTCAAGGCTCAAGGGCTCAAGGCTCAAGGCTTAAGGCTCAAGGCTCAAGGCTCGAGGAAAAAGGCTCAAGGCTCAAGGCTCAAGGCTCAAGGCTCAAGGCTCAAGGCTCATGGTTCAAGGCTAAAGGGTCAAGGCTCAAGGCTCAAGGATCAAGGCTCAAGGCTCAAGGCTCAAGGCTCAACGCTCAAGGCTCAAGGTTCAAGGCTCAAGGATCAAGGGTCAAGGCTCAAGTCATGGCTCAAGGGTCAGGACTCAAGTCAAAAGGCTTAAGGCTCAAGCCTCAAGGCTCAAGCCTCAAGGCTCCAGGCTCAAGGCTCAAGGCTCAAGGCTCAAGGCTCAAGGCTCAAGGTTCAAGGCTCAAGGATCAAGGATCAAGGCTCAAGTCATTGCTCAAGGGTCAGGACTCAAGTCAAAAGGCTTAAGGATCAAGCCTCAAGGCTCAAGCGTCAAGGCTCAAGCCTCAAGGCTCAAGGCTCAAGGCTCAAGGCTCAAGGCTCAAGGCTCAAGGCTCAAGGCTCAAGGCTGAAGGCTCAAGGCTCAAGGCTCAAGGCTCAAGGCTCAAGGCTCAAGGCTCAAGGCTCAAGGCTCAAGGCTTAAGGCTCAAGGTTCAAGGAAAAAGGCTCAAGGCTCAAGGCTCAAGGCTCAAGGCTTAAGGCTCAAGGCTCAAGGCTCAAGGCTCAAGGTTCAAGGAAAAAGGCTCAAGGCTCAAGGCTCAAGGCTCAAGGTTCAAGCCTCAAGGATCAAGGATCAAGGCTCAAGTCATGGCTCAAGGGTCAGGACTCAAGTCAAAAGGATTAAGGCTCAAGGCTCAAGGCTCAAGCCTCAAGGATCAAGGCTCAAGGCTCAAAGCTCAAGGCTCAAGGCTTAAGGCTGAAGGCTCAAGGAAAAAGGCTCAAGGCTCAAGGCTCAAGGCTTAAGGCTTAAGGCTCAAGGCTCAAGGCTCAAGGCTCAAGGCTCAAGGCTCAAGGCTCAAGGCTCAAGGCTCAAGGTTCAAGGCTAAAGGGTCAAGGGTCGAGGCTCAAGGCTCAAGGCTCAAGGATCAAGGATCAAGGCTCAAGTCATGGCTCAAAGGTCAGGACTCAAGTCAAAAGGCTTAAGGCTCAAGGCTCAAGGCTTAAGGCTCAAGGCTCAAGGCTCAAGGCTCAAAGCTCAAGGCTCAAGGCTCAAGGCTCAAGGCTCAAGGCTCAAGGTTGTTCATGGAAAAAGGCTCAAGGCTCAAGTCTCCAGGCTCAAGGCTCAAGGCTCAAGGCTCAAGGCTCAAGGTTCAAGGCTCAAGGATCAAGGATCAAGGCTCAAGTCATGGCTCAAGGGTCAGGACTCAAGTCAAAAGGCTTAAGGCTCAAGGCTCACGGTTCAAGGAAAAAGGCTCAAGGCTTAAGGCTCAAGGCTCAAGGCTCAAGGCTCAGGGATCAAGGCTCAAGGCTCAAGGCTGTAGGCTCAATGCTGAAGGCTGAAGGCTGAAGGCTCAAGGCTCAAGGCTCAAAGCTTAAGGCTCAAGGCTTAAGGCTCAAGGTTCAAGGAAAAAGGCTCAAGGCTCAAGGCTCAAGGCTCAAGGCTCAAGGCTCAAGGCTCAAGGCTCAAGGCTCAAGGTTCAAGGCTCAAGGCTCAAGGCTCAAGGCTCAAGGCTCAAGGCTCAAGGCTCAAGGTTCAAGGCTAAAGGGTCAAGGGTCAAAGCTCAAGGATCAAGGCTTAAGGCTCAAGGTTCAAGGTTCATGGAAAAAGGCTCAAGGCTCAAGGTTCATGGCTCAAGGCTCAAGGCTCAAATCACGGCTCAAGGCTCAAGGCTCAAGGGTCAAGGATGAAGGCTCAAGGCTCAAAGCTCAAGGCTCAAGGCTCAAGGCTTAAGGCTCAAGGTTCAAGGAAAAAGGCTCCAGGCTCAAGGCTCAAGGCTCAAGGCTCAAGGCTCAAGGCTCAAGGCTCAAGGCTCAAGGCTCAAGGCTCAAGGCTCAAGGCTCAAGGTTCAAGGTTCAAGGATCAAGGATCAAGGCTCAAGTCATGGCTCAAGGGTCAGGACTCAAGTCAAAAGGATTAAGGCTCAAGGCTCAAGGCTCAAGCCTCAAGGCTCAAGGATCAAGGATCAAGGCTCAAGTCATGGCTCAAAGGTCAGGACTCAAGTCAAAAGGCTTAAGGCTCAAGGCTCAAGGCTTAAGGCTCATGGCTCAAGGCTCAAGGCTCAAAGCTCAAGGCTCAAGGCTCAAGGCTTAAGGCTCAAGGCTCAAGGCTCAAGGCTCAAGGCTCAAGGCTCAAGGCTCAAGGCTCAAGGCTCAAGGCTCAAGGCTCAAGGTTGTTCATGGAAAAAGGCTCAAGGCTCAAGTCTCCATGCTCAAGGCTCAAGGCTCAAGGCTCAAGGCTTAAGGCTCAAGGCTCAAGGCTCAAGGCTCAAGGCTCAAGGCTCAAGGCTCAAGGCTCAAGGCTCAAGGCTCAAGGTTCAAGGCTCAAGGATCAAGGATCAAGGCTCAAGTCATGGCTCAAGGGTCAGGACTCAAGTCAAAAGGCTTAAGGCTCAAGCCTCAAGGCTCAAGCCTCAAGGCTCAAGGCTCAAGGCTCAAGGCTCAAGGCTCAAGGTTCAAGGCTCAAGGATCAAGGATCAAGGCTCAAGTCATGGCTCAAGGGTCAGGACTCAAGTCAAAAGGATTAAGGCTCAAGGCTCAAGGCTCAAGGCTCAGGGCTCAAGCCTCAAGGCTCAAGGCTCAAAGCTCAAGGCTCAAAGCTCAAGGCTCAAGGCTGAAGGCTTAAGGCTGAAGGCTGCAGGCTCAAGGCTCAAGGCTCAAGGCTCACGGCTCAAGGCTCACGGCTGAAGGCTCAAGGCTTAAGGCTCAAGGTTCAAGGAAAAAGGCTCAAGGCTCAAGGCTCTAAGCTCAAGGCTCAAGGCTCAATGCTCAAGGCTCAAGGCTCAAGGCTCAAGGCTCAAGGTTCAAGGCTCAAGGATCAAGGATCAAGGCTGAAGTCATGGCTCAAGGGTCAGGACTCAAGTCAAAAGGCTCAAGGCTCAAGGCTCAAGGCTCAAGGCTCAAGGCTCAAGGCTCAAGGCTCAAGGCTCAAGGTTCAAGGAAAAAGGCTCAAGGCTCAAGGCTCAAGGCTCAAGGCACAAGGCTCAGGGATCAAGGCTCAAGGCTCAAGGTTCAAGGCTAAAGGGTCAAGGGTCAAAGCTCAAGGCTCAAGTCTTAAGGCTCAAGGTTCAAGGTTCATGGAAAAAGGCTCAAGGCTCAAGGTTCATGGCTCAAGGCTCAAGGCTCAAGGCTCAAGGCTCAAGTCACGGCTCAAGGCTCAAGGCTCAAGGGTCAAGGATGAAGGCTCAAGGCTCAAGGCTCAAAGCTCAAGGCTCAAGGCTCAAGGCTTAAGGCTCAAGGTTCAAGGAAAAAGGCTCAAGGCTCAAGGCTCAAGGCTCAAGGCTCAAGGCTCAAGGCTCAAGGCTCAAGGCTCAATGTTCAAGCCTCAAGGATCAAGGATCAAGGCTTAAGTCATGGCTCAAGGGTCAGGACTCAAGTCAAAAGGATTAAGGCTCAAGGCTCAAGGCTCAAGGCTCAAGCCTCAAGGCTCAAGGCTCAAGGCTCAAAGCTCAAGGCTCAAGGCTTAAGGCTGAAGGCTCAAGGAAAAAGGCTCAAGGCTCAAGGCTCAAGGCTCAAGGCTCAAGGCTGAAGGCTCAAGGCTCAAGGCTCAAGGCTCAAGGCTCAAGGCTCAAGGCTCAAGGCTCAAGGTTCAAGGCTAAAGGCTCAAGGCTCAAGGCTCAAGGCTCAAGGTTGTTCATGGAAAAAGGCTCAAGGCTCAAGTCTCCATGCTCAAGGCTCAAGGCTCAAGGCTCAAGGCTTAAGGCTCAAGGCTCAAGGCTCAAGGCTCAAGGCTCAAGGCTCAAGGCTCAAGGCTCAAGGCTCAAGGCTCAAGGTTCAAGGCTCAAGGATCAAGGATCAAGGCTCAAGTCATGGCTCAAGGGTCAGGACTCAAGTCAAAAGGCTTAAGGCTCAAGCCTCAAGGCTCAAGCCTCAAGGCTCAAGGCTCAAGGCTCAAGGCTCAAGGCTCAAGGTTCAAGGCTCAAGGATCAAGGATCAAGGCTCAAGTCATGGCTCAAGGGTCAGGACTCAAGTCAAAAGGATTAAGGCTCAAGGCTCAAGGCTCAAGGCTCAGGGCTCAAGCCTCAAGGCTCAAGGCTCAAAGCTCAAGGCTCAAAGCTCAAGGCTCAAGGCTGAAGGCTTAAGGCTGAAGGCTGCAGGCTCAAGGCTCAAGGCTCAAGGCTCACGGCTCAAGGCTCACGGCTGAAGGCTCAAGGCTTAAGGCTCAAGGTTCAAGGAAAAAGGCTCAAGGCTCAAGGCTCTAAGCTCAAGGCTCAAGGCTCAATGCTCAAGGCTCAAGGCTCAAGGCTCAAGGCTCAAGGCTCAAGGTTCAAGGCTCAAGGATCAAGGATCAAGGCTGAAGTCATGGCTCAAGGGTCAGGACTCAAGTCAAAAGGCTCAAGGCTCAAGGCTCAAGGCTCAAGGCTCAAGGCTCAAGGCTCAAGGCTCAAGGCTCAAGGCTCAAGGTTCAAGGAAAAAGGCTCAAGGCTCAAGGCTCAAGGCTCAAGGCACAAGGCTCAGGGATCAAGGCTCAAGGCTCAAGGTTCAAGGCTAAAGGGTCAAGGGTCAAAGCTCAAGGCTCAAGTCTTAAGGCTCAAGGTTCAAGGTTCATGGAAAAAGGCTCAAGGCTCAAGGTTCATGGCTCAAGGCTCAAGGCTCAAGGCTCAAGGCTCAAGTCACGGCTCAAGGCTCAAGGCTCAAGGGTCAAGGATGAAGGCTCAAGGCTCAAGGCTCAAAGCTCAAGGCTCAAGGCTCAAGGCTTAAGGCTCAAGGTTCAAGGAAAAAGGCTCAAGGCTCAAGGCTCAAGGCTCAAGGCTCAAGGCTCAAGGCTCAAGGCTCAATGTTCAAGCCTCAAGGATCAAGGATCAAGGCTTAAGTCATGGCTCAAGGGTCAGGACTCAAGTCAAAAGGATTAAGGCTCAAGGCTCAAGGCTCAAGGCTCAAGCCTCAAGGCTCAAGGCTCAAGGCTCAAAGCTCAAGGCTCAAGGCTTAAGGCTGAAGGCTCAAGGAAAAAGGCTCAAGGCTCAAGGCTCAAGGCTCAAGGCTCAAGGCTGAAGGCTCAAGGCTCAAGGCTCAAGGCTCAAGGCTCAAGGCTCAAGGCTCAAGGTTCAAGGCTAAAGGGTCAAGGGTCGAGGCTCAAGGCTCAAGGCTCAAGGATCAAGGATCAAGGCTCAAGTCATGGCTCAAAGGTCAGGACTCAAGTTAAAAGGCTTAAGGCTCAAGGCTCAAGGCTTAAGGCTCAAGGCTCAAGGCTCAAGGCTCAAGGCTCAAGGCTCAAGGCTCAAGGCTCAAGGCTCAAGGCTCAAGGCTCAAGGCTCAAGGCTCAAGGCTCAAGGCTCAAGGCTCAAGGCTCAAGCCTCAAGGATCAAGGCTCAAGTCATGGCTCAAGGGTCAGGACTCAAGTCAAAAGGATTAAGGCTCAAGGCTCAAGCCTCAAGGCTCAGGGCTCAAGGCTCAGGGCTCAAGGCTCAAGGCTTAAGGCTGAAGGCTCAAGGAAAAAGGCTCAAGGCTCAAGGCTGAAGGCTGAAGGCTCAAGGCTCAAGGCTCAAGGCTCAAGGCTCAAGGCTCAAGGCTCAAGGCTCAAGGCTCAAGGTTCAAGGCTAAAGGGTAAAGGGTCGAGGCTCAAGGCTCAAGGCTCAAGGCTCAAGGATCAAGGATCAAGGCTCAAGTCAAGGCTCAAAGGTCAGGACTCAAGTCAAAAGGCTTAAGGCTCAAGGCTTAAGGCTCAAGGCTCAAGGCTTAAGGCTCAAGGCTCAAGGCTCAAGGCTCAAGGCTCAAGGCTCAAGGCTCAAGGCTCAAGGTTGTTCATGGAAAAAGGCTCAAGGCTCAAGTCTCCATGCTCAAGGCTCAAGGCTCAAGGCTCAAGGCTCAAGGCTCAAGGCTCAATGCTCAAGGCTCAAGGCTCAAGGCTCAAGGTTCAAGGCTCAAGGATCAAGGCTCAAGTCGTGGCTCAAGGGTCAGGACTCTAGGCAAAAGGCATAAGGCTCAAGGCTCAAGGCTCAAGGCTCAAGGCTCAAGGCTCAAGGCTTAAGGCTCAAGGTTCAAGGTTCATGGAAAAAGGCTCAAGGCTCAAGGCTCAAGGCTCAAGGCTCAAGGCTCAAGGCTCAAGGTTCAAGGCTCAAGGATCAAGGATCAAAGCTCAAGTCATGGCTCAAGGGTCAGGACTCAAGTCAAAAGGCTTAAGCCTCAAGGCTCAAGGCTCAAGGCTCAAGGCTCAAGGCTCAAGGCTCAAGGCTCGAGGCTCAAGGCTCGAGGGTCGAGGGTCGAGGCTCGAGGGTCGAGGGTCGAGGCTCGAGGCTCGAGGGTCGAGGCTCGAGGCTCGACGCTCAAGGCTCCAGGCTCCAGGCTCAAGGCTCAAGGCTGAAGGCTCAAGGTTCAAGGTTCATGGAAAAAGGCTCAAGGCTCAAGGCTCAAGGTTCAAGGCTCAAGTCACGGGTCAAGGCTCAAAAGTCAAGGCTTAACACTCAAGGGTCAAGGGTCAAGGGTCAAGGCTCATGTCTCAACGCTCAAGGCTCAAGGCTCAAGGCTCAAGGCTCAAGGCTCAAGGCTCAAGGCTCAAGGCTCAAGGATCAAGGCTCAAGTCACGGCTCAAGGGTCAGGACTCAAGGCAAAAGGCATAAGGCTCAAGGCTCAATGCTCAAGGCTCAAGGCTTAAGGTTCAAGGTTCAAGGTTCATGGAAAAAGGCTCAAGGCTCAACGCTCAAGGCTCAAGGCTCAAGTCACGGCTAAAGGCTCAAGGCTCAAGGCTCAAGTCACGACTCAAGGGTCAAGGCTCAAAAGTCAAGGCTCAAGGCTCAACACTGAAGGGTCAAGGGTCAAAGGTCAAGGCTCATGTCTCAAGGCTCAAGGCTCAAGGGTCAAGGGTCAAGGCTCAAGGGTCAAGGGTCAAGGGTCAAGGCTCCAGGCTCAAGGCTCAAGGCTCAAGGCTCAAGGCTCAAGGCTTAAGGCTCAAGGCTCAAGGCTCAAGGCTCAAGGCTCAAGGCTCAAGGCTCAAGGTTCAAGGCTAAAGGGTAAAGGGTCGAGGCTCAAGGCTCAAGGCTCAAGGCTCAAGGATCAAGGATCAAGGCTCAAGTCAAGGCTCAAAGGTCAGGACTCAAGTCAAAAGGCTTAAGGCTCAAGGCTTAAGGCTCAAGGCTCAAGGCTTAAGGCTCAAGGCTCAAGGCTCAAGGCTCAAGGCTCAAGGCTCAAGGCTCAAGGCTCAAGGTTGTTCATGGAAAAAGGCTCAAGGCTCAAGTCTCCATGCTCAAGGCTCAAGGCTCAAGGCTCAAGGCTCAAGGCTCAAGGCTCAATGCTCAAGGCTCAAGGCTCAAGGCTCAAGGTTCAAGGCTCAAGGATCAAGGCTCAAGTCGTGGCTCAAGGGTCAGGACTCTAGGCAAAAGGCATAAGGCTCAAGGCTCAAGGCTCAAGGCTCAAGGCTCAAGGCTCAAGGCTTAAGGCTCAAGGTTCAAGGTTCATGGAAAAAGGCTCAAGGCTCAAGGCTCAAGGCTCAAGGCTCAAGGCTCAAGGCTCAAGGTTCAAGGCTCAAGGATCAAGGATCAAAGCTCAAGTCATGGCTCAAGGGTCAGGACTCAAGTCAAAAGGCTTAAGCCTCAAGGCTCAAGGCTCAAGGCTCAAGGCTCAAGGCTCAAGGCTCAAGGCTCGAGGCTCAAGGCTCGAGGGTCGAGGGTCGAGGCTCGAGGGTCGAGGGTCGAGGCTCGAGGCTCGAGGGTCGAGGCTCGAGGCTCGACGCTCAAGGCTCCAGGCTCCAGGCTCAAGGCTCAAGGCTGAAGGCTCAAGGTTCAAGGTTCATGGAAAAAGGCTCAAGGCTCAAGGCTCAAGGTTCAAGGCTCAAGTCACGGGTCAAGGCTCAAAAGTCAAGGCTTAACACTCAAGGGTCAAGGGTCAAGGGTCAAGGCTCATGTCTCAACGCTCAAGGCTCAAGGCTCAAGGCTCAAGGCTCAAGGCTCAAGGCTCAAGGCTCAAGGCTCAAGGCTCAAGGATCAAGGCTCAAGTCACGGCTCAAGGGTCAGGACTCAAGGCAAAAGGCATAAGGCTCAAGGCTCAATGCTCAAGGCTCAAGGCTTAAGGTTCAAGGTTCAAGGTTCATGGAAAAAGGCTCAAGGCTCAACGCTCAAGGCTCAAGGCTCAAGTCACGGCTAAAGGCTCAAGGCTCAAGTCACGACTCAAGGGTCAAGGCTCAAAAGTCAAGGCTCAAGGCTCAACACTGAAGGGTCAAGGGTCAAAGGTCAAGGCTCATGTCTCAAGGCTCAAGGCTCAAGGGTCAAGGGTCAAGGCTCAAGGGTCAAGGGTCAAGGGTCAAGGCTCCAGGCTCAAGGCTCAAGGCTCAAGGCTCAAGGCTTAAGGCTCAAGGCTCAAGGCTCAAGGCTCAAGGCTCAAGGCTTAGGGCTCAGGGCTCAATGCTCAAGGCTCACGACTCAAGCCTCCAGGCTCAAGGCTCAAGGCTCCAGGGTCAAGGCTCAAGGATCAAGGCTCAACGATCAGGGCTCGAGGTTCAAGGTTTAAGACTTAAGGTTCAAGGAGCCAGGTTCAAGGCAAAAGGCAAAATGCTCAAGGATCAAGGTTCAAGGCTTAAGGCTCAAGGTTCAAGGCTCAAGGCTCAAGGATCATGGATCAAGGCTCAAGTCACGGCTCAAGGGTCAGGACTCAAGGAAAAAGGCTCAAGGCTCAAGGCTCAAGGCTCAAGGCTCAAAGCTCAAGGCTCAAGGCTCAAGGCTTAAGGCTCAAGGTTCAAGGAAAAAACCTCAAGGCTCAAGGCTCAAGGCTCAAGCCTCAAGGCTCAAGGCTCAAGGCTCAAGGCTCAAGGCTCAAGGCTCAAGGCTCAAGGCTCAAGGCTCAAGGCTCAAGGTTCAAGGCTCAAGGATCAAGGATCAAGGCTCAAGGGTCAGGACTCAAGTCAAAAGGCTCAAGTCTCAAGGCTCAAGGCTCAAGGCTCAAGGCTCAAGGCTCAAGGCTCAAGGCTCAAGGCTCAAAGCTCGAGGCTCAAGGCTTAAGGCTCAAGGTTCGAGGAAAAAGGCTCAAGGCTCAAGGCTCAAGGCTCAAGGCTCAAGGCTCAACGCTCAACGCTCAAGGTTCAAGGCTCAAGGATCAAGGGTCAAGGCTCAAGTCATGGCTCAAGGGCCAGGACTCAAGTCAAAAGGCTTAAGGCTCAAGGCTCAAGGCTCTAGGCTCAAGGCTCAAGGCTCAAAGCTCAAGGCTCAAGGCTTAAGGCTCAAGGCTCAAGGCTCAAGGCTCAACGCTCAAGGCTCAATGCAAAAGGGTCAAGGCTCAAGGATCAAGGATCAAGGCCCAAGTCACGGCTCAAGGCTCAGGACTCAAGGCAAAAGGCTCAAGGCTCAAGGCTCAAGGCTCCAGGCTTAAGGCTCAAGGTTCAAGGTTCATGGAAAAAGGCTCAAGGCTCAAGGCTCAAGGCTCAAGGCTCAAGGCTCAAGGCTCAAGGTTCAAGGCTCAAGGATCAAGGATCAAAGCTCAAGTCATGGCTCAAGGGTCAGGACTCAAGTCAAAAGGCTTAAGCCTCAAGGCTCAAGGCTCAAGGCTCAAGGCTCAAGGCTCAAGGCTCAAGGCTCGAGGGTCGAGGGTCGAGGCTCGAGGCTCGAGGGTCGAGGCTCGAGGGTCGAGGCTCGAGGCTTGAGGCTCGAGTCTCCAGGCTCAAGGCTCCAGGCTCCAGGCTCAAGGCTCAAGGCTCAAGGCTCAAGGCTCAAGGTTCAAGGTTCATGGAAAAAGGCTCAAGGCTCAAGGTTCAAGGCTCAAGTCACGGCTCAAGGCTCAAAAGTCATGGCTTAACACTCAAGGGTCAAGGGTCAAGGGTCAAGGCTCATGTCTCAACGCTCAAGGCACAAGGCACAAGGCTCAAGGCTCAAGGCTCAAGGCTCAAGGTTCAAGGCTCAAGGATCAAGGATCAAGGCTCAAGTCACGGCTCAAGGGTCAGGACTCAAGGCAAAAGGCATAAGGCTCAAGGCTCAAGGCTCAATGCTCAAGGCTCAAGGCTTAAGGTTCAAGGTTCAAGGTTCATGGAAAAAGGCTCAAGGCTTAAGGCTCAAGGCTCAAGTCACGGCTCAAGGCTCAAGGCTCAAGGCTCAAGGCTCAAGGCTCAAGGCTTAGGGCTCAGGGCTCAGGGCTCAAGGCTCAAGGCTCACGACTCAAGCCTCAAGGCTCAAGGCTCAAGGCTCCATGGTCAAGGCTCAAGGCTCAATGCTCAACGCTCAGGGCTCGAGGTTCAAGGTTTAAGACTTAAGGCTCAAGGCTCCAGGTTCAAGGCAAAAGGCAAAATGCTCAAGGATCAAGGTTCAAGGCTTAAGGCTCAAGGTTCAAGGCTCAAGGCTCAAGGATCATGGATCAAGGCTCAAGTCACGGCTCAAGGGTCAGGACTCAAGGAAAAAGGCTCAAGGCTCAAGGCTCAAGGCTCAACGCTCAAGGCTCAAGGCTCAAGGCTCAAGGCTCAAAGCTCAAGGCTCCAGGCTCAAGGCTCAAGGCTTAAGGCTCAAGGTTCAAGGAAAAAACCTCAAAGCTCAAGGCTCAAGGCTCAAGGCTCAAGGCTCAAGGCTCAAGGCTCAAGGTTCAAGGCTCAAGGATCAAGGATCAAGGCTCAAGGGTCAGGACTCAAGTCAAAAGGCTCAAGGCTCAATGCTCAAGGCTCAAGGCTCAAGGCTCAAAGCTCGAGGCTCAAGGCTTAAGGATCAAGGTTCGAGGAAAAAGGCTCAAGGCTCAAGGCTCAAGGCTCAACGCTCAACGCTCAAGGTTCAAGGCTCAAGGATCAAGGGTCAAGGGTCAAGGCTCAAGTCATGGCTCAAGGGTCAGGACTCAAGTCAAAAGGCTTAAGGCTCAAGGCTCAAGGCTCAAGGCTCAAGGCTGAAGGCTCAAGGCTCAAGGCTCAAGGCTCAAGGCTCAAAGCTCAAGGCTTAAGGCTCAAGGCTTAAGGCTCAAGGCTCAAGGCTCAAGGCTCAACGCTCAAGGCTCAACGCTCAAGGCTCAACGCTCAAGGGTCAAGGCTCAAGGATCAAGGATCAAGGCTCAAGTCACGGCTCAAGGGTCAGGACTCAAGGCACAAGGCATAAGGCTCAAGGCTCAAGGCTCAAGGCTCAAGGCTCAAGGCTTAAGGCTCAAGGTTCAAGGTTCAAGGTTCATGGAAAAAGGCTCAAGGCGCAAGGCTCAAGGCTCAAGGCTCAAGGTTCAAGGCTCAAGGATCAAGGATCAAAGCTCAATTCATGGCTCAAGGGTCAGGACTCAAGTCAAAAGGCTTAAGCCTCAAGGCTGAAGTCTCAAGGCTCAAGGCTCAAGGCTCAAGGCTCAAGGCTAAAGGCTCAAGACTCAAGGCTCAAGGCTCAAGGCTCAAGGCTCGAGGGTCGAGGCTCGAGGCTCGAGGCTCGAGGCTCGAGGCTCAAGGCTCCAGGCTCCAGGCTCAAGGCTCAAGGCTCAAGGTTCAAGGTTCATGGAAAAAGGCTCAAGGCTCAAGGCTCAAGGTTCAAGGTTCAAGGCTCAAGTCACGACTCAAGGCTCAAAAGTCAAGGCTTAACACTCAAGGGTCAAGGGTCAAGGGTCAAGGCTCATGTCTCAACGCTCAAGGCGCAAGGCTCAAGGCTCAAGGCTCAAGGCTCAAGGTTCAAGGCTCAAGGATCAAGGATCAAGGCTCAAGTCATGGCTCAAGGGTCAGGACTCAAGGCAAAAGGCATAAGGCTCAAGGCTCAAGGCTCAATGCTCAAGGCTCAAGGCTTAAGGTTCAAGGTTCAAGGTTCATGGAAAAAGGCTCAAGGCTCAAGGCTCAAGGCTCAAGGCTCAAGTCACGGCTAAAGGCTCAAGGCTCAAGGCTCAAGGCTCAAGTCACGGCTCAAGGGTCAAGGCTCAAAAGTCAAGGCTCAAGGCTCAACACTGAAGGGTCAAGAGTCAAAGGTCAAGGCTCATGTCTCAAGGCTCAAGGGTAAAGGGTCAAGGCTCAAGGCTCAAGGGTCAAGGGTCAAGGCTGAAGGATGAAGGCTCAAGGCTCGAGGCTCAAGGCTCAAGGCTCAAGGCTCAAGGCTCAAGGCTCAAGGCTCAAGGCTCAAGGCTCAAGGCTCAAGGCTCAAGGCTCAAGGCTTAGGGCTTAGGGCTTAGGGCTCAGGGCTCAAGGCTCAAGGCTCACGACTCAAGCCTCAAGGCTCAAGGCTCCAGGGTCAAGGCTCAAGCCTCAACGCTCAGGGCTCGAGGTTCAAGGTTTAAGACCTAAGGCTCAAGGCCCCAGGTTCAAGGCAAAAGGCAAAATGCTCTAGGATCAAGGTTCAAGGCTTAAGGCTCAAGGTTCAAGGCTCAAGGCTCAAGAATCATGGATCAAGGCTCAAGTCACGGCTCAAGGGTCAGGACTCAAGGAAAAAGGCTCAAGGCTCAAGGCTCAAGGCTCAAGGCTCAATGCTCAAGGCTCAAGGCTCAAGGCTCAAGGCTCAAAGCTCAAGGCTCAAGGCTCAAGGCTTAAGGCTCAAGGTTCAAGGAAAACACCTCAAGGCTCAAGGCTCAAGGCTCAAGGCTCAAGGCTCAAGGTTCAAGGCTCAAGGCTCAAGGCTCAAGGCTCAAGGCTCAAGGCTCAAGGCTCAAGGCTCAAGGCTCAAGGCTCAAGGATCAAGGATCAAGGGTCAGGACTCAAGTCAAAAGGCTCAAGGCTCAAGGCTCAAGGCTCAAGGCTCAAAGCTCGAGGCTCAAGGCTTAAGGCTCAAGGTTCGAGGAAAAAGGCTCAAGGCTCAAGGCTCAAGGCTCAAGGCTCAAGGCTCAAGGCTCAAGGCTCAAGGCTCAAGGCTCAACGCTCAACGCTCAAGGTTCAAGGCTCAAGGATCAAGGGTCAAGGCTCAAGTCATGGCTCAAGGGTCAGGACTCAAGTCAAAAGGCTTAAGGCTCAAGGCTCAAGGCTCAAGGCTCAAGGCTCAAGGCTCAAGGCTCAAGGCTCAAGGCTCAAGGCTCAAGGCTCAAGGCTCAAGGCTCAAGGCTCAAGGCTCAACGCTCAAGGCTCAAGGGTCAAGGCTCAAGGCTCAAGGCTCAATGCTCAAGGCTCAAGGCTCAAGGCTTAAGGCTCAAGGGTCAAGGAAAAAGAATCAAGACTCAAGGCTCAAGGCTCAAGGCTCAAGGCTCAAGGCTCAAGGCTCAAGGCTAAAGGGTCAAGGGTCGAGGCTCAAGGCTCGAGGCTCGAGGCTCGAGGCTCAAGGCTCCAGGCTCAGGGCTCTAGGCTCAAGTCACGGCTCAAGGCTCAAGGCTCAAGGCTCACGGCTCAAGGCTCAAAAGTCAAGGCTCAAGGCTCAACACTGAAGGGTCAAGGGTCAAGGGTCAAGGCTCATGTCTCAAGGCTCAAGGGTCAAGGGTCAAGGCTCAAGGGTCAAGGATCAAGGCTGAAGGCTCAAGGCTCAAGGCTCGAGGCTCAAGGCTCAAGGCTCAAGGCTCAAGGCTCAAGGCTTAAGGCTCAAGGTTTAAGGTTCATGGAAAAAGGCTCAAGTCTCAAGGCTCAAGGATCAAGGGTCAAGGCTCAAGTCACGGCTCAAGGCTGAAGGCTCCAAAGTCAAGGCTCAATGCTCAACACTCAAGGGTCAAGGGTCAAGGCTCATGTCTCAAGGCTTAAGGCTCAAGGCTCAAGGCTCAAGGCTCAAGGCTCAAGGCTCAAGGTTCAAGGCTCAAGGATCAAGGATCAAGGCTCAAGTCACGGCTCAAGGGTCAGGACTCAAGGCAAAAGGCATAAGGCTCAAGGCTCAAGGCTCAAGGCTCAATGCTCAAGGGTCAAGGCTCAAGGATTAAGGCTCAATGCTCAAGGCTCAAGGCTCAAGGCTCAAGTCACTGCTCAAGGGTCAAGGCTCAAAAGTCAAGGCTCAAGGCTCAACACTCAATGGTCAAGGGTCAAGGCTCATGTCACAAGGCTCAAGGGTCAAGGGTCAAGGCTCAAGGCTCAAGGATCAAGGATCAAGGCTCAAGTCACGGCTCAAGGGTCAGGACTCAAGGCAAAAGGCATAAGGCTCAAGGCTCAAGGCTCAAGGCTCAATGCTCAAGGGTCAAGGCTCAAGTATTAAGGCTCAAGGCTCAAGGCTCAAGGCTCAAGGCTCAAGTCACTGCTCAAGGGTCAAGGCTCAAAAGTCAAGGCTCAAGGCTCAACACTCAAGGGTCAAGGGTCAAGGCTCATGTCACAAGGCTTAAGGCTCAAGGCTCGAGGCTCGAGGCTCAAGGCTCAAGGCTCAAGGCTCAAGGCTCAAGGCTCAAGGCTCAAGGCTCAAGGCTCAAGGCTCAAGGCTTAAGGCTAAAGGTTCAAGGTTCATGGAAAAAGGCACAAGGCTCAAGGCTCAAGGCTCAAGGCTCAAGGTTCAAAAGTCAAGGCTCAAGGCTCAACACTCAAGGGTCAAGGGTCAAGGGTCAAGGCACATGTCTCAAGGCTCAAGACTCAAGGCTCAAGGCTCAAGGGTCAAGGCTCAAGGCTAAAGGGTCAAGGGTCAAGGGTCAAGGCTCGAGGCTCGAGGCTCTGGGCTCAAGGGTCAAGGCTCAAGGCTCAAGGCTCAAGGGTCGAGGCTCAAGGCTCAAGGCTCAAGGGTCAAGGCTAAAGGCTCAAGGGTCAAGGGTCATGGCTCAAGGCTTGAGGCTCGAGGCTCGAGGCTCCGTGCTCAAGGCTCAAGGCTCAAGGCTCAAGGCTCAAGGCTCAAGACTCAAGGCTCCAGGCTCAAGGCTCAAGGCTGAATGCTCAAGGCTCAAGGCTCAGGGCTCAGGGCTCAAGGCTCAAGAATCACGACTCAAGGCTCAAGGCTCAAGGCTCAAGGGTCAAGGCTCAAGGCTCAAGGCTCAGCGCTCAGGGCTCGAGCTTCAAGGTTCATGACTTAAGGCTCAAGGCTCCAGGTTCAAGGCAAAAGGCAAAATGCTCAAGGATCAAGGTTCAAGGCTCAAGTTTCAAGGATCAAGGCTCAAGGTTCAAGGTTCAAGGCTTAAGGTTCAAGGATCATGGATCAAGGCTCAAGTCACGGCTCAAGGGTCAGGACTCAAGGCAAAAGGCTCAAGGCTCAAGGCTCAAGGCTCAAGGCTCAAAGCTAAAGGCTCAAGGCTCAAGGCTCATGGCTCAAGGCTCAAGGCTCAAGGCTCAAGGCTCTGCTCAAGGGTCAAGTCTCAAAAGTCAAGGCTCAACACTCAAGGGTCAAGGGTCAAGGCTCATGTCACAAGGGTCAAGGGTCAAGGGTTAAGGCTCAAGGTTCAACGGTCAAGGGTCAAGGCTCAAGGCTAAAGGCTGAAGGCTCGAGGATCGAGGCTCAAGGCTCAAGGCTCTAGGCTCAAGGCTCAAGGCTCAAGGCTCAAGGCTCAAGGCTCAAGGCTCAAGGCTCCAGGCTCAAGGCTTAAGGCTCAAGGTTCAAGGTTCAAGGTTCATGGAAAAAGGCTCAAGGCTCAAGGCTCAAGGCACAAGGCTCAAGTCACGGCTCAAGGCTCAAGGCTCAAAAGTCAAGAATCAAGGCTCAACACTCAAGGGTCAAGGGTCAAGGCTCATGTCTCAAGGGTCAAGGCTCAAGGCTCAAGGCTCAAGGCTCAAGGCTAAAGGGTCAAGGCTTAAGGCTCAAGGCTCAAGGCTCAAGGCTCAAGGCTCAATGGTCAAGGCTCAAGGCTCAAGGCTCAAGACTCAAGGGTCAAGGCTCAAGGCTCAAGGCTTAAGGATCAAGGATCAAGGCTCAAGTCATGGCTCAAGGGTCAGGACTCAAGTCCAAAGGCTTAAGGCTCAAGGCTCAAGGCTCAAGGCTCAAGGCTCAAAGCTCAAGGCTCAAGGATCAAGGCTCAAGTCACGGCTCAAGGGTCAGGACTCAAGCCAAAAGGAATAAGGCTCAAGGCTCAAGGCGCAAGGCTCAAGGCTCAAGGCTCAAGGCTCAAGGCTCAAGGCTCAAGGATCAAGGCTCAAGGCTCAAGGCTCAAGGTTCAAGGCTCAAGGCTCAAGGGTCAAGGCTCAAGACTCAAGGCTCAAGGCTCAAGGCTCAAGGCTCAAGGCTCAAGGCTCAAGGCTCAAGGCTCAAGGCTTAAGGCTCAAGGTTCAAGGTTCATGGAAAAAGGCTCAAGGCTCAAGGCTCAAGGCTCAAGTCATGGCTCAAGGATCAAGGCTCAAAAGTCAAGGCTCAAGGCTCAACACTCAAGGGTCAAGGGTCAAGGCTCATGTCTCAAGGCTCAAGGCTCAAGGCTCAAGGCTCAAGGCACAAGGCTCAAGGCTCAAGGCTAGAAGCTCAATGCTCAAGGCTCAAGTCACGGCTCAAGGCTCCAGGCTCAAGGCTCAAGGCTCAAGGCTCAAGGCTCAAGGCTCAAGGCTCAAGGCTCAAGGCTCAAGGCTCAAGGCTCAAGGCTCAAGGCTCAAGGCTTAAGGCTCAAGGTTCAAGGTTCAAGATTCATGGAAAAAGGCTCAAGGCTCAAGGCTCAAGGCACAAGGCTCAAGTCACGGCTCAAGGCTCAAGGCTCAAAAGTCAAGGCTCAAGGCTCAACACTCAATGGTCAAGGGTCAAGGCTCATGTCTCAAGGCTCAAGGCTCAAGGCTCAAGGCTCAAGGCTAAAGGGTCAAGGTGTTTGATTTTGGTGGGTTCTAAAACGCTGCGGAAACGGAAATTAAAATAAATTTAACCACCAAGATCCACCAATGACCGAATCTCTAAACCCAAATCGTGCAACAAAGAAGAGAAAGAGAACATCATACCCTCGAAGACACCCGCAAGAATAGTGATGAACTCTTGAAAGGATGAAGGTCACGTAGTCGTTCCCCTCTACCGTTGATCCACACCGAGTAAGTGATTCCTTCCAAGTTGCTAACCCGACACCGAAATGCTCAAGAATCCTTCTTAGAATTTCGGTGAACTAAACACTTGTATTTTTAGAGAGAGAACCGATTTTTTATTCGTCCATCATCAACCTCCCACATCTCTCTTATATAGATAAGAGAGCATGTGGAGGTGGGTGGAAAAGCTCTACATGCATTGGACCAAAGAGTGGTCCAATAGAATTAAAGCAAGCATGTGGAGAAAAGTAGTGGCTTTCCTTTACATGCATTGGACCATTAAATGGTCCAATGAAATAAAAGCCACTTTTATTTCTCCCAACATCTTTATTTATCTCTCTTAATTTAAGTGTTATCGGAAAGGAATTCCCCCGGCGTGTGACCCGATAGGCTCGTGCATCATCGGCCATGATACCCGTACATGTGTGTCGGTGGGCACTAAATTCTGACAATTTAATCACTTATGATTAAGCTGTCACGAGTCCGGCAGTTTAATCACCAATGATTAAGTTGCCACGAATCTGACAGTTCAATCATCAATGATTAAGCTATTACAAATCTAACACTTTAATCACCAATGATTAAGGTTACGATTCTGACAGTTTAATCATCAATGATTAAGCTATTACAAATCTAACACTTTAATCACCAATGATTAAGGTTACGATTCTGACAGTTTAATCATCGGTGATTAAGTCACGAATTCTAACAAACTCCCACTTGCACACGACACAACGTGTTATTGGTATCACAAACAAAGAGCGGCCTTAGCTAGGCATCTTTGTCCCCAAGTCAGCATGAGTTACGTCATCCTCGACAACTACCAATCATATAAATGATGGTTCCTTTAGATAAGTGATCGTATCATCCCTTTGTACACGATATCCTTGTGAACACGAGACATGGATTAATGTCGTCATTCTCCAGATCGTTCACGATTATGTTTCTCGATCTTTTATTTAGTGGTGACCATAATGAGTTATAATTGAACCATTTTCAATATAACTCGTGCATGGCCATGCGTTTTGGTGTCAGCGCTAAATCATCGAGGGGCCCATGGATATCTCTCTTAATTGAGGTACAAATCCTTTTGACTACATAGTCCCTACACATAAGTTATCCTTACCCAACTAAGCCCCTTATAACAGCCATTTACGAACCGCGTTAGAGCATTAATCTAAGCAAAGTAAACTTATGCTTTGGAATCTCATGAATCTCTGGTCTAAGGATGAAATGATATTATCATCCCGAGATGCTTTTGACAATTTCCATGAAGTAAACTCGGGTGTGGGTCTCCAGTCACTTGAAACTCATTTCAAGCACAGGCAATTGTTGTGTCTATATCTCATAACCAACACATTGCCTCAGCCTTCATTCATAACTTACTTCCATTTAAGTATGACTGACTGTGGAAGTTTAGATAAAATCTAGGAAGTGTTTAAACATGCAAAGATGGAACACAATAAAGATTTTGAAAGTAACTGCAACACGCATATGTATAGACATATTTATACATCAATACAATCAAAATTACAATACTGTTTCAAGTTCCCAAAATAAACATCAAATTCAAACTAAAACAGTACTCAAGCTAAATCACTGGCTAATCTCACACCTATTCCCCTAGTGTGAGAATCATGTACAACCTGTGATAACGGCTTAGTAAACGGATCGGCAAGATTCTCTTCCGATACTACTCTGCTAATGACAACGTCACCACATTCAATCTTATCTCGAATAACGTGGTATTTACGAGCAATATGCCTCGTTCTTTTATGAGCTCTAGGTTCCTTAGCCAAAGCTACTGCACCCTCATTGTCACAAAATATTTCAATGGGGTCAGCAATGCTAGGAACCACTACCAAGTCATTGATGAATTTCTTCATCCACACAGCTTCTTTAGCAGCTTCGCTTGCTGCAATGTATTCTGATTCTGTCGTCGAATCAGCAACTGTGTCTTGCTTGGAGCTCCTCCAACTCACAGCACCACCATTCAATAGGAATACATAACCCGATTGCGATCGGAAATCATCCCTATCAGTTTGGAAGCTTGCGTCTGTGTATCCAACTACACGCAACTCTTCCATACCACCATATACCAAGAACATATCCTTCGTTCTTCGAAGATATTTCAAGATGTTCTTGACGGCAATCCAATGAGCTTCTCCGGGGTTTGCCTGATATCTACTTGTCACGCTCAACGCACAAGATACATCAGGTCTTGTGCATAGCATGGCGTACATGATAGATCCAACTGCCGAAGCATAAGGGATCTTCTTCATTACGTCACGTTCCTTATCGGAACTTGGACATTGAGCCTTGCTCAAAGTCACTCCATGCAACATAGGAAGATTCCCTTTCTTGGAATCCTCCATTCTAAACCGTTTTAGAACTTTGTCAATATATGCACTTTGACTCAAACCGAGAAGCCTTTTAGATCTATCTCGATAGATCTTGATTCCCAAGATGTACGATGCATTTCCTAAGTCCTTCATGGAAAAACATTTTCCAAGAAATGTCTTGACATCGCTCAAAATTGGAATGTCATTCCCAATGAGTAAGATGTCATCAACATATAGGACTAGGAATACAATCGCGCTCCCACTAGCCCTGACGTATACACAAGGTTCATCTATGCTTTTAGAAAATCCAAATTCCTTGATTTTCTCATCAAAGCAAAGATTCCAACTTCGAGATGCTTGCTTAAGTCCATAAATGGACTTCTTAAGCTGACAGACTTTATTAGGATACTTTGGATGTACAAAACCCTCAGGTTGTCTCATATATACCTCTTCAGTAAGTTTCCCGTTAAGGAAGGCGGTTTTTACATCCATTTGCCAAATTTCATAATCATGAAAGCCGGCAATTGCCATAAGTATCCTGATAGATTTCAACATAGCCACTGGGGAAAAGGTTTCATCATAGTCAACACCATGGGTTTGAGTGAAGCCTTTAGCAACCAGTCGTGCTTTGAAAGTATCAATCTGTCCATCCATGCCGGTCTTTACTTTATAGACCCATTAACACCCCACAAGCTTACAGCTGGGTGTAGGATCAACCAGTTCCCATACTTGGTTGTCCTTCATGGATTGCATTTCGACTTCCATTGCATCTCTCCATTTGTCAGACTCTGGGCCTGCCATCGCTTCCTGGTAGGTAGAGGGTTCATCATGATCCCCTAGTAACTCGCTGCCCTCAGATATGAGAAACCCATATCTCTCTGGCTCAGTGCGAGTTCTACCAGATCTACGAAGAGACAATGGTGGAACGTCAGTTTCTACCGCATCCTCTTGATCGGTACCAACCTCTTGAGGTTGTGTGCTAGTGCCAACATTAGGTAGTTCATTGGATATATCTTGAGTTTCCTCAAGATCTATATGCTTTCCATTAGGTTCATTGGATAAAAGTTCTCTTTCAAGAAATACTGCCCTTCGAGCAACAAATACCTTGTTCTCGGTAGGTTTGTAAAACAAATATCCAAGTCCCGCTTTAGGATATCCAATGAAATAACACTTTTCTGAACGGGGTTCTAACTTGTCATCGGCCTCCCGCTTTACGTAGGCTTGACAACCCCAAACTCTAAGATAGGATAGTGGAGGTTTACTCCCATGCCATATCTCGAAAGGTGTCTTTTCTACCTTCTTTGTTGGTACGAGATTAAGAAGCTTACACGCCGTTTCTAGAGCATATCCCCAAAAACTTATGGGTATTTGGGTTCTTGCCATCATTGATCGAACCATGTCAAGTAATGTTCGATTTCTCCTCTCGGCGACTCCATTCAATTGTGGAGTCCTAGGAGGTGTTAATTGTGAGACAATCCCACAATTCTTAAGATGGTCAATAAACTCTAGATTAAGATACTCTCCGCCTCTATCAGATCGAAGTATCTTGATTGACTTGCCCAATTGGTTCTCAACTTCGTTTTGGAATATCTTGAACACCTCAATGGTTTCTGACTTATGTTTAATCAAGTAAACATATCCAAACCTACTATAATCATCTATAAAGGTTACGAAGTATCTACAATTATTCCTTGTAAGGTGTTTAAATGGACCACACACATCGGTGTGTACAATGTCTAATAAACCCTTAGCCCTCTCACATACACCGGTGAAGGGAGCTTTAGTCATCTTTCCTAATAAGCAAGATTCACATACATCATTTGAACCATTTTCAAACGATTCCAAGTACCCAATTGCTTGGAGCTTGGAGATGCGAGTCTTGTTTATATGGCCAAGGCGACTATGCCATAAGGATAATTTATCCAAACTATCTTTGGATGTAGAACCAATTTGCATGATTGATATTTTGTTACTAACATGTGCATCTATCTCATATATGCCATTAACCGGTAATGCTTTAAAATAATAATCACCATTTTTATGACAAGAAATTGTGCCATCATTATTAAAAGCAAACTTAAAACCGTCAATGTATAAAGCATAACATGAAATAATATTTCTTGCCACAAGCGGCGAATAACGAACATGTTTTAACAAAATTGAGAAACTAGATGTAAAGGACAATAACACATTTCCTTTGGCTTCAACCGAGACAACATCCTTGTTTCCCATGATAAGATCTTGTTCTCCAACCATCAACCTCTCACTTTCCCGTAGCACCTGTATTGTATTACAAATATGAGTGCCACAACCGGTATCTAAAACCCAGTTTTGCGAAGTAGAGGTTTGGTATAATTCAATCATGTACATACCTTGTTTTGAGGTACCTCCAACTCCTTTAGCTTTTAGCTTGTTGAGTTCCTCAAGGTATGTTGGGCAACTACGGCGGAAATGCCCCTTTTTCCCGCAATAGAAGCAGTCCGCATCTTCCGGTGTCATGGCTTGAGGAACCTTTCCTTTTGCCATCTTCGCCGAAGTTGGCTTAGGCTTGGGCGCACCAACCTTGCCTTTACCCTTACCTTGAGGGGTAGGGGTGGACTTCTTCTTCTTGGAGACCTTTCCTTCTCGAATTGCAAGGACGGGATGTGTTGGGTTGGGCTTTCTTTTGGTCATGGTAGACTCGGCGGTCTTCAACATACCATGAAGCTCCATTATGGACTTGTCCATACCATGCATATGATAGTTCATAACAAACTGTTCATATGATGTAGGAAGAGACCTAAGGATAAAATCCACGGCCAATTCCTTCCCAATGGAGAAGCCTAACTTCTCCAAGCGTTCCACGTTTGCTTTCATACGCAACACGTGAGCGCTCACATCCCCGCCTTCTAGGAGTTTACGATCAAGCACGTTCTTGAGGCACTCGTACCGCTCTAGCTTTGCTTGTTGTTGGAACATGTCCCGCAACTGCACAATAAGCTCGTAAGCGTACAAATGATCCATTTGCTTTTGCAAATCAGGAGTCATTGTGCTCAACACTAAACATGTAACGTCCTCACATTCTTTCGTGAGACGTTCATGAGCATCGTGTGCTGCTTGAATCGCATCCTCCCCTAGTTCATCGGGAAGAGGTCCTTCAATCAAGTGCATCTTTCCTTCATGGCGGAGAACAAGTTTTAGTTGTCTCTCCCAATCAAGGAAGTTTGCACCATTGAGTTTCTCCTTTTCAAGGAAAACTCTTAAAGAAACATTGGTGGTGGTGGTGGGGTTTGAAGATGCCATCTAAAAAATAGCAAAGTAGTTTTAGTTAGTTTGATGGGTCCTTGTAAATATATTACCCAAAACTTTTATATTTAACAAGGGCTAAGAATCCGTTTTTCACAATACATTATGACGGGTATGCCGCGGATCATAATGTAAAGCTATTTCCGGTGGTATCCATTGTACCATTGTAATCACCATATTGTACTAATGCCATATTGTACCAATTGTACCAATAATCATATTGTACCAATTGCATTTATTTTGTACCAATTGTGACTTACAACTCTTAGCTTCTTGCGGGATCACTTGACAACCATTGTGTCATTTGGCATGTTTGATCCCTACATGCACTAACCTCAAACCAAATTTTAAATGACTCGGTTTCGCTCGACAATCATTTAAAACCTAGTTTGAAGTTTGTAAATCGACCATCTAGATTCACGATAAGCCCATAACTAAATTGGCTCGGTTTCGCTCGACAACCAACTTAATTAAGGAACTTATACACACCCTTATCTTGCTTCACAAGGCACGGCTCGGTTTCGCTCGACAACCGACCTTGCTCCACAAGACTTAAGTGGTGACACTCCAATGGATAGTGCAAGACTTACATTTTGTGAGAAATCAAATAAATCATCCAACATGATACGCGGTGAAACATTTTGACTATAATGGTTTGGCTAATGCACGACGACCAATCGTACAAAATGAATCACACTCACCTTCCACACTGTCTATTCAAAATCGGCTCGGCTAATGCACGACAACCAACTTTGTCTAGCAAGATTTGGGTGGCGTCATCATTGGGATAATAAAAATGATATTCTCTAAAAACGGGTTTTTGTTTCTTTTAAACTTTGATTAATTACTTTTGTGACAAAAACATTTTTCACCTTTTAATTAATCCCTTTTAAAATTTTGATTAATTACCTTTGTGACAAAACCATTTTTCACCTTTTAATTAATCTATTGCGAGTGATTTAATTAAACCATTTTTAATTAATCTATTTATTTAATTAACCTTGCGAAAATCTAACAACCAAGCAAATAAATAAACATCACATGCATACAACAAAATTGGTAACCATGCCCAAAGCCTATGCGTTTTTCCCGTGAGCCAACCCGGGAAAAACATGGTCAACTATGGACAAATAATGACCTTCCATGTGAGCTCCCACTAAATCCGCCGTCTCCATTAGACTTCATCGAATCCAAGGTTGCCTAGACATCACTTCATGATTCCATTTGGTTGTCTTTTGATCTTCGTTTTACAAGTACATAGAAAATATGGAAATGGCTAACACACCACAAAATCCTACTAACTAGTACAATTACAAATGAAAATCAATGGCATGCAAGCCATAATTAATAAATATTACATACCGAAATTAATAAATTATTAATTACAAACCATTGTGACAAAGTCACCAAATGAATAACAACCAAACACACGGCAAAAGGTCAAGGGCATAATGGTTACCAATCTTCTAGCTACTACAAACATGAAAGCTAAAATGGTGTGCCAACAACCATTCATAAAAATATTTTGACAAAGATTCGAAATCAAACACTCAAGGCACTAAGAATCTTTGCATGTAATAAAATACATACATCAACACAAATTTATGCATGCATGCATTTCATGCCAAAATCATGACAAGCATATAAGTGTGTGAGTCAAAATATTATGGGTTTAGCAAGGCTAAAACCCGAAATCCAAAAAAAAAAATGGCAAAACCGATCCTCAAATCGTTTTTCAAGCCCGAAAATGTGCACGATTCGGTTAGAGTAGGCTCTGATACCACTGTTTGATTTTGGTGGGTTCTAAAACGCAGCGGAAACGGAAATTAAAATAAATTTAACCACCAAGATCCACCAATGACCGAATCTCTAAACCCAAATCGTGCAACAAAGAAGAGAAAGAGAACATCATACCCTCGAAGACACCCGCACGAATAGTGATGAACTCTTGAAAGGATGAAGGTCACGTAGTCGTTCCCCTCTACCGTTGATCCACACCGAGTAAGTGATTCCTTCCAAGTTGCTAACCCGACACCGAAATGCTCAAGAATCCTTCTTAGAATTTCGGTGAACTAAACACTTGTATTTTTAGAGAGAGAACCGATTTTTTATTCGTCCATCATCAACCTCCCACATCTCTCTTATATAGATAAGAGAGCATGTGGAGGTGGGTGGAAAAGCTCTACATGCATTGGACCAAAGAGTGGTCCAATAGAATTAAAGCAAGCATGTGGAGAAAAGTAGTGGCTTTCCTTTACATGCATTGGACCATTAAATGGTCCAATGAAATAAAAGCCACTTTTATTTCTCCCAACATCTTTATTTATCTCTCTTAATTTAAGTGTTATCGGAAAGGAATTCCCCCGGCGTGTGACCCGATAGGCTCGTGCATCATCGGCCATGATACCCGTACATGTGTGTCGGTGGGCACTAAATTCTGACAATTTAATCACTTATGATTAAGCTGTCACGAGTCCGGCAGTTTAATCACCAATGATTAAGTTGCCACGAATCTGACAGTTCAATCATCAATGATTAAGCTATTACAAATCTAACACTTTAATCACCAATGATTAAGGTTACGATTCTGACAGTTTAATCATCAATGATTAAGCTATTACAAATCTAACACTTTAATCACCAATGATTAAGGTTACGATTCTGACAGTTTAATCATCGGTGATTAAGTCACGAATTCTAACACAAGGTTCAAGGCTCAAGGCTCAAGGGTCAAGGTTCAAGGCTCAAGGCTCAAGGCTCAATGGTCAAGGCTCAAGGCTCAAGGCTCAAGGCTCAAGGCTCAAGGCTTAAGGCTTAAGGATCAAGGATCAAGGCTCAAGTCATGGCTCAAGGGTCAGGACTCAAGTCCAAAGGCTTAAGGCTCAAGGCTCAACGCTCAAGGCTCAAAGCTCAAGGCTCAAGGATCAAGGCTCAAGTCACGGCTCAAGGGTCAGGACTCAAGCCAAAAGGAATAAGGCTCAAGGCTCAAGGCTCAAGGCTCAAGGCTCAAGGATCAAGGGTCAAGACTCAAGGCTCAAGGCTCAAGGCTCAAGGCTCAAGGCTTAAGGCTCAAGGTTCAAGGTTCATGGAAAAAGGCTCAAGGCTCAAGGCTCAAGGCTCATGTCACGGCTCAAGGCTCAAGGCTCAAAAGTCAAGGATCAAGGCTCAACACTCAAGGGTCAAGGGTCAAGGCTCATGACTCAAGGCTCAAGGCTCAAGGCTCAAGGCTCAAGGGTCAAGGCTCAAGGCTAAAGGGTCAAGGCTCAAGGCTCAAGGCTCAAGGCACAAGGCTCAAGGCTCAAGGCTCAAGGCTCAAGGCTCAAGGCTCAAGGCTCAAGGCTCAAGGATCAAGGCTCAAGTCATGGCTCAAGGGTCAGGACTCAACTCCAAAGGCTTAAGGCTCAAGGCTCAAGGCTCAAGGCTCAAGGCTCAAAGCTCAAGGCTCATGGATCAAGGCTCAAGTCACGGCTCAAGGGTCAGGACTCAAGCCAAAAGGAATAAGGCTGAAGGCTCAAGGCTCAAGGCTCAAGGCTCAAGGGTCAAGGCTCAAGGCTCAAGGCTGAAGGCTGAAGGCTCAAGGCTGAAGGCTTAAGGCTCAAGTCACTGCTCAAGGGTCAAGGCTCGAAACTCAAGGCTCAAGGCTCAACACCCAAGGGTCAAGGGTCAAGGGTCAAGGCTCATGTCTCAAGGCTCAAGGCTCAAGGGTCAACGCTCAAGTTCTCAAGGCTCAAGGGTAAAGGCTCAAGGCTGAAGGCTCAAGCCTCGAGGCTCAAGGCTCAAGGCTCAAGGCTCAAGGCACAAGGCTCAAGGCTCAAGGCTCAAGGCTCAAGGCTCAAGGCTCAAGGCTCACGACTCAAGGCTCAAGGCTCAACGCTTAAGGCTCAAGGTTCAAGGTTCAAGGTTCATGGAAAAAGGCTCAAGGCTCAAGGCTCAAGGCACAAGGCTCAAGTCACGGCTCAAGGCTAAAGGCTCAAAAGTCAAGGCTCAAGGCTCAACACTCAAGGGTCAAGGGTCAAGGCTCATGTCTCAAGGCTCAAGGCTCAAGGCTCAAGGCTCAAGGCTCAAGGCTAAAGGGTCAAGGCTCAAGGCTCAAGGCTCTAGGCTCAAGGCTCAATGGTCAAGGCTCAAGGCTCAAGGCTCAAGACTCAAGGGTCAAGGCTCAAGGCTCAAGGCTTAAGGATCAAGGATCAAGGCTCAAGTCATGGCTCAAGGGTCAGGACTCAAGTCCAAAGGCTTAAGGCTCAAGGCTCAAGGCTCAAGGCTCAAGGCTCAAGGCTCAAGGCTCAAAGCTCAAGGCTCAAGGATCAAGGCTCAAGTCACGGCTCAAGGGTCAGGACTCAAGCCAAAAGGAATAAGGCTCAAGGCTCAAGGCTCAAGGCGCAAGGCTCAAGGCTCAAGGCTCAAGGCTCAAGGATCAAGGCTCAAGGCTCAAGGCTCAAGGCTCAAGGTTCAAGGCTCAAGGCTCAAGGGTCAAGGCTCAAGGCTCAAGGCTCAAGGCTCAAGGCTCAAGGCTCAAGGCTCAAGGCTCAAGGCTTAAGGCTCAAGGTTCAAGGTTCATGGAAAAAGGCTCAAGGCTCAAGGCTCAAGGCTCAAGTCACGGCTCAAGGCTCAAAAGTCAAGGCTCAAGGCTCAATACTCAAGGGTCAAGGGTCAAGGCTCATGTCTCAAGGCTCAAGGCTCAAGGCTCAAGGCCCAAGGCACAAGGCTCAAGGCTCAAGGCTAGAAGCTCAATGCTCAAGGCTCAAGTCACGGCTCAAGGCTCCAGGCTCAAGGCTCAAGGCTCAAGGCTCAAGGCTCAAGGCTCAAGGCTCAAGGCTCAAGGCTCAAGGCTCAAGGCTCAAGGCTCAAGGTTCAAGGTTCAAGATTCATGGAAAAAGGCTCAAGGCTCAAGGCTCAAGGCACAAGGCTCAAGTCACGGCTCAAGGCTCAAGGCTCAAAAGTCAAGGCTCAAGGCTCAACACTCAATGGTCAAGGGTCAAGGCTCATGTCTCAAGGCTCAAGGCTCAAGGCTCAAGGCTCAAGGCTAAAGGGTCAAGGTTCAAGGCTCAAGGCTCAAGGGTCAAGGTTCAAGGCTCAAGGCTCAAGGCTCAAGGCTCAATGGTCAAGGCTCAAGGCTCAAGGCTCAAGGCTCAAGGCTCAAGGCTCAAGGCTTAAGGCTTAAGGATCAAGGATCAAGGCTCAAGTCATGGCTCAAGGGTCAGGACTCAAGTCCAAAGGCTTAAGGCTCAAGGCTCAACGCTCAAGGCTCAAAGCTCAAGGCTCAAGGATCAAGGCTCAAGTCACGGCTCAAGGGTCAGGACTCAAGCCAAAAGGAATAAGGCTCAAGGCTCAAGGCTCAAGGCTCAAGGCTCAAGGTTCAAGGCTCAAGGCTCAAGGCTCAAGGGTCAAGACTCAAGGCTCAAGGCTCAAGGCTCAAGGCTCAAGGCTTAAGGCTCAAGGTTCAAGGTTCATGGAAAAAGGCTCAAGGCTCAAGGCTCAAGGCTCAAGGCTCATGTCACGGCTCAAGGCTCAAGGCTCAAAAGTCAAGGATCAAGGCTCAACACTCAAGGGTCAAGGGTCAAGGCTCATGTCTCAAGGCTCAAGGCTCAAGGCTCAAGGCTCAAGGGTCAAGGCTCAAGGCTAAAGGGTCAAGGCTCAAGGCTCAAGGCTCAAGGCACAAGGCACAAGGCTCAAGGCTCAAGGCTCAAGGCTCAAGGCTCAAGGCTCAAGGCTCAAGGATCAAGGCTCAAGTCATGGCTCAAGGGTCAGGACTCAACTCCAAAGGCTTAAGGCTCAAGGCTCAAGGCTCAAGGCTCAAAGCTCAAGGCTCATGGATCAAGGCTCAAGTCACGGCTCAAGGGTCAGGACTCAAGCCAAAAGGAATAAGGCTGAAGGCTCAAGGCTCAAGGCTCAAGGCTCAAGGGTCAAGGCTCAAGGCTCAAGGCTGAAGGCTGAAGGCTGAAGGCTCAAGGCTGAAGGCTTAAGGCTCAAGTCACTGCTCAAGGGTCAAGGCTCGAAACTCAAGGCTCAAGGCTCAAGGCTCAAGGCTCATGGGTCAAGGCTCAAGGCTCAAGGCTGAAGGCTGAAGGCTGAAGGCTCAAGGCTGAAGGCTTAAGGCTCAAGTCACTGCTCAAGGGTCAAGGCTCGAAACTCAAGGCTCAAGGCTCAACACCCAAGGGTCAAGGGTCAAGGGTCAAGGCTCATGTCTCAAGGCTCAAGGCTCAAGGGTCAACGCTCAAGTTCTCAAGGCTCAAGGGTAAAGGCTCAAGGCTGAAGGCTCAAGGCTTGAGGCTCAAGGCTCAAGGCTCAAGGCTCAAGGCACAAGGCTCAAGGCTCAAGGTTCAAGGCTCAAGGCTCAAGGCTCAAGGCTCAAGGCTCAACGCTCAAGGCTCAACGCTCAGGGCTCGAAGCTCCAGGGTCAAGTCTCAGGGCTCAAGGCTCAAGGTTCAAGGTTCAAGGCTCAAGGCTTATGGCTCAAGGCTCCAGGTTCAAGGCAAAATGCTCAAGGATCAAGGTTCAAGGCTCAAGGCTCAAGGTTCAAGGCTAAAGGGTCAAGGGTCAAGGGTCAAGGCTCGAGGCTCGAGGCTCAAGGCTCATGGTTCAAGGCTAAAGGCTCAAGGCTCAAGGCTCAAGGCTCAAGTCACGGCTCAAGGTTCAAGGCTCAAGGCTCAAGGCTCAAGGCTCAAGGTTCAAGGAAAAAGGCTCAAGGCTCAAGACTCAATGCTCAAGGCTCAAGGCTCAAGGCTCAAAGCTCAAGGCTCAAGACTTAAGGTTCAAGGTTCAAGGAAAAAGGCTCATGGCTCAAGGCTCAAGGCTCAAGGCTCAATGCTCAAGGGTCAAGGCTCAAGGCTCAAGGCTCAATGGTCAAGGCTCAAGGCTCAAGGCTCAAGGCTCAAGGGTCAAGGCTCAAGGCTCAAGGCTCAAGGCTCAAGGATCAAGGATCAAGTCATGGCTCAAGGGTCAGGACTCAAGTCCAAAGGCTTAAGGCTCAAGGCTCAAGGCTCAAGGCTCAAAGCTCAAGGCTCAAGGATCAAGGCTCAAGTCACGGCTCAAGGGTCAGGACTCAAGCCAAAAGGCATAAGGCTCAAGGCTCAAGGCTCAAGGCTCAAGGCTCAAGGCTCAAGGCTCAAGGCTCAAGGCTCAAGGCTCAAGGCTCAAGGCTCAAGGCTCAAGGCTTAAGGCTAAAGGTTCAAGGTTCATGGAAAAAGGCTCAAGGCTCTAGGCTCAAGGCTCAAGTCAGGGCTCAAGGCTCAAGGCTCAAAAGTCAAGGCTCAAGGCTCAACACTCAAGGGTCAATGGTCAAGGGTCAAGGCTCATGTCTCAAGGCTCAAGACTCAAGGCTCAAGGCTCAAGGGTCAAGGCTCAAGGCTAAATGGTCAAGGGTCAAGGCTCAAGGCTCGAGGCTCGAGGCTACGGGCTTAAGGGTCAAGGCTCAAGGCTCAAGGCTCAAGGCTCAAGGCTCAAGGGTCGAGGCTCAAGGCTCAAGGGTCAAGGCTCATGGCTTAAGGGTCAAGGGTCATGGCTCAAGGCTTGAGGCTCGAGGCTCCATGATCAAGGCTCAAGGCTCAAGACTCAAGGCTCAAGGCTGAAGGCTCAAGGCTCAAGGCTCAAGGCTCAAGGCTCAAGGCTCAAGGCTAAAGGGTCAAGGGTCAAGGCTCAAGTCATGGCTCAAGGGTCAGGACTCAACTCCAAAGGCTTAAGGCTCAAGGCTCAAGGCTCAAGGCTCAAGGCTCAAAGCTCAAGGCTCATGGATCAAGGCTCAAGTCATGGCTCAAGGGTCAGGACTCAAGCCAAAAGGAATAAGGCTTAAGGCTCAAGGCTCAAGGCTCAAGGGTCAAGGCTCAAGGCTCAAGGCTCAAGGCTCAAGGCTCAAGGCTCAAGGCTCAAGTCACTGCTCAAGGGTCAAGGCTCGAAACTCAAGGCTCAAGGCTCAACACCCAAGGGTCAAGGGTCAAGGGTCAAGGCTCATGTCTCAAGGCTCAAGGGTCAAGGCTCAAGTTCTCAAGGCTCAAGGGTAAAGGCTCAAGGCTGAAGGCTCAAGGCTCGAAGCTCAAGGCTCAAGGCTCAAGGCTCACGACTCAAGGCTCAAGGCTCAACGCTCAAGGCTCAACGCTCAGGGCTCGAAGCTCCAGGGTCAAGTCTCAGGGCTCAAGGCTCAAGGCTCAAGGTTCAAGGCTCAAGGCTTATGGCTCAAGGCTCCAGGTTCAAGGCAAAAGGCAAAATGCTCAAGGATCAAGGCTCAAGGCTCAAGGCTCAAGGCTCGAGGTTCAAGGCTAAAGGGTCAAGGGTCAAGGGTCAAGGCTCGAGGCTCGAGGCTCAAGGCTCATGGCTCAAGGCTAAAGGCTCAAGGCTCAAGGCTCAAGGCTCAAGGCTCAAGGCTCAAGGCTCAAGGCTCAAGGCTCAAGGCTCAAGACTTAAGGCTCAAAGTTCAAGGAAAAAGGCTCATGGCTCAAGGCTCAAGGCTCAAGGCTCAATGCTCAATGGTCAAGGCTCAAGGCTCAAGGCTCAAGGCTCAAGGCTCAATGGTCAAGGCTCAAGGGTCAAGGCTCAAGGCTCAATGCTTAAGGCTCAAGGCTCAAGGCTCAAGGCTCAAGGCTCAAGGCTCAAGGCTCAAGGATCAAGGATCAAGGCTCAAGTCATGGCTCAAGGGTCAGGACTCAAGTCCAAAGGCTTAAGGCTCAAGGCTCAAGGTTCAAGGCTCAAAGCTCAAGGCTCAAGGATCAAGGCTCAAGTCACGGCTCATGGGTCAGGACTCAAGCCAAAAGGCATAAGGCTCAAGGCTCAAGGCTCAAGGCTCAAGGCTCAAGGCTCAAGGCTCAAGGCTCAAGGCTCAAGGCTCAAGGCTAAAGGTTCAAGGTTCATGGAAAAAGGCTCAAGGCTCAAGGCTCAAGATTCAAGTCAGGGCTCAAGGCTCAAGGCTCAAAAGTCAAGGCTCAAGGGTCAAGGGTCAAGGGTCAAGGCTCATGTCTCAAGGCTCAAGACTCAAGGCTCAAGGCTCAAGGGTCAAGGGTCAAGGGTCAAGGCTAAAGGGTCAAGGGTCAAGGCTCAAGGCTCGAGGCTCGAGGCTACGGGCTTAAGGGTCAAGGCTCAAGGCACAAGGGTCGAGGCTCAAGGCTCGAGGGTCAAGGCTCATGGCTTAAGGGTCAAGGGTCATGGCTCAAGGCTTGAGGCTCGAGGCTCCGTGCTCAAGGCTCAAGGCTCAAGGCTCAAGGCTCAAGGCTCAGGGCTCAGGGCTCAAGGCTCAAGGCTCACGACTCAAGGCTCAAGGCTCAAGGCTCCAGGGTCAAGGCTCAAGGCTCAAGGCTCAACGCTCAACGCTCAGGGCTCGAGGTTCAAGGTTCAAGACTTAAGGCTCAAGGCTCCAGGATCAAGGCAAAAGGAAAAATGCTCAAGGATCAAGGTTCAAGGCTCACGGCTCAAGGGTCAGGACTCAAGGCAAAAGGCTCAAGGCTCAAGGCTCAAGGCTCAAGGCTCAAAGCTAAAGGCTCAAGGCTCAAGGCTCAAGGCTCAAGGCTCTGCTCAAGGGTCAAGTCTCAAAAGTCAAGGCTCAAGGCTCAACACTCAAGGGTCAAGGGTCAAGGCTCATGTCACAAGGGTCAAGGGTCAAGGGTCAAGGCTCAAGGGTCAAGGGTCAAGGGTCAAGGCTCAAGGCTAAAGGCTAAAGGCTAAAGGCTCGAGGCTCGAGGCTCAAGGCTCAAGGCTCAAGGCTTCAGGCTCAAGGCTCAAGGCTCAAGGCTCAAGGCTCAAGGCTTAAGGCTCAAGGTTCAAGGTTCAAGGTTCATGGAAAAAGGCTCAAGGTTCAAGGCTCAAGGCTCAACACTCAAAGGTCAAGGCTCAAGGCTCAAGGCTCAAGTCATGGCTCAAGGGTCAGGACTCAAGTGCAAAGGCTTAAGGCTCAAGGCTCAAGGCTCAAGGCTCAAGGTTCAAGGCTCAAGGCTCAAAGCTCAAGGCTCAAGGATCAAGGCTCAAGTCACGGCTCAAGGGTCAGGACTCAAGCCAAAAGGAATAAGGCTCAAGGCTCAAGGCTCAAGGCTCAAGGCTCAAGGCTCAAGGATCAAGGCTCAAGGGTCAAGGGTCAAGGCTCAAGGCTCAAGGCTCAAGGCTCAAGGCTCAAGGCTCAAGGCTCAAGGCTCAAGGCTCCAGGCTCAAGGCTCAAGGCTCAAGGCTCAAGGCTCAAGGCTCAAGGTTCAAGGTTCATGGAAAAAGGCTCAAGGCTCAAGGCTCAAGGCTCAAGTCACGGCTCAAGGCTCAAAAGTCAAGGCTCAAGGCTCAACACTCAAGGGTCAAGGGTCAAGGCTCATGTCTCAAGGCTCAAGGCTCAAGGCTCAACACTCAAAGGTCAAGGCTCAAGGCTCAAGGCTCAAGTCATGGCTCAAGGGTTAGGACTCAAGTGCAAAGGCTTAAGGCTCAAGGCTCAAGGCTCAAGGCTCAAGGTTCAAGGCTCAAGGCTCAAAGCTCAAGGCTCAAGGATCAAGGCTCAAGTCACGGCTCAAGGGTCAGGACTCAAGCCAAAAGGAATAAGGCTCAAGGCTCAAGGCTCAAGGCTCAAGGCTCAAGGATCAAGGCTCAAGGGTCAAGGGTCAAGGCTCAAGGCTCAAGGCTCAAGGCTCAAGGCTCAAGGCTCAAGGCTCAAGGCTCAAGGCTCAAGGCTCCAGGCTCAAGGCTCAAGGTTCAAGGTTCATGGAAAAAGGCTCAAGGCTCAAGGCTCAAGGCTCAAGTCACGGCTCAAGGCTCAAAAGTCAAGGCTCAAGGCTCAACACTCAAGGGTCAAGGGTCAAGGCTCATGTCTCAAGGCTCAAGGCTCAAGGCTCAAGGCGCAAGGCTCAAGGATCAAGGCTCAAGGCTCAAGGCTCAAGGCTCAAGGCTCAAGGCTCAAGGGTCAAGGGTCAAGGGTCAAGGCTCAAGGCTCAAGGCTCTATGGTCAAGGCTCAAGGCTCAAGGCTCAAGGCTCAAGGCTCAAGGATCAAGTCATGGCTCAAGGGTCAGGACTCAAGTCCAAAGGCTTAAGGCTCAAGGCTCAAGGCTCAAGGCTCAAGGCTCAAGGCTCAAGGCTCAAGGCTCAAGGCTCAAAGCTCAAGGCTCAAGGATCAAGGCTCAAGTCACGGCTCAAGGGTCAGGACTCAAGCCAAAAGGAATAAGGCTCAAGGCTAAAGGCTCAAGGCTCAAGGGTCAAGGGTCAAGGATCAAGGCTCAAGGCTCAAGGCTCAAGGCTCAAGACTCAAGGCTCCAGGCTCAAGGCTCAAGGCTCAAGGCTCAAGGCTCAGGACTCAAGGCTCAAGGCTCAGGGCTCAAGGCTCAAGGCTCAAGGCTCAAGGCTCAAGGCACAAGGCTCAAGTCATGGCTCAAGGCTCAAGGCTCAAAAGTCAAGGCTCAAGGCTCAACACTCAAGGGTCAAGGGTCAAGGCTCATGGCTCAAGGCTCAAGGCTCAAGGCTCAAGGCTCAAGGCTCAAGGCTCAAGGCTCAAGGCTCAAGGCTCAAGGCTCAAGGCTCAAGGCTCAAGGCTCAAGGCTCAATGGTCAAGGCTCAAGGCTCAAGGCTCAAGGCTCAAGGCTCAAGGCTTAAGGCTTAAGGATCAAGGATCAAGGCTCAAGTCATGGCTCAAGGGTCAGGACTCAAGTCCAAAGGCTTAAGGCTCAAGGCTCAAGGCTCAAGGCTCAAAGCTCAAGGCTCAAGGATCAAGGCTCAAGTCACGGCTCAAGGGTCAGGACTCAAGCCAAAAGGAATAAGGCTCAAGGCTCAAGGCTCAAGGCTCAAGGCTCAAGGATCAAGGCTCAACGCTCAAGGCTCAAGGTTCAAGGCTCAAGGCTCAAGGGTCAAGGCTCAAGGCTCAAGGCTCAAGGCTCAAGGCTCAAGGCTCAAGGCTCAAGGCTCAAGGTTCAAGGCTTAAGGCTCAAGGTTCAAGGTTCATGGAAAAAGGCTCAAGGCTCAAGGCGCAAGGCTCATGTCACGGCTCAAGGCTCAAGGCTCAAAAGTCAAGGCTCAAGGCTCAACACTCAAGGGTCAAGGGTCAAGGCTCATGTCTCAAGGCTCAAGGCTCAAGGCTCAAGGCTCAAGGGTCAAGGCTCAAGGCTAAAGGGTCAAGGGTCAAGGCTCAAGGCTCAAGGCTCAAGGCTCAATGGTCAAGGCTCAAGGCTCAAGGCTCAAGGCTCAAGGCTCAAGGATCAAGGCTCAAGTCATGGCTCAAGGGTCAGGACTCAACTCCAAAGGCTTAAGGCTCAAGGCTCTAGGCTCAAGGCTCAAAGCTCAAGGCTCATGGATCAAGGCTCAAGTCACGGCTCAAGGGTCAGGACTGAAGCCAAAAGGAATAAGGCTTAAGGCTCAAGGCTCAAGGCTCAAGGCTCAAGGCTCAAGGCTCAAGGCTCAAGGCTCAAGGCTCAAGGCTCAAGGCTCAAGGCTCAAGGCTCAAGGCTCAAGGCTCAAGGCTCAAGTCACTGCTCAAGGGTCAAGGCTCGAAACTCAAGGCTCAAGGCTCAACACCCAAGGGTCAAGGGTCAAGGGTCAAGGCTCATGTCTCAAGGCTCAAGGCTCAAGGGTCAAGGCTCAAGTTCTCAAGGCTCAAGGGTAAAGGCTCAAGGCTGAAGGCTCAAGGCTCGAGGCTCAAGGCTCAAGGCTCAAGGATCAAGGCTCAAGGCTCAAGGCTCACGACTCAAGGCTCAAGGCTCAACGCTCAAGGCTCAACGCTCAGGGCTTGAAGCTCCAGGACTCAAGCCAAAAGGAATAAGGCTCAAGGCTCAAGGCTCAAGGCTCAAGGCTCAAGGCTCAAGGCTCAAGGCTCAAGGATCAAGGATCAAGGCTCAAGGCTCAAGGTTCAAGGCTCAAGGCTCAAGGGTCAAGGCTCAAGGCTCAAGGCTCAAGGCTCAAGGCTCAAGGCTCGAGGATTAAGGCTCAAGGTTCAAGGTTCATGGAAAAAGGCTCAAGGCTCAAGGCTCAAGGCTCAAGTCACGGCTCAAGGCTCAAGGCTCAAAAGTCAAGGCTCAAGGCTCAACACTCAAGGGTCAAGGGTCAAGGCTCATGTCTCAAGGCTCAAGGCTCAAGGCTCAAGGCTCAAGGCTCAAGGCTCAAGGCTCAAGGCTCAAGGCTCATGGCTCAAGGGTCAAGGCTCAAGGCTCAAGGCTCAAGGGTCAAGGCTCAATGGTCAAGGCTCAAGGCTCAAAGCTCCAGGCTCAAGGCTCAAGGCTCAAGGATCAAGTCATGGCTCAAGGGTCAGGACTCAAGTCCAAAGGCTTAAGGCTCAAGGCTCAAGGCTCAAGGCTCAAGGCTCAAGGCTCAAAGCTCAAGGCTCAAGGATCAAGGCTCAAGTCACGGCTCAAGGGTCAGGACTCAAGCCAAAAGGAATAAGGCTCAAGGCTCAAGGCTCAAGGCTCAAGGCTCAAGGCTCAAGGCTCAACGGTCAAGGCTCAAGGCTCAAGGCTCAAGTCACTGCTCAAGGGTCAAGACTCGAAACTCAAGGCTCAAGGCTCAACACCCAAGGGTCAAGGGTCAAGGGTCAAGGCTCATGTCTCAAGGCTCAAGGCTCAAGGGTCAAGGCTCAAGTTCTCAAGGCTCAAGGGTAAAGGCTCAAGGCTCAAGGCTCAAGGCTCGAGGCTCAAGGCTCAAGGCTCAAGGCTCAAGGCTCAAGGCTAAAGGCTCAAGGCTCACGACTCAACGCTCAAGGCTCAACGCTCAAGGCTCAACGCTCAAGGCTCAACGCTCAGGGCTCGAAGCTCCGGGACTCAAGCCAAAAGGAATAAGGCTCAAGGCTCAAGGCTCAAGGCTCAAGGCTCAAGGCTCAAGGCTCAAGGATCAAGGATCAAGGCTCAAGTCTCAAGGTTCAAGGCTCAAGGCTCAAGGGTCAAGGCTCAAGGGTCAAGGCTCAAGGCTCAAGGCTCAAGGCTCAAGGCTCAAGGCTCAAGGATTAAGGCTCAAGGTTCAAGGTTCATGGAAAAAGGCTCAAGGCTCACGGCTCAAGGCTCAAGGCTCAAAAGTCAAGGCTCAAGGCTCAAAACTCAAGGGTCAAGGGTCAAGGCTCATGTCTCAAGGCTCAAGGGTCAGGACTCAAGGCTTAAGTCTCAAGGCTCAAGGCTCAAGGCTCAAGGCTCAAGGCTCAAGGGTCAAGGGTCAAGGCTCAAGGCTCAAGGCTGAAGGCTGAAGGCTCAAAGCTCAAGGCTCAAGGCTCAAGGCTCAAGGCTCAAGGCTCAAGGCTCAAGGGTCAAGGCTCAAGGCTCAAGGCTCAAGGCTCAAGGCTCAAGGCTCGAGGATTAAGGCTCAAGGCTCAAGGCTCAAGGCTCAAGTCACTGCTCAAGGGTCAAGGCTCGAAACTCAAGGCTCAAGGCTCAACACCCAAGGGTCAAGGGTCAAGGGTCAAGGCTCATGTCTCAAGGCTCAAGGGTCAAGGCTCAAGTTCTCAAGGTTCAAGGGTAAAGGCTCAAGGCTGAAGGCTCAAGGCTCGAGGCTCAAGGCTCAAGGCTCAAGGCTCAAGGCTCAACGCTCAACGCTCAAGGCTCAACGCTCAGGGCTCGAAGCTCCAGGACTCAAGCCAAAAGGAATAAGGCTCAAGGCTCAAGGCTCAAGGCTCAAGGCTCAAGGCTCAAGGCTCAAGGATCAAGGATCAAGGCTCAAGGCTCAAGGTTCAAGGCTCAAGGCTCAAGGGTCAAGGCTAAAGGCTCAAGGCTCAAGGCTCAAGGCTCAAGGATTAAGGCTCAAGATTCAAGGTTCATGGAAAAAGGCTCAAGGCTCAAGGCTCAAGGCTCAAGTCACGGCTCAAGGCTCAAGGCTCAAAAGTCAAGGCTCAAGGCTCAACACTCAAGGGTCAAGGGTCAAGGCTCATGTCTCAAGGCTCAAGGCTCAAGGCTCAAGGCTCAAGGCTCAAGGCTCAAGGCTCAAGGCTCAAGGCTCAAGGCTCAAGGCTCAAGGCTCATGGCTCAAGGGTCAAGGCTCAAGGCTCAAGGCTCAAGGCTCAAGGATCAAGTCATGGCTCAAGGGTCAGGACTCAAGTCCAAAGGCTTAAGGCTCAAGGCTCAAGGCTCAAGGCTCAAGGCTCAAGGCTCAAAGCTCAAGGCTCAAGGATCAAGGCTCAAGTCACGGCTCAAGGGTCAGGACTCAAGCCAAAAGGAATAAGGCTCAAGGCTCAAGGCTCAAGGGTCAAGGCTCAAGACTCAAGGCTCAAGGCTCAAGTCACTGCTCAAGGGTCAAGACTCGAAACTCAAGGCTCAAGGCTCAAGGCTCAACACCCAAGGGTCAAGGGTCAAGGGTCAAGGCTCATGTCTCAAGGCTCAAGGCTCAAGGGTCAAGGCTCAAGTTCTCAAGGCTCAAGGGTCAAGGCTCAAGGCTGAAGGCTCAAGGCTCGAGGCTCAAGGCTCAAGGCTCAAGGCTCACGACTCAAGGCTCAACGCTCAAGGCTCAACGCTCAAGGCTCAACGTTCAGGGCCCGAAGCTCCAGGGTCAAGTCTCAGGGCTCAAGGCTCAAGGCTCAAGGCTCAAGGTTCAAGGTTCAAGGCTCAAGGCTTAAGGCTCAAGGCTCCAGGTTCAAGGCAAAAGGCAAAATGCTCAAGGATCAAGGCGCAAGGCTCAAGGTTCAAGGCTAAAGGGTCAAGGGTCAAGGGTCAAGGCTCGAGGCTCAAGGCTCGAGGCTCAAGGCTCATGGCTCTAGCCTAAAGGCTCAAGGCTCAAGGCTCAAGGCTCAAGTCACGGCTCAAGGCTCAAGGCTCAAGGCTCAAGGCTCAAGGCTCAAAACTCAAGGCTCAAGGCTCAAGGCTCAAGGCTCAAGGTTCAAGGAAAAAGGCTCAAGGCTCAAGGCTCAATGCTCAAGGCTCAAGGCTCAAGGCTCAAGGCTTAAGGCTCAAGGCTCAAGGCTCAAGGCTCAAGGCTCAAGGCTCAAGGCTCAAGGATCAAGGATCAAGGCTCAAGTCATGGCTCAAGGGTCAGGACTCAAGTCCAAAGGCTTAAGGCTCAAGGCTCAAGGCTCAAGGCTCGAAGCTCAAGGCTCAAGTCACGGCTCAAGGGTCAGGACTCAAGCCAAAAGGCATAAGGCTCAAGGCTAAAGGCTCAAGGCTCAAGGCTCAAGGCTCAAGGCTCAAGGCTCAAGGCTCAAGGCTCCAGGCTCAAGGCTCAAGGCTCAAGGATCAAGTCATGGCTCAAGGGTCAGGACTCAAGTCCAAAGGCTTAAGGCTCAAGGCTCAAGGCTCAAGGCTCAAGGCTCAAGGCTCAAAGCTCAAGGCTCAAGGATCAAGGCTCAAGTCACGGCTCAAGGGTCAGGACTCAAGCCAAAAGGAATAAGGCTCAAGGCTCAAGGCTCAAGGCTCAAGGCTCAACGGTCAAGGCTCAAGGCTCAAGGCTCAAGTCACTGCTCAAGGGTCAAGACTCGAAACTCAAGGCTCAAGGCTCAACACCCAAGGGTCAAGGGTCAAGGGTCAAGGCTCATGTCTCAAGGCTCAAGGCTCAAGGGTCAAGGCTCAAGTTCTCAAGGCTCAAGGGTAAAGGCTCAAGGCTCAAGGCTCAAGGCTCGAGGCTCAAGGCTCAAGGCTCAAGGCTCAAGGCTAAAGGCTCAAGGCTCACGACTCAACGCTCAAGGCTCAACGCTCAAGGCTCAACGCTCAGGGCTCGAAGCTCCGGGACTCAAGCCAAAAGGAATAAGGCTCAAGGCTCAAGGCTCAAGGCTCAAGGCTCAAGGCTCAAGGCTCAAGGATCAAGGATCAAGGCTCAAGTCTCAAGGTTCAAGGCTCAAGGCTCAAGGGTCAAGGCTCAAGGGTCAAGGCTCAAGGCTCAAGGCTCAAGGCTCAAGGCTCAAGGCTCAAGGATTAAGGCTCAAGGTTCAAGGTTCATGGAAAAAGGCTCAAGGCTCACGGCTCAAGGCTCAAGGCTCAAAAGTCAAGGCTCAAGGCTCAAAACTCAAGGGTCAAGGGTCAAGGCTCATGTCTCAAGGCTCAAGGGTCAGGACTCAAGGCTCAAGTCTCAAGGCTCACGGCTCAAGGCTCAAGGCTCAAGGCTCAAGGGTCAAGGGTCAAGGCTCAAGGCTCAAGGCTCAAGGCTGAAGGCTGAAGGCTCAAAGCTCAAAGCTCAAGGCTCAAGGCTCAAGGCTCAAGGCTCAAGGCTCAAGGCTCAAGGCTCAAGGCTCAAGGCTCAAGGCTCAAGGCTCAAGGCTCAAGGCTCAAGGCTCAAGGCTCAAGGCTCAAGGCTCAAGTCACTGCTCAAGGGTCAAGGCTCGAAACTCAAGGCTCAAGGCTCAACACCCAAGGGTCAAGGGTCAAGGGTCAAGGCTCATGTCTCAAGGCTCAAGGGTCAAGGCTCAAGTTCTCAAGGTTCAAGGGTAAAGGCTCAAGGCTGAAGGCTCAAGGCTCGAGGCTCAAGGCTCAAGGCTCAAGGCTCAAGGCTCAAGGCTCAACGCTCAAGGCTCAACGCTCAGGGCTCGAAGCTCCAGGACTCAAGCCAAAAGGAATAAGGCTCAAGGCTCAAGGCTCAAGGCTCAAGGCTCAAGGCTCAAGGCTCAAGGATCAAGGATCAAGGCTCAAGGCTCAAGGTTCAAGGCTCAAGGCTCAAGGGTCAAGGCTCAAGGCTCAAGGCTCAAGGCTCAAGGGTCAAGGCTCAAGGATTAAGGCTCAAGGTTCAAGGTTCATGGAAAAAGGCTCAAGGCTCAAGGCTCAAGGCTCAAGTCACGGCTCAAGGCTCAAGGCTCAAAAGTCAAGGCTCAAGGCTCAACACTCAAGGGTCAAGGGTCAAGGCTCATGTCTCAAGGCTCAAGGCTCAAGGCTCAAGGCTCAAGGCTCAAGGCTCAAGGCTCAAGGCTCAAGGCTCAAGGCTCATGGCTCAAGGGTCAAGGCTCAAGGCTCAAGGCTCAATGGTCAAGGCTCAAGGCTCAAGGCTCAAGGCTCAAGGCTCAAGGCTCAAGGCTCAAGGATCAAGTCATGGCTCAAGGGTCAGGACTCAAGTCCAAAGGCTTAAGGCTCAAGGCTCAAGGCTCAAGGCTCAAGGCTCAAGGCTCAAGGATCAAGGCTCAAGTCACGGCTCAAGGGTCAGGACTCAAGCCAAAAGGAATAAGGCTCAAGGCTCAAGGCTCAAGGCTCAAGGGTCAAGGCTCAAGGCTCAAGGCTCAAGGCTCAAGTCACTGCTCAAGGGTCAAGACTCGAAACTCAAGGCTCAAGGCTCAACACCCAAGGGTCAAGGGTCAAGGGTCAAGGCTCATGTCTCCAGGCTCAAGGCTCAAGGGTCAAGGCTCAAGTTCTCAAGGCTCAAGGGTCAAGGCTCAAGGCTGAAGGCTCAAGGCTCGAGGCTCAAGGCTCAAGGCTCAAGGCTCACGACTCAAGGCTCAACGCTCAAGGCTCAACGCTCAAGGCTCAACGCTCAGGGCCCGAAGCTCCAGGGTCAAGTCTCAGGGCTCAAGGCTCAAGGCTCAAGGCTCAAGGTTCAAGGTTCAAGGCTCAAGGCTTAAGGCTCAAGGCTCCAGGTTCAAGGCAAAAGGCAAAATGCTCAAGGATCAAGGCGCAAGGCTCAAGGTTCAAGGCTAAAGGGTCAAGGGTCAAGGGTCAAGGCTCGAGGCTCAAGGCTCGAGGCTCAAGGCTCATGGCTCTAGCCTAAAGGCTCAAGGCTCAAGGCTCAAGTCACGGCTCAAGGCTCAAGGCTCAAGGCTCAAGGCTCAAGGCTCAAAACTCAAGGCTCAAGGCTCAAGGCTCAAGGTTCAAGGAAAAAGGCTCAAGGCTCAAGGCTCAAGGCTCAAGGCTCAATGCTCAAGGCTCAAGGCTCAAGGCTCAAGGCTTAAGGCTCAAGGCTCAAGGCTCAAGGCTCAAGGCTCAAGGCTCAAGGCTCAAGGATCAAGGATCAAGGCTCAAGTCATGGCTCAAGGGTCAGGACTCAAGTCCAAAGGCTTAAGGCTCAAGGCTCAAGGCTCAAGGCTCGAAGCTCAAGGCTCAAGTCACGGCTCAAGGGTCAGGACTCAAGCCAAAAGGCATAAGGCTCAAGGCTAAAGGCTCAAGGCTCAAGGCTCAAGGCTAAAGGCTCAAGGCTCAAGGCTCAAGGCTCAAGGCTCAAGGCTGAAGGCTCAAGGCTCAAGGCTCAAGGCTCAAGGCTCAAGGCTCAAGTCACTGCTCAAGGGTCAAGGCTCGAAACTCAAGGCTCAAGGCTCAACATCCAAGGGTCAAGGGTCAAGGGTCAAGGCTCATGTCTCAAGGCTCAAGGCTCAAGGGTCAAGGCTCAAGTTCTCAAGGTTCAAGGGTAAAGGCTCAAGGCTGAAGGCTCAAGGCTCGAGGCTCAAGGCTCAAGGCTCAAGGCTCAAGGCTCAACGCTCAAGGCTCAACGCTCAGGGCTCGAAGCTCCAGGACTCAAGCCAAAAGGAATAAGGCTCAAGGCTCAAGGCTCAAGGCTCAAGGCTCAAGGCTAAAGGATCAAGGATCAAGGATCAAGGCTCAAGGCTCAAGGTTCAAGGCTCAAAGGTCAAGGCTCAAGGGTCAAGGCTCAAGGCTCAAGGCTCATGGATCAAGGCTCAAGTCACGGCTCAAGGGTCAGGACTCAAGCCAAAAGGAATAAGGCTCAAGGCTCAAGGCTCAAGGCTCAAGGCTCAAGGCTCAAGGCTCAAGGCTCAAGTCACTGCTCAAGGGTCAAGGCTCGAAACTCAAGGCTCAAGGCTCAACACCCAAGGCTCAAGGGTCAAGGGTCAAGGCTCATGTCTCAAGGCTCAAGGCTCAAGGGTCAAGGCTCAAGTTCTCAAGGCACAAGGGTAAAGGCTCAAGGCTGAAGGCTCAAGGCTCGAGGCTTAAGGCTCAAGGATCAAGGCTCAAGGCTCAAGGCTCAAGGCTCAAGGCTCACGACTCAAGGCTCAAGGCTCAACGCTCAAGGCTCAACGCTCAGGGCTCGAAGCTCCAGGACTCAAGCCAAAAGGAATAAGGCCCAAGGCTCAAGGCTCAAGGCTCAAGGCTCAAGGCTCAAGGATCAAGGATCAAGGCTCAAGGCTCAAGGTTCAAGGCTCAAGGCTCAAGGGTCAAGGCTCAAGGCTCAAGGCTCAAGGCTCAAGGCTCAAGGCTCAAGGCTCAAGGCTCAAGCCTCAAGGCTCAAGGCTCAAGGATTAAGGCTCAAGGTTCAAGGTTCATGGAAAAAGGCTCAAGGCTCAAGGCTCAAGGCTCAAGTCACGGCTCAAGGCTCAAGGCTCAAAAGTCAAGGCTCAAGGCTCAACACTCAAGGGTCAAGGGTCAAGGCTCATGTCTCAAGGCTCAAGGCTCAAGGCTCAAGGCTCAAGGCTCAAGGCTCAAGGCTCAAGGCTCAAGGCTCAAGGCTCAAGGCTCATGGCTCAAGGCTAAAGGCTCAAGGCTCAAGGCTCAAGGCTCAAGGCTCAATGGTCAAGGCTCAAGGCTCAAGGCTCAAGGCTCAAGGCTCAAGGCTCAAGGATCAAGTCATGGCTCAAGGGTCAGGACTCAAGTCCAAAGGCTTAAGGCTCAAGGCTCAAGGCTCAAGGCTCAAGGCTCAAAGCTCAAGGCTCAAGGATCAAGGCTCAAGTCACGGCTCAAGGGTCAGGACTCAAGCCAAAAGGAATAAGGCTCAAGGCTCAAGGCTCAAGGCTCAAGGCTCAAGGCTCAACGGTCAAGGCTCAAGGCTCAAGGCTCAAGTCACTGCTCAAGGGTCAAGACTCGAAACTCAAGGCTCAAGGCTCAACACCCAAGGGTCAAGGGTGAAGGGTCAAGGCTCATGTCTCAAGGCTCAAGGCTCAAGGGTCAAGGCTCAAGTTCTCAAGGCTCAAGGGTAAAGGCTCAAGGCTCAAGGCTCGAGGCTCAAGGCTCAAGGCTCAAGGCTCAAGGCTCAAGGCTCAAGGCTCAAGGCTCAAGGCTCAAGGCTCAAGGCTCACGACTCAAGGCTCAAGGCTCAACGCTCAAGGCTCAACGCTCATGGCTCGAAGCTCCGGGACTCAAGCCAAAAGGAATTAGGCTCAAGGCTCAAGGCTCAAGGCTCAAGGCTCAAGGCTCAAGGCTCAAGGCTCAAGGCTCAAGGCTCAAGGATCAAGGATCAAGGCTCAAGTCTCAAGGTTCAAGGCTCAAGGCTCAAGGGTCAAGGCTCAAGGCTCAAGGCTCAAGGCTCAAGGCTCAAGGCTCAAGGCTCAAGGCTCAAGGCTCAAGGATTAAGGCTCAAGGTTCAAGGTTCATGGAAAAAGGCTCAAGGCTCACGGCTCAAGGCTCAAGGCTCAAAAGTCAAGGCTCAAGGCTCAACACTCAAGGGTCAAGGGTCAAGGCTCATGTCTCAAGGCTCAAGGGTCAGGACTCAAGGCTCAAGTCTCAAGTCTCAAGGCTCAAGGCTCAAGGCTCAAGGCTCAAGGCTCAAGGCTCAAGGCTCAAGGGTCAAGGCTCAAGGCTCAAGGCTCAAGGCTGAAAGCTGAAGGCTGAAGGCTCAAGGCTCAAGGCTCAAGGCTCAAGGCTCAAGGCTCAAGGCTCAAGGCTCAAGGCTCAAGGGTCAAGGCTCAAGGCTGAAGGCTCAAGGCTCAAGGCTGAAGGCTCAAGGCTCAAGGCTCAAGGCTCAAGGCTCCAGGCTCAACACCCAAGGGTCAAGGGTCAAGGGTCAAGGCTCATGTCTCAAGGCTCAAGGCTCAAGGGTCAAGGCTCAAGTTCTCAAGGTTCAAGGGTAAAGGCTCAAGGCTGAAGGCTCAAGGCTCGAGGCTCAAGGCTCAAGGCTCAAGGCTCAAGGCTCAACGCTCAAGGCTCAACGCTCAGGGCTCGAAGCTCCAGGACTCAAGCCAAAAGGAATAAGGCTCAAGGCTCAAGGCTCAAGGCTCAAGGCTCAAGGCTCAAGGCTCAAGGATCAAGGATCAAGGCTCAAGGCTCAAGGTTCAAGGCTCAAGGCTCAAGGGTCAAGGCTCAAGGCTCAAGGCTCAAGGCTCAAGGCTCAAGGATTAAGGCTCAAGGTTCAAGGTTCATGGAAAAAGGCTCAAGTCTCAAGGCTCAAGGCTCAAGTCACGGCTCAAGGCTCAAGGCTCAAAAGTCAAGGCTCAAGGCTCAACACTCAAGGGTCAAGGGTCAAGGCTCATGTCTCAAGGCTCAAGGCTCAAGGCTCAAGGCTCAAGGCTCAAGGCTCAAGGCTCAAGGCTCATGGCTCAAGGGTCAAGGCTCAAGGCTCAAGGGTCAAGGCTCAAGGCTCAATGGTCAAGGCTCAAGGCTCAAGGCTCAAGGCTCAAGGCTCAAGGCTCAAGGCTCAAGGCTCAAGGCTCAAGGATCAAGTCATGGCTCAAGGGTCAGGACTCAAGTCCAAAGGCTTAAGGCTCAAGGCTCAAGGCTCAAGGCTCAAGGCTCAAGGCTCAAAGCTCAAGGCTCAAGGATCAAGGCTCAAGTCACGGCTCAAGGGTCAGGACTCAAGCCAAAAGGAATAAGGCTCAAGGGTCAAGGGTCAAGGCTCAAGGCTCAAGGCTCAAGGCTCAAGGCTCAAGGGTCAAGACTCGAAACTCAAGGCTCAAGGCTCAACACCCAAGGGTCAAGGGTCAAGGGTCAAGGCTCATGTCTCAAGGCTCAAGGCTCAAGGGTCAAGGCTCAAGTTCTCAAGGCTCAAGGGTCAAGGCTCAAGTTCTCAAGGCTCAAGGGTCAAGGCTCAAGGCTGAAGGCTCAAGGCTCGAGGCTCAAGGCTCAAGGCTCAAGGCTCAAGGCTCAAGGCTCAAGGCTCAAGGCTCAAGGCTCAAGGCTCAAGGCTCAAGGCTCAAGGCTCACGACTCAAGGCTCAAGGCTCAACGCTCAAGGCTCAACGCTCAAGGCTCAACGCTCAGGGCCCGAAGCTCCAGGGTCAAGTCTCAGGGCTCAAGGCTCAAGGCTCAAGGCTCAAGGCTCAAGGTTCAAGGTTCAAGGCTCAAGGCTTAAGGCTCCAGGTTCAAGGCAAAAGGAAAAATGCTCAAGGATCAAGGCGCAAGGCTCAAGGTTCAAGGCTAAAGGGTCAAGGGTCAAGGGTCAAGGCTCGAGGCTCAAGGCTTGACGCTCAAGGCTCATGGCTCATGGCTCAAGGCTAAAGGCTCAAGGCTCAAGGCTCAAGGCTCAAGTCACGGCTCAAGGCTCAAGGCTCAAGGCTCAAGGCTCAAGGCTCAAGGTTCAAGGAAAAAGGCTCAAGGCTCAAGGCTCAAGGCTCAAGGCTCAAGGCTCAAGGCTCAAGGCTTAAGGCTCAAGGCTCAAGGCTCAAGGCTCAAGGCTCAAGGCTCAAGGCTCAAGGCTCAAGGCTCAAGGATCAAGGATCAAGGCTCAAGTCATGGCTCAAGGGTCAGGACTCAAGTCCAAAGGCTTAAGGCTCAAGGCTCAAGGCTCAAGGCTCGAAGCTCAAGGCTCAAGTCACGGCTCAAGGGTCAGGACTCAAGCCAAAAGGCATAAGGCTCAAGGCTAAAGGCTCAAGGCTCAAGGCTAAAGGGTCAAGGCTCAAGGCTCAAGGCTCAAGGCTCAAGGCTGAAGGCTCAAGGCTCAAGGCTCAAGGCTCAAGGATCAAGTCACTGCTCAAGGGTCAAGGCTCGAAACTCAAGGCTCTAGGCTCAACACCCAAGGGTCAAGGGTCAAGGGTCAAGGCTCATGTCTCAAGGCTCAAGGGTAAAGGCTCAAGGCTGAAGGCTCAAGGCTCGAGGCTCAAGGCTCAAGGCTCAAGGCTCAAGGCTCAACGCTCAAGGCTCAACGCTCAGGGCTCGAAGCTCCAGGACTCAAGCCAAAAGGAATAAGGCTCAAGGCTCAAGGCTCAAGGCTAAAGGCTAAAGGATCAAGGATCAAGGCTCAAGGCTCAAGGTTCAAGGCTCAAGGCTCAAGGGTCAAGGCTCAAGGGTCAAGGCTCAAGGCTCAAGGCTCAAGGCTCAAGGATTAAGGCTCAAGGTTCAAGGTTCATGGAAAAAGGCTCAAGGCTCAAGTCACGGCTCAAGGCTCAAGGCTCAACACTCAAGGGTCAAGGGTCAAGGCTCATGTCTCAAGGCTCAAGGCTCAAGGCTCAAGGCTCAAGGCTCAAGGCTCAAGGCTCAAGGCTCAAGGCTCAAGGCTCAAGGCTCAAGGCTCAAGGCTCAAGGCTCAAGGCTCAAGGCTCATGGCTCAAGGGTCAAGGCTCAAGGCTCAAGGCTCAAGGCTCAAGGCTTAAGGCTCAAGGCTCAATGGTCAAGGCTCAAGGCTCAAGGCTCAAGGCTCAAGGCTCAAGGCTCAAGGCTCAAGGCTCAAGGCTCAAGGATCAAGTCATGGCTCAAGGGTCAGGACTCAAGTCCAAAGGCTTAAGGCTCAAGGCTCAAGGCTCAAGGCTCAAGGCTCAAGGCTCAAGGCTCAAGGCTCAAGGCTCAAGGCTCAAGGCTCAAAGCTCAAGGCTCAAGGATCAAGGCTCAAGTCACAGCTCAAGGGTCAGGACTCAAGCCAAAAGGAATAAGGCTCAAGGGTCAAGGGTCAAGGCTCAAGGCTCAAGGCTCAAGGCTCAAGTCACTGCTCAAGGGTCAAGACTCGAAACTCAAGGCTCAAGGCTCAACACCCAAGGGTCAAGGTTCAAGGGTCAAGGCTCATGTCTCAAGGCTCAAGGCTCAAGGGTCAAGGCTCAAGTTCTCAAGGCTCAAGGGTCAAGGCTCAAGGCTGAAGGCTCAAGGCTCGAGGCTCAAGGCTCAAGGCTCAAGGCTCAAGGCTCAAGGCTCAAGGCTCAAGGCTCAAGGCTCAAGGCTCAAGGCTCAAGGCTCAAGGCTCACGACTCAAGGCTCAAGGCTCAACGCTCAAGGCTCAACGCTCAAGGCTCAACGCTCAGGGCTCGAAGCTCCAGGGTCAAGTCTCAGGGCTCAAGGCTCAAGGCTCAAGGCTCAAGGCTCAAGGCTCAAGGTTCAAGGTTCAAGGCTCAAGGCTTAAGGCTCGAGGCTCCATGTTCAAGGCAAAAGGCAAAATGCTCAAGGATCAAGGCGCAAGGCTCAAGGTTCAAGGCTAAAGGGTCAAGGGTCAAGGGTCAAGGTTCGAGGCTCAAGGCTCATGGCTCAAGGCTAAAGGCTCAAGGCTCAAGGCTCAAGGCTCAAGTCACGGCTCAAGGCTCAAGGCTCAAGGCTCAAGGCTCAAGGCTCAAAACTCAAGGCTCAAGGCTCAAGGCTCAAGGTTCAAGGAAAAAGGTTCAAGGCTCAAGGCTCAAGGCTCAAGGCTCAAGGCTCAAGGCTCAAGGCTTAAGGCTCAAGGCTCAAGGCTCAAGGCTTAAGGCTCAAGGCTCAAGGCTCAAGGCTCAAGGCTCAAGGCTCAAGGCTCAAGGATTAAGGATCAAGGCTCAAGTCATGGCTCAAGGGTCAGGACTCAAGTCCAAAGGCTTAAGGCTCAAGGCTCTAGGCTCAAGGCTCGAAGCTCAAGGCTCAAGTCACGGCTCAAGGGTCAGGACTCAAGCCTAAAGGCTCAAGGCTCAAGGATCAAGGCTCAAGGCTCAAGGCTCAAGGCTCAAGGCTCAAGTCACTGCTCAAGGGTCAAGGCTCAAAACTCAAGGCTCAAGGCTCAACACCCAAGGGTCAAGGGTCAAGGCTCATGTCTCAAGGCTCAAGGCTCAAGGGTCAAGGCTCAATTTCTCAAGGCTCAAGGGTCAAGGCTCAAGGCTGAAGGCTCAAAGCTCGAGGCTCAAGGCTCAAGGCTCAAGGCTCAAGGCTCACGACTCATGGCTCAAGGCTCAACGCTCAAGGCTCAACGCTCAAGGCTCAATGCTCAGGGCTCGAAGCTCCAAGGTCAAGTCTCAGGGCTCAAGACTCAAGGCTCAAGGCTCAAGGTTCAAGGTTCAAGGCTCAAGGCTTAAGGCTCAAGGCTCCAGGTTCAAGGCAAAAGCCAAAATGCTCAAGGATCAAGGATCAAGGCTCAAGGCTCAAGGTTCAAGGCTAAAGGGTCAAGGGTCAAAGGTCAAGGCTCGAGGCTCAAGGCTCATGGCTCAAGGCTAAAGGCTCAAGGCTCAAGGCTCAAGGCTCAAGGCTCAAGTCACGGCTCAAGGCTGAAGGCTCAAGGCTCAAGGCTCAAAACTCAAGGCTCAAGGCTCAAGGCTCAAGGTTCAAGGAAAAAGGCTCAAGGCTCAAGGCTCAAGGCTCAATGCTCAAGGCTCAAGGCTCAAGGCTCAAGGCTTAAGGCTCAAGGCTCAAAGCTCAAGGCTCAAGGCTCAAGGCTCAAGGCTCAAGGCTTAAGGCTCGAGGCTCCATGTTCAAGGCAAAAGGCAAAATGCTCAAGGATCAAGGCGCAAGGCTCAAGGTTCAAGGCTAAAGGGTCAAGGCTCGAGGCTCAAGGCTCATGGCTCAAGGCTAAAGGCTCAAGGCTCAAGGCTCAAGGCTCAAGTCACGGCTCAAGGCTCAAGGCTCAAGGCTCAAGGCTCAAGGCTCAAGGCTCAAAACTCAAGGCTCAAGGCTCAAGGCTCAAGGTTCAAGGAAAAAGGCTCAAGGCTCAAGGCTCAAGGCTCAAGGCTCAAGGCTCAAGGCTCAAGGCTTAAGGCTCAAGGCTCAAGGCTCAAGGCTGAAGGCTCAAGGCTCAAGGCTCAAGGCTCAAGGCTCAAGGCTCAAGGATCAAGGATCAAGGCTCAAGTCATGGCTCAAGGGTCAGGACTCAAGTCCAAAGGCTTAAGGCTCAAGGCTCTAGGCTCAAGGCTCGAAGCTCAAGGCTCAAGTCACGGCTCAAGGGTCAGGACTCAAGCCAAAAGGCTCAAGGCTCAAGGATCAAGGCTCAAGGCTCAAGGCTCAAGGCTCAAGGCTCAAGTCACTGCTCAAGGGTCAAGGCTCAAAACTCAAGGCTCAAGGCTCAACACCCAAGGGTCAAGGGTCAAGGCTCATGTCTCAAGGCTCAAGGCTCAAGGGTCAAGGCTCAATTTCTCAAGGCTCAAGGGTCAAGGCTCAAGGCTGAAGGCTCAAAGCTCGAGGCTCAAGGCTCAAGGCTCAAGGCTCACGACTCATGGCTCAAGGCTCAACGCTCAAGGCTCAACGCTCAAGGCTCAATGCTCAGGGCTCGAAGCTCCAGGGTCAAGTCTCAGGGCTCAAGACTCAAGGCTCAAGGCTCAAGGTTCAAGGTTCAAGGCTCAAGGCTTAAGGCTCAAGGCTCCAGGTTCAAGGCAAAAGCCAAAATGCTCAAGGATCAAGGATCAAGGCTCAAGGCTCAAGGTTCAAGGCTAAAGGGTCAAGGGTCAAAGGTCAAGGCTCGAGACTCAAGGCTCATGGCTCATGGCTCAAGGCTAAAGGCTCAAGGCTCAAGGCTCAAGGCTCAAGGCTCAAGGCTCAAGTCACGGCTCAAGGCTCAAGGCTCAAGGCTCAAAACTCAAGGCTCAAGGCTCAAGGCTCAAGGTTCAAGGAAAAAGGCTCAAGGCTCAAGGCTCAAGGCTCAATGCTCAAGGCTCAAGGCTCAAGGCTCAAGGCTTAAGGCTCAAGGCTCAAAGCTCAAGGCTCAAGGCTCAAGGCTCAAGACTTAAGGCTCAAGGTTCAAGGAAAAAGGCTCAAGGCTCAAGGCTCAATGCTCAAGGCTCAATGCTCAAGGCTCAAGGCTCAAGGGTCAAGGCTCAAGGCTCAAGGCTCAAGGGTCAAGGCTCATGTCTCAAGGCTCAAGGCTCAAGGCTCAAGGCTCAAGGCTCAAGGCTCAAGGCTCAAGGCTAAAGGGTCAAGGGTCAAGGGTCAAGGGTCAATGCTCAAGGCTCAAGGCTCAAGGCTCAAGGCTCAAGGCTCAAGGCTCAAGGCTCAAGGCTCAAGGCTCAAGGTTCAAGGCTCAAGGATCATGGATCAAGTCTCAAGTCACGGCTCAAGGGTCAGGACTCAAGGCAAAAGGCTGAAGGCTCAAGGCTCAAGGCTCAAGGCTCAAGGCTCAAGGCTCAAGGCTCAAGGCTCAAAGCTCAAGGCTCAAGGCTCAAGGCTTAAGGCTCAAGGTTCAAGGAAAAAGGCTCAAGGCTCAAGGCTCAAGGCTCAAGGCTCAAGGCTAAAGGGTCAAGGGTCGAGGCTCGAGGCTCGAGGCTCGAGGGTCGAGGCTCAAGGCTCAAGGCTCAAGGCTCAACGCTCAAGGCTCAACGCTCATGGCTCAACGCTCAAGGCTCAACACTCAAGGCTCAACGCTCAGGGCTCGAAGCTCCAGGGTCAAGTCTCAGGGCTCAAGGCTCAAGGCTCAAGGCTCAAGGCTCAAGGCTCAAGGCTCAAGGCTCAAGGTTCAAGGTTGAAGGCTCAAGGCTCAAGGCTTAAGGCTCAAGGCTCCAGGTTCAAGGAAAATGGCAAAATGCTCAAGGATCAAGGCTCAAGGTTCAAGGCTAAAGGGTAAAGGGTCAAGGCTCAAGGCTCAAGGCTCGAGGATCGAGGCTCGAGGCTCGAGGCTCAAGGCTCATGGCTCAAGGTTAAAGGCTCAAGGCTCAAGGCTCAAGTCACGGCTCAAGGCTCAAGGCTCAAGGCTCAAGGCTCAAGGCTCAAAGCTCAAGGCTCAAGGCTCAAGGCTTAAGGCTTAAGGTTCAAGGAAAAAGGCTCAAGGCTCAAGGCTCAAGGCTCAAGGCTCAAGGCTCTAGGCTTAAGGCTCAAAGTTCAAGGCTAAAGGGTCAAGGGTCGAGGCTCGAGGCTCGAGGGTCGTGGCTCGAGGGTCGAGGCTCGAGGTTCGAGGCTCCAGGCTCAAGGCTCAAGGCTCAAGGCTCAAGGCTCAAGGCTCAAGGCTCAAGGCTCAAGGCTCAAGGCTCAAGGCTCAAGGTTTAAGGTTCATGGAAAAATGCTCAAGGCTCAAGGGTCAAGGCTCAAGTCACGGCTGAAGGCTCAAGGATCAAAAGTCAAGGCTCAAGGATCAACACTCAAGGGTCAAGGGTCAAGGCTCATGTCTCAAGGCTCAAGGCTCAAGGCTCAAGGCTCAAGGCTCAAGGCTCAAGGCTCAAGGCTCAAGGCTCAAGGCTCAAGGTTTAAGGTTCATGGTAAAATGCTCAAGGCTCAAGGCTCAAGGGTCAAGGCTCAAGTCACGGCTGAAGGCTCAAGGATCAAAAGTCAAGGCTCAAGGATCAACACTCAAGGGTCAAGGGTCAAGGCTCATGTCTCAAGGCTCAAGGCTCAAGGCTCAAGGCTCAAGGCTCAAGGCTCAAGGCTCAAGGCTCAAGGCTCAAGGCTCAAGGCTCAAGGCTCAAGGGTCAAGGGTCAAGGCTCAAGGCTCGAGGCTCGAGGCTCGAGGCTCAAGGCTCAAGGCTCAAGGCTCAAGGCTCAAGGCTCAAGGCTCAAGGCTCAAGGCTCAAGGTTCAAGGCTCAAGGATCATGGATCAAGTCTCAAGTCACGGCTCAAGGGTCAGGACTCAAGGCAAAAGGCTGAAGGCTCAAGGCTCAAGGCTCAAGGCTCAAGGCTCAAGGCTCAAATCTCAAGGCTCAAGGTTCAAGGCTAAAGGCTCAAGGTTCAAGGCTCAAGGCTCAAGGCTCGAGGCTCGAGGGTCGAGGCTCAAGGCTCACGACTCAAGGCTCAAAGCTCAAAGCTCAACGCTCAAGGCTCAACGCTCAGGGCTCGAAGCTCCAGGGTCAAGTCTCAGGGCTCAAGGCTCAAGGCTCAAGGCTCAAGGCTCAATGTTCAAGGTTCAAGACTCAAGGCTTAAGGCTCAAGGCTCCAGGTTCAAGGCAAAAGGCAAAATGCTCAAGGATCAAGGCTCAAGGTTCAAGGCTAAAGGGTCAAGGGTCAAGGCTCAAGGCTCAAGGCTCGAGGTTGAGGCTCGAGGCTCAAGGCTCATGGCTCAAGGCTCAAGGCTCAAGGCTCAAGGCTCAAGTCACGGCTCTAGGCTCAAGGCTCAAGGCTCAAGGCTCAAAGCTCAAGGCTCAAGGCTTAAGGCTCAAGGTTCAAGGAAAAAGGCTCAAGGCTCAAGGCTCAAGGCTCAAGGCTCAAGGCTCAAGGCTCAAGGCTCAAAGCTCAAAGCTCAAGGCTCAAGGCTCAAGGCTTAAGGCTCAAGGTTCAAGGAAAAAGGCTCAAGGCTTAAGGCTCAAGGTTCAAGGAAAAAGGCTCAAGGCTGAAGGCTCAATGCTCAAGGCTCAAGGCTCAAGGCTCAAGGCTAAAGGCTCAAGGCTCAAGGCTCAAGGCTCAAGGCTCAAGGCTCAAGGCTCAAGGCTTAAGGCTCAAGGTTCAAGGAAAAAGGCTCAAGGCTCAAGGCTCAAGGCTCAAGGCTCAAGGTTCAAGGCTAAAGGGTCAAGGGTCGAGGCTCAAGGCTCGAGGCTTGAGGCTCGAGGCCCGAGGCTCAAGGCTCAAGGCTCAAGGCTCAAGGCTCAAGGCTCCAGCCTCAAGGCTCAAGGCTCTAGGCTCACGGCTCAATGCTCAAGGCTCAAGGCTCAAGGCTCAAGGCTCAAGGCTCAAGGTTCATGGAAAAAGGCTCAAGGCTCAAGGCTCAAGTAACGGCTCAAGGCTCAAGGCTCAAGGCTCAAAGCTCAAGGCTCAAGGCTCAAGGCTCCAGGCTCAAGGCTCAAGACTCAAGGCTCAAGGCTCAAGGCTCAAGGATCAAGGCTCAAGGCTCAAGGCTCAAGGCTCAAGGCTCAAGGCTCAAGGTTTAAGGTTAATGGAAAAATGCTCAAGGCTCAAGGCTCAAGGGTCAAGGCTCAAGTCACGGCTCAAGGCTCAAGGATCAAAAGTCAAGGCTCAAGGCTCAAGAAGGCTCATGTCTCAAGGCTCAAGGCTCAAGGCTCAAGGCTCAAGGCTAAAGGGTCAAGGCTCAAGGCTCAAGGCTCAATGGTCAAGGCTCAAGGCTCAAGGCTCAAGGCTCAAAGCTCAACACTCAAGGCTCAAGGCTAAAGGGTCAAGGGTCAAGGGTCAAGGCTCAAGGCTCAAGGCTCAATGGTCAAGGCTCAAGGCTCAAGGCTCAAGGCTCAAGGCTTAAGGCTTAAGGAGATCAAGGCTCAAGTCATGGCTCAAGGGTCAGGACTCAAGTCCAAAGGCTTAAGGCTCAAGGCTCAAGGCTCAAGGCTCAAGGCTCAAAGCTCAAGGCTCAAGGATCAAGGCTCAAGGCTCAAGGCTCAAGGTTCAAGGCTCAAGGCTCAAGGCTCAAGGGTCAAGGCTCAAGGCTCAAGGCTCAAGGCTCGAGGCTCGAGGCTCAAGGCTCAAGGCTCAAGGCTCAAGGGTCAAGGCTCAAGGCTCAAGGCTCAAGGCTCAAGGCTCAAGGCTCAAGTCACGGCTCTAGGCTCAAGGCTCAAGGCTCAAGGCTCAAAGCTCAAGGCTCAAGGCTGAAGGCTCAAGGTTCAAGGAAAAAGGCTCAAGGCTCAAGGCTCAAGGCTCAAGGCTCAAGGCTCAAGGCTCAAGGCTCAAGGCTCAAGGCTCAAGGCTCAAAGCTCAACGCTCAAGGCTCAAGGCTCAAGGCTCAAGGTTCAAGGAAAAAGGCTCAAGGCTTAAGGCTCAAGGTTCAAGGAAAAAGGCTCAAGGCTCAAGGCTCAAGGCTCAAGGCTCAAGGCTCAAGGCTCAAGGCTCAAGGCTCAAGGCTCAAGGCTCAAAGCTCAACGCTCAAGGCTCAAGGCTCAAGGCTCAAGGTTCAAGGAAAAAGGCTCAAGGCTTAAGGCTCAAGGTTCAAGGAAAAAGGCTCAAGGCTGAAGGCTCAATGCTCAAGGCTCAAGGCTCAAGGCTTAAGGCTAAAGGCTCAAGGCTCAAGGCTCAAGGCTCAAGGCTCAAGGCTTAAGGCTCAAGGTTGAAGGAAAAAGGCTCAAGGCTCAAGGCTCAAGGCTCAAGGCTCAAGGCTCAAGGTTCAAGGCTAAAGGGTCAAGGGTCGAGGCTCAAGGCTCGAGGCTTGAGGCTCGAGGCCCGAGGCTCAAGGCTCAAGGCTCAAGGCTCAAGGCTCAAGGCTCAAGGCTCCAGGCTCAAGGCTCAAGGCTCTAGGCTCACGGCTCAATGCTCAAGGCTCAAGGCTCAAGGCTCAAGGCTCAAGGTTCATGGAAAAAGGCTCAAGGCTCAAGGCTCAAGTAACGGCTCAAGGCTCAAGGCTCAAGGCTCAAAGCTCAAGGCTCAAGGCTCAAGGCTCCAGGCTCAAGGCTCAAGACTCAAGGCTCAAGGCTCAAGGCTCAAGGATCAAGGCTCAAGGCTCAAGGCTCAAGGCTCAAGGCTCAAGGCTCAAGGTTTAAGGTTAATGGAAAAATGCTCAAGGCTCAAGGCTCAAGGGTCAAGGCTCAAGTCACGGCTCAAGGCTCAAGGATCAAAAGTCAAGGCTCAAGGCTCAAGAAGGCTCATGTCTCAAGGCTCAAGGCTCAAGGCTCAAGGCTCAAGGCTAAAGGGTCAAGGCTCAAGGCTCAAGGCTCAAGGCTCAATGGTCAAGGCTCAAGGCTCAAGGCTCAAGGCTCAAAGCTCAACACTCAAGGCTCAAGGCTAAAGGGTCAAGGGTCAAGGCTCAAGGCTCAAGGCTCAAGGCTCAATGGTCAAGGCTCAAGGCTCAAGGCTCAAGGCTCAAGGCTTAAGGCTTAAGGAGATCAAGGCTCAAGTCATGGCTCAAGGGTCAGGACTCAAGTCCAAAGGCTTAAGGCTCAAGGCTCAAGGCTCAAGGCTCAAGGCTCAAAGCTCAAGGCTCAAGGATCAAGGCTCAAGGCTCAAGGCTCAAGGTTTAAGGCTCAAGGCTCAAGGGTCAAGGCTCAAGGCTCAAGGCTCAAGGCTCGAGGCTCAAGGCTCAAGGCTCAAGGCTCAAGGCTCAAGGGTCAAGGCTCAAGGCTCAAGGCTCAAGGCTCGAGGCTCAAGGCTCAAGGCTTAAGGCTCAAGGTTCAAGGTTCATGGAAAAAGGCACAAGGCTCAAGGCTCAAGGCTCAAGGCTCAAGGCTCATGTCACGGCTCAAGGCTCAAGGCTCAAAAGTCAAGGCTCAAGGCTCAACACTCAAGGGTCAAGGGTCAAGGCTCATGTCTCAAGGCTCAAGGCTCAAGGCTCAAGGCTCAAGGGTCAAGGGTCAAGGCTCAAGGCTAAAGGCTCAAGGCTCAAGGCTCAAGGCTCAAGGCTCAAGGCTCAAGGCTCAATGTTCAAGGCTCAAGGCTCAAGGCTCAAGGCTCAAGGCTCGAGGCTCAAGGCTCAAGGCTCTAGGATCAAGGCTCAAGTCATGGCTCAAGGGTCAGGACTCAAGCCAAAAGGCATAAGGCTCAAGGCTAAAGGCTCAAGGCTCAAGGCTCAAGGATCAAGGCTCAAGGCTCAAGGCTCAAGGCTCAAGGCTCAAGGCTCAAGGCTCAAGTCACTGCTCAAGTGTCAAGGCTCAAAACTCAAGGCTCAAGGCTCAACACCCAAGGGTCAAGGGTCAAGGCTCATGTCTCAAGGCTCAAGGGTCAAGGGTCAAGGCTCAATTTCTCAAGGCTCAAGGGTCAAGGCTCAAGGCTGAAGGCTCAAAGCTCGAGGCTCAAGGCTCAAGGCTCAAGGCTCACGACTCAAGGCTCAAGGCTCAACGCTCAAGGCTCAACGCTCAAGGCTCAATGCTCAGGGCTCGAAGCTCCAGGGTCAAGTCTCAGGGCTCAAGACTCAAGGCTCAAGGCTCAAGGTTCAAGGTTCAAGGCTCAAGGCTTAAGGCTCAAGGCTCCAGGTTCAAGGCAAAAGCCAAAATGCTCAAGGATCAAGGCTCAAGGCTCAAGGCTCAAGGTTCAAGGCTAAAGGGTCAAGGGTCAAGGGTCAAGGCTCGAGGCTCAAGGCTCATGGCTCAAGGCTAAAGGCTCAAGGCTCAAGGCTCAAGGCTCAAGGCTCAAGTCACGGCTCAAGGCTCAAGGCTCAAAACTCAAGGCTCAAGGCTCAAGGCTCAAGGTTCAAGGAAAAAGGCTCAAGGCTCAAGGCTCAAGGCTCAAGGCTCAAGGCTCAATGCTCAAGGCTCAAGGCTCAAGGCTCAAGGCTCAAGGCTTAAGGCTCAAGGCTCAAGGCTCAAGGCTTAAGGCTCAAGGCTCAAAGCTCAAGGCTCAAGGCTCAAGGCTCAAGGCTCAAGACTTAAGGCTCAAGGTTCAAGGAAAAAGGCTCAAGGCTCAAGGCTCAAGGCTCAAGGCTCAAGGCTCAAGGCTTAAGGCTCAAGGGTCAAGGCTCAAGGCTCAAGGCTCAAGGGTCAAGGCTCATGTCTCAAGGCTCAAGGCTCAAGGCTCAAGGCTCAAGGCTCAAGGCTCAAGGCTCAAGGCTCAAGGCTCAAGGCTCAAGGCTCAAGGCTCAAGGCTCAAGGCTAAAGGGTCAAGGGTCAAGGGTCAAGGGTCAAGGCTCGAGGCTCGAGGCTCCAGGCTCAAGGCTCAAGGCTCAAGGCTCAAGGCTCAAGGCTCAAGGCTCAAGGCTCAAGGCTCAAGGCTCAAGGCTCAAGGCTCAAGGCTCAAGGCTCAAGGCTCAAGGCTCAAGGGTCAAGGCTCAAGGCTAAAGCGTCAAGGCTCAAGGCTCAAGGCTCAAGGCTCAATGGTCAAGGCTCAAGGCTCAAGGCTCAAGGCTCAAGGCTCAAAGCTCAACACTCAAGGCTCAAGGCTAAAGGGTCGAGGGTCAAGGGTCAAGGCTCAAGGGTCAAGGCTCAAGGCTCAATGGTCAAGGCTCAAGGCTCAAGGCTCAAGGCTCAAGGCTCAAGGCTCAAGGCTTAAGGCTTAAGGAGATCAAGGATCAAGTCATGGCTCAAGGGTCAGGACTCAAGTTCAAAGGCTTAAGGCTCAAGGCTCAAGGCTCAAGGCTCAAAGCTCAAGGCTCAAGGATCAAGGCTCAAGTCACGGCTCAAGGGTCAGGACTCAAGCCAAAAGGAATAAGGCTCAAGGCTCAAGGCTCAAGGCTCAAGGCTCAAGGATCAAGGCTCAAGGATCAAGGCTCAAGGATCAAGGCTCAAGGTTCAAGGCTCAAGGCTCAAGGGTCAAGGCTCAAGGCTCAAGGCTCAAGGCTCGAGGCTCAAGGCTCAAGGCTTAAGGCTCAAGGTTCAAGGTTCATGGAAAAAGGCTCAAGGCTCAAGGCTCATGTCACGGCTCAAGGATCAAGGCTCAAAAGTCAAGGCTCAAGGCTCAACACTCAAGGGTCAAGGGTCAAGGCTCATGTCTCAAGGCTCAACGCTCAAGGCTCAACGCTCAGGGCTCGAAGCTCCAGGGTCAAGTCTCAGGGCTCAAGACTCAAGGCTCAAGGCTCAAGGTTCAAGGTTCAAGACTCAAGGCTTAAGGCTCAAGGCTCCAGGTTCAAGGCAAAAGCCAAAATGCTCAAGGATCAAGGCTCAAGGCTCAAGGCTCAAGGTTCAAGGCTAAAGGGTCAAGGGTCAAGGGTCAAGGCTCGAGGCTCAAGGCTCATGGCTCAAGGCTCAAGGCTCAAGGCTCAAGGCTCAAGGCTCAAGTCACGGCTCAAGGCTCAAGGCTCAAGGCTCAAAACTCAAGGCTCAAGGCTCAAGGCTCAAGGTTCAAGGAAAAAGGCTCAAGGCTCAAGGCTCAAGGCTCAATGCTCAAGGCTCAAGGCTCAAGGCTCAAGGCTCAAGGCTCAAGGCTCAAGGCTCAAGGCTTAAGGCTCAAGGCTCAAAGCTCAAGGCTCAAGGCTCAAGGCTAAAGACTTAAGGCTCAAGGTTCAAGGAAAAAGGCTCAAGGCTCAAGGCTCAAGGCTCAATGCTCAAGGCTCAAGGGTCAAGGCTCAAGGCTCAAGGCTCAAGGCTCAAGGGTCACGGCTCATGTCTCAAGGCTCAAGGCTCAAGGGTCAAGGCTCAAGGCTCAAGGCACAAGGCTCAAGGCTAAAGGGTCAAGGGTCAAGGGTCAAGGGTCAAGGGTCAAGGCTCGAGGCTCGAGGCTCAAGGCTCAAGGCTCCAGGCTCAAGGCTCAAGGCTCAAGGCTCAAGGCTCAAGGCTCAATGCTCAAGGCTCAAGGCTCAAGGCTCAAGGCTCAAGGGTCAAGGCTCAAGGCTAAAGGCTAAAGGGTCAAGGCTCAAGGCTCAAGGCTCAATGGTCAAGGCTCAAGGATCAAGGCTCAAGGCTCAAAGCTCAACACTCAAGGCTCAAGGCTAAAGGGTCAAGGGTCAAGGCTCAAGGCTCAAGGCTCAAGGCTCAAGGCTCAAGGCTCAAGGCTCAAGGCTTAAGGCTTAAGGAGATCAAGGATCAAGTCATAGCTCAAGGGTCAGGACTCAAGTCCAAAGGCTTAAGGCTCAAGGCTCAAGGCACAAGGCTCAAGGCTCAAAGCTCAAGGCTCAAGGATCAAGGCTCAAGTCACGGCTCAAGGGTCAGGACTCAAGCCAAAAGGAATAAGGCTCAAGGCTCAAGGCTCAAGGCTCAAGGCTCAAGGCTCAAGGATCAAGGCTCAAGGCTCAAGGCTCAAGGCTCAAGGCTCAAGGGTCAAGGCTCAAGGCTCAAGGCTCGAGGCTCAAGGCTCAAGGCTTAAGGCTCAAGGTTCAAGGTTCATGGAAAAAGGCTCAAGGCTCAAGGCTCATGTCACGGCTCAAGGCTCAAGGCTCAAAAGTCAAGGCTCAAGGCTCAACACTCAAGGGTCAAGGGTCAAGGCTCATGTCTCAAGGCTCAAGGCTCAAGGCTCAAGGCTCAAGGCTCAAGGGTCAAGGCTCAAGGCTAAAGGGTCAAGGGTCAAGGCTCAAGGCTCAAGGCTCAAGGCTCAAGGCTCAATGGTCAAGGCTCAAGGCTCAAGGCTCAAGGCTCAAGGCTCAAGGCTCAAGGCTCAAGGCTCAAGGCTCAAGGCTCAAGGCTCAAGGCTCAAGGCTCAAGGCTCAAGGCTCAAGGCTCAAGGATCAAGGCTCAAGTCATGGCTCAAGGGTCAGGACTTAAGGCTCAAGGCTCAAGGCTCAAAGCTCAAGGCTCATGGATCAAGGCTTAAGTCACGGCTCAAGGGTCAGGACTCAAGCCAAAAGGAATAAGGCTTAAGGCTCAAGACTCAAGGCTCAAGGCTCAAGGCTCAAGGCTAAAGGCTCAAGGCTCAAGGCTCAAGGCTCAAGGCTCAAGGCTCAAGTCACGGCTCTAGGCTCAAGGCTCAAGGCTCAAAGCTCAAGGGTCAAGGCTTAAGGCTCAAGGTTCAAGGAAAAAGGCTCAAGGCTCAAGGCTCAAGGCTCAATGCTCAAGGCTCAAGGCTCAAGGCTCAAAGCTCAAAGCTCAAGGCTCAAGGCTCAAGGCTTAAGGCTCAAGGTTCAAGGAAAAAGGCTCAAGGCTTAAGGCTCAAGGTTCAAGGAAAAAGGCTCAAGGCTGAAGGCTGAAGGCTCAATGCTCAAGGCTCAAGGCTCAAGGCTCAAGGCTCAAGGCTCAAGGCTCAAGGCTCAAGGCTCAAGGCTTAAGGTTCAAGGAAAAAGGCTCAAGGCTCAAGGCTCAAGGCTCAAGGCTCAAGGCTCAAGGCTCAAGGCTCAAGGCTCAAGGCTCAATGCTCAAGGCTCAAGGCTCAAGGCTCAAGGCTCAAGGCTCAAGGGTCACGGCTCACGTCTCAAGGCTCAAGGCTCAAGGGTCAAGGCTCAAGGCACAAGGCTCAAGGCTAAAGGGTCAAGGGTCAAGGGTCAAGGGTCAAGGGTCAAGGGTCAAGGCTCGAGGCTCGAGGCTCAAGGCTCAAGGCTCAAGGCTCAAGGCTCAAGGCTCAAGGCTCAAGGCTCAATGCTCAAGGCTCAAGGCTCAAGGCTCAAGGGTCAAGGCTCAAGGCTAAAGGGTCAAGGCTCAAGGCTCAAGGCTCAATGGTCAAGGCTCAAGGCTCAAGGCTCAAGGCTCAAAGCTCAACACTCAAGGCTCAAGGCTAAAGGGTCAAGGGTCAAGGCTCAAGGCTCAAGGCTCAAGGCTCAAGGCTCAAGGCTCAAGGCTTAAGGCTTAAGGAGATCAAGGATCAAGTCATAGCTCAAGGGTCAGGACTCAAGTCCAAAGGCTTAAGGCTCAAGGCTCAAGGCTCAAGGCTCAAGGCTCAAGGCTCAAAGCTCAAGGCTCAAGGATCAAGGCTCAAGTCACGGCTCAAGGGTCAGGACTCAAGCCAAAAGGAATAAGGCTCAAGGCTCAAGGCTCAAGGCTCAAGGCTCAAGGCTCAAGGATCAAGGCTCAAGGCTCAAGGCTCAAGGTTCAAGGCTCAAGGCTCAAGGGTCAAGGCTCAAGGCTCAAGGCTCAAGGCTCAAGGCTTAAGGCTTAAGGTTCAAGGTTCATGGAAAAAGGCTCAAGGCTCAAGGCTCATGTCACGGCTCAAGGCTCAAGGCTCAAAAGTCAAGGCTCAAGGCTCAAAAGTCAAGGGTCAAGGGTCAAGGCTCATGTCTCAAGGCTCAAGGCTCAAGGCTCAAGGCTCAAGGCTCAAGGCTCAAGGCTAAAGGGTCAAGGGTCAAGGCTCAAGGCTCAAGGCTCAAGGCTCAATGGTCAAGGCTCAAGGCTCAAGGCTCATGGCTCAAGGCTCAAGGCTCAAGGCTCAAGGCTCAAGGCTCAAGGCTCAAGGCTCAAGGCTCAAGGCTCAAGGATCAAGGCTCAAGTCATGGCTCAAGGGTCAGGACTTAAGGCTCAAGGCTCAAGGCTCAAGGCTCAAAGCTCAAGGCTCATGGATCAAGGCTTAAGTCACGGCTCAAGGGTCAGGACTCAAGCAAAAAGGAATAAGGCTTAAGGCTCAAGGCTCAAGGCTCAAGGCTCAAGGCTCAAGGCTAAAGGCTCAAGGCTCAAGGCTCAAGGCTCAAGGCTCAAGGCTCAAGTCACGGCTCTAGGCTCAATGCTCAAGGCTCAAAGCTCAAGGCTCAAGGCTTAAGGCTCAAGGTTCAAGGAAAAAGGCTCAAGGCTCAAGGCTCAAGGCTCAATGCTCAAGGCTCAAGGCTCAAGGCTCAAAGCTCAAAGCTCAAGGCTCAAGGCTCAAGGCTTAAGGCTCAAGGTTCAAGGAAAAAGGCTCAAGGCTTAAGGCTCAAGGTTCAAGGAAAAAGGCTCAAGGCTCAAGGCTGAAGGCTCAATGCTCAAGGCTCAAGGCTCAAGGCTCAAGGCTCAAGGCTCAAGGCTCAAGGCTCAAGGCTCAAGGCTCAAGGCTTAAGGTTCAAGGAAAAAGGCTCAAGGCTCAAGGCTCAAGGCTCAAGGCTCAAGGCTCAAGGCTCAAGGCTCAAGGCTCAAGGCTCAAGGCTCAAGGCTCAAGGCTCAAGGCTCAAGGCTCAAGGCTCAAGGCTCAAGGCTCAAAGCTCAAGGCTCAAGGCTCAAGGCTCAAGGCTCAAGGCTCAAGGCTCAAGGTTCAAGGCTAAAGGGTCAAGGGTCGAGGCTCAAGGCTCGAGGCTTGAGGCTCGAGGCCCGAGGCTCGAGGCTCGAGGCTCAAGGCTCAAGGCTCAAGGCTCAAGGCTCAAGGCTCCAGGCTCAAGGCTCAAGGCTCTAGGCTCACGGCTCAATGCTCAAGGCTCAAGGCTCAAGGCTCAAGGCTCAAGGCTCAAGGTTCATGGAAAAAGGCTCAAGGCTCAAGGCTCAAGTACCGGCTCAAGGCTCAAGGCTCAAGGCTCAAGGCTCAAAGCTCAAGGCTCAAGGCTCAAGGCTCCAGGCTCAAGGCTCAAGACTCAAGGCTCAAGGCTCAAGGCTCAAGGATCAAGGCTCAAGGCTCAAGGCTCAAGGCTCAAGGCTCAAGGTTCTTGGAAAAATGCTCAAGGCTCAAGGCTCAAGGGTCAAGGCTCAAGTCACGGCTCAAGGCTCAAGGATCAAAAGTCAAGGCTCAAGGCTCAACACTCAAGGGTCAAGAAGGCTTATGTCTCAAGGCTCAAGGCTCAAGGGTCAAGGCTCAAGGCTAAAGGCTCAATGGTCAAGGCTCAAGGCTCAAGGCTCAAAGCTCAACACTCAAGGCTCAAGGCTAAAGGGTCAAGGGTCAAGGGTCAAGGCTCAAGGCTCAAGGCTCAATGGTCAAGGCTCAAGGCTCAAGGCTCAAGGCTCAAGGCTTAAGGCTTAAGGAGATCAAGGCTCAAGTCATGGCTCAAGGGACAGGACTCAAGTCCAAAGGCTTAAGGCTCAAGGCTCAAGGCTCAAGGCTCAAAGCTCAAGGCTCAAGGATCAAGGCTCAAGTCACGGCTCAAGGGTCAGGACTCAAGCCAAAAGGAATAAGGCTCAAGGCTCAAGGCTCAAGGCTCAAGGCTCAAGGCTCAAGGCTCAAGGCTCAAGGCTCAAGGCTCAAGATCAAGGCTCAAGGCTCAAGGCTCAAGGTTCAAGGCTCAAGGCTCAAGGGTCAAGGCTCAAGGCTCATGGCTCAAGGCTCAAGGCTCAAGGCTTAAGGCTCAAGGTTCAAGGTTCATGTAAAAAGGCTCAAGGCTCAAGGCTCAAGGCTCAAGGCTCATGTCACGGCTCAAGGCTCAAGGCTCAAAAGTCAAGGCTCAAGGCTCAACACTCAAGGGTCAAGGGTCAAGGCTCATGTCTCAAGGCTCAAGGCTCAAGGCTCAAGGCTCAATGCTCAAGGCTCAAGGCTCAAGGGTCAAGGCTCAAGGCTAAAGGGTCAAGGGTCAAGGGTTAAGGCTCAAGGCTCAAGGCTCAAGGCTCAAGGCTCAAGGCTCAATGGTCAAGGCTCAAGGCTCAAGGCTCAAGGCTCAAGGCTCAAGGCTCAAGGCTCAAGGATCAAGGCTCAAGTCATGGCTCAAGGGTCAGGACTCAACTCAAAAGGCTTAAGGCTCAAGGCTCAAGGCTCAAGGCTCAAAGCTCAAGGCTCATGGATCAAGGCTTAAGTCACGGCTCAAGGGTCAGGACTCAAGCCAAAAGGAATAAGGCTTAAGGCTCAAGGCTCAAGGCTCAAGGCTCAAGGCTCAAGGGTCAAGGGTCAAGGCTCAAGGCTCAAGGCTCAAGTCACTGCTCAAGGGTCAAGGCTCGAAACTCAAGGCTCAAGGCTCAACACCCAAGGGTCAAGGGTCAAGGGTCAAGGCTCATGTCTCAAGGCTCAAGGGTCAAGGCTCAAGTTCTCAAGGCTCAAGGGTAAAGGCTCAAGGCTCAAGGCTCAAGGCTCGAGGCTCAAGGCTCAAGGATCAAGGCTCAAGGCTCAAGGCTCAAGGCTCAAGGCTCAAGGCTCAAGACTCAAGGCTCAGGGCTCAACGCTCAGGGCTCGAAGCTCCAGGACACAAGCCAAAAGGAATAAGGCTCAAGGCTCAAGGCTCAAGGCTCAAGGCTCAAGGCTCAAGGCTCAAGGATCAATGATCAAGGCTCAAGGCTCAAGCTTCAAGGCTCAAGGCTCAAGGGTCAAGGCTCAAGGCTCAAGGCTCAAGGCTCAAGGCACAAGGCTTAAGGCTCAAGGTTCAAGGTTCATGGAAAAAGGCTCAAGGCTCAAGGCTCAAGGCTCAAGTCACGGCTCAAGGCTCAAGGCTCAACACTCAAGGGTCAAGGGTCAAGGCTCATGTCTCAAGGCTCAAGACTCAAGGCTCAAGGCTCAAGGCTCAAGGCTCAAGGCTCAAGGCTCAAGGCTCAAGGCTCAAGGCTCAAGGCTCAAGGCTCAAGGCTCAAGGCTCAAGGCTCAAGGCTCAATGGTCAAGGCTCAAGGCTCAAGGCTCATGGCTCAAGGCTCAAGGCTCAAGGCTCAAGGCTCAAGGCTCAAGGCTCAAGGCTCAAGGCTCAAGGATCAAGTCATGGCTCAAGGGTCAGGACTCAAGTCCAAAGGCTTAAGGCTCAAGGCTCAAGGCTCAAGGCTCAAGGCTCAAAGCTCAAGGCTCAAGGATCAAGGCTCAAGTCACGGCTCAAGGGTCAGGACTCAAGCCAAAAGGAATAAGGCTCAAGGCTCAAGGCTCAAGGCTCAAGGGTCAAGGGTCAAGGCTCAAGGCTCAAGGCTCAAGGCTCAAGGCTCAAGGCTCAAGGCTCAAGGCTCAAGGCTCAAGTCACTGCTCAAGGGTCAAGACTCAAAACTCAAGGCTCAAGGCTCAACACCCAAGGGTCAAGGGTCAAGGGTTAAGGGACAAGGCTCATGTCTCAAGGCTCAAGGCTCAAGGGTCAAGGCTCAAGTTCTCAAGGCTCAAGGGTTAAGGCTCAAGGCTGAAGGCTCAAGGCTCGAGGCTCAAGGCTCAAGGCTCAAGGCTCAAGGCTCAAGGCTCAAGGCTCAAGGCTCAAGGCTCACGACTCAAGGCTCAAGGCTCAACGCTCAAGGCTCAACGCTCAAGGCTCAACGCTCAGGGCTCGAAGCTCCAGGGTAAGTCTCAGGGCTCAAGGCTCAAGGCTCAAGGTTCAAGGTTCAAGGCTCAAGGCTCCAGGTTCAAGGCAAAAGGCAAAATGCTCAAGGATCAAGGCTCAAGGCTCAAGGTTCAAGGCTAAAGGGTCAAGGGTCAAGGGTCAAGGCTCGAGGCTCAAGGCTCGAGGCTCAAGGCTCATGGCTCAAGGCTAAAGGCTCAAGGCTCAAGGCTCAAGTCACGGCTCAAGGCTCAAGGCTCAAGTCACGGCTCAAGGCTCAAGGCTCAAGGGTCAAAACTCAAGGCTCAAGGCTCAAGGCTCAAGGTTCAAGGAAAAAGGCTCAAGGCTCAAGGCTCAAGGCTCAAGGCTCAAGGCTCAATGCTCAAGGCTCAAGGCTCAAGGCTCAAGGCTTAAGGCCCAAGGCTCAAGGCTCAAGGATCAAGGATCAAGGCTCAAGTCATGGCTCAAGGGTCAGGACTCAAGTCCAAAGGCTTAAGGCTCAATGCTCAAGGATCAAGGCTCGAAGCTCAAGGCTCAAGTCACGGCTCAAGGGTCAGGACTCAAGCCAAAAGGCATAAGGCTCAAGGCTAAAGGCTCAAGGATCAAGGCTCAAGGCTCAAGGCTCAAGGATCAAGGCTCAAGGCTCAAGGCTCAAGTCACTGCTCAAGGGTCAAGGCTCAAAACTCAAGGCTCAAGGCTCAACACCCAAGGGTCAAGGGTCAAGGCTCATGTCTCAAGGCTCAAGGCTCAAGGGTCAAGGCTCAATTTCTCAAGGCTCATGGGTCAAGGCTCAAGGCTGAAGGCTCGAGGCTCGAGGCTCAAGGCTCAAGGCTCAAGGCTCAAGGGTCAAGGCTCAAGGCTCAAGGCTCAAGGCTCAAGGCTCAAGGCTCAAGGCTCAAGGCTCAAGTCACTGCTCAAGGGTCAAGACTCGAAACTCAAGGCTCAAGGCCCAACACCCAAGGGTCAAGGGTCAAGGGTCAAGGGACAAGGCTCATGTCTCAAGGCTCAAGGCTCAAGGGTCAAGGCTCAAGTTCTCAAGGCTCAAGGGTTAAGGCTCAAGGCTGAAGGCTCAAGGCTCGAGGCTCAAGGCTCAAGGCTCAAGGCTCAAGGCTCAAGGCTCAAGGCTCAAGGCTCAAGGCTCAAGGCTCAAGGCTCAAGGCTCACGACTCAAGGCTCAAGGCTCAACGCTCAAGGCTCAACGCTCAAGGCTCAACGCTCAGGGCTCGAAGCTCCAGGGTCAAGTCTCAGGGCTCAAGGCTCAAGGCTCAAGGTTCAAGGTTCAAGGCTCAAGGCTCCAGGTTCAAGGCAAAAGGCAAAATGCTCAAGGATCAAGGCTCAAGGCTCAAGGTTCAAGGCTAAAGGGTCAAGGGTCAAGGGTCAAGGCTCGAGGCTCAAGGCTCGAGGCTCAAGGCTCATGGCTCAAGGCTAAAGGCTCAAGGCTCAAGGCTCAAGGCTCAAGTCACGGCTCAAGGCTCAAGGCTCAAGGGTCAAACCTCAAGGCTCAAGGCTCAAGGCTCAAGGCTCAAGGTTCAAGGAAAAAGGCTCAAGGCTCAAGGCTCAAGGCTCAAGGCTCAAGGCTCAATGCTCAAGGCTCAAGGCTCAAGGCTCAAGGCTTAAGGCCCAAGGCTCAAGGCTCAAGGCTCAAGGATCAAGGATCAAGGCTCAAGTCATGGCTCAAGGGTCAGGACTCAAGTCCAAAGGCTTAAGGCTCAATGCTCAAGGCTCAAGGCTCGAAGCTCAAGGCTCAAGTCACGGCTCAAGGGTCAGGACTCAAGCCAAAAGGCATAAGGCTCAAGGCTAAAGGCTCAAGGATCAAGGCTCAAGGCTCAAGGCTCAAGGATCAAGGCTCAAGGCTCAAGTCACTGCTCAAGGGTCAAGGCTCAAAACTCAAGGCTCAAGGCTCAACACCCAAGGGTCAAGGGTCAAGGCTCATGTCTCAAGGCTCAAGGCTCAAGGGTCAAGGCTCAATTTCTCAAGGCTCATGGGTCAAGGCTCAAGGCTGAAGGCTCAAAGCTCGAGGCTCAAGGCTCAAGGCTCAAGGCTCAAGGCTCAAGGCTCAAGGCTCACGACTCAAGGCTCAAGGCTCAACGCTCAAGGCTCAACGCTCAAGGCTCAACGCTCAGGCTCGAAGCTCCAGGGTCAAGTCTCAGGGCTCAAGGCTCAAGGCTCAAGGCTCAAGGCTCAAGGTTCAAGGTTCAAGGCTCAAGGCTTAAGGCTCAAGGCTCCAGGTTCAAGGCAAAAGCCAAAATGCTCAAGGATCAAGGCTCAAGGCTCAAGGCTCAAGGTTCAAGGCTAAAGGGTAAGGGTCAAGGGTCAAGGCTCGAGGCTCAAGGCTCAAGGCTCAAGGCTCAAGGCTCAAGGCTCAAGTCACGGCTCAAAGCTCAAGGCTCAAGGCTCAAGGCTCAAAACTCAAGGCTCAAGGCTCAAGGCTCAAGGCTCAAGGCTCAAGGTTCAAGGAAAAAGGCTCAAGGCTCAAGGCTCAAGGCTCAAGGCTCAAGGCTCAATGCTCAAGGCTCAAGGCTCAAGGCTCAAGGCTTAAGGCTCAAGGCTCAAGGCTTAAGGCTCAAGGCTCAAAGCTCAAGGCTCAAGGCTCAAGGCTCAAGGCTCAAGACTTAAGGCTCAAGGTTCAAGGAAAAAGGCTCAAGGCTCAAGGCTCAAGGCTCAAGGCTCAATGCTCAAGGCTCAAGGCTCAAGGGTCAAGGCTCAAGGCTCAAGTCACTGCTCAAGGGTCAAGACTCGAAACTCAAGGCTCAAGGCTCAACACCCAAGGGTCAAGGGTCAAGGGTCAAGGGTCAAGGCTCATGTCTCAAGGCTCAAGGCTCAAGGGTCAAGGCTCAAGTTCTCAAGGCTCAAGGGTCAAGGCTCAAGGCTGAAGGCTCAAGGCTCGAGGCTCAAGGCTCAAGGCTCAAGGCTCAAGGATCAAGGCTCAAGGCTCAAGGCTCAAGGCTCAAGGCTCAAGGCTCAAGGCTCAAGGATCAAGGCTCAAGGCTCACGACTCAAGGCTCAAGGCTCAACGCTCAAGGCTCAACGCTCAAGGCTCAACGCTCAGGGCTCGAAGCTCCAGGGTCAAGTCTCAGGGCTCAAGGCTCAAGGCTCAAGGCTCAAGGTTCAAGGTTCAAGGCTCAAGGCTTAAGGCTCAAGGCTCCAGGTTCAAGGCAAAAGGCAAAATGCTCAAGGATCAAGGCTCAAGGCTCAAGGTTCAAGGCTAAAGGGTCAAGGGTCAAGGGTCAAGGCTCAAGGCTCAAGGCTCGAGGCTCAAGGCTCATGGCTCAAGGCTAAAGGCTCAAGGCTCAAGGCTCAAGGCTTAAGTCACGGCTCAAGGCTCAAGGCTCAAGGGTCAAAACTCAAGGCTCAAGGCTCAAGGCTCAAGGCTCAAGGTTCAAGGAAAAAGGATCAAGGCTCAAGGCTCAAGGCTCAATGCTCAAGGCTCAAGGCTCAAGGCTCAAGGCTCAAGGCTTAAGGCCTAAGGCTCAAGGCTCAAGGATCAAGGATCAAGGCTCAAGTCATGGCTCAAGGGTCAGGACTCAAGTCCAAAGGCTTAAGGCTCAATGCTCAAGGCTCAAGGCTCGAAGCTCAAGGCTCAAATCACGGCTCAAGGGTCAGGACTCAAGCCAAAAGGCATAAGGCTCAAGGCTAAAGGCTCAAGGATCAAGGCCCAAGGCTCAAGGCTCAAGGATCAAGGCTCAAGGCTCAAGGCTCAAGGCTCAAGGCTCAAGTCACTGCACAAGGGTCAAGGCTCAAAACTCAAGGCTCAAGGCTCAACACCCAAGGGTCAAGGGTCAAGGCTCATGTCTCAAGGCTCAAGGCTCAAGGGTCAAGGCTCAATTTCTCAAGGCTCATGGGTCAAGGCTCAAGGCTGAAGGCTCAAAGCTCGAGGCTCCAGGCTCAAGGCTCAAGGCTCAAGGCTCAAGGCTCAAGTCTCAAGGCTCAAGGCTCACGACTCAAGGCTCAAGGCTCAACGCTCAAGGCTCAACGCTCAAGGCTCAACGCTCAGGCTCGAAGCTCCAGGGTCAAGTCTCAGGGCTCAAGGCTCAAGGCTCAAGGCTCAAGGTTCAAGGTTCAAGGCTCAAGGCTTAAGGCTCAAGGCTCCAGGTTCAAGGCAAAAGCCAAAATGCTCAAGGATCAAGGCTCAAGGCTCAAGGCTCAAGGGTCAAGGCTCAAGTTCTCAAGGCTCAAGGGTTAAGGCTCAAGGCTGAAGGCTCAAGGCTCGAGGCTCAAGGCTCAAGGCTCAAGGCTCAAGGCTCAAGGCTCAAGGCTCAAGGCTCAAGGCTCAAGGCTCAAGGCTCAAGGCTCACGACTCAAGGCTCAAGGCTCAACGCTCAAGGCTCAACGCTCAAGGCTCAACGCTCAGGGCTCGAAGCTCCAGGGTCAAGTCTCTGGGCTCAAGGCTCAAGGCTCAAGGTTCAAGGTTCAAGGCTCAAGGCTCCAGGTTCAAGGCAAAAGGCAAAATGCTCAAGGATCAAGGCTCAAGGCTCAAGGTTCAAGGCTAAAGGGTCAAGGGTCAAGGGTCAAGGCTCGAGGCTCAAGGCTCGAGGCTCAAGGCTCATGGCTCAAGGCTAAAGGCTCAAGGCTCAAGGCTCAAGGCTCAAGTCACGGCTCAAGGCTCAAGGCTCAAGGGTCAAACCTCAAGGCTCAAGGCTCAAGGCTCAAGGCTCAAGGTTCAAGGAAAAAGGCTCAAGGCTCAAGGCTCAAGGCTCAAGGCTCAAGGCTCAATGCTCAAGGCTCAAGGCTCAAGGCTCAAGGCTTAAGGCCCAAGGCTCAAGGCTCAAGGCTCAAGGATCAAGGATCAAGGCTCAAGTCATGGCTCAAGGGTCAGGACTCAAGTCCAAAGGCTTAAGGCTCAATGCTCAAGGCTCAAGGCTCGAAGCTCAAGGCTCAAGTCACGGCTCAAGGGTCAGGACTCAAGCCAAAAGGCATAAGGCTCAAGGCTAAAGGCTCAAGGATCAAGGCTCAAGGCTCAAGGCTCAAGGATCAAGGCTCAAGGCTCAAGTCACTGCTCAAGGGTCAAGGCTCAAAACTCAAGGCTCAAGGCTCAACACCCAAGGGTCAAGGGTCAAGGCTCATGTCTCAAGGCTCAAGGCTCAAGGGTCAAGGCTCAATTTCTCAAGGTCATGGGTCAAGGCTCAAGGCTGAAGGCTCAAAGCTCGAGGCTCAAGGCTCAAGGCTCAAGGCTCAAGGCTCAAGGCTCACGACTCAAGGCTCAAGGCTCAACGCTCAAGGCTCAACGCTCAAGGCTCAACGCTCAGGCTCGAAGCTCCAGGGTCAAGTCTCAGGGCTCAAGGCTCAAGGCTCAAGGCTCAAGGCTCAAGGTTCAAGGTTCAAGGCTCAAGGCTTAAGGCTCAAGGCTCCAGGTTCAAGGCAAAAGCCAAAATGCTCAAGGATCAAGGCTCAAGGCTCAAGGCTCAAGGTTCAAGGCTAAAGGGTAAGGGTCAAGGGTCAAGGCTCGAGGCTCAAGGCTCAAGGCTCAAGGCTCAAGGCTCAAGGCTCAAGTCACGGCTCAAAGCTCAAGGCTCAAGGCTCAAGGCTCAAAACTCAAGGCTCAAGGCTCAAGGCTCAAGGCTCAAGGCTCAAAGTTCAAGGAAAAAGGCTCAAGGCTCAAGGCTCAAGGCTCAAGGCTCAATGCTCAAGGCTCAAGGCTCAAGGCTCAAGGCTTAAGGCTCAAGGCTCAAGGCTTAAGGCTCAAGGCTCAAAGCTCAAGGCTCAAGGCTCAAGGCTCAAGGCTCAAGACTTAAGGCTCAAGGTTCAAGGAAAAAGGCTCAAGGCTCAAGGCTCAAGGCTCAAGGCTCAATGCTCAAGGCTCAAGGCTCAAGGGTCAAGGCTCAAGGCTCAAGTCACTGCTCAAGGGTCAAGACTCGAAACTCAAGGCTCAAGGCTCAACACCCAAGGGTCAAGGGTCAAGGGTCAAGGGTCAAGGCTCATGTCTCAAGGCTCAAGGCTCAAGGGTCAAGGCTCAAGTTCTCAAGGCTCAAGGGTCAAGGCTCAAGGCTGAAGGCTCAAGGCTCGAGGCTCAAGGCTCAAGGCTCAAGGCTCAAGGATCAAGGCTCAAGGCTCAAGGCTCAAGGCTCAAGGCTCAAGGCTCAAGGCTCAAGGATCAAGGCTCAAGGCTCACGACTCAAGGCTCAAGGCTCAACGCTCAAGGCTCAACGCTCAAGGCTCAACGCTCAGGGCTCGAAGCTCCAGGGTCAAGTCTCAGGGCTCAAGGCTCAAGGCTCAAGGCTCAAGGTTCAAGGTTCAAGGCTCAAGGCTTAAGGCTCAAGGCTCCAGGTTCAAGGCAAAAGGCAAAATGCTCAAGGATCAAGGCTCAAGGCTCAAGGTTCAAGGCTAAAGGGTCAAGGGTCAAGGGTCAAGGCTCAAGGCTCAAGGCTCGAGGCTCAAGGCTCATGGCTCAAGGCTAAAGGCTCAAGGCTCAAGGCTCAAGGCTTAAGTCACGGCTCAAGGCTCAAGGCTCAAGGGTCAAAACTCAAGGCTCAAGGCTCAAGGCTCAAGGCTCAAGGTTCAAGGAAAAAGGATCAAGGCTCAAGGCTCAAGGCTCAATGCTCAAGGCTCAAGGCTCAAGGCTTAAGGCCCAAGGCTCAAGGCTCAAGGATCAAGGATCAAGGCTCAAGTCATGGCTCAAGGGTCAGGACTCAAGTCCAAAGGCTTAAGGCTCAATGCTCAAGGCTCAAGGCTCGAAGCTCAAGGCTCAAATCACGGCTCAAGGGTCAGGACTCAAGCCAAAAGGCATAAGGCTCAAGGCTAAAGGCTCAAGGATCAAGGCCCAAGGCTCAAGGCTCAAGGATCAAGGCTCAAGGCTCAAGGCTCAAGGCTCAAGGCTCAAGTCACTGCACAAGGGTCAAGGCTCAAAACTCAAGGCTCAAGGCTCAACACCCAAGGGTCAAGGGTCAAGGCTCATGTCTCAAGGCTCAAGGGTCAAGGCTCAATTTCTCAAGGCTCATGGGTCAAGGCTCAAGGCTGAAGGCTCAAAGCTCGAGGCTCCAGGCTCAAGGCTCAAGGCTCAAGGCTCAAGTCTCAAGGCTCAAGGCTCAAGGCTCACGACTCAAGGCTCAAGGCTCAACGCTCAAGGCTCAACGCTCAAGGCTCAACGCTCAGGCTCGAAGCTCCAGGGTCAAGTCTCAGGGCTCAAGGCTCAAGGCTCAAGGCTCAAGGTTCAAGGTTCAAGGCTCAAGGCTTAAGGCTCAAGGCTCCAGGTTCAAGGCAAAAGCCAAAATGCTCAAGGATCAAGGCTCAAGGCTCAAGGTTCAAGGTTAAAGGGTAAGGGTCAAGGGTCAAGGCTCGAGGCTCAAGGCTCATGGCTCAAGGCTAAAGGCTCAAGGCTCAAGGCTCAAGGCTCACGGGTCAAGGCTCAAGGCTCAAGTCACGGCTCAAAGCTCAAGGCTCAAGGCTCAAGGCTCAAAACTCAAGGCTCAAGGCTCAAGGCTCAAGGTTCAAGGAAAAAGGCTCAAGGCTCAAGGCTCAAGGCTCAAGGCTCAAGGCTCAAGGCTTAAGGCTCAAGGCTCAAAGCTCAAGGCTCAAGGCTCAAGGCTCAAGGCTCAAGACTTAAGGCTCAAGGTTCAAGGAAAAAGGCTCAAGGCTCAAGGCTGAAGGCTCAATGCTCAAGGCTCAAGGCTCAAGGGTCAAGGCTCAATGGTCAAGGCTCAAGGCTCAAGGCTCAATGGTCAAGGCTCAAGGCTCAAGGCTCAAGGCTCAAGGCTCAAGGCTCAAGGCTCAAGGCTCAAGGCTCAAGGCTCAAGGCTCAAGGCTCAAGGCTCAAGGCTCAAGGCTCAAGGATCAAGGATCAAGGCTCAAGTCATGGCTCAAGGGTCAGGACTCAAGTCCAAAGGCTTAAGGCTCAATGCTCAAGGCTCAAGGCTCGAAGCTCAAGGCTCAAGTCACGGCTCAAGGGTCAGGACTCAAGCCAAAAGGCATAAGGCTCAAGTCTAAAGGCTCAAGGATCAAGGCTCAAGGCTCAAGGCTCAAGGATCAAGGCTCAAGGCTCAAGGCTCAAGGCTCAAGGCTCAAGTCACTGCTCAAGGGTCAAGGCTCAAAACTCAAGGCTCAAGGCTCAACACCCAAGGGTCAAGGGTCAAGGCTCATGTCTCAAGGCTCAAGGCTCAAGGGTCAAGGCTCAATTTCTCAAGGCTCATGGGTCAAGGCTCAAGGCTGAAGGCTCAAAGCTCGAGGCTCAAGGGTCAAGGGTCAAGGCTCAAGGCTCAAGGCTCAAGGCTCAAGGCTCACGACTCAAGGCTCAAGGCTCAACGCTCAAGGCTCAACGCTCAAGGCTCAACGCTCAGGCTCGAAGCTCCAGGGTCAAGTCTCAGGGCTCAAGGCTCAAGGCTCAAGGCTCAAGGTTCAAGGTTCAAGGCTCAAGGCTTAAGGCTCAAGGCTCCAGGTTCAAGGCAAAAGCCAAAATGCTCAAGGATCAAGGCTCAAGGCTCAAGGCTCAAGGTTCAAGGCTAAAGGGTAAGGGTCAAGGGTCAAGGCTCGAGGCTCAAGGCTCATGGATCAAGGCTAAAGGCTCAAGGCTCAAGGCTCAAGGCTCAAGGCTCAAGCCCAAGTCACGGCTCAAAGCTCAAGGCTCAAGGCTCAAGGCTCAAAACTCAAGGCTCAAGGCTCAAGGCTCAAGGCTCAAGGTTCAAGGAAAAAGGCTCAAGGCTCAAGGCTCAAGGCTCAATGCTCAAGGCTCAAGGCTCAAGGCTCAAGGCTCAAGGCTTAAGTCTCAAGGCTCAAGGCTTAAGGATCAAGGCTCAAAGCTCAAGGCTCAAGGCTCAAGGCTCAAGACTTAAGGCTCAAGGTTCAAGGAAAAAGGCTCAAGGCTCAAGGCTCAAGGCTCAAGGCTCAATGCTCAAGGCTCAAGGCTCAAGGGTCAAGGCTCAAGGCTCAAGGCTCAAGGCTCAAGGCTCAAGGCTCAAGGCTCAAGGCTCAAGGCTCAAGGCTCAAGGCTCAAGGCTTAAGGCTCAAGGCTCAAGGCTCAAGGCTCAAGGCTCAAGGCTCAAGGCTCAAGGCTCAAGGCTCAAGGCTCAAGGATCAAGGATCAAGGCTCAAGTCATGGCTCAAGGGTCAGGACTCAAGTCCAAAGGCTCAAGGCTCAAGGCTCAAAGCTCAAGGCTCAAGTCACGGCTCAAGGGTCAGGACTCAAGCCAAAAGGCATAAGGCTCAAGGCTAAAGGCTCAAGGCACAAGGCTCAAGGCTGAAGGCTCAAGGATCAAGGCTCAAGGCTCAAGGCTCAAGGCTCAAGGCTCAAGGCTCAAGTCACTGCTCAAGGGACAAGGCTCAAAACTCAAGGCTCAAGGCTCAACACCCAAGGGTCAAGGGTCAAGGCTCATGTCTCAAGGCTCAATGCTAAAGGGTCAAGGCTCAAGTTCTCAAGGCTCAAGGGTCAAGGCTCAAGGCTGAAGGCTCAAAGCTCGAGGCTCAAGGCTCAAGGCTCAAGGCTCATGACTCAAGGCTCAAGGCCCAACGCTCAAGGCTCAACGCTCAAGGCTCAACGCTCAGGGCTCGAAGCTCCAGGGTCAAGTCTCAGGGCTCAAGGCTCAAGGCTCAAGGCTCATGGTTCAAGGTTCAAGGCTCAAGGCTTAAGGCTTAAGGCTCCAGGTTCAAGGCAAAAGGCAAAATGCTCAAGGATCAAGGCTCAAGGATCAAGGCTCAAGGCTCAAGGTTCAAGGCTAAAGGGTCAAGGGTCAAGGCTCAAGGCTCGAGGCTCGTGGCTCGAGGCTCAAGGCTCATGGCTCAAGGCTCAAGGCTCAAGGCTCAAGGCTCAAGGCTCAAGGCTCAAGGCTCAAGGCTCAAGTCACGGCTCAAGGCTCAAGGCTCAAGGCTCAAGGCTCAAAGCTCAAGGCTCAAGGCTCAAGGCTTAAGGCTCAAGGTTTAAGGAAAAAGGGTCAAGGCTCAAGGCTCAAGGCTCAAGGCTCAAGGCTCAAGGCTCAAGGCTCAAGGCTCAAGGCTCAATGCTCAAGGCTCAAGGCTCAAGGCTCAAGGCTCAAAGCTCAAGGCTCAAGGCTCAAGGCTCAAGGCTCAAGGTTCAAGGAAAAAGGCTCAAGGCTCAATGCTCAAGGCTCAAGGCTCAAGGCTCAAGGCTCAAGGCTCAAGGCTCAAGGCTCAAGGCTCAAGGCTCAAGGCTCAAGGCTCAAGGCTCAAGGCTCAAGGCTCAAGGCTTAAGGCTCAAGGCTCAAGGATCAAGGATCAAGGCTCAAGTCATGGCTCAAGGGTCAGAACTCAAGTCAAAAGGCTTAAGGCTCAAGGCTCAAGGCTCAAGGCCCAAGGCTCAAGGCTCAAGGATCAAGGCTCAAAGCTCAAGGCTCAAGGCTCAAGGCTCAAGGCTCAAGGCTCAAGGATCAACGAAAAAGGCTCTCGGCTCAAGGCTCAAGGCTCAAGGCTCAAGGCTCAAGGCTCAAGGCTCCAGGCTCAAGGCTCAAGGCTCAAGGCTCAAGGTTCAAGGCTAAAGGGTCAAGGGTCGAGGCTCAAGGGTCGAGGCTTGAGGCTAGAGGCTCGAGGCTCCAGGCTCAAGGCTCAAGGCTCAAGGCTCCAGGGTCAAGGCTCAAGGCTCTAGGCTCAAGGATCAATACTCAAGGCTCAAGGCTCAAGGTTCAAGGTTCATGGAAAAAGGCTCAAGGCTCAAGGCTCAAGGCTCAAGTCACGGCTCAAGGCTCAAGGATCAAGGATCAAGGCTCAAGGCTCAAATCTCAAGGCTCAAGGCTCAAGGCTCAAGGCTCAAGGCTCAAGGTTTAAGGTTCATGGAAAAAGGCTCAAGGCTCAAAGCTCAAGGGTCAAGGCTCAAGTCACGGCTCAAGGCTCAAGGATCAAAAGTCAAGGCTCAAGGCTCAAGGCTCAAGGCTCAAGGCTCAAGGCTCAAGGCTCAAGGCTCAAGGCTCAAGGCTCAAGGGTCAAGGGTCAAGGGTCAAGGGTCAAGGCTCGAGGCTCGAGGCTCGAGGCTCAAGGCTCAAGGCTCAAGGCTCAAGGCTCAAGGCTCAATGCTCAAGGCTCAAGGCTCAAGGCTCAAGGCTCAAGGTTCAAGGCTCAAGGATCATGGATCAAGTCTCAAGTCACAGCTCAAGGGTCAGGACTCAAGGCAAAAGGCTGAAGGCTGAAGGCTCAAGGCTCAAGGCTCAAGGCTCAAGGCTCAAGGCTCAAGGCTCAAGGCTCAAGGCTCAAGGCTCAAGGCTCAAGGCTCAAGGCTCAAAGCTCAAGGCTCAAGGCTCAAGGCTTAAGGCTCAAGGTTCAAGGAAAAAGGCTCAAGGCTCAAGGCTCAAGGCTCAAGGCTCAAGGCTCAAGGCTCAAGGCTCAAGGTTCAAGGCTAAAGGGTCAAGGGTCGAGGCTCGAGGCTCGAGGCTCGAGGGTCGAGGCTCGAGGGTCGAGGCTCCAGGCTCAAGGCTCAACGCTCAAGGCTCAACGCTCAAGGCTCAACGCTCAAGGCTCAACACTCAAGGCTCAACGCTCAGGGCTCAAGTCTCAGGGCTAGAGGCTCAAGGCTCAAGGCTCAAGGTTGAAGGTTCAAGGCTCAAGGCTTAATGCTCAAGGCTCCAGGTTCAAGGCAAATGGCAAAATGCTCAAGGATCAAGGCTCAAGGATCAAGGCTAAAGGGTAAAGTGTCAAGGCTCAAGGCTCAAGGCTCGAGGATCGAGGCTCGAAGCTCGAGGCTCAAGGCTCATGGCTCAAGGTTAAAGGCTCAAGGTTCAAGGCTCAAGTCACGGCTCAAGGCTCAAGGCTCAAGGCTCAAGGCTCAAGGCTCAAGGTTCAAGGCTCAAGGCTCAAAGCTCAAGGCTCAAGGCTCAAGGCTTAAGGCTCAAGGTTCAAGGAAAAAGGCTCAAGGCTCAAGGCTCAAGGTTCAAGGCTCAAGGCTCAAGGCTCAAGGCTCAAGGCTCTAGGCTCAAGGCTCAAAGTTCAAGGCTAAAGGGTCAAGGGTCGAGGCTCGAGGTTTGAGGCTCCAGGCTCAAGGCTCAAGGCTCAAGGCTCAAGGCTCAAGGATCAAGGCTCAAGGCTCAAGGCTCAAGGCTCAAGGATCAAGGTTTAAGGTGCATGGAAAAATGCTCAAGGCTCAAGGCTCAAGGGTCAAGGCTCAAGTCACGGCTGAAGGCTCAAGGATCAAAAGTCAAGGCTCAAGGCTCAACACTCAAGGGTCAAGGGTCAAGGCTCATGTCTCAAGGCTCAAGGCTCAAGGCTCAAGGCTCAAGGCTCAAGGCTCAAGGCTCAAGGCTCAAGGCTCAAGGCACAAGGCTCAAGGCTCAAGGCTCAAGGCTAAAGGGTCAAGGGTCAAGGGTCACGGCTCAAGGCTCGAGGCTCAAGGCTCAAGGCTCAAGGCTCAAGGCTCAAGGTTCAAGGCTCAAGGATCATGGATCAAGTCTCAAGTCACGGCTCAAGGGTCAAGACTCAAGGCAAAAGGCTGAAGGCTCAAGGCTCAAGGGTCAAGTGTCAAGGCTCAAGGCTCAAGGCTCAAGGCTCAAGGTTCAAGGAAAAAGGCTCAAGGCTCAAGGCTCAAGGCTCAAGGCTCAAGGCTCAAGGCTCAAGGCTCAAGGTTCAAGGCTAAATGGTCAAGGGTCGAGGGTCGAGGCTCAAGGCTCGAGGCTCGAGGGTCGAGGCTCAAGGCTCACGACTCAAGGCTCAAAGCTCAAGGCTCAACGCTCAAGGCTCAACGCTCAGGGCTCGAAGCTCCAGGGTCAAGTCTCAGGGCTCAAGGCTCAAGGCTCAAGGCTCAAGGTTCAAGGCTCAAGGTTCAAGGTTCAAGGCTCAAGGCTTAAGGCTCAAGGCTCCAGGTTCAAGGCAAAAGGCAAAATGCTCAAGGATCAAGGCTCAAGGTTCAAGGCTAAAGGGTCAAGGGTCAAGGCTCAAGGCTCAAGGCTTGAGGTTGAGGCTCGAGGCTCAAGGCTCAAGGCTTAAGGCTCAAGGTTCAAGGAAAAAGGCTCAAGGCTCAAGGCTCAAGGCTCAAGGCTCAAGGCTCAATGCTCAAGGCTCAAGGCTCAAGGCTCAAGGCTCAAAGCTCAAAGCTCAAGGCTCAAGGCTCAAGGATTAAGGCTCAAGGTTCAAGGAAAAAGGCTCAAGGCTTAAGGCTCAAGGTTCAAGGAAAAAGGCTCAAGGCTCAAGGCTGAAGGCTCAATGCTCAAGGCTCAAGGCTCAAGGCTCAAGGCTCAAGGATCAAGGCTCAAGGCTCAAGGCTCAAGGCTCAAGGCTCAAGGCTCAAGGCTCAAGGATCAAGGATCAAGGCTCAAGTCATGGCTCAAGGGTCAGGATTCAAGTCAAAAGGCTTAAGCCTCCAGGCTCAAGGCTCAAGGCTCAAGGCTCAAGGCTCAAGGCTCAAGGCTTAAGGCTCAAGGTTCAAGGAAAAAGGCTCAAGGCTCAAGGCTCAAGGCTCAAGGCTCAAGGATCAAGGATCAAGGCTCAAGTCATGGCTCAAGGGTCAGGACTCAAGTCAAAAGGCTTAAGCCTCAAGGCTCAAGGCTCAAGGCTCAAGGCTCAAGGCTCAAGGCTCAAGGCTCACGGCTTAAGGCTCAAGGTTCAAGGAAAAAGGCTCAAGGCTCAAGGCTCAAGGCTCAAGGCTCAAGGCTCAAGGCTCAAGGCTCAAGGCTCAAGGCTCAAGGCTAAAGGGTCAAGGGTCGAGGCTCAAGGCTCGAGGCTCAAGGCTCGAGGCTTGAGGCTTGAGGCCCGAGGCTCAAGGCTCAAGGCTCAAGGCTCAAGGCTCCAGGCTCAAGGCTCAAGGCTCTAGGCTCAAGGCTCAATGCTCAAGGCTCAAGGCTCAAGGCTCAAGGCTCAAAGCTCAAGGCTCAAGGCTCAAGGCTCAAGGCTCAAGGCTCAAGGTTTAAGGTTCATGGAAAAATGCTCAAGGCTCAAGGCTCAAGGGTCAAGGCTCAAGTCACGGCTCAAGGCTCAAGGATCAAAAGTCAAGGCTCAAGGCTCAACACTCAAGGGTCAAGGGTCAAGGCTCATGTCTCGATGCTCAAGGCTCAAGGCTCAAGGCTCAAGGCTCATGACTCAAGGCTCAAAGCTCAAGGCTCAACGCTCAAGGCTCAACGCTCAGGGCTCGAAGCTCCAGGGTCAAGTCTCAGGGCTCAAGGCTCAAGGCTCAAGGCTCAAGGCTCAAGGCTCAAGGCTCAAGGCTCAAGGTTCAAGGTTCAAGGCTCAAGGCTTAAGGCTCAAGGCTCCAGGTTCAAGGCAAAAGGCAAAATGCTCAAGGATCAAGGCTCAAGGTTCAAGGCTAAAGGGTCAAGGGTCAAGGCTCAAGGCTCAAGGCTCGAGGTTGAGGCTCGAGGCTCCAGGCTCATGGCTCAAGGCTCAAGGCTCAAGGCTAAAGGGTCAAGGGTCAAGGCTCAAGGCTCAAGGCTCGAGGTTGAGGCTCGAGGCTCAAGGCTCATGGCTCAAGGCTAAAGGCTCAAGGCTCAAGGCTCAAGTCACGGCTCTAGGCTCAAGGCTCAAGGCTCAAGGCTCAAAGCTCAAGGCTCAAGGCTTAAGGCTCAAGGTTCAAGGAAAAAGGCTCAAGGTTCAAGGCTCAAGGCTGAAGGCTCAAGGCTCAATGCTCAAGGCTCAAGGCTCAAGGCTCAAAGCTCAAAGCTCAAAGCTCAAGGCTCAAGGCTCAAGGCTTAAGGCTCAAGGTTCAAGGAAAAAGGCTCAAGGCTTAAGGCTCAAGGTTCAAGGAAAAAGGCTCAAGGCTCAAGGCTGAAGGCTCAATGCTCAAGGCTCAAGGCTCAAGGCTCAAGGCTCAAGGATCAAGGCTCAAGGCTCAAGGCTCAAGGCTCAAGGCTCAAGGCTCAAGGCTCAAGGATCAAGGATCAAGGCTCAAGTCATGGCTCAAGGGTCAGGACTCAAGTCAAAAGGCTTAAGCCTCAAGGCTCAAGGCTCAAGGCTCAAGACTCAAGGCTCAAGGCTCAAGGCTCAAGGCTCAAGGCTCAAGGTTCAAGGAAAAAGGCTCAAGGCTCAAGGCTCAAGGCTCAAGGCTCAAGGCTCAAGGCTCAAGGCTCAAGGCTCAAGGCTCAAGGCTAAAGGGTCAAGGGTCGAGGCTCAAGGCTCGAGGCTTGAGGCTCGAGGCCTGAGGCTCAAGGCTCAAGGCTCCAGGCTCAAGGCTCCAGGATCAAGGCTCTAGGCTCAAGGCTCAATGCTCAAGGCTCAAGGCTCAAGGCTCAAGGTTCATGGAAAAAGGCTCAAGGCTCAAGGCTCAAGGCTCAAGTAACGGCTCAAGGCTCAAGGCTCAAGGCTCAAGGCTCAAGGCTCAAGGCTCAAGGCTCCAGGCTCAAGGCTCAAGGCTCAAGGCTCAAGGCTCAAGACTCAAGGCTCAATGCTCAAGGCTCAAGGATCAAGGCTCAAGGCTCAAGGCTCAAGGCTCAAGGCTCAAGGTTTAAGGTTCATGGAAAAATGCTCAAGGCTCAAGGCTCAAGGGTCAAGGCTCAAGTCACGGCTCAAGGCTCAAGGATCAAAAGTCAAGGCTCAAGGCTCAACACTCAAGGCTCAAGGTTCAAGGCTCAAGGCTCAAAGCTCAAGGCTCAAGGCTCAAGGCTTAAGGCTCAAGGTTCAAGGAAAAAGGCTCAAGGCTCAAGGTTCAAGGCTCAAGGCTCAAGGCTCAAGGCTCAAGGCTCTAGGCTCAAGGCTCAAAGTTCAAGGCTAAAGGGTCAAGGGTCGAGGCTCGAGGTTTGAGGCTCCAGGCTCAAGGCTCAAGGCTCAAGGCTCAAGGCTCAAGGATCAAGGCTCAAGGCTCAAGGCTCAAGGCTCAAGGATCAAGGTTTAAGGTGCATGGAAAAATGCTCAAGGCTCAAGGCTCAAGGGTCAAGGCTCAAGTCACGGCTGAAGGCTCAAGGATCAAAAGTCAAGGCTCAAGGCTCAACACTCAAGGGTCAAGGGTCAAGGCTCATGTCTCAAGGCTCAAGGCTCAAGGCTCAAGGCTCAAGGCTCAAGGCTCAAGGCTCAAGGCTCAAGGCTCAAGGCTCAAGGCTCAAGGCACAAGGCTCAAGGCTCAAGGCTCAAGGCTAAAGGGTCAAGGGTCAAGGGTCACGGCTCAAGGCTCGAGGCTCAAGGCTCAAGGCTCAAGGCTCAAGGCTCAAGGTTCAAGGCTCAAGGATCATGGATCAAGTCTCAAGTCACGGCTCAAGGGTCAAGACTCAAGGCAAAAGGCTGAAGGCTCAAGGCTCAAGGGTCAAGTGTCAAGGCTCAAGGCTCAAGGCTCAAGGCTCAAGGTTCAAGGAAAAAGGCTCAAGGCTCAAGGCTCAAGGCTCAAGGCTCAAGGCTCAAGGCTCAAGGCTCAAGGTTCAAGGCTAAATGGTCAAGGGTCGAGGGTCGAGGCTCAAGGCTCGAGGCTCGAGGGTCGAGGCTCAAGGCTCACGACTCAAGGCTCAAAGCTCAAGGCTCAACGCTCAAGGCTCAACGCTCAGGGCTCGAAGCTCCAGGGTCAAGTCTCAGGGCTCAAGGCTCAAGGCTCAAGGCTCAAGGTTCAAGGCTCAAGGTTCAAGGTTCAAGGCTCAAGGCTTAAGGCTCAAGGCTCCAGGTTCAAGGCAAAAGGCAAAATGCTCAAGGATCAAGGCTCAAGGTTCAAGGCTAAAGGGTCAAGGGTCAAGGCTCAAGGCTCAAGGCTTGAGGTTGAGGCTCGAGGCTCAAGGCTCATGGCTCAAGGCTAAAGGCTCAAGGCTCAAGGCTCAAGTCACGGCTCTAGGCTCAAGGCTCAAGGCTCAAGGCTCAAAGCTCAAGGCTCAAGGCTGAAGGCTCAAGGTTCAAGGAAAAAGGCTCAAGGCTCAAGGCTCAAGGCTCAAGGCTCAAGGCTCAATGCTCAAGGCTCAAGGCTCAAGGCTCAAGGCTCAAAGCTCAAAGCTCAAGGCTCAAGGCTCAAGGATTAAGGCTCAAGGTTCAAGGAAAAAGGCTCAAGACTTAAGGCTCAAGGTTCAAGGAAAAAGGCTCAAGGCTCAAGGCTGAAGGCTCAATGCTCAAGGCTCAAGGCTCAAGGCTCAAGGCTCAAGGATCAAGGCTCAAGGCTCAAGGCTCAAGGCTCAAGGCTCAAGGCTCAAGGATCAAGGATCAAGGCTCAAGTCATGGCTCAAGGGTCAGGATTCAAGTCAAAAGGCTTAAGCCTCCAGGCTCAAGGCTCAAGGCTCAAGGCTCAAGGCTCAAGGCTCAAGGCTTAAGGCTCAAGGTTCAAGGAAAAAGGCTCAAGGCTCAAGGCTCAAGGCTCAAGGCTCAAGGATCAAGGATCAAGGCTCAAGTCATGGCTCAAGGGTCAGGACTCAAGTCAAAAGGCTTAAGCCTCAAGGCTCAAGGCTCAAGGCTCAAGGCTCAAGGCTCAAGGCTCAAGGCTCACGGCTTAAGGCTCAAGGTTCAAGGAAAAAGGCTCAAGGCTCAAGGCTCAAGGCTCAAGGCTCAAGGCTCAAGGCTCAAGGCTCAAGGCTAAAGGGTCAAGGGTCGAGGCTCAAGGCTCGAGGCTTGAGGCTTGAGGCCCGAGGCTCAAGGCTCAAGGCTCAAGGCTCAAGGCTCCAGGCTCAAGGCTCCAGGCTCTAGGCTCAAGGCTCAATGCTCAAGGCTCAAGGCTCAAGGCTCAAGGCTCAAAGCTCAAGGCTCAAGGCTCAAGGCTCAAGGCTCAAGGCTCAAGGCTCAAGGTTTAAGGTTCATGGAAAAATGCTCAAGGCTCAAGGCTCAAGGGTCAAGGCTCAAGTCACGGCTCAAGGCTCAAGGATCAAAAGTCAAGGCTCAAGGCTCAACACTCAAGGGTCAAGGGTCAAGGCTCATGTCTCGATGCTCAAGGCTCAAGGCTCAAGGCTCAAGGCTCATGACTCAAGGCTCAAAGCTCAAGGCTCAACGCTCAAGGCTCAACGCTCAGGGCTCGAAGCTCCAGGGTCAAGTCTCAGGGCTCAAGGCTCAAGGCTCAAGGCTCAAGGCTCAAGGCTCAAGGCTCAAGGTTCAAGGTTCAAGGCTCAAGGCTTAAGGCTCAAGGCTCCAGGTTCAAGGCAAAAGGCAAAATGCTCAAGGATCAAGGCTCAAGGTTCAAGGCTAAAGGGTCAAGGGTCAAGGCTCAAGGCTCAAGGCTCGAGGTTGAGGCTCGAGGCTCCAGGCTCATGGCTCAAGGCTCAAGGCTCAAGGCTAAAGGGTCAAGGGTCAAGGCTCAAGGCTCAAGGCTCGAGGTTGAGGCTCAAGGCTCAAGGCTCATGGCTCAAGGCTAAAGGCTCAAGGCTCAAGGCTCAAGTCACGGCTCTAGGCTCAAGGCTCAAGGCTCAAGGCTCAAAGCTCAAGGCTCAAGGCTTAAGGCTCAAGGTTCAAGGAAAAAGGCTCAAGGTTCAAGGCTCAAGGCTGAAGGCTCAAGGCTCAATGCTCAAGGCTCAAGGCTCAAGGCTCAAAGCTCAAAGCTCAAAGCTTAAGGCTCAAGGCTCAAGGCTTAAGGCTCAAGGTTCAAGGAAAAAGGCTCAAGGCTTAAGGCTCAAGGTTCGAGGAAAAAGGCTCAAGGCTCAAGGCTGAAGGCTCAATGCTCAAGGCTCAAGGCTCAAGGCTCAAGGCTCAAGGATCAAGGCTCAAGGCTCAAGGCTCAAGGCTCAAGGCTCAAGGCTCAAGGCTCAAGGCTCAAGGATCAAGGATCAAGGCTCAAGTCATGGCTCAAGGGTCAGGACTCAAGTCAAAAGGCTTAAGCCTCAAGGCTCAAGGCTCAAGGCTCAAGACTCAAGGCTCAAGGCTCAAGGCTCAAGGCTCAAGGCTCAAGGTTCAAGGAAAAAGGCTCAAGGCTCAAGGCTCAAGGCTCAAGGCTCAAGGCTCAAGGCTCAAGGCTCAAGGCTCAAGGCTCAAGGCTAAAGGGTCAAGGGTCGAGGCTCAAGGCTCGAGGCTTGAGGCTCGAGGCCTGAGGCTCAAGGCTCAAGGCTCCAGGCTCAAGGCTCCAGGATCAAGGCTCTAGGCTCAAGGCTCAATGCTCAAGGCTCAAGGCTCAAGGCTCAAGGTTCATGGAAAAAGGCTCAAGGCTCAAGGCTCAAGGCTCAAGTAACGGCTCAAGGCTCAAGGCTCAAGGCTCAAGGCTCAAGGCTCAAGGCTCCAGGCTCAAGGCTCAAGGCTCAAGGCTCAAGGCTCAAGACTCAAGGCTCAATGCTCAAGGCTCAAGGATCAAGGCTCAAGGCTCAAGGCTCAAGGCTCAAGGCTCAAGGTTTAAGGTTCATGGAAAAATGCTCAAGGCTCAAGGGTCAAGGCTCAAGTCACGGCTCAAGGCTCAAGGATCAAAAGTCAAGGCTCAAGGCTCAACACTCAAGGGTCAAGGGTCAAGGCTCATGTCTCAATGCTCAAGGCTCAAGGCTCAGGGCTCAAGGCTCAAGGCTCAAGGCTCATGACTCAAGGCTCAAAGCTCAAGGCTCAACGCTCAAGGCTCAACGCTCAGGGCTCGAAGCTCCAGGGTCAAGTCTCAGGGCTCAAGGCTCAAGGCTCAAGGCTCAAGGCTCAAGGCTCAAGGCTCAAGGCTCAAGGTTCAAGGCTCAAGGCTTAAGGCTCAAGGCTCCAGGTTCAAGGCAAAAGGCAAAATGCTCAAGGATCAAGGCTCAAGGTTCAAGGCTAAAGGGTCAAGGGTCAAGGCTCAAGGCTCAAGGCTCGAGGTTTAGGCTCGAGGCTCCAGGCTCATGGCTCAAGGCTCAATGCTCAAGGCTCAAGGCTCAAGGCTCAAGTCACGGCTCTAGGCTCAAGGCTCAAGGCTCAAGGCTCAAAGCTCAAGGCTCAAGGCTTAAGGTTCAAGGAAAAAGGCTCAAGGCTCAAGGCTCAAGGCTCAAGGCTCAAGGCTCAATGCTCAAGGCTCAAGGCTCAAGGCTCAAGGCTCAAGGCTCAAAGCTCAAAGCTCAAGGCTCAAGGCTCAAAGCTTAAGGCTCAAGGTTCAAGGAAAAAGGCTCAAGGCTTAAGGCTCAAGGTTCAAGGAAAAAGGCTCAAGGCTCAAGGCTCAAGGCTCAATGCTCAAGGCTCAAGGCTCAAGGCTCAAGGCTCAAGGCTCAAGGCTCAAGGCTCAAGGTTCATGGAAAAAGGCTCAAGGCTCAAGGCTCAAGGCTCAAGTAACGGCTCAAGGCTCAAGGCTCAAGGCTCAAGGCTCAAGGCTCAAGGCTCCAGGCTCAAGGCTCAAGGCTCAAGGCTCAAGGCTCAAGACTCAAGGCTCAATGCTCAAGGCTCAAGGATCAAGGCTCAAGGCTCAAGGCTCAAGGCTCAAGGCTCAAGGTTTAAGGTTCATGGAAAAATGCTCAAGGCTCAAGGCTCAAGGGTCAAGGCTCAAGTCACGGCTCAAGGCTCAAGGATCAAAAGTCAAGGCTCAAGGCTCAACACTCAAGGGTCAAGGGTCAAGGGTCAAGGCTCATGTCTCAATGCTCAAGGCTCAAGGCTCAAGGCTCAAGGCTCATGACTCAAGGCTCAAAGCTCAAGGCTCAAGGCTCAAGGCTCAACGCTCAGGGCTCGAAGCTCCAGGGTCAAGTCTCAGGGCTCAAGGCTCAAGGCTCAAGGCTCAAGGTTCAAGGTTCAAGGCTCAAGGCTTAAGGCTCAAGGCTCCAGGTTCAAGGCAAAAGGCAAAATGCTCAAGGATCAAGGCTCAAGGTTCAAGGCTAAATGGTCAAGAGTCAAGGCTCAAGGGTCAAGGCTCAAGGCTCGAGGTTGAGGCTCGAGGCTCAAGGCTCATGGCTCAAGGCTCAAGGCTCAAGGCTCAAGGCTCAAGGCTCAAGTCACGGCTCTAGGCTCAAGGCTCAAGGCTCAAGGCTCAAAGCTCAAGGCTCAAGGCTTAAGGCTCAAGGTTCAAGGAAAAAGGCTCAAGGCTCAAGGCTCAAGGCTCAAGGCTCAATGCTCAAGGCTCAAGGCTCAAAGCTCAAAGCTCAAGGCTCAAGGCTCAAGGCTTAAGGCTCAAGGTTCAAGGAAAAAGGCTCAAGGCTTAAGGCTCAAGGTTCAAGGAAAAAGGCTCAAGGCTCAAGGCTGAAGGCTCAATGCTCAAGGCTCAAGGCTCAAGGCTCAAGGCTCAAGGCTCATGGCTCAAGGCTCAAGGCTCAAGGCTCAAGGCTCAAGGCTCAAGGATCAAGGATCAAGGCTCAAGTCATGGCTCAAGGGTCAGGACTCAAGTCAAAAGGCTTAAGCCTCAAGGCTCAAGGCTCAAGGCTCAAGGCTCAAGGCTTAAGGCTCAAGGTTCAAGGAAAAAGGCTCAAGGCTCAAGGCTCAAGCCTCAAGGCTCAAGCCTCAAGGCTCAAGGCTCAAGGCTCAAGGCTCAAGGTTCAAGGCTAAAGGGTCAAGGGTCGAGGCTCAAGGCTCGAGGCTCGAGGCTTGAGGCTCGAGGCTCGAGGCTCGAGGCTCAAGGCTCAAGGCTCCAGGCTCAAGGCTCAAGGCTCAAGGCTCAAGGCTCAAGGCTCAAGGCTCAAGGCTAATGGGTCAAGGGTCGAGGCTCAAGGCTCGAGGCTTGAGGCTTGAGGCCCGAGGCTCAAGGCTCAAGGCTCAAGGCTCAAGGCTCCAGGCTCAAGGCTCAAGGCTCTAGGCTCAAGGCTCAATGCTCAAGGCTCAAGGTTCAAGGCTCAAGGCTCAAGGCTCAAGGCTCAAGGCTCAAGGTTCATGGAAAAAGGCTCAAGGCTCAAGGCTCAAGGCTCAAGGCTCAAGTAACGGCTCAAGGCTCAATGCTCAAGGCTCAAAGCTCAAGGCTCAAGGCTCAAGGCTCAAGGCTCAAGGCCCAACGCTCAAGGCTCAACGCTCAAGGCTCAACGCTCAGGGCTCGAAGCTCCAGGGTCAAGTCTCAGGGCTCAAGGCTCAAGGCTCAAGGCTCAAGGCTCATGGTTCAAGGTTCAAGGCTCAAGGCTTAAGGATTAAGGCTCCAGGTTCAAGGCAAAAGGCAAAATGCTCAAGGATCAAGGCTCAAGGATCAAGGCTCAAGGCTCAAGGTTCAAGGCTAAAGGGTCAAGGGTCAAGGCTCAAGGGTCGAGGCTCGTGGCTCGAGGCTCAAGGCTCATGGCTCAAGGCTCAAGGCTCAAGGCTCAAGGCTCAAGGCTCAAGGCTCAAGGCTCAAGTCACGGCTCAAGGCTCAAGGCTCAAGGCTCAAGGCTCAAAGCTCAAGGCTCAAGGCTCAAGGCTTAAGGCTCAAGGGTTAAGGAAAAAGGCTTATGGCTCAAGGTTCAAGGAAAAAGGCTCAAGGCTCAAGGCTCAAGGCTCAAGGCTCAAGGCTCAAGGCTCAAGGCTCAAGGCTAAAGGGTCAAGGGTCGAGGCTCAAGGCTCGAGGCTTGAGGCTCGAGGCCTGAGGCTCAAGGCTCAAGGCTCCAGGCTCAAGGCTCCAGGCTCAAGGCTCTAGGCTCAAGGCTCAATGCTCAAGGCTCAAGGCTCAAGGCTCAAGGTTCATGGAAAAAGGCTCAAGGCTCAAGGCTCAAGGCTCAAGTAACGGCTCAAGGCTCAAGGCTCAAGGCTCCAGGCTCAAGGCTCAAGGCTCAAGGCTCAAGGCTCAAGACTCGAGGCTCAATGCTCAAGGCTCAAGGATCAAGGCTCAAGGCTCAAGGCTCAAGGCTCAAGGCTCAAGGTTTAAGGTTCATGGAAAAATGCTCAAGGCTCAAGGCTCAAGGGTCAAGGCTCAAGTCACGGCTCAAGGCTCAAGGATCAAAAGTCAAGGCTCAAGGCTCAACACTCAAGGGTCAAGGGTCAGGGCTCATGTCTCAATGCTCAAGGCTCAAGGCTCAGGGCTCAAGGCTCAAGGCTCAAGGCTCATGACTCAAGGCTCAAAGCTCAAGGCTCAACGCTCAAGGCTCAACGCTCAGGGCTCGAAGCTCCAGGGTCAAGTCTCAGGGCTCAAGGCTCAAGGCTCAAGGCTCAAGGCTCAAGGCTCAAGGCTCAAGGTTCAAGGCTCAAGGCTTAAGGCTCAAGGCTCCAGGTTCAAGGCAAAAGGCAAAATGCTCAAGGATCAAGGCTCAAGGTTCAAGGCTAAAGGGTCAAGGGTCAAGGCTCAAGGCTCAAGGCTCGAGGTTTAGGCTCGAGGCTCCAGGCTCATGGCTCAAGGCTCAAGGCTCAAGGCTCAAGGCTTAAGGCTCAAGTCACGGCTCTAGGCTCAAGGCTCAAGGCTCAAGGCTCAAAGCTCAAGGCTCAAGGCTTAAGGCTCAAGGTTCAAGGAAAAAGGCTCAAGGCTCAAGGCTCAAGGCTCAAGGCTCAAGGCTCAAGGCTCAATGCTCAAGGCTCAAGGCTCAAGGCTCAAGGCTCAAGGCTCAAAGCTCAAAGCTCAAGGCTCAAGGCTCAAGGCTTAAGGCTCAAGGTTCAAGGAAAAAGGCTCAAGGCTTAAGGCTCAAGGTTCAAGGAAAAAGGCTCAAGGCTCAAGGCTGAAGGCTCAATGCTCAATGCTCAAGGCTCAAGGCTCAAGGCTCAAGGCTCAAGGCTCAAGGCTCAAGGCTCAAGGCTCAAGGCTCAAGGCTCAAGGCTCAAGGCTCAAGGCTCAAAGCTCAAGGCTCAAGGCTCAAGGCTTAAGGCTCAAGGTTCAAGGAAAAAGGCTCAAGGCTTAAGGCTCAAGGTTCAAGGAAAAAGGCTCAAGGCTCAAGGCTGAAGGCTCAATGCTCAAGGCTCAAGGCTCAAGGCTCAAGGCTCAAGGATCAAGGCTCAAGGCTCAAGGCTCAAGGCTCAAGGCTCAAGGCTCAAGGCTCAAGGATCAAGGATCAAGGCTCAAGTCATGGCTCAAGGGTCAGGACTCAAGTCAAAAGGCTTAAGCCTCAAGGCTCAAGGCTCAAGGCTCAAGACTCAAGGCTCAAGGCTCAAGGCTCAAGGCTCAAGGCTCAAGGTTCAAGGAAAAAGGCTCAAGGCTCAAGGCTCAAGGCTCAAGGCTCAAGGCTCAAGGCTCAAGGCTCAAGGCTCAAGGCTAAAGGGTCAAGGGTCGAGGCTCAAGGCTCGAGGCTTGAGGCTCGAGGCCTGAGGCTCAAGGCTCAAGGCTCCAGGCTCAAGGCTCCAGGCTCAAGGCTCTAGGCTCAAGGCTCAATGCTCAAGGCTCAAGGCTCAAGGCTCAAGGTTCATGGAAAAAGGCTCAAGGCTCAAGGCTCAAGTAACGGCTCAAGGCTCAAGGCTCAAGGCTCAAGGCTCAAGGCTCAAGGCTCCAGGCTCAAGGCTCAAGGCTCAAGGCTCAAGGCTCAAGACTCAAGGCTCAATGCTCAAGGCTCAAGGATCAAGGCTCAAGGCTCAAGGCTCAAGGCTCAAGGCTCAAGGTTTAAGGTTCATGGAAAAATGCTCAAGGCTCAAGGCTCAAGGGTCAAGGCTCAAGTCACGGCTCAAGGCTCAAGGATCAAAAGTCAAGGCTCAAGGCTCAACACTCAAGGGTCAAGGGTCAAGGCTCATGTCTCAATGCTCAAGGCTTAAGGCTCAGGGCTCAAGGCTCAAGGCTCAAGGCTCATGACTCAAGGCTCAAAGCTCAAGGCTCAACGCTCAAGGCTCAACGCTCAGGGCTCGAAGCTCCAGGGTCAAGTCTCAGGGCTCAAGGCTCAAGGCTCAAGGCTCAAGGCTCAAGGCTCAAGGCTCAAGGCTCAAGGCTCAAGGCTCAAGGTTCAAGGCTCAAGGCTTAAGGCTCAAGGCTCCAGGTTCAAGGCAAAAGGCAAAATGCTCAAGGATCAAGGCTCAAGGTTCAAGGCTAAAGGGTCAAGGGTCAAGGCTCAAGGCTCAAGGCTCGAGGTTTAGGCTCGAGGCTCCAGGCTCATGGCTCAAGGCTCAATGCTCAAGGCTCAAGGCTCAAGGCTCAAGTCACGGCTCTAGGCTCAAGGCTCAAGGCTCAAGGCTCAAAGCTCAAGGCTCAAGGCTTAAGGTTCAAGGAAAAAGGCTCAAGGCTCAAGGCTCAAGGCTCAAGGCTCAAGGCTCAATGCTCAAGGCTCAAGGCTCAAGGCTCAAGGCTCAAGGCTCAAAGCTCAAAGCTCAAGGCTCAAGGCTCAAGGCTTAAGGCTCAAGGTTCAAGGAAAAAGGCTCAAGGCTTAAGGCTCAAGGTTCAAGGAAAAAGGCTCAAGGCTCAAGGCTGAAGGCTCAATGCTCAAGGCTCAAGGCTCAAGGCTCAAGGCTCAAGGCTCAAGGCTCAAGGCTCAAGGTTCATGGAAAAAGGCTCAAGGCTCAAGGCTCAAGGCTCAAGTAACGGCTCAAGGCTCAAGGCTCAAGGCTCAAGGCTCAAGGCTCCAGGCTCAAGGCTCAAGGCTCAAGGCTCAAGGCTCAAGACTCAAGGCTCAATGCTCAAGGCTCAAGGATCAAGGCTCAAGGCTCAAGGCTCAAGGCTCAAGGCTCAAGGTTTAAGGTTCATGGAAAAATGCTCAAGGCTCAAGGCTCAAGGGTCAAGGCTCAAGTCACGGCTCAAGGCTCAAGGATCAAAAGTCAAGGCTCAAGGCTCAACACTCAAGGGTCAAGGGTCAAGGGTCAAGGCTCATGTCTCAATGCTCAAGGCTCAAGGCTCAAGGCTCATGACTCAAGGCTCAAAGCTCAAGGCTCAAGGCTCAACGCTCAGGGCTCGAAGCTCCAGGGTCAAGTCTCAGGGCTCAAGGCTCAAGGCTCAAGGCTCAAGGTTCAAGGTTCAAGGCTCAAGGCTTAAGGCTCAAGGCTCCAGGTTCAAGGCAAAAGGCAAAATGCTCAAGGATCAAGGCTCAAGGTTCAAGGCTAAATGGTCAAGGGTCAAGGCTCAAGGGTCAAGGCTCAAGGCTCGAGGTTGAGGCTCGAGGCTCAAGGCTCATGGCTCAAGGCTCAAGGCTCAAGGCTCAAGGCTCAAGGCTCAAGTCACGGCTCTAGGCTCAAGGCTCAAGGCTCAAGGCTCAAAGCTCAAGGCTCAAGGCTTAAGGCTCAAGGTTCAAGGAAAAAGGCTCAAGGCTCAAGGCTCAAGGCTCAAGGCTCAATGCTCAAGGCTCAAGGCTCAAAGCTCAAAGCTCAAGGCTCAAGGCTCAAGGCTTAAGGCTCAAGGTTCAAGGAAAAAGGCTCAAGGCTTAAGGCTCAAGGTTCAAGGAAAAAGGCTCAAGGCTCAAGGCTGAAGGCTCAATGCTCAAGGCTCAAGGCTCAAGGCTCAAGGCTCAAGGCTCATGGCTCAAGGCTCAAGGCTCAAGGCTCAAGGCTCAAGGCTCAAGGCTCAAGGATCAAGGATCAAGGCTCAAGTCATGGCTCAAGGGTCAGGACTCAAGTCAAAAGGCTTAAGCCTCCAGGCTCAAGGCTCAAGGCTCAAGGCTCAAGGCTTAAGGCTCAAGGTTCAAGGAAAAAGGCTCAAGGCTCAAGGCTCAAGCCTCAAGGCTCAAGCCTCAAGGCTCAAGGCTCAAGGCTCAAGGCTCAAGGTTCAAGGCTAAAGGGTCAAGGGTCGAGGCTCAAGGCTCGAGGCTCGAGGCTTGAGGCTCGAGGCTCGAGGCTCGAGGCTCAAGGCTCAAGGCTCCAGGCTCAAGGCTCAAGGCTCAAGGCTCAAGGCTCAAGGCTCAAGGCTCAAGGCTCAAGGCTCAAGGCTAAAGGGTCAAGGGTCGAGGCTCAAGGCTCGAGGCTTGAGGCTTGAGGCCCGAGGCTCAAGGCTCAAGGCTCAAGGCTCAAGGCTCCAGGCTCAAGGCTCAAGGCTCAAGGCTCTAGGCTCAAGGCTCAATGCTCAAGGCTCAAGGTTCAAGGCTCAAGGCTCAAGGCTCAAGGCTCAAGGCTCAAGGTTCATGGAAAAAGGCTCAAGGCTCAAGGCTCAAGGCTCAAGGCTCAAGGCTCAATGCTCAAGGCTCAAGGCTCAAGGCTCAAGGCTCAAGGCTCAAAGCTCAAGGCTCAAGGCTCAAGGCTCAAGGCTTAAGGCTCAAGGTTCAAGGAAAAAGGCTCAAGGCTTAAGGCTCAAGGTTCAAGGAAAAAGGCTCAAGGCTCAAGGCTGAAGGCTCAATGCTCAATGCTCAAGGCTCAAGGCTCAAGGCTCAAGGCTCAAGGCTCAAGGCTCAAGGCTCAAGGCTCAAGGCTCAAGGCTCAAGGCTCAAGGCTCAAGGCTCAAAGCTCAAGGCTCAAGGCTCAAGGCTTAAGGCTCAAGGTTCAAGGAAAAAGGCTCAAGGCTTAAGGCTCAAGGTTCAAGGAAAAAGGCTCAAGGCTCAAGGCTGAAGGCTCAATGCTCAAGGCTCAAGGCTCAAGGCTCAAGGCTCAAGGATCAAGGCTCAAGGCTCAAGGCTCAAGGCTCAAGGCTCAAGGCTCAAGGCTCAAGGATCAAGGATCAAGGCTCAAGTCATGGCTCAAGGGTCAGGACTCAAGTCAAAAGGCTTAAGCCTCAAGGCTCAAGGCTCAAGGCTCAAGACTCAAGGCTCAAGGCTCAAGGCTCAAGGCTCAAGGCTCAAGGTTCAAGGAAAAAGGCTCAAGGCTCAAGGCTCAAGGCTCAAGGCTCAAGGCTCAAGGCTCAAGGCTCAAGGCTCAAGGCTAAAGGGTCAAGGGTCGAGGCTCAAGGCTCGAGGCTTGAGGCTCGAGGCCTGAGGCTCAAGGCTCAAGGCTCCAGGCTCAAGGCTCCAGGCTCAAGGCTCTAGGCTCAAGGCTCAATGCTCAAGGCTCAAGGCTCAAGGCTCAAGGTTCATGGAAAAAGGCTCAAGGCTCAAGGCTCAAGGCTCAAGTAACGGCTCAAGGCTCAAGGCTCAAGGCTCAAGGCTCAAGGCTCAAGGCTCCAGGATCAAGGCTCAAGGCTCAAGGCTCAAGGCTCAAGACTCAAGGCTCAATGCTCAAGGCTCAAGGATCAAGGCTCAAGGCTCAAGGCTCAAGGCTCAAGGCTCAAGGTTTAAGGTTCATGGAAAAATGCTCAAGGCTCAAGGCTCAAGGGTCAAGGCTCAAGTCACGGCTCAAGGCTCAAGGATCAAAAGTCAAGGCTCAAGGCTCAACACTCAAGGGTCAAGGGTCAAGGCTCATGTCTCAATGCTCAAGGCTTAAGGCTCAGGGCTCAAGGCTCAAGGCTCAAGGCTCATGACTCAAGGCTCAAAGCTCAAGGCTCAACGCTCAAGGCTCAACGCTCAGGGCTCGAAGCTCCAGGGTCAAGTCTCAGGGCTCAAGGCTCAAGGCTCAAGGCTCAAGGCTCAAGGCTCAAGGCTCAAGGTTCAAGGCTCAAGGCTTAAGGCTCAAGGCTCCAGGTTCAAGGCAAAAGGCAAAATGCTCAAGGATCAAGGCTCAAGGTTCAAGGCTAAAGGGTCAAGGGTCAAGGCTCAAGGCTCAAGGCTCGAGGTTTAGGCTCGAGGCTCCAGGCTCATGGCTCAAGGCTCAATGCTCAAGGCTCAAGGCTCAAGGCTCAAGTCACGGCTCTAGGCTCAAGGCTCAAGGCTCAAGGCTCAAAGCTCAAGGCTCAAGGCTTAAGGTTCAAGGAAAAAGGCTCAAGGCTCAAGGCTCAAGGCTCAAGGCTCAAGGCTCAAGGCTCAATGCTCAAGGCTCAAGGCTCAAGGCTCAAGGCTCAAGGCTCAAAGCTCAAAGCTCAAGGCTCAAGGCTCAAGGCTTAAGGCTCAAGGTTCAAGGAAAAAGGCTCAAGGCTTAAGGCTCAAGGTTCAAGGAAAAAGGCTCAAGGCTCAAGGCTGAAGGCTCAAGGCTCAAGGCTCAAGGCTCAAGGCTCAAGGCTCAAGGCTCAAGGCTCAAGGCTCAAGGCTCAAGGCTCAAGGTTCATGGAAAAAGGCTCAAGGCTCAAGGCTCAAGGCTCAAGTAACGGCTCAAGGCTCAAGGCTCAAGGCTCAAGGCTCAAGGCTCCAGGCTCAAGGCTCAAGGCTCAAGGCTCAAGGCTCAAGGCTCAAGACTCAAGGCTCAATGCTCAAGGCTCAAGGATCAAGGCTCAAGGCTCAAGGCTCAAGGCTCAAGGCTCAAGGCTCAAGGTTTAAGGTTCATAGAAAAATGCTCAAGGCTCAAGGCTCAAGGGTCAAGGCTCAAGTCACGGCTCAAGGCTCAAGGATCAAAAGTCAAGGCTCAAGGCTCAACACTCAAGGGTCAAGGGTCAAGGGTCAAGGCTCATGTCTCAATGCTCAAGGCTCAAGGCTCAAGGCTCAAGGCTCATGACTCAAGGCTCAAAGCTCAAGGCTCAAGGCTCAACGCTCAGGGCTCGAAGCTCCAGGGTCAAGTCTCAGGGCTCAAGGCTCAAGGCTCAAGGCTCAAGGTTCAAGGTTCAAGGCTCAAGGCTTAAGGCTCAAGGCTCCAGGTTCAAGGCAAAAGGCAAAATGCTCAAGGATCAAGGCTCAAGGTTCAAGGCTAAATGGTCAAGGGTCAAGGCTCAAGGGTCAAGGCTCAAGGCTCGAGGTTGAGGCTCGAGGCTCAAGGCTCATGGCTCAAGGCTCAAGGCTCAAGGCTCAAGGCTCAAGTCACGGCTCTAGGCTCAAGGCTCAAGGCTCAAGGCTCAAAGCTCAAGGCTCAAGGCTTAAGGCTCAAGGTTCAAGGAAAAAGGCTCAAGGCTCAAGGCTCAAGGCTCAAGGCTCAATGCTCAAGGCTCAAGGCTCAAAGCTCAAAGCTCAAGGCTCAAGGCTCAAGGCTTAAGGCTCAAGGTTCAAGGAAAAAGGCTCAAGGCTTAAGGCTCAAGGTTCAAGGAAAAAGGCTCAAGGCTCAAGGCTGAAGGCTCAATGCTCAAGGCTCAAGGCTCAAGGCTCAAGGCTCAAGGCTCATGGCTCAAGGCTCAAGGCTCAAGGCTCAAGGCTCAAGGCTCAAGGCTCAAGGATCAAGGATCAAGGCTCAAGTCATGGCTCAAGGGTCAGGACTCAAGTCAAAAGGCTTAAGCCTCCAGGCTCAAGGCTCAAGGCTCAAGGCTTAAGGCTCAAGGTTCAAGGAAAAAGGCTCAAGGCTCAAGGCTCAAGCCTCAAGGCTCAAGCCTCAAGGCTCAAGGCTCAAGGCTCAAGGCTCAAGGTTCAAGGCTAAAGGGTCAAGGGTCGAGGCTCAAGGCTCGAGGCTCGAGGCTTGAGGCTCGAGGCTCGAGGCTCGAGGCTCAAGGCTCAAGGCTCCAGGCTCAAGGCTCAAGGCTCAAGGCTCAAGGCTCAAGGCTCAAGGCTCAAGGCTCAAGGCTAAAGGGTCAAGGGTCGAGGCTCAAGGCTCGAGGCTTGAGGCTTGAGGCCCGAGGCTCAAGGCTCAAGGCTCAAGGCTCAAGGCTCCAGGCTCAAGGCTCAAGGCTCAAGGCTCTAGGCTCAAGGCTCAATGCTCAAGGCTCAAGGTTCAAGGCTCAAGGCTCAAGGCTCAAGGCTCAAGGCTCAAGGTTCATGGAAAAAGGCTCAAGGCTCAAGGCTCAAGGCTCAAGGCTCAAGTAACGGCTCAAGGCTCAATGCTCAAGGCTCAAAGCTCAAGGCTCAAGGCTCAAGGCTCAAGGCTCAAGGCCCAACGCTCAAGGCTCAACGCTCAAGGCTCAACGCTCAGGGCTCGAAGCTCCAGGGTCAAGTCTCAGGGCTCAAGGCTCAAGGCTCAAGGCTCAAGGCTCATGGTTCAAGGTTCAAGGCTCAAGGCTTAAGGATTAAGGCTCCAGGTTCAAGGCAAAAGGCAAAATGCTCAAGGATCAAGGCTCAAGGATCAAGGCTCAAGGCTCAAGGTTCAAGGCTAAAGGGTCAAGGGTCAAGGCTCAAGGGTCGAGGCTCGTGGCTCGAGGCTCAAGGCTCATGGCTCAAGGCTCAAGGCTCAAGGCTCAAGGCTCAAGGCTCAAGGCTCAAGTCACGGCTCAAGGCTCAAGGCTCAAGGCTCAAGGCTCAAGGCTCAAAGCTCAAGGCTCAAGGCTCAAGGCTCAAGGCTTAAGGCTCAAGGGTTAAGGAAAAAGGCTTATGGCTCAAGGTTCAAGGAAAAAGGCTCAAGGCTCAAGGCTCAAGGCTCAAGGCTCAAGGCTCAAGGCTCAAGGCTCAAGGCTCAAGGCTCAAGGCTCAAGGCTAAAGGGTCAAGGGTCGAGGCTCAAGGCTCGAGGCTTGAGGCTCGAGGCCTGAGGCTCAAGGCTCAAGGCTCCAGGCTCAAGGCTCCAGGCTCAAGGCTCTAGGCTCAAGGCTCAATGCTCAAGGCTCAAGGCTCAAGGCTCAAGGTTCATGGAAAAAGGCTCAAGGCTCAAGGCTCAAGGCTCAAGTAACGGCTCAAGGCTCAAGGCTCAAGGCTCAAGGCTCAAGGCTCCAGGCTCAAGGCTCAAGGCTCAAGGCTCAAGGCTCAAGACTCAAGGCTCAATGCTCAAGGCTCAAGGATCAAGGCTCAAGGCTCAAGGCTCAAGGCTCAAGGCTCAAGGTTTAAGGTTCATGGAAAAATGCTCAAGGCTCAAGGCTCAAGGGTCAAGGCTCAAGTCACGGCTCAAGGCTCAAGGATCAAAAGTCAAGGCTCAAGGCTCAACACTCAAGGGTCAAGGGTCAGGGCTCATGTCTCAATGCTCAAGGCTCAAGGCTCAGGGCTCAAGGCTCAAGGCTCAAGGCTCATGACTCAAGGCTCAAAGCTCAAGGCTCAACGCTCAAGGCTCAACGCTCAGGGCTCGAAGCTCCAGGGTCAAGTCTCAGGGCTCAAGGCTCAAGGCTCAAGGCTCAAGGCTCAAGGCTCAAGGCTCAAGGTTCAAGGCTCAAGGCTTAAGGCTCAAGGCTCCAGGTTCAAGGCAAAAGGCAAAATGCTCAAGGATCAAGGCTCAAGGTTCAAGGCTAAAGGGTCAAGGGTCAAGGCTCAAGGCTCAAGGCTCGAGGTTTAGGCTCGAGGCTCCAGGCTCATGGCTCAAGGCTCAAGGCTCAAGGCTCAAGGCTCAAGGCTCAAGGCTCAAGTCACGGCTCTAGGCTCAAGGCTCAAGGCTCAAGGCTCAAAGCTCAAGGCTCAAGGCTTAAGGCTCAAGGTTCAAGGAAAAAGGCTCAAGGCTCAAGGCTCAAGGCTCAAGGCTCAAGGCTCAAGGCTCAATGCTCAAGGCTCAAGGCTCAAGGCTCAAGGCTCAAGGCTCAAAGCTCAAAGCTCAAGGCTCAAGGCTCAAGGCTTAAGGCTCAAGGTTCAAGGAAAAAGGCTCAAGGCTTAAGGCTCAAGGTTCAAGGAAAAAGGCTCAAGGCTCAAGGCTGAAGGCTCAATGCTCAATGCTCAAGGCTCAAGGCTCAAGGCTCAAGGCTCAAGGCTCAAGGCTCAAGGCTCAAGGCTCAAGGCTCAAGGCTCAAGGCTCAAGGTTCATGGAAAAAGGCTCAAGGCTCAAGGCTCAAGGCTCAAGTAACGGCTCAAGGCTCAAGGCTCAAGGCTCAAGGCTCAAGGCTCAAGGCTCCAGGCTCAAGGCTCAAGGCTCAAGGCTCAAGGCTCAAGACTCAAGGCTCAATGCTCAAGGCTCAAGGATCAAGGCTCAAGGCTCAAGGCTCAAGGCTCAAGGCTCAAGGTTTAAGGTTCATGGAAAAATGCTCAAGGCTCAAGGCTCAAGGGTCAAGGCTCAAGTCACGGCTCAAGGCTCAAGGATCAAAAGTCAAGGCTCAAGGCTCAACACTCAAGGGTCAAGGGTCAAGGGTCAAGGCTCATGTCTCAATGCTCAAGGCTCAAGGCTCAAGGCTCAAGGCTCAAGGCTCATGACTCAAGGCTCAAAGCTCAAGGCTCAAGGCTCAACGCTCAGGGCTCGAAGCTCCAGGGTCAAGTCTCAGGGCTCAAGGCTCAAGGCTCAAGGCTCAAGGCTCAAGGTTCAAGGTTCAAGGCTCAAGGCTTAAGGCTCAAGGCTCCAGGTTCAAGGCAAAAGGCAAAATGCTCAAGGATCAAGGCTCAAGGTTCAAGGCTCAAGGCTCAAGGCTAAAGGGTCAAGGGTCGAGGCTCAAGGCTCGAGGCTTGAGGCTCGAGGCCTGAGGCTCAAGGCTCAAGGCTCCAGGCTCAAGGCTCCAGGCTCAAGGCTCTAGGCTCAAGGCTCAATGCTCAAGGCTCAAGGCTCAAGGCTCAAGGTTCATGGAAAAAGGCTCATGGCTCAAGGCTCAAGGCTCAAGTAACGGCTCAAGGCTCAAGGCTCAAGGCTCAAGGCTCCAGGCTCAAGTCTCAAGGCTCAAGGCTCAAGGCTCAAGACTCAAGGCTCAATGCTCAAGGCTCAAGGATCAAGGCTCAAGGCTCAAGGCTCAAGGCTCAAGGCTCAAGGTTTAAGGTTCATGGAAAAATGCTCAAGGCTCAAGGCTCAAGGGTCAAGGCTCAAGTCACGGCTCAAGGCTCAAGGATCAAAAGTCAAGGCTCAAGGCTCAACACTCAAGGGTCAAGGGTCAGGGCTCATGTCTCAATGCTCAAGGCTCAAGGCTCAGGGCTCAAGGCTCAAGGCTCAAGGCTCATGACTCAAGGCTCAAAGCTCAAGGCTCAACGCTCAAGGCTCAACGCTCAGGGCTCGAAGCTCCAGGGTCAAGTCTCAGGGCTCAAGGCTCAAGGCTCAAGGCTCAAGGCTCAAGGCTCAAGGCTCAAGGTTCAAGGCTCAAGGCTTAAGGCTCAAGGCTCCAGGTTCAAGGCAAAAGGCAAAATGCTCAAGGATCAAGGCTCAAGGTTCAAGGCTAAAGGGTCAAGGGTCAAGGCTCAAGGCTCAAGGCTCGAGGTTTAGGCTCGAGGCTCCAGGCTCATGGCTCAAGGCTCAAGGCTCAAGGCTCAAGGCTCAAGGCTCAAGGCTCAAGGCTCAAGGCTCAAGGCTCAAAGCTCAAGGCTCAAGGCTTAAGGCTCAAGGTTCAAGGAAAAAGGCTCAAGGCTCAAGGCTCAAGGCTCAAGGCTCAAGGCTCAAGGCTCAATGCTCAAGGCTCAAGGCTCAAGGCTCAAGGCTCAAGGCTCAAAGCTCAAAGCTCAAGGCTCAAGGCTCAAGGCTTAAGGCTCAAGGTTCAAGGAAAAAGGCTCAAGGCTTAAGGCTCAAGGTTCAAGGAAAAAGGCTCAAGGCTCAAGGCTGAAGGCTCAATGCTCAAGGCTCAAGGCTCAAGGCTCAAGGCTCAAGGCTCAAGGCTCAAGGCTCAAGGCTCAAGGCTCAAGGCTCAAGGCTCAAGGTTCATGGAAAAAGGCTCAAGGCTCAAGGCTCAAGGCTCAAGTAACGGCTCAAGGCTCAAGGCTCAAGGCTCAAGGCTCAAGGCTCAAGGCTCCAGGCTCAAGGCTCAAGGCTCAAGGCTCAAGGCTCAAGACTCAAGGCTCAATGCTCAAGGCTCAAGGATCAAGGCTCAAGGCTCAAGGCTCAAGGCTCAAGGCTCAAGGTTTAAGGTTCATGGAAAAATGCTCAAGGCTCAAGGCTCAAGGGTCAAGGCTCAAGTCACGGCTCAAGGCTCAAGGATCAAAAGTCAAGGCTCAAGGCTCAACACTCAAGGGTCAAGGGTCAAGGGTCAAGGCTCATGTCTCAATGCTCAAGGCTCAAGGCTCAAGGCTCAAGGCTCAAGGCTCATGACTCAAGGCTCAAAGCTCAAGGCTCAAGGCTCAACGCTCAGGGCTCGAAGCTCCAGGGTCAAGTCTCAGGGCTCAAGGCTCAAGGCTCAAGGCTCAAGGCTCAAGGTTCAAGGTTCAAGGCTCAAGGCTTAAGGCTCAAGGCTCCAGGTTCAAGGCAAAAGGCAAAATGCTCAAGGATCAAGGCTCAAGGTTCAAGGCTAAATGGTCAAGGGTCAAGGCTCAAGGCTCAAGGCTCGAGGTTGAGGCTCGAGGCTCAAGGCTCATGGCTCAAGGCTCAAGGCTCAAGGCTCAAGGCTCAAGGCTCAAGGCTCAAGTCACGGCTCTAGGCTCAAGGCTCAAGGCTCAAGGCTCAAAGCTCAAGGCTCAAGGCTTAAGGCTCAAGGTTCAAGGAAAAAGGCTCAAGGCTCAAGGCTCAATGCTCAAGGCTCAAGGCTCAATGCTCAAGGCTCAAGGCTCAAGGCTCAAAGCTCAAAGCTCAAGGCTCAAGGCTCAAGGCTTAAGGCTCAAGGTTCAAGGAAAAAGGCTCAAGGCTTAAGGCTCAAGGTTCAAGGAAAAAGGCTCAAGGCTCAAGGCTGAAGGCTCAATGCTCAAGGCTCAAGGCTCAAGGCTCAAGGCTCAAGGCTCAAGGCTCAAGGCTCAAGGCTCAAGGATCAAGGATCAAGGCTCAAGTCATGGCTCAAGGGTCAGGACTCAAGTCAAAAGGCTTAAGCCTCAAGGCTCAAGGCTCAAGGCTTAAGGCTCAAGGTTCAAGGAAAAAGGCTCAAGGCTCAAGGCTCAAGGCTCAAGGCTCAAGGTTCAAGGCTAAAGGGTCAAGGGTCGAGGCTCAAGGCTCGAGGCTCGAGGCTGGAGGCTCGAGGCTCGAGGCTCGAGGCTCAAGGCTCAAGGCTCCAGGCTCCAGGCTCAAGGCTCAAGGCTCAAGGCTCAAGGCTCAAGGCTCAAGGCTCAAGGCTCAAGGCTCAAGGCTCAAGGCTCAAGGCTAAAGGGTCAAGGGTCGAGACTCAAGGCTCGAGGCTTGAGGCTTGAGGCCCGAGGCTCAAGGCTCAAGGCTCAAGGCTCCAGGCTCAAGGCTCAAGGCTCTAGGCTCAAGGCTCAATGCTCAAGGCTCAAGGTTCAAGGCTCAAGGCTCAAGGCTCAAGGCTCAAGGCTCAAGGCTCAAGGTTCATGGAAAAAGGCTCAAGGCTCAAGGCTCAAGGCTCAAGTAACGGCTCAAGGCTCAATGCTCAAGGCTCAAAGCTCAAGGCTCAAGGCTCAAGGCTCAAGGCTCAAGGCCCAACGCTCAAGGCTCAACGCTCAAGGCTCAACGCTCAGGGCTCGAAGCTCCAGGGTCAAGTCTCAGGGCTCAAGGCTCAAGGCTCAAGGCTCAAGGCTCATGGTTCAAGGTTCAAGGCTCAAGGCTTAAGGATTAAGGCTCCAGGTTCAAGGCAAAAGGCAAAATGCTCAAGGATCAAGGCTCAAGGATCAAGGCTCAAGGCTCAAGGTTCAAGGCTAAAGGGTCAAGGGTCAAGGGTCAAGGCTCGAGGCTCGTGGCTCGAGGCTCGTGGCTCGAGGCTCAAGGCTCATGGCTCAAGGCTCAAGGCTCAAGGCTCAAGGCTCAAGGCTCAAGGCTCAAGGCTCAAGTCACGGCTCAAGGCTCAAGGCTCAAGGCTCAAGGCTCAAAGCTCAAGGCTCAAGGCTCAAGGCTTAAGGCTCAAGGGTTAAGGAAAAAGGCTTAAGGCTCAAGGCTCAAGGCTCAAGGCTCAATGCTCAAGGCCCAAGGCTCAAGGCTCAAGGCTCAAGGCTCAAAGCTCAAGGCTCAAGGCTCAAGGTTCAAGGAAAAAGGCTCAAGGCTCAAGGCTCAATGCTCAAGGCTCAAGGCTCAAGGCTCAAGGCTCAAGGCTCAAGGCTCAAGGCTCAAGGCTCAACACTCAAGGGTCAAGGGTCAAGGCTCATGTCTCAAGGCTCAAGGCTCAAGGCTCAAGGTTCAAGGCTCAAGGCTCAAGGCTCAAGGCTAAAGGGTCAAGGGTCAAGGCTCAAGGCTCGAGGCTCGAGGCTCAAGGCTCAAGGCTCAAGGCTCAAGGCTCAAGGTTCATGGAAAAAGGCTCAAGGCTCAATGCTCAAGGCTCAAGGCTCAAGGCTCAAGGCTCAAGGTTCATGGAAAAAGGCTCAAGGCTCAAGGCTCAAGGCTCAAGGCTCAAGGCTCAAGGCTCAAGGCTCAAGGCTCAAGGCTCAAGGCTCAAGGCTCCAGGCTCAAGGCTCAAGGCTCAAGGCTCAAGGCTCAAGACTCAAGGCTCAATGCTCAAGGCTCAAGGATCAAGGCTCAAGGCTCAAGGCTCAAGGCTCAAGGTTTAAGGTTCATGGAAAAATGCTCAAGGCTCAAGGCTCAAGGGTCAAGGCTCAAGGCTCAAGGCTCAAGGCTCAAGGCTCAACACTCAAGGGTCAAGGGTCAAGGCTCATGTCTCAAGGCTCAAGGCTCAAGGCTCAAGGCTCAAGGCTCAAGGCTCAAGGCTCAAGGCTCAAGGCTAAAGGGTCAAGGGTCAAGGCTCAAGGCTCGAGGCTCGAGGCTCAAGGCTCAAGGCTCAAGGCTCAAGGCTCAAGGTTCATGGAAAAAGGCTCAAGGCTCAAGGCTCAAGGCTCAAGGCTCAAGGCTCAAGGCTCAAGGCTCAAGGCTCAAGGCTCAAGGCTCCAGGCTCAAGGCTCAAGGCTCAAGGCTCAAGGCTCAAGACTCAAGGCTCAATGCTCAAGGCTCAAGGATCAAGGCTCAAGGCTCAAGGCTCAAGGCTCAAGGCTCAAGGCTCAAGGTTTAAGGTTCATGGAAAAATGCTCAAGGCTCAAGGCTCAAGGGTCAAGGCTCAAGTCACGGCTCAAGGCTCAAGGATCAAAAGTCAAGGCTCAAGGCTCAACACTTAAGGGTCAAGGGTCAAGGCTCATGTCTCAATGCTCAAGGCTCAAGGCTCAAGGCTCAAGGCTCATGACTCAAGGATCAAAGCTCAAGGCTCAACGCTCAAGGCTCAACGCTCAGGGCTCGAAGCTCCAGGGTCAAGTCTCAGGGCTCAAGGCTCAAGGCTCAAGGCTCAAGGTTCAAGGTTCAAGGCTCAAGGCTTAAGGCTCAAGGCTCCAGGTTCAAGGCAAAAGGCAAAATGCTCAAGGATCAAGGCTCAAGGTTCAAGGCTAAAGGGTCAAGGGTCAAGGCTCAAGGCTCAAGGCTCGAGGTTGAGGCTCGAGGCTCAAGGCTCATGGCTCAAGGCTCAAGGCTCAAGGCTCATGGCTCAAGGCTCAAGGCTCAAGGCTCAAGGCTCAAGGCTCAAGGCTCAAGGCTCAAGTCACGGCTCTAGGCTCAAGGCTCAAGGCTCAAGGCTCAAAGCTCAAGGCTCAAGGCTTAAGGCTCAAGGTTCAAGGAAAAAGGCTCAAGGCTCAAGGCTCAAGGCTCAAGGCTCAAGGCTCAAGGCTCAATGCTCAAGGCTCAAGGCTCAAGGCTCAAGGCTCAAGGCTCAAGGCTCAAGGCTCAAAGCTCAAAGCTCAAGGCTCAAGGCTCAAGGCTCAAGGCTTAAGGCTCAAGGTTCAAGGAAAAAGGCTCAAGGCTTAAGGCTCAAGGTTCAAGGAAAAAGGCTCAAGGCTCAAGGCTGAAGGCTCAAGGCTCAAGGCTCAAGGCTCAAGGCTCAAGGCTCAAGGCTCAAGGCTCAAGGATCAAGGCTCAAGTCATGGCTCAAGGGTCAGGACTCAAGTCAAAAGGCTTAAGCCTCAAGGCTCAAGGCTCAAGGCTCAAGGCTTAAGGCTCAAGGTTCAAGGAAAAAGGCTCAAGGCTCAAGGCTCAAGCGTCAAGGCTCAAGGCTCAAGGCTCAAGGTTCAAGGCTAAAGGGTCAAGGGTCGAGGCTCAAGGCTCGAGGCTCGAGGCTTGAGGCTCGAGGCTCGAGGCTCGAGGCTCGAGGCTCAAGGCTCAAGGCTCAAGGCTCAAGGCTCAAGGCTCAAGGCTCAAGGCTCAAGGCTCAAGGCTCAAGGCTCAAGGCTCAAGGCTCAAGGCTCAAGGTTCAAGGCTAAAGGGTCAAGGGTCGAGGCTCAAGGCTCGAGGCTTGAGGCTCGAGGCCCGAGGCTCCAGGCTCAAGGCTCAAGGCTCCAGGCTCAAGGCTCAAGGCTCTAGGCTTAAGGCTCAATGCTCGAGGCTCAAGGCTCAAGGCTCAAGGCTCAAGGCTCAAGGCTCAAGGTTCATGGAAAAAGGCTCAAGGCTCAAGGCTCAAGTAACGGCTCAAGGCTCAAGGCTCAAAGCTCAAGGCTCAAGGCTCAAGGCTCAAGGCCCAACGCTCAAGGCTCAATGCTCAAGGCTCAACGCTCAGGGCTCGAAGCTCCAGGGTCAAGTCTCAGGGCTCAAGGCTCAAGGCTCAAGGCTCAAGGCTCATGGTTCAAGGTTCAAGGCTCAAGGCTTAAGGCTTAAGGCTCCAGGTTCAAGGCAAAAGGCAAAAAGCTCAAGGATCAAGGCTCAAGGATCAAGGCTCAAGGCTCAAGGTTCAAGGCTAAAGGGTCAAGGGTCAAGGCTCAAGGCTCGAGGCTCGTGGCTCGAGGCTCAAGGCTCATGGCTCAAGGCTAAAGGCTCAAGGCTCAAGGCTCAAGGCTCAAGGCTCAAGGCTCAAGGCTCAAGGCTCAAGGCTCAAGGCTTAAGGTTCAAGTCACGGCTCAAGGCTCAAGGCTCAAGGCTCAAGGCTCAAAGCTCAAGGCTCAAGGCTCAAGGCTTAAGGCTCAAGGTTTAAGGAAAAAGGCTCAAGGCTCAAGGCTCAAGGCTCAAGGCTCAAGGCTCAAGGCTCAAGGCTCAATGCTCAAGGCTCAAGGCTCAAGGCTCAAGGCTCAAGGCTCAAGGCTCAAAGCTCAAGGCTCAAGGCTCAAGGCTCAAGGTTCAAGGAAAAAGGCTCAAGGCTCAAGGCTCAATGCTCAAGGCTCAAGGCTCAAGGCTCAAGGCTCAAGGCTCAAGGCTCAACACTCAAGGGTCAAGGGTCAGGACTCAAGTAAAAAAGCTTAAGGCTCAAGGCTCAAGGCTCAAGGCTCAAGGCTCAAGGCTCAAGGTTCAAGGAAAAAGGCTCAAGGCTCAAGGCTCAAGGCTCAAGGCTCAAGGTTCAAGGCTCAAGGCTCAAGGCTCAAGGCTCAAGGCTCAAGGCTCAAGGCTCAAGGCTCAAGGCTCAAGGCTCAAGGCTCAAGGTTCAAGGCTAAAGGGTCAAGGGTCGAGGCTCAAGGCTCGAGGCTTGAGGCTCGAGGCCCGAGGCTCAAGGCTCAAGGCTCAAGGCTCAAGGCTCAAGGCTCCAGGCTCAAGGCTCTAGGCTCAAGGCTCAATGCTCAAGGCTCAAGGCTCAAGGCTCAAGGCTCAAGGCTCAAGGCTCAAGGCTCAAGGTTCATGGAAAAAGGCTCAAGGCTCAAGTAACGGCTCAAGGCTCAAGGCTCAAGGCTCAAGGCTCAAGGCTCAAGGCTCAAGGCTCCAGGCTCAAGGCTCAAGGCTCAAGGCTCCAGACTCAAGGCTCAAGGCTCAAGGCTCAAGGATTAAGGCTCAAGGCTCAAGGCTCAAGGTTTAAGGTTCATGGAAAAATGCTCAAGGCTCAAGGCTCAAGGGTCAAGGCTCAAGTCACGGCTCAAGGCTCAAGGATCAAAAGTCAAGGCTCAAGGCTCAACACTCAAGGGTCAAGGGTCTAGGCTCATGTCTCAAGGCTCAAGGCTCAAGGCTTAAGGCTCAAGGCTCAAGGCTCAAGTCTCAAGGCTCAAGGCTCAAGGCTAAAGGGTCAAGGCTCAAGGGTCAAGGCTCAAGGCTCGAGGCTGAGGCTCAAGGCTCAAGGCTCAAGGCTCAAGGCTCAAGGCTCAAGGCTCAAGGCTCAAGGCTCAAGGCTCAAGGTTCAAGGCTCAAGGATCATGGATCAAGTCTCAAGTCATGGCTCAAGGGTCAGGACTCAAGGCAAAAGGCTGAAGGCTCAAGGCTCAAGGCTCAAGGCTCAAGGCTCAAAGCTCAAGGCTCAAGGCTTAAGGCTCAAGGTTCAAGGAAAAAGGCTCAAGGCTCAAGGCTCAAGGCTCAAGGCTCAAGGCTCAAGGCTCAAGGTTCAAGGCTAAAGGGTCAAGGGTCGAGGCTCGAGGCTCGAGGGTCGAGGCTCAAGGCTCACGACTCAAGGCTCAAAGCTCAAGGCTCAATGCTCAAGGCTCAACGCTCAGGGCTCGAAGCTCGAGGGTCAAGTCTCAGGGCTCAAGACTCAAGGCTCAAGGCTCAAGGCTCAAGGCTCAAGGCTCAAGGCTCAAGGTTCAAGGTTCAAGGCTCAAGGCTTAAGGCTCAAGGCTCCAGGTTCAAGGCAAAAGGCAAAATGCTCAAGGATCAAGGCTCAAGGTTCAAGGCTAAAGGGTCAAGGGTCAAGGCTCAAGGCTCAAGGCTCGAGGTTGAGGCTCGAGGCTCATGGCTCAAGGCTAAAGGCTCAAGGCTCAAGGCTCAAGGCTCAAGTCACGGCTCAAGGCTCAAGGCTCAAGGCTCAAAGCTCAAGGCTCAAGGCTTAAGGCTCAAGGTTCAAGGAAAAAGGCTCAAGGCTCAAGGCTCAAGGCTAAATGCTCAAGGCTCAAGGCTCAAGGGTCAAGGCTCAAGGCTCAAGGCTCAAGGCTCAAGGATAAAGGCTCAAGGCTCAAAGCTCAAGGCTCAAGGCTCAAGGCTTAAGGTTCAAGGTTCAAGGAAAAAGGCTCAAGGCTCAAGGCTCAAGGCTCAAGGATCTAGGTTCAAGGCTCAAAGTTCAAGGCTAAAGGGTCAAGGGTCGAGGCTCGAGGCTCGAGGGTCGAGGCTCGAGGGTGGAGGCTCGAGGCTCGAGGCTCCAGGCTCAAGGCTCCAGGCTCAAGGCTCAAGGCTCAAGGCTCAAGGCTCAAGGCTTAAGGCTCAAGGCTCAAGGCCCAAGGCTCAAGATTTAAGGTTCATGGAAAAAGGCTCAAGGCTCAAGGGTCAAGGCTCAAGTCACGGCTCAAGGCTCAAGGCTCAAAAGTCAAGGCTCAAGGCTCAACACTCAAGGGTCAAGGGTCAAGGGTCAAGGCTCATGTCTCAAGGCTCAAGGCTCAAGGCACAAGGCTCCAGGCTCAAGGCTCAAGGCTCAAGGCTCAAGGCTCAAGGCTCAAGGCTCAAGGCTCCAGGCTCAAGGCTCAAGGCTCTAGGCTCAAGGCTCAATGCTCAAGGCTCAAGGCTCAAGGCTTAAGGCTCAAGGCTCAAGGAAAAAGGCTCAAGGCTCAAGGCTCAAGGCTCAAGTAATGGCTCAAGGCTCAAGGCTCAAGGCTCAAAGCTCAAGGCTCAAGGCTCAAGGCTCAAGGCTCAAGGCTCAAGGCTCAAGGCTCAAGGCTCAAGGCTCAAGACTCAAGGCTCAAGGCTCAAGGCTCAAGGCTCAAGTCATGGCTCAAGGGTCAGGACTCAAGTCAAAAGGCTCAAGGCTCAAGGCTCAAGGATAAAGGCTCAAGGCTCAAGGTTCAAGGCTCAAGGCTTAAGGCTCAAGGCTCCAGGTTCAACGCAAAAGGCAAAATGCTCAAGGATCAAGGCTCAAGGTTCAAGGCTAAAGGGTCAAGGGTCAAGGCTCAAGGCTCAAGGCTCGAGGTTGAGGCTCGAGGCTCAAGGCTCATGGCTCAAGGCTAAAGGCTCAAGGCTCAAGGCTCAAGTCACGGCTCAAGGCTCAAGGCTCAAGGCTCAAGGCTCAAGGCTCAAAGCACAAGGCTCAAGGCTTAAGGCTCAAGGTTCAAGGAAAAAGGCTCAAGGCTCAAGGCTCAAGGCTAAATGCTCAAGGCTCAAGGCTCAAGGGTCAAGGCTCAAGGGTCAAGGCTCAAGGCTCAAGGCTCAAGGCTCAAGGCTCAAGGCTCAAGGCTCAAGGATAAAGGCTCAAGGCTCAAAGCTCAAGGCTCAAGGCTCAAGGCTTAAGGCTCAAGGTTCAAGGAAAAAGGCTCAAGGCTCAAGGCTCAAGGCTCAAGGATCTAGGTTCAAGGCTCAAAGTTCAAGGCTAAAGGGTCAAGGGTCGAGGCTCGAGGGTCGAGGCTCGAGGGTGGAAGCTCGAGGCTCCAGGCTCCAGGCTCCAGGCTCCAGGCTCAAGGCTCAAGGCTCAAGGCTCAAGGCTCAAGGCTTAAGGCTCAAGGCTCAAGGCCCAAGGCTCAAGGTTTAAGGTTCATGGAAAAAGGCTCAAGGCTCAAGGGTCAAGGCTCAAGTCACGGCTCAAGGCTCAAGGCTCAAAAGTCAAGGCTCAAGGATCAACACTCAAGGGTCAAGGGTCAAGGATCAAGGCTCATGTCTCAAGGCTCAAGGCTCAAGGCTCAAGGCTCAAGGCTCAAGGCTCAAGGCTCAAGGCTCCAGGCTCAAGGCTCAAGGCTCTAGGCTCAAGGCTCAATGCTCAAGGCTCAAGGCTCAAGGCTCAAGGCTCAAGGCTCAAGGCTCAAGGAAAAAGGCTCAAGGCTCAAGGCTCAAGTAACGGCTCAAGGCTCAAGGCCCAAAGCTCAAGGCTCAAGGCTCAAGGCTCAAGGCTCAAGGCTCAAGGCTCAAGGCTCAAGGCTAAAGACTCAAGGCTCAAGGCTCAAGGCTCAAGGCTCAAGTCATGGCTCAAGGGTCAGGACTCAAGTCAAAAGGCTCAAGGCTCAAGGCTCAAGGCTCAAGGATAAAGGCTCAAGGCTCAAAGCTCAAGGCTCAAGGATCAAGGCTTAAGGCTCAAGGTTCAAGGAAAAAGGCTCAAGGCTCAAGGCTCAAGGCTCAAGGATCTAGGTTCAAGGCTCAAAGTTCAAGGCTAAAGGGTCAAGGGTCGAGGCTCGAGGCTCGAGGGTCGAGGCTCGAGGGTGGAGGCTCGAGGCTCGAGGCTCCAGGCTCAAGGCTCCAGGCTCAAGGCTCAAGGCTCAAGGCTCAAGGCTCAAGGCTCAAGGCTCAAGGCTCAAGGCTCAAGGCTCAAGGCTCAAGGCTCAAGGCTCAAGGCTCAAGGCTCAAGGCTCAAGGCTCAAGGCTCAAGGCTCAAGGTTTAAGGTCCATGGAAAAAGGCTCAAGGCTCAAGGGTCAAGGCTCAAGTCACGGCTCAAGGCTCAAGGCTCAAAAGTCAAGGCTCAAGGCTCAAAAGTCAAGGCTCAAGGCTCAACACTCAAGGGTCAAGGGTCAAGGGTCAAGGCTCATGTCTCAAGGCTCAAGGCTCAAGGCTCAAGGCTCAAGGCTCAAGGCTCAAGGCTCAAGGCTAAAGGGTCAACGGTCAAGGGTAAAGGCTCGAGGCTCGAGGCTCGAGGCTCGAGGCTCGAGGCTCGAGGCTCCAGGCTCCAGGCTCAAGGCTCAAGGCTCAAGGCTCAAGGCTCAAGGCTCAAGGCTCAAGGTTCAAGGTTCAAGGCTCAAGGATCAAGGATCAAGGCTCAAGTCACGGCTCAAGGGTCAGGACTCAAGGCAAAAGGCTGAAGGCTCAAGGCTCAAGGCTCAAGGCTCAAGGATAAAGGCTCAAGGCTCAAAGCTCAAGGCTCAAGGCTCAAGGCTTAAGGCTCAAGGTTCAAGGAAAAAGGCTCAAGGCTCAAGGCTCAAGGCTCAAGGATCTAGGTTCAAGGCTCAAAGTTCAAGCCTAAAGGGTCAAGGGTCGAGGCTCGAGGGTCGAGGCTCGAGGGTGGAGGCTCGAGGCTCCAGGCTCCAGGCTCAAGGCTCCAGGCTCAAGGCTCAAGGCTCAAGGCTCAAGGCTCAAGGCTTAAGGCTCAAGGCTCAAGGCCCAAGGCTCAAGGTTTAAGGTTCATGGAAAAAGGCTCAAGGCTCAAGGGTCAAGGCTCAAGTCACGGCTCAAGGCTCAAAAGTCAAGGCTCAAGGATCAACACTCAAGGGTCAAGGGTCAAGGGTCAAGGCTCATGTCTCAAGGCTCAAGGCTCAAGGCTCAAGGCTCAAGGCTCAAGGCTCAAGGCTCCAGGCTCAAGGCTCAAGGCTCTAGGCTCAAGGCTCAATGCTCAAGGCTCAAGGCTCAAGGCTCAAGGCTCAAGGCTCAAGGCTCAAGGAAAAAGGCTCAAGGCTCAAGTAACGGCTCAAGGCTCAAGGCTCAAGGCTCAAGGCTCAAGACTCAAGGCTCAAGGCTCAAGGCTCAAGGCTCAAGTCATGGCTCAAGGGTCAGGACTCAAGTCAAAAGGCTCAAGGCTCAAGGCTCAAGGATAAAGGCTCAAGGCTCAAAGCTCAAGGCTCAAGGCTCAAGGCTTAAGGCTCAAGGTTCAAGGAAAAAGGCTCAAGGCTCAAGGCTCAAGGCTCAAGGATCTAGGTTCAAGGCTCAAAGTTCAAGGCTAAAGGGTCAAGGGTCGAGGCTCGAGGCTCGAGGGTCGAGGCTCGAGGGTGGAGGCTCGAGGCTCGAGGCTCCAGGCTCAAGGCTCCAGGCTCAAGGCTCAAGGCTCAAGGCTCAAGGCTCAAGGCTCAAGGCTCAAGGCTCAAGGCTCAAGGATCAAGGCTCAAGGCCCAAGGCTCAAGGTTTAAGGTTCATGGAAAAAGGCTCAAGGCTCAAGGGTCAAGGCTCAAGTCACGGCTCAAGGCTCAAGGCTCAAAAGTCAAGGCTCAAGGATCAACACTCAAGGGTCAAGGGTCAAGGGTCAAGGCTCATGTCTCAAGGCTCAAGGCTCAAGGCTCAAGGCTCAAGGCTCAAGGCTCAAGGCTCAAGGCTCAAGGCTCAAGGCTCAAGGCTCAAGGCTCAAGGCTCAAGGCTCCAGGCTCAAGGCTCAAGGCTCTAGGCTCAAGGCTCAAGGCTCAATGCTCAAGGCTCAAGGCTCAAGGCTCAAGGCTCAAGGCTCAAGGAAAAAGGCTCAAGGCTCAAGGCTCAAGGCTCAAGTAACGGCTCAAGGCTCAAGGCTCAAGGCTCAAGGCTCAAGGCTCAAGGCTCAAGGCTCAAGGCTCAAGGCTCAAGGCTCAAGGCTCAAGGCTCAAGGCTCAAGGCTCAAGGCTAAGTCATGGCTCAAGGGTAAGGACTCAAGTCAAAAGGCTCAAGGCTCAAGGCTCAAGGATAAAGGCTCAAAGCTCAAGGCTCAAGGCTCAAGGCTTAAGGCTCAAGGTTCAAGGAAAAAGGCTCAAGGCTCAAGGCTCAAGGCTCAAGGATCTAGGTTCAAGGCTCAAAGTTCAAGGCTAAAGGGTCAAGGGTCGAGGCTCGAGGCTCGAGGGTCGAGGCTCGATGGTGGAGGCTCGAGGCTCGAGGCTCCAGGCTCAAGGCTCCAGGCTCAAGGCTCAAGGCTCAAGGCTCAAGGCTCAAGGCTCAAGGCTCAAGGCTCAAGGCTCAAGGCTCAAGGCTCAAGGCTCAAGGCTCAAGGTTTAAGGTTCATGGAAAAAGGCTCAAGGCTCAAGGGTCAAGGCTCAAGTCACGGCTCAAGGCTCAAGGCTCAAAAGTCAAGGCTCAAGGCTCAACACTCAAGGGTCAAGGGTCAAGGGTCAAGGCTCATGTCTCAAGGCTCAAGGCTCAAGGCTCAAGGCTCAAGGCTCAAGGCTAAAGGGTCAAGGGTCAAGGGTAAAGGCTCGAGGCTCGAGGCTCGAGGCTCGAGGCTCGAGGCTCAAGGCTCAAGGCTCAAGGCTCAAGGCTCAAGGCTCAAGGCTCAAGGCTCAAGGTTCAAGGTTCAAGGCTCAAGGATCAAAGATCAAGGCTCAAGTCACGGCTCAAGGGTCAGGACTCAAGGCAAAAGGCTGAAGGCTGAAGGCTCAAGGCTCAAGGATCAAGGCTCAAGGCTCAAGGCTCAAGGCTCAAGGCTCAAGGCTCAAGGCTCAAGGCTCAAGGCTCAAGGCTCAAGGCTCAAGGCTCAAGGCTCAAGGTTCAAGGCTAAAGGGTCAAGGGTCGAGGCTCAAGGCTCGAGGCTTGAGGCTCGAGGCTCGAGGCTCAAGGCTCAAGGCTCAAGGCTCCAGGCTCAAGGCTCAAGGCTCTACGCTCAAGGCTCAATGCTCAATGCTCAAGGCTCAAGGCTCAAGGCTCAAGGCTCAAGGCTCAAGGCTCAAGGCTTAAGGCTCAAGGTTCAAGGTTCATGGAAAAAGGCTCAAGGCTCAAGTAACGGCTCAAGGCTCAAGGCTCAAGGCTCAAAGCTCAAGGCTCAAGGCTCAAGGTTCAAGGAAATAAGCTCAAGGCTCAAGGCTCAAGGCTCCAGGCTCCAGGCTCAAGGCTCAAGGCTCAAGGCTCAAGGCTCAAGGCTCAAGGCTCAAGGCTCAAGGAAAAAGGCTCAAGGCTCAAGGCTCAAGTAACGGCTCAAGGCTCAAGGCTCAAAGCTCAAGGCTCAAGGCTCAAGGTTCAAGGCTCAAGGCTCAAGGCTCAAGGCTCAAGGCTCAAGGCTCAAGGCTCAAGGCTAAAGACTCAAGGCTCAAGGCTCAAGGCTCAAGGCTCAAGTCATGGCTCAAGGGTCAGGACTCAAGTCAAAAGGCTCAAGGCTCAAGGCTCAAGGCTCAAGGCTCAAGGCTCAAGGCTCAAGGCTCAAGGATAAAGCCTCAAGGCTCAAAGCTCAAGGCTCAAGGCTCAAGGCTTAAGGCTCAAGGTTCAAGGAAAAAGGCTCAAGGCTCAAGGCTCAAGGCTCAAGGATCTAGGTTCAAGGATCAAAGTTCAAGGCTAAAGGATCTAGGTTCAAGGCTCAAAGTTCAAGGCTAAAGGGTCAAGGGTCGAGGCTCGAGGCTCGAGGGTCGAGGCTCGAGGGTGGAGGCTCGAGGCTCGAGGCTCCAGGCTCAAGGCTCCAGGCTCAAGGCTCAAGGCTCAAGGCTCAAGGCTCAAGGCTCAAGGCTCAAGGCTCAAGGCTCAAGGCTCAAGGCTCAAGGTTTAAGGTTCATGGAAAAAGGCTCAAGGCTCAAGGTCAAGGCTCAAGTCACGGCTCAAGTCTCAAGGCTCAAAAGTCAAGGCTCAAGGCTCAACACTCAAGGGTCAAGGGTCAAGGGTCAAGGCTCATGTCTCAAGGCTCAAGGCTCAAGGCTCAAGGCTCAAGGCTCAAGGCTAAAGGGTCAAGGGTCAAGGGTAAAGGCTCGAGGCTCGAGGCTCGAGGCTCGAGGCTCGAGGCTCGAGGCTCGAGGCTCAAGGCTCAAGGCTCGAGGCTCAAGGCTCAAGGCTCAAGGCTCAAGGCTCAAGGTTCAAGGTTCAAGGCTCAAGGATCAAGGATCAAGGCTCAAGTCACGGCTCAAGGGTCAGGACTCAAGGCAAAAGGCTGAAGGCTCAAGGCTCAAGGCTCAAGGATAAAGGCTCAAGGCTCAAAGCTCAAGGCTCAAGGCTCAAGGCTTAAGGCTCAAGGTTCAAGGAAAAAGGCTCAAGGCTCAAGGCTCAAGGCTCAAGGATCTAGGTTCAAGGCTCAAAGTTCAAGGCTAAAGGGTCAAGGGTCGAGGCTCGAGGGTCGAGGCTCGAGGGTGGAGGCTCGAGGCTCCAGGCTCCAGGCTCCAGGCTCAAGGCTCCAGGCTCAAGGCTCAAGGCTCAAGGCTCAAGGCTCAAGGCTCAAGGCTCAAGGCTTAAGGCTCAAGGCTCAAGGCCCAAGGCTCAAGGTTTAAGGTTCATGGAAAAAGGCTCAAGGCTCAAGGGTCAAGGCTCAAGTCACGGCTCAAGGCTCAAGGCTCAAAAGTCAAGGCTCAAGGATCAACACTCAAGGGTCAAGGGTCAAGGGTCAAGGCTCATGTCTCAAGGCTCAAGGCTCAAGGCTCAAGGCTCAAGGCTCAAGGCTCAAGGCTCAAGGCTCAAGGCTCAAGGCTCAAGGCTCCAGGCTCAAGGCTCAAGGCTCTAGGCTCAAGGCTCAATGCTCAAGGCTCAAGGCTCAAGGCTCAAGGCTCAAGGCTCAAGGCTCAAGGCTCAAGGAAAAAGGCTCAAGGCTCAAGTAACGGCTCAAGACTCAAGGCTCAAGGCTCAAGGCTCAAGGCTCAAGGCTCAAGGCTCAAGGCTCAAGGCTCAAGGCTCAAGGCTCAAGGCTCAAGGCTCAAGGCTCAAGGCTCAAGGCTCAAGGCTCAAGTCATGGCTCAAGGGTCAGGACTCAAGTCAAAAGGCTCAAGGCTCAAGGCTCAAGGCTCAAGGCTCAAGGCTCAAGGCTCAAGGCTCAAGGATAAAGGCTCAAGGCTCAAAGCTCAAGGCTCAAGGCTCAAGGCTTAAGGCTCAAGGTTCAAGGAAAAAGGCTCAAGGCTCAAGGCTCAAGGCTCAAGGATCTAGGTTCAAGGCTCAAAGTTCAAGGCTAAAGGGTCAAGGGTCGAGGCTCGAGGCTCAAGGCTCAAGGCTCAAGGCTCAAGGCTCAAGGCTCAAGGCTCAAGGCTCAAGGCTCAAGGCTCAAGGATCAAGGCTCAAGGCTCAAGTCACGGCTCAAGGCTCAAGGCTCAAAAGTCAAGGCTCAAGGATCAACACTCAAGGGTCAAGGGTCAAGGGTCAAGGCTCATGTCTCAAGGCTCAAGGCTCAAGGCTCAAGGCTCAAGGCTCAAGGCTCAAGGCTCAAGGCTCAAGGCTCAAGGCTCAAGGCTCAAGGCTCAAGGCTCAAGGCTCAAGGCTCCAGGATCAAGGCTCAAGGCTCTAGGCTCAAGGCTCAATGCTCAAGGCTCAAGGCTCAAGGCTCAAGGCTCAAGGCTCAAGGCTCAAGGAAAAAGGCTCAAGGCTCAAGGCTCAAGGCTCAAGTAACGGCTCAAGGCTCAAGGCTCTAAGCTCAAGCCTCAAGGCTCAAGGCTCAAGGCTCAAGGCTCAAGGCTCAAGGCTCAAGGCTCAAGGCTCAAGGCTCAAGGCTCAAGACTCAAGGCTCAAGGCTCAAGGCTCAAGTCATGGCTCAAGGGTAAGGACTCAAGTCAAAAGGCTCAAGGCTCAAGGCTCAAGGCTCAAGGCTCAAGGCTCAAGGATAAAGGCTCAAAGCTCAAGGCTCAAGGCTCAAGGCTTAAGGCTCAAGGTTCAAGGAAAAAGGCTCAAGGCTCAAGGCTCAAGGCTCAAGGATCTAGGTTCAAGGCTCAAAGTTCAAGGCTAAAGGGTCAAGGGTCGAGGCTCGAGGCTCGAGGGTCGAGGCTCGAGGGTGGAGGCTCGAGGCTCCAGGCTCCAGGCTCAAGGCTCCAGGCTCAAGGCTCAAGGCTCAAGGCTCAAGGCTCAAGGCTCAAGGCTCAAGGCTCAAGGCTCAAGGCTCAAGGCTCAAGGCTCAAGGCTCAAGGCTCAAGGTTTAAGGTTCATGGAAAAAGGCTCAAGGCTCAAGGGTCAAGGCTCAAGTCACGGCTCAAGGCTCAAGGCTCAAAAGTCAAGGCTCAAGGCTCAACACTCAAGGGTCAAGGGTCAAGGGTCAAGGGTCAAGGCTCATGTCTCAAGGCTCAAGGCTCAAGGCTCAAGGCTCAAGGCTCAAGGCTAAAGGGTCAAGGGTCAAGGGTAAAGGCTCGAGGCTCGAGGCTCGAGGCTCGAGGCTCGAGGCTCAAGGCTCGAGGCTCAAGGCTCAAGGCTCAAGGCTCAAGGCTCAAGGCTCAAGGATCAAGGATCAAGGCTCAAGTCACGGCTCAAGGGTCAGGACTCAAGGCAAAAGGCTGAAGGCTCATGGCTCAAGGCTCAAGGATCAAGGCTCAAGGCTCAAGGCTCAAGGCTCAAGGCTCAAGGCTCAAGGCTCAAGGCTCAAGGCTCAAGGCTCAAGGCTCAAGGCTCAAGGCTCAAGGTTCAAGGCTAAAGGGTCAAGGGTCGAGGCTCGAGGCTCGAGGCTTGAGGCTCGAGGCTCGAGGCTCGAGGCTCAGGGCTCAAGGCTCAAGGCTCCAGGCTCAAGGCTCAAGGCTCTAGGCTCAAGGCTCAATGCTCAATGCTCAAGGCTCAAGGCTCAAGGCTCAAGGCTCAAGGCTCAAGGCTCAAGGCTTAAGGCTCAAGGTTCAAGGTTCATGGAAAAAGGCTCAAGGCTCAAGGCTCAAGGCTCAAGTAACGGCTCAAGGCTCAAGGCTCAAGGCTCAAAGCTCAAGGCTCAAGGCTCAAGGTTCAAGGAAATAAGCTCAAGGCTCAAGGCTCAAGGCTCCAGGCTCCAGGCTCCAGGCTCAAGGCTCAAGGCTCAAGGCTCAAGGCTCAAGGCTCAAGGCTCAAGGCTCAAGGCTCAAGGCTCAAGGCTCAAGGCTCAAGGTTCAAGGCTTAAGGCTCAAGGCTCTAGGTTCAAGGCAAAAGGCAAAATGCTCAAGGATCAAGGCTAAAGGGTAAAGGGTCAAGGCTCAAGGCTCAAGGCTCGAGGATCGAGGCTCGAGGCTCGAGGCTCAAGGCTCATGGCTCAAGGTTAAAGGCTCAAGGCTCAAGGGTCAAGGCTCAAGTCACGGCTCAAGGCTCAAGGCTTAAGGCTCAAGGCTCAAGGCTCAAAGCTCAAGGCTCAAGGCTCAAGGCTTAAGGCTCAAGGTTCAAGGAAAAAGGCTCAAGGCTCAAGGCTCAAGGCTCAAGGCTCTAGGCTCAAGGCTCAAAGTTCAAGGCTAAAGGGTCAAGGGTCGAGGCTCGAAGCTCGAGGGTCGAGGCTCGAGGGACGAGGCTCGAGGTTCGAGGCTCCAGGCTCAAGGCTCAAGGCTCAAGGCTCAAGGCTCAAGGTTTAAGGTTCATGGAAAAATGCTCAAGGCTCAAGGCTCAAGGGTCAAGGCTCAAGTCACGGCTCAAGGCTCAAGGATCAAAAGTCAAGGCTCAAGGCTCAACACTCAAGGGTCAAGGGTCAAGGCTCATGTCTCAAGGCTCAAGGCTCAAGGCTCAAGGCTCAAGGCTAAAGGGTCAAGGGTCAAGGGTCAAGGGTAAAGGCTCGAGGCTCGAGGCTCGAGGCTCAAGGCTCAAGGCTCAAGGCTCAAGGCTCAAGGCTCAAGGCTCAAGGTTCAAGGTTCAAGGCTCAAGGATCAAAGATCAAGGCTCAAGTCACGGCTCAAGGGTCAGGACTCAAGGCAAAAGGCTGAAGGCTCAAGGCTCAAGGCTCAAGGATCAAGGCTCAAGGCTCAAGGCTCAAGGCTCAAGGCTCAAGGCTCAAGGCTCAAGGCTCAAGGCTCAAGGCTCAAGGCTCAAGGCTCAAGGCTCAAGGCTCAAGGCTCAAGGCTCAAGGCTCAAGGCTCAAGGCTCAAGGCTCAAGGCTCAAGGCTCAAGGTTCAAGGCTAAAGGGTCAAGGGTCGAGGCTCAAGGCTCGAGGCTTGAGGCTCGAGGCTCCAGGCTCAAGGCTCAAGGCTCCAGGCTCAAGGCTCAAGGCTCTACGCTCAAGGCTCAATGCTCAATGCTCAAGGCTCAAGGCTCAAGGCTCAAGGCTTAAGGCTCAAGGTTCAAGGTTCATGGAAAAAGGCTCAAGGCTCAAGGCTCAAGTAACGGCTCAAGGCTCAAGGCTCAAGGCTCAAAGCTCAAGGCTCAAGGCTCAAGGTTCAAGGAAATAAGCTCAAGGCTCAAGGCTCAAGGCTCCAGGCTCCAGGCTCCAGGCTCAAGGCTCAAGGCTCAAGGCTCAAGGCTCAAGGAAAAAGGCTCAAGGCTCAAGGCTCAAGGCTCAAGTAACGACTCAAGGCTCAAGGCTCAAAGCTCAAGGCTCAAGGCTCAAGGCTCAAGTCTCAAGGCTCAAGGCTCAAGGCTCAAGGCTAAAGACTCAAGGCTCAAGGCTCAAGGCTCAAGTCATGGCTCAAGGGTCAGGACTCGAGTCCAAAGGCTCAAGGCTCAAGGCTCAAGGCTCAAGGCTCAAGGCTCAAGGCTCAAGGATAAAGGCTCAAGGCTCAAAGCTCAAGGCTCAAGGCTCAAGGCTTAAGGCTCAAGGTTCAAGGAAAAAGGCTCAAGGCTCAAGGCTCAAGGCTCAAGGATCTAGGTTCAAGGCTCAAAGTTCAAGGCTAAAGGATCTAGGTTCAAGGCTCAAAGTTCAAGGCTAAAGGGTCAAGGGTCGAGGCTCGAGGCTCGAGGGTCGAGGCTCGAGGGTGGAGGCTCGAGGCTCGAGGCTCCAGGCTCAAGGCTCCAGGCTCAAGGCTCAAGGCTCAAGGCTCAAGGCTCAAGGCTCAAGGCTCAAGGCTCAAGGCTCAAGGCTCAAGGCTCAAGGCTCAAGGTTTAAGGTTCATGGAAAAAGGCTCAAGGCTCAAGGGTCAAGGCTCAAGTCACGGCTCAAGGCTCAAGGCTCAAAAGTCAAGGCTCAAGGCTCAACACTCAAGGGTCAAGGGTCAAGGGTCAAGGCTCATGTCTCAAGGCTCAAGGCTCAAGGCTCAAGGCTCAAGGCTCAAGGCTAAAGGGTCAAGGGTCAAGGGTAAAGGCTCGAGGCTCGAGGCTCGAGGCTCGAGGATCGAGGCTCAAGGCTCAAGGCTCAAGGCTCAAGGCTCAAGGCTCAAGGCTCAAGGCTCAAGGTTCAAGGTTCAAGGCTCAAGGATCAAGGATCAAGGCTCAAGTCACGGCTCAAGGGTCAGGACACAAGGCAAAAGGCTGAAGGCTCAAGGCTCAAGGCTCAAGGATAAAGGCTCAAGGCTCAAAGCTCAAGGCTCAAGGCTCAAGGCTTAAGGCTCAAGGTTCAAGGAAAAAGGCTCAAGGCTCAAGGCTCAAGGCTCAAGGATCTAGGTTCAAGGCTCAAAGTTCAAGGCTAAAGGGTCATGGGTCGAGGCTCGAGGGTCGAGGCTCGAGGGTGGAGGCTCGAGGCTCCAGGCTCCAGGCTCAAGGCTCCAGGCTCAAGGCTCAAGGCTCAAGGCTCAAGGCTCAAGGCTTAAGGCTCAAGGCTCAAGGCCCAAGGCTCAAGGTTTAAGGTTCATGGAAAAAGGCTCAAGGCTCAAGGGTCAAGGCTCAAGTCACGGCTCAAGGCTCAAGGCTCAAAATTCAAGGCTCAAGGATCAACACTCAAGGGTCAAGGGTCAAGGGTCAAGGCTCATGTCTCAAGGCTCAAGGCTCAAGGCTCAAGGCTCAAGGCTCCAGGCTCAAGGCTCTAGGCTCAAGGCTCAATGCTCAAGGCTCAAGGCTCAAGGCTCAAGGCTCAAGGCTCAAGGCTCAAGGAAAAAGGCTCAAGGCTCAAGTAACGGCTCAAGGCTCTAGGCTCAAGGCTCAAGGCCCAAGGCTCAAGGCTCAAGGCTCAAGGCTCAAGGCTCAAGGCTCAAGGCTCAAGGCTCAAGGCTCAAGTCATGGCTCAAGGGTCAGGACTCAAGTCAAAAGGCTCAAGGCTCAAGGCTCAAGGCTCAAGGCTCAAGGCTCAAGGCTCAAGGATAAAGGCTCAAGGCTCAAAGCTCAAGGCTCAAGGCTCAAGGCTTAAGGCTCAAGGTTCAAGGAAAAAGGCTCAAGGCTCAAGGCTCAAGGCCCAAGGATCTAGGTTCAAGGCTCAAAGTTCAAGGCTAAAGGGTCAAGGGTCGAGGCTCGAGGCTCAAGGCTCAAGGCTCAAGGCTCAAGGCTCAAGGCTCAAGGCTCAAGGCTCAAGGCTCAAGGATCAAGGCTCAAGGCCCAAGGCTCAAGGTTTAAGGTTCATGGAAAAAGGCTCAAGGCTCAAGGGTCAAGGCTCAAGTCACGGCTCAAGGCTCAAGGCTCAAAAGTCAAGGCTCAAGGATCAACACTCAAGGGTCAAGGGTCAAGGGTCAAGGCTCATGTCTCAAGGCTCAAGGCTCAAGGCTCAAGGCTCAAGGCTCAAGGCTCAAGGCTCAAGGCTCAAGGCTCAAGGCTCAAGGCTCAAGGCTCAAGGCTCAAGGCTCAAGGATCAAGGCTCAAGGCTCTAGGCTCAAGGCTCAATGCTCAAGGCTCAAGGCTCAAGGCTCAAGGCTCAAGGCTCAAGGAAAAAGGCTCAAGGCTCAAGGCTCAAGGCTCAAGTAACGGCTCAAGGCTCAAGGCTCTAAGCTCAAGCCTCAAGGCTCAAGGCTCAAGGCTCAAGGCTCAAGGCTCAAGGCTCAAGGCTCAAGGCTCAAGGCTCAAGACTCAAGGCTCAAGGCTCAAGGCTCAAGTCATGGCTCAATGGTAAGGACTCAAGTCAAAAGGCTCAAGGCTCAAGGCTCAAGGCTCAAGGCTCAAGGCTCAAGGATAAAGGCTCAAAGCTCAAGGCTCAAGGCTCAAGGCTTAAGGCTCAAGGCTCAAGGAAAAAGGCTCAAGGCTCAAGGCTCAAGGCTCAAGGATCTAGGTTCAAGGCTCAAAGTTCAAGGCTAAAGGGTCAAGGGTCGAGGCTCGAGGCTCGAGGGTCGAGGCTCGAGGGTGGAGGCTCGAGGCTCCAGGCTCCAGGCTCAAGGCTCAAGGCTCAAGGCTCAAGGCTCAAGGCTCAAGGCTCAAGGCTCAAGGCTCAAGGCTCAAGGCTCAAGGCTCAAGGTTTAAGGTTCATGGAAAAAGGCTCAAGGCTCAAGGGTCAAGGCTCAAGTCACGGCTCAAGGCTCAAGGCTCAAAAGTCAAGGCTCAAGGCTCAACACTCAAGGGTCAAGGGTCAAGGGTCAAGGCTCATGTCTCAAGGCTCAAGGCTCAAGGCTCAAGGCTCAAGGCTCAAGGCTCAAGGCTAAAGGGTCAAGGGTCAAGGGTAAAGGCTCGAGGCTCGAGGCTCGAGGCTCCAGGCTCGAGGCTCGAGGCTCCAGGCTCAAGGCTCAAGGCTCAAGGCTCAAGGTTCAAGGTTCAAGGCTCAAGGATCAAGGATCAAGGCTCAAGTCACGGCTCAAGGGTCAGGACTCAAGGCAAAAGGCTGAAGGCTCATGGCTCAAGGCTCAAGGATCAAGGCTCAAGGCTCAAGGCTCAAGGCTCAAGGCTCAAGGCTCAAGGCTCAAGGCTCAAGGCTCAAGGCTCAAGGCTCAAGGCTCAAGGCTCAAGGCTCAAGGCTCAAGGCTCAAGGTTCAAGGCTAAAGGGTCAAGGGTCGAGGGTCGAGGCTCGAGGCTCGAGGCTCGAGGCTCAGGGCTCAAGGCTCCAGGCTCAAGGCTCAAGGCTCTAGGCTCAAGGCTCAATGCTCAATGCTCAAGGCTCAAGGCTCAAGGCTCAAGGCTCAAGGCTCAAGGCTCAAGGCTCAAGGCTCAAGGCTCAAGGCTTAAGGCTCAAGGTTCAAGGTTCATGGAAAAAGGCTCAAGGCTCAAGGCTCAAGGCTCAAGTAACGGCTCAAGGCTCAAGGCTCAAGGCTCAAAGCTCAAGGCTCAAGGCTCAAGGTTCAAGGAAATAAGCTCAAGGCTCAAGGCTCAAGGCTCCAGGCTCCAGGCTCCAGGCTCAAGGCTCAAGGCTCAAGGCTCAAGGCTCAAGGCTCAAGGCTCAAGGCTCAAGGCTCAAGGCTCAAGGCTCAAGGCTCAAGGCTTAAGGCTCAAGGCTCTAGGTTCAAGGCAAAAGGCAAAATGCTCAAGGATCAAGGCTAAAGGGTAAAGGGTCAAGGCTCAAGGCTCAAGGCTCGAGGATCGAGGCTCGAGGCTCGAGGCTCAAGGCTCATGGCTCAAGGTTAAAGGCTCAAGGCTCAAGGGTCAAGGCTCAAGTCACGGCTCAAGGCTCAAGGCTTAAGGCTCAAGGCTCAAGGCTCAAAGCTCAAGGCTCAAGGCTCAAGGCTTAAGGCTCAAGGTTCAAGGAAAAAGGCTCAAGGCTCAAGGCTCAAGGCTCAAGGCTCTAGGCTCAAGGCTCAAAGTTCAAGGCTAAAGGGTCAAGGGTCGAGTCTCGAAGCTCGACGGTCGAGGCTCGAGGGACGAGGCTCGAGGTTCGAGGCTCCAGGCTCAAGGCTCAAGGCTCAAGGCTCAAGGTTTAAGGTTCATGGAAAAATGCTCAAGGCTCAAGGCTCAAGGGTCAAGGCTCAAGTCACGGCTCAAGGCTCAAGGATCAAAAGTCAAGGCTCAAGGCTCAACACTCAAGGGTCAAGGGTCAAGGCTCATGTCTCAAGGCTCAAGGCTCAAGGCTCAAGGCTCAAGGCTAAAGGGTCAAGGGTCAAGGGTCAAGGGTCAAGGCTCGAGGCTCGAGGCTCGAGGCTCGAGGCTCGAGGCTCAAGGCTCAAGGCTCAAGGCTCAAGGTTCAAGGCTTAAGGATCTTGGATCAAGTCTCAAGTCACGGCTCAAGGGTCAGGACTCAAGGCAAAAGGCTCAAGGCTCAAGGCTCAAGGCTCAAGGCTCAAAGCTCAAGGCTCAAGGCTCAAGGCTCAAGGTTCAAGGAAAAAGGCTCAAGGCTCAAGGCTCAAGGCTCAAGGCTCAAGGCTCAAGGTTCAAGGCTAAAGGGTCAAGGGTCGAGGCTCGAGGCTCGAGGCTCACGACTCAAGGGTCAACGCTCAAGGCTCAACGCTCAGGGCTCGAAGATCCAGGGTCAAGTCTCAGGGCTCAAGGCTCAAGGCTCAAGGCTCAAGGCTCAAGGTTCAAGGTTCAAGGCTCAAGGCTTAAGGCTCAAGGCTCCAGGTTTAAGGATCAACGATCAAGGCTCAAGGTTCAAGGCTAAAGGGTCAAGGGTCAAGGGTCAAGGATCAAGGCTCGAGGTTGAGGCTCGAGGCTCAAGGATCATGGCTCAAGGCAAAAGGCTCAAGGCTCAAGGCTCAAGGCTCAAGGCTCAAGTCACGGCTCAAGGCTCAAGGCTCAAGGCTCAAGGCTCAAAGCTCAAGGCTCAAGGCTCAAGGCTTAAGGCTCAAGGTTCAAGGAAAAAGGCTCAAGGCTCAAGGCTCAAGGCTCAATGCTCAATGCTCAAGGCTCAAGGCTCAAGGCTCAAAGCTCAAGGCTCAAGGCTCAAGGCTTAAGGCTCAAGGTTCAAGGAAAAAGGCTCAAGGCTTAAGGCTCAAGGTTCAAGGAAAAAGGCTCAAGGCTCAAGGCTCAAGGCTCAAGGCTCAATGCTCAAGGCTCAAGGCTCAAGGCTCAAGGCTCAAGGATCAAGGCTCAAGGCTCAAGGCTCAAGGCTCAAGGCTCAAGGCTCAAGGTTCAAGGAAAAAGGCTCAAGGCTCAAGGCTCAAGGCTCAAGGCTCAAGGCTCAAGGCTCAAGGCTCAAGGCTCAAGGCTCAAGGCTCAAGGTTCAAGGTTCAAGGGTCAAGGGTCGAGGCTCAAGGCTCGAGGCTCGAGGCTCGAGGCTCGAGGCTCGAGGCTCCAGGCTCAAGGCTCAAGGCTCCAGGCTCAAGGCTCAAGGCTCTAGGCTCTAGGCTCAAGGCTCAATGCTCAAGGCTCAAGGCTCAAGGCTCAAGGCTCAAGGCTCAAGGCTCAAGGAAAAAGGCTCAAGGCTCAAGGCTCAAGGCTTAAGTAATGGCTCAAGGCTCAAGGCTCAAGGCTCAAAGCTCAAGGCTCAAGGCTCAAGGCTCAAGGCTCAAGGCTCAAGGCTCAAGACTCAAGGCTCAAGGCTCAAGGCTCAAGGCTCAAGGCTCAAGTCATGGCTCAAGGGTCAGGACTCAAGTCAAAAGGCTCAAGGCTCAAGGCTCAAGGCTCAAGGCTCAAGGCTCAAGGATAAAGGCTCAAGGCTCAAAGCTCAAGGCTCAACGCTCAAGGCTTAAGGCTCAAGGTTCAAGGAAAAAGGCCCAAGGCTCAAGGCTCAAGGCTCAAGGATCTAGGTTCAAGGCTCAAAGTTCAAGGCTAAAGGGTCAAGGGTCGAGGCTCGAGGCTCGAGGGTCGAGGCTCGAGGGTGGAGGCTCGAGGCTCGAGGCTCCAGGCTCAAGGCTCCAGGCTCAAGGCTCAAGGCTCAAGGCTCAAGGCTCAAGGCTCAAGGCTCAAGGTTTAAGGTTCATGGAAAAAGGCTCAAGGCTCAAGGGTCAAGGCTCAAGTCACGGCTCAAGGCTCAAGGCTCAAAAGTCAAGGCTCAAGGCTCAACACTCAAGGGTCAAGGGTCAAGGGTCAAGGGTCAAGGGTCAAGGCTCATGTCTCAAGGCTCAAGGGTCAAGGCTCAAGGCTCAAGGCTAAAGGGTCAAGGGTCAAGGGTCAAGGGTAAAGGCTCGAGGCTCGAGGCTCGAGGCTCAAGGCTCAAGGCTCAAGGCTCCAGGCTCAAGGTTCAAGGTTCAAGGCTCAAGGATCAAGGATCAAGGCTCAAGTCACGGCTCAAGGGTCAGGACTCAAGGCAAAAGGCTGAAGGCTCAAGGCTCAAGGCTCAAGGCTCAAGGCTCAAGGCTCAAGGCTCAAGGCTCAAGGCTCAAGGCTCAAGGCTTAAGGCTCAAGGTTCAAGGAAAAAGGCTCAAGGCTCAAGGCTCAAGGCTCAAGGCTCAAGGCTCAAGGCTCAAGGCTCAAGGCTCAAGGCTCAAAGCTCAAGGCTCAAGGCTTAAGGCTCAAGGTTCAAGGAAAAAGGCTCAAGGCTCAAGGCTCAAGGCTCAAGGCTCTAGGCTCAAGGCTCAAAGTTCAAGGCTAAAGGGTCAAGGGTCGAGGCTTGAAGCTCGAGGGTCGAGGCTCGAGGGTCGAGGCTCGAGGTTCGAGGCTCAAGGCTCAAGGCTCAAGGCTCAAGGCTCAAGGCTCAAGGCTCAAGGCTCAAGGTTCAAGGTTTATGGTTCATGGAAAAATGCTCAAGGGTCAAGGCTCAAGGGTCAAGGCTCAAGTCACGGCTCAAGGCTCAAGGATCAAAAGTCAAGGCTCAAGGCTCAACACTCAAGGGTCAAGGGTCAAGGCTCATGTCTCAAGGCTCAAGGATCAAGGCTCAAGGCTAAAGGGTCAAGGGTCAAGGTTCAAGGGTCAAGGCTCGAGGCTCGAGGCTCAAGGCTCAAGGCTCAAGGCTCAAGGTTCAAGGCTCAAGGATCGTGGATCAAGTCTCAAGTCACGGCTCAAGGGTCAGGACTCAAGGCAAAAGGCTGAAGGCTCAAGGCTCCAGGCTCAAGGCTCAAGGCTCAAAGCTCAAGGCTCAAGGCTCAAGGCTTAAGGCTCAAGGTTCAAGGAAAAAGGCTCAAGGCTCAAGGCTCAAGGCTCAAGGCTCAAGGCTCAAGGCTCAAGGCTCAAGGCTCAAGGTTCAAGGCTAAAGGGTCAAGGGTCGAGGCTCGAGGCTCGAGGCTCGAGGCTCAAGGCTCACGACTCCAGCCTCAACGCTCAAGGCTCAACGCTCAAGGCTCAACGCTCAGGGCTCGAAGATCCAGGGTCAAGTCTCAGGGCTCAAGGCTCAAGGCTCAAGGCGCAAGGCTCAAGGTTCAAGGTTCAAGGCTCAAGGCTTAAGGCTCAAGGCTCCAGGTTCAAGGCAAAAGGCAAAATGCTCAAGGATCAAGGATCAAGGCTCAAGGTTCAAGGCTAAAGGGTCAAGGGTCAAGGCTCAAGGCTTAAGGCTCGAGGTTGTGGCTCGAGGCTCAAGGCTCATGGCTCAAGGCAAAAGGCTCAAGGCTCAAGGCTCAAGGCTCAAGGCTCAAGTCACGGCTCAAGGCTCAAGGCTCAAGGCTCAAGGCTCAAGGCTTAAGGCTCAAGGTTCAAGGAAAAAGGCTCAAGGCTCAAGGCTCAAGACTCAAGGCTCAATGCTCAAGGCTCAAGGCTCAAGGCTCAAGGCTCAAAGCTCAAGGCTCAAGGCTCAAGGCTTAAGGCTCAAGGTTCAAGGAAAAAGGCTCAAGGCTTAAGGCTCAAGGTTCAAGGAAAAAGGCTCAAGGCTCAAGGCTCAAGGCTCAAGGCTCAAGGCTCAATGCTCAAGGCTCAAGGCTCAAGGCTCAAGGATCAAGGCTCAAGGCTCAAGGCTCAAGGCTCAAGGCTCAAGGCTCAAGGCTCAAGGCTCAAGGCTCAAGGCTCAAGGCTCAAGGCTCAAGGCTCAAGGTTCAAGGAAAAAGGCTCAAGGCTCAAGGCTCAAGGCTCAAGGCTCAAGGCTCAAGGCTCAAGGTTCAAGGCTAAAGGGTCAAGGGTCGAGGCTCAAGGCTCGAGGCTTGAGGCTCGAGGCTCGAGGCTCAAGGCTCAAGGCTCAAGGCTCAAGGCTCAAGGCTCCAGGCTCAAGGCTCAAGGCTCAAGGCTCTAGGCTCAAGGCTCAATGCTCAAGGCTCAAGGCTCAAGGCTCAAGGCTCAAGGCTCAAGGCTCAAGGCTCAAGGCTCAAGGCTCAAGGAAAAAGGCTCAAGGCTCAAGGCTCATGTAACGGCTCAAGGCTCAAGGCTCAAGGCTCAAAGCTCAAGGCTCAAGGCTCAAGGCTCAAGGCTCAAGGCTCAAGACTCAAGGCTCAAGGCTCAAGGCTCAAGGCTCAAGGCTCAAGTCATGGCTCAAGGGTCAGGACTCAAGTCAAAAGGCTCAAGGCTCAAGGCTCCAGGCTCAAGGCTCAAGGCTCAAGGCTCAAGGATAAAGGCTCAAGGCTCAAAGCTCAAGGCTCAAGGCTCAAGGCTTAAGGCTCAAGGTTCAAGGAAAAAGGCTCAAGGCTCAAGGCTCAAGGATCTAGGTTCAAGGCTCAAAGTTCAAGGCTAAAGGGTCAAGGGTCGAGTCTCGAGGCTCGAGGGTCGAGGCTCGAGGGTGGAGGCTCGAGGCTCGAGGCTCCAGGCTCAAGGCTCCAGGCTCAAGGCTCAAGGCTCAAGGCTCAAGGCTCAAGGCTCATGGAAAAAGGCTCGAGGCTCAAGGGTCAAGGCTCAAGTCACGGCTCAAGGCTCAAGGCTTAAAAGTCAAGGCTCAAGGCTCAACACTCAAGGGTCAAGGGTCAAGGGTCAAGGCTCATGTCTCAAGGCTCAAGGCTCAAGGCTCAAGGCTCAAGGCTCAAGGCTCAAGGGTCAAGGGTAAAGGCTCGAGGCTCGAGGCTCAAGGCTCAAGGCTCAAGGCTCAAGGCTCAAGGCTCAAGGTTCAAGGCTCAAGGATCAAGGATCAAGGCTCATGTCACGGCTCAAGGGTCAGGACTCAAGGCAAAAGGCTGAAGGCTCAAGGCTCAAGGCTCAAGGCTTAAGGCTCAAGGCTCAAGGCTTAAAAGTCAAGGTTCAAGGAAAAAGGCTCAAGGCTCAAGGCTCAAGGCTCAAGACTCAAGGCTCAAGGCTCAAGGCTCAAGGCTCAAGGCTCAAGGCTCAAGGCTCAAGGCTCAAGGCTCAAGGTTCAAGGCTAAAGGGTCAAGGGTCGAGGCTCAAGGCTCGAGGCTTGAAGCTCGAGGCTCGAGGCTCGAGGCTCAAGGCTCAAGGCTCAAGGCTCCAGGCTCAAGGCTCAAGGCTCTAGGCTCAACGCTCAATGCTCAAGGCTCAAGGCTCAAGGCTCAAGGCTCAAGGCTCAAGGCTCAAGGCTCAAGGCTTAAGGCTCAAGGTTCAAGGTTCATGGAAAAAGGCTAAAGGCTCAAGGCTCAAGTAACGGCTCAAGGCTCAAGGCTCAAGGCACAAAGCTCAAGGCTCAAGGCTCAAGGTTCAAGGAAAAAAGGCTCAAGGCTCAAGGCTCAAGGCTCAAGGCTCAAGGCTCAAGGCTCAAGGCTCAAGGCTCAAGGCTCAAGGCTCAAGGCTCAAGGATCAAGGATCAAGGCTCAAGTCATGGCTCAAGGGTCAGGACTCAAGTCTTGGCTCCAGGGTCAAGTCTCAGGGCTCAAGGCTCAAGGCTCAAGGCTCAAGGCTCAAGGTTCAAGGTTCAAGGTTCAAGGCTCAAGGCTCAAGGCTCTAGGTTCAAGGCAAAAGGCAAAATGCTCAAGGATCAAGGCTCAAGGTTCAAGGCTAAAGGGTAAAGGGTCAAGGCTCAAGGCTCAAGACTCGAGGATCGAGGCTCGAGGCTCGAGGCTCAAGGCTCATGGCTCAAGGCTCAAGGCTCAAGGCTCAAGGCTCAAGGCTCAAGTCACGGCTCAAGGCTCAAGGCTCAAGGCTCAAGGCTCAAGGCTCAAAGCTCAAGGCTCAAGGCTCAAGGCTTAAGGCTCAAGGTTCAAGGAAAAAGGCTCAAGGCTCAAGGCTCAAGGCTCAAGGCTCAAGGCTCTAGGCTCAAGGCTCAAAGTTCAAGGCTAAAGGGTCAAGGGTCGAGGCTCGAAGCTCGAGGGTCGAGGCTCAAGGGTCGAGGCTCGAGGTTCGAGGCTCCAGGCTCCAGGCTCAAGGCTCAAGGCTCAAGGCTCAAGGCTCAAGGCTCAAGGCTCAAGGCACAAGGCTCCAGGCTCAAGGCTCAAGGCTCAAGGTTCAAGGCTAAAGGGTCAAGGGTCGAGGCTCAAGGCTCGAGGCTTGAGGCTCGAGGCTCCAGGCTCAAGGCTCCAGGCTCCAGGCTCAAGGCTCCAGGCTCAAGGCTCCAGGCTCAAGGCTCCAGGCTCAAGGCTCAAGGCTCTAGGCTCAAGGCTCAATGCTCAAGGCTCAAGGCTCAAGGCTCAAGGAAAAAGGCTCAAGGCTCAAGGCTCAAGGCTCAAGTAACGGCTCAAGGCTCAAGGCTCAAGGCTCAAAGCTCAAGGCTCAAGGCTCAAGGCTCAAGGCTCAAGGCTCAAGGCTCAAGACTCAAGGCTCAAGGCTCAAGGCTCAAGTCATGGCTCAAGGGTCAGGACTCAAGTCAAAAGGCTCAAGGCTCAAGGCTCAAGGCTCAAGGCTCAAGGATAAAGGCTCAAGGCTCAAAGCTCAAGGCTCAAGGCTCAAGGCTTAAGGCTCAAGGTTCAAGGAAAAAGGCTCAAGGCTCAAGGCTCAAGGCTCAAGGATCTAGGTTCAAGGCTCAAAGTTCAAGGCTAAAGGGTCAAGGGTCGAGGCTCGAGGCTCGAGGGTCGAGGCTCGAGGGTGGAGGCTCGAGGCTCGAGGCTCCAGGCTCAAGGCTCCAGGCTCAAGGCTCAAGGCTCAAGGCTCAAGGCGCAAGGCTCAAGGCTCAAGGCTAAAGGCTCATGGAAAAAGGCTCAAGGCTCAAGGGTCAAGGCTCAAGTCACGGCTCAAGGCTCAAGGCTCAAAAGTCAAGGCTCAAGGCTCAACACTCAAGGGTCAAGGGTCAAGGGTCAAGGCTCATGTCTCAAGGCTCAAGGCTCAAGGCTCAAGGCTCAAGGGACAAGGGTCAAGGGTAAAGGCTCGAGGCTCAAGGCTCAAGGCTCAAGGCTCAAGGCTCAAGGCTCAAGGCTCAAGGCTCAAGGCTCAAGGTTCAAGGCTCAAGGATCAAGGATCAAGGCTCATGTCACGGCTCAAGGGTCAGGACTCAAGGAAAAAGGCTGAAGGCTCAATGCTCAAGGCTCAAGGCTCAAGGCTTAAGGCTCAAGGCTCAAGGCTCAAGGCTCAAGGCTCAAGGCTTAAAGCTCAAGGTTCAAGGAAAAAGGCTCAAGGCTCAAGGCTCAAGGCTCAAGGCTCAAGGCTCAAGGCTCAAGGCTCAAGGCTCAAGGCTCAAGGCTCAAGGCTCAAGGCTCAAGGCTCAAGGTTCAAGGCTAAAGGGTCAAGGGTCGAGGCTCAAGGCTCGAGGCTTGAAGCTCGAGGCTCGAGGCTCAAGGCTCAAGGCTCAAGGCTCAAGGCTCCAGGCTCAAGGCTCAAGGCTCTAGGCTCAATGCTCAATGCTCAAGGCTCAAGGCTCAAGGCTCAAGGCTCAAGGCTCAAGGCTCAAGGCTCAAGGCGTAAGGCTCAAGGTTCAAGGTTCATGGAAAAAGGCTCAAGGCTCAAGGCTCAAGTAACGGCTCAAGGCTCAAGGCTCAAGGCACAAAGCTCAAGGCTCAAGGCTCAAGGTTCAAGGAAAAAAGCTCAAGGCTCAAGGCTCAAGGCTCCAGGCTCAAGGCTCAAGGCTCAAGGCTCAAGGCTCAAGACTCAAGGCTCAAGGCTCAAGGCTCAAGGCTCAAGGATCAAGGATCAAGGCTCAAGTCATGGCTCAAGGGTCAGGACTCAAGTCTTGGCTCCAGGGTCAAGTCTCAGGGCTCAAGGCTCAAGGCTCAAGGCTCAAGGTTCAAGGTTCAAGGCTCAAGGCTTAAGGCTCAAGGCTCTAGGTTCAAGGAAAAAGGCAAAATGCTCAAGGATCAAGGCTCAAGGTTCAAGGCTAAAGGGTAAAGGGTCAAGGCCCAAGGCTCAAGGCTCGAGGATCGAGGCTCGAGGCTCGAGGCTCAAGGCTCATGGCTCAAGGTTAAAGGCTCAAGGCTCAAGGCTCAAGGCTCAAGTCACGGCTCAAGGCTCAAGGCTTAAGGCTCAAGGCTCAAGGCTCAAGGCTCAAAGCTCAAGGCTCAAGGCTCAAGGCTTAAGGCTCAAGGTTCAAGGAAAAAGGCTCAAGGCTCAAGGCTCAAGGCTCAAGGCTCTAGGCTCAAGGCTCAAAGTTCAAGGCTAAAGGGTCAAGGGTCGAGGCTCGAAGCTCGAGGGTCGAGGCTCAAGGGTCGAGGCTCGAGGTTCGAGGCTCCAGGCTCCAGGCTCAAGGCTCAAGGCTCAAGGCTCAAGGCTCAAGGCTCAAGGCTCCAGGCTCAAGGCTCAAGGCTCTAGGCTCAATGCTCAATGCTCAAGGCTCAAGGCTCAAGGCTCAAGGCTCAAGGCTCAAGGCTCAAGGCGTAAGGCTCAAGGTTCAAGGTTCATGGAAAAAGGCTCAAGGCTCAAGGCTCAAGTAACGGCTCAAGCCTCAAGGCTCCAGGCACAAAGCTCAAGGCTCAAGGCTCAAGGTTCAAGGAAAAAAGCTCAAGGCTCAAGGCTCAAGGCTCCAGGCTCAAGGCTCAAGACTCAAGGCTCAAGGCTCAAGGCTCAAGGCTCAAGGCTCAAGGCTCAAGGCTCAAGGCTCAAGGCTCAAGGCTCAAGGCTCAAGGCTCAAGGCTCAAGGATCAAGGATCAAGGCTCAAGTCATGGCTCAAGGGTCAGGACTCAAGTCTTGGCTCCAGGGTCAAGTCTCAGGGCTCAAGGCTCAAGGCTCAATGCTCAAGGCTCAAGGCTCAAGGTTCAAGGTTCAAGGCTCAAGGCTTAAGGCTCAAGGCTTAAGGCTCAAGGCTCTAGGTTCAAGGCAAAAGGCAAAATGCTCAAGGATCAAGACTCAAGGTTCAAGGCTAAAGGGTAAAGGGTCAAGGCTCAAGGCTCAAGGCTCGAGGATCGAGGCTCGAGGCTCGAGGCTCAAGGCTCATGGCTCAAGGTTAAAGGCTCAAGGCTCAAGGCTCAAGGCTCAAGGCTCAAGTCACGGCTCAAGGCTCAAGGCTTAAGGCTCAAGGCTCAAGGCTCAAGGCTCAAATCTCAAGGCTCAAGGCTCAAGGCTTAAGGCTCAAGGTTCAAGGAAAAAGGCTCAAGGCTCAAGGCTCAAGGCTCTAGGCTCAAGGCTCAAAGTTCAAGGCTAAAGGGTCAAGAGTCGAGGCTCGAAGCTCGAGGGTCGAGGCTCAAGGGTCGAGGCTCGAGGTTCGAGGCTCCAGGCTCAAGGCTCAAGGCTCAAGGCTCAAGGCTCAAGGCTCAAGGCTCAAGGCTCAAGGCTCAAGGCTCAAGGCTCAAGGCTCAAGGCTCAAGGCTCAAGGCTCAAGGCTCAAGGCTCAAGGCTCAAGGTTTAAGGTTCATGGAAAAATGCTCAAGGCTCAAGGCTCAAGGGTCAAGGCTCAAGTCACGGCTCAAGGCTCAAGGATCAAAAGTCAAGGCTCAAGGCTCAACACTCAAGGGTCAAGGGTCAAGGCTCATGTCTCAAGGCTCAAGGCTCAAGGCTCAAGGCTCAAGGCTAAAGGGTCAAGGGTCAAGGGTCAAGGGTCAAGGGTGAAGGCTCGAGGCTCGAGGCTCAAGGCTCAAGGCTCAAGGCTCAAGGCTCAAGGTTCAAGGCTCATGGATCATGGATCAAGTCTCAAGTCACGGCTCAAGGGTCAGGACTCAAGGCAAAAGGCTGAAGGCTCATGGCTCAAGGCTCAAGGCTCAAGGCTCAAAGCTCAAGGCTCAAGGCTCAAGGCTTAAGGCTCAAGGTTCAAGGAAAAAGGCTCAAGGCTCAAGGCTCAAGGCTCAAGGTTCAAGGCTAAAGGGTCAAGGGTCGAGGCTCGAGGCTCGAAGCTCGAGGGTCGAGGCTCGAGGCTTGAGGGTCGAGGCTCGAGGCTCGAGGCTCACGACTCAAGGCTCAACGCTCAAGGCTCAACGTTCAAGGCTCAACGCTCAGGGCTCGAAGATCCAGGGTCAAGTCTCAGGGCTCAAGGCTCAAGGCTCAAGGCTCAAGGCTCAAGGCTCAAGGCTCAAGGTTCAAGGCTGAAGGCTTAAGGCTCAAGGCTCCAGGTTCAAGGAAAAAGGCAAAATGCTCAAGGATCAAGGATCAAGGCTCAAGGTTCAAGGCTAAAGGGTCAAGGGTCAAGGCTCAAGGCTCAAGGCTCGAGGTTGAGGCTCGAGGCTCAAGGCTCATGGCTCCAGGCAAAAGGCTCAAGGCTCAAGGCTCAAGGGTCAAGGCTCAAGTCACGGCTCAAAGCTCAAGGCTCAAGGCTCAAGGCTCAAAGCTCAAGGCTCAAGGCTCAAGGCTTAAGGCTCAAGGTTCAAGGAAAAAGGCTCAAGGCTCAAGGCTCAAGGCTCAAGGCTCAATGCTCAATGCTCAAGGCTCAAGGCTCAAGGCTCAAGGCTCAAGGCTCAAAGCTCAAGGCTCAAGGCTTAAGGCTCAAGGTTCAAGGAAAAAGGCTCAAGGCTTAAGGCTCAAGGTTCAAGGAAAAAGGCTCAAGGCTCAAGGCTCAAGGCACAAGGCTCAAGGCTCAAGGCTCAAGGCTCAAGGCTTAATGCTCAAGGTTCAAGGAAAAAGGCTCAAGGCTCAAGGCTCAAGGCTCAAGGCTCAAGGCTCAAGGCTCAAGGCTCAAGGCTCAAGGCTCAAGGTTTAAGGTTCATGGAAAAATGCTCAAGGCTCAAGGCTCAAGGGTCAAGGCTCAAGTCACGGCTCAAGGCTCAAGGATCAAAAGTCAAGGCTCAAGGCTCAACACTCAAGGGTCAAGGGTCAAGGCTCATGTCTCAAGGCTCAAGGCTCAAGGCTCAAGGCTCATGGATAAAGGGTCAAGGGTCAAGGGTCAAGGGTCAAGGCTCGAGGCTCGAGGCTCAAGGCTCAAGGCTCAAGGCTCAAGGCTCAAGGTTCAAGGCTCAAGGATCATGGATCAAGTCTCAAGTCACGGCTCAAGGGTCAGGACTCAAGGCAAAAGGCTGAAGGCTCAAGGCTCAAGGCTCAAGGCTCAAGGCTCAAGGCTCAAGGCTCAAGGCTCAAGGCTCAAGGCTCAAGGCTCAAGGCTCAAAGCTCAAGGCTCAAGGCTCAAGGCTTAAGGCTCAAGGTTCAAGGAAAAAGGCTCAAGGCTCAAGGCTCAAGGCTCAAGGCTCAAGGCTCAAGGCTCAAGGTTCAAGGCTAAAGGGTCAAGGGTCGAGGCTCGAGGCTCGAGGCTCGAGGCTCGAGGCTCGAGGCTCGAGGGTCGAGGCTCAAGGCTCAAGGCTCACGACTCAAGGCTCAACGCTCAAGGCTCAATGCTCAAGGCTCAACGCTCAGGGCTCGAAGATCCAGGGTCAAGTCTCAGGGCTCAAGGCTCAAGGCTCAAGGCTCAAGGCTCAAGGTTCAAGGTTCAAGGCTCAAGGCTTAAGGCTCAAGGCTCCAGATTCAAGGCAAAAGGCAAAATTCTCATGGATCAAGGATCAAGGCTCAAGGTTCAAGGCTAAAGGGTCAAGGGTCAAGGGTCAAGGCTCAAGGCTCGAGGTTGAGGCTCGAGGCTCAAGGCTCATGGCTCCAGGCAAAAGGCTCAAGGCTCAAGGCTCAAGGCTCAAGTCACGGCTCAAGGCTCAAGGCTCAAGGCTCAAGGCTCAAAGCTCAAGGCTCAAGGCTCAAGGCTTAAGGCTCAAGGTTCAAGGAAAAAGGCTCAAGGCTCAAGGCTCAAGGCTCAATGCTTAATGCTCAAGGCTCAAGGCTCAAGGCTCAAGGCTCAAGGCTCAAAGCTCAAGGCTCAAGGCTTAAGGCTCAAGGTTCAAGGAAAAAGGCTCAAGGCTTAAGGCTCAAGGTTCAAGGAAAAAGGCTCAAGGCTCAAGGCTCAAGGATCAAGGCTCAATGCTCAAGGCTCAAGGCTCTAGGCTCAAGGCTCAAGGATCAAGGCTCAAGCCTCAAGGCTCAAGGCTCAATGCTCAAGGCTCAAGGCTCAAGGCTCAAGGCTTAAGGCTCAAGGTTCAAGGAAAAAGGCTCAAGGCTCAAGGCTCAAGGCTCAAGGCTCAAGGTTCAAGGCTAAAGGGTCAAGGGTCGAGGCTAAAGGCTCGAGGCTTGAGGCTCGAGGCTAGAGGCTCCAGGCTCAAGGCTCAAGGCTCAAGGCTCCAGGCTCAAGGCTCAAGGCTCTAGGCTCAAGGCTCAATGCTCAAGGCTCAAGGCTCAAGGCTCAAGGCTCAAGGCTCAATGCTCAAGGCTTAAGGCTCAAGGTTCAAGGTTCATGGAAAAAGGCTCAAGGCTCAAGTAACGGCTCAAGGCTCAAGGCTCAAGGCTCAAAGCTCAAGGCTCAAGGCTCAAGGCTCCAGGCTCAAGGCTCAAGGCTCAAGGCTCAAGGCTCAAGGCTCAAGGCTCAAGGATAAAGGCTCAAGGCTCAAAGCTCAAGGCTCAAGGCTTAAGGCTCAAGGTTCAAGGAAAAAGGCTCAAGGCTCAAGGCTCAAGGCTCAAGGCTCTAGGTTCAAGGCTCAAAGTTCAAGGCTAAAGGGTCGAGGGTCGAGGCTCGAGGGTCGAGGCTCGAGGGTGGAGGCTCGAGGCTCGAGGCTCGAGGCTCCAGGCTCAAGGCTCCAGGCTCAAGGCTCAAGGCTCAAGGCTCAAGGCTCAAGGCTCAAGGCTCAAGGCTCAAGGCTCAAGGTTTAAGGTTCATGGAAAAAGGCTCAAGGCTCAAGGGTCAAGGCTCAAGTCACGGCTCAAGGCTCAAGGCTCCAAAGTCAAGGCTCAAGGCTCAACACTCAAGGGTCAAGGGTCAAGGGTCAAGGCTCATGTCTCAAGGCTCAAGGCTCAAGGCTCAAGGCTCAAGGCTCAAGGCTCAAGGCTCAAGGCTCAAGGCTCAAGGCTCAAGTCTCAAGGCTCAAGGCTCAAGGCTCAAGGCTCAAGGCTCAAGGCTCAAGGCTCAAGGCTCAAGGCTCAAGGCTCAAGGCTCAAGGCTCAAAGCTCAAGGCTCAAGGCTCAAGGCTCAAGGCTCAAGGCTCAAGGCTCAAGGCTCAAGGATAAAGGCTCAAGGCTCAAAGCTCAAGGCTCAAGGCTCAAGGCTCAAGGTTCAAGGAAAAAGGCTCAAGGCTCAAGGCTCTAGGTTCAAGGCTCAAAGTTCAAGGCTCAAGGCTCAAAGGTCGAGGCTCGAGGCTCGAGGGTCGAGGGTCGAGGCTCGAGGCTCGAGGGTCGAGGGTCGAGGCTCGAGGCTCCAGGCTCAAGGCTCCAGGCTCAAGGCTCAAGGCTCAAGGCTGAAGGCTCAAGGCTCAAGGCTCAAGGCTCAAGGTTCAAGGCTCAAGGATCAAGGATCAAGGCTCAAGTCACGGCTCAAGGGTCAGGACTCAAGGCAAAAGGCTGAAGGCTCAAGGCTCAAGGCTTAAGGCTCAAGGTTCAAGGAAAAAGGCTCAAGGCTCAAGGCTCAAGGCTCAAGGCTCAAGGCTCGAGGCTCAAGGCTCAAGGCTCAAGGCTCAAGGCTCAAGGCTCAAGGCTAAAGGGTCAAGGGTCAAGGCTCAAGGCTCGAGGCTTGAGGCTCGAGGTTCGAGGCTCAAGGCTCAAGGCTCAAGGCTCCAGGCTCAAGGCTCTAGGCTCTAGGCTCAAGGCTCAATGCTCAATGCTCAAGGCTCAAGGCTCAAGGCTCAAGGCTTAAGGCTCAAGGTTCAAGGTTCATGGAAAAAGGCTCAAGGCTCAAGGCTCAAGGCTCAAGTAACGGCTCAAGGCTCAAAGCTCAAGGCTCAAGGCTCAAGGCTTAAGGCTCAAGGTTCAAGGAAAAAAGCTCAAGGCTCAAGGCTCAAGGCTCCAGGCTCAAGGCTCAAGAATCAAGGCTCAAGGCTCAAGGCTCAAGGCTCATGGCTCAAGGCTCAAGGCTCAAGGCTCAAGGCTCAAGGCTCAAGGCTCAAGGCTCAAGGCTCAAGGCTCAAGGCTCAAGGCTCAAAGCTCAAGGCTCAAGGCTCAAGGCTCAAGGCTCAAGGCTCAAGGCTCAAGGCTCAAGGCTCAAGGCTCAAGGCTCAAGGATAAAGGCTCAAGGCTCAAAGCTCAAGGCTCAAGGCTCAAGGCTCAAGGTTCAAGGAAAAAGGCTCAAGGCTCAAGGCTCTAGGTTCAAGGCTCAAAGTTCAAGGCTCAAGGCTCAAAGGTCGAGGCTCGAGGCTCGAGGGTCGAGGGTCGAGGCTCGAGGCTCGAGGGTCGAGGGTCGAGGCTCGAGGCTCCAGGCTCAAGGCTCCAGGCTCAAGGCTCAAGGCTCAAGGCTCAAGGCTCAAGGCTCAAGGCTCAAGGTTCAAGGCTCAAGGATCAAGGATCAAGGCTCAAGTCACGGCTCAAGGGTCAGGACTCAAGGCAAAAGGCTGAAGGCTCAAGGCTCAAGGCTTAAGGCTCAAGGTTCAAGGAAAAAGGCTCAAGGCTCAAGGCTCAAGGCTCAAGGCTCAAGGCTCGAGGCTCAAGGCTCAAGGCTCAAGGCTCAAGGCTCAAGGCTCAAGGCTCAAGGCTCAAGGCTAAAGGGTCAAGGGTCAAGGCTCAAGGCTCGAGGCTTGAGGCTCGAGGTTCGAGGCTCAAGGCTCAAGGCTCAAGGCTCCAGGCTCAAGGCTCTAGGCTCTAGGCTCAAGGCTCAATGCTCAATGCTCAAGGCTCAAGGCTCAAGGCTCAAGGCTTAAGGCTCAAGGTTCAAGGTTCATGGAAAAAGGCTCATGGCTCAAGGCTCAAGGCTCAAGTAACGGCTCAAGGCTCAAAGCTCAAGGCTCAAGGCTCAAGGCTTAAGGCTCAAGGTTCAAGGAAAAAAGCTCAAGGCTCAAGGCTCAAGGCTCCAGGCTCAAGGCTCAAGAATCAAGGCTCAAGGCTCAAGGCTCAAGGCTCAAGGCTCAAGGCTCAAGGCTCAAGGCTCAAGGCTCAAGGCTCAAGGCTCAAGGCTCAAGGCTCAAGGCTCAAGGCTCAAGGCTTAAGGCTCAAGGCTCAAGGAAAAAGGCTCAAGGCTCAAGGCTCAAGGCTCAAGGCTCAAGGCTCAAGGCTCAAGGTTCAAGGCTAAAGGGTCAAGGGTCCAGGCTCAAGGCTCGAGGCTTGAGGCTCGAGGCTCGAGGCTCAAGGCTCAAGGCTCAAGGCTCCAGGCTCAAGGCTCAAGGCTCTAGGCTCAAGGCTCAAGGCTCAATGCTCAAGGCTCAAGGCTCAAGGCTCAAGGCTTAAGGCTCAAGGTTCAAGGTTCATGGAAAAAGGCTCAAGGCTCAAGGCTCAAGGCTCAAGGCTCAAGTAACGGCTCAAGGCTCAAAGCTCAAGGCTCAAGGCTCAAGGCTGAAGGCTCAAGGCTCCAGGCTCAAGGCTCAAGGCTCAAGGCTCAAGGCTCAAGGCTCAAGGCTCAAGGCTCAAGGCTCAAGGCTCAAGGCTCAAGGCTAAAGGCTCAAGGCTCAAGGATCAAAGATCAAGGCTCAAGTCATGGCTCAAGGGTCAGCACTCAAGTCAAAAGGCTCAAGGCTCAAGGCTCAAGGCTCAAGGCTCAAGGCTCAAGGCTCAAGGCTCAAGGCTCAAGGCTCAAGGCTCAAGGATAAAGGCTCAAGGCTCAAAGCTCAAGGCTCAAGGCTTAAAGCTCATGGTTCAAGGAAAAAGGCTCAAGGCTCAAGGCTCTAGGTTCAAGGCTCAAAGTTCAAGGCTCAAGGCTCAAAGGTCGAGGCTCGAGGCTCGAGGGTCGAGGCTCGAGGGTCGAGGCTCGAGGGTCGAGGCTCGAGGGTCGAGGGTCGAGGCTCGAGGCTCGAGGCTCCAGGCTCAAGGCTCCAGGCTCAAGGCTCAAGGCTCAAGGCTGAAGGCTCAAGGCTCAAGGCTCAAGGCTCAAGGTTCAAGGCTCAAGGATCAAGGATCAAGGCTCAAGTCACGGCTCAAGGGTCAGGACTCAAGGCAAAAGGCTGAAGGCTCAAGGCTCAAGGCTTAAGGCTCAAGGCTCAAGGTTCAAGGAAAAAGGCTCAAGGCTCAAGGCTCAAGGCTCAAGGCTCAAGGCTCGAGGCTCAAGGCTCAAGGCTCAAGGCTCAAGGCTCAAGGCTCAAGGCTAAAGGGTCAAGGGTCAAGGCTCAAGGCTCGAGGCTTGAGGCTCGAGGTTCGAGGCTCAAGGCTCAAGGCTCAAGGCTCCAGGCTCAAGGCTCTAGGCTCTAGGCTCTAGGCTCAAGGCTCAATGCTCAATGCTCAAGGCTCAAGGCTTAAGGCTCAAGGTTCAAGGTTCATGGAAAAAGGCTCAAGGCTCAAGGCTCAAGTAACGGCTCAAGGCTCAAAGCTCAAGGCTCAAGGCTCAAGGCTTAAGGCTCAAGGTTCAAGGAAAAAAGCTCAAGGCTCAAGGCTCAAGGCTCCAGGCTCAAGGCTCAAGGCTCAAGGCTCAAGGCTCAAGGCTCAAGGCCCAAGGCTCAAGGCTCAAGGATCAAGGATCAAGGCTCAAGTCATGGCTCAAGGGTCAGGACTCAAGTCAAAAGACTCAAGGCTCAAGGCTCAAGGCTCAAGGCTCAAGGCTCAAAGCTCAAGGCTCAAGGCTTAAGGCTCAAGGTTCAAGGAAAAAGGCTCTCAAGGCTAAAGGCTCAACGCTCAAGGCTCTAGGTTCAAGGCTCAAAGTTCAAGGCTCAAGGCTCAAGGGTCGAGGCTCGAGGCACGAGGCTCGAGGCTCGAGGGTCGAGGGTCGAGGCTCGAGGCTCGAGGCTCCAGGCTCGAGGCTCCAGGCTCCAGGCTCAAGGCTCAAGGCTCAAAGCTCAAGGCTCAAGGCTCAAGGCTCAAGGTTCAAGGCTCAAGGATCAAGGATCAAGGCTCAAGTCACGGCTCAAGGGTCAGGACTCAAGGCAAAAGGCTGAAGGCTCACGGCTCAAGGCTCAAGGCTTAAGGCTCAAGGCTTAAGGCTCAAGGCTCAAGGCTCAAGGCTCAAGGCTCAAGGCTCAAGGCTCAAGGCTCAAGGCTCAAGGCTTAAGGCTCAAGGTTCAAGGAAAAAGGCTCAAGGCTCAAGGCTCAAGGCTCAAGGCTCGAGGCTCGAGGCTCAAGGCTCAAGGGTCAAGGCTCAAGGCTCAAGGCTCAAGGCTAAAGGGTCAAGGGTCAAGGCTCAAGGCTCGAGGCTTGAGGCTCGAGGTTCGAGGCTCAAGGCTCAAGGCTCAAGGCTCCAGGCTCAAGGCTCTAGGCTCTAGGCTCAAGGCTCAATGCTCAATGCTCAAGGCTCAAGGCTCAAGGCTCAAGGCTTAAGGCTCAAGGTTCAAGGTTCATGGAAAAAGGCTCAAGGCTCAAGGCTCAAGTAACGGCTCAAGGCTCAAAGCTCAAGGCTCAAGGCTCAAGGATTAAGGCTCAAGGTTCAAGGAAAAAAGCTCAAGGCTCAAGGCTCAAGGCTCCAGGCTCAAGGCTCAAGAATCAAGGCTCAAGGCTCAAGGCTCAAGGCTCAAGGCTCAAGGCTCAAGGCTCAAGGCTCAAGGCTCAAGGCTCAAGGCTCAAGGCTCAAGGCTCAAGGCTCAAGGCTCAAGGCTCAAGGCTCAAGGCTCAAGGCTCAAGGCTCAAGGCTAAAGGGTCAAGGGTCCAGGCTCAAGGCTCGAGGCTTGAGGCTCGAGGCTCGAGGCTCAGGGCTCAAGGCTCAAGGCTCCAGGCTCAAGGCTCAAGGCTCTAGGCTCAAGGGTCAATGCTCAAGGCTCAAGGCTCAAGGCTCAAGGCTTAAGGCTCAAGGTTCAAGGTTCATGGAAAAAGGCTCAAGGCTCAAGGCTCAAGTAACGGCTCAAGGCTCAAGTAACGGCTCAAGGCTCAAAGCTCAAGGCTCAAGGCTGAAGGCTCAAGGTTCAAGGAAAAAAGCTCAAGGCTCAAGGCTCAAGGCTCCAGGCTCAAGGGTCAAGGCTCTAGGCTCAAGGCTCAAGGCTCAAGGCTCAAGGCTCAAGGCTCAAGGCTCAAGGCTCAAGGCTCAAGGCTCAAGGCTCAAGGCTCAAGGATCAAAGATCAAGGCTCAAGTCATGGCTCAAGGGTCAGCACTCAAGTCAAAAGGCTCAAGGCTCAAGGCTCAAGGCTCAAGGCTCAAGGCTCAAGGCTCAAGGATAAAAGCTCAAGGCTCAAAGCTCAAGGCTCAAGGCTTAAAGCTCAAGGTTCAAGGAAAAAGGCTCAAGGCTCAAGGCTCTAGGTTCAAGGCTCAAAGTTCAAGGCTCAAGGCTCAAAGGTCGAGGCTCGAGGGTCGAGGGTCGAGGCTCGAGGGTCGAGGGTCGAGGCTCGAGGGTCGAGGCTCGAGGGTCGAGGGTCGAGGCTCGAGGCTCGAGGCTCGAGGCTCAAGGCTCCAGGCTCAAGGCTCAAGGCTCAAGGCTGAAGGCTCAAGGCTCAAGGCTCAAGGCTCAAGGTTCAAGGCTCAAGGATCAAGGATCAAGGCTCAAGTCACGGCTCAAGGGTCAGGACTCAAGGCAAAAGGCTGAAGGCTCAAGGCTCAAGGCTTAAGGCTCAAGGCTCAAGGTTCAAGGAAAAAGGCTCAAGGCTCAAGGCTCAAGGCTCAAGGCTCGAGGCTCAAGGCTCAAGGCTCAAGGCTCAAGGCTCAATGCTCAAGGCTCAAGGCTAAAGGGTCAAGGGTCAAGGCTCAAGGCTCGAGGCTTGAGGCTCGAGGTTCGAGGCTCAAGGCTCAAGGCTCAAGGCTCCAGGCTCAAGGCTCTAGGCTCTAGGCTCTAGGCTCAAGGCTCAATGCTCAATGCTCAAGGCTCAAGGCTTAAGGCTCAAGGTTCAAGGTTCATGGAAAAAGGCTCAAGGCTCAAGGCTCAAGGCTCAAGTAACGGCTCAAGGCTCAAAGCTCAAGGCTCAAGGCTCAAGGCTTAAGGCTCAAGGTTCAAGGAAAAAAGCTCAAGGCTCAAGGCTCAAGGCTCCAGGCTCAAGGCTCAAGGCTCAAGGCTCAAGGCTCATGGCTCAAGGCTCAAGGCTCAAGGCTCAAGGCTCAAGGCTCAAGGCTCAAGGATCAAGGATCAAGGCGCAAGTCATGGCTCAAGGGTCAGGACTCAAGTCAAAAGACTCAAGGCTCAAGGCTCAAGGCTCAAGGCTCAAAGCTCAAGGCTCAAGGCTTAAGGCTCAAGGTTCAAGGAAAAAGGCTCTCAAGGCTAAAGGCTCAACGCTAAAGGCTCTAGGTTCAAGGCTCAAAGTTCAAGGCTCAAGGCTCAAGGGTCGAGGCTCGAGGCTCGAGGCTAGAGGCTCGAGGCTCGAGGCTCGAGGCTCCAGGCTCGAGGCTCCAGGCTCCAGGCTCAAGGCTCAAGGCTCAAAGCTCAAGGCTCAAGGCTCAAGGCTCAAGGTTCAAGGCTCAAGGATCAAGGATCAAGGCTCAAGTCACGGCTCAAGGGTCAGGACTCAAGGCAAAAGGCTGAAGGCTCACGGCTCAAGGCTCAAGGCTTAAGGCTCAAGGCTTAAGGCTCAAGGCTCAAGGCTCAAGGCTCAAGGCTCAAGGCTCAAGGCTCAAGGCTCAAGGCTCAAGGCTCAAGGCTCAAGGCTCAAGGCTCAAGGCTTAAGGCTCAAGGTTCAAGGAAAAAGGCTCAAGGCTCAAGGCTCAAGGCTCAAGGCTCAAGGCTCAAGGCTCAAGGTTCAAGGCTAAAGGGTCGAGGGTCGAGGCTCAAGGCTCGAGGCTCGAGGCTTGAGGCTCGAGGCTCGAGGCTCCAGGCTCAAGGCTCAAGGCTCAAGGCTCAAGGCTCCAGGCTCCAGGCTTCAGGCTCAAGGCTCTAGGCTCAAGGCTCAAGGCTCAAGGCTCAAGGCTCAAGGCTCAAGGCTCAAGGCTTAAGGCTCAAGGTTCAAGGTTCATGGAAAAAGGCTCAAGGCTCAAGGCTCAAGGCTCAAGTAACGGCTCAAGGCTCAAGGCTCAAGGCTCAAGGCTCAAGGCTCAAAGCTCAAGGCTCAAGGCTCAAGGCTTAAGGCTCAAGGTTCAAGGAAAAAAGCTCAAGGCTCAAGGCTCAAGGCTCCAGGCTCAAGGCTCAAAGCTCAAGGCTCAAGGCTCAAGGATCAAGGATCAAGGCTCAAGGGTCAGGACTCAAGTCAAAAGGCTCAAGGCACAAGGCTCAAGGCTCAAGGCTCAAGGCTCAAGGCTCAAGGCTCAAGGATAAAGGCTCAAGGCTCAAAGCTCAAGGCTCAAGGCTTAAGGCTCAAGGTTCAAGGAAAAAGGCTCAAGGCTCAAAGCTCAAGGCTCTAGGTTCAAGGCTCAAAGTTCAAGGCTAAAGGATCAAGGGTCGAGGCTCGAGGCTCGAGGGTCGAGGGTCGAGGCTCGAGGCTGGAGGCTCCAGGCTCAAGGCTCAAGGCTCAAGGCTCAAGGCTCAAGGCTCAAGGCTCAAGGCTCAAGGCTCAAGGGTCAAGGCTCAAGTCACGGATCAAGGCTCAAGGCTCAAAAGTCAAGGCTCAAGGCTCAACACTCAAGGGTCAAGGGTCAAGGTTCAAGGCTCATGTCTCAAGGCTCAAGGCTCAAGGCTCAAGGCTCAAGGCTCAGGGCTCAAGGCTCAAGGCTCAAGGCTAAAGGGTCAAGGGTCAAGGCTCGAGTCTCGAGGCTCCAGGCTCAAGGCTCAAGGCTCAAGGCTCAAGGTTCAAGGATCAAGGATCAAGGCTCAAGTCACGGCTCAAGGGTCAGGACTCAAGGCAAAAGGCTGAAGGCTGAAGGCTCAAGGGTCAAGGCTCAAGGCTCAAGGCTCAAGGCTCAAGGCTCAAGGCTCAAGGGTCAAGGTTCAAGGAAAAAAGCTCAAGGCTCAAGGCTCAAGGCTCAAGGCTCAAGGCTCAAGGCTCAAGGCTCAAGGCTCAAGGCTCAAGGCTCAAGGTTCAAGGCTAAAGGGTCAAGGGTCGAGGCTCAAGGCTCGAGACTCGAGGCTTGAGGCTCGAGGCTCGAGGCTCAAGGCTCAAGGCTCCAGGCTCAAGGCTCAAGGCTCTAGGCTCAAGGCTCAATGCTCAAGGCTCAAGGCTCAAGGCTCAAGGCTCAAGGCTCAAGGCTTAAGGCTCAAGGTTCAAGGTTCATGGAAAAAGGGTCAAGGCTCAAGGCTCAAGTAATGGCTCAAGGCTCAAGGCTCAAAGCTCAAGGCTCAAGGCTCAAGGCTTAAGGCTCAAGGTTCAAGGAAAAAAGCTCAAGGCTCAAGGCTCAAGGCTCAAGGCTCAAGGCTCAAGGCTCAAGGCTCAAAGCTCAAGGCTCAAGGCTCAAGGCTCAAGGATCAAGGCTCAAGGCTCAAGGCTCAAGGCTCAAGGCTCAAGGCTCAAGGCTCAAGGCTTAAGGCTCAAGGCTCAAGGCTCAAGGCTCAACGCTTAAGGCTCAAGGTTCAAGGAAAAAGGCTCAAGGCTCAAGGCTCAAGGCTCAAGGCTCAAGGCTCAACGCTTAAGGCTCAAGGCTCAAGGCTCAAGGCTCAAAGCTCAAAGCTCAAGGCTCAAGGCTCCAGGCTCAAGGCTCAAGGCTCAAGGCTCAAGGCTCAAGGCTCAAGGCTCAAGGCTCAAGGCTTAAGGCTCAAGGCTCAAGGCTCAAGGCTCAAGGCTCAACGCTTAAGGCTCAAGGTTCAAGGAAAAAGGCTCAAGGCTCAAGGCTTAAGGCTCAAGGCTCAAGGCTCAAGGCTCAAGGCTCAAGGCTCAACGCTTAAGGCTCAAGGTTCAAGGAAAAAGGCTCAAGGCTCAAGGCTCAAGGCTCAAGGCTCAAGGCTCAAGGCTCAAGGCTCAAGGCTCAAGGCTCAAGGCTGAAGGCTCAAGGCTCAAGGCTCAAGGCTCAAGGCTCAAGGCTCAAGGCTCAAGGTTCAAGGCTAAAGGGTCCAGGGTCGAGGCTCAAGGCTCAAGGCTCAAGGCTCAAGGCTTAAGGCTCAAGGTTCAAGGTTCATGGAAAAAGGCTCAAGGCTCAAGTAACGGCTCAAGGCTCAAGGCTCAAGGCTCAAAACTCAAGGCTCAAGGCTCAAGGCTCCAGGCTCAAGGCTCAAGGCTCAAGGCTCAAGGCTCAAGGCTCAAGTCATGGCTCAAGGGTCAGGACTCAAGTCAAAAGGCTCAAGGCTCAAGGCTCCCAAGGCTCAAGGCTCAAGGCTCAAGGATAAAGGCTCAAGGCTCAAAGCTCAAGGCTCAAGGCTTAAGGCTCAAGGTTCAAGGAAAAAGGCTCAAGGCTCAAGGCTCAAGGCTCAAGGCTCTAGGTTCAAGGCTCAAATTTCAAGGCTAAAGGGTCAAGGGTCGAGGCTCGAGGCTCGAGGGTCGAGGCTCGAGGGTCGAGGCTCGAGGGTGGAGGCTCGAGGCTCGAGGCTCGAGGCTCGAGGCTCAAGGCTCCAGGCTCAAGGCTCAAGGCTCAAGGCTCAAGGATCAAGGCTCAAGGCTCAAGGCTCAAGGCTCAAGGCTCAAGGCTCAAGGTTTAAGGTTCATGGAAAAAGGCTCAAGGCTCAAGGGTCAAAGGCTCAAGTCATGGCTCAAGGCTCAAGTCTCAAAAGTCAAGGCTCAAGGCTCAACACTCAAGGGTCAAGGGTCAAGGGTCAAGGCTCATGTCTCAAGGCTCAAGGCTCAAGGCTCAAGGCTCAAGGCTCAAGGCTCAAGGCTCAAGGCTCAAGGCTCAAGGCTCAAGGCTCAAGGCTAAAGGGTCAAGGGTCAAGGGTCAAGGCTCGAGGCTCGAGGCTCGAGGCTCGAGGCTCAAGGCTCAAGGGTCAAGGCTCAAGGCTCAAGGCTCAAGGTTCAAGGCTCAAGGATCAAGGATCAAGGCTCAAGTCACGGCTCAAGGGTCAGGACTCAAGGCAAAAGGCTGAAGGCTCAAGGCTCAAGGCTCAAGGCTCAAGGCTCAAGGCTCAAGGCTCAAGGCTCAAGGCTCAAGGAAAAAGGCTCAAGGCTCAAGGCTCAAGGCTCAAGGCTCAAGGCTCAAGGCTCAAGGCTCAAGGTTCAAGGCTAAAGGGTCAAGGGTCGAGGCTCAAGGCTCGAGGCATGAGGCTCGAGGCTCGAGTCTCAAGTCTCAAGGCTCAAGGCTCCAGGCTCAAGGCTCAAGGCTCTAGTCTCAAGGTTCAATGCTCAAGGCTCAAGGCTCAAGGCTCAAGGCTCAAGGCTCAAGGCTTAAGGCTCAAGGTTCAAGGTTCATGGAAAAAGGCTCAAGGCTCAAGGCTCAAGGCTCAAGTAACGGCTCAAGGCTCAAAGCTCAAGGCTCAAGGCTCAAGGCTTAAGGCTCAAGGTTCAAGGAAAAAAGCTCAAGGCTCAAGGCTCAAGGCTCCAGGCTCAAGGCTCAAGCCTCAAGGCTCAAGGCTCAAGGCTCAGGCTCAAGGCTCAAGGCTCAAGGCTCAAGGATCAAAGATCAAGGCTCAAGTCATGGCTCAAGGGTCAGGACTCAAGTCAAAAGGCTGAAGGGTCAAGGCTCAAGGCTCAAGGCTCAAGGCTCAAGGCTCAAAGCTCAAGGCTCAAGGCTTAAGGCTCAAGGTTAAAGGAAAAAGGCTCAAGGCTCAAGGCTCAAGGCTCTAGGTTCAAGGCTCAAAGTTCAAGGCTCAAGGCTCAAGGGTCGAGGCTCGAGGCTCGAGGGTCGAGGCTCGAGGGTCGAGGCTCGAGGGTCGAGGGTCGAGGGTCGAGGCTCGAGGCTCCAGGCTCGAGGCTCCAGGCTCGAGGCTCCAGGCTCAAGGCTCAAGGCTCAAGGCTCAAGGCTCAAGGTTCAAGGCTCAAGGATCAAGGATCAAGGCTCAAGTCACGGCTCAAGGGTCAGGACTCAAGGCAAAAGGCTGAAGGCTCAAGGCTCAAGGCTCAAGGCTTAAGGCTCAAGGTTCAAGGAAAAAGGCTCAAGGCTCAAGGCTCAAGGCTCAAGGCTCAAGGCTCAAGGCTCAAGGCTCAAGGCTCAAGGCTCAAGGTTCAAGGCTAAAGGGTCAAGGGTCGAGGCTCAAGGCTCGAGGCTTGAGGCTTGAGGCTCGAGGCTCGAGGCTCGAGGCTCAATGCTCAAGGCTCAAGGCTCCAGGCTCAAGGCTCAAGGCTCTAGGCTCAAGGCTCAATGCTCAAGGCTCAAGGCTTAAGGCTCAAGGCTCAAGGCTTAAGGCTCAAGGTTCAAGGTTCATGGAAAAAGGCTCAAGGCTCAAGGCTCAAGCCTCAAGTAACGGCTCAAGGCTCAAAGCTCAAGGCTCAAGGCTCAAGGCTTAAGGCTCAAGGTTCAAGGAAAAAAGCTCAAGGCTCAAGGCTCCAGGCTCCAGGCTCAAGGCTCAAGGCTCAAGGCTCAAGGCTCAAGGCTCAAGGCTCAAGGCTCAAGGCTCAAGGATCAAGGCTCAAGGCTCAAGGCTCAAGGCTCAAGGATCAAGGATCAAGGCTCAAGTCATGGCTCAAGGGTCAAGACTCAAGTCAAAAGGCTCAAGGCTCAAGGCTCAAGGCTCAAAGCTCAAGGCTCAAGGCTTAAGGCTCAAGGTTCAAGGAAAAAGGCTCAAGGCTCAAGGGTTCAAGGCTCAAAGTTCAAGGCTCAAGGCTCAAGGGTCGAGGCTCGAGGCTCGAGGGTCGAGGGTCGAGGCTCGAGGCTCGAGGCTCCAGGCTCCACGCTCCAGGCTCAAGGCTCAAGGTTCAAGGCTCAAGGATCAAGGATCAAGGCTCAAGTCACGGCTCAAGGGTCAGGACTCAAGGCAAAAGGCTGAAGGCTCGAGCCTCCAGGCTCAAGGCTCAAGGCTCAAGGCTCCAGGCTCAAGGCTCTAGGCTCAAGGCTCAATGCTCAAGGCTCAAGGCTCAAGGCTCAAGGCTCAAGGCTTAAGGCTCAAGGTTCAAGGTTCATGGAAAAAGGCTCAAGGCTCAAGGCTCAAGGCTCAAGTAACGGCTCAAGGCTCAAGGCTCAAGGCTCAAAGCTCAAGGCTCAAGGCTCAAGGCTTAAGGCTCAAGGTTCAAGGAAAAAAGCTCAAGGCTCAAGGCTCAAGGCTCAAGGCTCAAGGCTCCAGGCTCCAGGCTCCAGGCTCAAGGCTCAAGGCTCAAGGCTCAAGGATCAAGGATCAAGGCTCAAGTCATGGCTCAAGGGTCAGGACTCAAGTCAAAAGGCTCAAGGCTCAAGGCTCAAGGCTCAAGGCTCAAGGCTCAAGGCTCAAGGATAACGGCTCAAGTCTTAAAGCTCAAGGCTCAAGGCTTAAGGCTCAAGGTTCAAGGAAAAAGGCTCAAGGCTCAAGGCTCTAGGTTCAAGGCTCAAAGTTCAAGGCTAAAGGGTTAAGGGTCGAGGCTCGAGGGTCGAGGGTCGAGGCTCGAGGCTGGAGGCTCCAGGCTCCAGGCTCCAGGCTCAAGGCTCAAGGCTCAAGGCTCAAGGCTCAAGGCTCAAGGCTCAAGGCTCAAGGCTCAAGGCTCAAGGTTCATGGAAAAAGGCTCAAGGCTCAAGGCTCAAGGGTCAAGGCTCAAGTCACGGATCAAGGCTCAAGGCTCAAAAGTCAAGGCTCAAGGCTCAACACTCAAGGGTCAAGGGTCAAGGTTCAAGGCTCATGTCTCAAGGCTCAAGGCTCAAGGCTCAAGGCTCAAGGCTCAAGGCTCAAGGCTCGAGGCTCAAGGCTCAAGGCTCAAGGCTAAAGGGTCAAGGGTCAAGGCTCGAGGCTCGAGGCTCGAGGCTCGAGGCTCGAGGCTCCAGGCTCAAGGCTCAAGGCTCAAGGCTCAAGGTTCAAGGATCAAGGATCAAGGCTCAAGTCACGGCTCAAGGGTCAGGATCCAAGGGTTAATCTTTTTGTTACTGAAGGCTTAAGGCTCAAGGCTCAAGGCTCAAGGCTCAAGGCTCAAGGCTCAAGGCTCAAGGCTCAAGGCTCAAGGCTCAAGGCTCAAGGTTCAAGGAAAAAGGCTCAAGGCTCAAGGCTCAAGGTTCAAGGCTAAAGGGTCAAGGGTCGAGGCTCAAGGCTCGAGGCTCGAGGCTTGAGGCTCGAGGCTCGAGGCTCAAGGCACAAGGCTCCAGGCTCAAGGCTCAAGGCTCTAGGCTCAAGGCTCAATGCTCAAGGCTCAAGGCTCAAGGCTCAAGGCTCAAGGCTCAAGGCTCAAGGCTCAAGGCTCAAGGCTCAAGGCTCAAGGCTCAAGGCTCAAGGCTCAAGGCTCAAGGCTTAAAGCTCAAGGTTCAAGGTTCATGGAAAAAGGGTCAAGGCTCAAGGCTCAAGGCTCAAGTAACGGCTCCAGGCTCAAGGCTCAAGGCTCAAAGCTCAAGGCTCAAGGCTCAAGGCTTAAGGCTCAAGGTTCAAGGAAAATAGCTCAAGGCTCAAGACTCAAGGCTCAAGGCTCAAGGCTCAAGGCTCAAGGCTCAAGGCTCAAGGCTCAAGGCTCAAGGCTCAAAGCTCAAGGCTCAAGGCTCAAGGATCAAGGATCAAGGCTCAAGTAATGGCTCAAGGGTCAGGACTCAAGTCAAAAGGCTCAAGGCTCAAGGCTCAAGGCTCAAGGATAAAGGCTCAAGGCTCAAAGCTCAAGGATCAAGGCTCAAGGCTTAAGGCTCAAGGTTCAAGGAAAAAGGCTCAAGGCTCCAGGCTCAAGGCTCAAGGCTCTAGGTTCAAGGCTCAAAGTTCAAGGCTAAAGGGTCAAGGGTTGAGGCTCGAGGGTCGAGGGTCGAGGCTCGAGGGTCGAGGGTCGAGGCTCGAGGGTCGAGGGGCGAGGCTCGAGGCTCGAGGCTCCAGGCTTAAGGCTCCAGGCTCAAGGCTCAAGGCTCAAGGCTCAAGGCTCCAGGCTCAAGGCTCAAGGCTCAAGGCTCCAGGCTCAAGGCTCAAGGCTCAAGGCTCAAGTAACGGCTCAAGGCTCAAGGCTCAAAGCTCAAGGCTCAAGGCTCAAGGCTTAAGGCTCAAGGTTCAAGGTTCAAGGAAAAAAGCTCAAGGCTCAAGGCTCCAGGCTCAAGGCTCAAGGCTCAAGGCTCAAGGCTCAAGGCTCAAGGATAAAGGATCAAGGCTCAAGTCATGGCTCAAGGGTCAGGACTCAAGTCAAAAGGCTCAAGGCTCAAGGCTCAAGGCTCAAGGATAAAGGCTCAAGGCTCAAATCTCAAGGCTCAAGGCTTAAGGCTCAAGGTTCAAGCAAAGAGGCTCAAGGCTCAAGGTTCAAGGCTCTAGGTTCAAGGCTCAAAGTTCAAGGCTAAAGGGTCAAGGGTCGAGGGTCGAGGGTCGAGGGTCGAGGCTGGAGGGTCGAGGGTCGAGGCTGGAGGCTCGAGGCTGGAGGCTCCAGGCTCAAGGCTCCAGGCTCAAGGCTCAAGGCTCAAGGCTCAAGGCTCAAGGCTCATGGTTCATGGAAAAAGGCTCAAGGCTCAAGGCTCAAGGGTCAAGGCTCAAGTCACGGATCAAGGCTCAAGGCTCAAAAGTCAAGGCTCAAGGCTCAACACTCAAGGGTCAAGGGTCAAGGTTCAAGGCTCATGTCTCAAGGCTCAAGGCTCAAGGCTCAAGGCTCAAGGCTCAAGGCTAAAGGCTCAAGGGTCAAGGCTCGAGGCTCGAGGCTCAAGGCTCAAGGCTCAAGGCTCGAGGCTCAAGGCTCAAGGCTCCAGGCTCAAGGCTCAAGGCTCAAGGTTCAAGGCTCAAGGATCAAGGATCAAGGCTCAAGTCACGGCTCAATGGTCAGGACTCAAGGCAAAAGGCTCAAGGCTCAAGGCTCAAGGCTCAAGGCAAGAGGCTCAAGGCTCAAGGCTCAAGGCTCAAGGCTCAAGGCTCAAGGTTCAAGGTTCATGGAAAAAGGCTCAAGGCTCAAGGCTCAAGTAACGGCTCAAGGCTCAAGGCTCAAGGCTCAAGGCTCAAGGCTTAAGGCTCAAGGTTCAAGGAAAAAAGCTCAAGGCTCAAGGCTCAAGGCTCAAGGCTCAAGGCTCAAGGCTCAAGGCTCAAGGATCAAGGATCAAGGCTCAAGTCATGGCTCAAGGGTCAGGACTCAAGTCAAAAGGCTCAAGGCTCAAGGCTCAAGGCTCAAGGCTCAAGGCTCAAGGCTCAAGGCTCAAGGCTCAAGGATAAAGGCTCAAGTCTCAAAGCTCAAGGCTCAAGGCTTAAGGCTCAAGGTTCAAGGAAAAAGGCTCAAGGCTCAAGGCTCAAGGCTCTAGGTTCAAGGCTCAAAGTTCAAGGCTAAAGGGTCAAGGGTCGAGGCTCGAGGGTCGAGGGTCGAGGCTCGAGGCTGGAGGCTCCAGGCTCCAGGCTCCAGGCTCAAGGCTCAAGGCTCAAGGCTCAAGGCTCAAGGCTCAAGGTTCATGGAAAAAGGCTCAAGGCTCAAGGCTCAAGGGTCAAGGCTCAAGTCACGGATCAAGGCTCAAGGCTCAAAAGTCAAGGCTCAACACTCAAGGGTCAAGGGTCAAGGTTCAAGGCTCATGTCTCAAGGCTCAAGGCTCAAGGCTCAAGGCTCAAGGCTCAAGGCTCAAGGCTAAAGGGTCAAAGGTCAAGGCTCGAGGCTCGAGGCTCGAGGCTCGAGGCTCAAGGCTCAAGGCTCAAGGCTCAAGGTTCAAGGATCAAGGATCAAGGCTCAAGTCACGGCTCAAGGGTCAGGACTCAAGGCAAAAGGCTGAAGGCTCAAGGCTCAAGGCTGAAGGCTGAAGGCTTAAGGCTCAAGGCTCAAGGCTCAAGGCTCAAGGCACAAGGCTCAAGGCTCAAGGTTCAAGGAAAAAGGCTCAAGGCTCAAGGCTCAAGGTTCAAGGCTAAAGGGTCAAGGGTCGAGGCTCAAGGCTCGAGGCTCGAGGCTTGAGGCTCGAGGCTCGAGGCTCAAGGCACAAGGCTCCAGGCTCAAGGCTCAAGGCTCTAGGCTCTAGGCTCAAGGCACAATGCTCAAGGCTCAAGGCTCAAGGCTCAAGGCTCAAGGCTCAAGGCTCCAGGCTCAAGGCTCAAGGCTTAAAGCTCAAGGTTCAAGGTTCATGGAAAAAGGGTCAAGGCTCAAGGCTCAAGGCTCAAGTAACGGCTCAAGGCTCAAGGCTCAAGGCTCAAAGCTCAAGGCTCAAGGCTCAAGGCTTAAGGCTCAAGGTTCAAGGAAAAAAGCTCAAGGCTCAAGACTCAAGGCTCAAGGCTCAAGGCTCAAGGCTCAAGGCTCAAGGCTCAAGGCTCAAGGCTCAAAGCTCAAGGCTCAAGGCTCAAGGCTCAAGGATCAAGGCTCAAGTCATGGCTCAAGGGTCAGGACTCAAGTCAAAAGGCTCAAGGCTCAAGGCTCAAGGATAATGGCTCAAGGCTCAAAGCTCAAGGCTCAAGGCTCAAGGCTTAAGGCTCAAGGTTCAAGGAAAAAGGCTCAAGGCTCAAGGCTCAAGGCTCTAGGTTCAAGGCTCAAAGTTCAAGGCTAAAGGGTCAAGGGTCGAGGCTCGAGGGTCGAGGGTCGAGGCTCGAGGCTCGAGGCTCCAGGCTCAAGGCTCCAGGCTCAAGGCTCAAGGCTCAAGGCTCAAGGCTCCAGGCTCAAGGCTCAAGGCTCAAGGCTCCAGGCTCAAGGCTCAAGGCTCAAGGCTCAAGGCTCAAGTAACGGCTCAAGGCTCAAGGCTCAAGGCTCAAAGCTCAAGGCTCAAGGCTTAAGGCTCAAGGTTCAAGGAAAAAAGCTCAAGGCTCAAGGCTCAAGGCTCCAGGCTCAAGGCTCAAGGCTCAAGGCTCAAGGCTCAAGGCTCAAGGCTCAAGGCTCAAGGCTCAAGGCTCAAGGCTCAAGGATAAAGGATCAAGGCTCAAGTCATGGCTCAAGGGTCAGGACTTAAGTCAAAAGGCTCAAGGCTCAAGGCTCAAGGCTCAAGGCTCAAGGATAAAGGCTCAAGGCTCAAAGCTCAAGGCTCAAGGCTTAAGGCTCAAGGTTCAAGCAAAAAGGCTCAAGGCTCAAGGTTCAAGGCTCTAGGTTCAAGGCTCAAAGTTCAAGGCTAAGGGGTCAAGGGTCGAGGGTCGAGGGTTGAGAGTGGAGGCTCGAGGCTGGAGGCTCCAGGCTCAAGGCTCCAGGCTCAAGGCTCAAGGCTCAAGGCTCAAGGCTCAAGGCTCAAGGCTCATGGTTCATGGAAAAAGGCTCAAGGCTCAAGGCTCAAGGGTCAAGGCTCAAGTCACGGATCAAGGCTCAAGGCTCAAAAGTCAAGGCTTAAGGCTCAACACTCAAGGGTCAAGGGTCAAGGTTCAAGGCTCATGTCTCAAGGCTCAAGGCTCAAGGCTCAAGGCTCAAGGCTCAAGGCTCAAGGCTCAACGCTCAAGGCTCAAGGCTCAAGGCTAAAGGGTCAAGGGTCAAGGCTCGAGGCTCGAGGCTCGAGGCTCGAGGCTCGAGGCTCGAGGCTCGAGGCTCGAGGCTCGAGGCTCGAGGCTCGAGGCTCAAGGCTCGAGGCTCAAGGCTCCAGGCTCCAGGCTCAAGGCTCAAGGCTCAAGGCTCAAGGCTCGAGGCTCAAGGCTCAAGGCTCCAGGCTCAAGGCTCAAGGCTCAAGGTTCAAGGCTCAAGGATCAAGGATCAAGGCTCAAGTCACGGCTCAATTGTCAGGACTCAAGGCAAAAGGCTCAAGGCTCAAGGCTCAAGGTTCAAGGAAAAAGGCTCAAGGCTCAAGGCTCAAGGCTCAAGGCTCAAGGCTCAAGGTTCAAGGCTAAAGGGTCAAGGGTCGAGGCTCAAGGCTCGAGGCTCTAGGCTCGAGGCTCCAGGCTCAAGGCTCAAGGCTCCAGGCTCCAGACTCAAGGCTCAAGGCTCAAGGCTCAAGGCTCAAGGCTCAAGGCTCAAGGCTAAAGGGTCAAGGGTCAAGGGTCAAGGCTCAAGGCTCGAGGCTCGAGGCTCGAGGCTCAAGGCTCAAGGCTCAAGGCTCAAGGCTTAAGGTTCAAGGTTCAAGGCTCAAGGATCAAGGATCAAGGCTCAAGTCACGGCTCAAGGGTCAGGACTCAAGGCAAAAGGCTGAAGGCTCAAGGCTCAAGGCTCAAGGCTCAAGGTTAAAGGAAAAAGGCTCAAGGCTCAAGGCTCAAGGCTCAAGGCTCAAGGCTCAAGGCTCAAGGCTCAAGGCTCAAGGCACAAGGCTCAAGGTTCAAGGGTCGAGGCTCAAGGCTCGAGACTCGAGGCTTGAGGCTCAAGGCTCCAAGCTCAAGGCTCCAAGCTCAAGGCTCAAGGCTCTAGGCTCAATGCTCAAGGCTCAAGGCTCAAGGCTCAAGGCTCAAGGCTCAAGGCTCAAGGCTCAAGGCTCAAGGCTCAAGGCTCAAGGCTCAAGGCTCAAGGCTCAAGGCTCAAGGCTCAAGGCTCAAGGCTCAAGGCTCAAGGCTCAAGGCTCAAGGCTTAAGGCTCAAGGTTCAAGGTTCATGGAAAAAGGGTCAAGGCTCAAGGCTCAAGGCTCAAGTAACGGCTCAAGGCTCAAGGCTCAAGGCTCGAAGCTCAAGGGTCAAGGCTCAAGGCTTAAGGCTCAAGGTTCAAGGAAAAAAGCTCAAGGCTCAAGGCTCAAGGCTCAAGGCTCAAGGCTCAAGGCTCAAAGCTCAAGGCTCAAGGCTCAAGGATCAAGGATCAAGGCTCAAGTCATGGCTCAAGGGTCAGGACTCAAGTCAAAAGGCTCAAGGCTCAAGGCTCAAGGCTCAAGGCTCAAGGATAAAGGCTCAAGGCTCAAAGCTCAAGGCTCAAGGCTTAAGGCTCAAGGTTCAAGGAAAAAGGCTCAAGGCTCAAGGCTCTAGGTTCAAGGCTCAAAGTTCAAGGCTAAAGGGTCAAGGGTCGAGGCTCGAGGCTCGAGGGTCGAGGCTCGAGGGTCGAGGGTCGAGGCTCGAGGCTCCAGGCTCAAGGCTCCAGGCTCAAGGCTCAAGGCTCAAGGCTCAAGGCTCAAGGCTCAAGGCTCAAGGCGCAAGGCTCAAGTAACGGCTCAAGGCTCAAGGCTCAAGGCTCAAAGCTCAAGGCTCAAGGCTCAAGGCTTAAGGCTCAAGGTTCAAGGAAAAAAGCTCAAGGCTCAAGTCTCAAGGCTCCAGGCTCAAGGCTCAAGGCTCAAGGCTCAAGGCTCAAGGCTCAAGGCTCAAGGCTCAAGGCTCAAGGCTCAAGGCTCAAGGATCAAGGATCAAGGCTCAAGTCATGGCTCAAGGGTCAGGACTCAAGTCAAAAGGCTCAAGGCTCAAGGATCAAGGCTCAAGGCTCAAGGATAAAGGCTCAAGGCTCAAAGCTCAAGGCTCAAGGCTTAAGGCTCAAGGTTCAAGCAAAAAGGCTCAAGGCTCAAGGCTCAAGGCTCAAGGCTCTAGGTTCAAGGCTCAAAGTTCAAGGCTAAAGGGTCAAGGGTCGAGGGTCGAGGGTCGAGGCTCGAGGGTCGAGGGTTGACGCTCAAGGCTGGAGGCTCCAGGCTCCAGGCTCCAGGCTCAAGGCTCAAGGCTCAAGGCTCAAGGCTCAAGGCTCAAGGCTCAAGGCTCAAGGTTCATGGAAAAAGGCTCAAGGCTCAAGGCTCAAGGGTCAAGGCTCAAGTCACGGATCAAGGCTCAAGGCTCAAAAGTCAAGGCTCAAGGCTCAACACTCAAGGGTCAAGGGTCAAGGTTCAAGGCTCATGTCTCAAGGCTCAAGGCTCAAGGCTCAAGGCTCAAGGCTCAAGGCTCAAGGCTCAAGGCTCAAGGCTCAAGGCTAAAGGCTAAAGGGTCAAGGGTCAAGGCTCGAGGCTCGAGGCTCGAGGCTCGAGGCTCGAGGCTCGAGGCTCGAGGCTCGAGGCTCGAGGCTCGAGGCTCAAGGCTCAAGGCTCGAGGCTCAAGGCTCAAGGCTCAAGGCTCAAGGCTCAAGGCTCCAGGTTCAAGGCTCGAGGATCAAGGATCAAGGCTCAAGTCACGGCTCAAGGGTCAGGACTCAAGGCAAAAGGTTCAAGGCTCAAGGCTCAAGGCTCAAGGCTCAAGGCTCAAGGCTCAAGGCTCAAGGTTCAAGGAAAAAGGCTCAAGGCTCAAGGCTCAAGGCTCAAAGCTCAAGGCTCACGGCTCAAGGTTCAACGCTAAAGGGTCAAGGGTCGAGGCTCAAGGCTCGAGGCTCGAGGCTCGAGGCTCGAGGCTCGAGGCTCGAGGCTCTAGGCTTGAGGCTCAAGGCTCAAGGCTCCAGGCTCAAGGCTCAAGGCTCTAGGCTCAAGGCTCAATGCTCAAGGCTCAAAGCTCAAGGCTCAAGGCTCAAGGCTCAAGGCTCAAGGCTCAAGGCTTGAGGCTCAAGGTTCAAGGTTCATGGAAAAAGGGTCAAGGCTCAAGGCTCAAGTAACGGCTCAAGGCTCAAGGCTCAAGGCTCAAAGCTCAAGGCTCAAGGCTCAACGCTTAAGGCTCAAGGTTCAAGGAAAAAAGCTCAAGGCTCAAGGCTCAAGGCTCAAGGCTCAAGGCTCAAGGCTCAAGGCTCAAGGCTCAAGGCTCAAAGCTCAAGGCTCAAGGCTCAAGGATCAAGGATCAAGGCTCAAGTCATGGCTCAAGTGTCAGGACTCAAGTCAAAAGGCTCAAGGCTCAAGGCTCAAGGCTCAAGGCTCAAGGCTCAAGGCTCAAGGCTCAAGGCTCAAGGCTCAAGGCTCAAGGCTCAAGGCTCAAGGCTCAAGGCTCAAGGCTTAAGGCTCAAGGTTCAAGGAAAAAGGCTCAAGGCTCAAGGCTCTAGGTTCAAGGCTCAAAGTTCAAGGCTAAAGGGTCAAGGGTCGAGGCTCGAGGCTCGAGGGTCGAGGCTCGAGGGTCGAGGGTCGAGGCTCGAGGCTCCAGGCTCAAGGCTCCAGGCTCAAGGCTCAATGCTCAAGGCTCAAGGCTCAAGGCTCAAGTAACGGCTCAAGGCTCAAGGCTCAAGGCTCAAAGCTCAAGGCTCAAGGCTCAAGGCTTAAGGCTCAAGGTTCAAGGAAAAAAGCTCAAGGCTCAAGGCTCAAGGCTCAAGGCTCCAGGCTCCAGGCTCAAGGCTCAAGGCTCAAGGCTCAAGGCTCAAGGATCAAGGATCAAGGCTCAAGTCATGGCTCAAGGGCCAGGACTCAAGTCAAAAGGCTCAAGGCTCAAGGCTCAAGGCTCAAGGCTCAAGGCTCAAGGATAAAGGCTCAAGGCTCAAAGCTCAAGGCTCAAGGCATAAGGCTCAAGGTTCAAGCAAAAAGGCTCAAGGCTCAAGGCTCAAGGCTCTAGGTTCAAGGCTCAAAGTTCAAGGCTAAAGGGTCAAGGGTCGAGGGTCGAGGGTCGAGGCTCGAGGGTCGAGGGTCGAGGCTCAAGGCTGGAGGCTCCAGGCTCAAGGCTCCAGGCTCAAGGCTCAAGGCTCAAGGCTCAAGGCTCAAGGTTCATGGAAAAAGGCTCAAGGCTCAAGGCTCAAAGGTCAAGGCACAAGTCACAGATCAAGGCTCAAGGCTCAAAAGTCAAGGCTCAAGGCTCAACACTCAAGGGTCAAGGGTCAATGTTCAAGGCTCATGTCTCAAGGCTCAAGGCTCAAGGCTCAAGGCTCAAGGCTCAAGGCTCAAGGCTCAAGGCTCAAGGCTCAAGGTTAAAGGGTCAAGGGTCCAGGCTCGAGGCTCGAGGCTCGAGGCTCCAGGCTCGAGGCTCAAGGCTCCAGGCTCAAGGCTCGAGGCTCCAGGCTCAAGGCTCAAGGCTCAAGGCTCAAGGTTCAAGGCTCAAGGATCAAGGATCAAGGCTCAAGTCACGGCTCAAGGGTCAGGACTCAAGGCAAAAGGCTCAAGGCTCAAGGCTCAAGGCTCAAGGCTCAAGGCTCAAGGCTCAAGGCTCAAGGCTCAAGGCTCAAGGCTCAAGGTTCAAGGAAAAAGGCTCAAGGCTCAAGGTTCAAGGCTCAAAGCTCAAGGCTCACGGCTCAAGCTTCAAGGCTAAAGGGTCAAGGGTCGAGGCTCAAGGCTCGAGGCTCGAGGCTTGAGGCTCGAGGCTCTAGGCTCGAGGCTCAAGGCTCAAGGCTCCAGGCTCAAGGCTCAAGGCTCTAGGCTCAAGGCTCAATGCTCAAGGCTCAAGGCTCAAGGCTCAAGGCTCAAGGCTCAAGGCTCAAGGCTCAAGGCTCAAGGCTCAAGGCTCAAGGCTCAAGGCTTAAGGCTCAAGGTTCAAGGTTCATGGAAAAAGGGTCAAGGCTCAAGGCTCAAGGCTCAAGTAACGGCTCAAGGCTCAAGGCTCAAGGCTCAAGGCTCAAAGCTCAAGGCTCAAGGCTCAAGGCTTAAGGCTCAAGGTTCAGGGAAAAAAGCTCAAGGCTCAAGGCTCAAGGCTCAAGGCTCAAGGCTCAAGGCTCAAGGCTCAAGGCTCAAAGCTCAAGGCTCAAGGCTCAAGGATCAAGGATCAAGGCTCAACTCATGGCTCAAGGGTCAGGACTCAAGTCAAAAGGCTCAAGGCTCAAGGCTCAAGGCTAAAGGGTCAAGGCTCGAGGCTCGAGGCTCGAGGTTCAAGGCTCAAGGCTCAAGGCTCAAGGTTCAAGGTTCAAGGTTCAAGGCTCAAGGATCAAGGATCAAGGCTCAAGTCACGGCTCAAGGGTCAGGACTCAAGGCAAAAGGCTAAAGGCTCAAGGCTCAAGGCTCAAGGCTGAAGGCTCAAGGCTCAAGGCTCAAGGCTCAAGGCTCAAGGCTCAAGGTTCAAGGAAAAAGGCTCAAGGCTCAAGGCTCAAGGCTCAAGGCTCAAGGCTCAAGGTTCAAGGCTAAAGGGTCGAGGCTCGAGGCTCGAGGCTCGAGGCTCGAGGCTCGAGGCTCGAGGCTCGAGGCTCGAGGCTCGAGGCTCGAGGCTCAAGGCTCAAGGCTCAAGGCTCAAGGCTCTAGGCTCAAGGCTCAATGCTCAAGGCTCAAGGCTCAAGGCTCAAGGCTCAAGGCTCAAGGTTCAAGGCTCAAGGCTTAAGGCTCAAGGTTCAAGGTTCATGGAAAAAGGGTCAAGGCTCAAGGCTCAAGGCTCAAGTAACGGCTCAAGGCTCAAGGCTCAAAGCTCAAGGCTCAAGGCTTAAGGCTCAAGGTTCAAGGAAAAAAGCTCAAGGCTCAAGGCTCAAGGCTCAAGGCTCAAGGCTCAAGGCTCAAAGCTCAAGGCTCAAGGCTCAAGGATCAAGGATCAAGGCTCAAGTCATGGCTCAAGGGTCAGGACTCAAGTCAAAAGGCTCAAGGCTCAAGGCTCAAGGCTGAAGGCTCAAGGATAAAGGCTCAAGGCTCAAAGCTCAAGGCTCAAGGCTCAAGGCTCAAGGCTTAAGGCTCAAGGTTCAAGGAAAAAGGCTCAAGGCTCAAGGCTCAAGGCTCAAAGCTCAAGGCTCAAGGCTCAAGGCTTAAGGCTCAAGGTTCAAGGAAAAAGGCTCAAGGCTCAAGGCTCAAGGCTCTAGGTTCAAGGCTCAAAGTTGAAGGCTAAAGGGTCAAGGGTCGAGGCTCGAGGCTCGAGGGTCGAGGCTCGAGGGTCGAGGGTCGAGGCTCGAGGGTCGAGGCTCGAGGCTCCAGGCTCAAGGCTCCAGGCTCAAGCCTCAAGGAAAAAGGCTCAAGGCTCAAGGCTCAAGGGTCAAGGCTCAAGTCACGGCTCAAGGCTCAAGGCTCAAAAGTCAAGGCTCAAGGCTCATCACTCAAGGGTCAAGGGTCAAGGCTCATGTCTCAAGGCTCAAGGCTCAAGGCTCAAGGCTCAAGGCTCAAGGCTCAAGGCTCAAGGCTAAAGGGTCAAGGCTCGAGGCTCGAGGCTCGAGGCTCGAGGCTCGAGGCTCAAGGCTCAAGGCTCAAGGCTCAAGGCTCAGGTTCACGGCTCAAGGATCAAGGCTCAAGTCACGGCTCAAGGGTCAGGACTCAAGGAAAAAGGCTGAAGGCTCAAGGCTCAAGGCTCAAGGCTCAAGGCTCAAAGCTCAAGGCTCAAGGCTCAAGGCTTAAGGCTTAAGGATCAAGGAAAAAGGTTCAAGGCTCAAGGCTCAAGGCTCAAGGCTCAAGGTTCAAGGCTAAATGGTCAAGGGTCGAGGCTCGAGGCTCAAGGCTCCAGGCTCGAGGCTCGAGGCTCGAGGCTCAAGGCTCCAGGCTCAAGGCTCAATGCTCAAGGCTCAAGGCTCAAGGCTCCGGGCTCCGGGCTCAAGGCTCAAGGCAAGGCTCAAGGCTCAAGGCTCAAGGCTCAAGGCTCAAGGTTTAAGGTTCATGGAAAAAGGCTCATGGCTCAAGGCTCAAGGCTCAAGGCTCAAGTCACGGCTCAAGGCTCAAGGCTCGAAAGTCAAGGCTCAAGGCTCAACACTCAAGGGTCAAGGGTCAAGGGTCAAGGGTCAAGGCTCAAGTCTCAAGGGTCAAGGCTCAAGGCACAAGGCTCCAGGCTCAAGGCTAAAGGCTCAAGGCTCAAGGCTCAAGGCTCAAGGCTCAAGGCTCAAGGCTCAAGGCTCAAGGCTCAAGGATCAAGGCTCAATTCTCAATGCTCAAGGCTCAAGGCTCAACGCTCAAGGCTCAAGTCACTGCTCAACGGTCAAGGCTCAAAACTCAAGGCTCAAGGCTCAAGGCTCAAGGTTCAAGGCTAAAGGGTCAAGGGTCAAGGCTCGAGGCTCGAGGCTCGAGGCTCCAGGCTCAACGCTCCAGGCTCAAGGCTCAAGGCTCAAGGCTCAAGGCTTAAGGCTCAAGGTTCAAGGTTCATGGAAAAAGGCTCAAGGCTAAAGGCTCAAGGCTCAAGGCTCAAGGCTCAAGGCTCAAGGCTCAAGTCACAGCTCAAGGCTCAAGGCTCAAGGCTCAAGGATCAAGGCTCAAAGCTCAAGGCTCAAGGCTCAAGGCTTAAGGCTCAAGGTTCAAGGAAAAAGGCTCAAGGCTCAAGGCTCAATGCTCAAGGCTTAAGGCTCAAGGCTCAAGGCTCAAGGCTCAAGGATCAAGGATCAAGGCTCAAGTCATGGCTCAAGGGTCAAGACTCAAGTCAAAAGGCTCAAGGCTCAAGGCTCAAGGCTCAAGGCTCAATGCTCAAGGCTCAAGGCTCAAGGCTCAAGGCTCAAGGCTCAAGGCTCAAGGCTCAAAGCTCAAGGCTCAAGGCTCAAGGCTTAAGGCTCAAGGTTCAAGGAAAAAGGCTCAAGGCTCAAGGCTCAAGGCTCAAGGCTCAAGGCTCAAGGTTCAAGGCTAAAGGGTCAAGGGTCAAGGCTCAAGGCTCGAGGCTCGAGGCTCAAGGCTCAAGGCTTAAGGCTCAAGGCTCAAGGCTCCAGGCTCAAGGCTCAAGGCTCAAGGCTCTAGGCTCAAGGCTCAAGGATCAAGTCTCAAGGCTAAACGCTCAAGGCTTAAGGCTCAAGGCTTAAGGCTCAAGGTTCAAGGTTCATGGAAAAAGGCTCAAGGCTCAAGGCTCAAGGCTCAAGTCACGGCTCAAGGCTCAAGGCTCAAGGCTCAAGGCTCGAAAGTCAAGGCTCAAGGCTCAACACTCAAGGGTCAAGGGTCAAGGGTCAAGGGTCAAGGCTCAAGTCTCAAGGCTCAAGGCTCAAGGCACAAGGCTCAAGGCTCAAGGCTAAAGGCTCAAGGCTCAAGGCTCAAGGCTAAAGGATTAAGGCTCAAGGCTCAAGGCTCAAGGCTCAAGGCTCAAGGCTCAAGGCTCAAGGCTCAAGGCTCAAGGCTCAAGGCTCAAGGCTCAAGGATCAAGGCTCAATTCTCAAGGCTCAAGGCTCGAGGCTCAAGGCTCAAGGCTCAAGGCTCAAGGCTCAAGTCACTGCTCAACGGTCAAGGCTCAAAACTCAAGGCTCAAGGCTCAACACCTAAGGGTCAAGGGTCAAGGGTTAAGGCTCATGTCTCAAGGCTCAAGGCTCAAGGGTCAAGGCTCAAGTTCTCAAGGCTCAAGGGTCAAGGGTCAAGGCTGAAGGCTCAAGGCTCGAGGCTCGAGGCTGAAGGCTCAAGGCTCAAGGCTCAAGGCTCAAGGCTCAAGGCTCAAGGCTCAAGGCTCAAGGCTCAAGGCTCAAGGCTCACGACTCAAGGCTCAAGGCTCAAGGCTCAACGCTCAACGCTCAAGGCTCAACACTCAGGGCTCGAAGCTCCAGGGTCAAGTCTCAGGGCTCAAGGCTCAAGGCTCAAGGCTCAAGGCTCAAGGTTCAAGGTTCAAGGCTCAAGGCTTAAGGCTCAAGGCTCCAGGTTCAAGGCAAAAGGCAAAATGCTCAAGGATCAAGGCTCAAGGCTCAAGGCTCAAGGTTCAAGGCTCAAGGTTCAAGGCTAAAGGCTCAAGGCTCAAGGCTCAAGGCTCAAGGCTCAAGGTTCAAGGTTCAAGGCTCAAGGCTTAAGGCTCAAGGCTCCAGGTTCAAGGCAAAAGGAAAAATGCTCAAGGCTCAAGGTTCAAGGCTAAAGGGTCAAGGGTCAAGGCTCAAGGCTCGAGGCTCGAGGCTCGAGGCTCGAGGCTCCAGGCTCAACGCTCCAGGCTCAAGGCTCAAGGCTTAAGGCTCAAGGTTCAAGGTTCATGGAAAAAGGCTCAAGGCTAAAGGCTCAAGGCTCAAGGCTCAAGGCTCAAGGCTCAAGTCACAGCTCAAGGCTCAAGGCTCAAAGCTCAAGGCTCAAGGCTCAAGGCTCAAAGCTCAAGGCTCAAGGCTCAAGGCTCAAGGCTCAAGGCTCAAGGTTCAAGGAAAAAGGCTCAAGGCTCAAGGCTCAAGTCTCAAGGCTCAAGGCTCAAGGTTCAAGGCTAAAGGGTCAAGGGTCGAGGCTCAAGGCTCGAGGCTCAAGGCTCAAGGCTCAAGGCTCCAGCCTCAAGGCTCAAGGCTCAAGGCTCAAGGATCAAGGATCAAGGCTCAAGTCATGGCTCAAGGGTCAGGACTCAAGTCCAAAGGCTTAAGGCTCAAGGCTCAAGGCTCAAAGATCAAGGCTCAAGGATCAAGGCTCAAGTCACGGCTCAAGGGTCAGGACTCAAGCCAAAAGGCATAAGGCTCAAGGCTCATGGCTCAAGGCTCAAGGCTCAAGGCTCAAGTCACTGCTCAAGGGTCAAGGCTCAAAACTCAAGGCTCAAAGCTCAACACCCAAGGGTCAAGGCTCTAGGGTCAAGGCTCATGTCTCAAGGCTCAAGGCTCTAGGGTCAAGGCTCAAGGGTCAAGGCTCAAGGCTTAAGGCTCAAGGCTCCAGGCTCAAGGCTCCAGGCTCAAGGCTCAAGGCTCAAGGCTCAAGGCTCAAGGCTCATGACTCAAGGCTCAAGGTTCAAGGCTCAACGCTCAGGGCTCGAAGCTCCAGGGTCAAGTCTCAGGGCTCAAGGCTCAAGGCTCAAGGCTCAATACTCAAGGGTCAAGGGTCAAGGCTCATGTCTCAAGGCTCAAGGCTCAAGGCTCAAGGCTCAACGCTCAACGCTCAAGGCTCAAGGCTCAAGGCTCAAGGCTCAAGGCTGAAGGCTCAAGGCTCAAGGCTCAAGAGTCAAGGATTAAGGCTCAAGGCTCGAGGCTCGAGGCTCCGGGCTCAAGGCTCAAGGCTCAAGGCTCAGGGATCAGGGCTCAAGGTTCAAGGCTCAAGGATCAAGGATCAAGGCTCAAGTCACGGCTCAAGGGTCAGGACTCAAGGCTCAAGGCTCAAGGCTCAAGGCTCAAGGCTCAAGGCTCAAGGCTAAAGGCTCAAGGCTCAAGGCTCAAGGCTCAAGGAAAAAGGCTCAAGGCTCAAGGCTCAAGGCTCAAGGCTCAAGGCTCAAGGCACAAGGCTCAAGGCTCAAGGCTCAAGGCTCAAGGCTCAAGGCTCAAGGCTCAAGGATCAAGGCTCAAGGCTCAAGGCTCAAGGCTCAAGGCTCAAGGCTCAAGGCTCAAGGCTCAAGGCTCAAGGCTCAAGGCTTAAGGCTCAAGGCTCAAGGTTCAAGGTTCATGGAAAAAGGCTCCAGGCTCAAGGCTCAAGGCTCAAGGCTCAAGGCTCAAGGCTCAAGGCTCCAGTCCCAAGGCTCAAGGCTCAAGGGTCAAGGCTAAAGGGTCAAGGCTCGAGGCTCGAGGCTCGAGGCTCGAGGCCCCAGGCCCAAGGCTCAAGGCCCAAGGCTCAAGGCTCAAGGCTCAAGGCTCAAGGCTCAAGGCTCAAGGCTCAAGGCTCAAAGCTCAAGGCTCAAGGCTCAAGGATCAAGGCTCAAGGCTCAAGGCTCAAGGCTCAAGGCTCAAGGCTCAAGGCTCAAGGCTCAAGGCTCAAGGCTCAAGGCTCAAGGCTCAAGGCTCAAGGCTTAAGGCTTAAGATTCAAGGTTCAAGGTTTATGGAAAAAGGCTTAAGGCTCAAGGGTCAAGGCTCAAGGCTCAAGGCTCAAGGCTCAAGGCTCAAGGCTCAAGGCTCAAGGCTCAAGGCTCATGGCTCAAGGCTCAAGGCTCAAGGCTCAAGGCTCAAGGCTCAAGGCTTAAGGCTCAAGGCTTAAGGCTTAAGATTCAAGGTTCAAGGTTTATGGAAAAAGGCTCAAGGCTCAAGGGTCAAGGCTCAAGGATCAAGGCTCAAGGATCAAGGCTCAAGGCTCAAGGTTCATGGAAAAAGGCTCAAGGGTCAAGGATCAAGGCTCAAGGCTCAAGGCTCAAGGCTCGAGGCTCAAGGCTCAAGGCTCAAGGCTCAAGGCTCAAGGCTCAAGGCTCAAGGCTAAAGGGTCAAGGCTCGAGGCTCAAGGCTTGAGGCTCGAGGCTCGAGGCTCGAGGCTCGAGGCTCCAGGCTCCAGACTCAAGGCCCAAGGCCCAAGGCCCAAGGCTCAAGGCTCAAGGCACAAGGCTCAAGGCTCAAGGCTCAAGGCTCAAGGCTCAAGGCTCAAGGCTCAAGGCTTAAGGCTCAAGGCTTAAGGCTTAAGGCTCAAGGTTTAAGGTTTATGGAAAAAGGCTCAAGGGTCAAGGCTCAAGGCTCAAGGGTCAAGGCTCAAGGCTCGAGGATCAAGGATCAAGGCTCAAGTCACGGCTCAAGGGTCAGGACTCAAGGCAAAAGGCTCAAGGCTCAAGGCTCAAGGCTCAAGGCTCAAGGCTCAAGGCTCAAGGCTCAAGGCTCAAGGCTAAAGGGTCAATGGTCAAGGCTCAAGGCTCGAGGCTCGAGGCTCGAGGCTCAAGGCTCAAGGCTCAAGGCTCAAGGCTAAAGGGTCAAGGCTCAAGGGCGAAGGCTCAAAAGTCAAGGCTCAAGGGTCAACACTCAAGGGTCAAGGGTCAAGGCTCATGTCTCAAGGCTCAAGGATCAAGGCTCAAGGCTCAAGGCTCATGGCTCAAGGCTCAAGGCTCCAGCCTCAAGGCTTAAGGCTAAAGGCTCAAGGCTCAAGGCTCAAGGCTCAAGGCTTAAGGCTAAAGGTTCAAGGAAAAAGGCTCAAGGCTCAAGGCTAAAGGGTCAAGGGTCAAGGCTCAAGGCTCGAGGATCAAGGATCAAGGCTCAAGTCACGGCTCAAGGGTCAGCACTCAAGGCAAAAGGCTCAAGGCTCAAGGCTCAAGGCTCAAGGCTCAAGGCTCAAGGCTCAAGGCTCAAGGCTCAAGGCTCAAGGCTCAAGGCTCAAGGAAAAAGGCTCAAGGCTCAAGGCTCAAGGCTCAAGGCTCAAGGCTCAAGGCACAAGGCTCAAGGCTCAAGGCTCAAGGATCAAGGCTCAAGGCACAAGGCTCAAGGCTTAAGGCTCAAGGCTTAAGGCTTAAGGCTCAAGGTTCAAGGTTCATGGAAAAAGGCTCAAGGCTCAAGGATCAAGGCTCAAGGCTCAAGGCTCAAGGCTCAAGGCTCAAGGCTCAAGGCCCAAGGCTCAAGGCTCAAGGCTAAAGGGTCAAGGTTCGAGGCTCAAGGCTCAAGGCTCGAGGCTCGAGGCTCGAGGCTCCAGGCCCAAGGCCCAAGGCTCAAGGCCCAAGGCTCAAGGCTCAAGGCTCAAGGCTCAAGGCTCAAGGCTCAAGGCTTAAGGCTCAAGGCTCAAGGCTCAAGGGTCAAGGATTAAGGCTCAAGGCTCGAGGCTCGAGGCTCCGGGCTCAAGGCTCAAGGCTCAAGGCTCAAGGCTCAAGGCTCAAGGCTCAAGGCTCAAGGCTCAAGGCTCAAGGCTCAAGGCTCAAGGTTCATGGCTCAGGGATCAGGGCTCAAGGTTCAAGGCTCAAGGATCAAGGATCAAGGCTCAAGTCACGGCTCAAGGGTCAGGACTCAAGGCAAAAGGCTCAAGGCTCAAGGCTCAAAGCTCAAGGCTCAAGGCTCAAGGCTCAAGGCTCAAGGCTCAAGGCTCAAGGCTCAAGGCTCAAGGAAAAAGGCTCAAGGCTCAAGGCTAAAGGCTCAAGGCTCAAGGCTCAAGGCTCAAGGCTCAAGGCTCAAGGCACAAGGCTCAAGGCTCAAGGTTCAAGGCTCAAGGCTCAAGGATCAAGGCTCAAGGCTCAAGGCTCAAGTCTCAAGGCTCAAGTCTCAAGGCTCAAGGCTTAAGGCTCAAGGCTCAAGGCTCAAGGCTCAAGGCTTAAGGCTCAAGGTTCAAGGTTCATGGAAAAAGGCTCAAGGCTCAAGGATCAAGGCTCAAGGCTCAAGGCTCAGGGCTCAAGTCCCAAGGCTCAAGGCTCAAGGCTCAAGGCTAAAGGGTCAAGGCTCGAGGCTCGAGGCTCGAGGCCCAAGGCTCAAGGCCCAAGGCCCAAGGCTCAAGTCACAAGGCTCAAGGCTCAAGGCTCAAGGCTCAAAGCTCAAGGCTCAAGGCTCAAGGATCAAGGCTCAAGGCTCAAGGATCAAGGCTCAAGGCTCAAGGCTCAAGGCTCAAGGCTCAAGGCTCAAGGCTCAAGGCTCAAGGCTCAAGGCTCAAGGCTCAAGGCTCAAGGCTCAAGGCTCAAGGCTCAAGGCTTAAGGCTCAAGGATTAAGGCTTAAGATTCAAGGTTCAAGGTTTATGGAAAAAGGCTCAAGGCTCAAGGGTCAAGGCTCAAGGCTCAAGGCTCAAGGCTCAAGGCTCAAGGCTCAAGGCTCAAGGCTCAAGGCTCAAGGCTCAAGGCTCAAGGCTCGAGGCTTAAGGCTCAAGGCTTAAGGCTTAAGATTCAAGGTTCAAGGTTTATGGAAAAAGGCTCAAGGCTCAAGGGTCAAGGCTCAAGGCTCAAGGCTCAAGGATCAAGTCTCAAGGCTCAAGGCTCAAGGTTCATGGAAAAAGGCTCAAGGCTCAAGGCTCAAGGCTCAAGGCTCAAGGCTCAAGGCTCAAGGCTAAAGGGTCAAGGCTCGAGGCTCAAGGCTTGAGGCTCCAGGCTCCAGGCTCCAGGCTCCAGGCTCAAGGCCCAAGGCCCAAGGCTCAAGGCTCAAGGCACAAGGCACAAGGCTCAAGGCTCAAGGCTCAAGGCTCAAGGCCCAAGGCTCAAGGCTCAAGGCTCAAGGCTCAAGGCTCAAGGCTTAAGGCTCAAGGCTTAAGGCTTAAGGCGCAAGGTTTAAGGTTTATGGAAAAAGGCTCAAGGGTCAAGGCTCAAGGCTCAAGGCTCAAGGCTCAAGGCTCCAGGATCAAGGCTCAAGGCTCAAGGCTCAAGGCTCAAGGCTTAAGGCTCAAGGCTTAAGGCTTAAGATTCAAGGTTCAAGGTTTATGGAAAAAGGCTCAAGGCTCAAGGCTCAAGGCTCAAGGCTCAAGGCTCAAGGCTCAAGGATCAAGGCTCAAGGCTCAAGGCTCAAGGCTCAAGGTTCATGGAAAAAGGCTCAAGGCTCAAGGATCAAGGCTCAAGGCTCAAGGCTCAAGGCTCAAGGCTCAAGGCTCAAGGCTCAAGGCTCAAGGCTAAAGGGTCAAGGCTCGAGGCTCGAGGCTCAAGGCTTGAGGCTCGAGGCTCGAGGCTCGAGGCTCCAGGCTCCAGGTTCAAGGCCCAAGGCCCAAGGCTCAAGGCTCAAGGCACAAGGCTCAAGGCTCAAGGCTCAAGGCTCAAGGCTCAAGGCTGAAGGCTCAAGGCTCAAGGCTTAAGGCTCAAGGTTTAAGGTTTATGGAAAAAGGGTCAAGGCTCAAGGCTCAAGGGTCAAGGCTCAAGGCTCGAGGATCAAGGATCAAGGCTCAAGTCACGGCTCAATGGTCAGGACTCAAGGCAAAAGGCTCAAGGCTCAAGGCTCAAGCCTCAAGGCTCAAGGCTCAAGGCTCAAGGCTCAAGGCTCAAGGCTAAAGGGTCAATGGTCAAGGCTCAAGGCTCGAGGCTCGAGGCTCAAGGCTCAAGGCTCAAGGCTAAAGGGTCAAGGCTCAAGGGCGAAGGCTCAAAAGTCAAGGCTCAAGGGTCAACACTCAAGGGTCAAGGGTCAAGGCTCATGTCTCAAGGCTCAAGGATCAAGGCTCAAGGCTCATGGCTCAAGGCTCAAGGCTCCAGCCTCAAGGCTTAAGGCTAAAGGCTCAAGGCTCAAGGCTCAAGGCTTAAGGCTCAAGGTTCAAGGAAAAAGGCTCAAGGCTCAAGGCTAAAGGGTCAAGGGTCAAGGCTCAAGGCTCGAGGATCAAGGATCAAGGCTCAAGTCACGGCTCAAGGGTTAGGACTCAAGGCAAAAGGCTCAAGGCTCAAGGCTCAAGGCTCAAGGCTCAAGGCTCAAGGCTCAAGGCTCAAGGCTCAAGGAAAAAGGCTCAAGGCTCAAGGCTCAAGGCTCAAGGCTCAAGGCACAAGGCTCAAGGGTCAAGGCTCAAGGATCAAGGCTCAAGGCTCAAGGCTCAAGGCTCAAGGCTTAAGGCTCAAGGCTTAAGGCTTAAGGCTCAAGGTTCAAGGTTCATGGAAAAAGGCTCAAGGCTCAAGGATCAAGGCTCAAGGCTCAAGGCTAGGCTCGAGGCTCGAGGCTCGAGGCTCGAGGCTCCAGGCCCAAGGCCCAAGGCTCCAGGCTCCAGGCCCAAGGCTCAAGGCTCAAGGCTCAAGGCTCAAGGCTCAAGGCTCAAGGCTCAAGGCTCAAGGCTCAAGGCTCAAGGCTTAAGGCTCAAGGCTCAAGGCTCAAGGGTCAAGGATTAAGGCTCAAGGCTCGAGGCTCGAGGCTCCGGGCTCAAGGCTCAAGGCTCAAGGCTCAAGGCTCAAGGCTCAAGGCTCAAGGCTCAAGGTTCATGGCTCAGGGATCAGGGCTCAAGGTTCAAGGCTCAAGGATCAAGGATCAAGGCTCAAGTCACGGCTCAAGGGTCAGGACTCAAGGCAAAAGGCTCAAGGCTCAAGGCTCAAAGCTCAAGGCTCAAGGCTCAAGGCTCAAGGCTCAAGGCTCAAGGCTCAAGGCTCAAGGCTCAAGGCTCAAGGCTCAAGGCTCAAGGCTCAAGGCTCAAGGCTCAAGGCTCAAGGCTCAAGGAAAAAGGCTCAAGACTCAAGGCTAAAGGCTCAAGGCTCAAGGCTCAAGGCTCAAGGCTCAAGGCTCAAGGAACAAGGCTCAAGGCTCAAGGCTCAAGGTTCAAGGCTCAAGGCTCAAGGATCAAGGCTCGAGGCTAAAGCCTCAAGGCTCAAGGCTCAAGGCTCAAGGCTTAAGGCTCAAGGCTTAAGGCTCAAGGTTCAAGGTTCATGGAAAAAGGCTCAAGGCTCAAGGATCAAGGATCAAGGCTCAAGGCTCAAGGCTCAAGGCTCAAGTCCCAAGGCTCAAGGCTCAAGGCTCAAGGCTAAAGGGTCAAGGCTCGAGGCTCGAGGCTCGAGGCCCCAGGCCCAAGGCTCAAGGCTCAAGGCACAAGGCTCAAGCCTCAAGGCTCAAGGCTCAAGGCTCAAGGCTCAAAGCTCAAGGCTCAAGGCTCAAGGATCAAGGCTCAAGGCTCAAGGCTCAAGGCTCAAGGCTCAAGGCTCAAGGCTCAAGGCTCAAGGCTCAAGGCTTAAGGCTCAAGGCTTAAGGCTTAAGATTCAAGGTTCAAGGTTTATGGAAAAAGGCTCAAGGCTCAAGGGTCAAGGCTCAAGGCTCAAGGCTCAAGGCTCAAGGCTCAAGGCTCAAGGCTCAAGGCTCAAGGCTCAAGGCTCAAGGCTCAAGGCTCAAGGCTCAAGGCTCAAGGCTCAAGGCTCAAGGCTCAAGGCTTAAGGCTCAAGGCTTAAGGCTTAAGATTCAAGGTTCAAGGTTTATGGAAAAAGGCTCAAGGCTCAAGGGTCAAGGCTCAAGGCTCAAGGCTCAATGATCAAGGCTCAAGGCTCAAGGCTCAAGGCTCAAGGTTCATGGAAAAAGGCTCAAGGCTCAAGGATCAACGCTCAAGGCTCAAGGCTCAAGGCTCAAGGCTCAAGGCTCAAGGCTCAAGGCTAAAGGGTCAAGGCTCGAGGCTCAAGGCTCAAGGCTTGAGGCTCGAGGCTCGAGGCTCAAGGCTCAAGGCTCAAGGCTAAAGGGTCAAGGCTCAAGGGCGAAGGCTCAAAAGTCAAGGCTCAAGGGTCAACACTCAAGGGTCAAGGGCAAGGCTCATGTCTCAAGGCTCAAGGATCAAGGCTCAAGGCTCAAGGCTCATGGCTCAAGGCTCAAGGCTCCAGCCTCAAGGCTTAAGGCTAAAGGCTCAAGGCTCAAGGCTCAAGGCTCAAGGCTTAAGGCTCAAGGCTTAAGGCTTAAGATTCAAGGTTCAAGGTTTATGGAAAAAGGCTCAAGGCTCAAGGCTCAAGGCTCAAGGCTCAAGGCTCAAGGCTCAAGGCTCAAGGCTCAAGGCTCAAGGCTCAAGGCTCAAGGCTCAAGGCTCAAGGCTTAAGGCTCAAGGCTTAAGGCTTAAGATTCAAGGTTCAAGGTTTATGGAAAAAGGCTCAAGGCTCAAGGGTCAAGGCTCAAGGCTCAAGGCTCAAGGATCAAGGCTCAAGGCTCAAGGCTCAAGGCTCAAGGTTCATGGAAAAAGGCTCAAGGCTCAAGGATCAAGGCTCAAGGCTCAAGGCTCAAGGCTCAAGGCTCAAGGCTCAAGGCTCAAGGCTCAAGGCTAAAGGGTCAAGGCTCGAGGCTCAAGGCTTGAGGCTCGAGGCTCGAGGCTCAAGGCTCAAGGCTCAAGGCTAAAGGGTCAAGGCTCAAGGGCGAAGGCTCAAAAGTCAAGGCTCAAGGGTCAACACTCAAGGGTCAAGGGCAAGGCTCATGTCTCAAGGCTCAAGGATCAAGGCTCAAGGCTCAAGGCTCATGGCTCAAGGCTCAAGGCTCCAGCCTCAAGGCTTAAGGCTAAAGGTTCAAGGAAAAAGGCTCAAGGCAGGCTAAAGGGTCAAGGGTCAAGGCTCAAGGCTCGAGGATCAAGGATCAAGGCTCAAGTCACGGCTCAAGGGTCAGGACTCAAGGCAAAAGGCTCAAGGCTCAAGGCTCAAGGCTCAAGGCTCAAGGCTCATGGCTCAAGGAAAAAGGCTCAAGGCTCAAGGCTCAAGGCTCAAGGCTCAAGGCTCAAGGCTCAAGGCACAAGGCTCAAGGCTCAAGGATCAAGGCTCAAGGCTCAAGGCTCAAGGCTTAAGGCTCAAGGCTTAAGGCTTAAGGCTCAAGGTTCAAGGTTCATGGAAAAAGGCTCAAGGCTCAAGGATCAAGGCTCAAGGCTCAAGGCTCAAGGCTCAAGGCTCAAGGCTCAAGGCCCAAGGCTCAAGGCTCAAGGCTAAAGGGTCAAGGCTCGAGGCTCAAGGCTCAAGGCTCGAGGCTCGAGGCTCGAGGCTCGAGGCTCCAGGCCCAAGGCCCAAGGCCCAAGGCTCCAGGCCCAAGGCTCAAGGCTCAAGGCTCAAGGCTCAAGGCTCAAGGCTCAAGGCTCAAGGCTTAAGGCTCAAGGCTCAAGGCTCAAGGGTCAAGGATTAAGGCTCAAGGCTCGAGGCTCGAGGCTCCGGGCTCAAGGCTCAAGGCTCAAGGCTCAAGGCTCAAGGCTCAAGGCTCACGGTTCATGGCTCAGGGATCAGGGCTCAAGGTTCAAGGCTCAAGGATCAAGGATCAAGGCTCAAGTCACGGCTCAAGGGTCAGGAATCAAGGCAAAAGGCTCAAGGCTCAAGGCTCAAAGCTCAAGGCTCAAGGCTCAAGGCTCAAGGCTCAAGGCTCAAGGCTCAAGGCTCAAGGCTCAAGGCTCAAGGCTCAAGGAAAAAGGCTCAAGGCTCAAGGCTAAAGGCTCAAGGCTCAAGGCTCAATGCTCAAGGCTCAAGGCTCAAGGCACAAGGCTCAAGGCTCAAGGTTCAAGGCTCAAGGCTCACGGATCAAGGCTCGAGGCTCAAGGCTCAAGGCTCAAGGCTCAAGGCTCAAGGCTTAAGGCTCAAGGCTTAAGGCTTAAGGCTCAAGGTTCAAGGTTCATGGAAAAAGGCTCAAGGCTCAAGGATCAAGGCTCAAGGCTCAAGGCTCAAGGCTCAAGTCCCAAGGCTCAAGGCTCAAGGCTCAAGGCTAAAGGGTCAAGGCTCGAGGCTCGAGGCTCGAGGCCCCAGGCCCAAGGCTCAAGGCCCAAGGCCCAAGGCACAAGGCTCAAGGCTCAAGGCTCAAGGCTCAAGACTCAAGGCTCAAGGCTCAAGGCTCAAGGATCAAGGCTCAAGGCTCAAGGATCAAGGCTCAAGGCTCAAGGCTCAAGGCTCAAGGCTCAAGGCTCAAGGCTCAAGGCTCAAGGCTTAAGGCTCAAGGCTTAAGGCTTAAGATTCAAGGTTCAAGGTTTATGGAAAAAGGCTCAAGGCTCAAGGGTCAAGGCTCAAGGCTCAAGGCTCAAGGCTCAAGGCTCAAGGCTCAAGGCTCAAGGCTCAAGGCTTAAGGCTCAAGGATCAAGGCTTAAGGCTCAAGGCTTAAGGCTTAGGATTCAAGGTTCAAGGTTTATGGAAAAAGGCTCAAGGCTCAAGGGTCAAGGCTCAAGGCTCAAGGCTCAAGGATCAAGGCTCAAGGCTCAAGGCTCAAGGCTCAAGGCTCAAGGTTCATGGAAAAAGGCTCAAGGCTCAAGGATCAAGGCTCAAGGCTCAAGGCTCAAGGCTCAAGGCTCAAGGCTCAAGGCTAAAGGGTCAAGGCTCGAGGCTCAAGGCTTGAGGCTCGAGGCTCGAGGCTCCAGGCTCCAGGCTCAAGGCTCAAGGCCCAAGGCTCAAGGCTCAAGGCTCAAGGCACAAGGCTCAAGGCTCAAGGCTCAAGGCTCAAGGCTCAAGGCTCAAGGCTTAAGGCTCAACGCTTAAGGCTTAAGGCTCAAGGTTTAAGGTTTATGGAAAAAGGCTCAAGGGTCAAGGCTCAAGGCTCAAGGGTCAAGGCTCAAGGCTCAAGGATCAAGGATCAAGGCTCAAGTCACGGCTCAAGGGTCAGGACTCAAGGAAAAAGGCTCAAGGCTCAAGGCTCAAGGCTCAAGGCTCAAGGCTCAAGGCTCAAGGCTCAAGGCTCAAGGCTCAAGGCTAAAGGGTCAATGGTCAAGGCTCAAGGCTCGAGGCTCGAGGATCAAGGCTCAAGGCTCAAGGCTTAAGGCTCAAGGCTTAAGGCTTAAGGGTCAAGGTTCAAGGTTCATGGAAAAAGGCTCAAGGCTCAAGGATCAAGGCTCAAGGCTCAAGGCTCAAGGCTCAAGGCTCAAGGCCCAAGGCTCAAGGCTCAAGGCTAAAGGGTCAAGGCTCGAGGCTCAAGGCTCAAGGCTCGAGGCTCGAGGCGCGAGGCTCGAGGCTCCAGGCCCAGGGCCCAAGGCTCCAGGCCCAAGGCTCAAGGCTCAAGGCTCAAGGCTCAAGGCTCAAGGCTCAAGGCTCAAGGCTCAAGGCTCAAGGCTCAAGGCTCAAGGCTCAAGGCTCAAGGCTCAAGGCTCAAGGCTCAAGGGTCAAGGATTAAGGCTCAAGGCTCGAGGCTCGAGGCTCGAGGCTCCGGGCTCTAGGCTCAAGGCTCAAGGCTCAAGGCTCAAGGCTCACGGTTCATGGCTCAGGGATCAGGGCTCAAGGTTCAAGGCTCAAGGATCAAGGATCAAGGCTCAAGTCACGACTCAAGGGTCAGGACTCAAGGCAAAAAGCTCAAGGCTCAAGGCTCAAGGCTCAAGGCTCAAGGCTCAAGGCTCAAGGCTCAAGGCTCAAGGCTCAAGGCTCAAGGCTCAAGGCTCAAGGCTCAAGGCTCAAGGCTCAAGGCTCAAGGCTTAAGGAAAAAGGCTCAAGGCTCAAGGCTAAAGGCTCAAGGCTCAAGGCTCAAGGCTCAAGGCTCAAGGCTCAAGGCTCAAGGCACAAGGCTCAAGGCTCAAGGTTCAAGGCTCAAGGCTCAAGGATCAAGGCTCGAGGCTCAAGGCTCAAGGCTCAAGGCTCAAGGCTCAAGGATCAAGGCTCGAGGCTCAAGGCTCAAGGCTCAAGGCTCAAGGCTCAAGGCTCAAGGCTCAAGGCTCAAGGCTCAAGGCTCAAGGCTCAAGGCTCAAGGCTTAAGGCTCAAGGCTTAAGGCTTAAGGCTCAAGGTTCAAGGTTCATGGAAAAAGGCTCAAGGCTCAAGGATCAAGGCTCAAGGCTCAAGGCTCAAGGCTCAAGTCCCAAGGCTCAAGGCTCAAGGCTCAAGGCTAAAGGGTCAAGGCTCGAGGCTCGAGGCTCGAGGCCCCAGGCCCAAGGCTCAAGGCACAAGGCTCAAGGCTCAAGGCTCAAGGCTCAAGGCTCAAGGCTCAAGGCTCAAGGATCAAGGCTCAAGGCTCAAGGATCAAGGCTCAAGGCTCAAGGCTCAAGGCTCAAGGCTCAAGGCTTAAGGCTCAAGGCTTAAGGCTTAAGATTCAAGGTTCAAGGTTTATGGAAAAAGGCTCAAGGCTCAAGGGTCAAGGCTCAAGGCTCAAGGCTCAAGGCTCAAGGCTCAAGGCTCAAGGCTCAAGGCTCAAGGCTCAAGGCTCAAGGATCAAGGCTTAAGGCTCAAGGCTTAAGGCTTAAGATTCAAGGTTCAAGGTTTATGGAAAAAGGCTCAAGGCTCAAGGGTCAAGGCTCAAGGCTCAAGGCTCAAGGATCAAGGCTCAAGGCTCAAGGCTCAAGGCTCAAGGTTCATGGAAAAAGGCTCAAGGCTCAAGGACAGGCTCAAGGCTCAAGGCTCAAGGCTCAAGGCTCAAGGCTCAAGGCTCAAGGCTCAAGGCTCAAGGCTCAAGGCTCAAGGCTCAAGGCTAAAGGGTCAAGGCTCGAGGCTCAAGGCTTGAGGCTCGAGGCTCGAGGCTCGAGGCTCCAGGCTCCAGGCTCAAGGCTCAAGGCCCAAGGCTCAAGGCTCAAGGCACAAGGCTCAAGGCTCAAGGCTCAAGGCTCAAGGCTCAAGGCTCAAGGCTTAAGGCTCAAGGCTTAAGGCTTAAGGCTCAAGGTTTAAGGTTTATGGAAAAAGGCTCAAGGGTCAAGGCTCAAGGCTCAAGGGTCAAGGCTCAAGGCTCGAGGATCAAGGATCAAGGCTCAAGTCACGGCTCAAGGGTCAGGACTCAAGGCAAAAGGCTCAAGGCTCCAGGCTCAAGGCTCAAGGCTCAAGGCTCAAGGCTCAAGGCTCAAGGCTCAAGGCTCAAGGCTCAAGGCTCAAGGCTCAAGGCTAAAGGGTCAATGGTCAAGGCTCAAGGCTCGAGGCTCGAGGCTCAAGGCTCAAGGCTCAAGGCTAAAGGGTGAAGGCTCAAGGGCGAAGGCTCAAAAGTCAAGGCTCAAGGGTCAACACTCAAGGGTCAAGGGTCAAGGCTCATGTCTCAAGGCTCAAGGATCAAGGCTCAAGGCTCAAGGCTCATGGCTCAAGGCTAAAGGCTCCAGCCTCAAGGCTTAAGGCTAAAGGCTCAAGGCTCAAGGCTCAAGGCTCAAGGCTTAAGGCTCAAGGTTCAAGGAAAAAGGCTCAAGGCTCAAGGCTAAAGGGTCAAGGGTCAAGGCTCAAGGCTCGAGGATCAAGGATCAAGGCTCAAGTCACGGCTCAAGGGTCAGGACTCAAGGCAAAAGGCTCAAGGCTCAAGGCTCAAGGCTCAAGTCTCAAGGCTCAAGGCTCAAGGCTCAAGGCTCAAGGAAAAAGGCTCAAGGCTCAAGGCTCAAGGCTCAAGGCACAAGGCTCAAGGCTCAAGGCTCAAGGATCAAGGCTCAAGGCTCAAGGCTTAAGGCTCAAGGCTTAAGGCTTAAGGCTCAAGGTTCAAGGTTCATGGAAAAAGGCTCAAGGCTCAAGGATCAAGTCTCAAGGCTCAAGGCTCAAGGCCCAAGGCTCAAGGCTCAAGGCTCAAGGCTCAAGGCTCGAGGCTCGAGGCTCAAGGCTCAAGGCTCGAGGCTCGAGGCTCCAGGCACAAGGCCCAAGGCTCAAGGCCCAAGGCTCAAGACACAAGGCTCAAGGCTCAAGGCTCAAGGCTCAAGGCTCAAGGCTCAAGGCTCAAGGCTCAACGCTCAAGGCTCAAGGCTCAAGGCTTAAGGCTCAAGGCATAAGGCTTAAGATTCAAGGTTCAAGGTTTATGGAAAAAGGCGCAAGGCTCAAGGGTCAAGGCTCAAGGATCAAGGCACAAGGCTCAAGGCTCAAGGCTCAAGGTTCATGGAAAAAGGCTCAAGGCTCAAGGCTCAAGGCTCAAGGCTCAAGGCTCAAGGCTCAAGGCTAAAGGGTCAAGGCTCGAGGCTCAAGGCTTGATGCTCGAGGCTCGAGGCTCAAGGCTCAAGGATCAAGGTTCATGGAAAAAGGCTCAAGGCTCAAGGCTCAAGGATCAAGGCTCGAGGCTCGAGGCTCCAGGCTCAAGGCCCAAGGCCCAAGGCTCAAGGCTCAAGGCTCAAGCCTCCAGCCTCAAGGCTCAAGGCTCAAGGCTTAAGGCTCAAGGCTTAAGGCTTAAGGCTCAAGGTTTAAGGTTTATGGAAAAAGGCTCAATGCTCAAGGCTCAAGGCTCAAGGCTCAAGGCTCAAGGCTCAAGGCTCAAGGGTCAAGGCTCAAAAGGCAAGGCTCAAGGGTCAAAACTCAAGGATCAAGGATCAAGGCTCAAGTCACGGCTCAAGGGTCAGGACTCAAGGCAAAAGGCTCAAGGCTCAAGGCTCAAAGCTCAAGGCTCAAGGCTCAAGGCTCAAGGCTCAAGGCTCAAGGCTCAAGGCTCAAGGCTCAAGGAAAAAGGCTCAAGGCTCAAGCCTAAAGGCTCAAGGCTCAAGGCTCAAGGCTCAAGGCTCAAGGCTCAAGTCACAAGGCTCAAGGCTCAAGGCTCAAGGCTCAAGGTTCATGGCTCAAGGCTCAAGGATCAAGGCTCAAGGCTCAAGGCTCAAGGCTCAAGGCTTAAGGCTCAAGGCTTAAGGCTTAAGGCTCAAGGATCAAGGCTCAAGGCTCAAGGCTCAAGGCTCAAGGCTCAAGTCCCAAGGCTCAAGGCTCAAGGCTAAAGGGTCAAGGCTCGAGGCTCGAGGCTCGAGGCCCCAGGCCCAAGGCTCAAGGCCCAAGGCTCAAGGCACAAGGCTCAAGGCTCAAGGCTCAAGGCTCAAGTCTCAAGGCTCAAGGCTCAAGGATCAAGGCTCAAGGCTCAAGGATTAAGGCTCAAGGCTCAAGGCTTAAGGCTCAAGGCTTAAGGCTTAAGATTCAAGGTTCAAGGTTTATGGAAAAAGGCTCAAGGCTCAAGGGTCAAGGGTCAAGGGTCAAGGCTCAAGGCTCAAGGCTCAAGGCTCAAGGCTCAAGGCTCAAGGCTCAAGGCTTAAGGCTTAAGATTCAAGGTTCAAGGTTTATGGAAAAAGGCTCAAGGCTCAAGGGTCAAGGCTCAAGGCTCAAGGCTCAAGGATCAAGGCTCAAGGCTCAAGGCTCAAGGCTCAAGGTTCATGGAAAAAGGCTCAAGGCTCAAGGATCAAGGCTCAAGGCTCAAGGCTCAAGGCTCAAGGCTCAAGGCTAAAGGGTCAAGGCTCGAGGCTCAAGGCTTGAGGCTCGAGGCTCGAGGCTCCAGGCTCCAGGCTCCAGGCTCAAGGCCCAAGGCCCAAGGCTCAAGGCTCAAGGCACAAGGCTCAAGGCTCAAGGCTCAAGGCTCAAGGCTCAAGGCTCAAGGCTCAAGGCTCAAGGCTCAAGGCTCAAGGCTCAAGGCTCAAGGCTTAAGGCTCAAGGCTTAAGGCTTAAGGCTCAAGGTTTAAGGTTTATGGAAAAAGGCTCAAGGCTCAAGGCTCAAGGGTCAAGGCTCAAGGCTCGAGGATCAAGGATCAAGGCTCAAGTCACGGCTCAAGGGTCAGGACTCAAGGCAAAAGGCTCAAGGCTCAAGGCTCAAGGCTCAAGGCTCAAGGCACAAGGCTAAAGGGTCAATGGTCAAGGCTCGAGGCTCGAGGCTCGAGGCTCAAGGCTCAAGGCTCAAGGCTCAAGGCTCAAGGCTAAAGGGTCAAGGCTCAAGGGCGAAGGCTCAAAAGTCAAGGCTCAAGGGTCAACACTCAAGGGTCAAGGGTCAAGGCTCATGTCTCAATGCTCAAGGCTCAAGGATCAAGGCTCAAGGCTCAAGGCTCATGGCTCAAGGCTCAAGGCTCCAGCCTCAAGGCTTAAGGCTAAAGGCTCAAGGCTCAAGGCTCAAGGCTCAAGGCTCAAGGCTCAAGGCTCAAGGCTTAAGGCTCAAGGTTCAAGGAAAAAGGCTCAAGGCTCAAGGCTAAAGGGTCAAGGGTCAAGGCTCAAGGCTCGAGGATCAAGGATCAAGGCTCAATTCACGGCTCAAGGGTCAGGACTCAAGGCAAAAGGCTCAAGGCTCAAGGCTCAAGGCTCAAGGAAAAAGGCTCAAGGCTCAAGGCTCAAGGCTCAAGGCTCAAGGCACAAGGCTCAAGGCTCAAGGCTCAAGGATCAAGGCTCAAGGCTCAAGGCTCAAGGCTTAAGGCTCAAGGCTTAAGGCTTAAGGCTCAAGGTTCAAGGTTCATGGAAAAAGGCTCAAGGCTCAAGGATCAAGGCTCAAGGCTCAAGGCTCAAGGCTCAAGGCTCAAGGCCCAAGGCTCAAGACTCAAGGCTAAAGGGTCAAGGCTCGAGGCTCAAGGCTCAAGGCTCGAGGCTCGAGGCTCGAGGCTCGAGGCTCGAGGCTCGAGGCTCAAGGCCCAAGGCCCAAGGCTCAAGGCCCAAGGCTCAAGGCACAAGGCTCAAGGCTAAAGGCTCAAGGCTCAAGGCTCAAGGATCAAGGCTCAAGGCTCAAGTCTCAAGGCTTAAGGCTCAAGGCATAAGGCTTAAGATTCAAGGTTCAAGGTTTATGGAAAAAGGCGCAAGGCTCAAGGGTCAAGGCTCAAGGATCAAGGCACAAGGCACAAGGCTCAAGGCTCAAGGCTCAAGGTTCATGGAAAAAGGCTCAAGGCTCAAGGCTCAAGGCTCAAGGCTCAAGGCTCAAGGCTCAAGGCTCAAGGCTCAAGGCTCAAGGCTCAAGGGTCAAGGCTCGAGGCTCAAGGCTCGAGGCTCGAGGCTCGAGGCTCCAGGCTCCAGGCTCCAGGCTCAAGGCCCAAGGCTCAAGGCTCAAGGCTCAAGGCTCCAAGGCTCAAGGCTCAAGGCTCAAGGCTCAAGGCTCAAGGCTCAAGGCTCAAGGCTCAAGGATCAAGTCTCAAGGCTCAAGGCTTAAGGCTCAAGGCTTAAGGCTTAAGGCTCAAGGTTTAAGGCTTATGGAAAAAGGGTCAAGGCTCAAGGCTCAAGGCTCAAGGCACAAGGCTCAAGGATCAAGGCTCAAGGCTCAAGGCTCAAGGTTCATGGAAAAAGGCTCAAGGCTCAAGGATCAAGGTTCATGGAAAACGGCTCAAGGCTCAAGGATCAAGGCTCGAGGCTCGAGGCTCCAGGCTCAAGGCCCAAGGCCCAAGGCTCAAGGCTCAAGGCTCAAGCCTCCAGCCTCAAGGCTCAAGGCTCAAGGCTTAAGGCTCAAGGCTTAAGGCTTAAGGCTCAAGGTTTAAGGTTTATGGAAAAAGGCTCAATGCTGAAGGCTCAAGGCTCAAGGCTCAAGGCTCAAGGCTCAAGGCTCAAAAGGCAAGGCTCAAGGGTCAACACCCAAGGATCAAGGATCAAGGCTCAAGTCACGGCTCAAGGGTCAGGACTCAAGGCAAAAGGCTCAAGGCTCAAGGCTCAAAGCTCAAGGCTCAAGGCTCAAGGCTCAAGGCTCAAGGCTCAAGGCTCAAGGCTCAAGGCTCAAGGCTCCAAGAAAAAGGCTCAAGGCTCAAGCCTAAAGGCTCAAGGCTCAAGGCTCAAGGCTCAAGGCTCAAGGCTCAAGGCTCAAGGCTCAAGGCTCAAGGCTCAAGGCTCAAGGCTCAAGTCACAAGGCTCAAGGCTCAAGGCTCAAGGCTCAAGGCTCAAGGTTCAAGGCTCAAGGCTCAAGGATCAAGGCTCAAGACTCAAGACTCAAGGCTCAAGGCTCAAGGCTCAAGGCTCAAGGCTCAAGGCTTAAGGCTCAAGGCTTAAGGCTCAAGGTTCAAGGTTCATGGAAAAAGGCTCAAGGCTCAAGGATCAAGGCTCAAGGCTCAAGGCTCAAGGTTCAAGTCCCAAGGCTCAAGGCTCAAGCCTAAAGGGTCAAGGCTCGAGGCTCGAGGCCCCAGGCCCAAGGCTCAAGGCCCAAGGCTCAAGGCACAAGGCTCAAGCCTCGAGGCTCAAGGCTCAAGGCTCAAGGCTCAAGGCACAAGGCTCAAGGCTCAAGGCTCAAGGATCAAGGCTCAAGGCTCAAGGCTCAAGGCTTAAGGCTCAAGGCTTAAGGCTTAAGGCTCAAGGCTTAAGGCTTAAGGCTCAAGGTTTAAGGTTTATGGAAAAAGGCTCAAGGCTCAAGGCTCAAGGGTCAAGGCTCAAGGCTCGAGGATCAAGGATCAAGGCTCAAGTCACGGCTCAAGGGTCAGGACTCAAGGCAAAAGGCTCAAGGCTCAAGGCTCAAGGCTCAAGGCTCAAGGCTCAAGGCACAAGGCTAAAGGGTCAATGGTCAAGGCTCAAGGCTCGAGGCTCGAGGCTCAAGGCTCAACGCTCAAGGCTCAAGGCTCAAGGCTAAAGGGTCAAGGCTCAAGGGCGAAGGCTCAAAAGTCAAGGCTCAAGGGTCAACACTCAAGGGTCAAGGGTCAAGGCTCATGTCTCAAGGCTCAAGGCTCAAGGATCAAGGCTCAAGGCTCAAGGCTCATGGCTCAAGGCTCAAGGCTCCAGCCTCAAGGCTTAAGGCTAAAGGCTCAAGGCTCAAGGCTCAAGGCTCAAGGCTCAAGGCTCAAGGCTCAAGGCTTAAGGCTCAAGGTTCAAGGAAAAAGGCTCAAGGCTCAAGGCTAAAGGGTCAAGGGTCAAGGGTCAAGGCTCAAGGCTCGAGGATCAAGGATCAAGGCTCAATTCACGGCTCAAGGGTCAGGACTCAAGGCAAAAGGCTCAAGGCTCAAGGCTCAAGGCTCAAGGCTCAAGGCTCAAGGAAAAAGGCTCAAGGCTCAAGGCTCAAGGCTCAAGGCTCAAGGCACAAGGCTCAAGGCTCAAGGCTCAAGGATCAAGGCTCAAGGCTCAAGGCTCAAGGCTTAAGGCTCAAGGCTTAAGGCTTAAGGCTCAAGGTTCAAGGTTCATGGAAAAAGGCTCAAGGCTCAAGGATCAAGGCTCAAGGCTCAAGGCTCAAGGCTCAAGGCCCAAGGCTCAAGACTCAAGGCTAAAGGGTCAAGGCTCGAGGCTCAAGGCTCAAGGCTCGAGGCTCGAGGCTCGAGGCCCAAGGCCCAAGGCTCAAGGCCCAAGGCTCAAGGCACAAGGCTCAAGGCTAAAGGCTCAAGGCTCAAGGCTCAAGGATCAAGGCTCAAGGCTCAAGTCTCAAGGCTTAAGGCTCAAGGCATAAGGCTTAAGATTCAAGGTTCAAGGTTTATGGAAAAAGGCGCAAGGCTCAAGGGTCAAGGCTCAAGGATCAAGGCACAAGGCTCAAGGCTCAAGGCTCAAGGTTCATGGAAAAAGGCTCAAGGCTCAAGGCTCAAGGCTCAAGGCTCAAGGCTCAAGGGTCAAGGCTCGAGGCTCAAGGGTCAAGGCTCGAGGCTCGAGGCTCCAGGCTCCAGGCTCCAGGCTCAAGGCCCAAGGCTCAAGGCTCAAGGCTCAAGGCTCAAGGCTCAAGGCTCCAAGGCTCAAGGCTCAAGGCTCAAGGGTCAAGGCTCAAGGCTCAAGGCTCAAGGCTCAAGGCTCAAGGCTCAAGGCTCAAGGATCAAGTCTCAAGGCTCAAGGCTTAAGGCTCAAGGCTGAAGGCTTAAGGCTCAAGGTTTAAGGCTTATGGAAAATGGGTCAAGGCTCAAGGCTCAAGGCTCAAGGCACAAGGCTCAAGTATCAAGGCTCAAGGCTCAAGGCTCAAGGTTCATGGAAAAAGGCTCAAGGCTCAAGGATCAAGGTTCATGGAAAACGGCTCAAGGCTCAAGGATCAAGGCTCGAGGCTCGAGGATCCAGGCTCAAGGCCCAAGGCCCAAGGCTCAAAGCTCAAGGCTCAAGCCTCCAGCCTCAAAGCTCAAGGCTCAAGGCTCAAGGCTTAAGGCTCAAGGCTTAAGGCTTAAGGCTCAAGGTTTAAGGTTTATGGAAAAAGGCTCAATGCTGAAGGCTCAAGGCTCAAGGCTCAAGGCTCAAAAGGCAAGGCTCAAGGGTCAACACTCAAGGATCAAGGATCAAGGCTCAAGTCACGGCTCAAGGGTCAGGACTCAAGGCAAAAGGCTCAAGGCTCAAGGCTCAAAGCTCAAGGCTCAAGGCTCAAGGCTCAAGGCTCAAGGCTCAAGGCTCAAGGCTCAAGGCTCAAGGCTCCAGGAAAAAGGCTCAAGGCTCAAGCCTAAAGGCTCAAGGCTCAAGGCTCAAGGCTCAAGGCTCAAGGCTCAAGGCTCAAGGCTCAAGGCTCAAGGCTCAAGTCACAAGGCTCAAGGCTCAAGGCTCAAGGCTCAAGGCTCAAGGTTCAAGGCTCAAGGCTCAAGGATCAAGGCTCAAGACTCAAGACTCAAGGCTCAAGGCTCAAGGCTCAAGGCTCAAGGCTTAAGGCTCAAGGCTTAAGGCTCAAGGTTCAAGGTTCATGGAAAAAGGCTCAAGGCTCAAGGATCAAGGCTCAAGGCTCAAGGCTCAAGTCCCAAGGCTCAAGGCTAAAGGCTAAAGGGTCGAGGCTCGAGGCTCGAGGCCCAAGGCTCAAGGCCCAAGGCCCAAGGCTCAAGGCTCAAGGCTCAAGCCTCAAGGCTCAAGGCTCAAGGCTCAAGGCTCAAGGCTCAAGGATCAAGGCTCAAGGCTCAAGGCTCAAGGCTCAAGGCTCAAGGCTCAAGGCTCAAGGCTCAAGGCTCAAGGCTTAAGTCTCAAGGCTTAAGGCTTAAGATTCAAGGTTCAAGGTTTATGGAAAAAGGCTCAAGGGTCAAGGGTCAAGGCTCAAGGCTCAAGGCTCAAGGCTCAAGGCTCATGGCTCAAGGCTCAAGGCTTAAGGCTTAAGATTCAAGGTTCAAGGTTTATGGAAAAAGGCTCAAGGCTCAAGGGTCAAGGGTCAAGGCTCAAGGCTCAAGGATCAAGGCTCAAGGCTCAAGGCTCAAGGTTCATGGAAAAAGGCTCAAGGCTCAAGGATCAAGGCTCAAGGCTCAAGGCTCAAGGCTCAAGGCTCAAGGCTCAAGGCTCAAGGGTCAAGGCTCGAGGCTCCAGGCTTGAGGCTCGAGGCTCGAGGCTCGAGGCTCGAGGCTCGAGGCTCGAGGCTCGAGGCTCGAGGCTCCAGGCTCAAGGCCCAAGGCCCAAGGCTCAAGGCTCAAGGCACAAGGCTCAAGGCTCAAGGCTCAAGGCTCAAGGCTCAAGGCTCAAGGCTCAAGGCTCAAGGCTCAAGGCTCAAGGCTTAAGGCTCAAGGCTTAAGGCTTAAGGCTCAAGGTTTAAGGTTTATGGAAAAAGGCTCAAGGGTCAAGGCTCAAGGCTCAAGGGTCAAGGCTCAAGGCTCGAGGATCAAGGATCAAGGCTCAAGTCACGGCTCAAGGGTCAGGACTCAAGGCAAAAGGCTCAAGGCTCAAGGCTCAAGGCTCAAGGCTCAAGGCTCAAGGCTCAAGGCTCAAGGCTCAAGGCACAAAGCTCAAGGCTCAAGGCTCAAGGCTCAAGGCTCAAGGCTCAAGGATCAAGGCTCAAGGCTCAAGGCTCAAGGCTCAAGGCTTAAGGCTCAAGGCGTAAGGCTTAAGGATCAAGGTTCAAGGTTCATGGAAAAAGGCTCAAGGCTCAAGGATCAAGGCTCAAGGCTCAAGGCTCAAGGCTCAAGGCTCAAGGCCCAAGGCTAAAGGGTCAAGGCTCGAGGCTCAAGGCTCAAGGCTCGAGGCTCGAGGCTCAAGGCCCAAGGCCCAAGGCTCAAGGCCCAAGGCTCAAGGCACAAGGCTCAAGGCTCAAGACTCAAGGCTCAAGGATCAAGGCTCAAGGCTCAAGGCTCAAGGCTCCAGGAAAAAGGCTCAAGGCTCAAGCCTAAAGGCTCAAGGCTCAAGGCTCAAGGCTCAAGGCTCAAGGCTCAAGGCTCAAGGCTCCAGGAAAAAGGCTCAAGGCTCAAGCCTAAAGGCTCAAGGCTCAAGGCTCAAGGCTCAAGGCTCAAGGCTCAAGGCTCAAGGCTCAAGGCTCAAGGCTCAAGTCACAAGACTCAAGGTTCAAGGCTCAAGGCTCAAGGCTCAAGGTTCAAGGCTCAAGGCTCAAGGATCAAGGCTCAAGACTCAAGACTCAAGGCTCAAGGCTCAAGGCTCAAGGCTCAAGGCTTAAGGCTCAAGGCTTAAGGCTCAAGGTTCAAGGTTCATGGAAAAAGGCTCAAGGCTCAAGGATCAAGGCTCAAGGCTCAAGGCTCAAGGCTCAAGTCCCAAGGCTCAAGGCTCAAGGCTAAAGGGTCAAGGCTCGAGGCTCGAGGCCCCAGGCCCAAGGCTCAAGGCCCAAGGCTCAAGGCACAAGGCTCAAGCCTCAAGGCTCAAGGCTCAAGGCTCAAGGCTCAAGGCTCAAGGCTCAAGGCTCAGGGATCAAGGCTCAAGGCTCAAGGCTCAAGGCTCAAGGCTCAAGGCTCAAGGCTCAAGGCTCAAGGCTCAAGGCTCAAGGCTTAAGGCTCAAGGCTTAAGGCTTAAGATTCAAGGTTCAAGGTTTATGGAAAAAGGCTCAAGGCTCAAGGGTCAAGGGTCAAGGCTCAAGGCTCAAGGCTCAAGGCTCAAGGCTCATGGCTCAAGGCTCAAGGCTCAAGGCTTAAGGCTTAAGATTCAAGGTTCAAGGTTTATGGAAAAAGGCTCGAGGCTCAAGGGTCAAGGGTCAAGGCTCAAGGCTCAAGGATCAAGGCTCAAGGCTCAAGGCTCAAGGCTCAAGGTTCATGGAAAAAGGCTCAAGGCTCAAGGATCAAGGCTCAAGGCTCAAGGCTCAAGGCTCAAGGCTCAAGGCTCAAGGCTCAAGGCTAAAGGGTCAAGGCTCGAGGCTCAAGGCTTGAGGCTCGAGGCTCGAGGCTCGAGACTTGAGGCTCGAGGCTCGAGGCTCGAGGCTCGAGGCTCAAGGCTCAAGGCACAAGGCTCAAGGCTCAAGGCTCAAGGCTCAAGGCTCAAGGCTCAAGGCTCAAGGCTCAAGGCTCAAGGCTCAAGGCTCAAGGCTTAAGGCTCAAGGCTTAAGGCTTAAGGCTCAAGGTTTAAGGTTTATGGAAAAAGGCTCAAGGGTCAAGGCTCAAGGCTCAAGGGTCAAGGCTCAAGGCTCAAGGCTCGAGGATCAAGGATCAAGGCTCAAGTCACGGCTCAAGGGTCAGGACTCAAGGCAAAAGGCTCAAGGCTCAAGGCTCAAGGCTCAAGGCTCAAGGCTCAAGGCTCAAGGCACAAAGCTCAAGGCTCAAGGCTCAAGGCTCAAGGCTCAAGGCTCAAGGCTCAAGGATCAAGGCTCAAGGCTCAAGGCTCAAGGCTCAAGGCTTAAGGCTCAAGGCGTAAGGCTTAAGGATCAAGGTTCAAGGTTCATGGAAAAAGGCTCAAGGCTCAAGGATCAAGGCTCAAGGCTCAAGGCTCAAGGCTCAAGGCTCAAGGCTCAAGGCCCAAGGCTAAAGGGTCAAGGCTCGAGGCTCAAGGCTCAAGACTCGAGGCTCGAGGCTCAAGGCCCAAGGCTCAAGGCCCAAGGCTCAAGGCTCAAGGCCCAAGGCTCAAGGCTAAAGGGTCAAGGCTCGAGGCTCAAGGCTTGAGGCTCGAGGCTCGAGGCTCGAGGCTCGAGGCTCCAGGCTCCAGGCTCAAGGCCCAAGGCTCAAGGCTTAAGGCTCAAGGCTCAAGGCTCCAAGGCTCAAGGCTCAAGGCTCAAGGCTCAAGGCTCAAGGCTCAAGGCTCAAGGCTCAAGGCTCAAGGCTCAAGGATCAAGGCTCAAGGCTCAAGGCTTAAGGCTCAAGGCTTAAGGCTTAAGGCTCAAGGTTTAAGGCTTATGGAAAAAGGGTCAAGGCTCAAGGCTCAAGGCTCAAGGCACAAGGCTCAAGGATCAAGGCTCAAGGCTCAAGTCTCAAGGCTCAAGGCTCAAGGTTCATGGAAAAAGGCTCAAGGCTCAAGGCTCAAGGTTCATGGAAAAAGGCTCAAGGCTCAAGGATCAAGGCTCGAGGCTCCAGGCTCCAGGCTCAAGGCCCAAGGCCCAAGGCTCAAGGCTCAAGCCTCCAGCCTCAAGGCTCAAGGCTTAAGGCTCAAGGCTTAAGGCTTAAGGCTCAAGGTTTAAGGTTTATGGAAAAAGGCTCAATGCTCAAGGCTCAAGGCTCAAGGGTCATGGCTCAAAAGGCAAGGCTCAAGGGTCAACACTCAAGGGTCAAGGGTCAAGGGTCAAGGGTCAAGGCTCATGTCTCAAGGCTCAAGGATCAATGCTAAAGGCTCAAGGCTCATGGCTCAAGGCTCAAGGCTCAAGGCTCAAGGCTAAAGGCTCAAGGCTCAAGGCTCAAGGCTCAAGGCTCAAGGCTCAAGGCTCAAGGCTTAAGGCTCAAGGTTCAAGAAAAAAGGCTCAAGGCTCAAGGCTAAAGGGTAAAGGGTCAAGGCTCAAGGCTAAAGGGTCAAGGCTCGAGGCCCAAGGCTCAAGGCCCAAGGCTCAAGGCCCAAGGCTCCAGGCACAAGGCTCAAGGCTCAAGGCTCAAGGCTCAAGGCTTAAGGCTCAAGGCTCAAGGCACAAGGCTCAAGGCTCAAGGCTTAAGGCTCAAGGCTTAAGGCTTAAGATTCAAGGTTCAAGGTTTATGGAAAAAGGCTCAAGGCTCAAGGGTCAAGGCTCAAGGCTCAAGGCTCAAGGATCAAGGCTCAAGGCTCAAGGCTCAAGGCTCAAGGTTCATGGAAAAAGGCTCAAGGCTCAAGGATCAAGGCTCTAGGCTCAAGGCTCAAGGCTAAAGGGTCAAGGCTCGAGGCTCGAGGCTCAAGGCTCGAGGCTCCAGGCTCCAGGCTCCAGGCCCAAGGCCCAAGGCTCAAGGCTCAAGGCTCAAGGCACAAGGCTCAAGGCTCAAGGCTCAAAGTTCAAGGCTCAAGGCTCAAGGCTCAAGGCTCAAGGCTCAAGGCTCAAGGCTTAAGGCTCAAGGCTTAAGGCTTAAGGCTCAAGGTTTATGGAAAAAGGCTCAAGGCTCAAGGCTCAAGGCTCAAGGCTCAAGGCTCAAGTCACGGCTCAAGGGTCAAGGCTCAAAAGTCAAGGCTCAAGGGTCAACACTCAAGGGTCAAGGTTCAAGGCTCATGTCTCAAGGCTCAAGGATCAAGGCTCAAGGCTCAAGGCTCATGGCTCAAAGCTCAAGGCTCAAGCCTCAAGGCTCAAGGCTAAAGGCTCAAGGCTCAAGGTTCAACGCTCAAGGCTTAAGGCTCAAGGTTCAAGGAAAAAGGCTCAAGGCTCAAGGCTAAAGGGTCAAGGCTCAAGGATCAAGGCTCAAGGATCAAGGATCAAGGCTCAAGTCACGGCTCAAGGGTCAGGACTCAAGGCAAAAGGCTCAAGGCTCAAGGCTCAAGGCTCAAGGCTCAAGGCTCAAGGCTCAAGGCTAAAGGCTCAAGGCTCAAGGCTCAAGGCTCAAGGCACAAGGCTCAAGGCTCAAGGCTCAAGGCTCAAGGCTCAAGGATCAAGGCTCAAGGCTCAAGGCTCAGGCTCAAGGCTCAAGGCTTAAGGCTCAAGGCTTAAGGCTTAAGGCTCAAGCTTCAAGGTTCATGGAAAAAGGCTCAAGGCTCAAGGCTCAAGGCTCAAGGCTCAAGGCTCAAGGCTCAAGGCTCAAGGCTCAAGGATCAAGGCTCAAGGCTCAGGCTCAAGGCTCAAGGCTCAAGGCTTAAGGCTCAAGGCTTAAGGCTTAAGGCTCAAGGTTCAAGGTTCATGGAAAAAGGCTCAAGGCTCAAGGCTCAAGGCTCAAGGCTCAAGGCTCCAGGCTCAAGGCTCAAGGCCCAAGGCTCAAGGCTCAAGGCTCAAGGATCAAGGCTCAAGGCTCAAGGCTCAAGGCTCAAGGCTCAAGGCTCAATGCTCAAGGCTCAAGGCACAAGGCTCAAGGCTCAAGGCTCAAGGCTCAAGGCTCAAGGCTCAAGGCTCAAGGATTAAGGCTGAAGGATTAAGGCTCAAGGCTCAAGGCTCAAGGCTCAAGGCTCAAGGCTCAAGGCTTAAGGCTCAAGGCTTAAGGCTCAAGGTTCAAGGATTAAGGCTCAAGGCTCAAGGCTCAAGGCTCAAGGCTCAAGGCCCAAGGCTCAAGGCTCAAGGCTAAAGGGTCAAGGCTCGAGGCTCGAGGCTCGAGGCTCGAGGCTCGAGGCTCGAGGCTCGAGGCTCGAGGCTCGAGGCTCAAGGCCCAAGGCCCAAGGCTCAAGGCCCAAGGCCCAAGGCACAAGGCTCAAGGCTCAAGGCTCACGGCTCAAGGATCAAGGCTCAAGGCTCAAGGCTCAAGGCTCAAGGCTCAAGGCTCAAGGCTCAAGGCTCAAGGCTAAAGGGTCAAGGCTCAAGGCTTGAGGCTCGAGGCTCGAGGCTCGAGGCTCCAGGCTCCAGGCTCAAGGCCCAAGGCTCAAGGCTCAAGGCACAAGGCTCAAGGCTCAAGGCTCAAGGCTCAAGGCTCAAGGCTCAAGGCTCAAGGCTCAAGGCTCAAGGATCAAGGCTCAAGACTCAAGGCTTAAGGCTCAAGGCTTAAGGCTTAAGGCTCAAGGTTTAAGGTTTATGGAAAAAGGCTCAAGGCTCAAGGCTCAAGGCTCAAGGCACAAGGCTCAAGGATCAAGGCTCAAGGCTCAAGGCTTAAGGTTCATGGAAAAAGGCTCAAGGATCAAGGCTCAAGGCTCAAGGCTCAAGGCTCAAGGGTCAAGGCTCGAGGCTCGAGGCTCGAGGCTTGAGGCTCGAGGCTCGAGGCTCGAGGCTCGAGGCTCGAGGCTCGAGGCTCGAGGCTCGAGGCTCAAGGCCCAAGGCCCAAGGCTGAAGGCTGAAGGCTCAAGGCTCAAGGCTCAAGGCTCAAGGCTCAAGCCTCAAGGCTCAAGGCTCAAGGCTCAAGGCTCAAGGCTCAAGGCTCAAGGCTCAAGGCTCAAGGCTCAAGGCTCAAGGCTCAAGGCTTAAGGCTTAAGGCTCAAGGTTTAAGGTTTATGGAAAAAGGATCAAGGCTCAAGGCTCAAGGCTCAAGGCTCAAGGCTCAAGGCTCAAGGCTCAAGTCACGGCTCAAGGGTCAAGGCTCAAAAGTCAAGGCTCAAGGGTCAACACTCAAGGGTCAAGGGTCAAGGCTCATGTCTCAAGGCTCAAGGATCAAGGCTCAAGGCTCAAGGCTCAAGGCTCAAGGATCAAGGCTCAAGGCTCAGGCTCAAGGCTCAAGGCTCAAGGCTTAAGGCTCAAGGCTTAAGGCTTAAGGCTCAAGGTTTAAGGTTTATGGAAAAAGGATCAAGGCTCAAGGCTCAAGGCTCAAGGCTCAAGGCTCAAGGCTCAAGTCACGGCTCAAGGGTCAAGGCTCAAAAGTCAAGGCTCAAGGGTCAACACTCAAGGGTCAAGGGTCAAGGCTCATGTCTCAAGGCTCAAGGCTCAAGGCTCAAGGCTCAAGGCTCAAGGCTCAAGGATCAAGGCTCAAGGCTCAGGCTCAAGGCTCAAGGCTCAAGACTTAAGGCTCAAGGCTTAAGGCTTAAGGCTCAAGGTTCAAGGTTCATGGAAAAAGGCTCAAGGCTCAAGGCTCAAGGCTCAAGGCTCAAGGCTCCAGGCTCAAGGCTCAAGGCCCAAGGCTCAAGGCTCAAGGCTCAAGGATCAAGGCTCAAGGCTCAAGGCTCAAGGCTCAAGGCTCAAGGCTCAAGGCTCAATGCTCAAGGCTCAAGGCACAAGGCTCAAGGCTCAAGGCTCAAGGCTCAAGGCTCAAGGCTCAAGGATTAAGGCTGAAGGATTAAGGCTCAAGGCTCAAGGCTCAAGGCTCAAGGCTCAAGGCTTAAGGCTCAAGGCTTAAGGCTCAAGGTTCAAGGATTAAGGCTCAAGGCTCAAGGCTCAAGGCTCAAGGCTCAAGGCTCAAGGCCCAAGGCTCAAGGCTCAAGGCTAAAGGGTCAAGGCTCGAGGCTCGAGGCTCGAGGCTCGAGGCTCGAGGCTCGAGGCTCGAGGCTCGAGGCTCAAGGCCCAAGGCCCAAGGCTCAAGGCCCAAGGCTCAAGGCACAAGGCTCAAGGCTCAAGGCTCACGGCTCAAGGATCAAGGCTCAAGGCTCAAGGCTCAAGGCTCAAGGCTCAAGGCTCAAGGCTCAAGGCTCAAGGCTTAAGGCTCAAGGCATAAGGCTTAAGAATCAAGGTTCAAGGTTTATGGAAAAAGGTGCAAGGCTCAAGGGTCAAGGCTCAAGGATCAAGGCTCAAGGCTCAAGGCTCAAGGCTCAAGGCTCAAAGTTCATGGAAAAAGGCTCAAGGCTCAAGGATCAAGGCTCAAGGCTCAAGGCTCAAGGCTCAAGGCTCAAGGCTAAAGGGTCAAGGCTCAAGGCTTGAGGCTCGAGGCTCGAGGCTCGAGGCTCCAGGCTCCAGGCTCAAGGCCCAAGGCTCAAGGCTCAAGGCACAAGGCTCAAGGCTCAAGGCTCAAGGCTCAAGGCTCAAGGCTCAAGGCTCAAGGCTCAAGGCTCAAGGCTCAAGGATCAAGGCTCAAGACTCAAGGCTTAAGGCTCAAGGCTTAAGGCTTAAGGCTCAAGGTTTAAGGTTTATGGAAAAAGGCTCAAGGCTCAAGGCTCAAGGCTCAAGGCACAAGGCTCAAGGATCAAGGCTCAAGGCTCAAGGCTTAAGGTTCATGGAAAAAGGCTCAAGGATCAAGGCTCAAGGCTCAAGGCTCAAGGCTCAAGGGTCAAGGCTCGAGGCTCGAGGCTCGAGGCTCGAGGCTCGAGGCTCGAGGCTCGAGGCTCAAGGCCCAAGGCCCAAGGCTGAAGGCTGAAGGCTGAAGGCTCCAGGCTCAAGGCTCAAGCCTCAAGGCTCAAGGCTCAAGGCTCAAGGCTCAAGGCTCAAGGCTCAAGGCTCAAGGCTCAAGGCTCAAGGCTCAAGGCTTAAGGCTTAAGGCTCAAGGTTTAAGGTTTATGGAAAAAGGATCAAGGCTCAAGGCTCAAGGCTCAAGGCTCAAGGCTCAAGGCTCAAGGCTCAAGTCACGGCTCAAGGGTCAAGGCTCAAAAGTCAAGGCTCAAGGGTCAACACTCAAGGGTCAAGGGTCAAGGCTCATGTCTCAAGGCTCAAGGATCAAGGCTCAAGGCTCAAGGCTCATGGCTCAAGGCTCAAGGCTCAAGGCTCAAGGCTCAAGGCTTAAGGCTCAAGGTTCAAGAAAAAAGGCTCAAGGCTAAAGGGTGAAGGGTCAAGGCTCAAGGCTCGAGGATCAAGGATCAAGGCTCAAGTCATGGCTCAAGGGTCAGGACTCAAGGCTCAAGGCTCAAGGCTCAAGGCTCAAGTAAAAAGGCTCAAGGCTCAAGGCTAAAGGCTCAAGGCTCAAGGCACAAGGCACAAGGCTCAAGGCTCAAGGCTCAAGGCTCAAGGCTCAAGGCTCAAGGCTCAAGGATCAAGGCTCAAGGCTCAAGGATCAAGGATCAAGGCTTAAGGCTCAAGGCTGAAGGCTTAAGGCTCAAGGTTCAAGGTTCATGGAAAAAGGCTCAAGGTTCATGGAAAAAGGCTCAAGGCTCAAGGATCAAGGCTCAAGGCTCAAGGCTCAAGGCTCAAGGCTCAAGGCTCAAGGCTCAAGGCCCAAGGCTCAAGGCTCAAGGCCCAAGGCTCAAGGCTCAAGGCTCAAGGCTCCAGGCTCAAGGCTCAAGGCTCAAGGCTCAAGGCTCAAGGCTCAAGGATCAAGGCTCAAGGCTTAAGGCTCAAGGCTCAAGGCTCAAGGCTCAAGGATCGAGGCTCGAGGCTCGAGGCTCGATGCTCAAGGCCCAAGGCCCAAGGCTCAAGGCCCAAGGCTCAAGGCACAAGGCTCAAGGCTCCAGGCTCAAGGCTCAAGGCTCAAGGCTCAAGGCTCAAGGCTCAAGGATCAAGGCTCAAGGCTTAAGGCTCAAGGCTTAAGGCTTAAGATTCAAGGTTCAAGGTTTATGGAAAAAGGTGCAAGGCTCAAGGGTCAAGGCTCAAGGCTCAAGGCTCAAGGATCAAGGCTCAAGGCTCAAGGCTCAAGGCTAAAGGGTCAAGGCTCGAGGCTCGAGGCTCCAGGCACAAGGCCCGAGGCCCGAGTTTCGAGTTTCGAGGCTCCAGGCACAAAGCCCAAGGCTCAAGGCTCAAGGCTCAAGGCTCAAGGCTCAAGGCTCAAGGATCAAGGCTCAAGGCTCAAGGCTTAAGGCTCAAGGCAAGGCTTAAGGCTCAAGGTTCAAGGTTCATGGAAAAAGGTTCAAGGCTCAAGGCTCAAGGCTCAAGGCTAAAGGCTCAAGGCTCAAGGCTCAAGGTTCATGGCTCAAGGCTCAAGGCTCAAGGTTCATGGAAAAAGGCTCAAGGCTTAAGGCTCAAGGCTTAAGGCTCAAGGCTCAAGGCTCAAGGCTTAAGGCTCAAGGGTCAAGGCTCAAGGCTCAAGGCTCAAGGCTCAAGGCTCAAGGCTCAAGGCTCAAGGCTCAAGGCTCAAGGCTCAAGGATCAAGGCTCAAGGATCAAGGCTCAAGGCTCAAGGCTCAAGGCTCAAGGCTCAAGGCTCAAGGCTCAATGGTCAAGGCTCAAGGCTCAAGGCTCAAGGCTCAAGGCTCAAGTCACGGCTCAAGGGTCAAGGCTCAAAAGTCAAGGCTCAAGGGTCAACACTCAAGGGTCAAGGGTCAAGGGTCAAGGCTCATGTCTCAAGTCTCAAGGCTCAAGGCTCAAGGCTCAAGGTTCAAGGCTCAAGGGTGTTCGGGCCGAAGTGGTGTTCGGGCCGAAGTGGTGTTCGGGCCGAAGTTCGGTGTTCGGGTCGAGGATGATGTTCGGGCCGAGGTCGGAGTTCGGGCCGAGGTTGAAGTTCGGGCCGAGGTTGAACTTCGGGCCGAAAATGAAGTTCGGGCCGGGAACAGTGAAGAGTTCGGGCCGAACTTGTTCTTGGCAGTGACGAACGAACCAGCTATTTTGGTTACTCGTGGGCGTGAAACGGACACCCGAGCTGAAAGTTAAGAATGTTTTAGTATAGCACCTTTTGTCACACAATCTTGGATATTGAAGAGTTCGGGCCGAAGAGGGATGTTCGGACCGAAGTGGTGTTCGGGCCGAAGTGGGATGTTCGGGCCGAAGTGGTGTTCGGGCCGAAGTGGTGTTCGGGCTGAAGTTCGGTGTTCGGGTCGAGGATGATGTTCGGGCCGAGGTTGAAGTTCGGGCCGAGGTCGGACTTCGGGCCGAGGTTGAAGTTCGGGCCGAGGTTGAAGTTCGGGCCGAAAATGAAGTTCGGGCCGGGAACAGTGAAGAGTTCGGGCCGAACTTGTTCTTGGCAGAGATGAACGAACCAGCTATTTTGGTTACTCGTGGGCGTGAAACGGACACCCGAGCAGAAAGTTATGAATGTTTTAGTATAGCAGCTTTTGTCACACAATCTTGGATATTGAAGAGTTCGGGCCGAAAAGGGATGTTCGGGCCGAAAAGGGATGTTCGGGCCGAAGTGGTGTTCGGGCCGAAGTGGGATGTTCGGGCCGAAGTGGTGTTCGGCCGAAGTGGTGTTCGGGCCGAAGTTCGGTGTTCGGGCCGAGGATGATGTTCGGGCCGAGGTCGGAGTTCGGGCCGAGGTTGAAGTTCGGGCTGAGGTTGAACTTCGGGCCGAAAATGAAGTTCGGGCCGGGAACAGTGAAGAGTTCGGGCCGAAGAGGGATGTTCGGGCCGAAGTGGTGTTCGGGCCGAAGTGGGCGGGCCGAAGTGGGATGTTCGGGCCGAAGTGGTGTACGGGCCGAAGTTCGGTGTTCGGGCCGAGGATGATGTTCGGGCCGAAGTTGAAGTTCGGGCCGAGGTCGGAGTTCGGGCCGAGGTTGAAGTTCGGGCAGAAAATGAAGTTCGGGCCGGGAACAGTGAAGAGTTCGGGCCGAACTTGTTCTTGGCAGTCACGAACGAACCAGCTATTTTGGTTACTCGTGGGCGTGAAACGGACACCCGAGCTGAAAGTTATGAATGTTTTAGTATAGCACCTTTTGTCACACAATCTTGGATATCGAAGAGTTCGGGCCAAAGAGGGATGTTCGGGCCGAAGTGGTGTTCGGGACGAAGTGGGATGTTCGGGACGAAGTGGTGTTCGGGCTGAAGTGGTGTTCGGGCTGAAGTTCGGTGCTTGGGCCGAGGATGATGTTCGGGCCGAGGTTGAAGTTCGGGCCGAGGGCGTACGTCGGGCCGAGGTTGAAGTTCGAGCCGAGGTTGAAGTTCGGGCCGAAAATGAAGTTCGGGCCGGGAACAGTGAAGAGTTCGGGCCGAACTTGTTCTTGGCAGTGACGAACGAACCAGCTATTTTGGTTACTCGTGGGCGTGAAACGGACACCCGAGCTGAAAGTTATGAATGTTTTAGTATATCACCTTTTGTCACACAATCTTGGATATTGAAGAGTTCGGGCCGAAGGTGGATGTTCGGGCCGAAGTGGTGTTCGGGCCGAAGTGGGATGTTCGGGCCGAAGTGGTGTTCGGGCCGAAGTTCGGTGTTCGGGCCGAGGATGATGTTCGGGCCGAGGTTGAAGTTCGGGCCGAGGTCGGAGTTCGGGCCGAGGTTGAAGTTCGGGCCGAAAATGAAGTTCGGGCCGGGAACAGTGAAGAGTTCGGACCGAACTTGTTCTTGGCAGTGACGAATGAACCAGCTAGTTTGGTTACTCGTGGGCGTGAAACGGACACCCGAGCTGAAAGTTATTAATGTTTTAGTATAGCACCTTTTGTCACACAATCTTGGACATTGAAGAGTTCAGGCCGAAGAGGGTTCGGGCCGAAGTGGTGTTCGGGCCGAAGTGGGATGTTCGGGCCGAACTGGTGTTCGGGCTGAAGTTCGGTGTTCGGGCCGAGGATGATGTTCGGGCCGAGGTTGAAGTTCGGGCCGAGGTCGGAGTTCGGGCCGAGGTTGAAGTTCGGGCCGAAAATGAAGTTCGGGCCGGGAACAGTGAAGAGTTCGGGCCGAACTTGTTCTTGGCAGTGACGAACGAACCAGCTATTTTGGTTACTCGTGGGCGTGAAACGGACACCCGAGCTGAAAGTTATGAATGTTTTAGTATACCACCTTTTGTCACACAATCTTGGATATTGAAGAGATCGGGCCGAAGAGTGATGTTTAGGCCGAAGTGGTGTTCGGGCCGAAGTGGGATGTTCGGGCCGAAGTGGTGTTCGGGCCGAAGTGGTGTTCGGGCCGAAGTTCGGTGTTCGGGCCGAGGATGATGTTCGGGCCGAGGTCGGAGTTCGGGCCGAGGTCGGAGTTCGGGCCGAGGTTGATGTTCGGGCCGAGGTTGAAGTTTGGGCCGAAAATGAAGTTCGGGCCGGGAACAGTGAAGAGTTCGGGCCGAACTTGTTCTTGGCAGTCACGAACGAACCAGCTATTTTGGTTACTCGTGGGCGTGAAACGGACAACCGAGCTGAAAGTTATGAATGTTTTAGTATAGCACCTTTTGTCACACAATCTTGGATATCGAAGAGTTCGGGCCGAAGAGGGATGTTCGGGCCGAAGTGGTGTTCGGGACGAAGTGGGATGTTCGGGACGAAGTGGTGTTCGGGCTGAAGTGGTGTTCGGGCCGAAGTACGGTGTTCGGGCCGAGGATGATGTTCGGGCCGAGGTGGAAGTTCGGGCCGAGGGCGGACGTCGGGCCGAGGTTGAAGTTCGAGCCGAGGTTGAAGTTCGGGCCGAAAATGAAGTTCGGGCCGGGAACAGTGAAGAGTTCGGGCCGAACTTGTTCTTGGCAGTGACGAACGAACTAGCTATTTTGGTTACTCGTGGGCGTGAAACGGACACCCGAGCTGAAAGTTATGAATGTTTTAGTATAGCACCTTTTGTCACACAATCTTGGATATTGAAGAGTTCGGTCCGAAGAGGGATGTTCGGGCCGAAGTGGTGTTGGGGCCGAAGTGGTGTTGGGGCCGAAGTTCGGTGTTCGGGCCGAGGCCGGAGTTCGGGCCGAGGTTGAAGTTCGGGCCGAAAATGAAGTTCGGGCCGGGAACAGTGAAGAGTTCGGGCCGAACTTGTTCTTGGCAGTGACGAACGAACCAACTATTTTGGTTACTCGTGGGCGTGAAACGGACACCCGAGCTGAAAGTTAAGAATGTTTTAGTATAGCACCTTTTGTCACACAATCTTGGATATTGAAGAGTTCGGGCCGAAGAGGGATGTTCGGACCGAAGTGGTGTTCGGGCCGAAGTGGGATGTTCGGGCCGAAGTGGTGTTCGGGCTGAAGTTCGGTGTTCGGGTCGAGGATGATGTTCGGGCCGAGGTTGAAGTTCGGGCTGAGGTCGGACTTCGGGCCGAGGTTGAAGTTCGGGCCGAGGTTGAAGTTCGGGCCGAAAATGAAGTTCGGGCCGGGAACAGTGAAGAGTTCGGGCCGAACTTGTTCTTGGCAGAGACGAACGAACCAGCTATTTTGGTTACTCGTGGGCGTGAAACGGACACCCGAGCAGAAAGTTATGAATGTTTTAGTATAGCAGCTTTTGTCACACAATCTTGGATATTGAAGAGTTCGGGCCGAAAAGGGATGTTCGGGCCGAAGTGGTGTTCGGGCCGAAGTGGGATGTTCGGGCCGAAGTGGTGTTCGGGCCGAAGTGGTGTTCGGGCCGAAGTTCGGTGTTCGGGCCGAGGATGATGTTCGGGCCGAGGTCGGAGTTCGGGCCGAGGTTGAAGTTCGGGCTGAGGTTGAACTACGGGCCGAAAATGAAGTTCGGGCCGGGAACAGTGAAGAGTTCGGGCCGAACTTGTTCTTGGCAGTGACGAACGAACAACCTATTTTGGTTACTCGTGGGCGTGAAACGGACACCCGAGCTGAAAGTTATGAATGTTTTAGTATAGCATCTTTTGTCACACAATGTTGGATATTGAAGAGTTCGGGCCGAAGAGGGATGTTCGGGCCGAAGTGGTGTTCGGGCCGAAGTGGGATGTTCGGGCCGAAGTGGTGTTCGGGCCGAAGTGGTGTTCGGGCCGAAGTTCGGTGTTCGGGCCGAGGATGATATTCGGGCCGAGGTTGAAGTTCGGGCTGAGGTCGGAGTTCGGGCCGAGGTTGAAGTTCGGGCCGAGGTTGCAGTTCGGGCCGAAAATGAAGTTCGGGCCGGGAACAGTGAAGAGTTCGGGCTGAACTTGTTCTTGGCAGTGACGAACGAACCAGCTATTTTGGTTACTCGTGGGCGTGAAACGGACACCCGAGCTGAAAGTTAAGAATGTTTTAGTATAGCACCTTTTGTCACACAATCTTGGATATTGAAGAGTTCGGGCCGAAGAGGGATGTTCGGACCGAAGTGGTGTTCGGGCCGAAGTGGGATGTTCGGGCCGAAGTGGTGTTCGGGCTGAAGTTCGGTGTTCGGGTCGAAGATGATGTTCGGGCCGAGGTTGAAGTTCGGGCTGAGGTCGGACTTCGGGCCGAGGTTGAAGTTCGGGCCGAGGTTGAAGTTCGGGCCGAAAATGAAGTTCGGGCCGGGAACAGTGAAGAGTTCGGGCCGAACTTGTTCTTGGCAGAGACGAACGAACCAGCTATTTTGGTTACTCGTGGGCGTGAAACGGACACCCGAGCAGAAAGTTATGAATGTTTTAGTATAGCAGCTTTTGTCACACAATCTTGGATATTGAAGAGTTCGGGCCGAAAAGGGATGTTCGGGCCGAAGTGGTGTTCGGGCCGAAGTGGGATGTTCGGGCCGAAGTGGTGTTCGGGCCGAAGTTCGGTGTTCGGGCCGAGGATGATGTTCGGGCCGAGGTCGGAGTTCGGGCCGAGGTTGAAGTTCGGGCTGAGGTTGAACTTCGGGCCGAAAATGAAGTTCGGGCCGGGAACAGTGAAGAGTTCGGGCCGAACTTGTTCTTGGCAGTGACGAACGAACAACCTATTTTGGTTACTCGTGGGCGTGAAACGGACACCCGAGCTGAAAGTTATGAATGTTTTAGTATAGCATCTTTTGTCACACAATGATGGATATTGAAGAGTTCGGGCCGAAGAGGGATGTTCGGGCCGAAGTGGTGTTCGGGCCGAAGTGGGATGTTCGGGCCGAAGTGGTGTTCGGGCCGAAGTGGTGTTCGGGCCGAAGTTCGGTGTTCGGGCCGAGGATGATATTCGGGCCGAGGTTGAAGTTCTGGCAGAGGTCGGAGTTCGGGCCGAGGTTGAAGTTCGGGCCGAGGTTGCAGTTCGGGCCGAAAATGAAGTTCGGGCCGGGAACAGTGAAGAGTTCGGGCTGAACTTGTTCTTGGCAGTGACGAATGAACCAGCTATTTTGGTTACTCGTGGGCGTGAAACGGACACCCGAGCTGAAAGTTATGAATGTTTTAGTATAGCACCTTTTGTCACACAATCTTGGATATTGAAGAGATCGGGCCGAAGAGGGATGTTCGGGCCGAAGTGGTGTTCGGGCCGAAGTGGGATGTTCGGGCCGAAGTGGTGTTCGGGCCGAAGTGGTGTTCGGGCCGAAGTTCGGTGTTCGGGCCGAGGATGATGTTCGGGTCGAGGTTGGAGTTCGGGCCGAGGTCGGAGTTCGGGTCGAGGTTGATGTTCGGGCCGAGGTTGAAGTTCGGGCCGAAAATGAAGTTCGGGCCGGGAACAGTGAAGAGTTCGGGCCGAACTTGTTCTTGGCAGTGACGAACGAACCAGCTATTTTGGTTACTCGTGGGCGTGAAACGGACACCCCAATCTTGGATATTGAAGAGTTCGGGCCGAAGAGGGATGTTCGGGCCGAAGTGGTGTTCGGGCCGAAGTGGGATGTTCGGGCCGAAGTGGTGTTCGGGCCGAAGTTCGGTGTTCGGGCCGAGGATGATGTTCGGGCCGAGGTTGAAGTTCGGGCCGAGGTCGGAGTTCGGGCCGAGGTTGAAGTTCGGGCCGAGGTTGAAGTTCGGGCCGAAAATGAAGTTCGGGCCGGGAACAGTGAAGAGTTCTGGCCGAACTTATTCTTGGCAGTGACGAACGAACCAGCTATTTTGGTTACTCGTGGGCGTGAAACGAACACCCGAGCTGAAAGTTATGAATGTTTTAGTATAGCACCTTTTGTCACACAATCTTGGATGTTGAAGAGTTCGGGCCGAAGAGGGATGTTCGGGCCGAAGTGGTGTTCGGGCCGAAGTGGGATGTTCGGGCCGAAGTGGGATGTTCGGGCCGAAGTGGTGTACGGGCCGAAGTTCGGTGTTCGGGCCGAGGATGATGTTCGGGCCGAGGTTGAAGTTCGGGCCGAGGTCGGAGTTCGGGCCGAGGTTGAAGTTCGGGCAGAAAATGAAGTTCGGGCCGGGAACAGTGAAGAGTTCGGGCCGAACTTGTTCTTGGCAGTCACGAACGAACCAGCTATTTTGGTTACTCGTGGGCGTGAAACGGACACCCGAGCTGAAAGTTATGAATGTTTTAGTATAGCACCTTTTGTCACACAATCTTGGATATCGAAGAGTTCGGGCCAAAGAGGGATGTTCGGGCCGAAGTGGTGTTCGGGACGAAGTGGGATGTTCGGGACGAAGTGGTGTTCGGGCTGAAGTTCGGTGCTTGGGCCGAGGATGATGTTCGGGCCGAGGTTGAAGTTCGGGCCGAGGGCGTACGTCGGGCCGAGGTTGAAGTTCGAGCCGAGGTTGAAGTTCGGGCCGAAAATGAAGTTCGGGCCGAAAATGAAGTTCGGGCCGGGAACAGTGAAGAGTTCGGGCCGAACTTGTTCTTGGCAGTGACGAACGAACCAACTATTTTGGTTACTCGTGGGCGTGAAACGGACACCCGAGCTGAAAGTTATGAATGTTTTAGTATATCACCTTTTGTCACACAATCTTGGATATTGAAGAGTTCGGGCCGAAGGTGGATGTTCGGGCCGAAGTGGTGTTCGGGCCGAAGTGGGATGTTCGGGCCGAAGTGGTGTTCGGGCCGAAGTTCGGTGTTCGGGCCGAGGATGATGTTCGGGCCGAGGTTGAAGTTCCGAGGTCGGAGTTCGGGCCGAGGTTGAAGTTCGGGCCGAAAATGAAGTTCGGGCCGGGAACAGTGAAGAGTTCGGACCGAACTTGTTCTTGGCAGTGACGAATGAACCAGCTAGTTTGGTTACTCGTGGGCGTGAAACGGACACCCGAGCTGAAAGTTATTAATGTTTTAGTATAGCACCTTTTGTCACACAATCTTGGACATTGAAGAGTTCAGGCCGAAGAGGGATGTTCGGGCCGAAGTGGTGTTCGGGCCGAAGTGGGATGTTCGGGCCGAACTGGTGTTCGGGCTGAAGTTCGGTGTTCGGGCCGAGGATGATGTTCAGGCCGAGGTTGAAGTTCGGGCCGAGGTCGGAGTTCGGGCCGAGGTTGAAGTTCGGGCCGAGGTTGAAGTTCGGGCCGAAAATGAAGTTCGGGCCGGGAACAGTGAAGAGTTCGGGCCGAACTTGTTCTTGGCAGTGACGAACGAACCAGCTATTTTGGTTACTCGTGGGCGTGAAACGGACACCCGAGCTGAAAGTTATGAATGTTTTAGTATAGCAGCTTTTGTCACACAATCTTGGATATTGAAGAGATCGGGCCGAAGAGTGATGTTCAGGCCGAAGTGGTGTTCGGGCCGAAGTGGGATGTTCGGGCCGAAGTGGTGTTCGGGCCGAAGTGGTGTTCGGGCCGAAGTGGTGTTCGGGCCGAAGTTCGGTGTTCGGGCCGAGGAAGATGTTCGGGCCGAGGTCGGAGTTCGGGCCGAGGTCGGAGTTCGGGCCGAGGTTGATGTTCGGGCCGAGGTTGAAGTTTGGGCCGAAAATGAAGTTCGGGCCGGGAACAGTGAAGAGTTCGGGCCGAACTTGTTCTTGGCAGTCACGAACGAACCAGCTATTTTGGTTACTTTTGGGCGTGAAACGGACAACCGAGCTGAAAGTTATGAATGTTTTAGTATAGCACCTTTTGTCACACAATCTTGGATATCGAAGAGTTCGGGCCGAAGAGGGATGTTCGGGCCGAAGTGGTGTTCGGGACGAAGTGGGATGTTCGGGACGAAGTGGTGTTCGGGCTGAAGTGGTGTTCGGGCCGAAGTTCGGTGTTCGGGCCGAGGATGATGTTCGGGCCGAGGTGGAAGTTCGGGCCGAGGGCGGACGTCGGGCCGAGGTTGAAGTTCGAGCCGAGGTTGAAGTTCGGGCCGAAAATGAAGTTCGGGCCGGGAACAGTGAAGAGTTCGGGCCGAACTTGTTCTTGGCAGTGACGAACGAACTAGCTATTTTGGTTACTCGTGGGCGTGAAAAGGACACCCGAGCTGAAAGTTATGAATGTTTTAGTATAGCACCTTTTGTCACACAATCTTGGATATTGAAGAGTTCGGTCCGAAGAGGGATGTTCGGGCCGAAGTGGTGTTGGGGCCGAAGTGGTGTTGGGGCCGAAGTTCGGTGTTCGGGCCGAGGCCGGAGTTCGGGCCGAGGTTGAAGTTCGGGCCGAAAATGAAGTTCGGGCCGGGAACAGTGAAGAGTTCGGGCCGAACTTGTTCTTGGCAGTGACGAACGAACCAGCTATTTTGGTTACTCGTGGGCGTGAAACGGACACCCGAGCTGAAAGTTAAGAATGTTTTAGTATAGCACCTTTTGTCACACAATCTTGGATATTGAAGAGTTCGGGCCGAAGAGGGATGTTCGGGCCGAAGTGGTGTTCGAGCAGAAGTGGGATGTTCGGGCCGAAGTGGTGTTCGGGCCGAAGTTCGATGTTCGGGCCGAGGATGATGTTCGGGCCGAGGTCGAAGTTCGGGCCGAGGTCGGAGTTCGGCCGAGGTTGAAGTTCGGGCCGAGGTTGAAGTTCGGGCCGAAAATGAAGTTCGGGCCGGGAACAGTGAAGAGTTCGGGCCGAACTTGTTCTTGGCAGTGACGAACGAACCAGCTATTTTGGTTACTCGTGGGCGTGAAACGGACACCCGAGCTGAAAGTTATGAATGTTTTAGTATACCACCTTTTGTCACACAATCTTGGATATTGAAGAGATCGGGCCGAAGAGGGATGTTCAGGCCGAAGTGGTGTTCGGGCCGAAGTGGGATGTTCGGGCCGAAGTGGTGTTCGGGCCGAAGTGGTGTTCGGGCCGAAGTTCGGTGTTCGGGCCGAGGATGATGTTCGGGCCGAGGTTGGAGTTCGGGCCGAGGTCGGAGTTCGGGCCGAGGTTGATGTTCGGGCCGAGGTTGAAGTTCGGGCCGAAAATGAAGTTCGGGCCGGGAACAGTGAAGAGTTCGGGCCGAACTTGTTCTTGGCAGTCACGAACGAACCAGCTATTTTGGTTACTCGTGGGCGTGAAACGGACACCCGAGCTGAAAGTTATGAATGTTTTAGTATAGCACCTTTTGTCACACAATCTTGGATATCGAAGAGTTCGGGCCGAAGAGGGATGTTTGGGCCGAAGTGGTGTTCGGGACGAAGTGGGATGTTTGGGACGAAGTGGTGTTCGGGCTGAAGTGGTGTTCGGGCCGAAGTTCGGTGTTCGGGCCGAGGATGATGTTCGGGCCGAGGTGGAAGTTCGGGCCGAGGGCGGACGTCGGGCCGAGGGCGGACGTCGGGCCGAGGTTGAAGTTCGAGCCGAGGTTGAAGTTCGGGCCGAAAATGAAGTTCGGGCCGGGAACAGTGAAGAGTTCGGGCCGAACTTGTTTTTGGCAGTGACGAACGAACTAGCTATTTTGGTTACTCGTGGGCGTGAAACGGACACCCGAGCTGAAAGTTATGAATGTTTTAGTATAGCACCTTTTGTCACACAATCTTGGATATTGAAGAGTTCGGTCCGAAGAGGGATGTTCGGGCCGAAGTGGTGTTGGGGCCGACGTGGTGTTGGGGCCGAAGTTCGGTGTTCGGGCCGAGTCCGGAGTTCGGGCCGAGGTTGAAGTTCGGGCCGAAAATGAAGTTCGGGCCGGGAACAGTGAAGAGTTCGGGCCGAACTTGTTCTTGGCAGTGACGAACGAACCAGCTATTTTGGTTACTCGTGGGCGTGAAACGGACACCCGAGCTGAAAGTTAAGAATGTTTTAGTATAGCACCTTTTGTCACACAATCTTGGATATTGAAGAGTTCGGGCCGAAGAGGGATGTTCGGGCCGAAGTGGTGTTCGGGCAGAAGTGGGATGTTCGGGCCGAAGTGGTGTTCGGGCCGAAGTGGTGTTCGGGCCGAAGTTCGATGTTCGGGCCGAGGATGATGTTCGGGCCGAGATTGAAGTTCGGGCCGAGGTCGGAGTTCGACCGAGGTTGAAGTTCGGGCCGAGGTTGAAGTTCGGGCCGAAAATGAAGTTCGGGCCGGGAACAGTGAATAGTTCGGGCCGAACTTGTTCTTGGCAGTGACGAACGAACCACCTATTTTGGTTACTCGTGGGCGTGAAACGGACACCTGAGCTGAAAGTTATGAATGCTTTAGTATAGCATCTTTTGTCACACAATCTTGGATATTGAAGAGTTCGGGCTGAAGAGGGATGTTCGGGCCGAAGTGGTGTTCGGGCCGAAGTGAGATGTTCGGGCCGAAGTGGTGTTCGGGCCGAAGTGGTGTTCGGGCCGAAGTTCGGTGTTCGGGCCGAGGATGATGTTCGGGCCGAGGTCGGAGTTCGGGCCGAGGTTGAAGTTCGGGCCGAGGTTGAACTTCGGGCCGAAAATGAAGTTCGGGCCGGGAACAGTGAAGAGTTCGGGCCGAGGTTGAAGTTCGGGCCGAAAATGAAGTTCGGGCCGGGAACAGTGAAGAGTTCGGGCCGAACTTGTTCCTGGCAGTCACGAACGAACCAGCTATTTTGGTTACTCGTGGGCGTGAAACGGACACCCGAGCTGAAAGTTATGAATGTTTTATTATAGCACCTTTTGTCACACAATCTTGGATATCGAAGAGTTCGGGCCGAAGAGGGATGTTCGGGCCGAAGTGGTGTTCAGGACTTAGTGGGATGTTCGGGACGAAGTGGTGTTCGGGCTGAAGTGGTGTTCGGGCCGAAGTTCGGTGTTCGGGCTGAGGATGATGTTCGGGCCGAGGTGGAAGTTCGGGCCGAGGGCGGACGTCGGGCCGAGGTTGAAGTTCGAGCCGAGGTTGAAGTTCGGGCCGAAAATGAAGTTCGGGCCGGGAACAGTGAAGAGTTCGGGCCAAACTTGTTCTTGGCAGTGACGAACGAACTAGCTATTTTGGTTACTCGTGGGGGTGAAACGGACACCCGAGCTGAAAGTTATGAATGTTTTAGTATAGCACCTTTTGTCACACAATCTTGGATATTGAAGAGTTCGGTCCGAAGAGGGATGTTCGGGCCGAAGTGGTGTTGGGGCCGAAGTTCGGTCTTCGGGCCGAGTCCGGAGTTCGGGCCGAGGTTGAAGTTCGGGCCGAGAATGAAGTTCGGGCCGGGAACAGTGAAGAGTTCGGGCCGAACTTGTTCTTGGCAGTGACGAACGAACCAGCTATTTTGGTTACTCGTGGGCGTGAAACGGACACCCGAGCTGAAAGTTAAGAATGTTTTAGTATAGCACCTTTTGTCACACAATCTTGGATATTGAAGAGTTCGGGCCGAAGAGGGATGTTCGGGCCGAAGTGGTTTTCGGGCAGAAGTGGGATGTTCGGGCCGAAGTGGTGTTCGGGCCGAAGTGGTGTTCGGGCCGAAGTTCGATGTTCGAGCCGAGGATGATGTTCGGGCCGAGGTTGAAGTTCGGGCCGACGTCGGAGTTCGGCCGAGGTTGAAGTTCGGGCCGAGGTTGAAGTTCGGGCCGAAAATGAAGTTCGGGCCGGGAACAGTGAAGAGTTCGGGCCGAACTTGTTCTTGGCAGTGACGAACGAACCACCTATTTTGGTTACTCGTGGGCGTGAAACGGACACCTGAGCTGAAAGTTATGAATGCTTTAGTATAGCATCTTTTGTCACACAATCTTGGATATTGAAGAGTTCGGGCTGAAGAGGGATGTTCGGGCCGAAGTGGTGTTCGGGCCGAAGTGAGATGTTCGGGCCGAAGTGGTGTTCGGGCCGAAGTGGTGTTCGGGCCGAAGTTCGGTGTTCGGGCCGAGGATGATGTTCGGGCCGAGGTCGGAGTTCGGGCCGAGGTTGAAGTTCGGGCCGAGGTTGAACTTCGGGCCGAAAATGAAGTTCGGGCCGGGAACAGTGAAGAGTTCGGGCCGAACTTGTTCTTGGCAGTGACGAACGAACCAGCTATTTAGGTTACTCGTGGGCGTGAAACGGACACCCGAGCTGAAAGTTAAGAATGTTTTAGTATAACACCTTTTGTCACACAATCTTGGATATTGAAGAGTTCGGGCCGAAGAGGGATGTTCGGGCCGAAGTGGTGTTCGGGCCGAAGTGGGATGTTCGGGCCGAAGTGGTGTTCCGGCCGAAGTGGTGTTCGGGCCGAAGTTCGGTGTTCGGGCCGAGGATGATGTTCGGGCCGATGTTGAAGTTCGGGCCGAGGTCGGAGTTCGGGCCGAGGTTGAAGTTCGGGCCGAGGTTGAAGTTCGGGCCGGGAACAGTGAAGAGATCGGGCCGAACTTGTTCTTGGCAGTAACGAACGAACCAGCTATTTTGGTTACTCGTGGGCGTGAAACGGACACCCGAGCTGAAAGTTATGAATGTTTTAGTATAACACATTTTGTCACACAATCTTGGATATTGAAGAGTTCGGGCCGAAGAGGGATGTTCGGGCCGAAGTGGTGTTCGGGCCGAAGTGGGATGTTCGGGCCGAAGTGGTGTTCGGGCGGAAGTTCGGTGTTCGGGCCGAGGATGATGTTCGGGCCGAGGTTGAAGTTCGGGCCGAGGTCGGAGTTCGGGCCGAGGTTGAAGTTCGGGCTGAAAATGAAGTTCGGGCCGGGAACAGTGAAGAGTTCGGGCCGAACTTGTTCTTGGCAGTGACGAACAAACCAGCTATTTTGGTTACTCGTGGGCGTGAAACGGACACCCGAGCTGAAAGTTATCAATGTTTTAGTATAGCACCCTTTGTCACACAATCTTGTATATTGAAGAGTTCGGGCCGAAGAGGGATGTTCGGGCCGAAGTGATGTTCGGGCCGAAGTGGGATGTTCGGGCCGAAGTGGTGTTCGGGCCGAAGTTCGGTGTTCGGGCCGAGGATGATGTTCGGGCCGAGGTTGAAGTTCGGGCCGATGTCGGAGTTCGGGCCGAGGTTGAAGTTCGGGCCGAAAATGAAGTTCGGGCCGAGAACAGTGAAGAGTTCGGGCCGAACTTGTTCTTGGCAGTGGCGAACGAACCAGCTATTTTGGTTACTCGTGGGCGTGAAACGGACACCCGAGCTGAAAGTTATGAATGTTTTAGTATAGCACCTTTTGTCACACAATCTTGGATATTGAAGAGTTCGGGCCGAAGAGGATGTTCGGGCCGAAGTGGTGTACGGGCCGAAGTGGGATGTTCGGGCCGAAGTGGTGTTCAGGCCGAAGTGGTGTTTGGGCCGAAGTGGTGTTCGGGCCGAAGTTCGGTGTTCGGGCCGAGGATGATGTTCGGGCCGAGGTTGAAGTTCGGGCCGAGGTCGGAGTTCGGGCCGAGGTCGGAGTTCGGGCCGAGGTTGAAGTTCGGGCCGAAAATGAAGTTCGGGACGGGAAGAGTGAAGAGTTCGGACCGAACTTTTTCTTGGCAGTGACGAACGAACCAGCTATTTTGGTTACTCGTGGGCGTGAAACGGACACCCGAGTTGAAAGTTATGAGTATAGCACCTTTTGTCACACAATCTTGGATATTGAAGAGTTCGGGCCGAAGAGGGATGTTCGGACCGAATTGGTGTTCGGGCCGAAGTGGGATGTTCGGGCCGAAGTGGTGTTCGGGCCGAAGTTCGGTGTTCGGGCCGAGGATGATGTTCGGGCCGAGGTTGAAGTTCGGGCCGATGTCAGAGTTCGGGCCGAGGTTGAAGTTCGGGTAGAAAATGAAGTTCGGGCCGGGAACAGTGAAGAGTTCGGGCCGAACTTGTTCTTGGCAGTGACGAACGAACCAGCTATTTTTGTTACTCGTGGGCGTGAAACGGACACCCGAGCTGAAAGTTATGAATGTTTTAGTATAGCACCTTTTGTCACACAATCTTGGATATTGAAGAGTTCGGGTCGAAAAGGGATGTTCGGGCCGAAGTGGTGTTCGGGCCGAAGTGGGATGTTCGGGCCGAAGTGGTGTTCGGGCCGAAGTGGTGTTCGGGCCGAAGTTCGGTGTTCGGGCCGAGGATGATGTTCGGACCGAGGTTGAAGTTCGGGCCGAGGTCGGAGTTCGGGCCGAGGTTGAAGTTCGGGCCGAGGTTGAAGTTCGGGCCTAAAATGAAGTTCGGGACGGGAAGAGTGAAGAGTTCGGGCCGAACTTGTTCTTGGCAGTGACGAACGAACCAGCAATTTTGGTTACTCGTGGGCGTGAAACGGACACCCGAGCTGAAAGTTATGAATGTTTTAGTATAGCACCTTTTGTCACACAATCTTGGATATTGAAGAGTTCGGGCCGAAGAGGGATGTTCGGGCCGAAGTGGTGTTCGGGCCGAAGTGGGATGTTCGGGCCGAAGTGGTGTTCAGGCCGAAGTGGTGTTCGGGCCGAAGTTCGGTGTTCGGGCCGAGGATGATGTTCGGACCGAGGTTGAAGTTCGGGCCGAGGTCGGAGTTCGGGCCGAGGTTGAAGTTCGGGCCGAGGTTGAAGTTCGGGACGGGAAGAGTGAAGAGTTCGGGCCGAACTTGTTCTTGGCAGTGACGAACGAACCAGCTATTTTGGTTACTCGTGGGCGTGAAACGGACACCCGAGTTGAAAGTTATGAATGTTTTAGTATAGCACATTTTGTCACACAATCTTGGATATTGAAGAGTTCGGGCCGAAGAGGGATGTTCGGGCCGAAGTGGTGTTCGGGCCGAAGTGGGATGTTCGGGCCGAAGTGGTGTTCAGGCCGAAGTGGTGTTCGGGCCGAAGTTTGGTGTTCGGGCCGAGGATGATGTTCGGGCCGAGGTTGAAGTTCGGGCCGAGGTCGGAGTTCGGGTCGAGGTTGAAGTTCGGGCCGAGGTTGAAGTTTGGTCCGAAAATGAAGTTCGGGCCGGGAACAGTGAAGAGTTCGGGCCGAACTTGTTCTTGGCAGTGACGAACGAACCAGCTATTTTGGTTACTCGTGGGCGTGAAACGAACACCCGAGCTGAAAGTTATGAATGTTTTAGTATAGCACCTTTTGTCACACAATCTTGGATATTGAAGAGTTCGGGCCGAAGAGGGATGTTCGGGCCGAAGTTGTGTTCGGAACGAAGTGGGATGTTCGGGCCGAAGTGGTGTTCGGGCCGAAGTTCGGTGTTCGGGCCGAGGATGATGTTCGGGACGAGGTTGAAGTTCGGGCCGATGTCGGAGTTCGGGCCGAGGTTGAAGTTTGGGCCGAAAATGAAGTTCGGGCCGGGAACGGTTAAGAGTTCGGGCCCAACTTGTTCTTGACAGTGACGAAAGAAACAGCTATTTTGGTTACTCGTGGGCGTGAAACGGACACCCGAGCTGAAAGTTATGAATGTTTTAGTATAGCACCTTTTGTCACACAATATTGGATATTGAAGAGTTCGGGCCGAAGAGGGATGTTCGGGCCGAAGTGGTGTACGGGCCGAGGTGGGATGTTCGGGCCGAGGTGGGATGTTCGGGCCGAAGTGGTGTTCGGGCCGATGTGGTGTTCGGGCCGAAGTGGTGTTCGGGCCGAAGTTCGGTGTTCGGACCGAGGATGATGTTCGGGCCGAGGTTGAAGTTCGGGCCGAGGTCGGAGTTCGGGCCGAGGTTGAAGTTCGGGCCGAGGTTGAAGTTCGGGCCGAAAATGAAGTTCGGGACGGGAAGAGTGAAGAGTTCGGGCCGAACTTGTTCTTGGCAGTGACGAACGAACCAGCTATTTTGGTTACTCGTGGGCGTGAAACGGACACCCGAGTTGAAAGTTATGAATGTTTTAGTATAGCACCTTTTGTCACACAATATTGGATATTGAAGAGTTCGGACCGAAGAGGGATGTTCGGACCGAAGTGGTGTTCGGACCGAAGTGGGATGTTCGGGCCGAAGTGGTGTTCGGGCCGAAGTTCGTTGTTCGGGCCGAGGATGATGTTCGGGCCGAGGTTGAAGTTCGGGCCGATGTCGGAGTTCGGGCCGAGGTTGAAGTTCGGGCTGAAAATGAAGTTCGGGCCGGGAACAGTGAAGAGTTCGGGCCGAACTTGTTCTTGGCAGTGACGAACGAACCAGCTATTTTGGTTACTCGTGGGCGTGAAACGGACACCCGAGCTGAAAGTTATGAATGTTTTAGTATAGCACCTTTTGTCACACAATCTTGGATATTGAAGAGTTCGGGCCGAAGAGGGATGTTCGGGCCGAAGTTGTGTTCGGAACGAAGTGGGATGTTCGGGCCGAAGTGGTGTTCGGGCCGAAGTTCGGTGTTCGGGCCGAGGATGATGTTCGGGACGAGGTTGAAGTTCGGGCCGATGTCGGAGTTCGGGCCGAGGTTGAAGTTTGGGCCGAAAATGAAGTTCGGGCCGGGAACGGTGAAGAGTTCGGGCCGAACTTGTTCTTGACAGTGACGAACGAACCAGCTATTTTGGTTACTCGTGGGCGTGAAACGGACACCCGAGCTGAAAGTTATGAATGTTTTAGTATAGCACCTTTTGTCACACAATCTTGGATATTGAAGAGTTCGGGCCGAAGAGGGATGTTCGGGCCGAAGTGGTGTACGGGCCGAAGTGGGATGTTCGGGCCGAAGTGGTGTTCGGGCCGAAGTTCGGTGTTCGGGCCGAGGTTGAAGTTCGGGCCGAGGTCGGAGTTCGGGCCGAGTTCGGAGTTCGGGCCGAGGTTGCAGTTCGGACCGAGGTTGAAGTTCGGGCCGAAAATGAAGTTCGGGACGGGAAGAGTGAAGAGTTCGGGCCGAACTTGTTCTTGGCAGTGACGAACGAACCAGCTATTTTGATTACTCGTGGGCGTGAAACGGCCCGAGCTGAAAGTTATGAATGTTTTAGTATAGCACCTTTTGTCACACAATCTTGGATATTGAAGAGTTCGGGCCGAAGAGGGATGTTCGGGCCGAAGTGGTGTACGGGCCGAAGTGGGATGTTCGGGACGAAGTGGTGTTCGGGCTGAAGTTCGGTGTTCGGGCCGAGGATGATGTTCGGGCCGAGGATGAAGTTCGGGCCGAGGACGGAGTTCAGGCCGAGGTTGCAGTTCGGGCCGAGGTAGAAGTTCGGGCCGAAAATGAAGTTCGGGACGGGAAGAGTGAAGAGTTCGGGCCGAACTTGTTCTTGGCAGTGACGAACGAACCAGCTATTTTGGTTACTCGTGGGCGTGAAACGGACACCCGAGCTGAAAGTTATGAATGTTTTAGTATAGCACCTTTTGTCACACTATCTTGGATATTGAAGAGTTCGGGCCGAAGAGGGATGTTCGGGCCGAAGTGGTGTACGGGCCGAGGTGGGATGTTCGGGCCGAAGTGGTGTTCGGGCCGAAGTGTTGTTCGGGCCGAAGTTCGGTGTTCGGACCGAGGATGATGTTCGGGCCGAGGTTGAAGTTCGGGCCGAGGTCGGAGTTCGGGCCGAGGTTGAAGTTCGGGCCGAGGTTGAAGTTCGGGCCGAAAATGAAGTTCGGGACGGGAAGAGTGAAGAGTTCGAACTGAACTTGTTCTTGGCAGTGACGAACGAACCAGCTATTTTGGTTACTCGTGGGCGTGAAACGGACACCCGAGTTGAAAGTTATGAATGTTTTAGTATAGCACCTTTTGTCACACAATATTGGATATTGAAGAGTTCGGGCCGAAGAGGGATGTTCGGACCGAAGTGGTGTTCGGACCGAAGTGGGATGTTTGGGCCGAAGTGGTGTTCGGGCCGAAGTTCGTTGTTCGGGCCGAGGATGATGTTCGGGCCGAGGTTGAAGTTCGGGCCGATGTCGGAGTTCGGGCCGAGGTTGAAGTTCGGGCCGAAAATGAGGTTCGGGCCGGGAACAGTGAAGAGTTCGGGCCGAACTTGTTCTTGGCAGTGACGAACGAACCAGCTATTTTGGTTACTCGTGGGCGTGAAACGGACACCCGAGCTGAAAGTTATGAATGTTTTAGTATAGCACCTTTTGTCACACAATCTTGGATATTGAAGAGTTCGGGTCGAAAAGGGAAGTTCGGGCCGAAGTGGTGTACGGGCCGAAGTGGGATGTTCGGGCCGAAGTGGTGTACGGGCCGAAGTGGTGTTCGGGCCGAAGTGGTGTTCGGGCCGAAGTGGTGTTCGGGTTGAAGTTCGGTGTTCGGGCCGAGGATGATGTTCGGACCGAGGTTGAAGTTCGGGCCGAGGTCGGAGTTCGGGCCGAGGTTGAAGTTCGGGCCGAGGTTGAAGTTCGGGCCGAGGTTGAAGTTCGGGACGGGAAGAGTGAAGAGTTCGGGCCGAACTTGTTCTTGGCAGTGACGAACGAACCAGCTATTTTGGTTACTCGTGGGCGTGAAACGGACACCCGAGTTGAAAGTTATGAATGTTTTAGTATAGCACCTTTTGTCACACAATCTTGGATATTGAAGAGTTCGGGCCGAAGAGGGATGTTCGGGCCGAAGTGGTGTACGGGCCGAAGTGGGATGTTCGGGCCGAAGTGGTGTTCGGGCCGAAGTTCGGTGTTCGGCCCGAGGTTGAAGTTCGGGCCGAGGTCGGAGTTCGGGCCGAGGTCGGAGTTCGGGCCGAGGTTGCAGTTCGGGCCGAGGTTGAAGTTCGGGCCGAAAGTGAAGTTCGGGACGGGAAGAGTGAAGAGTTCGGGCCGAACTTGTTCTTGGCAGTGACGAACGAACCAGCTATTTTGGTTACTCGTGGGCGTGAAACGGCCCGAGCTGAAAGTTATGAATGTTTTAGTATAGCACCTTTTGTCACACAATCTTGGATATTGAAGAGTTCGGGCCAAAGAGGGATGTTCGGGCCGAAGTGGTGTTCGGGCCGAAGTGGGATGTTCGGGCCGAAGTGGTGTTCAGGCCGAAGTGGTGTTCGGGCCGAAGTTTGGTGTTCGGGCCGAGGATGATGTTCGGGCCGAGGTTGAAGTTCGGGCCGAGGTTGGAGTTCGGGCCGAGGTTGAAGTTCGGGCCGAGGTTGAAATTTGGTCCGAAAATGAAGTTCGGGCCGGGAACACTGAAGAGTTCGGGCCGAACTTGTTCTTGGCAGTGACGAACGAACCAGCTATTTTTGTTACTCGTGGGCGTGAAACGGACACCCGAGCTGAAAGTTATGAATGTTTTAGTATAGCACCTTTTGTCACACAATCTTGGATATTGAAGAGTTCGGGCCGAAGAGGGATGTTCGGGCCGAAGTTGTGTTCGGGCCGAAGTGGGATGTTCGGGCCGAAGTGGTGTTCGGGCCGAAGTTCGGTGTTCGGGCCGAGGTTGAAGTTCGGGCCGAGGTCGGAGTTCGGGCCGAGGTCGGAGTTCGGGCCGAGGTTGCAGTTCGGGCCGAGGTTGAAGTTCGGGCCGAAAATGAAGTTCGGGACGGGAAGAGTGAAGAGTTCGGGCCGAACTTGTTCTTGGCAGTGACGAACGAACCAGCTATTTTGGTTACTCGTGGGCGTGAAACGGCCCGAGCTGAAAGTTATGAATGTTTTAGTTTAGCACCTTTTGTCACACAATCTTGGATATTGAAGAATTCGGGCCGAAGAGGGATGTTCGGGCCGAAGAGGTGTTCGGGCCGAAGTGGGATGTTCGGGCCGAAGTGGTGTTCAGGCCGAAGTGGTGTTCGGGCCGAAGTTTGGTGTTCGGGCCGAGGATGATGTTCGGGCCGAGGTTGAAGTTCAGGCCGAGGTCGGAGTTCGGGCCGAGGTTGAAGTTCGAGCCGAGGTTGAAGTTTGGTCCGAAAATGAAGTTCGGGCCGGGAACAGTGAAGAGTTCGGGCCGAACTTGTTCTTGGCAGTGACGAACGAACCAGCTATTTCGGTTACTCGTGGGCGTGAAACGGACACCCGAGCTGAAAGTTATGAATGTTTTAGTATAGCACCTTTTGTCACACAATCTTGGATATTGAAGTGTTCGGGCCGAAAAGGGATGTTCGGGCCGAACTTGTTCTTGACAGTGACGAACGAACCAGCTATTTTGGTTACTCGTGGGCGTGAAACGGACACCCGAGTTGAAAGTTATGAATGTTTTAGTATAGCACCTTTTGTCACACAATATTGGATATTGAAGAGTTCGGGCCGAAGAGGGATGTTCGGACCGAAGTGGTGTTCGGACCGAAGTGGGATGTTCGGGCCGAAGTGGTGTTCGGGCCGAAGTTCGTTGTTCGGGCCGAGGATGATGTTCGGGCCGAGGTTGAAGTTCGGGCCGATGTCGGAGTTCGGGCCGAGGTTGAAGTTCGGGCCGAAAATGAGGTTCGGGCCGGGAACAGTGAAGAGTTCGGGCCGAACTTGTTCTTGGCAGTGACGAACGAACCAGCTATTTTGGTTACTCGTGGGCGTGAAACGGACACCCGAGCTGAAAGTTATGAATGTTTTAGTATAGCACCTTTTGTCACACAATCTTGGATATTGAAGAGTTCGGGCCGAAAAGGGATGTTCGGGCCGAACTTGTTCTTGACAGTGACGAACGAACCAGCTATTTTGGTTACTCATGGGCGTGAAACGGACACCCGAGTTGAAAGTTATGAATGTTTTAGTATAGCACCTTTTGTCACACAATATTGGATATTGAAGAGTTCGGGCCGAAGAGGGATGTTCGGACCGAAGTGGTGTTCGGACCGAAGTGGGATGTTCGGGCCGAAGTGGTGTTCGGGCCGAAGTTCGTTGTTCGGGCCGAGGATGATGTTCGGGCCGAGGTTGAAGTTCGGGCCGATGTCGGAGTTCGGGCCGAGGTTGAAGTTCGGGCCGAAAATGAGGTTCGGGCCGGGAACAGTGAAGAGTTCGGGCCGAACTTGTTCTTGGCAGTGACGAACGAACCAGCTATTTTGGTTACTCGTGGGCGTGAAATGGACACTCGAGCTGAAAGTTATGAATGTTTTAGTATAGCACCTTTTGTCACACAATCTTGGATATTGAAGAGTTCGGGTCGAAAAGGGATGTTCGGGCCGAAGTGGTGTACGGGCCGAAGTGGGATGTTCGGGCCGAAGTGGTGTTCGGGCCGAAGTGGTGTTCGGGCCGAAGTTCGGTGTTCGGGCCGAGGATGATGTTCGGACCGAGGTTGAAGTTCGGGCCGAGGTCGGTGTTCGGGCCGAGGTTGAAGTTCGGGCCGAGGTTGAAGTTCGGGCCGAGGTTGAAGTTCGGGACGGGAAGAGTGAAGAGTTCGGGCCGAACTTGTTCTTGGCAGTGACGAACGAACCAGCTATTTTGGTTACTCGTGGGCGTGAAACGGACACCCGAGTTGAAAGTTATGAATGTTTTAGTATAGCACCTTTTGTCACACAATCTTGGATATTGAAGAGTTCGGGCCGAAGAGGGATGTTCGGGCCGAAGTTGTGTTCGGGCCGAAGTGGGATGTTCGGGCCGAAGTGGTGTTCGGGCCGAAGTTCGGTGTTCGGGCCGAGGATGATGTTCGGGACGAGGTTGAAGTTCGGGCCGATGTCGGAGTTCGGGCCGAGGTTGAAGTTTGGGCCGAAAATGAAGTTCGGGCCGGGAACGGTGAAGAGTTCGGGCCGAACTTGTTCTTGACAGTGACGAACGAACCAGCTACTTTGGTTACTCGTGGGCGTGAAACGGACACCCGAGCTGAAAGTTATGAATGTTTTAGTATAGCACCTTTTGTCACACAATCTTGGATATTGAAGAGTTCGGGCCGAAGAGGGATGTTCGGGACGAAGTGGTGTACGGGCCGAAGTGGGATGTTCGGGCCGAAGTGGTGTTCGGGCCGAAGTTCGGTGTTCGGCCCGAGGTTGAAGTTCGGGCCGAGGTCGGAGTTCGGGCCGAGGTCGGAGTTCGGGCCGAGGTTGCAGTTCGGGCCGAGGTTGAAGTTCGGGCCGAAAGTGAAGTTCGGGACGGGAAGAGTGAAGAGTTCGGGCCGAACTTGTTCTTGGCAGTGACGAACGAACCAGCTATTTTGGTTACTCGTGGGCGTGAAACGGCCCGAGCTGAAAGTTATGAATGTTTTAGTATAGCACCTTTTGTCACACAATCTTGGATATTGAAGAGTTCGGGCCGAAGAGGGATGTTCGGGCCGAAGTGGTGTTCGGGCCGAAGTGGGATGTTCGGGCCGAAGTGGTGTTCAGGCCGAAGTGGTGTTCGGGCCGAAGTTTGGTGTTCGGGCCGAGGATGATGTTCGGGCCGAGGTTGAAGTTCGGGCCGAGGTTGGAGTTCGGGCCGAGGTTGAAGTTCGGGCCGAGGTTGCAATTTGGTCCGAAAATGAAGTTCGGGCCGGGAACACTGAAGAGTTCGGGCCGAACTTGTTCTTGGCAGTGACGAACGAACCAGCTATTTTTGTTACTCGTGGGCGTGAAACGGACACCCGAGCTGAAAGTTATGAATGTTTTAGTATAGCACCTTTTGTCACACAATCTTGGATATTGAAGAGTTCGGGCCGAAGAGGGATGTTCGGGCCGAAGTTGTGTTCGGGCCGAAGTGGGATGTTCGGGCCGAAGTGGTGTTCGGGCCGAAGTTCGGTGTTCGGGCCGAGGTTGAAGTTCGGGCCGAGGTCGGAGTTCGGGCCGAGGTCGGAGTTCGGGCCGAGGTTGCAGTTCGGGCCGAGGTTGAAGTTCGGGCCGAAAATGAAGTTCGGGACGGGAAGAGTGAAGAGTTCGGGCCGAACTTGTTCTTGGCAGTGACGAACGAACCAGCTATTTTGGTTACTCGTGGGCGTGAAACGGCCCGAGCTGAAAGTTATGAATGTTTTAGTATAGCACCTTTTGTCACACAATCTTGGATATTGAAGAGTTCGGGCCGAAGAGGGATGTTCGGGCCGAAGAGCTGTTCGGGCCGAAGTGGGATGTTCGGGCCGAAGTGGTGTTCAGGCCGAAGTGGTGTTCGGGCCGAAGTTTGGTGTTCGGGCCGAGGATGATGTTCGGGCCGAGGTTGAAGTTCGGGCCGAGGTCGGAGTTCGGGCCGAGGTTGAAGTTCGGGCCGAGGTTGAAGTTTGGTCCGAAAATGAAGTTCGGGCCGGGAACAGTGAAGAGTTCGGGCCGAACTTGTTCTTGGCAGTGACGAACGAACCAGCTATTTTGGTTACTCGTGGGCGTGAAACGGACACCCGAGCTGAAAGTTATGAATGTTTTAGTATAGCACCTTTTGTCACACAATCTTGGATATTGAAGAGTTCGGGCCGAAGAGGGATGTTCGGGCCGAAGTTGTGTTCGGGCCGAAGTGGGATGTTCGGGCCGAAGTGGTGTTCGGGCCGAAGTTCGGTGTTCGGGCCGAGGATGATGTTCGGGACGAGGTTGAAGTTCGGGCCGATGTCGGTGTTCGGGCCGAGGTTGAAGTTTGGGCCGAGGTAGAAGTTCGGGCCGAAAATGAAGTTCGGGACGGGAAGAGTGAAGAGTTCGGGCCGAACTTGTTCTTGGCAGTGACGAACGAACCAGCTATTTTGGTTACTCGTGGGAGTGAAACGGACACCCGAGCTGAAAGTTATGAATGTTTTAGTATAGCACCTTTTGTCACACAATCTTGGATATTGAAGAGTTCGGGCCGAAGAGGGATGTTCGGGCCGAAGTGGTGTACGGGCCGAGGTGGGATGTTCGGGCCGAAGTGGTGTACGGGCCGAGGTGGGATGTTCGGGCCGAAGTGGTGTACGGGCCGAAGTGGGATGTTCGGGCCGAAGTGGTGTTCGGGCCGAAGTTCGGTGTTCGGGCCGAGGATGATGTTCGGGCCGAGGATGAAGTTCGGGCCGAGGTCGGAGTTCGGGCCGAGGTTGCAGTTCGGGCCGAGGTAGAAGTTCGGGCCGAAAATGAAGTTCGGGACGGGAAGAGTGAAGAGTTAGGGCCGAACTTGTTCTTGGCAGTGACGAACGAACCAGCTATTTTGGTTACTCGTGGGCGTGAAACGGACACCCGAGCTGAAAGTTATGAATGTTTTAGTATAGCACCTTTTGTCACACAATCTTGGATATTGAAGAGTTCGGGCCGAAGAGGGATGTTCGGGCCGAAGTGGTGTACGGGCCGAGGTGGGATGTTCGGGCCGAAGTGGTGTTCGGGCCGAAGTGGTGTTCGGGCCGAAGTGGTGTTCGGGCCGAAGTTCGGTGTTCGGGCCGAGGATGATGTTCGGGCCGAGGTTGAAGTTCGAGCCGAGGTCGGAGTTCGGGTCGAGGTTGAAGTTCGGGCCGAGGTTGAAGTTCGGGCCGAAAATGAAGTTCGGGACGGGAAGAGTGAAGAGTTCGGGCCGAACTTGTTCTTGGCAGTGACGAACGAACCAGCTATTTTGGTTACTCGTGGGCGTGAAACGGACACCCGAGTTGAAAGTTATGAATGTTTTAGTATAGCACCTTTTGTCACACAATCTTGGATATTGAAGAGTTCGGGCCGAAGAAGGATGTTCGGACCGAAGTGGTGTTCGGACCGAAGTGGGATGTTCGGGCCGAAGTGGTGTTCGGGCTGAAGTTCGGTGTTCGGGCCGAGGATGATGTTCGGGCCGAGGTTGAAGTTCGGGCCGATGTCGGAGTTCGGGCCGAGGTTGAAGTTCGGGCCGAAAATGAAGTTCGGGCCGGGAACAGTGAAGAGTTCGGGCCGAACTTGTTCTTGGCAGTGACGAACGAACCAGCTATTTTGGTTACTCGTGGGCGTGAAACGGACACCCGAGCTGAAAGTTATGAATGTTTTAGTATAGCACCTTTTGTCACACAATCTTGGATATTGAAGAGTTCGGGTCGAAAAGGGATGTTCGGGCCGAAGTGGTGTACGGGCCGAAGTGGGATGTTCGGGCCGAAGTGGTGTTCGGGCCGAAGTGGTGTTCGGGCCGAAGTGGGATGTTCGGGCCGAAGTGGTGTTCGGGCCGAAGTGGTGTTCGGGCCGAAGTTCGGTGTTCGGGCCGAGGATGATGTTCGGACCGAGGTTGAAGTTCGGGCCGAGGTCGGAGTTCGGGCCGAGGTTGAAGTTCGGGCCGAGGTTGAAGTTCGGGCCTAAAATGAAGTTCGGGACGGGAAGAGTGAAGAGTTCGGGCCGAACTTGTTCTTGGCAGTGACGAACGAACCAGCTATTTTGGTTACTCGTGGGCGTGAAACGGACACCCGAGCTGAAAGTTATGAATGTTTTAGTATAACACCTTTTGTCACACAATCTTGGATATTGAAGAGTTCGGGCCGAAGAGGGATGTTCGGGCCGAAGTGGTGTTCGGGCCGAAGTGGGATGTTCGGGCCGAAGTGGTGTTCAGGCCGAAGTGGTGTTCGGGCCGAAGTTTGGTGTTCGGGCCAAGGATGATGTTCGGGACGAGGTTGAAGTTCGGGCCGAGGTCGGAGTTCGGGCCGAGGTTGAAGTTCGGGCCGAGGTTGAAGTTTGGTCCGAAAATGAAGTTCGGGCCGGGAACAGTGAAGAGTTCGGGCCGAACTTGTTCTTGGCAGTGACGAACGAACCAGCTATTTTGGTTACTCGTGGGCGTGAAACGGACACCCGAGCTGAAAGTTATGAATGTTTTAGTATAGCACCTTTTGACACACAATCTTGGATATTGAAGAGTTCGGGCCGAAGAGGGATGTTCGGGCCGAAGTTGTGTTCGGGCCGAAGTGGGATGTTCGGGCCGAAGTTCGGTGTTCGGGCTGAGGATGATGTTCGGGACGAGGTTGAAGTTCGGGCCGATGTCGGAGTTCGGGCCGAGGTTAAAGTTTGGGCCGAAAATGAAGTTCGGGCCGGGAACGGTGAAGAGTTCGGGCCGAACTTGTTCTTGACAGTGACGAACGAACCAGCTATTTTGGTTACTCGTGGGCGTGAAACGGACACCCGAGCTGAAAGTTATGAATGTTTTAGTATAGCACCTTTTGTGACACAATCTTGGATATTGAAGAGTTCGGGCCGAAGAGGGATGTTCGGGCCGAAGTGGTTTACGGGCCGAAGTGGTGTTCGGGCCGAAGTTCGGTGTTCGGGCCGAGGTTGAAGTTCGGGCCGAGGTCGGAGTTCGGGCCGAGGTCGGAGTTCGGGCCGAGGTTGCAGTTCGGGCCGAGGTTGAAGTTCGGGCCGAAAATGAAGTTCGGGACGGGAAGAGTGAAGAGTTCGGGCCGAACTTGTTCTTGGCAGTGACGAACGAACCAGCTATTTTGGTTACTCGTGGGCGTGAAACGGCCCCAGCTGAAAGTTATGAATGTTTTAGTATAGCACCTTTTGTCACACAATCTTGGATATTGAAGAGTTCGGGCCGAAGAGGGATGTTCGGGCCGAAGTGGTGTACGGGCCGAAGTGGGATGTTCGGGCCGAAGTGGTGTTCGGGCCGAAGTTCGGTGTTCGGGCCGAGGATGATGTTCGGGCCGAGGATGAAGTTCGGGCCGAGGTCGGAGTTCGGGCCGAGGTTGCAGTTCGGGCCGAGGTAGAAGTTCGGGCCGAAAATGAAGTTCGGGACGGGAAGAGTGAAGAGTTCGGGCCGAACTTGTTCTTGGCAGTGACGAACGAACCAGCTATTTTGGTTACTCGTGGGCGTGAAACGGACACCCGAGCTGAAAGTTATGAATGTTTTAGTATAGCACCTTTTGTCACACAATCTTGGATATTGAAGAGTTCGGGCCGAAGAGGGATGTTCGGGCCGAAGTGGTGTACGGGCCGAGGTGGGATGTTCGGGCCGAAGTGGTGTTCGGGCCGAAGTTCGGTGTTCGGGCCGAGGATGATGTTCGGGCCGAGGTTGAAGTTCGGGCCGAGGTCGGAGTTCGGGCCGAGGTTGGAGTTCGGGCCGAGGTTGAAGTTCGGGCCGAAAATGAAGTTCGGGACGGGAAGAGTGAAGAGTTCGGCCCGAACTTGTTCTTGGCAGTGACGAACGAACCAGCTATTTTGGTTACTCGTGGGCGTGAAACGGACACCCGAGCTGAAAGTTATGAATGTTTTAGTATAGCACCTTTTGTCACACAATCTTGGATATTGAAGAGTTCGGGCCGAAGAGGGATGTTCGGGCCGAAGTGGTGTACGGGCCGAAGTGGGATGTTCGGGCCGAAGTGGTGTTCGGGCCGAAGATCGGTGTTCGGGCCGAGGATGATGTTCGGGCCGAGGTTGAAGTTCGGGCCGAGGTCGGAGTTCGGGCCGAGGTTGCAGTTCGGGCCGAGGTTGAAGTTCGGGCCGAAAATGAAGTTCGGGACGGGAAGAGTGAAGAGTTCGGGCCGAACTTGTTCTTGGCAGTGACGAACGAACCAGCTATTTTGGTTACTCGTGGGCGTGAAACGGACACCCGAGCTGAAAGTTATGAATGTTTTAGTATAGCACCTTTTGTCACACAATCTTGGATATTGAAGACTTCGGGCCGAAGAGGGATGTTCGGGCCGAAGTGGTGTACGGGCCGAAGTGGGATGTTCGGGCCGAAGAGTTGTTCGGGCCGAAGTTCGGTGTTCGGGCCGAGGATGATGTTCGGGCCGAGGTTGAAGTTCGGGCCGAGGTCGGAGTTCGGGCCGAGGTTGCAGTTCGGGCCGAGGTTGAAGTTCGGGCCGAAAATGAAGTTCGGGACGGGAAGAGTGAAGAGTTCGGGCCGAACTTGTTCTTGGCAGTGACGAACGAACCAGCTATTTTGGTTACTCGTGGGCGTGAAACGGACACCCGAGCTGAAAGTTATGAATGTTTTAGTATAGCACCTTTTGTCACACAATCTTGGATATTGAAGAGTTCGGGCCGAAGAGGGATGTTCGGGCCGAAGTGGTGTACGGGCCGAAGTGGGATGTTCGGGCCGAAGTGGTGTTCGGGCCGAAGATCGGTGTTCGGGCCGAGGATGATGTTCGGGCCGAGGTTGAAGTTCGGGCCGAGGTCGGAGTTCGGGCCGAGGTTGCAGTTCGGGCCGAGGTTGAAGTTCGGGCCGAAAATGAAGTTCGGGACGGGAAGAGTGAAGAGTTCGGGCCGAACTTGTTCTTGGCAGTGACGAACGAACCAGCTATTTTGGTTACTCGTGGGCGTGAAACGGACACCCGAGCTGAAAGTTATGAATGTTTTAGTATAGCACCTTTTGTCACACAATCTTGGATATTGAAGACTTCGGGCCGAAGAGGGATGTTCGGGCCGAAGTGGTGTACGGGCCGAAGTGGGATGTTCGGGCCGAAGAGTTGTTCGGGCCGAAGTTCGGTGTTCGGGCCGAGGATGATGTTCGGGCCGAGGTTGAAGTTCGGGCCGAGGTCGGAGTTCGGGCCGAGGTTGCAGTTCGGGCCGAGGTTGAAGTTCGGGCCGAAAATGAAGTTCGGGACGGGAAGAGTGAAGAGTTCGGGCCGAACTTGTTCTTGGCAGTGACGAACGAACCAGCTATTTTGGTTACTCGTGGGCGTGAAACGGACACCCGAGCTGAAAGTTATGAATGTTTTAGTATAGCACCTTTTGTCACACAATCTTGGATATTGAAGAGTTCGGGCCGAAGAGGGATGTTCGGGCCGAAGTGGTGTTCGGGCCGAAGTGGGATGTTCGGGCCGAAGTGGTGTTCAGGCCGAAGTGGTGTTCGGGCCGAAGTTCGGTGTTCGGGCCAAGGATGATGTTCGGGCCAAGGTTGAAGTTCGGGCCGAGGTCGGAGTTCGGGCCGAGGTTGAAGTTCGGGCCGAGGTTGAAGTTCGGTCCGAAAATGAAGTTCGGGCTGGGAACAGTGAAGAGTTCGGGCCGAACTTGGTCTTGGCAGTGACGAACGAACCAGCTATTTTGGTTACTCGTGGGCGTGAAACGGACACCCGAGCTGAAAGTTATGAATGTTTTAGTATAGCACCTTTTGTCACACAATCTTGGATATTGAAGAGTTCGGGCCGAAGAGGGATGTTCGGGGCGAAGTGGTGTACGGGCCGAAGTGGGATGTTCGGGCCGAAGTGGTGTTCAGGCCGAAGTGGTGTTCGGGCCGAAGTTCGGTGTTCGGGCCGAGGATGATGTTCGGGACGAGGTTGAAGTTCGGGCCGATGTCGGAGTTCGGGCCGAGGTTGAAGTTCGGGCCGAAAATGAAGTTCGGACCGGGAACGGTGAAGAGTTCGGGCCGAACTTGTTCTTGACAGTGACGAACGAACCAGCTATTTTGGTTACTCGTGGGCGTGAAACGGACACCCGAGCTGAAAGTTATGAATGTTTTAGTATAGCACCTTTTGTCACACAATCTTGGATATTGAAGAGTTCGGGCCGAAGAGGGATGTTCGGGCCGAAGTGGTGTACGGGCCGAAGTGGGATGTTCGGGCCGAAGTGGTGTTCGGGCCGAAGTTCGGTGTTCGGGCCGAGGATGATGTTCGGGCCGAGGTTGAAGTTCGGGCCGAGGTCGGAGTTCGGGCCGAGGTTGCAGTTCGGGCCGAGGTTGAAGTTCGGGCCGAAAATGAAGTTCGGGACGGGAAGAGTGAAGAGTTCGGGCCGAACTTGTTCTTGGCAGTGACGAACGAACCAGCTATTTTGGTTACTCGTGGGCGTGAAATGGACACCCGAGCTGAAAGTTATGAATGTTTTAGTATAGCACCTTTTGTCACACAATCTTGGATATTGAAGAGTTCGGGCCGAAGAGGGATGTTCGGGCCGAAGGGGTGTACGGGCCGAAGTGGGATGTTCGGGCCGAAGTGGTGTTCGGGCCGAAGTTCGGTGTTCGGGCCGAGGATGATGTTCGGGCCGAGGATGAAGTTCGGGCCGAGGTCGGAGTTCGGGCCGAGGTTGCAGTTCGGGCCGAGGTAGAAGTTCGGGCCGAAAATGAAGTTCGGGACGGGAAGAGTGAAGAGTTCGGGCCGAACTTGTTCTTGGCAGTGACGAACGAACCAACTATTTTGGTTACTCGTGGGCGTGAAACGGACACCCGAGCTGAAAGTTATGAATGTTTTAGTATAGCACCTTTTGTCACACAATCTTGGATATTGAAGAGTTCGAGCCGAAGAGGGATGTTCGGGCCGAAGTGGTGTACGGGCCGAGGTGGGATGTTCGGGCCGAAGTGGTGTTCGGGCCGAAGTTCGGTGTTCGGGCTGAGGATGATGTTCGGGCCGAGGTTGAAGTTCGGGCCGAGGTCGGAGTTCGGGCCGAGGTTGCAGTTCGGGCCGAGGTTGAAGTTCGGGCCGAAAATGAAGTTCGGGACGGGAAGAGTGAAGAGTTCGGGCCGAACTTGTTCTTGGCAGTGACGAACGAACCAGCTATTTTGGTTACTCGTGGGCGTGAAACGGACACCCGAGCTGAAAGTTATGAATGTTTTAGTATAGCACCTTTTGTCACACAATCTTGGATATTGAAGAGTTCGGGCCGAAGAGGGATGTTCGGGCCGAAGTGGTGTACGGTCCGAAGTGGGATGTTCGGGCCGAAGTGGTGTTCGGGCCGAAGTTCGGTGTTCGGGCCGAGGATGATGTTCGGGCCGAGGTTGAAGTTCGGGCCGAGGTCGGAGTTCGGGCCGAGGTTGAAGTTCGGGCCGCATATGAAGTTCGGGCCGGGAACAGTGAAGAGTTCGGGCCGAACTTGTTCTTGGCAGTGACGAACGAACCAGCTATTTTTGTTACTCGTGGGCGTGAAACGGACACCCGAGCTGAAAGTTATGAATGTTTTAGTATAAACCTTTTGTCACACAATCTTGGATATTGAAGAGTTCGGGCCGAAGAGGGATGTTCGGGCCGAAGTGGTATTCGGGCCGAAGTGGGATGTTCGGGCCGAAGTGGTGTTCGGGCCGAAGTTCGGTGTTCGGGCCGAGGATGATGTTCGTGACGAGGTTGAAGTTCGGGCCGATGTCGGAGTTCGGGCCGAAAATGAAGTTCGGGCCGGGAACGGTGAAGAGTTCGGGCCGAACTTGTTCTTGGCAGTGACGAACGAACCAGCTATTTTGGTTACTCGTGGGCGTGAAACGGACACCCGAGCTGAAAGTTATGAATGTTTTAGTATAGCACCTTTTGTCACACAATCTTGGATATTGAAGAGTTCGGGCCGAAGAGGGATGTTCGGGCCGAAGTGGTGTACGGGCCGAAGTGGGATGTTCGGGCCGAAGTGGTGTTCGGGCCGAAGTTCGGTGTTCGGGCCGAGGATGATGTTCGGGCCGAGGTTGAAGTTCGGGCCGAGGTCGGAGTTCGGGCCGAGGTTGCAGTTCGGGCCGAGGTTGAAGTTCGGGCCGAAAATGAAGTTCGGGACGGGAAGAGTGAAGAGTTCGGGCCGAACTTGTTCTTGGCAGTGACGAACGAACCAGCTATTTTGGTTACTCGTGGGCGTGAAACGGACACCCGAGCTGAAAGTTATGAATGTTTTAGTATAGCACCTTTTGTCACACAATCTTGGATATTGAAGACTTCGGGCCGAAGAGGGATGTTCGGGCCGAAGTGGTGTACGGGCCGAAGTGGGATGTTCGGGCCGAAGAGTTGTTTGGGCCGAAGTTCGGTGTTCGGGCCGAGGATGATGTTCGGGCCGAGGTTGAAGTTCGGGCCGAGGTCGGAGTTCGGGCCGAGGTTGCAGTTCGGGCCGAGGTTGAAGTTCGGGCCGAAAATGAAGTTCGGGACGGGAAGAGTGAAGAGTTCGGGGCGAACTTGTTCTTGGCAGTGACGAACGAACCAGCTATTTTGGTTACTCGTGGGCGTGAAACGGACACCCGAGCTGAAAGTTATGAATGTTTTAGTATAGCACCTTTTGTCACACAATCTTGGATATTGAAGACTTCGGGCCGAAGAGGGATGTTCGGGCCGAAGTGGTGTACGGGCCGAAGTGGGATGTTCGGGCCGAAGAGTTGTTTGGGCCGAAGTTCGGTGTTCGGGCCGAGGATGATGTTCGGGCCGAGGTTGAAGTTCGGGCCGAGGTCGGAGTTCGGGCCGAGGTTGCAGTTCGGGCCGAGGTTGAAGTTCGGGCCGAAAATGAAGTTCGGGACGGGAAGAGTGAAGAGTTCGGGCTGAACTTGTTCTTGGCAGTGACGAACGAACCAGCTATTTTGGTTACTCGTGGGCGTGAAACGGACACCCGAGCTGAAAGTTATGAATGTTTTAGTATAGCACCTTTTGTCACACAATCTTGGATATTGAAGACTTCGGGCCGAAGAGGGATGTTCGGGCCGAAGTGGTGTACGGGCCGAAGTGGGATGTTGGGGCCGAAGAGTTGTTCGGGCCGAAGTTCGGTGTTCGGGCCGAGGATGATGTTCGGGCCGAGGTTGAAGTTCGGGCCGAGGTCGGAGTTCGGGCCGAGGTTGTAGTTCGGGCCGAGGTTGAAGTTCGGGCCGAAAATGAAGTTCGGGACGGGAAGAGTGAAGAGTTCGGGCCGAACTTGTTCTTGGCAGTGACGAACGAACCAGCTATTTTGGTTACTCGTGGGCGTGAAACGGACACCCGAGCTGAAAGTTATGAATGTTTTAGTATAGCACCTTTTGTCACACAATCTTGGATATTGAAGAGTTCGGGCCGAAGAGGGATGTTCGGGCCGAAGTGGTGTTCGGGCCGAAGTGGGATGTTCGGGCCGAAGTGGTGTTCCGGCCGAAGTGGTGTTCGGGCCGAAGTTCGGTGTTCGGGCCGAGGATGATGTTCGGGCCAAGGTTGAAGTTCGGGCCGAGGTCGGAGTTCGGGCCGAGGTTGAAGTTCGGGCCGAGGTTGAAGTTCGGTCCGAAAATGAAGTTCGGGCCGGGAACAGTGAAGAGTTCGGGCCGAACTTGTTCTTGGCAGTGACGAACGAACCAGCTATTTTGGTTACTCGTGGGCGTGAAACGGACACCCGAGCTGAAAGTTATGAATGTTTTAGTATAGCACCTTTTGTCACACAATCTTGGATATTGAAGAGTTCGGGCCGAAGAGGGATGTTCGGGCCGAAGTGGTGTACGGGCCGAAGTGGGATGTTCGGGCCGAAGTGGTGTTCGGGCCGAAGTTCGGTGTTCGGGCCGAGGATGATGTTCGGGCCGAGGATGAAGTTCGGGCCGAGGTCGGAGTTCGGGCCGAGGTTGCAGTTCGGGCCGAGGTAGAAGTTCGGGCCGAAAATGAAGTTCGGGACGGGAAGAGTGAAGAGTTCGGGCCGAACTTGTTCTTGGCAGTGACGAACGAACCAACTATTTTGGTTACTCGTGGGCGTGAAACGGACACCCGAGCTGAAAGTTATGAATGCTTTAGTATAGCACCTTTTGTCACACAATCTTGGATATTGAAGAGTTCGAGCCGAAGAGGGATGTTCGGGCCGAAGTGGTGTACGGGCCGAGGTGGGATGTTCGGGCCGAAGTGGTGTTCGGGCCGAAGTTTGGTGTTCGGGCCGAGGATGATGTTCGGGCCGAGGTTGAAGTTCGGGCCGAGGTCGGAGTTCGGGCCGAGGTTGCAGTTCGGGCCGAGGTTGAAGTTCGGGCCGAAAATGAAGTTCGGGACGGGAAGAGTGAAGAGTTTGGGCCGAACTTGTTCTTGGCAGTGACGAACGAACCAGCTATTTTGGTTACTCGTGGGCGTGAAACGGACACCCGAGCTGAAAGTTATGAATGTTTTAGTATAGCACCTTTTGTCACACAATCTTGGATATTGAAGAGTTCGGGCCGAAGAGGGATGTTCGGGCCGAAGTGGTGTACGGTCCGAAGTGGGATGTTCGGGCCGAAGTGGTGTTCGGGCCGAAGTTCGGTGTTCGGGCCGAGGATGATGTTCGGGCCGAGGTTGAAGTTCGGGCCGAGGTCGGAGTTCGGGCCGAGGTTGAAGTTGGGGCCGCATATGAAGTTCGGGCCGGGAACAGTGAAGAGTTCGGGCCGAACTTGTTCTTGGCAGTGACGAACGAACCAGCTATTTTGGTTACTCGTGGGCGTGAAACGGACACCCGAGCTGAAAGTTATGAATGTTTTAGTATAAACCTTTTGTCACACAATCTTGGATATTGAAGAGTTCGGGCCGAAGAGGGATGTTCGGGCCGAAGTGGTATTCGGGCCGAAGTGGGATGTTCGGGCCGAAGTGGTGTTCGGGCCGAAGTTCGGTGTTCGGGCCGAGGATGATGTTCGGGACGAGGTTGAAGTTCGGGCCGATGTCGGAGTTCGGGCCGAGGTTGAAGTTCGGGCCGAAAATGAAGTTCGGGCCGGGAACGGTGAAGAGTTCGGGCCGAACTTGTTCTTGGCAGTGACGAACGAACCAGCTATTTTGGTTACTCGTGGGCGTGAAACGGACACCCGAGCTGAAAGTTATGAATGTTTTAGTATAGCACCTTTTGTCACACAATCTTGGATATCGAAGAGTTCGGGCCGAAGAGGGATGTTCGGGCCGAAGTGGTGTACGGGCCGAAGTGGGATGTTCGGGCCGAAGTGTTGTTCAGGCCGAAGTTCGGTGTTCGGGCCGAGGATGATGTTCGGGCCGAGGTTGAAGTTCGGGCCGAGGTCGGAGTTCGGGCCGAGGTTGCAGTTCGGGCCGAGGTTGAAGTTCGGGCCGAAAATGAAGTTCGGGACGGGAAGAGTGAAGAGTTCGGGCCGAACTTGTTCTTGGCAGTGACGAACGAACCAGCTATTTTGGTTACTCGTGGGCGTGAAACGGACACCCGAGCTGAAAGTTATGAATGTTTTAGTATAGCACCTTTTGTCACACAATCTTGGATATTGAAGACTTCGGGCCGAAGAGGGATGTTCGGGCCGAAGTGGTGTACGGGCCGAAGTGGGATGTTCGGGCCGAAGAGTTGTTCGGGCCGAAGTTCGGTGTTCGGGCCGAGGATGATGTTCGGGCCGAGGTTGAAGTTCGGGCCGAGGTCGGAGTTCGGGCCGAGGTTGCAGTTCGGGCCGAGGTTGAAGTTCGGGCCGAAAATGAAGTTCGGGACGGGAAGAGTGAAGAGTTCGGGCCGAACTTGTTCTTGGCAGTGACGAACGAACCAGCTATTTTGGTTACTCGTGGGCGTGAAACGGACACCCGAGCTGAAAGTTATGAATGTTTTAGTATAGCACCTTTTGTCACACAATCTTGGATATTGAAGAGTTCGGGCCGAAGAGGGATGTTCGGGCCGAAGTGGTGTTCGGGCCGAAGTGGGATGTTCGGGCCGAAGTGGTGTTCCGGCCGAAGTGGTGTTCGGGCCGAAGTTCGGTGTTCGGGCCGAGGATGATGTTCGGGCCAAGGTTGAAGTTCGGGCCGAGGTCGGAGTTCGGGCCGAGGTTGAAGTTCGGGCCGAAAATGAAGTTCGGGCCGGGAACGGTGAAGAGTTCGGGCCGAACTTGTTCTTGGCAGTGACGAACGAACCAGCTATTTTGGTTACTCGTGGGCGTGAAACGGACACCCGAGCTGAAAGTTATGAATGTTTTAGTATAGCACCTTTTGTCACACAATCTTGGATATTGAAGAGTTCGGGCCGAAGAGGGATGTTCGGGCCGAAGTGGTGTACGGGCCGAAGTGGGATGTTCGGGCCGAAGTGGTGTTCAGGCCGAAGTGGTGTTCGGGCCGAAGTTCGGTGTTCGGGCCGAGGATGATGTTCGGGACGAGGTTGAAGTTCGGGCCGATGTCGGAGTTCGGGCCGAGGTTGAAGTTCGGGCCGAAAATGAAGTTCGGGCCGGGAACGGTGAAGAGTTCGGGCCGAACTTGTTCTTGACAGTGACGAACGAACCAGCTATTTTGGTTACTCGTGGGCGTGAAACGGACACCCGAGCTGAAAGTTATGAATGTTTTAGTATAGCACCTTTTGTCACACAATCTTGGATATTGAAGACTTCGGGCCGAAGAGGGATGTTCGGGCCGAAGTGGTGTACGGGCCGAAGTGGGTTGTTCGGGCCGAAGAGTTGTTCGGGCCGAAGTTCGGTGTTCGGGCCGAGGATGATGTTCGGGCCGAGGTTGAAGTTCGGGCCGAGGTCGGAGTTCGGGCCGAGGTTGCAGTTCGGGCCGAGGTTGAAGTTCGGGCCGAAAATGAAGTTCGGGACGGGAAGAGTGAAGAGTTCGGGCCGAACTTGTTCTTGGCAGTGACGAACGAACCAGCTATTTTGGTTACTCGTGGGCGTGAAACGGACACCCGAGCTGAAAGTTATGAATGTTTTAGTATAGCACCTTTTGTCACACAATCTTGGATATTGAAGACTTCGGGCCGAAGAGGGATGTTCGGGCCGAAGTGGTGTACGGGCCGAAGTGGGATGTTCGGGCCGAAGAGTTGTTCGGGCCGAAGTTCGGTGTTCGGGCCGAGGATGATGTTCGGGCCGAGGTTGAAGTTCGGGCCGAGGTCGGAGTTCGGGCCGAGGTTGCAGTTCGGGCCGAGGTTGAAGTTCGGGCCGAAAATGAAGTTCGGGACGGGAAGAGTGAAGAGTTCGGGCCGAACTTGTTCTTGGCAGTGACGAACGAACCAGCTATTTTGGTTACTCGTGGGCGTGAAACGGACACCCGAGCTGAAAGTTATGAATGTTTTAGTATAGCACCTTTTGTCACACAATCTTGGATATTGAAGAGTTCGGGCCGAAGAGGGATGTTCGGGCCGAAGTGGTGTTCGGGCCGAAGTGGGATGTTCGGGCCGAAGTGGTGTTCCGGCCGAAGTGGTGTTCGGGCCGAAGTTCGGTGTTCGGGCCGAGGATGATGTTCGGGCCAAGGTTGAAGTTCGGGCCGAGGTCGGAGTTCGGGCCGAGGTTGAAGTTCGGGCCGAAAATGAAGTTCGGGCCGGGAACGGTGAAGAGTTCGGGCCGAACTTGTTCTTGGCAGTGACGAACGAACCAGCTATTTTGGTTACTCGTGGGCGTGAAACGGACACCCGAGCTGAAAGTTATGAATGTTTTAGTATAGCACCTTTTGTCACACAATCTTGGATATTGAAGAGTTCGGGCCGAAGAGGGATGTTCGGGCCGAAGTGGTGTACGGGCCGAAGTGGGATGTTCGGGCCGAAGTGGTGTTCAGGCCGAAGTGGTGTTCGGGCCGAAGTTCGGTGTTCGGGCCGAGGATGATGTTCGGGACGAGGTTGAAGTTCGGGCCGATGTCGGAGTTCGGGCCGAGGTTGAAGTTCGGGCCGAAAATGAAGTTCGGGCCGGGAACGGTGAAGAGTTCGGGCCGAACTTGTTCTTGACAGTGACGAACGAACCAGCTATTTTGGTTACTCGTGGGCGTGAAACGGACACCCGAGCTGAAAGTTATGAATGTTTTAGTATAGCACCTTTTGTCACACAATCTTGGATATTGAAGAGTTCGGGCCGAAGAGGGATGTTCGGGCCGAAGTGGTGTACGGGCCGAAGTGGGATGTTCGGGCCGAAGTGGTGTTCAGGCCGAAGTGGTGTTCGGGCCGAAGTTCGGTGTTCGGGCCGAGGATGATGTTCGGGACGAGGTTGAAGTTCGGGCCGATGTCGGAGTTCGGGCCGAGGTTGAAGTTCGGGCCGAAAATGAAGTTCGGGCCGGGAACGGTGAAGAGTTCGGGCCGAACTTGTTCTTGACAGTGACGAACGAACCAGCTATTTTGGTTACTCGTGGGCGTGAAACGGACACCCGAGCTGAAAGTTATGAATGTTTTAGTATAGCACCTTTTGTCACACAATCTTGGATATTGAAGAGTTCGGGCCGAAGAGGGATGTTCGGGCCGAAGTGGTGTACGGGCCGAAGTGGGATGTTCGGGCCGATGTGGTGTTCGGGCCGAAGTTCGGTGTTCGGGCCGAGGATGATGTTCGGGCCGAGGTTGAAGTTCGGGCCGAGGTCGGAGTTCGGGCCGAGGTTGCAGTTCGGGCCGAGGTTGAAGTTCGGGCCGAAAATGAAGTTCGGGACGGGAAGAGTGAAGAGTTCGGGCCGAACTTGTTCTTGGCAGTGACGAACGAACCAGCTATTTTGGTTACTCGTGGGCGTGAAACGGACACCCGAGCTGAAAGTTATGAATGTTTTAGTATAGCACCTTTTGTCACACAATCTTGGATATTGAAGAGTTCGGGCCGAAGTGGTGTACGGGCCGAAGTGGGATGTTCGGGCCGAAGTGGTGTTCGGGCCGAAGTTCGGTGTTCGGGCCGAGGATGATGTTCGGGCCGAGGATGAAGTTCGGGCCGAGGTCGGAGTTCGGGCCGAGGTTGCAGTTCGGGCCGAGGTAGAAGTTCGGGCCGAAAATGAAGTTCGGGACGGGAAGAGTGAAGAGTTCGGGCCGAACTTGTTCTTGGCAGTGACGAACGAACCAGCTATTTTGGTTACTCGTGGGCGTGAAACGGACACCCGAGCTGAAAGTTATGAATGTTTTAGTATAGCACCTTTTGTCACACAATCTTGGATATTGAAGAGTTCGAGCCGAAGAGGGATGTTCGGGCCGAAGTGGTGTACGGGCCGAGGTGGGATGTTCGGGCCGAAGTGGTGTTCGGGCCGAAGTTCGGTGTTCGGGCCGAGGATGATGTTCAGGCCGAGGTTGAAGTTCGGGCTGAGGTCGGAGTTCGGGGCGAGGTTGCAGTTCGGGCCGAGGTTGAAGTTCGGGCCGAAAATGAAGTTCGGGACGGGAAGAGTGAAGAGTTCGGGCCGAACTTGTTCTTGGCAGTGACGAACGAACCAGCTATTTTGGTTACTCGTGGGCGTGAAACGGACACCCGAGCTGAAAGTTATGAATGTTTTAGTATAGCACCTTTTGTCACACAATCTTGGATATTGAAGAGTTCGGACCGAAGAGGGATGTTCGGGCCGAAGTGGTGTACGGTCCGAAGTGGGATGTTCGGGCCGAAGTGGTGTTCGGGCCGAAGTTCGGTGTTCGGGCCGAGGATGATGTTCGAGCCGAGGTTGAAGTTCGGGCCGAGGTCGGAGTTCGGGCCGAGGTTGAAGTTCGGGCCGCATATGAAGTTCGGGCCGGGAACAGTGAAGAGTTCGGGCCGAACTTGTTCTTGGCACTGACGAACGAACCAGCTATTTTGGTTACTCGTGGGCGTGAAACGGACACCCGAGCTGAAAGTTATGAATGTTTTAGTATAACACCTTTTGTCACACAATCTTGGATATTGAAGAGTTCGGGCCGAAGAGGGATGTTCGGGCCGAAGTTGTGTTCGGACAGAAGTGGGATGTTCGGGCCGAAGTTCGGTGTTCGGGCCGAGGATGATGTTCGGGACGAGGTTGAAGTTCAGGCCGATGTCGGAGTTCGGGCCGAGGTTGAAGTTCGGGCCGAAAATGAAGTTCGGGCCGGGAACGGTGAAGAGTTCGGACCGAACTTGTTCTTGGCAGTGACGAACGAATCAGCTATTTTGGTTACTCGTGGGCGTGAAACGGACACCCGAGCTGAAAGTTTTGAATGTTTTAGTATAGCACCTTTTTGTCACACAATCTTGGATATTGAAGAGTTCGGGCCGAAGAGGGATGTTCGGGCCGAAGTGGTGTACGGGCCGAAGTGGGATGTTCGGGCCGAAGTGGTGTTCGGGCCGAAGTTCGGTGTTCGGGCCGAAGATGATGTTCGGGCCGAGGTTGAAGTTCGGGCCGAGGTCGGAGTTCGGGCCGAGGTTGCAGTTCGGGCCGAGGTTGAAGTTCGGGCCGAAAAATGAAGTTCGGGACGGGAAGAGTGAAAAGTTCGGGCCGAACTTGTTCTTGGCAGTGACGAACGAACCAGCTATTTTGGTTACTCGTGGGCGTGAAACGGACACCCGAACTGAAAGTTATGAATGTTTTAGTATAGCACCTTTTGTCACACAATCTTGGATATTGAAGAGTTCGGGCCGAAGAGGGATGTTCGGGCCGAAGTGGTGTACGGGCCGAAGTGGGATGTTCGGGCCGAAGTGGTGTTCGGGCCGAAGTTCGGTGTTCGGGCCGAGGATAATGTTCGGGCCGAGGTTGAAGTTCGGGCCGAGGTCGGAGTTCGGGCCGAGGTTGCAGTTCAGGCCGAGAACAGTGAAGAGTTCGGGCCGAACTTGTTCTTGGCAGTGACGAACGAACCAGCTATTTTGGTTACTCGTGGGCGTGAAACGGACACCCGAGCTGAAAGTTATGAATGTTTTAGTATAACACCTTTTGTCACACAATCTTGGATATTGAAGAGTTCGGGCCGAAGAGGGATGTTCGGGCCGAAGTGGTGTTCGGGCCGAAGTGGGATGTTCGGGCCGAAGTGGTGTTCGGGCCGAGGATGATGTTCGGGACGAGGTTGAAGTTCGGGCCGATGTCGGAGTTCGGGCCGAGGTTGAAGTTCGGGCCGAAAATGAAGTTCGGGCCGGGAACGGTGAAGAGTTCGGGCCGAACTTGTTCTTGGCAGTGACGAACGAACCAGCTATTTTGGTTACTCGTGGGCGTGAAACGGACACCCGAGCTGAAAGTTATGAATGTTTTAGTATAGCACCTTTTGTCACACAATCTTGGATATTGAAGAGTTCGGGCCGAAGAGGGATGTTCGGGCCGAAGTGGTGTACGGGCCGAAGTGGGATGTTCGGGCCGAAGTGGTGTTCGGGCCGAAGTTCGGTGTTCGGGCCGAGGATGATGTTCGGGCCGAGGTTGAAGTTCGGGCCGAGGTCGGAGTTCGGGCCGAGGTTGCAGTTCGGGCCGAGGTTGAAGTTCGGGCCGAAAATGAAGTTCGGGACGGGAAGAGTGAAGAGTTCGGGCAGAACTTGTTCTTGGCAGAGACGAACGAACCAGCTATTTTGGTTACTCGTGGGCGTGAAACGGACACCCGAGCTGAAAGTTAAGAATGTTTTAGTATAGCACATTTTGTCACACAATCTTGGATATTGAAGAGTTCGGGCCGAAGAGGGATGTTCGGGCCGAAGTGGTGTACGGGCCGAAGTTGGATGTTCGGGCCAAAGTGCTGTTCGGGCCGAAGTTCGGTGTTCGGGCCGAGGATGATGTTCGGGCCGAGGTTGAAGTTCGGGCCGAGGTCGGAGTTCGGGCCGAGGTTGCAGTTCGGGCCGAGGTTGAAGTTCGGGCCGAAATGAAGTTCGGGACGGGAAGAGTGAAGAGTTCGGGCCGAACTTGTTCTTGGCAGTGACGAACGAACCAGCTATTTTGGTTACTCGTGGGCGTGAAACGGACACCCGAGCTGAAAGTTATGAATGTTTTAGTATAGCACCTTTTGTCACACAATCTTGGATATTGAAGAGTTCGGGCCGAAGAGGGATGTTCGGGCCGAAGTGGTGTACGGGCCGAAGTGGGATGTTCGGGCCGAAGTGCTGTTCGGGCCGAAGTTCGGTGTTCGGGCCGAGGATGATGTTCGGGCCGAGGTTGAAGTTCGGACCGAGGTCGGAGTTCGGGCCGAGGTTGCAGTTCGGGCCGAGGTTGAAGTTCGGGCCGAAAATGAAGTTCGGGACGGGAAGAGTGAAGAGTTCGGGCCGAACTTGTTCTTGGCAGTGACGAACGAACCAGCTATTTTGGTTACTCGTGGGCGTGAAACGGACACCCGAGCTGAAAGTTATGAATGTTTTAGTATAGCACCTTTTGTCACACAATCTTGGATATTGAAGAGTTCGGGCCGAAGAGGGATGTTCGGGCCGAAGTGGTGTACGGGCCGAAGTGGGATGTTCGGGCCGAAGTGCTGTTCGGGCCGAAGTTTGGTGTTCGGGTCGAGGATGATGTTCGGGCCGAGGTTGAAGTTCGGGCCGAGGTCGGAGTTCGGGCCGAGGTTGAAGTTCGGGCCGAGGTTGAACTTCGGGCCGAAAATGAAGTTCGGGCCGGGAACAGTGAAGTGTTCGGGCCGAACTTGTTCTTGGCAGTGACGAACGAACCAACTATTTTGGTTACTCGTGGGCGTGAAACGGACACCCGAGCTGAAAGTTAAGAATGTTTTAGTATAGCACCTTTTGTCACACAATCTTGGATATTGAAGAGTTCGGGCCGAAGAGGATGTTCGGGCCGAAGTGGTGTTCGGGCCGAAGTGGGATGTGTCGGGCCGAAGTGGTGTTCGGGCCGAAGTGGTGTTCGGGCCGAAGTTCGGTGTTCGGGCCGAGGATGATGTTCGGGCCGAGGTTGAAGTTCGGGCCGAGGTCGGAGTCCGGGCCGAGGTTGAAGTTCGGGCCGAGGTTGAAGTTCGGGCCGAAAATAAAGTTCGGGCCGGGAACAGTGAAGAGTTCGGGCCGAACTTGTTCTTGGCATTGACGAACGAACCAGCTATTTTGGTTACTCGTGGGCGTGAAACGGACACCCGAGCTGAAAGTTATGAATGTTTTAGTATAGCACCTTTTGTCACACAATCTTGGATATTGAAGAGTTCGGGCCGAAGAGGGATGTTCGGGCCGAAGTGGTGTACGGGCCGAAGTGGGATGTTCGGGCCGAAGTGCTGTTCGGGCCGAAGTTCGGTGTTCGGGCCGAGGATGATGTTCGGGCCGAGGTTGAAGTTCGGACCGAGGTCGGAGTTCGGGCCGAGGTTGCAGTTCGGGCCGAGGTTGAAGTTCGGGCCGAAAATGAAGTTCGGGACGGGAAGAGTGAAGAGTTCGGGCCGAACTTGTTCTTGGCAGTGACGAACGAACCAGCTATTTTGGTTACTCGTGGGCGTGAAACGGACACCCGAGCTGAAAGTTATGAATGTTTTAGTATAGCACCTTTTGTCACACAATCTTGGATATTGAAGAGTTCGGGCCGAAGAGGGATGTTCGGGCCGAAGTGGTGTACGGGCCGAAGTGGGATGTTCGGGCCGAAGTGCTGTTCGGGCCGAAGTTTGGTGTTCGGGTCGAGGATGATGTTCGGGCCGAGGTTGAAGTTCGGGCCGAGGTCGGAGTTCGGGCCGAGGTTGAAGTTCGGGCCGAGGTTGAACTTCGGGCCGAAAATGAAGTTCGGGCCGGGAACAGTGAAGTGTTCGGGCCGAACTTGTTCTTGGCAGTGACGAACGAACCAACTATTTTGGTTACTCGTGGGCGTGAAACGGACACCCGAGCTGAAAGTTAAGAATGTTTTAGTATAGCACCTTTTGTCACACAATCTTGGATATTGAAGAGTTCGGGCCGAAGAGGATGTTCGGGCCGAAGTGGTGTTCGGGCCGAAGTGGGATGTGTCGGGCCGAAGTGGTGTTCGGGCCGAAGTGGTGTTCGGGCCGAAGTTCGGTGTTCGGGCCGAGGATGATGTTCGGGCCGAGGTTGAAGTTCGGGCCGAGGTCGGAGTCCGGGCCGAGGTTGAAGTTCGGGCCGAGGTTGAAGTTCGGGCCGAAAATAAAGTTCGGGCCGGGAACAGTGAAGAGTTCGGGCCGAACTTGTTCTTGGCATTGACGAACGAACCAGCTATTTTGGTTACTCGTGGGCGTGAAACGGACACCCGAGCTGAAAGTTATGAATGTTTTAGTATAGCACCTTTTGTCACAAAATCTTGGATATTGAAGAGTTCGTGCCGAAGAGGGATGTTCGGGCCGAAGTGGTGTTCGGGCCGAAGTGGGATGTTCGGGCCGAAGTGGTGTTCGGGCCGAAGTGGTGTTCGGGCGGAAGTTCGGTGTTCGGGCCGAGGATGATGTTCGAGCCGAGGTTGAAGTTCGGGCCGAGGTCGGAGTTCGGACCGAGGTTGAAGTTCGGGCTGAAAATGAAGTTCGGGCCGGAAACAGTGAAGAGTTCGGGCCGAACTTGTGTCTTGGGAGTGCCGAACGAACCAGCTATTTTGGTTACTCGTGGGCGTGAAACGGACACCCGAGCTGAAAGTTATGAATGTTTTAGTATATCACCTTTTGTCACACAATCTTGGATATTGAAGAGTTCGGGCCGAAGAGGGATGTTCGGGCCGAAGTGGTGTTCGGGCCGAAGTGGGATGTTCGGGCCGAAGTGGTGTTCGGGCCGAAGTTCAGTGTTCGGGCCGAGGATGATGTTCGGGCCGAGGTTGAAGTTCGGGCCGATGTCGGAGTTCGGGCCGAGGTTGAAGTTCGGCACGAAAATGAAGTTCTGGACGGGAAGAGTGAAGAGTCCGGGCCGAACTTATTCTTGGCAGTGACGAACGAACCAGCTATTTTGGTTACTCATGGGCGTGAAACGGACACCCGAGCTGAAAGTTATGAATGTTTTAGTATAGCACCTTTTGTCACACAATCTTGGATATTGAAGAGTTCGGGCCGAAGAGGGATGTTCGGGCCGAAGTGGTGTTCGGGCCAAAGTGGGATGTTCGGGCCGAAGTGGTGTTCGGGCCGAAGTTCGGTGTTCGGGCCGAGGATGAAGTTCGGGCCGATGTCGGAGTTCGGGCCGATGTCGGATTTCGGGCCGAGGTTGAAGTTCGGGCCGAAAATGAAGTTCGGGTCGGGAACAGTGAAGAGTTCGGGCCGAACTTGTTCTTGGCAGTGACGAACGAACCAGCTATTTTGGTTACTCGTGGGCGTGAAACGGACACCCGAGCTGAAAGTTATGAATGTTTTAGTATAGCACCTTTTGTCACACAATCTTGGATATTGAAGTGTTCGGGCCGAAGAGGGATGTTCGGGCCGAAGTGGTGTACGGGCCGAAATGGGATGTTCGGGCCGAAGTGGTGTTCGGGCCGAAGTGGTGTTCGGGCCAAAGTTCGGTGTTCGGGCCGAGGATGATGTTCGGGCCGATGTTGAAGTTCGGGCCGAGGTCGGAGTTCGGGCCGAGGTTGAAGTTCGGGCCGAGGTTGAAGTTCGGGCCGAAAATGAAGTTCGGGATGGGAAGAGTGAAGAGTTCGGGCCGAACTTGTTCTATGCAGTGACGAACGAACCAGCTATTTTGGTTACTCGTGGGCGTGAAACGGACACCCGAGCTGAAAGTTATGAATGTTTTAGTATAGCACCTTTTGTCACACAATCTTGGATATTGAAGAGTTCGGGCCAAAGAGGGATGTTCGGGCCGAAGTGGTGTTCGGGCCGAAGTGGGATGTTCGGGCCGAAGTGGTGTTCAGGCCGAAGTGGTGTTCGGGCCGAATTTCGGTGTTCGGGCCGAGGATGATGTTCGGGCCGAGGTTGAAGTTCGGGCCGAGGTCGGAGTTCGGGCCGAGGTTGAAGTTCGGGCCGAGGTTGAAGTTCGGTCCGAAAATGAAGTTCGGGCCGGGAACAGTGAAGAGTTCGGGCCGAACTTGTTCTTGGCAGTGACGAACGAACCAGCTATTTTGGTTACTCATGGGCGTGAAACGGACACCCGAGCTGAAAGTTATGAATGTTTTAGTATAGCACCTTTTGTCACACAATCTTGGATATTGAAGAGTTCGGGCCGAAGAGGGATGTTCGGGCCGAAGTGGTGTTCGGGCCGAAGTGGGATGTTCGGGCCGAAGTGGTGTTCGGGCCGAAGTTCGGTGTTCGGGCCGAGGATGATGTTCGGGCCGAGGTTGAAGTTCGGGCCGATGTCGGAGTTCGGGCCGAGGTTGAAGTTCGGGCCGAAAATGAAGTTCGGGCCGGGAACAGTGAAGAGTTCGGGCCGAACTTGTTCTTGGCAGTGACGAACGAACCAGCTATTTTGGTTACTCGTTGGCATGAAACAGACACCCGAGCTGAAAGTTATGAATGTTTTAGTATAGCACCTTTTGTCACACAATCTTGGATATTGAAGAGTTCGGGCCGAAGAGGGATGTTCGGGCCGAAGTGGTGTTCGGGCCGAAGTGGGATGTTCGGGCCGAAGTGGTGTTCGGGCCGAAGTGGTGTTCGGGCCGAAGTTCGGTGTTCGGGCCGAGGATGATGTTCGGGCCGAGGTTGAAGTTCGGGCCGAGGTCGGAGTTCGGGCCGAGGTTGAAGTTCGGGCCGAGGTTGAAGTTCGGTCCGAAAATGAAGTTCGGGCCGGGAACAGTGAAGAGTTCGGGCCGAACTTGTTCTTGGCAGTGACGAACGAACCAGCTATTTTGGTTACTCGTGGGCGTGAAACGGACACCCGAGCTGAAAGTTATGATTGTTTTAGTATAGTACCTTTTGTCATACAATCTTGGATATTGAAGAGTTCGGGCCGAAGAGGGATGTTCGGGCCGAAGTGGTGTTCGGGCCGAAGTGGGATGTTCGGGCCGAAGTGGTGTTCGGGCCGAGGATGATGTTCGGGAGGAGGTTGAAGTTCGGGCCGATGTCGGAGTTCGGGCCGAGGTTGAAGTTCGGGCCGAAAATGAAGTTCGGGCCGGGATTCGGTGAAGAGTTCGGGCCGAACTTGTTCTTGGCAGTGACGAACGAACCAGCTATTTTGGTTACTCGTGGGCGTGAAACGGACACCCGAGCTGAAAGTTATGAATGTTTTAGTATAGCACCTTTTGTCACACAATCTTGGATATTGAAGAGTTCGGGCCGAAGAGGGATGTTCGGGCCGAAGTGGTGTACGGGCCGAAGTGGGATGTTCGGGCCGAAGTGGTGTTCGGGGCGAAGTTCGGTGTTCGGGCCGAGGATAATGTTCGGGCCGAGGTTGAAGTTCGGGCCGAGGTCGGAGTTCGGGCCGAGGTTGAAGTTCGGGCCGAGGTTGAAGTTCGGGCCGAAAATGAAGTTCGGGCCGGGAACAGTGAAGAGTTCGGGCCGAACTTGTTCTTGGCAGTGACGAACGAACCAGCTATTTTGGTTACTCGTGGGCGTCAAACGGACACCCGAGCTGAAAGTTATGATTGTTTTAGTATAACACCTTTTGTCACACAATCTTGGATATTGAAGAGTTCGGGCCGAAGAGGGATGTTCGGGCCGAAGTGGGATGTTCGGGCCGAAGTGGTGTTCGGGCCGAAGTGGTGTTCGGGCGGAAGTTCGGTGTTCGGGCCGAGGATGATGTTCGGACCGAGGTTGAAGTTCGGGCCGAGGTCGAAGTTCGGGCCGAGGATGGAGTTCAGGCTGAAAATGAAGTTCGGGCCGGGAAGAGTGAAGAGTTCGGGCCGAACTTGTTCTTGGCAGTGACGAACGAACCAGCTATTTTGGTTACTCGTGGGCGTGAAACGGACACTCGAGCTGAAAGTTATGCATGTTTTAGTATAGCACCCTTTGTCACACAATCTTGTATATTGAAGAGTTCGGACCGAAGAGGGATGTTCGGGCCGAAGTGGTGTTCGGGCCGAAGTGGGATGTTCGGGCCGAAATGGTGTTCGGGCCGAAGTTCGGTGTTCGGGCCGAGGATGATGTTCGGGCCGAGGTTGAAGTTCGGGCCGATGTCGGAGTTCGGGCCGAGGTTGAAGTTCGGGCCGAAAATGAAGTTCGGACCGGGAACTGTGAAGAGTTCGGGCCGAACTTGTTCTTGGCAGTGGCGAACGAACCAACTATTTTGGTTACTCGTGGGCGTGAAACGGACACCCGAGCTGAAAGTTATGAATGTTTTAGTATAGCACCTTTTGTCACACAATCTTGGATATTGAAGAGTTCGGGCCGAAGAGGATGTTCGGGCCGAAGTGGTGTACGGGCCGAAGTGGGATGTTCGTGCCGAAGTGGTGTTCGGGCCGAAGTGGTGTTCGGGCCGAAGTGGTGTTCGGGCCGAAGTTCGGTGTTCGGGCCGAGGATGATGTTCGGGCCGAGGTCGAAGTTCGGGCCGAGGTCGGAGTTCGGGCCAAGGTTGAAGTTCGGGCCGAGGTTGAAGTTCGGGCCGAAAATGAAGTTCGGGACGGGAAGAGTGAAGAGTTCGGGCCGAACTTGTTCTTGGCAGTGACGAACGAACCAGCTATTTTGGTTACTCGTGGGCGTGAAACGGACACCCGAGCTGAAAGTTATGAATGTTTTAGTATAGCACCTTTTGTCACAGAATCTTGGATATTGAAGAGTTCGGGCCGAAGAGGGATGTTCGGACCGAGGTGGTGTTCGGGCCGAAGTGGGATGTTCGGGCCGAAGTGGTGTTCGGGCCGAAGTTCGGTGTTCGGGCCGAGGATGATGTTCGGGTCGAGGTTGAAGTTCGGGCCGATGTCGGAGTTCGGGCCGAGGTTGAAGTTCGGGCCGATGTCGGAGTTCGGGCCGAGGTTGAAGTTCGGGCCGAAAATGAAGTTCGGGCCGGGAACAGTGAAGAGTTCGGGCCGAACTTGTTCTTGGCAGTGACGAACGAACCAGCTATTTTGGTTACTCGTGGGCGTGAAACGGACACCCGAGCTGAAAGTTATGAATGTTTTAGTATAGCACCTTTTGTCACACAATCTTAGATATTGAAGAGTTCGGGTCGAAAAGGGATGTTCGGGCCGAAGTGGTGTACGGGCCGAAGTAGGATGTTCGGGCCGAAGTGGTGTTCGGGCGGAAGTGGTGTTCGGGCCGAAGTTCGGTGTTCGGACCGAGGATGATGTTCGGACCGAGGTTGAAGTTCGGGCCGAGGTCGGAGTTCGGGCCGAGGTTGAAGTTCGGGCCGAGGTTGAAGTTCGGGCCTAAAATGAAGTTCGGGACGGGAAGAGTGAAGAGTTCGGGCCGAACTTGTTCTTGGCAGTGACGAACGAACCAGCTATTTTGGTTACTCGTGGGCGTGAAACGGACACCCGAGCTGAAAGTTATGAATGTTTTAGTATAGCACCTTTTGTCACACAATCTTGGATATTGAAGAGTTCGGGCCGAAGAGGGATGTTCGGGCCGAAGTGGTGTTCGGGCCGAAGTGGGATGTTCGGGCCGAAGTGGTGTTCAGGCCGAAGTGGTGTTCGGGCCGAAGTTCGGTGTTCGGGCCGAGGATGATGTTCGGGCCGAGGTTGAAGTTCGGGCCGAGGTCGGAGTTCGGGCCGAGGTTGAAGTTCGGTTCGAAAATGAAGTTCGGGCCGGGAACAGTGAAGAGTTCGGGCCGAACTTGTTCTTGGCAGTGACGTAAGAACCAGCTATTTTGATTACTCGTGGGCGTGAAACGGACACCCGAGCTGAAAGTTATGAATGTTTTAGTATAGCACCTTTTGTCACACAATCTTGGATATTGAAGAGTTCGGGCCGAAGAGGGATGTTCGGGCCGAAGTTGTGTTCGGGCCGAAGTGGGATGTTCGGGCCGAAGTGGTGTTCGGGCCGAAGTTCGGTGTTCGGGCCGAGGATGATGTTCGGGACCAGGTTGAAGTTCGGGCCGATGTCGGAATTCGGGCCGAGGTTGAAGTTCGGGCCGAAAATGAAGTTCGGGCCGGGAACGGTGAAGAGTTCGGGCCGAACTTGTTCTTGACAGTGACGAACGAACCAGCTATTTTGGTTACTCGTGGGCGTGAAACGGACACCCGAGCTGAAAGTTATGAATGTTTTAGTATAGCACCTTTTGTCACACAATCTTGGATATTGAAGAGTTCGGGCCGAAGAGGGATGTTCGGGCCGAAGTGGTGTACGGGCCGAAGTGGGATGTTCGGGCCGAAGTGGTGTTCGGGCCGAAGTTCGGTGTTCGGGCCGAGGATGATGTTCGGGCCGAGGTTGAAGTTCGGGCCGAGGTCGGAGTTCGGGCCGAGGTTGCAGTTCGGGCCGAGGTTGAAGTTCGGGCTGAAAATGAAGTTCGGGACGGGAAGAGTGAAAGTTCGGGCCGAACTTGTTCTTGGCAGCGACGAACGAACCGGCTATTTTGGTTACTCGTGGGCGTGAAACGGACACCCGAGCTGAAAGTTATGAATGTTTTAGTATAGTACCTTTTGTCACACAATCTTGGATATTGAAGAGTTTGGGCCGAAGAGGGATGTTCGGGCCGAAGTGGTGTACGGGCCGAAGTGGGATGTTCGGGCCGAAGTGGTGTTCGGGCCGAAGTTCGGTGTTCGGGCCGAGGATGATGTTCGGGCCGAGGTTGAAGTTCGGGCCGAGGTCGGAGTTCGGGCCGAGGTTGAAGTTCGGGCCGAGGTTGAAGTTCGGGCCGAAAATGAAGTTCGGGACGGGAAGAGTGAAGAGTTCGGGCCGAACTTGTTCTTGGCAGTGACGAACGAACCAGCTATTTTGGTTACTCGTGGGCGTGAAACGGACACCCGAGCTAAAAGTTATGAATGTTTTAGTATAGCACCTTTTGTCACACAATCTTGGATATTGAAGAGTTCGGGCCGAAGAGGGATGTTCGGACCGAGGTGGTGTTAGGGCCGAAGTGGGATGTTCGGGCCGAAGTGGTGTTCGGGCCGAAGTTCGGTGTTCGGGCCGAGGATGATGTTCGGGTCGAGGTTGAAGTTCGGGCCGATGTCGGAGTTCGGGCCGAGGTTGAAGTTCGGGCCGATGTCGGAGTTCGGGCCGAGGTTGAAGTTCGGGCCGAAAATGAAGTTCGGGCCGGGAACAGTGAAGAGTTCGGGCCGAACTTGTTCTTGGCAGTGACGAACGAACCAGCTATTTTGGTTACTCGTGGGCGTGAAACGGACACCCGAGTTGAAAGTTATGAATGTTTTAGTATAGCACCTTTTGACACACAATCTTGGATATTGAAGAGTTCGGGTCGAAAAGGGATGTTCGGGCCGAAGTGGTGTACGGGCCGAAGTAGGATGTTCGGGCCGAAGTGGTGTTCGGGCGGAAGTGGTGTTCGGGCCGAAGTTCGGTGTTCGGGCCGAGGATGATGTTCGGACCGAGGTTGAAGTTCGGGCCGAGGTCGGAGTTCGGGCCGAGGTTGAAGTTCGGGCCGAGGTTGAAGTTCGGGCCTAAAATGAAGTTCGGGACGGGAAGAGTGAAGAGTTCGGGCCGAACTTGTTCTTGGCAGTGACGAACGAACCAGCTATTTTGGTTACTCGTGGGCGTGAAACGGACACCCGAGCTGAAAGTCATGAATGTTTTAGTATAGCACCTTTTGTCACACAATCTTGGATATTGAAGAGTTCGGGCCGAAGAGGGATGTTCGGGCCGAAGTGGTGTTCGGGTCGAAGTGGGATGTTCGGGCCGAAGTGGTGTTCAGGCCGAAGTGCTGTTCGGGCCGAAGTTCGGTGTTCGGGCCGAGGATGATGTTCGGGCCGAGGTTGAAGTTCGGGCCGAGGTCGGAATTCGGGCCGAGGTTGAAGTTCGGTTCGAAAATGAAGTTCGGGCCGGGAACAGTGAAGAGTTCGGGCCGAACTTGTTCTTGGCAGTGACGTACGAACCAGCTATTTTGGTTACTCGTGGGCGTGAAACGGACCCCCGAGCTGAAAGTTATGAATGTTTTAGTATAGCACCTTTTGTCACAAAATCTTGGATATTGAAGAGTTCGGGCCGAAGAGGGATGTTCGGGCCGAAGTTGTGTTCGGGCCGAAGTGGGTTGTTCGGGCCGAAGTGGTGTTCGGGCCGAAGTTCGGTGTTCGGGCCGAGGATGTTGTTCGGGACGAGGTTGAAGTTCGGGCCGATGTCGGAATTCGGGCCGAGGTTGAAGTTCGGGCCGAAAATGAAGTTCGGGCCGGGAACGGTGAAGAGTTCGGGCCGAACTTGTTCTTGACAGTGACGAATGAACCAGCTATTTTGGTTACTCGTGGGCGTGAAACGGACACCCGAGCTGAAAGTTATGAATGTTTTAGTATAGCACCTTTTGTCACACAATCTTGGATATTGAAGAGTTCGGGCCGAAGAGGGATGTTCGGGCCGAAGTGGTGTACGGGCCGAAGTGGGATGTTCGGGCCGAAGTGGTGTTCGGGCCGAAGTTCGGTGTTCGGGCCGAGGATGATGTTCGGGCTGAGGTTGATGTTCGGGCCGAGGTCGGAGTTCGGGCCGAGGTTGCAGTTCGGGCCGAGGTTGAAGTTCGGGCCGAAAATGAAGTTCGGGACGGGAAGAGTGAAGAGTTCGGGCCGAACTTGTTCTTGGCAGTGACGAACGAACCAGCTATTTTGGTTACTCGTGGGCGTGAAACGGACACCCGAGCTGAAAGTTATGAATGTTTTAGTATAGCACCTTTTGTCACACAATCTTTGATATTGAAGAGTTCGGGCCGAAGAGGGATGTTCGGGCCGAAGTGGTGTACGGGCCGAAGTGGGATGTTCGGGCCGAAGTGGTGTTCGGGCCGAAGTTCGGTGTTCGGGCCGAGGATGATGTTCGGGCCGAGGTTGAAGTTCGGGCCGAGGTCGGAGTTCGGGCCGAGGTTGCAGTTCGGGCCGAGGTTGAAGTTCGGGCCGAAAATGAAGTTCGGGACGGGAAGAGTGAAGAGTTCGGGCCGAACTTGTTCTTGGCAGTGACGAACGAACCAGCTATTTTGGTTACTCGTGGCCGTGAAACGGACACCCGAGCTGAAAGTTATGAATGTTTTAGTATAGCACCTTTTGTCACACAATCTTGGATATTGAAGAGTTCGGGCCGAAGAGGGATGTTCGGGCCGAAGTGGCGTACGGGCCGAAGTGGGATGTTCGGGTCGAAGTGGTGTTCGGGCCGAAGTTCGGTTTTCGGGCCGAGGATGATGTTCAGGCCAAGGTTGAAGTTCGGGCCGAGGTCGGAGTTCGGGCCGAAGAGGGATGTTCGGGCCGAAGTGGGATGTTCGGGCCGAAGTGGTGTTCGGGCCGAAGTTCGGTGTTCGGGCCGAGGATGAAGTTCGGGCCGATGTCGGAGTTCGGGCCGATGTCGGAGTTCGGGCCGAGGTTGAAGTTCGGGCCGAAAATGAAGTTCGGGCCGGGAACAGTGAAGAGTTCGGGCCGAACTTGTTCTTGGCAGTGACGAACGAACCAGCTATTTTGGTTACTCGTGGGCGTGAAACGGACACCCGAGCTGAAAGTTATGAATGTTTTTGTATAGCACCTTTTGTCACACAATCTTGGATATTGAAGTGTTCGGGCCGAAGAGGGATGTTCGGGCCGAAGTGGTGTACGGGCCGAAATGGGATGTTCGGGCCGAATTGGTGTGCGGGCCGAAGTGGTGTTCGGGCCGAAGTTCGGTGTTCGGGCCGAGGATGATGTTCGGGCCGAGGTTGAAGTTCGGGTCGAGGTCGGAGTTCGGGCCGAGGTTGAAGTTCGGGCCGACGTTGAAGTTCGGGCCGAAAATGAAGTTCGGGATGGGAAGAGTGAAGAGTTCGGGCCGAACTTGTTCTTGGCAGTGACGAACGAACCAACTATTTTGGTTACTCGTGGGCGTGAAACGGACACCCGAGCTGAAAGTTATGAATGTTTTAGTATAGCACCTTTTGTCACACAATCTTGGATATTGAAGAGTTCGGGCCGAAGTGGGATGTTCGGGCCGAAGTGGTGTTCGGGCCGAAGTGGGATGTTCGGGCCGAAGTGGTGTTCGGGCCGAAGTGGTGTTCGGGCCGAAGTTCGGTGTTCGGGCCGAGGATGACGTTTGGGCCGAGGTTGAAGTTCGGGCCGAGGTCGGAGTTCGGGCCGAGGTTGAAGTTCGGGCCGAGGTTGAAGTTCGGGCCGATAATAAAGTTCGGGCCGAGAACAGTGAAGAGTTCGGGCCGAACTTGTTCTTGGCAGTGACGAACGAACCAGCTATTTTGGTTACTCGTGGGCGTGAAACGGACACCCGAGCTGAAAGTTATGAATGTTTTAGTATAGCACCTTTTGTCACAAAATCTTGGATATTGAAGAGTTCGGGCCGAAGAGGGATGTTCGGGCCGAAGTGGTGTTCGGGCCGAAGTGGGATGTTCGGGCCGAAGTGGTGTTCGGACCGAAGTGGTGTTCGGGCGGAAGTTCGGTGTTCGGGCCGAGGATGATGTTCGGGCCGAGGTTGAAGTTCGGGCCGAGGTCGGAGTTCGGGCCGAGGTTGAAGATCGGGCTGAAAATGAAGTTCGGGCCGGGAACAGTGAAGAGTTCGGGCCGAACTTGTGTCTTGGGAGTGACGAACGAACCAGCTATTTTGGTTACTCGTGGGCGTGAAACGGACACCCGAGCTGAAAGTTATGAATGTTTTAGTATATCACCTTTTGTCACACAATCTTGGATATTGAAGAGTTCGGGCCGAAGAGGGATGTTCGGGCCGAAGTGGTGTTCGGGCCGAAGTGGGATATTCGGGCCGAAGTGGTGTTCGGGCCGAAGTTCGGTGTTCGGGCCGAGGATGATGTTCGGGCCGAGGTTGAAGTTCGGGCCGATGTCGGAGTTCGGGCCGAGGTTGAAGTTCGGGCCGAAATGAAGTTCGGGACGGGAAGAGTGAAGAGTTCGGGCCGAACTTGTTCTTGGCAGTGACGAACGAACCAGCTATTTTGGTTACTCATGGGCGTGAAACGGACACCCGAGCTGAAAGTTATGAATGTTTTAGTATAGCACCTTTTGTCACACAATCTTGGATATTGAAGAGTTCGGGCCGAAGAGGGATGTTCGGGCCGAAGTGGTGTTCGGGCCGAAGTGGGATGTTCGGGCCGAAGTGGTGTTCGGGCCGAAGTTCGGTGTTCGGGCCGAGGATGAAGTTCGGGCCGATGTCGGAGTTCGGGCCGAGGTTGAAGTTCGGGCCGAAAATGAAGTTCGGGCCGGGAACAGTGAAGAGTTCGGGCCGAACTTGTTCTTGGAAGTGACGAACGAACCAGCTATTTTGGTTAATCGTGGGCGTGAAACGGACACCCGAGCTGAAAGTTATGAATGTTTTATTATAGCACCTTTTGTCACACAATCTTGGATATTGAAGTGTTCGGGCCGAAGAGTGATGTTCGGGCCGAAGTGGTGTACGGGCCGAAATGGGATGTTCGGGCCGAAGTGGTGTTCGGGCCAAAGTTCGGTGTTCGGGCCGAGGATGATGTTCGGGCCGAGGTTGAAGTTCGGGCCGAGGTCGGAGTTCAGGCCGAGGTTGAAGTTCGGGCCGAAAATGAAGTTCGGGATGGGAAGAGTGAAGAGTTCGGGCCGAACTTGTTCTTGGCAGTGACGAACGAACCAGCTATTTTGGTTACTCGTGGGCGTGAAACGGACTCCCGAGCTGAAAGTTATGAATGTTTTAGTATAGCACCTTTTGTCACAAAATCTTGGATATTGAAGAGTTCGGGCCGAAGAGGGATGTTCGGGCCGAAGTGGTGTTCGTGCCGAAGTGGGATGTTCGGGCCGAAGTGGTGTTTAGGCCGAAGTGGTGTTCGGGCCGAATTTCGGTGTTCGGGCCGAGGATGATGTTCGGGCCGAGGTTGAAGTTCGGGCCGAGGTCGGAGTTCGGGCCGAGGTTGAAGTTCGGGCCGAGGTTGAAGTTCGGTCCGAAAATGAAGTTCGGGCCGGGAACAGTGAAGAGTTCGGGCCGAACTTGTTCTTGGCAGTGACGAACGAACCAGCTATTTTGGTTACTCGTGGGCGTGAAACGCACACCCGAGCTGAAAGTTATGAATGCTTTAGTAAAGCACCTTTTGTCACACAATCTTGGATATTGAAGAGTTCGGGCCGCAGAGGGATGTTCGGGCCGAAGTGGTGTTCGGGCCGAAGTGGGATGTTCGGGCCGAAGTGGTGTTCGGGCCGAAGTTCGGTGTTCGGGCCGAGGATGATGTTCGGGCCGAGGTTGAAGTTCGGGCCGATGTCGGAGTTCGGGCCGAGGTTGAAGTTCGGGCCGAAAATGAAATTCGGGCGGGGAACAGTGAAGAGTTCGGGCCGAACTTGTTCTTGGCAGTGACGAACGAACCAGCTATTTTGGTTACTCGTTGGCGTGAAACGGACACCCGAGCTGAAAGTTATGAATGTTTTAGTATAGCACCTTTTGTCACACAATCTTGGATATTGAAGAGTTCGGGCCGAAGAGGGATGTTCGGGCCGAAGTGGTGTACGGGCCGAAGTGGGATGTTCGGGCCGAAGTGGTGTTCGGGCCGAAGTGGTGTTCGGGCCGAAGTTCGGTGTTCGGGCCGAGGATGATGTTCGGGCCGAGGTTGAAGTTCGGGCCGAGGTCGGAGTTCGGGCCGAGGTTGAAGTTCGGGCCGAGGTTAAAGTCCGGGCCGAAAATGAAGTTCGGGACGGGAAGAGTGAAGAGTTCGGGCCGAACTTGTTCTTGGTAGTGACGAACCAGCTATTTTGGTTACTCGTGGGCGTGAAACGGACACCCGAGCTGAAAGTTATGAATGTTTTAGTATAGCACCTTTTGTCACACAATCTTGGATATTGAAGAGTTCGGGCCGAAGAGGGATGTTCGGGCCGAAGTGGTGTTCGGGCCGAAGTGGGATGTTCGGGCCAAAGTGGTGTTCGGGCCGAAGTTCGGTGTTCGGGCCAAGGATGATGTTCGGGCCGAGGTCGGACTTCAGGCCGAGGTCGGAGTTCGGGCCGAGGTTGAAGTTCGGGCCGGGAACAGTGAAGAGTTCGGGCCGAACTTGTTCTTGGCAGTGACGAACGAACCAGCTATTTTGGTTACTCGTGGGCGTGAAACGGACATCCGAGCTGAAAGTTATGAATGTTTTAGTATAGCACCTTTTGTCACACAATCTTGGATATTGAAGAGTTCGGGCCGAAGAGGGATGTTCGGGCCGAAGTGGTGTTCGGGCCGAAGTGGGATGTTCGGGCCGAAGTGGTGTTCAGGCCGAAGTGGTGTTCGGGCCGAAGTTCGGTGTTCGGGCCGAGGATGATGTTCGGGCCGAGGTTGAAGTTCGGGCCGAGGTCGGAGTTCGGGCCGAGGTTGAAGTTCGGGCCGAGGTTGAAGTTCGGTCCGAAAATGAAGTTCGGGCCGGGAACAGTGAAGAGTTCGGGCCGAACTTGTTCTTGGCAGTGACGAACGAACCAGCTATTTTGGTTACTCGTGGGCGTGAAATGGACACCCGAGCTGAAACTTATGAATGTTTTAGTATATCACCTTTTGTCACACAATCTTGGATATTGAAGAGTTCGGGCCGAAGAGGGATGTTCGGGCCGAAGTGGTGTTCGGGCCGAAGTGGGATGTTCGGGCCGAAGTGGTGTTCGGGCCGAAGTTCGGTGTTCGGGCCGAGGATGATGTTCGGGCCGAGGTTGAAGTTCGGGCCGATGTCGGAGTTCGGGCCGAGGTTGAAGTTCGGGCCGAAAATGAAGTTCGGGACGGGAAGAGTGAAGAGTTCGGGCCGAACTTGTTCTTGGCAGTGAAGAAAGAACCAGCTATTTTGGTTACTCATGGGCGTGAAACGGACACCCGAGCTGAAAGTTATGAATGTTTTAGTATAGCACCTTTTGTCACACAATCTTGGATATTGAAGAGTTCGGGCCGAAGAGGGATGTTCGGGCCGAAGTGGTGTTCGGGCCGAAGTTCGGTGTTCGGGCCGAGGATGATGTTCGGGCCGAGGTTGAAGTTCGGGCCGAGGTCGGAGTTCGGGCCGAGGTTGAAGTTCGGGCCGAGGTTGAAGTTCGGTCCGAAAATGAAGTTCGGGCCGGGAACAGTGAAGAGTTCGGGCCGAACTTGTTCTTGGCAGTGACGAACGAACCAGCTATTTTGGTTACTCGTTGACGTGAAACGGACACCCGAGCTGAAAGTTATGAATGTTTTAGTATAGCACCTTTTGTCACACAATCTTGGATATTGAAGAGTTCGGGCCGAAGAGGGATGTTCGGGCCGAAGTGGTGTACGGGCCGAAGTGGGATGTTCGGGCCGAAGTGGTGTTCGGGCCGAAGTGGTGTTCGGGCCGAAGTTCGGTGTTCGGGCCGAGGATGATGTTCGGGCCGAGGTTGAAGTTCGGGCCGAGGTCGGAGTTCGGGCCGAGGTTGAAGTTCGGGCCGAGGTTAAAGTTCGGGCCGAAAATGAAGTTCGGGACGGGAAGAGTGAAGAGTTCGGGCCGAACTTGTTCTTGGCAGTGACGAACGAACCAGCTATTTTGGTTACTCGTGGGCGTGAAACGGACACCCGAGCTGAAAGTTATGAATGTTTTAGTATAGCACCTTTTGTCACACAATCTTGGATATTGAAGAGTTCGGGCCGAAGAGGGATGTTCGGGCCGAAGTGGTGTTCGGGCCGAAGTGGGATGTTCGGGCCGAAGTGGTGTTCGGGCCGAAGTTCGGTGTTCGGGCCAAGGATGATGTTCGGGCCGAGGTCGGACTTCAGGCCGAGGTCGGAGTTCGGGCCGAGGTTGAAGTTCGGGCCGGGAACAGTGAAGAGTTCGGGCCGAACTTATTCTTGGCAGTGACGAACGAACCAGCTATTTTGGTTACTCGTGGGCGTGAAACGGACACCCGAGCTGAAAGTTATGAATGTTTTAGTATAGCACCTTTTGTCACACAATCTTGGATATTGAAGAGTTCGGGCCGAAGAGGGATGTTCGGGCCGAAGTGGTGTTCGGGCCGAAGTGGGATGTTCGGGCCGAAGTGGTGTTCAGGCCGAAGTGGTGTTCGGGCCGAAGTTCGGTGTTCGGGCCGAGGATGATGTTCGGGCCGAGGTTGAAGTTCGGGCCGAGGTCGGAGTTCGGGCCGAGGTTGAAGTTCGGGCCGAGGTTGAAGTTCGGTCCGAAAATGAAGTTCGGGCCGGGAACAGTGAAGAGTTCGGGCCGAACTTGTTCTTGGCAGTGACGAACGAACCAGCTATTTTGGTTACTCGTGGGCGTGAAATGGACACCCGAGCTGAAACTTATGAATGTTTTAGTATATCACCTTTTGTCACACAATCTTGGATATTGAAGAGTTCGGGCCGAAGAGGGATGTTCGGGCCGAAGTGGTGTTCGGGCCGAAGTGGGATGTTCGGGCCGAAGTGGTGTTCGGGCCGAAGTTCGGTGTTCGGGCCGAGGATGATGTTCGGGCCGAGGTTGAAGTTCGGGCCGATGTCAGAGTTCGGGCCGAGGTTGAAGTTCGGGCCGAAAATGAAGTTCGGGACGGGAAGAGTGAAGAGTTCGGGCCGAACTTGTTCTTGGCAGTGAAGAAAGAACCAGCTATTTTGGTTACTCATGGGCGTGAAACGGACACCCGAGCTGAAAGTTATGAATGTTTTAGTATAGCACCTTTTGTCACACAATCTTGGATATTGAAGAGTTCGGGCCGAAGAGGGATGTTCGGGCCGAAGTGGTGTTCGGGCCGAAGTTCAGTGTTCGGGCCGAGGATGATGTTCGGGCCGTGGTTGAAGTTCGGGCCGAGGTCGGAGTTCGGGCCGAGGTTGAAGTTCGGGCCGAGGTTGAAGTTCGGTCCGAAAATGAAGTTCGGGCCGGGAACAGTGAAGAGTTCGGGCCGAACTTGTTCTTGGCAGTGACGAACGAACCAGCTATTTTGGTTACTCGTTGGCGTGAAACGGACACCCGAGCTGAAAGTTATGAATGTTTTAGTATAGCACCTTTTGTCACACAATCTTGGATATTGAAGAGTTCGGGCCGAAGAGGGATGTTCGGGCCGAAGTGGTGTACGGGCCGAAGTGGGATGTTCGGGCCGAAGTGGTGTTCGGGCCGAAGTGGTGTTCGGGCCGAAGTTCGGTGTTCGGGCCGAGGATGATGTTCGGGCCGAGGTTGAAGTTCGGGCCGAGGTCGGAGTTCGGGCCGAGGTTGAAGTTCGGGCCGAGGTTAAAGTTCGGGCCGAAAATGAAGTTCGGGACGGGAAGAGTGAAGAGTTCGGGCCGAACTTGTTCTTGGCAGTGACGAACGAACCAGCTATTTTGGTTACTCGTGGGCGTGAAACGGACACCCGAGCTGAAAGTTATGAATGTTTTAGTATAGCACCTTTTGTCACACAATCTTGGATATTGAAGAGTTCGGGCCGAAGAGGGATGTTCGGGCCGAAGTGGTGTTCGGGCCGAAGTGGGATGTTCGGGCCGAAGTGGTGTTCGGGCCGAAGTTCGGTGTTCGGGCCAAGGATGATGTTCGGGCCGAGGTCGGACTTCAGGCCGAGGTCGGAGTTCGGGCCGAGGTTGAAGTTCGGGCCGGGAACAGTGAAGAGTTCGGGCCGAACTTGTTCTTGGCAGTGACGAACGAACCAGCTATTTTGGTTACTCGTGGGCGTGAAACGGACACCCGAGCTGAAAGTTATGAATGTTTTAGTATAGCACCTTTTGTCACACAATCTTGGATATTGAAGAGTTCGGGCCGAAGAGGGATGTTCGGGCCGAAGTGGTGTTCGGGCCGAAGTGGGATGTTCGGGCCGAAGTGGTGTTCAGGCCGAAGTGGTGTTCGGGCCGAAGTTCGGTGTTCGGGCCGAGGATGATGTTCGGGCCGAGGTTGAAGTTCGGGCCGAGGTCGGAGTTCGGGCCGAGGTTGAAGTTCGGGCCGAGGTTGAAGTTCGGTCCGAAAATGAAGTTCGGGCCGGGAACAGTGAAGAGTTCGGGCCGAACTTGTTCTTGGCAGTGACGAACGAACCAGCTATTTTGGTTACTCGTGGGCGTGAAATGGACACCCGAGCTGAAACTTATGAATGTTTTAGTATATCACCTTTTGTCACACAATCTTGGATATTGAAGAGTTCGGGCCGAAGAGGGATGTTCGGGCCGAAGTGGTGTTCGGGCCGAAGTGGGATGTTCGGGCCGAAGTGGTGTTCGGGCCGAAGTTCGGTGTTCGGGCCGAGGATGATGTTCGGGCCGAGGTTGAAGTTCGGGCCGATGTCGGAGTTCGGGCCGAGGTTGAAGTTCGGGCCGAAAATGAAGTTCGGGACGGGAAGAGTGAAGAGTTCGGGCCGAACTTGTTCTTGGCAGTGAAGAAAGAACCAGCTATTTTGGTTACTCATGGGCGTGAAACGGACACCCGAGCTGAAAGTTATGAATGTTTTAGTATAGCACCTTTTGTCACACAATCTTGGATATTGAAGAGTTCGGGCCGAAGAGGGATGTTCGGGCCGAAGTGGTGTTCGGGCCGAAGTGGGATGTTCGGGCCGAAGTGGTGTTCGGGCCGAAGTTCGGTGTTCGGGCCGAGGATGAAGTTCGGGCCGATGTCGGAGTTCGGGCCGATGTCGGAGTTCGGGCCGAGGTTGAAGTTCGGGCCGAAAATGAAGTTCGGGCCGGGAACAGTGAAGAGTTCGGGCCGAACTTGTTCTTGGAAGTGACGAACGAACCAGCTATTTTGGTTACTCGTGGGCGTGAAATGGACACCCGAGCTGAAAGTTATGAATGTTTTATTACAGCACCTTTTGTCACACAATCTTGGATATTGAAGTGTTCGGGCCGAAGAGTGATGTTCGGGCCGAAGTGGTGTACGGGCCGAAATGGGATGTTCGGGCCGAAGTGGTGTTCGGGCCAAAGTTCGGTGTTCGGGCCGAGGATGATGTTCGGGCCGAGGTTGAAGTTCGGGCCGAGGTCGGAGTTCGGGCCGAGGTTGAAGTTCGGGCCGAGGTTGAAGTTCGGGCCGAAAATGAAGTTCGGGATGGGAAGAGTGAAGAGTTCGGGCCGAACTTGTTCTTGGCAGTGACGAACGAACCAGCTATTTTGGTTACTCGTGGGCATGAAACGGACACCCGAGCTGAAAGTTATGAATGTTTTAGTATAGCACCTTTTGTCACACAATCTTGGATATTGAAGAGTTCGGGCCGAAGAGGGATGTTCGGGCCGAAGTGGTGTTCGGGCCGAAGTGGGATGTTCGGGCCGAAGTGGTGTTTAGGCCGAAGTGGTGTTCGGGCCGAATTTCGGTGTTCGAGCCGAGGATGATGTTCGGGCCGAGGTTGAAGTTCGGGCCGAGGTCGGAGTTCGGGCCGAGGTTGAAGTTCGGGCCGAGGTTGAAGTTCGGTCCGAAAATGAAGTTCGGGCCGGGAACAGTGAAGAGTTCGGGCCGAACTTGTTCTTGGCAGTGACGAACGAACCAGCTATTTTGGTTACTCGTGGGCGTGAAACGGACACCCGAGCTGAAAGTTATGAATGCTTTAGTAAAGCACCTTTTGTCACACAATCTTGGATATTGAAGAGTTCGGGCCGAAGAGGGATGTTCGGGCCGAAGTGGTGTTCGGGCCGAAGTGGGATGTTCGGGCCGAAGTGGTGTTCGGGCCGAAGTTCGGTGTTCGGGCCGAGGATGATGTTCGGGCCGAGGTTGAAGTTCGGGCCGATGTCGGAGTTCGGGCCGAGGTTGAATTTCGGGCCGAAAATGAAATTCGGGCGGGGAACAGTGAAGAGTTCGGGCCGAACTTGTTCTTGGCAGTGACGAACGAACCAGCTATTTTGGTTACTCGTGGGCGTGAAACGGACACCCGAACTGAAAGTTATGAATGTTTTATTACAGCACCTTTTGTCACACAATCTTGGATATTGAAGTGTTCGGGCCGAAGAGTTATGTTCGGGCCGAAGTGGTGTACGGGCCGAAATGGGATGTTCGGGCCGAAGTGGTGTTCGGGCCAAAGTTCGGTGTTCGGGCCGAGGATGATGTTCGGGCCGAGGTTGAAGTTCGGGCCGAGGTCGGAGTTCGGGCCGAGGTTGAAGTTCGGGCCGAGGTTGAAGTTCGGGCCGAAAATGAAGTTCGGGATGGGAAGAGTGAAGAGTTCGGGCCGAACTTGTTCTTGGCAGTGACGAACGAACCAGCTATTTTGGTTACTCGTGGGCATGAAACGGACACCCGAGCTGAAAGTGGGAGCCGAAAATGAAGTTCGGGATGGGAAGAGTGAAGAGTTCGGGCCGAACTTGTTCTTGGCAGTGACGAACGAACCAGCTATTTTGGTTACTCGTGGGCATGAAACGGACACCCGGGCCGAAGTGGTGTTCGGGCCGAAGTGGGATGTTCGGGCCGAAGTGGTGTTTAGGCCGAAGTGGTGTTCGGGCCGAATTTCGGTGTTCGGGCCGAGGATGATGTTCGGGCCGAGGTTGAAGTTCGGGCCGAGGTCGGAGTTCGGGCCGAGGTTGAAGTTCGGTCCGAAAATGAAGTTCGGGCCGGGAACAGTGAAGAGTTCGGGCCGAACTTGTTCTTGGCAGTGACGAACGAACCAGCTATTTTGGTTACTCGTGGGCGTGAAACGGACACCCGAGCTGAAAGTTATGAATGCTTTAGTAAAGCACCTTTTGTCACACAATCTTGGATATTGAAGAGTTCGGGCCGAAGAGGGATGTTCGGGCCGAAGTGATGTTCGGGCCGAAGTGGTGTTCGGGCCGAAGTTCGGTGTTCGGGCCGAGGATGATGTTCGGGCCGAGGTTGAAGTTCGGGCCGATGTCGGAGTTCGGGCCGAGGTTGAAGTTCGGGCCGGGAACAGTGAAGAGTTCGGGCCGAACTTGTTCTTGGCAGTGACGAACGAACCAGCTATTTTGGTTACTCGTGGGCGTGAAACGGACACCCGAGCTGAAAGTTATGAATGTTTTAGTATAGCACCTTTTGTCACACAATCTTGGATATTGAAGAGTTCGGGCCGAAGAGGGATGTTCGGGCCGAAGTGGTGTTCGGGCCGAAGTGGGATGTTCGGGCCGAAGCGGTGTTTAGGCCGAAGTGGTGTTCGGGCCGAATTTCGGTGTTCGGGCCGAGGATGATGTTCGGGCCGAGGTTGAAGTTCGGGCCGAGGTCGGAGTTCGGGCCGAGGTTGAAGTTCGGTCCGAAAATGAAGTTCGGGCCGGGAACAGTGAAGAGTTCGGGCCGAACTTGTTCTTGGCAGTGACGAACGAACCAGCTATTTTGGTTACTCGTGGGCGTGAAACGGACACCCGAGCTGAAAGTTATGAATGTTTTAGTATAGCACCTTTTGTCACACAATCTTGGATATTGAAGAGTTCGGGCCGAAGAGGGATGTTCGGGCCGAAGTGGTGTTCGGGCCGAAGTGGGATGTTCGGGCCGAAGTGGTGTTCGGGCCGAAGTTCGGTGTTCGGGCCAAGGATGATGTTCGGGCCGAGGTCGGACTTCAGGCCGAGGTCGGAGTTCGGGCCGAGGTTGAAGTTCGGGCCGGGAACAGTGAAGAGTTCGGGCCGAACTTGTTCTTGGCAGTGACGAACGAACCAGCTATTTTGGTTACTCGTGGGCGTGAAATGGACACCCGAGCTGAAAGTTATGAATGTTTTAGTATAGCACCTTTTGTCACACAATCTTGGATATTGAAGTGTTCGGGCCGAAGAGTTATGTTCGGGCCGAAGTGGTGTACGGGCCGAAATGGGATGTTCGGGCCGAAGTGGTGTTCGGGCCAAAGTTCGGTGTTCGGGCCGAGGATGATGTTCGGGCCGAGTTTGAAGTTCGGGCCGAGGTCGGAGTTCGGGCCGAGGTTGAAGTTCGGGCCGAGGTTGAAGTTCGGGCCGAAAATGAAGTTCGGGATGGGAAGAGTGAAGAGTTCGGGCCGAACTTGTTCTTGGCAGTGACGAACGAACCAGCTATTTTGGTTACTCGTGGGCGTGAAACGGACACCCGAGCTGAAAGTTATGAATGTTTTAGTATAGCACCTTTTGTCACACAATCTTGGATATTGAAGAGTTCGGGCCGAAGAGGGATGTTCGGGCCGAAGTGGTGTTCGGGCCGAAGTGGGATGTTCGGGCCGAAGTGGTGTTTAGGCCGAAGTGTGTTCGGGCCGAATTTCGGTGTTCGGGCCGAGGATGATGTTCGGGCCGAGGTTGAAGTTCGGGCCGAGGTCGGAGTTCGGGCCGAGGTTGAAGTTCGGGCCGAGGTTGAAGTTCGGTCCGAAAATGAAGTTCGGGCCGGGAACAGTGAAGAGTTCGGGCCGAACTTGTTCTTGGCAGTGACGAACGAACCAGCTATTTTGGTTACTCGTGGGCGTGAAACGGACACCCGAGCTGAAAGTTATGAATGCTTTAGTAAAGCACCTTTTGTCACACAATCTTGGATATTGAAGAGTTCGGGCCGAAGAGGGATGTTCGGGCCGAAGTGGTGTTCGGGCCGAAGTGGGATGTTCGGGCCGAAGTGGTGTTCGGGCCGAAGTTCGGTGTTCGGGCCGAGGATGATGTTCGGGCCGAGGTTGAAGTTCGGGCCGATGTCGGAGTTCGGGCCGAGGTTGAATTTCGGGCCGAAAATGAAATTCGGGCGGGGAACAGTGAAGAGTTCGGGCCGAACTTGTTCTTGGCAGTGACGCACGAACCAGCTATTTTGGTTACTCGTTGGCGTGAAACGGACACCCGAGCTGAAAGTTATGAATGTTTTAGTATAGCACCTTTTGTCACACAATCTTGGATATTGAAGAGTTTGGGCCGAAGAGGGATGTTCGGGCCGAAGTGGTGTACGGGCCGAAGTGGGATGTTCGGGCCGAAGTGGTGTTCGGGCCGAAGTTCGGTGTTCGGGCCGAGGATGATGTTCGGGCCGAGGTTGAAGTTCGGGCCGAGGTCGGAGTTCGGGCCGAGGTTGAAGTTCGGGCCGAGGTTAAAGTTTGGGCCGAAAATGAAGTTCGGGACGGGAAGAGTGAAGAGTTCGGGCCGAACTTGTTCTTGGCAGTGACGAACGAACCAGCTATTTTGGTTACTCGTGGGCGTGAAACGGACACCCGAGCTGAAAGTTATGAATGTTTTAGTATAGCACCTTTTGTCACACAATCTTGGATATTGAAGAGTTCGGGCCGAAGAGGGATGTTCGGGCCGAAGTGGTGTTCGGGCCGAAGTGGGATGTTCGGGCCGAAGTGGTGTTCGGGCCGAAGTTCGGTGTTCGGGCCAAGGATGATGTTCGGGCCGAGGTCGGACTTCAGGCCGAGGTCGGAGTTCGGGCCGAGGTTGAAGTTCGGGCCGGGAACAGTGAAGAGTTCGGGCCGTACTTGTTCTTGGCAGTGACGAACGAACCAGCTATTTTGGTTACTCGTGGGCGTGAAACGGACACCCGAGCTGAAAGTTATGAATGTTTTAGTATAGCACCTTTTGTCACACAATCTTGGATATTGAAGAGTTCGCTCCGAAGAGGGATGTTCGGGCCGAAGTGGTGTTCGGGCCGAAGTGGGATGTTCGGGCCGAAGTGGTGTTCAGGCCGAAGTGGTGTTCGGGCCGAAGTTCGGTGTTCGGGCCGAGGATGATGTTCGGGCCGAGGTTGAAGTTCGGGCCGAGGTCGGAGTTCGGGCCGAGGTTGAAGTTCGGGCCGAGGTTGAAGTTCGGTCTGAAAATGAAGTTCGGGCCGGGAACAGTGAAGAGTTCGGGCCGAACTTGTTCTTGGCAGTGACGAACGAACCAGCTATTTTGGTTACTCGTGGGCGTGAAATGGACACCCGAGCTGAAACTTATGAATGTTTTAGTATAGCACCTTTTTTCACACAATCTTGGATATTGAAGAGTTCGGGCCAAAGAGGGATGTTCGGGCCGAAGTGGTGTTCGGCCGAAGTGGGATGTTCGGGCCGAAGTGGTGTTCGGGCCGAAGTTCGGTGTTCGGGCCGAGGATGATGTTCGGGCCGAGGTTGAAGTTCTGGCCGATGTCGGAGTTCGGGCCGGGAACAGTGAAGAGTTCGGGCCGAACTTGTTCTTGGCAGTGACGAACGAACCAGCTATTTTGGTTACTCGTTGGCGTGAAACGGACACCCGAGCTGAAAGTTATGAATGTTTTAGTATAGCACCTTTTGTCACACAATCTTGGATATTGAAGAGTTCGGGCCGAAGAGGGATGTTCGGGCCGAAGTGGTGTACGGGCCGAAGTGGGATGTTCGGGCCGAAGTGGTGTTCGGGCCGAAGTGGTGTTCGGGCCGAAGTTCGGTGTTCGGGCCGAGGATGATGTTCGGGCCGAGGTTGAAGTTCGGGCCGAGGTCGGAGTTCGGGCCGAGGTTGAAGTTCGGGCCGAGGTTGAAGTTCGGGCCGAAAATGAAGTTCGGGACGGGAAGAGTGAAGAGTTCGGGCCGAACTTGTTATTGGCAGTGACGAACGAACCAGCTATTTTGGTTACTCGTGAGCGTGAAACGGACACCCGAGCTGAAAGTTATGAATGTTTTAGTATAGCACCTTTTGTCACATAATCTTGGATATTGAAGAGTTCGGGCCGAAGATGGATGTTCGGGCCGAAGTGGTGTTCGGGCCGAAGTGGGATGTTCGGGCCGAAGTGGTGTTCGGGCCGGAGTTCGGTGTTCGGGCCGAGGATGATGTTCGGTCCGAGGTCGGACTTCGGGCCGAGGTCGGAGTTCGGGCCGAGGTTGAAGTTCGGGCCGGGAACAGTGAAGAGTTCGGGCCGAACTTGTTCTTGGCAGTGACGAACGAACCAGCTATTTTGGTTACTCATGGGCGTGAAACGGACACCCGAGCTGAAAGTTATGAATGTTTTAGTATAGCAACTTTTGTCACACAATCTTGGATATTGAAAAGTTCGGGCCGAAGAGGGATGTTCGGGCCGAAGTGGTGTTCGGGCCGAAGTTCGGTGTTCGGGCCGAGGATGAAGTTCGGGCCGATGTCGGAGTTCGGGCCGATGTCGGAGTTCGGGCCGAGGTTGAAGTTCGGGCCGAAAATGAAGTTCGGGCCGGGAACAGTGAAGAGTTCGGGCCGAACTTGTTCTTGGAAGTGACGAACGAACCAGCTATTTTGGTTACTCGTGGGCGTGAAACGGACACCCGAGCTGAAAGTTATGAATGTTTTATTATAGCACCTTTTGTCACACAATCTTGGATATTGAAGTGTTCGGGCCGAAGAGTGATGTTCGGGCCGAAGTGGTGTACGGGCCGAAATGGGATGTTCGGGCCGAAGTGGTGTTCGGGCCAAAGTTCGGTGTTCGGGCCGAGGATGATGTTCGGGCCGAGTTTGAAGTTCGGGCCGAGGTCGGAGTTCGGGCCGAGGTTGAAGTTCGGGCCGAGGTTGAAGTTCGGGCCGAAAATGAAGTTCGGGATGGGAAGAGTGAAGAGTTCGGGCCGAACTTGTTCTTGGCAGTGACGAACGAACCAGCTATTTTGGTTACTCGTGGGCGTGAAACGGACACCCGAGCTGAAAGTTATGAATGTTTTAGTATAGCACCTTTTGTCACACAATCTTGGATATTGAAGAGTTCGGGCCGAAGAGGGATGTTCGGGCCGAAGTGGTGTTCGGGCCGAAGTGGGATGTTCGGGCCGAAGTGGTGTTCGGGCCGAAGTTCGGTGTTCGGGCCAAGGATGATGTTCGGGCCGAGGTCGGACTTCAGGCCGAGGTCGGAGTTCGGGCCGAGGTTGAAGTTCGGGCCGGGAACAGTGAAGAGTTCGGGCCGAACTTGTTCTTGGCAGTGACGAACGAACCAGCTATTTTGGTTACTCGTGGGCGTGAAACGGACACCCGAGCTGAAAGTTATGAATGTTTTAGTATAGCACCTTTTGTCACACAATCTTGGATATTGAAGAGTTCGGGCCGAAGAGGGATGTTCGGGCCGAAGTGGTGTTCGGGCCGAAGTGGGATGTTCGGGCCGAAGTGGTGTTCCGGCCGAAGTGGTGTTCGGGCCGAAGTTCGGTGTTCGGGCCGAGGATGATGTTCGGGCCGAGGTTGAAGTTCGGGCCGAGGTCGGAGTTCGGGCCGAGGTTGAAGTTCGGGCCGAGGTTGAAGTTCGGTCTGAAAATGAAGTTCGGGCCGGGAACAGTGAAGAGTTCGGGCCGAACTTGATCTTGGCAGTGACGAACGAACCAGCTATTTTGGTTACTCGTGGGCGTGAAATGGACACCCGAGCTGAAACTTATGAATGTTTTAGTATAGCACCTTTTGTCACACAATCTTGGATATTGAAGAGTTCGGGCCGAAGAGGGATGTTCGGGCCGAAGTGGTGTTCGGGCCGAAGTTCGGTGTTCGGGCCGAGGATGATGTTCGGGCCGAGGTTGAAGTTCGGGCCGATGTCGGAGTTCGGGCCGAGGTTGAAGTTCGGGCCGAAAATGAAGTTCGGGCCGGGAACAGTGAAGAGTTCGGGCCGAACTTGTTCTTGGCAGTGACGAACGAACCAGCTATTTTGGTTACTCGTGGGCGTGAAACGGACACCCGAGCTGAAAGTTATGAATGTTTTAGTATAGCACCTTTTGTCACACAATCTTGGATATTAAAGTGTTCGGGCCGAAGAGGGATGTTCGGGCCAAAGTGGTGTTCGGGCCGAAGTAGTGTTCGGGCCGAAGTTCGGTGTTCGGGCCGAGGATGATGTTCTGGCCGAGGTTGAAGTTCGGACCGGGAATAGTGAAGAGTTCGGGCCGAACTTGTTCTTGGCAGTGACGAACGAACCAGCTATTTTGGTTACTCGTGGGCGTGAAACGGACACCCGAGCTGAAAGTTAAGAATGTTTTAGTATAGCACCTTTTGTCACACAATCTTGGATATTGAAGAGTTCGGGGCGAAGAGGGATGTTCGGGCCGAAGTGGGATGTTCGGGCCGAAGTGGGATGTTCGGGCCGAAGTGGTGTTCGGGCCGAAGTTCGGTGTTCGGGCCGAGGATGATGTTCGGGCCGAGGTTGAAGTTCGGGCCGATGTCGGAGTTCGGGCCGAGGTTGAATTTCGGGCCGAAAATGAAATTCGGGCGGGGAACAGTGAAGAGTTCGGGCCGAACTTGTTCTTGGCAGTGACGCACGAACCAGCTATTTTGGTTACTCGTTGGCGTGAAACGGACACCCGAGCTGAAAGTTATGAATGTTTTAGTATAGCACCTTTTGTCACACAATCTTGGATATTGAAGAGTTTGGGCCGAAGAGGGATGTTCGGGCCGAAGTGGTGTACGGGCCGAAGTGGGATGTTCGGGCCGAAGTGGTGTTCGGGCCGAAGTTCGGTGTTCGGGCCGAGGATGATGTTCGGGCCGAGGTTGAAGTTCGGGCCGAGGTCGGAGTTCGGGCCGAGGTTGAAGTTCGGGCCGAGGTTAAAGTTTGGGCCGAAAATGAAGTTCGGGACGGGAAGAGTGAAGAGTTCGGGCCGAACTTGTTCTTGGCAGTGACGAACGAACCAGCTATTTTGGTTACTCGTGGGCGTGAAACGGACACCCGAGCTGAAAGTTATGAATGTTTTAGTATAGCACCTTTTGTCACACAATCTTGGATATTGAAGAGTTCGGGCCGAAGAGGGATGTTCGGGCCGAAGTGGTGTTCGGGCCGAAGTGGGATGTTCGGGCCGAAGTGGTGTTCGGGCCGAAGTTCGGTGTTCGGGCCAAGGATGATGTTCGGGCCGAGGTCGGACTTCAGGCCGAGGTCGGAGTTCGGGCCGAGGTTGAAGTTCGGGCCGGGAACAGTGAAGAGTTCGGGCCGTACTTGTTCTTGGCAGTGACGAACGAACCAGCTATTTTGGTTACTCGTGGGCGTGAAACGGACACCCGAGCTGAAAGTTATGAATGTTTTAGTATAGCACCTTTTGTCACACAATCTTGGATATTGAAGAGTTCGCTCCGAAGAGGGATGTTCGGGCCGAAGTGGTGTTCGGGCCGAAGTGGGATGTTCGGGCCGAAGTGGTGTTCAGGCCGAAGTGGTGTTCGGGCCGAAGTTCGGTGTTCGGGCCGAGGATGATGTTCGGGCCGAGGTTGAAGTTCGGGCCGAGGTCGGAGTTCGGGCCGAGGTTGAAGTTCGGGCCGAGGTTGAAGTTCGGTCTGAAAATGAAGTTCGGGCCGGGAACAGTGAAGAGTTCGGGCCGAACTTGTTCTTGGCAGTGACGAACGAACCAGCTATTTTGGTTACTCGTGGGCGTGAAATGGACACCCGAGCTGAAACTTATGAATGTTTTAGTATAGCACCTTTTTTCACACAATCTTGGATATTGAAGAGTTCGGGCCAAAGAGGGATGTTCGGGCCGAAGTGGTGTTCGGCCGAAGTGGGATGTTCGGGCCGAAGTGGTGTTCGGGCCGAAGTTCGGTGTTCGGGCCGAGGATGATGTTCGGGCCGAGGTTGAAGTTCTGGCCGATGTCGGAGTTCGGGCCGGGAACAGTGAAGAGTTCGGGCCGAACTTGTTCTTGGCAGTGACGAACGAACCAGCTATTTTGGTTACTCGTTGGCGTGAAACGGACACCCGAGCTGAAAGTTATGAATGTTTTAGTATAGCACCTTTTGTCACACAATCTTGGATATTGAAGAGTTCGGGCCGAAGAGGGATGTTCGGGCCGAAGTGGTGTACGGGCCGAAGTGGGATGTTCGGGCCGAAGTGGTGTTCGGGCCGAAGTGGTGTTCGGGCCGAAGTTCGGTGTTCGGGCCGAGGATGATGTTCGGGCCGAGGTTGAAGTTCGGGCCGAGGTCGGAGTTCGGGCCGAGGTTGAAGTTCGGGCCGAGGTTGAAGTTCGGTCCGAAAATGAAGTTCGGGCCGGGAACAGTGAAGAGTTCGGGCCGAACTTGTTCTTGGCAGTGACGAACGAACCAGCTATTTTGGTTACTCGTGGGCGTGAAACGGACACCCGAGCTGAAAGTTATGAATGCTTTAGTAAAGCACCTTTTGTCACACAATCTTGGATATTGAAGAGTTCGGGCCGAAGAGGGATGTTCGGGCCGAAGTGGTGTTCGGGCCGAAGTGGGATGTTCGGGCCGAAGTGGTGTTCGGGCCGAAGTTCGGTGTTCGGGCCGAGGATGATGTTCGGGCCGAGGTTGAAGTTCGGGCCGATGTCGGAGTTCGGGCCGAGGTTGAATTTCGGGCCGAAAATGAAATTCGGGCGGGGAACAGTGAAGAGTTCGGGCCGAACTTGTTCTTGGCAGTGACGCACGAACCAGCTATTTTGGTTACTCGTTGGCGTGAAACGGACACCCGAGCTGAAAGTTATGAATGTTTTAGTATAGCACCTTTTGTCACACAATCTTGGATATTGAAGAGTTTGGGCCGAAGAGGGATGTTCGGGCCGAAGTGGTGTACGGGCCGAAGTGGGATGTTCGGGCCGAAGTGGTGTTCGGGCCGAAGTTCGGTGTTCGGGCCGAGGATGATGTTCGGGCCGAGGTTGAAGTTCGGGCCGAGGTCGGAGTTCGGGCCGAGGTTGAAGTTCGGGCCGAGGTTAAAGTTTGGGCCGAAAATGAAGTTCGGGACGGGAAGAGTGAAGAGTTCGGGCCGAACTTGTTCTTGGCAGTGACGAACGAACCAGCTATTTTGGTTACTCGTGGGCGTGAAACGGACACCCGAGCTGAAAGTTATGAATGTTTTAGTATAGCACCTTTTGTCACACAATCTTGGATATTGAAGAGTTCGGGCCGAAGAGGGATGTTCGGGCCGAAGTGGTGTTCGGGCCGAAGTGGGATGTTCGGGCCGAAGTGGTGTTCGGGCCGAAGTTCGGTGTTCGGGCCAAGGATGATGTTCGGGCCGAGGTCGGACTTCAGGCCGAGGTCGGAGTTCGGGCCGAGGTTGAAGTTCGGGCCGGGAACAGTGAAGAGTTCGGGCCGTACTTGTTCTTGGCAGTGACGAACGAACCAGCTATTTTGGTTACTCGTGGGCGTGAAACGGACACCCGAGCTGAAAGTTATGAATGTTTTAGTATAGCACCTTTTGTCACACAATCTTGGATATTGAAGAGTTCGCTCCGAAGAGGGATGTTCGGGCCGAAGTGGTGTTCGGGCCGAAGTGGGATGTTCGGGCCGAAGTGGTGTTCAGGCCGAAGTGGTGTTCGGGCCGAAGTTCGGTGTTCGGGCCGAGGATGATGTTCGGGCCGAGGTTGAAGTTCGGGCCGAGGTCGGAGTTCGGGCCGAGGTTGAAGTTCGGGCCGAGGTTGAAGTTCGGTCTGAAAATGAAGTTCGGGCCGGGAACAGTGAAGAGTTCGGGCCGAACTTGTTCTTGGCAGTGACGAACGAACCAGCTATTTTGGTTACTCGTGGGCGTGAAATGGACACCCGAGCTGAAACTTATGAATGTTTTAGTATAGCACCTTTTTTCACACAATCTTGGATATTGAAGAGTTCGGGCCAAAGAGGGATGTTCGGGCCGAAGTGGTGTTCGGCCGAAGTGGGATGTTCGGGCCGAAGTGGTGTTCGGGCCGAAGTTCGGTGTTCGGGCCGAGGATGATGTTCGGGCCGAGGTTGAAGTTCTGGCCGATGTCGGAGTTCGGGCCGGGAACAGTGAAGAGTTCGGGCCGAACTTGTTCTTGGCAGTGACGAACGAACCAGCTATTTTGGTTACTCGTTGGCGTGAAACGGACACCCGAGCTGAAAGTTATGAATGTTTTAGTATAGCACCTTTTGTCACACAATCTTGGATATTGAAGAGTTCGGGCCGAAGAGGGATGTTCGGGCCGAAGTGGGATGTTCGGGCCGAAATGGTGTTCAGGCCGAAGTGGTGGTCGGGCCGAAGTTCGATGTTCGGGCCGAGGATGATGTTCGGGCCGAGGTTGAAGTTCGGGCCGAAAATGAAGTTCGGGCCGGGAACAGTGAAGAGTTCGGGCGGAACATGTTCTTGGCAGTGACGAACGAACCAGCTATTTTGGTTACTCGTGGGCGTGAAATGGACACCCGAGCTGAAACTTATGAATGTTTTAGTATATCACCTTTTGTCACACAATCTTGGATATTGAAGAGTTCGGGCCGAAGAGGGATGTTCGGGCCGAAGTGGTGTTCGGGCCGAAGTGGTGTTCCGGCCGAAGTGGTGTTCGGGCCGAAGTTCGGTGTTCGGGCCGAGGATGATGTTCGGGCCGAGGTTGAAGTTCGGGCCGAGGTCGGAGTTCGGGCCGAGGTTGAAGTTCGGGCCGAGGTTGAAGTTCGGTCTGAAAATGAAGTTCGGGCCGGGAACAGTGAAGAGTTCGGGCCGAACTTGATCTTGGCAGTGACGAACGAACCAGCTATTTTGGTTACTCGTGGGCGTGAAATGGACACCCGAGCTGAAACTTATGAATGTTTTAGTATAGCACCTTTTGTCACACAATCTTGGATATTGAAGAGTTCGGGCCGAAGAGGGATGTTCGGGCCGAAGTGGTGTTCGGGCCGAAGTTCGGTGTTCGGGCCGAGGATGATGTTCGGGCCGAGGTTGAAGTTCGGGCCGATGTCGGAGTTCGGGCCGAGGTTGAAGTTCGGGCCGAAAATGAAGTTCGGGCCGGGAACAGTGAAGAGTTCGGGCCGAACTTGTTCTTGGCAGTGACGAACGAACCAGCTATTTTGGTTACTCGTGGGCGTGAAACGGACACCCGAGCTGAAAGTTATGAATGTTTTAGTATAGCACCTTTTGTCACACAATCTTGGATATTAAAGTGTTCGGGCCAAAGTGGTGTTCGGGCCGAAGTAGTGTTCGGGCCGAAGTTCGGTGTTCGGGCCGAGGATGATGTTCTGGCCGAGGTTGAAGTTCGGACCGGGAATAGTGAAGAGTTCGGGCCGAACTTGTTCTTGGCAGTGACGAACGAACCAGCTATTTTGGTTACTCGTGGGCGTGAAACGGACACCCGAGCTGAAAGTTAAGAATGTTTTAGTATAGCACCTTTTGTCACACAATCTTGGATATTGAAGAGTTCGGGGCGAAGAGGGATGTTCGGGCCGAAGTGGGATGTTCGGGCCGAAATGGTGTTCAGGCCGAAGTGGTGGTCGGGCCGAAGTTCGATGTTCGGGCCGAGGATGATGTTCGGGCCGAGGTTGAAGTTCGGGCCGAAAATGAAGTTCGGGCCGGGAACAGTGAAGAGTTCGGGCGGAACATGTTCTTGGCAGTGACGAACGAACCAGCTATTTTGGTTACTCGTGGGCGTGAAACGGACACCCGAGTTGAAAGTTATGAATGTTTTAGTAAAGCACCTTTTGTCACACAATCTTGGATATTGAAGAGTTCGGGCCGAAGAGGGATGTTCGGGCCGAAGTGGTGTTCGGGCCGAAGTGGGATGTTCGGGCTGAAGTGGTGTTCGGGCCGGAGTTCGGTGTTCGGGCCGAGGATGATGTTCGGGCCGAGGTTGAAGTTCGGGCCGATGTCGGAGTTCGGGCCGAGGTTGAAGTTCGGGCCGAAAATGAAGTTCGGGACGGGAAGAGTGAAGAGTTCGGGCCGAACTTGTTATTGGCAGTGACGAACGAACCAGCTATTTTGGTTACTCATGGGCGTGAAACGGACACCCGAGCTGAAAGTTATGAATGTTTTCGTATAGCACCTTTTGTCACACAATCTTGGATATTGAAGAGTTTGGGCCGAAGAGGGATGTTCGGGCCGAAGTGGTGTTCGGGCCGAAGTGGGATGTTCGGGCCGAAGTGGTGGTCGGGCCGAAGTTCGATGTTCGGGCCGAGGATGATGTTCGGGCCGAGGTTGAAGTTCGGGCCGAAAATGAAGTTCGGGCCGGGAACAGTGAAGAGTTCGGGCCGAACATGTTCTTGGCAGTGACGAACGAACCAGCTATTTTGGTTACTCGTGGGCGTGAAACGGACACCCGAGTTGAAAGTTATGAATGTTTTAGTATAGCACCTTTTGTCACACAATCTTGGATATTGAAGAGTTCGGGCCGAAGAGGGATGTTCGGGCCGAAGTGGTGTTCGGGCCGAAGTGGGATGTTCGGGCCGAAGTGGTGTTCGGGCCGGAGTTCGGTGTTCGGGTCGAGGATGATGTTCGGGCCGAGGTTGAAGTTCGGGCCGATGTCGGAGTTCGGGCCGAGGTTGAAGTTCGGGCCGAAAATGAAGTTCGGGACGGGAAGAGTGAAGAGTTCGGGCCGAACTTGTTCTTGGCAGTGACGAACGAACCAGCTATTTTGGTTACTCATGGGCGTGAAACGGACACCCGAGCTGAAAGTTATGAATGTTTTAGTATAGCACCTTTTGTCACACAATCTTGGATATTGAAGAGTTCGGGCCGAAGAGGGATGTTCGGGCTGAAGTCGTGTTCGGCTCGAAGTGGGATGTTCGGGCCGAAGTGGTGTTCGGGCCGAAGTTCGGTGTTCGGGCCGAGGATGAAGTTCGGGCCGATGTCGGAGTTCGGGCCGATGTCGGATTTCGGGCCGAGGTTGAAGTTCGGGCCGAAAATGAAGTTCGGGCCGGGAACAGTGAAGAGTTCGGGCCGAACTTGTTCTTGGAAGTGACGAACGAACCAGCTATTTTGGTTACTCGTGGGCGTGAAACGGACACCCGAGCTGAAAGTTATGAATGTTTTATTATAGCACCTTTTGTCACACAATCTTGGATATTGAAGTGTTCGGGCCGAAGAGTGATGTTCGGGCCGAAGTGGTGTACGGGCCGAAATGGGATGTTCGGGCCGAAGTGGTGTTCGGGCCAAAGTTCGGTGTTCGGGCCGAGGATGATGTTCGGGCCGAGGTTGAAGTTCGGGCCGAGGTCGGAGTTCGGGCCGAGGTTGAAGTTCGGGCCGAGGTTGAAGTTCGGGCCGAAAATGAAGTTCGGGATGGGAAGAGTGAAGAGTTCGGGCCGAACTTGTTCTTGGCAGTGACGAACGAACCAGCTATTTTGGTTACTCGTGGGCGTGAAAGGGACACCCGAGCTGAAAGTTATGAATGTTTTAGTATAGCACCTTTTGTCACACAATCTTGGATATTGAAGAGTTCGGGCCGAAGAGGGATGTTCGGGCCGAAGTAGTGTTCGGGCCGAAGTGGGATGTTCGGGCCGAAGTGGTGTTCGGGCCGAAGTTCGGTGTTCAGGCCAAGGATGATGTTCGGGCCGAGGTCGGACTTCAGGCCGAGGTCGGAGTTCGGGCCGAGGTTGAAGTTCGGGCCGGGAACAGTGAAGAGTTCGGGCCGAACTTGTTCTTGGCAGTGACGAACGAACCAGCTATTTTGGTTACTCGTGGGCGTGAAACGGACACCCGAGCTGAAAGTTATGAATGTTTTAGTATAGCACCTTTTGTCACACAATCTTGGATATTGAAGAGTTCGGGCCGAAGAGGGATGTTCGGGCCGAAGTGGTGTTCGGGCCGAAGTGGGATGTTCGGGCCGAAGTGGTGTTCAGGCCGAAGTGGTGTTCGGGCCGAAGTTCGGTGTTCGGGCCGAGGATGATGTTCGGGCCGAGGTTGAAGTTCGGGCCGAGGTCGGAGTTCGGGCCGAGGTTGAAGTTCGGGCCGAGGTTGAAGTTCGGTCCGAAAATGAAGTTCGGGCCGGGAACAGTGAAGAGTTCGGGCCGAACTTGTTCTTGGCAGTGACGAACGAACCAGCTATTTTGGTTACTCGTGGGCGTGAAATGGACACCCGAGCTGAAACTTATGAATGTTTTAGTATAGCACCTTTTGTCACACAATCTTGGATATTGAAGAGTTCGGGCCGAAGAGGGATGTTCGGGCCGAAGTGGTGTTCGGGCCGAAGTGGGATGTTCGGGCCGAAGTGGTGTTCGGGCCGAAGTTCGGTGTTCGGGCCGAGGATGATGTTCGGGCCGATGTTGAAGTTCGGGCCGATGTCGGAGTTCGGGCCGAGGTTGAAGTTCGGGCCGAAAATGAAGTTCGGGCCGGGAACAGTGAAGAGTTCGGGCCGAACTTGTTCTTGGCAGTGACGAACGAACCAGCTATTTTGGTTACTCGTTGGCGTGAAACGGACACCCGAGCTGAAAGTTATGAATGTTTTAGTATAGCACCTTTTGTCACACAATCTTGGATATTGAAGAGTTCGGCCCGAAGAGCGATGTTCGGGCCGAAGTGGTGTACGGGCCGAAGTGGGATGTTCGGGCCGAAGTGGTGTTCGGGCCGAAGTGGTGTTCGGGCCGAAGTGGTGTTCGGGCCGAAGTTCGGTGTTCGGGCCGAGGATGATGTTCGGGCCGAGGTTGAAGTTCGGGCCGAGGACGGAGTTCGGGCCGAGGTTGAAGTTCGGGTCGAGGTTGAAGTTCGGGCCGAAAATGAAGTTCGGGACGGGAAGAGTGAAGAGTTCGGGCCGAACTTGTTCTTGGCAGTGACGAACGAACCAACTATTTTGGTTACTCGTGGGCGTGAAACGGACACCCGAGCTGAAAGTTATGAATGTTTTAGTATAGCACCTTTTGTCACATAATCTTGGATATTGAAGAGTTCGGGCCTAAGATGGATGTTCGGGCCGAAGTGGTGTTCGGGCCGAAGTGGGATGTTCGGGCCGAAGTGGTGTTCAGGCCGAAGTTCGGTGTTCGGGCCGAGGATGATGTTCGGTCCGAGGTCGGACTTCGGGCCGAGGTCGGAGTTCGGGCCGAGGTTGAAGTTCGGGCCGGGAACACTGAAGAGTTCGGGCCGAACTTGTTCTTGGCAGTGACGAACGAACCAGCTATTTTGGTTACTCGTGGGCGTGAAACGGACACCCGAGCTGAAAGTTATGAACGTTTTAGTATAGCACCTTTTGTCACACAATCTTGGATATTGAAGTGTTCGGGCCGAAGAGGGATGTTCGGGCCGAAGTGGTGTTCGGGCCGAAGTAGTGTTCGGGCCGAAGTTCGGTGTTCGGGCCGAGGATGATGTTCGGGCCGAGGTTGAAGTTCGGACCGGGAACAGTGAAGAGTTCGGGCCGAACTTGTTCTTGGCAGTGACGAACGAACCAGCTATTTTGGTTACTCGTGGGCGTGAAACGGACACCCGAGCTGAAAGTTAAGAATGTTTTAGTATAGCACCTTTTGTCACACAATCTTGGATATTGAAGAGTTCGGGGCGAAGAGGGATGTTCGGGCCGAAGTGGGATGTTCGGGCCGAAATGGTGTTCAGGCCGAAGTGGTGGTCGGGCCGAAGTTCAATGTTCGGGCCGAGGATGATGTTCGGGCCGAGGTTGAAGTTCGGGCCGAAAATGAAGTTCGGGCCGGGAACAGTGAAGAGTTCGGGACGAACATGTTCTTGGCAGTGACGAACGAACCAGCTATTTTGGTTACTCGTGGGCGTGAAACGGACACCCGAGTTGAAAGTTATGAATGTTTTAGTATAGCACCTTTTGTCACACAATCTTGGATATTGAAGAGTTCGGGCCGAAGAGGGATGTTCGGGCCGAAGTCGTGTTCGGGCCGAAGTGGGATGTTCGGGCCGAAGTGGTGTTCGGGCCGGAGTTCGGTGTTCGGGCCGAGGATGATGTTCGGGCCGAGGTTGAAGTTCGGGCCGAGGTGGGAGTTCGGGCCGAGGTTGAAGTTCGGGCCGGGAACAGTGAAGAGTTCGGGCCGAACTTGTTCTTGGCAGTGACGAACGAACCAGCTATTTTGGTTACTCGTGGGCGTGAAAAGGACACCCGAGCTGAAAGTTATGAATGTTTTAGTATAGCACCTTTTGTCACACAATCTTGGATATTGAAGAGTTCGGGCCGAAGAGGGATGTTCGGGCCGAAGTGGTGTTCGGGCCGAAGTGGTGTTCGGGCCGAAGTGGTGTTCGCGCCGAAGTTCGGTGTTCGGGCCGAGGATGATGTTCGGGCCGAGGTCGGAGTTCGGGTCGAGGTCGGAGTTCGGGTCGAGGTTGAAGTTCGGGACGGGAACAGTGAAGAATTCGGGCCGAACTTGTTCTTGGCAGTGACGAACGAACCAGCTATTTTGATTACTCGTGGGCGTGAAACGGACACCCGAGCTGAAAGTTAAGAATGTTTTAGTATAGCACCTTTTGTCACACAATCTTGGATATTGAAGAGTTCGGGACGAAGAGGGATGTTCGGGCCGAAGTGGTGTTCGGGCCGAAGTGGGATGTTCGGGCCGAAGTGGTGTTCGGGCCGAAGTTGGGTTTTGGGCCGAGGATGATGTTCGGGCCGAGGTTGAAGTTCGGGCCGAGGTCGGAGTTCGGGCCAAGGTTGAAGTTCGGGCCGAGGTTGAAGTTCGGGCCGAAAATGAAGTTCGGGCCGGGAACAGTGAAGAGTTCGGGCCGAACTTGTTCTTGGCAGTGACGAACGAACCAGCTATTTTGGTTACTCTTGGGCGTGAAACGGACACCCGAGCTGAAAGTTATGAATGTTTTATTATAGCACCTTTTGTCACACAATCTTGGATATTGAAGTGTTCGGGCCGAAGAGGGATGTTCGGGCCGAAGTGGTGTACGGGCCGAAATGGGATGTTCGGGCCGAAGTTGTGTTCGTGCCGAAGTGGTGTTCGGGCCAAAGTTCGGTGTTCGGGCCGAGGATGATGTTCGGGCCGAGGTTGAAGTTCGGGCCGAGGTCGGAGTTCGGGCCGAGGTTGAAGTTCGGGCCGAGGTTGAAGTTCGGGCCGAAAATGAAGTTCGGGATGGGAAGAGTGAAGAGTTCGGGCCGAACTTGTTCTTGGCAGTGACGAACGAACCAGCTATTTTGGTTACTCGTGGGCGTGAAACGGACACCCGAGCTGAAAGTTATGAATGTTTTAGTATAGCACCTTTTGTCACACAATCTTGGATATTGAAGAGTTCGGGCCGAAGAGGGATGTTCGGGCCGAAGTGGCGTTCGGGCCGAAGTGGGATGTTCGGGCCGAAGTGGTGTTTAGGCCGAAGTGGTGTTCGGGCCGAATTTCGGTGTTCGGGCCGAGGATGATGTTCGGGCCGAGGTTGAAGTTCGGGCCGAGGTCGGAGTTCGGGCCGAGGTTGAGGTTCGGGCCGAGGTTGAAGTTCGGTCCGAAAATGAAGTTCGGGCCGGGAAGAGTGAAGAGTTCGGGCCGAACTTGTTCTTTGCAGTGACGAACGAACCAGCTATTTTGGTTACTTGTGGGCGTGAAACGGACACCCGAGCTGAAAGTTATGAATGCTTTAGTATAGCACCTTTTGTCACACAATCTTGGATATTGAAGAGTTCGGGCCGAAGAGGGATGTTCGGGCCGAAGTGGTGTTCGGGCCGAAGTGGGATGTTCGGGCCGAAGTGGTGTTCGGGCCGAAGTTCGGTGTTCGGGCCGAGGATGATGTTCGGGCCGAGGTTGAAGTTCGGGCCGATGTCGGAGTTCGGGCCGAGGTTGAAGTTCGGGCCGAAAATGAAATTCGGGCGGGGAACAGTGAAGAGTTCGGGCCGAACTTGTTCTTGGCAGTGACGAACGAACCAGCTATTTTGGTTACTCGTTGGCGTGAAACGGACACCCGAGCTGAAAGTTATGAATGTTTTAGTATAGCACCTTTTGTCACACAATCTTGGATATTGAAGAGTTCGGGCCGAAGAGGGATGTTCGGGCCGAAGTGGTGTACGGTCCGAAGTGGGATGTTCGGGCCGAAGTGGTGTTCGGGCCGAAGTTCGGTGTTCGGGCCGAGGATGATGTTCGGGCCGAGGTTGAAGTTCGGGCCGAGGTTAAAGTTCGGGCCGAAAATGAAGTTCGGGACGGGAAGAGTGAAGAGTTCGGGCCGAACTTGTTCTTGGCAGTGACGAACGAACCAGCTATTTTGGTTACTCGTGGGCGTGAAACGGACACCCGAGCTGAAAGTTATGAATGTTTTAGTATAGCACCTTTTGTCACACAATCTTGGATATTGAAGAGTTCGGGCCGAAGAGGGATGTTCGGGCCGAAGTGGTGTTCGGGCCGAAGTGGGATGTTCGGGCCGAAGTGGTGTTCGGGCCGAAGTTCGGTGTTCGGGCCAAGGATGATGTTCGGGCCGAGGTCGGACTTCAGGCCGAGGTCGGAGTTCGGGCCGAGGTTGAAGTTCGGGCCGGGAACAGTGAAGAGTTCGGGCCGAACTTGTTCTTGGCAGTGACGAACGAACCAGCTATTTTGGTTACTCGTGGGCGTGAAACGGACACCCGAGCTGAAAGTTATGAATGTTTAGTATAACACCTTTTGTCACACAATCTTGGATATTGAAGACTTCGGGCCGAAGAGGGATGTTCGGGCCGAAGTGGTGTTCGGGCCGAAGTGGGATGTTCGGGCCGAAGTGGTGTTCAGGCCGAAGTGGTGTTCGGGCCGAAGTTCGGTGTTCGGGCCGAGGATGATGTTCGGGCCGAGGTTGAAGTTCGGGCCGAGGTCGGAGTTCGGGCCGAGGTTGAAGTTCGGGCCGAGGTTGAAGTTCGGTCCGAAAATGAAGTTCGGGCCGGGAACAGTGAAGAGTTCGGGCCGAACTTGTTCTTGGCAGTGACGAACGAACCAGCTATTTTGGTTACTCGTGGGCGTGAAATGGACACCCGAGCTGAAACTTATGAATGTTTTAGTATTATACACCTTTTGTCACACAATCTTGGATATTGAAGAGTTCGGGCCGAAGAGGGATGTTCGGGCCGAAGTGGTGTTCGGGCCGAAGTGGGATGTACGGGCCGAAGTGGTGTTCGGGCCGAAGTTCGGTGTTCGGGCCGAGGATGATGTTCGGGCCGAGGTTGAAGTTCGGGCCGATGTCGGAGTTCGGGCCGAGGTTGAAGTTCGGGCCGAAAATGAAGTTCGGGCCGGGAACAGTGAAGAGTTCGGGCCGAACTTGTTCTTGGCAGTGACGAACGAACCAGCTATTTTGGTTACTCGTTGGCGTGAAACAGACACCCGAGCTGAAAGTTATGAATGTTTTAGTATAGCACCTTTTGTCACACAATCTTGGATATTGAAGAGTTCGGGCCGAAGAGGGATGTTCGGGCCGAAGTGGTGTACGGGCCGAAGTGGGATGTTCGGGCCGAAGTGGTGTTCGGGCCGAAGTGGTTTCGGGCCGAAGTTCGGTGTTCGGGCCGAGGATGATGTTCGGGCCGAGGTTGAAGTTCGGGCCGAGGTCGGAGTTCGGGCCGAGGTTGAAGTTCGGGCCGAGGTCGGAGTTCGGGCCGAAAATGAAGTTCGGGACGGGAAGAGTGAAGAGTTCGGGCCGAACTTGTTCTTGGCAGTGACGAACGAACCAGCTATTTTGGTTACTCGTGGGCGTGAAACGGACACCCGAGCTGAAAGTTATGAATGTTTTAGTATAGCACCTTTTGTCACATAATCTTGGATATTGAAGAGTTCGGGCCGAAGATGGATGTTCGGGCCGAAGTGGGATGTTCGGGCCGAAGTGGTGTTCGGGCCGAAGTTCGGTGTTCGGGCCGAGGATGATGTTCGGTCCGAGGTCGGACTTCGTGCCGAGGTCGGAGTTCGGGCCGAGGTTGAAGTTCGGGCTGGGAACAGTGAAGAGTTCGGGCCGAACTTGTTCTTGGCAGTGACGAACGAACCAGCTATTTTGGTTACTCGTGGGCGTGAAACGGACACCCGAGCTGAAAGTTATGAATGTTTTAGTATAGCACCTTTTGTCACACAATCTTGGATATTGAAGTGTTCGGGCCGAAGAGGGATGTTCGGGCCGAAGTGGTGTTCGGGCCGAAGTAGTGTTCGGGCCGAAGTTCGGTGTTCGGGCCGAGGATGATATTCGGGCCGAGGTTGAAGTTCGGACCGGGAACAGTGAAGAGTTCGGGCCGAACTTGTTCTTGGCAGTGACGAACGAACCAGCAATTTTGGTTACTCGTGGGCGTGAAACGGACACCCGAGCTGAAAGTTAAGAATGTTTTAGTATAGCACCTTTTGTCACACAATCTTGGATATTGAAGAGTTCGGGGCGAAGAGGGATGTTCGGGCCGAAGTGGGATGTTCGGGCCGAAATGGTGTTCAGGCCGAAGTGGTGGTCGGGCCGAAGTTCGATGTTCGGGCCGAGGATGATGTTCGGGCCGAGGTTGAAGTTCGGGCCGAAAATGAAGTTCGGGCCGGGAACAGTGAAGAGTTCGGGCCGAACATGTTCTTGGCAGTGACGAACGAACCATCTATTTTGGTTACTCGTGGGCGTGAAACGGACACCCGAGTTGAAAGTTATGAATGTTTTAGTATAGCACCTTTTGTCACACAATCTTGGATATTGAAGAGTTCGGGCCGAAGAGGGATGTTCGGGCCGAAGTCGTGTTCGGGCCGAAGTGGGATGTTCGGGCCGAAGTGGTGTTCGGGCCGGAGTTCGGTGTTCGGGCCGAGGATGATGTTCGGGCCGAGGTTGAAGTTCGGGCCGAGGTCGGAGTTCGGGCCGAGGTTGAAGTTCGGGCCGGGAACAGTGAAGAGTTCGGGCCGAACTTGTTCTTGGCAGTGACGAACGAACCAGCTATTTTGGTTACTCGTGGGCGTGAAAAGGACACCCGAGCTGAAAGTTATGAATGTTTTAGTATAGCATCTTTTGTCACACAATCTTGGATATTGAAGAGTTCGGGCCGAAGAGGGATGTTCGGGCCGAAGTGGTGTTCGGGCCGAAGTGGTGTTCGGGCCGAAGTGGTGTTCGCGCCGAAGTTCGGTGTTCGGGCCGAGGATGATGTTCGGGACGAGGTCGGAGTTCGGGTCGAGGTCGGAGTTCGGGTCGAGGTTGAAGTTCGGGACGGGAACAGTGAAGAGTTCGGGCCGAACTTGTTCTTGGCAGTGACGAACGAACCAGCTATTTTGATTACTCGTGGGCGTGAAACGGACACCCGAGCTGAAAGTTAAGAATGTTTTAGTATAGCACCTTTTGTCACACAATCTTGGATATTGAAGAGTTCGGGACGAAGAGGGATGTTCGGGCCGAAGTGGTGTTCGGGCCGAAGTGGGATGTTCGGGCCGAAGTGGTGTTCGGGCCGAAGTTGGGTTTTGGGCCGAGGATGATGTTCGGGCCGAGGTTGAAGTTCGGGCCGAGGTCGGAGTTCGGGCCAAGGTTGAAGTTCGGGCCGAGGTTGAAGTTCGGGCCGAAAATGAAGTTCGGGCCGGGAACAGTGAAGAGTTCGGGCCGAACTTGTTCTTGGCAGTGACGAACGAACCAGCTATTTTGGTTACTCGTGGGCGTGAAACGGACACCCGAGCTGAAAGTTATGAATGTTTTAGTATAGCACCTTTTGTCACACAATCTTGGATATTGAAGTGTTCGGGCCGAAGAGGGATGTTCGGGCCGAAGTGGTGTTCGGGCCGAAGTAGTGTTCGGGCCGAAGTTCGGTGTTCGGGCCGAGGATGATGTTCGGGCCGAGGTTGAAGTTCGGACCGGGAACAGTGAAGAGTTCGGGCCGAACTTGTTCTTGGCAGTGACGAACGAACCAGCTATTTTGGTTACTCGTGGGCGTGAAACGGACACCCGAGCTGAAAGTTAAGAATGTTTTAGTATAGCACCTTTTGTCACACAATCTTGGATATTGAAGAGTTCGGGGCGAAGAGGGATGTTCGGGCCGAAGTGGGATGTTCGGGCCGAAATGGTGTTCAGGCCGAAGTGGTGGTCGGGCCGAAGTTCGATGTTCGGGCCGAGGATGATGTTCGGGCCGAGGTTGAAGTTCGGGCCGAAAATGAAGTTCGGGCCGGGAACAGTGAAGAGTTCGGGCCGAACATGTTCTTGGCAGTGACGAACGAACCAGCTATTTTGGTTACTCGTGGGCGTGAAACGGACACCCGAGTTGAAAGTTATGAATGTTTTAGTATAGCACCTTTTGTCACACAATCTTGGATATTGAAGAGTTCGGGCCGAAGAGGGATGTTCGGGCCGAAGTCGTGTTCGGGCCGAAGTGGGATGTTCGGGCCGAAGTGGTGTTCGGGCCGGAGTTCGGTGTTCGGGCCGAGGATGATGTTCGGGCCGAGGTTGAAGTTCGGGCCGAGGTGGGAGTTCGGGCCGAGGTTGAAGTTCGGGCCGGGAACAGTGAAGAGTTCGGGCCGAACTTGTTCTTGGCAGTGACGAACGAACCAGCTATTTTGGTTACTCGTGGGCGTGAAAAGGACACCCGAGCTGAAAGTTATGAATGTTTTAGTATAGCACCTTTTGTCACACAATCTTGGATATTGAAGAGTTCGGGCCGAAGAGGGATGTTCGGGCCGAAGTGGTGTTCGGGCAGAAGTGGTGTTCGGGCCGAAGTGGTGTTCGCGCCGAAGTTCGGTGTTCGGGCCGAGGATGATGTTCGGGCCGAGGTCGGAGTTCGGGTCGAGGTCGGAGTTCGGGTCGAGGTTGAAGTTCGGGACGGGAACAGTGAAGAGTTCGGGCCGAACTTGTTCTTGGCAGTGACGAACGAACCAGCTATTTTGATTACTCGTGGGCGTGAAACGGACACCCGAGCTGAAAGTTAAGAATGTTTTAGTATAGCACCTTTTGTCACACAATCTTGGATATTGAAGAGTTCGGGACGAAGAGGGATGTTCGGGCCGAAGTGGTGTTCGGGCCGAAGTGGGATGTTCGGGCCGAAGTTGGGTTTTGGGCCGAGGATGATGTTCGGGCCGAGGTTGAAGTTCGGGCCGAGGTCGGAGTTCGGGCCAAGGTTGAAGTTCGGGCCGAAAATGAAGTTCGGGCCGGGAACAGTGAAGAGTTCGGGCCGAACTTGTTCTTGGCAGTGACGAACGAACCAGCTATTTTGGTTACTCGTGGGCGTGAAACGGACAACCGAGCTGAAAGTTATCAATGTTTTAGTATAGCACCTTTTGTCACACAATCTTGGATATTGAAGAGTTCGGGCTGAAGAGGGATGTTCGGGCCGAAGTGGGATGTTCGGGCCGAAGTGGTGTTCGGGCCGAAGTGGTGTTCGGGGCCGAAGTTCGGTGTTCGGGCCGAGGATGATGTTCGGGCCGAGGTTGAAGTTCGGGCCGAGGTCGGAGTTCGGGCCGACATTGAAGTTCGGGCCGAGGTTGAAGATCGGGCCGAAAATGAAGTTCGGGCCGGGAACAGTGAAGAGTTCGGGCCGAACTTGTTCTTGGCAGTGACGAACGAACCAGCTATTTTGGTTACTCGTGTGCGTGAAACGGACACCCGAGCTGAAAGTTATGAATGTTTTAGTATAGCACCTTTTGTCACACAATCTTGGATATTGAAGAGTTCGGGCCGAAGAGGGATGTTCGGGCCGAAGTGGTGTTCGGGCCGAAGTTCGGTGTTCGGGCCGAGGATGATGTTCGGGCCGAGGTTGAAGTTCGGACCGGGAACAGTGAAGAGTTCGGGCCGAACTGGTTCTTGGCAGTGACGAACGAACCAGCTATTTTGGTTACTCGTGGGCGTGAAACGGACACCCGAGCTGAAAGTTAAGAATGTTTTAGTATAGCACCTTTTGTCACACAATCTTGGATATCGAAGAGTTCGGGCCGAAGAGGGATGTTCGGGCCGAAGTGGTGTTCGGGACGAAGTGGGATGTTCGGGACGAAGTGGTGTTCGGGCTGAAGTGGTGTTTGGGCCGAAGTTCGGTGTTCGGGCCGAGGATGATGTTCGGGCCGAGGTTGAAGTTCGGGCCGAGGGCGGACGTCGGGCCGAGGTTGAAGTTCGAGCCGAGGTTGAAGTTCGGGCCGAAAAAGAAGTTCGGGCCGGGAACAGTGAAGAGTTCGGGCCGAACTTGTTCTTGGCAGTGACGAACGAACCAGCTATTTTGGTTTCTCGTGGGCGTGAAACGGACACCCGAGCTGAAAGTTATGAATGTTTTAGTATAGCACCTTTTGTCACACAATCTTGGATATTGAAGTGTTCGGGCCGAAGAGGGATGTTCGGGCCGAAGTGGTGTTCGGGCCGAAGTGGTGTTCGGGCCGAAGTGGTGTTCGCGCCGAAGTTCGGTGTTCGGGCCGAGGATGATGTTCGGGACGAGGTCGGAGTTCGGGTCGAGGTCGGAGTTCGGGTCGAGGTTGAAGTTCGGGACGGGAACAGTGAAGAGTTCGGGCCGAACTTGTTCTTGGCAGTGACGAACGAACCAGCTATTTTGATTACTCGTGGGCGTGAAACGGACACCCGAGCTGAAAGTTAAGAATGTTTTAGTATAGCACCTTTTGTCACACAATCTTGGATATTGAAGAGTTCGGGACGAAGAGGGATGTTCGGGCCGAAGTGGTGTTCGGGCCGAAGTGGGATGTTCGGGCCGAAGTGGTGTTCGGGCCGAAGTTGGGTTTTGGGCCGAGGATGATGTTCGGGCCGAGGTTGAAGTTCGGGCCGAGGTCGGAGTTCGGGCCAAGGTTGAAGTTCGGGCCGAGGTTGAAGTTCGGGCCGAAAATGAAGTTCGGGCCGGGAACAGTGAAGAGTTCGGGCCGAACTTGTTCTTGGCAGTGACGAACGAACCAGCTATTTTGGTTACTCGTGGGCGTGAAACGGACACCCGAGCTGAAAGTTATGAATGTTTTAGTATAGCACCTTTTGTCACACAATCTTGGATATTGAAGTGTTCGGGCCGAAGAGGGATGTTCGGGCCGAAGTGGTGTTCGGGCCGAAGTAGTGTTCGGGCCGAAGTTCGGTGTTCGGGCCGAGGATGATGTTCGGGCCGAGGTTGAAGTTCGGACCGGGAACAGTGAAGAGTTCGGGCCGAACTTGTTCTTGGCAGTGACGAACGAACCAGCTATTTTGGTTACTCGTGGGCGTGAAACGGACACCCGAGCTGAAAGTTAAGAATGTTTTAGTATAGCACCTTTTGTCACACAATCTTGGATATTGAAGAGTTCGGGGCGAAGAGGGATGTTCGGGCCGAAGTGGGATGTTCGGGCCGAAATGGTGTTCAGGCCGAAGTGGTGGTCGGGCCGAAGTTCGATGTTCGGGCCGAGGATGATGTTCGGGCCGAGGTTGAAGTTCGGGCCGAAAATGAAGTTCGGGCCGGGAACAGTGAAGAGTTCGGGCCGAACATGTTCTTGGCAGTGACGAACGAACCAGCTATTTTGGTTACTCGTGGGCGTGAAACGGACACCCGAGTTGAAAGTTATGAATGTTTTAGTATAGCACCTTTTGTCACACAATCTTGGATATTGAAGAGTTCGGGCCGAAGAGGGATGTTCGGGCCGAAGTCGTGTTCGGGCCGAAGTGGGATGTTCGGGCCGAAGTGGTGTTCGGGCCGGAGTTCGGTGTTCGGGCCGAGGATGATGTTCGGGCCGAGGTTGAAGTTCGGGCCGAGGTGGGAGTTCGGGCCGAGGTTGAAGTTCGGGCCGGGAACAGTGAAGAGTTCGGGCCGAACTTGTTCTTGGCAGTGACGAACGAACCAGCTATTTTGGTTACTCGTGGGCGTGAAAAGGACACCCGAGCTGAAAGTTATGAATGTTTTAGTATAGCACCTTTTGTCACACAATCTTGGATATTGAAGAGTTCGGGCCGAAGAGGGATGTTCGGGCCGAAGTGGTGTTCGGGCAGAAGTGGTGTTCGGGCCGAAGTGGTGTTCGCGCCGAAGTTCGGTGTTCGGGCCGAGGATGATGTTCGGGCCGAGGTCGGAGTTCGGGTCGAGGTCGGAGTTCGGGTCGAGGTTGAAGTTCGGGACGGGAACAGTGAAGAGTTCGGGCCGAACTTGTTCTTGGCAGTGACGAACGAACCAGCTATTTTGATTACTCGTGGGCGTGAAACGGACACCCGAGCTGAAAGTTAAGAATGTTTTAGTATAGCACCTTTTGTCACACAATCTTGGATATTGAAGAGTTCGGGACGAAGAGGGATGTTCGGGCCGAAGTGGTGTTCGGGCCGAAGTGGGATGTTCGGGCCGAAGTTGGGTTTTGGGCCGAGGATGATGTTCGGGCCGAGGTTGAAGTTCGGGCCGAGGTCGGAGTTCGGGCCAAGGTTGAAGTTCGGGCCGAAAATGAAGTTCGGGCCGGGAACAGTGAAGAGTTCGGGCCGAACTTGTTCTTGGCAGTGACGAACGAACCAGCTATTTTGGTTACTCGTGGGCGTGAAACGGACAACCGAGCTGAAAGTTATCAATGTTTTAGTATAGCACCTTTTGTCACACAATCTTGGATATTGAAGAGTTCGGGCTGAAGAGGGATGTTCGGGCCGAAGTGGGATGTTCGGGCCGAAGTGGTGTTCGGGCCGAAGTGGTGTTCGGGGCCGAAGTTCGGTGTTCGGGCCGAGGATGATGTTCGGGCCGAGGTTGAAGTTCGGGCCGAGGTCGGAGTTCGGGCCGACATTGAAGTTCGGGCCGAGGTTGAAGATCGGGCCGAAAATGAAGTTCGGGCCGGGAACAGTGAAGAGTTCGGGCCGAACTTGTTCTTGGCAGTGACGAACGAACCAGCTATTTTGGTTACTCGTGTGCGTGAAACGGACACCCGAGCTGAAAGTTATGAATGTTTTAGTATAGCACCTTTTGTCACACAATCTTGGATATTGAAGAGTTCGGGCCGAAGAGGGATGTTCGGGCCGAAGTGGTGTTCGGGCCGAAGAGGTGTTCGGGCCGAAGTTCGGTGTTCGGGCCGAGGATGATGTTCGGGCCGAGGTTGAAGTTCGGACCGGGAACAGTGAAGAGTTCGGGCCGAACTGGTTCTTGGCAGTGACGAACGAACCAGCTATTTTGGTTACTCGTGGGCGTGAAACGGACACCCGAGCTGAAAGTTAAGAATGTTTTAGTATAGCACCTTTTGTCACACAATCTTGGATATCGAAGAGTTCGGGCCGAAGAGGGATGTTCGGGCCGAAGTGGTGTTCGGGACGAAGTGGGATGTTCGGGACGAAGTGGTGTTCGGGCTGAAGTGGTGTTTGGGCCGAAGTTCGGTGTTCGGGCCGAGGATGATGTTCGGGCCGAGGTTGAAGTTCGGGCCGAGGGCGGACGTCGGGCCGAGGTTGAAGTTCGAGCCGAGGTTGAAGTTCGGGCCGAAAATGAAGTTCGGGCCGGGAACAGTGAAGAGTTCGGGCCGAACTTGTTCTTGGCAGTGACGAACGAACCAGCTATTTTGGTTTCTCGTGGGCGTGAAACGGACACCCGAGCTGAAAGTTATGAATGTTTTAGTATAGCACCTTTTGTCACACAATCTTGGATATTGAAGAGTTCGGGCCGAAGAGGGATGTTCAGGCCGAAGTGGTGTTCGGGCCGAAGTTCGGTGTTCGGGCCGAGGATGATGTTCGGGCCGAGGTTGAAGTTCGGTCCGAGGCCGGAGTTCGGGCCGAGGTTGAAGTTCGGGCCGAAAATGAAGTTCGGGCCGGGAACAGTGAAGAGTCGGGCCGAACTTGTTCTTGGCAGTGACGAACGAACCAACTATTTTGGTTACTCGTGGGCGTGAAACGGACACCCGAGCTGAAAGTTAAGAATGTTTTAGTATAGCACCTTTTGTCACACAATCTTGGATATTGAAGAGTTCGGGCCGAAGAGGGATGTTCGGGCCGAAGTGGTGTTTGGGCCGAGGATGATGTTCGGGCTGAGGTTGAAGTTCGGGCCGAGGTCGGTGTTCGGGCCGAGGTTGAAGTTCGGGCCGAAAATGAAGTTCGGGCCGGGAACAGTGAAGAGTTCGGGCCGAACTTGTTCTTGGCAGTGACGAACGAACCACCTATTTTGGTTACTCGTGGGCGTGAAACGGACACCCGAGCTGAAAGTTATGAATGTTTTAGTATAGCATCTTTTGTCACACAATCTTGGATATTGAAGAGTTCGGGCCGAAGAGGGATGTTCGGGCCGAAGTGGTGTTCGGGCCGAAGTGGGATGTTCGGGCCGAAGTGGTGTGCGGGCCGAAGTGGTGTTCGGGCCGAAGTTCGGTGTTCGGGCCGAGGATGATGTTCGGGCCGAGGTCGGAGTTCGGGCCGAGGTTGAAGTTCGGGCCGAGGTTGAACTTCGGGCCGAAAATGAAGTTCGGGCCGGGAACAGTGAAGAGTTCGGGCCGAACTTGTTCTTGGCAGTGACGAACGAACCAGCTATTTTGGTTACTCGTGGGCGTGAAACGGACACCCGAGCTGAAAGTTAAGAATGTGTTAGTATAGCACCTTTTGTCACACAATCTTGGATATTGAAGAGTTCGGGCCGAAGAGGGTTGTTCGGGCCGAAGTGGTGTTCGGGCCGAAGTGGGATGTTCGGGCCGAAGTGGTGTTCGGGCCGAAGTTCGGTGTTCGTGCCGAGGATGATGTTCGGGCCGAGGTTGAAGTTCGGGCCGGGAACAGTGAAGAGTTCGGGCCGAACTTGTTCTTGGCAGTGACGAACGAACCAGCTATTTTGGTTACTCGTGGGCGTGAAACGGACACCCGAGCTGAAAGTTATGAATGTTTTAGTATAGCACCTTTTGTCACACAATCTTGGATATTGAAGTGTTCGGGCCGAAGAGGGATGTTCGGGCCGAAGTGGTGTTCGGGCCGAAGTAGTGTTCGGGCCGAAGTTCGGTGTTCGGGCCGAGGATGATGTTCGGGCCGAGGTTGAAGTTCGGACCGGGAACAGTGAAGAGTTCGGGCCGAACTTGTTCTTGGCAGTGACGAACGAACCAGCTATTTTGGTTACTCGTGGGCGTGAAACGGACACCCGAGCTGAAAGTTAAGAATGTTTTAGTATAGCACCTTTTGTCACACAATCTTGGATATTGAAGAGTTCGGGGCGAAGAGGGATGTTCGGGCCGAAGTGGGATGTTCGGGCCGAAATGGTGTTCAGGCCGAAGTGGTGGTCGGGCCGAAGTTCGATGTTCGGGCCGAGGATGATGTTCGGGCCGAGGTTGAAGTTCGGGCCGAAAATGAAGTTCGGGCCGGGAACAGTGAAGAGTTCGGGCCGAACATGTTCTTGGCAGTGACGAACGAACCAGCTATTTTGGTTACTCGTGGGCGTGAAACGGACACCCGAGTTGAAAGTTATGAATGTTTTAGTATAGCACCTTTTGTCACACAATCTTGGATATTGAAGCGTTCGGGCCGAAGAGGGATGTTCGGGCCGAAGTCGTGTTCGGGCCGAAGTGGGATGTTCGGGCCGAAGTGGTGTTCGGGCCGGAGTTCGGTGTTCGGGCCGAGGATGATGTTCGGGCTGAGGTTGAAGTTCGGGCCGAGGTGGGAGTTCGGGCCGAGGTTGAAGTTCGGGCCGGGAACAGTGAAGAGTTCGGGCCGAACTTGTTCTTGGCAGTGACGAACGAACCAGTTATTTTGGTTACTCGTGGGCGTGAAAAGGACACCCGAGCTGAAAGTTATGAATGTTTTAGTATAGCACCTTTTGTCATACAATCTTGGATATTGAAGAGTTCGGGCCGAAGAGGGATGTTCGGGCCGAAGTGGTGTTCGGGCCGAAGTGGTGTTCGCGCCGAAGTTCGGTGTTCGGGCCGAGGATGATTTTCGGGCCGAGGTCGGAGTTCGGGTCGAGGTCGGAGTTCGGGTCGAGGTTGAAGTTCGGGACGGGAACAGTGAAGAGTTCGGGCCGAACTTGTTCTTGGCAGTGACGAACGAACCACCTATTTTGATTACTCGTGGGCGTGAAACGGACACCCGAGCTGAAAGTTAAGAATGTTTTAGTATAGCACCTTTTGTCACACAATCTTGGATATTGAAGAGTTCGGGACGAAGAGGGATGTTCGGGCCGAAGTGGTGTTCGGGCTGAAGTGGGATATTCGGGCCGAAGTGGTGTTCGGGCCGAAGTTGGGTTTTGGGCCGAGGATGATGTTCGGGCCGAGGTTGAAGTTCGGGCCGAGGTCGGAGTTCGGGCCAAGGTTGAAGTTCGGGCCGAGGTTGAAGTTCGGGCCGAAAATGAAGTTCGGGCCGGGAACAGTGAAGAGTTCGGGCCGAACTTGTTCTTGGCAGTGACGAACGAACCAGCTATTTTGGTTACTCGTGGGCGTGAAACGGACACCCGAGCTGAAAGTTATGAATGTTTTAGTATAGCACCTTTTGTCACACAATCTTGGATTTTGAAGAGTTCGGGCCGAAGAGGGATGTTCGGGCCGAATTGGTGTTCGGGCCGAAGTGGGATGTTCGGGCCGAAGTGGTGTTCGGGGCCGAAGTTCGGTGTTCGTGCCGAGGATGATGTTCGGGCCGAGGTTGAAGTTCGGGCCGAGGTCGGAGTTCGGGCCGAGGTTGAAGTTCGGGCCGAGGTTGAAGTTCGGGCCGAAAATGAAATTCGGGCCGGGAACAGTGAAGAGTTCGGGCCGAACTTGTTCTTGGCAGTGACGAACGAACCAGTTATTTTGGTTACTTGTGGGCGTGAAACGGACAACCGGGCTGAAAGTTATCAATGTTTTAGTATAGCACCTTTTGTCACACAATCTTGGATATTGAAGAGTTCGGGCTGAAGAGGGATGTTCGGGCCGAAGTGGGAAGTTCGGGCCGAAGTGGTGTTCGGGCCGAAGTGGTGTTCGGGGCCGAAGTTCGGTGTTCGGGCCGAGGATGATGTTCGGGCCGAGGTTGAAGTTCGGGCCGAGGTCGGAGTTCGGGCCGACATTGAAGTTCGGGCCGAGGTTGAAGTTCGGGCCGAAAATGAAGTTCGGGCCGGGAACAGTGAAGAGTTCGGGCCGAACTTGTTCTTGGCAGTGACGAACGAACCAGCTATTTTGGTTACTCGTGGGCGTGAAACGGACACCCGAGCTGAAAGTTATGAATGTTTTTGTATAGCACCTTTTGTCACAAAATCTTGGATATTGAAGAGTTCGGGCCGAAGAGGGATGTTCGGGCCGAAGTGGTGTTCGGGCCGAAGTGGGATGTTCGGGCCGAAGTGGTGTTCGGGCCGAAGTTCGGTGTTCGGGCCGAGGATGATGTTCGGGCCGAGGTTGAAGTTCGGGCCGAGGTCGGAGTTCGGGCCGAGATTGAAGTTCGGGCCGAAAATAAAGTTCGGGCCGGGAACAGTGAAGAGTTCGGGCCGAACTTGTTCTTGGCAGTGACGAACGAACCAGCTATTTTGGTTACTCGTGGGCGTGAAACGGACACCCGAGCTGAAAGTTATGAATGTTTTTGTATAGCACCTTTTGTCACAAAATCTTGGATATTGAAGAGTTCGGGCCGAAGAGGGATGTTCGGGCCGAAGTGGTGTTCGGGCCGAAGTGGGATGTTCGGGCCGAAGTGGTGTTCGGGCCGAAGTGGTGTTCGGGCCGAAGTTCGGTGTTCGGGCCGAGGATGATGTTCGGGCCGAGGTTGAAGTTCGGGCCGAGGTCGGAGTTCGGGCCGAGGTTGAAGTTCGGGCCGAAAATAAAGTTCGGGCCGGGAACAGTGAAGAGTTCGGGCCGAACTTGTTCTTGGCAGTGACGAACGAACCAGCTATTTTGGTTACTCGTGGGCGTGAAACGGACACCCGAGCTGAAAGTTATGAATGTTTTAGTATAGCACCTTTTGTCACAAAATCTTGGATATTGAAGAGTTCGGGCCGAAGAGGGATGTTCGGGCCGAAGTGGTGTTCGGGCCGAAGTGGGATGTTCGGGCTGAAGTGGTGTTCGGGCCGAAGTGGTGTTCGAGCGGAAGTTCGGTGTTCGGGCCGAGGATGATGTTCGGGCCGAGGTTGAAGTTCGGGCCGAGGTCGGAGTTCGGGCCAAGGTTGAAGTTCGGGCCGAGGTTGAAGTTCGGGCCGAAAATGAAGTTCGGGCCGGGAACAGTGAAGAGTTCGGGCCGAACTTGTTCTTGGCAGTGACGAACGAACCAGCTATTTTGGTTACTCGTGGGCGTGAAACGGACACCCGAGCTGAAAGTTATGAATGTTTTAGTATAGCACCTTTTGTCACACAATCTTGGATTTTGAAGAGTTCGGGCCGAAGAGGGATGTTCGGGCCGAATTGGTGTTCGGGCCGAAGTGGGATGTTCGGGCCGAAGTGGTGTTCGGGGCCGAAGTTCGGTGTTCGGGCCGAGGATGATGTTTGGGGGCCGAGGTTGAAGTTCGGGCCGAGGTCGGAGTTCGGGCCGAGGTTGAAGTTCGGGCCGAGGTTGAAGTTCGGGACGAAAATGAAATTCGGGACGGAAACAGTGAAGAGTTCGGGCCGAACTTGTTCTTTGCAGTGACGAACGAACCAGTTATTTTGGTTACTTGTGGGCGTGAAACGGACAACCGAGCTGAAAGTTATCAATGTTTTAGTATAGCACCTTTTGTCACACAATCTTGGATATTGAAGAGTTCGGGCCGAAGAGGGATGTTCGGGCCGAAGTGGTGTTCGGGCCGAAGTGGGATGTTCGGGCCGAAGTGGTGTTCGGGCCGAAGTGGTGTTCGGGGCCGAAGTTCGGTGTTCGGGCCGAGGATGATGTTCGGGCCGAGGTTGAAGTTCGGGCTGAGGTCGGAGTTCGGGCCGACGTTGAAGTTCGGGCCGAGGTTGAAGTTCGGGCCGAAAATGAAGTTCGGGCCGGGAACAGTGAAGAGTTCGGGCCGAACTTGTTCTTGGCAGTGACGAACGAACCAGCTATTTTGGTTACTCGTGGGCGTGAAACGGACACCCGAGCTGAAAGTTATGAATGTTTTAGTATAGCACCCTTTGTCACACAATCTTGGATATTGAAGAGTTCGGGCCGAAGAGGGATGTTCAGGCCGAAGTGGTGTTCGGGCCGAAGTTCGGTGTTCGGGCCGAGGATGATGTTCGGGCCGAGGTTGAAGTTCGGGCCGAGGCCGGAGTTCGGGCCGAGGTTGAAGTTCGGGCCGAAAATGAAGTTCGGGCCGGGAACAGTGAAGAGTTCGGGCCGAACTTGTTCTTGGCAGTGACGAACGAACCAACTATTTTGGTTACCCGTGGGCGTGAAACGGACACCCGAGCTGAAAGTTAAGAATGTTTTAGTATAGCACCTTTTGTCACACAATCTTGGATATTGAAGAGTTCGGGCCGAAGAGGGATGTTCGGGCCGAAGTGGTGTTCGGGCGGAAGTGGGATGTTCGGGCCGAAGTGGTGTTTGGGCCGAGGATGATGTTCGGGCCGAGGTTGAAGTTCGGGCCGAGGTCGGAGTTCGGGCCGAGGTTGAAGTTCGGGCCGAAAATGAAGTTCGGGCCGGGAACAGTGAAGAGTTCGGGCCGAACTTGTTCTTGGCAGTGACGAACGAACCACCTATTTTGGTTACTCGTGGGCGTGAAACGGACACCCGAGCTGAAAGTTATGAATGTTTTAGTATAGCATCTTTTGTCACACAATCTTGGATATTGAAGAGTTGGGGCCGAAGAGGGATGTTCGGGCCGAAGTGGTGTTCGGGCCGAAGTGGGATGTTCGGGCCGAAGTGGTGTGCGGGCCGAAGTGGTGTTCGGGCCGAAGTTCGGTGTTCGGGCCGAGGATGATGTTCGGGCCGAGGTCGGAGTTCGGGCCGAGGTTGAAGTTCGGGCCGAGGTTGAACTTCGGGCCGAAAATGAAGTTCGGGCCGGGAACAGTGAAGAGTTTGGGCCGAACTTGTTCTTGGCAGTGACGAACGAACCAGCTATTTTGGTTACTCGTGGGCGTGAAACGGACACCCGAGCTGAAAGTTAAGAATGTTTTAGTATAGCACCTTTTGTCACACAATCTTGGATATTGAAGAGTTCGGGCCGAAGAGGGATGTTCGGGACGAAGTAGTGTTCGTGCCAAAGTGGTGTTCGGGCCGAAGTTCGGTGTTCGGGCCGAGGATGATGTTCGGGCCGAGGTTGAAGTTCGGGCCGAGGTCGGAGTTCGAGCCGAGGTTGAAGTTCGGGCCGAAAATAAAGTTCGGGCCGGGAACAGTGAAGAGTTCGGGCCGAACTTGTTCTTGGCAGTGACGAACGAACCAGCTATTTTGGTTACTCGTGGGCGTGAAACGGACAGCCGAGCTGAAAGTTATGAATGTTTTAGTATAGCACCTTTTGTCACAAAATCTTGGATATTGAAGAGTTCGGGCCGAAGAGGGATGTTCGGGCCGAAGTGGTGTTCGGGCCGAAGTGGGATGTTCGGGCTGAAGTGGTGTTCGGGCCGAAGTGGTGTTCGGGCGGAAGTTCGGTGTTCGGGCCGAGGATGATGTTCGGGCCGAGGTTGATGTTCGGGCCGAGGTCGGAGTTCGGGCCGAGGTTGAAGTTCGGGCTGAAAATGAAGTTCGGGCCGGGAACAGTGAAGAGTTCGGGCCGAACTTGTGTCTTGGGAGTGACGAACGAACCAGCTATTTTGGTTACTCGTGGGCGTGAAACGGACACCCGAGCTGAAAGTTATGAATGTTTTAGTATAGCACCTTTTGTCACACAATCTTGGATATTGAAGAGTTCGGGCCGAAGAGGGATGTTCGGACCGAAGTGGTGTTCGGGCCGAAGTGGGATGTTCGGGCCGAAGTGGTGTTCGGGCCGAAGTTCGGTGTTCGGGCCGAGGATGATGTTCGGGCCGAGGTTGAAGTTCGGGCCGATGTCGGAGTTCGGGCCGAGGTTGAAGTTCGGGCCGAAAATGAAGTTCGGGCCGGGAACAGTGAAGAGTTCGGGCCGAACTTGTTCTTGGCAGTGACGAACGAACCAGCTATTTTGGTTACTCGTGGGCGTGAAACGGACACCCGAGCTGAAAGTTATGAATGTTTTTGTATAGCACCTTTTGTCACACAATCTTGGATATTGAAGAGTTCGGGCCGAAGAGGGATGTTCGGGCCGAAGTGGTGTACGGGCCGAAGTGGGATGTTCGGGCCGAAGTGGTGTTCGGGCCGAAGTGGTGTTCGGGCCGAAGTGGTGTTCGGGCCGAAGTGGTGTTCGGGCCGAAGTTCGGTGTTCGGGCCGAGGATGATGTTCGGGCCGAGGTTCAAGTTCGGGCCGAGGTCGGAGTTCGGGCCGAGGTTGAAGTTCGGGCCGAGGTTGAAGTTCGGGCCGAAAATGAAGTTCGGGACGGGAAGAGTGAAGAGTTCGGGCCGAACTTGTTCTTGGCAGTGACGAACGAACCAGCTATTTTGGTTACTCATGGGCATGAAACGGACACCCGAGCTGAAAGTTATGAATGTTTTAGTATAGCACCTTTTGTCACACAATCTTGGATATTGAAGAGTTCGGGCCGAAGAGGGATGTTCGGGCCGAAGTGGTGTTCGGGCCGAAGTGGGATGTTCGGGCCGAAGTGGTGTTCGGGCCGAAGTTCGGTGTTCGGGCCGAGGATGATGTTCGGGCCGAGGTTGAAGTTCGGGCCGATGTCGGAGTTCGGGCCGAGGTTGAAGTTCGGGCCGAAAATGAAGTTCGGGTCGGGAACAGTGAAGAGTTCGGGCCGAACTTGTTCTTGGCAGTGACGAACGAACCAGCTATTTTGGTTACTCGTGGGCGTGAGACGGACACCCGAGCTGAAAGTTATGAATGTTTTAGTATAGCACCTTTTGTCACACAATCTTGGATATTGAAGTGTTCGGGCCAAAGAGGGATGTTCGGGCCGAAAATGAAGTTCGGGTCGGGAACAGTGAAGAGTTCGGGCCAAACTTGTTCTTGGCAGTGACGAACGAACCAGCTATTTTGGTTACTCGTGGGCGTGAAACGGACACCCGAGCTGAAAGTTATGAATGTTTTAGTATAGCACCTTTTGTCACACAATCTTGGATATTGAAGTGTTCGGGCCGAAGAGGGATGTTCGGGCCGAAGTGGTGTACGGGCCGAAGTGGGATGTTCGGGCCGAAGTGGTGTTCGGGCCGAAGTGGTGTTCGGGCCAAAGTTCGGTGTTCGGGCCGAGGTTGAAGTTCGGGCCGAAGTCGGAGTTCGGGCCGAGGTTGAAGTTCGGGCCGAGGTTGAAGTTCGGGCCGAAAATGAAGTTCGGGCCGGGAACAGTGAAGAGTTCGGGCCGAACTTGTTCTTGGCAGTGATGAACGAACCAGCTATTTTGGTTACTCGTGGGCGTGAAACGGACACCCGAGCTGAAAGTTATGAATGTTTTTGTATAGCACCTTTTGTCACACAATCTTGGATATTGAAGAGTTCGGGCCGAAGAGGGATGTTCGGGCCGAAGTGGTGTACGGGCCGAAGTGGGATGTTCGGGCCGAAGTGGTGTTCGGGCCGAAGTGGTGTTCGGGCCGAAGTGGTGTTCGGGCCGAAGTTCGGTGTTCGGGCCGAGGATGATGTTCGGGCCGAGGTTCAAGTTCGGGCCGAGGTCGGAGTTCGGGCCGAGGTTGAAGTTCGGGCCGAGGTTGAAGTTCGGGCCGAAAATGAAGTTCGGGACGGGAAGAGTGAAGAGTTCGGGCCGAACTTGTTCTTGGCAGTGACGAACGAACCAGCTATTTTGGTTACTCATGAGCGTGAAACGGACACCCGAGCTGAAAGTTATGAATGTTTTAGTATAGCACCTTTTGTCACACAATCTTGGATATTGAAGAGTTCGGGCCGAAGAGGGATGTTCGGGCCGAAGTGGTGTTCGGGCCGAAGTGGGATGTTCGGGCCGAAGTGGTGTTCGGGCCGAAGTTCGGTGTTCGGGCCGAGGATGATGTTCGGGCCGAGGTTGAAGTTCGGGCCGAAAATGAAGTTCGGGTCGGGAACAGTGAAGAGTTCGGGCCGAACTTGTTCTTGGCAGTGACGAACGAACCAGCTATTTTGGTTACTCGTGGGCGTGAGACGGACACCCGAGCTGAAAGTTATGAATGTTTTAGTATAGCACCTTTTGTCACACAATCTTGGATATTGAAGTGTTCGGGCCAAAGAGGGATGTTCGGGCCGAAAATGAAGTTCGGGTCGGGAACAGTGAAGAGTTCGGGCCAAACTTGTTCTTGGCAGTGACGAACGAACCAGTTATTTTGGTTACTCGTGGGCGTGAAACGGACACCCGAGCTGAAAGTTATGAATGTTTTAGTATAGCACCTTTTGTCACACAATCTTGGATATTGAAGTGTTCGGGCCGAAGAGGGATGTTCGGGCCGAAGTGGTGTACGGGCCGAAGTGGGATGTTCGGGCCGAAGTGGTGTTCGGGCCGAAGTGGTGTTCGGGCCAAAGTTCGGTGTTCGGGCCGAGGTTGAAGTTCGGGCCGAAGTCGGAGTTCGGGCCGAGGTTGAAGTTCGGGCCGAGGTTGAAGTTCGGGCCGAAAATGAAGTTCGGGCCGGGAACAGTGAAGAGTTCGGGCCGAACTTGTTCTTGGCAGTGATGAACGAACCAGCTATTTTGGTTACTCGTGGGCGTGAAACGGACACCCGAGCTGAAAGTTATGAATGTTTTTGTATAGCACCTTTTGTCACACAATCTTGGATATTGAAGAGTTCGGGCCGAAGAGGGATGTTCGGGCCGAAGTGGTGTACGGGCCGAAGTGGGATGTTCGGGCCGAAGTGGTGTTCGGGCCGAAGTGGTGTTCGGGCCGAAGTGGTGTTCGGGCCGAAGTTCGGTGTTCGGGCCGAGGATGATGTTCGGGCCGAGGTTCAAGTTCGGGCCGAGGTCGGAGTTCGGGCCGAGGTTGAAGTTCGGGCCGAGGTTGAAGTTCGGGCCGAAAATGAAGTTCGGGACGGGAAGAGTGAAGAGTTCGGGCCGAACTTGTTCTTGGCAGTGACGAACGAACCAGCTATTTTGGTTACTCATGGGCGTGAAACGGACACCCGAGCTGAAAGTTATGAATGTTTTAGTATAGCACCTTTTGTCACACAATCTTGGATATTGAAGAGTTCGGGCCGAAGAGGGATGTTCGGGCCGAAGTGGTGTTCGGGCCGAAGTGGGATGTTCGGGCCGAAGTGGTGTTCGGGCCGAAGTTCGGTGTTCGGGCCGAGGATGATGTTCGGGCCGAGGTTGAAGTTCGGGCCGATGTCGGAGTTCGGGCCGAGGTTGAAGTTCGGGCCGAAAATGAAGTTCGGGTCGGGAACAGTGAAGAGTTCGGGCCGAACTTGTTCTTGGCAGTGACGAACGAACCAGCTATTTTGGTTACTCGTGGGCGTGAGACGGACACCCGAGCTGAAAGTTATGAATGTTTTAGTATAGCACCTTTTGTCACACAATCTTGGATATTGAAGTGTTCGGGCCAAAGAGGGATGTTCGGGCCGAAAATGAAGTTCGGGTCGGGAACAGTGAAGAGTTCGGGCCAAACTTGTTCTTGGCAGTGACGAACGAACCAGCTATTTTGGTTACTCGTGGGCGTGAAACGGACACCCGAGCTGAAAGTTATGAATGTTTTAGTATAGCACCTTTTGTCACACAATCTTGGATATTGAAGTGTTCGGGCCGAAGAGGGATGTTCGGGCCGAAGTGGTGTACGGGCCGAAGTGGGATGTTCGGGCCGAAGTGGTGTTCGGGCCGAAGTGGTGTTCGGGCCAAAGTTCGGTGTTCGGGCCGAGGATGATGTTCGGGCCGAGGTTGAAGTTCGGGCCGAAGTCGGAGTTCGGGCCGAGGTTGAAGTTCGGGCCGAGGTTGAAGTTCGGGCCGAAAATGAAGTTCGGGACGGGAAGAGTGAAGAGTTCGGGCCGAACTTGTTCTTGGCAGTGACGAACGAACCAGCTATTTTGGTTACTCGTGGGCGTGAAACGGACACCCGAGCTGAAAGTTATGAATGTTTTAGTATAGCACCTTTTGTCACACAATCTTGGATATTGAAGAGTTCGGGCCGAAGAGGGATGTTCGGGTCGAAGTGGTGTTCGGGCCGAAGTGGGATGTTCGGGCCGAAGTGGTGTTCGGGCCGAAGTGGTGTTCGGGCCGAAGTTCGGTGTTCGGGCCGAGGATGATGTTCGGGCCGAGGTCGGACTTCGGGCCGAGGTCGGAGTTCGGGCCGAGGTTGAAGTTCGGGCCGGGAACAGTGAAGAGTTCGGGCCGAACTTGTTCTTGGCAGTGACGAACGAACCAGCTATTTTGGTTACTCGTGGGCGTGAAACGGACACCCGAGCCGAAAGTTATGAATGTTTTAGTATAACACCTTTTATCACACAATCTTGGATATTGAAGAGTTCGGGCCGAAGAGGGATGTTCGGGCCGAAGTGGTGTTGGGGCCGAAGTGGGATGTTCGGGCCGAAGTGGTGTTCGGGCCGAAGTGGTGTTCGGGGCCGAAGTTCGGTGTTCGGGCCGAGGATGATGTTCGGGCCGAGGTTGAAGTTCGGGCCGAGGTCGCACTTCGGGCCGAGGTTGAAGTGGGGGCCGAAAATGAAGTTCGGGCCGGGAACAGTGAAGAGTTCGGGCCGAACTTGTTCTTGGCAGTGACGAACGAACCAGCTATTTTGGTTACTCGTGGGCGTGAAACGGACATCCGAGCTGAAAGTTATGAATGTTTTAGTATATCACCTTTTGTCACACAATCTTGGATATTGAAGAGTTCGGGCCGAAGAGGGATGTTCGGGCCGAAGTGGTGTTCGGGCCGAAGTAGTGTTCGGGCCGAAGTTCGGTGTTCAGGCCGAGGATGATGTTCGGGCCGAGGTTGAAGTTCGGACCGGGAACAGTGAAGAGTTCGGGTCGAACTTGTTCTTGGCATTGACGAACGAACCAGCTATTTTGGTTACTCGTGGGCGTGCAACGGACACCCGAGCTGAAAGTTAAGAATGTTTTAGTATAGCACCTTTTGTCACACAATCTTGGATATTGAAGAGTTCGGGGCGAAGAGGGATGTTCGGGCCGAAGTGGGATGTTCGGGCCGAAATGGTGTTCGGGCCGAAGTGGTGGTCGGGCCGAAGTTCGGTGTTCGTGCCGAGGATGATGTTCGGGCCGAGGTTGAAGTTCGGGCCGAGGTCGGAGTTCGGGCCGAGGTTGAAGTTCGGGCCGAAAATGAAGTTCGGGCCGGGAACAGTGAAGAGTTCGGGCCGAACTTGTTCTTGGCAGTGACGAACGAACCAGCTATTTTGGTTACTCGTGGGCGTGAAACGGACACCCGAGCTGAAAGTTATGAATGTTTTAGTATAGCACCTTTTGTCACACAATCTTGGATATTGAAGAGTTCGGGCCGAAGAGGGATGTTCGGGCCGAAGTGGTGTTCGGGCCGAAGTGGGATGTTCGGGCCGAAGTGGTGTTCGGGCCGAAGTTCGGTGTTCGGGCCGAGGATGATGTTCGGGCCGAGGTTGAAGTTCGGGCCGAGGTCGGAGTTCGGGCCGAGGTTGAAGTTCGGGCCGAAAATGAAGTTCGGGCCGGGAACAGTGAAGAGTTCGGGCCGAACTTGTTCTTGGCAGTGACGAACGAACCAGCTATTTTGGTTACTCGTGGGCGTGAAACGGACACCCGAGCTGAAAGTTATGAATGTTTTAGTATAGCACCTTTTGTCACAAAATCTTGGATATTGAAGAGTTCGGGCCGAAGAGGGATGTTCGGGCCGAAGTGGTGTTCGGGCCGAAGTGGGATGTTCGGGCTGAAGTGGTGTTCGGGCCGAAGTGGTGTTCGGGCGGAAGTTCGGTGTTCGGGCCGAGGATGATGTTCGGGCCGAGGTTGATGTTCGGGCCGAGGTCGGAGTTCGGGCCGAGGTTGAAGTTCGGGCTGAAAATGAAGTTCGGGCCGGGAACAGTGAAGAGTTCGGGCCGAACTTGTGTCTTGGGAGTGACGAACGAACCAGCTATTTTGGTTACTCGTGGGCGTGAAACGGACACCCGAGCTGAAAGTTATGAATGTTTTAGTATATCACCTTTTGTCACACAATCTTGGATATTGAAGAGTTCGGGCCGAAGAGGGATGTTCGGACCGAAGTGGTGTTCGGGCCGAAGTGGGATGTTCGGGCCGAAGTGGTGTTCGGGCCGAAGTTCGGTGTTCGGGCCGAGGATGATGTTCGGGCCGAGGTTGAAGTTCGGGCCGATGTCGGAGTTCGGGCCGAGGTTGAAGTTCGGGCCGAAAATGAAGTTCGGGCCGGGAACAGTGAAGAGTTCGGGCCGAACTTGTTCTTGGCAGTGACGAACGAACCAGCTATTTTGGTTACTCGTGGGCGTGAAACGGACACCCGAGCTGAAAGTTATAAATGTTTTTGTATAGCACCTTTTGTCACACAATCTTGGATATTGAAGAGTTCGGGCCGAAGAGGGATGTTCGGGCCGAAGTGGTGTACGGGCCGAAGTGGTGTTCGGGCCGAAGTGGTGTTCGGGCCGAAGTGGTGTTCGGGCCGAAGTGGTGTTCGGGCCGAGGTTCGGTGTTCGGGCCGAGGATGATGTTCGGGCCGAGGTTCAAGTTCGGGCCGAGGTCGGAGTTCGGGCCGAGGTTGAAGTTCGGGCCGAGGTTGAAGTTCGGGCCGAAAATGAAGTTCGGGACGGGAAGAGTGAAGAGTTCGGGCCGAACTTGTTCTTGGCAGTGACGAACGAACCAGCTATTTTGGTTACTCATGGGCGTGAAACGGACACCCGAGCTGAAAGTTATGAATGTTTTAGTATAGCACCTTTTGTCACACAATCTTGGATATTGAAGAGTTCGGGCCGAAGTGGGATGTTCGGGCCGAAGTGGTGTTCGGGCCGAAGTGGGATGTTCGGGCCGAAGTGGTGTTCGGGCCGAAGTTCGGTGTTCGGGCCGAGGATGATGTTCGGGCCGAGGTTGAAGTTCGGGCCGATGTCGGAGTTCGGGCCGAGGTTGAAGTTCGGGCCGAAAATGAAGTTCGGGTCGGGAACAGTGAAGAGTTCGGGCCGAACTTGTTCTTGGCAGTGACGAACGAACCAGCTATTTTGGTTACTCGTGGGCGTGAGACGGACACCCGAGCTGAAAGTTATGAATGTTTTAGTATAGCACCTTTTGTCACACAATCTTGGATATTGAAGTGTTCGGGCCAAAGAGGGATGTTCGGGCCGAAAATGAAGTTCGGGTCGGGAACAGTGAAGAGTTCGGGCCAAACTTGTTCTTGGCAGTGACGAACGAACCAGCTATTTTGGTTACTCGTGGGCGTGAAACGGACACCCGAGCTGAAAGTTATGAATGTTTTAGTATAGCACCTTTTGTCACACAATCTTGGATATTGAAGTGTTCGGGCCGAAGAGGGATGTTCGGGCCGAAGTGGTGTACGGGCCGAAGTGGGACGTTCGGGCCGAAGTGGTGTTCGGGCCGAAGTGGTGTTCGGGCCAAAGTTCGGTGTTCGGGCCGAGGATGATGTTCGGGCCGAGGTTGAAGTTCGGGCCGAAGTCGGAGTTCGGGCCGAGGTTGAAGTTCGGGCCGAAAATGAAGTTCGGGACGGGAAGAGTGAAGAGTTCGGGCCGAACTTGTTCTTGGCAGTGACGAACGAACCAGCTATTTTGGTTACTCGTGGGCGTGAAACGGACACCCGAGCTGAAAGTTATGAATGTTTTAGTATAGCACCTTTTGTCACACAATCTTGGATATTGAAGAGTTCGGGCCGAAGAGGGATGTTCGGGTCGAAGTGGTGTTCGGGCCGAAGTGGGATGTTCGGGCCGAAGTGGTGTTCGGGCCGAAGTGGTGTTCGGGCCGAAGTTCGGTGTTCGGGCCGAGGATGATGTTCGGGCCGAGGTCGGACTTCGGGCCGAGGTCGGAGTTCGGGCCGAGGTTGAAGTTCTGGCCGGGAACAGTGAAGAGTTCGGGCCGAACTTGTTCTTGGCAGTGACGAACGAACCAGCTATTTTGGTTACTCGTGGGCGTGAAACGGACACCCGAGCCGAAAGTTATGAATGTTTTAGTATAACACCTTTTGTCACACAATCTTGGATATTGAAGAGTTCGGGCCGAAGAGGGATGTTCGGGCCGAAGTGGTGTTGGGGCCGAAGTGGGATGTTCGGGCCGAAGTGGTGTTCGGGCCGAAGTGGTGTTCGGGGCCGAAGTTCGGTGTTCGGGCCGAGGATGATGTTCGGGCCGAGGTTGAAGTTCGGGCCGAGGTCGCAGTTCGGGCCGAGGTTGAAGTGGGGGCCGTAAATGAAGTTCGGGCCGGGAACAGTGAAGAGTTCGGGCCGAACTTGTTCTTGGCAGTGACGAACGAACCAGCTATTTTGGTTACTCGTGGGCGTGAAACGGACATCCGAGCTGAAAGTTATGAATGTTTTAGTATATCACCTTTTGTCACACAATCTTGGATATTGAAGAGTTCGGGCCGAAGAGGGATGTTCGGGCCGAAGTGGTGTTCGGGCCGAAGTAGTGTTCGGGCCGAAGTTCGGTGTTCAGGCCGAGGATGATGTTCGGGCCGAGGTTGAAGTTCGGACCGGGAACAGTGAAGAGTTCGGGTCGAACTTGTTCTTGGCATTGACGAACGAACCAGCTATTTTGGTTACTCGTGGGCGTGAAACGGACACCCGAGCTGAAAGTTAAGAATGTTTTAGTATAGCACCTTTTGTCACACAATCTTGGATATTGAAGAGTTCGGGGCGAAGAGGGATGTTCGGGCCGAAGTGGGATGTTCGGGCCGAAATGGTGTTCGGGCAGTAGTGGTGGTCAGGCCGAAGTTCGGTGTTCGGGCCGAGGATGATGTTCGGGCCGAGGTTGAAGTTCGGGCCGAGGTCGGAGTTCGGGCCGAGGTTGAAGTTCGGGCCGAAAATGAAGTTCGGGCCGGGAACAGTGAAGAGTTCGGGCCGAACTTGTTCTTGGCAGTGACGAACGAACCAGCTATTTTGGTTACTCGTGGGCGTGAAACGGACACCCGAGCTGAAAGTTATGAATGTTTTAGTATAGCACCTTTTGTCACACAATCTTGGATATTGAAGAGTTCGGGCCGAAGAGGGATGTTCGGGCCGAAGTGGGGTTCGGGCCGAAGTGGGATGTTCGGGCCGAAGTGGTGTTCGGGCCGAAGTTCGGTGTTCGGGCCGAGGATGATGTTCGGGCCGAGGTTGAAGTTCGGGCCGAGGTCGGAGTTCGGGCCGAGGTTGAAGTTCGGGCCGAAAATGAAGTTCGGGCCGGGAACAGTGAAGAGTTCGGGCCGAACTTGTTCTTGGCAGTGACGAACGAACCAGCTATTTTGGTTACTCGTGGGCGTGAAACGGACACCCGAGCTGAAAGTTATGAATGTTTTAGTATAGCACCTTTTGTCACACAATCTTGGATATTGAAGAGTTCGGGCCGAAGAGGGATGTTCGGGCCGAAGTGGTGTTCGGGCCGAAGTGGGATGTTCGGGCCGAAGTGGTGTTCCGGCCGAAGTGGTGTTCGGGCCGAAGTTCGGTGTTCATGCCGAGGATGATGTTCGGGCAGAGGTTGAAGTTCGGGCCGAGGTCGAAGTTCGGGCCGAGGTTGAAGTTCGGGCCGAGGTTGAAGTTCGGTCCGAAAATGAAGTTCGGGCCGGGAACAGTGAAGAGTTCAGGCCGAACTTGTTCTTGGCAGTGACGAACGAACCAACTATTTTGGTTACTCGTGGGCGTGAAACGGACACCCGAGCTGAAAGTTATGAATGTTTTAGTATAGCACCTTTTGTCACACAATCTTGGATATTGAAGAGTTCGGGCCGAAGAGGGATGTTCGGGCCGAAGTGGTGTTCGGGCCGAAGTGGGATGTTCGGGCCGAAGTGGTGTTCGGGCCAAAGTTCGGTGTTCGGGCCGAGGATGATGTCCGGGCCGAGATTGAAGTTCGGGCCGATGTCGGAGTTCGGGCCGAGGTTGAAGTTCGGGCCGAAAATGAAGTTCGGGCCGGGAACAGTGAAGAGTTCGGGCCGAACTTGTTCTTGGCAGTGACGAACGAACCAGCTATTTTGGTTACTCGTTGGCGTGAAACGGACACCCGAGCTGAAAGTTATGAATGTTTTAGTATAGCACCTTTTGTCACACAATCTTGGATATTGAAGAGTTCGGGCCGAAGAGGGATGTCCGGGCCGAAGTGGTGTACGGGCCGAAGTGGGATGTTCGGGCCGAAGTGGTGTTCGGGCCGAAGTGGTGTTCGGGCCGAGGATGATATTCGGGCCGAGGTTGAAGTTCGGGCCGAGGTCGGAGTTCGGGCCGAGGTTGAAGTTCGGGCCGAGGTTGAAGTTCGTGCCGAAAATGAAGTTCGGGACGGGAAGAGTGAAGAGTTCGGGCCGAACTTGTTCTTGGCAGTGACGAACGAACCAGCTATTTTGGTTACTCGTGGGCGTGAAACGGACACCCGAGCTGAAAGTTATGAATGTTTTAGTATAGCACCTTTTGTCACACAATCTTGGATATTGAAGAGTTCGGGCCGAAGAGGGATGTTCGGGCCGAAGTGGTGTTGGGGCCGAAGTGGGATGTTCGGGCCGAAGTGGTGTTCGGGCCGAAGTGGTGTTCGGGGCCGAAGTTCGGTATTCGGGCCGAGGATGATGTTCGGGCCGAGGTTGAAGTTCGGGCCGAGGTTGAAGTTCGGGCCTAGGTCGCAGTTCGGGCCGAGGTTGAAGTGGGGGCCGAAAATGAAGTTCGGGCCGGGAACAGTGAAGAGTTCGGGCCGAACTTGTTCTTGGCAGTGACGAACGAACCAGCTATTTTGGTTACTCGTGGGCGTGAAACGGACACCCGAGCTGAAAGTTATGAATGTTTTAGTATAGCACCTTTTGTCACACAATCTTGGATATTGAAGAGTTCGGGCCGAAGAGGGATGTTCGGGCTGAAGTGGTGTTCGGGCCGAAGTAGTGTTCGGGCTGAAGTTCGGTGTTCGGGCCGAGGATGATGTTCGGGCCGAGGTTGAAGTTCGGACCGGGAACAGTGAAGAGTTCGGGCCGAACTTGTTCTTGGCATTGACGAACGAACCAGCTATTTTGGTTACTCGTGGGCGTGAAACGGACACCCGAGCTGAAAGTTAAGAATGTTTTAGTATAGCACCTTTTGTCACACAATCTTGGATATTGAAGAGTTCGGGGCGAAGAGGGATGTTCGGGCCTAAGTGGGATGTCCGGGCCGAAATGGTGTTCGGGCCGAAGTGGTGGACGGGCCGAAGTTCGGTGTTCGGGCCGAGGATGATGTTCGGGCCGAGGTTGAAGTTCGGGTCGAGGTCGGAGTTCGGGCCGAGGTTGAAGTTCGGGCCGAAAATGAAGTTCGGGCCGGGAACAGTGAAGAGTTCGGGCCGAACTTGTTCTTGGCAGTGACGAACGAACCAGCTATTTTGGTTACTCGTGGGCGTGAAACGGACACCCGAGCTGAAAGTTATGAATGTTTTAGTATAGCACCTTTTGTCACACAATCTTGGATATTGAAGAGTTCGGGCCGAAGAGGGATGTTCGGGCCGAAGTGGTGTTCGGGCCGAAGTGGGATGTTCGGGCCGAAGTGGTGTTCCGGCCGAAGTGGTGTTCGGGCCGAAGTTCGGTGTTCGGGCCGAGGATGATGTTCGGGCCGAGGTTGAAGTTCGGGCCGAGGTCGAAGTTCGGGCCGAGGTTGAAGTTCGGGCCGAGGTTGAAGTTCGGTCCGAAAATGAAGTTCGGGCCGGGAACAGTGAAGAGTTCGGGCCGAACTTGTTCTTGGCAGTGACGAACGAACCAGCTATTTTGGTTACTCGTGGGCGTGAAACGGACACCCGAGCTGAAAGTTATGAATGTTTTAGTATAGCACCTTTTGTCACACAATCTTGGATATTGAAGAGTTCGGGCCGAAGAGGGATGTTCGGGCCGAAGTGGTGTTCGGGCCGAAGTGGGATGTTCAGGCCGAAGTGGTGTTCGGGCCGAAGTTCGGTGTTCGGGCCGAGGATGATGTTCGGGCCGAGGTTGAAGTTCGGGCCGATGTCGGAGTTCGGGCCGAGGTTGAAGTTCGGGCCGAAAATGAAGTTCGGGCCGGGAACAGTGAAGAGTTCGGGCCGAACTTGTTCTTGGCAGTGACGAACGAACCAGCTATTTTGGTTACTCGTTGGCGTGAAACGGACACCCGAGCTGAAATTTATGAATGTTTTAGTATAGCACCTTTTGTCACACAATCTTGGATACTGAAGAGTTCGGGCCGAAGAGGGATGTTCGGGCCGAAGTGGTGTACGGGCCGAAGTGGGATGTTCGGGCCGAAGTGGTGTTCGGGCCGAAGTGGTGTTCGGGCCGAAGTTCGGTGTTCGGGCCGAGGATGATGTTCGGGCCGAGGTTGAAGTTCGGGCCGAGGTCGGAGTTCGGGCCGAGGTTGAAGTTCGGGCCGAAAATGAAGTTCGGGACGGGAAGAGTGAAGAGTTCGGGCCGAACTTGTTCTTGGCAGTGACGAACAAACCAGCTATTTTGGTTACTCGTGGGCGTGAAACGGACACCCGAGCTGAAAGTTATGAATGTTTTAGTATAGCACCTTTTGTCACACAATCTTGGATATTGAAGAGTTCGGGCCGAAGAGGGATGTTCGGGCCGAAGTGGTGTTCGGGCCGAAGTGGGATGTTCGGGCCAAAGTGGTGTTCGTGCCGAAGTTCGGTGTTCGGGCCGAGGATGATGTTCGGGCCGAGGTCGGACTTCGGGCCGAGGTCGGAGTTCGGGCTGAGGTTGAAGTTCGGGCCGGGAATAGTGAAGAGTTCGGGCCGAACTTGTTCTTGGCAGTGACGAACGAACCAGCTATTTTGGTTACTCGTGGGCGTGAAACGGACACCCGAGCTGAAAGTTATGAATGTTTTAGTATAGCACCTTTGTCACACAATCTTGGATATTGAAGAGTTCGGGCCGAAGAGGGATGTTCGGGCCGAAGTGGTGTTGGGGCCGAAGTGGGGTGTTCGGGCCGAAGTGGTGTTCGGGCCGAAGTGGTGTTCGGGGCTGAAGTTCGGTGTTCGGGCCGAGGATGATGTTCGGGCCGAGGTTGAAGTTCGGGCCGAGGTCGCAGTTCGGGCCGAGGTAGAAGTTCGGGCCGAGTTTGAAGTGGGGGCCGAAAATGAAGTTCGGGCCGGGAACAGTGAAGAGTTCGGGCCGAACTTGTTCTTGGCAGTGACGAACGAACCAACTATTTTGGTTACTCGTGGGCGTGAAACGGACACCCGAGCTGAAAGTTATGAATGTTTTAGTATAGCACCTTTTGTCACACAATCTTGGATATTGAAGAGTTCGGGCCGAAGAGGGATGTTCGGGCCGAAGTGGTGTTGGGGCCGAAGTAGTGTTCGGGCCGAAGTTCGGTGTTCGGGCCGAGGATGATGTTCGGGCCGAGGTTGAAGTTCGGATCGGGAACAGTGAAGAGTTCGGGCCGAACTTGTTCTTGGCAGTGACGAACGAACCAGCTATTTTGGTTACTCGTGGGCGTGAAACGGACACCCGAGCTGAAAGTTAAGAATGTTTTAGTATAGCACCTTTTGTCACACAATCTTGGATATTGAAGAGTTCGGGGCGAAGAGGGATGTTCGGGCCGAAATGGTGTTCGGGCCGAAGTGGTGGTCGGGCCGAAGTTCGGTGTTCGGGCCGAGAATGATGTTCGGGCCGAGGTTGAAGTTCGGGCCGAGGTCGGAGTTTGGGCCGAGGTTGAAATTCGGGCCGAAAATGAAGTTCGGGCCGGGAACAGCGAAGAGTTCAGGCCGAACTTGTTCTTGGCAGTGACGAACGAACCAGCTATTTTGGTTACTCGTGGGCGTGAAACGGACACCCGAGCTGAAAGTTATGAATGTTTTAGTATAGCACCTTTTGTCACACAATCTTGGATATTGAAGAGTTCAGGCCGAAGAGGGATGTTCGGGCCGAAGTCGTGTTCGGGCCGAAGTGGGATGTTCGGGCTGAAGTGGTGTTCGGGCCGAAGTTCGGTGTTCGGGCCGAGGATGATGTTCGGGCCGAGGTTGAAGTTCGTTCCGAGGTCGGAGTTCGGGCCAAGGTTGAAGTTCGGGCCGAGGTTGAAGTTCGGGCCGAAAATGAAGTTCGGGCCGGGAACAGTGAAGAGTTCGGGCCGAACTTGTTCTTGGCAGTGACGAACGAACCAGCTATTTTGGTTACTCGTGGGCGTGAAACGGACACCCGAGCTGAAAGTTATGAATGTTTTAGTATAGCACCTTTTGTCACACAATCTTGGATATTGAAGAGTTCGGGCCGAAGAGGGATGTTCGGGCCGAAGTGGTGTTCGGGCCGAAGAGGTGTTCGGGCCGAAGTTCGGTGTTCGGGCCGAGGATGATGTTCGGGCCGAGGTTGACGTTCGGACCGGGAACAGTGAAGATTTCGGGCCGAACTTGTTCTTGGCAGTGACGAACGAACCAGCTATTTTGGTTACTCGTGGGCGTGAGACGGACACCCGAGCTGAAAGTTAAGAATGTTTTAGTATAGCACCTTTTGTCACACAATCTTGGATATTGAAGAGTTCGGGGCGAAGAGGGATATTCGGGCCGAAGTGGTGTTCGGGCCGAAGTGGGATGTTCGGGCCGAAGTGGTGGTCGGGCCAAAGTTCGGTGTTCGGGCCGAGGATGATGTTCGGGCCGAGGTTGAAGTTCGGGCCGAGGTCGGAGTTCGGGCCGAGGTTGAAGTTCGGGCCGAAAATGAAGTTCGAGCCGGGAACAGTGAAGAGTTCGGGCCGAACTTGTTCTTGGCAGTGACGAACGAACCAGCTATTTTGGTTACTCGTGGGCGTGAAACGGACACCCGAGCTAAAAGTTATGAATGTTTTAGTATAGCACCTTTTGTCACACAATCTTGGATATTGAAGAGTTTGGGCCGAAGAGGGATGTTCGGGCCGAAGTCGTGTTCGGGCCGAAGTGGGATGTTCGGGCCGAAGTGGTGTTCGGGCCGAAGTTCGATGTTCGGGCCGAGGATGATGTTCGGGCCGAGGTTGAAGTTCGGGCCGAGGTCGGAGTTCGGGCCGAGGTTGAAGTTCGGGCCGAGGTTGAAGTTCGGGCCGGGAACAGTGAAGAGTCCGGGCCGAACTTGTTCTTGGCAGTGACGAACGAACCAGCTATTTTGGTTACTCCTGGGCGTGAAAAGGACACCCGAGCTGAAAGTTATGAATGTTTTAGTATAGCACCTTTTGTCACACAATCTTGGATATTGAAGAGTTCGGGCCGAAGAGGGATGTTCGGGCCGAAGTGGTGTTCGGGCCGAAGTGGTGTTCGGGACGAAGTGGTGTTCGGGCCAAAGTTCGGTGTTCGGGCCGAGGATGATGTTCGGGCCGAGGTCGGAGTTCGGGTCGAGTTCGGAGTTCGGGTCGAGGTTGAAGTTCGGGCCGAAAATGAAGTTCGGGCCGGGAACAGTGAAGAGTTCGGGCCGAACTTGTTCTTGGCAGTGACGAACGAACCAGCTATTTTGATTACTCGTGGGCGTGAAACGGACACCCGAGCTGAAAGTTAAGAATGTTTTAGTATAGCACCTTTTGTCACACTATCTTTGATATTGAAGAGTTCGGGACGAAGAGGGATGTTCGGGCCGAAGTGGTGTTCGGGCCGAAGTGGGATGTTCGGGCCGAAGTGGTGTTCAGGCCGAAGTTGGGTTTTGGGCCGAGGATGATGTTCGGGCCGAGGTTGAAGTTCGGGCCGAGGTCGGAGTTCGGGCCGAGGTTGAAGTTCGGGCCGAGGTTGAAGTTCGGGCCGAAAATGAAGTTCAGGCCGGGAACAGTGAAGAGTTCGGGCCGAACTTGTTCTTGGCAGTGACGAACGAACCAGCTATTTTGGTTACTCGTGGGCGTGAAACGGACACCCGAGCTGAAAGTTATGTATGTTTTAGTATAGCACCTTTTGTCACACAATCTTGGATATTGAAGAGTTCGGGCCGAAGAGGGATGTTCGGGCCGAATTGGTGTTCGGGCCGAAGTGGGATGTTCGGGCCGAAGTTCGGTGTTCGGGCCGAGGATGATGTTCGGGCCGAGGTTGAAGTTCAGGCCGAGGTCGGAGTTCGGGCCGAGGTTGAAGTTCGGGCCGAGGTTGAAGTTCGGACCGGGAACAGTGAAGAGTTCGGGCCGAACTTGTTCTTGGCAGTGACGAACGAACCAGCTATTTTGGTTACTCGTGGGCGTGAAAAAGACACCGAGCTGAAAGTTACGAATGTTTTAGTATAGCACCTTTTGTCACACAATCTTGGATATTGAAGAGTTCGGGCCGAAGAGGGATGTTCGGGCCGAAGTGGTGTTCGGGCCGAAGTGGGATGTTCAGGCCGAAGTGGTGTTCGGTCCGAAGTGGTGTTCGGGCCGAAGTTCGGTGTTCGGGCCGAGGATGATGTTTGGGCCGAAGTGGTGTTCGGGCCGAAGTTCGGTGTTCGGGCCAAGGATGATGTTCGGGCCGAGGTTGAAGTTCGGGCCGAGGTCGGAGTTCGGGCCGAGGTTGAAGTTCGGGCCGAGGTTGAAGTTCGGGCCGAAAATGAAGTTCGGGCCGGGAACAGTGAATAGTTCGGGCCGAACTTGTTCTTGGCAGTGACGAACGAACCAGCCATTTTGGTTACTCGTGGGCGTGAAACGGACACCCGAGCTGAAAGTTATGAATGTTTTAGTATAGCACCTTTTGTCACACAATCTTGGATATTGAAGAGTTCTGGCTGAAGAGGGATGTTCGGGCCGAAGTGGTGTTCGGGCCGAAGTGGGATGTTCGGACCGAAGTGGTGTTCGGGCCGAAGTTGGGTTTTGGGCCGAGGATGATGTTCGGGCCGAGGTTGCAGTTCGGGCCGCGGTCGGAGTTCGGGCCGAGGTTGATGTTCGGGCCGAGGTTGAAGTCCGGGCCGAAAATGAAGTTCGGGCCGGGAACAGTGAAGAGTTCGGGCCGAACTTGTTCTTGGCAGTGACGAACGAACCAGCTATTTTGGTTACTCGTGGGCGTGAAACGGACACCCGAGCTGAAAGTTATGAATGTTTTAGTATAGCACCTTTTGTCACACAATCTTGGATATTGAAGAGTTTGGACCGAAAAGGGATGTTCGGGCCGAATTGGTGTTCGGGCCGAAGTGGGATGTTCGGGCCGAAGTGGTGTTCGGGGCCGAAGTTCGGTGTTCGGGCCGAGGATGATGTTCGGGCCGAGGTTGAAGTTCGGGCCGAGGTCGGAGTTCGGGCCGAGGTTGAAGTTCGGGCCGAGGTTGAAGTTCGGGCCGAAAATGAAGTTCGGGCCGGGAACAGTGAAGAGTTCGGGCCGAACTTGTTCTTGGCAGTGACGAACGAACCAGTTATTTTGGTTACTTGTGGGCGTGAAACGGACAACCGAGCTGAAAGTTATGAATATTTTAGTATAGCACCTTTTGTCACACAATCTTGGGTATTGAAGAGTTCGGGCCGAAGAGGGATGTTCGGGCCGAAGTGGTGTTCGGGCCGAAGTGGGATGTTCGGGGCCGAAGTTCGGTGTTCGGGCCGAGGATGATGTTCGGGCCGACGTTGAAGTTCGGGCCGAGGTCGGAGTTCGGGTCGAGGTTGAAGTTCGGGACGAAAATGAAGTTCGGGCCGGGAACAGTGAAGAGTTTGGGCCGAACTTGTTCTTGGCAGTGACGAACGAACCAGCTATTTTGGTTACTCGTGGGCGTGAAACGGACACCCGAGCTGAAAGTTATGAATGTTTTAGTATATCACCTTTTGTCACACAATCTTCGATATTGAAGAGTTCGGGCCGAAGAGGGATGTTCGGGCCGAAGTGGTGTTCGGGCCGAAGTTCGATGTTCGGACCGAGGATGATATTCGGGCCGAGGTTGAAGTTCGGGCCGAGGTTGAATTTCGGGCCGAGGTCGGAGTTCGGGCCGAGGTTGAAGTTCGGACCGAGGTTGAAGTTCGGGCCGAAAATGAAGTTCGGACCGGGAACAGTGAAATGTTCGGGCCGAACTTGTTCTTGGCAGTGACGAACGAACCAGCTATTTTGGTTACTCGTGGGCGTGAAACGGACACCCGAGCTGAAAGTTAAGAATGTTTTAGTATAGCACCTTTTGTCACACAATCTTGGATATTGAAGAGTTCGGGGCGAAGAGGGATGTTCGGGCCGAAGTGGTGTTCGGGCCGAAGTGGGATGTTCGGGCCGAAGTGGTGGTCGGGCCAAAGTTCGGTGTTCGGGCCGAGGATGATGTTCGGGCCGAGGTTGAAGTTCGGGCCGAGGTCGGAGTTCGGGCCGAGGTTGAAGTTCGGGCCGAAAATGTAGTTCGGGCCGGGAACAGTGAAGATTTCGGGCCGAACTTGTTCTTGGCAGTGACGAACGAACCAGCTATTTTGGTTACTCGTGGGCGTGAAACGGACACCCGAGCTGAAAGTTATGAATGTTTTAGTATAGCACCTTTTGTCACACAATCTTGGATATTGAAGAGTTCGGGCCGAAGAGGGATGTTCGGGGCGAAGTCGTGTTCGGGCCGAAGTGGGATGTTCGGGCCGAAGTGGTGATCGGGCCGAAGTTCGGTGTTCGGGCCGAGGATGATGTCGGGCCGAGGTTGAAGTTCGGGCCGAGGTCGGAGTTCGGGCCGAGGTTGAAGTTCGGGCCGAGGTTGAAGTTCGGGCCGGGAACAGTGAAGAGTTCGGGCCGAACTTGTTCTTGGCAGTGACGAACGAACCAGCTATTTTGGTTACTCGTGGGCGTGAAATGGACACCCGAGCTGAAAGTTATTAATGTTTTAGTATAGCACCTTTTGTCACACAATCTTGGATATTGAAGAGTTCGGGCCGAAGAGGGATGTTCGGGCCGAAGTGGTGTTCGGGCCGAAGTGGTGTTCGGGCCGAAGTGGTGTTCGGGCCGAAGTTCGGTGTTCGGGCCGAGGATGATGTTCGGGCCGAGGTCGGAGTTCGGGTCGAGGTCGGAGTTCGGGTCGAGGTTGAAGTTCGGGCCGAAAATGAAGTTCGGGCCGGGAACAGTGAAGAGTTCGGGCCGAACTTGTTCTTGGCAGTGACGAACGAACCAGCTATTTTGATTACTCGTGGGCGTGAAACGGACACCCGAGCTGAAAGTTAAGAATGTTTTAGTATAGCACCTTTTGTCACACAATCTTGGATATTGAAGAGTTCGGGACGAAGAGGGATGTTCGGGCCGAAGTGGTGTTCGGGCCGAAGTGGGATGTTCTGGCCGAAGTGGTGTTCGGGCCGAAGTTGGGTTTTGGGCCGAGGATGATGTTCGGGCCGAGGTTGAAGTTCGGGCCGAGGTCGGAGTTCGGGCCGAGGTTGAAGTTCGGGCCGAGGTTGAAGTTCGGGCCGAAAATGAAGTTAAGGCCGGGAACAGTGAGGAGTTCGGGCCGAACTTGTTCTTGGCAGTGACGAACGAACCAGCTATTTTGGTTACTCGTGGGCGTGAAACGGACACCCGAGCTGAAAGTTATGTATGTTTTAGTATAGCACCTTTTGTCACACAATCTTGGATATTGAAGAGTTCTGGCCGAAGAGGGATGTTCGGGCCGAATTGGTGTTCGGGCCGAAGTGGGATGTTCCGGCCGAAGTGGTGTTCGGGGCCGAAGTTCGGTGTTCGGGCCGAGGATGATGTTCGGGCCGAGGTTGAAGTTCGGGCCGAGGTCGGAGTTCGGGCCGAGGTTGAAGTTCGGGCCGAGGTTGAAGTTCGGACCGGGAACAATGAAGAGTTCGGGCCGAACTTGTTCTTGGCAGTGACGAACGAACCAGCTACTATTGTTACTCGTGGGCGTGAAAAGGACACCCGAGCTGAAAGTTATGAATGTTTTAGTATAGCACCTTTTGTCACACAATCTTGGATATTGAAGAGTTCGGGCCGAAGAGGGATGTTCGGGCCGAAGTGGTGTTCGGGCCGAAGTGGGATGTTCGGGCCGAAGTGGTGTTCGGTCCGAAGTGGTGTTCGGGCCGAAGTTCGGTGTTCGGGCCGAGGATGATGTTTGGGCCGAAGTGGTGTTCGGGCCGAAGTTCGGTGTTCGGGCCGAGGATGATGTTCGGGCCGAGGTTGAAGTTCGGGCCGAGGTCGGAGTTCGGGCCGAGGTTGAAGTTCGGGCCGAGGTTGAAGTTCGGGCCGAAAATGAAGTTCGGGCCGGGAACAGTGAAGAGTTCGGGCCGAACTTGTTCTTGGCAGTGACGAACGAACCAGCTATTTTGGTTACTCGTGGGCGTGAAACGGACACCCGAGCTGAAAGTTATGAATGTTTTAGTATAGCACCTTTTGTCACACAATCTTGGATATTGAAGAGTTCGGGCTGAAGAGGGATGTTCGGGCCGAAGTGGTGTTCGGGCCGAAGTGGGATGTTCGGACCGAAGTGGTGTTCGGGCCGAAGTTGGGTTTTGGGCCGAGGATGATGTTTGGGCCGAGGTTGAAGTTCGGGCCGAGGTCGGAGTTCGGGCCGAGGTTGAAGTTCGGGCCGAGGTTGAAGTTCGGGCCGAAAATGAAGTTCGGGCCGGGAACAGTGAAGAGTTCGGGCCGAACTTGGTCTTGGCAGTGACGAACGAACCAGCTATTTTGGTTACTCGTGGGCGTGAAACGGACACCCGAGCTGAAAGTTATGAATGTTTTAGTATAGCACCTTTTGTCACACAATCTTGGATATTGAAGAGTTTGGGCCGAAGAGGGATGTTCGGGCCGAATTGGTGTTCGGGCCGAAGTAGAATGTTCGGGCTGAAGTGGTGTTCGGGGCCGAAGTTCGGTGTTCAGGCCGAGGATGATGTTCGGGCCGAGGTTGAAGTTCGGGCCGAGGTCGGAGTTCGGGCCGAGGTTGAAGTTCGGGCCGAGGTTGAAGTTCGGGCCGGGAACAGTGAAGAGTTCGGGCCGAACTTGTTCTTGGCAGTGACGAACGAACCAGTTATTTTGGTTACTTGTGGGCGTGAAACGGACAACCGAGCTGAAAGTTATGAATGTTTTAGTATAGCACATTTTGTCACACAATCTTGGATATAGAAGAGTTCGGGCCGAAGAGGGATGTTCGGGCTGAAGTGGTGTTCGGGCCGAAGTGGGATGTTCGGGCCGAAGTGGCGTTCGGGCCGAAGTGGTGTTCGGGGCCGAAGTTCGGTGTTCGGGCCGAGGATGATGTTCGGGCCGAGGTTGAAGTTCGGGCCGAGGTCGGAGTTCGGGCCGAGGTTGAAGTTCGGGCCGAGGTTGAAGTTCGGGCCGAAAATCAAGTTCGGGCCGGGAACAGTGAAGAGTTAGGGCCGAACTTGTTCTTGGCAGTGACAAACGAACCAGCTATTTTGGTTACTCGTGGGCGTGAAACGGACACCCGAGCTGAAAGTTATGAATGTTTTAGTATAGCACCTTTTGTCACACAATCTTGGATATTGAAGAGTTCGGGCCGAAGAGGGATGTTCGGGCCGAAGTGGTGTTCGGGCCGAAGTGGTGTTCGTGCCGAAGTTCGGTGTTCGGACCGATGATGATATTCGTGCCGAGTTTGAAGTTCGGGCCGAGGTTGAAGTTCGGGCCGAGGTTGAAGTTCGGGCCGAGGTCGGAGTTCGGGCCGAGGTTGAAGTTCGGGCCGAGGTTGAAGTTCGGGCCGAAAATGAAGTTCGGACCGGGAACAGTGAAGAGTTCGGGCTGAACTTGTTCTTGGCAGTGACGAACGAACCAGCTATTTTGGTTACTCGTGGGCGTGAAAAGGACACCCGAGCTGAAAGTTATGAATGTTTTAGTATAGCACCTTTTGTCACAAAATCTTGGATATTGAAGAGTTCGGGCCGAAGAGGGATGTTCGGGCCGAAGTGGTGTTCGGGCCGAAGTGGGATGTTCGGGCCGAAGTGGTGTTCGGGCCGAAGTGGTGTTCGGGCCGAAGTTCGGTGTTCGGGCAGAGGATTATGTTTGGGCCGAAGTGGTGTTCGGGCCGAAGTACGGTGTTCGGGCCGAGGATGATGTTCGGGCCGAGGTTGAAGTTCGGGCCGAGGTCGGAGTTCGGGCCGAGGTTGAAGTTCGGGCCGAGGTTGAAGTTCGGGCCGAAAATGAAGTTCGGGCCGGGAACAGTGAAGAGTTCGGGCCGAACTTGTTCTTGGCAGTGACGAACGAACCAGCTATTTTGGTTACTCGTGGGCGTGAAACGGACACCCGAGCTGAAAGTTATGAATGTTTTAGTATAGCACCTTTTGTCACACAATCTTGGATATTGAAGAGTTCGGGCTGAAGAGGGATGTTCGGGCCGAAGTGGTGTTCGGGCCGAAGTGGGATGTTTGGGCCGAAGTGGTGTTCGGGCCGAAGTGGTGTTCGGGCCGAAGTTCGGTGTTCGGGCCGAGGATGATGTTCGGGCCGAGGTTGAAGTTCGGGCCGAGGTTTATGTTGGGGCCGAAAATGAAGTTCGGGCCGGGAACAGTGAAGAGTTCGGGCCGAACTTGTTCTTGGCAGTGACGAACGAACCAGCTATTTTGGTTACTCGTGGGCGTGAAACGGACACCCGAGCTGAAAGTTATGAATGTTTTAGTATAGTACGTTTTGTCACACAATCTTGGATATTGAAGAGTTCGGGCCAAAAAGGGATGTTCGGGCCGAAGTGGTGTTCGGGCCGAAGTTCGGTGTTCGGGTCGAGGATGATGTTCGGGCCTTGGTTGAAGTTCGGGCCGAGGTCGGAGTTCGGGCCGAGGTTGAAGTTCGGGCCAAGGTTAAAGTTCGGGCAGAAAATGAAGTTCGGGCCGGGAACAGTGAAGAGTTCGGGCCGAACTTGTTCTTGGCAGTGACGAACGAACCAGCTATTTTGGATACTCGTGGGCGTGAAACGGACACCCGAGCTGAAAGTTATGAATGTTTTAGTATAGCACCTTTTGTCACACAATCTTGGATATTGAAGAGTTCGGGCCGAAGAGGGAAGTTCGGGCCGAAGTGGTGTTCGGGCCGAAGTGGGATGTTCGGGCCAAAGTGGTGTTCGGGACGAAGTGGTGTTCGGGCCGAAGTTCGGTGTTCGGGCCGAGGATGATGTTCGGGCCGAGGTTGAAGTTCGGGCCGAGGTCGGAGTTCGGGCCGAGGTTGAAGTTCGGGCCGAGGTTGAAGTTCGGGCCGAAAATGAAGTCCGGGCCGGGAACAGTGAAGAGTTCGGGCCGAACTTGTTCTTGGCAGTGACGAACGAACCAGCTATTTTGGTTACTCGTGGGCGTGAAACGGACACCCGAGCTGAAAGTTATGAATGTTTTAGTATAGCACCTTTTGTCACACAATCTTGGATATTGAAGAGTTCGGGCTGAAGAGGGATGTTCGGGCCGAAGTGGTGTTCGGGCCGAAGTGTGATGTTTGGGCCGAAGTGGTGTTCGGGCCGAAGTGGTGTTCGGGCCGAATTTCGGTGTTCGGGCCGAGGATGATGTTCAAGCCGAGGTTGAACTTCGGGCCGAGGTCGGAGTTCGGGCCGAGGTTGAAGTTCTGGCCGAGGTTGGAAGTTCGGGCCGAAAATGAAGTTCGGGCGGGGAACAGTGAAGAGTTCGGGCTGAACTTGTTCTTGGCAGTGACGATTGAACCAGCTATTTTGGTTACTCGTGGGCGTGAAACGGACACCCGAGCAGAAAGTTATGAATGTTTTAGTATAGCACCTTTTGTTACACAATCTTGGATATTGAAGAGTTCGGGCCGAAGAGGGATGTTCAGGCCGAAGTGGTGTTCGGGCCGAAGTGGGATGTTCGGGCCGAAGTGGTGTTCGGGCCGAAGTTCGGTGTTCGGGCCCAGGATGATGTTCGGGCCGAAGTTGAAGTTCGGGCCGAGGTCGGAGTTCGGGCCGAGGTTGAAGTTCGGGCCGAGGTTGAAGTTCGGGCCGAAAATGAAGTTCGGGCCGGGAACAGTGAAGAGTTCGGGCCGAACTTGTTCTTGGCAGTGACGAATGAAGCAGCTATTTTGGTTACTCGTGGGCGTGAAACGGACACCCGAGCTGAAAGTTATGAATGTTTTAGTATAGCACCTTTTGTCACACAATCTTGGATATTGAAGAGTTCGGGCTGAAGGGGGATGTTCGGGCCGAAGTGGTGTTCGGGCTGAAGTGTGATGTTTGGGCCGAAGTGGTGTTCGGCCCGAAGTGGTATTCGGGCCGAAGTTCGGTGTTCGGGCCGAGGATGATGTTCAAGCCGAGGTTGAACTTCGGGCCGAGGTCGGAGTTCGGGCCGAGGTTAAAGTTCTGGCCGAGGTTGGAAGTTCGGGCCGAAAATGAAGTTCGGGCGGGGAACAGTGAAGAGTTCGGGCTGAACTTGTTCTTGGCAGTGACGAATGAACCAGCTATTTTGGTTACTCGTGGGCGTGAAACGGACACCCGAGCTGAAAGTTATGAATGTTTTAGTATAGCACCTTTTGTTACACAATCTTGGATATTGAAGAGTTCGGGCCGAAGAGGGATGTTCGGGCCGAAGTGGTGTTCGGGCCGAAGTGGGATGTTCGGGCCGAAGTGGTGTTCGGGCCGAAGTTCGGTGTTCGGGCCCAGGATGATGTTCGGGCCGAGGTTGAAGTTCGGGCCGAGGTCGGAGTTCGGGCCGAGGTTGAAGTTCGGGCCGAGGTTGAAGTTCGGGCAGAAAATGAAGTTCGGGCCGGGAACAGTGAAGAGTTCGGGCCGAACTTGTTCTTGGCAGTGACGAACGAACCAGCAATTTTGGTTACTCGTGGGCGTGAAACGGACACCCGAGCTGAAAGTTATGAATGTTTTAGTATAACACCTTTTGTCAAACAATCTTGGATATTGAAGTGTTCGGGCCGAAGAGGGACGTTCGGGCCGAAGTGGTGTTCGGGCCGAAGTGGGATGTTCGGGCCGAAGTCGTGTTCGGGCCGAAGTGGTGTTCGGGCCGAAGTTCGGTGTTCGGGCCGAGGATGATGTTCGGGCCGAGGTTGAAGTTCGGGCCGAGGTCGGAGTTCGGGTCGAGGTTGAAGTTCGGGGCGAGGTTGAAGTTCGGGCCGAAAATGAAGTTCGGGCCGGGAACAGTGAAGAGTTCGGGCCGAACTTGTTCTTGGCAGTGACGAACGAACCAGCTATTTTGGTTACTCGTGGGCGTGAAACGGACACCCGAGCTGAAAGTTATGAATGTTTTAGTATAGCACCTTTTGTCACACAATCTTGGATCTTGAAGAGTTCGGGCCGAAGATGGATGTTCGGGCCGAAGTGGTGTTCGGGCCGAAGTGGAATGTTCGGGCCGAAGTGGTGCACGGGCCGAAGTGGTGTTCGGGCCGAAGTGGAATGTTCGGGCCGAAGTGGTGCACTGGCCGAAGTGGTGTTCGGGCCGAGGATGATGTTCGGGCCGAGGTTGAAGTTCGGGCCGAGGTCGGAGTTCAGGCCGAGGTTGAAGTTCGGGCCGAGCTTGAAGTTCGGGCCGGGAACACTGAAGAGTTCGGGCCGAACTTGTTCTTGACAGTGACGAACGAACCAGCTATTTTGGTTACCCGTGGGCGTGAAACGGACATCCGAGCTGAAAGTTATGAATGTTTTAGTATAGCACCTTTTGTCACACAATCTTGGATATTGAAGAGTTCGGGCCGAAGAGGGATGTTCGGGCCGAAGAGGGATGTTCGGGCCGAAGTGGTGTTCGGGCCGAAGTGGGATGTTTGGGCCGAAGTGGTGTTCGGGCCGAAGTGGTGTTCGGGCCGAAGTTCGGTGTTCGGGCCGAGGATGATGTTCAGGCCGAGGTTGAAGTTCGGGCCGAGGTCGGAGTTCGGGCCGAGATTGAAGTTCGGGCTGAGGTTGAAGTTCGGGCCGAAAATGAAGTTCGGGCCGGGAACAGTGAAGAGTTCGGGCCGAACTTGTTCTTGGCAGTGACGAACGAACCAACTATTTTGGTTACTCGTGGGCGTGAAACGGACACCCGAGCTGAAAGTTATGAATGTTTTAGTGTAGCACCTTTTGTCACACAAACTTGGATATTGAAGAGTTCGGGCCGAAGAGGGATATTCGGGCCGAAGTGGTGTTCGGGCCGAAGTGGGATGTTCGGGCCGAAAGTAGTGTTCGGGCCGAAGTTCGGTGTTCGGGCCGAGGATGATGTTCGGGCCGAGGTTGAAGTTCGGGCCGAGGTCGGATTTCGGGCCGAGGTTGAAGTTCGAGCCGAGGTTGAAGTTCGGGCAGAAAATGAAGTTCGGGCCGGGAACAGTGAAGAGTTCGGGCCGAACTTGTTCTTGGCAGTGACGAACGAACCAGCTATTTTGGTTACTCGTGGGCGTGAAACGGACATCCGAGCTGAAAGTTATGAATGTTTTAGTATAACACCTTTTGTCACACAATCTTGGATATTGAAGAGTTCGGGCCGAAGAGGGATGTTCGGGCCGAAGTGGTGTTCGGGCCGAAGTGGGATGTTCGGGCCGAAGTCGTGTTCGGGCCGAAGTGGTGTTCGGGCGGAAGTTCGGTGTTCGGGCCGAGGATGATGTTCGGGCCGAGGTTGAAGTTCGGGCCGAGGTCGGAGTTCGGGTCGAGGTTGAAGTTCGGGCCGAGGTTGAAGTTCGGGCCGAAAATGAAGTCCGGGCCGGGAACAGTGAAGAGTTCGGGCCGAACTTGTTCTTGGCAGGGACGAACGAACCAGCTATTTTGGTTACTCGTGGGCGTGAAAGGGACACCCGAGCTGAAAGTTATGAATGTTTTGTATAGCACCTTTTGTCACACAATCTTGAATATTGAAGAGTTAAGGCCGAAGAGGGATGTTCGGGCCGAAGTGGTGTTCGGGCCGAGGATGATGTTCGGGCCGAGGTTGAAGTTCGGGCCGAGGTTGGAGATCGGGCCGAGGTTGCAGTTCGGGCCGAGGTTGAAGTTCGGGCCGAAAATGAAGTTCGGGCCGAGAACAGTGAAGAGTTCGGGCCGAACTTGTTCTTGGCAGTGACGAACGAACCAGCTATTTTGGTTATTCGTGGGCGTGAAACGGACACCCGAGCTGAAAGTTATGAATGTTTTAGTATAGCACCTTTTGTCACACAATCTTGGATATTGAAGAGTTCGGGCTGAAGAGGGATGTTCGGGCCGAAGTGGTGTTCGGGCCGAAGTGGAATGTTCGGGCCGAAGTGGTGTTTGGGCCGAAGTGGTGTTCGGGCCGAGGATGATGTTCGGGCCGAGGTTGAAGTTCGGACCGAGGTCGGAGTTCGGGCTGAGGTTGAAGTTCGGGCCGAGGTTGAAGTTCGGGCCGAAAATGATGTTCGGGCCGGGAACAGTGAAGAGTTCGGGCCGAACTTGTTCTTAACAGTGACGAACGAACCAGCTATTTTGGTTACTCGTGGGCGTGAAACGGACATCCGAGCTGAAAGTTATGAATGTTTTAGTATAGCACCTTTTGTCACACAATCTTTGATATTGAAGAGTTCGGGCCGAAGAGGGATGTTCGGGCCGAATTGGTGTTCGGGCCGAAGTGGGATGTTCGGGCCGAAGTGGTGTTCGGGGCCGAAGTTCGGTGTTCGGGCCGAGGATGATGTTCGGGCCGAGGTTGAAGTTCGGGCCGAGGTCGGAGTTCGGGCCGAGGTTGAAGTTCGGGCCGAGGTTGAAGTTCGGACCGGGAACAGTGAAGAGTTCGGGCCGAACAAGCAGTGACGAACGAACCAGCTATTTTGGTTACTCGTGGGCGTGAAAAGGACATCCGAGCTGAAAGTTATGAATGTTTTAGTATAGCACCTTTTGTCACACAATCTTGGATATTGAAGAGTTCGGGCCGAAGAGGGATGTTCGGGCCGAAGTGGTGTTCGGGCCGAAGTGGGATGTTCGGGCCGAAGTGGTGTTCGGTCAGAAGTGGTGTTCGGGCCGAAGTTGGGTGTTCGGGCCGAGGATGATGTTGGGGCCGAAGTGGTGTTCGGGCCGAAGTTCGGTGTTCGGGCCGAGGATGATGTTCGGGCCGAGGTTGAAGTTCGGGCCGAGGTCGGAGTTCGGGCCGAGGTTGAAGTTCGGGCCGAGGTTGAAGTTCGGGCCGAAAATGAAGTTCGGGCCGGGAACAGTGAAGAGTTCGGGCCGAACTTGTTCTTGGCAGTGACGAACGAACCAGCTATTTTGGTTACTCGTGGGCGTGAAACGGACACCCGAGCTGAAAGTTATGAATGTTTTAGTATAGCACCTTTTGTCACACAATCTTGGATATTGAAGAGTTCGGGCTGAAGAGGGATGTTCAGGCCGAAGTGGTGTTCGGGCCGAAGTGGGATGTTCGGACCGAAGTGGTGTTCGGGCCGAAGTTGGGTTTTGGGCCGAGGATGATGTTCGGGCCGAGGTTGAAGTTCGGGCCGAGGTCGGAGTTCGGGCCGAGGTTGAAGTTCGGGCCGAGGTTGAAGTTCGGGCCGAAAATGAAGTTCGGGCCGGGAACAGTGAAGAGTTCGGGCCGAACTTGGTCTTGGCAGTGACGAACGAACCAGCTATTTTGGTTACTCGTGGGCGTGAAAAGGACACCCGAGCTGAAAATTATGAATGTTTTAGTATAGCACCTTTTGTCACACAATCTTGGATATTGAAGAGTTTGGGCCGAAGAGGGATGTTCGGGCCGAATTGGTGTTCGGGCCGAAGTAGAATGTTCGGGCCGAAGTGGTGTTCGGGGCCGAAGTTCGGTGTTCGGGCCGAGGATGATGTTCGGGCCGAGGTTGAAGTTCGGGCCGAGGTCGGAGTTCGGGCCGAGGTTGAAGTTCGGGCCGGGAACAGTGAAGAGTTCGGGCCGAACTTGTTCTTGGCAGTGACGAACGAACCAGTTATTTTGGTTACTTGTGGGCGTGAAACGGACAACCGAGCTGAAAGTTATGAATGTTTTAGTATAGCACATTTTGTCACACAATCTTGGATATTGAAGAGTTCGGGCCGAAGAGGGATGTTCGGGCCGAAGAGGGATGTTCGGGCCGAAGTGGTGTTCAGGCCGAAGTGGGATGTTCGGGCCGAAGTGGCGTTCGGGCCGAAGTGGTGTTCGGGGCCGAAGTTCGGTGTTCGGGCCGAGGATGATGTTCGGGCCGAGGTTGAAGTTCGGGCCGAGGTCGGAGTTCGGGCCGAGGTTGAAGTTCGGGCCGAGGTTGAAGTTCGGGCCGAAAATGAAGTTCGGGCCGGGAACACTGAAGAGTTTGGGCCGAACTTGTTCTTGGCAGTGACGAACGAACCAGCTATTTTGGTTACTCGTGGGCGTGAAACGGACATCCGAGCTGAAAGTTATGAATGTTTTAGTATAGCACCTTTTGTCACACAATCTTGTATATTGAAGAGTTCGGGCCGAAGAGGGATGTTCGGGCCGAAGTGGTGTTCGGGCCGAAGTGGTGTTCGGGCCGAAGTTCGGTGTTCGGACCGAGTATGTTATTCGGGCCGAGGTTGAAGTTCGGGCCGAGGTTGAAGTTCGGGCCGAGGTTGAAGTTCGGGCCGAGGTTGAAGTTCTTGCCGAGGTCGGAGTTCGGGCCGAGGTTGAAGTTCGGGCCGAGGTTGAAGTTCGGGCCGAAAATGAAGTTCGGACCGGGAACAGTGAAGAGTTCGGGCCGAACTTGTTCTTGGCAGTGACGAACGAACCAGCTATTTTGGTTACTCGTGGGCGTGAAAAGGACACCCGAGCTGAAAGTTATGAATGTTTCAGTATAGCACCTTTTGTCACACAATCTTGGATATTGAAGAGTTCGGGCTGAAGAGGGATGTTCGGGCCGAAGTGGTGTTCGGGCCGAAGTGGGATGTTCGGACCGAAGTGGTGTTCGGGCCGAAGTTGGGTTTTGGGCCGAGGATGATGTTCGGGCCGAGGTTGAAGTTCGGGCCGAGGTCGGAGTTCGGGCCGAGGTTGAAGTTCGGGCCGAGGTTGAAGTTCGGGCCGAAAATGAAGTTCGGGCCGGGAACAGTGAAGAGTTCGGGCCGAACTTGGTCTTGGCAGTGACGAACGAACCAGCTATTTTGGTTACTCGTGGGCGTGAAAAGGACACCCGAGCTGAAAGTTATGAATGTTTTAGTATAGCACCTTTTGTCACACAATCTTGGATATTGAAGAGTTTGGGCCGAAGAGGGATGTTCGGGCCGAATTGGTGTTCGGGCCGAAGTAGAATGTTCGGGCCGAAGTGGTGTTCGGGGCCGAAGTTCGGTGTTCGGGCCGAGGATGATGTTCGGGCCGAGGTTGAAGTTCGGGCCGAGGTCGGAGTTCGGGCCGAGGTTGAAGTTCGGGCCGAGGTTGAAGTTCGGGCCGGGAACAGTGAAGAGTTCGGGCCGAACTTGTTCTTGGCAGTGACGAACGAACCAGTTATTTTGGTTACTTGTGGGCGTGAAACGGACAACCGAGCTGAAAGTTATGAATGTTTTAGTATAGCACATTTTGTCACACAATCTTGGATATTGAAGAGTTCGGGCCGAAGAGGGATGTTCGGGCCGAAGTGGTGTTCAGGCCGAAGTGGGATGTTCGGGCCGAAGTGGCGTTCGGGCCGAAGTGGTGTTCGGGGCCGAAGTTCGGTGTTCGGGCCGAGGATGATGTTCGGGCCGAGGTTGAAGTTCGGGCCGAGGTCGGAGTTCGGGCCGAGGTTGAAGTTCGGGCCGAGGTTGAAGTTCGGGCCGAAAATGAAGTTCGGGCCGGGAACAGTGAAGAGTTTGGGCCGAACTTGTTCTTGGCAGTGACGAACGAACCAGCTATTTTGGTTACTCGTGGGCGTGAAACGGACATCCGAGCTGAAAGTTATGAATGTTTTAGTATAGCACCTTTTGTCACACAATCTTGGATATTGAAGAGTTCGGGCCGAAGAGGGATGTTCGGGCCGAAGTGATGTTCGGGCCGAAGTGGTGTTCGGGCCGAAGTTCGGTGTTCGGACCGAGGATGATATTCGGGCCGAGGTTGAAGTTCGGGCCGAGGTTGAAGTTCGGGCCGAGGTTGAAGTTCGGGCCGAGGTCGGAGTTCAGGCCGAGGTTGAAGTTCGGGCCGAGGTTGAAGTTCGGGCCGAAAATGAAGTTCGGACCGGGAACAGTGAAGAGTTCGGGCCGAACTTGTTCTTGGCAGTGACGAACGAACCAGCTATTTTGGTTACTCGTGGGCGTGAAAAGGTCACCCGAGCTGAAAGTTATGAATGTTTTAGTATAGCACCTTTTGTCACACAATCTTGGATATTGAAGAGTTCGGGCCGAAGAGGGATGTTCGGGCCGAAGTGGTGTTCGGGCCGAAGTGGGATTTTCGGGCCGAAGTGGTGTTCGGGCCGAAGTGGTGTTCGGGCCGAAGTTCGGTGTTCGGGCAGAGGATTATGTTTGGGCCGAAGTGGTGTTCGGGCCGAAGTACGGTGTTCGGGCCGAGGATGATGTTCGGGCCGAGGTTGAAGTTCGGGCCGAGGTCGGAGTTCGGGCCGAGGTTGAAGTTCGGGCCGAGGTTGAAGTTCGGGCCGAAAATGAAGTTCGGGCCGGGAACTGTGAAGAGTTCGGGCCGAACTTGTTCTTGGCAGTGACGAACGAACCAGCTATTTTGGTTACGCGTGGGCGTGAAACGGACACCCGAGCTGAAAGTTATGAATGTTTTAGTATAGCACCTTTTGTCACACAATCTTGGATATTGAAGAGTTCGGGCTGAAGAGGGATGTTCGGGCCGAAGTGGTGTTCGGGCCGAAGTGGGATGTTCGGGCCGAAGTGGTGTTCGGGCCGAAGTTCGGTGTTCGGGCCGAGGATGAAGTTCGGGCCGATGTCGGAGTTCGGGCCGATGTCGGAGTTCGGGCCGAGGTTGAAGTTCGGGCCGAAAATGAAGTTCGGGACGGGAAGAGTGAAGAGTTCGGGCCGAACTTGTTCTTGGCAGTGACGAACGAACCAGCTATTTTGGTTACTCATGGGCGTGAAACGGACACCCGAGCTGAAAGTTATGAATGTTTTAGTATAGCACCTTTTGTCACACAATCTTAGATATTGAAGAGTTCCGGCCGAAGAGGGATGTTCGGGCCGAAGTGGTGTTCGGGCCGAAGTGGGATGTTCGGGCCGAAGTGGGATGTTCGGGCCGAAGTTCGGCGTTCGGGCCGAGGATGAAGTTCGGGCCGATGTCGGAGTTCGGGCCGATGTCGGAGTTCGGGCCGAGGTTGAAGTTCGGGCCGAAAATGAAGTTCGGGCCGGGAACAGTGAAGAGTTCGGGACGAACTTGTTCTTGGAAGTGACGAACGAACCAGCTATTTTGGTTACTCGTGGGCGTGAAACGGACACCCGAGCTGAAAGTTATGAATGTTTTATTATAGCACCTTTTGTCACACAATCTTGGATATTGAAGTGTTCGGGCCGAAGAGGGATGTTCGGGCCGAAGTGGTGTACGGGCCGAAATGGGATGTTCGGGCCGAAGTTGTGTTCGGGCCGAAGTGGTGTTCGGGCCAAAGTTCGGTGTTCGGGCCGAGAATGATGTTCGGGCTGAGGTTGAAGTTCGGGCCGAGGTCGGAGTTCGGGCCGAGGTTGAAGTTCGGGCCGAGGTTGAAGTTCGGGCCGAAAATGAAGTTCGGGCCGGGAACACTGAAGAGTTTGGGCCGAACTTGTTCTTGGCAGTGACGAACGAACCAGCTATTTTGGTTACTCGTGGGCGTGAAACGGACATCCGAGCTGAAAGTTATGAATGTTTTAGTATAGCACCTTTTGTCACACAATCTTGGATATTGAAGAGTTCGGGCCGAAGAGGGATGTTCGGGCCGAAGTGGTGTTCGGGCCGAAGTGGTGTTCGGGCCGAAGTTCGGTGTTCGGACCGAGTATGTTATTCGGGCCGAGGTTGAAGTTCGGGCCGAGGTTGAAGTTCGGGCCGAGGTTGAAGTTCGGGCCGAGGTTGAAGTTCTTGCCGAGGTCGGAGTTCGGGCCGAGGTTGAAGTTCGGGCCGAGGTTGAAGTTCGGGCCGAAAATGAAGTTCGGACCGGGAACAGTGAAGAGTTCGGGCCGAACTTGTTCTTGGCAGTGACGAACGAACCAGCTATTTTGGTTACTCGTGGGCGTGAAAAGGACACCCGAGCTGAAAGTTATGAATGTTTTAGTATAGCACCTTTTGTCACACAATCTTGGATATTGAAGAGTTCGGGCTGAAGAGGGATGTTCGGGCCGAAGTGGTGTTCGGGCCGAAGTGGGATGTTCGGACCGAAGTGTTGTTCGGGCCGAAGTTGGGTTTTGGGCCGAGGATGATGTTCGGGCCGAGGTTGAAGTTCGGGTCGAGGTCGGAGTTCGGGCCGAGGTTGATGTTCGGGCCGAGGTTGAAGTTCGGGCCGAAAATGAAGTTCGGGCCGGGAACAGTGAAGAGTTCGGGCCGAACTTGGTCTTGGCAGTGACGAACGAACCAGCTATTTTGGTTACTCGTGGGCGTGAAAAGGACACCCGAGCTGAAAGTTATGAATGTTTTAGTATAGCACCTTTTGTCACACAATCTTGGATATTGAAGAGTTTGGGCCGAAGAGGGATGTTCGGGCCGAATTGGTGTTCGGGCCGAAGTAGAATGTTCGGGCCGAAGTGGTGTTCGGGGCCGAAGTTCGGTGTTCGGGCCGAGGATGATGTTCGGGCCGAGGTTGAAGTTCGGGCCGAGGTCGGAGTTCGGGCCGAGGTTGAAGTTCGGGCCGAGGTTGAAGTTCGGGCCGGGAACAGTGAAGAGTTCGGGCCGAACTTGTTCTTGGCAGTGACGAATGAACCAGTTATTTTGGTTACTTGTGGGCGTGAAACGGACAACCGAGCTGAAAGTTATGAATGTTTTAGTATAGCACATTTTGTCACACAATCTTGGATATTGAAGAGTTCGGGCCGAAGAGGGATGTTCGGGCCGAAGTGGTGTTCAGGCCGAAGTGGGATGTTCGGGCCGAAGTGGCGTTCGGGCCGAAGTGGTGTTCGGGGCCGAAGTTCGGTGTTCGGGCCGAGGATGATGTTCGGGCCGAGGTTGAAGTTCGGGCCGAGGTCGGAGTTCGGGCCGAGGTTGAAGTTCGGGCCGAGGTTGAAGTTCGGGCCGAAAATGAAGTTCGGGCCGGGAACAGTGAAGAGTTTGGGCCGAACTTGTTCTTGGCAGTGACGAACGAACCAGCTATTTTGGTTACTCGTGGGCGTGAAACGGACATCCGAGCTGAAAGTTATGAATGTTTTAGTATAGCACCTTTTGTCATACAATCTTGGATATTGAAGAGTTCGGGCCGAAGAGGGATGTTCGGGCCGAAGTGGTGTTCGGGCCTAAGTGGTGTTCGGGCCGAAGTTCGGTGTTCGGACCGAGGATGATATTCGGGCCGAGGTTGAAGTTCGGGCCGAGGTTGAAGTTCGGGCCGAGGTTGAAGTTCGGGCCGAGGTCGGAGTTCGGGCCGAGGTTGAAGTTCGGGCCGAGGTTGAAGTTCGGGCCGAAAATGAAGTTCGGACCGGGAACAGTGAAGAGTTCGGGCCGAACTTGTTCTTGGCAGTGACGAACGAACCAGCTATTTTGGTTACTCGTGGGCGTGAAAAGGACACCCGAGCTGAAAGTTATGAATGTTTTAGTATAGCACCTTTTGTCACACAATCTTGGATATTGAAGAGTTCGGGCCGAAGAGGGATGTTCGGGCCGAAGTGGTGTTCGGGCCGAAGTGGGATTTTCGGGCCGAAGTGGTGTTCGGGCCGAAGTGGTGTTCGGGCCGAAGTTCGGTGTTCGGGCAGAGGATAATGTTTGGGCCGAAGTGGTGTTCGGGCCGAAGTACGGTGTTCGGGCCGAGGATGATGTTCGGGCCGAGGTTGAAGTTCGGGCCGAGGTCGGAGTTCGGGCCGAGGTTGAAGTTCGGGCCGAGGTTGAAGTTCGGGCCGAAAATGAAGTTCGGGCCGGGAACAGTGAAGAGTTCGGGCCGAACTTGTTCTTGGCAGTGACGAACGAACCAGCTATTTTGGTTACGCGTGGGCGTGAAACGGACACCCGAGCTGAAAGTTATGAATGTTTTAGTATAGCACCTTTTGTCACACAATCTTGGATATTGAAGAGTTCGGGCTGAAGAGGGATGTTCGGGCCGAAGTGGTGTTCGGGCCGAAGTGGGATGTTCGGGCCGAAGTGGTGTTCGGGCCGAAGTTCGGTGTTCGGGCCGAGGATGAAGTTCGGGCCGATGTCGGAGTTCGGGCCGATGTCGGAGTTCGGGCCGAGGTTGAAGTTCGGGCCGAAAATGAAGTTCGGGACGGGAAGAGTGAAGAGTTCGGGCCGAACTTGTTCTTGGCAGTGACGAACGAACCAGCTATTTTGGTTACTCATGGGCGTGAAACGGACACCCGAGCTGAAAGTTATGAATGTTTTAGTATAGCACCTTTTGTCACACAATCTTAGATATTGAAGAGTTCGGGCCGAAGAGGGATGTTCGGGCCGAAGTGGTGTTCGGGCCGAAGTGGGATGTTCGGGCCGAAGTGGTGTTCGGGCCGAAGTTCGGTGTTCGGGCCGAGGATGAAGTTCGGGCCGATGTCGGAGTTCGGGCCGATGTCGGAGTTCGGGCCGAGGTTGAAGTTCGGGCCGAAAATGAAGTTCGGGCCGGGAACAGTGAAGAGTTCGGGACGAACTTGTTCTTGGAAGTGACGAACGAACCAGCTATTTTGGTTACTCGTGGGCGTGAAACGGACACCCGAGCTGAAAGTTATGAATGTTTTATTATAGCACCTTTTGTCACACAATCTTGGATATTGAAGTGTTCGGGCCGAAGAGGGATGTTCGGGCCGAAGTGGTGTACGGGCCGAAATGGGATGTTCGGGCCGAAGTTGTGTTCGGGCCGAAGTGGTGTTCGGGCCAAAGTTCGGTGTTCGGGCCGAGGATGATGTTCGGGCTGAGGTTGAAGTTCGGGCCGAGGTCGGAGTTCGGGCCGAGGTTGAAGTTCGGGCCGAGGTTGAAGTTCGGGCCGAAAATGAAGTTCGGGCCGGGAACACTGAAGAGTTTGGGCCGAACTTGTTCTTGGCAGTGACGAACGAACCAGCTATTTTGGTTACTCGTGGGCGTGAAACGGACATCCGAGCTGAAAGTTATGAATGTTTTAGTATAGCACCTTTTGTCACACAATCTTGGATATTGAAGAGTTCGGGCCGAAGAGGGATGTTCGGGCCGAAGTGGTGTTCGGGCCGAAGTGGTGTTCGGGCCGAAGTTCGGTGTTCGGACCGAGTATGTTATTCGGGCCGAGGTTGAAGTTCGGGCCGAGGTTGAAGTTCGGGCCGAGGTTGAAGTTCGGGCCGAGGTTGAAGTTCTTGCCGAGGTCGGAGTTCGGGCCGAGGTTGAAGTTCGGGCCGAGGTTGAAGTTCGGGCCGAAAATGAAGTTCGGACCGGGAACAGTGAAGAGTTCGGGCCGAACTTGTTCTTGGCAGTGACGAACGAACCAGCTATTTTGGTTACTCGTGGGCGTGAAAAGGACACCCGAGCTGAAAGTTATGAATGTTTTAGTATAGCACCTTTTGTCACACAATCTTGGATATTGAAGAGTTCGGGCTGAAGAGGGATGTTCGGGCCGAAGTGGTGTTCGGGCCGAAGTGGGATGTTCGGACCGAAGTGGTGTTCGGGCCGAAGTTGGGTTTTGGGCCGAGGATGATGTTCGGGCCGAGGTTGAAGTTCGGGCCGAGGTCGGAGTTCGGGCCGAGGTTGATGTTCGGGCCGAGGTTGAAGTTCGGGCCGAAAATGAAGTTCGGGCCGGGAACAGTGAAGAGTTCGGGCCGAACTTGGTCTTGGCAGTGACGAACGAACCAGCTATTTTGGTTACTCGTGGGCGTGAAAAGGACACCCGAGCTGAAAGTTATGAATGTTTTAGTATAGCACCTTTTGTCACACAATCTTGGATATTGAAGAGTTTGGGCCGAAGAGGGATGTTCGGGCCGAATTGGTGTTCGGGCCGAAGTAGAATGTTCGGGCCGAAGTGGTGTTCGGGGCCGAAGTTCGGTGTTCGGGCCGAGGATGATGTTCGGGCCGAGGTTGAAGTTCGGGCCGAGGTTGAAGTTCGGGCCGGGAACAGTGAAGAGTTCGGGCCGAACTTGTTCTTGGCAGTGACGAATGAACCAGTTATTTTGGTTACTTGTGGGCGTGAAACGGACAACCGAGCTGAAAGTTATGAATGTTTTAGTATAGCACATTTTGTCACACAATCTTGGATATTGAAGAGTTCGGGCCGAAGAGGGATGTTCGGGCCGAAGTGGTGTTCAGGCCGAAGTGGGATGTTCGGGCCGAAGTGGCGTTCGGGCCGAAGTGGTGTTCGGGGCCGAAGTTCGGTGTTCGGGCCGAGGATGATGTTCGGGCCGAGGTTGAAGTTCGGGCCGAGGTCGGAGTTCGGGCCGAGGTTGAAGTTCGGGCCGAGGTTGAAGTTCGGGCCGAAAATGAAGTTCGGGCCGGGAACAGTGAAGAGTTTGGGCCGAACTTGTTCTTGGCAGTGACGAACGAACCAGCTATTTTGGTTACTCATGGGCGTGAAACGGACATCCGAGCTGAAAGTTATGAATGTTTTAGTATAGCACCTTTTGTCACACAATCTTGGATATTGAAGAGTTCGGGCCGAAGAGGGATGTTCGGGCCGAAGTGGTGTTCGGGCCGAAGTGGTGTTCGGGCCGAAGTTCGGTGTTCGGACCGAGGATGATATTCGGGCCGAGGTTGAAGTTCGGGCCGAGGTTGAAGTTCGGGCCGGGAACAGTGAAGAGTTCGGGCCGAACTTGTTCTTGGCAGTGACGAATGAACCAGTTATTTTGGTTACTTGTGGGCGTGAAACGGACAACCGAGCTGAAAGTTATGAATGTTTTAGTATAGCACATTTTGTCACACAATCTTGGATATTGAAGAGTTCGGGCCGAAGAGGGATGTTCGGGCCGAAGTGGTGTTCAGGCCGAAGTGGGATGTTCGGGCCGAAGTGGCGTTCGGGCCGAAGTGGTGTTCGGGGCCGAAGTTCGGTGTTCGGGCCGAGGATGATGTTCGGGCCGAGGTTGAAGTTCGGGCCGAGGTCGGAGTTCGGGCCGAGGTTGAAGTTCGGGCCGAGGTTGAAGTTCGGGCCGAAAATGAAGTTCGGGCCGGGAACAGTGAAGAGTTTGGGCCGAACTTGTTCTTGGCAGTGACGAACGAACCAGCTATTTTGGTTACTCGTGGGCGTGAAACGGACATCCGAGCTGAAAGTTATGAATGTTTTAGTATAGCACCTTTTGTCACACAATCTTGGATGTTGAAGAGTTCGGGCCGAAGAGGGATGTTCGGGCCGAAGTGGTGTTCGGGCCGAAGTGGTGTTCGGGCCGAAGTTCGGTGTTCGGACCGAGGATGATATTCGGGCCGAGGTTGAAGTTCGGGCCGAGGTTGAAGTTCGGGCCGAGGTTGAAGTTCGGGCCGAGGTCGGAGTTCGGGCCGAGGTTGAAGTTCGGGCCGAGGTTGAAGTTCGGGCCGAAAATGAAGTTCGGACCGGGAACAGTGAAGAGTTCGGGCCGAACTTGTTCTTGGCAGTGACGAACGAACCAGCTATTTTGGTTACTCGTGGGCGTGAAAAGGACACCCGAGCTGAAAGTTATGAATGTTTTAGTATAGCACCTTTTGTCACACAATCTTGGATATTGAAGAGTTCGGGCCGAAGAGGGATGTTCGGGCCGAAGTGGTGTTCGGGCCGAAGTGGGATTTTCGGGCCGAAGTGGTGTTCGGGCCGAAGTTCGGTGTTCGGGCAGAGGATTATGTTTGGGCCGAAGTGGTGTTCGGGCCGAAGTACGGTGTTCGGGCCGAGGATGATGTTCGGGCCGAGGTTGAAGTTCGGGCCGAGGTCGGAGTTCGGGCCGAGGTTGAAGTTCGGGCCGAGGTTGAAGTTCGGGCCGAAAATGAAGTTCGGGCCGAAAATGAAGTTCGGGCCGGGAACAGTGAAGAGTTCGGGCCGAACTTGTTCTTGGCAGTGACGAACGAACCAGCTATTTTGGTTACGCGTGGGCGTGAAACGGACACCCGAGCTGAAAGTTATGAATGTTTTAGTATAGCACCTTTTGTCACACAATCTTGGATATTGAAGAGTTCGGGCTGAAGAGGGATGTTCGGGCCGAAGTGGTGTTCGGGCCGAAGTGGGATGTTCGGGCCGAAGTGGTGTTCGGGCCGAAGTTCGGTGTTTGGGCCGAGGATGAAGTTCGGGCCGATGTCGGAGTTCGGGCCGATGTCGGAGTTCGGGCCGAGGTTGAAGTTCGGGCCGAAAATGAAGTTCGGGACGGGAAGAGTGAAGAGTTCGGGCCGAACTTGTTCTTGGCAGTGACGAACGAACCAGCTATTTTGGTTACTCATGGGCGTGAAACGGACACCCGAGCTGAAAGTTATGAATGTTTTAGTATAGCACCTTTTGTCACACAATCTTAGATATTGAAGAGTTCGGGCCGAAGAGGGATGTTCGGGCCGAAGTGGTGTTCGGGCCGAAGTGGGATGTTCGGGCCGAAGTGGTGTTCGGGCCGAAGTTCGGTGTTCGGGCCGAGGATGAAGTTCGGGCCGATGTCGGAGTTCGGGCCGATGTCGGAGTTCGGGCCGAGGTTGAAGTTCGGGCCGAAAATGAAGTTCGGGCCGGGAACAGTGAAGAGTTCGGGACGAACTTGTTCTTGGAAGTGACGAACGAACCAGCTATTTTGGTTACTCGTGGGCGTGAAACGGACACCCGAGCTGAAAGTTATGAATGTTTTATTATAGCACCTTTTGTCACACAATCTTGGATATTGAAGTGTTCGGGCCGAAGAGGGATGTTCGGGCCGAAGTGGTGTACGGGCCGAAATGAGATGTTCGGGCCGAAGTTGTGTTCGGGCCGAAGTGGTGTTCGGGCCAAAGTTCGGTGTTCGGGCCGAGGATGATGTTCGGGCTGAGGTTGAAGTTCGGGCCGAGGTCGGAGTTCGGGCCGAGGTCGGACTTCAGGCCGAGGTTGAAGTTCGGGCCGAAAATGAAGTTCGGGATGGGAAGAGTGAAGAGTTCGGGCCGAACTTGTTCTTGGCAGTGACGAACGAACCAGCTATTTTGGTTACTCGTGGGCGTGAAACGGACACCCGAGCTGAAAGTTATGAATGTTTTAGTATAGCACCTTTTGTCACACAATCATGGATATTGAAGAGTTCGGGCGGAAGAGGGATGTTCGGGCCGAAGTGGCGTTCGGGCCGAAGTGGGATGTTCGGGCCGAAGTGGTGTTCAGGCCGAATTGGTGTTCGGGCCGAATTTCGGTGTTCGGGCCGAGGATGATGTTCGGGCCGAGGTTGAAGTTCGGGCCGAGGTCGGAGTTCGGGCCGAGGTTGAAGTTCGGGCCGAGGTTGAAGTTCGGTCCGAAAATGAAGTTCGGGCCGGGAACAGTGAAGAGTTCGGGCCGAACTTGTTCTTGGCAGTGACGAACGAACCAGCTATTTTGGTTACTCGTGGGCGTGAAACGGACACCCGAGCTGAAAGTTATGAATGCTTTAGTATAGCACCTTTTGTCACACAATCTTGGATATTGAAGAGTTCGGGCCGAAGAGGGATGTTCGGGCCGAAGTGGTGTTCGGGCCGAAGTGGGATGTTCGGGCCGAAGTGGTGTTGGGGCCGAAGTTCGGTGTTCGGGCCGAGGATGATGTTCGGGCCGAGGTTGAAGTTCGGGCCGATGTCGGAGTTCGGGCCGAGGTTAAAGTTCGGGCCGAAAATGAAATTCGGGCGGGGAACGGTGAAGAGTTCGGGCCGAACTTGTTCTTGGCAGTGACGAACGAACCAGCTATTTTGGTTACTCGTTGGCGTGAAACGGACACCTGAGCTGAAAGTTATGAATGTTTTAGTATAGCACCTTTTGTCACACAATCTTGGATATTGAAGAGTTCGGGCCGAAGAGGGATGTTCGGGCCGAAGTGGTGTACGGGCCGAAGTGGGATGTTCGGGCCGAAGTGGTGTTCGGGCCGAAGTGGTGTTCGGGCCGAAGTTCGGTGTTCGGGCCGAGGATGATGTTCGGGCCGAGGTTGAAGTTCGGGCCGAGGTCGGAGTTCGGGCCGAGGTTGAAGTTCGGGCCGAGGTTGAAGTTCGGGCCGAAAATGAAGTTCGGGACGGGAAGAGTGAAGAGTTCGGGCCGAACTTGTTCTTGGCAGTGACGAACGAACCAGCTATTTTGGTTACTCGTGGGCGTGAAACGGACACCCGAGCTTAAAGTTATGAATGTTTTAGTATAGCACCTTTTGTCACATAATCTTGGATATTGAAGAGTTCGGGCCGAAGATGGATGTTCGGGCCGAAGTGGTGTTCGGGCCGAAGTGGGATGTTCGGGCCGAAGTGGTGTTCGGGCCGCAGTTCGGTGTTCGGGCCGAGGATGATGTTCGGTCCGAGGTCGGACTTCGTGCCGAGGTCGGAGTTCGGGCCGAGGTTGAAGTTCGGGCTGGGAACAGTGAAGAGTTCGGGCCGAACTTGTTCTTGGCAGTGACGAACGAACCAGCTATTTTGGTTACTCGTGGGCGTGAAACGGACACCCGAGCTGAAAGTTATGAATGTTTTAGTATAGCACCTTTTGTCACACAATCTTGGATATTGAAGTGTTCGGGCCGAAGAGGGATGTTCGGGCCGAAGTAGTGTTCGGGCCGAAGTAGTGTTCGGGCCGAAGTTCGGTGTTCGGGCCGAGGATGATGTTCGGGCCGAGGTTGAAGTTCGGACCGGGAACAGTGAAGAGTTCGGGCCGAACTTGTTCTTGGCAGTGACGAACGAACCAGCTATTTTGGTTACTCGTGGGCGTGAAACGGACACCCGAGCTGAAAGTTAAGAATGATTTAGTATAGCACCTTTTGTCACACAATCTTGGATATTGAAGAGTTCGGGGCGAAGAGGGATGTTCAGGCCGAAGTGGGATGTTCGGGCCGAAATGGTGTTCAGGCCGAAGTGGTGGTCGGGCCGAAGTTCGATGTTCGGGCCGAGGATGATGTTCGGGCCGAGGTTGAAGTTCGGGCCGAAAATGAAGTTCGGGCCGGGAACAGTGAAGAGTTCGGGCCGAACATGTTCTTGGCAGTGACGAACGAACCAACTATTTTGGTTACTCGTGGGCGTGAAACGGACACCCGAGTTGAAAGTTATGAATGTTTTAGTATAGCACCTTTTGTCACACAATCTTGGATATTGAAGAGTTCGGGCCGAAGAGGGATGTTCGGGCCGAAGTCGTGTTCGGGCCGAAGTGGGATGTTCGGGCCGAAGTGGTGTTCGGGCCGGAGTTCGGTGTTCGGGCCGAGGATGATGTTCGGGCCGAGGTTGAAGTTCGGGCCGAGGTCGGAGTTCGGGCCGAGGTTGAAGTTCGGGCCGGGAACAGTGAAGAGTTCGGGCCGAACTTGTTCTTGGCAGTGACGAACGAACCGGCTATTTTGGTTACTCGTGGGCGTGAAAAGGACACCCGAGCTGAACGTTATGAATGTTTTAGTATAGCACCTTTTGTCACACAATCTTGGATATTGAAGAGTTCGGGCCGAAGAGGGATGTTCGGGCCGAAGTGGTGTTCGGGCCGAAGTGGTGTTCGCGCCGAAGTTCGGTGTTCGGGCCGAGGATGATGTTCGGGCCGAGGTCGGAGTTCGGGTCGAGGTAGGAGTTCGGGTCGAGGTTGAAGTTCGGGACGGGAACAGTGAAGAGTTCGGGCCGAACTTGTTCTTGGCAGTGACGAACGAACCAGCTATTTTGATTACTCGTGGGCGTGAAACGGACACCCGAGCTGAAAGTTAAGAATGTTTTAGTATAGCACCTTTTGTCACACAATCTTGGATATTGAAGAGTTCGGGACGAAGAGGGATGTTCGGGCCGAAGTGGTGTTCGGGCCGAAGTGGGATGTTCGGGCCGAAGTGGTGTTCGGGCCGAAGTTGGGTTTTGGGCCGAGGATGATGTTCGGGCCGAGGTTGAAGTTCCGGCCGAGGTCGGAGTTCGGGCAAAGGTTGAAGTTCGGGCCGAGGTTGAAGTTCGGGCCGAAAATGAAGTTCGGGCCGGGAACAGTGAAGAGTTCGGGCCGAACTTGTTCTTTGCAGTGACGAACGAACCAGCTATTTTGGTTACTCGTGGGCGTGAAACGGACACCCGAGCTGAAAGTTATGAATGTTTTAGTATAGCACCTTTTGTCACACAATCTTGGATATTGAAGTGTTCGGGCCGAAGAGGGATGTTCGGGCCGAAGTGGTGTTCGGGCCGAAGTAGTGTTCGGGCCGAAGTTCGGTGTTCGGGCCGAGGATGATGTTCGGGCCGAGGTTGAAGTTCGGACCGGGAACAGTGAAGAGTTCGGGCCGAACTTGTTCTTGGCAGTGACGAACGAACCAGCTATTTTGGTTTCTCGTGGGCGTGAAACGGACACCCGAGCTGAAAGTTAAGAGTGTTTTAGTATAGCACCTTTTGTCACACAATCTTGGATATTGAAGAGTTCGGGGCGAAGAGGGATGTTCGGGCCGAAGTGGGATGTTCGGGCCGAAATGGTGTTCAGGCCGAAGTGGTGGTCGGGCCGAAGTTCGATGTTCGGACCGAGGATGATGTTCGGGCCGAGGTTGAAGTTCGGGCCGAAAATGAAGTTCGGGCCGGGAACAGTGAAGAGTTCGGGCCGAACATGTTCTTGGCAGTGACGAACGAACCAGCTATTTTGGTTACTCGTGGGCGTGAAACGGACACCCGAGTTGAAAGTTATGAATGTTTTAGTATAGCACCTTTTGTCACACAATCTTGGATATTGAAGAGTTCGGGCCGAAGAGGGATGTTCGGGCCGAAGTCGTGTTCGGGCCGAAGTGGGATGTTCGGGCCGAAGTGGTGTTCGGGCCGGTGTTCGGTGTTCGGGCCGAGGATGATGTTCGGGCCGAGGTTGAAGTTCGGGCCGAGGTGGGAGTTCGGGCCGAGGTTGAAGTTCGGGCCGGGAACAGTGAAGAGTTCGGGCCGAACTTGTTCTTGGCAGTGACGAACGAACCAGCTATTTTGGTTACTCGTGGGCGTGAAAAGGACACCCGAGCTGAAAGTTATGAATGTTTTAGTATAGCACCTTTTGTCACACAATCTTGGATATTGAAGAGCTCGGGCCGAAGAGGGATGTTCGGGCCGAAGTGGTGTTCGGGCCGAAGTGGTGTTCGCGCCGAAGTTCGGTGTTCGGGCCGAGGATGATGTTCGGGCCGAGGTCGGAGTTCGGGTCGAGGTCGGAGTTCGGGTCGAGGTTGAAGTTCGGGACGGGAACAGTGAAGAGTTCGGGCCGAACTTGTTCTTGGCAGTGACGAACGAACCAGCTATTTTGATTACTCGTGGGCGTGAAACGGACACCCGAGCTGAAAGTTAAGAATGTTTTAGTATAGCACCTTTTGTCACACAATCTTGGATATTGAAGAGTTCGGGACGAAGAGGGATGTTCGGGCCGAAGTGGTGTTCGGGCCGAAGTGGGATGTTCGGGCCGAAGTGGTGTTCGGGCCGAAGTTGGGTTTTGGGCCGAGGATGATGTTCGGGCCGAGGTTGAAGTTCGGGCCGAGGACGGAGTTCGGGCCAAGGTTGAAGTTCGGGCCGAGGTTGAAGTTCGGGCCGAAAATGAAGTTCGGGCCGGGAACAGTGAAGAGTTCGGGCCGAACTTGTTCTTGGCAGTGATGAACGAACCAGCTATTTTGGTTACTCGTGGGCGTGAAACGGACACCCGAGCTGAAAGTTATGAATGTTTTAGTATAGCACCTTTTGTCACACAATCTTGGATTTTGAAGAGTTCGGGCCGAAGAGGGATGTTCGGGCCGAATTGGTGTTCGGGCCGAAGTGGGATGTTCGGGCCGAAGTGGTGTTCGGGGCCGAAGTTCGGTGTTCGTGCCGAGGATGATGTTCGGGCCGAGGTTGAAGTTCGGGCCGAGGTCGGAGTTCGGGCCGAGGTTGAAGTTCGGGCCGAGGTTGAAGTTCGGGCCGAAAATGAAATTCGGGCCGGGAACAGTGAAGAGTTCGGGCCGAACTTGTTCTTGGCAGTGACGAACGAACCAGTTATTTTGGTTACTTGTGGGCGTGAAACGGACAACCGAGCTGAAAGTTATCAATGTTTTAGTATAACACCTTTTGTCACACAATCTTGGATATTGAAGAGTTCGGGCTGAAGAGGGATGTTCGGGCCGAAGTGGGATGTTCGGGCCGAAGTGGTGTTCGGGCCGAAGTGGTGTTCGGGGCCGAAGTTCGGTGTTCGGGCCGAGGATGATGTTCGGGCCGAGGTTGAAGTTCGGGCCGAGGTCGGAGTTCGGGCCGACATTGAAGTTCGGGCCGAGGTTGAAGTTCGGGCCGAAAATGAAGTTCGGGCCGGGAACAGTGAAGAGTTCGGGCCGAACTTGTTCTTGGCAGTGACGAACGAACCAGCTATTTTGGTTACTCGTGGGCGTGAAACGGACACCCGAGCTGAAAGTTATGAATGTTTTAGTATAGCACCTTTTGTCACACAATCTTGGATATTGAAGAGTTCGGGCCGAAGAGGGATGTTCGGGCCGAAGTGGTGTCCGGGCCGAAGAGGTGTTCGGGCCGAAGTTCGGTGTTCGGGCCGAGGATGATGTTCGGGCCGAGGTTGAAGTTCGGACCGGGAACAGTGAAGAGTTCGGGCCGAACTTGTTCTTGGCAGTGACGAACGAACCAGCTATTTTGGTTACTCGTGGGCGTGAAACGGACACCCGAGCTGAAAGTTAAGAATGTTTTAGTATAGCACCTTTTGTCACACAATCTTGGATATCGAAGAGTTCGGGCCGAAGAGGGATGTTCGGGCCGAAGTGGTGTTCGGGACGAAGTGGGATGTTCGGGACGAAGTGGTGTTCGGGCTGAAGTGGTGTTTGGGCCGAAGTTCGGTGTTCGGGCCGAGGATGATGTTCGGGCCGAGGTTGAAGTTCGGGCCGAGGGCGGACGTCGGGCCGAGGTTGAAGTTCGAGCCGAGGTTGAAGTTCGGGCCGAAAATGAAGTTCGGGCCGGGAACAGTGAAGAGTTCGGGCCGAACTTGTTCTTGGCAGTGACGAACGAACCAGCTATTTTGGTTACTCGTGGGCGTGAAACGGACACCCGAGCTGAAAGTTATGAATGTTTTAGTATAGCACCTTTTGTCACACAATCTTGGATATTGAAGAGTTTGGGCCGAAGAGGGATGTTCAGGCCGAAGTGGTGTTCGGGCCGAAGTTCGGTGTTCGGGCCGAGGATGATGTTCGGGCCGAGGTTGAAGTTCGGGCCGAGGCCGGAGTTCGGGCCGAGGTTGAAGTTCGGGCCGAAAATGAAGTTCGGGCCGGGAACAGTGAAGAGTTCGGGCCGAACTTGTTCTTGGCAGTGACGAACGAACCAACTATTTTGGTTACTCGTGGGCGTGAAACGGACACCCGAGCTGAAAGTTAAGAATGTTTTAGTATAGCACCTTTTGTCACACAATTTTGGATATTGAAGAGTTCGGGCCGAAGAGGGATGTTCGGGCCAAAGTGGTGTTCGGGCCGAAGTGGGATGTTCGGGCCGAAGTGGTGTTTGGGCCGAGGATGATGTTCGGGCCGAGGTTGAAGTTCGGGCCGAGGTCGGTGTTCGGGCCGAGGTTGAAGTTCGGGCCGAAAATGAAGTTCGGGCCGGGAACAGTGAAGAGTTCGGGCCGAACTTGTTCTTGGCAGTGACGAACGAACCACCTATTTTGGTTACTCGTGGGCGTGAAACGGACACCCGAGCTGAAAGTTATGAATGTTTTAGTATAGCATCTTTTGTCACACAATCTTGGATATTGAAGTGTTCGGGCCGAAGAGGGATGTTCGGGCCGAAGTGGTGTTCGGGCCGAAGTGGGATGTTCGGGCCGAAGTGGTGTGCGGGCCGAAGTGGTGTTCGGGCCGAAGTTCGGTGTTCGGGCCGAGGATGATGTTCGGGACGAGGTCGGAGTTCGGGCCGAGGTTGAAGTTCGGGCCGAGGTTGAACTTCGGGCCGAAAATGAAGTTCGGGCCGGGAACAGTGAAGAGTTCGGGCCGAACTTGTTCTTGGCAGTGACGAACGAACCAGCTATTTTGGTTACTCGTGGGCGTGAAACGGACACCCGAGCTGAAAGTTAAGAATGTTTTAGTATAGCACCTTTTGTCACACAATCTTGGATATTGAAGAGTTCGGGCCGAAGAGGGATGTTCGGGCCGAAGTGGTGTTCGGGCCGAAGTGGGATGTTCGGGCCGAAGTGGTGTTCGGGCCGAAGTTCGGTGTTCGGGCCGAGGATGATGTTCGGGCCGAGGTTGAAGTTCGGGCCGAGGTCGGAGTTCGGGCCGAGATTGAAGTTCGGGCCGAAAATAAAGTTCGGGCCGGGAACAGTGAAGAGTTCGGGCCGAACTTGTTCTTGGCAGTGACGAACGAACCAGCTATTTTGGTTACTCGTGGGCGTGAAACGGACACCCGAGCTGAAAGTTATGAATGTTTTTGTATAGCACCTTTTGTCACACAATCTTGGATATTGAAGAGTTCGGGCTGAAGAGGGATGTTCGGGCCGAAGTGGGATGTTCGGGCCGAAGTGGTGTTCGGGCCGAAGTGGTGTTCGGGGCCGAAGTTCGGTGTTCGGGCCGAGGATGATGTTCGGGCCGAGGTTGAAGTTCGGGCCGAGGTCGGAGTTCGGGCCGACATTGAAGTTCGGGCCGAGGTTGAAGTTCGGGCCGAAAATGAAGTTCGGGCCGGGAACAGTGAAGAGTTCGGGCCGAACTTGTTCTTGGCAGTGACGAACGAACCAGCTATTTTGGTTACTCGTGGGCGTGAAACGGACACCCGAGCTGAAAGTTATGAATGTTTTAGTATAGCACCTTTTGTCACACAATCTTGGATATTGAAGAGTTCGGGCCGAAGAGGGATGTTCGGGCCGAAGTGGTGTTCGGGCCGAAGAGGTGTTCGGGCCGAAGCTCGGTGTTCGGGCCGAGGATGATGTTCGGGCCGAGGTTAAAGTTCGGTGTCTTGGGAGTGACGAACGAACCAGCTATTTTGGTTACTCGTGGGCGTGAAACGGACACCCGAGCTGAAAGTTATGAATGTTTTAGTATATCACCTTTTGTCACACAATCTTGGATATTGAAGAGTTCGGGCCGAAGAGGGATGTTCGGACCGAAGTGGTGTTCGGGCCGAAGTGGGATGTTCGGGCCGAAGTGGTGTTCGGGCCGAGGATGATGTTCGGGCCGAGGTTGAAGTTCGGGCCGATGTCGGAGTTCGGGCCGAGGTTGAAGTTCGGGCCGAAAATGAAGTTCGGGTCGGGAACAGTGAAGAGTTCGGGCCGAACTTGTTCTTGACAGTGACGAACGAACCAGCTATTTTGGTTACTCGTGGGCGTGAAACGGACACCCGAGCTGAAAGTTATGAATGTTTTTGTATAGCACCTTTTGTCACACAATCTTGGATATTGAAGAGTTCGGGCCGAAGAGGGATGTTCGGGCCGAAGTGGTGTACGGGCCGAAGTGGGATGTTCGGGCCGAAGTGGTGTTCGGGTCGAAGTGGTGTTCGGGCCGAAGTGGTGTTCGGGCCGAAGTGGTGTTCGGGCCGAAGTTCGGTGTTCGGGCCGAGGATGATGTTCGGGCCGAGGTTCAAGTTCGGGCCGAGGTCGGAGTTCGGGCCGAGGTTGAAGTTCGGGCCGAGGTTGAAGTTCGGGCCGAAAATGAAGTTCGGGACGGGAAGAGTGAAGAGTTCGGGCCGAACTTGTTCTTGGCAGTGACGAACGAACCAGCTATTTTGGTTACTCATGGGCGTGAAACGGACACCCGAGCTGAAAGTTATGAATGTTTTAGTATAGCACCTTTTGTCACACAATCTTGGATATTGAAGAGTTCGGGCCGAAGAGGGATGTTCGGGCCGAAGTGGTGTTCGGGCCGAAGTGGGATGTTCGGGCCGAAGTGGTGTTCGGGCCGAAGTTCGGTGTTCGGGCCGAGGATGATGTTCGGGCCGAGGTTGAAGTTCGGGCTGATGTCGGAGTTCGGGCCGAGGTTGAAGTTCGGGCCGAAAATGAAGTTCGGGTTGGGAACAGTGAAGAGTTCGGGCCGAACTTGTTCTTGGCAGTGACGAACGAACCATCTATTTTGGTTACTCGTGGGCGTGAAACGGACACCCGAGCTGAAAGTTATGAATGTTTTAGTATAGCACCTTTTGTCACACAATCTTGGATATTGAAGTGTTCGGGCCGAAGAGGGATGTTCGGGCCGAAAATGAAGTTCGGGTCGGGAACAGTGAAGAGTTCGGGCCAAACTTGTTCTTGGCAGTGACGAACGAACCAGCTATTTTGGTTACTCGTGGGCGTGAAACGGACACCCGAGCTGAAAGTTATGAATGTTTTAGTATAGCACCTTTTGTCACACAATCTTGGATATTGAAGTGTTCGGGCCGAAGAGGGATGTTCGGGCCGAAGTGGTGTACGGGCCGAAGTGGGATGTTCGGGCCGAAGTGGTGTTCGGGCCAAAGTTCGGTGTTCGGGCCGAGGATGATGTTCGGGCCGAGGTTGAAGTTCGGGCCGAAGTCGGAGTTCGGGCCGAGGTTGAAGTTCGGGCCGAGGTTGAAGTTCGGGCCGAAAATGAAGTTCGGGACGGGAAGAGTGAAGAGTTCGGGCCGAACTTGTTCTTGGCAGTGACGAACGAACCAGCTATTTTGGTTACTCGTGGGCGTGAAACGGACACCCGAGCTGAAAGTTATGAATGTTTTAGTATAGCACCTTTTGTCACACAATCTTGGATATTGAAGAGTTCGGGCCGAAGAGGGATGTTCGGGTCGAAGTGGGATGTTCGGGCTGAAGTGGTGTTCGGGCCGAAGTTCGGTGTTCGGGCCGAGGATGATGTTCGGGCCGAGGTCGGACTTCGGGCCGAGGTCGGAGTTCGGGCCGAGGTTGAAGTTCGGGCCGGGAACAGTGAAGAGTTCGGGCCGAACTTGTTCTTGGCAGTGACGAACGAACCAACTATTTTGGTTACTCGTGGGCGTGAAACGGACACCCGAGCTGAAAGTTATGAATGTTTTAGTATAACACCTTTTGTCACACAATCTTGGATATTGAAGAGTTCGGGTCGAAGAGGGATGTTCGGGCCGAAGTGGTGTTGGGGCCGAAGTGGGATGTTCGGGCCGAAGTGGTGTTCAGGCCGAAGTGGTGTTCGGGGCCGAAGTTCGGTGTTCGGGCCGAGGATGATGTTCGGGCCGAGGTTGAAGTTCGGGCCGAGGTCGCAGTTCGGGCCGAGGTTGAAGTGGGGGCCGAAAATGAAGTTCGGGCCGGGAACAGTGAAGAGTTCGAGCCGAACTTGTTCTTGGTAGTGACGAACGAACCAGCTATTTTGGTTACTCGTGGGCGTGAAACGGACATCCGAGCTGAAAGTTATGAATGTTTTAGTATATCACCTTTTGTCACACAATCTTGGATATTGAAGAGTTCGGACCGAAGAGGGATGTTCGGGCCGAAGTGGTGTTCGGGCCGAAGTAGTGTTCGGGCCGAAGTTCGGTGTTCAGGCCGAGGATGATGTTCGGGCCGAGGTTGAAGTTCGGACCGGGAACAGTGAAGAGTTCGGGCCGAACTTGTTCTTGGCATTGACGAACGAACCAGCTATTTTGGTTACTCGTGGGCGTGAAACGGACACCCGAGCTGAAAGTTAAGAATGTTTTAGTATAGCACCTTTTGTCACACAATCTTGGATATTGAAGAGTTCGGGGCGAAGAGGGATGTTCGGGCCGAAGTGGGATGTTCGGGCCGAAATGGTGTTCGGGCCGAAGTGGTGGTCGGGCCGAAGTTCGGTGTTCGGGCCGAGGATGATGTTCGGGCCGAGGTTGAAGTTCGGGCCGAGGTCGGAGTTCGGGCCGAGGTTGAAGTTCGGGCCGAAAATGAAGTTCGGGCCGGGAACAGTGAAGAGTTCTGGCCGAACTTGTTCTTGGCAGTGACGAACGAACCAGCTATTTTGGTTACTCGTGGGCGTGAAACGGACACCCGAGCTGAAAGTTATGAATGTTTTAGTATAACACCTTTTGTCACACAATCTTGGATATTGAAGAGTTCGGGCCGAAGAGGGATGTTCGGGCCGAAGTGGGATGTTCGGGCCGAAGTGGTGTTCGGGCCGAAGTTCGGTGTTCGGGCCGAGGATTATGTTCGGGCCGAGGTTGAAGTTCGGGCCGAGGTCGGAGTTCGGGCCGAGGTTGAAGTTCGGGCCGAAAATGAAGTTCGGGCCGGGAACAGTGAAGAGTTCGGGCCGAACTTGTTCTTGGCAGTGACGAACGAACCAGCTATTTTGGTTACTCGTGGGCGTGAAACGGACACCCGAGCTGAAAGTTATGAATGTTTTAGTATAGCACCTTTTGTCACACAATCTTGGATATTGAAGAGTTCGGGCCGAAGAGGGATGTTCGGGCCGAAGTGGTGTTCGGGCCGAAGTGGGATGTTCGGGCCGAAGTGGTGTTCCGTCCGAAGTGGTGTTCGGGCCGAAGTTCGGTGTTCATGCCGAGGATGATGTTCGGGCAGAGGTTGAAGTTCGGGCCGAGGTCGAAGTTCGGGCCGAGGTTGAAGTTCGGGCCGAGGTTGAAGTTCGGTCCGAAAATGAAGTTCGGGCCGGGAACAGTGAAGAGTTCGGGCCGAACTTGTTCTTGGCAGTGACGAACGAACCAACTATTTTGGTTATTCGTGGGCGTGAAACGGACACCCGAGCTGAAAGTTATGAATGTTTTAGTATAGCACCTTTTGTCACACAATCTTGGATATTGAAGAGTTCGGGCCGAAGAGGGATGTTCGGGCCGAAGTGGTGTTCGGGCCGAAGTGGGATGTTCGGGCCGAAGTGGTGTTCGGGCCAAAGTTCGGTGTTCGGGCCGAGGATGATGTCCGGGCCGAGATTGAAGTTCGGGCCGATGTCGGAGTTCGGGCCGAGGTTGAAGTTCGGGCCGAAAATGAAGTTCGGGCCGGGAACAGTGAAGAGTTCGGGCCGAACTTGTTCTTGGCAGTGACGAACGAACCAGCTATTTTGGTTACTCGTTGGCGTGAAACGGACACCCGAGCTGAAAGTTATGAATGTTTTAGTATAGCACCTTTTGTCACACAATCTTGGATATTGAAGAGTTCGGGCCGAAGAGGGATGTTCGGGCCGAAGTGGTGTACGGGCCGAAGTGGGATGTTCGGGCCGAAGTGGTGTTCGGGCCGAAGTGGTGTTCGGGCCGAGGATGATATTCGGGCCGAGGTTGAAGTTCGGGCCGAGGTCGGAGTTCGGGCCGAGGTTGAAGTTCGGGCCGAGGTTGAAGTTCGTGCCGAAAATGAAGTTCGGGACGGGAAGAGTGAAGAGTTCGGGCCGAACTTGTTCTTGGCAGTGACGAACGAACCAGCTATTTTGGTTACTCGTGGACGTGAAACGGACACCCGAGCTGAAAGTTAAGAATGTTTTAGTATAGCACCTTTTGTCACACAATCTTGGATATTGAAGAGTTCGGGCCGAAGAGGGATGTTCGGGCCGAAGTGGTGTTGGGGCCGAAGTGGGATGTTCGGGCCGAAGTGGTGTTCGGGGCCGAAGTTCGGTATTCGGGCCGAGGATGATGTTCGGGCCGAGGTTGAAGTTCGGGCCTAGGTCGCAGTTCGGGCCGAGGTTGAAGTGGGGGCCGAAAATGAAGTTCGGGTCGGGAACAGTGAAGAGTTCGGGCCGAACTTGTTCTTGGCAGTGACGAACGAACCAGCTATTTTGGTTACTCGTGGGCGTGAAACGGACACCCGAGCTGAAAGTTATGAATGTTTTAGTATAGCACCTTTTGTCACACAATCTTGGATATTGAAGAGTTCGGGCCGAAGAGGGATGTTCGGGCCGAAGTGGTGTTCGGGCCGAAGTAGTGTTCGGGCCGAAGTTCGGTGTTCGGGCCGAGGATGATGTTCGGGCCGAGGTTGAAGTTCGGACCGGGAACAGTGAAGAGTTCGGGCCGAACTTGTTCTTGGCATTGACGAACGAACCAGCTATTTTGGTTACTCGTGGGCGTGAAACGGACACCTGAGCTGAAAGTTAAGAATGTTTTAGTATAGCACCTTTTGTCACACAATCTTGGATATTGAAGAGTTCGGGGCGAAGAGGGATGTTCGGGCCGAAGTGGGATGTCCGGGCCGAAATGGTGTTCGGGCCGAAGTGGTGGTCGGGCCGAAGTTCGGTGTTCGGGCCGAGGATGATGTTCGGGCCGAGGTTGAAGTTCGGGTCGAGGTCGGAGTTCGGGCCGAGGTTGAAGTTCGGGCCGAAAATGAAGTTCGGGCCGGGAACAGTGAAGAGTTCGGGCCGAACTTGTTCTTGGCAGTGACGAACGAACCAGCTATTTTGGTTACTCGTGGGCGTGAAACGGACACCCGAGCTGAAAGTTATGAATGTTTTAGTATAGCACCTTTTGTCACACAATCTTGGATATTGAAGAGTTCGGGCCGAAGAGGGATGTTCGGGCCGAAGTGGTGTTCGGGCCGAAGTGGGATGTTCGGGCCGAAGTGGTGTTCCGGCCGAAGTGGTGTTCGGGCCGAAGTTCGGTGTTCGGGTCGAGGATGATGTTCGGGCCGAGGTTGAAGTTCGGGCCGAGGTCGAAGTTCGGGCCGAGGTTGAAGTTCGGTCCGAAAATGAAGTTCGGGCCGGGAACAGTGAAGAGTTCGGGCCGAACTTGTTCTTGGCAGTGACGAACGAACCAGCTATTTTGGTTACTCGTGGGCGTGAAACGGACACCCGAGCTGAAAGTTATGAATGTTTTAGTATAGCACCTTTTGTCACACAATCTTGGATATTGAAGAGTTCGGGCCGAAGAGGGATGTTCGGGCCGAAGTGGTGTTCGGGCCGAATTGGGATGTTCGGGCCGAAGTGGTGTTCGGGCCGAAGTTCGGTGTTCGGGCCGAGGATGATGTTCGGGCCGAGGTTGAAGTTCGGGCCGATGTCGGAGTTCGGGCCGAGGTTGAAGTTCGGGCCGAAAATGAAGTTCGGGCCGGGAACAGTGAAGAGTTCGGGCCGAACTTGTTCTTGGCAGTGACGAACGAACCAGCTATTTTGGTTACTCGTTGGCGTGAAACGGACACCCGAGCTGAAAGTTATGAATGTTTTACTATAGCACCTTTTGTCACACAATCTTGGATATTGAAGAGTTCGGGCCGAAGTGGGATGTTCGGGCCGAAGTGGTGTACGGGCCGAAGTGGGATGTTCGGGCCGAAGTGGTGTTCGGGCCGAAGTGGTGTTCGGGCCGAAGTTCGGTGTTCGGGCCGAGGATGATGTTCGGGCCGAGGTTGAAGTTCGGGCCGAGGTCGGAGTTCGGGCCGAGGTTGAAGTTCGGGCCGAGGTTGAAGTTCGGGCCGAAAATGAAGTTCGGGACGGGAAGAGTGAAGAGTTCGGGCCGAACTTGTTCTTGGCAGTGACGAACAAACCAGCTATTTTGGTTACTCGTGGGCGTGAAACGGACACCCGAGCTGAAAGTTATGAATGTTTTAGTATAGCACCTTTTGTCACACAATCTTGGATATTGAAGAGTTCGGGCCGAAGAGGGATGTTCGGGCCGAAGTGGTGTTCGGGCCGAAGTGGGATGTTCGGGCCGAAGTGGTGTTCGTGCCGAAGTTCGGTGTTCGGGCCGAGGATGATGTTCAGGCCGAGGTCGGACTTCGGGCCGAGGTCGGAGTTCGGGCTGAGGTTGAAGTTCGGGCTGGGAATAGTGAAGAGTTCGGGCCGAACTTGTTCTTGGCAGTGACGAACGAACCAGCTATTTTGGTTACTCGTGGGCGTGAAACGGACACCCGAGCTGAAAGTTATGAATGTTTTAGTATAGCACCTTTGTCACACAATCTTGGATATTCAAGAGTTCGGGCCGAAGAGGGATGTTCGGGCCGAAGTGGTGTTGGGGCCGAAGTGGGGTGTTCGGGCCGAAGTGGTGTTCGGGCCGAAGTGGTGTTCGGGGCTGAAGTTCGGTGTTCGGGCCGAGGATGATGTTCGGGCCGAGGTTGAAGTTCGGGCCGAGGTCGCAGTTCGGGCCGAGGTAGAAGTTCGGGCCGAGGTTGAAGTGGGGGCCGAAAATGAAGTTCGGGCCGGGAACAGTGAAGAGTTCGGGCCGAACTTGTTCTTGGCAGTGACGAACGAACCAACTATTTTGGTTACACGTGGGCGTGAAACGGACACCCGAGCTGAAAGTTATGAATGTTTTAGTATAGCACCTTTTGTCACACAATCTTGGATATTGAAGAGTTCGGGCCGAAGAGGGATGTTCGGGCCGAAGTGGTGTTGGGGCCGAAGTAGTGTTCGGGCCGAAGTTCGGTGTTCGGGTCGAGGATGATGTTCGGGCCGAGGTTGAAGTTCGGACCGGGAACAGTGAAGAGTTCGGGCCGAACTTGTTCTTGGCAGTGACGAACGAACCAGCTATTTTGGTTACTCGTGGGCGTGAAACGGACACCCGAGCTGAAAGTTAAGAATGTTTTAGTATAGCACCTTTTGTCACACAATCTTGGATATTGAAGAGTTCGGGGCGAAGAGGGATGTTCGGGCCGAAATGGTGTTCGGGCCGAAGTGGTGGTCGGGCCGAAGTTCGGTGTTCGGGCCGAGAATGATGTTCGGGCCGAGGTTGAAGTTCGGGCCGAGGTCGGAGTTTGGGCCGAGGTTGAAATTCGGGCCGAAAATGAAGTTCGGACCGGGAACAGCGAAGAGTTCAGGCCGAACTTGTTCTTGGCAGTGACGAACGAACCAGCTATTTTGGTTACTCGTGGGCGTGAAACGGACACCCGAGCTGAAAGTTATGAATGTTTTAGTATAGCACCTTTTGTCACACAATCTTGGATATTGAAGAGTTCAGGCCGAAGAGGGATGTTCGGGCCGAAGTCGTGTTCGGGCCGAAGTGGGATGTTCGGGCTGAAGTGGTGTTCGGGCCGAAGTTCGGTGTTCGGGCCGAGGATGATGTTCGGGCCGAGGTTGAAGTTCGGTGGAGTTCGGGCCAAGGTTGAAGTTCGGGCCGAGGTTGAAGTTCGGGCCGAAAATGAAGTTCGGGCCGGGAACAGTGAAGAGTTCGGGCCGAACTTGTTCTTGGCAGTGACGAACGAACCAGCTATTTTGGTTACTCGTGGGCGTGAAACGGACACCCGAGCTGAAAGTTATGAATGTTTTAGTATAGCACCTTTTGTCACACAATCTTGGATATTGAAGAGTTCGGGCCGAAGAGGGATGTTCGGGCCGAAGTGGTGTTCGGGCCGAAGAGGTGTTCGGGCCGAAGTTCGGTGTTCGGGCCGAGGATGATGTTCGGGCCGAGGTTGATGTTCGGACCGGGAACAGTGAAGATTTCGGGCCGAACTTGTTCTTGGCAGTGACGAACGAACCAGCTATTTTGGTTACTCGTGGGCGTGAAACGGACATCCGAGCTGAAAGTTAAGAATGTTTTAGTATAGCACCTTTTGTCACACAATCTTGGATATTGAAGAGTTCGGGGCGAAGAGGGATATTCGGGCCGAAGTGGTGTTCGGGCCGAAGTGGGATGTTCGGGCCGAAGTGGTGGTCGGGCCAAAGTTCGGTGTTCGGGCCGAGGATGATGTTCGGGCCGAGGTTGAAGTTCGGGCCGAGGTCGGAGTTCGGGCCGAGGTTGAAGTTCGGGCCGAAAATGAAGTTCGGGCCGGGAACAGTGAAGAGTTCGGGCCGAACTTGTTCTTGGCAGTGACGAACGAACCAGCTATTTTGGTTACTCGTGGGCGTGAAACGGACACCCGAGCTAAAAGTTATGAATGTTTTAGTATAGCACCTTTTGTCACACAATCTTGGATATTGAAGAGTTCGGGCCGAAGAGGGATGTTCGGGCCGAAGTCGTGTTCGGGCCGAAGTGGGATGTTCGGGCCGAAGTGGTGTTCGGGCCGAAGTTCGGTGTTCGGGCCGAGGATGATGTTCGGGCCGAGGTTGAAGTTCGGGCCGAGGTCGGAGTTCGGGCCGAGGTTGAAGTTCGGGCCGAGGTTGAAGTTCGGGCCGGGAACAGTGAAGAGTCCGGGCCAAACTTGTTCTTGGCAGTGACGAACGAACCAGCTATTTTGGTTACTCGTGGGCGTGAAAAGGACACCCGAGCTGAAAGTTATGAATGTTTTAGTATAGCACCTTTTGTCACACAATCTTGGATATTGAAGAGTTTGGGCCGAAGAGGGATGTTCGGGCCGAAGTGGTGTTCGGGCCGAAGTGGTGTTCGGGCCGAAGTGGTGTTCGGGCCAAAGTTCGGTGTTCGGGCCGAGGATGATGTTCGGGCCGAGGTCGGAGTTCGGGTCGAGGTCGGAGTTCGGGTCGAGGTTGAAGTTCGGGCCGAAAATGAAGTTCGGGCCGGGAACAGTGAAGAGTTCGGGCCGAACTTGTTCTTGGCAGTGACGAACGAACCAGCTATTTTGATTACTCGTGGGCGTGAAACGGACACCCGAGCTGAACGTTAAGAATGTTTTAGTATAGCCCCTTTTGTCACACTATCTTGGATATTGAAGAGTTCGGGACGAAGAGGGATGTTCGGGCCGAAGTGGTGTTCGGGCCGAAGTGGGATGTTCGGGCCGAAGTGGTGTTCGGGCCGAAGTTGGGTTTTGGGCCGAGGATGATGTTCGGGCCGAGGTTGAAGTTCGGGCCGAGGTCGGAGTTCGGGCCGAGGTTGAAGTTCGGGCCGAGGTTGAAGTTCGGGCCGAAAATGAAGTTCAGGCCGGGAACAGTGAAGAGTTCGGGCCGAACTTGTTCTTGGCAGTGACGAACGAACCAGCTATTTTGGTTACTCGTGGGCGTGAAACGGACACCCGAGCTGAAAGTTATGTATGTTTTAGTATAGCACCTTTTGTCACACAATCTTGGATATTGAAGAGTTCGGGCCGAAGAGGGATGTTCGGGCCGAATTGGTGTTCGGGCCGAAGTGGGATGTTCGGGCCGAAGTTCGGTGTTCGGGCCGAGGATGATGTTCGGGCCGAGGTTGAAGTTCGGGCCGAGGTCGGAGTTCGGGCCGAGGTTGAAGTTCGGGCCGAGGTTGAAGTTCGGACCGGGAACAGTGAAGAGTTCGGGCCGAACTTGTTCTTGGCAGTGACGAACGAACCAGCTATTTTGGTTACTCGTGGGCGTGAAAAAGACACCCGAGCTGAAAGTTACGAATGTTTTAGTATAGCACCTTTTGTCACACAATCTTGGATATTGAAGAGTTCGGGCCGAAGAGGGATGTTCGGGCCGAAGTGGTGTTCGGGCCGAAGAGGGATGTTCAGGCCGAAGTGGTGTTCGGTCCGAAGTGGTGTTCGGGCCGAAGTTCGGTGTTCGGGCCGAGGATGATGTTTGGGCCGAAGTGGTGTTCGGGCCGAAGTTCGGTGTTCGGGCCAAGGATGATGTTCGGGCCGAGGTTGAAGTTCGGGCCGAGGTCGGAGTTCGGGCCGAGGTTGAAGTTCGAGCCGAGGTTGAAGTTCGGGCCGAAAATGAAGTTCGGGCCGGGAACAGTGAAGAGTTCGGGCCGAACTTGTTCTTGGCAGTGACGAACGAACCAGCTATTTTGGTTACTCGTGGGCGTGAAACGGACACCCTAGCTGAAAGTTATGAATGTTTTAGTATAGCACCTTTTGTCACACAATCTTGGATATTGAAGAGTTCTGGCTGAAGAGGGATGTTCGGGCCGAAGTGGTGTTCGGGCCGAAGTGGGATGTTCGGACCGAAGTGGTGTTCGGGCTGAAGTTGGGTTTTGGGCCGAGGATGATGTTCGGGCCGAGGTTGAAGTTCGGGCCGCGGTCGGAGTTCGGGCCGAGGTTGATGTTCGGGCCGAGGTTGAAGTCCGGGCCGAAAATGAAGTTCGGGCCGGGAACAGTGAAGAGTTCGGGCCGAACTTGTTCTTGGCAGTGACGAACGAACCAGCTATTTTGGTTACTCGTGGGCGTGAAACGGACACCCGAGCTGAAAGTTATGAATGTTTTAGTATAGCACCTTTTGTCACACAATCTTGGATATTGAAGAGTTTGGGCCGAAAAGGGATGTTCGGGCCGAATTGGTGTTCGGGCCGAAGTGGGATGTTCGGGCCGAAGTGGTGTTCGGGGCCGAAGTTCGGTGTTCGGGCCGAGGATGATGTTCGGGCCGAGGTTGAAGTTCGGGCCGAGGTCGGAGTTCGGGCCGAGGTTGAAGTTCGGGCCGAGGTTGAAGTTCGGGCCGAAAATGAAGTTCGGGCCGGGAACAGTGAAGAGTTCGGGCAGAACTTGTTCTTGGCAGTGACGAACGAACCAGTTATTTTGGTTACTTGTGGGCGTGAAACGGAAAACCGAGCTGAAAGTTTTGAATATTTTAGTATAGCACCTTTTGTCACACAATCTTGGATATTGAAGAGTTCGGGCCGAAGAGGGATGTTCGGGCCGAAGTGGTGTTCGGGCCGAAGTGGGATGTTCGGGGCCGAAGTTCGGTGTTCGGGCCGAGGATGATGTTCGGGCCGACGTTGAAGTTCGGGCCGAGGTCGGAATTCGGGCTGAGGTTGAAGTTCGGGACGAAAATGAAGTTCGGGCCGGGAACAGTGAAGAGTTTGGGCCGAACTTGTTCTTGGCAGTGACGAACGAACCAGCTATTTTGGTTACTCGTGGACGTGAAACGGACACCCGAGCTGAAAGTTATGAATGTTTTAGTATATCACCTTTTGTCACACAATCTTGGATATTGAAGAGTTCGGGCCGAAGAGGGATGTTCGGGCCGAAGTGGTGTTCGGGCCGAAGTTCGATGTTCGGACCGAGGATGATATTCGGGCCGAGGTTGAAGTTCGGGCCGAGGTTGAATTTCGGGCCGAGGTCGGAGTTCGGGCCGAGGTTGAAGTTCGGACCGAGGTTGAAGTTCGGGCCGAAAATGAAGTTCGGACCGGGAACAGTGAAGAGTTCGGGCCGAACTTGTTCTTGGCAGTGACGAACGAACCAGCTATTTTGGTTACTCGTGGGCGTGAAACGGACACCCGAGCTGAAAGTTAAGAATGTTTTAGTATAGCACCTTTTGTCACACAATCTTGGATATTGAAGAGTTCGGGGCGAAGAGGGATGTTCGGGCCGAAGTGGTGTTCGGGCCGAAGTGGGATGTTCGGGCCGAAGTGGTGGTCGGGCCAAAGTTCGGTGTTCGGGCCGAGGATGATGTTCGGGCCGAGGTTGAAGTTCGGGCCGAGGTCGGAGTTCGGGCCGAGGTTGAAGTTCGGGCCGAGGTTGAAGTTCGGGCCGGGAACAGTGAAGAGTTCGGGCCGAACTTGTTCTTGGCAGTGACGAACGAACCAGCTATTTTGGTTACTCGTGGGCGTGAAATGGACACCCGAGCTGAAAGTTATTAATGTTTTAGTATAGCACCTTTTGTCACACAATCTTGGATATTGAAGAGTTCGGGCCGAAGAGGGATGTTCGGGCCGAAGTGGTGTTCGGGCCGAAGTGGTGTTCTGGCCGAAGTGGTGTTCGGGCCGAAGTTCGGTGTTCGGGCCGAGGATGATGTTCGGGCCGAGGTCGGAGTTCGGGTCGAGGTCGGAGTTCGGGTCGAGGTTGAAGTTCGGGCCGAAAATGAAGTTCGGGCCGGGAACAGTGAAGAGTTCGGGCCGAACTTGTTCTTGGCAGTGACGAACGAACCAGCTATTTTGATTACTCGTGGGCGTGAAACGGACACCCGAGCTGAAAGTTAAGAATGTTTTAGTATAGCACCTTTTGTCACACAATCTTGGATATTGAAGAGTTCGGGACGAAGAGGGATGTTCGGGCCGAAGTGGTGTTCGGGCCGAAGTGGGATGTTCGGGCCGAAGTGGTGTTCGGGCCGAAGTTGGGTTTTGGGCCGAGGATGATGTTCGGGCCGAGGTTGAAGTTCGGGCCGAGGTCGGAGTTCGGGCCGAGGTTGAAGTTCGGGCCGAGGTTGAAGTTCGGGCCGAAAATGAAGTTCAGGCCGGGAACAGTGAAGAGTTCGGGCCGAACTTGTTCTTGGCAGTGACGAACGAACCAGCTATTTTGGTTACTCGTGGGCGTGAAACGGACACCCGAGCTGAAAGTTATGTATGTTTTAGTATAGCACCTTTTGTCACACAATCTTGGATATTGAAGAGTTCTGGCCGAAGAGGGATGTTCGGGCCGAATTGGTGTTCGGGCCGAAGTGGGATGTTCCGGCCGAAGTGGTGTTCGGGGCCGAAGTTCGGTGTTCGGGCCGAGGATGATGTTCGGGCCGAGGTTGAAGTTCGGGCCGAGGTCGGAGTTCGGGCCGAGGTTGAAGTTCGGGCCGAGGTTGAAGTTCGGACCGGGAACAGTGAAGAGTTCGGGCCGAACTTGTTCTTGGCAGTGACGAACGAACCAGCTATTTTGGTTACTCGTGGGCGTGAAAAGGACACTCGAGCTGAAAGTTATGAATGTTTTAGTATAGCACCTTTTGTCACACAATCTTGGATATTGAAGAGTTCGGGCCGAAGAGGGATGTTCGGGCCGAAGTGGTGTTCGGGCCGAAGTGGGATGTTCGGGCCGAAGTGGTGTTCGGTCCGAAGTGGTGTTCGGGCCGAAGTTCGGTGTTCGGGCCGAGGATGATGTTTGGGCCGAAGTGGTGTTCGGGCCGAAGTTCGGTGTTCGGGCCGAGGATGATGTTCGGGCCGAGGTTGAAGTTCGGGTCGAGGTCGGAGTTCGGGCCGAGGTTGAAGTTCGGGCCGAGGTTGAAGTTCGGGCCGAAAATGAAGTTCGGGCCGGGAACAGTGAAGAGTTCGGGCCGAACTTGTTCTTGGCAGTGACGAACGAACCAGCTATTTTGGTTACTCGTGGGCGTGAAACGGACACCCGAGCTGAAAGTTATGAATGTTTTAGTATAGCACCTTTTGTCACACAATCTTGGATATTGAAGAGTTCGGGCTGAAGAGGGATGTTCGGGCCGAAGTGGTGTTCGGGCCGAAGTGGGATGTTCGGACCGAAGTGGTGTTCGGGCCGAAGTTGGGTTTTGGGCCGAGGATGATGTTCGGGCCGAGGTTAAAGTTCGGGCCGAGGTCGGAGTTCGGGCCGAGGTTGAAGTTCGGGCCGAGGTTGAAGTTCGGGCCGAAAATGAAGTTCGGGCCGGGAACAGTGAAGAGTTCGGGCCGAACTTGGTCTTGGCAGTGACGAACGAACCAGCTATTTTGGTTACTCGTGGGCGTGAAACGGACACCCGAGCTGAAAGTTATGAATGTTTTAGTATAGCACCTTTTGTCACACAATCTTGGATATTGAAGAGTTTGGGCCGAAGAGGGATGTTCGGGCCGAATTGGTGTTCGGGCCGAAGTAGAATGTTCGGGCTGAAGTGGTGTTCGGGGCCGAAGTTCGGTGTTCGGGCCGAGGATGATGTTCGGGCCGAGGTTGAAGTTCGGGCCGAGGTCGGAGTTCGGGCCGAGGTTGAAGTTCGGGCCGAGGTTTAAGTTCGGGCCGGGAACAGTGAAGAGTTCGGGCCGAACTTGTTCTTGGCAGTGACGAACGAACCAGTTATTTTGGTTACTTGTGGGCGTGAAACGGACAACCGAGCTGAAAGTTATGAATGTTTTAGTATAGCACATTTTGTCACACAATCTTGGATATAGAAGAATTCGGGCCGAAGAGGGATGTTCGGGCCGAAGTGGTGTTCGGGCCGAAGTGGGATGTTCGGGCCGAAGTGGCGTTCGGGCCGAAGTGGTGTTCGGGGCCGAAGTTCGGTGTTCGGGCCGAGGATGATGTTCGGGCCGAGGTTGAAGTTCGGGCCGAGGTCGGAGTTCGGGCCGAGGTTGAAGTTCGGGCCAAAAATCAAGTTCGGGCCGGGAACAGTGAAGAGTTAGGGCCGAACTTGTTCTTGGCAGTGACAAACGAACCAGCTATTTTGGTTACTCGTGGGCGTGAAACGGACACCCGAGCTGAAAGTTATGAATGTTTTAGTATAGCACCTTTTGTCACACAATCTTGGATATTGAAGAGTTCGGGCCGAAGAGGGATGTTCGGGCCGAAGTGGTGTTCGGGCCGAAGTGGGATGTTCGGGGCCGAAGTTCGGTGTTCGGGCCGAGGATGATGTTCGGGCCGACGTTGAAGTTCGGGCCGAGGTCGGAATTCGGGCTGAGGTTGAAGTTCGGGACGAAAATGAAGTTCGGGCCGGGAACAGTGAAGAGTTTGGGCCGAACTTGTTCTTGGCAGTGACGAACGAACCAGCTATTTTGGTTACTCGTGGACGTGAAACGGACACCCGAGCTGAAAGTTATGAATGTTTTAGTATATCACCTTTTGTCACACAATCTTGGATATTGAAGAGTTCGGGCCGAAGAGGGATGTTCGGGCCGAAGTGGTGTTCGGGCCGAAGTTCGATGTTCGGACCGAGGATGATATTCGGGCCGAGGTTGAAGTTCGGGCCGAGGTTGAATTTCGGGCCGAGGTCGGAGTTCGGGCCGAGGTTGAAGTTCGGACCGAGGTTGAAGTTCGGGCCGAAAATGAAGTTCGGACCGGGAACAGTGAAGAGTTCGGGCCGAACTTGTTCTTGGCAGTGACGAACGAACCAGCTATTTTGGTTACTCGTGGGCGTGAAACGGACACCCGAGCTGAAAGTTAAGAATGTTTTAGTATAGCACCTTTTGTCACACAATCTTGGATATTGAAGAGTTCGGGGCGAAGAGGGATGTTCGGGCCGAAGTGGTGTTCGGGCCGAAGTGGGATGTTCGGGCCGAAGTGGTGGTCGGGCCAAAGTTCGGTGTTCGGGCCGAGGATGATGTTCGGGCCGAGGTTGAAGTTCGGGCCGAGGTCGGAGTTCGGGCCGAGGTTGAAGTTCGGGCCGAGGTTGAAGTTCGGGCCGGGAACAGTGAAGAGTTCGGGCCGAACTTGTTCTTGGCAGTGACGAACGAACCAGCTATTTTGGTTACTCGTGGGCGTGAAATGGACACCCGAGCTGAAAGTTATTAATGTTTTAGTATAGCACCTTTTGTCACACAATCTTGGATATTGAAGAGTTCGGGCCGAAGAGGGATGTTCGGGCCGAAGTGGTGTTCGGGCCGAAGTGGTGTTCTGGCCGAAGTGGTGTTCGGGCCGAAGTTCGGTGTTCGGGCCGAGGATGATGTTCGGGCCGAGGTCGGAGTTCGGGTCGAGGTCGGAGTTCGGGTCGAGGTTGAAGTTCGGGCCGAAAATGAAGTTCGGGCCGGGAACAGTGAAGAGTTCGGGCCGAACTTGTTCTTGGCAGTGACGAACGAACCAGCTATTTTGATTACTCGTGGGCGTGAAACGGACACCCGAGCTGAAAGTTAAGAATGTTTTAGTATAGCACCTTTTGTCACACAATCTTGGATATTGAAGAGTTCGGGACGAAGAGGGATGTTCGGGCCGAAGTGGTGTTCGGGCCGAAGTGGGATGTTCGGGCCGAAGTGGTGTTCGGGCCGAAGTTGGGTTTTGGGCCGAGGATGATGTTCGGGCCGAGGTTGAAGTTCGGGCCGAGGTCGGAGTTCGGGCCGAGGTTGAAGTTCGGGCCGAGGTTGAAGTTCGGGCCGAAAATGAAGTTCAGGCCGGGAACAGTGAAGAGTTCGGGCCGAACTTGTTCTTGGCAGTGACGAACGAACCAGCTATTTTGGTTACTCGTGGGCGTGAAACGGACACCCGAGCTGAAAGTTATGTATGTTTTAGTATAGCACCTTTTGTCACACAATCTTGGATATTGAAGAGTTCTGGCCGAAGAGGGATGTTCGGGCCGAATTGGTGTTCGGGCCGAAGTGGGATGTTCCGGCCGAAGTGGTGTTCGGGGCCGAAGTTCGGTGTTCGGGCCGAGGATGATGTTCGGGCCGAGGTTGAAGTTCGGGCCGAGGTCGGAGTTCGGGCCGAGGTTGAAGTTCGGGCCGAGGTTGAAGTTCGGACCGGGAACAGTGAAGAGTTCGGGCCGAACTTGTTCTTGGCAGTGACGAACGAACCAGCTATTTTGGTTACTCGTGGGCGTGAAAAGGACACTCGAGCTGAAAGTTATGAATGTTTTAGTATAGCACCTTTTGTCACACAATCTTGGATATTGAAGAGTTCGGGCCGAAGAGGGATGTTCGGGCCGAAGTGGTGTTCGGGCCGAAGTGGGATGTTCGGGCCGAAGTGGTGTTCGGTCCGAAGTGGTGTTCGGGCCGAAGTTCGGTGTTCGGGCCGAGGATGATGTTTGGGCCGAAGTGGTGTTCGGGCCGAAGTTCGGTGTTCGGGCCGAGGATGATGTTCGGGCCGAGGTTGAAGTTCGGGTCGAGGTCGGAGTTCGGGCCGAGGTTGAAGTTCGGGCCGAGGTTGAAGTTCGGGCCGAAAATGAAGTTCGGGCCGGGAACAGTGAAGAGTTCGGGCCGAACTTGTTCTTGGCAGTGACGAACGAACCAGCTATTTTGGTTACTCGTGGGCGTGAAACGGACACCCGAGCTGAAAGTTATGAATGTTTTAGTATAGCACCTTTTGTCACACAATCTTGGATATTGAAGAGTTCGGGCTGAAGAGGGATGTTCGGGCCGAAGTGGTGTTCGGGCCGAAGTGGGATGTTCGGACCGAAGTGGTGTTCGGGCCGAAGTTGGGTTTTGGGCCGAGGATGATGTTCGGGCCGAGGTTAAAGTTCGGGCCGAGGTCGGAGTTCGGGCCGAGGTTGAAGTTCGGGCCGAGGTTGAAGTTCGGGCCGAAAATGAAGTTCGGGCCGGGAACAGTGAAGAGTTCGGGCCGAACTTGGTCTTGGCAGTGACGAACGAACCAGCTATTTTGGTTACTCGTGGGCGTGAAACGGACACCCGAGCTGAAAGTTATGAATGTTTTAGTATAGCACCTTTTGTCACACAATCTTGGATATTGAAGAGTTTGGGCCGAAGAGGGATGTTCGGGCCGAATTGGTGTTCGGGCCGAAGTAGAATGTTCAGGCTGAAGTGGTGTTCGGGGCCGAAGTTCGGTGTTCGGGCCGAGGATGATGTTCGGGCCGAGGTTGAAGTTCGGGCCGAGGTCGGAGTTCGGGCCGAGGTTGAAGTTCGGGCCGAGGTTTAAGTTCGGGCCGGGAACAGTGAAGAGTTCGGGCCGAACTTGTTCTTGGCAGTGACGAACGAACCAGTTATTTTGGTTACTTGTGGGCGTGAAACGGACAACCGAGCTGAAAGTTATGAATGTTTTAGTATAGCACATTTTGTCACACAATCTTGGATATAGAAGAATTCGGGCCGAAGAGGGATGTTCGGGCCGAAGTGGTGTTCGGGCCGAAGTGGGATGTTCGGGCCGAAGTGGCGTTCGGGCCGAAGTGGTGTTCGGGGCCGAAGTTCGGTGTTCGGGCCGAGGATGATGTTCGGGCCGAGGTTGAAGTTCGGGCCGAGGTCGGAGTTCGGGCCGAGGTTGAAGTTCGGGCCAAAAATCAAGTTCGGGCCGGGAACAGTGAAGAGTTAGGGCCGAACTTGTTCTTGGCAGTGACAAACGAACCAGCTATTTTGGTTACTCGTGGGCGTGAAACGGACACCCGAGCTGAAAGTTATGAATGTTTTAGTATAGCACCTTTTGTCACACAATCTTGGATATTGAAGAGTTCGGGCCGAAGAGGGATGTTCGGGCCGAAGTGGTGTTTGGGCCGAAGTGGTGTTCGTGCCGAAGTTCGGTGTTCGGACCGATGATGATATTTGTGCCGAGTTTGAAGTTCGGGCCGAGGTTGAAGTTCGGGCCGAGGTTGAAGTTCGGGCCGAGGTCGGAGTTCGGGCCGAGGTTGAAGTTCGGGCCGAGGTTGAAGTTCGGGCCGAAAATGAAGTTCGGACCGGGAACAGTGAAGAGTTCGGGCCGAACTTGTTCTTGGCAGTGACGAATGAACCAGCTATTTTGGTTACTCGTGGGCGTGAAAAGGACACCCGAGCTGAAAGTTATGAATGTTTTAGTATAGCACCTTTTGTCACACAATCTTGGATATTGAAGAGTTCGGGCCGAAGAGGGATGTTCGGGCCGAAGTGGTGTTCGGGCCGAAGTGGGATGTTCGGGCCGAAGTGGTGTTCGGGCCGAAGTGGTGTTCGGGCCGAAGTTCGGTGTTCGGGCAGAGGATTATGTTTGGGCCGAAGTGGTGTTCGGGCCGAAGTACGGTGTTCGGGCCGAGGATGATGTTCGGGCCGAGGTTGAAGTTCGGGCCGAGGTCGGAGTTCGGGCCGAGGTTGAAGTTCGGGCCGAGGTTGAAGTTCGGGCCGAAAATGAAGTTCGGGCCGGGAACAGTGAAGAGTTCGGGCCGAACTTGTTCTTGGCAGTGACGAACGAACCAGCTATTTTGGTTACTCGTGGGCGTGAAACGGACACCCGAGCTGAAAGTTATGAATGTTTTAGTATAGCACCTTTTGTCACACAATCTTGGATAATGAAGAGTTCGCGTGAAGAGGGATGTTCGGGCCGAAGTGGTGTTCGGGCCGAAGTGGGATGTTCGGACCGAAGTGGTGTTCGGGCCGAAGTTGGGTTTTGGGCCGAGGATGATGTTCGGGCTGAGGTTGAAGTTCGGGCCGAGGTCGGAGTTCGGGCCGAGGTTGAAGTTCGGGCCGAGGTTGAAGTTCGGGCCGAAAATGAAGTTCGGGCCGGGAACAGTGAAGAGTTCGGGCCGAACTTGGTCTTGGCAGTGACGAACGAACCAGCTATTTCGGTTACTCGTGGGCGTGAAACGGACACCCGAGCTGAAAGTTATGAATGTTTTAGTATAGCACCTTTTGTCACACAATCTTGGATATTGAAGAGTTTGGGCCGAAGAGGGATGTTCGGGCCGAATTGGTGTTCGGGCCGAAGTAGAATGTTCGGGCTGAAGTGGTGTTCGGGGCCGAAGTTCGGTGTTCGGGCCGAGGATGATGTTCGGGCCGAGGTTGAAGTTCGGGCCGAGGTCGGAGTTCGGGCCGAGGTTGAAGTTCGGGCCGATGTTGAAGTTCGGGCCGGGAACAGTGAAGAGTTCGGGCCGAACTTGTTCTTGGCAGTGACGAACGAACCAGTTATTTTGGTTACTTGTGGGCGTGAAACGGACAACCGAGCTGAAAGTTATGAATGTTTTAGTATAGCACATTTTGTCACACAATCTTGGATATAGAAGAGTTCGGGCCGAAGAGGGATGTTCGGGCCGAAGTGGTGTTCGGGCCGAAGTGGGATGTTCGGGCCGAAGTGGCGTTCGGGCCGAAGTGGTGTTCGGGGCCGAAGTTCGGTGTTCGGGCCGAGGATGATGTTCGGGCCGAGGTTGAAGTTCGGGCCGAGGTCGGAGTTCGGGCCGAGGTTGAAGTTCGGGCCGAGGTTGAAGTTCGGGCCGAAAATCAAGTTCGGGCCGGGAACAGTGAAGAGTTAGGGCCGAACTTGTTCTTGGCAGTGACAAACGAACCAGCTATTTTGGTTACTCGTGGGCGTGAAACGGACACCCGAGCTGAAAGTTATGAATGTTTTAGTATAGCACCTTTTGTCACACAATCTTGGATATTGAAGAGTTCGGGCCGAAGAGGGATGTTCGGGCCGAAGTGGTGTTCGGGCCGAAGTGGTGTTCGTGCCGAAGTTCGGTGTTCGGACCGATGATGATATTCGTGCCGAGTTTGAAGTTCGGGCCGAGGTTGAAGTTCGGGCCGAGGTTGAAGTTCGGGCCGAGGTCGGAGTTCGGGCCGAGGTTGAAGTTCGGGCCGAGGTTGAAGTTCGGGCCGAAAATGAAGTTCGGGCCGGGAACAGTGAAGAGTTCGGGCCGAACTTGTTCTTGGCAGTGACGAACGAACCAGCTATTTTGGTTACTCGTGGGCGTGAAAAGGACACCCGAGCTGAAAGTTATGAATGTTTTAGTATAGCACCTTTTGTCACACAATCTTGGATATTGAAGAGTTCGGGCCGAAGAGGGATGTTCGGGCCGAAGTGGTGTTCGGGCCGAAGTGGGATGTTCGGGCCGAAGTGGTGTTCGGTCCGAAGTGGTGTTCGGGCCGAAGTTCGGTGTTCGGGCAGAGGATTATGTTTGGGCCGAAGTGGTGTTCGGGCCGAAGTACGGTGTTCGGGCCGAGGATGATGTTCGGCCGAGGTTGAAGTTTGGGCCGAGGTCGGAGTTCGGGCCGAGGTCGGAGTTCGGGCCGAGGTTGAAGTTCGGGCCGAGGTTGAAGTTCGGGCCGAAAATGAAGTTCGGGCCGGGAACAGTGAAGAGTTCGGGCCGAACTTGTTCTTGGCAGTGACGAACGAACCAGCTATTTTGGTTACTCGTGGGCGTGAAACGGACACCCGAGCTGAAAGTTATGAATGTTTTAGTATAGCACCTTTTGTCACACAATCTTGGATATTGAAGAGTTCGGGCTGAAGAGGGATGTTCGGGCCGAAGTGGTGTTCGGGCCGAAGTGGGATGTTCGGACCGAAGTGGTGTTCGGGCCGAAGTTGGGTTTTGGGCCGAGGATGATGTTCGGGCCGAGGTTGAAGTTCGGGCCGAGGACGGAGTTCGGGCCGAGGTTGAAGTTCGGGCCGAGGTTGAAGTTCGGGCCGAAAATGAAGTTCGGGCCGGGAACAGTGAAGAGTTCGGGCCGAACTTGGTCTTGGCAGTGACGAACGAACCAGCTATTTTGGTTACTCGTGGGCGTGAAAAGGACACCCGAGCTGAAAGTTATGAATGTTTTAGTATAGCACCTTTTGTCACACAATCTTGGATATTGAAGAGTTTGGGCCGAAGAGGGATGTTCGGGCCGAATTGGTGTTCGGGCCGAAGTAGAATGTTCGGGCCGAAGTGGTGTTCGGGGCCGAAGTGGTGTTCGGGGCCGAAGTTCGGTGTTCGGGCCGAGGATGATGTTCGGGCCGAGGTTGAAGTTCGGGCCGAGGTCGGAGTTCGGGCCGAGGTTGAAGTTCGGGCCGAGGTTGAAGTTCGGGCCGGGAACAGTGAAGAGTTCGGGCCGAACTTGTTCTTGGCAGTGACGAACGAACCAGTTATTTTGGTTACTTGTGGGCTTGAAACGGACAACCGAGCTGAAAGTTATGAATGTTTTAGTATAGCACATTTTGTCACACAATCTTGGATATTGAAGAGTTCGGGCCGAAGAGGGATGTTCGGGCCGAAGAGGGATGTTCGGGCCGAAGTGGTGTTCATGCCGAAGTGGGATGTTCGGGCCGAAGTGGCGTTCGGGCCGAAGTGGTGTTCGGGGCCGAAGTTCGGTGTTCGGGCCGAGGATGATGTTCGGGCCGAGGTTGAAGTTCGGGCCGAGGTCGGAGTTCGGGCCGAGGTTGAAGTTCGGGCCGAAAATGTAGTTCGGGCCGGGAACAATGAAGAGTTTGGGCCGAACTTGTTCTTGGCAGTGACGAACGAACCAGCTATTTTGGTTACTCGTGGGCGTGAAACGGACATCCGAGCTGAAAGTTATGAATGTTTTAGTATAGCACCTTTTGTCACACAATCTTGGATATTGATGAGTTCGGGCCGAAGAGGGATGTTCGGGCCGAAGTGGTGTTCGGGCCGAAGTGGTGTTCGGGCCGAAGTTCGGTGTTCGGACCGAGGATGATATTCGGGCCGAGGTTGAAGTTCAGGCCGAGGTTGAAGTTCGGGCCGAGGTTGAAGTTCTTGCCGAGGTCGGAGTTCGGGCCGAGGTTGAAGTTCGGGCCGAGGTTGAAGTTCGGGCCGAAAATGAAGTTCGGACCGGGAACAGTGAAGAGTTCGGGCCGAACTTGTTCTTGGCAGTGACGAACGAACCAGCTATTTTGGTTACTCGTGGGCGTGAAAAGGACACCCGAGCTGAAAGTTATGAATGTTTTAGTATAGCACCTTTTGTCACACAATCTTGGATATTGAAGAGTTCGGGCTGAAGAGGGATGTTCGGGCCGAAGTGGTGTTCAGGCCGAAGTGGGATGTTCGGACCGAAGTGGTGTTCGGGCCGAAGTTGGGTTTTGGGCCGAGGATGATGTTCGGGCCGAGGTTGAAGTTCGGGCCGAGGTCGGAGTTCGGGCCGAGGTTGAAGTTCGGGCCGAGGTTGAAGTTCGGGCCGAAAATGAAGTTCGGGCCGGGAACAGTGCAGAGTTCGGGCCGAACTTGGTCTTGGCAGTGACGAACGAACCAGCTATTTTGGTTACTCGTGGGCGTGAAAAGGACACCCGAGCTGAAAGTTATGAATGTTTTAGTATAGCACCTTTTGTCACACAATCTTGGATATTGAAGAGTTTGGGCCGAAGAGGGATGTTCGGGCCGAATTGGTGTTCGGGCCGAAGTAGAATGTTCGGGCCGAAGTGGTGTTCGGGGCCGAAGTTCGGTGTTCGGGCCGAGGATGATGTTCGGGCCGAGGTTGAAGTTCGGGCAGAGGTCGGAGTTCGGGCCGAGGTTGAAGTTCGGGCCGAGGTTGAAGTTCGGGCCGGGAACAGTGAAGAGTTCGGGCCGAACTTGTTCTTGGCAGTGACGAACGAACCAGTTATTTTGGTTACTTGTGGGCGTGAAACGGACAACCGAGCTGAAAGTTATGAATGTTTTAGTATAGCACATTTTGTCACACAATCTTGGATATTGAAGAGTTCGGGCCGAAGAGGGATGTTCGTGCCGAAGTGGTGTTCAGGCCGAAGTGGGATGTTCGGGCCGAAGTGGCGTTCGGGCCGAAGTGGTGTTCGGGGCCGAAGTTCGGTGTTTGGGCCGAGGATGATGTTCGGGCCGAGGTTGAAGTTCGGGCCGAGGTCGGAGTTCGGGCCGAGGTCGGAGTTCTAGCCGAGGTTGAAGTTCGGGCCGAAAATGAAGTTCGGGCCGGGAACAGTGAAGAGTTTGGGCCGAACTTGTTCTTGGCAGTGACGAACGAACCAGCTATTTTGGTTACTCGTGGGCGTGAAACGGACATCCGAGCTGAAAGTTATGAATGTTTTAGTATAGCACCTTTTGTCACACAATCTTGGATATTGAAGAGTTCGGGCCGAAGAGGGATGTTCGGGCCGAAGTGGTGTTCGGACCGAAGTGGTGTTCGGGCCGAAGTTCGGTGTTCGGACCGAGGATGATATTCGGGCCGAGGTTGAAGTTCGGGCCGAGGTTGAAGTTCGGGCCGAGGTTGAAGTTCGGGCCGAGGTCGGAGTTCGGGCCGAGGTTGAAGTTCGGGCCGAGGTTGAAGTTCGGGCCGAAAATGAAGTTCGGACCGGGAACAGTGAAGAGTTCGGGCCGAACTTGTTCTTGGCAGTGACGAACGAACCAGCTATTTTGGTTACTCGTGGGCGTGAAAAGGACACCCGAGCTGAAAGTTATGAATGTTTTAGTATTGCACCTTTTGTCACACAATCTTGGATATTGAAGAGTTCGGGCCGAAGAGGGATGTTCGGGCCGAAGTGGTGTTCGGGCCGAAGTGGGATTTTCGGGCCGAAGTGGTGTTCGGGCCGAAGTGGTGTTCGGGCCGAAGTTCGGTGTTCGGGCGGAGGATTATGTTTGGGCCGAAGTGGTGTTCGGGCCGAAGTACGGTGTTCGGGCCGAGGATGATGTTCGGGCCGAGGTTGAAGTTCGGGCCGAGGTCGGAGTTCGGGCCGAGGTTGAAGTTCGGGCCGAGGTTGAAGTTCGGGCCGAGGTTGAAGTTCGGGCCGAGGTTGAAGTTCGGGCCGAAAATGAAGTTCGGGCCGGGAACAGTGAAGAGTTCGGGCCGAACTTGTTCTTGGCAGTGACGAACGAACCAGCTATTTTGGTTACTCGTGGGCGTGAAACGGACACCCGAGCTGAAAGTTATGAATGTTTTAGTATAGCACCTTTTGTCACACAATCTTGGATATTGAAGAGTTCGGGCTGAAGAGGGATGTTCGGGCCGAAGTGGTGTTCGGGCCGAAGTGGGATGTTTGGGCCGAAGTGGTGTTCGGGCCGAAGTGGTGTTCTGGCCGAAGTTCGGTGTTCGGGCCGAGGATGATGTTCGGGCCGAGGTTGAAGTTCGGGCCGAGGTCGGAGTTCGGGCCGAGGTTTATGTTGGGTCCGAAAATGAAGTTCGGGCCGGGAACAGTGAAGAGTTCGGGCCGAACTTGTTCTTGGCAGTGACGAACGAACCAGCTATTTTGGTTACTCGTGGGCGTGAAACGGACACCCGAGCTGAAAGTTATGAATGTTTTAGTATAGCACGTTTTGTCACACAATCTTGGATATTGAAGAGTTCGGGCCAAAAAGGGATGTTCGGGCCGAAGTGGTGTTCGGGCCGAAGTTCGGTGTTCGGGTCGAGGATAATGTTCGGGCCTTGGTTGAAGTTCGGGCCGAGGTCGGAGTTCGGGCCGAGGTTGAAGTTCGGGCCAAGGTTAAAGTTCGGGCAGAAAATGAAGTTCGGGCCGGGAACAGTGAAGAGTTCGGGCCGAACTTGTTCTTGGCAGTGACGAACGAACCAGCTATTTTGGTTACTCGTGGGCGTGAAACGGACACCCGAGCTGAAAGTTATGAATGTTTTAGTATAGCACCTTTTGTCACACAATCTTGGATATTGAAGAGTTCGGGCCGAAGAGGGATGTTCGGGCCGAAGTGGTGTTCGGGCCGAAATGGGATGTTCGGGCCAAAGTGGTGTTCGGGACGAAGTGGTGTTCGGGCCGAAGTTCGGTGTTCGGGCCGAGGATGATGTTCGGGCCGAGGTTGAAGTTCGGGCCGAGGTCGGAGTTCGGGCCGAGGTTGCAGTTCGGGCCGAGGTTGAAGTTCGGGCCGAAAATGAAGTCCGGGCCGGGAACAGTGAAGAGTTCGGGCCGAACTTGTTCTTGGCAGTGACGAACGAAACAGCTATTTTGGTTACTCGTGGGCGTGAAACGGACACCCGAGCTGAAAGTTATGAATGTTTTAGTATAGCACCTTTTGTCACACAATCTTGGATATTGAAGAGTTCGGGCTGAAGAGGGATGTTCGGGCCGAAGTGGTGTTCGGGCCGAAGTGTGATGTTTGGGCCGAAGTGGTGTTCGGGCCGAAGTGGTGTTCGGGCCGAAGTGGTGTTCGGGCCGAAGTTCGGTGTTCGGGCCGAGGATGATGTTCAAGCCGAGGTTGAACTTCGGGCCGAGGTCGGAGTTCGGGCCGAGGTTGAAGTTCTGGCCGAGGTTGGAAGTTCGGGCCGAAAATGAAGTTCGGGCGGGGAACAGTGAAGAGTTCGGGCTGAACTTGTTCTTGGCAATGACGAATGAACCAGCTATTTTGGTTACTCGTGGGCGTGAAACGGACACCCGAGCTGAAAGTTATGAATGTTTTAGTATAGCACCTTTTGTTACACAATCTTGGATATTGAAGAGTTCGGGCCGAAGAGGGATGTTCGGGCCGAAGTGGTGTTCGGGCCGAAGTGGGATGTTCGGGCCGAAGTGGTGTTCGGGCCGAAGTTCGGTGTTTGGGCCCAGGATGATGTTTGGGCCGAGGTTGAAGTTCGGGCCGAGGTCGGAGTTCGGGCCGAGGTTGAAGTTCGGGCCGAGGTTGAAGTTCGGGCAGAAAATGAAGTTCGGGCCGGGAACAGTGAAGAGTTCGGGCCGAACTTGTTCTTGGCAGTGACGAACGAACCAGCTATTTTGGTTACTCGTGGGCGTGAAACGGACACCCGAGCTGAAAGTTATGAATGTTTTAGTATAACACCTTTTGTCAACCAATCTTGGATATTGAAGTGTTCGGGCCGAAGAGGGACGTTCGGGCCGAAGTGGTGTTCGGGCCGAAGTGGAATGTTCGGGCCGAAGTTGTGTTCGGGCCGAAGTGGTGTTCGGGCCGAAGTTCGGTGTTCGGGCCGAGGATGATGTTCGGGCCGAGGTTGAAGTTCGGGCCGAGGTCGGAGTTCGGGTCGAGGTTGAAGTTCGGGCCGAGGTTGAAGTTCGGGCCGAAAATGAAGTTCGGGCCGGGAACAGTGAAGAGTTCGGGCCGACCTTGTTCTTGGCAGTGACGAACGAACCAGCTATTTTGGTTACTCGTGGGCGTGAAACGGACACCCGAACTGAAAGTTATGAATGTTTTAGTATAGCACCTTTTGTCACACAATCTTGGATATTGAAGAGTTCGGGCTGAAGGGGGATGTTCGGGCCGAAGTGGTGTTCGGGCCGAAGTTCGGTGTTCGGGCCGAGGATGATGTTCAAGCCGAGGTTGAACTTCGGGCCGAGGTCGGAGTTCGGGCCGAGGTTGAAGTTCTGGCCGAGGTTGGAAGTTCGGGCCGAAAATAAAGTTCGGGCGAGGAACAGTGAAGAGTTCGGGCTGAACTTGTTCTTGGCAGTGACGAATGAACCAGCTATTTTGGTTACTCGTGGGCGTGAAACGGACACCCGAGCTGAAAGTTATGAATGTTTTAGTATAGCACCTTTTGTTACACAATCTTGGATATTGAAAAGTTCGGGCCGACGAGGGATGTTCGGACCGAAGTGGTGTTCGGGCCGAAGTTGGGTTTTGGGCCGAGGATGATGTTCGGGCCGAGGTTGAAGTTCGGGCCGAGGTCGGAGTTCGGGCCGAGGTTGAAGTTCGGGCCGAGGTTGAAGTTCGGGCCGAAAATGAAGTTCGGGCCGGGAACAGTGAAGAGTTCGGGCCGAACTTGGTCTTGGCAGTGACGAACGAACCAGCTATTTTGGTTACTCGTGGGCGTGAAAAGGACACCCGAGCTGAAAGTTATGAATGTTTTAGTATAGCACCTTTTGTCACACAATCTTGGATATTGAAGAGTTTGGGCCGAAGAGGGATGTTCGGGCCGAATTGGTGTTCGGGCCGAAGTAGAATGTTCGGGCCGAAGTGGTGTTCGGGGCCGAAGTTCGGTGTTCGGGCCGAGGATGATGTTCGGGCCGAGGTTGAAGTTCGGGCCGAGGTCGGAGTTCGGGCCGAGGTTGAAGTTCGGGCCGAGGTTGAAGTTCGGGCCGGGAACAGTGAAGAGTTCGGGCCGAACTTGTTCTTGGCAGTGACGAACGAACCAGTTATTTTGGTTACTTGTGGGCGTGAAACGGACAACCGAGCTGAAAGTTATGAATGTTTTAGTATAGCACATTTTGTCACACAATCTTGGATATTGAAGAGTTCGGGCCGAAGAGGGATGTTCGTGCCGAAGTGGTGTTCAGGCCGAAGTGGGATGTTCGGGCCGAAGTGGCGTTCGGGCCGAAGTGGTGTTCGGGGCCGAAGTTCGGTGTTTGGGCCGAGGATGATGTTCGGGCCGAGGTTGAAGTTCGGGCCGAGGTCGGAGTTCGGGCCGAGGTCGGAGTTCGGGCCGAGGTTGAAGTTCGGGCCGAAAATGAAGTTCGGGCCGGGAACAGTGAAGAGTTTGGGCCGAACTTGTTCTTGGCAGTGACGAACGAACCAGCTATTTTGGTTACTCGTGGGCGTGAAACGGACATCCGAGCTGAAAGTTATGAATGTTTTAGTATAGCACCTTTTGTCACACAATCTTGGATATTGAAGAGTTCGGGCCGAAGAGGGATGTTCGGGCCGAAGTGGTGTTCGGGCCGAAGTGGTGTTCGGGCCGAAGTTCGGTGTTCGGACCGAGGATGATATTCGGGCCGAGGTTGAAGTTCGGGCCGAGGTTGAAGTTCGGGCCGAGGTTGAAGTTCGGGCCGAGGTCGGAGTTCGGGCCGAGGTTGAAGTTCGGGCCGAGGTTGAAGTTCGGGCCGAAAATGAAGTTCGGACCGGGAACAGTGAAGAGTTCGGGCCGAACTTGTTCTTGGCAGTGACGAACGAACCAGCTATTTTGGTTACTCGTGGGCGTGAAAAGGACACCCGAGCTGAAAGTTATGAATGTTTTAGTATAGCACCTTTTGTCACACAATCTTGGATATTGAAGAGTTCGGGCCGAAGAGGGATGTTCGGGCCGAAGTGGTGTTCGGGCCGAAGTGGGATTTTCGGGCCGAAGTGGTGTTCGGGCCGAAGTGGTGTTCGGGCCGAAGTTCGGTGTTCGGGCGGAGGATTATGTTTGGGCCGAAGTGGTGTTCGGGCCGAAGTACGGTGTTCGGGCCGAGGATGATGTTCGGGCCGAGGTTGAAGTTCGGGCCGAGGTCGGAGTTCGGGCCGAGGTTGAAGTTCGGGCCGAGGTTGAAGTTCGGGCCGAGGTTGAAGTTCGGGCCGAAAATGAAGTTCGGGCCGGGAACAGTGAAGAGTTCGGGCCGAACTTGTTCTTGGCAGTGACGAACGAACCAGCTATTTTGGTTACTCGTGGGCGTGAAACGGACACCCGAGCTGAAAGTTATGAATGTTTTAGTATAGCACCTTTTGTCACACAATCTTGGATATTGAAGAGTTCGGGCTGAAGAGGGATGTTCGGGCCGAAGTGGTGTTCGGGCCGAAGTGGGATGTTTGGGCCGAAGTGGTGTTCGGGCCGAAGTGGTGTTCTGGCCGAAGTTCGGTGTTCGGGCCGAGGATGATGTTCGGGCCGAGGTTGAAGTTCGGGCCGAGGTCGGAGTTCGGGCCGAGGTTTATGTTGGGTCCGAAAATGAAGTTCGGGCCGGGAACAGTGAAGAGTTCGGGCCGAACTTGTTCTTGGCAGTAACGAACGAACCAGCTATTTTGGTTACTCGTGGGCGTGAAACGGACACCCGAGCTGAAAGTTATGAATGTTTTAGTATAGCACGTTTTGTCACACAATCTTGGATATTGAAGAGTTCGGGCCAAAAAGGGATGTTCGGGCCGAAGTGGTGTTCGGGCCGAAGTTCGGTGTTCGGGTCGAGGATAATGTTCGGGCCTTGGTTGAAGTTCGGGCCGAGGTCGGAGTTCGGGCCGAGGTTGAAGTTCGGGCCAAGGTTAAAGTTCGGGCAGAAAATGAAGTTCGGGCCGGGAACAGTGAAGAGTTCGGGCCGAACTTGTTCTTGGCAGTGACGAACGAACCAGCTATTTTGGTTACTCGTGGGCGTGAAACGGACACCCGAGCTGAAAGTTATGAATGTTTTAGTATAGCACCTTTTGTCACACAATCTTGGATATTGAAGAGTTCGGGCCGAAGAGGGATGTTCGGGCCGAAGTGGTGTTCGGGCCGAAATGGGATGTTCGGGCCAAAGTGGTGTTCGGGACGAAGTGGTGTTCGGGCCGAAGTTCGGTGTTCGGGCCGAGGATGATGTTCGGGCCGAGGTTGAAGTTCGGGCCGAGGTCGGAGTTCGGGCCGAGGTTGCAGTTCGGGCCGAGGTTGAAGTTCGGGCCGAAAATGAAGTCCGGGCCGGGAACAGTGAAGAGTTCGGGCCGAACTTGTTCTTGGCAGTGACGAACGAAACAGCTAGTTTGGTTACTCGTGGGCGTGAAACGGACACCCGAGCTGAAAGTTATGAATGTTTTAGTATAGCACCTTTTGTCACACAATCTTGGATATTGAAGAGTTCGGGCTGAAGAGGGATGTTCGGGCCGAAGTGGTGTTCGGGCCGAAGTGTGATGTTTGGGCCGAAGTGGTGTTCGGGCCGAAGTGGTGTTCGGGCCGAAGTGGTGTTCGGGCCGAAGTTCGGTGTTCGGGCCGAGGATGATGTTCAAGCCGAGGTTGAACTTCGGGCCGAGGTCGGAGTTCGGGCCGAGGTTGAAGTTCTGGCCGAGGTTGGAAGTTCGGGCCGAAAATGAAGTTCGGGCGGGGAACAGTGAAGAGTTCGGGCTGAACTTGTTCTTGGCAGTGACGAATGAACCAGCTATTTTGGTTACTCGTGGGCGTGAAACGGACACCCGAGCTGAAAGTTATGAATGTTTTAGTATAGCACCTTTTGTTACACAATCTTGGATATTGAAGAGTTCGGGCCGAAGAGGGATGTTCGGGCCGAAGTGGTGTTCGGGCCGAAGTGGGATGTTCGGGCCGAAGTGGTGTTCGGGCCGAAGTTCGGTGTTTGGGCCCAGGATGATGTTTGGGCCGAGGTTGAAGTTCGGGCCGAGGTCGGAGTTCGGGCCGAGGTTGAAGTTCGGGCCGAGGTTGAAGTTCGGGCAGAAAATGAAGTTCGGGCCGGGAACAGTGAAGAGTTCGGGCCGAACTTGTTCTTGGCAGTGACGAACGAACCAGCTATTTTGGTTACTCGTGGGCGTGAAACGGACACCCGAGCTGAAAGTTATGAATGTTTTAGTATAACACCTTTTGTCAACCAATCTTGGATATTGAAGTGTTCGGGCCGAAGAGGGACGTTCGGGCCGAAGTGGTGTTCGGGCCGAAGTGGAATGTTCGGGCCGAAGTTGTGTTCGGGCCGAAGTGGTGTTCGGGCCGAAGTTCGGTGTTCGGGCCGAGGATGATGTTCGGGCCGACGTTGAAGTTCGGGCCGAGGTCGGAGTTCGGGTCGAGGTTGAAGTTCGGGCCGAGGTTGAAGTTCGGGCCGAAAATGAAGTTCGGGCCGGGAACAGTGAAGAGTTCGGGCCGACCTTGTTCTTGGCAGTGACGAACGAACCAGCTATTTTGGTTACTCGTGGGCGTGAAACGGACACCCGAACTGAAAGTTATGAATGTTTTAGTATAGCACCTTTTGTCACACAATCTTGGATATTGAAGAGTTCGGGCTGAAGGGGGATGTTCGGGCCGAAGTGGTGTTCGGGCCGAAGTTCGGTGTTCGGGCCGAGGATGATGTTCAAGCCGAGGTTGAACTTCGGGCCGAGGTCGGAGTTCGGGCCGAGGTTGAAGTTCTGGCCGAGGTTGGAAGTTCGGGCCGAAAATAAAGTTCGGGCGAGGAACAGTGAAGAGTTCGGGCTGAACTTGTTCTTGGCAGTGACGAATGAACCAGCTATTTTGGTTACTCGTGGGCGTGACCGGACACCCGAGCTGAAAGTTATGAATGTTTTAGTATAGCACCTTTTGTTACACAATCTTGGATATTGAAGAGTTCGGGCCGACGAGGGATGTTCGGGCCGAAGTGGTGTTCGGGCCGAAGTTCGGTGTTCGGGCCCAGGATGATGTTCGGGCCGAGGTTGAAGTTCGGGCCGAGGTCGGAGTTCGGGCCGAGGTTGAAGTTCAGGCCGAGGTTGAAGTTCGGGCAGATAATGAAGTTCGGGTCGGGAACAGTGAAGAGTTCGGGCCGAACTTGTTCTTGGCAGTGACGAACGAACCAGCTATTTTGGTTACTCGTGGGCGTGAAACGGACATCCGAGCTGAAAGTTATGAATGTTTTAGTATAACACCTTTTGTCACACAATCTTGGATATTGAAGAGTTCGGGCCAAAAAGGGATGTTCGGGCCGAAGTGGTGTTCGGGCCGAAGTTCGGTGTTCGGGTCGAGGATGATGTTCGGGCCTTGGTTGAAGTTCGGGCCGAGGTCAGAGTTCGGGCCGAGGTTGAAGTTCGGGCCAAGGTTAAAGTTCGGGCAGAAAATGAAGTTCGGGCCGGGAACAGTGAAGAGTTCGGGCCGAACTTGTTCTTGGCAGTGACGAACGAACCAGCTATTTTGGTTACTCGTGGGCGTGAAACGGACACCCGAGCTGAAAGTTATGAATGTTTTAGTATAGCACCTTTTGTCACACAATCTTGGATATTGAAGAGTTCGGGCCGAAGAGGGATGTTCGGGCCGAAGTGGTGTTTGGGCCGAAGTGGGATGTTCGGGCCAAAGTGGTGTTCGGGACGAAGTGGTGTTCGGGCCGAAGTTCGGTGTTCGGGCCGAGGATGATGTTCGGGCCGAGGTTGAAGTTCGGGCCGAGGTCGGAGTTCGGGCCGAGGTTGCAGTTCGGGCCGAGGTTGAAGTTCGGGCCGAAAATGAAGTCCGGGCCGGGAACAGTGAAGAGTTCGGGCCGAACTTGTTCTTGGCAGTGACGAACGAACCAGCTATTTTGGTTACTCGTGGGCGTGAAACGGACACCCGAGCTGAAAGTTATGAATGTTTTAGTATAGCACCTTTTGTCACACAATCTTGGATATTGAAGAGTTCGGGCTGAAGAGGGATGTTCGGGCCGAAGTGGTGTTCGGGCCGAAGTGTGATGTTGGGCCGAAGTGGTGTTCGGGCCGAAGTGGTGTTCGGGCCGAAGTGGTGTTCGGGCCGAAGTTCGGTGTTCGGGCCGAGGATGATGTTCAAGCCGAGGTTGAACTTCGGGCCGAGGTCGGAGTTCGGGCCGAGGTTGAAGTTCTGGCCGAGGTTGGAAGTTCGGGCCGAAAATGAAGTTCGGGCGGGGAACAGTGAAGAGTTCGGGCTGAACTTGTTCTTGGCAGTGACGAATGAACCAGCTATTTTGGTTACTCGTGGGCGTGAAACGGACACCCGAGCTGAAAGTTATGAATGTTTTAGTATAGCACCTTTTGTTACACAATCTTGGATATTGAAGAGTTCGGGCCGAAGAGGGATGTTCGGGCCGAAGTGGTGTTCGGGCCGAAGTGGGATGTTCGGGCCGAAGTGGTGTTCGGGCCGAAGTTTGGTGTTTGGGCCCAGGATGATGTTTGGGCCGAGGTTGAAGTTCGGGCCGAGGTCGGAGTTCGGGCCGAGGTTGAAGTTCGGGCCGAGGTTGAAGTTCGGGCAGAAAATGAAGTTCGGGCCGGGAACAGTGAAGAGTTCGGGCCGAACTTGTTCTTGGCAGTGACGAACGAACCAGCTATTTTGGTTACTCGTGGGCGTGAAACGGACACCCGAGCTGAAAGTTATGAATGTTTTAGTATAACACCTTTTGTCAACCAATCTTGGATATTGAAGTGTTCGGGCCGAAGAGGGACGTTCGGGCCGAAGTGGTGTTCGGGCCGAAGTGGAATGTTCGGGCCGAAGTTGTGTTCGGGCCGAAGTGGTGTTCGGGCCGAAGTTCGGTGTTCGGGCCGAGGATGATGTTCGGGCCGAGGTTGAAGTTCGGGCCGAGGTCGGAGTTCGGGTTGAGGTTGAAGTTCGGGCCGAGGTTGAAGTTCGGGCCGAAAATGAAGTTCGGGCCGGGAACAGTGAAGAGTTCGGGCCGACCTTGTTCTTGGCAGTGACGAACGAACCAGCTATTTTGGTTACTCGTGGGCGTGAAACGGACACCCGAGCTGAAAGTTATGAATGTTTTAGTATAGCACCTTTTGTCACACAATCTTGGATATTGAAGAGTTCGGGCTGAAGGGGGATGTTCGGGCCGAAGTGGTGTTCGGGCCGAAGTTCGGTGTTCGGGCCGAGGATGATGTTCAAGCCGAGGTTGAACTTCGGGCCGAGGTCGGAGTTCGGGCCGAGGTTGAAGTTCTGGCCGAGGTTGGAAGTTCGGGCCGAAAATAAAGTTCGGGCGGGGAACAGTGAAGAGTTCGGGCTGAACTTGTTCTTGGCAGTGACGAATGAACCAGCTATTTTGGTTACTCGTGGGCGTGAAACGGACACCCGAGCTGAAAGTTATGAATGTTTTAGTATAGCACCTTTTGTTACACAATCTTGGATATTGAAGAGTTCGGGCCGACGAGGGATGTTCGGGCCGAAGTGGTGTTCGGGCCGAAGTTCGGTGTTCGGGCCCAGGATGATATTCGGGCCGAGGTTGAAGTTCGGGCCGAGGTCGGAGTTCGGGCCGAGGTTGAAGTTCGGGCCGAGGTTGAAGTTCGGGCAGATAATGAAGTTCGGGCCGGGAACAGTGAAGAGTTCGGGCCGAACTTGTTCTTGGCAGTGACGAACGAACCAGCTATTTTGGTTACTCGTGGGCGTGAAACGGACATCCGAGCTGAAAGGTATGAATGTTTTAGTATAACACCTTTTGTCACACAATCTTGGATATTGAAGAGTTCGGGCCGAAGAGGGATGTTCGGGCCGAAGTGGTGTTCGGGCCGAAGTGGGATGTTCGGGCCGAAGTCGTGTTCGGGCCGAAGTGGTGTTCGGGCCGAAGTTCGGTGTTCGGGTCGAGGATGATGTTCGGGCCGAGGTTGAAGTTCGGGCCGAGGTCGGAGTTCGGACGAGGTCGGAGTTCGGGCTGAGGTTGAAGTTCGGGCCGAGGTTGAAGTTCGGGCCGAAAATGATGTTCGGGCCGGGAACAGTGAAGAGTTCGGGCCGAACTTGTTCTTGACAGTGACGAACGAACCAGCTATTTTGGTTACTCGTGGGCGTGAAACGGACATCCGAGCTGAAAGTTATGAATGTTTTAGTATAGCACCTTTTGTCACACAATCTTGGATATTGAAGATTTCGGGCCGAAGAGGGATGTTCGGGCCGAAGTGGTGTTCGGGCCGAAGTGGGATGTTTGGGCCGAAGTGGTGTTCGGGCCGAAGTTCGGTGTTCGGGCCGAGGATGATGTTCAGGCCGAGGTTGAAGTTCGGGCCGAGGTCGGAGTTCGGGCCGAGGTTGAAATTCGGGCCGAGGTTGAAGTTCGGGCCGAAAATGAAGTTCGGGCCGGGAACAGTGAAGAGTTCGGGCCGAACTTGATCTTGGCAGTGACGAACGAACCAGCTATTTTGGTTACTCGTGGGCGTGAAACGGACACCCGAGCTGAAAGTTATGAATGTTTTAGTGTAGCACCTTTTGTCACACAATCTTGGATATTGAAGAGTTCGGGCCGAAGAGGGATATTCGGGCCGAAGTGGTGTTCGGGCCGAAGTGGGATGTTCGGGCCGAAGTGGTGTTCGGGCCGAAGTTCGGTGTTCGGGCCGAGGATGATGTTCGGGCCGAGGTTGAAGTTCGGGCCGAGGTCGGAGTTCGGGCCGAGGTTGAAGTTCGAGCCGAGGTTGAAGTTCGGGCAGAAAATGAAGTTCGGTCCGGGAACAGTGAAGAGTTCGGGCCGAAGTTGTTCTTGGCAGTGACGAACGAACCATCTATTTTGGTTACTCGTGGGCGTGAAACGGACACCCGAGCTGAAAGTTATGAATGTTTTAGTATAACACCTTTTGTCACACAATCTTGGATATTGAAGAGTTCGGGCCGAAGAGGGATGTTCGGGCCGAAGTGGTGTTCGGGCCGAAGTGGGATGTTCGGGCCGAAGTCGTGTTCGGGTCGAAGTGGTGTTCGGGCGGAAGTTCGGTGTTCGGGCCGAGGATGATGTTCGGGCCGAGGTTGAAGTTCGGGCCGAGGTCGGAGTTCGGGTCGAGGTTGAAGTTCGGGCCGAGGTTGAAGTTCGGGCCGAAAATGAAGTCAGGGCCGGGAACAGTGAAGAGTTCGGGCCGAACTTGTTCTTGGCAGGGACGAACAAACCAGCTATTTTAGTTACTCGTGGGCGTGAAACGGACACCCGAGCTGAAAGTTATGAATGTTTTAGTATAGCACCTTTTGTCACAAAATCTTGAATATTGAAGAGTTAAAGCCGAAGAGGGATGTTCGGGCCGAAGTGGTGTTCGGGCCGAAGTGGGAAGTTCGGGCCGAAGTGGTGTTCGGGCCGAAGTTCGGTGTTCGGGCCGAGGATGATGTTCGGGCCGAGGTTGAAGTTCGGGCCCGAGGTTGGAGATCGGGCCGAGGTTGCAGTTCGGGCCGAGGTTGAAGTTCGGGCCGAAAATGAAGTTCGGGCCGGGAACAGTGAAGAGTTCGGGTCGAACTTGTTCTTGGCAGTGACGAACGAACCAGCTATTTTGGTTACTCGTGGGCGTGAAACGGACACCCGAGCTGAAAGTTATGAATGTTTTAGTATAGCACCTTTTGTCACACAATCTTGGATATTGAAGAGATCGGGCCGAAGAGGGATGTTCGGGCCGAAGTGGTGTTCGGGCCAAAGTGGGATGTTCGGGCCGAAGTGGTGTTCGGGCCGAAGTTCGGTGTTCGGGCTGAGGATGATGTTCGGGCCGAGGTTGAAGTTCGGACCGAGGTCGGAGTTCGGGCCGAGGTTGAAGTTCGGGCCGAAAATGAAGTTCGGGCCGGGAACAGTGAAGAGTTCGGGCCGAACTTGTTCTTGGCAGTGACGAACGGACCAGCTATTTTGGTTACTCGTGGGCGTGAAATGGACACCCGAGCTGAAAGTTATGAATGTTTTAGTATAGCACCTTTTGTCACACAATTTTGGATATTGAAGAGTTCGGGCCGAAGAGGGATGTTCGGGCCGAAGTGGTGTTCGGGCCGAAGTGGGATGTTCGGGCCGATGTGGTGTTCGGGCCGAAGTTCGGTGTTCGGGCTGAGGATGATGTTCGGGCCGAGGTTGAAGTTCGGGCCGAGGTCGGAGTTCGGGCCGAGGTTGAAGTTCGGGCCGTGGTCGGAGTTCGGGCCGCGGTTGAAGTTCGGGCCGGGAATAGTGAAGAGTTCGGGCCGAACTTGTTCTTGGCAGTGACGAACGAACCAGCTATTTTGGTAACTCGTGTGCGTGAAACGGACACCCGAGCTGAAAGTAATGAATGTTTTAGTATAGCACCTTTTGTCACACAATCTTGGATATTGAAGAGTTCGGGCCGAAGAGGGATGTTCGGGCCGAAGTGGTGTTCGGGCAGTAGTGGGATGTTCGGGCCGAAGTGGTGTTCGGGCCGAAGTGGTGTTCGGGCCGAAGTTCGGTGTTCGGGCCGAGGATGATGTTCGGGCCGAGGTTGAAGTTCGGCCCGAGGTCGGAGTTCGGGCCGAGGTTGAAGTTCGGGCCGAGGTTGAAGTTTGGGCCGAAAATGAAGTTCGGGCCGGGAACAGTGAAGAGTTCGGGCCGAACTTGTTCTTGGCAGTGACGAACGAACCAGCTATTTTGGTTACTCGTGGGCGTGAAACGTACACCCGAGCTGAAAGTTATGAATGTTTTAGTATAGCACCTTTTGTCACACAATCTTGGATATTGAAGAGATCGGGCCGAAGAGGGATGTTCGGGCCGAAGTGGGATGTTCGGGCCGAAGTGGTGTTCGGGCCGAAGTGGTGTTCGGGCCGAAGTGGTGTTCGGGCCGAAGTTCGGTGTTCGGGCCGAGGTCGGAGTTCGGGCCGAGGTCGGAGTTCGGGCCGAGGTTGAAGTTCGGGCCGAAAATGAAGTTCGGGCCGGGAACAGTGAAGAGTTCGGGCCGAACTTGTTCTTGGCAGTGACGAACGAACCAGCTATTTTGGTTACTCGTGTGCGTGAAACGGACACCCGAGCTGAAAGTAATGAATGTTTTAGTATAACACCTTTTGTCACACAATCTTGGATATTGAAGAGTTCGGGCCGAAGAGGGATGTTCGGGCCGAAGTGGTGTTCGGGCCGAAGTGGGATGTTCGGGCCGAAGTGGTGTTCGGGCCGAAGTTCAGTGTTCGGGCTGAGGATGATGTTCGGGCCGAGGTTGAAGTTCGGGCCGAGGTCGGAGTTCGGGCCGAGGTTGAAGTTCGGGCCGTGGTCGGAGTTCGGGCCGCGGTTGAAGTTCGGGCCGAAAATGAAGTTCGGGCCGGGAACAGTGAAGAGTTCGGGCCGAACTTGTTCTTGGCAGTGACGAACGAACCAGCTATTTTGGTTACTCGTGTGCGTGAAACGGACCTCCGAGCTGAAAGTAATGAATGTTTTAGTATAGCACCTTTTGTCGCACAATCTTGGATATTGAAGAGTTCGGGCCGAAGAGGGATGTTCGGGCCGAAGTGGTGTTAAGCAGTAGTGGGATGTTCGGGCCGAAGTGGTGTTCGGGCCGAAGTTCGGTGTTCGGGCCGAGGATGATGTTCGGGCCGAGGTTGAAGTTCGGCCCGAGGTCGGAGTTCGGGCCGAGGTTGAAGTTCGGGCCGAGGTTGAAGTTTGGGCCGAAAATGAAGTTCGGGCCGGGAACAGTGAAGAGTTCGGGCCGAACTTGTTCTTGGCAGTGACGAACGAACCAGCTATTTTGGTTACTCGTGGGCGTGAAACGTACACCCGAACTGAAAGTTATGAATGTTTTAGTATAGCACCTTTTGTCACACAATCTTGGATATTGAAGAGATCGGGCCGAAGTGGTGTTCGGGCCGAAGTTCGGTGTTCGGGCCGAGGATGATGTTCGGGCAGATGTTGAAGTTTAGGCCGAGGGCGGAGTTCGAGCCGAGGTTGAAGTTCGGGCCGAGGTTGAAGTTCGGGCCGAAAATGAAGTTCGGGCCGGGAACAGTGAAGAGTTCGGGCCGAACTTATTCTTGGCAGTGACGAACGAACCAGCTATTTTGGTTACTCGTGGGCGTGAAACGGACACCCGAGCTGAAAGTTATGAATGTTTTAGTATAGCACCTTTTGTCACACAATCTTGGATATTGAAGAGATCGGGCCGAAGAGGGATGTTCGGGCCGAAGTGGTGTTCGGGCCGAAGTGGGATGTTCGGGCCGAAGTGGTGTTCGGGCCGAAGTGGTGTTCGGGCCGAAGTGGTGTTCGGGCCGAAGTTCGGTGTTCGGGCTGAGGATGATGTTCGGGCCGAGGTTGAAGTTCGGGCCGAGGTCGGAGTTCGGGCCGAGGTTGAAGTTCGGGCCGAAAATGAAGTTCGGGCCGGGAACAGTGAAGAGTTCGGGCCGAACTTGTTCTTGGCAGTGACGAACGAACCAACTATTTTGGTTACTCGTGTGCGTGAAACGGACACCCGAGCTGAAAGTAATGAATGTTTTAGTATAACACCTTTTGCACACAATCTTGGATATTGAAGAATTCGGGCCGAAGAGGGATGTTCGGGCCGAAGTGGTGTTCGGGCCGAAGTGGGATGTTCGGGCCGAAGTTGTGTTCGGGCCGAAGTTCGGTGTTCGGGCTGAGGATGATGTTCGGGCCGAGGTTGAAGTTCGGGCCGAGGTCGGAGTTCGGGCCGAGGTTGAAGTTCGGGCCGAGGTCGGAGTTCGGGCCGCGGTTGAAGTTCGGGCCGAAAATGAAGTTCGGGCCGGGAACAGTGAAGAGTTCGGGCCGAACTTGTTCTTGGCAGTGACGAACGAACCACCTATTTTGGTTACTCGTGTGCGTGAAACGGACACCCGAACTGAAAGTAATGAATGTTTTAGTATAGCACCTTTTGTCACACAATCTTGGATATTGAAGAGTTCGGGCCGAAGAGGGATGTTCGGGCCGAAGTGGTGTTCGGGCAGTAGTGGGATGTTCGGGCCGAAGTGGTGTTCGGGCCGAAGTGGTGTTCGGGCCGAAGTTCGGTGTTCGGGCCGAGGATGATGTTCGGGCCGAGGTTGAAGTTCCGCCCGAGGTCGGAGTTCGGGCCGAGGTTGAAGTTCGGGCCGCGGTTGAAGTTTGGGCCGAAAATGAAGTTCGGGCCGGGAACAGTGAAGAGTTCGGGCCGAACTTGTTCTTGGCAGTGACGAACGAACCAGCTATTTTGGTTACTCGTGGGCGTGAAACGGACACCCGAGCTGAAAGTTATGAATGTTTTAGTATATCACCTTTTGTCACACAATCTTGGATATTGAAGAGTTCGGGCCGAAGAGGGATGTTCGGGCCGAAGTGGTGTTCGGACGAAATGGGATGTTCGGGCTGAAGTGGTGTTCGGGCCGAAGTGGTGTTCGGGCCGAAGTTCGGTGTTCGGGCTGAGGATGATGTTCGGGCCGAGGTTGAAGTTCGGGCCGAGGTCGGAGCTCTGGCCGAAAATGAAGTTCGGGCCGGGAACAGTGAAGAGTTAAGGCCGAACTTGTTCTTGGCAGTGACGAACGAACCAGCTATTTTGGTTACTCGTGTGCGTGAAATGGACACCCGAGCTGAAAGTAATGAATGTTTTAGTATAGCACCTTTTGTCACACAATCTTGGATATTGAAGAGTTCGGGCCGAAGAGGGATGTTCGGGCCGAAGTGGTGTTCTGGCCGAAGTGGGATGTTCGGGCCGAAGTGGTGTTCGGGCCGAAGTGGTGTTCGGGCCGAAGTTCGGTGTTCGGGCCAAGGATTATGTTCGGGCTGAGGTTGAAGTTAGGGCCGAGGTCGGAGTTCGGGCCGAGGTTGAGGTTCGGGACGAGGTTGAAGTTTGGGCCGGAAATGAAGTTCGGGCAGGGAACAGTGAAGAGTTCGGGCCGAACTTGTTCTTGGTAGTGACGAACGAACCAGCTATTTTGGTTACTCGTGTGCATGAAACGGACACCCGAGCTGAAAGTAATGAATGTTTTAGTATAGCACCTTTTGTCACACAATATTGGATATTGAAGAGTTCGGGCCGAAGAGGGATGTTCGGGCCGAAGTGGTGTTCGGGCCGAAGTGGGATGTTCGGGCCGAAGTGGTGTTCGGGCCGAAGTGGTGTTCGGGCCGAAGTGGTGTTCGGGCCGAACTTAGGTGTTCGGGCCGAGGATGATGTTCGGACCGAGGTTGAAGTTCGGGCCGAGGTCGGAGTTCGGGCCGAGGTTGAAGTTCGGGCCGAGGTTGAAGTTTGGGCCGAAAATGAAGTTCGGGTCGGGAACAGTGAAGAGTTCGGGCCGAACTTGTTCTTGGCAGTGACGAACGAACCAGCTATTTTGGTTACTCGTGGGCGTGAAATGGACACCCGAGCTGAAAGTTATGAATGTTTTATTATAGCACCTTTTGTCACACAATCTTGGATATTGAAGAGTTCGGGACGAAGAGGGATGTTCGGGCCGAAGTGGTGTTCGGGCCGAAGTGGGATGTTCGGGCCGAAGTGGTGTTCGGGCCGAAGTGGTGTTCGGGCCGAAGTTCGGTGTTCGGGCTGAGGATGATGTTCGGGCCGAGGTTGAAGTTCGGGCCGAGGTCGGAGTTCGGGCCGAGGTTGAAGTTCGGGCCGAGGTCGGAGTTCGGGCCGCGGTTGAAGTTCGGGCCGAAAATGAAGTTCGGGCCGAAAATGAAGTTCGGGCCGGGAACAGTGAAGAGTTCGGGCCGAAGTTGTTCTTGGCAGTGACGAACGAACCAGCTATTTTGGTTACTCGTGTGCGTGAAACGGACACCCGAGCTGAAAGTAATGAATGTTTTAGTATAGCACCTTTTGTCACACAATCTTGGATATTGAAGAGTTCGGGCCGAAGAGGGATGTTCGGGCCGAAGTGGTGTTCGGGCCGAAGTGGGATGTTCGGGCCGAAGTGGTGTTCGGGCCGAAGTGGTGTTCGGGCCGAAGTTCGGTGTTCGGGTCGAGGATGATGTTCGGGCCGAGGTTGAAGTTCGGCCCGAGGTCGGAGTTCGGGCCGAGGTTGAAGTTAGGGCCGAGGTTGAAGTTTGGGACGAAAATGAAGTTCGGGCCGGGAACAGTGAAGAGTTCGGGCCGAACTTGTTCTTGGCAGTGACGAACGAACCAGCTATTTTGGATACTCGTGGGCGTGAAACGGACACCCGAGCTGAAAGTTATGAATGTTTTAGTATAGCACCTTTTGTCACACAATCTTGGATATTGAAGAGTTCGGGCCGAAGAGGGATGTTCGGGCCGAAGTGGTGTTCGGGCCGAAGTGGGATGTTCGGGTTGAAGTGGTGTTCGGGCCGAAGTGGTGTTCGGGCCGAAGTTCTGTGTTCGGGCTGAGGATGATGTGCGGGCCAAGGTTGAAGTTCGGGCCGAGGTCGGAGTTCGGGCCGAGGTTGAAGTTCGGGCCGAAAATGAAGTTCGGGCCGGGAACAGTGAAGAGTTAAGGCCGAACTTGTTCTTGGCAGTGACGAACGAACCAGCTATTTGGGTTACTCGTGTGCGTGAAACGGACACCCGAGGTGAAAGTAATGAATGTTTTAGTATAGCACCTTTTGTCACAAAATCTTGGATATTGAAGAGTTCGGGCCGAAGAGGGATGTTCGGGCCGAAGTGGGGTTCGGGCCGAAGTGGGATGTTCGGGCCGAAGTGGTGTTCGGGCCGAAGTGGTGTTCGGGCCGAAGTTCGGTGTTCGAGCTGAGGATGATGTTCGGGCCGAGGTTGAAGTTCGGGCCGAGGTCGGAGTTCGGGCCGAGGTTGAAGTTCGGGCCGAAAATGAAGTTCGGGCCGGGAACAGTGAAGAGTTAAGGCCGAACTTGTTCTTGGCAGTGACGAACGAACCAGCTATTTGGGTTACTCGTGTGCGTGAAACGGACACCCGAGGTGAAAGTAATGAATGTTTTAGTATAGCACCTTTTGTCACAAAATCTTGGATATTGAAGAGTTCGGGCCGAAGAGGGATGTTCGGGTTGAAGTGGGGTTCGGGCCGAAGTGGGATGTTCGGGCCGAAGTGGTGTTCGGGCCGAAGTGGTGTTCGGGCCGAAGTTCGGTGTTCGAGCTGAGGATGATGTTCGGGCCGAGGTTGAAGTTCGGGCCGAGGTCGGAGTTCAGGCCGAGGTTGAAGTTCGGTCCGAGGTCGGAGTTCGGTCCGCGGTTGAAGTTCGGGCCGAAAATGAAGTTCGGGCCGGGAACAGTGAAGAGTTCGGGCGAACTTGTTCTTGGCAGTGACGAACGAACCGGCTATTTTGGTTACTCGTGTGGGTGAAACGGACACCCGAGCTGAAAGTAATGAATGTTTTAGTATAGCACCTTTTGTCACACAATCTTGGATATTGAAGAGTTCGGGCCGAAGAGGGATGTTCGGGCCGAAGTGGTGTTCGGGCCGAAGTGGGATGTTCGGGCCGAAGTGGTGTTCGGGCCGAAGTTCGGTGTTCGGGCCGAGGATGATGTTCAGGCCGAGGTTGAAGTTCGGCCCGAGGTCGGAGTTCGGGCCGAGGTTGAAGTTAGGGCCGAGGTTGAAGTTTGGGCCGAAAATGAAGTTCAGGCCGGGAACAGTGAAGAGTTCGGGCCGAACATGTTCTTGGCAGTGACGAACGAACCAGCTATTTTGGTTACTCGTGGGCGTGAAAAGGACACCCGAGCTGAAAGTTATGAATGTTTTAGTATAGCACCTTTTGTCACACAATCTTGGATATTGAAGAGTTCGGGCCGAAGAGGGATGTTCGGGCCGAAGTGGTGTTCGGGCCGAAGTGGGATGTTCGGGCCGAAGTAGTGTTCGGGCCGAAGTTCGGTGTTCGGGGCTGAGGATGATGTTCGGGCCAAGGTTGAAGTTCGGGCCGAGGTCGGAGTTCGGGCCGAGGTTGAAGTTCGGGCCGAGGTCGGAGTTCGGGCCGCGGTTGAAGTTCGGGCTGGGAACAGTGAAGAGTTAAGGCCGAACTTGTTCTTGGCAGTGACGAACGAACCAGCTATTTTGGTTACTCGTGTGGGTGAAACGGACACCCGAGCTGAAAGTAATGAATGTTTTAGTATAGCACCTTTTGTCACACAATCTTGGATATTGAAGAGTTCGGGCCGAAGAGGGATGTTCGGGCCGAAGTGGAGTTCTGGACGAAGTGGGATGTTCGGGCCGAAGTGGTGTTCGGGCCGAAGTGGTGTTCGGGCCGAAGTTCGGTGTTCGGGCCAAGAATGATGTTCGGGCTGAGGTTGAAGTTCGGGCCGAGGTCGGAGTTCGGGCCGAGGTTGAGGTTCGGGCCGAGGTTGAAGTTTGGGCCGAAAATGAAGTTCGGGCCGGGAACATAGAAGAGTTCGGGCCGAACTTGTTCTTGGCAGTGACGAACGAACCAGCTATTTTGGTTACTCGTGGGCGTGAAACGGACACCCGAGCAGAAATTAATGAATGTTTTAGTATAACACATTTTGTCACACAATCTTGGATATTGAAGAGTTCGGGCCGAAGAGGGATGTTCGGGCCGAAGTGGTGTTCTGGCCGAAGTGGGATGTTCGGGCCGAAGTGGTGTTTGGGCCGAAGTTCGGTGTTCGGGCCGAGGATGATGTTCGGGCCGAGGTTGAAGTTCGGGCCGAGGTCGGAGTTCGGGCCGAGGTTGAAGTTCGGGCCGAGGTTGAAGTTCGGGCCGAAAATGAAGTTCGGGCCGGGAACAGTGAAGAGTTCGGGCCGAACTTTTTCTTGGCAGTGACGAACGAACCAACTATTTTGGTTACTCGTGGGCGTGAAACGGACACCCGAGCTGAAAGTTATGAATGTTTTAGTATAGCACCTTTTGTCACACAATCTTGGATATTGAAGAGTTCGGGCCGAAGAGGGATGTTCGGGCCGAAGTGGTGTTCGGGCCGAAGTGGGATGTTCGGGCCGAAGTGGTGTTCGGGCCGAAGTGTTGTTCGGGTCGAAGTTCGGTGTTCGGGCCGAGGATGATGTTCGGGCCGAGGTTGAAGTTCGGGCCGAGGACGGAGTTCGGGCCGAGGTTGAAGTTCGGGCCGAAATTGAAGTTCGGGCCGGGAACAGTGAAGAGTTCGGGCCGAACTTGTTTTTGGCAGTGACGAACGAACCAGCTATTTTTGTTACTCGTGGGCGTGAAACGGACACCCGAGCTGAAAGTTATGAATCTTTTAGTATAACACCTTTTGTCACACAATCTTGGATATTGAAGAGTTCGGGCCGAAGAGGGATGTTCGGGCCGAAGTTATAATGGGTGTCCAAAACTGATACTGATGGCCCATGAACCATTATAACTAGTAACCATGACCAGTAGCCTATAGATATCCATTTTACAAGTAATAGGTGTCCATAACCCATAACCAAGGCCAGTGAACCATTATAACCACTACATGTCCATAACTCATATCGATGGTCCTTGAACCATTATAACTACTAGCCATGACCAATAGCCTATAGATAACCATTTTACAAGTAATAGGTGTCCATTACCCATAACAATCGTCGTCGAACCATTATAACCACTAGATGTCCATAACTGACACTGATGGCCCTTGAACCATTATAACTACTAGCCATGACCAATAGCCTATAGATATCCATTTTACAAGTAATAGGTGTCCATAACCCATAACCATGGTCCTTGAATCATTATAACCACTAGATGTCCATAACTGATACTGATGGCCCTTGAACCATTATAACTACTAGCCATGTCCAATAGCCTACAGATATCCATTTTACAAGTAATATGTGCCCTTGAACCATTATAACTACTAGCCTTGACCAATAGCCTATAAATATCCATTTTACAAGTAATAGGTGTCCATAACCCATAACCAAGGCCAGTGAACCATTATAACCACTACATGTCCATAACTCATATTGATGGCCCTCGAACCATTATAACTACTAGCCATGACCAATAGCCTATAGATATCCATTTTACAAGTAATAGGTGTCCATAACCCATAACCATGGTCCTTGAATCATTATAACCACTAGATGTCCATAACTGATACTGATGGCCCTTGAACCATTATAACTACTAGCCATGTCCAATAGCCTACAGATATCCATTTTACAAGTAATAGATGTCCATAACTGATACGGATGGCCCATGAACCATTATAACTAGTATCCATGACCAGTAGCCTATAGATATCCATTTTACAAGTAATAGGTGTCCATAACCCATAACCAAGGCCAGTGAACCATTATAACCACTACATGTCCATAACTCATATCGATGGTCCTTGAACCATTATAACTACTAGCCATGACCAATAGCCTATAGATAACCATTTTACAAGTAATAGGTGTCCATTACCCATAACAATCGTCGTCGAACCATTATAACCACTAGATGTCCATAACTGACACTGATGGCCCTTGAACCATTATAACTACTAGCCATGACCAATAGCCTATAGATATCCATTTTACAAGTAATAGGTGTCCATAACCCATAACCATGGTCCTTGAATCATTATAACCACTAGATGTCCATAACTGATACTGATGGCCCTTGAACCATTATAACTACTAGCCATGTCCAATAGCCTACAGATATCCATTTTACAAGTAATATGTGCCCTTGAACCATTATAACTACTAGCCTTGACCAATAGCCTATAAATATCCATTTTACAAGTAATAGGTGTCCATAACCCATAACCAAGGCCAGTGAACCATTATAACCACTACATGTCCATAACTCATATTGATGGCCCTCGAACCATTATAACTACTAGCCATGACCAATAGCCTATAGATATCCATTTTACAAGTAATAGGTGTCCATAACCCATAACCATGGTCCTTGAATCATTATAACCACTAGATGTCCATAACTGATACTGATGGCCCTTGAACCATTATAACTACTAGCCATGTCCAATAGCCTACAGATATCCATTTTACAAGTAATAGATGTCCATAACTGATACGGATGGCCCATGAACCATTATAACTAGTATCCATGACCAGTAGCCTATAGATATCCATTTTACAAGTAATAGGTGTCCATAACCCATAACCAAGGCCAGTGAACCATTATAACCACTACATGTCCATAACTCATATCGATGGTCCTTGAACCATTATAACTACTAGCCATGACCAATAGCCTATAGATAACCATTTTACAAGTAATAGGTGTCCATTACCCATAACAATCGTCGTCGAACCATTATAACCACTAGATGTCCATAACTGACACTGATGGCCCTTGAACCATTATAACTACTAGCCATGACCAATACCCTATAGATATCCATTTTACAAGTAATAGGTGTCCATAACCCATAACCATGGTCCTTGAATCATTATAACCACTAGATGTACATAACTGATACTGATGGCCCTTGAACCATTATAACTACTAGCCATGTCCAATAGCCTACAGATATCCATTTTACAAGTAATAGATGTCCATAACTGATACTGATGGTCCATGAACCATTATAACTAGTAACCATGACCACTAGCCTATAGATATCCAGTTTACAAGTAATAGGTGTCCATAACCCATAACCAAGGCCAGTGAACCATTATAACAACTACATGTCCATAACTCATATCGATGGTCCTTGAACCATTATAACTTCTAGCCATGACCAATAGCCTATAGATAACCATTTTACAAGTAATAGGTGTCCATTACCCATAACAATCGTCGTCGAACCATTATAACCACTAGATGTCCATAACTGACAATGATGGCCCTTGAACCATTATAACTACTAGCCATGACCAATAGCCTATAGATATCCATTTTACAAGTAATAGGTGTCCATAACCCATAACCATGGTCCTTGAATCATTATAACCACTAGATGTCCATAACTGATACTGATGGCCCTTGAACCATTATAACTACTACCCATGTGCAATAGCCTACAGATATACATTTTACAAGTAATAGGTGTCCATAACCCATAACCATGGTTCTTGAACCATTATAACCACTAGATGTCCATAACTGATACTGATGGAACCATTATAACTAGTAACCATGACCAGTAGCCTATAGATATCCATTTTACAAGTAATAGGTGTCCATAACCCATAACCAAGGCCAGTGAACCATTATAACCACTACATGTCCATAACTCATATCGATGGTCCTTGAACCATTATAACTACTAGCCATGACCAATAGCCTATAGATAACCATTTTACAAGTAATAGGTGTCCATTACCCATAACAATCGTCGTCGAACCATTATAACAACTAGATGTCCATAACTGACACTGATGGCCCTTGAACCATTATAACTACTAGCCATGACCAATAGCCTATAGATATCCATTTTACAAGTAATAGGTGTCCATAACCCATAACCAAGGCCAGTGAACCATTATAACAACTACATGTCCATAACACATATCGATGGTCCTTGAACCATTATAACTTCTAGCCATGACCAATAGCCTATAGATAACCATTTTACAAGTAATAGGTGTCCATTACCCATAACAATCGTCGTCGAACCATTATAACCACTAGATGTCCATAACTGACACTGATGGCCCTTGAACCATTATAACTACTAGCCATGACCAATAGCCTATAGATATCCATTTTACAAGTAATAGGTGTCCATAACCCATAACCATGGTCCTTGAATCATTATAACCACTAGATGTCCATAACTGATACTGATGGCCCTTGAACCATTATAACTACTACCCATGTGCAATAGCCTACAGATATACATTTTACAAGTAATAGGTGTCCATAACCCATAACCATGGTTCTTGAACCATTATAACCACTAGATGTCCATAACTGATACTGATGGAACCATTATAACTAGTAACCATGACCAGTAGCCTATAGATATCCATTTTACAAGTAATAGGTGTCCATAAGCCATAACCAAGGCCAGTGAACCATTATAACCACTACATGTCCATAATTCATATCGATGGCCCTTGAACCATTATAACTACTAGCCATGACTAATAGCCTATAGATATCCATTTTACAAGTAATAGGTGTCCATAACCCATAACCATGGTCCTTGAATCATTATAACCACTAGATGTCCATAACTGATACTGATGGCCCTTGAACCATTATAACTACTAGCCATGACCAATAGCCTATAAATATCCATTTTACAGGTAATAGGTGTCCATAACCCATAACCAAGGCCAGTGAACCATTATAACCATACATGTCCATAACTCATATCGATGGCCCTTGAACCATTGTAACTACTACAATGCCAATAGCCTATAGATATCCATTTTACAAGTAATAGGTGTCCATAACCCATAACCATGGTCCTTGAATCATTATAACCACTAGATGTCCATAACTGATACTGATAGCCCTTGAACCATTATAACTACTAGCCATGTCCAATAGCCTACAGATATACATTTTACAAGTAATAGGTGTCCATAACCCATAACCATGGTTCTTGAACCATTATAACCACTAGATGTCCATAACTGATACTGATGGCCCATGAACCATTATAACTAGTAACCAGGACCAGTAGCCTATAGATATCCATTTTACAAGTAATAGGTGTCCATAACCCATAACCAAGGCCAGTGAACCATTATGACCACTACATGTCCATAACTCATATCGATGGCCCTTGAACCATTATAACTACTAGCCATGACCAATAGCCTACAGATATACATTTTACAAGTAATAGGTGTCCATAACCCATAACCATGGTTCTTGAACCATTATAACCACTAGATGTCCATAACTGATACTGATGGCCCATGAACCATTATAACTAGTAACCATGACCAGTAGCCTATATATATCCATTTTACAAGTAATAGGTGTCCATAAGCCATAACCAAGGCCAGTGAACCATTATAACCACTACATGTCCATAATTCATATCGATGGCCCTTGAACCATTATAACTACTAGCCATGACTAATAGCCTATAGATATCCATTTTACAAGTAATAGGTGTCCATAACCCATAACCATGGTCCTTGAACAATTATAACCAGTAGTTGTCCATAACTGATACTGATGGCCCTTGAACGATTATAACTACTAGCCATGACCAATAGCCTATAAATATCCATTTTACAGGTAATAGGTGTCCATAACCCATAACCAAGGCCAGTGAACCATTATAACCATACATGTCCATAACTCATATCGATGGCCCTTGAACCATTGTAACTACTACAATGCCAATAGCCTATAGATATCCATTTTACAAGTAATAGGTGTCCATAACCCATAACCATGGTCCTTGAATCATTATAACCACTAGATGTCCATAACTGATACTGATAGCCCTTGATCCATTATAACTACTAGCCATGTCCAATAGCCTACAGATATACATTATACAAGTAATAGGTATCCATAACCCATAACCATGGTTCTTGAACCATTATAACCACTAGATGTCCATAACTGATACTGATGGCCCATGAACCATTATAACTAGTAACCATGACCAGTAGCCTATAGATATCCATTTTACAAGTAATAGGTGTCCATAACCCATAACCAAGGCCAGTGAACCATTATGACCACTACATGTCCATAACTCATATCGATGGCCCTTGAACCATTATAACTACTAGCCATGACCAATAGCCTACAGATATCCATTTTACAAGTAATAGGTGTCCATAACCCATAACCATGGTCCTTGAATCATTATAACCACTAGATGTCCATAACTGATACCGATGGCCCTTCAACCATTATAACTACTAGCCATGACCAATAGCCTCTAGATATTCAATTTACAAGTAATATGTGTCCATAACCCATAGCCATGGTCGTTGAACCATTATAACCACTAGATGTCCATAACTGATATTGATGGCCCTTGAACCATTATAACTACTAGTCATGACCAATAGCCTATAGATATCCATTTTACAAGTAATGGGTGTCCAAAACCCATAACCATGGTTCTTGAACCATTATAACCACTAGCTGTCCATAAATGATACTGATGGCCCTTGAACCATTATAACTTCTAGCCATGAACAATAGCCAATAGATATCCATTTTACAAGTAATAAGTGTCCATAACCCATAACCATGGATCTTGAACGATTATAACCACTAGATGTCCATAACTGATACTGATGGCCCTTCAACCATTATAACTACTAGCCATGACCAATAGCTTCTAGATATCCAATTTACAAGTAATAGGTGTCCATAACCCATAGCCATGGTCCTTGAACCATTATAACCACTAGATGTCCATAGCTAATACTGATGGCCCTTGAACCATTATAACTACTAGCCATGACCAATAGCCTATAGATATCCATTTTACAAGTAATAGGTGTCCATAACCCATAACCATGGTCCTTGAACCATTATAACCACTTGATGTCCATAACTGATACTGATGGCCCTTGAACCATTATAACTACTAGCCATGACCAATAGCATATAGATATACATTTTACAAGTAATAGGTGTCCATACCCCATAACCATGGTTCTTGAACCAATATAACCGCTACCATAACTGATACAGATGGCCCTTAAACCATTATAACTACTAGCCATGACCAATAGCCTATAGATATCGATTTTACAAGTAATAGGTGTCCAAAACCCATAATCATGGTCCTTGAACCATTATAACCACTAGATGTCCATAACTGATACTGACGGCCCTTGAACCATTATAACTACTAGCCCTGACCAATAGCCTATAGATATCCATTTTACAAGTAATAGGTGTCCATAACCCATAACCATGGTTCTTGAACCATTATAACCAATAAATGTCCATAACTGATACTGATGTCCCTTGAACCATTATAACTACTAGCCATGACCAATAGCCTATAGATATCTTTTGTACGAGTAATAGGTGTTTATAACCCATAACAATGGCCCTTGAACAATTATACCCACTAGATGTCTGTAACTGATACCGATGTCCCTTGAACCATTATAACTACTACCCATGACCTATATAGATATCTATTTTACAAGTAATAGGTGTCCATAACCCATAACCATGGTTCTTGAACGATTATAGCGACTAGATGTCCATAACTGATACTGATGGCCCTTGAACCATTATAACTACTAGCCATGACCAATAGCCTATAGATATCTATTTAACGAGTAATAGGTGTTTATAACCCATAACCACTAGATGTATGTAACTGATACCGATGGCCCTTGAACCATTATAACTACTACCCATGACCTATATAGATATCTATTTTACAAGTAATAGGTGTCCATAACCCATAACCATGGTTCTTGAACGATTATAGCCACTAGATGTCCATAACTGATACTGATGGCCCTTCAACCATTATAACTACTAGCCATGACCAATAGCTTCTAGATATCCGATATACAAGCAATAGGTGTCCATAACCCATAACCATGGTCTTGAACCATTATAACCACTAGATGTCCATAACTGATACGGATGGCCCTTCAACCATTATAACTACTAGCCATGACCAATAGCCTATAGATAACCATTTTACAAGTAATAGGTGTCCATAACCCATAACCATGGTGCTTGAACCATTATAACCACTAGATGTTCATAACGGATACTGATGTCCCTTCAACCATTATAACTACTAGCCATGACCAATAGCCTCTAGATATCCAATTTACAAGTAATAGGTGTCCATAACCCATAACCATGGTCCTTGAACCATTATAACCACTAGATGTCCATAACTGATACTGATGGCCCTTCAACCATTATAACTACTAGCCATGACCAATAGCCTATAGATATCCATTTTACAAGTAATAGGTGTCCATAACCCATAACCATGGTTCTTGAACCATTATAACCACTAGATGTCCATAACTGATACTGATGTCCCTTCAACCATTATAACTACTAGCCATGTCCAATAGCCTCTAGATATCCAATTTACAAGTAATAGGTGTCCATAACCCATAACCATGGTTCTTGAACCATTATAACCACTAGATGTCCATAACTAATACTGATGGCCCTTGAACCATTATAACTACTAGCCATGACCAATAGCATATAGATATACATTTTACAAGCAATAGGTGTCCATAACCCATAACCATGGTTCTTGAACCAATATAACCACTACCATAACTGATACAGATGGCCCTTAAACCATTATAACTACTAGCCATGACCAATAGCCTATAGATATCGATTTTACAAGTAATAGGTGTCCATAACCCATAATCATGGTCCTTGAACCATTATAACCACTAGATGTCCATAACTGATACTGATGGCCCTTGAACCATTATAACTACTAGCCATGACCAATAGCCTATTGATATCTATTTTACAAGTAATAAGTGTCCATAACCCATAACCATGGTCCTTGAACCATTATAACCACTAGATGTCCATAACTAATACTGATGGCCCTTCAACCATTATAACTACTAGCCTTGACCAATAGCCTATAGATATCCATTTTACAAGTAATAGGTGTCCATAACCCATAACCATGGTCCTTGAACCATTTTAACCACTAGATGTCCATAACTGATACTGATGGCCCTTGAACCATTATAACTACTAGCCATGACCAATAGCCTATAGATATCCATTTTACAAGTTAAAGGTGTCCATAACCCATAACCATGGTTCTTGAACCATTATAACTACTAGATTTCCTGAACTGATATTGATGGCCCTTGAACCATTATAACTACTAGCCATGACCAATAGCCTATAGATATTCATTTTACAAGTAATAGGTGTCCATAACCCATAACCATGGTTCTTGAACCATTATAACCACTAGCTGTCCATAACTGATACTGATGGCTGTTGAACCATTATAACTTCAAGCCATGAACAATAGCCAATAGATATCCATTTTACAAGTAATAGGTGTCCATAACCCATAACCATGGATCTTGAACGATTATAACCACTAGATGTCCATAACTGATACTGATGGCCCTTCAACCATTATAACTACTAGCCATGACCAATAGCTTCTAGATATCCAATTTACAAGTAATAGGTGTCCATAACCCATAGCCATGGTCCTTGAACCATTATAACCACTAGATGTCCATAACTAATACTGATGGCCCTTGAACCATTATAACTACTAGCCATGACCAATAGCCTATAGATATCCATTTTACAAGTAATAGGTGTCCATCACCCATAACCGTGGTCCTTGAACCATTATAACCACTAGATGTCCATAACTGATACTGATGGCCCTTAAACCATTATAACTACTAGCCATGACCAATAGCCTATAGATATCTATTTTACAAGTAATAGGTGTAACCCATAACCATGGTCATTGAATCATTATAACCACTAGATGTCCATAACTGATACTGATGGCCCATGAACCATTATAACTACTAGCCATGACCAATAGCCTATAGATATCCATTTTACAAGTAATAGGTGTCCATATCCCATAACCATGGTCCTTGAACAATTATAACCACTTGATGTCCATAACTGATACTGATGGCCCTTGAACCATTATAACTACTAGCCATGACCAATAGCATATAGATATACATTTTACAAGTAATAGGTGTCCATAACCCATAATCATGGTTCTTGAACCAATATAACCACTACCATAACTGATACAGATGGCCCTTAAACCATTATAACTACTAGCCATGACCAATAGCCTATAGATATCTATTTTACGAGTAATAGGTGTTTATAACCCATAACAATGGCCCTTGAACAATTATACCCACTAGATGTCTGTAACTGATACCGATGTCCCTTGAACCATTATAACTACTACCCATGACCTATATAGATATCTATTTTACAAGTAATAGGTGTCCATAACCCATAACCATGGTTCTTGAACGATTATAGCCACTAGATGTCCATAACTGATACTGATGGCCCTTGAACCATTATAACTACTAGCCATGACCAATAGCCTATAGATATCTATTTTACGAGTAATAGGTGTTTATAACCCATAACCACTAGATGTATGTAACTGATACCGATGGCCCTTGAACCATTATAACTACTACCCATGACCTATATAGATATCTATTTTACAAGAAATAGGTGTCCATAACCCATAACCATGGTTCTTGAACGATTATAGCCACTAGATGTCCATAACTGATACTGATGGCCCTTCAACCATTATAACTACTAGCCATGACCAATAGCTTCTAGATATCCAATTTACAAGTAATAGGTGTCCAAAACCCATAGCCATGGTCCTTGAACCATTATAACCACTAGATGTCCATAACTAATACTGATGGCCCTTGAACCATTATAACTACTAGCCATGACCAATAGCCTATAGATATCCATTTTACAAGTAATAGGTGTCCATCACCCATAACCGTGGTTCTTGAACCATTATAACCACTAGATGTCCATAACTGATACTGATGGCCCTTAAACCATTATAACTACTAGCCATGACCAATAGCCTATAGATATCTATTTTACAAGTAATAGGTGTAACCCATAACCATGGTCATTGAATCATTATAACCACTAGATGTCCATAACTGATACTGATGGCCCATGAACCATTATAACTACTAGCCATGACCAATAGCCTATAGATATCCATTTTACAAGTAATAGGTGTCCATATCCCATAACCATGGTCCTTGAACAATTATAACCACTTGATGTCCATAACTGATACTGATGGCCCTTGAACCATTATAACTACTAGCCATGACCAATAGCATATAGATATACATTTTACAAGTAATAGGTGTCCATAACCCATAATCATGGTTCTTGAACCAATATAACCACTACCATAACTGATACAGATGACCCTTAAACCATTATAACTACTAGCCATGACCAATAGCCTATAGATATCTATTTTACGAGTAATAGGTGTTTATAACCCATAACAATGGCCCTTGAACAATTATACCCACTAGATGTCTGTAACTGATACCGATGTCCCTTGAACCATTATAACTACTACCCATGACCTATATAGATATCTATTTTACAAGTAATAGGTGTCCATAACCCATAACCATGGTTCTTGAACGATTATAGCCACTAGATGTCCATAACTGATACTGATGGCCCTTGAACCATTATAACTACTAGCCATGACCAATAGCCTATAGATATCTATTTTACGAGTAATAGGTGTTTATAACCCATAACCACTAGATGTATGTAACTGATACCGATGGCCCTTGAACCATTATAACTACTACCCATGACCTATATAGATATCTATTTTACAAGTAATAGGTGTCCATAACCCATAACCATGGTTCTTGAACGATTATAACCACTAGATGTCCATAACTGATACTGATGGCCCTTCAACCATTATAACTACTAGCCATGACCAATAGCTTCTAGATATCCGATATACAAGCAATAGGTGTCCATAACCCATAACCATGGTCCTTGAACCATTATAACCACTAGATGTCCATAACTGATACTGATGGCCCTTCAACCATTATAACTACTAGCCATGACCAATAGCCTATAGATAACCATTTTACAAGTAATAGGTGTCCATAACCCATAATCATGGTTCTTGAACCATTATAACCACTAGATGTCGATAACTGATACTGATGTCCCTTCAACCATTATAACTACTAGCCATGACCAATAGCCTCTAGATATCCAATTTACAAGTAATAGGTGTCCATAACCCATAACCATGGTCCTTGAACCATTATAACCACTAGATGTCCATAACTGATACTGATGGCCCTTCAACCATTATAACTACTAGCCATGACCAATAGCCTATAGATATCCATTTTACAAGTAATAGGTGTCCATAACCCATAACCATGGTTCTTGAACCATTATAACCACTAGATGTCCATAACTGATACTGATGTCCCTTCAACCATTATAACTACTAGCCATGACCAATAGCCTCTAGATATCCAATTTACAAGTAATAGGTGTCCATAACCCATAACCATGGTTCTTGAACCATTATAACCACTAGATGTCCATAACTAATACTGATGGCCCTTGAACCATTATAACTACTAGCCATGACCAATAGCATATAGATATACATTTTACAAGTAATAGGTGTCCATAACCCATAACCATGGTTCTTGAACCAATATAACCACTACCATAACTGATACAGATGGCCTTAAACCATTATAACTACTAGCCATGACCAATAGCCTATAGATATCGATTTTACAAGTAATAGGTGTCCATAACCCATAATCATGGTCCTTGAACCATTATAACCACTAGATGTCCATAACTGATACTGATGGCCCTTGAACCATTATAACTACTAGCCATGACCAATAGCCTATTGATATCTATTTTACAAGTAATAAGTGTCCATAACCCATAACCATGGTCCTTGAACCATTATAACCACTAGATGTCCATAACTGATACTGATGGCCCTTCAACCATTATAACTACTAGCCATGACCAATAGCCTATAGATATCCATTTTACAAGTAATAGGTGTCCATAACCCATAACCATGGTCCTTGAACCATTTTAACCACTAGATGTCCATAACTGATACTGATGGCCCTTGAACCATTATAACTACTTGCCATGACCAATAGCCTATAGATATCCATTTTACAAGTTAAAGGTGTCCATAACCCATAACCATGGTTCTTGAACCATTATAACTACTAGATTTCCAGAACTGATATTGATGGCCCTTGAACCATTATAACTACTAGCCATGACCAATAGCCTATAGATATTCATTTTACAAGTAATAGGTGTCCATAACCCATAACCATGGTTCTTGAACCATTATACCCACTAGCTGTCCATAACTGATACTGATGGCTGTTGAACCATTATAACTTCTAGCCATGAACAATAGCCAATAGATATCCATTTTACAAGTAATAGGTGTCCATAACCCATAACCATGGATCTTGAACGATTATAACCACTAGATGTCCATAACTGATACTGATGGCCCTTAAACCATTATAACTACTAGCCATGACCAATAGCCTATAGATATCTATTTTACAAGTAATAGGTGACCATAACCCATAACCATGGTCCTTGAATCATTATAACCACTAGATGTCCATAACTGATACTGATGGCCCATGGACCATTATAAATACTAGCCATGACCAATAGCCTATAGATATCCATTTTACAAGTAATAGGTGTCCATAACCCATAACCATGGTCCTTGAACCATTATAACCACTAGATGTCCATAACTAATACTGATGGCCCTTCAACCATTATAACTACTAGCCTTGACCAATAGCATATAGATATACGTTTTACAAGTAATAGGTGTCCATAACCCATAACCATGGTTCTTGAACCAATATAACCACTACCATAACTGATACAGATGGCCCTTAAACCATTATAACTACTAGCCATGACCAATAGCCTATAGATATCGATTTTACAAGTAATAGGTGTCCATAACCCATAATCATGGTCCTTGAACCATTATAACCACTAGATGTCCATAACTGATACTGACGGCCCTTGAACCATTATAACTACTAGCCCGGACCAATAGCCTATAGATATTCATTTTACAAGTAATAGGTGTCCATAACCCATAACCATGGTTCTTGAACCATTATAACCACTAGCTGTCCATAACTGATACTGATGGCTGTTGAACCATTATAACTTCCAGCCATGAACAATAGCCAATAGATATCCATTTTACAAGTAATAGGTGTCCATAACCCATAACCATGGATCTTGAACGATTATAACCACTAGATGTCCATAACTGATACTGATGGCCCTTCAACCATTATAACTACTAGCCATGACCAATAGCTTCTAGATATCCAATTTACAAGTAATAGGTGTCCATAACCCATAGCCATGGTCCTTGAACCATTATAACCACTAGATGTCCATAACTAATACTGATGGCCCTTGAACCATTATAACTACTAGCCATGACCAATAGCCTATAGATATCCATTTTACAAGTAATAGGTGTCCATCACCCATAACCGTGGTCCTTGAACCATTATAACCACTAGATGTCCATAGCTGATACTGATGGCCCTTAAACCATTATAACTACTAGCCATGACCAATAGCCTATAGATATCTATTTTACAAGTAATAGGTGTCCATAACCCATAACCATGGTCCTTGAATCATTATAACCACTAGATGTCCATAACTGATACTGATGGCCCATGAACCATTATAACTACTAGCCATGACCAATAGCCTATAGATATCCATTTTACAAGTAATAGGTGTCCATAACCCATAACCAATGTCCTTGAACCATTATAACCACTTGATGTCCATAACTGATACTGATGGCCCTTGAACCATTATAACTACTAGCCATGACCAATAGCATATAGATATACATTTTACAAGTAATATGTGTCCATAACCCATAACCATGGTTCTTGAACCAATATAACCAAACCATAACTGATACAGATGGCCCTTAAACCATTATAACTACTAGCCATGACCAATAGCCTATAGATATCGATTTTACAAGTAATAGGTGTCCATAACCCATAATCATGGTCCTTGAACCATTATAACCACTAGATGTCCATAACTGATACTGATGGCCCTTAAACCATTATAACTACTAGCCATGACCAATAGCCTATTGATATCTATTTTACAAGTAATAAGTGTCCATAACCCATAACCATGGTCCTTGAACCATTATAACCACTAGATGTCCATAACTGATACTGATGGCCCTTCAACCATTATAACTACTAGCCATGACCAATAGCCTATAGATATCCATTTTACAAGTAATAGGTGTCCATAACCCATAACCATGGTCCTTGAACCATTTTAACCACTAGATGTCCATAACTGATACTGATGGCCCTTGAACCATTATAACTACTAGCCATGACCAATAGCCTATAGATATCCATTTTACAAGTTAAAGGTGTCCATAACCCATAACCATGGTTCTTGAACCATTATAACTACTAGATTTCCAGAACTGATATTGATGGCCCTTGAACCATTATAACTACTAGCCATGACCAATAGCCTATAGATATTCATTTTACAAGTAATAGGTGTCCATAACCCATAACCATGGTTCTTGAACCATTATAACCACTAGCTGTCCATAACTGATACTGATGGCTGTTGAACCATTATAACTTCTAGCCATGAACAATAGCCAATAGATATCCATTTTACAAGTAATAGGTGTCCATAACCCATAACCATGGATCTTGAACGATTATAACCACTAGATGTCCATAACTGATACTGATGGCCCTTCAACCATTATAACTACTAGCCATGACCAATAGCTTCTAGATATCCAATTTACAAGTAATAGGTGTCCATAACCCATAGCCATGGTCCTTGAACCATTATAACCACTAGATGTCCATAACTAATACTGATGGCCCTTGAACCATTATAACTACTAGCTATGACCAATAGCCTATAGATATCCATTTTACAAGTAATAGGTGTCCATCACCCATAACCGTGGTCCTTGAACCATTATAACCACTAGATGTCCATAACTGATACTGATGGCCCTTAAACCATTATAACTACTAGCCATGACCAATAGCCTATAGATATCTATTTTACAAGTAATAGGTGTCCATAACCCATAACCATGGTCCTTGAATCATTATAACCACTAGATGTCCATAACTGATACTGATGGCCCATGGACCATTATAACTACTAGCCATGACCAATAGCCTATAGATATCCATTTTACAAGTAATAGGTGTCCATAACCCATAACCATGGTCCCTGAACCATTATAACCACTTGATGTCCATAACTGATACTGATGGCCCTTGAACCATTATAACTACTAGCCATGACCAATAGCATATAGATATACATTTTACAAGTAATAGGTGTCCATAACCCATAACCATGGTTCTTGAACCAATATAACCACTACCATAACTGATACAGATGGCCCTTAAACCATTATAACTACTAGCCATGACCAATAGCCTATAGATATCGATTTTACAAGTAATAGGTGTCCATAACCCATAATCATGGTCCTTGAACCATTATAACCACTAGATGTCCATAACTGATACTGACGGCCCTTGAACCATTATAACTACTAGCCCTGACCAATAGCCTATAGATATTCATTTTACAAGTAATAGGTGTCCATAACCCATAACCATGGTTCTTGAACCATTATAACCACTAGCTGTCCATAACTGATACTGATGGCTGTTGAACCATTATAACTTCCAGCCATGAACAATAGCCAATAGATATCCATTTTACAAGTAATAGGTGTCCATAACCCATAACCATGGATCTTGAACGATTATAACCACTAGATGTCCATAACTGATACTGATGGCCCTTCAACCATTATAACTACTAGCCATGACCAATAGCTTCTAGATATCCAATTTACAAGTAATAGGTGTCCATAACCCATAGCCATGGTCCTTGAACCATTATAACCACTAGATGTCCATAACTAATACTGATGGCCCTTGAACCATTATAACTACTAGCCATGACCAATAGCCTATAGATATCCATTTTACAAGTAATAGGTGTCCATCACCCATAACCGTGGTCCTTGAACCATTATAACCACTAGATGTCCATAACTGATACTGATGGCCCTTAAACCATTATAACTACTAGCCATGACCAATAGCCTATAGATATCTATTTTACAAGTAATAGGTGTCCATAACCCATAACCATGGTCCTTGAATCATTATAACCACTAGATGTCCATAACTGATATTGATGGCCCATGAACCATTATAACTACTAGCCATGACCAATAGCCTATAGATATCCATTTTACAAGTAATAGGTGTCCATAACCCATAACCAATGTCCTTGAACCATTATAACCACTTGATGTCCATAACTGATACTGATGGCCCTTGAACCATTATAACTACTAGCCATGACCAATAGCATATAGATATACATTTTACAAGTAATAGGTGTCCATAACCCATAACCATGGTTCTTGAACCAATATAACCACTACCATAACTGATACAGATGGCCCTTAAACCATTATAACTACTAGCCATGACCAATAGCCTATAGATATCGATTTTACAAGTAATAGGTGTCCATAACCCATAATCATGGTCCTTGAACCATTATAACCACTAGATGTCCATAACTGATACTGACGGCCCTTGAACCATTATAACTACTAGCCCTGACCAATAGCCTATAGATATCCATTTTACAAGTAATAGGTGTCCATAACCCATAACCATGGTTCTTGAACGATTATAGCCACTAGATGTCCATAACTGATACTGATGGCCCTTGAACCATTATAACTACTAGCCATGACCAATAGCCTATAGATATCTATTTTTCGAGTAATAGGTGTTTATAACCCATAACCACTAGATGTCTGTAACTGATACCGATGGCCCTTGAACCATTATAACTACTACCATGACCTATATAGATATCTATTTTACAGGTAATAGGTGTCCATAACCCATAACCATGGTTCTTGAACGATTATAGCCACTAGATGTCCATAACTGATACTGATGGCCCTTGAACCATTATAACTACTAGCCATGACCAATAGCCTATAAATATCTATTTTACGAGTAATAGGTGTTTATAACCCATAACCACTAGATGTCTGTAACTGATACCGATGGCCCTTGAACCATTATAACTACTACCCATGACCTATATAGATATCTATTTTACAAGTAATAGGTGTCCATAACCCATAACCGTGGTCCTTGAACCATTATAACCACTAGATGTCCATAACTGATACTGATGGCCCTTGAACCATTATAACTACTAGCCATGACCAATAGCATATAGATATACATTTTACAAGTAATAGGTGTCCATAACCCATAACCATGGATCTTGAACGATTATAACCACTAGATGTCCATAACTGATACTGATGGCCCTTCAACCATTATAACTACTAGCCATGACCAATAGCTTCTAGATATCCAATTTACAAGTAATAGGTGTCCATAACCCATAGCCATGGTCCTTGAACCATTATAACCACTAGATGTCCATAACTAATACTGATGGCCCTTGAACCATTATAACTACTAGCCATGACCAATAGCCTATAGATATCCATTTTACAAGTAATAGGTGTCCATCACCCATAACCGTGGTCCTTGAACCATTATAACCACTAGATGTCCATAACTGATACTGATGGCCCTTAAACCATTATAACTACTAGCCATGACCAATAGCCTATAGATATCTATTTTACAAGTAATAGGTGTCCATAACCCATAACCATGGTCCTTGAATCATTATAACCACTAGATGTCCATAACTGATATTGATGGCCCATGAACCATTATAACTACTAGCCATGACCAATAGCCTATAGATATCCATTTTACAAGTAATAGGTGTCCATAACCCATAACCAATGTCCTTGAACCATTATAACCACTTGATGTCCATAACTGATACTGATGGCCCTTGAACCATTATAACTACTAGCCATGACCAATAGCATATAGATATACATTTTACAAGTAATAGGTGTCCATAACCCATAACCATGGTTCTTGAACCAATATAACCACTACCATAACTGATACAGATGGCCCTTAAACCATTATAACTACTAGCCATGACCAATAGCCTATAGATATCGATTTTACAAGTAATAGGTGTCCATAACCCATAATCATGGTCCTTGAACCATTATAACCACTAGATGTCCATAACTGATACTGACGGCCCTTGAACCATTATAACTACTAGCCCTGACCAATAGCCTATAGATATCCATTTTACAAGTAATAGGTGTCCATAACCCATAACCATGGTTCTTGAACGATTATAGCCACTAGATGTCCATAACTGATACTGATGGCCCTTGAACCATTATAACTACTAGCCATGACCAATAGCCTATAGATATCTATTTTACGAGTAATAGGTGTTTATAACCCATAACCACTAGATGTCTGTAACTGATACCGATGGCCCTTGAACCATTATAACTACTACCATGACCTATATAGATATCTATTTTACAGGTAATAGGTGTCCATAACCCATAACCATGGTTCTTGAACGATTATAGCCACTAGATGTCCATAACTGATACTGATGGCCCTTGAACCATTATAACTACTAGCCATGACCAATAGCCTATAAATATCTATTTTACGAGTAATAGGTGTTTATAACCCATAACCACTAGATGTCTGTAACTGATACCGATGGCCCTTGAACCATTATAACTACTACCCATGACCTATATAGATATCTATTTTACAAGTAATAGGTGTCCATAACCCATAACCGTGGTCCTTGAACCATTATAACCACTAGATGTCCATAACTGATACTGATGGCCCTTGAACCATTATAACTACTAGCCATGACCAATAGCATATAGATATACATTTTACAAGTAATAGGTGTCCATAACCCATAACCATGGTTCTTGAACCATTAGAACCACTAAATGTCCATAATTGATACTGATGGCCCTTGAACCATTATAACTACTAGCCATGACCAATAGCCTATAGATATCTATTTTACGAGTAATAGGTGTTTATAACCCATAACCATGGCCCTTGAACAATTATAACCACTAGATGTCTGTAACTGATACCGATGGCCCTTGAACCATTATAACTACTACCCATGACCTATATAGATATCTATTTTACAAGTAATAGGTGCCCATAACCCATAACCATGGTTCTTGAACGATTATAGCCACTAGATGTCCATACCTGATACTGATGGCCCTTCAACCATTATAACTACTAGCCATGACCAATAGCCTATAGATATCCATTTTACAAGTAATAGGTGTCCATAACCCATAACCATGGTTCTTGAACTATTATAACCACTAAATGTCCATAACTGATACTGATGGCCCTTGAACCATTATAACTACTAGCCATGACCAATAGCCTATAGATATCTATTTTACGAGTAATAGGTGTTTATAACCCATAACCATGGCCCTTGAACAATTATAACCACTAGATGTCTGTAACTGATACCGATGGCCCTTAAACCATTATAACTACTACCCATGACCTATATAGATATATATTTTACAAGTAATAGGTGTCCATAACCCATAACCATGGTTCTTGAACGATTATAGCCACTAGATGTCCATAACTGATACTGATGGCCCTTCAACCATTATAACTACTAGCCATGACCAATTGCTTCTAGATATCCGATTTACAAGTAATAGGTGTCCATAACCCATAACCATGGTCCTTGAACCATTATAACCACTAGATGTCCATAACTGATACTGATCGCCCTTCAACCATTATAACTACTATCCATGACCAATAGCCTATAGATATCCATTTTACAAGTAATAGGTGTCCATAACCCATAACCATGGTTCTTGAACCATTATAACCACTAGATGTCCATAACTGATACTGATGGCCCTTGAACCATTATAACTACTAGCCATGACCAATAGCCTATTGATATCTATTTTACAAGTAATAAGTGTCCATAACCCATAACCATGATTCTTGAACCATTATAACGACTAGATGTCCATAACTGATACTGATGGCCCTTCAACCATTATAACTACTAGCCATGACCAATAGCTTCTAGATATCCAATTTACAAGTAATAGGTGTCCATAACCCATAGCCATGGTCCTTGAACCATTATAACCACTAGATGTCCATAACTAATACTGATGGCCCTTGAACCATTATAACTACTAGCCATGACCAATAGCCTATAGATATCCATTTTACAAGTAATAGGTGTCCATCACCCATAACCGTGGTCCTTGAACCATTATAACCACTAGATGTCCATAACTGATACTGATGGCCCTTAAACCATTATAACTACTAGCCATGACCAATAGCCTATAGATATCTATTTTACAAGTAATAGGTGTCCATAACCCATAACCATGGTCCTTGAATCATTATAACCACTAGATGTCCATAACTGATACTGATGGCCCATGGATCATTATAACTACTAGCCATGACCAATAGCCTATAGATATCCATTTTACAAGTAATAGGTGTCCATAACCCATAACCATGGTCCTTGAACCATTATAACCACTTGATGTCCATAACTGATACTGATGGCCCTTGAACCATTATAACTACTAGCCATGACCAATAGCATATAGATATACATTTTACAAGTAATAGGTGTCCATAACCCATAACCATGGTTCTTGAACCAATATAACCACTACCATAACTGATACAGATGGCCCTTAAACCATTATAACTACTAGCCATGACCAATAGCCTATAGATATCGATTTTACAAGTAATAGGTGTCCATAACCCATAACCATGGTCCTTGAATCATTATTACCACTAGATGTCCATAACTGATACTGATGGCCCATGGACCATTATAACTACTAGCCATGACCAATAGCCTATAGATATCCATTTTACAAGTAATAGGTGTCCATAACCCATAACCATGGTCCTTGAACCATTATAACCACTTGATGTCCATAACTGATACTGATGGCCCTTGGACCATTATAACTACTAGCCATGACCAATAGCATATAGATATACATTTTACAAGTAATAGGTGTCCATAACCCATAACCATGGTTCTTGAACCAATATAACCACTACCATAACTGATACAGATGGCCCTTAAACCATTATAACTACTAGCCATGACCAATAGCCTATAGATATCGATTTTACAAGTAATAGGTGTCCATAACCCATAATCATGGTCCTTGAACCATTATAACCACTAGATGTCCATAACTGATACTGACGGCCCTTGAACCATTATAACTACTAGCCCTGACCAATAGCCTATAGATATTCATTTTACAAGTAATAGGTGTCCATAACCCATAACCATGGTTCTTGAACCATTATAACCACTAGCTGTCCATAACTGATACTGATGGCTCTTGAACCATTATAACTTCTAGCCATGAACAATAGCCAATAGATATCCATTTTACAAGTAATAGGTGTCCATAACCCATAACCATGGATCTTGAACGATTATAACCACTAGATGTCGATAACTGATAGTGATGGCCCTTCAACCATTATAACTACTAGCCATGACCAATAGCTTCTAGATATCCAATTTACAAGTAATAGGTGTCCATAACCCATAGCCATGGTCCTAGAACCATTATAACCACTAGATGTCCATAACTAATACTGATGGCCCTTGAACCATTATAACTACTAGCCATGACCAATAGCCTATAGATATCCATTTTACAAGTAATAGGTGTCCATCACCCATAACCGTGGTCATTGAACCATTATAACCACTAGATGTCCATAACTGATACTGATGGCCCTTAAACCATTTTAACTACTAGCCATGACCAATAGCCTATAGATATCTATTTTACAAGTAATAGGTGTCCATAACCCATAACCATGGTCCTTGAATCATTATAACCACTAGATGTCCATAACTGATACTGATGGCCCATGGACCATTATAACTACTAGCCATGACCAATAGCCTATAGATATCCATTTTACAAGTAATACGTGTCCATAACCCATAACCATGGTCCTTGAACCATTATAACCACTTGATGTCCATAACTGATACTGATGGCCCTTGAACCATTATAACTACTAGCCATGACCAATAGCATATAGATATACATTTTACAAGTAATAGGTGTCCATAACCCATAACCATGGTTCTTGAACCAATATAACCACTACCATAACTGATACAGATGGCCCTTAAACCATTATAACTACTAGCCATGACCAATAGCCTATAGATATCGATTTTACAAGTAATAGGTGTCCATAACCCATAACCATGGTCCTTGAATCATTATTACCACTAGATGTCCATAACTGATACTGATGGCCCATGGACCATTATAACTACTAGCCATGACCAATAGCCTATAGATATCCATTTTACAAGTAATAGGTGTCCATAACCCATAACCATGGTCCTTGAACCATTATAACCACTTGATGTCCATAACTGATACTGATGGCCCCTGAACCATTATAACTACTAGCCATGACCAATAGCATATAGATATACATTTTACAAGTAATAGGTGTCCATAACCCATAACCATGGTTCTTGAACCAATATAACCACTACCATAACTGATACAGATGGCCCTTAAACCATTATAACTACTAGCCATGACCAATAGCCTATAGATATCGATTTTACAAGTAATAGGTGTCCATAACCCATAATCATGGTCCTTGATCCATTATAACCACTAGATGTCCATAACTGATACTGACGGCCCTTGAACCATTATAACTACTAGCCCTGACCAATAGCCTATAGATATTCATTTTACAAGTAATAGGTGTCCATAACCCATAACCATGGTTCTTGAACCATTATAACCACTAGCTGTCCATAACTGATACTGATGGCTGTTGAACCATTATAACTTCTAGCCATGAACAATAGCCAATAGATATCCATTTTACAAGTAATAGGTGTCCATAACCCATAACCATGGATCTTGAACGATTATAACCACTAGATGTCGATAACTGATACTGATGGCCCTTCAACCATTATAACTACTAGCCATGACCAATGGCTTCTAGATATCCAATTTACAAGTAATAGGTGTCCATAACCCATAGCCATGGTCCTTGAACCATTATAACCACTAGATGTCCATAACTAATACTGATGGCCCTTGAACCATTATAACTACTAGCCATGACCAATAGCCTATAGACATCCATTTTACAAGTAATAGGTGTCCATCACCCATAACCGTGGTCCTTGAACCATTATAACCACTAGATGTCCATAACTGATACTGATGGCCCTTAAACCATTATAACTACTAGCCATGACCAATAGCCTATAGATATCTATTTTACAAGTAATAGGTGTCCATAACCCATAACCATGGTCCTTGAATCATTATAACCACTAGATGTCCATAACTGATACTGATGGCCCATGAACCATTATAACTACTAGCCATGACCAATAGCCTATAGATATCCATTTTACAAGTAATAGGTGTCCATAACCCATAACCAATGTCCTTGAACCATTATAACCACTTGATGTCCATAACTGATACTGATGGCCCTTGAACCATTATAACTACTAGCCATGACCAATAGCATATAGATATACATTTTACAAGTAATAGGTGTCCATAACCCATAACCATGGTTCTTGAATCAATATAACCACTACCATAACTGATACAGATGGCCCTTAAACCATTATAACTACTAGCCATGACCAATAGCCTATAGATATCGATTTTACAAGTAATAGGTGTCCATAACCCATAATCATGGTCCTTGAACCATTATAACCACTAGATGTCCATAACTGATACTGACGGCCCTTGAACCATTATAACTACTAGCCCTGACCAATAGCCTATAGATATCCATTTTACAAGTAATAGGTTTCCATAACCCATAACCATGGTTCTTGAACCATTATAACCACTAAATGTCCATAACTGATACTGATGGCCCTTGAACCATTATAACTACTAGCCATGACCAATAGCCTATAGATATCTATTTTACGAGTAATAGGTGTTTATAACCCATAACAATGGCCCTTGAACAATTATACCCACTAGATGTCTGTAACTGATACCGATGTCCCTTGAACCATTATAACTACTACCCATGACCTATATAGATATCTATTTTACAAGTAATAGGTGTCCATAACCCATAGCCATGGTTCTTGAACGATTATAGCCACTAGATGTCCATAACTGATACTGATGGCCCTTGAACCATTATAACTACTAGCCATGACCAATAGCCTATAGATATCTATTTTACGAGTAATAGGTGTTTATAACCCATAACCACTAGATGTCTGTAACTGATACCGATGGCCCTTGAACCATTATAACTACTACCCATGACCTATATAGATATCTATTTTACAAGTAATAGGTGTCCATAACCCATAACCATGGTTCTTGAACCAATATAACCACTACCATAACTGATACAGATGGCCCTTAAACCATTATAACTACTAGCCATGACCAATAGCCTATAGATATCGATTTTACAAGTAATAGGTGTCCATAACCCATAACCATGGTCCTTGAATCATTATTACCACTAGATGTCCATAACTGATACTGATGGCCCATGGACCATTATAACTACTAGCCATGACCAATAGCCTATAGATATCCATTTTACAAGTAATAGGTGTCCATAACCCATAACCATGGTCCTTGAACCATTATAACCACTTGATGTCCATAACTGATACTGATGGCCCTTGAACCATTATAACTACTAGCCATGACCAATAGCATATAGATATACATTTTACAAGTAATAGGTGTCCATAACCCATAACCATGGTTCTTGAACCAATATAACCACTACCATAACTGATACAGATGGCCCTTAAACCATTATAACTACTAGCCATGACCAATAGCCTATAGATATCGATTTTACAAGTAATAGGTGTCCATAACCCATAATCATGGTCCTTGATCCATTATAACCACTAGATGTCCATAACTGATACTGACGGCCCTTGAACCATTATAACTACTAGCCCTGACCAATAGCCTATAGATATTCATTTTACAAGTAATAGGTGTCCATAACCCATAACCATGGTTCTTGAACCATTATAACCACTAGCTGTCCATAACTGATACTGATGGCTGTTGAACCATTATAACTTCTAGCCATGAACAATAGCCAATAGATATCCATTTTACAAGTAATAGGTGTCCATAACCCATAACCATGGATCTTGAACGATTATAACCACTAGATGTCGATAACTGATACTGATGGCCCTTCAACCATTATAACTACTAGCCATGACCAATGGCTTCTAGATATCCAATTTACAAGTAATAGGTGTCCATAACCCATAGCCATGGTCCTTGAACCATTATAACCACTAGATGTCCATAACTAATACTGATGGCCCTTGAACCATTATAACTACTAGCCATGACCAATAGCCTATAGATATCCATTTTACAAGTAATAGGTGTCCATCACCCATAACCGTGGTCCTTGAACCATTATAACCACTAGATGTCCATAACTGATACTGATGGCCCTTAAACCATTATAACTACTAGCCATGACCAATAGCCTATAGATATCTATTTTACAAGTAATAGGTGTCCATAACCCATAACCATGGTCCTTGAATCATTATAACCACTAGATGTCCATAACTGATACTGATGGCCCATGAACCATTATAACTACTAGCCATGACCAATAGCCTATAGATATCCATTTTACAAGTAATAGGTGTCCATAACCCATAACCAATGTCCTTGAACCATTATAACCACTTGATGTCCATAACTGATACTGATGGCCCTTGAACCATTATAACTACTAGCCATGACCAATAGCATATAGATATACATTTTACAAGTAATAGGTGTCCATAACCCATAACCATGGTTCTTGAATCAATATAACCACTACCATAACTGATACAGATGGCCCTTAAACCATTATAACTACTAGCCATGACCAATAGCCTATAGATATCGATTTTACAAGTAATAGGTGTCCATAACCCATAATCATGGTCCTTGAACCATTATAACCACTAGATGTCCATAACTGATACTGACGGCCCTTGAACCATTATAACTACTAGCCCTGACCAATAGCCTATAGATATCCATTTTACAAGTAATAGGTTTCCATAACCCATAACCATGGTTCTTGAACCATTATAACCACTAAATGTCCATAACTGATACTGATGGCCCTTGAACCATTATAACTACTAGCCATGACCAATAGCCTATAGATATCTATTTTACGAGTAATAGGTGTTTATAACCCATAACAATGGCCCTTGAACAATTATACCCACTAGATGTCTGTAACTGATACCGATGTCCCTTGAACCATTATAACTACTACCCATGACCTATATAGATATCTATTTTACAAGTAATAGGTGTCCATAACCCATAGCCATGGTTCTTGAACGATTATAGCCACTAGATGTCCATAACTGATACTGATGGCCCTTGAACCATTATAACTACTAGCCATGACCAATAGCCTATAGATATCTATTTTACGAGTAATAGGTGTTTATAACCCATAACCACTAGATGTCTGTAACTGATACCGATGGCCCTTGAACCATTATAACTACTACCCATGACCTATATAGATATCTATTTTACAAGTAATAGGTGTCCATAACCCATAACCATGGTTCTTGAACGATTATAGCCACTAGATGTCCATAACTGATACTGATGGCCTATGACACTGTAGATTATGTCTATTTTACTAGATTGGTCGTTCCTTCGAGCTGTTTTATATGGGTTTGGTTTTCACCATAAACTAATCAGCTGGATTATGGAATGTGTCACTTCCCCATCCTTTTCTATATGCATAAACGGTAATGTTCATGGCTGGTTTCAGGGCAAGAGGGGCTTAAGACAAGGGGATCCTATGTCTCCTTATCTGTTTACCCTAGTAATGGAAATCTTATCTCTTATTATTCAGAGGAGGGTTAGGGGAAATCCGGATTTTAAGTACCATAAAGGCTGTGAGCATCAAAAGATTGTGAACTTGTGTTTTGCGGATGATCTCTTCCTGTTTTCTCGGGGGAATGCTGTTTCTGTGCAGCTTATTGTAGATGCTTTGAATGAATTTAAAGAGGTGTCGGGGCTGGTTCCTAGCATTCCTAAAAGTACGGTGTTTTTCTGCAATGTTCCAACCTTAACCCGTAATGACATCCTACAGCTATTGCCTTTTGAAGAAGGTACTTTACCTGTTAAATATTTGGGTGTTCCTCTCATTTCTTCTCGTTTAAAGTATAGGGACTGCAAATGCCTTGTTGAAAAATTAGAAAAAAGGATTAATGATTGGAAAAACAAGTCCCTTTCTTTTGCGGGAAGATTGCAACTAATCATGTCTGTCCTATCGAACATGCACACGTATTGGGCTTCTGTTTTCATATTGCCTACCCGTGTCACGAATGAGTTGGAAAAATTAATGAGGGGTTTCCTTTGGTCCCAAGGGGATATGAAGAATGGAAAGGCAAAGGTGTCATGGGAGGTAGTTTGCAAACCCAAGTGTGAAGGCGGTCTTGGTATTCGCAAAATGCATGACTTTAATACAGCTCTTATGGCATTTCACATTTGGAGCATTGTTTCTAATAAGGAATCTTTGTGGGTTAAATGGATCCACTCATATAAATTGAGAGGCCGGAGTCTATGGGACGTCCCTAGCACGGGTATTATGACTTGGACTTGGAGGAAACTCCTTCAAATCAGAAATGCTATCCGTCCCTTCCTATGGCATCTTGTTCGGGATGGGAAGTCTATTTCTATTTGGTTTGACAATTGGTGTGTGGCTAGCCCGCTAATTCAGTATCTAACACCTCGAGATGTTTATAGTGCAGGTTTTTCTCTGCAGGACAAAATTCATAATCTTATTGTTAATGATCGCTGGATTTGGCCGAGAAACTGGGATCAACGTTTTCCTACTATAGTCCATCTGCCTGTCCCTCAAATAATAACGGGAAGCAAAGATATTACTGTTTGGCGGGATGCAAGTGGGAATGATAATACGTTTTCTGTGTCTCGCGCTTGGAACTCTATCAGAAGCAGAGACAATATGGTGCCATGGCAAATGGTTGTGTGGTTCACTCATTGTATTCCCCGTCATGCCTTTCATTTGTGGCTCGTCATGAATAATCGTCTCAAAACCCAAGATCTTTTACGGCATTGGGATGTAAGCCCAGATATTGATGTCGCATTGTTAAAATGCCCTTTTTGTGGTACAGTTCCGGATTCCCATAGACACTTATACTTTGAATGTTACTACACATCAGCTATTTGGGTTAAGGTGCGGATTCTGGTGGATATGGATAATATCTCACCTGTTTTAGGAGATATTATAAACCATCTTATTCCCATTTCCAGTGGTCGATCTGCAAAAAGTGTTATCTCTCGGATTCTTCTTGGTGCTACTACCTATCATATTTGGTTAGAACGGAATGCGAGACTTTTCAAAAATAAGTCTAAACCCCTCATCCAGGTGTACGAGGAGATTTGCTGTACCGTCCGGTTAAAGATGATCACCTTGAAGTTCAAGCAAGATTCAGCTCGTGTTCAGCAATTGCTTGCTAGATGGAACCTCACTACGTTGCCGGAGTAAAAGCTTTTGTGTTGGTCTGGTTTTTGTCCGTTCTGGGTTGTGCTTGTAGTTTTAAGCTTGTTTGGTAGGTGTGCTTATGGGGTTGTCATAAGCTTTGTTTTTTTGGTTGGCAAGCGTTTTTCTGCTTGAAGTAATGTGGTTTTTCTGCCACATTCCTTTTGTATATTGTTTTGGTAATTAATATATTTAGCCAGGGTGATCCTTTACCCAAAAAAAAAAAAAAAAAAAACTGATACTGATGGCCCTTGAACCATTATAACTACTAGCCATGACCAATAGCCTATAGATATCTATTTTACGAGTAATAGGTGTTTATAACCCATAACCACTAGATGTCTGTAACTGATACCGATGGCCCTTGAACCATTATAACTACTACCCATGACCTATATAGATATCTATTTTACAAGTAATAGGTGTCCATAACCCATAACCATGGTCCTTGAACCATTATAACCACTAGATGTCCATAACTGATACTGATGGCCCTTGAACCATTATAACTACTAGCCATGACCAATAGCATATAGATATACATTTTACAAGTAATAGGTGTCCATAACCCATAACCATGGTTCTTGAATCAATATAACCACTACCATAACTGATACAGATGGCCCTTAAACCATTATAACTACTAGCCATGACCAATAGCCTATAGATATCGATTTTACAAGTAATAGGTGTCCATAACCCATAATCATGGTCCTTGAACCATTATAACCACTAGATGTCCATAACTGATACTGACGGCCCTTGAACCATTATAACTACTAGCCCTGACCAATAGCCTATAGATATCTATTTTACAAGTAATAGGTGTCCATAACCCATAGCCATGGTTCTTGAACGATTATAGCCACTAGATGTCCATAACTGATACTGATGGCCCTTGAACCATTATAACTACTAGCCATGACCAATAGCCTATAGATATCTATTTTACGAGTAATAGGTGTTTATAACCCATAACCACTAGATGTCTGTAACTGATACCGATGGCCCTTGAACCATTATAACTACTACCCATGACCTATATAGATATCTATTTTACAAGTAATAGGTGTCCATAACCCATAACCATGGTTCTTGAACGATTATAGCCACTAGATGTCCATAACTGATAATGATGGCCCTTGAACCATTATAACTACTAGCCATGACCAATAGCCTATAGATATCTATTTTACGAGTAATAGGTGTTTATAACCCATAACCACTAGATGTCTGTAACTGATACCGATGGCCCTTGAACCATTATAACTACTACCCATGACCTATATAGATATCTATTTTACAAGTAATAGGTGTCCATAACCCATAACCATGGTCCTTGAACCATTATAACCACTAGATGTCCATAACTGATACTGATGGCCCTTGAACCATTATAACTACTAGCCATGACCAATAGCATATAGATATACATTTTACAAGTAATAGGTGTCCATAACCCATAACCATGGTTCTTGAACCATTAGAACCACTAAATGTCCATAATTGATACTGATGGCCCTTGAACCATTATAACTACTAGCCATGACCAATAGCCTATAGATATCTATTTTACGAGTAATAGGTGTTTATAAACCATAACCATGGCCCTTGAACAATTATAACCACTAGATGTCTGTAACTGATACCGATGGCCCTTGAACCATTATAACTACTACCCATGACCTATATAGATATCTATTTTACAAGTAATAGGTGCCCATAACCCATAACCATGGTTCTTGAACGATTATAGCCACTAGATGTCCATACCTGATACTGATGGCCCTTCAACCATTATAACTACTAGCCATGACCAATAGCCTATAGATATCCATTTTACAAGTAATAGGTGTCCATAACCCATAACCATGGTTCTTGAACTATTATAACCACTAAATGTCCATAACTGATACTGATGGCCCTTGAACCATTATAACTACTAGCCATGACCAATAGCCTATAGATATCTATTTTACGAGTAATAGGTGTTTATAACCCATAACCATGGCCCTTAAACAATTATAACCACTAGATGTCTGTAACTGATACCGATGGCCCTTAAACCATTATAACTACAACCCATGACCTGTATAGATATATATTTTACAAGTAATAGGTGTCCATAACCCATAACCATGGTTCTTGAACGATTATAGCCACTAGATGTCCATAACTGATACTGATGGCCCTTCAACCATTATAACTACTAGCCATGACCAATTGCTTCTAGATATCCGATTTACAAGTAATAGATGTCCATAACTGATACTGATCGCCCTTCAACCATTATAACTACTAGCCATGACCAATAGCCTATAGATATCCATTTTACAAGTAATAGGTGTCCATAACCCATAACCATGGTTCTTGAACCATTATAACCACTAGATGTCCATAACTGATACTGATGGCCCTTGAACCATTATAACTACTAGCCATGACCAATAGCCTATTGATATCTATTTTACAAGTAATAAGTGTCCATAACCCATAACCATGATTCTTGAACCATTATAACCACTAGATGTCCATAACTGATACTGATGGCCCTTCAACCATTATAACTACTAGCCATGACCAATAGCCTCTAGATATTCAATTTACAAGTAATATGTGTCCATAACCCATAGCCATGGTCGTTGAACCATTATAACCACTAGATGTCCATAACTGATATTGATGGCCCTTGAACCATTATAACTACTAGTCATGACCAATAGCCTATAGATATCCATTTTACAAGTAATGGGTGTCCAAAACCCATAACCATGGTCCTTGAACCATTTTAACCACTAGATGTCCATAACTGATACTGATGGCCCTTCAACCATTATAACTACTAGCCATGACCAATAGCTTCTAGATATCCAATTTACAAGTAATAGGTGTCCATAACCCATAGCCATGGTCCTTGAACCATTATAACCACTAGATGTCCATAACTAATACTGATGGCCCTTGAACCATTATAACTACTAGCCATGACCAATAGCCTATAGATATCCATTTTACAAGTAATAGGTGTCCATCACCCATAACTGTGGTCCTTGAACCATTATAACCACTAGATGTCCATAACTGATACTGATGGCCCTTAAACCATTATAACTACTAGCCATGACCAATAGCCTATAGATATCTATTTTACAAGTAATAGGTGTCCATAACCCATAACCATGGACCTTGAATCATTATAACCACTAGATGTCCATAACTGATACTGATGGCCCATGAACCATTATAACTACTAGCCATGACCAATAGCCTATAGATATCCATTTTACAAGTAATAGGTGTCCATAACCCATAACCATGGTCCTTGAACCATTATAACCACTTGATGTCCATAACAGATACTGATGGCCCTTGAACCATTATAACTACTAGCCATGACCAATAGCATATAGATATACATTTTACAAGTAATTGGTGTCCATAACCCATAACCATGGTTCTTGAACCAATTTAACCACTACCATAACTGATACAGATGGCCCTTAAACCATTATAACTACTAGCCATGACCAATAGCCTATAGATATCGATTTTACAAGTAATAGGGGTCCATAACCCATAATCATGGTCCTTGAACCATTATAACCACTAGATGTCCATAACTGATACTGACGGCCCTTGAACCATTATAACTACTAGCCCTGACCAATAGCCTATAGATATCCATTTTACAAGTAATAGGTGTCCATAACCCATAACCATGGTTCTTGAACCATTATAACCACTAAATGTCCATAACTGATACTGATGGCCCTTGAACCATTATAACTACAAGCCATGACCAATAGCCTATAGATATCTATTTTACGAGTAATAGGTGTTTATAACCCATAACAATGGCCCTTGAACAATTATACCCACTAGATGTCTGTAACTGATACCGATGTCCCTTGAACCATTATAACTACTACCCATGACCTATATAGATATCTATTTTACAAGTAATAGGTGTCCATAACCCATAACCATGGTTCTTGAACGATTATAGCCACTAGATGTCCATAACTGATACTGATGGCCCTTGAACCATTATAACTACTAGCCATGACCAATAGCCTATAGATATCTATTTTACGAGTAATAGGTGTTTATAACCCATAACCACTAGATGTCTGTAACTGATACCGATGGCCCTTGAACCATTATAACTACTACCCATGACCTATATAGATATCTATTTTACAAGTAATAGGTGTCCATAACCCATAACCATGGTTCTTGAACGATTATAGCCACTAGATGTCCATAACTGATACTGATGGCCCTTGAACCATTATAACTACTAGCCATGACCAATAGCCTATAGATATCTATTTTACGAGTAATAGGTGTTTATAACCCATAACCACTAGATGTCTGTAACTGATACCGATGGCCCTTGAACCATTATAACTACTACCCATGACCTATATAGATATCTATTTTACAAGTAATAGGTGTCCATAACCCATAACCATGGTCCTTGAACCATTATAACCACTAGATGTCCATAACTGATACTGATGGCCCTTGAACCATTATAACTACTAGCCATGACCAATAGCATATAGATATACATTTTACAAGTAATAGGTGTCCATAACCCATAACCATGGTTCTTGAACCATTAGAACCACTAAATGTCCATAATTGATAATGATGGCCCTTGAACCATTATAACTACTAGCCATGACCAATAGCCTATAGATATCTATTTTACGAGTAATAGGTGTTTATAACCCATAACCATGGCCCTTGAACAATTATAACTACTAGATGTCTGTAACTGATACCGATGGCCCTTGAACCATTATAACTACTACCCATGACCAATATAGATAACTATATTACAAGTAATAGGTGCCCATAACCCATAACCATGGTTCTTGAACGATTATAGCCACTAGATGTCCATACCTGATACTGACGGCCCTTCAACCATTATAACTACTAGCCATGACCAATAGCCTATAGATATCCATTTTACAAGTAATAGGTGTCCATAACCCATAACCATGGTTCTTGAACTATTATAACCACTAAATGTCCATAACTGATACTGATGGCCCTTGAACCATTATAACTACTAGCCATGACCAATAGCCTATAGATATCTATTTTATGAGTAATAGGTGTTTATAACCCATAACAATGGCCCTTGAACAATTATACCCACTAGATGTCTGTAACTGATACCGATGTCCCTTGAACCATTATAACTACTACCCATGACCTATATAGATATCTATTTTACAAGTAATAGGTGTCCATAACCCATAACCATGGTTCTTGAACGATTATAGCCACTAGATGTCCATAACTGATACTGATGGCCCTTGAACCATTATAACTACTAGCCATGACCAATAGCCTATAGATATCTATTTTACGAGTAATAGGTGTTTATAACCCATAACCACTAGATGTCTGTAACTGATACCGATGGCCCTTGAACCATTATAACTACTACCCATGACCTATATAGATATCTATTTTACAAGTAATAGGTGTCCATAACCCATAACCATGGTTCTTGAACGATTATAGCCACTAGATGTCCATAACTGATACTGATGGCCCTTGAACCATTATAACTACTAGCCATGACCAATAGCCTATAGATATCTATTTTACGAGTAATAGGTGTTTATAACCCATAACCACTAGATGTCTGTAACTGATACCGATGGCCCTTGAACCATTATAACTACTACCCATGACCTATATAGATATCTATTTTACAAGTAATAGGTGTCCATAACCCATAACCATGGTCCTTGAACCATTATAACCACTAGATGTCCATAACTGATACTGATGGCCCTTGAACCATTATAACTACTAGCCATGACCAATAGCATATAGATATACATTTTACAAGTAATAGGTGTCCATAACCCATAACCATGGTTCTTGAACCATTAGAACCACTAAATGTCCATAATTGATACTGATGGCCCTTGAACCATTATAACTACTAGCCATGACCAATAGCCTATAGATATCTATTTTACGAGTAATAGGTGTTTATAACCCATAACCATGGCCCTTGAACAATTATAACCACTAGATGTCTGTAACTGATACCGATGGCCCTTGAACCATTATAACTACTACCCATGACCTATATAGATAACTATATTACAAGTAATAGGTGCCCATAACCCATAACCATGGTTCTTGAACGATTATAGCCACTAGATGTCCATACCTGATACTGACGGCCCTTCAACCATTATAACTACTAGCCATGACCAATAGCCTATAGATATCCATTTTACAAGTAATAGGTGTCCATAACCCATAACCATGGTTCTTGAACTATTATAACCACTAAATGTCCATAACTGATACTGATGGCCCTTGAACCATTATAACTACTAGCCATGACCAATAGCCTATAGATATCTATTTTATGAGTAATAGGTGTTTATAACCCATAACAATGGCCCTTGAACAATTATACCCACTAGATGTCTGTAACTGATACCGATGTCCCTTGAACCATTATAACTACTACCCATGACCTATATAGATATCTATTTTACAAGTAATAGGTGTCCATAACCCATAACCATGGTTCTTGAACGATTATAGCCACTAGATGTCCATAACTGATACTGATGGCCCTTGAACCATTATAACTACTAGCCATGACCAATAGCCTATAGATATCTATTTTACGAGTAATAGGTGTTTATAACCCATAACCACTAGATGTCTGTAACTGATACCGATGGCCCTTGAACCATTATAACTACTACCCATGACCTATATAGATATCTATTTTACAAGTAATAGGTGTCCATAACCCATAACCATGGTCCTTGAACCATTATAACCACTAGATGTCCATAACTGATACTGATGGCCCTTGAACCATTATAACTACTAGCCATGACCAATAGCATATAGATATACATTTTACAAGTAATAGGTGTCCATAACCCATAACCATGGTTCTTGAACCATTAGAACCACTAAATGTCCATAATTGATACTGATGGCCCTTGAACCATTATAACTACTAGCCATGACCAATAGCCTATAGATATCTATTTTACGAGTAATAGGTGTTTATAACCCATAACCATGGCCCTTGAACAATTATAACCACTAGATGTCTGTAACTGATACCGATGGCCCTTGAACCATTATAACTACTACCCATGACCTATATAGATATCTATTTTACAAGTAATAGGTGCCCATAACCCATAACCATGGTTCTTGAACGATTATAACCACTAGATGTCCATACCTGATACTGATGGCCCTTCAACCATTATAACTACTAGCCATGACCAATAGCCTATAGATATCCATTTTACAAGTAATAGGTGTCCATAACCCATAACCATGGTTCTTGAACCATTATAACCACTATATGTCCATAACTGATACTGATGGCCCTTGAACCATTATAACTACTAGCCTTGACCAATAGCCTATAGATATCTATTTTACGAGTAATAGGTGTTTATAACCCATAACCATGGCCCTTGAACAATTATAACCACTAGATGTCTGTAACTGATACCGATGGCCCTTAAACCATTATAACTACTACCCATGACCTATATACTACCCATGACCTATATAGATATATATTTTACAAGTAATAGGTGTTCATAACCCATAACCATGGTTCTTGAACGATTATAGCCACTAGATGTCCATAACTGATACTGATGGCCCTTCAACCATTATAACTACTAGCCATGACCAATTGCTTCTAGATATCCGATTTACAAGTAATAGGTGTCCATAACCCATAACCATGGTCCTTGAACCATTATAACCACTAGATGTCCATAACTGATACTGATGGCCCTTCAACCATTATAACTACTAGCCATGACCAATAGCCTATAGATATCCATTTTACAAGTAATAGGTGTCCATAACCCATAACCATGGTTCTTGAACCATTATAACCACTAGATGTCCATAACTGATACTGATGCCCCTTCAACCATTATAACTACTAGCCATGACCAATAGCCTATTGATATCTATTTTACAAGTAATAAGTGTCCATAACCCATAACCATGATTCTTGAACCATTATAACCACTAGATGTCCATAACTGATACTGATGGCCCTTCAACCATTATAACTACTAGCCATGACCAATAGCCTCTAGATATTCTATTTACAAGTAATATGTGTCCATAACCCATAGCCATAGTCGTTGAACCATTATAACCACTAGATGTCCATAACTGATATTGATGGCCCTTGAACCATTATAACTACTAGTCATGACCAATAGCCTATAGATATCCATTTTACAAGTAATGGGTGTCCAAAACCCATAACCATGGTCCTTGAACCATTTTAACCACTAGATGTCCATAACTGATACTGATGGCCCTTGAACCATTATAACTACTAGCCATGACCAATAGCCTATAGATATCCATTTTACAAGTTAAAGGTGTCCATAACCCATAACCATGGTTCTTGAACCATTATAACTACTAGATTTCCAGAACTGATATTGATGGCCCTTGAACCATTATAACTACTAGCCATGACCAATAGCCTATAGATATTCATTTTACAAGTAATAGGTGTCCATAACCCATAACCATGGTTCTTGAACCATTATAACCACTAAATGTCCATAACTGATACTGATGTCCCTTGAACCATTATAACTACTAGCCATGACCAATAGCCTATAGATATCTATTTTACGAGTAATAGGTGTTTATAACCCATAACAATGGCCCTTGAACAATTATACCCACTAGATGTCTGTAACTGATACCGATGTCCCTTGAACCATTATAACTACTACCCATGATCTATATAGATATCTATTTTACAAGTAATAGGTGTCCATAACCCATAACCATGGTTCTTGAACGATTATAGCCACTAGATGTCCATAACTGATACTGATGGCCCTTGAACCATTATAACTACTAGCCATGACCAATAGCCTATAGATATCTATTTTACGAGTAATAGGTGTTTATAACCCATAACCACTAGATGTCTGTAACTGATACCGATGGCACTTGAACCATTATAACTACTACCCATGACCTATATAGATATCTATTTTACAAGTAATAGGTGTCCATAACCCATAACCATGGTTCTTGAACGATTATAGCCACTAGATGTCCATAACTGATACTGATGGCCCTTCAACCATTATAACTACTAGCCATGACCAATAGCTTCTAGATATCCGATATACAAGCAATAGGTGTCCATAACCCATAACCATGGTCCTTGAACCATTATAACCACTAGATGTCCATAACTGATACTGATGGCCCTTAAACCATTATAACTGCTAGCCATGACCAATAGCCTATAGATATCTATTTTACAAGTAATAGGTGTCCATTACCCATAACCATGGTTCTTGAACCATTATAACCACTAGATGTCCATAACTGATACTGATGGCCCTTGAACCATTATAACTACTAGCCATTACCAATAGCCTATTGATATCTATTTTACAAGTAATAAGTGTCCATAACCCATAACCATGATTCTTGAACCATTATAACCACTAGATGTCCATAACTGATACGGATGGCCCTTCAACCATTATAACTACTAGCCATGACCAATAGCCTCTAGATATTCAATTTACAAGTAATATGTGTCCATAACCCATAGCCATGGTCGTTGAACCATTATAACCACTAGATGTCCATAACTGATATTGATGGCCCTTGAACCATTATAACTACTAGCCATGACCAATAGCCTATAGATATCCATTTTACCAGTAATAGGTGTCCATCACCCATAACCGTGGTCCTTGAACCATTATAACCACTAGATGTCCATAACTGATACTGATGGCCCTTAAAACATTATAACTACTAGCCATGACCAATAGCCTATAGATATCTATTTTACAAGTAATAGGTGTCCATAACCCATAACCATGGTCCTTGAATCATTATAACCACTAGATGTCCATAACTGATACTGATGGCCCATGAACCATTATAACTACTAGCCATGACCAATAGCCTATCGATATCCATTTTACAAGTAATAGGTGTCCATAACCCATAACCATGGATCTTGAACCATTATAACCACTAGATGTCCATAACTGATACTGATGGCCCTTGAACCATTATAACTACTAGCCATGACCAATAGCCTATAGATACATATTTTACAAGTAATAGGTGTCCATAACCCATAACCATGGTCCTTGAATCATTATAACCACTAGATGTCCATAACTGATATTGATGGCCATTGAACCATTTAACTACTAGCCATGACCGATAGCCTATAGATATCCATTTTTCAAGTAATAGGTGTCCATAACCCATAACCATGGTCCTTGAACCATTATAACCACTAGATGTCCATAACTGATACTGATGGCCCTTGAACCATTATAACTACTAGCCATGACCAACAGCATATAGATATACATTTTACAAGTAATAGGTGTCCATAACCCATAACCATGGTTCTTGAACCATTATAACCACTAGCTGTCCATAACTGATACTGATGGCCCTTGAACCATTATAACTTCTAGCCATGAACAACAGCCAATAGATATCCATTTTACAAGTAATAGGTGTCCATAACCCATAACCATGGATCTTGAACGATTATAACAACTAGATGTCCATAATTGATACTGATGGCCCTTCAACCATTATAACTACTAGCCTTGACCAATAGCTTCTAGATATCCAATTTACAAGTAATAGGTGTCCATAACCCAAAGCCATGGTCCTTGAACCATTATAACCACTAGATGTCCATAACTAATACTGATGGCCCTTGAACCATTATAACTACTAGCCATGACCAATAGCCTATAGATATCCATTTTACAAGTAATAGGTGTCCATCACCCATAACCGTGGTCCTTGAACCATTATAACCACTAGATGTCCATAACTAATACTGATGGCCCTTGAACCATTATAACTACTAGCCATGACCAATAGCCTATAGATATTTATTTTACAAGTAATAGGTGTCCATAACCCATAACCATGGTCCTTGAATCATTATAACCACTAGATGTCCATAACTAATACTGATTGCCCATGAACCATTTAACTACTAGCCATGACCAATAGCCTATAGATATCCATTTTTCAAGTAATAGGTGTCCATAACCCATAACCATGGTTCTTGAACCATTATAACCACTAAATGTCCATAACTGATACTGATGGACCTTGAACCCTTATAACTACTAGCCATGACCAATAGCCTATAAATATCTATTTTACGAGTAATAGGTGTTTATAACCCATAACCATGGCCCTTGAACAATTATAACCACTAGATGTCTGTAACTGATACCGATGGCCCTTGAACCATTATAACTACTACCCATGACCTATATAGATATCTATTTTACAAGTAATAGGTGCCCATAAGCCATAACCATGGTTCTTGAACGATTATATCCACTAGATGTCCATAACTGATACTGATGGCCCTTCAACCTTTATAACTACTAGCCATGACCAACAGCCTATAGATACCCATTTTACAAGTAATAGGTGACCATAACCCATAACCATGGTTCTTGAACCATTATAACCACTAAATGTCCATAACTGATATTGATGGCCCTTGAACCATTATAACTACTAGCCATGACCAATAGCCTATAGATATCTATTTTACGAGTAATAGGTGTTTATAACCCATAACCATGATTCTTGAACCATTATAACCACAAGATGTCCATAACTGATACTGATGGCCCTTCAACCATTATAACTACTAGCCATGACCAATAGCGTCTAGATATCCGATTTACAAGTAATAGGTGTCCATAACCCATAACCATGGTCCTTGAACCATTATAACCACAAGATGTCCATAACTGATACTGATGGCCCTTCAACCATTATAACTACTAGCCATGACCAATAGCCTATAGATATCCATTTTACAAGTAATAGGTGTCCATAACCCATAACCATGGTTCTTGAACCATTATAACCACTAGATGTCCATAACTGATACTGATGGACCTTGAACCATTATAACTACTAGCCATGACCAATAGCCTATTGATATCTATTTTACAAGTAATAAGTGTCCATATCCCATAACCATGTTTCTTGAACCATTATAACCACTAGATGTCCATAACTGATACTGATGGCCCTTCAACCATTATAACTACTAGCCATGACCAATAGCCTCTAGATATTCAATTTACAAGTAATATGTCTCCATAACCCATATCCATGGTCGTTGAACCATTATAACCACTAGATGTCCATAACTGATATTGATGGCCCTTGAACCATTATAACTACTAGCCATGACCAATAGCCTATAGATATCCATTTTACAAGTAATGGGTGTCCATAACCCATAACCATGGTCCTTGAACCATTTTAACCACTAGATGTCCATAACTGATACCGATGGCCCTTGAACCATTATAACTACTAGCCATGACCAATAGCCTATAGATATCTATTTTACAAGTTAAAGGTGTCCATAACCCATAACCATGGTTCTTGAACCATTATAACTACTAGATTTCCAGAACTGATATTGATGGCCCTTGAACCATTATAACTACTAGCCATGACCAATAGCCTATAGATATTCATTTTACAAGTAATAGGTGTCCATAACCCACAACCATGGTTCTTGAACCATTATAACCACTAGCTGTCCATAACTGATACTGATGGCCCTTGAACCATTATCACTTCTAGCCATGAACAACAGCCAATAGATATCCATTTTACAAGTAATAGGTTTCCATAACCCATAACCATGGTTCTTGAACGATTATATCCACTAGATGTCCATAACTGATACTGATGGCCCTTCAACCTTTATAACTACTAGCCATGACCAACAGCCTATAGATACCCATTTTACAAGTAAAAGGTGACCATAACCCATAACCATGGTTCTTGAACCATTATAACCACTAAATGTCCATAACTGATATTGATGGCCCTTGAACCATTATAACTACTAGCCATGACCAATAGCCTATAGATATCTATTTTACGAGTAATAGGTGTTTATAACCCATAACCATGATTCTTGAACCATTATAACCACAAGATGTCCATAACTGATACTGATGGCCCTTCAACCATTATAACTACTAGCCATGACCAATAGCTTCTAGATATCCGATTTACAAGTAATAGGTGTCCATAACCCATAACCATGGTCCTTGAACCATTATAACCACAAGATGTCCATAACTGATACTGATGGCCCTTCAACCATTATAACTACTAGCCATGACCAATAGCCTATAGATATCCATTTTACAAGTAATAGGTGTCCATAACCCATAACCATGGTTCTTGAACCATTATAACCACTAGATGTCCATAACTGATACTGATGGACCTTGAACCATTATAACTACTAGCCATGACCAATAGCCTATTGATATCTATTTTACAAGTAATAAGTGTCCATATCCCATAACCATGATTCTTGAACCATTATAACCACTAGATGTCCATAACTGATATTGATGGCCCTTCAACCATTATAACTACTAGCCATGACCAATAGCCTCTAGATATTCAATTTACAAGTAATATGTCTCCATAACCCATAGCCATGGTCGTTGAACCATTATAACCACTAGATGTCCATAACTGATATTGATGGCCCTTGAACCATTATAACTACTAGCCATGACCAATAGCCTATAGATATCCATTTTACAAGTAATGGGTGTCCATAACCCATAACCATGGTCCTTGAACCATTTTAACCACTAGATGTCCATAACTGATACCGATGGCCCTTGAACCATTATAACTACTAGCCATGACCAATAGCCTATAGATATCTATTTTACAAGTTAAAGGTGTCCATAACCCATAACCATGGTTCTTGAACCATTATAACTACTAGATTTCCAGAACTGATATTGATGGCCCTTGAACCATTATAACTACTAGCCATGACCAATAGCCTATAGATATTCATTTTACAAGTAATAGGTGTCCATAACCCACAACCATGGTTCTTGAACCATTATAACCACTAGCTGTCCATAACTGATACTGATGGCCCTTGAACCATTATAACTTCTAGCCATGAACAACAGCCAATAGATATCCATTTTACAAGTAATAGGTTTCCATAACCCATAACCATGGATCTTGAACGATTATAACCACTAGATGTCCATAACTGATACTGATGGCCCTTCAACCATTATAACTACTAGCCATGACCAATAGCTTCTAGATATCCAATTTACAAGTAATAGGTGTCCATAACCCAGAGCCATGGTCCTTGAACCATTATAACCACTAGATGTCCATAACTAATACTGATGGCCCTTGGACCATTATAACTACTAGCCATGACCAATAGCCTATAGATATCCATTTTACAAGTAATAGGTGTCCATCACCCATAACCGTGGTCCTTTAACCATTATAACCACTAGATGTCCATAACTGATACTGATGGCCTTAAACCATTATAACTACTAGCCATGACGAATAGCCTATAGATATCTATTTTACAAGTAATAGGTGTCCATAACCCATAACCATGGTCCTTGAACCATTATAACCACTAGATGTCCATAACTGATACTGATGGCCCTTGAACCACTATAACTACTAGCCATGACCAATAGCATATAGATATACATTTTACAAGTAATAGGTGTCCATAACCCATAACCATGGTTCTTGAACCATTATAACCACTAAATGTCCATAACTGATACTGATGGACCTTGAACCATTATAACTACTAGCCATGACCAATAGCCTATAGATATCTATTTTACGAGTAATAGGTGTTTATGACCCATAACCATGGCCCTTGAACAATTATAACCACTAGATGTCTGTAACTGATACCGATGGCCCTTGAACCATTATAAGTACTACCCATTACCTATATAGATATCTATTTTACAAGTAATAGGTGCCCATAAGCCATAATCATGGTTCTTGAACGATTATATCCACTAGATGTCCATAACTGATACTGTTGGCCCTTCAACCATTATAACTACTAGCCATGACCAATAGCCTATAGATATCCATTTGACAAGTAATAGGTGTCCATAACCCATAACCATGGTTCTTAAACCATTATAACCACTAAATGTCCATAACTGATACTGATGGCCCTTGAACCATTATAACTACTAGCCATGACCAATAGCCTATAGATATCTATTTTACGAGTAATAGGTGTTTATAACCCATAACCATGGCCCTCGAACAATCATAACCACTAGATGTCTGTAACTGATACCGATGGCCCTTAAACCATTATAACTACTACCCATGACCTATATAGATATATATTTTACAAGTAATAGGTGTCCATAACCCATAACCATGGTTCTTGAACGATTATAGCCACTAGATGTCCATAACTGATATTGATGGCCCTTCAACCATTATAACTACTAGCCATGACCAATTGCTTCTAGATATCCGATTTACAAGTAATAGGTGTCCATAACCCATAACCATGGTCCTTGAACCATTATAACCACTAGATGTCCATAACTGATACTGATGGCCCTTCAACCATTATAACTACTAGCCATGACCAATAGCCTATAGATATCCATTTTACAAGTAATAGGTGTCCATAACCCATAACCATGGTTCTTGAACCATTATAACCACTAGATGTCCATAACTGATACTGATGGCCCTTGAACCATTATTACTACTAGCCATGACCAATAGCCTATTGATATCTATTTTACAAGTAATAAGTGTCCATAACCCATAACCATGATTCTTGAACGATTACAGCCACTAGATGTCCATAACTGATACTGATGGCCCTTCAACCATTATAACTACTAGCCATGACCAATAGCCTCTAGATATTCAATTTACAAGTAATAGGTGTCCATAACCCATAGCCATGGTCGTTGAACCATTATAACCACTAGATGTCCATAACTGATATTGATGGCCCTTGAACCATTATAACTACTAGTCATGACCAATAGCCTATAGATATCCATTTTACAAGTAATGGGTGTCCAAAACCCATAACCATGGTTCTTGAACCATTTTAACCACTAGATGTCCATAACTGATACTGATGGCCCTTGAAACATTATAACTACTAGCCATGACCAATAGCCTATAGATATCCATTTTACAAGTTAAAGGTGTCCATAACCCATAACCATGGTTCTTGAACCATTATAACTACTAGATTTCCAGAACTGATATTGATGGCCCTTGAACCATTATAACTACTAGCTATAGATATTCATTTTACAAGTAATAGGTGTCCATAACCCATAACCATGGTTCTTGAACCATTATAACCACTAGCTGTCCATAACTGATACTGATGGCCCTTGAACCATTATAACTTCTAGCCATGAACAATAGCCAATAGATATCCATTTTACAAGTAATAAGTGTCCATAACCCATAACCATGGATCTTGAACGATTATAACCACTAGATGTCCATAACTGATACTGATGGCCCTTCAACCATTATAAGTACTAGCCATGACCAATTGCCTATAGATATCCATTTTACAAGTTAAAGGTGTCCATAACCCATAACCATGGTCCTTGAACCATTATAACCACTAGATGTCCATAACTAATACTGATGGCCCTTGAACCATTATAACTACTAGTCATGACCAATAGCCTATAGATATCCATTTTACAAGTAATAGGTGTCCATATCCCATAACCATGGTCCTTGAATGATTATAACCACTTGATGTCCATAACTGATACTGATGGCCCTTCAACCATTATAACTACTAGCCATGACCAATAGCATATAGATATACATTTTACAAGTAATAGGTGTCCATACCCCATAACCATGGTTCTTGAACCATTATAACCACTACCATAACTGATACAGATGGCCCTTGAACCATTATAACTACTAGCCATGACCAATAGCCTATAGATATCGATTTTACAAGTAATAGGTGTCCATAACCCATAATCATGGTCCTTGAACCATTATAACCACTAGATGTCCATAACTGATACTGACGGCCCTTGAACCATTATAACTACTAGCCCTGACCAATAGCCTATAGATATCCATTTTACAAGTAATAGGTGTCCATAACCCATAAACCATGGTTCTTGAACCATTATAACCACTAAATGTCCATAACTGATACTGATGTCCCTTGAACCATTATAACTACTAGCCATGACCAATAGCCTATAGATATCTATTTTACGAGTAATAGGTGTTTGTAACCCATAACAATGGCCCTTGAACAATTATACCCACTAGATGTCTGTAACTGATACTGATGTCCCTTGAACCATTATAACTACTACCCATGACCTATATAGATATCTATTTTACAAGTAATAGGTGTCCATAACCCATAACCATGGTTCTTGAACGATTATAGCCACTAGATGTCCATAACTGATACTGATGGCCCTTCAACCATTATAACTACTAGCCATGACCAATAGCTTCTAGATATCCGATATACAAGCAATAGGTGTCCATAACCCATAACCATGGTCCTTGAACCATTATAACCACTAGATGTCCATAACTGATACTGATGGCCCTTCAACCATTATAACTACTAGCCATGACCAATAGCCTATAGATATCCATTTTACAAGTAATAGGTGTCCATAACCCATAACCATGGTTCTTGAACCATTATAACCACTAGATGTCCATAACTGATACTGATGTCCCTTCAACCATTATAACTACTAGCCATGACCAATAGCCTCTAGATATCCAATTTACAAGTAATTGGTGTCCATAACCCATAACCATGGTTGTTGAACCATTATAACCACTAGATGTCCATAACTAATACTGATGGCCCTTGAACCATTATAACTACTAGCCATTACCAATAGCCTATAGATATCCATTTTACAAGTAATAGGTGTCCATAACCCATAACCATGGTCCTTGAACCATTATAACCACTAGATGTCCATAACTGATACTGATGGCCCTTAAACCATTATAACTGCTAGCCATGACCAATAGCCTAAAGATATCTATTTTACCAGTAATAGGTGTCCATTACCCATAACCATGGTTCTTGAACCATTATAACCACTAGATGTCCATAACTGATACTGATGGCCCTTGAACCATTATAACTACTAGCCATGACTAATAGCCTATTGATATCTATTTTACAAGTAATAAGTGTCCATAACCCATAACCATGATTCTTGAACCATTATAACCACTAGATGTCCATAACTGATACGGATGGCCCTTTAACCATTATAACTACTAGCCATGACCAATAGCCTCTAGATATTCAATTTACAAGTAATATGTGTCCATAACCCATAGCCATGGTCGTTGAACCATTATAACCACTAGATGTCCATAACTGATATTGATGGCCCTTGAACCATTATAACTACTAGCCATGACCAATAGCCTATAGATATCCATTTTACAAGTAATAGGTGTCCATCACCCATAACCGTGGTCCTTGAACCATTATAACCACTAGATGTCCATAACTGATACTGATGGCCCTTAAAACATTATAACTACTAGCCATGACCAATAGCCTATAGATATCTATTTTACAAGTAATAGGTGTCCATAACCCATAACCATGGTCCTTGAATCATTATAACCACTAGATGTCCATAACTGATACTGATGGCCCATGAACCATTATAACTACTAGCCATGACCAATAGCCTATAGATATCCATTTTACAAGTAATAGGTGTCCATAACCCATAACCATGGATCTTGAACCATTATAACCACTAGATGTCCATAACTGATACTGATGGCCCTTGAACCATTATAACTACTAGCCATGACCAATAGCCTATAGATACTTATTTTACAAGTAATAGGTGTCCATAACCCATAACCATGGTCCTTGAATCATTATAACCACTAGATGTCCATAACTGATATTGATGGCCCATGAACCATTTAACTACTAGCCATGACCAATAGCCTATAGATATCCATTTTTCAAGTAATAGGTGTCCATAACCCATAACCATGGTCCTTGAACCATTATAACCACTAGATGTCCATAACTGATACTGATGGCCCTTGAACCATTATAACTACTAGCCAAGACCAATAGCATATAGATATACATTTTACAAGTAATAGGTGTCCATAACCCATAACCATGGTTCTTGAACCATTATAACCACTAGCTGTCCATAACTGATACTGATGGACCTTGAACCCTTATAACTACTAGCCATGACCAATAGCCTATAAATATCTATTTTACGAGTAATAGGTGTTTATAACCCATAACCATGGCCCTTGAACAATTATAACCACTAGATGTCTGTAACTGATACCGATGGCCCTTGAACCATTATAACTACTACCCATGACCTATATAGATATCTATTTTACAAGTAATAGGTGCCCATAAGCCATAACCATGGTTCTTGAACGATTATATCCACTAGATGTCCATAACTGATACTGATGGCCCTTCAACCTTTATAACTACTAGCCATGACCAACAGCCTATAGATACCCATTTTACAAGTAATAGGTGACCATAACCCATAACCATGGTTCTTGAACCATTATAACCACTAAATGTCCATAACTGATATTGATGGCCCTTGAACCATTATAACTACTAGCCATGACCAATAGCCTATAGATATCTATTTTACGAGTAATAGGTGTTTATAACCCATAACCATGGCCCTTGAACAATTATAACCACTAGATGTCTGTAACTGATACCGATGGCCCTTGAACCATTATGACTACTACCCATGACCTATATAGATATCTATTTCACAAGTAATAGGTGTCCATAACCCATAACCATGGTTCTTGAACGATTATAGCCACTAGATGTCCATAACTGATACTGATGGCCCTTCAACCATTATAACTACTAGCCATGACCAATAGCTTCTAGATATCCGATTTACAAGTAATAGGTGTCCATAACCCATAACCATGGTCCTTGAACCATTATAACCACAAGATGTCCATAACTGATACTGATGGCCCTTCAACCATTATAACTACTAGCCATGACCAATAGCCTATAGATATCCATTTTACAAGTAATATGTGTCCATAACCCATAACCATGGTTCTTGAACCATTATAACCACTAGATGTCCATAACTGATACTGATGGACCTTGAACCATTATAACTACTAGCCATGACCAATAGCCTATTGATATCTATTTTACAAGTAATAAGTGTCCATATCCCATAACCATGATTCTTGAACCATTATAACCACTAGATGTCCATAACTGATACTGATGGCCCTTCAACCATTATAACTACTAGCCATGACCAATAGCCTCTAGATATTCAATTTACAAGTAATATGTGTCCATAACCCATAGCCATGGTCGTTGAACCATTATAACCACTAGATGTCCATAACTGATATTGATGGCCCTTGAACCATTATAACTACTAGCCATGACCAATAGCCTATAGATATCCATTTTACAAGTAATGGGTGTCCATAACCCATAACCATGGTCCTTGAACCATTTTAACCACTAGATGTCCATAACTGATACCGATGGCCCTTGAACCATTATAACTACTAGCCATGACCAATAGCCTATAGATATCTATTTTACAAGTTAAAGGTGTCCATAACCCATAACCATGGTTCTTGAACCATTATAACTACTAGATTTCCAGAACTGATATTGATGGCCCTTGAACCATTATAACTACTAGCCATGACCTAGCCTATAGATATTCATTTTACAAGTAATAGGTGTCCATAACCCACAACCATGGTTCTTGAACCATTATAACCACTAGCTGTCCATAACTGATACTGATGGCCCTTGAACCATTATAACTTCTAGCCATGAACAACAGCCAATTGATATCCATTTTACAAGTAATAGGTTTCCATAACCCATAACCATGGATCTTGAACGATTATAACCACTAGATGTCCATAACTGATACTGATGGCCCTTCAACCATTATAACTACTAGCCATGACCAATAGCTTCTAGATATCCAATTTACAAGTAATAGGTGTCCATAACCCAGAGCCATGGTCCTTGAACCATTATAACCACTAGATGTCCATAATTAATACTGATGGCCCTTGGACCATTATAACTACTAGCCATGACCAATAGCCTACAGATATCCATTTTACAAGTAGTAGGTGTCCATCACCCATAACCGTGGTCCTTGAACCATTATAACCACTAGATGTCCATAACTGATACTGATGGCCCTTAAACCATTATAACTACTAGCCATGACCAATAGCCTATAGATATCTATTTTACAAGTAATAGGTGTCCATAACCTATAACCATGGTCCTTGAACCATTATAACCACTAGATGTCCATAACTGATACTGATGGCCCTTGAACCATTATAACTACTAGCCATGACCAATAGCCTATAGATACTTATTTTACAAGTAATAGGTGTCCATAACCCATAACCATGGTCCTTGAATCATTATAACCACTAGATGTCCATAACTGATATTGATGGCCCATGAACCATTTAACTACTAGCCATGACCAATAGCCTATAGATATCCATTTTTCAAGTAATAGGTGTCCATAACCCATAACCATGGTCCTTGAACCATTATAACCACTAGATGTCCATAACTGATACTGATGGCCCTTGAACCATTATAACTACTAGCCATGACCAATAGCATATAGATATACATTTTACAAGTAATAGGTGTCCATAACCCATAACCATGGTTCTTGAACCATTATAACCACTAGCTGTCCATAACTGATACTGATGGCCCTTGAACCATTATAACTTCTAGCCATGAACAACAGCCAATAGATATCCATTTTACAAGTAATAGGTGTCCATAACCCATAACCATGGATCTTGAACGATTATAACAACTAGATGTCCATAATTGATACTGATGGCCCTTCAACCATTATAACTACTAGCCATGACCAATAGCTTCTAGATATCCAATTTACAAGTAATAGGTGTCCATAACCCATAACCATGGTCCTTGAATCATTATAACCACGAGATGTCCATAACTAATACTGATGGCCCATGAACCATTTAACTACTAGCCATGACCAATAGCCTATAGATATCCATTTTTCAAGTAATAGGTGTCCATAACCCATAACCATGGTCCTTGAACCATTATAACCACTAGATGTCCATAACTGATATTGATGGCCCTTGAACCATTATAACTACTAGCCATGACCAATAGCGTATAGATATAAATTTTACAAGTAATAGGTGTCCATAACCCATAACCATGGTTCTTGAACCATTATAACCACTAAATGTCCATAACTGATACTGATGGACCTTGAACCCTTATAACTACTAGCCATGACCAATAGCCTATAAATATCTATTTTACGAGTAATAGGTGTTTATAACCCATAACCATGGCCCTTGAACAATTATAACCACTAGATGTCTGTAACTGATACCGATGGCCCTTGAACCATTATAACTACTACCCATGACCTATATAGATATCTATTTTACAAGTAATAGGTGCCCATAAGCCATAACCATGGTTCTTGAACGATTATATCCACTAGATGTCCATAACTGATACTGATGGCCCTTCAACCTTTATAACTACTAGCCATGACCAACAGCCTATAGATACCCATTTTACAAGTAATAGGTGACCATAACCCATAACCATGGTTCTTGAACCATTATAACCACTAAATGTCCATAACTGATATTGATGGCCCTTGAACCATTATAACTACTAGCCATGACCAATAGCCTATAGATATCTATTTTACGAGTAATAGGTGTTTATAACCCATAACCATAGCCCTTGAACAATTATAACCACTAGATGTCTGTAACTGATACCGATGGCCCTTGAACCATTATGACTACTACCCATGACCTATATAGATATCTATTTCACAAGTAATAGGTGTCCATAACCCATAACCATGGTCCTTGAATCATTATAACCACGAGATGTCCATAACTAATACTGATGGCCCATGAACCATTTAACTACTAGCCATGACCAATAGCCTATAGATATCCATTTTTCAAGTAATAGGTGTCCATAACCCATAACCATGGTCCTTGAACCATTATAACCACTAGATGTCCATAACTGATATTGATGGCCCTTGAACCATTATAACTACTAGCCATGACCAATAGCGTATAGATATAAATTTTACAAGTAATAGGTGTCCATAACCCATAACCATGGTTCTTGAACCATTATAACCACTAAATGTCCATAACTGATACTGATGGACCTTGAACCCTTATAACTACTAGCCATGACCAATAGCCTATAAATATCTATTTTACGAGTAATAGGTGTTTATAACCCATAACCATGGCCCTTGAACAATTATAACCACTAGATGTCTGTAACTGATACCGATGGCCCTTGAACCATTATAACTACTACCCATGACCTATATAGATATCTATTTTACAAGTAATAGGTGCCCATAAGCCATAACCATGGTTCTTGAACGATTATATCCACTAGATGTCCATAACTGATACTGATGGCCCTTCAACCTTTATAACTACTAGCCATGACCAACAGCCTATAGATACCCATTTTACAAGTAATAGGTGACCATAACCCATAACCATGGTTCTTGAACCATTATAACCACTAAATGTCCATAACTGATATTGATGGCCCTTGAACCATTATAACTACTAGCCATGACCAATAGCCTATAGATATCTATTTTACGAGTAATAGGTGTTTATAACCCATAACCATAGCCCTTGAACAATTATAACCACTAGATGTCTGTAACTGATACCGATGGCCCTTGAACCATTATGACTACTACCCATGACCTATATAGATATCTATTTCACAAGTAATAGGTGTCCATAACCCATAACCATGGTTCTTGAACGATTATAGCCACTAGATGTCCATAACTGATACTGATGGCCCTTCAACCATTATAACTACTAGCCATGACCAATAGCTTCTAGATATCCGATTTACAAGTAATAGGTGTCCATAACCCATAACCATGGTCCTTGAATCATTATAACCACAAGATGTCCATAACTGATACTGATGGCCCTTCAACCATTATAACTACTACCATGACCAATAGCCTATAGATATCCATTTTACAAGTAATAGGTGTCCATAACCCATAACCATGGTTCTTGAACCATTATAACCACTAGATGTCCATAACTGATACTGATGGACCTTGAACCATTATAACTACTAGCCATGACCAATAGCCTATTGATATCTATTTTACAAGTAATAAGTGTCCATATCCCATAACCATGATTCTTGAACCATTATAACCACTAGATGTCCATAACTGATACTGATGGCCCTTCAACCATTATAACTACTAGCCATGACCAATAGCCTCTAGATATTGAATTTACAAGTAATATGTGTCCATAACCCATAGCCATGGTCGTTGCACCATTATAACCACTAGATGTCCATAACTGATATTGATGGCCCTTGAACCATTATAACTACTAGCCATGACCAATAGCCTATAGATATCCATTTTACAAGTAATGGGTGTCCATAACCCATAACCATGGTCCTTGAACCATTTTAACCACTAGATGTCCATAACTGATACCGATGGCCCTTGAACCATTATAACTACTAGCCATGACCAATAGCCTATAGATATCTATTTTACAAGTTAAAGGTGTCCATAACCCATAACCATGGTTCTTGAACCATTATAACTACTAGATTTCCAGAACTGATATTGATGGCCCTTGAACCATTATAACTACTAGCCATGACCAATAGCCTATAGATATTCATTTTACAAGTAATAGGTGTCCATAACCCACAACCATGGTTCTTGAACCATTATAACCACTAGCTGTCCATAACTGATACTGATGGCCCTTGAACCATTATAACTTCTAGCCATGAACAACAGCCAATTGATATCCATTTTACAAGTAATAGGTTTCCATAACCCATAACCATGGATCTTGAACGATTATAACCACTAGATGTCCATAACTGATACTGATGGCCCTTCAACCATTATAACTACTAGCCATGACCAATAGCTTCTAGATATCCAATTTACAAGTAATAGGTGTCCATAACCCAGAGCCATGGTCCTTGAACCATTATAACCACTAGATGTCCATAATTAATACTGATGGCCCTTGGACCATTATAACTACTAGCCATGACCAATAGCCTATAGATATCCATTTTACAAGTAATAGGTGTCCATCACCCATAACCGTGGTCCTTGAACCATTATAACCACTAGATGTCCATAACTGATACTGATGGCCCTTAAACCATTATAACTACTAGCCATGACCAATAGCCTATAGATATCTATTTTACAAGTAATAGGTGTCCATAACCCATAACCATGGTCCTTGAATCATTATAGCCACTAGATGTTCATAACTGATACTGATGGCCCATGAACCATTATAACTACTAGCCATGACCAATAGCCTATAGATATCCATTTTACAAGTAATAGGTGTCCATAACCCATAACCATGGATCTTGAACCATTATAACCACTAGATGTCCATAACTAATACTGATGGCCCTTGAACCATTATAACTACTAGCCATGACCAATAGCCTATAGATATTTATTTTACAAGTAATAGGTGTCCATAACCCATAACCATGGTCCTTGAATCATTATAACCACTAGATGTCCATAACTAATACTGATGGCCCATGAACCATTTAACTACTAGCCATGACCAATAGCCTATAGATATCCATTTTTCAAGTAATAGGTTCATAACCCATAACCATGGTCCTTGAACCATTATAACCACTAGATGTCCATAACTAATACTGATGGCCCTTGAACCACTATAACTACTAGCCATGACCAATAGCATATAGATATACATTTTACAAGTAATAGGTGTCCATAACCCATAACCATGGTTCTTGAACCATTATAACCACTAAATGTCCATAACTAATACTGATGGCCCTTGAACCAGTATAACTACTAGCCATGACCAATAGCCTATAGATATTCATTTTACAAGTAATAGGTGTCCATAACCCACAACCATGGTTCTTGAACCATTATAACCACTAGCTGTCCATAACTGATACTGATGGCCCTTGAACCATTATAACTTCTAGCCATGAACAACAGCCAATTGATATCCATTTTACAAGTAATAGGTTTCCATAACCCATAACCATGGATCTTGAACGATTATAACCACTAGATGTCCATAACTGATACTGATGGCCCTTCAACCATTATAACTACTAGCCATGACCAATAGCTTCTAGATATCCAATTTACAAGTAATAGGTGTCCATAACCCAGAGCCATGGTCCTTGAACCATTATAACCACTAGATGTCATAAATTAATACTGATGGCCCTTGGACCATTATAACTACTAGCCATGACCAATAGCCTATAGATATCCATTTTACAAGTAATAGGTGTCCATCACCCATAACCGTGGTCCTTGAACCATTATAACCACTAGATGTCCATAACTGATACTGATGGCCCTTAAACCATTATAACTACTAGCCATGATCAATAGCCTATAGATATCTATTTTACAAGTAATAGGTGTCCATAACCCATAACCATGGTCCTTGAATCATTATAGCCACTAGATGTTCATAACTGATACTGATGGCCCATGAACCATTATAACTACTAGCCATGACCAATAGCCTATAGATATCCATTTTACAAGTAATAGGTGTCCATAACCCATAACCATGGATCTTGAACCATTATAACCACTAGATGTCCATAACTAATACTGATGGCCCTTGAACCATTATAACTTCTAGCCATGAACAACAGCCAATTGATATCCATTTTACAAGTAATAGGTTTCCATAACCCATAACCATGGATCTTGAACGATTATAACCACTAGATGTCCATAACTGATACTGATGGCCCTTCAACCATTATAACTACTAGCCATGACCAATAGCTTCTAGATATCCAATTTACAAGTAATAGGTGTCCATAACCCAGAGCCATGGTCCTTGAACCATTATAACCACTAGATGTCATAAATTAATACTGATGGCCCTTGGACCATTATAACTACTAGCCATGACCAATAGCCTATAGATATCCATTTTACAAGTAATAGGTGTCCATCACCCATAACCGTGGTCCTTGAACCATTATAACCACTAGATGTCCATAACTGATACTGATGGCCCTTAAACCATTATAACTACTAGCCATGATCAATAGCCTATAGATATCTATTTTACAAGTAATAGGTGTCCATAACCCATAACCATGGTCCTTGAATCATTATAGCCACTAGATGTTCATAACTGATACTGATGGCCCATGAACCATTATAACTACTAGCCATGACCAATAGCCTATAGATATCCATTTTACAAGTAATAGGTGTCCATAACCCATAACCATGGATCTTGAACCATTATAACCACTAGATGTCCATAACTAATACTGATGGCCCTTGAACCATTATAACTACTAGCCATGACCAATAGCCTATAGATATTTATTTTACAAGTAATAGGTGTCCATAACCCATAACCATGGTCCTTGAATCATTATAACCACTAGATGTCCATAACTAATACTGATGGCCCATGAACCATTTAACTACTAGCCATGACCAATAGCCTATAGATATCCATTTTTCAAGTAATAGGTGTCCATAACCCATAACCATGGTCCTTGAACCATTATAACCACTAGATGTCCATAACTAATACTGATGGCCCTTGAACCACTATAACTACTAGCCATGACCAATAGCATATAGATATACATTTTACAAGTAATAGGTTTCCATAACCCATAACCATGGTTCTTGAACCATTATAACCACTAAATGTCCATAACTGATACTGATGGACCTTGAACCATTATAACTACTAGCCATGACCAATAGCCTATAGATATCTATTTTACGAGTAATAGGTGTTTATAACCCATAACCATGGCCCTTGAACAATTATAACCTCTAGATGTCTGTAACTGATACCGATGGCCCTTGAACCATTATAACTACTACCCATGACCTATATAGATATCTATTTTACAAGTAATAGGTGCCCATAAGCCATAACCATGGTTCTTGAACGATTATATCCACTAGATGTCCATAACTGATACTGATGGCCCTTCAACCATTATAACTACTAGCCATGACCAATAGCCTATAGATATCCATTTGACAAGTAATAGGTGTCCATAACCCATAACCATGGTCCTTGAACCATTATAACCACTAAATGTCCATAACTGATACTGATGGCCCTTGAACCATTATAACTACTAGCCATGACCAATAGCCTATAGATATATATTTTACGAGTAATAGGTGTTTATAACCCATAACCATGGCCCTTGAACAATTATAACCACTAGATGTCTGTAACTGATACCGATGGCCCTTGAACCATTATAACTACTACCCATGACCTATATAGATATCTATTTTACAAGTAATAGGTGTCCATAACCCATAACCATGGTTCTTGAACGATTACAGCCACTAGATGTCCATAACTGATACTGATGGCCCTTCAACCATTATAACTACTAGCCATGACCAATAGCTTCTAGATATCCGATTTACAAGTAATAGGTGTCCATAACCCATAACCATGGTCCTTGAACCATTATAACCACTAGATGTCCATAACTGATACTGATGGCCCTTCAACCATTATAACTACTAGCCATGACCAATAGCCTATAGATATCCATTTTACAAGTAGTAGGTGTCCATAACCCATAACCATGGTGCTTGAACCATATAACCACTAGATGTCCATAACTGATACTGATGGCCCTTGAACCATTATAACTACTAGCCATGACCAATAGCCTATTGATATCTATTTTACAAGTAATAAGTGTCCATAACCCATAACCATGATTCTTGAACCATTATAACCACTAGATGTCCATACTGATACTGATGGCCCTTCAACCATTATAACTACTAGCCATGACCAATAGCCTCTAGATATTCAATTTACAAGTAATATGTGTCCATAACCCATAGCCATGGTCGTTGAACCATTATAATCACTAGATGTCCATAACTGATATTGATGGCCCTTGAACCATTATAACTACTAGCCATGACCAATAGCCTATAGATATCCATTTTACAAGTAATGGGTGTCCATAACCCATAACCATGGTCCTTGAACCATTTTAACCACTAGATGTCCATAACTGATACTGATGGCCCTTGAACCATTATAAGTACTAGCCATGACCAATTGCCTATAGATATCCATTTTACAAGTTAAAGGTGTCCATAACCCATAACCATGGTTCTTGAACCATTATAACTACTAGATTTCAAGAACTGATATTGATGGCCCTTCAACCATTATAACTACTAGCCATGACCAATAGCCTCTAGATATTCAATTTACAAGTAATATGTGTCCATAACCCATAGCCATGGTCGTTGAACCATTATAATCACTAGATGTCCATAACTGATATTGATGGCCCTTGAACCATTATAACTACTAGCCATGACCAATAGCCTATAGATATCCATTTTGCAAGTAATGGGTGTCCATAACCCATAACCATGGTCCTTGAATCATTATAACCACTAGATGTCCATAACTAATACTGATGGCCCATGAACCATTTAACTACTAGCCATGACCAATAGCCTATAGATATCCATTTTTCAAGTAATAGGTGTCCATAACCCATAACCATGGTCCTTGAACCATTATAACCACTAGATGTCCATAACTAATACTGATGGCCCTTGAACCACTATAACTACTAGCCATGACCAATAGCATATAGATATACATTTTACAAGTAATAGGTGTCCATAACCCATAACCATGGTTCTTGAACCATTATAACCACTAAATGTCCATAACTAATACTGATGGCCCTTGAACCAGTATAACTACTAGCCATGACCAATAGCCTATAGATATTCATTTTACAAGTAATAGGTGTCCATAACCCGCAACCATGGTTCTTGAACCATTATAACCACTAGCTGTCCATAACTGATACTGATGGCCCTTGAACCATTATAACTTCTAGCCATGAACAACAGCCAATTGATATCCATTTTACAAGTAATAGGTTTCCATAACCCATAACCATGGATCTTGAACGATTATAACCACTAGATGTCCATAACTGATACTGATGGCCCTTCAACCATTATAACTACTAGCCATGACCAATAGCTTCTAGATATCCAATTTACAAGTAATAGGTGTCCATAACCCAGAGCCATGGTCCTTGAACCATTATAACCACTAGATGTCCATAATTAATACTGATGGCCCTTGGACCATTATAACTACTAGCCATGACCAATAGCCTATAGATATCCATTTTACAAGTAATAGGTGTCCATCACCCATAACCGTGGTCCTTGAACCATTATAACCACTAGATGTCCATAACTGATACTGATGGCCCTTAAACCATTATAACTACTAGCCATGATCAATAGCCTATAGATATCTATTTTACAAGTAATAGGTGTCCATAACCCATAACCATGGTCCTTGAATCATTATAGCCACTAGATGTTCATAACTGATACTGATGGCCCATGAACCATTATAACTACTAGCCATGACCAATAGCCTATAGATATCCATTTTACAAGTAATAGGTGTCCATAACCCATAACCATGGATCTTGAACCATTATAACCACTAGATGTCCATAACTAATACTGATGGCCCTTGAACCATTATAACTACTAGCCATGACCAATAGCCTATAGATATTTATTTTACAAGTAATAGGTGTCCATAACCCATAACCATGGTCCTTGAATCATTATAACCACTAGATGTCCATAACTAATACTGATGGCCCATGAACCATTTAACTACTAGCCATGACCAATAGCCTATAGATATCCATTTTTCAAGTAATAGGTGTCCATAACCCATAACCATGGTCCTTGAACCATTATAACCACTAGATGTCCATAACTAATACTGATGGCCCTTGAACCACTATAACTACTAGCCATGACCAATAGCATATAGATATACATTTTACAAGTAATAGGTTTCCATAACCCATAACCATGGTTCTTGAACCATTATAACCACTAAATGTCCATAACTGATACTGATGGACCTTGAACCATTATAACTACTAGCCATGACCAATAGCCTATAGATATCTATTTTACGAGTAATAGGTGTTTATAACCCATAACCATGGCCCTTGAACAATTATAACCTCTAGATGTCTGTAACTGATACCGATGGCCCTTGAACCATTATAACTACTACCCATGACCTATATAGATATCTATTTTACAAGTAATAGGTGCCCATAAGCCATAACCATGGTTCTTGAACGATTATATCCACTAGATGTCCATAACTGATACTGATGGCCCTTCAACCATTATAACTACTAGCCATGACCAATAGCCTATAGATATCCATTTGACAAGTAATAGGTGTCCATAACCCATAACCATGGTCCTTGAACCATTATAACCACTAAATGTCCATAACTGATACTGATGGCCCTTGAACCATTATAACTACTAGCCATGACCAATAGCCTATAGATATATATTTTACGAGTAATAGGTGTTTATAACCCATAACCATGGCCCTTGAACAATTATAACCACTAGATGTCTGTAACTGATACCGATGGCCCTTGAACCATTATAACTACTACCCATGACCTATATAGATATCTATTTTACAAGTAATAGGTGTCCATAACTCATAACCATGGTTCTTGAACGATTACAGCCACTAGATGTCCATAACTGATACTGATGGCCCTTCAACCATTATAACTACTAGCCATGACCAATAGCTTCTAGATATCCGATTTACAAGTAATAGGTGTCCATAACCCATAACCATGGTCCTTGAACCATTATAACCACTAGATGTCCATAACTGATACTGATGGCCCTTCAACCATTATAACTACTAGCCATGACCAATAGCCTATAGATATCCATTTTACAAGTAATAGGTGTCCATAACCCATAACCATGGTGCTTGAACCATATAACCACTAGATGTCCATAACTGATACTGAAGGCCCTTGAACCATTATAACTACTAGCCATGACCAATAGCCTATTGATATCTATTTTACAAGTAATAAGTGTCCATAACCCATAACCATGATTCTTGAACCATTATAACCACTAGATGTCCATACTGATACTGATGGCCCTTCAACCATTATAACTACTAGCCATGACCAATAGCCTCTAGATATTCAATTTACAAGTAATATGTGTCCATAACCCATAGCCATGGTCGTTGAACCATTATAATCACTAGATGTCCATAACTGATATTGATGGCCCTTGAACCATTATAACTACTAGCCATGACCAATAGCCTATAGATATCCATTTTACAAGTAATGGGTGTCCATAACCCATAACCATGGTCCTTGAACCATTTTAACCACTAGATGTCCATAACTGATACTGATGGCCCTTGAACCATTATAACTACTAGCCATGACCAATAGCCTATAGATATCCATTTTACAAGTTAAAGGTGTCCATAACCCATAACCATGGTCCTTGAACCATTATAACCACTAGATGTCCATAACTGATACTGATGGCCCTTAAAACCATTATAACTACTAGCCATGAACAATAGCCTATAGATATCTATTTTACGAGTAATAGGTGTTTATAACCCATAACCATGGCCCTTGAACAATTATAACCACTAGATGTCGGTAACTGATACCGATGGCCCTTGAACCATTATAACTACTAGCCATGACCAATAGCCTCTAGATATTCAATTTACAAGTAATATGTGTCCATAACCCATAGCCATGGTCGTTGAACCATTATAATCACTAGATGTCCATAACTGATATTGATGGCCCTTGAACCATTATAACTACTAGCCATGACCAATAGCCTATAGATATTCATTTTACAAGTAATGGGTGTCCATAACCCATAACCATGGTCCTTGAACCATTTTAACCACTAGATGTCCATAACTGATACTGATGGCCCTTGAACCATTATAAGTACTAGCCATGACCAATTGCCTATAGATATCCATTTTACAAGTTAAAGGTGTCCATAACCCATAACCATGGTTCTTGAACCATTATAACTACTAGATTTCAAGAACTGATATTGATGGCCCTTGAACCATTATAACTACTAGCCATGACCAATAGCCTATAGATATTCATTTTACAAGTAATAGGTGTCCATAACCCATAACCATGGATCTTGAATGATTATAACCACTAGATGTCCATAACTGATACTGATGGCCCTTCAACCATTATAACTACTAGCCATGACCAATAGCTTCTAGATATCCAATTTACAAGTAATAGGTGTCCATAATCCATAGCCATGGTCCTTGAACCATTATAACCACTAGATGTCCATAACTAATACTGATGGCCCTTGAACCATTATAACTACTAGCCATGACCAATAGCATATAGATATCTATTTTACGAGTAATAGGTGTTTATAACCCATAACCATGGCCCTTGAACAATTCTAACCACTAGATGTCTGTAACTGATACCGATGGCCCTTGAACCATTATAACTACTACCCATGACCTATATAGATATCTATTTTACAAGTAATAGGTGTCCATAACCCATAACCATGGTTCTTGAACGATTATAGCCACTAGATGTCCATAACTGATACTGATGGTCCTTCAACCATTATAACTACTAGCCATGACCAATAGCTTCTAGATATCCGATTTACAAGTAATAGGTGTCCAGAACCCATAACCACGGTCCTTGAACCATTATAACCACTAGATGTCCATAACTGATACTGATGGCCCTTCAACCATTATAACTACTAGCCATGACCAATAGCCTATTGATATCTATTTTACAAGTAATAAGTGTCCATAACCCATAACCATGATTCTTGAACCATTATAACCACTAGATGTCCATAACTGATACTGATGGCCCTTCAACCATTATAACTACTAGCCATGACCAATAGCCTCTAGATATTCAGTTTACAAGTAATATGTGTCCATAACCCATAGCCATGGTCGTTGAACCATTATAACCACTAGATGTCCATAACTGATATTGTTGGCCCTTGAACCATTATAACTACTAGCCATGACCAATAGCCTATAGATATCCATTTTACAAGTAATGGGTGTCCATAACCCATAACCATGGTCCTTGAACCATTTTAACCACTAGATGTCCATAACTGATATTGATGGCCCTTGAACCATTATAACTACTAGCCATGACCAATAGCCTATAGATATCCATTTTACAAGTTAAAGGTGTCCATAACCCATAACCATGGTCCTTGAACCATTATAACCACTAGATGTCCATAACTTATACTGATGGCCCTTCAACCATTATAACTACTAGCCATGATCAATAGCCTATAGATATCCATTTTACAAGTAATAGGTGTCCATAACCCATAACCATGGTTCTTGAACCATTATAACCACTAGATGTCCATAACTAATACTGATGGTCCTTGAACCATTATAACTACTAGCCATGACCAATAGCCTATTGATATCTATTTTACAAGTAATAAGTGTCCATAACCCATAACCATGATTCTTGAACCATTATAACCACTAGATGTCCATAACTGATATTGATGGCCCTTGAACCATTATAACTACTAGCCATGACCAATAGCCTATAGATATCCATTTTACAAGTAATAGGTGTCCATCACCAATAACCGTGGTCCTTGAACCATTATAACCACTAGATGTCCATAACTGATACTGATGGCCCTTAAACCATTATAACTACTAGCCATGACCAATAGCCTATAGATATCTATTTTACAAGTAATCGGTGTCCATAACCCATAAACATGGTCCTTGAATCATTATAACCACTAGATGTCCATAACTGATACTGATGGCCCATGAACCATTATAACTACTAGCCATGACCAATAGCCTATAGATATCCATTTTAAAAGTAATAGGTGTCCGTAACCCATAACCATGGTCCTTGAACCATTATAACCACTAGATGTCCATAACTGATACTGATGGCCCTTGAACCATTATAACTACTAGCCATGACCAATAGCCTATAGATATCCATTTTACAAGTAATGGGTGTCCACAACCCATAACCATGGTCCTTGAACCATTTTAACCACTAGATGTCCATAACTTATACTGATGGCCCATGAACCATTGATACTACTAGCCATGACCAATAGCCTATAGATATCCATTTTACAAGTAATAGGTGTCCATAACCCATAACCATGGTCCTTGAACCATTATAACCACTAGATGTCCATAACTGATACTGATGGCCCTTGAACCGTTATAACTACTAGCCATGACCAATAGCATATAGATATACATTTTACAAGTAATAGGTGTCCATAACCCATAACCATGGTTCTTGAACCATTATAACCACTACCATAACTGATACAGATGGCCCTTAAACCATTATAACTACTAGCCATGACCAATAGCCTATAGATATCGATTTTACAAGTAATAGGTGTCCATAACCCATAATCATGGTCCTTGAACCATTATAACCACTAGATGTCCATAACTGATACTGACGGCCCTTGAACCATTATAACTACTAGCCCTGACCAATAGCCTATAGATATCCATTTTACAAGTAATAGGTGTCCATAACCCATAACCATGGTTCTTGAACCATTATAACCACTAAATGTCCATAACTGATACTGATGGCCCTTGAACCATTATAACTACTAGCCATGAACAATAGCCTATAGATATCTATTTTACGAGTAATAGGTGTTTATAACCCATAACCATGGCCCTTGAACAATTATAACCACTAGATGTCGGTAACTGATATCGATGGCCCTTGAACCATTATAACTACTAGCCATGACCAATAGCCTATTGATATATATTTTACAAGTAATAAGTGTCCATAACCCGTAACCATGATTCTTGAACCATTATAACCACTAGATGTCCATAACTGATACTGATGGCCCTTCAACCATTATAACTACTAGCCATGACCAATAGCCTCTAGATATTCAATTTACAAGTAATATGTGTCCATAACCCATAGCCATGGTCGTTGAACCATTATATAACCACTAGATGTCCATAACTGATATTGATGGCCCTTGAACCATTTTAACTACTAGCCATGACCAATGGCCTATAGATATCCATTTTACAAGTAATGGGTGTCCATAACCCATAACCATAGTCCTTGAACCATTTTAACCACTAGATGTCCATAACTGATACTGATGGCCCTTGAACCATTATAACTACTAGCCATGACCAATTGCCTATAGATATCCATTTTACAAGTTAAAGGTGTCCATAACCCATAACCATGGTTCTTGAACCATTATAACTACTAGATTTCAAGAACTGATATTGATGGCCCTTGATCCATTATAACTACTAGCCATGACCAATAGCCTATAGATATTCATTTTACAAGTAATAGGTGTCCATAACCCATAACCATGGATCTTGAATGATTATAACCACTAGATGTCCATAACTGATACTGATGGCCCTTCAACCATTATAACTACTAGCCATGACCAATAGCTTCTAGATATCCAATTTACAAGTAATAGGTGTCCATAATCCATAGCCATGGTCCTTGAACCATTATAACCACTAGATGTCCATAACTAATACTGATGGTATCCAACGGCTGTTAACTAGCTGGAAGATCCCAGACCCGTTTACATAGATCAGTGTTTGTTTTAGTTGCTTGTTTTTGTTTAGTTGTTTGGTTTGTCGTGGTTGTGTAGTTTTGGTTATGGCATGTCTTAACCCATGTCTTGGTTGGTCAAGCTTATGCTTGAGGTCAATGTGACCGCCTGTCACATTCCTATGTACTTTTTGTGAGTAATATACTTAGCCAGGGTAATCCCCTTTACCCAAAAAAAAAACTAATACTGATGGCCCTTGAACCATTATAACTACTAGCCATGACCAATAGCCTATAGATATCTATTTTACGAGTAATAGGTGTTTCTAACCCATAACCATGGCCCTTGAACAATTCTAACCACTAGATGTCTGTAACTGATACCGATGGCCCTTGAACCATTATAACTACTACCCATGACCTATATAGATATCTATTTTACAAGTAATAGGTGTCCATAACCCATAACCATGGTTCTTGAACGATTATAGCCACTAGATGTCCATAACTGATACTGATGGTCCTTCAACCATTATAACTACTAGCCATGACCAATAGCTTCTAGATATCCGATTTACAAGTAATAGGTGTCCATAACCCATAACCATGGTCCTTGAACCATTATAACCACTAGATGTCCATAACTGATACTGATGGCCCTTCAACCATTATAACTACTAGCCATGACCAATAGCCTATTGATATCTATTTTACAAGTAATAAGTGTCCATAACCCATAACCATGATTCTTGAACCATTATAACCACTAGATGTCCATAACTGATACTGATGGCCCTTCAACCATTATAACTACTAGCCATGACCAATAGCCTCTAGATATTCAGTTTACAAGTAATATGTGTCCATAACCCATAGCCATGGTCGTTGAACCATTATAACCACTAGATGTCCATAACTGATATTGTTGGCCCTTGAACCATTATAACTACTAGCCATGACCAATAGCCTATAGATATCCATTTTACAAGTAATGGGTGTCCATAACCCATAACCATGGTCCTTGAACCATTTTAACCACTAGATGTCCATAACTGATACTGATGGCCCTTGAACCATTATAACTACTAGCCATGACCAATAGCCTATAGATATCCATTTTACAAGTTAAAGGTGTCCATAACCCATAACCATGGTCCTTGAACCATTATAACCACTAGATGTCCATAACTGATACTGATGGCCCTTAAAACCATTATAACTACTAGCCATGAACAATAGCCTATAGATATCTATTTTACGAGTAATAGGTGTTTATAACCCATAACCATGGCCCTTGAACAATTATAACCACTAGATGTCGGTAACTGATACCGATGGCCCTTGAACCATTAAAACTACTAGCCATGACCAATAGCCTCTAGATATTCAATTTACAAGTAATATGTGTCCATAACCCATAGCCATGGTCGTTGAACCATTATAATCACTAGATGTCCATAACTGATATTGATGGCCCTTGAACCATTATAACTACTAGCCATGACCAATAGCCTACAGATATCCATTTTAGAAGTAATGGGTGTCGATAACCCATAACCATGGTCCTTGAACCATTTTAACCACTAGATGTCCATAACTGATACTGATGGCCCTTGAACCATTATAAGTACTAGCCATGACCAATTGCCTATAGATATCCATTTTACAAGTTAAAGGTGTCCATAACCCATAACCATGGTTCTTGAACCATTATAACTACTAGATTTCAAGAACTGATATTGATGGCCCTTGAACCATTATAATTACTAGCCATGACCAATAGCCTATAGATATTCATTTTACAAGTAATAGGTGTCCATAACCCATAACCATGGATCTTGAATGATTATAACCACTAGATGTCCATAACTGATACTGATGGCCCTTCAACCATTATAACTACTAGCCATGACCAATAGCTTCTAGATATCCAATTGACAAGTAATAGGTGTCCATAATCCATAGCCATGGTCCTTGAACCATTATAACCACTAGCTGTCCATAACTAATATTGATGGCCCTTGAACCATTATAACTACTAGCCATGACCAATAGCATATAGATATCTATTTTACGAGTAATAGGTGTTTATAACCCATAACCATGGCCCTTGAACAATTCTAACCACTAGATGTCTGTAACTGATACCGATGGCCCTTGAACCATTATAACTACTACCCATGACCTATATAGATATCTATTTTACAAGTAATAGGTGTCCATAACCCATAACCATGGTTCTTGAACGATTATAGCCACTAGATGTCCATAACTGATACTGATGGTCCTTCAACCATTATAACTACTAGCCATGACCAATAGCTTCTAGATATCTAATTTACAAGTAATAGGTGTCCATAACCCATAACCATGGTCCTTGAACCATTATAACCACTAGATGTCCATAACTGATACTGATGGCCCTTCAACCATTATAACTACTAGCCATGACCAATAGCCTATTGATATCTATTTTACAAGTATTAAGTGTCCATAACCCATAACCATGATTCTTGAACCATTATAACCACTAGATGTCCATAACTGATACTGATGGCCCTTCAACCATTATAACTACTAGCCATGACCAATAGCCTCTAGATATTCAGTTTACAAGTAATATGTGTCCATAATCCATAGCCTTGGTCGTTGAACCATTATAACCACTAGATGTCCATAACTGATATTGTTGGCCCTTGAACCATTATAACTACTAGCCATGACCAATAGCCTATAGATATCCATTTTACAAGTAATGGGTGTCCATAACCCATAACCATGGTCCTTGAACCATTTTAACCACTAGATGTCCATAACTGATACTGATGGCCCTTGAACCATTATAACTACTAGCCATGACCAATAGCCTATAGATATCCATTTTACAAGTTAAAGGTGTCCATAACCCATAACCATGGTCCTTGAACCATTATAACCACTAGATGTCCATAACTGATACTGATGGCCCTTAAAACCATTATAACTACTAGCCATGAACAATAGCCTATAGATATCTATTTTACGAGTAATAGGTGTTTATAACCCATAACCATGGCCCTTGAACAATTATAACCACTAGATGTCGGTAACTGATACCGATGGCCCTTGAACCATTATAACTACTAGCCATGACCAATAGCCTCTAGATATTCAATTTACAAGTAATATGTGTCCATAACCCATAGCCATGGTCGTTGAACCATTATAATCACTAGATGTCCATAACTGATATTGATGGCCCTTGAACCATTATAACTACTAGCCATGACCAATAGCCTATAGATATCCATTTTACAAGTAATGGGTGTCCATAACCCATAACCATGGTCCTTGAACCATTTTAACCACTAGATGTCCATAACTGATACTGATGGCCCTTGAACCATTATAAGTACTAGCCATGACCAGTTGCCTATAGATATCCATTTTACAAGTTAAAGGTGTCCATAACCCATAACCATGGTTCTTGAACCATTATAACTACTAGATTTCAAGAACTGATATTGATGGCCCTTGAACCATTATAACTACTAGCCATGACCAATAGCCTATAGATATTCATTTTACAAGTAATAGGTGTCCATAACCCATAACCATGGATCTTGAATGATTATAACCACTAGATGTCCATAACTGATACTGATGGCCCTTCAACCATTATAACTACTAGCCATGACCAATAGCTTCTAGATATCCAATTGACAAGTAATAGGTGTCCATAATCCATAGCCATGGTCCTTGAACCATTATAACCACTAGATGTCCATAACTAATACTGATGGCCCTTGAACCATTATAACTACTAGCCATGACCAATAGCATATAGATATCTATTTTACGAGTAATAGGTGTTTATAACCCATAACCATGGCCCTTGAACAATTCTAACCACTAGATGTCTGTAACTGATACCGATGGCCCTTGAACCATTATAACTACTACCCATGACCTATATAGATATCTATTTTACAAGTAATAGGTGTCCATAACCCATAACCATGGTTCTTGAACGATTATAGCCACTAGATCTCCATAACTGATACTGATGGTCCTTCAACAATTATAACTACTAGCCATGACCAATAGCTTCTAGATATCCGATTTACAAGTAATAGGTGTCCATAACCCATAACCATGGTCCTTGAACCATTATAACCACTAGATGTCCATAACTGATACTGATGGCCCTTCAACCATTATAACTACTAGCCATGACCAATAACCTATTGATATCTATTTTACAAGTAATAAGTGTCCATAACCCATAACCATGATTCTTGAACCATTATAACCACTAGATGTCCATAACTGATACTGATGGCCCTTCAACCATTATAACTACTAGCCATGACCAATAGCCTCTAGATATTCAGTTTACAAGTAATATGTGTCCATAACCCATAGCCATGGTCGTTGAACCATTATAACCACTAGATGTCCATAACTGATATTGTTGGCCCTTGAACCATTATAACTACTAGCCATGACCAATAGCCTATAGATATCCATTTTACAAGTAATGGGTGTCCATAACCCATAACCATGGTCCTTGAACCATTTTAACCACTAGATGTCCATAACTGATACTGATGGCCCTTGAACCATTATAACTACTAGCCATGACCAATAGCCTATAGATATCCATTTTACAAGTTAAAGGTGTCCATAACCCATAACCATGGTCCTTGAACCATTATAACCACTAGATGTCCATAACTTATACTGATGGCCCTTCAACCATTATAACTACTAGCCATGATCAATAGCCTATAGATATCCATTTTACAAGTAATAGGTGTCCATAACCCATAACCATGGTTCTTGAACCATTATAACCACTAGATGTCCATAACTAATACTGATGGTCCTTGAACCATTATAACTACTAGCCATGACCAATAGCCTATTGATATCTATTTTACAAGTAATAAGTGTCCATAACCCATAACCATGATTCTTGAACCATTATAACCACTAGATGTCCATAACTGATATTGATGGCCCTTGAACCATTATAACTACTAGCCATGACCAATAGCCTATAGATATCCATTTTACAAGTAATAGGTGTCCATCACCAATAACCGTGGTCCTTGAACCATTATAACCACTAGATGTCCATAACTGATATTGATGGCCCTTAAACCATTATAACTACTAGCCATGACCAATAGCCTATAGATATCTATTTTACAAGTAATCGGTGTCCATAACCCATAAACATGGTCCTTGAATCATTATAACCACTAGATGTCCATAACTGATACTGATGGCCCATGAACCATTATAACTACTAGCCATGACCAATAGCCTATAGATATCCATTTTAAAAGTAATAGGTGTCCGTAACCCATAACCATGGTCCTTGAACCATTATAACCACTAGATGTCCATAACTGATACTGATGGCCCTTGAACCATTATAACTACTAGCCATGACCAATAGCCTATAGATATCCATTTTACAAGTAATGGGTGTCCATAACCCATAACCATGGTCCTTGAACCATTTTAACCACTAGATGTCCATAACTTATACTGATGGCCCATGAACCATTGATACTACTAGCCATGACCAATAGCCTATAGATATCCATTTTACAAGTAATAGGTGTCCATAACCCATAACCATGGTCCTTGAACCATTATAACCACTAGATGTCCATAACTGATACTGATGGCCCTTGAACCATTATAACTACTAGCCATGACCAATAGCATATAGATATACATTTTACAAGTAATAGGTGTCCATAACCCATAACCATGGTTCTTGAACCATTATAACCACTACCATAACTGATACAGATGGCCCTTAAACCATTATAACTACTAGCCATGACCAATAGCCTATAGATATCGATTTTACAAGTAATAGGTGTCCATAACCCATAATCATGGTCCTTGAACCATTATAACCACTAGATGTCCATAACTGATACTGACGGCCCTTGAACCATTATAACTACTAGCCCAGACCAATAGCCTATAGATATCCATTTTACAAGTAATAGGTGTCCATAACCCATAACCATGGTTCTTGAACCATTATAACCACTAAATGTCCATAACTGATACTGATGGCCCTTGAACCATTATAACTACTAGCCATGAACAATAGCCTATAGATATCTATTTTACGAGTAATAGGTGTTTATAACCCATAACCATGGCCCTTGAACAATTATAACCACTAGATGTCGGTAACTGATATCGATGGCCCTTGAACCATTATAACTACTAGCCATGACCAATAGCCTATTGATATATATTTTACAAGTAATAAGTGTCCATAACCCGTTACCATGATTCTTGAACCATTATAACCACTAGATGTCCATAACTGATACTGATGGCCCTTCAACCATTATAACTACTAGCCATGACCAATAGCCTCTAGATATTCAATTTACAAGTAATATGTGTCCATAACCCATAGCCATGGTCGTTGAACCATTATATAACCACCAGATGTCCATAACTGATATTGATGGCCCTTGAACCATTTTAACTACTAGCCATGACCAATGGCCTATAGATATCCATTTTACAAGTAATGGGTGTCCATAACCCATAACCATAGTCCTTGAACCATTTTAACCACTAGATGTCCATAACTGATACTGATGGCCCTTGAACCATTATAACTACTAGCCATGACCAATAGCCTATAGATATCCATTTTACAAGTTAAAGGTGTCCATAACCCATAACCATGGTTCTTGAACCATTATAACTACTAGATTTCCAGAACTGATATTGATGGCCCTAGATGTCCATAACTGATACTGATGGCCCTTCAACCATTATAACTACTAGCCATGACCAATAGCTTCTAGATATCCAATTTACAAGTAATAGGTGTCCATAACCCATAGCCATGGTCCTTGAACCATTATAACCACTAGATGTCCATAACTAATACTGATGGCCCTTGAACCATTATAACTACTAGCCATGACCAATAGCCTATATATATATCCATTTTACAAGTAATAGGTGTCCATCACCCATAACCGTGGTCCTTGAACCATTATAACCACTAGATGTCCATAACTGATACTGATGGCCCTTAAACCATTATAACTACTAGCCATGACCAATAGCCTATAGATATCTATTTTACAAGTAATAGGTGTCCATAACCCATAAACATGGTCCTTGAATCATTATAACCACTAGATGTCCATAACTGATACTGATGGCCCATGAACCATTATAACTACTAGCCATGACCAATAGCTTATAGATATCCATTTTAAAAGTAATAGGTGTCCATAACCCATAACCATGGTCCTTGAACCATTATAACCACTAGATGTCCATAACTGATACTGATGGCCCTTGAACCATTATAACTACTAGCCATGACCAATAGCCTATAGATATCCATTTTACAAGTAATGGGTGTCCATAACCCATAACCATGGTCCTTGAACCATTTTAACCACTAGATGTCCATAACTTATACTGATGGCCCATGAACCATTATTACTACTAGCCATGACCAATAGCCTATAGATATCCATTTTACAAGTAATAGGTGTCCATAACCCATAACCATGGTCCTTGAACCATTATAACCACTAGATGTCCATAACTGATACTGATGGCCCTTGAACCATTATAACTACTAGCCATGACCAATAGCATATAGATATACATTTTACAAGTAATAGGTGTCCATAACCCATAACCATGGTTCTTGAACCATTATAACCACTACCATAACTGATACAGATGGCCCTTAAACCATTATAACTACTAGCCATGACCAATAGCCTATAGATATCGATTTTACAAGTAATAGGTGTCCATAACCCATAATCATGGTCCTTGAACCATTATAACCACTAGATGTCCATAACTGATACTGACGGCCCTTGAACCATTATAACTACTAGCCCTGACCAATAGCCTATAGATATCCATTTTACAAGTAATAGGTGTCCATAACCCATAACCATGGTTCTTGAACCATTATAACCACTAAATGTCCATAACTGATACTGATGGCCCTTGAACCATTATAACTACTAGCCATGAACAATAGCCTATATATATCTATTTTACGAGTAATAGGTGTTTATAACCCATAACCATGGCTCTTGAACAATTATAACCACTAGATGTCGGTAACTGATACCGATGGCCCTTGAACCATTATAACTACTCCCCATGACCTATATAGATATCTATTTTACAAGTAATAGGTGTCCATAACCCATAACCATGGTTCTTGAACGATTATAGCCACTAGATGTCCATAACTGATACTGATGGCCCTTCAACCATTATAACTACTAGCCATGACCAATAGCTTCTAGATATCCGATATACAAGTAATAGGTGTCCATAACCCATAACCATGGTCCTTGAACCATTATAACCACTAGATGTCCATAACTGATACTGATGGCCCTTCAACCATTATAACTACTAGCCATGACCAATAGCCTTTAGATGTCCATTTTACAAGTAATAGGTGTCCATAACCCATAACCATGGTTCTTGAACCATTATAACCACTAGATGTCCATAACTGATACTGATGGCCCTTGAACCATTATAACTACTAGCCATGACCAATAGCCTATTGATATATATTTTACAAGTAATAAGTGTCCATAACCCATAACCATGATTCTTGAACCATTATAACCACTAGATGTCCATAACTGATACTGATGGCCCTTCAACCATTATAACTACTAGCCATGACCAATAGCCTCTAGATATTCAATTTACAAGTAATATGTGTCCATAACCCATAGCCATGGTCGTTGAACCATTATAACCACTAGATGTCCATAACTGATATTGATGGCCCTTGAACCATTTTAACTACTATCCATGACCAATGGCCTATAGATATCCATTTTACAAGTAATGAGTGCCCATAACCCATAACCATAGTCCTTGAACCATTTTAACCACTATATGTCCATAACTGATACTGATGGCCCTTGAACCATTATAACTACTAGCCATGACCAATAGCCTATTGATATCCATTTTACAAGTTAAAGGTGTCCATAACCCATAACCATGGTTCTTGAACCATTATAACTACTAGATTTCCAGAACTGATATTGATGGCCCATGAACCATTATAACTACTAGCCATGACCAATAGCCTATAGATATTCATTTTACAAGTAATAGGTGTCCATAACCCATAACCATGGTTCTTGAACCATTATAACCACTAGCTGTCCATAACTGATACTGATGGCCCTTGAACCATTATAACTTCTAGCCATGAACAATGGCCAATAGATATCCATTTTACAAGTAATAGGTGTCCATAACCCATAACCATGGATCTTGAACGATTATAACCACTAGATGTCCATAACTGATACTGATGGCCCTTCAACCGTTATAACTACTAGCCATGACCAATAGCTTCTAGATATCCAATTTACAAGTAATAGGTGTCCATAACCCATAGCCATGGTCCTTGAACCATTATAACCACTAGATGTCCATAACTAATACTGATGGCCCTTGAACCATTATAACTACTAGCCATGACCAATAGCCTATATATATATATCCATTTTACAAGTAATAGGTGTCCATCACCCATAACCGTGGTCCTTGAACCATTATAACCACTAGATGTCCATAACTGATACTGATGGCCCTTAAACCATTATAACTACTAGCCATGACCAATAGCCTATAGATATCTATTTTACAAGTAATAGGTGTCCATAACCCATAACCATGGTCCTTTAATCATTATAACCACTAGATGTCCATACCTGATACTGATGGCCCATGAACCATTATAACTACTAGCCATGACCAATAGCCTATAGATATCCATTTTACAAGTAATAGGTGTCCATAACCCATAACCATGGTCCTTGAACCATTATAACCACTAGATGTCCATAACTGATACTGATGGCCCTTGAACCATTATAACTACTAGCAAATACCAATAGCCTATAGATATCCATTTTACAAGTAATAGGTGTCCATAACCCATAACCATGGTCCTTGAACCATTTTAACCACTAGATGTCCATAACTTATACTGATGGCCCATGAACCATTATAACTACTAGCCATGACCAATAGCCTATAGATATCCATTTTACAAATAATAGGTGTCCATAACCCATAACCATGGTCCTTGAACCATTATAACCACTAGATGTCCATAACTGATACTGATGGCCCTTAAACTATTATCACTACTAGACATGACCAATAGCCTATAGATATCTATTTTACAAGTAATAGGTGTCCATAACCCATAACCATGGTCCTTGAACCATTATAACCACTAGATGTCCATAACAGATACTGATGGCCCTTGAACCATTACAACTACTAGCCATGACCAATAGCATATAGATATCCATTTTACAAGGTGTCCATAACCCATAACCACGATCCTTGAACCATTATAACTACTAGATGTCCATAACTGATAGTGATGGCCCTTGAACCATTACAACTACTAGCCATGACCAATAGCCTATAGATATCCATTTTACAAGTAATAGGTGTCCATAACCCATAACCATGGTCCTTGAACCATTATAACAACTAAATGTCCATAATTGATAATGATGGCCCTTGAACCATTATAACTACTAGCGATGACCAATTGCCTATAGATATTCATTTTACAAGTAATATGTGTCTGTAACCCATAACCATGGTCCTTTAACCATTATAACGACTAGATGTCGATAAATGATACTGATGGCCCTTGAACCATTATAACTACTAGCCATGACCAATAGCCTATAGTTATTCATTTTACATGTAATAGGTGTCCATAACCCATAACCATGGTCCATGAACCATTATAACCACTAGATGTCCATAGCTGATACTGATGGCACTTGAACCATTAAAACTACTAACCATGACCAATAGCCTATAGGTATCCATTTTACAAGTAATAGGTGTCCAAAACCCATAACAATCGTCCCTGAACCATTATAACCACTAGATGTCCATAACTGATACTGACGGCCCCTGAACCGTTTTAACTACTAGCCATGACCAATAGCCTCAAGATATCCAATTTACAAGTAATAGGTGTCCATAACCCATAACCATGGTCCTTGAACCATTATAACCACTAGATTTCCATAGCTGATACTATTGGCCCTTGAACCATTATAACTACTAGCCATGACCAATAGCCTATAGATATCCATTTTACCAGTAATAGGTGTCCATAACCCACAACCATGGTCCTTGAACCATTATAACCATATAACTGATACTGATGGCCCTTGAACCATTATAACTACTAGCCATGACCAATAGCATACATATATCCATTTTACAAGTAATAGGTGTCCATAACCCATAACCAAGGCCATTGAACCAGTATAACTACTAGATGTCCATAACTGATACTGATGGCCCTTAAACCATTATAACTACTAGCCATGACCAATAGCCTATAGATATCTATTTTACAAGTAATAGGTGTCCATAACCCATAACCATGGTCCTTTAATCATTATAACCACTAGATGTCCATACCTGATACTGATGGCCCATGAACCATTATAACTACTAGCCATGACCAATAGCCTATAGATATCCATTTTACAAGTAATAGGTGTCCATAACCCATAACCATGGTCCTTGAACCATTATAACCACTAGATGTCCATAACTGATACTGATGGCCCTTGAACCATTATAACTACTAGCAAATACCAATAGCCTATAGATATCCATTTTACAAGTAATAGGTGTCCATAACCCATAACCATGGTCCTTGAACCATTTTAACCACTAGATGTCCATAACTTATACTGATGGCCCATGAACCATTATAACTACTAGCCATGACCAATAGCCTATAGATATCCATTTTACAAGTAATAGGTGTCCATAACCCATAACCATGGTCCATGAACCATTATAACCACTAGATGTCCATAGCTGATACTGATGGCACTTGAACCATTAAAACTACTAGCCATGACCAATAGCCTATAGATATCCATTTTACAAGTAATAGGTGTCCAAAACCCATAACAATCGTCCCTGAACCATTATAACCACTAGATGTCCATAACTGATACTGACGGCCCCTGAACCGTTTTAACTACTAGCCATGACCAATAGCCTCAAGATATCCAATTTACAAGTAATAGGTGTCCATAACCCATAACCATGGTCCTTGAACCATTATAACCACTAGATTTCCATAGCTGATACTATTGGCCCTTGAACCATTATAACTACTAGCCATGACCAATAGCCTATAGATATCCATTTTACCAGTAATAGGTGTCCATAACCCACAACCATGGTCCTTGAACCATTATAACCATATAACTGATACTGATGGCCCTTGAACCATTATAACTACTAGCCATGACCAATAGCATACAGATATCCATTTTACAAGTAATAGGTGTCCATAACCCATAACCAAGGCCATTGAACCAGTATAACTACTAGATGTCCATAACTGATACTGATGGCCCTTAAACCATTATAACTACTAGCCATGACGAATAGCCTATAGATTTCTATTTTACAAGTAATAGGTGTCCATAACCCATAACCACGGTCCTTGAACCATTATAACTACTAGATGTCCATAACTGATAGTGATGGCCCTTGAACCATTACAACTACTAGCCATGACCAATAGCCTATAGATATCCATTTTACAAGTAATAGGTGTCCATCACCCATAACCGTGGTCCTTGAACCATTATAACCACTAGATGTCCATAACTGATACTGATGGCCGTTGAACCATTATAACTACTAGCCATGACCAATAGCCTATAGATATCCATTTTACAAGTAATAGGTGTCCATAACCCATAACCATGGCCCTTGAACAATTATAACCACTAGATGTCCATAACTGATACCGATGGCCCTTAAACCATCATAACTACTAGCTATGACCAATAGCCTATAGATATCCATTTTAAAAGTAATAGGTGTCCATAACCCATAACCACGGCCTTTGAACCATTATAACCACTAGATTTCCATAGCTGATACTATTGGCCCTTGAACCATTATAACTACTAGCCATGACCAATAGCCTATAGATATCCATTTTACAAGTAATAGGTGTCCATAACCCACAACCATGGTCCTTGAACCATTATAACCATATAACTAATACTGATGGCCCTTGAACCATTATAACTACTAGCCATGACCAATAGCATATAGATATCCATTTTACAAGTAATAGGTGTCCATAACCCATAACCAAGGCCATTGAACCATTATAACCACTACATGCATGTCCATAACTCATATCGATGGCCCTTGAACCATTATAACTACTTGTCATGACCAATAGCCTATAGATATCCATTTTACAACTAATAGATGTCCATAACCCATAACCATGGTCCTTGAACATTATAACCACTAGATGTCCATTAGTGATACTGATGGTCCTTGAACCATTATAACTACTAGCCATGACCAATAGCCTATATATATCCTTTTTACAAGTAATAGGTGTCCATTACCCATAACAATCGTCCCTGAACCATTATAACCACTCCATAACTGATACTGATGGCCGTTGAACCATTATAACTACTAGCCATGACCAATAGCCTATAGATATCCATTTTGCAAGTAATAGGTGTCCATAACCCATAACCATGGCCCTTGAACAATTATAACCACTAGATGTCCATAACTGATACCGATGGCCCTTGAACCATTATAACTACTAGCTATGACCAATAGCCTATAGATATCCATTTTAAAAGTAATAGGTGTCCATAACCCATAACCACGGCCTTTGAACCATTATAACTACTAGCCATGACCAATAGCCTATAGATATCCATTTTACAAGTAATAGGTGTCCATAACCCATAACCATGGTCCTTGAACCATTATAACCACTAGATGTCCATAACTGATACTGATGCCCCTTGAACCATTATAACTACTAGCCATGACCAATAGCCTATCCATTTTACAAGTAATAGGTGTCCATAACCCATAACCATGGTCCTTGAACCATTATAACCATGGCCGTGTGTTGACTTGTTGACTTTTTCTCTCTAGGGTGATTTTGAGAGACTGGCATTCCACGGCTGTTTCGATTTGTTGAAGATTTGTTCAAAATCTGTTGAAGACTAAATCGCAAGAACCCTACGTTCGAACCCTACGTTCGAATTAACAACCCTACGTTTCGATTTGTTGAAGTTTTGTCGAAGATCGGTTAGAAACTAAATGGCTGGTGATACACATGATACGGGGCAAAGACACTCTAACTTTGCGGCTAAACTGAAAAGCATAGATGGTAAGATTATTGGAAAAAGTGGGAAGGTTCTTCAACCCTGTAATGCAATGCGTGGCCAACCGGTGAGTCTTATGGGTCGGCCAGATGTAATTCCAGTTCAGGCTGGTATTGACTCGAAATCTACCCCAACACCTCCCGCTACTCCCGTGATTGAGATACACTCTGATGTTGTTTTTATATAACCCCAACCAGCTGCAGTTTTTAATGAAACTCAGCCTAAACCATCCTATGCATCGGTCATAAACAAGACAACTGCTTTACCGAAGGTGAATTTTCGTAAGCTTGAATCTGTGAAGTCTAAAGATGATGTAGATGTTATGATACCAATAGACTCTGTGAAGGAAGTTGCATGTCGGTTCTCAAACACCCTGTATGGTTATTTTTTAGGGAAAAGGATTGCCTTCCCGATTGTAGAGTACTATGTCAAGAATGTATGGTCCAAATTTGGACTCAATCGGGTGATGATGAATGCAAAAGGGTTCTTCTTCTTTAAATTTGACTCACACAAAGGTTTGGAAGATGTTTTGGAAAACGGCCCTTGGATGATTAGGAATAACCCTATAATTTTAAAAAAAATGGACTCCAAATACCACCTTAACAAAGGAAGACCTTACTAAAGTTCCGATTTGGGTTAAATTCCACGATGTTCCAATGGCTGCTTTTACAGGTGATGGTCTTAGTATGATTGCATCAAAGATTGGCACACCAAAAATGTTGGATGCCTACACAAGTACTATCTGTTCGGAATCCTGGGGTAGAAGTAACTTTGCTAGAGCTCTCATTGAAATCAACTCTTCAGATGAACTTAGGTCCACACTGCTAGTGGCTATCCCGTCCCTTGAAGGATCTGATTACTCTAAAGAAGTGATTAGTCTTGAATATGAATGGAAACCTCCAAGATGTTCAATATGCAAAATATTTGGTCATAATATTGACTGCTGCCCTAAAAACATTAAACCCAAAGAGAACGAAGTTGAACAAGATAATGATGGGTACCAGGTCGTGGGAAACAAAAACCGCAGGCAACACATTAAACCTCAATCTAATTTTCAGTATAGACCAAAAGGGAGCACAAAGACTGATTCAGAAGTGGCTGGAAGCGCTAAACTCCCGAATACAAACAGTAATAGTGTAGATAATGATAAACATTATGTTACACCTATTGTTTGTGAAGATGTCCATAAGAAAAGAGATATTGGGAATAAATGTGCGACCAGTAATAGTGTAGAGAATGCTACACCTATTGATCGCAATGAGGTCGCGGATAATATCATCTTTGATTATGGAAAGGCGGACAGTAATAGTGTAAATGGTACTCATATATACCATGTTACACCTATTGTTGGCCAACAAACAAATGAAAGCAGTAATAGTGTAGGTGATGTCGGGAACTCTCAACATCAGGCTAAACCTACTGTTTTTCATAAGACGAATACATATGCAAATATTCCTACCTCAAATGGGTTTGATTCGTTAAGTGACCAGGAGGATGAAGTTGATGAAGTGGAAGGCAAGACTAACGATACATCAAGTTTTTTGGCGGGAACTTCTAAAAACAAGGGGGCAAGCACCCCCTATACGCATGGTCTTAATGTTTAGTCTTGCTTCCCGGAATATCAGGGGTTTGAACCGTTCCCCTAAACAAGAAGAGGTTCGTCAAATAGTACTAGATAACAACCTTAGTATTTGTGCAATTCTGGAATCTCATGTGAATGTTGTGGATGTTTATGATGTTTGTAAGAAAGTGTGTGCAAGTTGGAAATGGACCTCGAATGGGCATTTGTGTGATAAAGGCACCCGCATAATCCTTGGATGGGATGAGAGGATGTTAGATGTTATGACCATAGTGTGACAACTCGATATTTCTGGTATGTAACTTCATTTCATTTCTAGAGCTTTCCTTATTTAGAAAGTTTCTATTTTCAGACATTTCTATTTCTGGCATCCTAACACACAACCAACTTATATAATTTTACACCATGCATTAGTGTTTGACCATTTTAGTCAACACAACATTTTTATTTACTTATGGTGACACTTTTGAGCTAAAACATTTCTAAAATCATAACTTTCTCGATAAAAAAATAAACGTAACGTATTAAATAAAAGTGACTCGAATGCATCGAACCATGACCGACCACCTAAGTGGCCGGCATGCACTTGCTCGTGACCATCTCCACATGGCCGAACCCCCTTTGGGGTGTAAGTAAACTTGTGTTGATCTTATCTTAATACTTGAACTTCTATCCATTATCTTTGAATGAGTCCTTGTTGGATTCAAACTCTAACTTTTACCTCCATATAAATACCACACTTAACCCCAAAACCCTAATTTTCCTTCCTTTCTCCCTTGTGCCGTCGAATTCATCACCATCTTCGTCATCTTCGTCGACTGCAAGCCACAAACCCGAGCACCCCTATTCGGTTCTGCTTGATTTTCGATCGCAAGGTTTGAAACTCGAACTTTCTTTGTTATTTGCTTCCTTGATTCGGTCCTATTACTCGAACCCGAGACCTAGGCCAAAGGCCAAGAGGTTTCGGCACTTGCTTGATCTTGATCCCGACGTGCATGCTTGCATGCATGTCAAAGGATTTATTGTTTAGTCGATTGAGTGATTTGTTTGGCTCGTATGATTGTTAAGTTCCTAAACCGTTTGATTTGTTTGCTTATAATCCTAGATCTCGAACCTTGACATGTACAACCCTAGAACTAGAACCCTAGATTCGAACTATAACCGATCTTGACACACTAAACCGGACCTAGACTCGATCTAGACCAAACTAGAACCAAACCCTTAGGGTTTCGGCCTAGCCGGCCAACCCTAACCGAATTACCATCAAACCGAGCCTAGTTTGACCTAGATTGACCGTGGTTGACCTTGGTTGACCGAATTGTATCTTAGCCTAAACCCTAGCCGAAATCTAGAGTTCCTAAGTTGACTTTTGTTGACTATTTCGAACTATGTTGACATCTAGGATTGACCAATGTTGACCCATAAGTCAAACCGGATCAAGGCCGGTACTTGACCCAAACCGTGGACCCAAACCCGAATACCCAATCTGGCCAAGGCCCGTACTTGGCCCATATCGATCTATCTTGGTCCATCGGGCCCAAACTTTAGTTGGCCCATTAGTATACAAGCCCATTTGGACCAAAGCCCAATCCATGGCCCAATCTAATTGGACCTAAGCCCAATAAGAGGCCCAAGTGGCCCAACCTAGCGGCCCAATAGGCCCAATCTAGGCCCAATAAGCCTAACCCAAGCCCATTTCATTTCATTTCATTTCGAAGCCCATTTCATTTCATTTCATTTTATTTCATTTCTTTTCGGCCAATTAAGGCCCAATGATCCAGGTTCATTCGATGTCACAAAACATAAAACATAACATTAATTGCATATCATTTAACTTATAATATAACTAGAATCGCCTGTATTAGCTTAGTCTAATTAGTAAGTTATATCGTTTAGGAAGCTAGGAGTCTCTGAAGGATTCCTCTGTCCTAAGTATTGTGTCGCTAAGCTTTGCCAGGTGAGTCCACAGACCCCTTTTACTACTTTTAGTGTTTTATAAACTTTGGGGTGGAAAACATAAACAACTTCTACTGTTTTACTATGACTGTACAACATTTAAATTTTCATTATCGCGTTGGCATGACAAACAATTATTATACCGGCATAAGGTTTGCCAGCAATCGTTGGCTAGTGGATCTAGACCATGGATATGCAGATAGTACTATTGGCTGACACTCATCCTCCCATCGAACGTTAGATCATTACTTGGTTTATCCAAGACATCTCCGGGAGTGTAAATCCATAAAAGAACGATAACATAATGGAGTTGAAGTGTTGATTGTGGACTTAGGGGTTGGTATATTAACTCAATAGACTAGCTACCTATTGGGGATAACAGTTCATGCGATGTCAAACATAACAATTTGTTCAACACCTTTTCATAAACATAACACGCAGTTGTAGATATTCTACAACTACACTAAACATTTCATACTTACTACTCATATCATATGAGTGTTGAACTTTATACTTTTCAGTCATAAACCATTTTCACAACAAACATTTTGAGTAGCAAAACGCTTTACTTTACTTTACTTTTACTTTAACCCTGTGGATTCACTCAACATTATTGTTGACCCTTTTACTATTTATGTTTTCCAGGTAATTAGGTGAAGTGGATTGGAGGATATGAGCATTGGGATTGTCGTGAGCCATGATTAAAACATTAAGTTTACGAACAATCATTTCATTTCAAAACAATTTCTATTTTAGGAAACATACTATATTTGGAAACTTTATACTTTTGGAAAGTGAAACAATCTTATATTTTTCGTTATTGCGTGGTTGTTTGTTTACTTAATTTTTGCTATGTTGTCATGAACGTTACTCCCTCGTTCTTCCGCAAAACATTTTAAATGAAGTAAAACTCATTTTTGGCGGGGTGTGACACCTAGCTCAAACAAACCAGGTTATACATGTTCAAGTAGTTACTAAATCTGATAGAAAGTCTTTCTTTTGTTCTTTTGTGTATGCTGCTACTTCATACATTGACAGAAGGGTCTTATGGCATAATCTAGTGGGACATAGCCAGCTTATGTCAAATAAACCATGGGCTATTCTTGGTGATTTTAATGCAGCCCTGAAATTAGAAGACCACTCATGTGGTGGGTATCAACCTCATATTGCTATACGGGAATTCCAAGAGTGTGTAAATGATATGGCTGTTATGGATATAAATAGTACGGGCCTTCATTTTACTTCGAACCAAAAACCGCAGGGACCAGATGGTATATTAAAGAAAATTGATCGAATTATGGGGAATCAAGATTTCATTGATATCTTCCCGGACTCTATTGGGATTTTCCAACCATATCGTATATCTGATCACACCCCTTGTATCTTGAAAATCCCGAATGTTATGAAATTCAAACCCAAGCCTTTTAATTTTTTTAACTTTCTAGCAGACAAACCTGATTTTCGTGATATTGTTGTTGTGGCTTGGTCAGAGAGAATCACAGGTTGTGCAATGTATCGTGTGGTAAAACATCTAAAAGCTATGAAACCCCCTTTGCGAAAGCTCTTAAAGGACCAAGGTAATTTACACTCCAAAGTAAAATTCCTTCGGGTAGAACTGGATGAAATACAATCTGCTCTTGATAAGAATCCCCACTGTCCTAAGCTTCGTGAAGAAGAAGCCCATTATCTTCTTGCTTATAAGGCCGCGCTTTTAAATGAGGAACGATTCCTTAAACAAAAATCTAGAACTGAATGGTTAAGAGTTGGGGACTCCAATTCTGCTTACTTCCACAACGTGGTCAAGAGTAGATGCCACAGGAATTGTATAGATGCCATTTTTGCGGGCACTACTATGCATGAAGGTAATGAAATCGCTCCAATTTTTGTTAAACACTACCAAAATTTCCTTGGAATTGCAGGCCAGGTGACTTCCCTTGATACCCATGAGTTGTTTCAGAACACTATTGGCAATGATAAAGCCCCTGGTCCTGATGGCTTCACAGCTGCTTTCTTTAAAAATCTTGGGACATTATTGGAGAGGAAATGTGTTGTGCGGTTCGGGAATTTTTTTCAAACGGCAAGTTACTAAAAGAAATTAACCATACTATTTTGGCTATGATTCCAAAGATCCCAACTCCATCAAAGACGACTGATTTCCGTCCCATATCCTGCTGCAATGTAATTTACAAGTGTATCAGCAAAATACTTACTAATTGTATCACTGATGTTCTTGGTGATATTGTTGGCATTAATCAATCAGCTTTCATTCCTGGAAGACGAATTTCAGATAACATTCTTCTCACACAAGAATTAATGCATAATTATCATAGGCAATCTGGTCCCCCTAGATGTGCGTTTAAAATTGATATCCAGAAAGCTTATGATACTGTTGATTGGGAGTTTCTACACTCTATCTTAGTTGGCTTTGGTTTTCCTCCTAAAATGATCATGTGGATTTTGGAATGTGTTACATCTCCTTCATTTTCCATTTGTATAAATGGAGAGGTCCATGGCTGGTTTCGGGGTAAAAGAGGCTTGAGACAGGGTGACCCAATGTCTCCATACCTTTTTACTCTTGTCATGGAGGTACTTTCTCTTATTATCAAACGCAAAGTTACCTCTAGCACGGATTTTCAATATCACAAAGGCTGTGAGAAACAAAAGATTGTCAACCTATGTTTTGCTGATGATCTGTTCCTCTTTGCGCGAGGTAACTTGATTTCTGCTACTCTGATTTTGGATGCTTTGAATGAGTTTAAAGAAGTCTCGGGGCTTGTCCCTAGCATTCCTAAGAGTACGGTGTTTTTCTGTAACGTTCCGGCCACTACCCGAGCTGCAATTCTTCATTTAATGCCTTTTGAGGAAGGAAGTCTCCCGGTTAAATACCTCGGTGTGCCTCTGATATCTACTAGATTATTATTCAGAGATTGTAAAGTCCTGATAGAAAAGATGCAGAATCGCATAAATGATTGGAAGAATAAATACCTTTTCTTTGCGGGTCGTCTCCAATTGATTATTTCAGTTTTATCTAATTTACATATTTATTGGGCTTCGGTTTTTACCCTTCCAACCCGTATCATTCATGAGCTCGAGCAATTAATGCGGGGGTTTCTGTGGTGTCAAGGCGAAATGAACAAGGGTAAAGCCAAAGTCTCTTGGGAGGTAGTTTGCAAACAAAAATCTGAAGGGGGACTCGGTATCCGTCGTATCAAAGATTTTAATGCTGCCCTCATGGCATACCATATCTGGAGTATAGTGTCAAATAAGGAGTCGTTATGGGTCCAATGGATTCATTCTTATAAGCTGTGGGGTAGTAGTTTTTGGGATACTCCCAGCACGGGTTCTATGAGTTGGTCTTGGAGGAAGTTGCTCCAATTAAGAAACAAAGTTAGACCTTTTATATGGCATACGATACGTGACGGAAAATCTACTTCCATTTGGTTTGATAAATGAAGCATGGCTAGTCCATTTTTTCAATTCCTTACTTATAGGGATATTACTAGAGCTGGGTTTTCCTCCCTTGATGTGGTGTCGGACCTGATTGCTGATAATATTTGGATTTGGCCAAATGACTGGTATGCTAGGTTCCCGGAAATTACTAGTATCCCGGTCCCCCAACTTGTTCCAGATCAAAAGGACTGTGTAGTGTGGTTAGACTTAAATGGGTCTTCTCAGGCTTTCTCGGTTTATCTAGCTTGGAATTCTATTAGATCAAGGGAGGTTGAGGTCCCTTGGCAATCTGTTGTATGGTTTCCCCATTGTATCCCTCACCATGCTTTTCATATGTGGCTTGTTATGAACAACCGCTTAAAAAATCAAAATTTGTTGAAACAATGGGATGTTCACCATGATACGGATACTGCCTCTTTGCGGTGCCCTCTATGTGGTCTTGTTCCTGATTCCCACTCTCATCTATTTTTTGATTGTACAAATTCTTCGCAGGTTTGGGTTAATATCAGATTGCTTGGGGGGATGGACACGATTGCACCAAGACTTGCTGATATTATTGATTACCTTACTCCAATGTCCAGAGGAAGGTCAGCAAAAAGTGTTATCTCTCGTATATTGATTGGAGCTACTACATATTATATTTGGTTAGAAAGAAATGCAAGATTGTTCAAAAAGAAGTCCAAGACGCATATGCAGTTATGTGACGAGATTATTGCCACCGTTCGGTTAATACTGATGACGTTAAAGTTTAAGAGAAACACGGTTGATGTTCAACGGCTGCTAGCTAGCTGGAAGATCCCAGTCTCGGTTGTTTAGCTCAGTGTTTTTTGTTTAAGTTGTCTGCTTTTGCTTCTTTTGAGCGTTTGGTTGGTCCTGTGAGGTAGTTGCTAGTGCTAGTTGGTCTTAGCTTTGTTTATGGCATGTCATAAACTCTGTTTTGTTGTGTCAAGCTTCTGCTTGAGGTCAATGTGACCGTCTGTCACATTCCTTTGTAGTTCTTTTTGTGATTAATATAGTTAGCCAGGGTAATCCCTTTACGCAAAAAAAAACCATTATAACCACTAGATGTCCATAACTGATACTGATGGCCCTTGAACCATTATAACTACTAACCATGACCAGTAGCCTATAGATATCCATTTTACAAGTAATAGGTGTCCATAACCCATAACCATGGTCCTTGAACCATTTTAAACACTAGATGTTCATAACTGATAATGATGCCCCTTGAACCATTATAACTACTAGCCATGACCAATAGCCTATAGATATCCATTTTACAAGTAATAGGTGTCCATAACCCATAACCATGGTCCTTGAACCATTATAACCACTAGATGTCCATAACTGATATTGATGGCCTTTGAACCATTATAACTACTAACCATGACCAATAGCCTATAGATATCCATTTTACAAGTAATAGGTGTGCATAACCCATAACCAAGGCCATTGAACCATTATAACCACTACATGCATGTCCATAACTCATATCGATGGTCCTTGAACCATTATAACTACTAGCCATGACCAATAGCCTATAGATATCCATTTTACAAGTAATAGGTGTCCATAACCCATAACCATGGTCCTTGAACATTATAACCACTGGATGTCCATAACTGATACTGATGACCCTTAAACAATTATAACTACTAGCCATGACCAATAGCCTATAGATATCCATTTTACAAGTAATAGGTGTCCATAACCCATAACCATGGCCCTTGAACAATTATAACCACTAGATGTCCATAACTGATACCGATGGCCCTTGAACCGTTATAACTACTAGCCATGACCTATATAGCTATCCATTCTACAAGTAATAGGTGTCCTTAACCCATAACCATGGTCCTTGAACCATTATAACCACTAGATGTTCATAACTAATACCGATGGTCCTTGAACCATTATAACTACTAGCCATGACCAATAGCCTATAGATATTCATTTTACAAGTAATATATGCCCGTAGCCCATAACCATGGTCCTTGAACCATTATAACCACTAGATGTCCGTAACTGATATGGATAGCCCTTGAACCATTATAACTACCAGCCATGACCAATAGCCTATAGATATTCATTTTACAAGTAATAGGTGTCCATAACCCATAACCATGGTCCTTGAACCATTATAACCACTAGATGTCCATATCTGATACTGATGGCCCTTGAACCATTATAACTACTAGCCATGACCAATAGCCTATAGACATCCATTTTACAAGTAATAGGTGTCCATAACCCATAACCATGGTCCTTGAACCATTACAACCACTAGATGTCCATAATCGATACTGATGGCCCATGAACCATTATAACTACTAGCCATGACTAATAGCCTATAGATATCCATTTTACAAGTAATAGGTGTGCATAACCCATAACCAAGGCCATTGAACCATTATAACCACTAGCCATGACTAATAGCCAATAGATATCCATTTTACAAGTAATAGGTGTGCATAACCCATAACCAAGGCCATTGAACCGTTATAACCACTACATGCATGTCCATAACTCATATCGATGGCTCTTGAACCATTATAACTACTAGCCATGACCAATAGCCTATAGATATCCATTTTACAAGTAATAGGTGTCCATAACCCATAACCATGGTCCTTGAACATTATAACTACTAGATTTCCATAACTGGATGGCCCTTGAACCATTATAACTACTAGCCATGACCAATAGCTTATAGATATCCATTTTAAAAGTAATAGATGTCCATAACCCATAACCATGGTCCTTGAACCATTATAACCACTAGATGTTCATAACTAATACTGATGGCCCTTGAACCATTATAACTACTAGCCGTGACCAATAGCCTATAGATATCCATTTTACAAGTAATAGGTGTCCATAACCCATAACCATGGTCCTTGAACCATTATAACCACTAGATGCCCATAACTGACCCTGATGGCCCTTGAACCATTATAACTACTAGCCATGACCAATAGCGTATAGATATCCATTTTACAAGTAATAGGTGTGCATAACCCATAACCAAGGCCATTGAACCATTATAACCACTACATGCATGTCCATAACTCATATCGATGGCCATTGAACCATTATAACTACTAGCCATGACCAATAGCCTATAGATATCAATTTTACAAGTAATAGGTGTCCATAACCCATAACCATGGTCCTTGAACATTATAACCACTAGATGTCCATAACTGATACTGGTGGCCTTTGAACCATTATAACTACTAGCCATGACCAATAGCTTATAGGTATCCATTTTACAAGTAATAGGTGTCCATAACCCATAACCATGGTACTTGAACCATTATAACCACTAGATGTCCATAACTGATACCGATAGCCATTGAACCATTATAACTACTAGCCATGACCAATAGCCTATATAGATATCCATTTTACATGTAATAGGTGTCCATAACCCATAACCATGGTCCTTGAACGATTATAGCCAATAGATGTCCATAACTGATACTGATGGCCCTTCAACCATTATAACTACTAGCCATGACCAATAGCTTCTAGATATCCGATTTACAAGTAATAGGTGTCCATAACCCATAAACATGGTCCTTGAACCATTATAACCACTAGATGTCCATAACTGATACTGATGGCCCTTCAACCATTTTAACTACTAGCCATGACCAATAGCCTATAGATATCCATTTTACAAGTAATAGGTGTCCATAACCCATAGCCATGGTTCTTGAACCATTATAACCACTAGATGTCCATAACTGATACTGATGGCCCTTGAACCATTATAACTACTAGTCATGACCAATAGCCTATAGATATCCATTTTACAAGTAATAGGTGTGCATAACCCATAACGAAGGCCATTGAACCATTATAACCACTACATGCATGTCCATAACTCATATCGATGGCCCTTGAACCATTATAACTACTACCCATGACCAATAGCCTATAGATATCCATTTTACAAGTAATAGGTGTCCATAACCCATAACCATGGTCCTTGAACCATTATAACCACTAGATGTCCATATCTGATACTGATGGCCCTTGAACCATTATAACTACTAGCCATGACCAATAGCCTATAGACATCCATTTTACAAGTAATAGGTGTCCATAACCCATAACCATGGTCCTTGAACCATTACAACCACTAGATGTCCATAATCGATACTGATGGCCCTTGAACCATTATAACTACTAGCCATGACTAATAGCCTATAGATATCCATTTTACAAGTAATAGGTGTGCATAACCCATAACCAAGGCCATTGAACCATTATAACCACTACATGCATGTCCATAACTCATATCGATGGCCCTTGAACCATTATAACTACTAGCCATGACCAATAGCCTATAGATATCCATTTTACAAGTAATAGGTGTCCATAACCCATAACCATGGTCCTTGAACATTATAACTACTAGATTTCCCTAACTGGATGGCCCTTGAACCATTATAACTACTAGCCATGACCAATAGCTTATAGATATCCATTTTAAAAGTAATAGGTGTCCATAACCCATAACCATGGTCCTTGAACCGTTATAACCACTAGATGTCCATAACTGATACTGATGGCCCTTGAACCATTATAACTACTAGACATGACCAATAGCCTATAGATATCCATTTTACAAGTAATAGGTGTCCATAACCCATAACCATGGTCCTTGAACCATTACAACCACTAGATGTCCATAATCGATACTGATGGCCCTTGAACCATTATAACTACTAGCCATGACTAATAGCCTATAGATATCCATTTTACAAGTAATAGGTGTGCATAACCCATAACCAAGGCCATTGAACCGTTATAACCACTACATGCATGTCCATAACTCATATCGATGGCTCTTGAACCATTATAACTACTAGCCATGACCAATAAATAGCCTATAGATATCCATTTTACAAGTAATAGGTGTCCATAACCCATTACCATGGTCCTTGAACATTATAACTACTAGATTTCCATAACTGGATGGCCCTTGAGATGGAGGCGGACAACTGTGGATGGAAGTTGACTTGTTGACTTTTCCTCTCTAAGGTTTTTGGCGTTTTTGGCGATTCACCCTAGCGGCTGTTTTTTCTTCTTTCTCGAATTGTTGAATTAGCGGCGATTGGTTGTTCTTCAATTTACGTAAGCGCAATTAAATTCCTCGTAGGAATTAATTGTTTATTCCTGGTTTTCTACATTCACGAATTGTTGAAATCCTAATTGGTAAAGATTTGTTTCAGCAAGGGTTTTATTTTATTCCATAATTCGTGCTTGTTTTTTATTATTGGTTCATATTGCGGCTGGATTCTTAGCGGCAATTTAATTGAAGATTCATATTGTGTTTATTTCTTATTGGTTCATATTGCGGCTGGGATTTTTGTTTCAATTCGAGTTTCCTCTTGGATTGCTGTTTATAGTTAGCGCTGAAAGATCATAACAATATTGCGGCTGCTTCTTTTTATTTTTTTTAGTTCTTGCGGATTGGTGATTATTTCTTAAGGCTGCGCCTAGGGTTTTCTTGGCTGCATGCTTTAACTTTGTTGGTTGCTATGGCCCCTGCTACAAACGATACGGGTCAAAAACCTTCAAACTTTGCTGCAAAATTGAAAAACATAGATGGCAAGATTATTGGCAAGAACGGGAATATTCTAAAGTCCCGTAATGCTTTGCGTGGTAACCCGGTGGATTCTGTGGTACGATCCACATCTCATGATGGAGACTTGATGTCTAATACAGGTCCTACTACAAGTAAAGTGAGTGAATGCCCCTCGGATGTTGGTACTAAGATACCTAAACCAGCTGTTGTGTCCAATGAATCGCAACCTAAACCAAGTTATGCGGTTGTGTCCAATCAATCAGCTGTTGTCTCTAATGAACCCCAACCTAAACCATCCTATGCTGCAGTAATAAACAAGAATACTGATGTTTCTAAGGTTAATTTTCGTAAACTTGTCTCTGAAAAGTCAAATGATGATGTAGATGTCATGATTCCAATAGAATCAGTTAAGGAAGTTGCAAACAGGTTCTCAAATACCCTTTATGGTTACTTCTTAGGCAAACGGATTGCCTTCCCGATTGTAGAGTATTATGTAAAAAACGTTTGGACAAAGTTTGGTCTCAATCGGGTAATGATGAATGCAAAAGGGTTCTTCTTTTTCAAATTTGACTCCCACAAAGGATTAGAAGATGTATTGGAACATGGTCCTTGGATGATCCGAAATAACCCCATTATCTTAAATGAGTGGACTCCAAATACCACTCTAACAAAGGAAGATCTTACTAAAGTTCCGATCTGGGTGAAATTCCATGATGTTCCATTGGCTGCGTTTACAGCTGATGGTCTTAGTATCATTGCTACAAAGATTGGCACACCAAAAATGTTGGATGCCTACACAAGTACAATCTGCTCGGAATCTTGGGGTAGAAGTAATTTTGCTAGAGCCCTCATTGAAGTCAGCTCTAAAGATGAGCTTAGATCCACGTTGTCTGTGGCAATCCCTTCCCTTGAAGGATCTGATTATTCGAAGGAAGTTATTAGTCTTGAATACGAATGGAAACCTCCGAGGTGTTCAATATGCAAAATTTTTGGTCATAGTATTGAGGGCTGTCCTAAAAACGTTAAACCCAAAGAGAGGGAAGTAGAACAAGATGATGACGGATACCAGCTCGTGGGGAACAAAAAACGATTTAAAGCTCGATCTAATTTTCAGTATAGACCAAAGGGGAGCTCAAAATCTGATTCGGAAGGGGCTGTTAATGCTAAACTACCGAACACAACCAGTAATAGTGTAGATAATGATATCCATTATGCTGCACCTATTGGTTGTGAAGGTGTCCATAAGAAGAGAGATAGTGGGAATACAAGTGCGACCAGTAATAGTGTAGAGAATGCTACACCTATTGATCGCAATGAGGTCCCGAATGCTATACTCTTTGATTATGGAAAGGCTAACAGTAATAGTGTAAATGGTAATCATAAACACCATGTTACACCTATTGTTGGCCATAAAGCAAAGGGGAGCAGTAATAGTATAGGTGATGTTGGGAGTTCTCAACATCAGGCTAAACCTACTGTTTTTCATAAATTGAACACCTATGCTAATATTCCTACATCAAATGGGTTTGATTCGTTAAGTGATATGGAGGATGAAGAAGATGAAGTGGAAGAAAACACAAATGATACTACAAATTTTTTGGCGGGCAATGCTAAAAACAAGGGGGCAAGCACTCCCTATTCACATGTTCTTAATGTTTAGTCTCGCTTCTTGGAATATTAGGGGTTTGAACCAGCCCCCTAAACAAGATGAGGTTCGTCAAATAGTTCATGATAACAATCTTAGTATTTGTGCAATTCTAGAATCTCATGTGAATGTTGCGGATGTTTATGATGTATGTAAGAAAGTTTGTGCAAGTTGGAATTGGACATCTAATGGGTCTTTGTGTGATAAAGGTACCCGCATTATTCTTGGTTGGGATGAGAGGGTGTTAGATGTTATGACTCTAGCTCAAACAAACCAGGTTATACATGTGCAAGTGGTTACTAAATCTGATAGAAAGTCTTTCTTTTGTTCTTTCGTGTATGCTGCCACCTCATACATAGAAAGGAGGAGTTTATGGCAAAATCTAGTGGGGCATAGCCAGCTTATGTCGAATAAACCTTGGGCTATTCTTGGTGACTTTAATGCAGCCCTAAATCTAGAAGATCACTCATGTGGTGGGTACCAGCCTCATATTGCTATGCGGGAATTCCAAGAGTGTGTCTATGATATGGCTGTTATGGATATTAATAGTACGGGCCTTCATTTTACTTGGAACCAAAAACCGCAGGGTTTAGATGGTATTTTAAAGAAGATTGATCGAATTATGGGGAATCAAGTTTTCATTGACTTATTCCCGGACTCTATTGGCATTTTCCAGCCATATCGTATTTCCGATCACACCCCTTGTATCTTGAAAATCCCGAATGTTATGAAGTTCAAACCCAAGCCCTTTAAATTTTTTAATTTTCTTGCAGACAAACCTGAATTTCGTAATATTGTTGGTGGGGCTTGGTCGGAGAGAATCACAGGTTGTGCAATGTATCGGGTGGTAAAACACCTTAAAGCTATGAAACCCCCTTTGCGAAGGCTCTTAAAGGACCAAGGTAATCTACACTCCAAAGTAAAATTCCTTCGGGTTGAGCTAGATGAGGTTCAATCTGCCCTTGATAAAAACCCCCATTGTCCTAAGCTTCGGGAAGAGGAAGCCCATTATCTTCTTGCGTATAAGGCCGCGGTTTTAGATGAGGAACGTTTCCTTAAACAAAAATCTAAAATCGAATGGTTACGAGTTGGGGACTCAAATTCAGCTTATTTCCACAATGTGGTCAAGGGTAGATGCCACAGGAATCGTATAGATGCTATTTTTGAGGGCACTACTATGCATGAAGGTAAGGAAATCGCTCCAATTTTTGTTAAACATTACCAAAATTTCCTTGGAATTGCGGGCCAAGTGTCCACCCTTGATACTCAGGAGCTGTTTCACAACACTATTAATAGCCAAAAGGCTGAGTTTATGGTTAGGGATGTAAGCAATTCTGAAATTAAAAAGTCTCTCTTTTCTATTGGCAATGATAAAGCCCCGGGACCTGATGGCTTCACAGCTGGTTTCTTTAAAAAGTCTTGGGACATTATTGGTGAGGAAGTGTGTTGTGCGGTTCGGGATTTTTTTGCAAACGGCAAGCTACTAAAAGAAATAAATCATACGATTCTAGCTATGATTCCAAAGATCCCAACCCCTTCAAAGACGACTGATTTTAGGCCAATATCCTGCTGCAATGTAATTTATAAGTGTATCAGCAAAATTCTTACAAATCGCATCACTGATGTTCTTAGTGATATTGTGGGCGTAAATCAATCAGCATTCATTCCTGGTAGACGAATTTCAGATAACATACTCCTCACTCAAGAACTTTTGCATAATTATCATAGAAATTCTGGTCCCCCTCGATGTGCTTTCAAAATTGATATCCAGAAAGCTTATGATACTGTTGATTGGAAGTTTCTACACTCTATCTTAATTGGTTTTGGTTTTCCTCCTAAAATGATCATGTGGATTTTGGAATGTGTTACATCTCCCTCTTTTTCCATTTGTATAAATGGAGAGGTCCATGGCTGGTTTAGGGGTAAAAGAGGCTTGAGACAGGGTGACCCCATGTCTCCATACCTTTTTACTCTTGTTATGGAGGTTCTTTCTCTTATTATCAAACGTAGAGTTACTTCAAGCACGGATTTTGGTTATCACAAAGGCTGTGAGAAACAAAAGATTGTTAACCTATGTTTTGCTGATGATCTTTTCATTTTTTCTCGAGGTAATCTAAATTCTGCTAATCTGATTTTGGATGCGTTGAATGAGTTTAAAGAAGTATCCGGGCTTGTTCCTAGCATTCCTAAAAGTACGGTGTTTTTCTGTAACGTCCCCACAATTACCCGAGATGCAATTCTCCTTTCAATGCCGTTTGAGGAAGGAAGTCTCCCGGTTAAATATCTTGGAGTGCCTTTGATCTCTACAAGATTACTTTTTCGTGACTGTAAAGGCCTGATAGAAAAGATGCGGAATCGCATAAATGATTGGAAGAATAAATTCCTATCTTTTGCGGGGCGGCTACAACTGATCATATCAGTGCTATCTAATTTACATATCTATTGGGCTTCAGTTTTTACTCTCCCAACCCGTATTACTCATGAGCTCGAGCAACTAATGCGAGGGTTTCTATGGTGTCAAGGCGAAATGAAGAAGGGTAAAGCAAAAGTCTCTTGGGAGGTAGTGTGCAAACCAAAATCTGAAGGCGGTCTTGGTATTCGTCGTATCAAAGACTTTAATGCTGCCCTAATGACTTACCATATCTGGAGTATAGTGACTAACAAGGAGTCGTTATGGGTCCAATGGATTCATTCGTATAAGTTGCGGGGTAGAAGTTTTTGGGACATCCCCATTATGGGTTCTATGAGCTGGTCTTGGAGGAAGTTGCTCCAATTAAGAAACAAAGTTAGGCCTTTTATATGGCATACGATACGTGATGGGAAATCTACTTCCATTTGGTTTGACAAATGGAGCATGGCTAGTCCAATCTTTCAATTCCTCACTAACAGAGATATCACTAGAGCTGGGTTTTCCCCCCTTGATATGGTGTCGGATTTGATTAATGATAATAATTGGACTTGGCCAAGTGATTGGTATGCTAGGTTTCCGGAATTTACTAGTATCCCGGTACCTCAAATTATTCCAGATCATAAGGACGATGTAGGTTGGTTAGACCTCAATGGGTCTTCTCAGGCTTTCTCGGTCTACCTAGCCTGGAATTCTATCCGATCAAGGGAGGTTGAGGTCCCTTGGAAAGATGTCGTTTGGTTCCCTCACTGTATCCCTAGACATGCTTTTCATATGTGGCTAGTTATGAACAACCGCTTAAAAACTCAAGATATGTTGCAACAATGGGATATCCACCATGATACGGATATTGCCTCTTTACGGTGCCCTCTATGTGGTCTTGTGCAAGACTCCCACCCTCATCTATTTTTTGAATGCACATACTCTTTGCAGGTTTGGGTTAAAATCAGATTGCTTGGGGGGATGGACATGATTGCTCCTAGATTAGCTGATATTATTGATTACCTTACCCCATTGTCTAGAGGAAGATCAGCAAAAAGTGTTATCTCTCGTATAATGGTTGGAGCTACTACTTATTATATCTGGTTAGAGAGAAATGCTAGATTGTTCAGGAAGAAGTCCAAGACGCATATGCAACTATGTGATGAGATTATTGCCACCGTCCGGTTAAAACTGATGACATTAAAGTTCAAGAAGAAGACGGTTGACATTCAACGGCTGTTAACTAGCTGGAAGATCCCAGACCCAATTACATAGATCGGTGTTTGTTTTAGTTACTTGTTTTTGGTTAGTTGTTTGGTTTATCGTGGTTTTGTAGTTTGGTTATGGCATGTCTTAAACTTTGTCTTGGTTGGTCAAGCTTCTGCTTGAGGTCAATGTGACTGCCTGTCACATTCCTATGTACTTATTTTGTGATTAATATACTTAGCCAGGGTAATCCCCTTTACCCAAAAAAAAACTGGATGGCCCTTGAACCATTATAACTACTAGCCATGACCAATAGCTTATAGATATCCATTTTAAAAGTAATAGATGTCCATAACCCATAACCATGGTCCTTGAACCATTATAACCACTAGATGTTCATAACTAATACTGATGGCCCTTGAACCATTATAACTACTAGCCGTGACCAATAGCCTATAGATATCCATTTTACAAGTAATAGGTGTCCATAACCCATAACCATGGTCCTTGAACCATTATAACCACTAGATGCCCATAACTGACCCTGATGGCCCTTGAACCATTATAACTACTAGCCATGACCAATAGCGTATAGATATCCATTTTACAAGTAATAGGTGTGCATAACCCATAACCAAGGCCATTGAACCATTATAACCACTACATGCATGTCCATAACTCATATCGATGGCCCTTGAACCATTATAACTACTAGCCATGACCAATAGCCTATAGATATCAATTTTACAAGTAATAGGTGTCCATAACCCATAACCATGGTCCTTGAACATTATAACCACTAGATGTCCATAACTGATACTGGTGGCCTTTGAACCATTATAACTACTAGCCATGACCAATAGCTTATAGGTATCCATTTTACAAGTAATAGGTGTCCATAACCCATAACCATGGTCCTTGAACCATTATAACCACTAGATGTCCATAACTGATACCGATAGCCATTGAACCATTATAACTACTAGCCATGACCAATAGCCTATATAGATATCCATTTTACATGTAATAGGTGTCCATAACCCATAACCATGGTCCTTGAACGATTATAGCCAATAGATGTCCATAACTGATACTGATGGCCCTTCAACCATTATAACTACTAGCCATGACCAATAGCTTCTAGATATCAGATTTACAAGTAATAGGTGTCCATAACCCATAACCATGGTCCTTGAACCATTATAACCACTAGATGTCCATAACTGATACTGATGGCCCTTCAACCATTTTAACTACTAGCCATGACCAATAGCCTATAGATATCCATTTTACAAGTAATAGGTGTCCATAACCCATAACCATGGTTCTTGAACCATTATAACCACTAGATGTCCATAACTGATACTGATGGCCCTTGAACCATTATAACTACTAGTCATGACCAATAGCCTATAGATATTCATTTTACAAGTAATAGGTGTGCATAACCCATAACGAAGGCCATTGAACCATTATAACCACTACATGCATGTCCATAACTCATATCGATGGCCCTTGAACCATTATAACTACTACCCATGACCAATAGCCTATAGATATCCATTTTACAAGTAATAGGTGTCCATAACCCATAACCATGGTCCTTGAACCATTATAACCACTAGATGTCCATATCTGATACTGATGGCCCTTGAACCATTATAACTACTAGCCATGACCAATAGCCTATAGACATCCATTTTACAAGTAATAGGTGTCCATAACCCATAACCATGGTCCTTGAACCATTACAACCACTAGATGTCCATAATCGATACTGATGGCCCTTGAACTATTTACTAGCCATGACTAATAGCCTATAGATATCCATTTTACAAGTAATAGGTGTGCATAACCCATAACCAAGGCCATTGAACCATTATAACCACTACATGCATGTCCATAACTCATATCGATGGCCCTTGAACCATTATAACTACTAGCCATGACCAATAGCCTATAGATATCCATTTTACAAGTAATAGGTGTCCATAACCCATAACCATGGTCCTTGAACATTATAACTACTAGATTTCCCTAACTGGATGGCCCTTGAACCATTATAACTACTAGCCATGACCAATAGCTTATAGATATCCATTTTAAAAGTAATAGGTGTCCATAACCCATAACCATGGTCCTTGAACCGTTATAACCACTAGATGTCCATAACTGATACTGATGGCCCTTGAACCATTATAACTACTAGCCATGACCAATAGCCTATAGATATCCATTTTACAAGTAATAGGTGTCCATAACCCATAACCATGGTCCTTGAACCATTACAACCACTAGATGTCCATAATCGATACTGATGGCCCTTGAACCATTATAACTACTAGCCATGACTAATAGCCTATAGATATCCATTTTACAAGTAATAGGTGTGCATAACCCATAACCAAGGCCATTGAACCGTTATAACCACTACATGCATGTCCATAACTCATATCGATGGCTCTTGAACCATTATAACTACTAGCCATGACCAATAGCCTATAGATATCCATTTTAAAAGTAATAGGTGTCCATAACCCATAACCATGGTCCTTGAACCATTATAACCACTAGATGTCCATAACTGATACTGATGGCCCTTCAACCATTTTAACTACTAGCCATGACCAATAGCCTATAGATATCCATTTTACAAGTAATAGGTGTCCATAACCCATAACCATGGTTCTTGAACCATTATAACCACTAGATGTCCATAACTGATACTGATGGCCCTTGAACCATTATAACTACTAGTCATGACCAATAGCCTATAGATATCCATTTTACTAGTAATAGGTGTGCATAACCCATAACGAAGGCCATTGAACCATTATAACCACTACATGCATGTCCATAACTCATATCGATGGCCCTTGAACCATTATAACTACTACCCATGACCAATAGCCTATAGATATCCATTTTACAAGTAATAGGTGTCCATAACCCATAACCATGGTCCTTGAACCATTATAACCACTAGATGTCCATAACTGATACTGATGGCCCTTGAACCATTATAACTACTAGCCATGACCAATAGCCTATAGATATTCATTTTACAAATAACAGGTGTCCATAACCCATAACCATGGTCCTTGAACCATTATAACCACTAGATGTCCATAACTGATACTGATGGCCCTTGAACCATTATAACTAATAGCCATGACCAATAGCCTATAGATATGAATTTTACAAGTAATAGGTGTCCATAACCCATAACCATGGTCCTTGAACCATTTAACCACTAGATGTCCATAACTGATATTGATGGCCCTTGATCCATTATAACTACTAGCCATGACGAATAGCCTATAGATAACCATTTTACAAGTAATAGGTGTGCATAACCATAACCAAGGACATTGAACCATTATAACCTCTACATGCATGTCCATAACTCATATCGATGGCCCTTGAACCATTATAACTACTAGCCATGACCAATAGCCTATAGTTATCCATTTTATAAGTAATAGGTGTCCATAACCCATAACAATGGTCCTTGAACATTATAACCACTAGATGTCCATAAATGATATTGATGTCCCTTAAACCATTATAACTACTAGCCATGACTAATAGCCTATAGATATCCATTTTACGAGTAATAGGTGTGCATAACCCATAACCAAGGCCATTGAACCATTATAACCACTACATGCATGTACATAACTCATATCGATGGCCCTTGAACCATTATAACTACTAGCCATGACCAATAGCCTATAGATATCCATTTTACAAGTAATAGGTGTCCATAACCCATAACCATGGTCCTTGAACATTATAACCACTAGACGTCCATAACTGATACTGATGGCCCTTGAACCATTATAACTACTAGGCATGACCAACAGTCTATAGATATCCATTTTACAAGTAATAGGTGTCCATAACCCATAACCATGGTCCTCGAACCATTATAACCACTAGATGTCCATAACTGATACTGATGGCACTTGAACCATTATAACTACTAGCCATGACCAATAATCCATTTTACAAGTAATAGGTGTCCATAACCCATAACCATGGTCCTTGAACATTATAACCAGTAGATGTCCATAACTGATACTGATGGCCCTTGAACCATTATAACTACTAGGCATGACCAACAGCCTATAGATATGCATTTTACAAGTAATAGGTGTCCATAACCCATAACCATGGTCCTCGAACCATTATAACCACTAGATGTCCATAACTGATACTGATGGCACTTGAACCATTATAACTACTAGCCATGACCAATAATCCATTTTACAAGTAATAGGTGTCCATAACCCATAACCATGGTCCTTGAACATTATAACCAGTAGATGTCCATAACTGATACTGATGGCCCTTATACCATTATAACTACTAGCCATGACCAATAGCCTATAGATATCCGTTTTACAAGTAATAGGAACCCATAACCAAGGCCATTGAACCATTACAACCACTACATGCATGTCCATGACTCATATCGATGGCCCTTGAACCATTATAACTACTAGCCATGACCAATAGCCTATATTTATCCATTTTACAAGTAATAGGTGTCCATAACCCATAACAATGGTCCTTGAACGTTATAACCACTAGATGTCCATAACTGATACTGATGTCCCTTAAACCATTATAACTACTAGCCATTACCAATAGCCAATAGATATCCATTTTACAAGTAATAGGTGTGCATAACCCATAACCAAGGCCATTGAGCCATTATAACCACTACATGCATGTCCATGACTCATATCGATGGCCCTTGAACCATTATAACTACTAGCCATGACCAATAGCCTATATTAATCTATTTTACAGGTAATAGGTGTCCATAACCCATAACAATGGTCCTTGAACGTTATAACCACTAGATGTCCATAACTGATACTGATGTCCCTTAAACCATTATAACTACTAGCCATGACCAATAGCCTAGAGATATCCATTTTACAAGTAATAGGTGTATATAACCCATAACCAAGGCCATTGAACCATTATATCCACTACATGCATGTCCATAACTCATATCGATGGCCCTTGAACCATTATAATTACTAGCCATGACCAATAGCCTATAGATATGATTTTACAAGTAATAGGTGTCCATAACCCATAACCATGGTCCTTGAACATTATAACAACTAGATGTCCATAACTGATACTGATGGCCCTTAAACCATTATAACTACTAGGCATGACCAATCGCCTATAGATATCCATTTTACAGGTAGTAGGTGTCCATAACCCATAACCATGGTCCTTGAACCATTATAACTACTAGATGTCCATAACTGATACTGATGGCCCTTGAACCATTATAACTACTAGCCATGACCAATAGCCTATAGATATCCATTTTACAAGTAATAGGTGTGTATAACCCATAACCAAGGCCATTGAACCATTATAACCACTACATGCATGTCCATAACTCATATCGATGGCCCTTGAACCATTATAACTACTAGCCATGACCAATAGCCTATAGATATCCATTTAACAAGTAATAGGTGTCCATAACCCATAACCATGGTCCTTGAACATTATAACCACTAGATGTCCATAGCTGATACTGATGGCCCTTAAACCATTATAACTACTAGCCATGACCAATAGCCTATAGATATCCATTTTACAAGTAATAGGTGTCCATAACCCGTAACCATGGCCCTTAAACAAATATAACCACTAGATATCCATAACTGATACCGATGGCCCTTGAACATTATAACTACTAGCCATGACCTATATAACTATCCATTTTACAAGTAATAGGTGTCCGAAACACATAACCATGGTCCTTGAACCATTTTAACCACTAGATGTCCATAACTGATACTGATGGCCCTTGAACCATTATAACTACTAGCCATGACCAATAAATAGCCTATCGATATGCATTTTACAAGTAATAGGTGTCCATAACCCATAACCATGGTCCTTGAACCATTATAACCACTAGATGTCCATAACTGATATTGATGGCCCTTGAACCATTATAACTGCTAGCCATGACCAATAGCCTATAGATATCCATTTTACAAGTAATAGGTGTGCATAACCCATAACCAAGGCCATTGAACCATTATGACCACTACATGCATGTCCATAACTCATATCGCTGGCCCTTGAACCATTATAACTACTAGCCATGACCAATAGCCTATAGATATCCATTTTACCAGTAATAGGTGTCCATAACCCATAACCATGGTCCTTGAACATTATAACCACTAGATGTCCATAGCTGATACTGATGGCCCTTAAACCATTATAACTACTAGCCATGACCAATAGCCTATAGATATCCATTTTACAAGTAATAGGTGTCCATAACCCATAACCATGGCCCTTGAACAATTATAACCACTAGATATCCATAAATGATACCGATGGCCCTTGAACCATTAAAACTACTAGCCATGACCTATATAACTATCAATTTTACACGTAATAGGTGTCCGAAACCGATAACCATGGTCCTTGAACCATTATAACCACTAGATGTCCATAACTGATACTAATGGCCCTTGAACCATTATAACTACTAGCCATTACCAATAGCCTATAGATATGCATTTTACAAGTAATAGGTGTCCATAACCCATAACCATGGTCCTTGAACCATTATAACCACTAGATGTCCATAACTGATACTAATGGCCCTTGAACCATTATAACTACTAGCCATGACCAATAGCCTATAGATATCCATTTTACAAGTAATAGGTGTGCATAACCCATATCCAAGGCCATTGAACCATTATAACCACTACATGCATGTCCATAACTCATATCGATGGCCCTTGAACCATTATAACTACTAGCCATGACCAATAGCCTATAGATATCCATTTTACAAGTAATAGGTGTCCATAACCCATAACCATGGCCCTTGAACAAATATAACCACTAGATATCCATAACTGATACCGAAGGCCCTTGAACCATTATAACAACTAGCCATGACCAATAGCCTATTAATATCCATTTTACAAGTAATAGGTGTCCATAACCCATAACCATGGTCCTTGAACCATTATAACCACTAGATGTCCATAACTGATACTGATGGCCCTTGAACCATTATAACTACTAGCCATGACCAATAGCCTATAGATATCCATTTTACAAGTAATAGGTGTGCATAACCCATAACCAAGGCCATTGAACCATTATAACCACTACATGCAGGTCCATAACTCATATTGAGCCTTGAGCCTTGAGCCTTGAGCCTTTGAGCCTTGAGTCTTGAGCCTGGAGCCTGGAGCCTGGAGCCTTGAGCCTCGAGCCTGGAGCCTTGAACCTGGATCCTTGAGCCTTGAGCCTTGAGCCTTGAGCCTTGGGCCTTGAGCCTGGAGCCTTGAGCCTTAAGCCTTAAGCCTTGAGCCTGAGCCTTGAGCCTTGAACCTTGAGCGTTGAGCATTGAGCCTTGAGCGTTGAGCCTTGAGACTTGAGCCTTGAGCCTTGAGTTCTGTGCCTTGACTCTTGATCCTTGAGCCTTGACCCTTGAGCCTTGACCCTTGAGCCTTGAGCCTTGAGCCTTGTTCCTTGAACCTTGAGCCTTGTACCTTGAGCCTTGAGCCTTGAGCCTTGAGCCTTGAGCCCTGAGCGTTGAAACTTGAGCCTTGAGCCTTGACCCTTGAGCATTGACCCTTGAGCGTTGAGCGTTGAGCGTTGAGCCTTGAGCCTTGAGCTTTAGCCTTGAGCCTTGAGCCTTGAGCCTTGATCCGTGAGCCTTGAGCCTTGAGCCATAGAGCATTGAGCCTTGCTCGTTGAAACTTGAGCCTTGAGCCTGGAGACTCGCCTTGAGCCTTGAGCCTGGAGCCTTGAGCCTTTAAGCCTGTAGCCTGGAGCCTGGAACTTCGAGACTCGAGCCTCGAGCCTCCAGCCTTGAGCCTTGAGCCTTGACCCTTGACCCTTGAGCCTTGTCCCTTGAGCCTTGACCCTTGACCCTTGAGCCTTGACCCTTGAACCTTGACCCTTGAGCCTTGTCCCTGGAGCCTTGACCCTTGACCCTTGAGCGTTGTGCCTTGAGCCTTGAGCCTTGAGCTTGGAGCCTTGAGCCTTGAGCCTTGAGCCTGAAGCCTTGATCCTTAAGCCTTGAGCCTTGAGCCTTGAGCCTTGAGCCTGGAGCCTTGAGCCTGGAGCCTTGAGCCTTGAGCCTTGAGCCTTGAGCCTTGAGCCTTGAGCCTTGAGCCTTGAGCCTAGAGCCTTGAGCCTTTGAACTTGGAGCCTGGAGCCTTGAGCCTCGAGCCTTGAGCCTTGACCCTTGAGCCTTGTCCCTTGAGCCTTGACCCTTGACCCTTGAGCGTTGTGCCTTGAGCCTTGAGCCTGGAGCCTGGAGCCTTGAGCCTTGAGCCTGGAGCCTTGAGCCTTAAGCCTTGAGCCTTGAGCCTTGAGCCTTGAGCCTTGAGCCTTGAGCCTTGAGCCTTGAGCCTTGAGCCTTGAGCCTTGAGCCTTGAGCCTTGAGCCTTGAGCCTTGAGCCCTTGAGCCTTGAGCCTTGTTCCTTGAGTCTTGAGCCTTGAGCCTTGCGCCTTGAGCCTTGAGCGTTGAGCCTTGAGTCTTGAGCCATGAGCGTTGAGCGTTGAGCCTTGAGCCTTGAGCCTTGATCCTTGAGCCTTGAGCCTTGAGCCTTGAGCCTTGAGCCTTGAGCCTTGAGCCTTGAGCCCTGAGCTTTGATCCTTGAGCCTTGAACCTTAAAACATGAGAATTGAGCCTTGACTCTTTACCCTTGCGCCTTGATACTTATGCCTTGAGCCTTGAGCCTCTACCCTTGACCCTTGACCCTTGAGCCTTGAGCCTTGATCCTCTAGCCTTGAGCCTTGTGCCTTGAGCCTTGAGCCTTGATCCTTTAGCATTGAGCCTTGAGCCTTGAGCCTTGAGCCATGAGCTTGAGCCTTAAAACATGAGACTTGAGCCTTGATCCTCTAGCCTTGAGCCTTGATTTTTGAGCCTTGAGCCATGAGCCTGGAGGTTGGAGGCTGGAGGCTGGAGCCTTGAGCCTTGAGCCTGGAGCCTTGAGCCTTGAGCCTTGAGCCTTGAGGATTGAGGCTGGAGCCTAGAGCCTTGAGGCTTGTGGCTTGAGCCTTGATGCTTGAGCCTTGAGCCTCGAGCCTTGAGCCTTGAGCCTTGAGCCTTGAGCCTTGAGCCTTGAGCCTTGAGCCTTGAGCCTTGAGCCTAGAGCCTTGAGCCTTGAGCCTTCAGCCTTGATCCTCTAGCCTTGAGCCTTGCGCTTTGAGCCTTGACCCTTGATCCTCTAGCCTTGAGCCATGAGCTTTGAGCCTTGAGCCTAAAAACATGAGACTTGAGCCTTGACTATTGGCCCTTGTGCCTTGAGCCTTGCGTCTTGAGCCTTGAGCCATGAGCCTTGAGCCTTGAGCCTTGAGCCTTGAGCCTTGAGTGTTGATCCTTGAGTCTTGAGCCTTTAGCCTCAAGCCTCTAGCCTTGACCCTTGAGTCTTGACCCTTGAGCCTTGACCCTTGAGCCTTGTCCCTTGAGCCTTGACCCTTGACCCTTGAGCGTTGTGCCTTGAGACTTGAGCCTCGAGACTTGACCCTTGAGCCTTGAGCCTCGAGCCTTGAGCCTGGAGCCTTGAGCCATTTAACTTGGAGCCTCGAGCCAGGAGCCTTGAGCCTCGAGCCTCGAGCCTTGAGCCTTGAGCCTGGACCCTTGATCCTAGAGCCTCGAGCCATGAGCCATGAGCCTTGAGCCTTAGCCTTGAGCCTTGAGCCTTGAGCCTGGAGCCTTTGTCCCTGGAGCCTGGAGTCTTGACCTCGAGCCTCGAGCCTTGAGTCTTGAGCCTTGAGCCTTTAGCCTTGCGCCTTGAGCCTTGAGTGTTGAGCCTTGAGCCTTGAGCCTTGAGCGTTGAGCGTTGAGCGTTGAGCGTTGAGCCTGGATCCTTGAGCCTCGAGCCTTGAGCCTCGAGCTTTGACCCTCGAGCCTCGAGCCTTGAGCCTCGAGCCTTGAGCCTGGAGCCTGGAGCCTCGAGACTTGAGCCTTGAGCCTTGAGCCTTGAGCCTTGTCCCTTGAGCCTTGAGCCTTGAGCCGTGAGCCTTGAGCCTTAAGCCTTGAGCCTTGAGCCTTGAGCCTTAAGCCTTGAGCCTTGATCATCTAGCCTTGAGCCTTGCGCTTTGAGCCTAAAGCCTTGATTCTCTAGCCTTGACCCTTGCGCCTTGAGCCTTGTGTCTTGAGCCTTTAGCCATGAGCCTTGAGCCTTCTTCCTTGAGCCTTCAGCCTTGCGCCTTGAGCCTTGAGCTATGAGCGTTGAGCCTTGAGCCTTGAGCCTGGAGCCTTGAGCCTGGAGCCTTGAGCCTGGAGCCTTGAGCCTTTGAACTTGGAGCCTCGAGCCAGGAGCCTTGAGCCTTGAGCCTCGAACCTCGAGCCTTGAGCCTGGACCCTTGATCCTGGAGCCTCGAGCCATGAGCCATGAGCCTTGAGCCATGAGCCATGAGCCTTGAGCCTTAGCCTTGAGCCTTGAGCCTGGAGCCTTTGTGCCTGGAGCCTGGAGTGTTGAGCCTCGAGCCTCGAGCCTTGAGTGTTGAGCCTTGAGCCTTTAGCCTTACGCCTTGAGCCTTGAGTGTTGAGCCTTGAGCCTTGAGCCTTGAGCATTGAGCCTCGAGCGTTGAGCCTTGAGCCTTTGAGCCTGGAGCCTTGAGCCTGGAGCATCGAGCCTGGAGCCTCGAGCCTCGAGCCTTGAGCCTCGAGCCTTGAGCCTCGAGCCTTGAACCTGGAGCCTTGAGCCTCGAGACTTGAGCCTTGAGCCTTGAGCCTTGAGCCTTGAGACTTGAGCCTTGAGCCTTGAGCCTTGAGCTTGAGCCTTGAGCCTTGAGCCTTGAGCCTTGATCCGTGAGCCGTGAGCCGTGAGCCTTAAGCCTTGAGCCTTGATCCTCTAGCCTTGAGCCTTACGCTTTGAGCCTTGAGCCTTGATCCTCTAGCCTTGACCCTTGCGCCTTGAGCGTTGAGCCTTGAGCCTGGAGCCTTGAGCCTTTGAACTTGGAGCCTCGAGCCAGGAGCCTTAAGCCTCGAGCCTCGAGCCTCGAGCCTTGAGCCTGGACCCTTGATCCTGGAGCCTCGAGCCATGAGCCATGAGCCATGAGCCTTGAGCCTTGAGCCTTAGCCTTGAGCCTTGAGCCTTGAGCCTGGAGCCTTCATGTCTGGAGCCTGGAGTCTTGAGCCTCGAGCCTTGAGTCTTGAGCCTTGAGCCTTTAGCCTTGCGCCTTGAGCCTTGAGTGTTGAGCCTTGAGCCTTGAGCCTTGAGCCTGGAGCCTTGAGCCTTGAGCGTTGAGCCTTGAGCGTTGAGCCTTGAGCCATTGAGCCAGGAACCTTTAGCCTTGAGCCTCGAGCCTGGAGCCTCGAGCCTCGAGCCTCGACCCTTGAGCCTTGAGCGTCGAGCGTCGAGCCTTGAGCCTCGAGCCTTGCGTCTTGAGCCTTTAGCCATGAGCCTTGAGCCTTGAGCCTTGAGCCTTGAGCCGTGAGCCTTGAGCCTTAAGCCTTAAGCCTTGAGCCTTGATCCTCTAGCCTTGACCCTTGCGCCTTGCGCCTTGAACCTTGCGTCTTGAGCCTTTAGCCATGAGCCTTGAGCCTTGAGCCTTGTTTCTTGAGCCTTTTGCCTTGCGCCTTGAGCGTTGAGCGTTGAGCCTTGAGTCTTGAGCTATGAGCATTGAGCGTTGAGAGTTGAGCCTTGAGCCTTGAGCCTCGAGCCTTGAGCCTTGAGCCTTGTGCCTTGAGCCTTGAGCCTTGAGCCTTGAGCCTGGATCATATAGCCTTGAGCCTTGAGCCTTGAGCCTTGAGCCTTGAGCCTTGAGCCTTGAGCCTTGAGCCTTGAGCCTTGAGCCTTGATCCTTGAGCCTTGAGTCTTGAGCCTTGAGCCTTGAGCCTTGAGCCTTGAGCCTTGAGCCTTGAGCCTTGAGCCTTGAGCCTTGAGCCCTGAGCCTTGAGCCTTGAGCCCTGAGCCTTGAGCCCTGAGCCCTGAGCCTTGAGCCTGGAGCCTTGAGCCTGGAGCCTTGAGCCTCTAGCCTTGAGCCTTGAGCCTTGAGCCTTGCGCCTCGAGCCTTGAGCCTTGAGCCTTGAGCCTTGAGCCTTGAGCCTTGATCCTTGAGCTTTGATCCTTGAGCCTTGAACCTTAAAACATGAGACTTGAGCCTTGACTCTTTACCCTTGCGCCTTGATCCTTATGCCTTGAGCCTTGAGCCTCTACCCTTGACCCTTGAGCCTTGAGCCTTGATCCTCTAGCCTTGAGCCTTGTGCCTTGAGCCTTGAGCCATGATCCTTTAGCACTGATCCTTGAGCCTTGAGCCTTGAGCCTTGAGCCATGAGCTTGAGCCTTAAAACATGAGACTTGAGCCTTGATCCTCTAGCCTTGAGCCTTGAGTTTTGAGCCTTGAGCTATGAGCCTTGAGGCTTGAGGCTTGAGCCTGGAGCCTGGAGCCTTGAGCCTTGAGCCTTGAGCCTTGAGGCTGGAGGCTTGAGGCTGGAGCCTTGAGCCTTGAGCCTTGAGCCTTGAGCCTTGAGCCTTGACCCTTGACCCTTGACCCTTGAGTGTTGTGCCTTGAGCCTTGAGCCTTGAGCTTGGAGCCTTGAGCCTTGAGCCTTGAGCCTTGAGCCTGAAGCCTTGATCCTTAAGCCTTGAGCCTTGAGCCTTGAGCCTTGAGCCTCGAGCCTTGAGCCTTGAGCCTTGAGCCTTGAGCCTTGAGCCTTGAGCCCTGAGCCTTGAGCCTTGAGCCTTGAGCCTCTAGCCTTGAGCCTTGCGCTTTGAGCGTTGACCCTTGATCCTCTAGCCTTGAGCCATGAGCTTTGAGCCTTGAGCCTAAAAACATGAGACTTGAGCCTTGACTTTTGACCCTTGCGCCTTGAGCCTTGCATCTTGAGCCTGGAGCCTTGAGCCTTTGGCCTTGAGCCTTGAGCCTTGAGCCTTGATCCCTGAGCCTTGAGCCTTGAGCCTGGAGCCTTAAGCCTGGAGCCTTGAGCCTCTAGCCTTGAGCCTTGAGCCTTGAGCCTTGCGCCTTGAGCCTTGAGCCTCGAGCCTTGAGCCTTGAGCCTTGATCCTTGAGCTTTGATCCTTGAGCCTTGAACCTTAAAACATGGGACTTGAGCCTTGACTCTTTACCCTTGCGCCTTGATCCTTATGCCTTGAGCCTTGAGCCTCTACCCTTGACCCTTGAGCCTTGAGCCTTGATCCTCTAGCCTTGAGCCTTGTGCCTTGAGCCTTGAGCCTTGATCCTTTAGCACCGATCCTTGAGCCTTGAGCCTTGAGCCATGAGCCATGAGCTTGAGCCTTAAAACATGAGACTTGAGCCTTGATCCTCTAGCCTTGAGCCTTGAGTTTTGAGCCTTGAGCTATGAGCCTGGAGGCTGGAGGTTGAGGCTTGAGCCTTGAGCCTGGAGCCTTGAGCCTTGAGCCTTGAGGCTTGAGGCTGGAGCCTTAAGCCTTGAGCCTTGAGCCTTGAGCCTTGATCCTCTAGCCTTGAGCCTTGAGCCTCTAGCCTTGAGCCTTGAGCCTTGAGCCTTGCGCCTCGAGCCTTGAGCCTTGAGCCTTGAGCCTTGAGCCTTGAGCCTTGATCCTTGAGCTTTGATCCTTGAGCCTTGAACCTTAAAACATGAGACTTGAGCCTTGACTCTTTACCCTTGCGCCTTGATCCTTATGCCTTGAGCCTTGAGCCTCTACCCTTGACCCTTGAGCCTTGAGCCTTGATCCTCTAGCCTTGAGCCTTGTGCCTTGAGCCTTGAGCCATGATCCTTTAGCACTGATCCTTGAGCCTTGAGCCTTGAGCCTTGAGCCATGAGCTTGAGCCTTAAAACATGAGACTTGAGCCTTGATCCTCTAGCCTTGAGCCTTGAGTTTTGAGCCTTGAGCTATGAGCCTTGAGGCTTGAGGCTTGAGCCTGGAGCCTGGAGCCTTGAGCCTTGAGCCTTGAGCCTTGAGGCTGGAGGCTTGAGGCTGGAGCCTTGAGCCTTGAGCCTTGAGCCTTGAGCCTTGAGCCTTGACCCTTGACCCTTGACCCTTGAGTGTTGTGCCTTGAGCCTTGAGCCTTGAGCTTGGAGCCTTGAGCCTTGAGCCTTGAGCCTTGAGCCTGAAGCCTTGATCCTTAAGCCTTGAGCCTTGAGCCTTGAGCCTTGAGCCTCGAGCCTTGAGCCTTGAGCCTTGAGCCTTGAGCCTTGAGCCTTGAGCCCTGAGCCTTGAGCCTTGAGCCTTGAGCCTCTAGCCTTGAGCCTTGCGCTTTGAGCGTTGACCCTTGATCCTCTAGCCTTGAGCCATGAGCTTTGAGCCTTGAGCCTAAAAACATGAGACTTGAGCCTTGACTTTTGACCCTTGCGCCTTGAGCCTTGCATCTTGAGCCTGGAGCCTTGAGCCTTTGGCCTTGAGCCTTGAGCCTTGAGCCTTGATCCCTGAGCCTTGAGCCTTGAGCCTGGAGCCTTAAGCCTGGAGCCTTGAGCCTCTAGCCTTGAGCCTTGAGCCTTGAGCCTTGCGCCTTGAGCCTTGAGCCTCGAGCCTTGAGCCTTGAGCCTTGATCCTTGAGCTTTGATCCTTGAGCCTTGAACCTTAAAACATGGGACTTGAGCCTTGACTCTTTACCCTTGCGCCTTGATCCTTATGCCTTGAGCCTTGAGCCTCTACCCTTGACCCTTGAGCCTTGAGCCTTGATCCTCTAGCCTTGAGCCTTGTGCCTTGAGCCTTGAGCCTTGATCCTTTAGCACCGATCCTTGAGCCTTGAGCCTTGAGCCATGAGCCATGAGCTTGAGCCTTAAAACATGAGACTTGAGCCTTGATCCTCTAGCCTTGAGCCTTGAGTTTTGAGCCTTGAGCTATGAGCCTGGAGGCTGGAGGTTGAGGCTTGAGCCTTGAGCCTGGAGCCTTGAGCCTTGAGCCTTGAGGCTTGAGGCTGGAGCCTTAAGCCTTGAGCCTTGAGCCTTGAGCCTTGATCCTCTAGCCTTGAGCCTTGCGCTTTGAGCGTTGACCCTTGATCCTCTAGCCTTGAGCCATGAGCTTTGAGCCTTGAGACTAAAAACATGAGCCTTGATCCCTCTAGCCTTGAGCCTTCACTCTTGACCCTTGTGCCTTGAGCCTTGCGTCTTGAGACTGGAGCCTTGATCCTTGAGCCTTGAGCCTTGAGTCTTGAGCCTTGAGCCTTGAGCCTTGAGCCTTGAGCCTTGAGCCTTGAGCCTTGAGCCTTGATCCTTGTTCCTTGAGCCTTGAGCGTTGATCCTTGAGTCTTGAGCCTTGAGCCTCGAGCCTCTAGCCTTGACCCTTGAGTCTTGACCCTTGAGTCTTGACCCTTGAGCCTTGACCTTTGAGCCTTATCCCTTGAGCCTTGACCCTTGACCCTTGAGCGTTGTGCCTTGAGCCTTGAGCCTTGAGCCTTGGACCTTGAGCCTGGAGCCTTGAGCCTGGAGCCTTGAGCCTTTGAACTTGGAGCCTCAAGCCAGGAGCCTTGAGCCTCGAGCCTCGAGCCTTGAGCCTGGACCGTTGATCCTGGAGCCTCGAGCCATGAGCCTTGAGCCTTAGCCTTGAGCCTTGAGCCTTGAGCCTGGAGCCTTTGTGCCTGGTGCCTAGAGTCTTGAGCCTCGAGCCTCGAGCCTTGAGTCTTGAGCCTTTAGCCTTGCGCCTTGAGTGTCGAGCCTTGAGCCTTGAGCCTTGAGCCATGAGCGTTGAGCCTTGAGCCTTTGAGCCTGGAGCCTTTAGCCTCGAGCCTTGAGCCTCAAGCCTCGAGCCTTGAGCCTTGAGCCTTGAGCCTCGAGCCTGGAGCCTCGAGCCTTGAGCCTGGAATCTTGAGCCTCGAGACTTGAGCCTTGAGCCTTGAGCCTTGAGCCTTGAGCCATGAGCCTTGAGCCTTAAGCCTTAAGCCTTGAGCCTTGAGCCTTGATCCTCTAGCCTTGAGCCTTGCGCTTTGAACCTTGAGCCTTGCGCTTTGAGCCTTGAGCCTTGATCCTCTAGCCTTGACCCTTGCGCCTTGAGCCTTGCGTCTTGAGTCTTTAGCCATGACCCTTGAGCCATGAGCCTTGTTCCTTGAGCCTTGAGCCTTGCGCCTTGAGCCTTGAGCGTTGAGCCATGAGTCTTGAGCTATGAGCGTTGAGCCTTGAGCCTTGAGCCTTGAGCCTCGAGCCTTGAGCCGTGAGCCTTGAGCCTTGAGCCTTGAGCCTTGAGCCTTGAGCCTTGAGCCTTGAGCCTGGATCATTTAGCCTTGAGCCTTGAGCCTTGAGCCTTGAGCCTTGAGCCTTTAGCCTTGAGCCTTGAGCCTTGAGCCTTGACCCTTGAGCCTTGATCCTTGAGCCTTGAGCCTTGAGCCTTGAGGCTTGAGGCTTGAGCCTTGAGCCTGGAGCCTTGAGCCTTGAGCCTTGAGCCTTGAGCCTTGAGCCTGGAGCCTTGATCCTTGAGCCTGGAGCCTTGAGCCTTGAGCCTCTAGCCTCTAGCCTTGAGCCTTGAGCCTTGAGCCTTGAGTCTTGAGCCTTGAGCCTTGACCCTTGATCCTTGACCCTTGAGCCTTGAGCCTTGACCCTTGAGCCTTGACCCTTGATTCTTGCCCTTACGCCTTGCGCCTTGTGCTTTAACATTGAGCCTTGCACCTTGAACCTTGAGCCTTGATCCTCTAGCCTTGAGCCTTGAGCCTTGAGCCTTGAGCCTTGACCCATGAGCCTTGAAACTTGACTCTGGACCCTTGCCCCTTGACCCCTGCCCCTTGAGTCTTGAGCCTTGAGCCTTGAGCCTTGAGCCTTGCGCCTTGACCCTTGCACCTTGAGCCTTGAGCATTAAGCCTTGAGGCTTGAGCCTTGAGCCTTTGAGCCTGGAGCCTCGAGCCTCGAGCCTGGAGCCTTGAGCCTGGAGCCTGGATCCTGGAGCCTTGAGCCTCGAGCCTTGAGCCTTAAGCCATGAGCCTTGAGCCTTAAGCCTTGAGCCTTGAGCCTTAAGCCTTGAGCCTCTATCCTCTAGGATTGAGCCTTGCGCTTTGAGCCTGGAGCCTTGCGCTTTGAGCCTTGAGCCTTGATCCTCTAGCCTTGACCCTTGCGCCTTGAGCCTTGCGTCTTGAGTCTTTAGCCATGAGCCTTGAGCCATGAGCCTTGTTTCTTGAGCCTTGAGCCTTGCGCCTTGAGCCTTGAGCGTTGAGCCTTGAGTCTTGAGCTATGAGCGTTGAGCCTTGAGCCTTGAGCCTTGAGCCTCGAGCCTTGAGCCTCGAGCCTCGAGCCTTGAGCCTGTAGCCTTGAGCCTGGATCATTTAGCCTTGAGCCTTGAGCCTTGAGCCTTGAGCCTTGAGCCTTGAGCCTTGAGCCTTGAGCCTAGAGCCTTGAGCCTTGAGCCTTGAGCCTTGAGCCTTAAGCCTTGAGCCTTGAGCCTTGAGCCTTGAGCCTTGAGCCTTGAGCCTTGAGCCTTGAGCCTTGAGCCTTGAGCCTTGACCCTGGAGCCTTGAGCCTCTAGCCTTGAGCCTTGAGCCTTGCGCCTCGAGCCTTGAGCCTTGAGTCTTGAGCCTTGAGCCTTGAGCCTTAACCCTTGAGCGTTGACCCTTGAGACTTGACCCTTGACCCTTGAGCCTTGACCCTTGATTCTTGCCCTTGCGCCTTGCGCCTTGTGCTTTAACATTGAGCCTTGCGCCTTGATCCTTGAGCCTTGATCCTCTAGCCTTGAGCCTTGAGCCTTGACCCATGACCCTTGATCCTCTAGCCTTGAGCCTTGCGCTTTGAGCCTTGAGCCTTGCGCTTTGAGCCTTGAGACTTGATCCTCTAGCCTTGACCCTTTCGCCTTGAGCCTTGCGTCTTGAGTCTTTAGCCATGACCCTTGAGCCATGAGCCTTGTTCCTTGAGCCTTGAGCCTTGCGCCTTGCGCCTTAAGCCTTGAGCGTTGAGCCTTGAGTCTTGTGCTATGAGCGTTGAGCCTTGAGCCTTGAGCCTTGAGCCTTGAGCCTTGAGCCTCGAGCCTCGAGCCTTGAGCCTTGAGCCTTGAGCCTTGAGCCTTGAGCCTTGAGCCTGGGTCATTTAGCCTTGAGCCTTGAGCCTTGAGCCTTGAGCCTTGAGCCTTGAGCCTGGAGCCTGGAGCCTTGAGCCTTGAGCCTTGAGCCTTGAGCCTGGAGCCTTGAGGCTTGAGGCTTGAGGCTTGAGGCTTGAGGCTTGAGCCTTGAGCCTGGAGCCTGGAGCCTTGAGCCTGGAGCCTGGAGCCTTGAGCCTGGAGCCTTGAGCCTTGAGCCTTAAGCCTGGAGGCTTGAGGCTTAAGCCTTGAGCCTTGAGCCTTGAGCCTTGAGCCTTGAGCCTTGAGCCTTGAGCCTTGAGCCTTGAGCCTTGAGCCTTGAGCCTTGAGCCTGGAGCCTTGAGCCTCTAGCCTGGAGCCTTGAGCCTTGCGCCTCGAGCCTCGAGCCTCGAGCCTTGAGTCTTGAGCCTTGAGCCTTGAGCCTTGAGCCTTAACCCTTGAGCCTTGAGCCTTGAGCCTTGACCCTTGACCCTTGAGCCTTGACCCTTGATTCTTGCCCTTGCGCCTTGCGCCTTGTGCTTTAACATTTAGCCTTGCGCCTTGAACCTTGAGACTTGATCCTCTAGCCTTGAGCCTTGAGCCTTGACCCATGACCCTTGATCCTCTAGCCTTTAGCCTTGTGCTTTGAGCCTTGAGCCTTGCGTTTTCAGCCTTGAGCCTTGATCCTCTAGCCTTGACCCTTGCGCCTTGAGCCTTGCGTGTTGAGTCTTTAGCCATGACCCTTGAGCCATGAGCCTTGTTCCTTGAGCCTTGAGCCTTGCGCCTTGAGCCTGGAGCGTTGAGCCTTGAGTCTTGAGCTATGAGCGTTGAGCCTTGAGCCTTGAGCCTTGAGCCTCGAGCCTCGAGCCTTGAGCCTTGAGCCTTGAGCCTTGAGCCTTGAGCCTTGAGCCAGGATCATTGAGCCTTGAGCCTTGAGCCTTGAGCCTTGAGCCTTGAGCCTTGAGCCTGGAGCCTTGAGCCTTGAGCCTTGAGCCTTGAGCCTTGAGCCTTGAGCCTTGAGCCTTGAGCCTTGAGCCTTGAGCCTTGAGCCTTGAGCCTTGAGCCTTGAGCCTTGCGCCTCGATCCTCGAGCCTTGAGCCTTGAGCCTTGACCCTTGAGCCTTGAGCCTTGAGCCTTGACCCTTGACCCTTGAGCCTTGAGCCTTGACCCTTGAGCCTTGACCCTTGATTCTTGCCCTTGCGCCTTGCGCCTTGTGCTTTAACATTGAGCCTTGCGCCTTGAACCTTGAGCCTTGATCCTCTAGCCTTGATCCTTGAGCCTTGAGCCTTGACCCATGAGCCTTGAAACTTGACTCTGGACCCTTGCCCCTTGCCCCTTGATTATTGAGCCTTGAGCCTTGAGCCTTGCGCCTTGACCCTTGCGCCTTGAGCCTTGAGCATTAAGCCTTGAGCATTAAGCCTTGAGCCTTGAGCCTTGAGCCTTGAGCCTTTGAGCTTGGAGCCTGGAGCCTCGAGCCTGGAGCCTGGAGCCTTGAGCCTCGAGCCTTGAGCCTCAAGCCTTGAGCCTTGAGCCTTGAGCCTTGAGCCTTGAGCCTGGATCATTTAGCCTTGAGCCTTGAGCCTTGAGCCTGGAGAGTTGAGCCTTGAGCCTTGAGCCTTGAGCCTTGAGTCTTGAGCGTGAGCCTTGAGCCTTGAGCCTTGAGCCCTGAGCCTTGAGCCTTGAGCCCTGAGCCTTGAACCTTGAGCCTGGAGCCTTGAGCCTGGAGCCTTGAGCCTCTAGCCTTGAGCCTTGATCCTTGAGCCTTGCGCCTCGAGCCTCGAGCCTCGAGCCTTGAGCCTTGAGCCTTGAGCCTTGAGCCTTGAGCCTTGAGCCTTGAGCCTTGAGACTTGAACCTTAAAACATGAGACTTTAGCCTTGACTCTTTACCCTTGCGCCTTGATCCTTATGACTTGAGCCTTGAGCCTCTACCCTTGACCGCTTGACCCTTGAGCCTTGAGCCTTGATCCTCTTGCCTTGAGCCTTGTGCCTTGAGCCTTGAGCCTTGATCCTTTAGCATTGAGCCTTGAGCCTTAAGCCTTGAGCCATGAGCTTGAGCCTTAAAACATGAGACTTGAGCCTTGATCCTCTAGCCTTGAGCCTTGAGTTTTGAGCCTTGAGCTATGAGCCTTAAGGCTTGAGGCTTGAGGCTTGAGCCTTGAACCTGGAGACTTGAGCCTTGAGCCTTGAGCCTGGAGGCTGGAGGCTTGAGGCTGGAGCCTTGAGCCTTGAGGCTTGTGGCTTGAGCCTTGAGCCTTGAGCCTTGAGCCTGGAGACTTGAGCCTTGAGGCTTGAGGCTTGAGGCTGGAGCCTTGAGGCTTGTGGCTTGAGCCTTGAGCCTTGAGCCTTGAGCCTTGAGCCTTGAGCCTTGAGCCTTGAGCCTTGAGCCTTGAGCCTTGAGCCTTGAGGCTTGTGGCTTGAGCCTGGAGCCTTGAGCCTTGAGCCTTGACCCATGACCCTTGATCCTCTAGCCTTGAGCCTTGCGCTTTGAGCCTTGAGCCTTGTGCTTTCAGCCTTGAGCCTTGATCCTCTAGCCTTGACCCTTGCGCCTTGAGCCTTGCGTGTTGAGTCTTTAGCCATGACCCTTGAGCCATGAGCCTTGTTCCTTGAGCGTTGAGCCTTGCGCCTTGAGCCTTGAGCGTTGAGCCTTGAGTCTTGAGCTATGAGCGTTGAGCCTTGAGCCTTGAGCCTAGAGCCTTGAGCCTCGAGCCTCGAGCCTTGAGCCTTGAGCCTGGAGCCTTGAGCCTTGAGCCTTGAGCCTTGAGCCTTGAGCCTGGAGCCTTGAGCCTGGAGCCTTGAGCCTTGAGCCTGGAGCCTTGAGCCTTGAGCCTTGAGCCTTGAGCCTTGAGCCATGAGCCTTGCGCCTCGAGCCTCGAGCCTTGAGCCTTGAGTCTTGAGCCTTGAGCCTTGACCCTTGAGCCTTGAGCCTTGAGCCTTGACCCTTGAGCCTTGAGCCTTGACCCTTGAGCCTTGACCCTTGATTCTTGCCCTTGCGCCTTGCGCCTTGTGCTTTAACATTGAGCCTTGCGCCTTGAACCTTGAGCCTTGATCCTCTAGCCTTGAGCCTTGACCCTTGATTCTTGCCCTTGCGCCTTGCGCCTTGTGCTTTAACATTGAGCCTTGCGCCTTGAACCTTGAGCCTTGATCCTCTAGCCTTGAGCCTTGAGCCTTGAGCCTTGAGCCTTGACCCATGAGCCTTGAAACTTGACTCTGGACCCTTGCCCCTTGACCCTTGCCGCTTGATTCTTGAGCCTTGAGCCTTGACCCTTGCGCCTTGAGCCTTGAGCATTAAGCCTTGAGCCTTGAGCCTTGAGCCTTTGAGCTTGGAGCCTGGAGCCTCGAGCCTGGAGCCTGGAGCCTTGAGCCTCGAGCCTTGAGCCTCAAGCCTTGAGCCTTGAGCCTTGAGCCTTGAGCCTTGAGCCTGGATCATTTAGCCTTGAGCCTTGAGCCTTGAGCCTTGAGCCTTGAGAGTTGAGGCTTGAGCCTTGAGCCTTGAGCCTTGAGTCTTGAGCGTGAGCCTTGAGCCCTGAGCCTTGAGCCTTGAGCCTTGAGCCTTGAGCCCTGAGCCTTGAGCCTTGAGCCTGGAGCCTTGAGCCTGGAGCCTTGAGCCTCTAGCCTTGAGCCTTGATCCTTGAGCCTTGCGCCTCGAGCCTTGAGCCTTGAGCCTTGAGCATTGAGCCTTGAGCCTTGAGCCTTGAGCCTTGAGCCTTGAACCTTAAAACATGAGACTTGAGCCTTGACTCTTTACCCTTGCGCCTTGATCCTTATGACTTGAGCCTTGAGCCTCTACCCTTGACCCCTTGAGCCTTGAGCCTTGAGCCTTGAGCCTTGATCCTCTAGCCTTGAGCCTTGTGCCTTGAGCCTTGAGCCTTGATCCTTTAGCATTGAGCCTTGAGCCTTAAGCCTTGAGCCATGAGCTTGAGCCTTAAAACATGAGACTTGAGCCTTGATCCTCTAGCCTTGAGCCTTGAGTTTTGAGCCTTGAGCTATGAGCCTTAAGGCTTGAGGCTTGAGGCTTGAGGCTTGAGGCTGGAGACTTAAGCCTTGAGCCTTGAGCCTGGAGGATTGAGGCTTGAGGCTGGAGCCTTGAGCCTTGAGGCTTGTGGCTTGAGCCTTGAGCCTTGAGCCTTGAGCCTTGAGCCTGGAGACTTGAGCCTTGAGGCTGGAGGCTTGAGGCTGGAGCCTTGAGCCTTGAGGCTTGTGGCTGGAGCCTTGAGCCTTGAGCCTTGAGCCTTGAGCCTTGATCCTCTAGCCTTGAGCCTTATGCTTTGAGCGTTGACGCTTGATCCTCTAGCCTTGAGCCATGAGCTTTGAGCCTTGAGCCTAAAAACATGAGACTTGAGCCTTGACTCTTGACCCTTGCGCCTTGAGCCTTGCGTCTTGAGCCTGGAGCCTTGAGCCTTGAGCCTTGAGCCTTGAGCCTTGAGCCTTGAGCCTTGAGCCTTGAGCCTTGAGCCTTGAGCCTTGAGCCTTGAGCCTTGAGCTTGAGCCTTGTTCCTTGAGCCTTGAGCGTTGATCCTTGAGTCTTGAGCCTTGAGTCTCGAGCCTCTAGCCTTGACCCTTGAGTCTTGACCCTTGAGCCTTCTCCCTTGAGCCTTGACCCTTGACCCTTGAGCATTGTGCATAGAGCCTTGAGCCTTGGGCCTTGAGCCTGGAGCCTTGAGCCTGGAGCCTTGAGCCTTTGAACTTGGAGCCTCGAGCCAGGAGCCTTGAGCCTCGAGCCCCGAGCCTTGAGCCTTGAGACTGGACCCTTGATCCTGGAGCCTCGAGCCATGAGCCATGAGCCTTGAGTCTTTGAGCCTTGAGCCTTGAGCCTTGAGCCTTGAGCCTTGAGCCTTGAGCCTTGAGCCTTGAGCCTTGAGCCTTGAGCCTTGAGCCTGGAGCTTTGATCCTCCAGCCTTGAGCCTTGCGCTTTGAGCCTTGAGCATTTATCCTCTAGCCTTGAGCCTTGAGCCATGAGCCTTGAGCCTAAAAACATGAGACTTGAGCCTTGACTCTTGACTTGCGCCTTGCGTGTTGAGCCTTGAGCCATGAGCCTTGAGCCTGGAGCCTGGAGCCTTGAGCCTTGAGCCTTGAGCCTTGATCCTTGAGCCTTGAGCCTTGAGCCTTGAGCCTAGATCCTTGAGCCTTGAGCCTAGAGCCCTCAGCCTTGAGCCTTGAGCCTTGAGCCTGGAGCCTTGAGCCATGAGCCTTGAGCCTTGACTCTTGACGCTTGCGCCTTGAGCCTTGCGTCTTGAGCCTTGAGCCTTGAGCCTTGAGCCTTGTTCCTTGATCCTTGAGCCTTGAGCCTTGCGCCTTGAGCGTTGAGCCTTGAGTCTTGAGTCTTGAGCGTTGAGCCTTGAGCCTTGAGCGTTAAGCCTTGAGCCTTAAGCCTAAAAACATGAGACTTGAGCCTTGACTCTTGACCCTTGCGCCTTGCGTGTTGAGCCTTGAGCCATGAGCCTTGAGCTTGGAGCCTTGAGCCTTGAGCCTTGAGCCTTGAGCCTTGAGCCTTGAGCCTTGAGCCTTGATCCTTGAGCCTTGAGCCTTGATCCTTGAGCCTTGAGCCTTGAGCCTTGAGCCATGAGCCTTGAGCCTTGACTCTTGACGCTTGCGCCTTGAACCTTGCGTCTTGAGCCTTGAGCCATGAGCCATGAGCCTTGAGCCTTGAGCCTTGAGCCTTGTTCCTTGATCCTTGAGCCTTGAGCCTTGAGCCTTGCGCCCTGAGCGTTGAGCCTTGAGTCTTGAGCCTTGACCGTTGAGCCTTGAGCCTTGAGCATTGAGCCTTAAGCCTTGAGCCTTGAGCCTTGAGCCTTGAGCCTTGAGCCTTGAGCCTTGAGCCTTGAGCCTGGAGCCTTGAGCCATGAGCCTTGAGCCTTGACTCTTGACGCTTGCGCCTTGAGCCTTGCGTCTTGAGCCTTGAGCCTTGAGCCTTGAGCCTTGTTCCTTGATCCTTGAGCCTTGAGCCTTGCGCCTTGAGCGTTGAGCCTTGAGTCTTGAGTCTTGAGCGTTGAGCCTTGAGCCTTGAGCGTTAAGCCTTGAGCCTTAAGCCTAAAAACATGAGACTTGAGCCTTGACTCTTGACCCTTGCGCCTTGCGTGTTGAGCCTTGAGCCATGAGCCTTGAGCTTGGAGCCTTGAGCCTTGAGCCTTGAGCCTTGAGCCTTGAGCCTTGAGCCTTGAGCCTTGATCCTTGAGCCTTGAGCCTTGATCCTTGAGCCTTGAGCCTTGAGCCTTGAGCCTTGAGCCATGAGCCTTGAGCCTTGACTCTTGACGCTTGCGCCTTGAACCTTGCGTCTTGAGCGTTGAGCCATGAGCCATGAGCCTTGAGCCTTGAGCCTTGTTCCTTGATCCTTGAGCCTTGAGCCTTGAGCCTTGCGCCCTGAGCGTTGAGCCTTGAGTCTTGAGCCTTGACCGTTGAGCCTTGAGCCTTGAGCATTGAGCCTTAAGCCTTGAGCCTTGAGCCTTGAGCCTTGAGCCTTGAGCCTTGAGACTTGAGCCTTGAGCCTTGAGCCTTGAGCCTTGAGCCTTGAGCCTTGATCAATGAGCCTTGAGCCTTAAAACATGAGACTTGAGCCTTGACTCTTGAGCCTTGCGCCTGGAGCCTTGAGCCTGAAGCCTCGAGCCTCGAGCCTCGAGCCTCGAGCCTCGAGCCTTGAGCCTTGAGCCTCGAGCCTGGAGCCTTGAGCCTTGAGCATTGAGCCTTGAGCCTTGAGCCTTGAGCCTTGAGCCTTAAGCTTTGATCCTCCAGCCTTGAGCCTTGCGCTTTGAGCCTTGAGCCTTTATCCTCTAGCCTTGAGCCTTGAGCCTAAAAACATGAGACTTGAGCCTTGACTCTTGACCCTTGCGCCTTGCGTGTTGAGCCTTGAGCCATGAGCCTTGAGCCTGGAGCCTGGAGCCTTGAGCCTTGATCCTTGAGCCTTAAGCCTTGAGCCTTGAGCCTTGAGCCTTGAGCCTAGAGCCTTGAGCCTTGAGCCTTGAGCCTTGAGCCTTGAGCCTTGAGCCTTGAGCCTTGAGGCTTGAGCCATGAGCCTTGAGCCTTGACTCTTGACGCTTGCGCCTTGAGCCTTGCATCTTGAGCCTTGAGCCTTGAGCCTTGAGCCTTGTTCCTTGTTCCTTGATCCTTGAGCCTTGAGCCTTGCGCATTAAGCGTTGAGCCTGGAGTCTTGAGCCTTGAGCGTTGAGCCTTGAGCCTTGAGACTTGAGCGTTGAGCCTTGAGCCTAAAAACATGAGACTTGAGCCTTGACTCTTGACCCTTGCGCCTTGCGTGTTGAGCCTTGAGCCATGAGCCTTGAGCTTGGAGCCTTGAGCCTTGAGCCTTGAGCCTTGAGCCTTGAGCCTTGAGCCTTGAGCCTTGAGCCTTGAGCCTTGAGCCTTGAGCCTTGAGCCTCGAGCCTCGAGCCTTGAGCCTTGAGCCTTGAGCCTTGAGCCATGAGCCTTGAGCCTTGACTCTTGACGCTTGCGCCTTGAACCTTGCGTCTTGAGCCTTGAGCCATGAGCCATGAGCCTTGAGCCTTGAGCCTTGAGCCTTGTTCCTTGATCCTTGAGCCTTGAGCCTTGAGCCTTGCGCCCTGAGCGTTGAGCCTTGAGTCTTGAGCCTTGACCGTTGAGCCTTGAGCCTTGAGCATTGAGCCTTAAGCCTTGAGCCTTGAGCCTTGAGCCTTGAGCCTTGAGCCTTGAGACTTGAGCCTTGAGCCTTGAGCCTTGAGCCTTGAGCCTTGAGCCTTGATCAATGAGCCTTGAGCCTTAAAACATGAGACTTGAGCCTTGACTCTTGAGCCTTGCGCCTGGAGCCTTGAGCCTGAAGCCTCGAGCCTCGAGCCTCGAGCCTCGAGCCTCGAGCCTTGAGCCTTGAGCCTCGAGCCTGGAGCCTTGAGCCTTGAGCATTGAGCCTTGAGCCTTGAGCCTTGAGCCTTGAGCCTTAAGCTTTGATCCTCCAGCCTTGAGCCTTGCGCTTTGAGCCTTGAGCCTTTATCCTCTAGCCTTGAGCCTTGAGCCTAAAAACATGAGACTTGAGCCTTGACTCTTGACCCTTGCGCCTTGCGTGTTGAGCCTTGAGCCATGAGCCTTGAGCCTGGAGCCTGGAGCCTTGAGCCTTGATCCTTGAGCCTTGAGCCTTGAGCCTTGAGCCTTGAGCCTTGAGCCTAGAGCCTTGAGCCTTGAGCCTTGAGCCTTGCGCCTTGAGCCTTGAGCCTTGAGGCTTGAGCCATGAGCCTTGAGCCTTGACTCTTGACGCTTGCGCCTTGAGCCTTGCATCTTGAGCCTTGAGCCTTGAGCCTTGAGCCTTGTTCCTTGTTCCTTGATCCTTGAGCCTTGAGCCTTGCGCATTGAGCGTTGAGCCTGGAGTCTTGAGCCTTGAGCGTTGAGCCTTGAGCCTTGAGACTTGAGCGTTGAGCCTTGAGCCTAAAAACATGAGACTTGAGCCTTGACTCTTGACCCTTGCGCCTTGCGTGTTGAGCCTTGAGCCATGAGCCTTGAGCTTGGAGCCTTGAGCCTTGAGCCTTGAGCCTTGAGCCTTGAGCCTTGAGCCTTGAGCCTTGAGCCTTGAGCCTTGAGCCTTGAGCCTTGAGCCTTGAGCCTCGAGCCTTGAGCCTTGAGCCTTGAGCCTTGAGCCATGAGCCTTGAGCCTTGACTCTTGACGCTTGCGCCTTGAACCTTGCGTCTTGAGCCTTGAGCCATGAGCCTTGAGCCTTGAGCCTTGTTCCTTGATCCTTGATCCTTGAGCCTTGAGCCTTGCGCCCTGAGCGTTGAGCCTTGAGTCTTGAGCCTTGAGCGTTGAGCCTTGAGCCTTGAGCCTTGAGACTTGAGCCTTGAGCCTTGATCATTGAGCCTTGAGCCTTAAAACATGAGACTTGAGCCTTGACTCTTGAGCCTTGCGCCTGGATCCTTGAGCCTGAAGCCTCGAGCCTCGAGCCTTGAGCCTCGAGCCTCGAGCCTTGAGCCTTGAGCCTCGAGCCTGGAGCCTTGAGCCTGGAGCCTTAAGCCTCGAGCCTTGAGCATTGAGCCTTGAGCCTTGAGCCTTGAGCGTTGAGTCTTGAGCCTTGAGCCTTGAGCCTGGAGCCTTTGAGCCTGGTGCCTGGAGCCTTGAGCCTTGACTCTAGACGCTTGCGCCTTGAATCTTGCGTCTTGAGCCTTGAGCCATGAGCCTTGAGCCTTGAGCCTTGAGCCTTGAGCCTTGTTCCTTGATCCTTGATCCTTGAGCCTTGAGCCTTGAGCCTTGCGCCCTGAGCGTTGAGCCTTGAGCCTCGAGCCTGGAGCCTTGAGCCTTGAGCCTGGAGCCTTGAGCCTTGAGCCTTGAGCCTCGAGCCTCGAGCCTTGAGCCTTGAGCCATGGGCCTTGAGCCTTGAGCCTCGAGCCTCGAGCCTCGAGCCTGGAGCCTTGAGCCTTGAGCCTGGAGCCTTGAGCCTTGAGCCTCGAGCCTTGAGCCTTGAGCCTGGGGCCTTGAGCCTTGAGCCTCGGGCCTCGAACCTCGAGCCTCGAGCCTCGAGCCTGGAGCCTTAAGCCTCGAGCCTTGAGCATTGAGCCTTGAGCCTTGAGCGTTGAGCGTTGAGCCTTGAGCCTTGCGTCTTGAGCCTTGAGCCATGAGCCTTGAGCCTTGAGCCTTGAGCCTTGTTCCTTGATCATTGAGCCTTGAGCCTTGCGCCCTGAGCGTTGAGCCTTGAGCGTTGAGCCTTGAGCCTTGAGCTTTGAGCCTTGAGCCTTGAGCCTTGAGCCTTGAGCCTTGAGCCTTAAGCCTTGAGCCTTGAGCCTTGAGACTTGAGCCTTGAGCCTTGACCCTTGATCATTGAGCCTTGAGCCTTGAGCCTTAAAACATGAGACTTGAGCCTTGAATCTTGAGCCTTGCGCCTGGAGCCTTGAGCCTGAAGCCTCGAGCCTGGAGCCTTGAGCCTTGAGCCTCGAGCCTGGAGCCTTGAGCCTCGAGCCTTGAGCATTGAGCCTTGAGCCTTGAGCCTTGAGCCTTGAGCCTTGAGCCTTGAGCTTTGATACTCCAGCCTTGAGCCTTGCGCTTTGAGCCTTGAGCCTTTATCCTCTAGCCTTGAGCCTTGAGCCATGAGCCTTGAGCCTAAAAACATGAGACTTGAGCCTGGAGCCTTGAGCCTTGAGCCTTGAGCCTTGCGTGTTGAGCCTTGAGCCATGAGCCTTGAGCCTGGAGCCTGGAGCCTTGAGCCTTGAGCCTTGAGCCTTGATCCTTGAGCCTTGAGCCTTGAGCCTTGAGCCTTGAGCCTTGAGCCTAGAGCCTTGAGCCTTGAGCCTTGAGCCTTGAGCCTTGAGCCTTGAGCCTTGAGCCATGAGCCTTGAGCCTTGACTCTTGACGTTTGCGCCTTGAGCCTTGCGACTTGAGCCTTGAGCCTTGAGCCTTGTTCCTTGATCCTTGAGCCTTGAGCCTTGCGCCTTGAGCGTTGAGCCTTGAGTCTTGAGCCTTGAGCGTTGAGCCTTGAGCCTTGAGCGTTGAGCCTTGAGCCTTGAGCCTTGAGCCTAAAAACATGAGACTTGAGCCTTGACTCTTGACCCTTGCGCCTTGCATGTTGAGCCTTGAGCCATGAGCCTTGAGCTTGGAGCCTTGAGCCTTGAGCCTTGAGCCTTGAGCCTTGATCCTTGAGCCTTGAGCCTTGAGCCTTGAGCCTTGAGCCTTGAGCCTTGAGCCTTGAGCCATGAGCCTTGAGCCTTGACTCTTGACGCTTGCGCCTTGAACCTTGCGTCTTGAGCCTTGAGCCATGAGCCTTGAGCCTTGAGCCTTGAGCCTTGAGCCTTGTTCCTTGATCCTTGATCCTTGAGCCTTGAGCCTTGCGCCCTGAGCGTTGAGCCTTGAGTCTTGAGCCTTGAGCATTGAGCCTTGAGCCTTGAGCGTTGAGCCTTGAGCCTTGAGCCTTGAGCCTTGAGCCTTGAGACTTGAGCCTTGAGCCTTGATCATTGAGCCTTGAGCCTTAAAACATGAGACTTGAGCCTTGACTCTTGAGCCTTGCGCCTGGAGCCTTGAGCATGAAGCCTCGAGCCTCGAGCCTCGAGCCTTGAGCCTTGAGCCTCGAGCCTGGAGCCTTGAGCCTCGAGCCTTGAGCATTGAGCCTTGAGCCTTGAGCGTTGAGCCTTGAGCCTTGAGCCTTGAGCCTTTGAGCCTGGAGCCTGGAGCCTGGAGCCTGGAGCCTCGAGCCTCGAGCCTGGAGCCTCGAGCCTTGAGCCTCGAGCCTTGAGCCTGGAGCCTGGAGCCTTGAGCCTTGAGCCTGGAGCCTTGAGCCTTGAGCCTTGAGCCTCGAGCCTTGAGCCTTGAGCCTTGAACCTTGAGCCTTGAGCCTCGAGCCTTGAGCCTTGAGCCTGGAGCCTTGAGCCTTGAGCCTTGAGCCTCGAGCCTCGAGCCTTGAGCCTTGGGCCTGGAGCCTTGGGCCTGGAGCCTCGAGCCTCGAGCCTCGAGCCTCGAGCCTCGAGCCTCGAGCCTCGAGCCTCGAGCCTCGAGCCTCGAGCCTCGAGCCTTGAGCCTTGGGCCTGGAGCCTCGAGCCTCGAGCCTCGAGCCTCGAGCCTCGAGCCTCGAGCCTCGAGCCTGCAGCCTTCAGCCTCGAGCCTTGAGCATTGAGCCTTGAGCCTTGAGCCTTGAGCGTTGAGCGTTGAGCGTTGAGCGTTGAGCCTTGAGCCTTGAGCCATGAGCCTTGAGCCTTGACTCTTGACGCTTGCGCCTTGAACCTTGCGGCTTGAGCCTTGAGCCATGAGCCTTGAGCCTTGAGCCTTGTTCCTTGATCCTTGATCCTTGAGCCTTGAGCCTTGCGCCCTGAGCGTTGAGCCTTGAGTCTTGAGCCTTGAGCGTTGAGCCTTGAGCCTTGAGCCTTGAGACTTGAGCCTTGAGCCTTGATCATTGAGCCTTGAGCCTTAAAACATGAGACTTGAGCCTTGACTCTTGAGCCTTGCGCCTGGATCCTTGAGCCTGAAGCCTCGAGCCTCGAGCCTGGAGCCTCGAGCCTCGAGCCTTGAGCCTTGAGCCTCGAGCCTGGAGCCTTGAGCCTGGAGCCTTAAGCCTCGAGCCTTGAGCATTGAGCCTTGAGCCTTGAGCCTTGAGCGTTGAGTCTTGAGCCTTGAGCCTTGAGCCTGGAGCCTTTGAGCCTGGAGCCTGGAGCCTTGAGCCTTGACTCTAGACGCTTGCGCCTTGAATCTTGCGTCTTGAGCCTTGAGCCATGAGCCTTGAGCCTTGAGACTTGAGCCTTGAGCCTTGATCATTGAGCCTTGAGCCTTAAAACATGAGACTTGAGCCTTGACTCTTGAGCCTTGCGCCTGGAGCCTTGAGCATGAAGCCTCGAGCCTCGAGCCTCGAGCCTTGAGCCTTGAGCCTCGAGCCTGGAGCCTTGAGCCTCGAGCCTTGAGCATTGAGCCTTGAGCCTTGAGCGTTGAGCCTTGAGCCTTGAGCCTTGAGCCTTTGAGCCTGGAGCCTGGAGCCTGGAGCCTGGAGCCTCGAGCCTCGAGCCTGGAGCCTCGAGCCTTGAGCCTCGAGCCTTGAGCCTGGAGCCTGGAGCCTTGAGCCTTGAGCCTGGAGCCTTGAGCCTTGAGCCTTGAGCCTCGAGCCTTGAGCCTTGAGCCTTGAACCTTGAGCCTTGAGCCTCGAGCCTTGAGCCTTGAGCCTGGAGCCTTGAGCCTTGAGCCTTGAGCCTCGAGCCTCGAGCCTTGAGCCTTGGGCCTGGAGCCTTGGGCCTGGAGCCTCGAGCCTCGAGCCTCGAGCCTCGAGCCTCGAGCCTCGAGCCTCGAGCCTCGAGCCTCGAGCCTCGAGCCTCGAGCCTTGAGCCTTGGGCCTGGAGCCTCGAGCCTCGAGCCTCGAGCCTCGAGCCTCGAGCCTCGAGCCTCGAGCCTCGAGCCTGCAGCCTTCAGCCTCGAGCCTTGAGCATTGAGCCTTGAGCCTTGAGCCTTGAGCGTTGAGCGTTGAGCGTTGAGCGTTGAGCCTTGAGCCTTGAGCCATGAGCCTTGAGCCTTGACTCTTGACGCTTGCGCCTTGAACCTTGCGGCTTGAGCCTTGAGCCATGAGCCTTGAGCCTTGAGCCTTGTTCCTTGATCCTTGATCCTTGAGCCTTGAGCCTTGCGCCCTGAGCGTTGAGCCTTGAGTCTTGAGCCTTGAGCGTTGAGCCTTGAGCCTTGAGCCTTGAGACTTGAGCCTTGAGCCTTGATCATTGAGCCTTGAGCCTTAAAACATGAGACTTGAGCCTTGACTCTTGAGCCTTGCGCCTGGATCCTTGAGCCTGAAGCCTCGAGCCTCGAGCCTTGAGCCTCGAGCCTCGAGCCTTGAGCCTTGAGCCTCGAGCCTGGAGCCTTGAGCCTGGAGCCTTAAGCCTCGAGCCTTGAGCATTGAGCCTTGAGCCTTGAGCCTTGAGCGTTGAGTCTTGAGCCTTGAGCCTTGAGCCTGGAGCCTTTGAGCCTGGAGCCTGGAGCCTTGAGCCTTGACTCTAGACGCTTGCGCCTTGAATCTTGCGTCTTGAGCCTTGAGCCATGAGCCTTGAGCCTTGAGCCTTGAGCCTTGAGCCTTGTTCCTTGATCCTTGATCCTTGAGCCTTGAGCCTTGAGCCTTGCGCCCTGAGCGTTGAGCCTTGAGCCTCGAGCCTGGAGCCTTGAGCCTTGAGCCTGGAGCCTTGAGCCTTGAGCCTTGAGCCTCGAGCCTCGAGCCTTGAGCCTTGAGCCATGGGCCTTGAGCCATGAGCCTCGAGCCTCGAGCCTGGAGCCTTGAGCCTTGAGCCTGGAGCCTTGAGCCTTGAGCCTCGAGCCTTGAGCCTTGAGCCTGGGGCCTTGAGCCTCGGGCCTCGAACCTCGAGCCTCGAGCCTCGAGCCTGGAGCCTTAAGCCTCGAGCCTTGAGCATTGAGCCTTGAGCCTTGAGCGTTGAGCGTTGAGCCTTGAGCCTTGAGCCTTGAGCCTTGAGCCTTTGAGCCTGGAGCCTGGAGCCTGGAGCCTTGAGCCTTGACTCTTGACGCTTGCGCCTTGAACCTTGCGTCTTGAGCCTTGAGCCATGAGCCTTGAGCCTTGAGCCTTGAGCCTTGTTCCTTGATCATTGAGCCTTGAGCCTTGCGCCCTGAGCGTTGAGCCTTGAGCGTTGAGCCTTGAGCCTTGAGCTTTGAGCCTTGAGCCTTGAGCCTTGAGCCTTGAGCCTTGAGCCTTAAGCCTTGAGCCTTGAGCCTTGAGACTTGAGCCTTGAGCCTTGAGCCTTGATCATTGAGCCTTGAGCCTTGAGCCTTAAAACATGAGACTTGAGCCTTGAATCTTGAGCCTTGCGCCTGGAGCCTTGAGCCTGAAGCCTCGAGCCTGGAGCCTTGAGCCTTGAGCCTCGAGCCTGGAGCCTTGAGCCTCGAGCCTTGAGCATTGAGCCTTGAGCCTTGAGCCTTGAGCCTTGAGCCTTGAGCTTTGATACTCCAGCCTTGAGCCTTGCGCTTTGAGCCTTGAGCCTTTATCCTCTAGCCTTGAGCCTTGAGCCATGAGCCTTGAGCCTAAAAACATGAGACTTGAGCCTGGAGCCTTGAGCCTTGAGCCTTGAGCCTTGCGTGTTGAGCCTTGAGCCATGAGCCTTGAGCCTGGAGCCTGGAGCCTTGAGCCTTGAGCCTTGAGCCTTGATCCTTGAGCCTTGAGCCTTGAGCCTTGAGCCTTGAGCCTAGAGCCTTGAGCCTTGAGCCTTGAGCCTTGAGCCTTGAGCCTTGAGCCTTGAGCCTTGAGCCTTGAGCCATGAGCCTTGAGCCTTGACTCTTGACGTTTGCGCCTTGAGCCTTGCGACTTGAGCCTTGAGCCTTGAGCCTTGTTCCTTGATCCTTGAGCCTTGAGCCTTGCGCCTTGAGCGTTGAGCCTTGAGTCTTGAGCCTTGAGCGTTGAGCCTTGAGCCTTGAGCGTTGAGCCTTGAGCCTTGAGCCTTGAGCCTAAAAACATGAGACTTGAGCCTTGACTCTTGACCCTTGCGCCTTGCGTGTTGAGCCTTGAGCCATGAGCCTTGAGCTTGGAGCCTTGAGCCTTGAGCCTTGAGCCTTGAGCCTTGAGCCTTGAGCCTGGATCCTTGAGCCTTGAGCCTTGAGCCTTGAGCCTTGAGCCTTGAGCCTTGAGCCTTGAGCCATGAGCCTTGAGCCTTGACTCTTGACGCTTGCGCCTTGAACCTTGCGTCTTGAGCCTTGAGCCATGAGCCTTGAGCCTTGAGCCTTGAGCCTTGAGCCTTGTTCCTTGATCCTTGATCCTTGAGCCTTGAGCCTTGCGCCCTGAGCGTTGAGCCTTGAGTCTTGAGCCTTGAGCATTGAGCCTTGAGCCTTGAGCGTTGAGCCTTGAGCCTTGAGCCTTGAGCCTTGAGCCTTGAGCCTTGAGACTTGAGCCTTGAGCCTTGATCATTGAGCCTTGAGCCTTAAAACATGAGACTTGAGCCTTGACTCTTGAGCCTTGCGCCTGGAGCCTTGAGCATGAAGCCTCGAGCCTCGAGCCTCGAGCCTTGAGCCTTGAGCCTCGAGCCTGGAGCCTTGAGCCTCGAGCCTTGAGCATTGAGCCTTGAGCCTTGAGCGTTGAGCCTTGAGCCTTGAGCCTTGAGCCTTTGAGCCTGGAGCCTGGAGCCTTGAGCCTGGAGCCTCGAGCCTCGAGCCTGGAGCCTCGAGCCTTGAGCCTCGAGCCTTGAGCCTGGAGCCTGGAGCCTTGAGCCTTGAGCCTGGAGCCTTGAGCCTTGAGCCTTGAGCCTCGAGCCTTGAGCCTTGAGCCTTGAACCTTGAGCCTTGAGCCTCGAGCCTCGAGCCTGGAGCCTTGAGCCTTGAGCCTGGAGCCTTGAGCCTTGAGCCTTGAGCCTCGAGCCTCGAGCCTTGAGCCTTGGGCCTTGAGCCTTGGGCCTGGAGCCTCGAGCCTCGAGCCTCGAGCCTCGAGCCTTGAGCCTTGGGCCTTGAGCCTTGGGCCTGGAGCCTCGAGCCTCGAGCCTCGAGCCTCGAGCCTCGAGCCTCGAGCCTCGAGCCTCGAGCCTGCAGCCTTCAGCCTCGAGCCTTGAGCATTGAGCCTTGAGCCTTGAGCCTTGAGCGTTGAGCGTTGAGCCTTGAGCCTTGAGCCTTGAGCCTTGAGCCTTGAGACTTTGAGCCTGGAGCCTGGAGCCTGGAGCCTCGAGCCTGGAGCCTCGAGCCTGGAGCCTCGAGCCTCGAGCCTTGAGCCTCGAGCCTGGAGCCTTGAGCCTTGAGCCTTGAGCCTTGAGCTTAAAAACATGAGACTTGAGCCTTGACTCTTGACCCTTGCGCCTTGCGTGTTGAGCCTTGAGCCATGAGCCTTGAGCCTGGAGCCTGGAGCCTTGAGCCTTGAGCCTTGAGCCTTGAGCCTTGAGCCTTGAGCCTTGAGCCTTGAGCCTTGAGCCTTGAGCCTTCAGCCTTGAGCCTTGAGCCTTGAGCCATGAGCGTTGAGCCTTGACTCTTGACGCTTGCGCCTTGAGCCTTGCGACTTGAGCCTTGATCCTTGAGCCTTGAGCCTTGTTCCTTGATCCTTGAGCTTTGAGCCTTGGGCCTTGAGCGTTGAGCCTTGAGTCTTGAGCCTTGAGCGTTGAGCGTTGAGCGTTGAGCCTTGAGCCTTGAGCCTTGAGCCTTGAGCCTTGATCCTTGAGCCTTGAGCCTTGAGCCTTGAGCCTTGAGCCTTGAGCCTTGAGCCTTGAGCCATGAGCCTTGAGCCTTGACTTTTGACGCTTGCGCCTTGAACCTTGCGTCTTGAGCCTTGAGCCATGAGCCTTGAGCCTTGAGCCTTGTTCTTTGATCCTTGAGCCTTGAGCTTTGCGCCCTGAGCGTTGAGCCTTGAGTCTTGAGCCTTGAGCATTGCGCCTTGAGCGTTGAGCGTTGAGCGTTGAGCCTTGAGCCTTGAGCCTTGAGCCTTGAGACTTGAGCCTTGAGCCTTGATCATTGAGCCTTGAGCCTTAAAACATGAGACTTGAGCCTTGACTCTTGAGCCTTGCGCCTGGAGCCTTGAGCCTGAAGCCTCAAGCCTCGAGCCTCGAGCCTTGAGCCTCGAGCCTCGAGCCTCGAGCCTTGAGTATTGAGCCTTGAGCCTTGAGCCTTGAGCCTCGAGCCTCGAGCCTTTGAGCCTGGAGCCTTGAGCCTGGAGCCTCGAGCCTCGAGCCTGGAGCCTCGAGCCTTGAGCCTCGAGCCTTAAGCCTAGAGCCTGGCGCCTTGAGCCTTGAGCCTGGAGCCTTGAGCCTTGAGCCTTGAGCCTCGAGCCTTGAGCCTTGAGCCTTGAGCCTTGAGCCTTGAGCCTCGAGCCTCGAGCCTGGAGCCTTGAGCCTTGAACCTGGAGCCTTGAGCCTTGAGCCTTGAGCCTTGAGCCTCGAGCCTCGAGCCTGGAGCCTTGAGCCTTGAGCCTTGGGCCTTGAGCCTGGAGCCTCGAGCCTCGAGCCTCGAGCCTTGAGCCTCGAGCCTGGAGCCTCGAGCCTCGAGCCTTGAGCGTTGAACCTTGAGCGTTGAGCGTTGAGCGTTGAGCCTTGAGCCTTGAGCCTTGAGACTTTGAGCCTGGAGCCTGGAGCCTGGAGCCTCGAGCCTGGAGCCTCGAGCCTGGAGCTTCGAGCCTCGAGCCTCGAGCCTCGAGCCTCGAGCCTTGAGCCTTGAGCCTTGAGCTTAAAAACATGAGACTTGAGCCTTGACTCTTGACCCTTGCGCCTTGCGTGTTGAGCCTTGAGCCATGAGCCTTGAGCCTGGAGCCTGGAGCCTTGAGCCTTGAGCCTTGAGCCTTGATCCTTGAGCCTTGAGCCTTGAGCCTTGAGCCTTGAGCCTAGAGCCTTGAGCCTTGAGCCTTGAGCCTTGAGCCTTGAGCCTTGAGCCTTGAGCCTTGAGCCATGAGCCTTGAGCCTTGACTCTTGACGCTTGCGCCTTGAGCCTTGCGACTTGAGCCTTGAGCTTTGAGCCTTGTTCCTTGATCCTTGAGCCTTGAGCCTTGCGCCTTGAGCGTTGAGCCTTGAGTCTTGAGCCTTGAGCCTTGAGCGTTGAGCCTTGAGCCTTGAGCCTTGAGCCTAAAAACATGAGACTTGAGCCTTGACTCTTGACCCTTGCGCCGTTCGTGTTGAGCCTTGAGCCATGAGCCTTGAGCTTGGAGCCTTGAGCCTTGAGCCTTGAGCCTTGAGCCTTGAGCCTTGAGCCTTGAGCCTTGAGCCTTGAGCCTTGAGCCATGAGCCTCGAGCCTCGAGCCTCGAGCCTTGAGCCTCGAGCCTTGAGTCTTGAGCCTTGAGCCTTGAGCCTTGAGCCTAGAGACTTGAGCCTTGAGCCTTAAGCCTCGAGCCTGGAGCTTCGAGCCTCGATCCAGGAGCCTCGAGCCTCGAGCCTTGAGCCTCGATCCTGGACCCTTGAGCCTTGAGCCTTGAGCCTTGAGCCTTGAGCCTTGAGCCTTGAGCCTTGAGCATGGAGCCTTGAGCTTGGAGCCTTGAGCCTGGAGCCTGGAGCCTGGAGCCTTGAGCCTTGAGCCTTGAGTCTTGAGCCTTGAGCCTTGAGCCTTGAGCCTTGAGCCTGGAGCCTTGAGCCTCGAGCCTCGAGCCTCGAGCCTCGATCCTTGAGCCTTGAGCCTTGAGCCTTGAGCCTTGAGCCTTGAGCCTTTAGCATTGAGCCTTGAGCCTTGAGCGTTGATCCTCCAGCCTTGAGCCTTGCGCTTTGAGCCTTGAGCCTTTATCCTCTAGCTTTGAGCCTTGAGCCATGAGCCTTGAGCCTAATAACATGAGACTTGAGCCTTGACTCTTGACCTTTGCGCCTTGCGTGTTGAGCCTTGAGCCATGAGCATTGAGCCTGGAGCCTTGAGCCATGAGCCATGAGCCTTGAGCCTCGAGCCTCGAGCCTTGAGCCTTGAGCCTTGAGCTTTGAGCCTTGTTCCTTGATCCTTGAGCCTTGAGCCTTGCGCCTTGAGCGTTGAGCCTTGAGTCTTGAGCCTTGAGCCTTGAGCGTTGAGCCTTGAGCCTTGAGCCTTGAGCCTAAAAACATGAGACTTGAGCCTTGACTCTTGACCCTTGCGCCTTTCGTGTTGAGCCTTGAGCCATGAGCCTTGAGCTTGGAGCCTTGAGCCTTGAGCCTTGAGCCTTGAGCCTTGAGCCTTGAGCCTTGAGCCTTGAGCCTTGAGCCTTGAGCCTTGAGCCTTGAGCCTTGAGCCTTGAGCCTTGAGCCTTGAGCGTTGAGCGTTGAGCCTTGAGCTTTGAGCCTTTGAGCCTGGAGCCTCGAGCCTCGAGCCTCAAGCCTTGAGCCTCGTGCCTTGAGCCTTGAGCCTTGAGCCTTGAGCCTTGAGCCTAGAGCCTTGAGCCTTGAGCCTTGAGCCTTGAGCCTTGAGCCTTGAGCCTTGAGCCTGGAGCCTGGAGCCTTGAGCTTGGAGCGTTGAGCCTTGAGCGTTGAGCCTTGAGCCTTTGAGCCTGGAGCCTCGAGCCTCGAGCCTCGAGCCTCGAGCCTCGAGCCTCGAGCCTCGAGCCTTGAGCCTCGAGCCTTGAGTCTTGAGCCTTGAGCCTTGAGCCTTGAGCCTTGAGCCTAGAGACTTGAGCCTTGAGCCTTAAGCCTCGAGCCTGGAGCTTCGAGCCTCGATCCAGGAGCCTCGAGCCTCGAGCCTTGAGCCTCGATCCTGGAGCCTTGAGCCTTGAGCCTTGAGCCTTGAGCCTTAAGCCTTGAGCCTTGAGCCTTGAGCCTGGAGCCTTGAGCTTGGAGCCTTGAGCCTGGAGCCTGGAGCCTGGAGCCTTGAGCCTTGAGCCTTGAGTCTTGAGCCTTGAGCCTTGAGCCTTGAGCCTTGAGCCTGGAGCCTTGAGCCTCGAGCCTCGAGCCTCGAGCCTCGATCCTTGAGCCTTGAGCCTTGAGCCTTGAGCCTTGAGCCTTGAGCCTTTAGCATTGAGCCTTGAGCCTTGAGCCTTGAGCGTTGATCCTCCAGCCTTGAGCCTTGCGCTTTGAGCCTTGAGCCTTTATCCTCTAGCTTTGAGCCTTGAGCCATGAGCCTTGAGCCTAATAACATGAGACTTGAGCCTTGACTCTTGACCTTTGCGCCTTGCGTGTTGAGCCTTGAGCCATGAGCATTGAGCCTGGAGCCTTGAGCCATGAGCCATGAGCCTTGAGCCTCGAGCCTTGAGCCTTGAGCCTTGAGCCTTGAGCCTTGAGCCTTGAGCCTTGAGCCTTGAGCCTTGAGCCTTGAGCCATTAGCCTTGAGCCTTGAGCCTTGAGCGTTGAGCGTTGAGCCTTGAGCTTTGAGCCTTTGAGCTTGGAGCCTGGAGCCTCGAGCCTCGAGCCTTGAGCCTCGAGCCTTGAGCCTTGAGCCTTGAGCCTTGAGCCTTGAGCCTAGAGACTTGAGCCTTGAGCCTTGAGCCTCGAGCCTCGAGCCTCGAGCCTCGATCCAGGAGCCTCGAGCCTTGAGCCTCGATCCTGGAGCCTTGAGCCTTGAGCCTTGAGCCTTGAGCCTTGAGCCTTGAGCCTTGAGCCTTGAGCCTTGAGCCTAGAGCCTGGAGCCTTGAGCTTGGAGCCTGGAGCTTGGAGCCTGGAGCCTGGAGCCTGTAGCCTTGAGCCTTGAGTCTTGAGCCTTGAGCCTTGAGCCTTGAGCCTTGAGCCTGGAGCCTTGAGCCTTGAGCCTCGAGCTTCGATCCTTGAGCCTTGAGCCTTGAGCCTTGAGCCTTGAGCCTTGAGCCTTGAGCCTTGAGCCTTGAGCCTTGAGCCTTGAGCCTTTAGCATTGAGCCTTGAGCCTTGAGCCTTGAGGCTTTAGCCTTGAGCCTTGAGCCTTGAGCGTTGATCCTCCAGCCTTGAGCCTTGCGCTTTGAGCCTTGAGCCTTTATCCTCTAGCCTTGAGCCTTGAGCCATGAGCCTTGAGCCTAAAAACATGAGACTTGAGCCTTGACTCTTGACCTTTGCGCCTTGCGTGTTGAGCCTTGAGCCATGAGCATTGAGCCTGGAGCCTTGAGCCATGAGCCATGAGCCTTGAGCCTCGAGCCTTGAGCCTTGAGCCTTGAGCCTTGAGCCTTGAGCCTTGAGCCTTGAGCCTTGAGCCTTGAGCCTCGAGCCTCGAGCCTTGAGCCTTGAGCCTCCAGCCTTGAGCGTTGATCCTCCAGCCTTGAGCCTTGCGCTTTAAGCCTTGAGCCTTTATCCTCTAGCCTTGAGCCTTGAGCCATGAGCCTTGAGCCTAAAAACATGAGACTTGAGCCTTGACTCTTGACCCTTACGCCTTGCGTGTTGGGCCTTGAGCCGTGAGCCTTGAGCCTGGAGCCTTGAGCCTTGAGCCTTGAGCCTTGAGCCTTGAGCCTTGAGCCTTGAGCCTTGAGCCTTGAGCCTTGAGTGTTGAGCCTTGAGAATTGAGCTTGATCCTTGAGCGTTGAGAGTTGAGCCTTGAGCCTCGTGCGTTTGAGCCTGGAGCCTCGAGCCTCGTGCCTCGAGCCTCAAGCCTGGAGCCTCGAGCCTGGAGCCTCGAGCCTCGAGCCTTGAGCCTCGAGCCTTGAGCCTCGAGCCTTGAGCCTCGAGCCTTGAGCCTTGAGCCTTGAGCCTTGAGCCTTGAGCCTTGAGCCATGAGCCTTGAGCCATGAGCCTTGAGCCTTGACTCTTGACCCTTGCGCCTTGAGCCTTGCGTCTTGAGCCTTGAGCCATGAGCCTTGAGCCTTGACCCTTGAGCCTTGTTCCTTGAGCCAGGAGCCTCGAGCGTTGCGCCTTGAGCGTTGAGCGTTGAGCCATGAGCCTTGAGCCTGGAGCCTTTGAGCCTTGAGCCATGAGCGTTGAGCGTTGCGCCTTGAGCGTTGAGCGTTGAGCCTTGAGCCATGAGCCTTGACCCTGGAGCCTTTGAGCCTCATGCCTCGAGCCTCGACCCTCGAGCCTCGAGCCTTGTGCCTTGAGCCTGGAGCCTGAAGCCTCGAGCCTGGAGCCTTGAGCCTCGAGCCTGGAGCCTTGAGCCTTGAGCCTTGAGCGTTGAGCGTTGAGCCTTGAGCGTTGAGCCTTGAGCCTTTGAGCCTGGAGCCTGGAGCCTCGAGCGTCGAGCCTTGAGCCTCGAGCCTCGAGACTCGAGCCTTGAGCCTCGAGCCTTGAGCCTTGAGCCTTGAGCCTTGAGCCTAGAGACTTGAGCCTTGAGCCTTGAGCCTCGAGCCTGGAGCTTCGAGCCTCGATCCAGGAGCCTCGAGCCTCGAGCCTTGAGCCTCGATCCTGGAGCCTTGAGCCTTGAGCCTTGAGCCTTGAGCCTTGAGCCTTGAGCCTGGAGCCTTGAGCTTGGAGCCTTGAGCCTGGAGCCTGGAGCCTTGAGCGTTGAGCCTTGAGCCTTTGAGCCTGGAGCCTCGAGCCTCGAGCCTTGAGCCTCGAGCCTCGAGCCTCGAGCCTTGAGCCTCGAGCCTTGAGCCTTGAGCCTTGAGCCTTGAGCCTTGAGCCTAGAGACTTGAGCCTTGAGCCTTGAGCCTCGAGCCTGGAGCTTCGAGCCTCGATCCAGGAGCCTCGAGCCTCGAGCCTTGAGCCTCGATCCTGGAGCCTTGAGCCTTGAGCCTTGAGCCTTGAGCCTTGAGCCTTGAGCCTTGAGCCTTTAGCATTGAGCCTTGAGCCTTGAGCCTTGAGCCTTTAGCCTTGAGCCTTGAGCGTTGATCCTCCAGCCTTGAGCCTTGCGCTTTGAGCCTTGAGCCTTTATCCTCTAGCTTTGAGCCTTGAGCCATGAGCCTTGAGCCTAATAACATGAGACTTGAGCCTTGACTCTTGACCTTTGCGCCTTGCGTGTTGAGCCTTGAGCCATGAGCATTGAGCCTGGAGCCTTGAGCCATGAGCCATGAGCCTTGAGCCTCGAGCCTTGAGCCTTGAGCCTTGAGCCTTGAGCCTTGAGCCTTGAGCCTTGAGGAGCCTTGAGCCTTGAGCCTTGAGCCTTGAGCCTTGAGCCTTGAGCGTTGAGCGTTGAGCGTTGAGCGTTGAGCCTTGAGCGTTGAGCCTTGAGCCTTTGAGCCTGGAGCCTGGAGCCTCGAGCCTCGAGCCTTGAGCCTCGAGCCTTGAGCCTTGAGCCTTGAGCCTTGAGCCTTGAGCCTAGAGACTTGAGCCTTGAGCCTTGAGCCTCGAGCCTGGAGCCTCGAGCCTCGATCCAGGAGCCTCGAGCCTCGAGCCTTGAGCCTCGATCCTGGAGCCTTGAGCCTTGAGCCTTGAGCCTTGAGCCTTGAGCCTTGAGCCTTGAGCCTTGAGCCTAGAGCCTGGAGCCTTGATCTTGGAGCCTTGAGCTTGGAGCCTGGAGCCTGGAGCCTGTAGCCTTGAGCCTTGAGTCTTGAGCCTTGAGCCTTGAGCCTGGAGCCTTGAGCCTTGAGCCTCGAGCCTCGATCCTTGAGCCTTGAGCCTTGAGCCTTGAACCTTGAGCCTCGAGCCTTGAGCCTTGAGCCTCGAGCCTTGAGCCTTGAGCCTTGAGCCTTTAGCATTGAGCCTTGAGCCTTGAGCCTTGAGCCTTTAGCCTTTAGCCTTGAGCCTTGAGCGTTGATCCTCCAGCCTTGAGCCTTGCGCTTTAAGCCTTGAGCCTTTATCCTCTAGCCTTGAGCCTTGAGCCATGAGCCTTGAGCCTAAAAACATGAGACTTGAGCCTTGACTCTTGACCTTTGCGCCTTGCGTGTTGAGCCTTGAGCCATGAGCATTGAGCCTGGAGCCTTGAGCCATGAGCCATGAGCCTTGAGCCTCGAGCCTTGAGCCTTGAGCCTTGAGCCTTGAGCCTTGAGCCTTGAGCCTTGAGCCTCGAGCCTCGAGCCTTGAGCCTCCAGCCTTGAGCGTTGATCCTCCAGCCTTGAGCCTTGCGCTTTAAGCCTTGAGCCTTTATCCTCTAGCCTTGAGCCTTGAGCCATGAGCCTTGAGCCTAAAAACATGAGACTTGAGCCTTGACTCTTGACCTTTGCGCCTTGCGTGTTGAGCCTTGAGCCATGAGCATTGAGCCTGGAGCCTTGAGCCATGAGCCATGAGCCTTGAGCCTCGAGCCTTGAGCCTCGAGCCTTGAGCCTTGAGCCTTGAGCCTTGAGCCTTGAGCCTTGAGCCATGAGCCATGAGCCTTGAGCCATGAGCCTTGAGCCTTGACTCTTGACCCTTGCGCCTTGAGCCTTGCGTCTTGAGCCTTGAGCCATGAGCCTTGAGCCTTGACCCTTGAGCCTTGTTCCTTGAGCCAGGAGCCTCGAGCGTTGCGCCTTGAGCGTTGAGCGTTGAGCCATGAGCCTTGAGCCTGGAGCCTTTGAGCCTTGAGCCATGAGCGTTGAGCGTTGCGCCTTGAGCGTTGAGCGTTGAGCCTTGAGCCATGAGCCTTGAGCCTGGAGCCTTTGAGCCTCGTGCCTCGAGCCTCGACCCTCGAGCCTCGAGCCTTGACCCTTGACCCTTGAGCCTTGGGCCTTGAGCCTTAAACATGAGACTTGAGCCTTAAAACATGAGCCTTGAGCCTTAAAACATGAGCCTCGAGCCTTAAAACATGAGACTTGAGCCTTAGAACATGAGCCTCGAGCCTTAAAACATGAGACTTGAGCCTTGACTCTTTACCCTTGCGCCTTGATCCTTGAGCCTTGAGCCTTGAGCCTTGAGCCTTTAGCCTCTACCCTTGACCCTTGACCCATGAGCCTTGAGACTTGATCCTATAGCCTTGAGCCTTGTGCCTTGAGCCTTGAGCCTTGATCCTCTAGCATTGAGCCTTGAACCTTGAGCCTTGAACCATGAGCTTGAGCCTTAAAACATGAGACTTGAGCCTTGATCCTCTAGCCTTGAGCCTGGAACCTTGAGCCTTGAGCCATGAGCCTCGAGCCTCGAGCCTGGAGCCTCGAGCCTCGAGCCTTGAGCGTTGAGCGTTGAGCCTTGAGCCTTGCGTCTTGAGCCTTGAGCCATGAGCCTTGAGCCTTGAGCCTTGAGCCTTGAGCATTGAGCCTTGAGCCTTGAGCCTTGTTCCTTGAGCCTTGAGCGTTGATCCTTGCGTCTTGAGCGTTGAGCCTTGAGCGTTGAGCCTTGAGCGTTGAGCGTTGAGCCTTGAGCCTTGAGCCTTCAGCCTTAAAACATGAGACTTGAGCCTTGACTCTTTACCCTTGCGCCTTGATCCTTGAGCCTTGAGCCTTTAGCCTCTACCCTTGACCCTTGACCCTTAAGCCTTGAGCCTTGAGCCTTGATCCTCTAGCCTTGAGCCTTGTGCCTTGAGCCTTGAGCCTTGATCCTCTAGCATTGAGCCTTAAGCCTTGAGCCATGAGCCTAAGCCTTAAAACATGAGACTTGAGCCATTATCCTCTAGCCTTGAGCCTTGATCCTTGTGCCATGAGCCTTGAGCCTTGAGCCATGAGCCATGAGCCTTAAGCCTTGAGCCTTAAGCCTTGAGCCTTGAGCCTTGAGCGTTGAGCCTTGAGCCTTGAGCCTTGAGCCTTGAGCCTTGAGCCTCGAGCCTCGAGCGTCGAGCGTTGAGCATTGAGCGTTGAGCCTTGAGCCTTGAGCCTTAAGCCTGGAGCCTTGAGCCTGGAGCCTTTGAGCCTCGAGCCTCGATCCTTGAGCCTTAAGCCTTGAGCCTTGAGCCTTAAACATGAGACTTGAGCCTTAAAACATGAGCTTTGAGCCTTAAAACATGAGCCTCGAGCCTTAAAACATGAGACTTGAGCCTTGACTCTTTACCCTTGCGCCTTGATCCTTGAACCTTGAGCCTTGAGCCTTTAGCCTCTACCCTTGACCCTTGACCCTTGAGCCTTGAGCCTTGTGCCTTGATCCTCTAGCCTTGTTGCCTTGAGCCTCGATCCTTGATCCTCTGGCATTGAGCCTTGAGCCTAGAGCCTTGAGCCTTGAGCCTTTGAGCCTGGAGCCTCGAGCCTGGAGCCTGGAGCCTGGAGCCTTGAGCCTGGAGCCTGGAGCCTGGAGCCTGGAGCCTGGAGCCTGGAGCCTTGAGCCTTGAGCCTTAAGCCTTGAGCCTTGAGCCTTGAGCCTTGAGCCTTGAGCCTTGAGCCTTGAGCCTTGAGCCTTGAGCCTGAAGCCTTGAGCCTTTGAGCCTGGAGCCTCGAGCCTGGAGCCTGGTGCCTGGAGCCTTGAGCCTGGAGCCTGGAGCCTGGAGCCTTGAGCCTTGAGCCTTGAGCCTTGACCCTTGAGCCTTGAGCCTTGAGCCTTGAGCCTTGATCCTCTAGCCTTGAGCTTTGAGCCTTGAGCCTTGATCCTCTAGCCTTGAGCCTTGAGCCATGAGCCTTGAGCCTAAAAACATGAGACTTGAGCCTTGACTCTTGACCCTTGCGCCTTGAGCCTTGAGTCTTGACCCTTGCGCCTTGAGCCTTGTGTCTCGAGTCTGGAGCCTTGATCCTGGAGTCTTGAGCCTTGAGCCATGAGCCTTGAGCCTGGAGCCTCGAGCCTTGAGCCTTTAGCCTCGAGCCTCGAGCCTTGAGCCTTGAGCCTCGAGCCTCGAGTCTTGAGCCTTGAGCCTCGATCCTCGAGTCTTGAGCCTTGATCCTTTAGCCTTGCGCCTTGAGCCTTGAGTGTTGAGCCTTGAGCCTTGAGCCTTGAGTGTTGAGCCTTGAGCCATGAGCGTTGAGCCTTGAGCCTTTGAGCCTCGAGCCTCGAGCCTCGAGCCTCGAGCCTCGAGCCTCGAGCCTTAAGCCTCGAGCCTCGAGCCTCGAGCCTTGAGCCTCGAGCCTTGAGCCTCGAGAATCGCGCCTTGAGCCTTGAGCCTTGAGCCTTGAGCCTTGAGCCTTGAGCCTTGACCCTTGACCCTTGAACATTGTGCCTTGAGCCTTGGGCCTTGAGCCTCGAGCCTTGAGCCTGGAGCCTTGAGCCTTTGAACTTGGAGCCTCGAGCCAGGAGCCTTGTGCCTCGAGCCTCGAGCCTTGAGCCTTGAGTCTGGACCCTTGATCCTGGAGCCTCGAGCCATGAGCCATGAGCCTTAGCGTTGAGCCTTGAGCCTGGAGCCTTTGTTCCTGGAGTCTTGAGCCTCGAGCCTCGAGCCTTGAGTCTTGAGCCTTGAACCTTTAGCCTTGCGCCTTGAGCCTTGAGTGTTGAGCCTTGAGCCTTGAGCCTTGAGTGTTGAGCCTTGAGCCATGAGCGTTGAGCCTTCAGCCTTTGAGCCCGGAGCCTTGAGCCTCGAGCCTTGAGCCTCGAGCCTCGAGCCTTGAGCCTCGAGCCTTGAGCCTCGAGCCTGGAGCCTCGAGCCTCGAGCCTGGAGCCTCGAGCCTTGAGCCTCGAGACTTGAGCCTTGAGCCTTGAGCCTTGAGCCTTGAGCCTTGAGCCTTGAGCCATGAGCCTTGAGCCTTTAGCCTTGAGCATTGAGCCTTAAGCCTTGAGCCTTGATCCTCTAGCCTTGAGCCTTGCGCTTTGAGCCTTGAGCCTTGCGCTTTGAGCCTTGAGCCTTGATCCTCTAGCCTTGACCCTTGCTCCTTGAGCCTTGCATCTTGAGTCTTTAGCCATGAGCCTTGAGCCATGAGCCTTGTTACTTGAGCCTTGAGCCTTGCGCCTTGAGCCTTGAGCGTTGAGCCATGAGTCTTGAGCTATGGGTGTTGAGCCTTGAGCCTTGAGCCTTGAGCCTTGAGCCTTCAGCCTCGAGCCTTGAGCCGTGAGCCTTGAGCCTTGAGCCTTGAGCCTGGATCATTTAGCCTTGAGCCTTGAGCCTTGAGCCTTGAGCCCTGAGCCTTGAGCCTTGAGCCTTGAGCCTTGAGCCTTGAGGCTTGAGGCTTGAGCCTTGAGCCTTGAGCCTGGAGCCTTGAGCCTTGAGCCTTGAGCCTTGAGCCTTGAGCCTTGAGCCTTGAGCCTTGAGCCTGGAGCCTTGAGCCTCTAGCCTTGAGCCTTGAACCTTGAGCCTTGATCCTCTAGCCTTGAGCCTTGAGTCTTGAGCCTTGACCCATGAGCCTTGAAACTTGACTCTGGACCCTTGCCCCTTGACCCTTGCCCCTTGCCCCTTGAGTCTTGAGCCTTGACCCTTGAGTCTTGACCCTTGAGTCTTGGCCCTTGAGCCTTGACCCTTGAGCCTTCTCCCTTGAGCCTTGACCCTTGACCCTTGAACGTTGTGCCTTGAGCCTTGAGCCTTAAGCCTTGGGCCTTGAGCCTCGAGCCTTGAGCCTGGAGCCTTGAGCCTTTGAACTTGGAGCCTCGAGCCAGGAGCCTTGAGCCTCGAGCCTCGAGCCTCGAGCCTTGAGCCTTGAGCCTGGACCCTTGATCCTGGATCCTCGAGCCATGAGCCTTGAGCCTTAGCCTTGAGCCTTGAGCCTTGAGCCTGGAGCCTTTGTGCCTGGAGCCTGGAGTCTTGAGCCTCGAGCCTCGAGCCTTGAGTCTTGAGCCTTGATCCTTTAGCCTTGCGCCTTGAGCCTTGAGTGTTGAGCCTTGAGCCTTGAGCCTTGAGTGTTGAGCCTTGAGCCATGAGCATTGAGCCTTGAGCCTTTGAGCCTCGAGCCTCGAGCCTTGAGCCTCGAGCCTCGAGCCTGGAGCCTCGAGCCTGGAGCCTCGAGCCTCGAGCCTCGAGCCTGGAGCCTCGAGCCTTGAGCCTCGAGAATCGAGCCTTGAGCCTTGAGCCTTGAGCCTTGAGCCTTGAGCCTTGAGCCTTGAGCCTTGAGCCTTGAGCCTTGAGCCATGTGCCTTGAGCCTTTAGCCTTGAGACTTGAGCCTTAAGCCTTGTGCCTTGATCCTTACGCTTTGAGCCTTGAGCCTTGATCCTCTAGCCTTGACCCTTGCGCCTTGAGCCTTGCATCTTGAGTCTTGAGCCATGAGCCTTGTTCCTTGAGCCTTGAGCCTTGCGCCTTGAGCCTTGAGCGTTGAGCCATGAGTCTTGAGCTATGAGCGTTGAGCGTTGAGCCTTGAGCCTTGACCCTTGAGCCTCGAGACTCGCGCCTTGAGCCTTGAGCCTTGAGCCTTGAGCCTGGATCATTTAGCCTTGAGCCTTGAGCCTTGAGCCTTGAGCCTTGAGCCTGGAGCCTTGAGCCTTGAGCCTTGAGCCTTGAGCCTTGAGCCTTGAGCCTTGAGCCTTGAGCCTTGAGCCTTGAGCCTTGAGCCTGGAGTCTGGAGGCTTGAGCCTTGAGCCTTGAGCCTGGAGCCTTGAGCCTTGAGCCTTGATCGTTGAGCCTTGAGCCTTGAGCCTTGAGCCTTGAGCCTGGAGCCTGGAGCCTTGAGCCTCTAGCCTTGAGCCTTGAGCCTTGCGCCTCGAGCCTCGAGCCTTGAGTCTTGAGCCTTGACCCTTGACCCTTGACCCTTGATCCTTGACCCTTGTGCCTTGAGCCTTGACCCTTGAGCCTTGACCCTTGATTCTTGCCCTTGCGCCTTGCGTCTTGTGCTTTAACATTGAGCCTTGCGCCTTGAACCTTGAGCCTTGATCCTCTAGCCTTGAGCCTTGAGCCTTGACCCATGAGCCTTGAAACTTGACTCTGGACCCTTGCCCCTTGACCCTTGCCCCTTGAGTCTTGAGCCTTGAGCCTTGAGCCTTGCGCCTTGATCCTTGCGCCTTGAGCCTTGAGCATTAAGCGTTGAGCCTTGAGCCTTGAGCCTTTGAGCCTGGAGCCTGGAGCCTGGAGCCTGGAGCCTCGAGCCTGGAGCCTTGAGCCTCGAGCCTTGAGCCTCGAGCCTCGACCCTTGAGCCTTGAGCCTTGAGCCTTGAGCCATGAGCCTTGAGCCTTGAGCCTTGAGCCTTAAGCCTTGAGCCTTGATCCTCTAGCCTTGAGCCTTGTGCTTTGAGCCTTGAGCCTTAAGCCTTGAGCCTTGAGCCTTGAGCCTTAAGCCTTAAGCCTTGAGCCTTGAGCCTTGAGCCTTAAGCCTTGAGCCTTGATCCTCTAGCCTTGAGCCTTGAGCCTTGAGCCTTAAGCCTTTAGCCTTGATCCTCCAGCCTTGAGCCTTGCGCTTTCAGCCTTGAGCCTTGATCCTCTAGCCTTGACCCTTGCGCCTTGAGCCTTGCGTCTTGAGTCTTTAGCCATGAGCCTTGAGCCATGAGCCTTGTTCCTTGAGCCTTGAGCCTTGAGCCTTGAGCCTTGAGCCTTCAGCGTTGAGCCTTGAGTCTTGAGCTATGAGCGTTGAGCGTTGAGCCTTGAGCCTTGAGCCTTGAGCCTTGAGCCTTGAGCCTTGAGCCTTGAGCCTCGAGCCTTGAGCCTTGAGCCTTGAGCCTTGAGCCTGGATCATTTAGCCTTGAGCCTTGAGCCTTGAGCCTTGAGCCTTGAGCCAGGAGCCTTGAGCCTTGAGCCTTGAGCCTTGAGCCTTGATCCTTGAGCCTTGAGCCTTGAGCCTTGAGCCTTGAGTCTTGAGCCTTGAGCCTTGAGCCTTGAGCCTTGCGCCTTGATCCTTGCGCCTTGAGCCTTGAGCCTTGAGCATTAAGCCTTGAGCCTTGAGCCTTGAGCCTTTGAGCCTGGAGCCTGGAGCCTGGAGCCTGGAGCCTGGAGCCTTGAGCCTTGAGCCTCGAGCCTTGAGCCTCGAGCCTCGACCCTTGAGCCTTGAGCCTTGAGCCTTGAGCCTTAAGCCTTGAGCCTTGATCCTCTAGCCTTGAGCCTTGTGCTTTGAGCCTTGAGCCTTGAGCCTTGAGCCTTAAGCCTTAAGCCTTGAGCCTTGAGCCTTGAGCCTTAAGCCTTGAGCCTTGATCCTCTAGCCTTGAGCCTTGAGCCTTAAGCCTTGAGCCTTGATCCTCCAGCCTTGAGCCTTGCGCTTTCAGCCTTGAGCCTTGATCCTCTAGCCTTGACCCTTACGCCTTGAGCCTTGCGTCTTGAGTCTTTAGCCATGAGCCTTGAGCCATGAGCCTTGTTCCTTGAGCCTTGAGCCTTGCGCCTTGAGCCTTCAGCGTTGAGCCTTGAGTCTTGAGCTATGAGCGTTGAGCATTGAGCCTTGAGCCTTGAGCCTTGAGCCTTGAGCCTCGAGCCTTGAGCCTTGAGCCTTGAGCCTTGAGCCTGGATCATTTAGCCTTGAGCCTTGAGCCTTGAGCCTAGAGCCTTGAGCCAGGAGCCTTGAGCCTTGAGCCTTGAGCCTTGATCCTTGAGCCTTGAGCCTTGAGCCTTGAGCCTTGAGCCTTGAGCCTTGAGCCTTGAGCCTTGAGCCTTGAGCCTTGAGCCTTGAGCCTTGAGCCTTGAGCCTTGAGCCTTGAGCCTTGAGCCTTGAGCTTTGAGCCTGGAGCCTGGAGCCTTGAGCCTCTAGCCTTGAGCCTTGAGCCTTGCGCCTCGAGCCTCGAGCCTTGAGCCTTGAGCCTTGAGCCTTGAGCCTGGATCATTTAGCCTTGAGCCTTGAGCCTTGAGCCTTGAGCCTTGAGCCTGGAGCCTTGAGCCTTGAGCCTTGAGCCAGGAGGCTTGAGCCTTGAGCCTGGAGCCTTGAGCCTTGAGCCTTGAGCCTTGAGCCTTGAGCCTTGAGCCTTGAGCCTTGAGCCTTGAGCCTTGAGCCTTGAGCATTGAGCCTGGAGCCTGGAGCCTGGAGCCTTGAGCCTCTAGCCTTGAGCCTTGAGCCTTGCGCCTCGAGCCTCGAGCCTTGAGCCTTGAGTCTTGTGCCTTGATCCTTGACCCTTGACCCTTGATCCTTTACCCTTGTGCCTTGAGCCTTGACCCTTGAGCCTTGACCCTTGATTCTTGCCCTTGCGCCTTGCGCCTTGTGCTTTAACATTGAGCCTTGCGCCTTGAACCTTGAGCCTTGATCCTCTAGCCTTGAGCCTTGAGCCTTGAGCCTTGACCCATGAGCCTTGAAACTTGACTCTGGACCGTTGCCCCTTGACCCTTGCCCCTTGAGTCTTGAGCCTTGACCCTTGAGCCTTGAGCCTTGCGCCTTGAGCCTTGCGCCTTGAGCCTTGAGCCTTGAGCATTAAGCCTTGAGCCTTGCGTCTTGAGTCTTTAGCCATGAGCCTTGAGCCATGAGCCTTGTTCCTTGAGCCTTGAGCCTTGCGCCTTGAGCCTACAGCGTTGAGCCTTGAGTCTTGAGCGTTGAGCGTTGAGCCTTGAGCCTTGAGCCTGGAGCCTTGAGCCTTGAGCCTTGAGCCTCGAGCCTTGAGCCTTGAGCCTTGAGCCTTGAGCCTTGAGCCTTGAGCCTGGATCATTTAGCCTTGAGCCTTGAGCCTTGAGCCTTGAGCCTTGAGCCTTGAGCCTTGAGCCTTGAGCCTTGAGCCTTGAGCCTTGAGCCTTGATCCTTGAGCCTTGAGCCTTGAGCCTTGAGCCTTGAGCCTTGAGCCTTGAGCCTTGAGCCTTGAGCCTTGAGCCTTGAGCCTTGAGCTTTAAGCTTGGAGCCTGGAGCCTTGAGCCTCTAGCCTTGAGCTTTGAGCCTTGCGCCTCGAGCCTCGAGCCTTGAGCCTTGAGCCTTGAGCCTGGATCATTTAGCCTTGAGCCTTGAGCCTTGAGCCTTGAGCCTTGAGCCTTGTGCCTTGAGCCTTGAGCCTTGAGCCTTGAGCCTTGAGCCTTGAGCCTTGAGCCTTGAGCCTTGAGCCTTGAGCCTTGAGCCTTGAGCCTTGAGCCTTGAGCCTTGAGCCTGGAGCCTTGAGCCTTGAGCCTTGAGCCTCTAGCCTTGAGCTTTGAGCCTTGCGCCTCGAGCCTCGAGCCTTGAGCCTTGAGCCTTGAGCCTGGATCATTTAGCCTTGAGCCTTGAGCCTTGAGCCTTGAGCCTTGTGCCTTGAGCCTTGAGCCTTGAGCCTTGAGCCTTGAGCCTTGAGCCTTGAGCCTTGAGCCTTGAGCCTTGAGCCTTGAGCCTTGAGCCTTGAGCCTTGAGCCTGGAGCCTTGAGCCTTGAGCCTTGAGCCTTGAGCCAGGAGGCTTGAGCCTTGAGCCTGGAGCCTTGAGCCTTGAGCCTTGAGCCTTGAGCATTGAGCATTGAGCCTTGAGCCTTGAGCCTTGAGCCTTGAGCATTGAGCCTTGAGCCTGGAGCCTGGAGCCTTGAGCCTCTAGCCTTGAGCCTTGAGCCTTGCGCCTCGAGCCTCGAGCCTTGAGCCTTGAGTCTTGAGCCTTGACCCTTGACCCTTGACCCTTGATCCTTGACCCTTGTACCTTGAGCCTTGACCCTTGAGCCTTGACCCTTGATTCTTGCCCTTGCGCCTTGCGCCTTGTGCTTTAACATTGAGCCTTGCGCCTTGAACCTTGAGCCTTGATCCTCTAGCCTTGAGCCTTGAGCCTTGAGCGTTGACCCATGAGCCTTGAAACTTGACTCTGGACCCTTGCCCCTTGACCCTTGCCCCTTGAGTCTTGAGCCTTGAGCCTTGAGCCTTGCGCCTTGACCCTTGCGCCTTGAGCCTTGAGCCTTGAGCATTAAGCCTTGAGCCTTAAGCCTTTGAGCCTGGAGCCTGGAGCCTGGAGCCTGGAGCCTGGAGCCTTGAGCCTTGAGCCTCGAGCCTTGAGCCTCGAGCCTTGAGCTTCGACCCTTGAGCCTTGAGCCTTGAGCCTTGAGCCTTGAGCCTTGAGCCTTGAGCCTTGAGCCATGAGCCTTGAGCCTTAAGCCTTGAGCCTTGAGCCTTGAGCCTTGAGCCTTCAGCCTTGAGCCTTGATCCTCTAGCCTTGAGCCTTGTGCTTTGAGCCTTGAGCCTTAAGCCTTGAGCCTTGAGCCTTAAGCCTTAAGCCTTGAACATTGAGCCTTGAGCCTTAAGCCTTGAGCCTTGATCCTCTAGCCTTGAGCCTTGAGCCTTGAGCCTTAAGCCTTGAGCCTTGATCCTCCAGCCTTGAGCCGCGCTTTGAGCCTTGAGCCTTGATCCTCTAGCCTTGACCCTTGCGCCTTGAGCCTTGCGCCTTGAGCCTTCAGCGTTGAGCCTTGAGTCTTGAGCTATGAGCGTTGAGCGTTGAGCCTTGAGCCTTGAGCCTTGAGCCTTGAGCCTTGAGCCTCGAGCCTTGAGCCTTGAGCCATGAGCCTTGAGCCTGGATCATTTAGCCTTGAGCCTTGAGCCTTGAGCCTTGAGCCTTGAGCCTTGAGCCTTGAGCCTTGAGCCTGGAGCCTGGAGCCTTGAGCCTTGAGCCTTGAGCCTTGATCCTTGAGCCTTGAGCCTTGAGCCTTGAGCCTTGAGCCTTGAGCCTTGAGCCTTGAGCCTTGAGCCTTGAGCCTTGAGCCTTGAGCCTTGAGCCTTGAGCTTTGAGCCTGGAGCCTGGAGCCTTGAGCCTCTAGCCTTGAGCCTTGAGCCTTGCGCCTCGAGCCTCGAGCCTTGAGCCTTGAGCCTTGAGCCTGGATCATTTAGCCTTGAGCCTTGAGCCTTGTGCCTTGAGCCTGGAGCCTTGAGCCTTGAGCCTTGAGCCTTGAGCCTTGAGCCTTGAGCCTTGAGCCTTGAGCATTGAGCATTGAGCCTTGAGCCTTGAGCCTTGAGCCTTGAGCCTTGAGCATTGAGCCTTGAGCCTGGAGCCTGGAGCCTTGAGCCTCTAGCCTTGAGCCTTGAGCCTTGCACCTCGAGCCTCGAGCCTCGAGCCTTGAGTCTTGAGCCTTGACCCTTGACCCTTGACCCTTGATCCTTGACCCTTGTACCTTGAGCCTTGACCCTTGAGCCTTGACCCTTGATTCTTGCCCTTGCGCCTTGCGCCTTGTGCTTTAACATTGAGCCTTGCGCCTTGAACCTTGAGCCTTGATCCTCTAGCCTTGAGCCTTGAGCCTTGAGCGTTGACCCATGAGCCTTGAAACTTGACTCTGGACCCTTGCCCCTTGACCCTTGCCCCTTGAGTCTTGAGCCTTGAGCCTTGAGCCTTGCGCCTTGACCCTTGCGCCTTGAGCCTTGAGCCTTGAGCATTAAGCCTTGAGCCTTGAGCCTTGAGCCTTAAGCCTTTGAGCCTGGAGCCTGGAGCCTGGAGCCTGGAGCCTGGAGCCTGGAGCCTTGAGCCTTGAGCCTCGAGCCTTGAGCTTCGACCCTTGAGCCTTGAGCCTTGAGCCTTGAGCCTTGAGCCTTGAGCCTTGAGCCTTGAGCCATGATCCTTGAGCCTTAAGCCTTGAGCCTTGAGCCTTGAGCCTTGAGCCTTCAGCCTTGAGCCTTGATCCTCTAGCCTTGAGCCTTGTGCTTTGAGCCTTGAGCCTTAAGCCTTGAGCCTTGAGCCTTGAGCCTTCAGCCTTGAGCATTGAGCCTTGAGCCTTAAGCCTTGAGCCTTGATCCTCTAGCCTTGAGCCTTGAGCCTTGAGCCTTAAGCCTTGAGCCTTGATCCTCCAGCCTTGAGCCGCGCTTTGAGCCTTGAGCCTTGATCCTCTAGCCTTGACCCTTGCGCCTTGAGCCTTGCGCCTTGAGCCTTCAGCGTTGAGCCTTGAGTCTTGAGCTATGAGCGTTGAGCGTTGAGCCTTGAGCCTTGAGCCTTGAGCCTCGAGCCTTGAGCCTTGAGCCATGAGCCTTGAGCCTGGATCATTTAGCCTTGAGCCTTGAGCCTTGAGCCTTGAGCCTTGAGCCTTGAGCCTTGAGCCTTGAGCCTGGAGCCTTGAGCCTTGAGCCTTGAGCCTTGATCCTTGAGCCTTGAGCCTTGAGCCTTGAGCCTTGAGCCTTGAGCCTTGAGCCTTGAGCCTTGAGCCTTGAGCCTTGAGCCTTGAGCTTTGAGCTTTGAGCCTGGAGCCTGGAGCCTTGAGCCTCTAGCCTTGAGCCTTGAGCCTTGCGCCTCGAGCCTCGAGCCTTGAGCCTCGAGCCTTGAGCCTTGAGCCTGGATCATTTAGCCTTGAGCCTTGAGCCTTGTGCCTTGAGCCTGGAGCCTTGAGCCTTGAGCCTTGAGCCTTGAGCCTTGAGCCTTGAGCCTTGATCCTTGAGCCTTGAGCCTTGAGCCTTGAGCCTTGAGCCTTGAGCCTTGAGCCTTGAGCCTTGAGCCTTGAGCCTTGAGCCTTGAGCCTTGAGCCTTGAGCCTGGAGCCTGGAGCCTTGAGCCTCTAGCCTTGAGCCTTGAGCCTTGCGCCTCGAGCCTCGAGCCTTGAGCCTTGAGCCTTGAGCCTGGATCATTTAGCCTTGAGCCTTGAGCCTTGAGCCTTGAGCCTTGAGCCTTGAGCCTTGAGCCTTGAGCCTTGAGCCTGGAGCCTTGAGCCTTGAGCCTTGAGCCTTGAGCCTTGAGCCAGGAGGCTTGAGCCTTGAGCCTGGAGCCTTGAGCCTTGAGCCTTGAGCCTTGAGCCTTGAGCCTTGAGCCTTGAGCCTTGAGCATTGAGCCTTGAGCCTAGAGCCTGGAGCCTTGAGCCTCTAGCCTTGAGCCTTGAGCCTTGCGCCTCGAGCCTCGAGCCTTGAACCTTGAGTCTTGAGCCTTGACCCTTGACCCTTGACCCTTGATCCTTGACCCTTGTACCTTGAGCCTTGACCCTTGAGCCTTGACCCTTGATTCTTGCCCTTGCGCCTTGCGCCTTGTGCTTTAACATTGAGCCTTGCGCCTTGAACCTTGAGCCTTGATCCTCTAGCCTTGAGCCTTGAGCCTTGAGCCTTGACCCATGAGCCTTGAAACTTGACTCTGGACCCTTGCCCCTTGACCCTTGCCCCTTGAGTCTTGAGCCTTGAGCCTTGAGCCTTGCGCCTTGACCCTTGCGCCTTGAGCCTTGAGCCTTGAGCATTAAGCCTTGAGCCTTGAGCCTTGAGCCTTAAGCCTTTGAGCCTGGAGCCTGGAGCCTGGAGCCTCGAGCCTGGAGCCTTGAGCCTTGAGCCTCGAGCCTTGAGCCTCGACCCTTGAGCCTTGAGCCTTGAGCCTTGAGCCTTGAGCCTTGAGCCTTGAGCCTTGAGCCTTGAGCCTTGAGCCTTGAGCCTTAAGCCTTGAGCCTTGAGCCTTGAGCCTTAAGCATTGAGCCTTGATCCTCTAGCCTTGAGCCTTGTGCTTTGAGCCTTGAGCCTTAAGCCTTGAGCCTTGAGCCTTAAGCCTTAAGCCTTGAGCATTGAGCCTTGAGCCTTAAGCCTTGAGCCTTGATCCTCTACCCTTGAGCCTTGAGCCTTGAGCCTTAAGCCTTGAGCCTTGATCCTCCAGCCTTGAGCCTTGCGCTTTGAGCCTTGAGCCTTGATCCTCTAGCCTTGCGTCTTGAGTCTTTAGCCATGAGCCTTGAGCCATGAGCCTTGTTCCTTGAGCCTTGAGCCTTGCGCCTTGAGCCTTCAGCGTTGAGCCTTGAGTCTTGAGCTATGAGCGTTGAGCGTTGAGCCTTGAGCCTTGAGCCTCGAGCCTTGAGCCTCGAGCCTTGAGCCTTGAGCCTTGAGCCTTGAGCCTGGATCATTTAGCCTTGAGCCTTGAGCCTTGAGCCTTGAGCCTTGAACCTTGAGCCTGGAGCCTTGAGCCTTGAGCCTTGAGCCTTGAGCCTTGATACTTGAGCCTTGAGCCTTGAGCCTTGAGCCTTGAGCCTTGAGCCTTGAGCTTTGAGCCTGGAGCCTGGAGCCTTGAGCCTCTAGCCTTGAGCCTTGAGCCTTGCGCCTCGAGCCTCTAGCCTTGAGCCTTGAGCCTTGAGCCTTGAGCCTTGAGCCTGGATCATTTAGCCTTGAGCCTTAAGCCTTGAGCCTTGAGCCTTGAGCCTTGAGCCTTGAGCCTTGAGCCAGGAGGTTTGAGCCTTGAGCCTTGAGCCTGGAGCCTTGAGCCTTGAGCCTTGAGCCTTGAGCCTTGAGCCTTGAGCATTGAGCCTTGAGCCTGGAGCCTGGAGCCTTGAGCCTCTAGCCTTGCGCCTCGAGCCTCGAGCCTTGAGCCTTGAGCCTTGAGCCTTGACCCTTGACCCTTGACCCTTGATCCTTGACCCTTGAGCCTTGAGCCTTGACCCTTGAGCCTTGAGCGTTGAGCCTTGAGCCTTGAGCCTTGAGCCTGGAGCCTGGAGCCTTGAGCCTCTAGCCTTGAGCCTTGAGCCTTGCGCCTCGAGCCTCGAGCCTTGAGCCTTGAGTCTTGAGCCTTGACCCTTGACCCTTGACCCTTGATCCTTGACCCTTGTGCCTTGAGCCTTGACCCTTGAGCCTTGACCCTTGATTCTTGCCCTTGCGCCTTGCGCCTTGTGCTTTAACATTGAGCCTTGCGCCTTGAACCTTGAGCCTTGATCCTCTAGCCTTGAGCCTTGAGCCTTGAGCCTTGACCCATGAGCCTTCAGCGTTGAGCCTTGAGTCTTGAGCTATGAGCGTTCAGCGTTGAGCCTTGAGCCTTGAGCCTTGAGCCTTGATCCTCGAGCCTTGAGCCTTGAGCCTTGAGCCTTGAGCCTTGAGCCTGGATCATTTAGCCTTGAGCCTTGAGCCTTGATCCTTGAGCCTTGAGCCTTGAGCCTTGAGCCTTGAGCCTTGAGCCTTGAGCCTGGAGCCTGGAGCCTTGAGCCTTGAGCCTTGAGCCTTGATCCTTGAGCCTTGAGCCTTGAGCCTTGAGCCTTGAGCCTTAAGCCTTGAGCCTTGAGCCTTGAGCCTTGAGCCTTGAGCCTTGAGCCTTGAGCCTTGAGCCTGGAGCCTGGAGCCTTGAGCCTCTAGCCTTGAGCCTTGAGACTTTCGCCTCGAGCCTCGAGCCTTGAGCCTTGAGCCTTGAGCCTTGAGCCTGGATCATTTAGCCTTGAGCCTTGAGCCTTGAGCCTTGAGCCTTGAGCCTTGAGCCTTGAGCCTTGAGCCTTGAGCCAGGAGGCTTGAGCCTTGAGCCTTGAGCCTGGAGCCTTGAGCCTTGAGCCTTGAGCCTTGAGCCTTGAGCCTTGAGCCTTGAGCATTGAGCCTTGAGCCTGGAGCCTTGAGCCTTGATCCTCTAGCCTTGAGCCTTGAGCCATGAGCCTTGAGCCTTAAGCCTTGAGCCTTGAGCCTTGAGCCTGAAGCCTTGAGCCTTGATCCTCTAGCCTTGAGCCTTGTGCTTTGAGCCTTGAGCCTTAAGCCTTAAGCCTTGAGCCTTAAGCCTTAAGCCTTGAGCCATGAGCCTTGAGCCTTAAGCCTTAAGCCTTGAGCCTTGAGCCTTGAGCCTTGAGCCTTAATCCTTGAGCCTTGATCCTCTAGCCTTGAGCCTTGAGCCTTAAGCCTTGAGCCTTGATCCTCCAGCCTTGAGCCTTGCGCTTTGAGCCTTGAGCCTTGATCCTCTAGCCTTGACCCTTGCGCCTTGAGCCTTGCGTCTTGAGTCTTTAGCCATGAGCCTTGAGCCATGAGCCTTGTTCCTTGAGCCTTGAGCCTTGCGCCTTGAGCCTTCAGCGTTGAGCCTTGAGTCTTGAGCTATGAGCGTTCAGCGTTGAGCCTTGAGCCTTGAGCCTTGAGCCTTGAGCCTCGAACCTTGAGCCTTGAGCCTTGAGCCTTGAGCCTTGAGCCTTGAGCCTGGATCATTTAGCCTTGAGCCTTGAGCCTTGATCCTTGAGCCTTGAGCCTTGAGCCTTGAGCCTTGAGCCTTGAGCCTTGAGCCTGGAGCCTTGAGCCTTGAGCCTTGAGCCTTGATCCTTGAGCCTTGAGCCTTGAGCCTTGAGCCTTGAGCCTTGAGCCTTAAGCCTTGAGCCTTGAGCCTTGAGCCTTGAGCCTTGAGCCTTGAGCCTTGAGCCTTGAGCCTTGAGCCTTGAGCCTGGAGCCTGGAGCCTGGAGCCTTGAGCCTCTAGCCTTGAGCCTTGAGACTTTCGCCTCGAGCCTCGAGCCTTGAGCCTTGAGCCTTGAGCCTTGAGCCTGGATCATTTAGCCTTGAGCCTCGAGCCTTGAGCCTTGAGCCTTGAGCCTTGAGCCTTGAGCCTTGAGCCTTGAGCCTTGAGCCTTGAGCCAGGAGGCTTGAGCCTTGAGCCTTGAGCCTGGAGCCTTGAGCCTTGAGCCTTGAGCCTTGAGCCTTGAGCCTTGAGCCTTGAGCCTTGAGCATTGAGCCTTGAGCCTGGAGCCTGGAGCCTTGAGCCTCTAGCCTCGAGCCTTGAGCCTTGCGCCTCGAGCCTCGAGCCTTGAGCCTTGAGCCTTGAGCCTTGAGCCTTGACCCTTGACCCTTGATCCTTGACCCTTGAGCCTTGAGCCTTGACCCTTGAGCCTTGACCCTTGATTCTTGCCCTTGCGCCTTGCGTCTTGTGCTTTAACATTGAGCCTTGCGCCTTGAACCTTCAGCCTTGATCCTCTAGCCTTGAGCCTTGAGCCTTGAGCCTTGACCCATGAGCCTTGAAACTTGACTCTGGACCCTTGCCCCTTGACCCTTGCCCCTTGAGTCTTGAGCCTTGAGCCTTGATCCTCTAGCCTTGACCCTTTCGCCTTGAGCCTTGCGTCTTGAGTCTTTAGCCATGAGCCTTGAGCCATGAGCCTTGTTCCTTGAGCCTTGAGCCTTGCGCCTTGAGCCTTCAGCGTTGAGCCTTGAGTCTTGAGCTATGAGCGTTGAGCGTTGACCCTTGAGCCTTGATCCTTGAGCCTTGAGCCTCGAGCCTTGAGCCTTAAGCCTTGAGCCTTGAGCCTTGAGCCTGGATCATTTAGCCTTGAGCCTTGAGCCTTGAGCCTTGAGCCTGGAGCCTTGAGCCTTGAGCCTTGATCCTTGAGCCTTGACCCTTGACCCTTGAGCCTGGAGCCTTGAGCCTTGAGCCTTGAGCCTTGAGCCTTGAGCCTTGAGCCTGGAGCCTTGAGCCTCTAGCCTTGAGCCTTGAGCCTTGCGCCTCGAGCCTCGAGCCTTGAGCCTTGAGCCTGGATCATTTAGCCTTGAGCCTTGAGCCTTGAGCCTTGAGCCTTGAGCCTTGAGCCTTGAGCCTGGAGCCTTGAGCCTTGAGCCTTGAGCCTGGAGGCTTGAGCCATGAGCCTGGAGCCTGGAGCCTTGAGCCTTGAGCCTTGAGCCTTGAGCCTTGAGCCTTGAGCATTGAGCATTGAGCCTTGAGCCTGGAGCCTGGAGCCTTGAGCCTCTAGCCTTGAGCCTTGAGCCTTGTGCCTCGATCCTCGAGCCTTGACCCTTGAGCCTTGAGCCTTTACCCTTGACCCTTGATCCTTGACCCTTGAGCCTTGATCCTTGACCCTTGAGCCTTGACCCTTGATTCTTGCCCTTGCGCCTTGCGTCTTGTGCTTTAACATTGAGCCTTGCGCCTTGAACCTTGAGCCTTGATCCTCTAGCCTTGAGCCTTGAGCCTTGAGCCTTGACCCATGAGCCTTGAAACTTGACTCTGGACCCTTGCCCCTTGACCCTTGCCCATTGACCCTTGCCCCTTGAGTCTTGAGTCTTGAGCCTTGAGCCTTGCGCCTTGACCCTTGAGCCTTGAGCCTTCAGCATTAAGCCTTGAGCCTTGAGCCTTGAGCCTTGAGCCTTTGAGCCTGGAGCCTGGAGCCTCGAGCCTGGAGCCTCGAGCCTGGAGCCTTGAGCCTTGAGCCTTGAGCCATGAGCCTTGAGCCTTGAGCCTTGAGCCTTGAGCCTTAAGCCTTGAGCCTTGATCCTCTAGCCTTGAGCCTTGTGCTTTGAGCCTTAAGCCTTGAGCCTTGAGCCTTAAGCCTTGAGCCTTGAGCCTTGAGCCATAAGCCTTGAGCCTTGATCCTCTAGCCTTGAGCCTTGAGCCTTGAGCCTTAAGCCTTGAGCCTTGATCCTCCAGCCTTAAGCCTTGTGCTTTGAGCCTTGAGCCTTGATCCTCTAGCCTTGACCCTTGCGCCTTGAGCCTTGCGTCTTGAGTCTTTAGCTATGAGCCTTGAACCATGAGCCTTGTTCCTTGAGCCTTGAGCCTTGCGCCTTGAGCCTTCACCGTTGAGCCTTGAGTCTTGAGCTATGAGCGTTGAGCCTTGAGCCTGGAGCCTTGAGCCTTGAGCCTTGAGCCTTGAGCCTTGAGCCTTGAGCCTCGAGCCTCGAGCCTTGAGCCTTGAGCCTTGAGCCTTGAGCCTGGATCATTTAGCCTTGAGCCTTGAGCCTTGAGCCTTGAGCCTTGAGCCTTGAGCCTTGAGCCTTGAGCCTTGAGCCTTGAGCCTTGAGCCTTGAGCCTTGAGCCTTGAGCCTTGAGCCTGGAGCCTTGAGCCTTGAGCCTTGAGCCTTGAGCCTTGAGCCTTGATCCTTGAGCCTTGAGCCTTGAGCCTTGAGCCTTGAGCCTTGAGCCTTGAGCCTTGAGCCTGGAGCCTTGAGCCTTGAGCCTCTAGCCTTGAGCCTTGAGCCTTGTGCCTCGAGCCTCGAGCCTTGAGCCTTGAGTCTTGAGCCTTGACCCTCGACCCTTGACCCTTGATCCTTGACCCTTGACCCTTGACCCTTGAGCCTTGACCCTTGATTCTTGCCCTTGCGCCTTGTGCTTTAACATTGAGCCTTGCGCCTTGAACCTTGAGCCTTGATCCTCTGGCCTTGAGCCTTGAACCTTGACCCATGAGCCTTGAAACTTGACTCTGGACCCTTGCCCCTTGACCATTGCCCCTTGAGCCTTGAGCCTTGAGCCTTGAGCCTTGAGCCTTGAGCCTTGAGCCTTGCGCCTTGACCCTTGCGCCTTGAGCCTTGAGCCTTGAGCCTTGAGCATTAAGCCTTGAGCCTTGAGCCTTGAGCCTTTGAGCCTGGAGCCTGGAGCCTCGAGCCTGGAGCCTCGAGCCTGGAGCCTTGAGCGTTGAGCCTCGAGCCTCGAGCCTCGAGCCTCGAGCCTTGAGCCTTGAGCCTTGAGCCTTGAGCCTTGAGCCTTGAGCCTTGAGCCTTGAGCCTTGAGTCTTAAGCCTTGAGCCTTGATCCTCTAGCCTTGAGCCTTGTGCTTTGAGCCTTGAGCCTTAAGCCTTGAGCCTTGAGCCTTGATCCTTAAGCCTTGAGCCTTGATCCTCCAGCCTTGAGCCTTGCGCTTTGAGCCTTGAGCCTTGATCCTCTAGCCTTGACCCTTGCGCCTTGAGCCTTGCGTCTTGAGTCTTGAGCCTTGAGCCTTGAGCCTTGAGCCTTGAGCCTTGAGCCTCGAGCCTTGAGCCTTGAGCCTTGAGCCTTGAGCCTGGATCATTTAGCCTTGAGCCTTGAGCCTTGCGCATTGAGCCTGGAGCCTCGAGCCTGGAGCCTTGAGCGTTGAGCCTCGAGCCTTGAGCCTCGAGCCTCGAGCCTTGAGCCTTGAGCCTTCAGCCTTGAGCCTTGAGCCTTGAGCCATGAGCCTTGAGCCTTGAGCCTTGAGCCTTAAGCCTTGAGCCTTGATCCTCTAGCCTTGAGCCGTGTGCTTTGAGCCTTGAGCCTTAAGCCTTGAGCCTTGAGCCTTGAGCCTTAAGCCTTGAGCCTTGAGCCTTGAGCCTTGAGCCTTAAGCCTTGAGCCTTGATCCTCTAGCCTTGACCCTTGCGCCTTGAGCCTTGCGTCTTGAGTCTTGAGCCTTGAGCCTTGAGACTTGAGCCTTGAGCCTTGAGCCTTGAGACTCGAGCCTTGAGCCTTGAGCCTTGAGCCTGGATCATTTAGCCTTGAGCCTTGAGCCTTGAGCCTTGAGCCTGGAGCCTGGAGACTTGAGCCTCTAGCCTTGAGCCTCGAGCCTCGAGCCTTGAGCCTTGAGCCTTGAGCCTTGAGCCTTGAGCCTTGAGCCTTGAGCCATGAGCCTTGAGCCTTGAGCCTTGAGCCTTAAGCCTTGAGCCTTGATCCTCTAGCCTTGAGCCTTGCGCTTTGAGCCTTGAGCCTTGATCCTCTAGCCTTGACCCTTGCGCCTTGAGCCTTGCGTCTTGAGTCTTGAGCCTTGAGCCTTGAGCCTCGAGCCTTGAGCCTTGAGCCTTGAGCCTGGATCATTTAGCCTTGAGCCTTGAGCCTTGAGCCTTGCGCATTGAGCCTGGAGCCTCGAGCCTGGAGCCTTGAGCGTTGAGCCTCGAGCCTTGAGCCTCGAGCCTCGAGCCTTGAGCCTTGAGCCTTCAGCCTTGAGCCTTGAGCCTTGAGCCATGAGCCTTGAGCCTTGAGCCTTGAGCCTTAAGCCTTGAGCCTTGATCCTCTAGCCTTGAGCCTTGTGCTTTGAGCCTTGAGCCTTAAGCCTTGAGCCTTGAGCCTTGAGCCTTAAGCCTTGAGCCTTGAGCCTTGAGCCTTGAGCCTTAAGCCTTGAGCCTTGATCCTCTAGCCTTGAGCCTTGAGCCTTAAGCCTTGAGCCTTGATCCTCTAGCCTTGAGCCTTGCACTTTGAGCCTTGAGCCTTGATCCTCTAGCCTTGACCCTTGCGCCTTGAGCCTTGCGTCTTGAGTCTTGAGCCTTGAGCCTTGAGCCTTGAGACTTGAGCCTTGAGCCTTGAGCTTTGAGCCTTGAGCCTTGAGCCTTGAGCCTGGATCATTTAGCCTTGAGCCTTGAGCCTTGAGCCTTGAGCCTGGAGCCTGGAGCCTTGAGCCTCTAGCCTTGAGCCTTGAGCCTTGCGCCTCGAGCCTCGAGCCTTGAGCCTTGAGTCTTGAGCCTTGACCCTTGACCTTTGACCCTTGATCCTTGACCCTTGAGCCTTGAGCCTTGACCCTTGAGCCTTGACCCTTGATTCTTGCCCTTGCGCCTTGCGCCTTGCGCTTTAACATTGAGCCTTGCGCCTTGAACCTTGAGCCTTGATCCTCTAGCCTTGAGCCTTGAGCCTTGACCCATGAGCCTTGAAACTTGACTCTGGACCCTTGCCCCTTGACCCTTGCCCCTTGAGTCTTGAGCCTTGAGCCTTGAGCCTTGAGCCTTGCGCCTTGACCCTTGCGCCTTGAGCCTTGAGCCTTGAGCATTAAGCCTTGAGCCTTGAGCCTTGAGCCTTTGAGCCTGGAGCCTGAAGCCTCGAGCCTGGAGCCTGGAGCCTGGAGCCTTGAGCGTTGAGCCTCGAGCCTTGAGCCTCGAGCCTCGAGCCTTGATCCTTGAGCCTCGAGCCTTGTGCCTTGAGCCATGAGCCTTGAGCCTTAAGCCTTGAGCCTTGAGCCTTGAGCCTTAAGCCTTAAGCCTTAAGCCTTGAGCCTTGATCCTCTAGCCTTGAGCCTTGTGCTTTGAGCCTTGAGCCTTAAGCCTTGAGCCTTGAGCCTTGAGCCTTGAGCCTTGAGCCTTGAGCCTTGAGCCTTGAGCCTTAAGCCTTAAGCCTTGAGCCTTGAGCCTTGAGCCTTGCGCCTTGCGCCTTGATCCTCTAGCCTTGAGCCTTGAGGCTTGAGCCTTAAGCCTTGAGCCTTGATCCTCCAGCCTTGAGCCTTGCGCTTTGAGCCTTGAGCCTTGATCCTCTAGCCGTGACCCTTGCGCCTTGAGCCTTGCGTCTTGAGTCTTTAGCCATGAGCCTTGAGCCATGAGCCTTGTTCCTTGAGCCTTGAGCCTTGCGCCTTGAGCCTTCAGCGTTGAGCCTTGAGTCTTGAGCTATGAGCGTTGAGCGTTGAGCCTTGAGCCTTGAGCCTTGAGCCTTGAGCCTTGAGCCTCAAGCCTTGAGCCTTGAGCCTTGAGCCTTGAGCCTGGATCATTTAGCCTTGAGCCTTGAGCCTTGAGCCTTGAGCCTTGAGCCTGGAGCCTGGAGCCTTGAGCCTTGAGCCTTGAGCCTTGAGCCTTGAGCCTTGAGCCTTGAGCCTTGAGCCTTGAGCCTTGAGCCTTGAGCCTTGAGCCTCTAGCCTTGCGCCTTGAGCCTCGAGCCTTGAGCCTCGAGCCTTGAGCCTTGAGTCTTGAGCCTTGAGCCTTGAGCCTTGACCCTTGACCCTTGAGCCTTGACCCTTGACCCTTGAGCCTTGACCCCTGATTCTTGCCCTTACGCCTTGCGCCTTGTGCTTTAACATTGAGCCTTGCGCCTTGAACCTTGAGCCTTGATCCTCTAGCCTTGGGCCTTGAGCCTTGACCCATGAGCCTTGTTCCTTGAGCCTTGAGCCCTGAGCCTTGACCCCTGAGCCCTTACCCTTGACCCTTGAGCCTTGAGCCTTGAGCCTTGAGCCTTGAGCCTTGAGCCTTGACCCTTGACCCTTGAGCGTTGACCCTTGAGCGTTGAGCCTTGAGCCTTGAACCTTGAGCCTTGAACCTTACCTTTAGACTTGACCCTTGAGCCTGGAGCCTTGAGCCTGGATCCTTGAGCCTTGAGCCTTGAGCCTTGAGCCTTGAGCCTTGATCCTCTAGCCTTGACCCTTGCGCTTTGAGCCTTGAGCCTTGATCCTCTAGCCTTGACCCTTGCGCCTTGAGCCTTGCGTCTTGAGTCTTTAGCTATGAGCCTTGAACCATGAGCCTTGTTCCTTGAGCCTTGAGCCTTGCGCCTTGAGCCTTCACCGTTGAGCCTTGAGTCTTGAGCTATGAGCGTTGAGCCTTGAGCCTGGAGCCTTGAGCCTTGAGCCTTGAGCCTTGAGCCTCGAGCCTCGAGCCTTGAGCCTTGAGCCTTGAGCCTTGAGCCTGGATCATTTAGCCTTGAGCCTTGAGCCTTGAGCCTTGAGCCTTGAGCCTTGAGCCTTGAGCCTTGAGCCTTGAGCCTTGAGCCTGGAGCCTTGAGCCTTGAGCCTTGAGCCTTGAGCCTTGATCCTTGAGCCTTGAGCCTTGAGCCTTGAGCCTTGAGCCTTGAGCCTTGAGCCTGGAGCCTTGAGCCTGGAGCCTGGAGCCTTGAGCCTCTAGCCTTGAGCCTTGAGCCTTGTGCCTCGAGCCTCGAGCCTTGAGCCTTGAGTCTTGAGCCTTGACCCTCGACCCTTGAGCCTTGATCCTTGACCCTTGACCCTTGACCCTTGAGCCTTGACCCTTGATTCTTGCCCTTGCGCCTTGCGCCTTGTGCTTTAACATTGAGCCTTGCGCCTTGAACCTTGAGCCTTGATCCTCTAGCCTTGAGCCTTGAGCCTTGATCCATGAGCCTTGAAACTTGACTCTGGACCCTTGCCCCTTGACCCTTGCCCCTTGAGCCTTGAGCCTTGAGCCTTGAGCCTTGAGCCTTGAGCCTTGTGCCTTGACCCTTGCGCCTTGAGCCTTGAGCCTTGAGCCTTGAGCATTAAGCCTTGAGCCTTGAGCCTTGAGCCTTTGAGCCTGGAGCCTCGAGCCTGGAGCCTCGAGCCTGGAGCCTTGAGCGTTGAGCCTCGAGCCTTGAGCCTCGAGCCTCGAGCCTCGAGCCTTGAGCCTTGAGCCTTGAGCCTTGAGCCTTGAGCCTTGAGCCTTGAGCCTTGAGCCTTGAGCCTTGAGCCTTGAGCCTTGAGTCTTAAGCCTTGAGCCTTGATCCTCTAGCCTTGAGCCTTGTGCTTTGAGCCTTGAGCCTTAAGCCTTGAGCCTTGAGCCTTAATCCTTGAGCCTTGAGCCTTGAGCCTTGAGCCTTGAGCCTTAAGCCTTGATCCTCTAGCCTTGAGCCTTGAGCCTTGAGCCTTAAGCCTTGAGCCTTGATCCTCCAGCCTTGAGCCTTGCGCTTTGTGCCTTGAGCCTTGATCCTCTAGCCTTTACCCTTGCGCCTTGAGCCTTGAGTCTTGAGTCTTGAGCCTTGAGCCTTGAGCCTTGAGCCTTGAGCCTTGAGCCTTGAGCCTCGAGCCTTGAGCCTTGAGCATGGATCATTTAGCCTTGAGCCTTGAGCCTTGAGCCTTGCGCATTGAGCCTGGAGCCTCGAGCCTGGAGCCTTGAGCGTCGAGCCTCGAGCCTTGAGCCTCGAGCCTCGAGACTTGAGCCTTGAGCCTTCAGCCTTGAGCCTTGAGCCTTGAGCCATGAGCCTTGAGCCTTGAGCCTTGAGCCTTAAGCCTTGAGCCTTGATCCTCTAGCCTTGAGCCGTGTGCTTTGAGCCTTGAGCCTTAAGCCTTGAGCCTTGAGCCTTGAGCCTTAAGCCTGGAGCCTTGAGCCTTGAGCCTTGAGCCTTGAGCCTTAAGCCTTGAGCCTTGATCCTCTAGCCTTGAGCCTTGAGCCTTAAGCCTTGAGCCTTGATCCTCCAGCCTTGAGCCTTGCGCTTTGAGCCTTGAGCCTTGATCCTCTAGCCTTGACCCTTGCGCCTTGAGCCTTGCGTCTTGAGTCTTGAGCCTTGAGCCTTGAGACTTGAGCCTTGAGCCTTGAGCCTTGAGCCTTGAGCCTCGAGCCTTGAGCCTTGAGCCTTGAGCCTTGAGCCTGGATCATTTAGCCTTAAGCCTTGAGCCTTGAGCCTTGAGCCTGGAGCCTGGAGCCTGGAGCCTTGAGCCTCTAGCCTTGAGCCTCGAGCCTCGAGCCTTGAGCCTTGAGCCTTGAGCCTTGAGCCTTGAGCCATGAGCCTTGAGCCTTGAGCCTTGAGCCTTAAGCCTTGAGCCTTGATCCTCTAGCCTTGAGCCTTGCGCTTTGAGCCTTGAGCCTTGATCCTCTAGCCTTGACCCTTGCGCCTTGAGCCTTGCGTCTTGAGTCTTGAGCCTTGAGCCTTGAGCCTTGAGCCTTGAGCCTCGAGCCTTGAGCCTTGAGCCTTGAGCCTTGAGCCTGGATCATTTAGCCTTGAGCCTTGAGCCTTGAGCCTTGCGCATTGAGCCTGGAGCCTCGAGCCTGGAGCCTTGAGCGTTGAGCCTCGAGCCTTGAGCCTCGAGCCTTGAGCCTTGAGCCTTCAGCTTTGAGCCTTGAGCCTTGAGCCATGAGCCTTGAGCCTTGAGCCTTGAGCCTTAAGCCTTGAGCCTTGATCCTCTAGCCTTGAGCCTTGTGCTTTGAGCCTTGAGCCTTAAGCCTTGAGCCTTGAGCCTTGAGCCTTGAGCCTTAAGCCTTGAGCCTTGAGCCTTGAGCCTTAAGCCTTGAGCCTTGATCCTCTAGCCTTGAGCCTTGAGCCTTAAGCCTTGAGCCTTGATCCTCTAGCCTTGAGCCTTGCGCTTTGAGCCTTGAGCCTTGATCCTCTAGCCTTGACCCTTGCGCCTTGAGCCTTGCGTCTTGAGTCTTGAGCCTTGAGCCTTGAGCCTTGAGACTTGAGCCTTGAGCCTTGAGCCTTGAGCCTTGAGCCTTGAGCCTTGAGCCTTGAGCCTTGAGCCTGGATCATTTAGCCTTGAGCCTTGAGCCTTGAGCCTTGAGCCTGGAGCCTGGAGCCTGGAGCCTTGAGCCTCTAGCCTTGAGCCTTGAGCCTTGCGCCTCGAGCCTCGAGCCTTGAGCCTTGAGTCTTGAGCCTTGACCCTTGACCTTTGACCCTTGATCCTTGACCCTTGAGCCTTGAGCCTTGACCCTTGAGCCTTGACCCTTGATTCTTGCCCTTGCGCCTTGCGCCTTGCGCTTTAACATTGAGCCTTGCGCCTTGAACCTTGAGCCTTGATCCTCTAGCCTTGAGCCTTGAGCCTTGAGCCTTGACCCACGAGCCTTGAAACTTGACTCTGGACCCTTGCCCCTTGACCCTTGCCCCTTGAGTCTTGAGGCTTGAGCCTTGAGCCTTGAGCCTTGCGCCTTGACCCTTGCGCCTTGAGCCTTGAGCCTTGAGCATTAAGCCTTGAGCCTTGAGCCTTGAGCCTTTTAGCCTTTGAGCCTGGAGCCTGAAGCCTCGAGCCTGGAGCCTGGAGCCTGGAGCCTTGAGCGTTGAGCCTCGAGCCTTGAGCCTCGAGCCTCGAGCCTCGAGCCTTGAGCCTTGAGCCTCGAGCCTTGTGCCTTGAGCCATGAGCCTTGAGCCTTAAGCCTTGAGCCTTGAGCCTTGAGCCTTAAGCCTTAAGCCTTGAGCCTTGATCCTCTAGCCATGAGCCTTGTGCTTTGAGCCTTGAGCCTTAAGCCTTGAGCCTTGAGCCTTGAGCCTTGAGCCTTGAGCCTTGAGCCTTGAGCCTTAAGCCTTAAGCCTTGAGCCTTGAGCCTTGAGCCTTGCGCCTTGCGCCTTGATCCTCTAGCCTTGAGCCTTGAGGCTTGAGCCTTAAGCCTTGAGCCTTGATCCTCCAGCCTTGAGCCTTGCGCTTTGAGCCTTGAGCCTTGATCCTCTAGCCGTGACCCTTGCGCCTTGAGCCTTGCGTCTTGAGTCTTTAGCCATGAGCCTTGAGCCATGAGCCTTGTTCCTTGAGCCTTGAGCCTTGCGCCTTGAGCCTTCAGCGTTGAGCCTTGAGTCTGGAGCTATGAGCGTTGAGCCTTGAGCCTTGAGCCTTGAGCCTTGAGCCTTGAGCCTTCAGCCTTGAGCCTCGAGCCTTGAGCCTTGAGCCTTGAGCATTGAGCCTGGATCATTTAGCCTTGAGCCTTGAGCCTTGAGCCTTGAGCCTGGAGCCTGGAGCCTTGAGCCTTGAGCCTTGAGCCTTGAGCCTTGAGCCTTGAGCCTTGAGCCTTGAGCCTTGAGCCTTGAGCCTTGAGCCTTGAGCCTCTAGCCTTGCGCCTTGAGCCTCGAGCCTTGAGCCTCGAGCCTTGAGCCTTGAGTCTTGAGCCTTGAGCCTTGAGCCTTGACCCTTGACCCTTGAGCCTTGACCCTTGACCCTTGAGCCTTGACCCTTGATTCTTGCCCTTACGCCTTGCGCCTTGTGCTTTAACATTGAGCCTTGCGCCTTGAACCTTGAGCCTTGATCCTCTAGCCTTGGGCCTTGAGCCTTGACCCATGAGCCTTGTTCCTTGAGCCTTGAGCCCTGAGCCTTGACCCCTGAGCCCTTACCCTTGACCCTTGAGCCTTGAGCCTTGACCCTTGAGCCTTGACCCTTGACCCTTGAGCGTTGACCCTTGAGCGTTGAGCCTTGAGCCTTGAACCTTGAGCCTTGAACCTTACCTTTAGACTTGACCCTTGAGCCTGGAGCCTTGAGCATGGATCCTTGAGCCTTGAGCCTTGAGCCTTGAGCCTTGAGCCTTGAGCCTGGAGCCTGGAGCCTCGAGCCTCGAGCCTTGAGACTTAAGCCTTGAGCCTCGCGCCTCGAGCCTCGAGCCTCGAGCCTTGAGCCTTGAGCCTTGAGCCTTGAGACTTGAGCCTTGAGCCTTGAGCCTTGAGCCTTGAGCATTGAGCCTTGAGCCTTGAGCCTTAAAACATGAGACTTGAGCCTTGACTCTTGAGCCTTGCGCCTTGAGCCTTGAGCCTGAAGCCTCGAGCCTCGAGCCTTGAGCCTCGAGCCTTGAGCCTCTACCCTCGACCCTTGAACCTGGAGCCTTGAGCCTTGAGTGTTGAGCCTTGAGCCTTGAGCCTTGACCCTAGAGCGTTGAGCGTTGAGCGTTGAGCCTTGAGCCTTGAGCCTTGAGCCTTTGAGCATGGAGCCTGGAGCCTGGAGCCTTGAGTCTCGAGCCTCGAGCCTCGAGCCTCGAGCCTTGAGCCTCGAGCCTAGAGCCTTGATCCTTGAGCCTTGAGCCTTGAGCCTTGAGCCTTGAGCCTTGAGCCTTGACCCTTGAGCCTTAAGCCTTGAGCCTTGAGCTATGAGCCTTGAGCCTTGACTCTTGACACTTGCCCCTTAAGCCTTGCGTCTTGAGCCTTGAGCCATGAGCCTTGAGCCTTGAGCCTTGAGCCTTGTTCCTTGAGCCTTGAGCCTTGAGCGTTGCGCCTTGAGCCTTGAGCGTTGAGCCTGGAGGCTTGAGCCTTGAGCGTTGAGCCTTGAGCCTTGAGCCTTGAGCCTTGAGCGTTGAGCCTTGAGCCTTGAGCCTTGAGCCTTGAGCCTTGAGCCTTGAGCGATGAGCGATGAGCCTTGAGCCTTGAGCCTTGAGCCTTGAGCCTTGTTCCTTGAGCCTTGAGCCTTGAGCCTTGAGCCTTGAGCCTTGAGCCTTGAGCCTTGAGCCTTGAGCCTTGAGCGATGAGCGATGAGCCTTGAGCCTTGAGCCTTGAGCCTTGAGCCTTGAGCCTTGAGCCTTGAGCGTTGAGCCTTGAGCCTTGAGCCTTGCGCCTTGCGCCTTGAGCCTTGAGCCTTGATCCTTAAGCCTTGAGCCTTGAGCCTTGAGCCTGGAGCCTTGAGCCTTGAGCCTTGAGCCTTGAGCCTTGAGCCCGGAGCCTGGAGCCTTGAGCCTGGAGCCTTCAGCCTGGAGCCTCGAGCTTCGAGCTTCGAGCCTTGAGCCTTGAGCCTTGACCCTTAAGCCTTGACCCTTGACCCTTGAGCGTTGACCCTTGAGCCTTGAGCCTTGAGCCTGGAGCCTTGAGCGTTGAGCGTTGATCCTCCAGCCTTGAGCCTTGCGCTTTGAGCCTTGAGCCTTTATCCTCTAGCCTTGAGCCTTGAGCCTTGAGCCTTGAGCCTGGAGCCTCGAGCCTCGAGGCTTGAGACTTGAGCCTTGAGCCTCGCGCCTCGAGCCTGGAGCCTGGAGCCTTGAGCCTTGAGCCTTGAGCCTTGAGACTTGAGCCTTGAGCCTTGAGCCTTGAGCCTTGAGCCTTGAGCCTTGAGCATTGAGCCTTGAGCCTTGAGCCTTAAAACATGAGACTTGAGCCTTGACTCTTGAGCCTTGCGCCTTGAGCCTTGAGCCTGAAACCTCGAGCCTCGAGCCTTGAGCCTCGAGCCTTGAGCCTCTACCCTCGACCCTTGAACCTGGAGCCTTGAGCCTTGAGTGTTGAGCCTTGAGCCTTGACCCTAGAGCGTTGAGCGTTGAGCGTTGAGCCTTGAGCCTTGAGCCTTGAGCCTTGAGCCTTTGAGCATGGAGCCTGGAGCCTGGAGCCTTGAGTCTCGAGCCTCGAGCCTGGAGCCTCGAGCCTTGAGCCTCGAGCCTAGAGCCTTGAGCCTTGAGCCTTGAGCCTTGAGCCTTGAGCCTTGAGCCTTGAGCCTTGACCCTTGAGCCTTAAGCCTTGAGTCTTGAGCCTTGAGCCTTGAGCCTTGACCCTTGACCCTTGAGCCTTGACCCTTGACCCTTGAGCCTTGACCCTTGATTCTTGCCCTTACGCCTTGCGCCTTGTGCTTTAACACTGAGCCTTGCGCCTTGAACCTTGAGCCTTGATCCTCTAGCCTTGGGCCTTGAGCCTTGACCCATGAGCCTTGTTCCTTGAGCCTTGAGCCCTGAGCCTTGACCCCTGAGCCCTTACCCTTGACCCTTGAGCCTTGAGCCTTGACCCTTGAGCCTTGACCCTTGACCCTTGAGCGTTGACCCTTGAGCGTTGAGCCTTGAGCCTTGAACCTTGAGCCTTGAACCTTACCTTTAGACTTGACCCTTGAGCCTGGAGCCTTGAGCATGGATCCTTGAGCCTTGAGCCTTGAGCCTTGAGCCTTGAGCCTTGAGCCTTGAGCCTGGAGCCTGGAGCCTCGAGCCTCGAGCCTTGAGACTTGAGCCTTGAGCCTCGCGCCTCGAGCCTCGAGCCTCGAGCCTTGAGCCTTGAGCCTTGAGCCTTGAGACTTGAGCCTTGAGCCTCGCGCCTCGAGCCTCGAGCCTCGAGCCTTGAGCCTTGAGCCTTGAGCCTTGAGACTTGAGCCTTGAGCCTTGAGCCTTGAGCCTTGAGCATTGAGCCTTGAGCCTTGAGCCTTAAAACATGAGACTTGAGCCTTGACTCTTGAGCCTTGCGCCTTGAGCCTTGAGCCTGAAGCCTCGAGCCTCGAGCCTTGAGCCTCGAGCCTTGAGCCTCTACCCTCGACCCTTGAACCTGGAGCCTTGAGCCTTGAGTGTTGAGCCTTGAGCCTTGAGCCTTGACCCTAGAGCGTTGAGCGTTGAGCGTTGAGCCTTGAGCCTTGAGCCTTGAGCCTTTGAGCATGGAGCCTGGAGCCTGGAGCCTTGAGTCTCGAGCCTCGAGCCTCGAGCCTCGAGCCTTGAGCCTCGAGCCTAGAGCCTTGATCCTTGAGCCTTGAGCCTTGAGCCTTGAGCCTTGAGCCTTGAGCCTTGACCCTTGAGCCTTAAGCCTTGAGCCTTGAGCTATGAGCCTTGAGCCTTGACTCTTGACACTTGCCCCTTAAGCCTTGCGTCTTGAGCCTTGAGCCATGAGCCTTGAGCCTTGAGCCTTGAGCCTTGTTCCTTGAGCCTTGAGCCTTGAGCGTTGCGCCTTGAGCCTTGAGCGTTGAGCCTGGAGGCTTGAGCCTTGAGCGTTGAGCCTTGAGCCTTGAGCCTTGAGCCTTGAGCGTTGAGCCTTGAGCCTTGAGCCTTGAGCCTTGAGCCTTGAGCCTTGAGCGATGAGCGATGAGCCTTGAGCCTTGAGCCTTGAGCCTTGAGCCTTGTTCCTTGAGCCTTGAGCCTTGAGCCTTGAGCGTTGAGCCTTGAGCCTTGAGCCTTGAGCCTTGAGCCTTGAGCCTTGAGCGATGAGCGATGAGCCTTGAGCCTTGAGCCTTGAGCCTTGAGCCTTGAGCGTTGAGCCTTGAGCCTTGAGCCTTGCGCCTTGCGCCTTGAGCCTTGAGCCTTGATCCTTAAGCCTTGAGCCTTGAGCCTTGAGCCTGGAGCCTTGAGCCTTGAGCCTTGAGCCTTGAGCCTTGAGCCTTGAGCCCGGAGCCCGGAGCCTTGAGCCTGGAGCCTTCAGCCTGGAGCCTCGAGCTTCGAGCTTCGAGCCTTGAGCCTTGAGCCTTGACCCTTAAGCCTTGACCCTTGACCCTTGAGCGTTGACCCTTGAGCCTTGAGCCTTGAGCCTGGAGCCTTGAGCGTTGAGCGTTGATCCTCCAGCCTTGAGCCTTGCGCTTTGAGCCTTGAGCCTTTATCCTCTAGCCTTGAGCCTTGAGCCTTGAGCCTTGAGCCTTGAGCCTGGAGCCTCGAGCCTCGAGCCTTGAGACTTGAGCCTTGAGCCTCGCGCCTCGAGCCTCGAGCCTGGAGCCTTGAGCCTTGAGCCTTGAGCCTTGAGACTTGAGCCTTGAGCCTTGAGCCTTGAGCCTTGAGCCTTGAGCCTTGAGCATTGAGCCTTGAGCCTTGAGCCTTAAAACATGAGACTTGAGCCTTGACTCTTGAGCCTTGCGCCTTGAGCCTTGAGCCTGAAACCTCGAGCCTCGAGCCTTGAGCCTCGAGCCTTGAGCCTCTACCCTCGACCCTTGAACCTGGAGCCTTGAGCCTTGAGTGTTGAGCCTTGAGCCTTGAGCCTTGACCCTAGAGCGTTGAGCGTTGAGCGTTGAGCCTTGAGCCTTGAGCCTTGAGCCTTGAGCCTTTGAGCATGGAGCCTGGAGCCTGGAGCCTTGAGTCTCGAGCCTCGAGCCTGGAGCCTCGAGCCTTGAGCCTCGAGCCTAGAGCCTTGAGCCTTGAGCCTTGAGCCTTGAGCCTTGAGCCTTGAGCCTTGAGCCTTGAGCCTTGACCCTTGAGCCTTCAGCCTTGAGCCTTGAGCTATGAGCCTTGAGCCTTGACTCTTGACACTTGCCCCTTAAGCCTTGCGTCTTGAGCCTTGAGCCATGAGCCTTAAGCCTTGAGCCTTGAGCCTTGTTACTTGAGCCTTGAGCCTTGAGCGTTGCGCCTTAAGCCTTGAGCGTTGAGCCTGGAGGCTTGAGCCTTGAGCGTTGAGCCTTGAGCCTTGAGCCTTGAGCCTTGAGCCTTGAGCCTTGAGCGATGAGCGATGAGCCTTGAGCCTTGAGCCTTGAGCCTTGAGCGTTGAGCCTTAAGCCTTGAGCCTTGCGCCTTGCGCCTTGAGCCTTGAGCCTTGATCCTTAAGCCTTGAGCCTTGAGCCTTGAGCCTGGAGCCTTGAGCCTTGAGCCTTGAGCCTTGAGCCTTGAGCCCGGAGCCCGGAGCCTTGAGCCTGGAGCCTTCAGCCTGGAGCCTCGAGCTTCGAGCTTCGAGCCTTGAGCCTTGAGTCTGGAGCCTCGAGCCTCGATCCTCGTTCCTTGAGCCTTGAGCCTTGAGCCTTGAGCCTGGAGCCTTGAGCGTTGAGCGTTGATCCTCCAGCCTTGAGCCTTGCGCTTTGAGCCTTGAGCCTTTATCCTCTAGCCTTGAGCCTTGAGTCTTGAGCCTCGAGCCTCGATCCTCGATCCTCGATCCTTGAGCCTTGAGCCTGGAGCCTGGAGCCTCGAGCCTCGAGCCTTGAGACTTGAGCCTTGAGCCTCGCGCCTCGAGCCTCGAGCCTCGAGCCTGGAGCCTTGACCCTTGAGCCTTGTGCCTTGAGACTTGAGCCTTGAGCCTGGAGCCTGGAGCCTTGAGCCTTGAGCCTTGAGCCTTGAGCATTGAGCCTTGAGCCTTGAGCCTTAAAACATGAGACTTGAGCCTTGACTCTTGAGCCTTGCGCCTTGAGCCTTGAGCCTGAAGCCTCGAGCCTCGAGCCTTGAGCCTCGAGCCTTGAGCCTCTACCCTCGACCCTTGAACCTGGAGCCTTGAGCCTTGAGTGTTGAGCCTTGAGCCTTGAGCCTTGACCCTAGAGCGTTGAGCGTTGAGCCTTGAGCCTTGAGCCTTGAGCCTTTGAGCATGGAGCCTGGAGCCTGGAGCCTTGAGTCTCGAGCCTGGAGCCTCGAGCCTTGAGCCTCGAGCCTAGAGCCTTGAGCCTTGAGCCTTGAGCCTTGAGCCTTGAGCCTTGAGCCTTGAGCCTTGAGCCTTGAGCCTTGACCCTTGAGCCTTAAGCCTTGAGCCTTGAGCTATGAGCCTTGAGCCTTGACTCTTGACACTTGCCCCTTAAGCCTGGCGTCTTGAGCCTTGAGCCATGAGCCTTGAGCCTTGAGCCTTGAGCCTTGTTCCTTGAGCCTTGAGCCTTGAGCGTTGCGCCTGGAGCCTTGAGCGTTGAGCCTGGAGGCTTGAGCCTTGAGCGTTGAGCCTTGAGCCTTGAGCCTTGAGCCTTGAGCCTTGAGCCTTGAGCCTTGAGCGTTGAGCCTTGAGCCTTGAGCCTTGAGCCTTGAGCGTTGAGCCTTGAGCCTTGAGCCTTGCGCCTTGCGCCTTGAGCCTTGAGCCTTGATCCTTAAGCCTTGAGCCTTGAGCCTTGAGCCTGGAGCCTTGAGCCTTCAGCCTTGAGCCTTGAGCCTTGAGACCGGAGCCCGGAGCCTTGACCCTTGAGCCTTCAGCCTGGAGCCTCGAGCCTCGAGCTTCGAGCCTTGAGTCTTGAGCCTCGAGCCTCGATCCTCGATCCTTGAGCCTTGAGCCTTGAGCCTTGAGCCTGGAGCCTTGAGCGTTGAGCGTTGATCCTCCAGCCTTGAGCCTTGCGCTTTGAGCCTTGAGCCTTTATCCTCTAGCCTTGAGCCTTGAGTCTTGAGCCTCGAGCCTCGATCCTCGATCCTTGAGCCTTGAGCCTTGAGCCTTGAGCCTTGAGCCTGGAGGCTTGAGCCTTGAGCGTTGAGCCTTGAGCCTTGAGCCTTGACCCTTGAGCCTTGACCCTTGATTCTTGCCCTTGCGCCTTGCGCCTTGCGCCTTGCGCTTTAACATTGAGCCTTGCGCCTTGAACCTTGAGCCTTGATCCTCTAGCCTTGAGCCTTGAGCCTTGAGCCTTGACCCATGAGCCTTGAAACTTGACTCTGGACCCTTGCCCCTTGACCCTTGCCCCTTGAGTCTTGAGGCTTGAGCCTTGAGCCTTGAGCCTTGCGCCTTGACCCTTGCGCCTTGAGCCTTGAGCCTTGAGCATTAAGCCTTGAGCCTTGAGCCTTGAGCCTTTGAGCCTGGAGCCTGAAGCCTGGAGCCTGGAGCCTCGAGCCTGGAGCCTTGAGCGTTGAGCCTCGAGCCTTGAGCCTCGAGCCTCGAGCCTTGAGCCTTGAGCCTCGAGCCTTGTGCCTTGAGCCATGAGCCTTGAGCCTTAAGCCTTGAGCCTTGAGCCTTGAGCCTTGAGCCTTAAGCCTTAAGCCTTGAGCCTTGATCCTCTAGCCTTGAGCCTTGTGCTTTGAGCCTTGAGCCTTAAGCCTTGAGCCTTGAGCCTTGAGCCTTGAGCCTTGAGCCTTGAGCCTTGAGCCTTAAGCCTTGAGCCTTGAGCCTTGAGCCTTGAGCCTTAAGCCTTGAGCCTTGATCCTCTAGCCTTGAGCCTTGAGGCTTGAGCCTTAAGCCTTGAGCCTTGATCCTCCAGCCTTGAGCCTTGCGCTTTGAGCCTTGAGCCTTGATCCTCTAGCCGTGACCCTTGCGCCTTGAGCCTTGCGTCTTGAGTCTTTAGCCATGAGCCTTGAGCCATGAGCCTTGTTCCTTGAGCCTTGAGCCTTGCGCCTTGAGCCTTCAGCGTTGAGCCTTGAGCCTTGAGCCTTGAGCCTTGAGCCTTGAGCCTTGAGCCTTGAGCCTTGAGCCTTGAGCCTCGAGCCTTGATCCTCTAGCCTTGAGCCTTGAGCCTTGAGCCTTGACCCATGAGCCTTGAAACTTGACTCTGGACCCTTGCCCCTTGACCCTTGCCCCTTGAGTCTTGAGGCTTGAGCCTTGAGCCTTGAGCCTTGCGCCTTGACCCTTGCGCCTTGAGCCTTGAGCCTTGAGCCTTGAGCATTAAGCCTTGAGCCTTGAGCCTTGAGCATTTGAGCCTTTGAGCCTGGAGCCTGAAGCCTGGAGCCTGGAGCCTGGAGCCTGGAGCCTTGAGCGTTGAGCCTCGAGCCTTGAGCCTCGAGCCTCGAGCCTTGAGCCTTGAGCCTCGAGCCTTGTGCCTTGAGCCATGAGCCTTGAGCCTTAAGCCTTGAGCCTTGAGCCTTGAGCCTTAAGCCTTAAGCCTTGAGCCTTGATCCTCTAGCCTTGACCCTTGTGCTTTGAGCCTTGAGCCTTAAGCCTTGAGCCTTGAGCCTTGAGCCTTGAGCCTTGAGCCTTGAGCCTTAAGCCTTAAGCCTTGAGCCTTGAGCCTTGAGCCTTGCGCCTTGCGCCTTGATCCTCTAGCCTTGAGCCTTGAGGCTTGAGCCTTAAGCCTTAAGCCTTGATCCTCCAGCCTTGAGCCTTGCGCTTTGAGCCTTGAGCCTTGATCCTCTAGCCGTGACCCTTGCGCCTTGAGCCTTGCGTCTTGAGTCTTTAGCCATGAGCCTTGAGCCATGAGCCTTGTTCCTTGAGCCTTGAGCCTTGCGCCTTGAGCCTTCAGCGTTGAGCCTTGAGTCTTGAGCTATGAGCGTTGAGCCTTGTGCCTTGAGCCTTGAGCCTTGAGCCTTGAGCCTTGAGCCTTGAGCCTTGAGCCTTGAGCCTCGAGCCTTGAGCCTTGAGCCTTGAGCCTTGAGCCTGGATCATTTAGCCTTGAGCCTTGAGCCTTGAGCCTTGAGCCTGGAGCCTTGAGCCTTGAGCCTTGAGCCTTGAGCCTTGAGCCTTGAGCCTTGAGCCTTGAGCCTTGAGCCTTGAGCCTCTAGCCTTGCGCCTCGAGCCTCGAGCCTTGAGCCTCGAGCCTTGAGCCTTGAGTCTTGAGCCTTGAGCCTTGAGCCTTGACCCTTGAGCCTTGACCCTTGACCCTTGAGCCTTGACCCTTGATTCTTGCCCTTACGCCTTGCGCCTTGTGCTTTAACATTGAGCCTTGCGCCTTGAACCTTGAGCCTTGATCCTCTAGCCTTGGGCCTTGAGCCTTGACCCATGAGCCTTGTTCCTTGAACCTTGAGCCCTGAGCCTTGACCCCTGAGCCCTTACCCTTGACCCTTGAGCCTTGAGCCTTGACCCTTGAGCCTTGACCCTTGACCCTTGAGCGTTGACCCTTGAGCGTTGAGCCTTGAGCCTTGAACCTTGAGCCTTGAACCTTACCTTTAGACTTGACCCTTGAGCCTGGAGCCTTGAGCCTGGATCCTTGAGCCTTGAGCCTTGAGCCATGAGCCTTGAGCCTTGAGCCTGGAGCCTGAAGCCTCGAGCCTCGAGCCTTGAGACTTGAGCCTTGAGCCTCGCGCCTCGAGCCTCGAGCCTCGAGCCTTGAGCCTTGAGTCTTGAGCCTTGAGACTTGAGCCTTGAGCCTTGAGCCTTGAGCCTTGAGCCTTGAGCATTGAGCCTTGAGCCTTGAGCCTTAAAACATGAGACTTGAGCCTTGACTCTTGAGCCTTGCGCCTTGAGCCTTGAGCCTGAAGCCTCGAGCCTCGAGCCTTGAGCCTCGAGCCTTGAGCCTCTACCCTCGACCCTTGAACCTGGAGCCTTGAGCCTTGAGTGTTGAGCCTTGAGCCTTGAGCCTTGACCCTAGAGCGTTGAGCGTTGAGCCTTGAGCCTTGAGCCTTGAGCCTTTGAGCATGGAGCCTGGAGCCTGGAGCCTTGAGTCTCGAGCCTCGAGCCTCGAGCCTCGAGCCTTGAGCCTCGAGCCTAGAGCATTGAGCCTTGAGCCTTGAGCCTTGAGCCTTGAGCCTTGACCCTTGAGCCTTAAGCCTTGAGCCTTGAGCTATGAGCCTTGAGCCTTGACTCTTGACACTTGCCCCTTAAGCCTTGCGTCTTGAGCCTTGAGCCATGAGCCTTGAGCCTTGAGCCTTGAGCCTTGTTCCTTGAGCCTTGAGCCTTGAGCGTTGCGCCTTGAGCCTTGAGCGTTGAGCCTGGAGGCTTGAGCCTTGAGCGTTGAGCCTTGAGCCTTGAGCCTTGAGCCTTGAGCCTTGAGCGTTGAGCCTTGAGCCTTGAGCCTTGAGCCTTGAGCCTTGAGCCTTGAGCGATGAGCGATGAGCCTTGAGCCTTGAGCCTTGAGCCTTGAGCCTTGTTCCTTGAGCCTTGAGCCTTGAGCGTTGAGCGTTGAGCCTTGAGCCTTGAGCCTTGAGCCTTGAGCCTTGAGCGATGAGCGATGAGCCTTGAGCCTTGAGCCTTGAGCCTTGAGCCTTGAGCCTTGAGCCTTGAGCCTTGCGCCTTGCGCCTTGAGCCTTGAGCCTTGATCCTTAAGCCTTGAGCCTTGAGCCTTGAGCCTGGAGCCTTGAGCCTTGTGCCTTGAGCCTTGAGCCTTGAGCCTTGAGCCCGGAGCCCGGAGCCTTGAGCCTGGAGCCTTCAGCCTGGAGCCTCGAGCTTCGAGCTTCGAGCCTTGAGCCTTGAGCCTTGACCCTTAAGCCTTGACCCTTGACCCTTGAGCGTTGACCCTTGAGCCTTGAGCCTTGAGCCTGGAGCCTTGAGCGTTGAGCGTTGATCCTCCAGCCTTGAGCCTTGCGCTATGAGCCTTGAGCCTTTATCCTCTAGCCTTGAGCCTTGAGCCTTGAGCCTTGAGCCTTGAGCCTGGAGCCTGGAGCCTCGAGCCTCGAGCCTTGAGACTTGAGCCTTGAGCCTCGCGCCTCGAGCCTCGAGCCTCGAGCCTGGAGCCTTGAGCCTTGAGCCTTGAGACTTGAGCCTTGAGCCTTGAGCCTTGAGCCTTGAGCCTTGAGCCTTGAGCCTTGAGCCTTGAGCCTTGAGCATTGAGCCTTGAGCCTTGAGCCTTAAAACATGAGACTTGAGCCTTGACTCTTGAGCCTTGCGCCTTGAGCCTTGAGCCTGAAGCCTCGAGCCTCGAGCCTTGAGCCTCGAGCCTTGAGCCTCTACCCTCGACCCTTGAACCTGGAGCCTTGAGCCTTGAGTGTTGAGCCTTGAGCCTTGAGCCTTGACCCTAGAGCGTTGAGCGTTGAGCCTTGAGCCTTGAGCCTTGAGCCTTGAGCCTTTGAGCATGGAGCCTGGAGCCTTGAGTCTCGAGCCTCGAGCCTGGAGCCTCGAGCCTTGAGCCTCGAGCCTAGAGCCTTGAGCCTTGAGCCTTGAGCCTTGAGCCTTGAGCCTTGAGCCTTGAGCCTTGAGCCTTGACCCTTGAGCCTTAAGCCTTGAGCCTTGAGCTATGAGCCTTGAGCCTTGACTCTTGACACTTGCCCCTTAAGCCTTGCGTCTTGAGCCTTGAGCCATGAGCCTTGAGCCTTGAGCCTTGAGCCTTGTTCCTTGAGCCTTGAGCCTTGAGCGTTGCGCCTTGAGCCTTGAGCGTTGAGCCTGGAGGCTTGAGCCTTGAGCGTTAAGCCTTGAGCCTTGAGCCTTGAGCCTTGAGCCTTGAGCCTTGAGCGATGAGCGATGAGCCTTGAGCCTTGAGCCTTGAGCCTTGAGCCTTGAGCCTTGAGCGTTGAGCCTTGAGCCTTGAGCCTTGCGCCTTGCGCCTTGAGCCTTGAGCCTTGATCCTTAAGCCTTGAGCCTTGAGCCTTGAGCCTGGAGCCTTGAGCCTTGAGCCTTGAGCCTTGAGCCTTGAGCCTTGAGCCTTGAGCCTTGAGCCCGGAGCCCGGAGCCTTGAGCCTGGAGCCTTCAGCCTGGAGCCTCGAGCTTCGAGCTTCGAGCCTTGAGCCTTGAGTCTTGAGCCTCGAGCCTCGATCCTCGTTCCTTGAGCCTTGAGCCTTGAGCCTTGAGCCTGGAGCCTTGAGCGTTGAGCGTTGATCCTCCAGCCTTGAGCCTTGCGCTTTGAGCCTTGAGCCTTTATCCTCTAGCCTTGAGCCTTGAGTCTTGAGCCTCGAGCCTCGATCCTCGATCCTCGATCCTTGAGCCTTGAGCCTGGAGCCTGGAGCCTCGAGCCTCGAGCCTTGAGACTTGAGCCATGAGCCTCGCACCTCGAGCCTCTAGCCTCGAGCCTGGAGCCTTGACCCTTGAGCCTTGAGCCTTGAGACTTGAGCCTTGAGCCTGGAGCCTTGAGCCTTGAGCCTTGAGCCTTGAGCATTGAGCCTTGAGCCTTGAGCCTTAAAACATGAGACTTGAGCCTTGACTCTTGAGCCTTGCGCCTTGAGCCTTGAGCCTGAAGCCTCGAGCCTCGAGCCTTGAGCCTTGAGCCTCTACCCTCGACCCTTGAACCTGGAGCCTTGAGCCTTGAGTGTTGAGCCTTGAGCCTTGAGCCTTGACCCTAGAGCGTTGAGCGTTGAGCCTTGAGCCTTGAGCCTTGAGCCTTTGAGCATGGAGCCTGGAGCCTGGAGCCTTGAGTCTCGAGCCTGGAGCCTCGAGCCTTGAGCCTCGAGCCTAGAGCCTTGAGCCTTGAGCCTTGAGCCTTGAGCCTTGAGCCTTGAGCCTTGACCCTTGAGCCTTAAGCCTTGAGCCTTGAGCTATGAGCCTTGAGCCTTGACTCTTGACACTTGCCCCTTAAGCCTTGCGTCTTGAGCCTTGAGCCATGAGCCTTGAGCCTTGAGCCTTGAGCCTTGTTCCTTGAGCCTTGAGCCTTGAGCGTTGCGCCTTGAGCCTTGAGCGTTGAGCCTGGAGGCTTGAGCCTTGAGCGTTGAGCCTTGAGCCTTGAGCCTTGAGCCTTGAGCGATGAGCGATGAGCCTTGAGCGTTGAGCCTTGAGCCTTGAGCCTTGAGCGTTGAGCCTTGAGCCTTGAGCCTTGCGCCTTGCGCCTTGAGCCTTGAGCCTTGATCCTTAAGCCTTGAGCCTTGAGCCTTGAGCCTGGAGCCTTGAGCCTTCAGCCTTGAGCCTTGAGCCTTGAGACCGGAGCCCGGAGCCTTGACCCTTGAGCCTTCAGCCTGGAGCCTCGAGCCTCGAGCTTCGAGCCTCGAGCCTTGAGTCTTGAGCCTCGAGTCTCGATCCTCGATCCTTGAGCCTTGAGCCTTGAGCCTTGAGCCTGGAGCCTTGAGCGTTGAGCGTTGATCCTCCAGCCTTGAGCCTTGCGCTTTGAGCCTTGAGCCTTTATCCTCTAGCCTTGAGCCTTGAGTCTTGAGCCTCGAGCCTCGATCCTCGATCCTTGAGCCTTGAGCCTTGAGCCTTGAGCGTTGAGCCTGGAGGCCTGAGCCTTGAGCGTTGAGCCTTGAGCCTTGAGCCTTGAGCCTTGACCCTTGAGCCTTGACCCTTGATTCTTGCCCTTGCGCCTTGCGCTTTAACATTGAGCCTTGCGCCTTGAACCTTGAGCCTTGATCCTCTAGCCTTGAGCCTTGAGCCTTGAGCCTTGACCCATGAGCCTTGAAACTTGACTCTGGACCCTTGCCCCTTGACCCTTGCCCCTTGAGTCTTGAGGCTTGAGCCTTGAGCCTTGAGCCTTGCGCCTTGACCCTTGCGCCTTGAGCCTTGAGCCTTGAGCATTAAGCCTTGAGCCTTGAGCCTTGAGCCTTTGAGCCTGGAGCCTGAAGCCTCGAGCCTGGAGCCTCGAGCCTGGAGCCTTGAGCGTTGAGCCTCGAGCCTTGAGCCTTGAGCCTCGAGCCTTGTGCCTTGAGCCATGAGCCTTGAGCCTTAAGCCTTGAGCCTTGAGCCTTAAGCCTTAAGCCTTGAGCCTTGATCCTCTAGCCTTGAGCCTTGTGCTTTGAGCCTTGAGCCTTAAGCCTTGAGCCTTGAGCCTTGAGCCTTGAGCCTTGAGCCTTAAGCCTTAAGCCTTGAGCCTTGAGCCTTGAGCCTTAAGCCTTGAGCCTTGATCCTCTAGCCTTGAGCCTTGAGGCTTGAGCCTTAAGCCTTGAGCCTTGATCCTCCAGCCTTGAGCCTTGCGCTTTGAGCCTTGAGCCTTGATCCTCTAGCCGTGACCCTTGCGCCTTGAGCCTTGCGTCTTGAGTCTTTAGCCATGAGCCTTGAGCCATGAGCCTTGTTCCTTGAGCCTTGAGCCTTGCGCCTTGAGCCTTCAGCGTTGAGCCTTGAGTCTTGAGCTATGAGCGTTGAGCGTTGAGCCTTGAGCCTTGAGCCTTGAGCCTTGAGCCTTGAGCCTTGAGCCTTGAGTCTTGAGCCTTGAGCCTCGAGCCTTGAGCCTTGAGCCTTGAGCCTGGATCATTTAGCCTTGAGCCTTGAGCCTTGAGCCTTGAGCCTTGAGCCTTGAGCCTGGACCCTTGAGCCTTGACCCTTGAGCCTTGAACCTTGAGCCTTGAGCCTTGAGCCTTGAGCCTTGAGCCTTGAGCCTCGCGCCTTGAGCCTCGAGCCTTGAGCCTCGAGCCTTGAGCCTTGAGTCTTGAGCCTTGAGCCTTGAGCCTTGACCTTTGACCCTTGAGCCTTGACCCTTGAGCCTTGACCCTTGATTCTTGCCCTTGCGCCTTGCGCCTTGTGCTTTAACATTGAGCCTTGCGCCTTGAACCTTGAGATTTGATCCTCTAGCCTTGGGCCTTAAGCCTTGACCCATGAGCCTTGTTCCCTGAGCCTTGAGCCCTGAGCCTTGACCCCTGAGCCCTTACCCTTGACCCTTGAGCCTTGAGCCTTGACCCTTGAGCCTTGACCCTTGACCCTTGAGCGTTGACCCTTGAGCGTTGAGCCTTGAGCCTTGAACCTTGAGCCTTGAACCTTACCTTTAGCCTTGACCCTTGAGCCTGGAGCCTTGAGCCTGGATCCTTGAGCCTTGAGCCTTGAGCCTTGAGCCTTGAGCCTTGAGCCTTGAGCCTGGAGCCTGGAGCCTCGAGCCTCGAGCCTTGAGACTTGAGCCTTGAGCCTCGCGCCTCGAGCCTCGAGCCTCGAACCTTGAGCCTTGAGCCTTGAGCCTTGAGACTTGAGCCTTGAGCCTTGAGCCTTGAGCCTTGAGCCTTAAGCATTGAGCCTTGAGCCTTGAGCCTTAAAACATGAGACTTGAGCCTTGACTCTTGAGCCTTGCGCCTTGAGCCTTGAGCCTGAAGCCTCGAGCCTCGAGCCTCGAGCCTTGAGCCTCTACCCTCGACCCTTGAACCTGGAGCCTTGAGCCTTGAGTGTTGAGCCTTGAGCCTTGAGCCTTGACCCTAGAGCGTTGAGCGTTGAGCCTTGAGCCTTGAGCCTTGAGCCTTGAGCCTTGAGCCTTGAGCCTGGAGCCTGGAGCCTTGAGTCTCGAGCCTCGAGCCTGGAGCTTCGAGCCTTGAGCCTCGAGCCTAGAGCCTTGAGCCTTGAGCCTTGAGCCTTGAGCCTTAACCCTTGAGCCTTAAGCCTTGAGCCTTGAGCTATGAGCCTTGACTCTTGACACTTGCCCCTTAAGCCTTGCGTCTTGAGCCTTGAGCCATGAGCCTTGAGCCTTGAGCCTTGAGCCTTGTTCCTTGAGCCTTGAGCCTTGAGCGTTGCGCCTTGAGCCTTGAGCGTTGAGCCTGGAGGCTTGAGCCTTGAGCGTTGAGCCTTGAGCCTTGAGCCTTGAGCCTTGAGCGATGAGCGATGAGCCTTGAGCCTTGAGCCTTGAGCGTTGAGCCTTGAGCCTTGAGCCTTGCGCCTTGCGCCTTGAGCCTTGAGCCTTGATCCTTAAGCCTTGAGCCTTGAGCCTTGAGCCTGGAGCCTTGAGCCTTGAGTCTTGAGCCTTGAGCCTTGAGCCCGGAGCCCGGAGCCTTGAGCCTGGAGCCTTCAGCCTGGAGCCTTCAGCCTTGAGCCTGAAGCCCGGAGCCCAGAGACTTGAGCCTGGAGCCTTGAGCCTGGAGCCTTGAGCCTTGAGCCTTCAGCCTGGAGCCTCGAGCCTCGAGCTTCGAGCCTTGAGCCTTGAGTCTTGAGCCTCGAGCCTCGAGCCTCGATCCTCGATCCTTGAGCCTTGAGCCTTGAGCCTGGAGGCTTGAGCGTTGAGCGTTGATCCTCCAGTCTTGAGCCTTGCGCTTTGAGCCTTGAGCCTTTATCCTCTAGCCTTGAGCCATGAGCCTTGAGCCTAAAAACATGAGACTTGAGCCTTGACTCTTGACCCTTGCGCCTTGCGTGTTGAGCCTTGAGCCTTGAGCCTTGAGCCTTGAGCCTTGAGCCTTGAGCCTGGAGCCTGGAGCCTGGAGCCTTGAGCCTAGAGCCTTGAGCCTTGAGCCTTGAGCCTTGAACCTTTAGCCTTGAGCATGGAGCCTTTGAGCCTGGAGCCTGGAGCCTCGATCCTGGACCTCGAGCCTCGAGCCTTGAGCCTCGAGCCTGGAGCCTTGAGCCTGGAGCCTTGAGCCTTGAGCCCTGAGCCCTGAGCCCTGAGCCCTGAGCCTTGAGCCTTGAGCCTTGAGCCTTGAGCCTTGAGCCTTGAGCCATGAGCCATGAGCCTTGAGCCTTGACTCTTGACCCTTGCGCCTTGAGCCTTGCGTCTTGAGCCTTGAGCCATGAGCCTTGAGCCTTGAGCCTTGTTCCTTGAGCCTTGAGCCTTGAGCCGTGAGCCTTGCGCCTTGAGCGTTGAGCCTTGAGTCTTGAGCGTTGAGCCTTGAGCCTTGAGCCTTGAGCGTTTAGCCTTGAGAGTTGAGCCTTGAGCGTTGAGCATTGAGCCTTGACCCTTGAGCGTTGAGCCTTGGAGCCTCGAGCCTCGAGCCTTGAGCCTCGAGCCTTGAGCCTCGAGCCTTGAGCCTCGAGCCTGGAGCCTCGAGCCTTGAGCCTTGCGCTTTGAGCCTTGAGCCTTGATCCTCTAGCATTGACCCTTGTGCCTTGAGCCTTGCGTCTTGAGTCTTTAGCCATGAGCCTTGAGCCATGAGCCTTGTTCCTTGAGCCTTGATCCTTAAGCCTTGAGCCTTGAGCCTTGAGCCTTGAGCCTTGAGCCTTGAGCCTTGAGCCTTGAGCCTTGAGCCTTGAGCCCGGAGCCCGGAGCCTTGAGCCTGGAGCCTTCAGCCTGGAGCCTTGAGCCTTGAGCCTGGAGCCCGGAGCCCAGAGACTTGAGCCTGGAGCCTTCAGCCTGGAGCCTTGAGCCTTGAGCCTTCAGCCTGGAGCCTCGAGCCTCGAGCTTCGAGCCTTGAGCCTTGAGTCTTGAGCCTCGAGCCTCGATCCTCGATCCTTGAGCCTTGAGCCTTGAGCCTTGAGCCTTGAGCCTTGACCCTGGAGCCTTGAGCGTTGAGCGTTGATCCTCCAGCCTTGAGCCTTGCGCTTTGAGCCTTGAGCCTTTATCCTCTAGCCTTGAGCCATGAGCCTTGAGCCTAAAAACATGAGACTTGAGCCTTGACTCTTGACCCTTGCGCCTTGCGTGTTGAGCCTTGAGCCTTGAGCCTTGAGCCTTGAGCCTTGAGCCTTGAGCCTTGAGCCTGGAGCCTGGAGCCTGGAGCCTGGAGCCTGGAGCCTTGAGCCTGGAGCCTTGAGCCTTGAGCCTTGAGCCTTGAGCCTTGAGCCTTGAACCTTTAGCCTTGAGCATGGAGCCTTTGAGCCTGGAGCCTCGAGCCTCGATCCTGGAGCCTCGAGCCTCGAGCCTTGAGCCTCGAGCCTCGAGCCTAGAGCCTTGAGCCTGGAGCCTTGAGCCTTGAGCCTTGAGCCCTGAGCCCTGAGCCTTGAGCCTTGAGCCTTGAGCCTTGAGCCTTGAGCCTTGAGCCTTGAGCCTTGAGCCTTGAGCCTTGAGCCTTGAGCCTTGAGCCTTGACCCTTGAGCCTTGAGCCATGAGCCATGAGCCTTGAGCCTTGACTCTTGACCCTTGCGCCTTGAGCCTTGCGTCTTGAGCCTTGAGCCATGAGCCTTGAGCCTTGAGCCTTGTTCCTTGAGCCTTGAGCCTTGAGCCTTGAGCCTTGCGCCTTGAGCGTTGAGCCTTGAGTCTTGAGCCTTGAGCGTTGAGCCTTGAGCCTTGAGCCTTGAGCGTTTAGCCTTGAGAGTTGAGCCTTGAGCGTTGAGCATTGAGCCTTGACCCTTGAGCGTTGAGCCTTGAGCCTTGGAGCCTCGAGCCTTGAGCCTCGAGCCTCGAGCCTCGAGCCTTGAGCCTGGAGCCTTGAGTCTCGAGACTTGAGCCTTGAGCCTTGAGCCTTGAGCCTTGAGCCTTGAGCCTTGAGCCTTGAGCCTTGAGCCTTGAGCCTTGAGCCTTGAGCCTTGAGCCTTGAGCCATGAGCCTTGAGCCTTGAGCCTTAAGCCTTGAGCCTTGAGCCTTGCGCTTTGAGCCTTGAGCCTTGATCCTCTAGCATTGACCCTTGTGCCTTGAGCCTTGCGTCTTGAGTCTTTAGCCATGAGCCTTGAGCCATGAGCCTTGTTCCTTGAACCTTGAGCGTTGAGCCTTGAGTCTTGAGCTACGAGCATTGAGCCTTGAGCCTTGAGCCTTGAGCCTTGAGCCTTGAGCCTTGAGCCTCGAGCCTTGAGCCTTGAGCCTGCATCATTTAGCCTTGAGCCTTGAGCCTTGAGCCTTGAGCCTTGAGCCTGGAGCCTTGAGCCTTGAGGCTTGAGGCTTGAGCCTGGAGCCTGGAGCCTGGAGCCTTGAGCCTGGAGCCTTGAGCCTTGAACCTTGAGCCTTGAGCCTTGTGCCTTGAGCCTTGAGCCTTGAGCCTTGAGCATTGAGCCTTGAGCCTTGAGCCTTGAACCTTGAGTCTTGACCCTTGAGCCTCGCGTCTTGACCCTTGCGCCTTGAGCCCTGAGCCTTGATACTTGAGTTTTGAGCCTTGAGCCTTGAGCCTTGAGCCTTGTGCCTTGAGCCTGAGCCTTGAGTGTTGAGCGTTGAGCGTTGAGCATTGAGCCTTGTGCGTTGAGCCTTGAACCTTGAGTTCTGAGCCTTGAGCCTTGAGTTCTGAGCCTTGAGCCTTGATTCTTGATCCTTGAGCCTTGAGCCTTGACCCTTGAGCCTTGACCCTTAAGGCATGTGCCTTAAGCCTTGAGCCTTGAACCTTGTTCCTTGAGCCTTGACCCCTGAGCCTTGACCCTTGACCCTTGAGCATGGAGCCTTGAGCCTTGACCCCTCGAGCCTTGAGCCTCGAGCCTAGAGCCTTGAGCCTTGAGCCTTGAGCCTTGAGCCTTGAGCCTTGAGCCTTGTTCCTTGAGCCTTGATCCTTAAGCCTTGAGCCTTGAGCCTTGAGCCTTGAGCCTTGAGCCTTGAGCCTTGAGCCTTGAGCCTTGAGCCATGAGCCTTGAGCCTTGAGCCCGGAGCCTTGAGCCTGGAGCCTTCAGCCTGGAGCCTTGAGCCTTGAGCCTGGAGCCCGGAGCCCAGAGACTTGAGCCTGGAGCCTTCAGCCTGGAGCCTTGAGCCTTGAGCCTTCAGCCTGGAGCCTCGAGCCTCGAGCTTCGAGCCTTGAGCCTTGAGTCTTGAGCCTCGAGCCTCGATCCTCGATCCTTGAGCCTTGAGCCTTGAGCCTTGAGCCTGGAGCCTTGAGCATTGAGCGTTGATCCTCCAGCCTTGAGCCTTGCGCTTTGAGCCTTGAGCCTTTATCCTCTAGCCTTGAGCCATGAGCCTTGAGCCTAAAAACATGAGACTTGAGCCTTGACTCTTGACCCTTGCGCCTTGCGTGTTGAGCCTTGAGCCTTGAGCGTTGAGCCTTGAGCCTTGAGCCTTGAGCGTTTAGCCTTGAGAGTTGAGCCTTGAGCGTTGAGCATTGAGCCTTGACCCTTGAACGTTGAGCGTTGAGCCTTGGAGCCTCGAGCCTCGAGCCTTGAGCCTCGAGCCTTGAGCCTCGAGCCTGGAGCCTCGAGCCTTGAGCCTGGAGCCTTGAGTCTCGAGACTTGAGCCTTGAGCCTTGAGCCTTGAGCCTTGAGCCTTGAGCCTTGAGCCTTGAGCCTTGAGCCTTGAGCCATTAGCCTTGAGCCTTGAGCCTTAAGCCTTGAGCCTTGAGCCTTGCGCTTTGAGCCTTGAGCCTTGATCCTCTAGCATTGACCCTTGTGCCTTGAGCCTTGCGTCTTGATACTTTAGCCATGAGCCTTGAGCCATGAGCCTTGTTCCTTGAGCCTTGAGCGTTGAGCCTTGAGTCTTGAGCTATGAGCATTGAGCCTTGAGCCTTGAGCCTTGAGCCTTGAGCCTTGAGCCTTGAGCCTTGAGCCTTGAGCCTGCATCATTTAGCCTTGAGCCTTGAGCCTTGAGCCTTGAGCCTGGAGACTTGAGCCTTGAGCCTTGAGCCTTGAGGCTTGAGGCTTGAGCCCGGAGCCTGGAGCCTGGAGCCTTGAGCCTAGAGCCTTGAGCCTTGAACCTTGAGCCTTGAGCCTTGAGCCTTGTGCCTTGAGCCTTGAGCCTTGAGCCTTGAGCATTGAGCCTTGAGCCTTGAGCCTTGAGCCTTGAACCTTGAGCCTTGAGCCTCGCGTCTTGACCCTTGCGCCTTGAGCCCTGAGCCTTGATACTTGAGTTTTGAGCCTTGAGCCTTGAGCCTTGAGCCTTGTGCCTTGAGCCTGAGCCTTGAGTGTTGAGCGTTGAGCGTTGAGCATTGAACCTTGTGCGTTGAGCCTTGAACCTTGAGTTCTGAGCCTTGAGCCTTGAGTTCTGAGCCTTGAGCCTTGATTCTTGATCCTTGAGCCTTGACCCTTGAGCCTTGACCCTTAAGGCATGTGCCTTAAGCCTTGAGCCTTGAACCTTGTTCCTTGAGCCTTGACCCCTGAGCCTTGACCCTTGACCCTTGAGCATGAAGCCTTGAGCCTTGACCCCTCGAGCCTTGAGCCTCGAGCCTAGAGCCTTGAGCCTTGAGCCTTGAGCCTTGAGCCTTGAGCCTTGAGCCTTGAGCCTTGTTCCTTGAGCCTTGATCCTTAAGCCTTGAGCCTTGAGCCTTGAGCCTTGAGCCTTGAGCCTTGAGCCTTGAGCCTTGAGCCCGGAGCCCGGAGCCCGGAGCCTTGAGCCTGGAGCCTTCAGCCTGGAGCCTTGAGCCTTGAGCCTGGAGCCCGGATCCCAGAGACTTGAGCCTGGAGCCTTCAGCCTGGAGCCTGGAGCCTTGAACCTTCAGCCTGGAGCCTCGAGCCTCGAGCTTCGAGCCTTGAGCCTTGAGTCTTGAGCCTCGAGCCTCGATCCTCGATCCTTGAGCCTTGAGCCTTGAGCCTTGAGCCTTGAGCCTTGAGCGTTGAGCGTTGATCCTCCAGCCTTGAGCCTTGCGCTTTGAGCCTTGAGCCTTTATCCTCTAGCCTTGAGCCATGAGCCTTGAGCCTAAAAACATGAGACTTGAGCCTTGACTCTTGACCCTTGTGCCTTGCGTGTTGAGCCTTGAGCCTTGAGCCTTGAGCCTTGAGCCTTGAGCCTTGAGCCTGGAGCCTTGAGCCTGGAGCCTAGAGCCTGGAGCCTGGAGCCTTGAGCCTGGAGCCTTGAGCCTTGAGCCTTGAGCCTTGAGCCTTGAACCTTTAGCCTTGAGCATGGAGCCTTTGAGCCTGGAGCCTCGAGCCTCGATCCTGGAGCCTCGAGCCTCGAGCCTTGAGCCTCGAGCCTGGAGCCTTGAGCCTTGAGCCTTGAGCCTTGAGCCTTGAGCCCTGAGCCTTGAGCCTTGAGCCTTGAGCCTTGAGCCTTGAGCCTTGAGCCTTGAACCTTGAGCCTTGACCCTTGAGCCTTGAGCCATGAGCCATGAGCCTTGAGCCTTGACTCTTGACCCTTGCGCCTTGAGCCTTGCGTCTTGAGCCTTGAGCCATGAGCCTTGAGCCTTGAGCCTTGTTCCTTGAGCCTTGAGCCTTGAGCCTTGAGCCTTGCGCCTTGAGCGTTGAGCCTTGAGTCTTGAGCCTTGAGCATTGAGCCTTGAGCCTTGAGCCTTGAGCGTTTAGCCTTGAGAGTTGAGCCTTGAGCGTTGAGCATTGAGCCTTGACCCTTGAGCGTTGAGCCTTGAGCCTTGGAGCCTCGAGCCTCGAGCCTTGAGCCTCGAGCCTCGAGCCTCGAGCCTTGAGCCTGGAGCCTTGAGCCTCGAGACTCGAGCCTTGAGCCTTGAGCCTTGAGCCTTGAGCCTTGAGCCTTGAGCCTTGAGCCTTGAGCCTTGAGCCTTGAGCCTTGAGCCTTGAGCCATGAGCCTTGAGCCTTGAGCCTTGAGCCTTAAGCCTTGAGCCTTGAGCCTTGCGCTTTGAGCCTTGAGCCTTGATCCTCTAGCATTGACCCTTGTGCCTCAAGCCTTGCGTCTTGAGTCTTTAGCCATGAGCCTTGAGCCATGAGCCTTGTTCCTCGAGCCTTGAGCGTTGAGCCTTGAGTCTTGAGCTATGAGCATTGAGCCTTGAGCCTTGAGCCTGGAGCCTTGAGCCTTGAGCCTTGAGCCTCGAGCCTTGAGCCTTGAGCCTGCATCATTTAGCCTTGAGCCTTGAGCCTTGAGCCTTGAGCCTGGAGCCTTGAGCCTTGAGCCTGGAGGCTTGAGGCTTGAGCCTGGAGCCTGGAGCCTTGAGCCTGGAGCCTTGAGCCTTGAACCTTGAGCCTTGAGCCTTGAGCCTTGTGCCTTGAGCCTTGAGCCTTGAGCCTTGAGCATTGAGCCTTGAGCCTTGAGCCTTGAGCCTTGAACCTTGAGCCTTGAACCTTGAGCCTCGCATCTTGACCCTTGCGCCTTGAGCCCTGAGCCTTGATACTTGAGTTTTGAGCCTTGAGCCTTGAGCCTTGAGCCTTGTGCCTTGAGCCTGAGCCTTGAGTGTTGAGCGTTGAGCGTTGAGCATTGAGCCTTGTGCGTTGAGCCTTGAACCTTGAGTTCTGAGCCTTGAGCCTTGAGTTCTGAGCCTTGAGCCTTGATTTTTGATCCTTGAGCCTTGAGCCTTGACCCTTGAGCCTTGACCCTTAAGGCATGTGCCTTAAACCTTGAGCCTTGAACCTTGTTCCTTGAGCCTTGACCCCTGAGCCTTGACCCTTAACCCTTGAGCATGGAGCCTTGAGCCTTGACCCCTCGAGCCTTGTGCCTCGAGCCTTGAGCCTTGAGCCTTGAGCCTTGAGCCTTGAGCCTTGAGCCTTGAGCCTTGAGCCTTGAGCCTTGAGCCTTGAGCCTTGACTCTTGACACTTGCCCCTTGAGCCTTGCGTCTTGAGCATTGAGCCATGAGCCTTGTGCCTTGAGCCTTGTTCCTTGAGCCTTGAGCCTTGAGCCTTGAGCGTTGCGCCTTGAGCCTTGAGCGTTGAGCCTGGAGGCTTGAGCCTTGAGCGTTGAGCCTTGAGCCTTGAGCCTTGAGCCTTGAGCGATGAGCCTTGAGCCTTGAGCCTTGAGCCTTGCGCCTTGAGCCTTGAGCCTTCATCCTTGAGCCATGAGCCTTGAGCCTTGAGCCTTGAGCCTTGTTTCTTGAGCCTTGAGCCTTGCGCCTTGAGCCTTGAGCGTTGAGCCTTGAGTCTTGAGCTATGAGCATTGAGCCTTGAGCCTTGAGCGTTGAGCCTTGAGTCTTGAGTTATGAGCATTAAGCCTTGAGACTTGAGCCTGGAGCCTTGAGCCTTGAGCCTTGAGCCTTGAGCCTTGAGCCTTGAGCCTTGAGCCTTGAGCCTTGAGCCATGAGCCTTGAGCCTTGAGCCTTAAGCCTTGAGCCTTGAGCCTTGCGCTTTGAGCCTTGAGCCTTGATCCTCTAGCATTGACCCTTGTGCCTTGAGCCTTGCGTCTTGAGTCTTTAGCCATGAGCCTTGAGCCATGAGCCTTGTTCCTTGAGCCTTGAGCCTTGCGCCTTGAGCGTTGAGCCTTGAGTCTTGAGCTATGAGCATTGAGCCTTGAGCCTTGAGCCTTGAGCCTTGATCCTGGAGCCTTGAGCCTTGAGCCTCGAGCCTTGAGCCTTGAGCCTTGAGCCTGCACCATTTAGCCTTGAGCCTTGAGCCTTGAGCCTTGAGCCTGGAGCCTTGAGCCTTGGGGCTTGAGGCTTGAGGCTTGAGCCTGGAGCCTGGAGCCTTGAGCCTGGAGCCTTGAGCCTTGAGCCTTGAGCCTTGAGCCTTGAGCCTTGTGCCTTGAGCCTTGAGCCTTGAGACTTGAGCATTGAGCCTTGAGCCTTGAGCCTTGAACCTTGAGCCTCGCGTCTTGACCCTTGCGCCTTGAGCCTTGAGCCCTGAGCCTTGATACTTGAGTTTTGAGCCTTGAGCCTTGAGCCTTGTGCCTTGAGCCTGAGCCTTGAGTGTTGAGCGTTGAGCATTGAGCCTTGTGCGTTGAGCCTTGAACCTTGAGTTCTGAGCCTTGAGCCTTGAGTTCTGAGCCTTGAGCCTTGATTCTTGATCCTTGAGCCTTGAGCCTTGACCCTTGAGCCTTGACCCATAAGGCATGTGCCTTAAGCCTTGAGCCTTGAACCTTGTTCCTTGAGCCTTGACCCCTGAGCCTTGACCCTTGACCCTTGAGCATGGAGCCTTGAGCCTTGACCCCTTGAGCCTCGAGCCTCGAGCCTCGAGCCTAGAGCCTTGAGCCTTGAGCTTGAGCCTTGAGCCTTGAGCCTTGAGCCTTGAGCCTTGAGCCATGAGCCTTGAGCCTTGACTCTTGACACTTGCCCCTTGAGCCTTGCGTCTTGAGCCTTGAGCCATGAGCCTTGAGCCTTGAGCCTTGTTCCTTGAGCCTTGAGCCTTGATCGTTGCGCATTGAGCCTTGAGCGTTGAGCCTGGAGGCTTGAGCCATGAGCGTTGAGCCTTGAGCGTTGAGCGTTGAGCGTTGAGCCTTGAGCCTTGAGCCTTGAGCCTTGAGCCTTGAGCGATGAGCCTTGAGCCTTGAGCCTTGAGACTTGCGCCTTGAGCCTTGAGCCTTGATCCTTGAGCCATGAGCCTTGAGCCTTGAGCCTTGTTCCTTGAGCCTTGAGCCTTGCGCCTTGAGCCTTGAGCGTTGAGCCTTGAGTCTTGAGCTATGAGCATTGAGCCTTGAGCCTTGAGCCTTGAGCCTTGAGCCTTGAGCCTTGAGCCTTGAGCGTTGAGCCTTGAGCCTTGAGCCTTGATACTTGAGTTTTGAGCCTTGAGCCTTGAGCCTTGAGCCTTGTGCCTTGAGCCTGAGCCTTGAGTGTTGAGCGTTGAGCGTTGAGCGTTGAGCCTTGTGCGTTGAGCCTTGAACGTTGAGTTCTGAGCCTTGAGCCTTGAGTTCTGAGCCTTGAGCCTTGATTCTTGATCCTTGAGCCATGAGACTTGACCCTTGAGCCTTGACCCTCAAGGCATGTGCCTTAAGCCTTGAGCCTTGAACCTTGTTCCTTGAGCCTCGCGCCCTGAGCCCTGAGCCTTGAGCCCTGAGCCTTGAGCCCTGAGCCCTGAGCCTTGAGCCTTGAGCCTTGAGCCTTGAGCCTTGAGCCTTGAGCCTTGAGCCTTGAGCCTTGAGCCTTGAGCCTTGAGCCTTGAGCCTTGAGCCTTGAGCCTTGAGCCTTGACTCTTGACCCTTGCGCCTTGAGCCTTGAGCCATGAGCCTTGAGCCTTGAGCCTTGAGCCTTGAGCCTTGAGCCTTGAGCCTTGAGCCTCGAGCCTCGAGCCTCGAGCCTCGAGCCTCGAGCTTCGAGCCTTGAGCCTTGAGCCTTGAGCCTTTGAGCCTGGAGCCTCGAGCCTCGAGCCTCGAGCCTCGAGCGTTGAGCCTTGAGCCTTGAGCCTTGAGCGTTGAGCGTTGAGCCTTTAGCCTTGAGCCTTGAGCCTTAAGCGTTAAGCCTTGAGCCTTTAAGCCTTGAGCCTTGAGCCTTGTGCGTTGAGCGTTGAGCCTTGAGCCTTTGAGCCTCGATCCTCGAGCCTCGAGCCTTGAGCCTTGAACCTTGCGCCTTGAAACTTGAGCCTTGAGCCTGGCGCGTTGAGCCTTTACTCTTGACCCTTGCGCTTTGAGCCTTGCGTCTTTAGCCTTGAGCCTCGTGCCTTGAGCCTTGAGTCTTGAGCCTTGACCCTTGAGCATTGACCCTTGAGACTTGATCCTGAAGCCTTGACCATGGAGCGTTGAGCGTTGAGCGTTGAGCCTTGAGCCTTGAGCCTCGAGCCTTGAGCCTTGAGCCTTGGGCCTTGAGCCTTGACCCATCAGCGTTGACCCTTGAGCTTTGACACTTGAGTCTTGAGTCTGGAGCCTAGAGCCTTGAGGCTTGAGCCCCGAGCCTTGAGCCTTGAGCCTTGAGCCTTGAGTTCTGAGCCTTGAGCCTTAAGTTCTGAGCCTTGAGCCTTGATTCTTGATCCTTGAGCCTTGAGCCTTGAGCCTTGACCCTGAAGCCATGTGCCTTAAGCTTTGAGCCTTGAGCCTTGAGCCTTGAGCCTTGAGCCTTGAGCCTTGAGCCTTGAGCCTTGAGCCTTGAGCCTTGAGCCTTGAGCCTTGAGCCTTGAGCCTTGAGCCTTGAGCCTTGAGCCTTGAGACTTGAGCCTTGAGCCTTGACCCTGAAGCCATGTGCCTTAAGCCGCCTTGAGCCTTGAGCCTTGAGCCTTGAGCCTTGAGCCTTGAGCCTTGAGCCTTGAGCCTTGAGCCTTGAGCCTTGAGCCTTGAGCCTTGAGCCTTGAGCCTTGCGTCTTGAGCCTTGAGCCTTGAGCCTCGAGCCTTGAGCCTCGAGCCTTGAGCCTCGAGCCTCGAGCCTCGAGCCTCGAGCCTTGAGCCTTGAGCCTTGACCCTTGAGCCTTGAGCCTTGAGCCTTGAGTCTGGAGCCTTGAGCCTTGAGCCTTGAGCGTTGAGCCTTGAGCGTTGAGCCTTGAGCGTTGAGCCTTGAGCCTTGAGCCTTGAGCCTTGAGCCTTGAGCCTTGAGCCTTGAAATCTGAGCCTTGAGCCTTGATCCTTGAGCCTTGAGCCTTGACCCTTGACCCTTGAGCCTTGACCCTTAAGCCATGTGCCTTAAGCCTTGAGCGTTGAGCCTTGAGCCTTGTTCCTTGAGCATTGAGCCTTGAGCCTTGAGCCTTGAGCGTTGAGCCTTTAGCCTTGAGCCTTGAGCCTTGAGCGTTGATCCTTGAGCCTTTGAGCCTTAAGCCTTGAGCGTTGAGCGTTGAGCCTTGAGCCTTTGAGCCTCGAGCCTCGAGCCTCGAGCCTTGAGCCTTGAGCCTTGAGCCTTGAGCCTTGAGCCTTGAGCCTTGAGCCTTGAACCTTGTGACTCGAAACTTGAGCCTTGAGCCTTGAGCCTGGCACCTTGAGCCTTTACTCTTGACCCTTGCGCTTTGAGCCTTGCGTCTTGAGCCTTGAGCCTCGAGCCTTGAGCCTTGAGTCTTGAGCCTTGACCCTTGAGCATTGACCCTTGAGACTTGATCCTTAAGCCTTGACCATGGAGCGTTGAGTGTTGAGCCTTGAGCCTTGAGCCTTGAGCCTCGAGCCTTGAGCCTTGAGCCTTGGGCCTTGAGCCTTGAGCCTTCAGCCTTGAGCCCTGAGCCTTTGAACCTGGAGCCTTGAGCCTCGACCCTCGAGCCTTGAGCCTCGACCCTCGACCCTTGAGCCTTGAGTCTTGAGTCTTTGAGCCTCGAGCCTCGAGCCTTAAATCTTGAGCCTTGAGCCTTGCGCCTTGAGCCTTGAGCCAGCCTTAAGCCTTGAGCCTTCACCCTTGACCCTTGAGCATTGACCCTTAAGACTTGTTCCTTGAGCCTTGAGCCTTGACCATGGAGCGTTGAGCCTTGAGCCTTGAGCCTTGAGTCTTGAGCCTTAAGCCTTGAGCCTTGAGCCTTGAGCCTTGAGCCTTCAGCCTTGAGCCTCGAGACTTGAGCCTTGAGCCTTGGGCCTTGAGCCTTGAGCCTTGACCCATCAGCGTTGACCCTTGAGCATTGACCCTTGAGTCTTGAGCATTGAGCCTGGAGTCTCGAGCCTTGAGCCTTGAGCCTTGAACCTTTAGCCTTGAGCCTTGAGCCTTGTGCCTTGAGCCTTGAGCCTTGAGCCTCTGACCTTGAGCCTTGACCCTTGTTCCTTGTTCCTTGATCCTTAAGCCTTGAGGCTTACGCCTTAAGCCTTGAGCCTTGAGCCTTGAGCCTTGAGCCTTGATACTTGAGCCTTGAGCCTTGAGCGTTGAGCCTTGAGCCTTGAGCCTTGAGCCTTGAGCCTTGAGCCTTGAGCCTTGAGCCATGATCCAAGAGCCTTGAGCCTTAAAACTTGAGACTTGAGCTTTGACTCTTGACCCTTACGCCTTGAGCCTTGATCCTTGAGCCTAAAACTTGAGACTTGAGCTTTGACTCTTGACCCTTATGCCTTGAGCCGTGAGCCTTGAGCCTTGAGCCTTGAGCCTTGAGCATTGAGCCTTGAGCCTTGAGCCTTGAGCGTTGAGCCTTGAGCCTTGAGCGTTGAGCCTTGAGCCTTGAGCCTTAATCCTCCAGCCTTGAGCCTTGCGCTTTGAGCCTTGAGCATTTATCCTCTAGCCTTGAGCCTTGAGCCATGAGCCTTGAGCCTAAAAACATGAGACTTGAGCCTTGACTCTTGACCCTTGTGCCTGAAGCCTCGAGCCTCGAGCCTCGAGCCTTGAGCGTTGAGCCTGGAGCCTTGAGCCTGGAGCCTGGAGCCTGGAGCCTTGAGCCTGGAGCCTGGAGCCTTGAGCCTGGAGCCTTGAGCCTTGAGCCTTGAGTGTTAAGCCTTGAGCATTGAGCTTGAGCCTTGAGCGTTGAGCGTTGAGCCTTGAGCCTTGAGCCTTGAGCCTTTGAGCCTGGAGCCTGGAACCTCGAGCCTCAAGCCTTGAGCCTCGAGCCTGGAGCCTGGAGCCTCGAGCCTTGAGCCTTGAGCCTTGAGCCTTGAGCCTTGAGCCTTTGAGCCTGGAGCCTGGAGCCTCGAGCCTCAAGCCTTGAGCCTCGAGCCTGGAGCCTCGAGCCTTGAGACTTGAGCCTTGAGCCTTGAGCCTTGAGCCTTGAGCCATGAGCCTTGAGCCTTGACACTTGACCCTTGCGCTTTGAGCCTTGCGTCTTGAGCCTTGAGCCATGAGCCTTGAGCCTTGAGCCTTGTTCCTTGAGCCTTGAGCTTTGAGTGTTGCGCCTTGATCCTTGAGCATTGAGCCTTGAGTCTTGAGCCTTGAGCGTTGACCCTTGAGCCTTGAGCGTTGAGCCTTGAGCCTTGAGCCTTGAGCCTTGAGCCTTGAGCCTGGAGCCTTGAGCCTTGAGCCTGGAGCCTTGAGCCTCGAGCCTCGATCCTTGAGCCTTGAACCTTGAGCCTTGAGCCTTGAGCCTTGAGCCTTGAGCCTTGAGCCTTGAGCATTGAGCTTTGAGCCTTGACCCTTAAGCCTTGAGCCTTGAGCCTTGAGCCTTGAGCCTTGAGCCTTGAGCCTTGAGCCTTGAGCCTTGAGCCTTGAGCCTTGAGCCTTGAGCCTTGAGCCTTGAGCCTGGAGCCTGGAGCCTCGATCCTGGAGCCTCGAGCCTCGAGCCTCGAGCCTCGAGCCTCGAGCCTCGAGCCTCGCGCCTTGAGCCTGGAGCCTTGAGCCTTGAGCCTTTGAGCATGGAGCCTCGAGCCTCGAGCCTCGAGCGTTGAGCCTTGAGCCTTGAGCCTTGAGCGTTGAGCCTTGAGCCTGGAGCCTTGAGCCTTGAGCCTTTGAGCATGGAGCCTCGAGCCTCGAGCCTCGAGCGTTGAGCCTTGAGCCTTGAGCCTTGAGCCTTGAGCGTTGAGCCTTTAGCCTTGAGCCTTGAGCCTTAAGCGTTAAGCCTTGAGCCTTGAGCCTTTAAGCCTTGAGCCTTGAGCCTTGCGCGTTGAGCGTTGAGCCTTGAGCCTTTGAGCCTCGATCCTCGAGCCTCGAGCCTTGAGCCTCGAGCCTTGAGCCTTGAACCTTGCGCCTTGAAACTTGAGCCTTGAGCCTGGCGCGTTGAGCCTTTACTCTTGACCCTTGCGCTTTGAGCCTTGCGTCTTGAGCCTTGAGCCTCGAGCCTTGAGTCTTGAGCCTTGACCCTTGAGCATTGACCCTTGAGACTTGATCCTGAAGCCTTGACCACGGAGCGTTGAGCGGTGAGCGTTGAGCCTTGAGCCTTGAGCCTTGAGCCTCGAGCCTTGAGCCTTGAGCCTTGGGCCTTGAGCCTTGACCCATCAGAGTTGACCCTTGAGCTTTGACACTTGAGTCTTAAGCCTTGAGCCTTGAGCCCCGAGCCTTGAGCCTTGAGCCTTTAGCCTTAAGCCCTGAGCCTTTGAACCTTGAGCCTTGAGCCTTGAGCCTTGAGCCTTGAGTCTTGGCCTTGAGCCTTGAGCCTTGAGCCTTGAGTTCTGAGCCTTGAGCCTTAAGTTCTGAGCCTTGACCCTTGTTCCTTGTTCCTTGATCCTTAAGCCTTGAGGCTTACGCCTTAAGCCTTGAGCCTTGAGCCTTGAGCCTTGATACTTGAGCCTTGAGCCTTGAGCGTTGAGCCTTGAGCCTTGAGCCTTGAGCCTTGAGCCATGATCCAAGAGCCTTGAGCCTTAAAACTTGAGACTTGAGCTTTGACTCTTGACCCTTACGCCTTGAGCCTTGATCCTTGAGCCTAAAACTTGAGACTTGAGCTTTGACTCTTGACCCTTATGCCTTGAGCCGTGAGCCTTGAGCCTTGAGCCTTGAGCCTTGAGCCTTGAGCCTTGAGCATTGAGCCTTGAGCCTTGAGCCTTGAGCCTTGAGCCTTGAGCCTTGAGCCTTGAGCCTTGAGCGTTGAGCCTTGAGCCTTGATCCTCCAGCCTTGAGCCTTGCGCTTTGAGCCTTGAGCATTTATCCTCTAGCCTTGAGCCTTGAGCCATGAGCCTTGAGCCTAAAAACATGAGACTTGAGCCTTGACTCTTGACCCTTGTGCCTGAAGCCTCGAGCCTCGAGCCTCGAGCCTCGAGCCTTGAGCGTTGAGCCTCGATCCTTGAGCCTGGAGCCTGGAGCCTTGAGCCTGGAGCCTGGAGCCTTGAGCCTGGAGCCTTGAGCCTTGAGCCTTGAGTGTTAAGCCTTGAGCATTGAGCTTGAGCCTTGAGCGTTGAGCGTTGAGCGTTGAGCCTTGAGCCTTGAGCCTTGAGCCTTTGAGCCTGGAGCCTGGAACCTCGAGCCTCAAGCCTTGAGCCTCGAGCCTGGAGCCTCGAGCCTTGAGCCTTGAGCCTTGAGCCTTGAGCCTTGAGCCTTGAGCCTTGAGCCTTGAGCCTTGAGCCTTTGAGCCTGGAGCCTGGAGCCTCGAGCCTCAAGCCTTGAGCCTCGAGCCTGGAGCCTCGAGCCTTGAGCCTTGAGCCTTGAGCCTTGAGCCTTGAGCCTTGAGCCTTGAGCCTTGAGCCATGAGCCTTGAGCCTTGACACTTGACCCTTGCGCTTTGAGCCTTGCGTCTTGAGCCTTGAGCCATGAGCCTTGAGCCTTGAGCCTTGTTCCTTGAGCCTTGAGCTTTGAGTGTTGCGCCTTGATCCTTGAGCATTGAGCCTTGAGTCTTGAGCCTTGAGCGTTGACCCTTGAGCCTTGAGCGTTGAGCCTTGAGCCTTGAGCCTTGAGCCTTGAGCCTTGAGCCTTGAGCCTGGAGCCTTGAGCCTTGAGCCTGGAGCCTTGAGCCTCGAGCCTCGATCCTTGAGCCTTGAACCTTGAGCCTTGAGCCTTGAGCCTTGAGCCTTGAGCATTGAGCCTTGAGCCTTGAGCCTTGAGCCTTGAGCCTTGAGCCTTGAGCCTTGAGCCTTGAGCGTTGAGCCTTGAGCCTGGAGCCTGGAGCCTCGATCCTGGAGCCTCGAGCCTCGAGCCTCGAGCCTTGAGCCTGGAGCCTTGAGCCTTGAGCCTTTGAGACTGGAGCCTCGAGCCTCGAGCCTCGAGCGTTGAGCCTTGAGCCTTGAGCCTTGAGCCTTGAGCGTTGAGCCTTTAGCCTTGAGCCTTGAGCCTTAAGCGTTCAGCCTTGAGCCTTTAAGCCTTGAGCCTTGAGCCTTGCGCGTTGAGCGTTGAGCCTTGAGCCTTTGAGCCTCGATCCTCGAGCCTCGAGCCTTGAGCCTCGAGCCTTGAGCCTTGAACCTTGCGCCTTGAAACTTGAGCCTTGAGCCTTGAGCCTGGCGCGTTGAGCCTTTACTCTTGACCCTTGCGCTTTGAGCCTTGCGTCTTGAGCCTTGAGCCTCGAGCCTTGAGTCTTGAGCCTTGACCCTTGAGCATTGACCCTTGAGACTTGATCCTGAAGCCTTGACCATGGAGCGTTGAGCGGTGAGCGTTGAGCCTTGAGCCTTGAGCCTTGAGCCTCGAGCCTTGAGCCTTGAGCCTTGGGCCTTGAGCCTTGACCCATCAGCGTTGACCCTTGAGCTTTGACACTTGAGTCTTAAGCCTTGAGCCTTGAGCCCCGAGCCTTGAGCCTTGAGCCTTTAGCCTTAAGCCCTGAGCCTTTGAACCTTGAGCCTTGAGCCTTGAGTCTTGGCCTTGAGCCTTGAGCCTTGAGCCTTGAGTTCTGAGCCTTGAGCCTTAAGTTCTGAGCCTTGAGCCTTGAGCCTTGATTCTTGATCCTTGATCCTTGAGCCTTGACCCTTGACCCTGAAGCCATGTGCCTTAAGCTTTGAGCCTTGAGCCTTATTCCTTGAGCCTTGAGACTTGAGCCTTGAGCCTTGAGCCTTGAGCCTTGAGCCTTGAACCTTGAGCCTTGCGTCTTGACCCTTGAGCCTTGAGCCTTGTCCCTTGAGCCTTGACCCTTGAGTCTTGAGCCTGGAGCCTTATGCCTTGAGCCTTGAGCCTTTAGCCTTAAGCCCTGAGCCTTTGAACCTTGAGCCTTGAGCCTTGAGCCTTGAGCCTTAAGCCCCGAGCCTTGAGCCATCAGCGTTGACCCTTGAGCTTTGACACTTGAGTCTTGAGCCTGGAGCCTGGAGCCTTGAGCCTTGAGCCTTAAGCCCCGAGTGTTGAGCCTTGAGCCTTGAGCCTTTAGCCTTAAGCCCTGAGCCTTTGAACCTTGAGCCTTGAGCCTTGAGCCTTGAGTCTTGGCCTTGAGCGTTGAGCGTTGAGCCTTGAGTTCTGAGCCTTGAGCCTTAAGTTCCGAGCCTTGAGCCTTGATTCTTGATCCTTGAGCCTTGAGCCTTGAGCCTTGACCCTGAAGCCATGTGCCTTAAGCTTTGAGCCTTGAGCCTTGAGCCTTATTCCTTGAGCCTTGAGCCTTGAGCCTTGAGCCTTGAGCCTTGAGCCTTGAGCCTTGAGCCTTGAGCCTTGACCCTTGAGCCTTGAGCCTTGAGCCTTGAGCCTTGAGCCTTGAGCCTTGAGCCTTGAGCCTTGAGCCTTGAGCCTTGAGCCTTGAGCCTTGAGCCTTGATCCTTGACCCTTGAGCCTTGACCCTGAAGCCATGTGCCTTAAGCCGCCTTGAGCCTTGAGCCTTGAGCCTTGAGCCTTGAGCCTTGAGCCTTGAGCCTTGAGCCTTGAGCCTTGAGCCTTGAGCCTTGAGCCTTGAGCCTTGAGCCTTGAGCCTTGAGCCTTGCGTCTTGAGCCTTGAGCCTGGAGCCTCGAGCCTTGAGCCTCGAGCCTCTAGCCTCGAGCCTTGAGCCTTGAGCCTTGAGCCTTGCGTCTTGAGCCTTGAGCTTGGAGCCTCGAGCCTTGAGCCTCGAGCCTCGAGCCTCGAGCCTTGAGCCTTGAGCCTTGAGCCTTGAGCCTTGACCCTTGAGCCTTGAGCCTTGAGCCTTGAGTCTGGAGCCTTGAGCGTTGAGCCTTGAGCCTTGAGCGTTGAGCCTTGAGCCTTGAGCGTTGAGCCTTGAGCCTTGAGCCTTGAGCCTTGAGCCTTGAGATCTGAGCCTTGAGCCTTGATCCTTGAGCCTTGAGCCTTGACCCTTGACCCTTGAGCCTTGACCCTTAAGCCATGTGCCTTAAGCCTTGAGCGTTGAGCCTTGAGCCTTGTTCCTTGAGCCTTGAGCCTTGAGCGTTGAGCGTTGAGCGTTGAGCCTTTAGCCTTGAGCCTTGAGCCTTGAGCGTTGATCCTTGAGCCTTTGAGCCTTAAGCCTTGAGCGTTGAGCCTTGAGCCTTGAGCCTTTGAGCCTCGAGCCTCGAGCCTCGAGCCTTGAGCCTCGAGCCTTGAGCCTTGAGCCTTGAGCCTTGAACCTTGCGCCTTGAAACTTGAGCCTTGAGCCTGGCGCCTTGAGCCTTTACTCTTGACCCTTGCGCTTTGAGCCTTGCGTCTTGAACCTTGAGCCTCGAGCCTTGAGCCTTGAGTCTTGAGCCTTGACCCTTGAGCATTGACCCTTGAGACTTGATCCTTAAGCCTTGACCATGGAGCGTTGAGCGTTGAGCCTTGAGCCTTGAGCCTCGAGCCTTGAGCCTTGAGCCTTGGGCCTTGAGCCTTGACCCATCAGCGTTGACCCTTGAGCTTTGACACTTGAGTCTTGAGCCTGGAGCCTTGAGCCTTGAGACTTGTGCCTTGAGCCCCGAGCCTTGAGCCTTGAGCCCTGAGCCTTTAAACCTGGAGCCTTGAGCCTCGACCCTCGAGCCTTGAGCCTCGACCCTCGACCCTTGAGCCTTGAGTCTTGAGTCTTTGAGCCTCGAGCCTTGAGCCTCGAGCCTTAAATCTTGAGCCTTGCGCCTTGAGCCTTGAGCCAGCCTTAAGCCTTGAGCCTTGACCCTTGACCCTTGAGCATTGACCCTTAAGACTTGTTCCTTGAGCCTTGAGCCTTGACCATGGAGCGTTGAGCCTTGAGCCTTGAGTCTTGAGCCTTAAGCCTTGAGCCTTGAGCCTTGAGCCTTGAGCCTTGAGCCTTCAGCCTTGAGCCTCGAGACTTGAGCCTTGAGCCTTGGGCCTTGAGCCTTGACCCATCAGCGTTGACCCTTGAGCATTGACCCTTGAGTCTTGAGCATTGAGCCTGGAGTCTCGAGCCTTGAGCCTTGAACCTTTCGCCTTGAGCCTTGAGCCTTGAGCCTTGAGCCTCTGACCTTGAGCCTTGACCCTTGTTCCTTGTTCCTTGATCCTTAAGCCTTGAGGCTTACGCCTTAAGCCTTGAGCCTTGAGCCTTGAGCCTTGATACTTGAGCCTTGAGCCTTGAGCCTTGAGCCTTGAGCCTTGAGCCTTGAGCCATGATCCAAGAGCCTTGAGCCTTAAAACTTGAGACTTGAGCTTTGACTCTTGACCCTTACGCCTTGAGCCTTGAGCCTTGAGCCTTAAAACTTGAGACTTGAGCTTTGACTCTTGACCCTTACGCCTTGAGCCTTGAGCCTTGAGCCTTGAGCCTTGAGCCTTGAGCCTTGAGCCTTGAGCCTTGAGCATTGAGCCTTGAGCCTTGAGCCTTGAGCCTTGAGCCTTGAGCCTTGAGCCTTGAGCCTTGAGCCTTGAGCCTTGAGCCTTGAGCCTTGAGCCTTGAGCCTTGATCCTTGAGATCTGAGCCTTGAGCCTTGATCCTTGAGCCTTGAGCCTTGACCCTTGACCCTTGAGCCTTGACCCTTAAGCCATGTGCCTTAAGCCTTGAGCGTTGAGCGTTGAGCCTTGAGCCTTGTTCCTTGAGCCTTGAGTCTTGAGCCTTGAGCCTTGAGCGTTGAGCCTTTAGCCTTGAGCCTTGAGCCTTGAGCCTTGAGCCTTGAGCGTTGATCCTTGAGCCTTGAGCCTTGAGTGTTGAGCGTTGAGCCTTGAGCCTTTGAGCCTCGAGCCTCGAGCCTTGAGCCTTGAGCCTTGAGCCTTGAGCCTTGAGCCTTGAAACTTGAGCCTTGAGCCTTGAGCCTTCACCCTGGAGCCTTGAGCCTTGTGCCTTGAGCCTTGAGCCTTGAGCCTTGAGCCTTGAGCCTTGACCCTTGAGCCTTGAGCCTTGAGTCTTGAGCCTTGAGCCTTGAGCCTTGAGCCATGAGCCTTGAGCCTTGAGCCTTGAGCCTTGTTCCTTGAGCCTTGAGCCTTGAGCGTTGCGCCTTGAGCCTTGAGCGTTGAGCCTTGAGACTTGAGCGTTGAGCGTTGAGCGTTGAGCGTTGAGCCTTGAGCGTTGAGCCTTGAGCCTGGAGCCGTGAGCCGTGAGCCTTGAGCCTTGAGCCTTTAGCCCTGAGCCCTGAGCCTTGATCCTTGAGCCCGGAGCCTTGAGCCTGGAGCCTTGATCCTGGAGCCTTGAGCCTTGAGCCTGGAGCCTGGAGCCTGGAGCCTTGAACCTGGAGCCTTGAGCCTGGAGCCTTGAGTCTTGAGCCTCTAGCCTTGAGCGTTGAGCCTTGAGCCTTGAGCCTTGAGCCTTGAGCCTTGAGCCTTGAGCCTTGAGCCTTGAGCCTTGAGCTCGGAGCCTTGAGCCTGGAGCCTTGAGCCTGGAGCTTTGAGCCTTGAGCCTGGAGCCTGGAGTCTGGAGCCTTGAGCCTTGAGCCTTGAGCCTTGAGCGTTGAGCGTTGAGCCTTTAGCCTTGAGCCTTGAGCCTTGAGCGTTGATCCTTGAGCCTTTGAGCCTTAAGCCTTGAGCGTTGAGCGTTGAGCCTTGAGCCTTTGAGCCTCGAGCCTCGAGCCTCGAGCCTCGAGCCTTGAGCCTTGAGCCTTGAGCCTTGAACCTTGCGCCTTGAAACTTGAGCCTTGAGCCTTGAGCCTGGCGCCTTGAGCCTGGCGCCTTGAGCCTTTACTCTTGACCCTTGCGCTTTGAGCCTTGCGTCTTGAGCCTTGAGCCTCGAGCCTTAAGCCTTGAGCCTTGACCCTTGAACATTGACCCTTGAGACTTGATCCTTAAGCCTTGACCATGGAGCGTTGAGCGTTGAGCCTTGAGCCTTGGGCCTTGAGCCTTGGGCCTTGAGCCTTGGGCCTTGAGCCTTGACCCATCAGCGTTGACCCTTGAGCTTTGACACTTGAGTCTTGAGCCTGGAGCCTTGAGCCTTGAGCCTTGTGCCTTGAGCCCCGAGCCTTGAGCGTTGAGCCTTCAGCCTTGAGCCCTGAGCCTTTGAACCTGGAGCCTTGATCCTCGACCCTCGAGCCTTGAGCCTCGACCCTCGACCCTTGAGCCTCGAGTCTTGAGTATTTGAGCCTCGAGCCTCGAGCCTCGAGCCTCGAGCCTTAAATCTTGAGCCTTGAGCCTTGCGCCTTGAGCCTTGAGCCAGCCTTAAGCCTTGAGCCTTGAGCCTTGACCCTTGAGCATTGACCCTTAAGACTTGTTCCTTGAGCCTTGAGCCTTGACCATGGAGCGTTGAGCCTTGAGCCTTGAGTCTTGAGCCTTAAGCCTTGAGCCTTGAGCCTTGAGCCTTCAGCCTTGAGCCTTCAGCCTTGAGCCTCGAGACTTGAGCCTTGGGCCTTGGGCCTTGGGCCTTGAGCCTTGAGCCTCGACCCTCGACCCTTGAGCCTTGAGCCTTGGGCCTTGAGCCTTGACCCTTGAGCATTGACCCTTGAGTCTTGAGCATTGAGCCTGGAGTCTCGAGCCTCGAGCCTTGAGCCTTGAACCTTTAGCCTTGAGCCTTGAGCCTTGTGCCTTGAGCCTTGAGCCTCTGACCTTGAGCCTTGACCCTTGTTCCTTGTTCCTTGATCCTTAAGCCTTGAGGCTTACGCCTTAAGCCTTGAGCCTTGAGCCTTGATACTTGATCCTTGAGCCTTGAGCCTTGAGCCTTGAGCCTTGAGCCTTGAGCCTTGAGCCTTGAGCCTTGAGCCTTGAGCCTTGAGCCTTGAGCCATGATCCAAGAGCCTTGAGCCTTAAAACTTGAGACTTGAGCTTTGACTCTTGACCCTTACGCCTTGAGCCTTGAGCCTTAAAACTTGAGACTTGAGCTTTGACTCTTGACCCTTACGCCTTGAGCCGTGAGCCTTGAGCCTTGAGCCTTGAGCCTTGAGCATTGAGCCTTGAGCCTTGAGCCTTGAGCCTTGAGCCTTGAGCGTTGAGCCTTGAGCCTTGAGCCTTGATCCTTGAGATCTGAGCCTTGAGCCTTGATCCTTGAGCCTTGAGCCTTGACCCTTGACCCTTGAGCCTTGACCCTTAAGCCATGGGCCTTAAGCCTTGAGCGTTGAGCCTTGAGCCTTGTTCCTTGAGCCTTGAGCCTTGAGCGTTGAGCCTTGAGCCTTGAGCGTTGAGCCTTTAGCCTTGAGCCTTGAGCCTTGAGCGTTGATCCTTGAGCCTTTGAGCCTTGAGCCTTGAGCGTTGAGCGTTGAGCCTTGAGCCTTTGAGCCTCGAGCCTCGAGCCTCGAGCCTTGAGCCTTGAGCCTTGAGCCTTGAAACTTGAGCCTTGAGCCTTGAGCCTTGAGCCTTCTCCCTGGAGCCTTGAGCCTTGTGCCTTGAGCCTTGAGCCCTGAGCCTTGAGCCTTGAGCCTTGAGCCTTGAGCCTTGAGCCTTGAGCCTTGAGCCTTGAGCCTTGAGCCTTGAGACTTGAGCCTTGAGCCTTGAGCCTTGAGCCTTGAGCCATGAGCCTTGAGCCTTGAGCCTTGTTCCTTGAGCCTTGAGCCTTGAGCGTTGCGCCTTGAGCCTTGAGTCTTGAGCCTTGAGCGTTGAGCCTTGAGCCTTGAGCCTTGAGCCTTGAGCCTTGAGCCTTGAGCCTTGAGCCTGGAGCCGTGAGCCGTGAGCCTTGAGCCTTGAGCCTTTAGCCCTGAGCCCTGAGCCTTGAGCCTTGAGCCCGGAGCCTTGAGGCTGGAGCCTTGATCCTGGAGCCTTGAGCCTAGAGCCTGGAGCCTTGAACCTGGAGCCTTGAGCCTTGAGCCTCGAGCCTGGAGCCTTGAGTCTTGAGCCTTTAGCCTTGAGCGTTGAGCCTTGAGCCTTGAGCCTTGAGCCTTGAGCCTTGAGCCTTGAGCCTTGAGCCTTGAGCCTTGAGCCTTGAGCCTTGAGCCTTAAGCCTTGAGCCTTGAGCCTTGAGCCTTGAGCCTTGAGCCTTGAGCCTTGAGCCCGGAGCCTAGTGCCTGGAGCCTTGAGCCTGGAGCTTTGAGCCTTGAGCCTGGAGCCTGGAGCCTTGAGCCTGGAGCCTTGAGCCTTGAGCCTCGAGCCTCGGGCCTGGAGCCTTGAGCCTTGAGCCTTGAGCCTTGAGTCTTGAGCCTTGAGCCTTGAGCCTTAAAACTTGAGACTTGAGCTTTGACTCTTGACCCTTACGCCTTGAGCCGTGAGCCTTGAGCCTTAAAACTTGACACTTGAGCTTTGACTCTTGACCCTTACGCCTTGAGCCTTGAGCCTTGAGCCTTAAAACTTGAGACTTGAGCTTTGACTCTTGACCCTTACGCCTTGAGCCGTGAGCCTTGAGCCTTGAGCCTTGAGCATTGAGCCTTGAGCCTTGAGCCTTGAGCCTTGAGCCTTGAGCCTTGAGCGTTGAGCCTTGAGCCTTGAGCCTTGATCCTTGAGATCTGAGCCTTGAGCCTTGATCCTTGAGCCTTGAGCCTTGACCCTTGACCCTTGAGCCTTGACCCTTAAGCCATGTGCCTTAAGCCTTGAGCGTTGAGCCTTGAGCCTTGTTCCTTGAGCCTTGAGCCTTGAGCGTTGAGCCTTGAGCCTTGAGCGTTGAGCCTTTAGCCTTGAGCCTTGAGCCTTGAGCGTTGATCCTTGAGCCTTTGAGCCTTGAGACTTGAGCGTTGAGCGTTGAGCGTTGAGCCTTGAGCCTTTGAGCCTCGAGCCTCGAGCCTCGAGCCTTGAGCCTTGAGCCTTGAGCCTTGAAACTTGAGCCTCGAGCCTTGAGCCTTGAGCCTTCACCCTGGAGCCTTGAGCCTTGTGCCTTGAGCCTTGAGCCCTGAGCCTTGAGCCTTGAGCCTTGAGCCTTGAGCCTTGAGCCTTGAGACTTGAGCCTTGAGCCTTGAGCCTTGAGCCTTGAGCCTTGAGCCATGAGCCTTGAGCCTTGAGCCTTGTTCCTTGAGCCTTGAGCCTTGAGCGTTGCGCCTTGAGCCTTGAGCGTTGAGCCTTGAGTCTTGAGCCTTGAGCGTTGAGCGTTGAGCCTTGAGCGTTGAGCCTTGAGCCTTGAGCCTTGAGCCTGGAGCCGTGAGCCTTGAGCCTTGAGCCTTTAGCCCTGAGCCCTGAGCCTTGAGCCTTGAGCCCGGAGCCTTGAGCCTGGAGCCTTGATCCTGGAGCCTTGAGCCTTGAGCCTGGAGCCTGGAGCCTGGAGCCTTGAACCTGGAGCCTTGAGCCTTGAGCCTCGAGCCTGGAGCCTTGAGTCTTGAGCCTCTAGCCTTGAGCGTTGAGCCTTGAGCCTTGAGCCTTGAGCCTTGAGCCTTGAGCCTTGAGCGTTGAGCCTTGAGCCCGGAGCCTAGTGCCTGGAGCCTTGAGCCTGGAGCTTTGAGCCTTGAGCCTGGAGCCTGGAGCCTGGAGCCTTGAGCCTGGAGCCTTGAGCCTTAAGCCTCGAGCCTCGAGCCTGGAGCCTTGAGCCTTGAGCCTTGAGCCTTGAGTCTTGAGCCTTGAGCCTTGAGCCTCGAGCCTCGAGCCTCAATCCTCGAGCCTCGAGCTTCGAGCCTAGAGCCTAGAGCCTTGAGCCTTGAGCCTTGAGCCTTGAGCCTTGAGCCTTGAGCCTTGAGCCTTGAGCCTTGAGCCTCCAGCCTTGAGCCTTGCGCTTTGATCCTTGAGCATTTATCCTTTAGCCTTGAGCCTTGAGCCATGAGCCTTGATCCTAAAAACATGAGACTTGAGCCTTGACTCTTGACCCTTGCGCCTTGCGTGTTGAGCCTTGAGACATGAGCCTTGAGCCTTGAGCCTTGAGCCTTGAGCCTTGAGCCTTGAGCCTTGAGCCTTGAGCCTGGAGCCTTGAGCCTTGAGCCTGGAGCCTTGCGCCTGGAGCCTCGAGCCTGGAGTCTTGAGCCTTGAGCCATGAGCCTTGAGCCTTGACCCTTGAGCCTTAAATCTTGAGCCTTGAGCCTTGCGCCTTGAGCCTTGAGCCAGCCTTAAGCCTTGAGCCTTGACCCTTGACCCTTGAGCATTGACCCTTAAGACTTGTTCCTTGAGCCTTGAGCCTTGACCATGGAGCGTTGAGCCTTGAGCCTTGAGCCTTGAGCCTTGAGCCTTGAGCCTTGAGCCTTGAGCCTTGAGCCTTCAGCCTCGAGACTTGAGCCTTGGGCCTTGGGCCTTGGGCCTTGGGCCTTGAGCCTTGAGCCTCGACCCTCGACCCTTGAGCCTTGAGCCTTGGGCCTTGAGCCTTGACCCTTGAGCATTGACCCTTGAGTCTTGAGCATTGAGCCTGGAGTCTCGAGCCTTGAGCCTTGAGCCTTGAGCCTTGAGCCTTGTGCCTTGAGCCTTGAGCCTCTGACCTTGAGCCTTGACCCTTGTTCCTTGTTCCTTGATCCTTAAGCCTTGAGGCTTACGCCTTAAGCCTTGAGCCTTGAGCCTTGACACTTGAGCCTTGAGCCTTGAGCCTTGAGCCTTGAGCCTTGAGCCTTGAGCCTTGAGCCTTGAGCCTTGATCCTTGAGCCTTGAGCCTTGAGCCTTGAGCCTTGAGCCTTAAGCCTCGAGCCTCGAGCCTGGAGCCTTGAGCCTTGAGCCTTGAGCCTTGAGTCTTGAGCCTTGAGCCTTGAGCCTCGAGCCTCGAGCCTCAATCCTCGAGCCTCGAGCTTCGAGCCTAGAGCCTAGAGCCTTGAGCCTTGAGCCTTGAGCCTTGAGCCTTGAGCCTTGAGCCTTGAGCCTTGAGCCTTGAGCCTTGAGCCTCCAGCCTTGAGCCTTGCGCTTTGATCCTTGAGCATTTATCCTTTAGCCTTGAGCCTTGAGCCATGAGCCTTGATCCTAAAAACATGAGACTTGAGCCTTGACTCTTGACCCTTGCGCCTTGCGTGTTGAGCCTTGAGACATGAGCCTTGAGCCTTGAGCCTTGAGCCTTGAGCCTTGAGCCTTGAGCCTTGAGCCTTGAGCCTGGAGCCTTGAGCCTTGAGCCTGGAGCCTTGCGCCTGGAGCCTCGAGCCTGGAGTCTTGAGCCTTGAGCCATGAGCCTTGAGCCTTGACCCTTGAGCCTTAAATCTTGAGCCTTGAGCCTTGCGCCTTGAGCCTTGAGCCAGCCTTAAGCCTTGAGCCTTGACCCTTGACCCTTGAGCATTGACCCTTAAGACTTGTTCCTTGAGCCTTGAGCCTTGACCATGGAGCGTTGAGCCTTGAGCCTTGAGCCTTGAGCCTTGAGCCTTGAGCCTTGAGCCTTGAGCCTTGAGCCTTGAGCCTTCAGCCTCGAGACTTGAGCCTTGGGCCTTGGGCCTTGGGCCTTGGGCCTTGAGCCTTGAGCCTCGACCCTCGACCCTTGAGCCTTGAGCCTTGGGCCTTGAGCCTTGACCCTTGAGCATTGACCCTTGAGTCTTGAGCATTGAGCCTGGAGTCTCGAGCCTTGAGCCTTGAGCCTTGAGCCTTGAGCCTTGTGCCTTGAGCCTTGAGCCTCTGACCTTGAGCCTTGACCCTTGTTCCTTGTTCCTTGATCCTTAAGCCTTGAGGCTTACGCCTTAAGCCTTGAGCCTTGAGCCTTGACACTTGAGCCTTGAGCCTTGAGCCTTGAGCCTTGAGCCTTGAGCCTTGAGCCTTGAGCCTTGAGCCTTGAGCCATGATCCAAGAGCCTTGAGCCTTAAAACTTGAGACTTGAGCTTTGACTCTTGACCCTTACGCCTTGAGCCTTGAGCCTTGAGCCTTAAAACTTGAGACTTGAGCTTTGACTCTTGACCCTTACGCCTTGAGCCGTGAGCCTTGAGCCTTGAGCCTTGAGCCTTGAGCATTGAGCCTTGAGCCTTGAGCCTTGAGCCTTGAGCCTTAAGCGTTGAGCCTTGAGCCTTGAGCCTTGAGCCTTGATCCTTGAGATCTGAGCCTTGAGCCTTGATCCTTGAGCCTTGAGCCTTGACCCTTGACCCTTGAGCCTTGACCCTTAAGCCATGTGCCTTAAGCCTTGAGCGTTGAGCCTTGAGCCTTGTTCCTTGAGCCTTGAGCCTTGAGCGTTGAGCCTTGAGCCTTGAGCGTTGAGCCTTTAGCCTTGAGCCTTGAGCCTTGAGCGTTGATCCTTGAGCCCTTGAGCCTTGAGCCTTGAGCCTTGAGCCTTGAGCGTTGAGCCTTGAGCCTTGAGCCTTGAGCCTTGATCCTTGAGATCTGAGCCTTGAGCCTTGATCCTTGAGCCTTGAGCCTTGACCCTTGACCCTTGAGCCTTGACCCTTAAGCCATGTGCCTTAAGCCTTGAGCGTTGAGCCTTGAGCCTTGTTCCTTGAGCCTTGAGCCTTGAGCGTTGAGCCTTGAGCCTTGAGCGTTGAGCCTTTAGCCTTGAGCCTTGAGCCTTGAGCCTTGAGCCTCGAGCCTCGAGCCTCGAGCCTCAATCCTCGAGCCTCGAGCCTCGAGCTTCGAGCCTAGAGCCTAGAGCCTTGAGCCTTGAGCCTTGAGCCTCCTGCCTTGAGCCTTGCGCTTTGAGCCTTGAGCATTTATCCTCTAGCCTTGAGCCTTGAGCCATGAGCCTTGAGCCTAAAAACATGAGACTTGAGCCTTGACTCTTGACCCTTGCGCCTTGCGTGTTGAGCCTTGAGACATGAGCCTTGAGCCTTGAGCCTTGAGCCTTGAGCCTTGAGCCTGGAGCCTTGAGCCTTGAGCCTGGAGCCTTGCGCCTGGAGCCTCGAGCCTGGAGTCTTGAGCCTTGAGCCATGAGCCTTGAGCCTTGACCCTTGAGCCTTAAATCTTGAGCCTTGAGCCTTGCGCCTTGAGCCTTGAGCCAGCCTTAAGCCTTGAGCCTTGACCCTTGACCCTTGAGCATTGACCCTTAAGACTTGTTCCTTGAGCCTTGAGCCTTGACCATGGAGCGTTGAGCCTTGAGCCTTGAGCCTTGAGCCTTGAGCCTTGAGCCTTGAGCCTTGAGCCTTGAGCCTTGAGCCTTCAGCCTCGAGACTTGAGCCTTGGGCCTTGGGCCTTGAGCCTTGAGCCTCGACCCTCGACCCTTGAGCCTTGAGCCTTGACCCTTGAGCATTGACCCTTGAGTCTTGAGCATTGAGCCTGGAGTCTCGAGCCTTGAGCCTTGAGCCTTGAACCTTTAGCCTTGAGCCTTGAGCCTTGTGCCTTGAGCCTTGAGCCTCTGACCTTGAGCCTTGACCCTTGTTCCTTGTTCCTTGATCCTTAAGCCTTGAGGCTTACGCCTTAAGCCTTGAGCCTTGAGCCTTGATACTTGAGCCTTGAGCCTTGAGCCTTGAGCCATAAGCCTTGAGCCTTGAGCCTTGAGCCTTGAGCCATGATCCAAGAGCCTTGAGCCTTAAAACTTGAGACTTGAGCTTTGACTCTTGACCCTTACGCCTTGAGCCTTGAGCCTTGAGCCTTAAAACTTGAGACTTGAGCTTTGACTCTTGACGCTTACGCCTTGAGCCGTGAGCCTTGAGCCTTGAGCCTTGAGCCTTGAGCATTGAGCCTTGAGCCTTGAGCCTTGAGCCTTGAGCCTTGAGCCTTGAGCGTTGAGCCTTGAGCCTTGAGCCTTGATCCTTGAGATCTGAGCCTTGAGCCTTGATCCTTGAGCCTTGAGCCTTGACCCTTGACCCTTGAGCCTTGACCCTTAAGCCATGTGCCTTAAGCCTTGAGCGTTGAGCCTTGAGCCTTGTTCCTTGAGCCTTGAGCCTTGAGCGTTGAGCCTTGAGCCTTGAGTGTTGAGCCTTTAGCCTTGAGCCTTGAGCCTTGAGCGTTGAGCCTTGAGCCTTGTGCCTTGAGCCTTGAGCCTTCAGCCTTGAGCCTTCAGCCTTGAGCCTTGAGACTTGAGCCTTGAGCCTTGAGCCTTGAGCCATGAGCCTTGAGCCTTGTTCCTTGAGCCTTGCGCCTTGAGCGTTGCGCCTTGAGCCTTGAGCGTTGAGCCTTGAGTCTTGAGCCTTGAGCGTTGAGCGTTGAGCCTTGAGCATTGAGCCTTGAGCCTTGAGCCTTGAGCCTTGAGCCTGCAGCCGTGAGCCGTGAGCCTTGAGCCTTTAGCCCTGAGCCCTGAGCCTTGAGCCTTGAGCCCGGAGCCTTGAGCCTGGAGCCTTGATCCTGGAGCCTTGAGCCTTGAGCCTGGAGCCTGGAGCCTGGAGCCTTGAACCTGGAGCCTTGAGCCTCGAGCCTAGAGCCTTGAGTCTTGAGCCTCTAGCCTTGAGCGTTGAGCCTTGAGCCTTGAGCCTTGAGCCTTGAGCCTTGAGCCTTGAGCCTTAAGCCTTGAGCCTTGAGCCTTGAGCCTTGAGCCTTGAGCCTTGAGCCCGGAGCCTTGAGCCTGGAGCCTTGAGCCTGGAGCTTTGAGCCTTGAGCCTGGAGCCTGGAGCCTGGAGCCTTGAGCCTGGAGCCTTGAGCCTTGAGCCTCGAGCCTCGAGCCTCGAGCCTTGAGCCTTAAGCCTTGAGCCTTTAGCCTTGAGCCTTGAGCCTTGAGTCTTGAGCCTTGAGCCTCGAGCCTCGAGCCTCGAGCCTCGAGCCTCGAGCCTCAATCCTCGAGCCTCGAGCCTCGAGCCTCGAGCCTAGAGCCTTGAGCCTTGAGCCTTGAGCCTTGAGCCTTGAGCCTTGAGCCTTGAGCCTTGAGCCTTGAGCCTCCAGCCTTGAGCCTTGAGCATTTATCCTCTAGCCTTGAGCCTTGAGCCATGAGCTTTGAGCCTAAAAACATGAGACTTGAGCCTTGACTCTTGACCCTTGCGCCTTGCGTGTTGAGCCTTGAGACATGAGCCTTGAGCCTTGAGCCTTGAGCCTTAAGCCTGGAGCCTTGAGCCTTGAGCCGGGAGCCTTGCGCCTGGAGCCTCGAGCCTGGAGTCTTGAGCCTTGAGCCATGAGCCTTGAGCCTTGACCCTTGAGATTTGAGCCTGGAGCCTTTGAGCCTCGAGCCTTTGAGCCTGGAGCCTCGAGCCTTTGAGCCTCGAGCCTGGAGCCTGGAGCCTCGAGCCTCGAGCCTCGAGCATGAAGCCTCGAGCCTCGAGCCTCGAGCCTCGAGCCTCGAGCCTCGAGCCTCGAGCCTTGAGCCTCGAGCCTTGAGCCTTGAGCCTTGAGCCTTGAGCCTTGAGCATTGAGCCTTGAGCCTTGAGCCTTAAAACATGAGACTTGAGCCTTGACTCTTGAGCCTTGCGCCTTGAGCCTTGTGCCTGAAGCCTCGAGCCTCGAGCCTCGAGCCTCGAGCCTTGAGCATTGAGCCTCGAGCCTTGAGCCTGGAGCCTGGAGCCTTGAGCCTGGAGCCTTGAGCCTAGAGCCTCGAGCCTTGAGCTTGGAGCCTTGAGCCTTGAGTGTTAAGCCTTGAGCATTGAGCTTGAGCCTTGAGCGTTGAGCCTTGAGCCTTGAGCCTTGAGCCTTGAGCCTTGAGCCTTTGAGCCTGGAGCCTGGAGCCTCAAGCTCGAGCCTCGAGCCTTGAGCCTCGAGCCTTGAGCCTCGAGCCTTGAGCCTTGAGCCTTGAGCCTTGAGCCAAGAGCCTTGAGCCTTGACTCTTGAGCCTTGCGCCTTGATCCTTGCTTCTTGAGCCTTGAGCCATGAGCCTTGAGCCTTGAGCCTTGTTCCTTGAGCCTTGAGCTTTGAGCGTTGCGCCTTGATCCTTGAGCGTTGAGCCTTGAGTCTTGAGCCTTGAGCGTTGAGCGTTGAGCCTTGAGCCTTGAGCCTTGAGCCTTGAGCCTTGAGCCTTGAGCCTGGAGCGTTGAGCCTTGAGCCTTGAGCCTTTGAGCCTGGAGCCTGGAGCCTCGAGCCTCGAGCCTCGAGCCTCGAGCCTTGAGCCTCGAGCCTGGAGCCTCGAGCCTTGAGCCTTGAGCCTTGAGCCTTGAGCCTTGAGCCTTGAGCCTTGAGCCTTGAGCCTTGAGCCATGAGCCATGAGCCTTGAGCCTTGACTCTTGACCCTTGCGCCTTGAGCCTTGCGTCTTGAGCCTTGAGCCATGAGCCTTGAGCCTTGAGCCTGGAGCCTCGAGCCTCGAGCCTCGAGCCTCGAGCCTTGAGCCTTGAGCCTTGAGCCTGGAGCCTTGAGCCTTGAGCCTGGAGCCTGGAGCCTGGAGCCTCGAGCGTTGAGCCTTGAGCCTTGAGCCTTGATCCTCCAGCCTTGAGCCTTGCGCTTTGAGCCTTGAGAATTTATCCTCTAGCCTTGAGCCTTGAGCCATGAGCCTTGAGCCTAAAAACATGAGACTTGAGCCTTGACTCTTGACCCTTGCGCCTTGCGTGTTGAGCCTTGAGCCATGAGCCTTGAGCCTTGAGCCTTGAGCCTGGAGCCTTGAGCCTTTAACCTGGTGCCTTGCGCCTCGAGCCTCGAGCCTGGAGCCTTGAGCCTTGAGCCTTGAGCCTTGAGTCTTGAGCCTTGACCCTTGAGATTTGATCCTGGAGCCTTTGAGCCTCGAGCCTTTGAGGCTGGAGCCTCGAGCCTCGAGCCTCGAGCCTCGAGCATCGAGCCTCGAGCCTCGAGCCTCGAGCCTTGAGCCTTGAGCCTTGAGCCTTGAGCCTTGAGCATTGAGCCTTGAGCCTTGACCCTTAAAACATGAGACTTGAGCCTTGACTCTTGAGCCTTGCGCCTTGAGCCTTGTGCCTGAAGCCTCGAGCCTCGAGCCTCGAGCCTTGAGCGTTGAGCCTCGAGCCTTGAGCCTGGAGCCTCGAGCCTTGAGCCTGTAGCCTTGAGCCTGGAGCCTCGAGCCTTGAGCCTCGAGCCTTGAGCCTTGAGTGTTAAGCCTTGAGCATTGAGCTGGAGCCTTGAGCGTTGAGCGTTGAGCCTTGAGCGTTGAGCCTTGAGCCTTGAGCCTTTGAGCCTGGAGCCTGGAGCCTCGAGCCTCGAGCCTCGAGACTCGATCCTCGAGCCTTGAGCCTTGAGCCTTGAGCCTTGAGCCTTGAGCCTTGAGCCTTGAGCCATGAGCCTTGAGCCTTGACTCTTGACCCTTGCGCCTTGAGCCTTGCGTCTTGAGCCTTGAGCAATGAGCCTTGAGCCTTGAGCCTTGTTCCTTGAGCCTTGAGCTTTGAGCGTTGCGCCTTAATCCTTGAGCGTTGAGCCTTGAGTCTTGAGCCTTGAGCGTTGAGCGTTGAGCCTTGAGCCTTGAGCCTTGAGCCTTGAGCCTTGAGCCTTGAGCCTTGAGCCTTGAGCCTTGAGCCTTGGCCTGGAGCCTTGAGCCTTGAGCCTCGAGCCTCGATCCTTGAGCCTTGAGCCTTGAGCCTTGAGCCTTGAGCCTTGAGCATTGAGCCTTGAGCCTTGAGCCTTGAGCCTTGAGCCTTGAGCCTTGAGCCTTGAGCCTTGAGCCTTGAGCCTTGAGCCTGGAGCCTTGAGCCTGGAGCCTTGCGGCTGGAGCCTCGAGCCTGGAGCCTCGAGCCTCGAGCCTCGAGCCTTGAGCCTTGAGTCTTGAGCCTTGAGCCTTGAGCCTTGAGCCTTGAGCCTTTGAGCCTGGAGCCTGGAGCCTGGAGCCTCGAGCCTCGAGCGTGGAGCCTTGAGCCTTGAGCCTGGAGCCTCGAGCCTCGAGCCTCGAGCCTAGAGCCTAGAGCCTTCAGCCTTGAGCCTTGAGCCTTGAGCCTCCAGCCTTGAGCCTTGCGCTTTGAGCCTTGAGCATTTATCCTCTAGCCTTGAGCCTTGAGCCATGAGCCTTGAGCCTAAAAACATGAGACTTGAGCCTTGACTCTTGACCCTTGCGCCTTGCGTGTTGAGCCTTGAGCCATGAGCCTTGAGCCTTGAGCCTTGAGCCATGAGCCTTTAGCCTGGAGCCTTGCGCCTGGAGCCTCGAGCCTGGAGCCTTGAGCCTTGAGCCTTGAGTCTTGAGCCTTGACCCTTGAGATTTGATCCTGGAGCCTTTGAGCCTCGAGCCTTTGAGCCTCGAGCCTCGAGCCTCGAGCCTCGAGCCTCGAGCCTCGAGCCTCGAGCCTCGAGCCTCGAGCCTTGAGCCTTGAGCCTTGAGCATTGAGCCTTGAGCCTTGAGCCTTAAAACATGAGACTTGAGCCTTGACTCTTGAGCCTTGCGCCTTGAGCCTTGTGCCTGAAGCCTCGAGCCTCGAGCCTCGAGCCTTGAGCGTTGAGCCTTGAGCCTTGAGCCTGGTGCCTCGAGCCTTGAGCCTGTAGCCTCTAGCCTGCAGCCTCGAGCCTTGAGCCTGGAGCCTTGAGCTTGGAGCCTTGAGCCTTGAGTGTTCAGCCTTGAGCATTGAGCTGGAGCCTTGAGCGTTGAGCGTTGAGCCTTGAGCCTTGAGCCTTTGAGCCTGGAGCCTGGAGCCTCGAGCCTCGAGCCTCGAGCCTCGAGCCTCGAGCCTTGAGCCTCGAGCCTGGAGCCTCGAGCCTTGAGCCTTGAGCCTTGAGCCTTGAGCCTTGAGCCTTGAGCCTTGAGCCTTGAGCCTTGAGCCATGAGCCATGAGCCTTGAGCCTTGACTCTTGACCCTTGCGCCTTGAGCCTTGCGTCTTGAGCCTTGAGCCATGAGCCTTGAGCCTTGAGCCTGGAGCCTCGAGCCTCGAGCCTCGAGCCTCGAGCCTTGAGCCTTGAGCCTTGAGCCTTGAGCCTTGAGCCTTGAGCCTGGAGCCTCGAGCCTGGAGCCTCGAGCGTTGAGCCTTGAGCCTTGAGCCTTGATCCTCCAACCTTGAGCCTTGCGCTTTGAGCCTTGAGAATTTATCCTCTAGCCTTGAGCCTTGAGCCATGAGCCTTGAGCCTAAAAACATGAGACTTGAGCCTTGACTCTTGACCCTTGCGCCTTGCGTGTTGAGCCTTGAGCCATGAGCCTTGAGCCTTGAGCCTTGAGCCTGGAGCCTTGAGCCTTTAACCTGGAGCCTTGCGCCTCGAGCCTCGAGCCTGGAGCCTTGAGTCTTGAGCCTTGAGCCTTGAGTCTTGAGCCTTGACCCTTGAGATTTGATCCTGGAGCCTTTGAGCCTCGAGCCTTTGAGCCTGGAGCCTCGAGCCTCGAGCCTCGAGCCTCGAGCATCGAGCCTCGAGCCTCGAGCCTCGAGCCTTGAGCCTTGAGCCTTGAGCCTTGAGCATTGAGCCTTGAGCCTTGACCCTTAAAACATGAGACTTGAGCCTTGACTCTTGAGCCTTGCGCCTTGAGCCTTGTGCCTGAAGCCTCGAGCCTCGAGCCTCGAGCCTTGAGCGTTGAGCCTCGAGCCTTGAGCCTGGAGCCTCGAGCCTTGAGCCTGTAGCCTTGAGCCTGGAGCCTCGAGCCTTGAGCCTCGAGCCTTGAGCCTTGAGTGTTAAGCCTTGAGCATTGAGCTGGAGCCTTGAGCGTTGAGCGTTGAGCCTTGAGCCTTGAGCCTTGAGCCTTGAGCCTTGAGCCTTTGAGCCTGGAGCCTCGAGCCTCGAGCCTCGAGCCTCGATCCTCGAGCCTCGAGCCTTGAGCCTTGAGCCTTGAGCCTTGAGCCTTGAGCCTTGAGCCTTGAGCCATGAGCCTTGAGCCTTGACTCTTGACCCTTGCGCCTTGAGCCTTGCGTCTTGAGCCTTGAGCAATGAGCCTTGAGCCTTGAGCCTTGTTCCTTGAGCCTTGAGCTTTGAGCGTTGCGCCTTAATCCTTGAGCGTTGAGCCTTGAGTCTTGAGCCTTGAGCGTTGAGCCTTGAGCCTTGAGCCTTGAGCCTTGAGCCTTGAGCCTTGAGCCTTGGCCTGGAGCCTTGAGCCTTGAGCCTCGAGCCTCGATCCTTGAGCCTTGAGCCTTGAGCCTTGAGCCTTGAGCATTGAGCCTTGAGCCTTGAGCCTTGAGCCTTGAGCCTTGAGCCTTGAGCCTTGAGCCTTGAGCCTTGAGCCTTGAGCCTTGAGCCTTGAGCCTGGAGCCTGGAGCCTTGAGCCTGGAGCCTTGAGCCTGGAGCCTTGCGGCTGGAGCCTCGAGCCTGGAGCCTCGAGCCTCGAGCCTCGAGCCTTGAGCCTTGAGTCTTGAGCCTTGAGCCTTGAGCCTTGAGCCTTGAGCCTTGAGCCTTGAGCCTTGAGCCTTTGAGCCTGGAGCCTGGAGCCTGGAGCCTCGAGCCTCGAGCGTGGAGCCTTGAGCCTTGAGCCTGGAGCCTCGAGCCTCGAGCCTCGAGCCTAGAGCCTAGAGCCTTCAGCCTTGAGCCTTGAGCCTTCAGCCTTGAGCCTCCAGCCTTGAGCCTTGCGCTTTGAGCCTTGAGCATTTATCCTCTAGCCTTGAGCCTTGAGCCATGAGCCTTGAGCCTAAAAACATGAGACTTGAGCCTTGACTCTTGACCCTTGCGCCTTGCGTGTTGAGCCTTGAGCCATGAGCCTTGAGCCTTGAGCCTTGAGCCTTGAGCCTTGAGCCTTGAGCCATGAGCCTTTAGCCTGGAGCCTTACGCCTGGAGCCTCGAGCCTGGAGCCTTGAGCCTTGAGCCTTGAGTCTTGAGCCTTGACCCTTGAGATTTGATCCTGGAGCCTTTGAGCCTCGAGCCTTTGAGCCTCGAGCCTCGAGCCTCGAGCCTCGAGCCTCGAGCCTCGAGCCTCGAGCCTTGAGCCTTGAGCCTTGAGCCTTGAGCATTGAGCCTTGAGCCTTGAGCCTTAAAACATGAGACTTGAGCCTTAAAACATGAGACTTGAGCCTTGACTCTTGAGCCTTGCGCCTTGAGCCTTGTGCCTGAAGCCTCGAGCCTCGAGCCTCGAGCCTTGAGCGTTGAGCCTTGAGCCTTGAGCCTGGTGCCTCGAGCCTTGAGCCTGTAGCCTCTAGCCTGCAGCCTCGAGCCTTGAGCCTGGAGCCTTGAGCCTGGAGCCTTGAGCCTTGAGTGTTCAGCCTTGAGCATTGAGCTGGAGCCTTGAGCGTTGAGCGTTGAGCCTTGAGCCTTGAGCCTTTGAGCCTGGAGCCTGGAGCCTCGAGCCTCGAGCCTCGAGCCTCGAGCCTTGAGCCTCGAGCCTGGAGCCTCGAGCCTTGAGCCTTGAGCCTTGAGCCTTGAGCCTTGAGCCTTGAGCCATGAGCCATGAGCCTTGAGCCTTGACTCTTGACCCTTGCGCCTTGAGCCTTGCGTCTTGAGCCTTGAGCCATGAGCCTTGAGCCTTGAGCCTGGAGCCTCGAGCCTCGAGCCTCGAGCCTCGAGCCTTGAGCCTTGAGCCTTGAGCCTTGAGCCTTGAGCCTGGAGCCTGGAGCCTGGAGCCTCGAGCGTTGAGCCTTGAGCCTTGAGCCTTGATCCTCCAGCCTTGAGCCTTGCGCTTTGAGCCTTGAGAATTTATCCTCTAGCCTTGAGCCTTGAGCCATGAGCCTTGAGCCTAAAAACATGAGACTTGAGCCTTGACTCTTGACCCTTGCGCCTTGCGTGTTGAGCCTTGAGCCATGAGCCTTGAGCCTTGAGCCTTGAGCCTGGAGCCTTGAGCCTTGAGCCCGGAGCCTTGCGCCTGGAGCCTGGAGCCTGGAGCCTTGAGCCTTGAGCCTTGAGCCTTGACCCTTGAGATTTGAGCCTGGAGCCTTTGAGCCTCGAGCCTTTGAGCCTGGAGCCTGGAGCCTGGAGCCTTTGAGCCTGGAGCCTGGAGCCTTTGAGCCTCGAGCCTCGAGCCTCGAGCCTCGAGCCTCGAGCCTCGAGCCTCGAGCCTCGAGCCTCGAGCCTCGAGCCTCGAGCATTGAGCCTTGAGCCTTGAGCCTTGAAACATGAGACTTGAACCTTGACTCTTGAGCCTTGCGCCTTGAGCCTTGTGCCTGAAGCCTCGAGCCTCGAGCCTCGAGCCTTGAGCGTTGAGCCTCGAGCCTTGAGCCTGGAGCCTCGAGCCTTAAGCCTGTAGCCTTGAGCCTGCAGCCTCGAGCCTTGAGCCTGGAGCCTTGAGCCTGGAGCCTTGAGCCTTGAGTGTTCAGCCTTGAGCATTGAGCTGGAGCCTTGAGCGTTGAGCGTTGAGCGTTGAGTCTTGAGCCTTGAGCCTTTGAGCCTGGAGCCTGGAGCCTGGAGCCTCGAGCCTTGAGCCTCGAGCCTGGAGCCTCGAGCCTTGAGCCTTGAGCCTTGAGCCTTGAGCCTTGAGCCTTGAGCCTTGAGCCTTGACTCTTGACCCTTGCGCCTTGAGCCTTGCGTCTTGAGCCTTGAGCCATGAGCCTTGAGCCTTGAGCCTGGAGCCTCGAGCCTCGAGCCTTGAGCCTTGAGCCTTGAGCCTTGAGCCTTGAGCCTTGAGCCTTTGAGCCTGGAGCCTAGAGCCTGGAGCCTCGAGCCTCGAGCCTTGAGCCTTGAGCCTTGAGCCTTGATCCTCCAGCCTTGAGCCTTGCGCTTTGAGCCTTGAGAATTTATCCTCTAGCTTTGAGCCTTGAGCCATGAGCCTTGAGCCTAAAAACATTAGACTTGAGCCTTGACTCTTGACCCTTGCGCCTTGCGTGTTGAGCCTTGAGCCATGAGCCTTGAGCCTTGAGCCTTGAGCCTTGAGCCTTGAGCCTGGAGCCTTGAGCCTTGAGCCTGAAGCCTTGCGCCTGGAGCCTCGAGCCTGGAGCCTTGAGCCTTGAGCCTTGAGCCTTGAGCCTTGAGCCTTGAGCCTTGAGCCTTGACCCTTGAGATTTGAGCCTGGAGCCTTTGAGCCTCGAGCCTTTGAGCCTGGAGCCTGGAGCCTCGAGCCTTTGAGCCTCGAGCCTCGAGCCTCGAGCCTGGAGCCTCGAGCCTCGAGCCTCGAGCCTCGAGCCTTGAGCCTTGAGCCTTGAGCATTGAGCCTTGAGCCTTGAGCCTTAAAACATGAAACTTGAGCCTTGACTCTTGAGCCTTGCGCCTTGAGCCTTGTGCCTCAAGCCTCGAGCCTCGAGCCTCGAGCCTCGAGCCTTGAGCGTTGAGCCTCGAGCCTTGAGCCTGGAGCCTGGAGCCTTGAGCCGGGAGCCTTGAGCCTGGAGCCTCGAGCCTTGAGCCTAGAGCTTGAGCCTTTTGTGTTAAGCCTTGAGCATTGAGCTTGAGCCTTGAGCGTTGAGCGTTGAGCGTTGAGCGTTGAGCCTTGAGCCTTGAGCCTTGAGCCTTTGAGCCTGGAGCCTCGAGCCTCGAGCCTTGAGCCTCGAGCCTGGAGCCTCGAGCCTTGAACCTTGAGCCTTGAGCCTTGAGCCTTAAGCCTTGAGCCTGGAGCCTTGCGCCTGGAGCCTCGAGCCTGGAGCCTTGAGCCTTGAGCCTTTAGCCTTGAGCCTTAAGCCTTGACCCTTGAGATTTGATCCTGGAGCCTTTGAGCCTCGAGCCTTTGAGCCTGGAGCCTGGAGCCTCGATCCTTTGAGCCTCGAGCCTCTAGCCTGGAGCCTCGAGCCTGGAGCCTCGAGCCTTAAGCCTCGAGCCTGGAGCCTCGAGCCTCGAGCCTTGAGCCTTGAGCCTTGAGCCTATAAACATTAGACTTGAGCCTTGACTCTTGACCCTTGCGCCTTGCGTGTTGAGCCTTGAGCCTTGAGCCTTGAGCCTTGAGCCTGGAGCCTTGAGCCTTGAGCCTGAAGCCTTGCGCCTGGAGCCTCGAGCCTGGAGCCTTGAGCCTTGAGCCTTGAGCCTTGAGCCTTGAGCCTTGAGCCTTGACCCTTGAGATTTGAGCCTGGAGCCTTTGAGCCTCGAGCCTTTGAGCCTGGAGCCTGGAGCCTCGAGCCTTTGAGCCTCGAGCCTCGAGCCTGGAGCCTCGAGCCTCGAGCCTCGAGCCTCGAGCCTTGAGCCTTGAGCCTTGAGCATTGAGCCTTGAGCCTTGAGCCTTAAAACATGAAACTTGAGCCTTGACTCTTGAGCCTTGCGCCTTGAGCCTTGTGCCTGAAGCCTCGAGCCTCGAGCCTCGAGCCTCGAGCCTTGAGCGTTGAGCCTCGAGCCTTGAGCCTTGAGCCTGGAGCCTGGAGCCTTGAGCCGGGAGCCTTGAGCCTGGAGCCTCGAGCCTTGAGCCTAGAGCTTGAGCCTTGAGTGTTAAGCCTTGAGCATTGAGCTTGAGCGTTGAGCGTTGAGCCTTGAGCCTTGAGCCTTGAGCCTTTGAGCCTGGAGCCTCGAGCCTCGAGCCTTGAGCCTCGAGCCTGGAGCCTCGAGCCTTGAGCCTTGAGCCTTGAGCCTTGAGCCTGGAGCCTTGCGCCTGGAGCCTCGAGCCTGGAGCCTTGAGCCTTGAGCCTTGAGCCTTAAGCCTTGACCCTTGAGATTTGATCCTGGAGCCTTTGAGCCTCGAGCCTTTGAGCCTGGAGCCTGGAGCCTCGAGCCTCGAGCCTCTAGCCTGGAGCCTCGAGCCTCGAGCCTCGAGCCTCGAGCCTCGAGCCTCGAGCCTCGAGCCTCGAGCTTTGAGCCTCGAGCCTTGAGCCTCGAGCCTTGAGCCTTGAGCATTGAGCCTTGAGCCTTGAGCCTTAAAACATGAGACTTGAGCCTTGACTCTTGAGCCTTGCGCCTTGAGCCTTGTGCCTGAAGCGTCGAGCCTCGAGCCTCGAGCCTTGAGCGTTGAGCCTCGAGCCTTGAGCCTGGAGCCTGGAGCCTTGAGCCTGGAGCCTTGAGCCTGGAGCCTTGAGCCTGGAGCCTCGAGCCTTGAGCCTGGAGCCTTGAGCCTTGAGTGTTAAGCCTTGAGCATTGAGCTTGAGCCTTGAGCGTTGAGCGTTGAGCCATGAGCCTTCAGCCTTGAGCCTTGAGCCTTTGAGCCTGGAGCCTGGAGCCTCGAGCCTCGAGCCTTGAGCCTCAAGCCTCGAGCCTGGAGCCTCGAGCCTCGAGCCTCGAGCCTCGAGCCTCGAGCCTCGAGCCTCGAGCCTTGAGTCTTGAGCCTTGAGCCTTGAGCCTTGAGCCTTGAGCCTTGAGCCATGAGCCTTGAGCCTTGACTCTTGACCCTTGCGCCTTGAGCCTTGTGTCTTGAGCCTTGAGCCATGAGCCTTGAGCCTTGTTCCTTGAGCCTTGAGCTTTGAGCGTTGCGCCTTGATCCTTGAGCGTTGAGCCTTGAGTCTTGAGCCTTGAGCGTTGAGCCTTGAGCCTTGAGCCTTGAGCCTTGAGCGTTGAGCGTTGAGCCTTGAGCCTTGATCCTTGAGCCTTGAGCCTTGAGCCTTGAGCCTTGAGCCTTGAGCCTTGAGCCTGGAGCCTCGATCCTTGAGCCTTGAGCCTTGAGCCTTGAGCCTTCAGCCTTGAGCCTTGAGCATTGAGCCTTGAGCCTTGAGCCTTGAGCATTGAGCCTTGAGCCTTGAGCGTTGAGCCTTGAGCCTGGAGCCTTGAGCCTTGAGCCTGGAGCCTTGCGCCTGGAGCCTGGAGCCTCGAGCCTGGAGCCTTGAGCCTCGAGCCTCGAGCCTCGAGCCTCGAGCCTCGAGCCTTGAGCCTTGAGCCTTGAGCCTTGAGCCTTGAGCCTTGAGCCTTGAGCCTTGAGCCTTGAGCCTTGAGCCTTGAGCCTTGAGCCTTGAGCCTTTGAGCCTGGAGCCTCGAGCCTCGAGCGTTGAGCCTCGAGCGTTGAGCCTTGAGCCTTGAGCCTTGAGCCTTGAGCGTTGAGCCTTTAGCCTTGAGCCTTGAGCCTTAAGCGTTGAGCCTTGAGCCTTGAGCCTTTGAGCCTTGAGCCTTCAGCCTTGAGCGTTGAGCGTTGAGCCTTGAGCCTTTGAGCCTCGAGCCTCGAGCCTCGAGCCTCGAGCCTTGAGCCTTAAGCCTTGAACCTTGCGCCTTGAAACTTGAGCCTCGAGCCTTGAGCCTGGCGCGTTGAGCCTTTACTCTTGACCCTTGCGTCTTGAGCCTTGAGCCTCGAGCCTTGAGCATTGAGTCTTGAGCCTTGACCCTTGAGCATTGACCCTTGTTAGGTCACAACACCCTGGTTTAGTTGGTTAATTGATTGGTTAATTATATCTCTAAGACAAATCTTGTATAAGAACAAGATATGAGTCAAATGTATAATTCCACTAAGTGTGGCTTGTTGCGGAATAACAAGACCACTGATCAATTACAAAAGATATGAAAGTGTAAAGTGAATTGGTGAGGACTCCTTTGCAAGATGATCTCTATTTATAGTGTTATAGAGATCTTACATAATGAGCAAAGGAGTAACCGAAGGACTAAGTAAGGGAAATGACTAAGATCAAGGGAATTGATCTTAGTCCGTTACAAAATGTAACTCAGTCCTTCTACTCAGTCCTTGTACTCAGTGTCACTATCTGATACTGAGTACTGATACTGAGTTCCAATACTGATCACTCGGTATCAGACCTAAACTTAGCTATATTATTCTACATATAAATCAAAGCTAGTCTAGGTTGTTTTTGTTATCTTAAGATCCAAAGGGGCAAGGATTTTTGCCTTAACAATCTCCCCTATCTAATTGATAACAAAACAACTACAAAGAAAAACTAAACAAAATAAGCTACAGGCTGCAAAGTCTTCTTCTTTAGTCTTTGTTGATCGACTCAAACTCGTAGAAGACTTCTTTCTTCACATGGATGAACTCTTCTCTTTTCTTCAGTTCATCTTGACTGTTGTTTAGTACAGCAACTATCTTCTTTCTAAACCAAGCATCTTCTTTCTTGGTTATCATCCATTTAAGACCCACCAAATGGCTGATAGGAGCTGTTGCCAAATCTGCTTCAGTAATGAAGCACTCCCTGTCATCTGAGTCAGTATACATATATCCAGATGTGGGATATATGGAACTCTTTTGATCCTGAAAGATAAGGTTAGAGGGAACAGTATATGTGGGAATTATTCTGAAAGTATTAAGGCACTCAGGTTTGTTGTTCTTCATAGCTTCAATCATCACACTGAGTGCCCTGTATTCTGCTGCATAAAGAATGCCTTTTTCATAGCATATAGCAGATACAGCCAAGATTTCATCCATCATCACTTGGGCTTCAGAGGATCTTGAGGGCATCTCCTTTATCAGTCTAGCAATCTTTATCCAATCTTGAAGTCCCATATTTTGGATGTCATGGAGGAAAAACTTCATTGGAGGACTGACTGCCACAGTGCAAGTTGCAACAATTGATCTATCAACAGTTTTGACCTTTATTTTGTTGACAAATTCATTTAGCCAGTATATGTCTCTTACACTTAGAAATTCTTTATTCCTCAGCATACCCATCCTTGTTTCCCTATATCTTGTTCTTTGTGCCACAATGTTCCAATACTGTTCAAGTAATTCTTCTCCAGTTCTTCTTACAGTATGAGATCTTCTTGGAACATCTTCAGACTCAGATTCAGGTTCTTCCTTAATAGGGAAGAATTTCTGGGCCTCAATCTCATCCTCAGCATCACTCTTTTCCTCAGTAAACTGAGCAGATCTCCTAGGTCTTGAGATCAGAGGAGCTGGATCTTGTTCTTCACTAGATTCTGAGGACATAACCACATTTATCATTCTCCTGGTTATTGGTCTTCTAGGAATTCTAGAAGGTCCTTCAGCTTGAGGTGAGATAGGTTTTCTTGTATGCTCTTCATCATCTGAGAATGATGATGAAGAGGTTTCTTTATTTGCTTCATCCAGTGCAAAGTTTAAAAATTCTTCTGATGCCACTGGATGTTCTTCATCTTCATCATCAGCAATAGGCCACACAAAAGGCCTATAGACCACAATTTGCAAGTTATTTTCTTCTTGAGCAGGTGGCTCAGTATAAGCTTGCTGTGGTTGGTCAGTATGAATCTCCCCCTGAGCAGATCTCCTAGGTCTTGAGATCAGAGGAGCTGGATCTTGTTCTTCACTAGATTCTGAGGACATAACCACATTTATCATTCTCCTGGTTATTGGTCTTCTAGGAATTCTAGAAGGTCCTTCAGCTTGAGGTGAGATAGGTTTTCTTGTATGCTCTTCATCATCTGAGAATGATGATGAAGAGGTTTCTTTATTTGCTTCATCCAGTGCAAAGTTTAAAAATTCTTCTGATGCCACTGGATGTTCTTCATCTTCATCATCAGCAATAGGCCACACAAAAGGCCTATAGACCACAATTTGCAAGTTATTTTCTTCTTGAGCAGGTGGCTCAGTATAAGCTTGCTGTGGTTGGTCAGTATGAATCTCCCCCTGAGCAGATGGCTCAAGTTGGCTTTGAACTTGTAATGCTGACCTAGTTCTTTGTCTTCTTCTCTCATACTGAATCCGATGTGGCTCAGTATGAGTGCTTTGCTGATGTTGTTGTTGTTGTTGTGGAGGTTGATCTTCATTCAATCGTCTTCTTTTCTCCCCCTGAGCAGATGGCTCAGTTTGATCAACCTCAGTATCTCTTTGTCTCTTCTCCCCCTTTTTGTTATCATTTGATGAGGAGGGAAGAGGATCAGTATCACCACCCATGTCCCCTTCAGGTTGTTCAAGAGTAGGGGAGGGCATGGGCTCAGTTGCAGCATCAGTATCACCAGCACCTCCTTCTCCTTCTCCTTCTTCATTGTGGTCACCATGTGAACATGGTGGAGTTTGTGGAAGCTGATGTGGTTGTTGAAGTAGTGAGACTGACTGTTTTATGGAGTCAATATCACCACCCATCTTGTCCATTCTGGCCAGTATTAAATTTTGAGTATGTTGGATGGCCAGAATTTGCTGCATGATTGCTTGCAGAGTCAGTTGGTCTCCTGCAGCCTGTGATGCCTGAATGCCCTGCACAGATGGTGTTAAAGAAACAAAAATATAAAACTGGTTAGAAAGAAAAGTTTATCAAATAGAATTGTGGTATTGTTTAATTCTATAATCATATAAACAGAGTTTGTGAAGACTGTATTTCATCTGGTTTATGATGAAATATTGTGGACTTGTGCATAGCATGTGTAAGAAGATTTTAGTAAAAGTGAGTGTGTAAATTTAAGTAGCTCAGTATAGGATAAGGTTTGGGTTTGGGTATTCGAAGCCTGGGATGTGCTTGTTGTTATTTTCAATGTTTATCACTCGGTATTAGAGTGATAATAGAAATGTGGATAAACCCCATGGAAAATTTTTTGGATTTTGTGGCTTAAGGGTTTGTGATCATTTCTTGAATTAAGCTACCCAACTCAAAAATAAGTTGGACATAATACAAGCAGCACCAGTGGGTGTCAGTTTGACATCAACCACCATTGTCTCTTTAAATGTTGAGTCAACTGTAGACTGACAATGATCCATTGTGAGTGCTCAGTATATGAATTTTGCATAGCAGCAGTGGGCTAGCTATGTTGGCCATAAAAGGATACTAGCAGGGTACCCGCGCAATGCGGCGACGGGTACCCATAACAACATTTTGCGTAAGTCTGCGAGAGGGAGGAAATCATACACAAACAAAAAAAGAAATAAGAGATCATGGGGTACTATGTTTCCAATTGAAATATTAAAACAAAAAATTCCCAAATTATATTCAAACCCTACAGGAAAGTCTTACAGATTCATAACTAAACTTTTGAACAGGGAACTCATTCAGCTTTATTCTTGACATTACACCAGTGTTTTTGACCAATAATATATTTGGACTTTTTTTTGACTTTTTGTTTGACTTCCGAATCAATAAAGATTGATACAAAGTCTGATTCAAATCCAACCCATAAGTTCCCGACTCTACCCACCCGTTGAGGCCACTACCAGCCCGGAGACCTCTGCCGCCGTTAACAGTTGCAAGCCTGGCCATAGCAGCTGCAGCAAATAACATTGTACCTCTTGACCCGAATGAATTTTTGGTTCTGAAATCTGATGCCTGAAAGGAGGTTGTACTCTGCGGCTTGAACCATATTCAAGGTTTGTTCGGGAATCAACAGGTAGATCCTCAGGCGAGTCACTTAATTTAACCGGTTGATGATGACCTGGCACCTTGACTCAGCACAACTGGGAAACTGCTAACAATCCATTATGTCATGGGTACATGATTAATATCAGGATACAGTGAAAGCTATATATACTTGAAGAAGCTTGTTTTCGTTTTTCAACCTAAAACAAAATTAACAACCAAATCAATTCGTCACAAACAATTATATATAATAATTTAGAAGATTTACCTTTTTTAAAACACAACATGAAGATCCTTTGTAGCCTCTTCCCAGTAACCAAGCATCGATCATGCGATTCCACGCGATTTGTAGCATCCTTTAGTAGAATCTGGATTTATCTACCAATTTCAATAGTCAGTAGTAAAAAAGTAAACCAGGCTAAAACTTCAAAACTCCAATTTACCTTTGGTAGTATACATGATAGCCGAAGTAGGGTTGAGCATAATGACCTCAGTGAGATGCTCAATAGCTTCCTCTACGTTACCTAACCAAATTAATCACAAACAAACAATTTGGAATAAATATAGTATATCAACATGCATTAATTCACATACTTTTTAAATAAAAAGCAATAGTAGCGAAATATGATCATAAATTTTGTCTGAAAAAAGAACATACTGTTGGATACTGCTTCCATGCCCTTAGCCTTTGCCTCTTGGGAAGCATCTTGGTTATCTTCCATTAAAGAATCTCCCAACTAATAAGTTACATTTTTAAAATTTTAAACAATAATACAGACGAAATCTTTAATATGTAATAATCATCAACAACTTCTCCTTCAAGCTCGATGTCAGGCTCTACTATCTCCTCTTCTTCTTGAGGTGCTTCATCACCAACAGCATTTGATAAACTCATTGATATTATTTCTCCATCGTCAGAGCATAACACAACACATCTGCAACCATTATTTTATACAGTATTAAAGTAAAACAGGTAATAGATAGGGTAGAATGGATAAAAATAAAAAATTCAAAGCAAATATTACTTCAGATCCACAACCATCACACCACACGAGTAAATCAAGTAGCCACTTGGAAGCATTTCATTTCTTACAAATTGGGCTGCAGCTGCAGAATTCAAAACCTTAAACAAAACTAATGATTATATAAACAAATGCTTTAAGTAAAAAACCTTAATGATTTCTGCAATGGCTACCTACTTTCTGATTGTCTGGTCCATTGCTTTAAACAAAATTTCTTTCACGCATCTCTCCTATACAAACAACACAGTTATGAAAACAAAATACACAATGAGATACTAACAACGCACTCATGAAAACAATTTCAATACCATCCAGTCAGCCATCAACGAAACAATCAGCTACAGTTTCACATAATCGTAAATTAAACAACAAAACCAAGAAAACGGTGACGAAAATCTCACAACAGTACACATTTAATCACATAAACATATGATTGATACCGAAAATGATAATACCTGAAGAAGAGTAGAAGCGTAGCTGATGTAGTTACGATTTACGAACCAACCCTGCGAAGTGATTCTGTTCTCATTCTCGTTGATAGGTATGTCTGGTTTCTTCTATTCGACCTTCATGTACCTATCTATGGCGTCCAAAACCAGAGAGAAATTAGCCCTAAAACCCTTCTTTTGTTTTTTATGAAGAGTGAGAGAGAGCTATGAAGAAGAAGAAGGAGAGAGATATGAACGATTCATTACCCGATGGGATTCTGTGCAAAATTTGGACGATCCATTATCCGATGCAGATAGGTTTTTAAACGAATCATTACCTGTTGAAATGCCCTGGTCAATAAGGAGTGTTTAATAAATTAAGTGTAGCATTTTAACACAAATATGCTTGCAGTTCAGCTGTTTAGTAGCGTTGGTGATAATGGTGAGGTCTCTTGTTCGAGTCTTCTTCATAGCGTCTTTTTTTTAACCCGCAAATAAAATCTAAAAATAGCAAGTATTTGGCTGAATTTTCAGTAATTTATTTAAGGAAATGTCCTAAATGTATTATAGATAGTAGAGATATATTTGAAAGATCGTGTGAGACTTTGGTCAGTATTGAGTTGGTACTGGCCAATACTTAGTCTCTATTTGGGAATGAAATATATATATATATATATATATATATATATATATATATATATATATATATATATATATATATATATATATATATATATATATATATATATATATATATATATGTATGTATATATATATATGTATATATAAGTTTAAGAGTTTATTTGAAATTCATACCTGAGGACTCTGTCAGATTCCCTTCTAGCATCTGCAGAGGTCGGTGCAGGATCATGTGTTTGTTGATGTGCAGCACCAACATCTTCAATACCGACTTGTCTTTCTTGCTGAGCACCTTCCAGTGTAGTTTGCTCATATTGAATCTCCACATCAAGAGGAACATAAGGTTCCTCAATTGGTTGAGTAGTTGAAACTAGTTCTGGACCTGGAAGGTCAGCAGTGGCTGCAACTAGGCTTTGGGCTTGAAGAGATGCAGTTAATGATGGAACATTTGCAGGCTGCACCTCTTCAGATGATAAGTTTCCCATAATGATAGGGGAAAGATTCCTTCTTCTTCTTTGAAGGACCAGTGGTGTGTCTTCGGAGGACTCAGTATCAAAAACTGTTTCAATATGAGGAGCATCAGGATCTTGTGCAGGTGGAGAGATAGGTTGTTAAGTCGGTTCTTGAACTTGTGGAACATCCTGCATCTCAACATCTTGACCAGCCTGTGCTCCATTACCACTATTATCATCATTATCATCATCATCATCATTGTCTGACTCAGTATCAGACATGTCTTCTGCATCATTTATGTGTTCTTGAACAATGGCCCACATAGAAGGGCTCAGTAGAGGCTCTCCTTGTCTTGGCCTGTAAAAGAAGATCTTCTCACTAAGAGGAGGAAGATCAACCCTTGGACTGTGAAACTCATCATAAGTATGTGTGGGCATTGAGTGTTGAAAGATGAGTGATAAAAATCTGCAGAAAGGGACATTACATTCCCTTGTGTTAGCCCGAACCAAAGTAGCTAATTCATTGAAAATGAGCCGAGCATAATCAATATTTCTTCCATAGTACAGAGCATGTACTATTTGCAATACTGAGCGTGCCTCTGATCTATCAACGAATGGGTCATACTGAGCTTGTGTTGGAAGCCTCAGTGTTTCACGAATGATGGCAGTAGAAACAAATGCCCTTCTTTGATCCCTAATTACCCACCCAGCAATCATATATGGAGAATCGAGTGTGGCAGAGAACCAAAACTCGCATAACATTTCTGGATAAATTGCTCGAGGAGACAAGGTCAGTGCACGAGCAATTGGGCAATGCTTCATAAAAGTCACAATGTTTGTGAATTCTTGGCATACCCAGGCTTGAGGAATAGTGAAATTTGCTGTGATGTTGTTCCTCGCAAACCTGGGTACTTCATCATTTCGGAATTTGATTTCCGATTCAACTTCTGGAGCAACGAAAGTGCAATTGGCCATCTGTGATTTTGATTTGAAAGTATTTGCTTGCTAATAGAGAGTGAAATCGTTAATCGCAGAGAGAATTGAAAATGAAAGAAAGAAATAACTGTTGAAAAATACTTGAAGTAAAAATAAACGGTTATTTATAGGAGATTTGAAAGATAATTAAGGTATTGGGAAGTAAAAACGGCTGATTTGACTGCCTTATCCTCTGCCAACGGTAACTTTCTTATTAAGAAAGGTTACCGTTGAGCAGTATGAGGATTAAGGTCGGTGTAAAAGCCGCCATACCCCAATACTGAGGTAAACAAATTAATTTTAAAAAAAAATTAAAATTATAAAAACAATTAATTTACTCTTGAAATTAATAAAAAAAATAAAAAAATTAAATTTTGATGATAACAGACTAGTGATACCGAGTGGTCAGTATCAACAAGAGTGATACTGAGCGTTCAGTTTTAAAGAAAATTAAGGAAAATTAAGGATTCAACATACCTAATTGCCCTAGTAAATACATAAACCTTTCCTCAGGGAGAGGTTTAGTAAACACATCGGCCAATTGTTCATCTGTCGGTACATAATCTACCTCAACCTTACCTTTTTCCACATTATCTCGAATAAAGTGGTGTCTGATATCAATGTGCTTGGTTTTGGAGTGATAGACTGGGTTCTCTGTGATAGCAATAGCACTCTTGTTATCACAATGAATGGGAGTCTTATGAAAGTTGAACCCATAGTCTAAGAGTTGATACTGCATCCATAATAATTGAGCACAACAACTTCCTGCAGCAACATATTCTGCTTCTGCTGTGGAAGTTTCTACCGAATTTTGCTTCTTGGATGACCAACCAACTAGTCTTCCACCTAGGAATTGACATCCTCCACTTGTGCTCTTTCTGTCCAATCTACAACCTGCAAAATCTGCATCTGTGTACCCTTCAAGGTCAAAGTTTGAGTCTTTGGGATACCAAAGACCCAGGTTAGGAGTACCTGTAAGATATCTAAAGATGCGCTTAACTGCTTTCATGTGAGATTCTTTAGGATCAGCCTGATACCGAGCACACAAACATGTGGCAAACATGATATCAGGCCTGCTAGCAGTTAAGTAAAGTAAGGAACCAATCATACCTCGGTATGTGGATTGACATACTGGTTTACCAGTTTCATCCTTACTTATCTTATCCTGAGTACCCATAGGAGTGTGCATGGAAGATAAATTTTCAAATTTGTATTTCTTTAACATGTCATGCACATACTTACTTTGATTTATAAAAGTGCCATCAGGCTTTTGTTCAACTTGTAAACCAAGAAAGTAAGTAAGTTCTCCCATCATACTCATCTGATACTGAGTTGACATTATCTTAGCAAACCAGTCACACATTGACTTGTCAGTGGAGCCAAAGATAATATCATCTACATATATCTGAATGAGTAAGATGTCAGAACCTTTCCGTTTTGAAAATAATGTTTTATCAATTTTACCTCTTGTAAATTTATTTTCAATAAGGTACTCAGACAGGGTGTCATACCAGGCTCTTGGAGCTTGTTTGAGTCCATATAGAGCTTTATCAAGCTTGAAAACATAATTAGGAAATTTAGGATCAACAAAACCTGGAGGTTGTTTAACATAAACTTCTTCTTGTAGTTTTCCATTTAGAAAAGCACTTTTGACATCCATCTGATAAACTTTGAAATTCTTAAAGGCTGCATATGCAAGATACAACCTAATAGCTTCAATTCTTGCAACTGGTGCAAAAGTTTCATCATAGTCAATGCATTCTTCTTGCATGTAACCTTGAGCAACTAACCTTGCTTTGTTTCTGATGACAACACCATCCTTGTCCATCTTGTTTCTGAACACCCACTTAGTACCAATAATAGTTTTGCCAGAAGGAGGTGGTACTAAGTTCCAAACTTTGTAACTCTCAAACTCTGTGAGCTCTTCTTGCATAGCCTCTACCCAATCTTCATCTAATAAAGCTTCATCAGCTTTCTTTGGTTCAATGGTAGATAAGAAACTTGAGAAGAAACAAAAATTTGCAGTTGCTTGGGTTGGAAATTCTAAATTTCTTCTTGTTTGGACACCTTCTTCAATAGGACCAATAATGTTTGAGTGTGGATGGTCTCTGTATTCCCTTAAATTGTTTCCTAAGGAAGCATTTGAAAAAGGATCAACAATATCTTGTTGATTTGGCGTGTCTTGTGTCTGATACCGAGTGGAATTCTGGTCAGTATTAGACAGCGCAGGTTGCTGTTCATCTTCATTTTGCAGAGATGATGTGGATTCTTGTGAAGTGTTGGATGTTTCACCTTCTTCATAGGTAGAGTGGTTCAGATCATTAGTTGGAAACTCAGTATGGAGGTCCTCTGTTATGAGAACCTCAGTATTAGTTGCAGTTGAGTGATACTGAGTTTGAACTTGATCAGTTTCATTAAACTTATTGGGAATAAAGTGTGGATGAAACTTGGGCTGTTCAGCAATGGAGTGTTCTGGATTGCATAGAATATTTATGCCACTTATGTCTTCACTTGCTGAGGTAGAATTCTCATTCTGATCTTCATCGAATGTGACATGAATGGATTTTACAATCATCTTGGTAGAGATGATATATACACTCTGAAAGCTTTAGACTGTGGAGAGTAGCCCATGAAGACACCTTCATTTGCTTTGGGAGCAAATTTGTTGAGATTTTGTTTTGTACTGAGTACAAAGCATTTAATCCCAAAGATGTGGAGGTATTCCACATTAGGAATCTTGCCATTGTATAACTCATATGGAGTCTTCAGATGTCTTTGGACGATAGTGGCTCTATTCTGAGTGAAGTTTGCACAGTTTACAGCTTCAGCACAGAAACTCAGTGCCAGTCCAGCATGGCATAATAAAGTTCTTGCAGCTTCAATCAGTGTTCTACTCTTTCCTTCTACAACACCATTTTGTTGTGGTGTGTAGGCTGCAGAGAAGTTTTGAATGATTCCTTTTTCTTCACAGAAATCGGCTAATACTGAGTTTTTAAACTCAATACCATGGTCACTTCTAAGTTGCTTGACCTTGTTTCCTTTTTGAAGTTCCTCTCTTTTTATGAAGGCAATGATTTCTGTTGTTGCATCTGACTTAGTCTTGAGAAAGATGACCCAAGTATATCTTGAAAATTCATCAACCAAGACTAGAGTATAGATCTTTTTGGCCAAAGATGGTGTGCTGATGGGGCCAAAAAGATCCATATGTATCATAGTAAGAGGTTCATTAATGGAATGATTGACTTTGGACTTGAATGAACTCTTCTTCTGCTTGCCCATTTCACATGCCGAGCATAACTTATCTTTTGAATAAGTAATAGTGGGCAACCCTCTCACCAGTTTCTTCATACTGAGCTCGTTGATATTTCTAAAGTTGATGTGAGAGAGTTTCTTGTGCCATAGCCAATGCAATTCTGGCTTGACTTTAGAAAGCAGGCATACTCGAATAGTTGGGTCTATTTCAGATAGGTTGACCACATATACATCTTTTTCTCTTCTAGCAATGAGTACAGGCTGGCCTTTATCATTGTAGATGATTCCTGCAACCTTCCTGAATCGAGCTTCATTGTCATCATCACACATCTGGCTGATACTGAGCAGATTGTGTTTAAGACCCTCTACATAGGCAACTCTTTTAAAAGTTATGTTGCCTGCCTTGATCACACCATAACCTCTTGTCTTTCCCACCGAGTCATCTCCAAATTTAACAGACGGACCCTTCTCTGGAGTATAATTGAGAAGGTATTCCATACTGCCAGTCATGTGTCTTGAGAAGCCACTATCTAAATACCATTTTCTGTCACCCTGCACAAGACACACAATAATAATTAGTTCCTTTTAGGAACCCATTTTTGAATGGGACCTTTGGTGGGATAAACATATTTTGACTTGACCAATTTATGTGGAGAGGTCAGTATCACTTCGGGGGAAACTTTAGAAGTTTTCTTTGGTGATACTGACTTAGTTTCTCTCCTTTTCTTTGGTACTGAGTACCAAGGACTTGAGAGATCAGTCCAGCATTCATCTCCCTTATGACCAGTATGATGACATCTATAACATTTTCTAGGTCTATTTCTAAACATATTTTCATAAGGTATTTTAGAAAAATGTTGCACTTTTGGTAGATCATTATGAACAAGTTTTGCAAATTGTTTACTTAAAGATTTGACCTGATCACCAAGTGTTTTTAAAATGTTATTTTTGTCATTTTTAATAGGTGTTTTAACATGTTGTTTTACTGGTTTAAAGGGTGATGTATCTGATTGCTTCTTTTTATTTGGCAGAGAAGTCTTTCTAATATTATTAGTGGTAGACTTCTTGTCTCTGCCAACTAAGGACCTAGTTGAAGTTGTTTTTTGTTTATCATGTTTTGAAGAAACAACTTTAACAGGTTCTTTAGATTTCTCAGTATATGATGTTTCTGTTCCTGCAACTTCTGTATTAGATGAAGCATTTGAGATAGAAGTTGTCTTATTATCATTATATAATTCAAAAGTTGTTGTATTAAATAATAATTCAAAAGGTGGAACAGCAGAAGTGTCATACTGATCTATTGGGAGCTCAGTATCAGAAATTTCTTTTATAGAAAATTCAATACTGGGTTCTTGTAGCTCAGTATAGCACTTTGAGCAGATGGAGGGACCAATAGGTTTTTCTAAAATTTCATTTTCCTCATCATCTGACTCAGTTTGACATCCAACTTCACATAAAGTTTTAGCTTTTACAAAGTTAATAGGGTTCATAGTGGAAAACTCTTCAAATAAATCAGCAAAATTGTTCCTATTTTTAAATTGAGGATCAACACCAAGTGCAGCTCTCACATTTTCTGGGAATTGTTGATTTAAACATTTATTTAATTTTATAGAAGCATTTCCCCAAGATTTACACTGTTTTTCCAATTTCTCTTTTTCAAGTTTGTGTAAATGAGCTTTATCAGCTAATCTTTGGTTAATGTCTTTTAAATCTGAAAAATTTAATTCTAAATCTTTATACTTTGCTAGTTTATCTAAGTTTTCATTATTTACCCTTTCAAGTTTTTGAATTGTTAATTTTAAAGATTTTTCTTTTTGTACAGAAGTTTTAAGATCAACAATCATATACTCAAAAATCTTAGTTTTTTCATTCACTGAATAAGTTTGAAAGGAACTTACCTTGTACAACTGAGTGGAATCCCAATCAGTATGAACACTCATCCTCTCAGCCTCTTTGATATCCTTTTCAAAAGAGCTTTTCAAATCATCTTCAGTGAAAGTCATAAAGGATTTATTCTCAATCACTTGCTCATCATCACTTAAGTCCTCATCCATCCAGGCTTCTGAGTAAAGTGCTTGATGAGGTGCTCCATTTCCTTCTGCCCTCTTGCCCTTGCTCCAGTTCTTCAGTTTGACATACTTGTCTCTATACCTCTTTGCTCGGTATGCAATTTTGTCATTTTGGTCAGTCTCAGAAGACTTGGTATGACAATTTGCAGCAATATGTCCAGGCTTTCCACACCTATAGCAAAGACCTGATCTTGGATCAGTATTAGAAGAGCTAACATCAAGCCTCTTCTTCTTTAACTGATCCAGCTTCATAGACATAAGAGCCATTTGGGTTTCAAGCTCTTCTGCCTCAGCATCAGCAAGATCAACTTCTGGTTCATCTGGCTCAGTCACAGTATAGGCCTGTTGTACAACTAGAGCCATGCCAGTGGAAGACTTGTCAGTTTTCTTCCAGTTGATCAGTCTTGCAGCATTATTCTCCTCATGATTCAACATTAGACCATACAAAGTTTGAAGAGTGTATGACTCAATGTTGTTAGCAGCATTGACAGAGTTTGTCATGTCAAGAAATTGTTGAGGAAGACTATCCAGGAACTTTTGAACAAGCTCTCCTTCCTTTTTCACAATGCCTACACTGATTAAATCATGGATAACAGTATTGAACCTGTTATAGAGAGTGGTGATGTCTTCATTAGGAGTTGAGAAGAAGTTTTCATATTTCCTTCTCATGTTGCTTTTTCTTTGCAACTTCACCTTTGCTGTGCCTTCATAGGTGACTGATAGGCTATCCCACATAGCCTTTGCTGTTGGCAATTTCATAATTGTATTAAGTATCTCTTTGGTAACAGCATTACCAATCACCCCTTTAGCTCTGGAGTCTAAAGCATACAACTGACGGTCAGTATCAGTCCAGTTGTGCTTTAGTTTAGGTACAGTTCTTATGCCCTCATGAGCATCATCAGTAGCAGCAACAGGTTCCACAGTTTGTGGAATGATGGGACCATCATATAGCACAGTGAGCATCTCATGGTGAATAGATTCAAGATACCACTGAGCTTTAAGCTTCCATTGATGGAAGTCTTTTCCATCAAAGATGGGTACTCCCTTTCCAGACATAATTGGTGCAACAATAGTAGACATTTTGGATTTTTGAGGGTTGGAGAGATAGATGTAGGGAATGGCTGCCAGGGTTATAGATCGACTAAATAAGAGTTTATTTAGCCTGCTCTGATACCAGTTGTTAGGTCACAACACCCTGGTTTAGTTGGTTAATTGATTGGTTAATTTTATCTCTAAGACAAATATTGTATAAGAACAAGATATGAGTCAAATGTATAATTCCACTAAGTGTGGCTTGTTGCGGAATAACAAGACCACTGATCAATTACAAAAGATATGAAAGTGTAAAGTGAATTGGTGAGTACTCCTTTGCAAGATGATCTCTATTTATAGTGTTATAGAGATCTTACATAATGAGCAAAGGAGTAACCGAAGGACTAAGTAAGGGAAATGACTAAGATCAAGGGAATTGATCTTAGTCCGTTACAAAATGTAACTCAGTCCTTCTACTCAGTCCTTGTACTCAGTGTCACTATCTGATACTGAGTACTGATACTGAGTTCCAATACTGATCACTCAGTATCAGACCTAAACTTAGCTATATTATTCTACATATAAATCAAAGCTAGTCTAGGTTGTTTTTGTTATCTTAAGATCTAAAGGGGCAAGGCTTTTTGCCTTAACAACCCTTGAGACTTGATCCTGAAGCCTTGACCATGGAGCGTTGAGCGGTGAGCGTTGAGCCTTGAGCCTTGAGCCTTGAGCCTCGAGCCTTGAGCCTTGAGCCTTGAGCCTTGAGCCTTGGGCCTTGAGCCTTGACCCATCAATGTTGACCCTTGAGCTTTGACACTTGAGTCTTGAGCCTGGAGCCTTGAGCCTTGAGCCTTGAGCCTTGAGCCCCGAGCCTTGAGCCTTGAGCCTTGAGCCTTTAGCCTTAAGCCCTGAGCCTTTGAACCTTGAGCCTTGAGCCTTGAGCCTTGAGCCTTGAGCCTTGAGCCTTGAGTCTTGGCCTTGAGCGTTGAGCCTCACTAGTACAAAAATAAGCTATAGCCACAGTTTTTTAAAGTAGTCTAGCCACAGTTTGACTTGTTCGTGTGGCTAAAAGTGACAAATAAAGTTCTAATGTTGTTTTAGCCACATTTAACTTGATTAATGTGACAATTTTAAATTAGATAGAACACTTTAGCCACTACTAAACATGATAAAAGTGTCCATTGCTAGCCACATTCATGTAGTGTGGCCAAATGTCACACTTTTCGCCATACTTGTTTCTTAAAATGTGACATTATTTTGTGATGGTTAATATGTGTGGCCAAAAACACATATTTAGTCACGTCAATGAATTTCTTGTGTGTCCAAAAGTGGTGTTTAATAGCCACATGAATTCATTGTTGTTGAAAGGTAGTATACAACCACAATCATTATTGTATGCGTCATGTGGCTATATGCCAAATAATAGCCACTTATTTTTTTGTGTATGTGTGGCTATATGATTGATATGTGTCATTCCCTAAAACTTAGTCACTATAATAGTGTGTGGCTATAACATAAACAATAGCAATGATAATGGTAAAACTAATATATGTCACTATAATTAGTTTGTAAACACAATTTAATTGACTTTAGATGTGTGTCCACAAGTAATAAATTATCACGTTAATAATGTTAAACATGACTAAATGTTATCAGAGGTCACATGTGACAAAGAATTATGTGGCCAAAGGACAAACAATAGTCATGATTAAATTTATATGTGTAACCACTACTAAGAGAGAAGGTGGTACAAGTATAGTTGAGCATATATGTTTATTAGCCACATGAGTTCGTTGTTGTCACGCTAATGATGTTAAATATGACTAAATATTATCAAAGGTCACATGTCATAACAATTTATGTGGCTAAAAGTAACATATTGTCATAGTTTGAATGACTATGAATGTGTGACCGTAAATAATTATTCGTCACGTTAATATGTTTAAATGTGGCTAAATGTTGTCCCACATTGCTATTTGTAAGAAAGTTGGAGAATTATTTTTGTTATAAAAAGAAGGGGATACCAACTCTCTTGGAAAAGGTAAAGCTTGACGCCCTTAAGTCTTTCACGGTTTAACCCTGGTTTTTACTACGGTTTTACTACCACCCGTCGGTTTTGACCAATAAAGTTTTTTACGGTTATTTTAAGCAATCAACCCGATTGTGTATTTGAGTCACAGTTCAATCGGTTACCCCGATTTTTAAATATTGTAATTGTATGTCCTGATTATACTTTTTGCCACTATTTGAGTAATTTTATGTGTCTAAAAGGAACACTATAGTCACAAGAAACATATGTTTTTGTGACTAAATAGTAACAAGCGTCACTATTAAACTAAATTCGTGTAACTATTGCCTATACAATAGTCACCAAAAATAAAAAAATGTGTGTCTACAAAGAGTTTATGGCCACATACTAAGATAGAATGCATGAATACAGGAACAAATTTTCTTCCCGAATAGCCACACTTTTAGGATATAGCTACTGTTTTTCGGTTAATACAACCACTAAATTTAAATGTAGCCGTATGTTGCCTAAAATGACACGACCTTTGGTCACGCTTTTTAGTGGGAAGAAAATTGTGTGACTAAAAGCATATGGTCACAGTTTTGTAGTGTGACCATTGCTCATTTTTGTACTAGTGCCTTGAGCCATGAGTTCTGAGCCTTGAGCCTTGATTCGTGATCCTTGAGCCTTGACCCTTGACCCTGAAGCCATGTGCCTTAAGCTTTGAGCCTTATTCCTTGAGCCTTTACCGTTGAGCTTGAGCCTTGAGCCTTGAGCCTTGAGCCTTGAACCTTGAGCCTTGTGTCTTAACCCTTGAGCCTTGAGCCTTGTCCCTTGAGCCTTGACCCTTGAGCCTTGAGCCTTGAGCCTTGAGCCTTGAGCCTTGAGCTTTGAGCCTGGAACCTTGAGCCTTGAGCCTTGAGCCTTGAGCCTTGAGCCTTGAGCCTTGATCCTTGAGCATTGAGCTTGGAGCCTTGAGCGTTGAGCCTTGAGCATTGAGCCTTGAGCGTTGAGCCTTGAGCGTTGAGCCTTGAGCGTTGAGCCTTGAGCGTTGAGCCTTGAGCCTTGAGCCTTAAGCCTTGAGCCTTGAGCCTTGAGATCTAAGCCTTGAGCCTTGAGCCTTGAGCCTTGAGCCTTGAGCCTTGAGCCTTGAGCCTTGAGCCTTGAGCCTTAAGCCTTGAGCCTTGAGCCTTGAGATCCGACCCTTGACCCTAGACCCTTGAGCCTTGACCCTTAAGCCATGTGCCTTAAGCCTTGAGCGTTGAGCCTTGTTCCTTGAGCCTTGAGCCTTGAGCCTTGAGCGTTGAGCGTTGAGCCTTGAGCGTTGAGCGTTAAGCGTTGAGCCTTTAGCCTTGAGAATTGAGCGTTGAGCCTTGAGCATTGGAGCCTCGAGCCTCGAGCCTCGAGCCTTGAGCCTTGAGCCTTGCGCCTTGAGACTTGAGCCTTGAGCCTCGCGCCTTGAGCCTTTACTCTTGACCCTTGCGCTATGAGCCTTGCGTCTTGAGCATTGAGCCTCGAGCCTTGAGCCTTAAGTCTTGAGCCTTGACCCTTGAGTATTGACCCTTGAGACTTGATCCTTAAGGCTTGACCATGGAGCGTTGAGCGTTGAGCCTTGAGCCTCGAGCCTTGAGCCTCGAGCCTTGAGCCTTGGGCCTTGAGCCTTGACCCATCAGCGTTGACCCTTGAGCTTTGACACTTGAGTCTTGATCCTGGAGCCTTGAGCTTTGAGCCTTCAGCTTTGAGCCATGAGCCTTGAGCGTCGAGCCTCGACCCTTGAGCCTTGAGTCTTGAGCCTTTGAGCCTCGAGCCTCTAGCCTCGAGCCTTAAATCTTGAGCCTTGAGCCTTGCGCCTTGAGCCTTGAGCCAGCCTTAAGCCTTGAGCCTTGACCCTTGACCCTTGAGCATTGACCCTTGAGCCTTGACCCTTGAGCCTTGAGCCTTGAGCCTTGACCCTCGAGCCTCGAGCCTTGAGCCTTGAGCCTTGAGTTATGAGCCTTGAGCCTTAAGTTCTGAGCCTTGAGCCTTGATTCTTGATCCTTGAGCCTTGAGCCTTGACCCTTGAGCCTTGACCCTGAAGCCATGTGCCTTAAGCCGCCTTGAGCCTTGAGCCTTGAGCCTTGAGCCTTTGAGCCTGGAGCTTGGAGCCTCGAGCCTCGAGCGTTGAGCCTTGAGCCTTGAGCCTTGAGCCTTGAGCGTTGAGCGTTGAGCGTTTAGCCTTAGCCTTTGAGCCTGGTGCCTCGAGCCTCGAGCCTCGAGCGTTGAGCCTTGAGCCCTGAGCCTTGAGCCTTGAGCGTTGAGCGTTGAGCGTTTAGCCTTGAGCCTTAAGCGTTTAGCCTTGATCCTTTGAGCCTTGAGCCTTAAGCCTTGAGCGTTGAGCATTGAGCCTTTGAGCCTCGAGCCTCGAGCCTTGAGCCTTGAGCCTTGAGCCTTGAACCTTGCGCCTTGAAACTTGAGCCTTGAGCCTTGAGCCTGGCGCCTTGAGCCTTTACTCTTGACCCTTGCCCTTTGAGCCTTGCGTCTTGAGCCTTGATCCTCGAGCCTTGAGTCTTGAGCCTTGACCCTTGAGCATTGACTCTTGAGACTTGATCCTAAAGCCTTGACCATGGAGCGTTGAGCGGTGAGCGTTGAGCCATGAGCCTTGAGCCTTGAGCCTTGAGCCTTGAGCCTTGAGCCTTGAGCCTTGAGCCTTGGGCCTTGAGCCTTGACCCATCAGCGTTGACCCTTGAGCTTTGACACTTGAGTCTTGAGCCTGGAGCCTTGAGCCTTGAGCCTTGAGCCTTGAGCCTTGAGCCTTGAGCCTTGAGCCTTGAGCCTTGAGCCTTGAGCCTTGAGCCTTGAGCCTTGAGCCTTGAGCCTTGAGCCTTGAGCCCTGAGCCTTTGAACCTTGAGCCTTGAGCCTTGAGCCTTGAGCCTTGAGCCTTGAGCCTTGAGCCTTGAGCCTTAAGCCTTGAGCCTTGAGTCTTGGCCTTGAGCGTTGAGCCTTGAGCCTTGAGTTCTGAGCCTTGAGCCTTAAATTCTGAGCCTTGAGCCTTGATTCTTGATCCTTGAGCCTTGAGCCTTGAGCCTTGACCCTGAAGCCATGTGCCTTAAGCTTTGAGCCTTGAGCCTTATTCCTTGAGCCTTGAGCCTTGAGCCTTGAGCCTTGAGCCTTGAGCCTTGAGCCTTGAGCCTTGACCCTTGAGCCTTGACCCTGAAGCCATGTGCCTTAAGCCGCCTTGAGCCTTGAGCCTTGAGCCTTGAGCCTTGAGCCTTGAGCCTTGAGCCTTGCGTCTTGACCCTTGAGCCTAGAGCCTTGAGCCTGGAGCCTTGAGCCTTGAGCCTCGAGCCTCGAGCCTCGAGCCTCGAGCCTTGAGCCTCGAGCCTCGAGCCTTGAGCCTTGAGCCTTGAGCCTTGAGCCTGGAGCCTGGAGCCTTGAGCCTTGAGCCTTGAGCCTTGAGCCTTGAGCCTTGAGCCTTGAGCCTTGAGCCTTGAGCCTTGAGCATTGAGCCTTGAGCCTTGAGCCTTGAGCCTTGAGCCTTGAGCCTTGAGATCTGAGCCTTGAGCCTTGATCCTTGAGCCTTGAGCCTTGAGCCTTGACCCTTGAGCCTTGACCCTTAAGCCATGTGCCATAAGCCTTGAGCGTTGAGCCTTGAGCCTTGTTCCTTGAGCCTTGAGCCTTGAGCGTTGAGCCTTTAGCCTTGAGCCTTGAGCATTGATCCTTGAGCCTTTGAGCCTTGAGCCTTGAGCGTTGAGCCTTGAGCCTTTGAGCCTCGAGCCTTGAGCCTCGAGCCTTGAGCCTTGAGCCTTGAACCTTGCGCTTTGAAACTTGAGCCTTGAGCCTGGCGCCTTGAGCCTTTACTCTTGAACATTGCGCTTTGAGCCTTGCGTCTTGAGCCTTGAGCCTCGAGCCTTAAGCCTTGAGTCTTGAGCCTTGACCCTTGAGCATTGACCCTTGAGACTTGATCCTTAAGCCGTGACCATGGAGCGTTGAGCGTTGAGCCTTCAACCTCTAGCCTTGAGCCTCGAGCCTTGAGCCTTGAGCCTTAAGTTCTGAGCCTTGAGCCTTGATTCTTGATCGTTGAGCCTTGACCCTGAAGCCATGTGCCTTAAGCTTTGAGCCTTGAGCCTTATTCCTTGAGCCTTGAGCCTTGAGCCTTGAGCCTTGAGCCTTGAGCCTTGAGCCTTGAGCCTTGAACCTTGAGCCTTGCGTCTTGACCCTTGAGCCTTGAGCCTTGTCCCTTAAGCCTTGAGCCTTGAGCCTTGAGCCTTGAGCCTTGAGCCTTGAGCTTTGAGCCTGGAACCTTGAGCCTTGAGCCTTGAGCCTTGAGCCTTGAGCCTTGAGCCTTGAGCCTTGATCCTTGATCCTTGAGCATTGAGCTTGGAGCCTTGAGCGTTGAGCCTTGAGCATTGAGCCTTGAGCGTTGAGCCTTGAGCGTTGAGCCTTGAGCCTTGAGCCTTGAGCCTTGAGCCTTGAGCCTTGAGCCTTCAGCCTTGAGCCTTGAGCCTTGAGCCTTGAGATCTGAGCCTTGAGCCTTGAGCCTTGAGCCTTGAGCCTTGTGCCTTAAGCCTTGAGCCTTGAGTCTTAAGATCTGACCCTTGACCCTTGAGCCTTGACCCTTAAGCCATGTGCCTTAAGCCTTGAGCGTTGAGCCTTGTTCCTTGAGCCTTGAGCCTTGATCCTTGAGCGTTGAGCGTTGAGCCTTGAGCCTTGAGCCTTGAGCGTTGAGCCTTTAGCCTTAAGCATTGAGCGTTGAGCGTTGAGCCTTGAGCCTTTGAGCCTTGAGCCTTGAGCGTTGAGCCTTGAGCCTTTGAGCCTCGAGCCTCGAGCCTCGAGCCTTGAGCCTTGAGCCTTGCGCCTTGAGACTTGAGCCTTGAGCCTCGCGCCTTGAGCCTTTACTCTTGACCCTTGCGCTTTGAGCCTTGCGTCTTGAGCCTTGAGCCTCGAGCCTTGAGCCTTAAGTCTTGAGCCTTGACCCTTGAGTATTGACCCTTGAGACTTGATCCTTAAGGCTTGACCATGGAGTGTTGAGCGTTGAGCCTTCAGCCTTGAGCCTTGAGCCTCGAGCCTTGATCCTTGGGCCTTGAGCCTTGACCCATCACCGTTGACCCTTGAGCTTTGACACTTGAGTCTTGATCCTGGAGCCTTGAGCTTTGAGCCTTCAGCTTTGAGCCCTGAGCCTTTGAACCTGGAGCCTTGAGCCTCGAGCCTCGAGCCTTGAGCGTCGAGCCTCGACCCTTGAGCCTTGAGTCTTGAGCCTTTGAGCCTCGAGCCTCTAGCCTCGAGCCTTAAATCTTGAGCCTTGAGCCTTGCGCCTTGAGCCTTGAGCCAGCCTTAAGCCTTGAGCCTTGACCCTTGACCCTTGAGCATTAAACCTTGAGCCTTGACCCTTGACCCTTGAGCCTTGAGCCTTGAGCCTTGACCCTCGAGCCTCGAGCCTCGAGCCTCGAGCCTCGAGCCTTGAGCCTTGAGCCTTGAGTTATGAGCCTTGAGCCTTAAGTTCTGAGCCTTGAGCCTTGATTCTTGATCCTTGAGCCTTGAGCCTTGACCCTTGAGCCTTGACCCTGAAGCCATGTGCCTTAAGCCGCCTTGAGCCTTGAGCCTTTGAGCCTGGAGCCTGGAGCCTGGAGCCTCGAGCCTCGAGCGTTGAGCCTTGAGCCTTGAGCCTTGAGCCTTAAGCGTTTATCCTTGAGCCTTAAGCGTTTAGCCTTGAGCCTTAAGCATTTAGCCTTGATCCTTTGAGCCTTGAGCCTTAAGCCTTGAGAGTTGAGCGTTAAGCGTTGAGCCTTTGAGCCTCGAGCCTTGAGCCTTGAGCCTTGAACCTTGCGCGTTGAAACTTGAGCCTTGAGCCTTGAGCCTGGCGCCTTGAGCCTTTACTCTTGACCCTTGCCCTTTGAGCCTTGCGTCTTGAGCCTTGAGCCTCGAGCCTTGAGTCTTGAGCCTTGACCCTTGAGCATTGACTCTTGAGACTTGATCCTGAAGCCTTGACCATGGAGCGTTGAGCGGTGAGCGTTGAGCCATGAGCCTTGAGCCTTGAGCCTCGAGCCTTGAGCCTTGAGCCTTGAGCCTTGGGCCTTGAGCCTTGACCCATCAGCGTTGACCCTTGAGCTTTGACACTTGCTGGAGCCTTGAGCCTTGAGCCTTGAGCCTTGAGCCCCGAGCCTTGAGCCTTGAGCCTTGAGCCTTTAGCCTTAAGCCCTGAGCCTTTGAACCTTGAGCCTTGAGCCTTGAGCCTTGAGCCTTGAGCCTTGAGTCTTGGCCTTGAGCGTTGAGCCTTGAGCCTTGAGTTCTGAGCCTTGAGCCTTAAGTTCTGAGCCTTGAGCCTTGATTCTTGATCCTTGAGCCTTGAGCCTTGAGCCTTGACCCTGAAGCCTTGTGCCTTAAGCTTTGAGCCTTGAGCCTTAATCCTTGAGCCTTAAGCCTTGAGCCTTGAGCCTTGAGCCTTGAGCCTTGAGCCTTGAGCCTTGAGCCTTGAGCCTTGAGCCTTGAGCCTTGATCCTTGAGCCTTGAGCCTTGAGCCTTGAGCCTTGACCCTGAAGCCATGTGCCTTAAGCCGCCTTGAGCCTTGAGCCTTGAGCCTTGAGCCTTGAGCCTTGAGCCTTGCGTCTTGACCCTTGAGCCTTGAGCCTTGAGCCTTGAGCCTTGAGCCTTGAGCCTTGAGCCTTGAGCCCCGAGCCTTGAGCCTTGAGCCTTGAGCCTTGAGCCTTTAGCCTTAAGCCCTGAGCCTTTGAACCTTGAGCCTTGAGCCTTGAGCCTTGAGCCTTGAGCCTTGAGCCTTGAGCCTTAAGCCTTGAGCCTTGAGTCTTGGCCTTGAGCGTTGAGCCTTGAGCCTTGAGTTCTGAGCCTTGAGCCTTAAGTTCTGAGCCTTGAGCCTTGATTCTTGATCCTTGAGCCTTGAGCCTTGAGCCTTGACCCTGAAGCCATGTGCCTTAAGCTTTGAGCCTTGAGCCTTATTCCTTGAGCCTTGAGCCTTGAGCCTTGAGCCTTGAGCCTTGACCCTTGAGCCTTGACCCTGAAGCCATGTGCCTTAAGCCGCCTTGAGCCTTGAGCCTTGAGCCTTGAGCCTTGAGCCTTGAGCCTTGAGCCTTGCGTCTTGACCCTTGAGCCTAGAGCCTTGAGCCTTGAGCCTTGAGCCTTGAGCCTCGAGCCTCGAGCCTCGAGCCTCGAGCCTTGAGCCTTGAGCCTTGAGCCTTGAGCCTTGAGCCTGGAGCCTGGAGCCTTGAGCCTGGAGCCTTGAGCCTTGAGCCTTGAGCCTTGAGCCTTGAGCCTGGAGCCTGGAGCCTTGAGCCTTGAGCCTTGAGCCTTGAGCCTTGAGCCTTGAGCATTGAGCCTTGAGCCTTGAGCCTTGAGCCTTGAGCCTTGAGCCTTGAGATCTGAGCCTTGAGCCTTGATCCTTGAGCCTTGAGCCTTGAGCCTTGACCCTTGAGCCTTGACCCTTAAGCCATGTGCCATAAGCCTTGAGCGTTGAGCCTTGAGCCTTGTTCCTTGAGCCTTGAGCCTTGAGCGTTGAGCCTTTAGCCTTGAGCCTTGAGCATTGATCCTTGAGCCTTTGAGCCTTGAGCCTTGAGCGTTGAGCCTTGAGCCTTTGAGCCTCGAGCCTTGAGCCTCGAGCCTTGAGCCTTGAGCCTTGAACCTTGCGCCTTGAAACTTGAGCCTTGAGCCTGGCGCCTTGAGCCTTTACTCTTGACCCTTGCGCTTTGAGCCTTGCGTCTTGAGCCTTGAGCCTCGAGCCTTGAGCCTTGAGTCTTGAGCCTTGACCCTTGAGCATTGACCCTTGAGACTTGATCCTTAAGCCGTGACCATGGAGCGTTGAGCGTTGAGCCTTCAACCTCTAGCCTTGAGCCTCGAGCCTTGAGCCTTGAGCCTTAAGTTCTGAGCCTTGAGCCTTGATTCTTGATCCTTGAGCCTTGACCCTGAAGCCATGTGCCTTAAGCTTTGAGCCTTGAGCCTTATTCCTTGAGCCTTGAGCCTTGAGCCTTGAGCCTTGAGCCTTGAGCCTTGAGCCTTGAACCTTGAGCCTTGCGTCTTGACCCTTGAGCCTTGAGCCTTGTCCCTTAAGCCTTGACCCTTGAGCCTTGAGCCTTGAGCCTTGAGCCTTGAGCCTTGAGCCTTGAGCCTTGAGCCTTGAGCCTTGAGCCTTGATCCTTGATCCTTGAGCATTGAGCTTGGAGCCTTGAGCGTTGAGCCTTGAGCATTGAGCCTTGAGCGTTGAGCCTTGAGCGTTGAGCCTTGAGCCTTGAGCCTTGAGCCTTGAGCCTTTAGCCTTAAGCCCTGAGCCTTTGAACCATGAGCCTTGAGCCTTGAGCCTTGAGCCTTGAGCCTTGAGCCTTGAGCCTTAAGCCTTGAGCCTTGAGTCTTGGCCTTGAGCGTTGAGCCTTGAGCCTTGAGTTCTAAGCCTTGAGCCTTAAGTTCTGAGCCTTGAGCCTTGATTCTTGATCCTTGAGCCTTGAGCCTTGAGCCTTGACCCTGAAGCCATGTGCCTTAAGCTTTGAGCCTTGAGCCTTATTCCTTGAGCCTTGAGCCTTGAGCCTTGAGCCTTGAGCCTTGAGCCTTGAGCCTTGACCCTTGAGCCTTGACCCTGAAGCCATGTGCCTTAAGCCGCCTTGAGCCTTGAGCCTTGAGCCTTGAGCCTTGAGCCTTGAGCCTTGCGTCTTGACCCTTGAGCCTAGAGCCTTGAGCCTTGAGCCTTGAGCCTTGAGCCTCGAGCCTCGAGCCTCGAGCCTTGAGCCTTGAGCCTGGAGCCTTGAGCCTTGAGCCTGGAGCCTGGAGCCTTGAGCCTTGAGCCTTGAGCCTTGAGCCTTGAGCCTTGAGCATTGAGCCTTGAGCCTTGAGCCTTGAGCCTTGAGCCTTGAGCCTTGAGCCTTGAGATCTGAGCCTTGAGCCTTGATCCTTGAGCCTTGAGCCTTGAGCCTTGACCCTTGAGCCTTGACCCTTAAGCCATGTGCCATAAGCCTTGAGCGTTGAGCCTTGAGCCTTGTTCCTTGAGCCTTGAGCCTTGAGCGTTGAGCCTTTAGCCTTGAGCCTTGAGCATTGATCCTTGAGCCTTTGAGCCTTGAGCCTTGAGCGTTGAGCCTTGAGCCTTTGAGCCTCGAGCCTTGAGCCTCGAGCCTTGAGCCTTGAGCCTTGAACCTTGCGCCTTGAAACTTGAGCCTTGAGCCTGGCGCCTTGAGCCTTTACTCTTGACCCTTGCGCTTTGAGCCTTGCGTCTTGAGCCTTGAGCCTCGAGCCTTGAGCCTTGAGTCTTGAGCCTTGACCCTTGAGCATTGACCCTTGAGACTTGATCCTTAAGCCGTGACCATGGAGCGTTGAGCGTTGAGCCTTCAACCTCTAGCCTTGAGCCTCGAGCCTTGAGCCTTGAGCCTTAAGTTCTGAGCCTTGAGCCTTGATTCTTGATCCTTGAGCCTTGACCCTGAAGCCATGTGCCTTAAGCTTTGAGCCTTGAGCCTTATTCCTTGAGCCTTGAGCCTTGAGCCTTGAGCCTTGAGCCTTGAGCCTTGAACCTTGAGCCTTGCGTCTTGACCCTTGAGCCTTGAGCCTTGTCCCTTAAGCCTTGAGCCTTGAGCCTTGAGCCTTGAGCCTTGAGCCTTGAGCCTTGAGCCTTGAGCCTTGAGCCTTGAGCCTTGAGCCTTGAGCCTTGAGCCTTGAGCCTTGATCCTTGATCCTTGAGCATTGAGCTTGGAGCCTTGAGCGTTGAGCCTTGAGCATTGAGCCTTGAGCGTTGAGCCTTGAGCGTTGAGCCTTGAGCCTTGAGCCTTGAGCCTTGAGCCTTGAGCCTTAAGCCTTGAGCCTTGAGCCTTGAGCCTTGAGATCTGAGCCTTGAGCCTTGAGCCTTGAGCCTTGAACCTTGAGCCTTGTGCCTTGAGCCTTGAGCCTTGAGCCTTGTGCCTTGAGATCTGACCCTTGACCCTTGAGCCTTGACCCTTAAGCCATGTGCCTTAAGCCTTGAGCGTTGAGCCTTGTTCCTTGAGCCTTGAGCCTTGATCCTTGAGCGTTGAGCGTTGAGCCTTGAGCCTTGAGCCTTGAGCGTTGAGCCTTGAGCCTTTGAGCCTCGAGCCTCGAGCCTCGAGCCTCGAGCCTCGAGCCTTGAGACTTGAGCCTTGCGCCTTGAGACTTGAGCCTTGAGCCTCGCGCCTTGAGCCTTTACTCTTGACCCTTGCGCTTTGAGCCTTGCGTCTTGAGCCTTGAGCCTCGAGCCTTGAGCCTTAAGTCTTGAGCCTTGACCCTTGAGTATTGACCCTTGAGACTTGATCCTTAAGGCTTGACCATGGAGTGTTGAGCGTTGAGCCTTCAGCCTTGAGCCTTGAGCCTCGAGCCTTGAGCCTTGGGCCTTGAGCCTTGACCCATCACCGTTGACCCTTGAGCTTTGACACTTGAGTCTTGATCCTGGAGCCTTGAGCTTTGAGCCTTCAGCTTTGAGCCCTGAGCCTTTGAACCTGGAGCCTTGAGCCTCGAGCCTCGAGCCTTGAGCGTCGAGCCTTGACCCTTGAGCCTTGAGTCTTGAGCCTTTGAGCCTCGAGCCTCTAGCCTCGAGCCTTAAATCTTGAGCCTTGAGCCTTGCGCCTTGAGCCTTGAGCCAGCCTTAAGCCTTGAGCCTTGACCCTTGACCCTTGAGCATTGAACCTTGAGCCTTGACCCTTGACCCTTGAGCCTTGAGCCTTGACCCTCGAGCCTCGAGCCTCGAGCCTCGAGCCTCGAGCCTTGAGCCTTGAGCCTTGAGTTATGAGCCTTGAGCCTTAAGTTCTGAGCCTTGAGCCTTGATTCTTGATCCTTGAGCCTTGAGCCTTGACCCTTGAGCCTTGACCCTGAAGCCATGTGCCTTAAGCCGCCTTGAGCCTTGAGCCTTTGAGCCTGGAGCCTGGAGCCTCGAGCCTCGAGCGTTGAGCCTTGAGCCTTGAGCCTTAAGCGTTTATCCTTGAGCCTTAAGCGTTTAGCCTTGAGCCTTAAGCGTTTAGCCTTGATCCTTTGAGCCTTGAGCCTTAAGCCTTGAGAGTTGAGCGTTGAGCGTTGAGCCTTTAAGCCTCGAGCCTTGAGCCTTGAGCCTTGAACCTTGCGCGTTGAAACTTGAGCCTTGAGCCTTGAGCCTGGCGCCTTGAGCCTTTACTCTTGAGCCTTGCCCTTTGAGCCTTGCGTCTTGAGCCTTGAGCCTCGAGCCTTGAGTCTTGAGCCTTGACCCTTGAGCATTGACTCTTGAGACTTGATCCTGAAGCCTTGACCATGGAGCGTTGAGCGGTGAGCGTTGAGCCATGAGCCTTGAGCCTTGAGCCTTGAGCCTCGAGCCTTGAGCCTTGAGCCTTGAGCCTTGGGCCTTGAGCCTTGACCCATCAGCGTTGACCCTTGAGCTTTGACACTTGCTGGAGCCTTGAGCCTTGAGCCTTGAGCCTTGAGCCCCGAGCCTTGAGCCTTGAGCCTTGAGCCTTTAGCCTTAAGCCCTGAGCCTTTGAACCTTGAGCCTTGAGCCTTGAGCCTTGAGCCTTGAGCCTTGAGCCTTGAGTCTTGGCCTTGAGCGTTGAGCCTTGAGCCTTGAGTTCTGAGCCTTGAGCCTTAAGTTCTGAGCCTTGAGCCTTGATTCTTGATCCTTGAGCCTTGAGCCTTGAGCCTTGACCCTGAAGCCTTGTGCCTTAAGCTTTGAGCCTTGAGCCTTATTCCTTGAGCCTTAAGCCTTGAGCCTTGAGCCTTGAGCCTTGAGCCTTGAGCCTTGAGCCTTGAGCCTTGAGCCTTGAGCCTTGATCCTTGAGCCTTGAGCCTTGAGCCTTGAGCCTTGACCCTGAAGCCATGTGCCTTAAGCCGCCTTGAGCCTTGAGCCTTGAGCCTTGAGCCTTGAGCCTTGCGTCTTGACCCTTGAGCCTTGAGCCTTGAGCCTTGAGCCTTGAGCCTCGAGCCTCGAGCCTCGAGCCTTGAGCCTTGAGCCTTGAGCCTTGAGCCTGGAGCCTGGAGCCTGGACCCTTGAGCCTGGAGCCTTGAGCCTTGAGCCTTGAGCCTTGAGCCTTGAGCCTTGAGCCTGGAGCCTGGAGCCTTGAGCCTTGAGCTTTGAGCGTTGAGCCTTGAGCGTTGAGCCTTGAGCCTTGAGCGTTGAGCCTTGAGCCTTGAGCCTTGAGCCTTGATCCTTGAGCCTTGAGCCTTGACCCTTGACCCTTGAGCCATGACCCTTAAGCCATGTGCCATAAGCCTTGAGCGTTGAGCCTTGAGCCTTGTTCCTTGAGCCTTGAGCCTTGAGCCTTGAGCCTTGAGCGTTGACCCTTTAGCCTTGAGCCATGAGCATTGATCCTTGAGCCTTTGAGCCTTGAGCCTTAAGCCGTGACCATGGAGCGTTGAGCGTTGAGCCTTCAACCTTGAGCCTTGAGCCTCGAGCCTTGAGCCTTGAGCCTTGGGCCTTGAGCCTTGGGCCTTGAGCCTTGACCCATCAGCGTTGACCCTTGAGCTTTGACACTTGAGTCTTGAGCCTGGAGCCTTGAGCCTTGAGCCTTGTGCCTTGAGCCCCGAGCCTTGAGCCTTGAGCCTTCAGCCCTGAGCCCTGAGCCTTTGAACCTGGAGCCTTGAGCCTCGACCCACGAGCCTTGAGCCTCGACCCTCGACCCTTGAGCCTTGAGTCTTGAGTCTTTGAGGCTCGAGCCTCGAGCCTTAAATCTTGAGCCTTGAGCCTTGCGCCTTGAGCCTTGAGCCTGCCTTAAACCTTGAGCCTTGAGCCTTGACCCTTGACCCTTGAGCATTGACCCTTAAGACTTGTTCCTTGAGCCTTGAGCCTCGACCATGGAGCGTTGAGCCTTGAGCCTTGAGCCTTGAGTCTTAAGCCTTAAGCCTCGAGCCTTGAGCCTTGAGCCTTGAGCCTTGAGCCTTGAGCCTTGAGCCTTGAGCCTTGAGCCTTGAACCTTGAGCCTCGAGAATTGAGCCTTGAGCCTTGGGCCTTGAGCCTGGAGCCTTGACCCATCAGCGTTGACCCTTGAGCATTGACCCTTGAGTCTTGAGCATTGAGCCTGGAGTCTCGAGCCTTGAGCCTTGAGCCTTGAGCCTTGAACCTTTAGCCTTGAGCCTTGAGCCTTCAGCCTTGAACCTTTAGCCTTGAGCCTTGAGCCTTGTGCCTTGAGCCTTGAGCGTCTGACCTTGAGCCTTGACCCTTGTTCCTTGTTCCTTGATCCTTGAGCCTTGAGGCTTACGCCTTAAGCCTTGAGCCTTGAGCCTTGAGCCTTGAGCCTTGATACTTGAGCCTTGAGCCTTGAGCCTTGAGCCTTGAGCCTTGAGCCTTGAGCCTTGAGCCTTGAGCCTTGAGCCTTGAGCCATGAGCCAAGAGCCTTGAGCCTTAAAACTTGAGACTTGAGCTTTGACTCTTGACCCTTATGCCTTGAGCCTTGAGCCTTTAGCCTTGAGCCTTAAAACTTGAGACTTGAGCTTTGACTCTTGACCCTTACGCCTTGAGCCGTGAGCCTTGAGCCTTGAGCCTTGAGCCTTGAGCCTTGAGCCTTGAGCCTTGAGCCTTGAGCCTTGAGCCTTGAGCCTTGAGCCTTGAGCCTGGAGCCTTGAGCCTTGAGCGTTGAGCGTTGAGCCTTGAGCGTTGAGCCTTGTGCCTTGAGCGTTGAGCCTTGAGCCTTGAGCCTTGAGCCTTGAGATCTGAGCCTTGAGCCTTGATCCTAGAGCCTTGAGCCTTGACCCTTGACCCTTGAGCCTTGACCCTTAAGCCATTTGCCTTAAGCGTTGAGCCTTGAGCCTTGTTCCTTGAGCCTTGAGCCTTGAGCCTTGAGCCTTGAGCCTTGAGCGTTGAGCCTTTAGCCTTTAGCCTTGAGCCTTGAGCGTTGATCCTTGAGCCTTTGAGCCTTGAGCCTTGAGCGTTGAGCGTTGAGCCTCGAGCCTTGAGCCTTGAGCCTTGAACCTTGCGCCTTGAAACTTGAGCCTTGAGCCTTGAGCCTGGTGCCTTGAGCCTTTACTCTTGACCCTTGCGCTTTGAGCCTTGCGTCTTGAGCCTTGAGCCTCGAGCCTTGAGCCTTGAGCCTTGAGTCTTGAGTCTTGACCCTTGAGCATTGACCCTTGAGACTTGATCCTTAAGCCTTGACCATGGAGCGTTGAGCGTTGAGCCTTGAGCCTTGAGCCTTGAGCCTCGAGCCTTGGGCCTTGAGCCTTGGGCCTTGAGCCTTGACCCATCAGCGTTGACCCTTGAACTTTGACACTTGAGTCTGGAGCCTGGAGCCTTGAGCCTTGAGCCTTGAGCCCCGAGGCTTGAGCCTTGAGCCTTGAGCCTTGAGCCTTGAGCCTTGAGCCTTCAGCCTTGAGCCCTGAGCCTTCGAACCTGGAGCCTTGAGCCTCGACCCTCGAGCCTTGAGCCTCGACCCTCGACCCTTGAGCCTTGAGTCTTGAGTCTTTGAGCCTCGAGCCTCGAGCCTAGAGCCTTAAATCTTGAGCCTTGAGCCTTGCGCCTTGAGCCTTGAGCCAGCCTTAAGCCTTGAGCCTTGAGCCTTGACCCTTGAACCTTGAGCATTGACCCTTAAGACTTGTTCCTTGAGCCTTGAACCTTGAGCCTTGAACCTTGCGCCTTGAAACTTGAGCCTTGAGCCTTGAGCCTGGTGCCTTGAGCCTTTACACTTGACCCTTGCGCTTTGAGCCTTGCGTCTTGAGCCTTGAGCCTCGAGCCTTGAGCCTTGAGTCTTGAACCTTGACCCTTGAGCATTGACCCTTGAGACTTGATCCTTAAGCGGTGACCATGGAGCGTTGAGCCTTCAACCTTGAGCCTTGAGCCTCGAGCCTTGAGCCTTGAGCCTTGGGCCTTGAGTCTTGGGCCTTGAGCCTTGACCCATCAGTGTTGACCCTTGAGCTTTGACACTTGAGTCTTGAGCCTGGAGCCTTGAGCCTTGAGCCTTGAGCCTTGTGCCTTGAGCCCCGAGCCTTGAGCCTTGAGCCTTCAGCCTTGAGCCCTGAGCCTTTGAACCTGGAGCCTTGAGCCTCGACCCACGAGCCTTGAGCCTCGACCCTCGACCCTTGAGCCTTTAGTCTTGAGTCTTTGAGCCTCGAGCCTCGAGCCTCGAGCCTCGAGCCTTGCGCCTTGAGCCTTGAGCCAGCCTTAAGCCTTGAGCCTTGAGCCTTGACCCTTGACCCTTGAGCATTGACCCTTAAGACTTGTTCCTTGAGCCTTGAGCCTTGACCATGGAGCGTTGAGCCTTGAGCCTTGAGTCTTGAGCCTTAAGCCTTGAGCCTTGATCCTTGAGCCTTGAGCCTTGACCCTTGAGCCTTGAGCCTTGAGCCTTGAGCCTTGAGCCTCGAGACTTGAGCCTTGAGCCTTGGGCCTTGAGCCTTGAGCCTTGACCCATCAGCGTTGACCCTTGAGCATTGACCCTTGAGTCGTGAGCATTGAGCCTGGAGTCTCGAGCCTTGAGCCTTGAGCCTTGAGCCTTGAACCTTTAGCCTTGAGCCTTGACCCTTGTTCCTTGAGCCTTGAACCTTTATACTTGAGCCTTGAGCCTTGTGCCTTGAGCCTTGAGCGTCTGACCTTGAGCCTTGACCCTTGTTCCTTGTTCCTTGATCCTTGAGCCTTGAGGCTTACGCCTTAAGCCTTGAGCCTTGAGCCTTGAGCCTTGAGCCTTGATACTTGAGCCTTGAGCCTTGAGCCTTGAGCCATGAGCCAAGAGCCTTGAGCCTTAAAACTTGAGACTTGAGCTTTGACTCTTGACCCTTATGCCTTGAGCCTTGAGCCTTGAGCCTTAAAACTTGGGACTTGAGCTTTGACTATTGACCCTTACGCCTTGAGCCGTGAGCCTTGAGCCTTGAGCCTTGAGCCTTGAGCCTTGAGCCTTGAGCCTTGAGCCTTGAGCCTTGAGCCTTGAGCCTTGAGCCTTGAGCCTTGAGCCTTGAGCCTTGAGCCTTGAGCCTTGAGCCTTGAGCCTTGAGCATTGAGCCTTGAGCCTTGAGCCTTGAGGCTTGAGACTTGAGCCTTGAGCCTTGAGCCTTGAGCCTTGAGCCTTAAGCCTGGAGCCTTGAGCCTTGAGCGTTGAGCCTTGAGCCTTGAGCCTTGAGCCTTGAGCCTTGAGCCTGGAGATCTGAGCCTTGAGCCTTGATCCTTGAGCCTTGAGCCTTGACCCTTGACCCTTGAGCCTTGACCCTTAAGCCATGTGCCTTAAGCCTTGAGCGTTGAGCCTTGAGCCTTGTTCCTTGAGCCTTGAGCCTTGAGCTTTGAGCGTTGAACGTTGAGCCTTTAGCCTTGAGCCTTGAGCCTTGAGCATTGATCCTTGAGCCTTTGAGCCTTGAGCCTTGAGCCTTTGAGCCTCGAGCCTCGAGCCTCGAGCCTTGAGCCTTGAGCCTTGAACCTTGCGCCTTGAAACTTGAGCCTTGAGGCTTGAGCCTGGTGCCTTGAGCCTTTACTCTTGACCCTTGCGCTTTGAGCCTTGCGTCTTGAGCCTTGAGCCTCGAGCCTTGAGCCTCGAGCCTTGAGCCTTGAGTCTTGAGCCTTGACCCTTGAGCATTGACCCTTGAGACTTGATCCTTAAGCCTTGACCATGGAGCGTTGAGCGTTGAGCCTTCAGCCTTGAGCCTTGAGCCTCGAGCCTTGAGCCTTGAGCCTTGGGCCTTGAGCCTTGGGCCTTGAGCCTTGACCCATCAGCGTTGACCCTTGAGCTTTGACACTTGAGTCTTGAGCCTGGAGCCTTGAGCCTTGAGCCTTGAGCCCTGAGCCTTGAGCCTTGAGCCTTGAGCCTTGAGCCCTGAGCCTTTGAACCTGGAGCCTTGAGCCTCGACCCTCGAGCCTTGAGCCTCGACCCTCGACCCTTGAGCCTTGAGTCTTGAGTCTTTGAGCCTCGAGCCTCGAGCCTCGAGCCTTAAATCTTGAGCCTTGAGCCTTGCGCCTTGAGCCAGCCTTAAGCCTTGAGCCTTGAGCCTTGACCCTTGACCCTTGAGCATTGACCCTTAAGACTTGTTCCTTGAGCCTTGAGCCTTGAGCCTTGAGCCTTGAACCTTGCGCCTTGAAACTTGAGCCTTGAGCCTTGAGCCTGGCGCCTTGAGCCTTTACTCTTGACCCTTGCGCTTTGAGCCTTGCGTCTTGAGCCTTGAGCCTCGAGCCTTGAGCCTTGAGTCTTGAGCCTTGACCCTTGAGCATTGACCCTTGAGACTTGATCCTTAAGCCGTGACCATGGAGCGTTGAGCCTTCAACCTTGAGCCTTGAGCCTCGAGCCTTGAGCCTTGAGCCTTGGGCCTTGAGCCTTGGGCCTTGAGCCTTGACCCCTCAGCGTTGACCCTTGAGCTTTGACACTTGAGTCTTGAGCCTGGAGCCTTGAGCCTTGAGCCTTGTGCCTTGAGCCCCGAGCCTTGAGCCTTCAGCTTTGAGCCCTGAGCCTTTGAACCTGGAGCCTTGAGCCTCGACCCACGAGCCTTGAGCCTCGACCCTCGACCCTTGAGCCTTGAGTCTTGAGTCTTTGAGCCTCGAGCCTCGAGCCTTAAATCTTGAGCCTTGAGCCTTGCGCCTTGAGCCTTGATCCAGCCTTAAGCCTTGAGCCTTGACCCTTGACCCTTGAGCATTGACCCTTAAGACTTGTTCCTTGAGCCTTGAGCCTTGACCATGGAGCGTTGAGCCTTGAGCCTTGAGTCTTGAGCCTTAAGCCTTGAGCCTTGAGCCTTGAGCCTTGAGCCTTGAGCCTTGAGCCTTGAGCCTGGAGCCTTGAGCCTTGAGCCTTGAGCCTTGAGCCTCGAGACTTGAGCCTTGAGCCTTGGGCCTTGAGCCTTGAGCCTTGACCCATCAGCGTTGACCCTTGAGCATTGACCCTTGAGTCTTGAGCATTGAGCCTGGAGTCTCGAGCCTTGAGCCTTGAGCCTTGAACCTTTAGCCTTGAGCCTTGAGCCTTGTGCCTTGAGCCTTGAACCTTTAGCCTTAAGCCTTGAGCCTTGTGCCTTGAGCCTTGAGCGTCTGACCTTGAGCCTTGAACCTTGCGCCTTGAAACTTGAGCCTTGAGCCTTGAGCCTGGTGCCTTGAGCCTTTACACTTGACCCTTGCGCTTTGAGCCTTGCGTCTTGAGCCTTGAGCCTCGAGCCTTGAGCCTTGAGTCTTGAACCTTGACCCTTGAGCATTGACCCTTGAGACTTGATCCTTAAGCGGTGACCATGGAGCGTTGAGCCTTCAACCTTGAGCCTTGAGCCTCGAGCCTTGAGCCTTGAGCCTTGGGCCTTGAGTCTTGGGCCTTGAGCCTTGACCCATCAGTGTTGACCCTTGAGCTTTGACACTTGAGTCTTGAGCCTGGAGCCTTGAGCCTTGAGCCTTGTGCCTTGAGCCCCGAGCCTTGAGCCTTGAGCCTTCAGCCTTGAGCCCTGCGCCTTTGAACCTGGAGCCTTGAGCCTCGACCCACGAGCCTTGAGCCTCGACCCTCGACCCTTGAGCCTTTAGTCTTGAGTCTTTGAGCCTCGAGCCTCGAGCCTCGAGCCTCGAGCCTTGCGCCTTGAGCCTTGAGCCAGCCTTAAGCCTTGAGCCTTGAGCCTTGACCCTTGACCCTTGAGCATTGACCCTTAAGACTTGTTCCTTGAGCCTTGAGCCTTGACCATGGAGCGTTGAGCCTTGAGCCTTGAGTCTTGAGCCTTAAGCCTTGAGCCTTGATCCTTGAGCCTTGAGCCTTGACCCTTGAGCCTTGAGCCTTGAGCCTTGAGCCTTGAGCCTTGAGCCTCGAGACTTGAGCCTTGAGCCTTGGGCCTTGAGCCTTGAGCCTTGACCCATCAGCGTTGACCCTTGAGCATTGACCCTTGAGTCGTGAGCATTGAGCCTGGAGTCTCGAGCCTTGAGCCTTGAGCCTTGAGCCTTGAACCTTTAGCCTTGAGCCTTGACCCTTGTTCCTTGAGCCTTGAACCTTTATACTTGAGCCTTGAGCCTTGTGCCTTGAGCCTTGAGCGTCTGACCTTGAGCCTTGACCCTTGTTCCTTGTTCCTTGATCCTTGAGCCTTGAGGCTTACGCCTTAAGCCTTGAGCCTTGAGCCTTGAGCCTTGAGCCTTGAGCCTTGATACTTGAGCCTTGAGCCTTGAGCCTTGAGCCTTGAGCCTTGAGCCATGAGCCAAGAGCCTTGAGCCTTAAAACTTGAGACTTGAGCTTTGACTCTTGACCCTTATGCCTTGAGCCTTGAGCCTTGAGCCTTAAAACTTGGGACTTGAGCTTTGACTATTGACCCTTACGCCTTGAGCCGTGAGCCTTGAGCCTTGAGCCTTGAGCCTTGAGCCTTGAGCCTTGAGCCTTGAGCCTTGAGCCTTGAGCCTTGAGCCTTGAGCCTTGAGCCTTGAGCCTTGAGCCTTGAGCCTTGAGCCTTGAGCCTTGAGCCTTGAGCCTTGAGCATTGAGCCTTGAGCCTTGAGCCTTGAGCCTTGAGACTTGAGCCTTGAGCCTTGAGCCTTGAGCCTTGAGCCTTAAGCCTGGAGCCTTGAGCCTTGAGCGTTGAGCCTTGAGCCTTGAGCGTTGAGCCTTGAGCCTTGAGCCTTGAGCCTTGAGCCTTGAGCCTGGAGATCTGAGCCTTGAGCCTTGATCCTTGAGCCTTGAGCCTTGACCCTTGACCCTTGAGCCTTGACCCTTAAGCCATGTGCCTTAAGCCTTGAGCGTTGAGCCTTGAGCCTTGTTCCTTGAGCCTTGAGCCTTGAGCGTTGAACGTTGAGCCTTTAGCCTTGAGCCTTGAGCCTTGAGCATTGATCCTTGAGCCTTTGAGCCTTGAGCCTTGAGCCTTTGAGCCTCGAGCCTCGAGCCTCGAGCCTTGAGCCTTGAGCCTTGAACCTTGCGCCTTGAAACTTGAGCCTTGAGGCTTGAGCCTGGTGCCTTGAGCCTTTACTCTTGACCCTTGCGCTTTGAGCCTTGCGTCTTGAGCCTTGAGCCTCGAGCCTTGAGCCTCGAGCCTTGAGCCTTGAGTCTTGAGCCTTGACCCTTGAGCATTGACCCTTGAGACTTGATCCTTAAGCCTTGACCATGGAGCGTTGAGCGTTGAGCCTTCAGCCTTGAGCCTTGAGCCTCGAGCCTTGAGCCTTGAGCCTTGGGCCTTGAGCCTTGGGCCTTGAGCCTTGACCCATCAGCGTTGACCCTTGAGCTTTGACACTTGAGTCTTGAGCCTGGAGCCTTGAGCCTTGAGCCTTGAGCCCTGAGCCTTGAGCCTTGAGCCTTGAGCCTTGAGCCCTGAGCCTTTGAACCTGGAGCCTTGAGCCTCGACCCTCGAGCCTTGAGCCTCGACCCTCGACCCTTGAGCCTTGAGTCTTGAGTCTTTGAGCCTCGAGCCTCGAGCCTTAAATCTTGAGCCTTGAGCCTTGCGCCTTGAGCCTTGAGCCAGCCTTAAGCCTTGAGCCTTGAGCCTTGACCCTTGACCCTTGAGCATTGACCCTTAAGACTTGTTCCTTGAGCCTTGAGCCTTGAGCCTTGAGCCTTGAACCTTGCGCCTTGAAACTTGAGCCTTGAGCCTTGAGCCTGGCGCCTTGAGCCTTTACTCTTGACCCTTGCGCTTTGAGCCTTGCGTCTTGAGCCTTGAGCCTCGAGCCTTGAGCCTTGAGTCTTGAGCCTTGACCCTTGAGCATTGACCCTTGAGACTTGATCCTTAAGCCGTGACCATGGAGCGTTGAGCCTTCAACCTTGAGCCTTGAGCCTCGAGCCTTGAGCCTTGAGCCTTGGGCCTTGAGCCTTGGGCCTTGAGCCTTGACCCCTCAGCGTTGACCCTTGAGCTTTGACACTTGAGTCTTGAGCCTGGAGCCTTGAGCCTTGAGCCTTGTGCCTTGAGCCCCGAGCCTTGAGCCTTCAGCTTTGAGCCCTGAGCCTTTGAACCTGGAGCCTTGAGCCTCGACCCACGAGCCTTGAGCCTCGACCCTCGACCCTTGAGCCTTGAGTCTTGAGTCTTTGAGCCTCGAGCCTCGAGCCTTAAATCTTGAGCCTTGAGCCTTGCGCCTTGAGCCTTGATCCAGCCTTAAGCCTTGAGCCTTGACCCTTGACCCTTGAGCATTGACCCTTAAGACTTGTTCCTTGAGCCTTGAGCCTTGACCATGGAGCGTTGAGCCTTGAGCCTTGAGTCTTGAGCCTTAAGCCTTGAGCCTTGAGCCTTGAGCCTTGAGCCTTGAGCCTTGAGCCTTGAGCCTGGAGCCTTGAGCCTTGAGCCTTGAGCCTTGAGCCTCGAGACTTGAGCCTTGAGCCTTGGGCCTTGAGCCTTGAGCCTTGACCCATCAGCGTTGACCCTTGAGCATTGACCCTTGAGTCTTGAGCATTGAGCCTGGAGTCTCGAGCCTTGAGCCTTGAGCCTTGAACCTTTAGCCTTGAGCCTTGAGCCTTGAGCCTTGTGCCTTGAGCCTTGAACCTTTAGCCTTAAGCCTTGAGCCTTGTGCCTTGAGCCTTGAGCGTCTGACCTTGAGCCTTGACCCTTGTTCCTTGTTCCTTGATCCTTGAGCCTTGAGGCTTACGCCTTAAGCCTTGAGCCTTCAGCCTTGTGCCTTCAGCCTTGATACTTGAGTCTTGAGCCTTGAGCCTTGAGCCTTGAGCCTTGAGCCTTGAGCCTTGAGCCATGAGCCAAGAGCCTTGAGCCTTAAAACTTGAGACTTGAGCTTTGACTCTTGACCCTTATGCCTTGAGCCTTGAGCCTTGAGCCTTAAAACTTGAGACTTGAGCTTTGACTCTTGACCCTTACGCCTTGAGCCGTGAGCCTTGAGCCTTGAGCCTTGAGCCTTGAGCCTTGAGCCTTGAGCATTGAGCCTTGAGCCTTGAGCCTTGAGCCTTGAGCCTTGAGCCTTGAGCCTTGAGCCTTAAGCCTTGAGCCTGGAGCCTGGAGCCTTGAGCCTTGAGCCTTGAGCGTTGAGCCTGGAGCGTTGAGCCTTGAGCCTTGAGCGTTGAGCCTTGAGCCTTGAGCCTTGAGCCTTGAGATCTGAGCCTTGAGCCTTGATCCTTGAGCCTTGAGCCTTGACCCTTGACCTTTGAGCCTTGTCCCTTAAGCCATGTGCCTTAAGCCTTGAGCGTTGAGCCTTGAGCCTTGTTCCTTGAGCATTGAGCGTTGAGCGTTGAGCGTTGAGCGTTGAGCCTTGAGCCTTGACTCTTGACTCTTGAGCCTTGACCCTTGACCCTTGAGCGTTGACCCTTGAGCGTTGACCCTTGAGCCTTGAGCCTTGAGCCTTTGAGCCTCGAGCCTCGAGCCTCGAGCCTTGAGCCTTGAATCTTGCGCCTTGAAACTTGAGCCTTGAGCCTTGAGCCTGGTGCCTTGAGCCTTTACTCTTGACCCTTGCGCTTTGAGCCTTGCGTCTTGAGCCTTGAGCCTCGAGCCTTGAGCCTTGAGTCTTGAGCCTTGACCCTTGAGCATTGACCCTTGAGACTTGATCCTCAAGCCTTGACCATGGAGCGTTGAGCGTTGAGCCTTCAGCCTTGAGCCTTGAGCCTCGAGCCTTGAGCCTTGAGCCTTGGGCCTTGAGCCTTGGGCCTTGAGCCTTGACCCATCAGCGTTGACCCTTGAGCTTTGACACTTGAGTCTTGAGCCTGGAGCCTTGAGCCTTGAGCCCCGAGCCTTGAGCCTTCAGCCTTGAGCCTTGAGCCTTTGAACCTGGAGTCTTGAGCCTCGACCCTCGACCCTTGAGCCTTGAGTCTTGAGTCTTTGAGCCTCGAGCCTCGAGCCTCGAGCCTTAAATCTTGAGCCTTGAGCCTTGCGCCTTGAGCCTTGAGCCAGCCTTAAGCCTTGAGCCTTGACCCTTGACCCTTGAGCATTGACCCTTAAGACTTGTTCCTTGAGCCTTGAGCCTTGACCATGGAGCGTTGAGCCTTGAGCCTTGAGTCTTGAGCCTTAAGCCTTGAGCCTTTAGCCTTGAGCCTTGAGCCTTGAGCCTTCAGCCTTGAGCCTCGAGACTTGAGCCTCGAGCCTTGGGCCTCGAGCCTTGACCCATCAGCGTTGACCCTTGAGCATTGACCCTTGAGTCTTGAGCATTGAGCCTGGAGTCTCGAGCCTTGAGCCTTGAGCCTTGAACCTTTAGCCTTGAGCCTTGAGCCTTGTGCCTTGAGCCTTGAGCCTCTGACCTTGAGCCTTGACCCTTGTTCCTTGTTCCTTGATCCTTGAGCCTTGAGCCTTGAGCCTTGAGCCTTGAGCCTTGAGCCTTGAGCCTTGAGCCTTGAGCCTTGAGCCTTGAGACTGGAGCCTTGAGCCTTGAGCCATGAGCCAAGAGCCTTGAGCCTTAAAACTTGAGACTAGAGCTTTGACTCTTAACCCTTACGCCTTGAGCCTTGAGCCTTAAAACTTGAGACTTGAGCTTTGACTCTTGACCCTTACGCCTTGAGCCGTGAGCCTTGAGCCTTGATCCTTGAGCCTTGAGCCTTGAGCCTTGAGCCTTGAGCCTTGAGCATTGAGCCTTGAGCATTGAGCCTTGAGCCTCGAGCCTTGTCCCTTTAGCCTCGACCCTTGAGCGTTAACCCTTGAACGTTGAGCCTTGAGCGTTGAGCCTTGAGCGTTGAGCCTTGAGCCTGGAATCTGGTGCCTTGAGCCTTGAGCCTTGAGCCTTGAGCCTTTAGCCTTGAGCTTTGAGCCTTGAGCCTTGAGCCTTGAGCCTTGAGCCTTGAGCCTTGAGCCTTGAGCCTTGAGCCTTGAGCCTTGAGCCTTGAGCCTTGAGCCTTGAGGCTTGAACCTTGACCTTTGAGCCTTGAGCATTGAGCCTTGAGCCTTGAGCCTTGAGCCTTGAGCCATGACCCTTGAGCATTGACCTTTGAGCCTTGATCCTTGAGGCTTGAGCGTTGAGCATTGAGCGTTGAGCATTGAGCATTAAGCGTTGAGCATTGAGCGTTGAGCGTTGAGCGTTGAGCGTTGAGCCTTGAGCCTTGACTCTTGACTCTTGAGCCTTGACCCTTGACCCTTGAGCGTTGACCCTTGAGCGTTGACCCTTGAGCCTTGAGCCTTGAGCCTGGTGCCTTGAGCCTTGAGCCTTGTTACTTGAACCTTGAGCCTTGAGCGTTGACCCTTGAGCCTTGAGCGTTGACCCTTGAGCCTTGAGCCTTGAGCCTTGTTACTTGAACCTTGAGCCTTGAGCCTTGAGCCTTGAAACTTTAGCCTTGAGCCTTGAAACTTCAGCCTTCAGCCTTGAGCCATGAGCCTTGAGCCTTAAAACTTGAGACTTGAGCCTTGACTCTTGACCCTTACGCCTCGAGCCTTTAGCATTGTGCCTCGAGCCTTGTCCCTTGAGCCTTGACCCTTGAGCATTGAGCCTTGACCCTTGAGCCTTGAGCCTTGATCCTTGAGCCTTGAGCCTTGAGCCTCTAGCCTCGAGCCTTGAGCCTTGAGCCTTGAGCCTTGAGCCTTGAGCCTTGAGCCTTCAGCGTTATGCCTTGAGCTTTGAGCCTTGAGCCTTGGGCCTTGAGCCTTGAGCCGTGACCCTTGAGCATTGCGCCTTGAGCCTTGAGCCTTGATCCTCTAGCCTTGAGCCTTGAGCATTGCGCCTTGGGCCTTGAGCCATTATCCTTGAGCCTTAAAACTTGAGACTTGAGCCTTAACACTTGACCCTTGCACCTTGAGCCTTGCGTCTTGAGCCTTGAGCCTTGACCCTTGAGCCTTGAGCCTCGAGCCTTGAGCCTTGAGCCTTGAGCCTCTAGCCTCGAGCCTTGAGCCTTGAGACTTGAGCCTTGATCCTTGAGCCTTCAGCGTTATGCCTTGAGCTTTGAGCCTTGAGCGTTGGGCCTTGAGCCTTGAGCCGTGACCCTTGAGCATTGCACCTTGAGCCTTGAGCCTTGATCCTCTAGCCTTGAGCCTTGAGCATTGCGCCTTGGGCCTTGAGCCATTATCCTTGAGCCTTAAAACTTGAGCCTTAACATTTGACCCTTGCACCTTGAGCCTTGCGTCTTGAGCCTTGAGCCTTAAGCCTTGAGCCTTGATCCTTGAGCCTTGAGCCTCGAGCCTTGTACCTTGAGCCTTCAGTCTTGAGCCTTGAGCCTTGAACCTTGAGCCTTGAGCCTTGAGCCTTGAGCCTTGACCCTTGACCCTTGAGCCTTGAGCCTTGAGCTTTGAGCCTTGAGCCTTGAGCCATGAGCCTTGAGCCTTAAAACTTGAGACTTGAGCTTTGACTCTTGACCCTTACGCCTTGAGCCTTGAGCCTTGAGCCTTGAGACGTGAGCCTTGAGCCTTGAGCCTTGAGCATTGAGCCTTGAGCCATGAGCCTTGAGCCTTAAAACTTGAGACTTGAGCTTTGACTCTTGACCCTTACGCCTTGAGCCTTGAGCCTTGAGCCTTGAGCCTTGAGCCTTGAGCCTTGAGCCTTGAGCCTTGAGCCGTGAGCCTTGAGCCTTGATCCTTGAGCCTTGAGCCTTGAGCATTGAGCCTTGAGCCTCGAGCCTTGTCCCTTAAGCCTCGACCCTTGAGCGTTGACCCTTGAGCGTTGAGCCTTGAGCGTTGAGCCTTGAGCGTCGAGCGTTGAGCCTGGAGCCTGGAGCCTGGAGCCTTGAGCCTTGAGCCTTGAGCCTTGAGCCTTGAGCCTTGAGCCTTGAGCCTTGAGCCTTGAGCCTTGAGCCTTGAGCCTTGAGCCTTGAGCCTTGAGCCTTGAGCCTTGAGCCTTGAGCCTTGAGCCTTGAGCCTTGAGCCTTGAGCCTTTAGCCTGGAGCCTTGAGCATTGGGCCTTGGGCCTTGAGCCTTGAGCCTTGAGCCTTGGGCCTTGAGCCTTGAGCCTTGAGCCTTGAGCCTTGAGCCTTGAGCCTTGAGCCTTGAGCCTTGAGCCTTGAGCCTTGAGCCTTGAGCCTTGAGGCTTGAGCCTTGACCCTTGAGCCTTGAGCATTGAGCCTTGAGCCTTGAGCCTTGAGCCATGACCCTTGAGCATTGACCCTTGAGCCTTGATCCTTGAGCGTTGAGCGTTGAGCGTTGAGCGTTAAGCGTTGAGCGTTAAGCGTTGAGCGTTAAGCGTTGAGCGTTAAGCGTTGAGCGTTGAGTCTTGAGCCTCGACTCTTGACTCTTGAGCCTTGACCCTTGACCCTTGAGCGTTGACCCTTGAGCGTTGACCCTTGAGCGTTGACCCTTGAGCCTTGAGCCCTGTGCCTTGTGCCTTGAGCCTTGAGCCTTGAGCCTTGAGCCTTGAGCCTTGTTACTTGAACCTTGAGCCTTGAGCCTTGAAACTTTAGCCTTGAGCCTTGAAACTTCAGCCTTGAGCCTTGAGCCATGAGCCTTGAGCCTTAAAACTTGAGACTTGAGCCTTGACTCTTGACCCTTACGCCTTGAGCCTTCAGCCTTGAGCCTCGAGCCTTGTCCCTTGAGCCTTGACCCTTGAGCATTGAGCCTTGAGCCTTGAGCCTTGAGCCTCTAGCCTCTAGCCTCGAGCCTCGAGCCTCAAGCCTCGAGCCTTGAGCCTTGAGCCTTGAGCCTTGAGCCTTCAACATTATGCCTTGAGCTTTGAGCCTTGAGCCTTGGGCCTTGAGCCTTGAGCCTTGACCCTTGTGCATTGCGCCTTGAGCCTTGAGCCTTGATCCTCTAGCCTTGAGCCTTGAGCATTGCGCCTTGGGCCTTGAGCCATTATCCTTGAGCCTTAAAACTTGAGACTTGAGCCTTAACACTTGACCCTTGCACCTTGAGCCTTGCGTCTTGAGCCTTGAGCCTTAAGCCTTAAGCCTTAAGCCTTGAGCCTTGAGCTTTGAGCCTTTAGCCTTGAGCCTTGAGCCTTGTACCTTGAGCCTTCAGTCTTGAGCCTTGAGCCTTGAGCCTTGAGCCTTGAGCCTTGACCCTTGAGCCTTGAGCCATGAGCCTTGAGCCTTGAGCCTTAAGCCTTGAGCCTTGAGCCTTGAGCCTTGAGCCTTGAGCCTTGAGCCTTGAGCCTTGAGCCATGAGCCTTGAGCCTTAAAACTTGAGACTTGAGCTTTGACTCTTGACCCTTACGACTTGAGCCTTGAGCCGTGAGCCTTGAGCCATGAGACTTGAGCCTTGAGCCTTGAGGCATGAGCCTTGAGCCTTAAAACTTGAGACTTGAGCTTTGACTCTTGACCCTTACGCCTTGAGCCTTGAGCCTTGAGCCTTGAGCCTTGAGCCGTGAGCCTTGAGCCTTGAGCCTTGAGCCTTGAGCCTTGAGCCGTGAGACTTGAGCCTTGAGCCTTGAGCCATGAGCCTTGAGCCTTAAAACTTGAGACTTGAGCTTTGACTCTTGACCCTTACGCCTTGAGCCTTGAGCCTTGAGCCTTGAGCCGTGAGCCTTGAGCCTTGAGCCTTGAGCCTTGAGCCTTGAGCCTTGAGCCTTGAGCCTTGAGCATTGAGCCTTGAGCCTCGAGCGTTGTCCCTTAAGCCTCGACCCTTGAGCGTTGACCCTTGAGCGTTGAGCCTTGAGCGTTGAGCCTTGAGCCTTGAGCCTTGAGCCTTGAGCCTTGATCCTTGAGCCTTGAGCCTTGAGCGTTGAGCCTTGAGCCTTGAGCCTTGAGCCTTGAGCCTTGAGCCTTGAGCCTTGAGCCTGGAGCCTTGAGCCTTGAGCCTTGAGCCTTGAGCCTTGAGCCTTGAGCCTTGAGCCTTGAGCCTTGAGCCTTGAGCCTTGAGCCTTGAGCCTTGACCCTTGACCCTTGAGCCTTGAGCCTTGAGCCTGGAGCCTTGAGCATTGAGCTTTGACCCTTTAGCCTTGAGCCTTGAGCCTTGAGCCTTGAGCCTTGACCCTTGACCCTTGACACTTGAGCCTTGAGCCTTAGACTTGAGCCTTGAGCCTCGAGCCTTGTCCCTTGAGTCTTTGAGCCTTGAGCCTTGAGCCGTGAGCCTGGAGCCTTTAGCCTTGAGGCTTGAGCCTTGAGCCTTGATCCTTGAGCCTTGAGCTTTTGAGCCTGGAGCCTTGAGCCTGGACCCTGGAGCCTTGAGCGTCGAGCCTGGAGCCTTGAGCCTGGAGCCTTGAGCCTTTGAGTCTGGAACCTTAAGCCTGGAGCCTTGAGCCTTGCGCCTTGAGCTGTGAGCCTTGAGCCTTCAGCATTGAGCCTTGAGCCTTGAGCCTTGGGCCTTGCACCTTGAGGCTTGACACTTGAGCATTGCGCCTTGAGCCTTGAACCTTGATCCTCTAGCCTTGAGCCTTGAGCCATGATCCTTGAGCCTTAAAACTTGAGACTTGAGCCTTAACACTTGACCCCTGCGCCTAGAGCCTTGCGTCTTGAGCCTTGAGCCTTAAGCCTTGAGCCTTAAGCCTTGAGCCTTGAGCCTTGAGCCTCGAGCCTTGTCCCTTGAGCATTGACCCTTGAGCATTGACCCTTGAGCCTTGAGCCTTGAGCCTTGAGCCTTGAGCCTTGAGCCTTGAGCCTCTAGCCTCGAGCCCTGAGCCTTGAGCCTTGAGCCTTGAGCCTCTAGCCTCGAGCCCTGAGCCTTGAGCCTTGAGCCTTGAGCCTTCAGCGTCATGCCTTGAGCTTTGGGCCTTGAGCCTTGGGCCTTGACCGTTGAGCCTTGACCCTTGAGCATTGCGCCTTGAGCCTTGGGCCTTGATCCTCTAGCCTTGAGCCTTGAGCATTGCGCCTTGGGCCTTGAGCCATGATCCTTGAGCCTTAAAACTTGAGACTTTAGCCTTAATACTTGACCCTTGCACCTTGAGCCTTGCGTCTTGAACCTTGAGCCTTAAGCCTTGAGCATTGAGCCTTGAGCCTTGAGCCTTGAGCCTTTAGCTTTGAGCCTCGAGCCTTGTACCTTAAGCCTTCAGTCTTGATCCTTGAGCCTTGATCCTCTTGACTTGAGCCTTGAGCATTGCGCCTTTAGCCTTGAACCATGATCCTTGAGCCTTAAAACTTGAGACTTGAGCCTTAACACTTGACCCTTACGCCTTAAGCCTTAAGCCTTGAGCCTTGAGCCTTGAGCCTTGAGCCTTGAGCCTTGAGCCTTGAGCCTTGAGCCTTGAGCCTTGAGCCTTGAGCCTTGAGCCATGAGCCTTGAGCCTTAAAACTTGAGACTTGAGCTTTGACTCTTGGCCCTTACGCCTTTAGCCTTGAGCCTTGAGCCGTGAGCCTTGAGCCGTGAGCCTTGTGCCTTGAGCCTTGAGCCTTGAGCCTTGAGCCTTGAGCCTTGAGCCTTGAGCCTTGAGCATTGAGCCTTGAGCCTCGAGCCTTGTCCCTTGAGCCTCGATCCTTGAGCGTTGAGCCTTGAGCGTTGAGCCTTGAGCCTGGAGCCTGGAGCCTTGAGCCTTTAGCCTTAAGCCTTGAGCCTTGAGCCTTGAGCCTTGAGCCTTGAGCCTTGAGCCTTGAGCCTTGAGCCTTGAGCCTTGAGCCTTGAGCCATGACCCTTGAGCATTGACCCTTGAGCCTTGATTCTTGAGCCTTCAGCGTTGACCATGAAGCGTTGAGTGTTGAGCATTGAGCGTTGAGCGTTGAGCATTGAGAGTTGAGCCTTGAGCCTTGACCATTGAGCCTTGAGCCTTGAGCCTAGACCCTTGACCCTTGACCCTTGAGTGTTGACCCTTGAGCGTTGACCCTTGAGCCTTGAGCCTTGTGCCTTGAGCCTTGAGCCTTGAGCATTGAGCCTTGTTACTTGAACCTTAAGCCTTGAGCCTTGAGCGTTGAAACTTGTGCCTTGAGCCTTGCGCCTTCAGCCTTGAGCCATGAGCCTTGATTCTTAAAACTTGAGACTTGAGCCTTGACTCTTCACCCTTACGCCTTGAGCCTTGAGCCTTGAGCCTTGAGCCTTGAGCCTTGAGCCTTGAGCCTTGAGAGTTGAACCTTGAGCCTTGAGCCTTAAGCCTTGAGCCTTTAGCCTCGAGCCTTGTCCCTTGAGCCTTGGACTTGAGCCTTAAGCCTTGAGCCTTGAGCCTTGAGCCTTGGACTTGAGCCTTGAGCCTTGAGCCTTTGAGCCTGGAGCCTTGAGCCTGGACCCTGGAGCCTTGAGCGTCGAGCCTGGAGCCTTGAGCCTGGAGCCTGGAGCCTTGAGCCTTTGAGCCTTGAGCCTTAAGCCGGGAGCCTTGAGCCTTGAGCCTTGCGCCTTGAGCCTTGAGCCTTGAGCCTTCAGCGTTGAGCCTTGAGCCTTGGCCCTTGAGCCTTGACCCTTGACCCGTGAGCATTGTGCCTTGAGCCTTGAACCTTGATCCTCTAGCCTTGATCCTCTAGCCTTGAGCCTTAAGCGTTGCACCTTGAGCCTTGAGCCATGATCCTTGAGCCTTAAAACTTGAGACTTAAGCCTTAACACTTGACCCTTGCGCCTTGAGCCTTGCGTCTTGAGCCTTGAGCATTGATCCTTGAGACTTAAGCCTTGAGCCTTGAGACTTGAGCCTTGAGCCTTGAGCCTTGAGCCTTGAGCCTTGAGCCTTGAGCCTTGAGCCTCGAGCCTTGTCCCTTGAGCATTGACCCTTAAGCATTGAGCCTGGAGCCTTGAGCCTTGAACCTTGAGCCTTGAGCCTTGAGCCTTGAGCCTTGAGCCTTTAGCCTCGAGCCTTGAGCCTTGAGCCTTGAGCCTTCAGCGTTATGCCTTGAGCTTTGAGCCTTGAGCCTTGGGCCTTGAGCCTTGAGCCTTGACCTTTGAGCATTGCGCCTTGAGCCTTCAGCGTTATGCCTTGAGCCTTGAGCCTTGATCCTCTAGCCTTGAGCCTTGAGCCTTTAGCCATGATCCTTGAGCCTTAAAACTTGAGACTTAAGCCTTAACACTTGACCCTTGCGCCTTGAGCCTTGCGTCTTGAGCCTTGAGCATTGATCCTTGAGCCTTAAGCCTTGAGCCTTGAGCCTTGAGCCTTGAGCCTTGAGCCTCGAGCCTTGTCCCTTGAGCATTGACCCTTGAGCATTGAGCATGGAGCCTTGAGCCTTGAGCCTTGAGCCTTGAGCCTTGAGCCTCGAGCCTCGAGCCTTGAGCCTTGAGCCTTGAGGCTTGAGCCTTGAACCTTCAGCGTTATGCCTTGAGCTTTGAGCCTTGAGCCTTGAGCCTTGAGCCTTGACCTTTGAGCATTGCGCCTTGAGCCTTGAGCCTTGATCCTCTAGCCTTGAGCCTTGAGCCTTGAGCGATGATCCTTGAGCCTTAAAACTTGAGACTTGAGCCTTAACACTTGACCCTTGCGCCTTGAGCCTTGAGCCTTGAGCCTTGAGCCTTTAGCCTTGAGCCTCGAGCCTTGTACCTTGAGCCTTCAGCCTTGAGCCTTGAGCCTTGATCCTCTAGCCTTGAGCCTTGAGCATTACGCCCTGAGCCTTGAGCCATGATCCTTGAGCCTTAAAATTGAGACTTGAGCCTTAACACTTGACCCTTGCGCCTTGAGCCTTGAGCCTTGAGCCTTGAGACTTGAGCCTTCAGCCTTGAGCCTTGAGCCTTGAGCCTTGAGCCTTGAGCCTTGAGCCTTGAGCCTTGAGCCTTGAGCCTTGATCCTTGAGGTATGACCCATGACCCTTGAGCATTGACCCTTGAGCCATGATCCTTGACCCTTGCACCTTGAGCCTTGCGTCTTGAGCCTTGAGCATTGATCCTTGAGCCTTAAGCCTTGAGCCTGGAGCCTTCAGCCTCGAGCCTTGTCCCTTGAGCCTTGAGCCTTGTGCCTTGAGCCTTGAGCCTTGAGCATTGAGCCTTGTTACTTGAACCTTGAGCCTTGAGCCTTGAGCCTTGAGCGTTGAAACTTGTGCCTTGAGCCTTGAGCCTTCAACCTTGAGCCATGAGCCTTGAGTCTTAAAACTTGAGACTTGAGCCTTGACTCTTGACCCTTATGCCTTGAGCCTTGAGCCTTGAGCCTTGAGCCTTGAGCCTTGAGAGCTGAACCTTGAGCCTTGAGCCTTGAGCCTTGAGCCTTCAGCCTCGAGCCTTGTCCCTTTGAGCCTTAAGCCTTGAGCCTTGGACTTGAGCCTTGAGCCTTGAGCCTTGAGCCTTTGAGCCTGGGGCCTTGAGCCTGGACCCTGGAGCCTTGAGCGTCGAGCCTGGAGCCTTGAGCCTGGAGCCTTGAGCCTTTGAGCCTTGAGCCTTAAGCCGGGAGCCTTGAGCCTTGAGCCTTGCGCCTTGAGCCTTGAGCCTTGGGCCTTCAGCATTGAGCCTTGAGCCTTGGCCCTTGAGCCTTGACCCTTGACCCTTGAGCATAGCGTCTTGAGCCTTGAACCTTGATCCTCTAGCCTTGAGCCTTGAGCGTTACGCCTTGAGCCTTGAGCCATAATCCTTGAGCCTTAAAACTTGAGACTTAAGCCTTAACACTTGACCCTTGCGCCTTGAGCCTTGCGTCTTGAGCCTTGAGCATTGATCCTTGAGACTTAAGCCTTGAGCCTTGAGACTTGAGCCTTGAGCCTTGAGCCTTGAGCCTTGAGCCTTGAGCCTTGAGCCTCGAGCCTTGAGCCTTGAGCCTTGAGCCTCGAGCCTGGAGCCTTGAGCATTGACCCTTGAGCCTGGAGCCTTGAGCCTTGAGCCTTGAGCCTTGAGCCTCGAGCCTCGAGCCTCGAGCCTTGAGCCTTGAGCCTTGAGCGATGAGCCTTGAGCCTTGAGCCTTCAGCGTTATGCCTTGAGCTTTGAGCCTTGAGCCTTGGGCCTTGAGCCTTGAGCCTTGACCTTTGAGCATTGCGCCTTGAGCCTTGAGCCTTGATCCTCTAGCCTTGAGCCTTGAGCCTTGAGCCATGATCCTTGAGCCTTAAAACTTGAGACTTAAGCCTTAACACTTGACCCTTGCGCCTTGAGCCTTGCGTCTTGAGCCTTGAGCATTGATCCTTTAGCCTTGAGCCTTGAGCCTTGAGCCTTGAGCCTTGAGCCTTGAGCCTCGAGCCTTGTCCCTTGAGCATTGACCCTTGAGCATTGAGCCTGGAGCCTTGAGCCTCGAGCCTCGAGCCTTGAGCCTTGAGCCTTCAGCGTTATGCCTTGAGTTTTGAGCCTTGGGCCTTGAGCCTTGAGCCTTGACCTTTGAGCATTGCGCCTTGAGCCTTGTGCCTTGATCCTCTAGCCTTGAGCCTTGAGCCTTGAGCGATGATCCTTGAGCCTTAAAACTTGAGACTTGAGCCTTAACACTTGACACTTGCGCCTTGAGCCTTGCGTCTTGCGTCTTGAGCCTTGAGCCTTGAGCCTTGAGCCTTGAGCCTTTAGCCTTGAGCCTCGAGCCTTGTACCTTGAGCCTTGAACCTTGATCCTCTAGCCTTGAGCCTTGAGCATTACGCCTTGACCCTTGAGCCATGATCCTTGAGCCTTAAAATTGAGACTTGAGCCTTAACACTTGACCCTTGCGCCTTGAGCCTTGAGCCTTGAGCCTTGAGCCTTCAGCCTTGAGCCTTGAGCCTTGAGCCTTAATCCTTAAGCCTTGAGCCTTGAGCCTAGAGCCTTGAGCCTTGAGCCTTGATCCTTGAGCCTTGAGCCTTGACCATGAAGCATTGAGCGTTGAGCGTTGAGCGTTGAGCATTGAGTGTTGAGCCTTGAGCCTTGAGCGTTGAGCCTGGAGCCTTAAGCCTTGAGCCTTGAGCCTTAAGCCTTAAGCCTTGAGCCTTGAGCCTTGAGCCTTGAGCCTTGAGCCTTGAGCCTGGAGCCTTGAGCCTTGAGCCTTGAGCCTTGAGCCTTGAGCCTTGAGCCTTGAGCCTTGAGCCTTAAGCCTTGACCCTTGAGCCATGACCCTTGAGCATTGACCCTTGAGCCTTGATCCTTGAGCCTTGAGCGTTGACCATGAAGCGTTGAGTGTTGAGCGTTGAGCATTGAGCGTTGAGCGTTGAGAGTTGATCCTTGAGCCTTGACCCTTGAGCCTTGAGCCTTGAGCCTTGAGCCTTGACCCTTGAGCGTTGACCCTTGAGCCTTGACCCTTGAGCCTTGAGCCTTGTGCCTTGAGCCTTGAGCCTGGAGCCTTGAGCCTTGAGCCTTGAGCCTTGAGCCTTGAGCCTTGAGCCTCGAGCCTTGTCCCTTTGAGCCTTGGACTTGAGCCTTAAGCCTTGAGCCTTGAGCCTTGGACTTGAGCCTTGAGCCTTTGAGCCTGGGGCCTTGATCCTGGACCCTGGAGCCTTGAGCGTCGAGCCTTAAGCCTTGAGCCTTGAGCCTTGAGCCTTGGACTTGAGCCTTGAGCCTTGAGCCTTGAGCCTTTGAGCCTGGAGCCTTGAGCCTGGACCCTGGAGCCTTGAGCGTCGAGCCTGGATCCTTGAGCCTGGAGCCTGGAGCCTTGAGCCTTTGAGCCTTGAGCCTTAAGCCGGGAGCCTTGAGCCTTGAGCCTTGCGCCTTGAGCCTTGAGCCTTGAGCCTTCAGCGTTGAGCCTTGAGCCTTGGCCCTTGAGCCTTGACCCTTGACCCGTGAGCATTGCGCCTTGAGCCTTGAACCTTGATCCTCTAGCCTTGATCCTCTAGCCTTGAGCCTTAAGCCTTGCGCCTTGAGCCTTGAGCCATGATCCTTGAGCCTTAAAACTTGAGACTTAAGCCTTAACACTTGACCCTTGCGCCTTGAGCCTTGCGTCTTGAGCCTTGAGCATTGATCCTTGAGCCATAAGCCTTGAGCCTTGAGACTTGAGCCTTGAGCCTTGAGCCTTGAGCCTTGAGCCTTGAGCCTTGAGCCTTGAGCCTCGAGCCTTGTCCCTTGAGCATTGACCCTTGAACATTGAGCCTGGAGCCTTGAGCCTTGAACCTTGAGCCTTGAGCCTTGAGCCTTGAGCCTTGAGCCTTTAGCCTCGAGCCTTGAGCCTTGAGCCTTGAGCCTTGAGCCTTCAGCGTTATGTCTTGAGCTTTGAGCCTTGAGCCTTGGGCCTTGAGCCTTGAGCCTTGACCTTTGAGCATTGCGCCTTGAGCCTTCAGCGTTATGCCTTGAGCCTTGAGCCTTGATCCTCTAGCCTTGAGCCTTGAGCCTTGAGCAATGATCCTTGAGCCTTAAAACTTGAGACTTAAGCCTTAACACTTGACCCTTGCGCCTTGAGCCTTGCGTCTTGAGCCTTGAGCTTTGATCCTTAAGCCTTAAGCCTTGAGCCTTGAGCCTTGAGCCTTGAGCCTTGAGCCTTGAGCCTTGAGCCTCGAGCCTTGTCCCTTGAGCATTGACCCTTGAGCATTGAGCATGGAGCCTTGAGCCTTTAGCCTTGAGCCTTGAGCCTTGAGCCTTGAGCCTTGAGCCTTGAGCCTTGAGCCTCGAGCCTCGAGCCTCGAGCCTTGAGCCTTGAGGCTTGAGCCTTGAACCTTCAGCGTTATGCCTTGAGCTTTGAGCCTCGAGCCTTGAGCCTTGACCTTTGAGCATTGCGCCTTGAGCCTTGAGCCTTGATCCTCTAGCCTTGAGCCTTGAGCCTTGAGCGATGATCCTTGAGCCTTAAAACTTGAGACTTGAGCCTTAACACTTGACCCTTGCGCCTTGAGCCTTGCGTCTTGAGCCTTGAGCCTTGAGCCTTGAGCCTTGAGCCTTTAGCCTTGAGCCTCGAGCCTTGTACCTTGAGCCTTCAGCCTTGAGCCTTGAGCCTTGATCCTCTTGCCTTGAGCCTTGAGCATTACGCCCTGAGCCTTGAGCCATGATCCTTGAGCCTTAAAATTGAGACTTGAGCCTTAACACTTGACCCTTGCGCCTTGAGCCTTGAGCCTTGAGCCTTGAGCCTTGAGCCTTGAGCATTGAGCCTTCAGCCTTGAGCCTTGAGCCTTGAGCCTTGAGCCTTGAGCCTTGAGCCTTGAGCCTTGAGCCTTGAGCCTTGAGCCTTGAGCCTTAATCCTTGAGCTATGACCCATGACCCTTGAGCATTGACCCTTGAGCCATGATCCTTGACCCTTGCACCTTGAGCCTTGCGTCTTGAGCCTTGAGCATTGATCCTTGAGCCTTAAGCCTTGAGCCTTGAGCCTTCAGCCTCGAGCCTTGTCCCTTGAGCCTTGAGCCTTGTGCCTTGAGCCTTGAGCCTTGAGCATTGAGCCTTGTTACTTGAACCTTGAGCCTTGAGCCTTGAGCGTTGAAACTTGTGCCTTGAGCCTTGAGCCTTCAACCTTGAGCCATGAGCCTTGAGTCTTAAAACTTGAGACTTGAGCCTTGACTCTTGACCCTTACGCCTTGAGCCTTGAGCCTTGAGCCTTGAGCCTTGAGCCTTGAGAGTTGAACCTTGAGCCTTGAGCCTTGAGCCTTGAGCCTCGAGCCTTGTCCCTTTGAGCCTTGGACTTGAGCCTTAAGCCTTGAGCCTTGAGCCTTGGACTTGAGCCTTGAGCCTTGAGCATTGAGCCTTTGAGCCTGGGGCCTTGAGCCTGGACCCTGGAGCCTTGAGCGTCGAGCCTGGAGCCTTGAGCCTGGAGCCTTGAGCCTTTGAGCCTTGAGCCTTATTCCGGGAGCCTTGAGCCTTGAGCCTTGCGCCTTGAGCCTTGAGCCTTGAGCCTTCAGCATTGAGCCTTGAGCCTTGGCCCTTGAGCCTTGACCCTTGACCCTTGAGCATAGCGTCTTGAGCCTTGAACCTTGATCCTCTAGCCTTGAGCCTTGAGCGTTACGCCTTGAGCCTTGAGCCATGATCCTTGAGCCTTAAAACTTGAGACTTAAGCCTTAACACTTGACCCTTGCGCCTTGAGCCTTGCGTCTTGAGCCTTGAGTATTGAGCCTTGAGCCTTGAGCCTTGAGCCTTGAGCCTTGAGCCTTGAGCCTTGAGCCTTAAGCCTCGAGCCTGGAGCCTTGAGCCTTGAGCCTCGAACCTTGTCCCTTGAGCATTGACCCTTGAGCCTGGAGCCTTGAGCCTTGAGCCTTGAGCCTTGAGCCTTGAGCCTTGAGCCTCGAGCCTCGAGCCTTGAGCCTTGAGCCTTGAGCGATGAGCCTTGAGCCTTGAGCCTTCAGCGTTATGCCTTGAGCTTTGAGCCTTGAGCCTTGGGCCTTGAGCCTTGAGCCTTGACCTTTGAGCATTGCGCCTTGAGCCTTGAGCCTTGATCCTCTAGCCTTGAGCCTTGAGCCTTGAGCCATGATCCTTGAGCCTTAAAACTTGAGACTTAAGCCTTAACACTTGACCCTTGCGCCTTGAGCCTTGCGTCTTGAGCCTTGAGCATTGATCCTTGAGCCTTAAGCCTTGAGCCTTGAGCCTTGAGCCTTGAGCCTTGAGCCTTGAGCCTTGAGCCTTGAGCCTTGAGCCTCGAGCCTTGTCCCTTGAGCATTGACCCGTGAGCATTGAGCCTGGAGCCTTGAGCCTTGAGCCTGGAGCCTCGAACCTGGAGCCTCGAGCCTCGAGCCTCGAGCCTCGAGCCTTGAGCCTTGAGCCTTCAGCGTTATGCCTTGAGCTTTGAGCCTTGAGCCTTGGGCCTTGAGCCTTGAGCCTTGACCTTTGAGCATTGCGCCTTGAGCCTTGAGCCTTGATCCTCTAGCCTTTAGCCTTGAGCCTTGAGCGATGATCCTTGAGCCTTAAAACTTGAGACTTGAGCCTTAACACTTGACCCTTGCGCCTTGAGCCTTGCGTCTTGAGCCTTGAGCCTTGAGCCTTGAGCCTTGAGCCTTTAGCCTTGAGCCTCGAGCCTTGTACCTTGAGCCTTGAGCCTTGATCCTCTAGCCTTGAGCCTTGAGCATTACACCTTGAGCCTTGAGCCATGATCCTTGAGCCTTAAAATTTAGACTTGAGCCTTAACACTTGACCCTTGCGCCTTGAGCCTTGAGCCTTGAGCCTTTAGCCTTGAGCCTTCATCCTTGAGCCTTGAGCCTTGAGCCTTAAGCCTTGAGCCTTCAGCCTAGAGCCTTGAGCCTTGAGCCTTGAGCCTTGATCCTTGAGCTATGACCCATGACCCTTGAGCATTGACCCTTGAGCCTTGATCCTTGAGCCTTGAGCCTTGACCATGAAGCATTGAGCGTTGAGCGTTGAGCGTTGAGCATTGAGTGTTGAGCCTTGAGCCTTGAGCGTTGAGCCTGGAGCCTTAAGCCTTGAGCCTTGAGCCTTAAGCCTTGAGCCTTGAGCCTTGAGCCTTGAGCCTTGAGCCTGGAGCCTTGAGCCTTGAGCCTTGAGCCTTGACCCTTGAGCCTTGAGCCTTGAGCCTTGAGCCTTGAGCCTTAAGCCTCGACCCTTGAGCCATGACCCTTGAGCATTGACCCTTGAGCCTTGATCCTTGAGCCTTGAGCGTTGACCATGAAGCGTTGAGTGTTGAGCGTTGAGCATTGAGCGTTGAGCGTTGAGAGTTGATCCTTGAGCCTTGACCCTTGAGCCTTGAGCCTTGAGCCTTGAGCATTGAGCCTTGAGCCTTGACCCTTGACCCTTGAGCGTTGACCCTTGAGCCTTGACCCTTGAGCCTTGAGCCTTGTGCCTTGAGCCTTGAGCCTTGAGCCTTGAGCCTTGAGCCTTGAGCCTTGAGCCTTGAGCCTTGAGCCTTGAGCCTCGAGCCTTGTCCCTTTGAGCCTTGGACTTGAGCCTTAAGCCTTGAGCCTTGAGCCTTGGACTTGAGCCTTGAGCCTTGAGCCTTGAGCCTTTGAGCCTGGGGCCTTGAGCCTGGACCCTGGAGCCTTGAGCGTCGAGCCTGGAGCCTTGAGCCTGGAGCCTTGAGCCTTTGAGCCTTGAGCCTTAAGCCGGGAGCCTTGAGCCTTGAGCCTTGACCCTTCAGCATTGAACCTTGAGCCTTGGCCCTTGAGCCTTGACCCTTGACCCTTGAGCATAGCGTCTTGAGCCTTGAACCTTGATCCTCTAGCCTTGAGCCTTGAGCGTTACGCCTTGAGCCTTGAGCCATGATCCTTGAGCCTTAAAACTTGAGACTTAAGCCTTAACACTTGACCCTTGCGCCTTGAGCATTGCGTCTTGAGCCTTGAGTATTGATCCTTGAGCCTTAAGCCTTGAGCCTTGAGCCTTGAGCCTTGAGCCTTGAGCCTTGAGCCTTGAGCCTCGAGCCTTGAGCCTCGAGCCTTGAGCCTTGAGCCTCGAACCTTGTCCCTTGAGCATTGACCCTTGAGCATTGAGCCTGGAGCCTTGAGCCTTGAGCCTTGAGCCTTGAGCCTTGAGCCTTGAGCCTTGACCCTTGAGCGTCGAGCCTCGAGCCTTGAGCCTTGAGCCTTGAGCGATGAGCCTTGAGCCTTGAGCCTTCAGCGTTATGCCTTGAGCTTTGAGCCTTGAGCCTTGGGCCTTGAGCCTTGAGCCTTGACCTTTGAGCATTGCGCCTTGAGCCTTGAGCCTTGATCCTCTAGCCTTGAGCCTTGAGCCATGATCCTTGAGCCTTAAAACTTGAGACTTAAGCCTTAACACTTGACCCTTGCGCCTTGAGCCTTGCGTCTTGAGCCTTGAGCATTGATCCTTGAGCCTTAAGCCTTAAGCCTTGAGCCTTGAGCCTTGAGCCTTGAGCCTTGAGCCTTGAGCCTTGAGCCTTGAGCCTTGAGCCTTGAGCCTCGAGCCTTGTCCCTTGAGCATTGACCCTTGAGCATTGAGCCTTGAGCCTTGACCCTTGAGCGTTGACCCTTGAGCCTTGACCCTTGAGCCTTGAGCCTTGTGCCTTGAGCCTTGAGCCTTGAGCCTTGAGCCTTGAGCCTTGAGCCTTGAGCCTCGAGCCTTGTCCCTTTGAGCCTTGGACTTGAGCCTTAAGCCTTGAGCCTTGAGCCTTGGACTTGAGCCTTGAGCCTTGAGCCTTGAGCCTTAACACTTGACCCTTGCGCCTTGAGCCTTGAGCCTTGAGCCTTTAGCCTTGAGCCTTCAGCCTTGAGCCTTGAGCCTTGAGCCTTAAGCCTTGAGCCTTCAGCCTAGAGCCTTGAGCCTTGAGCCTTGAGCCTTGATCCTTGAGCTATGACCCATGACCCTTGAGCATTGACCCTTGAGCCTTGATCCTTGAGCCTTGAGCCTTGACCATGAAGCATTGAGCGTTGAGCGTTGAGCGTTGAGCATTGAGTGTTGAGCCTTGAGCCTTGAGCGTTGAGCCTGGAGCCTTAAGCCTTGAGCCTTGAGCCTTAAGCCTTGAGCCTTGAGCCTTGAGCCTTGAGCCTTGAGCCTGGAGCCTTGAGCCTTGAGCCTTGAGCCTTGAGCCTTGAGCCTTAAGCCTCGACCCTTGAGCCATGACCCTTGAGCATTGACCCTTGAGCTTTGATCCTTGAGCCTTGAGCGTTGACCATGAAGCGTTGAGTGTTGAGCGTTGAGCATTGAGCGTTGAGCGTTGAGAGTTGATCCTTGAGCCTTGACCCTTGAGCCTTGAGCCTTGAGCCTTGAGCCTTGAGCCTTGAGCCTTGAGCCTTGAGCCTTGACCCTTGAGCGTTGACCCTTGAGCCTTGACCCTTGAGCCTTGAGCCTTGTGCCTTGAGCCTTGAGCCTTGAGCCTTGAGCCTTGAGCCTTGAGCCTTGAGCCTTGAGCCTTGAGCCTTGAGCCTTGAGCCTTGAGCCTCGAGCCTTGTCCCTTTGAGCCTTGGACTTGAGCCTTAAGCCTTGAGCCTTGAGCCTTGAGCCTTGAGCCTTTGAGCCTGGGGCCATGAGCCTGGACCCTGGAGCCTTGAGCGTCGAGCCTGGAGCCTTGAGCCTGGAGCCTTGAGCCTTTGAGCCTTGAGCCTTAAGCCGGGAGCCTTGAGCCTTGAGCCTTGACCCTTCAGCATTGAACCTTGAGCCTTGGCCCTTGAGCCTTGACCCTTGACCCTTGAGCATAGCGTCTTGAGCCTTGAACCTTGATCCTCTAGCCTTGAGCCTTGAGCGTTACGCCTTGAGCCTTGAGCCATGATCCTTGATCCTTAAAACTTGAGACTTAAGCCTTAACACTTGACCCTTGCGCCTTGAGCATTGCGTCTTGAGCCTTGAGTATTGATCCTTGAGCCTTAAGCCTTGAGCCTTGAGCCTTGAGCCTTGAGCCTTGAGCCTTGAGCCTCGAGCCTTGAGCCTCGAGCCTTGAGCCTTGAGCCTCGAACCTTGTCCCTTGAGCATTGACCCTTGAGCATTGAGCCTGGAGCCTTGAGCCTTGAGCCTTGAGCCTTGAGCCTTGAGCCTTGACCCTTGAGCGTCGAGCCTCGAGCCTTGAGCCTTGAGCCTTGAGCGATGAGCCTTGAGCCTTGAGCCTTCAGCGTTATGCCTTGAGCTTTGAGCCTTGAGCCTTGGGCCTTGAGCCTTGAGCCTTGACCTTTGAGCATTGCGCCTTGAGCCTTGAGCCTTGATCCTCTAGCCTTGAGCCTTGAGCCATGATCCTTGAGCCTTAAAACTTGAGACTTAAGCCTTAACACTTGACCCTTGCGCCTTGAGCCTTGCGTCTTGAGCCTTGAGCATTGATCCTTGAGCCTTAAGCCTTAAGCCTTGAGCCTTGAGCCTTGAGCCTTGAGCCTTGAGCCTTGAGCCTTGAGCCTTGAGCCTTGAGCCTTGAGCCTTGAGCCTTGAGCCTTGAGCCTCGAGCCTTGTCCCTTGAGCATTGACCCTTGAGCATTGAGCCTTGAGCCTTGACCCTTGAGCGTTGACCCTTGAGCCTTGACCCTTGAGCCTTGAGCCTTGTGCCTTGAGCCTTGAGCCTTGACCCTTGAGCCTTGAGCCTTGAGCCTTGAGCCTTGAGCCTTGAGCCTTGAGCCTTGAGCCTCGAGCCTTGTCCCTTTGAGCCTTGGACTTGAGCCTTAAGCCTTGAGCCTTGAGCCTTGGACTTGAGCCTTGAGCCTTGAGCCTTGAGCCTTTGAGCCTGGGGCCTTGAGCCTTGAGCCTTGACCCTTGAGCGTTGACCCTTGAGCCTTGACCCTTGAGCCTTGAGCCTTGAGCCTTGAGCCTTGAGCCTTGAGCCTTGAGCCTTGAGCCTTGAGCCTTGACCCTTGAGCGTTGACCCTTGAGCCTTGACCCTTGAGCCTTGAGCCTTGTGCCTTGAGCCTTGAGCCTTGAGCCTTGAGCCTTGAGCCTTGAGCCTTGAGCCTTGAGCCTCGAGCCTTGTCCCTTTGAGCCTTGGACTTGAGCCTTAAGCCTTGAGCCTTGAGCCTTGGACTTGAGCCTTGAGCCTTGAGCCTTGAGCCTTTGAGCCTGGGGCCTTGAGCCTGGACCCTGGAGCCTTGAGCGTCGAGCCTGGAGCCTTGAGCCTGGAGCCTTGAGCCTTTGAGCCTTGAGCCTTAAGCCGGGAGCCTTGAGCCTTGAGCCTTGACCCTTCAGCATTGAACCTTGAGCCTTGGCCCTTGAGCCTTGACCCTTGACCCTTGAGCATAGCGTCTTGAGCCTTGAACCTTGATCCTCTAGCCTTGAGCCTTGAGCGTTACGCCTTGAGCCTTGAGCCATGATCCTTGAGCCTTAAAACTTGAGACTTAAGCCTTAACACTTGACCCTTGCGCCTTGAGCATTGCGTCTTGAGCCTTGAGTATTGATCCTTGAGCCTTAAGCCTTGAGCCTTGAGCCTTGAGCCTTGAGCCTTGAGCCTTGAGCCTCGAGCCTTGAGCCTCGAGCCTTGAGCCTTGAGCCTCAAACCTTGTCCCTTGAGCATTGACCCTTGAGCATTGAGCCTGGAGCCTTGAGCCTTGAGCCTTGAGCCTTGAGCCTTGAGTCTTGAGCCTTGAGCCTTGAGCGTCGAGCCTCGAGCCTTGAGCCTTGAGCCTTGAGCCTTGAGCCTTGAGCCTTCAGCGTTATGCCTTGAGCTTTGAGCCTTGAGCCTTGGGCCTTGAGCCTTGAGCCTTGACCTTTGAGCATTGCGACTTGAGCCTTGAGCCTTGATCCTCTAGCCTTGAGCCTTGAGCCATGATCCTTGAGCCTTAAAACTTGAGACTTAAGCCTTAACACTTGACCCTTGCGCCTTGAGCCTTGCGTCTTGAGCCTTGAGCATTGATCCTTGAGCCTTAAGCCTTAAGCCTTGAGCCTTGAGCCTTGAGCCTTGAGCCTTGAGCCTTGAGCCTTGAGCCTTGAGCCTTGAGCCTTGAGCCTCGAGCCTTGTCCCTTGAGCATTGACCCTTGAGCATTGAGCCTGGAGCCTTGAGCCTTGAGCCTTGAGCCTGGAGCCTCGAGCCTCGAGCCTCGAGCCTTGAGCCTTGAGCCTTCAGCGTTATGCCTTGAGCTTTGAGCCTTGAGCCTTGAGCCTTGGGCCTTGAGCCTTGACCTTTGAGCATTGCGCCTTGAGCCTTGAGCCTTGATCCTCTAGCCTTGAGCCTTGAGCCTTGAGCGATGATCCTTGAGCCTTAAAACTTGAGACTTGAGCCTTAACACTTGACCCTTGCGCCTTGAGCCTTGCGTCTTGAGCCTTGAGCCTTGAGCCTTGAGCCTTTAGCCTTGAGCCTCGAGCCTTGTACCTTGAGCCTTGAGCCTTGATCCTCTAGCCTTGAGCCTTGAGCATTACGCCTTGAGCCTTGAGCCATGATCCTTGAGCCTTAAACCCATGACCCTTGAGCATTGACCCTTGAGCCTTGATCCTTGAGCCTTGAGCCTTGACCATGAAGCATTGAGCGTTGAGCGTTGAGCGTTGAGCATTGAGTGTTGAGCCTTGAGCCTTGAGCGTTGAGCCTTGAGCCTGGAGCCTTAAGCCTTGAGCCTTGAGCCTTAAGCCTTGAGCCTTGAGCCTTGAGCCTTGAGCCTTGAGCCTGGAGCCTTGAGCCTTGAGCCTTGAGCCTTGAGCCTTGAGCCTTGAGCCTTGAGCCTTGAGCCTTGAGACTTGAGCCTTAAGCCTTGACCCTTGAGCCATGACCCTTGAGCATTGACCCTTGAGCCTTGATCCTTGAGCCTTGAGCGTTGACCATGAAGTGTTGAGTGTTGAGCGTTGAGCATTGAGCGTTGAGCGTTGAGAGTTGATCCTTGAGCCTTGACCCTTGAGCCTTTAGCCTTGAGCCTTGAGCCTTGAGCCTTGAGCCTTGAGCCTTGACCCTTGAGCGTTGACCCTTGAGCCTTGACCCTTGTGCCTTGAGCCTGGAGCCTTGAGCATTGAGCCTTGTTACTTGAACCTTGAGCCTTGAGCCTTGAGCGTTGAAACTTGTGCCTTGAGCCTTGAACCTTGATCCTCTAGCCTTGAGCCTTGAGCGTTGCGCCTTGAGCGTTGCGCCTTGAGCCTTGAGCCATGATCCCTGAGCCTGAAAACTTGAGACTTAAGCCTTAACACTTGACCCTTGCGCCTTGAGCCTTGCGTCTTGAGCCTTGAGCATTGATCCTTGAGCCTTAAGCCTTGAGCCTTGAGCCTTGAGCCTTGAGCCTTGTCCCTTAAGCCTTGTCCCTTGAGCATTGACCCTTGAACATTGAGCCTGGAGCCTTGAGCCTTGAGCCTTGAGCCTTGAGCCTTGAGCCTTGAGCCTTGAGCCTTGAGCCTTGAGCCTTGAGCCTTGAGCCTTGAGCCTTGAGCCTCGAGCCTTGAGCCTTGAGCCTTGAGCCTTGAGCCTTGAGCCTTCAGCGTTATGCCTTGAGCTTTGAGCCTTGAGCCTTGGGCCTTGAGCCTTGAGCCTTGACCTTTGAGCATTGCGCCTTGAGCCTTGAGCCTTGATCCTCTAGCCTTGAGCCTTGAGCATTGCGCCTTGAGCCTTGAGCGATGATCCTTGAGCCTTAAAACTTGAGACTTGAGCCTTAACACTTGACCCTTGCACCTTGAGCCTTACGTCTTGAGCCTTGAGCCTTGAGCCTTGAGCCTTGAGCCTTTAGCTTTGAGCCTCAAGCCTTGTACCTTCAGCCTTGAGCCTTGAACCTTGAGCCTTGATCCTCTAGCCTTGAGCCTTGAGCATGACGCCTTGAGCCTTGAGCCATGATCCTTGAGCCTTAAAATTGAGACTTGAGCCTTAACACTTGAGCCTTGCGCCTTGACCCTTGAGCCTTGAGCCTTGAGCCTTGAGCCTTGAGCCTTGAGCCTTGAGCCTTGAGCCTTGAGCCTTGAGCCTTGATCCTTGAGCCTGGAGCCTTGATCCTTGATCCTTGAGGCTTGAGCCTTGAGCCTTGAGCCTTGATCCTTGAGCTATGACCCATGACCCTTGAGCATTGACCCTTGAGCCTTGATCCTTGAGCCTTGAGCCTTGACCATGAAGCGTTGAGCGTTGAGCGTAGAGCGTTGAGCATTGAGTGTTGAGCCTTGAGCCTTGAGCGTTGAGCCTTGAGCCTTGAGCCTTAAGCCTTGAGCCTTGAGCCTTGAGCCTTAAGCCTTGAGCCTTGAGCCTTGAGCCTTGAGCCTTGAGCCTTGAGCCTTGAGCCTTGAGCCTTTAGCCTTGATCCTTGAGCCTTGAGCCTTGAGCCTTGAGCCTTGAGCCTTGAGCCTTAAGCCTTGAGCCTTGAGCCTTAAGCCTTGAGCCTTGAGCCTTGAGCCGTGAGCGTTGAGCGTTGAGCCTTGAGCCTTGAGCCGGGAGCCTTGAGCCTTGAGCCTTGAGCCTTAAGCCTTGAGCCTTGATTCTTAAGCCTTGAGCCTTTGAGCCTGGAGCCTTGAGCCTGGACCCTGGAGCCTTGAGCGTCGAGCCTGGAGCCTGGAGCCTTGCGCCTTGCGCCTTGAGCCTTGAGCCTTGAGCCTCGAGCCTCGAGCCTCGAGCCTTGAGCCTTGAGCGATGATCCTTAAGCCTTAAAACTTGAGACTTGAGCCTTAACACTTGACCCTTGCGCCTTGAGCCTTGCGTCTTGAGCCTTGAGCCTTGAGCCTTGAGCCTTGAGCCTTTAGCCTTGAGCCTCGAGCCTTGTACCTTGAGCCTTCAGCCTTGAGCCTTGAGCCTTGATCCTCTAGCTTTGAGCCTTGAGCGTTACGCCTTGAGCCTTGAGCCATGATCCTTGAGCCTTAAAATTGAGACTTGAGCCTTAACACTTGACCCTTGCGCCTTGAGCCTTGAGCCTTGAGCCTTGAGCCTTGTGCCTTGAGCCTTGAGCCTTGAGCCTTGAGCCTTGAGCCTTGAGCCTTGAGCCTTGAGCCTTGAGCCTTGAGCCTTGAGCCTTGAGCCTTGATCCTTGAGCTATGACCCATGACCCTTGAGCATTGACCCTTGAGCCTTGATCCTTGAGCCTTTAGCCTTGACCATGAAGCGTTGAGCGTTGAGCGTTGAGCATTGAGTGTTGAGCCTTGAGCCTTGACCGTTGAGCCTTGAGCCTGGAGCCTTAAGCCTTGAGCCTTGAGCCTTTAGCCTTTAGCCTTTAGCCTTGAGCCTTGAGCCTTGAGCCTTGAGCCTTGAGCCTTGAGCCTTGAGCCTTGAGATTTGAGCCTTGAGCTTTGAGCCTTGAGCCTTGAGCCTTGAACCTTGAGCCTTGAGCCTTGAGCCTTGAGCCTTGAGCCGTGAGCGTTGAGCGTTGAGCCTTGAGCCTTGAGCCATGAGCCTTGAGCGTTGAGCCTTGAGCCTTGATCCTTAAGCCTTGAGCGTTTGAGCCTGGACCCTGGAGCCTTGAGCGTCGAGCCTGGAGCCTTGCGCCTTGCGCCTTGCGCCTTGAGCCTTGAGCCTTGAGCCTTGAGCCTTGAGCCTTGAGCCTCGAGCCTCGAGCCTTGAGCCTTGAGCGATGATCCTTGAGCCTTAAAATTTGAGACTTGAGCCTTAACACTTGACCCTTGCGCCTTGAGCCTTGCGTCTTGAGCCTTGAGCCTTGAGCCTTGAGCCTTGAGCCTTTAGCCTTGAGCCTCGAGCCTTGTACCTTCAGCCTTGAGCCTTGAGCCTTGAGCCTTTATCCTCTAGCTTTGAGCCTTAAGCATTACGCCTTGAGCCTTGAGCCATGATCCTTGAGCCTTAAAATTGAGACTTGAGCCTTAACACTTGACCCTTGCGCCTTTAGCCTTGAGCCTTAAGCGTTGAGCCTTGTGCCTTGAGCCTTGAGCCTTGAGCCTTGAGCCTTGAGCCTTGAGCCTTGAGCCTTGAGCCTTGAGCCTTGAGCATTGAGCCTTGAGCCTTGAGCCTTGAGCCTTGAGCCTTGAGCCTTGAGCCTTGAGCCTTGAGCCTTGAGCCTTGAGCCTTGATCCTTGAGCTATGACCCATGACCCTTGAGCATTGACCCTTGAGCCTTGATCCTTGAGCCTTGAGCCTTGACCATGAAGCGTTGAGCGTTGAGCGTTGAGCATTGAGTGTTGAGCCTTGATCGTTGAGCCTTGAGCCTGGAGCCTTAAGCCTTGAGCCTTGAGCCTTTAGCCTTTAGCCTTGAGCCTTGAGCCTTGAGCCTTGAGCCTTCAGCCTTGAGCCTTGAGCCTTGAGCCTTGAGCTTTGAGATTTGAGCCTTGAGCGTTGAGCCTTGAGCCTTGAGCCTTGAGCCTTGAGCCGTGAACGTTGAGCCTTGAGCCTTGAGCCTTGAGCCTTGCGCCTTGAGCCTTGAGCCTTGAGCCTTGATCCTTAAGCCTTGAGCCTTTGAGCCAGGAGCCTTGAGCCTGGACCCTGGAGCCTTGAGCGTCGAGCCTGGAGCCTTGATCCTTTGAGCCTTGAGCCTTGAGCCTGGAGCCTGGAGCCTTGAGCCTTGCGCCTTGCCCCTTGAGCCTTGAGCCTTGAGCCTTGAGCCGTGAGCGTTGAGCCTTGAGCCTCGAGCCGTGAGCCTTGAGCCTTGAGCGTTGAGCCTTGAGCCTTGATCCTTAAGCCTTGAGCCTTTGAGCCTGGAGTCTGGAGCCTGGACCCTGGAGCCTTGAGCGTCGAGCCTGGAGCCTGGAGCCTTGCGCCATGCGCCTTGCGCCTTGACCCTTGAGCCTTGAGCCTTGAGCCTTCAGCCTTGAGCCTCGAGCCTTGAGCCTTGAGCCTTGAGCCTTGAGCCTCGAGCCTTCAGCCTTGAGCCTTGAGCTTTGAGCCTTGAGCCTTGAGCTTTGAGCCTTGAGCCTTGAGCCTTGAGCCTTGAGCCTTAAGCCTTGAGCCTTTGAGCCTGGAGCCTTGAGCCTGGACCCTGGAGCCTTGAGCGTCGAGCCTGGAGCCTTGAGCCTTTGAGCCTTGAGCCTTAAGCCTGTAGCCTGGAGACTTGAGCCTTGCGCCTTGCGCCTTGAGCCTTGAGCCTTCAACGTTGAGCCTTGAGCCTTGAGCCTTGAGCCGTGAGCGTTGAGCGTTGAGCCTTGAGCCGTGAGCCTTGAGCCTTGAGCCTTGATCCTTAAGCCTTGAGCCTTTGAGCCTGGAGCCTTGAGCCTGGACCCTGGAGCCTTGAGCGTCGAGCCTGGAGCATGGATCCTTGCGCCTTGCGCCTTGAGCCTTGAGCCTTGAGCCGTGAGCGTTGAGCGTTGAGCCTTGAGCCTTGAGCCATGAGCGTTGAGCGTTGAGCCTTGAGCCTTGAGCCTTGATCCTTAAGCCTTGAGCGTTTGAGCCTGGACCCTGGAGCCTTGAGCGTCGAGCCTGGAGCCTTGCGCCTTGCGCCGTGCGCCTTGAGCCTTGAGCCTTGAGCCTTGAGCCGTGAGCGTTGAGCCTTGAGCCTCGAGCCGTGAGCCTTGAGCCTTGAGCGTTGAGCCTTGAGCCTTGATCCTTAAGCCTTGAGCCTTTGAGCCTGGAGTCTGGAGCCTGGACCCTGGAGCCTTGAGCGTCGAGCCTGGAGCCTGGAGCCTTGCGCCATGCGCCTTGCGCCTTGACCCTTGAGCCTTGAGCCTTGAGCCTTCAGCCTTCAGCCTGGAGCCTCGAGCCTTGAGCCTTGAGCCTTGAGCCTTGAGCCTTGAGCCTTGAGCCTTGAGCCTCGAGCCTCGAGCCTTCAGCCTTGAGCCTTGAGCTTTGAGCCTTGAGCCTTGAGCTTTGAGCCTTGAGCCTTGAGCCTTGAGCCTTGAGCCTTAAGCCTTGGGCCTTTGAGCCTGGAGCCTTGAGCCTGGACCCTGGAGCCTTGAGCGTCGAGCCTGGAGCCTTGAGCCTTTGAGCCTTGAGCCTTAAGCATGTAGCCTGGAGACTTGAGCCTTGCGCCTTGCGCCTTGAGCCTTGAGCCTTCAACGTTGAGCCTTGAGCCTTGAGCCTTGAGCCGTGAGCGTTGAGCGTTGAGCCTTGAGCCGTGAGCCTTGAGCCTTGAGCCTTGATCCTTAAGCCTTGAGCCTTTGAGCCTGGAGCCTTGAGCCTGGACCCTGGAGCCTTGAGCGTCGAGCCTGGAGCATGGATCCTTGCGCCTTGCGCCTTGAGCCTTGAGCCTTGAGCCTTGAGCCTTGAGCCTTGAGCCTTGAGCCTCGAGCCTCGAGCCTTGAGCCTCGAGCGATGTTCCTTGAGCCTTAAAACTTGAGACTTGAGCCTTAACACTTGACCCTTGCGCCTTGAGCCTTGTGTCTTTAGCCTTGAGCCTTGAGCCTTGAGCCTTGAGCCTTGAGCCTTGAGCCTTGAGCCTTTAGCCTTGAGCCTCGAGCCTTGTACCTTGAGCCTTCAGCCTTGAGTCTTGAGCCTTGATCCTCTAGCTTTGAGCCTTGAGCATTACGCCTTGAGCCTTGAGCCATGATCCTTGAGCCTTAAAATTGAGACTTTAGCCTTAACACTTGACCCTTGAGCCTTGAACCTTGAGCCTTGAGCCTTGAGCCTTGAGCCGTGAGCGTTGAGCGTTGAGCCTTGAGCCTTGAGCCATGAGCCTTGAGCGTTGAGCCTTGAGCCTTGAGCCTTGATCCTTAAGCCTTGAGCGTTTGAGCCTGGACCCTGGAGCCTTGAGCGTCGAGCCTGGAGCCTTGCGCCTTGCGCCTTGCGCCTTGAGCCTTGAGCCTTGGGCCTTGAGCCTTGAGCCTTGAGCCTCGAGCCTCGAGCATTGAGCTTTGAGCGATGATCCTTGAGCCTTAAAATTTGAGACTTGAGCCTTAACACTTGACCCTTGCGCCTTGAGCCTTGCGTCTTGAGCCTTGAGCCTTGAGCCTTGAGCCTTGAGCCTTTAGCCTTGAGCCTCGAGCCTTGTACCTTCAGCCTTGAGCCTTGAGCCTTGAGCCTTTATCCTCTAGCTTTGAGCCTTAAGCATTAAGCCTTGAGCCTTGAGCCATGATCCTTGAGCCTTAAAATTGAGACTTGAGCCTTAACACTTGACCCTTGCGCCTTGAGCCTTGAGCCTTAAGCCTTGAGCCTTGTGCGTTGAGCCTTGAGCCTTGAGCCTTGAGCCTTGAGCCTTGAGCATTGAGCCTTGAGCCTTGAGCCTTGAGCCTTGAGCCTTGCGCCTTGAGCCTTGATCCTTGAGCTATGACCCATGACCCTTGAGCATTGACCCTTGAGCCTTGATCCTTGAGCCTTGAGCCTTGACCATGAAGCGTTGAGCGTTGAGCATTGAGTGTTGAGCCTTGAGCGTTGAGCCTTGAGCCTGGAGCCTTAAGCCTTGAGCCTTGAGCCTTTAGCCTTTAGCCTTGAGCCTTGAGCCTTGAGCCTTCAGCCTTCAGCCTTGAGCCTTGAGCCTTGAGCCTTGAGCCTTGAGCTTTGAGATTTGAGCCTTGAGCGTTGAGCCTTGAGCCTTGAGCCTTGAGCCTTGAGCCTTGAGCCGTGAGCGTTGAGCCTTGAGCCTTGAGCCTTGAGCCTTGCGCCTTGAGCCTTGAGCCTTGAGCCTTGATCCTTAAGCCTTGAGCCTTTGAGCCTGGAGCCTTGAGCCTGGACCCTGGAGCCTTGAGCGTCGAGCCTGGAGCCTTGAGCCTTTGAGCCTTGAGCCTTAAGCCTGGAGCCTGGAGCCTTGAGCCTTGCGCCTTGCGCCTTGAGCCTTGAGCCTTGAGCCTTCAACGTTGAGCCTTGAGCCTTAAGCCTTGAGCCTTGAGCCTTGAGCCGTGAGCGTTGAGCCTTGAGCCTCGAGCCGTGAGCCTTGAGCCTTGAGCGTTGAGCCTTGAGCCTTGATCCTTAAGCCTTGAGCCTTTGAGCCTGGAGTCTGGAGCCTGGACCCTGGAGCCTTGAGCGTCGAGCCTGGAGCCTGGAGCCTTGCGCCATGCGCCTTGCGCCTTGACCCTTGAGCCTTGAGCCTTGAGCCTTGAGCCTCGAGCCTTCAGCCTTGACCCTTGAGTCTTGAGCCTCGAGCCTTCAGCCTTGAGCCTTGAGCTTTGAGCCTTGAGCCTTGAGCTTTGAGCCTTGAGCCTTGAGCCTTGAGCCTTGAGCCTTAAACCTTGAGCCTTTGAGCCTGGAGCCTTGAGCCTGGACCCTGGAGCCTTGAGCGTCGAGCCTGGAACCTTGAGCCTTTGAGCCTTGAGCCTTAAGCCTGTAGCCTGGAGCCTTGAGCCTTGCGCCTTGCGCCTTGAGCCTTGAGCCTTCAACGTTGAGCCTTGAGCCTTGAGCCTTGAGCCTTGAGCCGTGAGCGTTGAGCGTTGAGCCTTGAGCTGTGTGCCTTGAGCCTTGAGCCTTGATCCTTAAGCCTTGAGCCTTTGAGCCTGGAGCCTTGAGCCTGGACCCTGGAGCCTTGAGCGTCGAGCCTGGAGCATGGAGCCTTGCGCCTTGCGCCTTGAGCCTTGAGCCTTGAGCCTTGAGCCTGGAGCCTTGAGCCTCGAGCCTCGAGCCTTGAGCCTCGAGCGATGTTCCTTGAGCCTTAAAACTTGAGACTTGAGCCTTAACACTTGACCCTTGCGCCTTGAGCCTTGTGTCTTTAGCCTTGAGCCTTGAGCCTTGAGCCTTGAGCCTTGAGCCTTTAGCCTTGAGCCTCGAGCCTTGTACCTTGAGCCTTCAGCCTTGAGTCTTGAGCCTTGATCCTCTAGCTTTGAGCCTTGAGCATTACGCCTTGAGCCTTGAGCCATGATCCTTGAGCCTTAAAATTGAGACTTTAGCCTTAACACATGACCCTTGAGCCTTGAGCCTTGAGCCTTGAGCTTTGAGCCTTGAGCCTTGAGCCTTGAGCCTTGACCATGAAGCGTTGAGCGTTGAGCGTTGAGCATTGAGTGTTGAGCCTTGAGCGTTGAGCGTTGAGCGTTGAGCCTTGAGCCTGGAGCCTTAAGCCTTGAGCCTTGAGCCTTGAGCCTTGAGCCTTGAGCCTTGAGCCTTGAGCCTTGAGCCTTGAGCCTTGAGCCTTGAGCCTTGAGCCTTGAGCCTTGAGCCTTGAGCCTTGAGCCTTGAGCCTTGAGCCTTGAGCCTTGACCCTTGAGCCTTGACCTTGAGCCATGAGCGTTGAGCCTTGAGCCTTGAGCCTTGAGCCTTGGGCCTTGAGCCTTGAGCCTTGATCCTTAAGCCTTGAGCCTTTGAGCCTGGAGCCTTGAGCCTGGACCCTGGAGCCTTGAGCGTCGAGCCTGGAGCCTTGAGCCTTTGAGCCTTGAGCCTTAAGCCTGGAGCCTGGAGCCTTGAGCCTTGCGCCTTGAGCCTTGCGCCTTGAACCTTGCGCCTTGAGCCTTCAACGTTGAGCCTTGAGCCTTGAGCCTAGTGCCTCGAGCCTTGAGCCTTGAGCCTCGACCCTTGTCCCTTGAGCCTTGAGCCTTGAGCCTTGAGCCTTGATCCTTGACCTTGAGCCTTGAGCCTTGAGCCTTGAGCCTTGAGCCTTGAGCGTTCAGCCTTGAGCCTTGAGCCTTGAGCCATGAGCCCTGAGCCTTGAGCCTTGAGCCTTGTGCCTTGAGCCTTGAGCCTTGAGCCTTGGCCTTGAGCCTTCGAGCCTGGAGCCTTAAGCCTGGAGCCTGGACCCTTGAGCCTCGAGCCTGGAGCCTTGAGCCTGGAGCCTTTGAGCCTGGAGCCTTGATCTTGGACCCTTGAGCCTCGAGCCTCGAACCATGAGCCATGAGCCTTGGGTCTTGAGCCTGGAGCCTGGAGCCTTTGATCCTTGAGCCTCGAGCCTCGAGCCACGAGCCTTTAGCCTTGAGCCTTGCGCCTTGAGACTTGAGCGTTGGGTGTTGAGCTTTCAGCATTGAGCCTTGAGCCTTAAGCCTTGAGCCGTGAGCGTTGAGCCTTGAGCCTTGAGCCGTGAGCGTTGAGCCTTGAGCCTTGAGCCTTGAGCCTTGATCCTTGTGCCTTGAGCCTTGAGCCTTTGAGCCTAGAGCCTTGAGCCTGGACACTGGAGCCTTGAGCATCGAGCCTGGAGCCTTGAGCCTTTGAGCCTTGAGCCTTAAGCCTGGAGCCTTGAGCCTTGCGCCTTGAGCCTTGCGCCTTGAGCCTTGCGCCTTGAGCCTTCAACGTTGAGCCTTGAGCCTTGAGCCTAGTGCCTCGAGCCTTGAGCCTTGAGCCTTGAGCCTTGAGCCTCGACCCTTGTCCCTTGACCCTTGAGCCTTGAGCCTTGAGCCTTGAGCCTTGAGCCTTGAGCCATGAGCCCTGAGCCTTGAGCCTTGAGCCTTGTGCCTTGAGCCTTGAGCCTTGAGGCTTGGCCTTGAGCCTTCGAGCCTGGAGCCTTAAGCCTGGAGCCTGGACCCTTGAGCCTCGAGCCTGGAGCCTTGAGCCTGGAGCCTTGAGACTTTGAGCCTGGAGCCTTGATCTTGGACCCTTGAGCCTCGAGCCTCGAACCATGAGCCATGAGCCTTGGGTCTTGAGCCTGGAGCCTAGAGCCTTTGATCCTGGAGCCTCGAGCCTCGAGCCACGAGCCTTTAGCCTTGAGCCTTGAGCCTTGCACCTTGAGACTTGAGCGTTGAGTGTTGAGCTTTCAGCATTGAGCCTTGAGCCTTGAGCCTTGAGCCTTGAGCCGTGAGCGTTGAGCCTTGAGCCGTGAGCGTTGAGCCTTGAGCCTTGAGCCTTGAGCCTTGGCCTTGAGCCTTCGAGCCTGGAGCCTTAAGCCTGGAGCCTGGACCCTTGAGCCTCGAGCCTGGAGCCTTGAGCCTGGAGCCTTTGAGCCTGGAGCCTTGATCTTGGACCCTTGAGCCTCGAGCCTCGAACCATGAGCCATGAGCCTTGGGTCTTGAGCCCTGAGCCTTTGATCCTTGAGCCTCGAGCCTCGAGCCACGAGCCTTTAGCCTTGAGCCTTGCGCCTTGAGACTTGAGCGTTGAGTGTTGAGCTTTCAGCATTGAGCCTTGAGCCTTGAGCCTTAAGCCTTGAGCCGTGAGCGTTGAGCCTTGAGCCTTGAGCCTTGAGCCTTGATCCTTGTGCCTTGAGCCTTGAGCCTTTGAGCCTAGAGCCTTGAGTCTGGACACTGGAGCCTTGAGCGTCGAGCCTGGAGCCTTGAGCCTTTGAGCCTTGAGCCTTAAGCCTGGAGCCTTGCGCCTTGAGCCTTGCGCCTTGAGCCTTGCGCCTTGAGCCTTCAACGTTGAGCCTTGAGCCTTGAGCCTAGTGCCTCGAGCCTTGAGCCTTGAGCCTTGAGCCTCGACCCTTGTCCCTTGTCCCTTGAGCCTTGAGCCTTGAGCCTTGAGCCTTGAGCCTTGAGCCTTGAGCCTTGAGCCTTGAGCCTTGAGCCTTGAGCCTTGAGCCTTGAGCCTTGAGCCATGAGCCCTGAGCCTTGAGCCTTGAGCCTTGTGCCTTGAGCCTTGAGCCTTGAGCCTTGGCCTTGAGCCTTCGAGCCTGGAGCCTTAAGCCTGGAGCCTGGACCCTTGAGCCTCGAGCCTGGATCCTTGAGCCTGGAGCCTTGAGCTTTTGAGCCTGGAGCCTTGATCTTGGACCCTTGAGCCTCGAGCCTCGAACCATGAGCCATGAGCCTTGGGTCTTGAGCCTGGAGCCTGGAGCCTTTGATCCTGGAGCCTCGAGCCTCGAGCCACGAGCCTTTAGCCTTGAGCCTTGAGCCTTGCGCCTTGAGACTTGAGCGTTGAGTGTTGAGCTTTCAGCATTGAGCCTTGAGCCTTGAGCCTTGAGCCTTGAGCCGTGAGCGTTGAGCGTTGAGCGTTGAGCCTTGAGCCGTGAGCGTTGAGCCTTGAGCCTTGAGCCTTGAGCCTTGATCCTTGTGCCTTGAGCCTTGAGCCTTTGAGCCGAGAGCCTTGAGCCTGGACCTTGGAGCCTTGAGCGTCGAGCCTGGAGCCTTGAGCCTTTGAGCCTTGAGCCTTAAGCCTGGAGCCTGGAGCCTTGAGCCTTGAGCCTTGCGCCTTGCGCCTTGAGCCTTGAGCCTTGAGCCTTCAACGTTGAGCCTTGAGCCTTGAGCCTTGAGCTTCGAGCCTTGAGCCTTGAGCCTCGAGCCTTGTCCCTTGAGCCTTGAGCCTTGAGCCTTGAGCTTTGAGCCTTGAGCCTTGAGCCTTGAGCCTCGAGCCTTGAGCCTCGAGCCTTGAGCCTTGAGCCTTGAGCCTTGACCCTTGAGCCTTGTGCCTTGAGCCTTGAGCCTTGAGACTTGAGCCTTGAGCCTTGGCCTTGAGCATTCAAGCCTGGAGCCTTAAGCCTGGAGCCTGGACCCTTGAGCCTCGAGCCTGAAGCCTTGAGCCTGGAGCCTTGAGCCTTTGAGTCTGGAGCCTTGAGCCTGGACCCTTGAGCCTCGAGCCATGAGCCATGAGCCTTGGGTCTTGAGCCTGGAGCCTTTGATCCTGGAGCATCGAGCTTTAAGCCTCGAGCCTCGAGCCTCGAGCCTTTAGCCTTTAGCCTTGAGCCTTGAGCCTGGAGCCTTGAGCCTTGCACCTTGAGACTTGAGCGTTGAGTGTTGAGCTTTCAGCATTGAGCCTTGAGCCTTGAGCCTTGACCCTTGATTCTTGCCCTTGCGCCTAGACCTTGAGCCTTGCGCCTTAAGCCTTGAGCCTTGATCCACTAGCCTTGAGACTTGAGCATTGCGCCTTGAGCCTTGAGCTATGATCTTTGAGCCTTAAAACTTGAGACTTAAGCCTTAACACTTGACCGTTGCGCCTTGAGCCTTGAGCCTTTAGCCTTGAGCCTTGAGCCTTGAGCCTTGAGCCTTGAGCCTTGAGCCTATAGCCTGGAGCCTTGAGCCCTGAGCGTTGATGCTTGAGCCTTGAACCTTGACCCTTGAGCCTTGAGACTTGAGCCTTGGGCCTGGAGACTTGAGGCTTGAGCCTTGAGCCTAGAACCTTGAACCTTGAGCGTTGAGCCTTGAGCCTTGAGCGTTGAGCGTTGAGCCTTGAGCCTTGAGCCTTGATCCTTGAACCTTGAGCCTTGAGCCTTGATCCTTAAGCCTTGAGCCTTTGAGCCTGGAGCCTTGAGCCTGGACCCTGGAGCCTTGAGCGTCGAGCCTGGAGCCTTGCGCCTTTGAGCCTGAAGCCTTAAGCCTGAAGCCTGGAGCCTTGAGCCTTGCGCCTTGAGCCTTGAGCCTTGAGCCTTCAACGTTGAGCCTTGAGCCTTGAGCCTTGTGCCTCGAGCCTTGAGCCTTGAGCCTCGAGCCTTGTCCCTTGAGCCTTGAGCCTTGAGCCTTGAGCCTTGAGCCTTGAGCCTTGAACCTTGAGCCTTAAGCCTTGAGCCTTGAGCCTTGAGCCTTGAGCCTTGAGCCTTGAGCCTTGACCCTTGAGCCTTGAGCCTTGAGCCATGAGCCCTGAGCCCTGAGCCCTGAGCCCTGAGCCTTGAGCCTTGAGCCTTGTGCCTTGAGCCTTGAGCCTTGAGCCTTGGCCTTGAGCCTTCGAGCCTGGAGCCTTAAGCCTGGAGCCTGGACCCTTGAGCCTCGAGCCTGGAGCCTTGAGCCTGGAGCCTTGAGCCTTTGAGCCTGGAGCCTTGATCCTGGACCCTTGAGCCTCGAGCCTCGAGCCATGAGCCATGATCCTTGGGTCTTGAGCCTGGAGCCTGGAGCCTTTGATCCTGGAGCCTCGAGCCTCGAGCCACGAGCCTTTAGCCTTGAGCCTTGAGCCTTGAGCCTTGCGCCTTGAGACTTGAGCGTTGAGTGTTGAGCTTTCAGCATTGAGCCTTGAGCCTTGAGCCTTGAGCCGTGAGCGTTGAGCCTTGAGCCTTGAGCCGTGAGCGTTGAGCCTTGAGCCTTAAGCCTTGAGCCTTGATCCTTGTGCCTTGAGCCTTGAGCCTTTGAGCCTAGAGCCTTGAGCCTGGACCCTAGAGCCTTGAGCGTCGAGCCTGGAGCCTTGAGCCTTTGAGCCTTGAGCCTTAAGCCTGGAGCCTTGAGCCTTGAGCCTTGCGCCTTGAGCCTTGAGCCTTCAACGTTGAGCCTTGAGCCTTGAGCCTTGAGCCTCGAGCCTCGAGCCTTGAGCCTCGAGCCTTGTCCCTTGAGCCTTGAGCCTTGAGCCTTGAGCCTTGAGCCTTGAGCCTTGAGCGTTGAGCCTTGAGCCATGATCCTTGAGCCTTGAGCCTTGAGCCTTGTGCCTTGAGCCTTGAGCCTTGGCCTGGAGCCTTAAGCCTGGAGCCTGGACCCTTGAGCCTCGAGCCTGAAGCCTTGAGCCTTGAGCCTTTGAGCCCTGAGCGTTGATGCTTGAGCCTTGAACCTTGACCTTTGAGCCTTGAGCCTTGAGCCTTGAGCCTTGAGCCTTGGGCCTTGAGCCTTGAGCCTTGAGCCTTGAGCCTTGAGCCTTGACCCTTGAGCCTTGAGCCTTGCGCCTTGAACCTTGAGCCTTTAGCCTTCAACGTTGAGCCTTGAGCCTTGAGCCTTGAGCCTTGAGCTTTCAACGTTGAGCCTTGAGCCTTGAGCCTTGAGCCTCGAGCCTTGAGCCTTGAGCCTTGAGCCTTGAGCCTCGAGCCTTGTCCCTTGAGCCTTGAGCCTTGAGCCTTGAGCCTTGAGCCTTGAGCCTTGATCCTTGAGCCTTGAGCCTTGAGCCTTGAGTCTTGAGCCTTGAGCCTTGAGCCATGATCCTTGAGCCTTGAGCCTTGAGCCTTGTGCCTTGAGCCTTGAGCCTTGAGCCTTTGCCTGGAGCCTTAAGCATGGAGCATGGACCCTTGAGCCTCGAGCCTGGAGCCTTGAGCCTTTGAGCCCTGAGCGTTGATGCTTGAGCCTTGAACCTTGACCTTTGAGCCTTGAGCCTTGAGCCTTGAGCCTTGAGCCTTCAAAGTTGAGCCTTGAGCCTTGAGCGTTGAGCCTCGAGCCTTGAGCCTTGAGCCTCGAGCCTTGTCCCTTGAGCCCTGAGCCTTGAGCCTTGAGCCTTGAGCCTTGAGCCTTGAGCCATGATCCTTGAGCCTTGAGCCTTGAGCCTTGAGCCTTGAGCCTTGAGCCTTGAGCCTTGGCCTGGAGCCTTAAGCCTGGAGCCTGGACCCTTGAGCCTCGAGCCTGAAGCCTTTAGCCTGGAGCCTTCAGCCTTTGAGCCCTGAGCGTTGATGCTTGAGCCTTGAACCTTGACCTTTGAGCCTTGAGCCTTGAGCCTTGAGCCTTGAGACTTGAGCCTTGAGCCTTGAGCCTTGAGCCTTGAGCCTTGAGCCTTGAGCCTTGAGCCTTGAGCCTTGAACCTTGAGCCTTGAGCCTTGAGCATTGAGCCTTGAGCCTTGAGCCTTGAGCCTTGAGACTTAAGCCTTGAGCCTTGAGCCTTGGGCCTTGAGCCTTGAACCTTGAGCCTTGGGCCTTGGGCCTTGGGCCTTGCGCCTTGAGCCTTGCGCCTTGAGCCTTGCGCCTTGAGCCTTGAGCCTTGAGCCTTGAGCCTTGAGCCTTGAGCCTTGAGCCTTGAGCCTTGAGCCTTGAGCCTTGAGCCTTGAGCCTTGAGCCTTGAGCCTTGAGCCTTGAGCCTTAAGCCTTGTGCCTTGTGCCTTGAGACTTGAGCCTTGAGCCTTGAGCCTTGAGCCTTGAGCCTTGAGCCTTGAGCCTTGAGCATTGAGCCTTGAGCCTTGAGCCTTATGCCTTGTGCCTTGAGCCTTGACCCTTGAGCCTTATGCCTTGTGCCTTGATCCTTGACCCTTGAGCCTGGAGCCTTGAGCCATGAGCCTGGAGCCTTGAGCCATGAGCCTTGAGCCTTGATTCTTGAGCCGTGAGCCTTGAGCTTGAGCCTTGAGCCTTGAGCCTTGAGCCTTAAGGCTTGACCCTTGATCCTTGACCGTGGACCCTTGAGCCTTCATCCTTGACCCTTCATCCTTGACCCTTGACCGTTGAGCTTTGAGCCTTGATCCTTAATCCTTGAGCCTTGAGCCTTGAGCCTTGAGCCTTAAGCCTTGTGCCTTGTGCCTTGAGCCTTGAGCGTTGAGCGTTGAGTATTGAGCCTTGAGCCTTGAGCCTTGAGCCTTTAGCCTGGAGCCTTGAGACTTGAGCCTTGAGCCTTGAGCCTTAAGCCTTGTGCCTTGTGCCTTGAGCCTTGAGCCTTGAGCATTGAGCCTTTAGCCTCGAGCCTTGAGACTTGAGCCTTGAGCCTTAAGCCTTGAGCCTTGAGCCTTGAGCCTTGAGCCTTGAGCCTTGAGCCTTGAGCATTGAGCCTTGAGCCTTGAGCCTTGAGCCTTGAGCCTTGAGCCTTGAGCCTTGAGCCTTGAGCCTTGAGCCTTGAGCCTTGAGCCTTGAGCCTTGAGCCTTCAAGCTTGAGCCTTGAGCCTTGAGCCTTGAGCCTTGTGCCTTGAGCCTTGGCCCTCGAGACTTGACCTTTAAGCCTTGAGCCTTGACCGTGACCCTTGAGCCTTGAGCCTTGAGCCTTGAGACTTGAGCCTTGAGCCTTGAGCCTTGAGGCTGGAGGCTTGAGCCTTCAACCTTGAGCCTTGAGCCTTGAGCCTTGAGCCTTGAGCCTTGAGCCTTGTGCCTTGAGCCTTGGCCCTCGAGACTTGACCTTTGAGCCTTGAGCCTTGACCGTGACCCTTGAGCCTTGAGCCTTGAGCCTTGAGACTTAAGCCTTGAGCCTTGAGCCTTGGGCCTTGAGCCTTGTGCCTTGAACCTTGAGCCTTGGGCCTTGGGCCTTGAGCCTTGCGCCTTGAGCCTTGCGCCTTGAGCCTTGCGCCTTGAGCCTTGAGCCTTGAGCCTTGAGCCTTCAGCCTTGAGCCTTGAGCCTTCAGCCTTGATTCTTAAGCCTTGAGCCTTAAGTCTTGTGCCTTGTGCCTTGAGCCTTGAGCGTTGAGCATTGAGCCTTGAGCCTTGAGCCTTGAGCCTTTAGCCTTGACCCTTGAGACTTGAGCCTTGAGCCTTGAGCCTTGAGCATTGAGCCTTGAGCCTTGAGCCTTGAGCCTTGAGCCTTGAGCCTTGAGCCTTGAGCTTTGAGCCTTGAGCCTTGAGCCTCGAGCCCTGGAGCCTTGAACCTCGAGCCCTGGAGCCTTGAGCCTCGAGCCCTGAGCGTTGAGCCTTGAGCCTTGAACCTTGACCCTTGACTTTTGACCCTTGACCGTGACCCTTGAGCCTTGAGCTTTGACCCTTGAGCCTTGAGCCTTGAGCCTTGAGCCTTGAGCCTTGAGCCTTGAACCTTGAGCCTTGAGCCTTGAGCCTTGAGCCTTGAGCCTTGAGCCTTGAGCCTTGAGCCTTGAGCCTTGATTCTTAAGCCTTGAGCCTTGAGCCTTGAGCCTTGAGCCTTAAGCCTTGTGCCTTGTGCCTTGTGCCTTGAGCCTTGAGCGTTGAGCATTGAGCCTTGAGCCTTGAGCCTTGAGCCTTTAGCCTTGAGACTTGAGCCTTGAGGCTTGAGCCTTGAGCCTTCAGCCTTGAGCCTTGAGCCTTGAGCCTTGAGCCTTGATACTTGAGCCTTGAGCCTTGAGCCTTGAGCATTGAGCCTTGAGCCTTGAGCCTTGAGCCTTGAGCCTTGAGCCTTGAGCCTTGAGTCTTGAGCCTTGAGCCTTGAGCCTTGAGCCTTGAGCCTTGAGCCTTGAGCCTTGAGCCTTGATTCTTAAGCCTTGAGCCTTAAGCCTTGTGCCTTGTGCCTTGAGCCTTGAGCGTTGAGCATTGAGCCTTGAGCCTTGAGCCTTGAGCCTTGAGCCTTTAGCCTTGACCCTTGAGACTTGAGCCTTGAGCCTTGAGCCTTGAGCCTTGAGCCATGAGCCTTGAGCCTTGAGCCTTGAGCCTTGAGCCTTGAGCCTTGAGCCTCGAGCCCTGGAGCCTTGAGCCTCGAGCCCTGGAGCCTTGAGCCTCGAGCCCTGAGCGTTGAGCCTTGAGCCTTGAACCTTGACCCTTGACTTTTGACCCTTGACCGTGACCCTTGAGCCTTGAGCTTTGACCCTTGAGCCTTGAGCCTTGAGCCTTGAGCCTTCAGCCTTGAGCCTTGAGCCTTCAGCCTTGAGCCTTGACCGTTGACCCTTGATGCTTGATCCTTGAGCCTTGAGCCTTGATCCTTGAGCCTTGATCCTTGAGCCTTGAGCCTTGAGCCTTGAGCCTTGAGCCTTGAGCCTTGAGCCTTGAGCCTTGAGCCTTTAGCCTTGATTCTTAAGCCTTGATCCTTGAGCCTTAAGCCTTGTGCCTTGTGCCTTGTGCCTTGTGCCTTGAGCCTTGAGCGTTGAGCGTTGAGCATTGAGCCTTGAGCCTTGAGCCTTTAGCCTTGAGACTTGAGCCTGGAGCCTTGAGCCTTGAGCCTTCAGCCTTGAGCCTTGAGCCTTGAGCCTTGAGCCTTGAGCCTTGAGCCTTGAGCCTTGAGCCTTCAGCCTTGAGCCTTGAGCCTTGAGCCTTGAGCCTTGAGCCTTGAGCCTTCAACCTTGAGCCTTGAGCCTTGAGCCTTGAGCCTTGAGCCTTGAGCCTTGATTCTTAAGCCTTGAGCCTTGAGCCTTGTGCCTCGTGCCTTGAGCCTTGAGCCTTGAGCCTTGAGCCTTGAGCCTTGAGCCTTGAGCCTTGAGACTTGAGCCTTGAGTCTTGAGCCTTGAGCCTTCAGCCTTGACCCTTGAGCCTTCAGCCTTGAGCCTTGAGCCTTGAGCCTTGAGCCTTGAGCCTTGAGCATTGAGCCTTGAGCCTTGAGCCTTGAGCCTTGAGCCTTGAGCCTTGAGCCTTGAGCCTTGATTCTTAAGCCTTGATTCTTAAGCCTTGAGCCTTAAGCCTTGTGCCTTGAGCGTTGAGCCTTGAGCCTTGAGCATTGAGCCTTGAGCCTTGAGCCTTGAGCCTTGACCCTTGACACTTGACCCTTGAGACTTAAGCCTTGAGCCTTGAGCCTTGAGCCTTGAGCCATGAGCCTTGAGCCCATGAGCCTTGAGCCTTGAGCCTTGAGCCTTGAGCCTTGAGCCTTGAGCCTTGAGCTTTGAGCCTTGAGCCTCGAGCCCTGGAGCCTCGAGCCCTGGAGCCTTGAGCCTCGAGCCCTGAGCGTTTAGCCTTGAGCCTTGAACCTTGACCCTTGACTTTTGACCCTTGACCGTGACACTTGAGCCTTGAGCTTTGACCCTTGAGCCTTGAGCCTTGAGCCTTCAGCCTTGAGCCTTGAGCCTTGAGCCTTGAACCTTGAGCCTTGAGCCTTGAGCCTGGAGCCTTCAGCCTTGAGCCTTGACCGTTGACCCTTGATTCTTGATCCTTGAGCCTTGAGCCTTGATCCTTGAGCCTTGATCCTTGAGCCTTGAGCCTTGAGCCTTGAGCCTTGACCCTTGAGCCTTGAGCCTTGAGCCTTTAGCCTTGATTCTTAAGCCTTGATCCTTGAGCCTTAAGCCTTGTGCCTTGTGCCTTGTGCCTTGAGCCTTGAGCGTTGAGCGTTGAGCATTGAGCCTTGAGCCTTGAGCCTTGAGCCTTGAGCCTTGAGCCTTGAGACTTGGGCCTTGAGCCTTGGGCCTTGAGCCTTCAGCCTTGAGCCTTCAGCCTTGAGCCTTGAGCCTTCAGCATTGAGCATTGAGCCTTGAGCCTTGAGCCTTGAGCCTTGAGCCTTGAGCCTTGAGCCTTGAGCCTTGAGCCTTGAGCCTTGAGCCTTGAGCCTTGAGCCTAGAGCCTTGAGCCTTGAGCCTTGAGCCTTGAGCCTTGAGCCTTGAGCCTTGAGCCTTAAGCCTTGAGCCTTGAGCCTTGAGCCTTGAGCCTTGACCCTTGAGCCTTGAGCCTTGAGCCTTGAGCCTTGAGCCTTGACCCTTGAGCCTTGAGCCTTGAGCATTGAGCCTTGAACCTTGAGCCTTGAGCCTTGAGCCTTGAGCCTTGACCGTTGACCCTTGATTCTTGATCCTTGAGCCTTGAGCCTTGATCCTTGAGCCTTGAGCCTTGAGCCTTGAGCCTTGATTCTTAAGCCTTGAGCCTTAAGCCTTGTGCCTTGTGCCTTGTGCCTTGTGCCTTGAACCTTGAGCGTTGAGCATTGAGCCTTGAGCCTTGAGCCTTGAGCCTTGAGCCTTTAGCCTGGAGCCTTGAGACTTGAGCCTTGAGCCTTGAGCCTTAAGCCTTGTGCCTTGTGCCTTGAGCCTTGAGCATTGAGCATTGAGCCTTGAGCCTTGAGCCTTTAGCCTTGAGCCTTGAGACTTGAGCCTTGAGCCTTGAGCCTTGAGCCTTCAGCCTTGAGCCTTGAGCCTTGAGCCTTGAGCCTTGAGCATTGAGCATTGAGCCTTGAGCCTTGAGCCTTGTGCCTTGAGCCTTCAACCTTGAGCCTTGATCCTTGAGCCTTAAGCCTTGTGCCTTGTGCCTTGTGCCTTGAGCCTTGAGCGTTGAGCGTTGAGCCTTGAGCCTTGAGCCTTTAGCCTTGAGCCTTGAGACTTGAGCCTTGAGCCTTGAGCCTTGAGCCTTGAGCCTTGAGCCTTGAGCCTTGAGCCTTGAGCCTTCAGCCTTGAGCCTTGAGCCTTGAGCCTTGAGCCTTCAACCTTGAGCCTTGAGCCTTGAGCCTTGAGCCTTGAGCCTTGAGCCTTGATTCTTAAGCCTTGAGCCTTGAGCCTTAAGCCTTGTGCCTCGTGCCTTGAGCCTTGAGCGTTGAGCATTGAGCCTTGAGCCTTGAGCCTTGAGCCTTTAGCCTTGAGCCTTGAGACTTGAGCCTTGAGTCTTGAGCCTTGAGCCTTCAGCCTTGACCCTTGAGCCTTCAGCCTTGAGCCTTGAGCCTTGAGCCTTGATCCTTGAGCCTTGAGCCTTGAGCCTTGAGCCTTGAGCATTGAGCATTGAGCCTTGAGCCTTGAGCCTTGAGCCTTGAGCCTTGAGCCTTGAGCCTTGAGCCTTGAGCCTTGAGCCTTTAGCCTTTAGCCTTGACCCTTGAGACTTGAGCCTTGAGCCTTGAGCCTTGAGCCTTGAGCCTTGAGCCTTGAGCCTTGAGCCTTGAGCCATGAGCCTTGAGCCTTGAGCCTTGAGCCTTGAGCCTTGAGCCTTGAGCCTTGAGCCTTGAGCCTTGAGCCTCGAGCCCTGGAGCCTCGAGCCCTGGAGCCTTGAGCCTCGAGCCCTGAGCGTTTAGCCTTGAGCCTTGAACCTTGACCCTTGACTTTTGACCCTTGACCGTGACACTTGAGCCTTGAGCTTTGACCCTTGAGCTTTGACCCTTGAGCCTTGAGCCTTGAGCCTTGAGCCTTGAGCCTTCAGCCTTCAGCCTTGACCGTTGACCCTTGATTCTTGATCCTTGAGCCTTGAGCCTTGATCCTTGAGCCTTGATCCTTGAGCCTTGAGCCTTGAGCCTTTAGCCTTGATTCTTAAGCCTTGATCCTTGAGCCTTAAGCCTTGTGCCTTGTGCCTTGTGCCTTGAGCCTTGAGCGTTGAGTGTTGAGCATTGAGCCTTGAGCCATGAGCCTTGAGCCTTTAGCCTTGAGCCTTGAGACTTGAGCCTTGAGCCTTGAGCCTTCAGCCTTGAGCCTTGAGCCTTGAGCCTTGAGCCTTGAGCCTTGAGCCTTGAGCCTTGAGCCTTGAGCCTTGAGCCTTGACCCTTGAGCCTTGAGCCTTGAGCCTTGAGCCTTGAGCCTTGACCGTTGACCCTTGATTCTTGATCCTTGAGCCTTGAGCCTTGATCCTTGAGCCTTGAGCCTTGAGCCTTGAGCCTTGAGCCTTGAGCCTTGATTCTTAAGCCTTGAGCCTTAAGCCTTGTGCCTTGTGCCTTGAGCCTTGAGACTTCAGCCTTGAGCCTTGAACCTTGAGCCTTGAGCCTTGAGCCTTGAGCCTTGAGCCTTCAGCCTTCAGCCTTGACCGTTGACCCTTGATTCTTGATCCTTGAGCCTTGAGCCTTGATCCTTGAGCCTTGATCCTTGAGCCTTGAGCCTTGAGCCTTGAGCCTTTAGCCTTGAGCCTTGAGCCTTTAGCCTTGATTCTTAATCCTTGATCCTTGAGCCTTAAGCCTTGTGCCTTGTGCCTTGTGCCTTGAGCCTTGAGCGTTGAGCGTTGAGCATTGAGCCTTGAGCCTTGAGCCTTGAGCCTTTAGCCTTGAGTCTTGAGACTTGAGCCTTGAGCCTTGAGCCTTCAGCCTTGAGCCTTGAGCCTTGAGCCTTGAGCCTTGAGCCTTGAGCCTTGAGCCTTGAGCCTTGAGCCTTGAGCCTTGAGCCTTGACCCTTGAGCCTTGACCCTTGAGCCTTGAGCCTTGAGCCTTGACCCTTGAGCCTTGAGCCTTGAGCATTGAGCCTTGAACCTTGAGACTTGACCTTTGAGCCATGAGCCTTGACCGTGACCCTTGAGCCTTGAGCCTTGAGCCTTGAGACTTAAGCCTTGAGCCTTGAGCCTTGAGCCTTGAGCCTTGAGCCTTGAGCCTTGAGCCTTGAGCCTTCAACCTTGAGCCTTGAGGCTTGAGCCTTGAGCCTTGAGCCTTGAGCCTTGAGCCTGGAGCCTTGAGCCTCGAGCCTTGAGACTTGAGCCTTGAGTCTTGAGCCTTGTGCCTTGAGCCTTGGCCCTCGAGACTTGACCTTTGAACCTTGAGCCTTGACCGTGACCCTTGAGCCTTGAGCCTTGAGCCTTGAGACTTAAGCCTTGAGCCTTGAGCCTTGGGCCTTGAGCCTTGAACCTTGAGCCTTGGGCCTTGGGCCTTGGGCCTTGCGCCTTGAGCCTTGCGCCTTGAGCCTTGCGCCTTGAGCCTTGAGCCTTGAGCCTTGAGCCTTGAGCCTTGAGCCTTGAGCCTTGAGCCTTGAGCCTTGAGCCTTGAGCCTTGAGCCTTGAGCCTTAAGCCTTGTGCCTTGTGCCTTGTGCCTTGAGACTTGAGCCTTGAGCCTTGAGCCTTGAGCCTTGAGCCTTGAGCCTTGAGCCTTGAGCCTTGAGCCTTGAGCATTGAGCCTTGAGCCTTGAGCCTTATGCCTTGTGCCTTGAGCCTTGACCCTTGAGCCTTGAGCCTTATGCCTTGTGCCTTGAGCCTTGACCCTTGAGCCTGGAGCCTTGAGCCATGAGCCTGGAGCCTTGAGCCATGAGCCTTGAGCCTTGATTCTTGAGCCGTGAGCCTTGAGCTTGAGCCTTGAGCCTTGAGCCTTGAGCCTTAAGGCTTGACCCTTGATCCTTGACTGTGGACCCTTGAGCCTTCATCCTTGACCCTTCATCCTTGACCCTTGACCGTTGAGCTTTGAGCCTTGAGCCTTAATCCTTGAGCCTTGAGCCTTGAGCCTTGAGCCTTGAGCCTTAAGCCTTGTGCCTTGTGCCTTGAGCCTTGAGCGTTGAGCGTTGAGCCTTGAGCCTTGAGCCTTGAGCCTTGAGCCTTTAGCCTGGAGCCTTGAGACTTGAGCCTTGAGCCTTGAGCCCTGAGCCTTAAGCCTTGTGCCTTGTGCCTTGAGCCTTGAGCCTTGAGCATTGAGCCTTGAGCCTTGAGCCTTTAGCCTTGAGCCTTGAGACTTGAGCCTTGAGCCTTGAGCCTTGAGCCTTGAGCCTTGAGCCTTGAGCCTTGAGCCTTGAGCCTTGAGCCTTGAGCCTTGAGCATTGAGCCTTGAGCCTTGAGCCTTGAGCCTTGAGACTTAAGCCTTGAGCCTTGAGCCTTGGGCCTTGAGCCTTGAACCTTGAGCCTTGGGCCTTGGGCCTTGGGCCTTGCGCCTTGAGCCTTGCGCCTTGAGCCTTGCGCCTTGCGCCTTGAGCCTTGAGCCTTGAGCCTTGAGCCTTGAGCCTTGAGCCTTGAGCCTTGAGCCTTGAGCCTTGAGCCTTGAGCCTTGAGCCTTGAGCCTTGAGCCTTGAGCCTTGAGCCTTGAGCCTTGAGCCTTAAGCCTTGTGGCTTGTGCCTTGTGCCTTGAGACTTGAGCCTTGAGCCTTGAGCCTTGAGCCTTGAGCCTTGAGCCTTGAGCATTGAGCCTTGAGCCTTGAGCCTTATGCCTTGTGCCTTGAGCCTTGACCCTTGAGCCTTGAGCCTTATGCCTTGTGCCTTGATCCTTGACCCTTGAGCCCGGAGCCTTGAGCCATGAGCCTGGAGCCTTGAGCCATGAGCCTTGAGCCTTGATTCTTGAGCCGTGACCTTGAGCTTGAGCCTTGAGCCTTGAGCCTTGAGCCTTAAGGCTTGACCCTTGATCCTTGACCGTGGACCCTTGAGCCTTCATCCTTGACCCTTCATCCTTGACCCTTGACCGTTGAGCTTTGAGCCTTGAGCCTTAATCCTTGAGCCTTGAGCCTTGAGCCTTGAGCCTTAAGCCTTGTGCCTTGTGCCTTGAGCCTTGAGCGTTGAGCGTTGAGTATTGAGCCTTGAGCCTTGAGCCTTGAGCCTTTAGCCTGGAGCCTTGAGACTTGAGCCTTGAGCCTTGAGCCTTAAGCCTTGTGCCTTGTGCCTTGAGCCTTGAGCCTTGAGCATTGAGCCTTGAGCCTTGAGCCTTTAGCCTTGAGCCTTGAGACTTGAGCCTTGAGCCTTGAGCCTTGAGCCTTGAGCCTTGAGCCTTGAGCCTTGAGCCTTGAGCCTTGAGCCTTGAGCCTTGAGCCTTGAGCCTTGAGCCTTGAGCATTGAGCCTTGAGCCTTGAGCCTTGAGCCTTGAGCCTTGAGCCTTGAGCCTTGAGCCTTGAGCCTTGAGCCTTGAGCCTTCAACCTTGAGCCTTGAGCCTTGAGCCTTGAGCCTTGTGCCTTGAGCCTTGGCCCTCGAGACTTGACCTTTAAGCCTTGAGCCTTGACCGTGACCCTTGAGCCTTGAGCCTTGAGCCTTGAGACTTGAGCCTTGAGCCTTGAGCCTTGAGGCTTGAGGCTTGAGCCTTCAACCTTGAGCCTTGAGCCTTGAGCCTTGAGCCTTGAGCCTTGTGCCTTGAGCCTTGGCCCTCGAGACTTGACCTTTGAGCCTTGAGCCTTGACCGTGACCCTTGAGCCTTGAGCCTTGGGCCTTGAGACTTAAGCCTTGAGCCTTGAGCCTTGGGCCTTGAGCCTTGAGCCTTGAACCTTGAGCCTTGGGCCTTGGGCCTTGAGCCTTGCGCCTTGAGCCTTGCGCCTTGAGCCTTGAGCCTTGAGCCTTGAGCCTTGAGCCTTCAGCCTTGAGCCTTGAGCCTTCAGCCTTGATTCTTATGCCTTGAGCCTTAAGCCTTGTGCCTTGTGCCTTGTGCCTTGAGCCTTGAGCGTTGAGCATTGAGCCTTGAGCCTTGAGCCTTGAGCCTTTAGCCTTGACCCTTGAGACTTGAGCCTTGAGCCTTGAGCCTTGAGCCTTGAGCCATGAGCCTTGAGCCTTGAGCCTTGAGCCTTGAGCCTTGAGCCTTGAGCTTTGAGCCTTGAGCCTTGAGCCTCGAGCCCTGGAGCCTTGAACCTCGAGCCCTGGAGCCTTGAGCCTCGAGCCCTGAGCGTTGAGCCTTGACCCTTGACTTTTGACCCTTGACCGTGAACCTTGACCCTTGACTTTTGACCCTTGACCGTGACCCTTGAGCCTTGAGCTTTGACCCTTGAGCCTTGAGCCTTGAGCCTTGAGCCTTGAGCCTTGAGCCTTGAGCCTTGAGCCTTGAGCCTTGAGCCTTGAGCCTTGACCGTTGACCCTTGATTCTTGATCCTTGAGCCTTGAGCCTTGATCCTTGATCCTTGAGCCTTGAGCCTTGAGCCTTGAGCCTTGAGCCTTGAGCCTTGAGCCTTGAGCCTTGAGCCTTGAGCCTTGAGCCTTGAGCCTTGATTCTTAAGCCTTGATCCTTGAGCCTTGAGCCTTGTGCCTTGAGCCTTGTGCCTTGTGCCTTGTGCCTTGAGCCTTGAGCGTTGAGCATTGAGCCTTGAGCCTTGAGCCTTGAGCCTTTAGCCTTGAGACTTGAGCCTTGAGTCTTGAGCCTTGAGCCTTCAGCCTTGAGCCTTGAGCCTTGAGCCTTGAGCCTTGAGCCTTGAGCCTTGAGCCTTGATCCTTGAGCCTTGAGCCTTGAGCCTTGAGCATTGAGCCTTGAGCCTTGAGCCTTGAGCCTTGAGCCTTGAGCCTTGAGCCTTGAGTCTTGAGCCTTGAGCCTTGAGCCTTGAGCCTTGAGCCTTGAGCCTTGAGCCTTGAGCCTTGAGCCTTGAGCCTTGATTCTTAAGCCTTGAGCCTTCAGCCTTGTGCCTTGTGCCTTGAGCCTTGAGCGTTGAGCATTGAGCCTTGAGCCTTGAGCCTTGAGCCTTTAGCCTTGACCCTTGAGACTTGAGCCTTGAGCCTTGAGCCTTGAGCCATGAGCCTTGAGCCTTGAGCCTTGAGCCTTGAGCCTCGAGCCCTGGAGCCTTGAGCCTCGAGCCCTGGAGCCTTGAGCCTCGAGCCCTGAGCGTTAAGCCTTGAGCCTTGAACCTTGACCCTTGACTTTTGACCCTTGACCGTGACCCTTGAGCCTTGAGCTTTGACCCTTGAGCCTTGAGCCTTGAGCCTTGAGCCTTCAGCCTTGAGCCTTGAGCCTTCAGCCTTGAGCCTTGACCGTTGACCCTTGATGCTTGATCCTTGAGCCTTGAGCCTTGATCCTTGATCCTTGAGCCTTGAGCCTTGAGCCTTGAGCCTTGAGCCTTGAGCCTTGAGCCTTGAGCCTTTAGCCTTGATTCTTAAGCCTTGATCCTTGAGCCTTAAGCCTTGTGCCTTGTGCCTTGTGCCTTGTGCCTTGAGCCTTGAGCGTTGAGCGTTGAGCATTGAGCCTTGAGCCTTGAGCCTTTAGCCTTGAGACTTGAGCCTTGAGCCTTGAGCCTTGAGCCTTCAGCCTTGAGCCTTGAGCCTTGAGCCTTGAGCCTTGAGCCTTGAGCCTTGAGCCTTGAGCCTTGAGCCTTCAGCCTTGAGCCTTGAGCCTTGAGCCTTCATCCTTGAGCCTTGAGCCTTGAGCCTTGAGCCTTCAACCTTGAGCCTTGAGCCTTGAGCCTTGAGCCTTGAGCCTTGAGCCTTGATTCTTAAGCCTTGAGCCTTGAGCCTTGTGCCTCGTGCCTTGAGCCTTGAGCCTTGAGCCTTGAGCCTTGAGCCTTGAGCCTTGAGCCTTGAGACTTGAGCCTTGAGTCTTGAGCCTTGAGCCTTCAGCCTTGACCCTTGAGCCTTCAGCCTTGAGCCTTGAGCCTTGAGCCTTGAGCCTTGACTATTGAGCCTTGAGCCTTGAGCCTTGAGCCTTGAGCCTTGATTCTTAAGCCTTGATTCTTAAGCCTTGAGCCTTAAGCCTTGTGCCTTGAGCGTTGAGCCTTGAGCCTTGAGCATTGAGCCATGAGCCTTGACCCTTGAGCCTTGACCCTTGAGACTTGACCCTTGAGACTTGAGCCTTGAGCCTTGAGCCTTGAGCCTTGAGCCATGAGCCTTGAGCCATGAGCCTTGAGCCTTGAGCCTTGAGCCTTGAGCCTTGAGCCTTGAGCTTTGAGCCTTGAGCCTCGAGCCCTGGAGCCTCGAGCCCTGGAGCCTTGAGCCTCGAGCCCTGAGCGTTTAGCCTTGAGCCTTGAACCTTGACCCTTGACTTTTGACCCTTGACCGTGACACTTGAGCCTTGAGCTTTGACCCTTGAGCCTTGAGCCTTGAGCCTTCAGCCTTGAGCCTTGAGCCTTGAGCCTTGAACCTTGAGCCTTGAGCCTTGAGCCTGGAGCCTTCAGCCTTGAGCCTTGACCGTTGACCCTTGATTCTTGATCCTTGAGCCTTGAGCCTTGATCCTTGAGCCTTGATCCTTGAGCCTTGAGCCTTGAGCCTTGACCCTTGAGCCTTGAGCCTTGAGCCTTTAGCCTTGATTCTTAAGCCTTGATTCTTAAGCCTTGATCCTTGAGCCTTAAGCCTTGTGCCTTGTGCCTTGTGCCTTGAGGCTTGAGCGTTGAGCGTTGAGCATTGAGCCTTGAGCCTTGAGCCTTGAGCCTTGAGCCTTGAGCCTTGAGACTTGGGCCTTGAGCCTTGGGCCTTGAGCCTTCAGCCTTGAGCCTTGAGCCTTGAGCATTGAGCATTGATCCTTGAGCCTTGAGCCTTGAGCCTTGAGCCTTGAGCCTTGAGCCTTGAGCCTTGAGCCTTGAGCCTTGAGCCTTGAGCCTTGAGCCTTGACCCTTGAGCCTTGAGCCTTGACCCTTGAGCCTTGACCCTTGAGCCTTGAGCCTTGAGCCTTGACCCTTGAGCCTTGAGCCTTGAGCATTGAGCCTTGAACCTTGAGCCTTGAGCCTTGAGCCTTGAGCCTTGACCGTTGACCCTTGATTCTTGATCCTTGAGCCTTGAGCCTTGATCCTTGAGCCTTGAGCCTTGAGCCTTGAGCCTTGAGCCTTGATTCTTAAGCCTTGAGCCTTAAGCCTTGTGCCTTGTGCCTTGTGCCTTGTGCCTTGAGCCTTGAGCGTTGAGCATTGAGCCTTGAGCCTTGAGCCTTGAGCCTTTAGCCTGGAGCCTTGAGACTTGAGCCTTGAGCCTTGAGCCTTAAGCCTTGTGCCTTGTGCCTTGAGCCTTGAGCATTGAGCATTGAGCCTTGAGCCTTGAGCCTTTAGCCTTGAGCCTTGAGACTTGAGCCTTGAGCCTTGAGCCTTCAGCCTTGAGCCTTGAGCCTTGAGCCTTGAGCCTTGAGCCTTGAGCATTGAGCATTGAGCCTTGAGCCTTGAGCCTTGTGCCTTGAGCCTTCAACCTTGAGCCTTGATCCTTGAGCCTTAAGCCTTGTGCCTTGTTCCTTGTGCCTTGAGCCTTGAGCGTTGAGCGTTGAGCCTTGAGCCTTGAGCCTTTAGCCTTGAGCCTTGAGACTTGAGCCTTGAACCTTGAGCCTTGAGCCTTGAGCCTTGAGCCTTGAGCCTTGAGCCTTGAGCCTTGAGCCTTGAGCCTTGAGCCTTGAGCCTTGAGCCTTGAGCCTTGAGCCTTGAGCCTTGAGCCTTCAACCTTGAGCCTTGAGCCTTGAGCCTTGAGCCTTGAGCCTTGAGCCTTGAGCCTTGATTCTTAAGCCTTGAGCCTTGAGCCTTAAGCCTTGTGCCTCGTGCCTTGAGCCTTGAGCGTTGAGCATTGAGCCTTGAGCCTTGAGCCTTTAGCCTTGAGCCTTGAGACTTGAGCCTTGAGTCTTGAGCCTTGAGCCTTCAGCCTTGACCCTTGAGCCTTCAGCCTTGAGCCTTGAGCCTTGAGCCTTGATCCTTGAGCCTTGAGCCTTGAGCATTGAGCATTGAGCCTTAAGCCTTGAGCCTTGAGCCGTGAGCCTTGAGCCTTGAGCCTTGAGCCTTGAGCCTTTAGCCTTGACCCTTGAGACTTGAGCCTTGAGCCTTGAGCCTTGAGCCTTGATCCTTGAGCCTTGAGCCATGAGCCTTGAGCCTTGAGCCTTGAGCCTTGAGCCTTGAGCCTTGAGCCTTGAGCTTTGAGCCTTGAGCCTTGAGCCTCGAGCCCTGGAGCCTCGAGCCCTGGAGCCTTGAGCCTCGAGCCCTGAGCGTTTAGCCTTGAGCCTTGAACCTTGACCCTTGACTTTTGACCCTTGACCGTGACACTTGAGCCTTGAGCTTTGACCCTTGAGCCTTGAGCCTTGAGCCTTGAGCCTTCAGCCTTGAGCCTTGAGCCTTGAACCTTGAGCCTTGAGCCTTGAGCCTTGAGCCTTCAGCCTTCAGCCTTGACCGTTGACCCTTGATTCTTGATCCTTGAGCCTTGAGCCTTGATCCTTGAGCCTTGATCCTTGAGCCTTGAGCCTTGAGCCTTGAGCCTTGAGCCTTTAGCCTTGATTCTTAAGCCTTGATCCTTGAGAGCCTTAAGCCTTGTGCCTTGTGCCTTGTGCCTTGAGCCTTGAGCGTTGAGCGTTGAGCATTGAGCCTTGAGCCTTGAGCCTTGAGCCTTTAGCCTTGAGCCTTGAGACTTGAGCCTTGAGCCTTGAGCCTTGAGCCTTCAGCCTTGAGCCTTGAGCCTTGAGCCTTGAGCCTTGAGCCTTGAGCCTTGAGCCTTGAGCCTTGAGCCTTGAGCCTTGAGCCTTGACCCTTGACCCTTGACCCTTGAGCCTTGAGCCTTGAGCCTTGACCCTTGAGCCTTGAGCCTTGAGCATTGAGCCTTGAACCTTGAGCCTTGAGCCTTGAGCCTTGACCGTTGACCCTTGATTCTTGATCCTTGAGCCTTGAGCCTTGATCCTTGAGCCTTGAGCCTTGAGCCTTGAGCCTTGAGCCTTGATTCTTAAGCCTTGAGCCTTAAGCCTTGTGCCTTGTGCCTTGTGCCTTGTGCCTTGAGCCTTGAGCGTTGAGCATTGAGCCTTGAGCCTTGAGCCTTGAGCCTTGAGCCTTTAGCCTGTAGCCTTGAGACTTGAGCCTTGAGCCTTGAGCCTTAAGCCTTGTGCCTTGTGCCTTGAGCCTTGAGCATTGAGCATTGAGCCTTGAGCCTTGAGCCTTGAGCCTTGAGCCTTGAGACTTGAGCCTTGAGCCTTGAGCCTTGAGCCTTCAGCCTTGAGCCTTGAGCCTTGAGCCTTGAGCCTTGAGCCTTGAGCATTGAGCATTGAGCCTTGAGCCTTGAGCCTTGTGCCTTGAGCCTTCAACCTTGAGCCTTGATCATTGAGCCTTAAGCCTTGTGCCTTGTGCCTTGTGCCTTGAGCCTTGAGCGTTGAGCGTTGAGCCTTGAGCCTTGAGCCTTTAGCCTTGAGCCTTGAGACTTGAGCCTTGAGCCTTGAGCCTTGAGCCTTGAGCCTTGAGCCTTGAGCCTTGAGCCTTGAGCCTTGAGCCTTGAGCCTTGAGCCTTGAGCCTTGAGCCTTCAGCCTTCAGCCTTCAGCCTTCAGCCTTGAGCCTTGAGCCTTCAACCTTGAGCCTTGAGCCTTGAGCCTTGAGCCTTGAGCCTTGAGCCTTGAGCCTTGATTCTTAAGCCTTGAGCCTTGAGCCTTAAGCCTTGTGCCTCGTGCCTTTAGCCTTGAGCGTTGAGCATTGAGCCTTGAGCCTTGAGCCTTGAGCCTTTAGCCTTGAGCCTTGAGACTTGAGCCTTGAGTCTTGAGCCTTGAGCCTTCAGCCTTGACCCTTGAGCCTTCAGCCTTGAGCCTTGAGCCTTGATCCTTGAGCCTTGAGCCTTGAGCCTTGAGCCTTGAGCATTGAGCATTGAGCCTTGAGCCTTGAGCCTTGAGCCTTGAGCCTTGAGCCTGGAGCCTTTAGCCTTGACCCTTGAGACTTGAGCCTTGAGCCTTGAGCCTTGAGCCTTGAGCCTTGAGCCATGAGCCTTGAGCCTTGAGCCTTGAGCCTTGAGCCTTGAGCTTTGAGCCTTGAGCCTTGAGCCTCGAGCCCTGGAGCCTCGAGCCCTGGAGCCTTGAGCCTCGAGCCCTGAGCGTTTAGCCTTGAGCCTTGAACCTTGACCCTTGACTTTTGACCCTTGACCGTGACACTTGAGCCTTGAGCTTTGATCCTTGAGCCTTGAGCCTTGAGCCTTGAGCCTTGAGCCTTGAGCCTTGAGCCTTGAACCTTGAGCCTTGAGCCTTGAGCCTTGAGCCTTGAGCCTTCAGCCTTGAGCCTTGACCGTTGACCCTTGATTCTTGATCCTTGAGCCTTGAGCCTTGATCCTTGAGCCTTGATCCTTGAGCCTTGAGCCTTAAGCCTTGAGCCTTGAGCCTTTAGCCTTGATTCTTAAGCCTTGATCCTTGAGCCTTAAGCCTTGTGCCTTGTGCCTTGTGCCTTGAGCCTTGAGCGTTGAGCGTTGAGCATTGAGCCTTGAGCCTTGAGCCTTGAGCCTTTAGCCTTGAGCCTTGAGACTTGAGCCTTGAGCCTTGAGCCTTCAGCCTTGAGCCTTGAGCCTTGAGCCTTGAGCCTTGAGCCTTGAGCATTGAGCCTTGAGCCTTGAGCCTTGAGCCTTGAGCCTTGAGCCTTGAGCCTTGAGCCTTGAGCCTTGAGCCTTGAGCCTGGAGCCTTGAGCCTTGAGCCTTGAGCCTTGAGCCTTGAGCCTTGAGCCTTGAGCCTTGAGCCTTGAGCCTTGACCCTTGAGCCTTGAGCCTTGACCCTTGAGCCTTGAGCCTTGAGCCTTGAGCATTGAGCCTTGAGCCTTGAGCCTTGAACCTTGAGCCTTGAGCCTTGACCGTTGACCCTTGATTCTTGATCCTTGAGCCTTGAGCCTTGATCCTTGAGCCTTGAGCCTTGAGCCTTGAGCCTTGAGCCTTGAGCCTTGAGCCTTGAGCCTTGAGCCTTGACCATTGAGCCTTGAGCCTTGAGCCTTGAGCCTTGAGCCTTGAGCCTTGAGCCTTGATCCTTGAGCCTTGATCCTTGAGCCTTGAGCCTTGAGCCTTGAGCCTTGAGCCTTGAGCCTTGAGCCTTGAGCCTTGAGCCTTGAGCCTTGAGCCTTGACCCTTGAGCCTTGACCCTTGAGCCTTGAGCCTTGACCCTTGAGCCTTGAGCCTTGAGCATTGAGCCTTGAACCTTGAGCCTTGAGCATTGAGCCTTGAGCCTTGACCGTTGACCCTTGATTCTTGATCCTTGAGCCTTGAGCCTTGATCCTTGAGCCTTGAGCCTTGAGCCTTGAGCCTTGAGCCTTGATTCTTAAGCCTTGAGCCTTAAGCCTTGTGCCTTGTGCCTTGTGCCTTGTGCCTTGAGCCTTGAGCGTTGAGCATTGAGCCTTGAGCCTTGAGCCTTGAGCCTTGAGCCTTGAGCCTTTAGCCTGGAGCCTTGAGACTTGAGCCTTGAGCCTTGAGCCTTAAGCCTTGTGCCTTGTGCCTTGAGCCTTGAGCATTGAGCATTGAGCCATGAGCCTTGAGCCTTTAGCCTTGAGCCTTGAGACTTGAGCCTTGAGCCTTGAGCCTTCAGCCTTCAGCCTTGAGCCTTGAGCCTTGAGCCTTGAGCCTTGAGCCTTGAGCCTTGAGCATTGAGCATTGAGCCTTGAGCCTTGAGCCTTGTGCCTTGAGCCTTCAACCTTGAGCCTTGATCCTTGAGCCTTAAGCCTTGTGCCTTGTGCCTTGTGCCTTGAGCCTTGAGCGTTGAGCGTTGAGCCTTGAGCCTTGAGCCTTTAGCCTTGAGCCTTGAGACTTGAGCCTTGAGCCTTGAGCCTTGAGCCTTGAGCCTTGAGCCTTGAGCCTTGAGCCTTGAGCCTTGAGCCTTGAGCCTTCAGCCTTCAGCCTTGAGCCTTGAGCCTTGAGCCTTCAACCTTGAGCCTTGAGCCTTGAGCCTTGAGCCTTGAGCCTTGATTCTTAAGCCTTGAGCCTTGAGCCTTAAGCCTTGTGCCTCGTGCCTTGAGCCTTGAGCGTTGAGCATTGAGCCTTGAGCCTTGAGCCTTGAGCCTTTAGCCTTGAGCCTTGAGACTTGAGCCTTGAGTCTTGAGCCTTGAGCCTTCAGCCTTGACCCTTGAGCCTTCAGCCTTGAGCCTTGAGCCTTGAGCCTTGATCCTTGAGCCTTGAGCCTTGAGCCTTGAGCCTTGAGCATTGAGCATTGAGCCTTGAGCCTTGAGCCTTGAGCCTTGAGCCTTGAGCCTTGAGCCTTGAGCCTTGAGCCTTTAGCCTTGACCCTTGAGACTTGAGCCTTGAGCCTTGAGCCTTGAGCCTTGAGCCTTGAGCCATTAGCCTTGAGCCTTGAGCCTTGAGCCTTGAGCCTTGACCCTTGAGCCTTGAGCCTTGAGCCTTGAGCCTTGAGCCTTGAGCATTGAGCCTTGAGCCTTCAGCCTTGAGCCTTGAGCCTTGAGCCATGAGCCTTGAGCCTTGAGCCTTGAGCCTTGAGCCTTGAGCCTTGAGCTTTGAGCCTTGAGCCTGGAGCCTCGAGCCCTGGAACCTCGAGCCCTGGAGCCTTGAGCCTCGAGCCCTGAGCGTTTAGCCTTGAGCCTTGAACCTTGACCCTTGACTTTTGACCCTTGACCGTGACACTTGAGCCTTGAGCTTTGACCCTTGAGCCTTGAGCCTTGAGCCTTCAGCCTTCAACCTTGAGCCTTGAACCTTGAGCCTTGAGCCTTGAGCCTTCAGCCTTGAGCCTTGACCGTTGACCCTTGATTCTTGATCCTTGAGCCTTGAGCCTTGATCCTTGAGCCTTGAGCCTTGAGCCTTGAGCCTTGAGCCTTGAGCCTTGAGCCTTGAGCCTTGAGCCTTGAGCCTTCAGCCTTCAGCCTTCAGCCTTGAGCCTTGAGCCTTGAGCCTTCAACCTTGAGCCTTGAGCCTTGAGCCTTGAGCCTTGAGCCTTGATTCTTAAGCCTTGAGCCTTGAGCCTTAAGCCTTGTGCCTCGTGCCTTGAGCCTTGAGCGTTGAGCATTGAGCCTTGAGCCTTGAGCCTTGAGCCTTTAGCCTTGAGCCTTGAGACTTGAGCCTTGAGTCTTGAGCCTTGAGCCTTCAGCCTTGACCCTTGAGCCTTCAGCCTTGAGCCTTGAGCCTTGAGCCTTGATCCTTGAGCCTTGAGCCTTGAGCCTTGAGCCTTGAGCATTGAGCATTGAGCCTTGAGCCTTGAGCCTTGAGCCTTGAGCCTTGAGCCTTGAGCCTTGAGCCTTTAGCCTTGACCCTTGAGACTTGAGCCTTGAGCCTTGAGCCTTGAGCCTTGAGCCTTGAGCCTTGAGCCATTAGCCTTGAGCCTTGAGCCTTGAGCCTTGAGCCTTGACCCTTGAGCCTTGAGCCTTGAGCCTTGAGCCTTGAGCCTTGAGCCTTGAGCATTGAGCCTTGAGCCTTCAGCCTTGAGCCTTGAGCCTTGAGCCATGAGCCTTGAGCCTTGAGCCTTGAGCCTTGAGCCTTGAGCCTTGAGCTTTGAGCCTTGAGCCTTGAGCCTCGAGCCCTGGAACCTCGAGCCCTGGAGCCTGGAGCCTCGAGCCCTGAGCGTTTAGCCTTGAGCCTTGAACCTTGACCCTTGACTTTTGACCCTTGACCGTGACACTTGAGCCTTGAGCTTTGACCCTTGAGCCTTGAGCCTTGAGCCTTGAGCCTTCAGCCTTCAACCTTGAGCCTTGAACCTTGAGCCTTAAGCCTTGAGCCTTGAGCCTTCAGCCTTGAGCCTTGACCGTTGACCCTTGATTCTTGATCCTTGAGCCTTGAGCCTTGATCCTTGAGCCTTGATCCTTGAGCCTTGAGCCTTGAGCCTTGAGCCTTGAGCCTTGAGCCTTTAGCCTTGATTCTTAAGCCTTGACCCTTGAGCCTTAAGCCTTGTGCCTTGTGCCTTGTGCCTTGAGCCTTGAGCGTTGAGCGTTGAGCATTGAGCCTTGAGCCTTGAGCCTTGAGCCTTTAGCCTTGAGCCTTGAGACTTGAGCCTTGAGCCTTGAGCCTTCAGCCTTGAGCCTTGAGCCTTGAGCCTTGAGCCTTGAGCCTTGAGCCTTGAGCCTTGAGCTTTGAGCCTTGAGCCTTGAGCCTCGAGCCCTGGAACCTCGAGCCCTGGAGCCTTGAGCCTCGAGCCCTGAGCGTTTAGCCTTGAGCCTTGAACCTTGACCCTTGACTTTTGACCCTTGACCGTGACACTTGAGCCTTGAGCTTTGACCCTTGAGCCTTGAGCCTTGAGCCTTGAGCCTTCAGCCTTCAGCCTTGACCCTTGAGACTTGAGCCTTGAGCCTTGAGCCTTGAGCCTTGAGCCTTGAGCCTTGAGCCTTGAGCCATGAGCCTTGAGCCTTGAGCCTTGAGCCTTGAGCCTTGAGCCTTGAGCCTGGAGCCTTGAGCCTTGAGCCTTGAGCCTTGAGCCTTGAGCCTTGAGCCTTGAGCCTTGAGCCTTGAGCCTTGACCCTTGAGCCTTCAGCCTTGACCCTTGAGCCTTGAGCCTTGAGCCTTGAGCATTGAGCCTTGAGCCTTGAGCCTTGAACCTTGAGCCTTGAGCCTTGACCGTTGACCCTTGATTCTTGATCCTTGAGCCTTGAGCCTTGATCCTTGAGCCTTGAGCCTTGAGCCTTGAGCCTTGAGCCTTGAGCCTTGAGCCTTGAGCCTTGAGCCTTGACCCTTGAGCCTTGAGCCTTGAGCCTTGAGCCTTGAGCCTTGAGCCTTGAGCCTTGATCCTTGAGCCTTGATCCTTGAGCCTTGAGCCTTGAGCCTTGAGCCTTGAGCCTTGAGCCTTGAGCCTTGAGCCTTGAGCCTTGACCCTTGAGCCTTGACCCTTGAGCCTTGAGCCTTGACCCTTGAGCCTTGAGCCTTGAGCATTGAGCCTTGAACCTTGAGCCTTGAGCATTGAGCCTTGAGCCTTGACCGTTGACCCTTGATTCTTGATCCTTGAGCCTTGAGCCTTGATCCTTGAGCCTTGAGCCTTGAGCCTTGAGCCTTGAGCCTTGATTCTTAAGCCTTGAGCCTTAAGCCTTGTGCCTTGTGCCTTGTGCCTTGTGCCTTGAGCCTTGAGCGTTGAGCATTGAGCCTTGAGCCTTGAGCCTTGAGCCTTGAGCCTTGAGCCTTTAGCCTGGAGCCTTGAGACTTGAGCCTTGAGCCTTGAGCCTTAAGCCTTGTGCCTTGTGCCTTGAGCCTTGAGCATTGAGCATTGAGCCATGAGCCTTGAGCCTTTAGCCTTGAGCCTTGAGACTTGAGCCTTGAGCCTTGAGCCTTCAGCCTTCAGCCTTGAGCCTTGAGCCTTGAGCCTTGAGCCTTGAGCCTTGAGCCTTGAGCATTGAGCATTGAGCCTTGAGCCTTGAGCCTTGTGCCTTGAGCCTTCAACCTTGAGCCTTGATCCTTGAGCCTTAAGCCTTGTGCCTTGTGCCTTGTGCCTTGAGCCTTGAGCGTTGAGCGTTGAGCCTTGAGCCTTGAGCCTTTAGCCTTGAGCCTTGAGACTTGAGCCTTGAGCCTTGAGCCTTGAGCCTTGAGCCTTGAGCCTTGAGCCTTGAGCCTTGAGCCTTGAGCCTTGAGCCTTCAGCCTTCAGCCTTGAGCCTTGAGCCTTGAGCCTTCAACCTTGAGCCTTGAGCCTTGAGCCTTGAGCCTTGAGCCTTGATTCTTAAGCCTTGAGCCTTGAGCCTTAAGCCTTGTGCCTCGTGCCTTGAGCCTTGAGCGTTGAGCATTGAGCCTTGAGCCTTGAGCCTTGAGCCTTTAGCCTTGAGCCTTGAGACTTGAGCCTTGAGTCTTGAGCCTTGAGCCTTCAGCCTTGACCCTTGAGCCTTCAGCCTTGAGCCTTTAGCCTTGAGCCTTGATCCTTGAGCCTTGAGCCTTGAGCCTTGAGCCTTGAGCATTGAGCATTGAGCCTTGAGCCTTGAGCCTTGAGCCTTGAGCCTTGAGCCTTGAGCCTTGAGCCTTGAGCCTTTAGCCTTGACCCTTGAGACTTGAGCCTTGAGCCTTGAGCCTTGAGCCTTGAGCCTTGAGCCATTAGCCTTGAGCCTTGAGCCTTGAGCCTTGAGCCTTGACCCTTGAGCCTTGAGCCTTGAGCCTTGAGCCTTGAGCCTTGAGCCTTGAGCCTTGAGCATTGAGCCTTGAGCCTTCAGCCTTGAGCCTTGAGCCTTGAGCCATGAGCCTTGAGCCTTGAGCCTTGAGCCTTGAGCCTTGAGCCTTGAGCTTTGAGCCTTGAGCCTGGAGCCTCGAGCCCTGGAACCTCGAGCCCTGGAGCCTTGAGCCTCGAGCCCTGAGCGTTTAGCCTTGAGCCTTGAACCTTGACCCTTGACTTTTGACCCTTGACCGTGACACTTGAGCCTTGAGCTTTGACCCTTGAGCCTTGAGCCTTGAGCCTTCAGCCTTCAACCTTGAGCCTTGAACCTTGAGCCTTGAGCCTTGAGCCTTCAGCCTTGAGCCTTGACCGTTGACCCTTGATTCTTGATCCTTGAGCCTTGAGCCTTGATCCTTGAGCCTTGAGCCTTGAGCCTTGAGCCTTGAGCCTTGAGCCTTGAGCCTTGAGCCTTGAGCCTTGAGCCTTGAGCCTTGAGCCTTGAGCCTTCAGCCTTCAGCCTTGAGCCTTGAGCCTTGAGCCTTCAACCTTGAGCCTTGAGCCTTGAGCCTTGAGCCTTGAGCCTTGATTCTTAAGCCTTGAGCCTTGAGCCTTAAGCCTTGTGCCTCGTGCCTTGAGCCTTGAGCGTTGAGCATTGAGCCTTGAGCCTTGAGCCTTGAGCCTTTAGCCTTGAGCCTTGAGACTTGAGCCTTGAGTCTTGAGCCTTGAGCCTTCAGCCTTGACCCTTGAGCCTTCAGCCTTGAGCCTTGAGCCTTGAGCCTTGATCCTTGAGCCTTGAGCCTTGAGCCTTGAGCCTTGAGCATTGAGCATTGAGCCTTGAGCCTTGAGCCTTGAGCCTTGAGCCTTGAGCCTTGAGCCTTGAGCCTTTAGCCTTGACCCTTGAGACTTGAGCCTTGAGCCTTGAGCCTTGAGCCTTGAGCCTTGAGCCTTGAGCCATTAGCCTTGAGCCTTGAGCCTTGAGCCTTGAGCCTTGACCCTTGAGCCTTGAGCCTTGAGCCTTGAGCCTTGAGCCTTGAGCCTTGAGCATTGAGCCTTGAGCCTTCAGCCTTGAGCCTTGAGCCTTGAGCCATGAGCCTTGAGCCTTGAGCCTTGAGCCTTGAGCCTTGAGCCTTGAGCTTTGAGCCTTGAGCCTTGAGCCTCGAGCCCTGGAACCTCGAGCCCTGGAGCCTGGAGCCTCGAGCCCTGAGCGTTTAGCCTTGAGCCTTGAACCTTGACCCTTGACTTTTGACCCTTGACCGTGACACTTGAGCCTTGAGCTTTGACCCTTGAGCCTTGAGCCTTGAGCCTTGAGCCTTCAGCCTTCAACCTTGAGCCTTGAACCTTGAGCCTTGAGCCTTGAGCCTTGAGCCTTCAGCCTTGAGCCTTGACCGTTGACCCTTGATTCTTGATCCTTGAGCCTTGAGCCTTGATCCTTGAGCCTTGATCCTTGAGCCTTGAGCCTTGAGCCTTGAGCCTTGAGCCTTGAGCCTTTAGCCTTGATTCTTAAGCCTTGACCCTTGAGCCTTAAGCCTTGTGCCTTGTGCCTTGTGCCTTGAGCCTTGAGCGTTGAGCGTTGAGCATTGAGCCTTGAGCCTTGAGCCTTGAGCCTTTAGCCTTGAGCCTTGAGACTTGAGCCTTGAGCCTTGAGCCTTCAGCCTTGAGCCTTGAGCCTTGAGCCTTGAGCCTTGAGCCTTGAGCCTTGAGCCTTGAGCTTTGAGCCTTGAGCCTTGAGCCTCGAGCCCTGGAACCTCGAGCCCTGGAGCCTTGAGCCTCGAGCCCTGAGCGTTTAGCCTTGAGCCTTGAACCTTGACCCTTGACTTTTGACCCTTGACCGTGACACTTGAGCCTTGAGCTTTGACCCTTGAGCCTTGAGCCTTGAGCCTTGAGCCTTCAGCCTTCAGCCTTGACCCTTGAGACTTGAGCCTTGAGCCTTGAGCCTTGAGCCTTGAGCCTTGAGCCTTGAGCCATGAGCCTTGAGCCTTGAGCCTTGAGCCTTGAGCCTTGACCCTTGAGCCTTGAGCCTTGAGCCTTGAGCCTTGAGCCTTGAGCCTTGGGCATTGAGCCTTGAGCCTTCAGCCTTGAGCCTTGAGCCTTGAGCCATGAGCCTTGAGCCTTGAGCCTTGAGCCTTGAGCCTTGAGCCTTGAGCCTTGAGCTTTGAGCCTTGAGCCTTGAGCCTCGAGCCCTGGAACCTCGAGCCCTGGAGCCTTGAGCCTCGAGCCCTGAGCGTTTAGCCTTGAGCCTTGAACCTTGACCCTTGACTTTTGACCCTTGACCGTGACACTTGAGCCTTGAGCTTTGACCCTTGAGCCTTGAGCCTTGAGCCTTGAGCCTTCAGCCTTCAGCCTTGAGCCTTGAACCTTGAGCCTTGAGCCTTGAGCCTTGAGCCTTCAGCCTTGAGCCTTGACCGTTGACCCTTGATTCTTGATCCTTGAGCCTTGAGCCTTGATCCTTGAGCCTTGATCCTTGAGCCTTGAGCCTTGAGCCTTGAGCCTTGAGCCTTGAGCCTTTAGCCTTGATTCTTAAGCCTTGATCCTTGAGCCTTAAGCCTTGTGCCTTGTGCCTTGTGCCTTGAGCCTTGAGCGTTGAGCTTTGAGCATTGAGCCTTGAGCCTTGAGCCTTGAGCCTTTAGCCTTGAGCCTTGAGACTTGAGCCTTAAGCCTTGAGCCTTCAGCCTTGAGCCTTGAGCCTTGAGCCTTGAGCCTTGAGCCTTGAGCCTTGAGCATTGAGCCTTGAGCCTTGAGCCTTGAGCCTTGAGCCTTGAGCCTTGAGCCTTGAGCCTTGAGCCTTGAGCCTTGAGCCTAGAGCCTTGAGCCTTGAGCCTTGAGCCTTGAGCCTTGAGCCTTGATCCTTGAGCCTTGAGCCTTGAGCCTTGAGCCTTGAGCCTTGAGCCTTGAGCCTTGAGCCTTGAGCCTTGAGCCTTGACCCTTGAGCCTTGAGCCTTGAGCCTTGAGCCTTGAGCCTTGAGCCTTGAGCATTGAGCCTTGAGCCTTGAGCCTTGAGCCTTGAGCCTTGAGCCTTGACCGTTGACCCTTGATTCTTGATCCTTGAGCCTTGAGCCTTGATCCTTGAGCCTTGATCCTTGAGCCTTGAGCCTTGAGCCTTGAGCCTTGAGCCTTGATTCTTAAGCCTTGAGCCTTAAGCCTTGTGCCTTGTGCCTTGTGCCTTGAGCCTTGAGCGTTGAGCATTGAGCCTTGAGCCTTTAGCCTGGAGCCTTGAGACTTGAGCCTTGAGCCTTGAGCCTTAAGCCTTGTGCCTTGTGCCTTGTGCCTTGAGCCTTGAGCATTGAGCATTGAGCCTTGAGCCTTGAGCCTTTAGCCTTGAGCCTTGAGACTTGAGCCTTGAGCCTTGAGCCTTGAGCCTTCAGCCTTGAGCCTTGAGCCTTGAGCCTTGAGCCTTGAGCCTTGAGCATTGAGCATTGAGCCTTGAGCCTTGAGCCTTGAGCCTTGAGCCTTCAACCTTGAGCCTTGAGCCTTGAGCCTTGAGCCTTGTGCCTTGAGCCTTGGCCCTTGAGACTTGACCTTTGAGCCTTGAGCCTTGACCGTGACCCTTGAGCCTTGAGCCTTAAGCCTTGAGACTTAAGCCTTGAGCCTTGAGCCTTGGGCCTTGAGCCTTCAGCCTTGAACCTTGAGCCTTGGGCCTTGGGCCTTGGGCCTTGCGCCTTGAGCCTTGTGCCTTGAGCCTTGAGCCTTGAGCCTTGAGCCTTGAGCCTTGAGCCTTGAGCCTTGAGCCTTGAGCCTTGAGCCTTGAGCCTTGAGCCTTGTGCCTTGAGACTTGAGCCTTGAGCCTTGTGCCTTGAGCCTTGTGCCTTGAGCCTTGAGCCTTGAGCATTGAGCCTTGAGCCTTGAGCCTTGAGCCTTATGCCTTGTGCCTTGAGCCTTGACCCTTGAGCCTGGAGCCTTGAGCCATGAGCCTGGAGCCTTGAGCCATGAGCCTTGAGCCTTGATTCTTGAGCCGTGAGCCTTGAGCTTGAGCCTTGAGTCTGGAGCCTTAAGGCTTGACCCTTGATCCTTGACCGTGGACCCTTGAGCCTTCATCCTTGAGCCTTCATCCTTGACCCTTGACCGTTGAGCTTTGAGCCTTGAGCCTTAATCCTTGAGCCTTCAGCCTTGAGCCTTAAGCCTTGTGCCTTGTGCCTTGTGCCTTGTGCCTTGAGCGTTGAGCGTTGAGCGTTGAGCATTGAGCCTTGAGCCTTGAGCCTTGAGCCTTGAGCCTTTAGCCTGGAGCCTTGAGACTTGAGCCTTGAGCCTTGAGCCTTAAGCCTTGTGCCTTGTGCCTTGAGCCTTGAGCGTTGAGCATTGAGCCTTGAGCCTTGAGCCTTGAGCCTTTAGCCTTGAGCCTTGAGACTTGAGCCTTGAGCCTTGAGCCTCGAGCCTTGAGCCTTGAGCCTTGAGCCTTGAGCCTTGAGCCTTGAGCATTGAGCCATGAGCCTTGAGCCTTGAGCCTTGAGCCTTGAGCCTTGAGCCTTGAGCCTTCAACCTTGAGCCTTGAGCCTTGAGCCTTGAGCCTTGAGCCTTGAGCCTTGAGCCTTGAGCCTTGAGCCTTGAGCCTTGTGCCTTGAGCCTTGGCCCTCGAGACTTGACCTCTGAGCCTTGAGCCTTGACCGTGACCCTTGAACCTTGAGCCTTGAGCCTTGACCGTTGACCCTTGATTCTTGATCCTTGAGCCTTGAGCCTTGATCCTTGAGCCTTGATCCTTGAGCCTTGAGCCTTGAGCCTTGAGCCTTGAGCCTTGAGCCTTGAGCCTTGAGCCTTGAGCCTTGATTCTTAAGCCTTGAGCCTTAAGCCTTGTGCCTTGTGCCTTGTGCCTTGAGCCTTGAGCGTTGAGCATTGAGCCTTGAGCCTTGAGCCTTGAGCCTTTAGCCTGGAGCCTTGAGACTTGAGCCTTGAGCCTTGAGCCTTAAGCCTTGTGCCTTGTGCCTTGTGCCTTGAGCCTTGAGCATTGAGCATTGAGCCTTGAGCCTTGAGCCTTTAGCCTTGAGCCTTGAGACTTGAGCCTTGAGCCTTGAGCCTTGAGCCTTCAGCCTTGAGCCTTGAGCCTTGAGCCTTGAGCCTTGAGCCTTGAGCCTTGAGCATTGAGCATTGAGCCTTGAGCCTTGAGCCTTGAGCCTTGAGCCTTCAACCTTGAGCCTTGAGCCTTGAGCCTTGAGCCTTGTGCCTTGAGCCTTGGCCCTTGAGACTTGACCTTTGAGCCTTGAGCCTTGACCGTGACCCTTGAGCCTTGAGCCTTAAGCCTTGAGACTTAAGCCTTGAGCCTTGAGCCTTGGGCCTTGAGCCTTGAGCCTTGAACCTTGAGCCTTGGGCCTTGGGCCTTGGGCCTTGCGCCTTGAGCCTTGTGCCTTGAGCCTTGAGCCTTGAGCCTTGAGCCTTGAGCCTTGAGCCTTGAGCCTTGAGCCTTGAGCCTTGAGCCTTGAGCCTTGAGCCTTGTGCCTTGAGACTTGAGCCTTGAGCCTGGAGCCTTGAGCCTTGTGCCTTGAGCCTTGAGCCTTGAGCATTGAGCCTTGAGCCTTGAGCCTTGAGCCTTATGCCTTGTGCCTTGAGCCTTGACCCTTGAGCCTGGAGCCTTGAGCCATGAGCCTGGAGCCTTGAGCCATGAGCCTTGAGCCTTGATTCTTGAGCCGTGAGCCTTGAGCTTGAGCCTTGAGTCTGGAGCCTTAAGGCTTGACCCTTGATCCTTGACCGTGGACCCTTGAGCCTTCATCCTTGACCCTTCATCCTTGACCCTTGACCGTTGAGTTTTGAGCCTTGAGCCTTAATCCTTGAGCCTTCAGCCTTGAGCCTTAAGCCTTGTGCCTTGTGCCTTGTGCCTTGAGCGTTGAGCGTTGAGCGTTGAGCGTGGAGCATTGAGCCTTGAGCCTTGAGCCTTGAGCCTTGAGCCTTGAGCCTTTAGCCTGGAGCCTTGAGACTTGAGCCTTGAGCCTTGAGCCTTAAGCCTTGTGCCTTGTGCCTTGAGCCTTGAGCGTTGAGCATTGAGCCTTGAGCCTTGAGCCTTGAGCCTTTAGCCTTGAGCCTTGAGACTTGAGCCTTGAGCCTTGAGCCTTGAGCCTTGAGCCTTGAGCCTTGAGCCTTGAGCCTTGAGCCTTGAGCCTTGAGCATTGAGCATTGAGCCTTGAGCCTTGAGCCTTGAGCCTTGAGCCTTGAGCCTTGAGCCTTGAGCCTTCAACCTTGAGCCTTGAGCCTTGAGCCTTGTGCCTTGAGCCTTGAGCCTTGAGCCTTGTGCCTTGAGCCTTGGCCCTCGAGACTTGACCTTTGAGCCTTGAGCCTTGACCGTGACCCTTGAGCCTTGAGCCTTGAGACTTGAGCCTTGAGCCTTGAGCCTTGAGCCTTGAGCCTTCAACCTTGAGCCTTGAGCCTTGAGCCTTGAGCCTTGAGCCTTGTGCCTTGAGCCTTGGCCCTCGAGACTTGACCTTTGAGCCTTGACCGTGACCCTTGAGCCTTGAGCCTTGAGCCTTGAGACTTAAGCCTTGAGCCTTGAGCCTTGGGCCTTGAGCCTTGAGACTTGAACCTTGAGCCTTGGGACTTGGGCCTTGCGCCTTAAGCCTTGCGCCTTGAGCCTTGCGCCTTGCGCCTTGAGCCTTGAGCCTTGAGCCTTGAGCCTTGAGCCTTCAGCCTTGAGCCTTGAGCCTTTAGCCTTGAGCCTTGAGCCTTGAGCCTTGAGCCTTGAGCCTTGTGCCTTGTGCCTTGTGCCTTGAGACTTGAGCCTTGAGCCTTGAGCCTTGTGCCTTGAGCCTTGAGCATTGAGCCTTGAGCCTTGAGCCTTGAGCCTTATGCCTTGTGCCTTGAGCCTTGACCCTTGAGCCTGGAGCCTTGAGCCATGAGCCTGGAGCCTTGAGCCTTGATTCTTGAGCTGTGAGCCTTGAGCTTGAGCCTTGAGCCTTGAGCCTTGAGTCTTGAGCCTTAAGGCTTGACCCTTGATCCTTGACCGTGGACCCTTGAGCCTTCATCCTTGACCCTTGACCGTTGAGCCTTGAGCCTTGAGCCTTAATCCTTGAGCCTTGAGCCTTAAGCCTTGTGCCTTGTGCCTTGTGCCTTGAGCCTTGAGCCTTGAGCATTGAGCCTTGAGCCTTGAGCCTTGAGCCTTGAGCCTTGAGCCTTGAGACTTGAGCCTTGAGCCTTGAGCCTTGAGCCTTGAGCCTTGAGCCTTGAGCCTTGAGCCTTGAGCCTTGAGCCTTGAGCCTTGAGCCTTGAGCCTTGAGCCTTGGGCCTTGGGCCTTGGGCCTTGGGCCGTGGGCCTTGGGCCTTGGGCCTTGGGCCTTGCGCCTTGGGCCTAGCGCCTTGAGCCTAGCGCCTTGAGCCTAGCGCCTTGAGCCTTGCGCCTTGAGCCTTGAGCCTTGAGCCTTGAGCCTTGAGCCTTGAGCCTTGACCCTTGAGCCTTGACCCTTGAGCCTTGAGCCTTGAGCCTTGACCCTTGAGCCTTGACCCTTGAGCCTTGAGCCTTGAGCCTTGAGCATTGAGCCTTGAACCTTGAGCCTTGAGCCTTGACCGTTGACCCTTGATTCTTGATTCTTGATCCTTGAGCCTTGGGCCTTGATCCTTGAGCCTTGAGCCTTGAGCCTTGAGCCTTGATTCTTAAGCCTTGAGCCTTAAGCCTTGTGCCTTGTGCCTTGTGCCTTGAGCCTTGAGCGTTGAGCATTGAGCCTTGAGCCTTGAGCCTTGAGCCTTTAGCCTTGACCCTTGAGACTTGAGCCTTGAGCCTGGAGCCTTGAGCCTTGAGCCTTGAGCCATGAGCATTGAGCCTTGAGCCTTGAGCCTTGAGCCTTGAGCTTTGAGCCTTGAGCCTTGAGCCTCAAGCCCTGGAGCCTTGAGCCTCGAGCCCTGGAGCCTTGAGCCTCGAGCCCTGAGCGTTTAGCCTTGAGCCTTGAACCTTGACCCTTGACTTTTGACCCTTGACCGTGACACTTTAGCCTTGAGCTTTGACCCTTGAGCCTTGAGCCTTGAGCCTTCAGCCTTGAGCCTTGAACCTTGAGCCTTGAGCCTTGAGCCTTGAGCCTTGAGCCTTCAGCCTTGAGCCTTGACCGTTGACCCTTGATTCTTGATCCTTGAGCCTTGAGCCTTGATCCTTGAGCCTTGATCCTTGAGCCTTGAGCCTTGAGCCTTGAGCCTTGAGCCTTTAGCCTTGATTCTTAAGCCTTGATCCTTGAGCCTTAAGCCTTGTGCCTTGTGCCTTGTGCCTTGAGCCTTGAGCGTTGAGCATTGAGCATTGAGCATTGAGCCTTGAGCCTTGAGCCTTGAGCCTTTAGCCTTGAGCCTTGACACTTGAGCCTTGAGCCTTGAGCCTTGAGCCTTGAGCCTTGAGCATTGAGCATTGAGCCTTGAGCCTTGAGCCTTGAGCCTTGAGCCTTGAGCCTTCAACCTTGAGACTTGAGCCTTGAGCCTTGAGCCTTGTGCCTTGAGCCTTGGCCCTCGAGACTTGACCTTTGAGCCTTGAGCCTTGAGCCTTGAGCCTTGAGACTTGAGCCTTGAGCCTTGAGCCTTGAGACTTGAGCCTTGAGTCTTGAGCCTTGAGCCTTGAGCCTTGAGCCTTGAGCCTTGAGCCTTGAGCCTTGAGCCTTGAGCCTTGAGCCTTGTGCCTTGAGCCTTGAGCCTTGTGCCTTGTGCCTTGAGCCTTGAGCCTTAAGCCTTGTGCCTTGAGCCTTGAGCCTTGAGCATTGAGCCTTGAGCCTTGAGCCTTGAGCCTTGAGCCTTATGCCTTGTGCCTTGAGCCTTGACCCTTGAGCCTGGAGCCTTGAGCCATGAGCCTGGTGCCTTGAGCGTTGAGCATTGAGCCTTGAGCCTTGAGCCTTGAGCCTTGAGCCTTAAGCCTTGTGCCTTGTGCCTTGAGCCTTGAGCGTTGAGCATTGAGCCTTGAGCCTTGAGCCTTGAGCCTTGAGCCTTGAGCCTTAAGCCTTGTGCCTTGTGCCTTGAGACTTGAGCCTTAAGCCTTGAGCCTTGAGCCTTGTGCCTTGAGCCTTGAGCCTTGAGCATTGAGCCTTGAGCCTTGAGCCTTGAGCCTTATGCCTTGTGCCTTGAGCCTTGACCCTTGAGCCTGGAGCCTTGAGCCATGAGCCTGGAGCCTTGAGCCATGAGCCTTGAGCCTTGATTCTTGAGCCGTGAGCCTTGAGCTTGATCCTTGAGCCTTGAGCCTTGAGTCTTGAGCCTTAAGGCTTGACCCTTGATCCTTGACCGTGGACCCTTGAGCCTTCATACTTGACCCTTCATCCTTGACCCTTGACCGTTGAGCCTTGAGCCTTGAGCCTTAATCCTTGAGCCTTGAGCCTTAAGCCTTGTGCCTTGTGCCTTGTGCCTTGTGCCTTGAGCGTTGAGCGTTGAGCCTTGAGCCTTGAGCCTTGAGCCTTGAGCCTTGAGCCTTGAGCCTTGAACCTTGAGCCTTGAGCCTTGAGCCTTGAGCCTTGAGCCTTAAGCCTTGTGCCTTGTGCCTTGAGCCTTGAGCATTGAGCATTGAGCCTTGAGCCTTGAGCCTTGAGCCTTGAGCCTTGAGCCTTTAGCCTTGACCCTTGAGACTTGAGCCTTGAGCCTTGAGCCTTGAGCCTTGAGCCTTGAGCCTTGAGCCATGAGCCTCGAGCCTTGAGCCTTGAGCCTTGAGCCTTGAGCTTTGAGCCTTGAGCCTTGAGCCTCAAGCCCTGGAGCCTTGAGCCTCGAGCCCTGGAGCCTTGAGCCTCGAGCCCTGAGCGTTTAGCCTTGAGCCTTGAACCTTGACCCTTGACTTTTGACCCTTGACCGTGACACTTTAGCCTTGAGCTTTGACCCTAGAGCCTTGAGCCTTGAGCCTTCAGCCTTGAGCCTGAGCCTTGAGCCTTGAGCCTTGAGCCTTGAGCCTTGAGCCTTGAGCCTTCAGCCTTGAGCCTTGACCGTTGACCCTTGATTCTTGATCCTTGAGCCTTGAGCCTTGATCCTTGAGCCTTGATCCTTGAGCCTTGAGCCTTGAGCCTTGAGCCTTTAGCCTTGATTCTTAAGCCTTGATCCTTGAGCCTTAAGCCTTGTGCCTTGTGCCTTGTGCCTTGAGCCTTGAGCGTTGAGCGTTGAGCATTGAGCATTGAGCCTTGAGCCTTGAGCCTTGAGCTTTAGCCTTGAGCCTTGACACTTGAGCCTTGAGCCTTGAGCCTTGAGCCTTGAGCCTTGAGCATTGAGCATTGAGCCTTGAGCCTTGAGCCTTGAGCCTTGAGCCTTCAACCTTGAGACTTGAGCCTTGAGCCTTGAGCCTTGTGCCTTGAGCCTTGGCCCTCGAGACTTGACCTTTGAGCCTTGAGCCTTGAGCCTTGAGCCTTGAGCCTTGAGACTTGAGCCTTGAGCCTTGAGCCTTGAGACTTGAGCCTTGAGCCTTGAGCCTTGAGCCTTGAGCCTTGAGCCTTGAGCCTTGAGCCTTGAACCTTGAGCCTTGAGCCTTGAGCCTTGAGCCTTGAGCCTTAAGCCTTGAGCCTTGAGCCTTGAGCCTTGAGCCTTGAGCCTTGAGCCTTGAGCCTTGAGCCTTGAGCCTTGAGCCTTGACCCTTGAGCCTTGACCCTTGAGCCTTGAGCCTTGAGCCTTGAGCCTTGAGCATTGAGCCTTGAACCTTGAGCCTTGAGCCTTGAGCCTTGATTCTTGAGCCTTGAGCCTTAAGCCTTGTGCCTTGTGCCTTGAGCCTTGAGCGTTGAGCATTGAGCCTTGAGCCTTGAGCCTTGAGCCTTGAGCCTTGAGCCTTTAGCCTTGACCCTTGAGACTTGAGCCTTGAGCCTTGAGCCTTGAGCCTTGAGCCTTGAGCCATGAGCCTTGAGCCTTGAGCCTTGAGCCTTGAGCCTTGAGCCTTAAGCCTTGTGCCTTGTGCCTTGAGACTTGAGCCTTAAGCCTTGAGCCTTGTGCCTTGAGCCTTGAGCCTTGAGCATTGAGCCTTGAGCCTTTAGCCTTATGCCTTGTGCCTTGAGCCTTGACCCTTGAGCCTGGAGCCTTGAGCCATGAGCCTGGAGCCTTGAGCCATGAGCCTTGAGCCTTGATTCTTGAGCCGTGAGCCTTGAGCTTGATCCTTGAGCCTTGAGCCTTGAGTCTTGAGCCTTAAGGCTTGACCCTTGATCCTTGACCGTGGACCCTTGAGCCTTCATACTTGACCCTTCATCCTTGACCCTTGACCGTTGAGCCTTGAGCCTTGAGCCTTAATCCTTGAGCCTTGAGCCTTAAGCCTTGTGCCTTGTGCCTTGTGCCTTGTGCCTTGAGCGTTGAGCGTTGAGCCTTGAGCCTTGAGCCTTGAGCCTTGAGCCTTGAGCCTTGAGCCTTGAACCTTGAGCCTTGAGCCTTGAGCCTTGAGCCTTGAGCCTTAAGCCTTGTGCCTTGTGCCTTGAGCCTTGAGCATTGAGCATTGAGCCTTGAGCCTTGAGCCTTGAGCCTTGAGCCTTGAGCCTTTAGCCTTGACCCTTGAGACTTGAGCCTTGAGCCTTGAGCCTTGAGCCTTGAGCCTTGAGCCTTGAGCCTTGAGCCATGAGCCTTGAGCCTTGAGCCTTGAGCCTTGAGCCTTGAGCTTTGAGCCTTGAGCCTTGAGCCTCAAGCCCTGGAGCCTTGAGCCTCGAGCCCTGGAGCCTTGAGCCTCGAGCCCTGAGCGTTTAGCCTTGAGCCTTGAACCTTGACCCTTGACTTTTGACCCTTGACCGTGACACTTTAGCCTTGAGCTTTGACCCTAGAGCCTTGAGCCTTGAGCCTTCAGCCTTGAGCCTGAGCCTTGAGCCTTGAGCCTTGAGCCTTGAGCCTTGAGCCTTGAGCCTTCAGCCTTGAGCCTTGACCGTTGACCCTTGATTCTTGATCCTTGAGCCTTGAGCCTTGATCCTTGAGCCTTGATCCTTGAGCCTTGAGCCTTGAGCCTTGAGCCTTTAGCCTTGATTCTTAAGCCTTGATCCTTGAGCCTTAAGCCTTGTGCCTTGTGCCTTGTGCCTTGAGCCTTGAGCGTTGAGCGTTGAGCATTGAGCATTGAGCCTTGAGCCTTGAGCCTTGAGCTTTAGCCTTGAGCCTTGACACTTGAGCCTTGAGCCTTGAGCCTTGAGCCTTGAGCATTGAGCATTGAGCCTTGAGCCTTGAGCCTTGAGCCTTGAGCCTTCAACCTTGAGACTTGAGCCTTGAGCCTTGAGCCTTGTGCCTTGAGCCTTGGCCCTCGAGACTTGACCTTTGAGCCTTGAGCCTTGAGCCTTGAGCCTTGAGCCTTGAGACTTGAGCCTTGAGCCTTGAGCCTTGAGACTTGAGCCTTGAGCCTTGAGCCTTGAGCCTTGAGCCTTGAGCCTTGAGCCTTGAGCCTTGAACCTTGAGCCTTGAGCCTTGAGCCTTGAGCCTTGAGCCTTGAGCCTTGAGCCTTGAGCCTTGAGCCTTGAGCCTTGAGCCTTGAGCCTTGAGCCTTGAGCCTTGAGCCTTGACCCTTGAGCCTTGACCCTTGAGCCTTGAGCCTTGAGCCTTGAGCCTTGAGCATTGAGCCTTGAACCTTGAGCCTTGAGCCTTGAGCCTTGATTCTTGAGCCTTGAGCCTTAAGCCTTGTGCCTTGTGCCTTGAGCCTTGAGCCTTGAGCATTGAGCCTTGAGCCTTGAGCCTTGAGCCTTGAGCCTTGAGCCTTTAGCCTTGACCCTTGAGACTTGAGCCTTGAGCCTTGAGCCTTGAGCCTTGAGCCTTGAGCCATGAGCCTTGAGCCTTGAGCCTTGAGCCTTGAGCCTTGAGCCTTGAGCTTTGAGCCTTGAGCCTTGAGCCTCAAGCCCTGGAGCCTTGAGCCTCGAGCCCTGGAGCCTTGAGCCTCGAGCCCTGAGCGTTTAGCCTTGAGCCTTGAACCTTGACCCTTGACTTTTGACCCTTGACCGTGACACTTTAGCCTTGAGCTTTGACCCTTGAGCCTTGAGCCTTGAGCCTTCAGCCTTGAGCCTTGAGCCTTGAGCCTTGAACCTTGAGCCTTGAGCCTTGAGCCTTCAGCCTTGAGCCTGTTGGAATATGCTTCACGCGTATAACATATAGTTATATGGCTAGTTGTTTGTGAGCCTAAAGGGTCACACACTTAAACACTAAACACCATTATATAATTAGTGTAATTAGTGTAATTACATTAATTATTAATATATAAAAGCTTCATGCTTGTATATAATAAGTTTAATATTAATTGTTAATATTGAAACTTTATTATGAGCAAACTAGAAGAAACAAATAATAAGGGACTAGAGTGAAAATAGAAGTATGGTTTATGGAAATCTTTAATGGGTCTTTATGGCACAATTATGTGTGATGAATGAGTCCATAAACACTCCCTTGACCCCTCTCTTGGACGTGCACCATAACACACACAAGAAGGTGTTTTTGTTTTCTTCCTATTTTTGCTCTCAAGAATCAAGGACTAGCATCCTCCTTTGGTGTTCTTGAAGTGTTGTGTGGACTTTCTTTTAGAGGTATTCTAATTGAATACTTGGTTTCAATCCATCACCAACTCCATCCGAATACACAATAATCAAAGGCAACTAGGGTATGAATTCTTATACCATTCTCTTTGATTTTCTTATAGTTTAATTGTATGATTGATATCAAGATCCGTTCATGGTGATTAAATCTTTCCGCTGCGTTTTGTTACTTGTAATAACCGAAAATCACCATTAGTGGTATCACGAGTCATTATATTAATCATATAATTAGCTAGATTTTGTGAAAAGTGGCAAAAATCAATCGTTTTTGTGTTTTTAAAATTCCGATCGGACAAAAACAAAAACCCTACGGGTTTTTTATTTTAATATTCGGATTTTTATAAAAATGTGGGTTAAAATATGGTATTTTTGGAACCCTATTGTCACTTGTTACAAAATCATATCAAAAAATTAATCTTGTTATTGTATTTTTTGATTATTTGGCTTCGAATTTAATTTTTAATTCCATTTTGTTGATATGGCAAAACATGTATTTTTGCCATATCCCAAGCCAAAGCCTTGTCAATTGTTGCTTGTTTGTGCAAACCGATGAAAGCCTAGACCATTTGTGAATGAATGTGGTTGATGTTTGGTTGTTTGGTTGTTTGGGAAAAGCCTTGTTTTTTTTTGGCTTAATTGTTGTAATTTGTTTCATTTATTTTTCTTTTATTTTTGGTGCCATTTTTGGGGCAATTTGTAATGTAAAAGTAATAGAATAGATTGTATTTATTTTATCTTTTTATTGTAAATTGTTGACAAAAAATATTGAAGACTAATGAAGAAAACAACAAATTTCCGTCACAAAAGCGAGGGCTGTGCGAAAACAGGTTTTCCAGAGGCATACGGACTCCGTTTTGGGCGATTCAAAAGCCTAAAATGCTTGCAAAGTCGTGGGCTACAACTTTTTAGAAGGCCGGGAAGACCAACGAAGACTCCTTCAGTGACTTTTCGGGCTTCAAAGTCTGCTGGAATTTTCTGGCAGATTACACTTTTTCACAATTTTGGGTTCTACTTGCTCAAGAATGTCTTGGAGCAAGTGGGAGCCCATTGGGTTTATGTAGGCCCGTTTGGGTTCATGTTGGCCCGTCCCCTAGTTTGACCCTTCGGTCCGTCGTGATGACTCACGTGACCGAACCTAGGATTTCATCGGTTGAGGTTTGCACAAAATTTGTTGCATGTTTTATTTATGTTTGTGCTTGTTTTCTTTTCCTATTAGATACAAGTAAATAAAACAATTAAAAATGGTTTTTTGACACAAACATTAAAACATCCAAACATTTAATCATCAATAATTACTAGTTAATCATTGATGATTAAACCTTTAATCTAAAATTGTTTTGAGATTAAACTAAGTTTAAATATGATTTGAAACTTAAAATAATAGTTAATCATTGATGATTAAACCTTTAATCTAAAATTGTTTTGAGATTAAACTAAGTTTAAATACGATTTGAAACTTAAACCTTAATAATCGTTAAATGTTTTTACCTTTTATTAAACGACTTATGAAGTGATATGAATGAAGTACATGATTCATTCATATCTTAATAAAATTTTATTAATTAAAATTTAACATACCTAAAATTTAAGTCACGCCGTCCAATCGGTTGTAAATCACTTGCTTCTATTTTTGAATTCACGTGAGACGTGGTTTGAATCTAGATCCGAGGTCATTATTCTCTACGCGTGAGACCTAGAGCTATTTTGACATGATTTCACATTGGATGACTTAATCGAGTTAACGGTGAGACCTTGACTCGAGGCGACGATGCGACAAACATGCCACTTGACCCTAGATGCTTGTTCACTAGGTGCCATGAAGTCCCATACCTCTAAGAGTTGCACTTGTAATGCAATTGTTGATCGTCACCTACCTATTGGATCTATCACCTCTAGCAGATCAACTGATGCGGTGATAGAAGCTCAATGGGATCTTAGCTTTTAATTAAAATTAATTGGGTAGTTAATTGATTAAAAGAAATTATTATTGAAAATACTATTTTTTGAACTTTGGTTGTTATACAGATAACAACAACATCAAAACCTAAGTATCTCCACTCAAAAATCAGTTCTTGAAAACTGAAACTGACTAATATCAACTTTATCTTCTGGTATCGAATTCTAAGGATTGTCCTTAGAGATGAGAAAGTTGATACACCTATAAGAGGCCTTACCTGAGGCACCTCCTGTCAGTGATTCTGCTGCTGTTCGTCAAGCCTTTACCGAAACGTTTAACGAACACCAAGAAGTTGCTACTCATATGCTTGTGAGCATGAACCCCGAGATTCGAAAGTACTTCGAGGAACTCACAGCATATGACATGATAAGCGAGTTGAAAATGATATTTCAACAAAAGGCAGAACTTGAACTGTTCAAAACAGTTAAAGCATTCCATGCTTGCAATCAGGAGGACGGCCAATCAGTTAGCACTTACATCTTGAATATGCAATGCTATCTTGATCCAATGGAACGTCTTGGTTACCCCTTACCACAAGTTCTTGGAATGAGCTTGATTCTTACCTCACTATCCAAGGACTATGACCAGTTTGAAAAGTGTTTTAAAAGTACATAGCATGGGGAAGACAGTCGTTGAACATGCTATGGTAAAACTGGTTGAGCAAGGGTTACCCAATACTTTTCTTGCAATCAGGGAAGGTAAACCGCAAGCACAAGGCAAGAGTCTAGGTAAGGGTAAGCTAGTTTACTTTTCCAAACCTACGATTCCCCCACCTGCTAAAAAGGAGCACCCTGCAAAGGATATTTCTTGCCATCATTGCGATGAAACTGGCCATTGAAGGAGGAATTGTCCTGCCTACGTGGCAGAGTTGATGAAGGACAAATGTGTTCTAGTTAGCACATTAGGTATCTTCATTATAGAACTCTATACTTTTCGTGATAAATCTTGAGTGTATGACACTAGTTGTGGAACTCACATTTACACAAATGTGCAAGATTGAATGTGAAGTAGAAAGCTAAATGAATGGAAGCTGTGATCTTATCCTTCCTAATGCGTTAATTATTGTTTTGAACAATTATCAATTATGCATTGTTTAGCTTTATCGTTTGTTGAATAATGGATTATGATATTTTGTTTTATGAAAAATAACATTTTTTATAACTATTCATTGTAATAGTATGTTTGAAATTAATATGCATGATCCTAATTCAAACGATAGTTCTATATACAAATGTAGCACTCAAGAATCCAAATTGGTTTGGATTCTACTTACCTAGATCATCGTCATCTTTTCCACATAAACAAGAAACGCATTTTGATACTAAAACTCGACGGGCTTCTTTACAAATGATTATGAATCATTTAAAATGCCTCTCTTGTATATTATGGAAAGATAACAAGAAAGCTTTTCTCCCAAGTTGGCGAAAGAGCTACAAATCTACTTGGACTCATACATACTGATGTATGTGGCCCTTTTAGAACTAAGACTAGGGAAGGTGCCACCTACTTTCACTGATGATATCATTCGATGTGGTTATGTTTACTTGATTAAACATCAACATGGAAGCTTTAATGATATCAGTCGCTATGGTTATGTTTACTTGATTAGACATAAACATGAAATCTTTGAAATGTTCAAAGCTTTCTAAAGTAAAAGTAGAAAATCAACTTAGCAAGACAACAAAGGCTTTCAGTCCTGATTAAGGATGAAAGTACATGAGTCAAGAGTTTCCGGATCATCCCTCACATCGTGAGATTGTCTCACAATTCACTCTTTCATACACTCCACAAGATAATGGTACGTCTGGAAGGAGATATCGGACCCTGTATGACATGGTGCGATCTATGATGAGTCCTACTACTCTTACACTATCCTTTTGAGGGGCATGCACTGAAGTCTGCTGCTCGAATACTTGATATGGTTCCGACCAAAAGGTTAAAAAGACACCATATGAGATATGGCGTGGGAAAGTCCCTAATTTGTCTTACTTGAGGATCTGGGGTTGTGAGGATCTCGTGGAACGAGACATGCCGAACAAACTTGATCCCATATCTATCAAGTATATCTTCGATTACTATTTTACTTCCCAACTGAGAACAAATGGTTGTTACTCGGTATGCTGAGTTTCTTGAGAACAGTCTCATTTCACAAAGCAAGTGGGAGCACTATAGACTTTGACAAGATTCAAAGTGAAGATACACAACCTTCTGGTAACACTAGCAAATATCATTCTGAGGCTGGACATATAGATGTTGGACCACAGGATGATGTTGTTCCCATTCATAGATCCGCAAGGACACTTCATGCACCTGAACGATATAGATTTATGTCGATGCTGAGGAGCAAGTTTAGAGGATCATTATGAACCCCCTAACTATCAAGTTGCATTATCGAATTTTGAATTCGAAAAATGACTTGAAGCTATGAATGCGAAAATAAAATCCATGAGGGACAATCAAGTTTTGAACTTAGTTGATCTTTCTCAAAACAGTAAGACTGTTGACATGGATGAAAATATACACACCTATAAATCTCTCATAGTAGCAAAAGGTTACACTCAATCCTACTGGATTGACAATGATGAAACCTTCTCGCCTGTTACTAAAGACATTAGGATTCTTATAGCCAAAGTAGTGTACTATGACTATGAAATTTGGTTGATGATGAAATCAAAACGTTTGTTTCACCTAAAACCCAAACTGAGTATGTGTATATATGAAAGCTAGTGGGAGCGTTGTCGTTTCTCAAGTCATACATGTTGATGACATGTCACTCATGTGAAACAATATACCATGCTACAAGATGAAAATCCTGGCTTGAAAAATGTTTCGACATGATGGATTGTAGGGACACGACATACATACTTGAAGTAAAGATCTATAATGATAGATCAAAGCGGTTAATTGGTTTAAGTCAAAGTGCTTACATTGACAAAATTCTAAATGGTTTAGAGTGGTACTCCCAAACGAGGAAGTCCTCGTATGCCACACAATGTAAACTTGAGTGAGACTCAAGGACCTTCCACACCTGATGTGGTGAAGCGGATGAATGTAATCCCCTATGAATCGGCTATTACATTCATCATGTACGCTGTAAGAAGTACTAGGCCAAATGTAACGTCCTTAGGGGACCTTACTAGAAAATACCAACAGAATTCATGAGAGAGTCACTGGATTGCTGTTAAGAACACATTGAAGTATTTTAAAGTACTGGATATATGTTTCTTGGTCATGGTGGAGATACTGAACTGAAACTAAGTATACTTGCTATACTTATGTTGGTTTTGAAATAGGGCGTGATGACGATAGATCCTATTTACGAAGGTTCACTACATTCGAATGATTTATCGAGATATGTGAAATTCGTACACTTAAAGTTCAAACAGATAACTAACTAGCTGACGCTTTATCGAACTCAATGTCTTGTACCAAACATCTTGAATATGAATGGAACATTGGACTTCGACAAGCTAGTAGTTTCATGTAAATCTGTTTTAGTATTTGGATAATGGAACTGTGAGCATTTTATATTGGAATAAATTGATATATTTGATATGATCGTTTTTATATGAATATCTACTGTGTTCTATATTTGCATGTTTATATCCTTGAATATTTACTGTGTTTTATATTCTAAATTGTCCATTGTCATATTGATAATATGGGAATATTATTAAGACAAATCTGAGGGCATTGATGACATTATCTTAGTATGACTAAGGATGATGAAATCAAACTCACATGTTGTTCATATTGATGCACAATTGGACTGACCCAACCTATGAGAAATCACTTCCTGGATTTATGTCACAAGTGAATCTCACAAAGGCTTTGTCACTTATCCTCTGACTTGAGATGCAAGTTGGTTTGTGTATGTATAGGGGCAAACTTTGATATGGTTAAACACTGACCTGAATAAGGCTGCTATAACAACCATTATCGGGTTTGTCATTAAGCATATGACAGACACGTGCAGTCAACAAAGAATTTGTTCCTCCACGCATGTGGATTAGATACTACTGGGCCCCTCGATGATTTGAATAGATGTATGTGTGGCCACACCCAAAAGGTAATCAAGATGAATCTTGATTGGTTTTGGTAATCTACTTCAATGTATAGATCGAGAAACAGAATCGTTGAAATTTTAGATTGACATTTATCCTTGTCTAAAATTCAACATAGTATCAGTAACAAAAGGATAACTGCTCGAAAACTTTGAACAAAGATTTTATGAAACTCCTCATGTACTTCTAGGGGCATTGGCGGGTTGCTAGACTCTAACCTTTGCTTGTATAACTACTTGATGTTATCACGTGCGCAAGTGGGAGCTGTTGGAATATGCTTCACGCGTATAACATATAGTTATATGGCTAGTTGTTTGTGAGCCTAAAGGGTCACACACTTAAACACTAAACACCATTATATAATTAGTGTAATTAGTGTAATTACATTAATTATTAATATATAAAAGCTTCATGCTTGTATATAATAAGTTTAATATTAATTGTTAATATTGAAACTTTATTATGAGCAAACTAGAAGAAACAAATAATAAGGGACTAGAGTGAAAATAGAAGTATGGTTTATGGAAATCTTTAATGGGTCTTTATGGCACAATTATGTGTGATGAATGAGTCCATAAACACTCCCTTGACCCCTCTCTTGGACGTGCACCATAACACACACAAGAAGGTGTTTTTGTTTTCTTCCTATTTTTGCTCTCAAGAATCAAGGACTAGCATCCTCCTTTGGTGTTCTTGAAGTGTTGTGTGGACTTTCTTTTAGAGGTATTCTAATTGAATACTTGGTTTCAATCCATCACCAACTCCATCTGAATACACAATAATCAAAGGCAACTAGGGTATGAATTCTTATACCATTCTCTTTGATTTTCTTATAGTTTAATTGTATGATTGATATCAAGATCCGTTCATGGTGATTAAATCTTTCCGCTGCGTTTTGTTACTTGTAATAACCGAAAATCACCATTAGAGCCTTGACCGTTGACCCTTGATTCTTGATCCTTGAGCCTTGAGCCTTGATCCTTGAGCCTTGATCCTTGAGCCTTGAGCCTTGAGCCTTGAGCCTTGAGCCTTTAGCCTTGATTCTTAAGCCTTGATCCTTGAGCCTTAAGCCTTGTGCCTTGTGCCTTGTGCCTTGTGCCTTGAGCCTTGAGCGTTGAGCGTTGAGCGTTGAGCCTTGAGCCTTGAGCCTTGAGCCTTGAGCCTTGAGCCTTAAGCCTTGTGCCTTGTGCCTTGTGCCTTGAGCCTTGAGCCTTAAGCCTTGTGCCTTGAGCCTTGAGCCTTGAGCATTGAGCCTTGAGCCTTGAGCCTTGAGCCTTGAGCCTTGAGCCTTGAGCCTTATGCCTTGTGCCTTGAGCCTTGACCCTTGAGCCTGGAGCCTTGAGCCTTTAGCCTTGAGCCTTGAGACTTGAGCCTTGAGCCTTGAGCCTTGAGCCTTCAGCCTTGAGCCTTGAGCCTTGAGCCTTGAGCCTTGAGCCTTGAGCCTTGAGCCTTGAGCCTTGAGCCTTGAGCCTTGAGCCTTGAGCGTTGACCCTTGAGCCTTGAGCCTTGAGCCTTGAGCCTTGAGCCTTGAGCCTTGAGCCTTGAGCCTTGAGCCTTGAGCCTTGAGCATTGAGCCTTGAACCTTGAGCCTTGAGCCTTGAGCCTTGAGCCTTGACCGTTGACCCTTGATTCTTGATCCTTGAGCCTTGATCCTTGAGCCTTGAGCCTTGAGCCTTGATTCTTATGCCTTGAGCCTTCAGCCTTGTGCCTTGTGCCTTGTGCCTTGAGCCTTGAGCGTTGAGCATTGAGCCTTGAGCCTTGAGCCTTGAGCCTTGAGCCTTTAGCCTGGAGCCTTGAGACTTGAGCCTTGAGCCTTGAGCCTTAAGCCTTGTGCCTTGTGCCTTGAGTCTTGAGCATTGAGCATTGAGCCTTGAGCCTTGAGCCTTTAGCCTTGAGCCTTGAGACTTGAGCCTTGAGACTTGAGCCTTGAGCCTTCAGCCTTGAGCCTTGAGCCTTGAGCCTTGAGCCTTGAGCCTTGAGCATTGAGCATTGAGCCTTGAGCCTTGAGCCTTGAGCCTTGAGCCTTGAGCCTTGAGCCTTCAACCTTGAGCCTTGAGCCTTGAGCCTTGTGCCTTGAGCCTTGAGCCTTGTGCCTTGAGCCTTGGCCCTCGAGACTTGACCTTTGAGCCTTGAGCCTTGACCGTGACCCTTGAGCCTTGAGACTTGAGACTTGAGCCTTGAGCCTTGAGCCTTGAGCCTTGAGCCTTGAGCCTTGAGCCTTCAACCTTGAGCCTTGAGCCTTGAGCCTTGAGCCTCGTGCCTTGAGCCTTGGCCCTCGAGACTTGACCTTTGAGCCTTGAGCCTTGACCGTGACCCTTGAGCCTTGAGCCTTGAGCCTTGAGACTTAAGCCTTGAGCCTTGAGCCTTGGGCCTTGAGCCTTGAGCCTTGAACCTTGAGCCTTGAGCCTTGAACCTTGAGCCTTGGGCCTTGGGCCTTGGGCCTTGCGCCTTGAGCCTTGCGCCTTGAGCCTTGCGCCTTGAGCCTTGAGCCTTGAGCCTTGAGCCTTGAGCCTTGAGCCTTGAGCCTTGAGCCTTGAGCCTTGAGCCTTGAGCCTTGAGCCTTGAGCCTTGAGCCTTGAGCCTTAAGCCTTGTGCCTTGAGACTTGAGCCTTGAGCCTTGAGCCTTGAGCCTTGAGCCTTGTGCCTTGAGCCTTGAGCCTTGAGCATTGAGCCTTGAGCCTTGAGCCTTGAGCCTTGAGCCTTATGCCTTGTGCCTTGAGCCTTGACCCTTGAGCCTGGAGCCTTGAGCCATGAGCCTGGAGCCTTGAGCCATGAGCCTTGAGCCTTGATTCTTGAGCCGTGAGCCTTGAGCTTGAGCCTTGAGCCTTGAGCCTTGAGTCTTGAGCCTTAAGGCTTGACCCTTGATCCTTGACCGTGGACCCTTGAGCCTTCATCCTTGACCCTTGACCATTGAGCTTTGAGCCTTGAGCCTTAATCCTTGAGCCTTCAGCCTTGAGCCTTGAGCCTTAAGCCTTGTGCCTTGTGCCTTGTGCCTTGAGCCTTGAGCGTTGAGCGTTGAGCATAGAGCCTTGAGCCTTGAGCCTTGAACCTTGACCCTTGAGCCTTTAGCCTGGAGCCTTGAGACTTGAGCCTTGAGCCTTGAGCCTTGAGCCTTAAGCCTTGTGCCTTGTGCCTTGAGCCTTGAGCGTTGAGCATTGAGCCTTGAGCCTTGAGCCTTGAGCCTTTATCCTTGAGCCTTGAGACTTGAGCCTTGAGCCTTGAGCCTTGAGCCATCAGCCTTCAGCCTTGAGCCTTGAGCCTTGACCCTGGAGCCTTGAGCATTGAGCATTGAGCCTTGAGCCTTGAGCCTTGAGCCTTGAGCCTTGAGCCTTGAGCCTTGAGCATTGAGCCTTGAGCCTTGAGCCTTGAGCCTTGAGCCTTGAGCCTTGAGCCTTGAGCCTTGTGCCTTGAGCCTTGGCCCTCGAGCCTTGAGCCTTGACCGTGACTCTTGAGCCTTGAGCCTTGAGCCTTGAGCCTTAAGCCTTGAGACTTGAGCCTTGAGCCTGGAGCCTTGAGCCTTCAACCTTGAGCCTTGAGCCTTGAGCCTTGAGCCTTGAGCCTTGAGCATTGAGCATTGAGCCTTGAGCCTTGAGCCTTGAGCCTTGAGCCTTGAGCCTTCAACCTTGAGACTTGAGCCTTGAGCCTTGAGCCTTGTGCCTTGAGCCTTGGCCCTCCAGACTTGACCTTTGAGCCTCGAGCCTTGAGCCTTGACCCTTGAGCCTTGAGCCTTGAGCCTTGAGCCTTGAGCCTTGAGCCTTGAGCCTTGGGCCTTGAGCCTTGAGCCTTGAGCCTTGAGCCTTGAGCCTTGGGCCTTGGGCCTTGGGCCTTGCGCCTTGAGCCTAGCGCCTTGAGCCTTGCGCCTTGAGCCTTGAGCCTTGAGCCTTGAGCCTTGAGCCTTGAGCCTTGAGCCTTGAGCCTTGAGCCTTGAGCCTTGAGTCTTGAGCCTTGAGCCTTGAGCCTTGAGCCTTGGCCTTGAGCCTTGGGCCTTGAGCCTTGAGCCTTGCGCCTTGAGCCTTGAGCCTTGAGCCTTGAGCCTTGAGCCTTGAGCCTTGAGCCTTGAGCCTTGAGCCTTGAGCCTTGAGCCTTGAGCCTTGAGCCTTGAGCCTTGAGCCTTGAGCCTTGAGCCTTGAGCCTTGTGCCTTGAGCCTTGGCCCTCGAGACTTGACCTTTGAGCCTTGAGCCTTGACCGTGACCCTTGAGCCTTGAGCCTTGAGCCTTGAGCCTTGAGCCTTGAGCCTTGAGCCTTGAGCCTTGAGCCTTGAGCCTTGAGCCTTGAGGCTTGAGCCATGAGCCTTGAGCCTTGAGCCTTGGCCTTGAGCCTTGGGCCTTGAGCCTTGAGCCTTGCGCCTTGAGCCTTGAGCCTTGAGCCTTGATCCTTGAGCCTTGAGCCTTGAGCCTTGAGCCTTGAGCCTTGAGCCTTGAGCCTTGAGCCTTGTGCCTTGAGCCTTGGCCCTCGAGACTTGACCTTTGAGCCTTGAGCCTTGACCGTGACCCTTGAGCCTTGAGCCTTGAGCCTTGAGACTTGAGCCTTGAGCCTTGAGCCTTGAGCCTTGAGCCTTGAGCCTTCAACCTTGAGCCTTGAGCCTTGAGCCTTGAGCCTTGAGCCTTGAGCCTTTAGCCTTGAGCCTTGAGACTTGAGCCTTGAGCCTTGAGCCTTGAGCCTTGAGCCTTGAGCCTTGAGCCTTGAGCCTTGAGCCTTGAGCCTTGAGCATTGAGCATTGAGCCTTGAGCCTTGAGCCTTGAGCCTTGAGCCTTGAGTCTTGAGCCTTGAGCCTTCAACCTTGAGACTTGAGCCTTGAGCCTTGTGCCTTGAGCCTTGGCCCTCGAGACTTGACCTTTGAGCCTTGAGCCTTAACCCTTGAGCCTTGAGCCTTGAGACTTGAGCCTTGAGCCTTGAGCCTTGAGCCTTGAGCCTTGAGCCTTGGGCCTTGGGCCTTGCGCCTTGAGCCTAGCGCCTTGAGCCTTGCGCCTTGAGCCTTGAGCGTTGAGCCTTGAGCCTTGAGCCTTGAGCCTTGAGCCTTGAGCCTTGAGCCTTGAGCCTTGAGCCTTGGGCCTTGAGCCTTGGGCCTTGAGCCTTGAGCCTTGCGCCTTGAGCCTTGAGCCTTGACCGTTGACCCTTGATTCTTGATTCTTGAGCCTTGAACCTTGAGCCGTGAGCCTTGAGCCTTGAGCCTTGAGCCTTGAGCCTTGAGCCTTGAGCCTTGAGCCTTGACCCTTGAGCCTTGACCCTTGATCGTTGACCGTTGACCCTTGACCCTCGAGTGTTGCGCCTTTAGCCTTTACCCTTGAGCCGTGACTTGAGCCTTGAGCCTTGAGCCTTGAGCCTTGAGCCTTGAGCCTTGAGCCTTGAGCCTTGAGCCTTGAGCCTTGAGCCTTGAGCCTTGAGCCTTAAGCCTTGTGCCTTGTGCCTTGTGCCTTGAGACTTGAGCCTTGAGCCTTGAGCCTTGAGCCTTGTGCCTTGAGCCTTGAGCCTTGAGCATTGAGCCTTGAGCCTTGAGCCTTGAGCCTTATGCCTTGTGCCTTGAGCCTTGACCCTTGAGCCTGGAGCCTTGAGCCATGAGCCTGGAGCCTTGAGCCATGAGCCTTGAGCCTTGATTCTTGAGCCGTGAGCCTTGAGCTTGAGCCTTGAGCCTTGAGCCTTGAGTCTTGAGCCTTAAGGCTTGACCCTTGATCCTTGACCGTGGACCCTTGAGCCTTCATCCTTGACCCTTCATCCTTGACCCTTGACCGTTGAGCCTTGAGCCTTGAGCCTTCATCCTTGAGCCTTGAGCCTTGAGCCTTAAGCCTTGTGCCTTGTGCCTTGTGCCTTGTGCCTTGTGCCTTGAGCCTTGAGCGTTGAGCATTGAGCCTTGAGCCTTGAGCCTTGAGCCTTGAGCCTTGAGCCTTGAGCCTTGAGCCTTGAGCCTTGAGCCTTGAGCCTTGAGCCTTGAGCCTTTACCCTTGAGCCTTGAGACTTGAGCCTTGAGCCTTGAGCCTTGAGCCTTGAGCCTTGAGCCTTGAGCCTTGAGCCTTGAGCCTTGAGCCTTGAGCCTTGAGCCTTGAGCCTTGAGCCTTGAGCCTTGAGCATTGAGCATTGAGCATTGAGCATTGAGCCTTGAGCCTTGAGCCTTGAGCCTTCAACCTTGAGACTTGAGCCTTGAGCCTTGAGCCTTGTGCCTTGAGCCTTGGCCCTCCAGACTTGACCTTTGAGCCTTGAGCCTTGAGCCTTGACCCTTGACCCTTGAGCCTTGAGCCTTGAGCCTTGAGCCTTGAGCCTTGAGCCTTGAGCCTTGAGCCTTGAGCCTTGAGCCTTGAGCCTTGAGCCTTGAGCCTTGAGCCTTGAGCCTTGGGCCTTGGGCCTTGGGCCTTGCGCCTTGAGCCTAGCGCCTTGAGCCTTGCGCCTTGAGCCTTGAGCCTTGAGTCTTGAGCCTTGAGCCTTGAGCCTTGAGCCTTGGCCTTGAGCCTTGGGCCTTGAGCCTTGAGCCTTGCGCCTTGAGCCTTGAGCCTTGAGCCTTGAGCCTTGAGCCTTGAGCCTTGAGCCTTGAGCCTTGAGCCTTGAGCCTTCACCCTTGAGCCTTGAGCCTTGAGCCTTGAGCCTTGAGCCTTGAGCCTTGAGCCTTGAGCCTTGAGCCTTGTGCCTTGAGCCTTGGCCCTCGAGACTTGACCTTTGAGCTTTGAGCCTTGACCGTGACCCTTGAGCCTTGAGCCTTGAGCCTTGAGACTTGAGCCTTGAGCCTTGAGCCTTGAGCCTTGAGCCTTGAGCCTTGAGCCTTGAGCCTTGAGCCTTGAGCCTTCAACCTTGAGCCTTGAGCCTTGAGCCTTGAGCCTTGAGCCTTGAGCCTTGAGCCTCGTGCCTTGAGCCTTGGCCCTCGAGACTTGACCTTTGAGCCTTGAGCCTTGACCGTGACCCTTGAGCCTTGAGCCTTGAGCCTTGAGACTTAAGACTTGAGCCTTGAGCCTTGGGCCTTGAGCCTTGAGCCTTGAACCTTGAGCCTTGGGCCTTGGGCCTTGGGCCTTGCGCCTTGAGCCTTGCGCCTTGAGCCTTGCGCCTTGAGCCTTGAGCCTTGAGCCTTGAGCCTTGAGCCTTGAGCCTTGAGCCTTGAGCCTTGAGCCTTGAGCCTTGAGCCTTGAGCCTTGAGCCTTGAGACTTGAGCCTTGTGCCTTGAGACTTGAGCCTTGAGCCTTGAGCCTTGAGCCTTGTGCCTTGAGCCTTGAGCCTTGAGCATTGAGCCTTGAGCCTTGAGCCTTGAGCCTTGAGCCTTATGCCTTGTGCCTTGAGCCTTGACCCTTGAGCCTGGAGCCTTGAGCCATGAGCCTGGAGCCTTGAGCCATGAGCCTTGAGCCTTGATTCTCGAGCCGTGAGCCTTGAGCTTGAGCCTTGAGCCTGGATCCTTGAGTCTTGAGCCTTAAGGCTTGACCCTTGATCCTTGACCGTGGACCCTTGAGCCTTCATCCTTGAGCCTTCATCCTTGACCCTTGACCATTGAGCTTTGAGCCTTGGGCCTTAATCCTTGAGCCTTCAGCCTTGAGCCTTGAGCCTTAAGCCTTGTGCCTTGTGCCTTGTGCCTTGAGCCTTGAGCGTTGAGCGTTGAGCATTGAGCCTTGAGCCTTGAGCCTTGAGCCTTGAGCCTTGAGCCTTGAGCCTTTAGCCTGGAGCCTTGAGACTTGAGCCTTGAGCCTTGAGCCTTAAGCCTTGTGCCTTGTGCCTTGAGCCTTGAGCGTTGAGCATTGAGCCTTGAGCCTTGAGCCTTGAGCCTTTAGCCTTGAGCCTTGAGACTTGAGCCTTGAGCCTTGAGCCTTGAGCCTTCAGCCTTGAGCCTTGAGCCTTGACCCTTGACCCTTGAGCCTTGAGCCTTGAGCATTGAGCATTGAGCCTTGAGCCTTGAGCCTTGAGCCTTCAGCCTTGAGCCTTGAGCCTTGAGCCTTGTGCCTTGTGCCTTGAGCCTTGAGCCTTGAGCATTGAGCCTTGAGCCTTGAGCCTTGAGCCTTGAGCCTTATGCCTTGTGCCTTGTGCCTTGAGCCTTGACCCTTGAGCCTGGAGCCTTGAGCCATGAGCCTGGAGCCTTGAGCCATGAGCCTTGAGCCTTGATTCTTGAGCCATGAGCCTTGAGCTTGAGCCTTGAGCCTTGAGCCTTGAGTCTTGAGCCTTAAGGCTTGACCCCTGATCCTTGACCGTGGACCCTTGAGCCTTCATCCTTGACCCTTCATCCTTGACCCTTGACCGTTGAGCCTTGAGCCTTGAGCCTTAATCTTTGAGCCTTGAGCCTTGAGCCTTAAGCCTTGTGCCTTGTGCCTTGTGCCTTGAGCCTTGAGCGTTGAGCATTGAGCCTTGAGCCTTGAGCCTTGAGCCTTGAGCCTTGAGCCTTGAGCCTTGAGCCTTTAGCCTTGAGCCTTGAGACTTGAGCCTTGAGCCTTGAGCCTTGAGCCTTGAGCCTTGAGCCTTGAGCATTGAGCATTGCACCTTGAGCCTTGAGCCTTGAGCCTTGAGCCTTGAGCCTTGAGCCTTGAGCCTTCAACCTTGAGACTTGAGCCTTGAGCCTTGTGCCTTGAGCCTTGGCCCTCGAGACTTGACCTTTGAGCCTTGAGCCTTGACCCTTGAGCCTTGAGCCTTGAGACTTGAGCCTTGAGCCTTGAGCCTTGAGCCTTGAGCCTTGGGCCTTGGGCGTTGGGCCTTGCGCCTTGAACCTAGCGCCTTGAGCCTTGAGCCTTGAGCCTTGAGCCTTGAGCCTTGAGCCTTGAGCCTTGAGCCTTGAGCCTTGAGCCTTGAGCCTTGCGCCTTTAGCCTTGAGCCTTGGGCCTTGGGCCTTGAGCCTTGAGCCTTGCGCCTTGAGCCTTGACCGTTGACCCTTGATTCTTGATTCTTAAGCCTTGAGCCTTGGGCCTTGGGCCTTGGGCCTTGAGCCTTGAGCCTTGCGCCTTGAGCCTTGAGCCTTGACCGTTGACCCTTGATTCTTGATTCTTGAGCCTTGAACCTTGAGCCTTGAGCCTTGAGCCTTGAGCCTTGAGCCTTGAGCCTTGAGCCTTGAGCCTTGAGCCTTGACCCTTGATCGTTGACCGTTGACCCTTGACCCTCGAGTGTTGCGCCTTTAGCCTTGACCCTTGAGCCGTGACTTGAGCCTTGAGCCTTGAGCCTTGAGCCTTGAGCCTTGAGCCTTGAGCCTTGAGCCTTGAGCCTTAAGCCTTGTGCCTTGTGCCTTGTGCCTTGAGACTTGAGCCTTGAGCCTTGAGCCTTGAGCCTTGTGCCTTGAGCCTTGAGCCTTGAGCATTGAGCCTTGAGCCTTGAGCCTTGAGCCTTGAGCATTATGCCTTGTGCCTTGAGCCTTGACCCTTGAGCCTGGAGCCTTGAGCCATGAGCCTGGTGCCTTGAGCCATGAGCCTTGAGCCTTGATTCTTGATTCTTGAGCCTTGAGACTTAAGCCTTGAGCCTTGAGCCTTGAGCCTTAAGCCTTGTGCCTTGTGCCTTGAGCCTTGAGCGTTGAGCCTTGAGCCTTGAGCCTTGAGCCTTTAGCCTTGAGCCTTGAGACTTGAGCCTTGAGCCTTGAGCCTTGAGCCTTCAGCCTTGAGCCTTGAGCCTTGAGCCTGGAGCCCTGAGCATTGAGCATTGAGCCTTGAGCCTTGAGCCTTGAGCCTTGAGCCTTGAGCCTTGAGCCTTGAGCCTTGAGCCTTGAGCCTGGAGCATTGAGCATTGAGCCTTGAGCCTTGAGCCTTGAGCCTTGAGCCTTGAGCCTTGAGCCTTCAACCTTGAGCCTTGAGCCTTGAGCCTTGAGCCTTGAGCCTTGAGCCTTGAGCCTTGAGCCTTCAACCTTGAGCCTTGAGCCTTGAGCCTTGAGCCTTGAGCCTTGAGCCTTGAGCCTTGAGCCTCGTGCCTTGAGCCTTGGCCCTCGAGACTTGACCTTTGAGCCTTGAGCCTTGACCGTGACCCTTGAGCCTTGAGCCTTGAGCCTTGAGACTTAAGCCTTGAGCCTTGAGCCTTGGGCCTTGAGCCTTGAGCCTTGAACCTTGAGCCTTGGGCCTTGGGCCTTGGGCCTTGCGCCTTGAGCCTTGCGCCTTGAGCCTTGCGCCTTGAGCCTTGAGCCTTGAGCCTTGAGCCTTGAGCCTTGAGCCTTGAGCCTTGAGCCTTGAGCCTTGAGCCTTGAGCCTTGAGCCTTGAGCCTTGAGCCTTGAGACTTGAGCCTTGTGCCTTGAGACTTGAGCCTTGAGCCTTGAGCCTTGAGCCTTGTGCCTTGAGCCTTGAGCCTTGAGCATTGAGCCTTGAGCCTTGAGCCTTGAGCCTTGAGCCTTATGCCTTGTGCCTTGAGCCTTGACCCTTGAGCCTGGAGCCTTGAGCCATGAGCCTGGAGCCTTGAGCCATGAGCCTTGAGCCTTGATTCTCGAGCCGTGAGCCTTGAGCTTGAGCCTTGAGCCTGGAGCCTTGAGTCTTGAGCCTTAAGGCTTGACCCTTGATCCTTGACCGTGGACCCTTGAGCCTTCATCCTTGAGCCTTCATCCTTGACCCTTGACCATTGAGCTTTGAGCCTTGAGCCTTAATCCTTGAGCCTTCAGCCTTGAGCCTTGAGCCTTAAGCCTTGTGCCTTGTGCCTTGTGCCTTGAGCCTTGAGCGTTGAGCGTTGAGCATTGAGCCTTGAGCCTTGAGCCTTGAGCCTTGAGCCTTGAGCCTTGAGCCTTTAGCCTGGAGCCTTGAGACTTGAGCCTTGAGCCTTGAGCCTTAAGCCTTGTGCCTTGTGCCTTGAGCCTTGAGCGTTGAGCATTGAGCCTTGAGCCTTGAGCCTTGAGCCTTTAGCCTTGAGCCTTGAGACTTGAGCCTTGAGCCTTGAGCCTTGAGCCTTCAGCCTTGAGCCTTGAGCCTTGACCCTTGACCCTTGAGCCTTGAGCCTTGAGCATTGAGCATTGAGCATTGAGCCTTGAGCCTTGAGCCTTGAGCCTTGAGCCTTGAGCCTTGAGCCTTGAGCCTTGTGCCTTGTGCCTTGAGCCTTGAGCCTTGAGCATTGAGCCTTGAGCCTTGAGCCTTGAGCCTTGAGCCTTATGCCTTGTGCCTTGTGCCTTGAGCCTTGACCCTTGAGCCTGGAGCCTTGAGCCATGAGCCTGGAGCCTTGAGCCATGAGCCTTGAGCCTTGATTCTTGAGCCATGAGCCTTGAGCTTGAGCCTTGAGCCTTGAGCCTTGAGTCTTGAGCCTTAAGGCTTGACCCTTGATCCTTGACCGTGGACCCTTGAGCCTTCATCCTTGACCCTTCATCCTTGACCCTTGACCGTTGAGCCTTGAGCCTTGAGCCTTAATCCTTGAGCCTTGAGCCTTGAGCCTTAAGCCTTGTGCCTTGTGCCTTGTGCCTTGAGCCTTGAGCGTTGAGCATTGAGCCTTGAGCCTTGAGCCTTGAGCCTTGAGCCTTGAGCCTTGAGCCTTGAGCCTTGAGCCTTTAGCCTTGAGCCTTGAGACTTGAGCCTTGAGCCTTGAGCCTTGAGCCTTGAGCCTTGAGCCTTGAGCATTGAGCATTGAGCATTGAGCCTTGAGCCTTGAGCCTTGAGCCTTGAGCCTTGAGCCTTGAGCCTTGAGCCTTCAACCTTGAGACTTGAGCCTTGAGCCTTGTGCCTTGAGCCTTGGCCCTCGAGACTTGACCTTTGAGCCTTGAGCCTTGACCCTTGAGCCTTGAGCCTTGAGACTTGAGCCTTGAGCCTTGAGCCTTGAGCCTTGAGCCTTGAGCCTTGGGCCTTGGGCCTTGGGCCTTGCGCCTTGAACCTAGCGCCTTGAGCCTTGCGCCTTGCGCCTTGAGCCTTGAGCCTTGAGCCTTGAGCCTTGAGCCTTGAGCCTTGAGCCTTGAGCCTTGAGCCTTGAGCCTTGAGCCTTGCGCCTTGAGCCTTGAGCCTTGGGCCTTGGGCCTTGAGCCTTGAGCCTTGCGCCTTGAGCCTTGAGCCTTGACCGTTGACCCTTGATTCTTGATTCATAAGCCTTGAGCCTTGGGCCTTGGGCCTTGGGCCTTGAGCCTTGAGCCTTGCGCCTTGAGCCTTGAGCCTTGACCGTTGACCCTTGATTCTTGATTCTTGAGCCTTGAACCTTGAGCCTTGAGCCTTGAGCCTTGAGCCTTGAGCCTTGAGCCTTGACCCTTGACCCTTGATCGTTGACCGTTGACCCTTGACCCTCGAGTGTTGCGCCTTTAGCCTTGACCCTTGAGCCGTGACTTGAGCCTTGAGCCTTGAGCCTTGAGCCTTGAGCCTTGAGCCTTGAGCCTTGAGCCTTAAGCCTTGTGCCTTGTGCCTTGTGCCTTGAGACTTGAGCCTTGAGCCTTGAGCCTTGAGCCTTGTGCCTTGAGCCTTGAGCCTTGAGCATTGAGCCTTGAGCCTTGAGCCTTGAGCCTTGAGCCTTATGCCTTGTGCCTTGAGCCTTGACCCTTGAGCCTGGAGCCTTGAGCCATGAGCCTGGTGCCTTGATCCATGAGCCTTGAGCCTTGATTCTTGATTCTTGAGCCTTGAGACTTAAGCCTTGAGCCTTGAGCCTTGAGCCTTAAGCCTTGTGCCTTGTGCCTTGAGCCTTGAGCGTTGAGCCTTGAGCCTTGAGCCTTGAGCCTTTAGCCTTGAGCCTTGAGACTTGACCCTTGAGCCTTGAGCCTTGAGCCTTCAGCCTTCAGCCTTGAGCCTTGAGCCTTGAGCCTTGAGCCTGGAGCCCTGAGCATTGAGCATTGAGCCTTGAGCCTTGAGACTTGAGCCTTGAGCCTTGAGCCTTGAGCCTTGAGCCTTGAGCCTTGAGCCTTGAGCCTTGAGCCTTGAGCCTTGAGCCTTGAGCATTGAGCATTGAGCCTTGAGCCTTGAGCCTTCAACCTTGAGACTTGAGCCTTGAGCCTTGTGCCTTGAGCCTTGGCCCTCGAGACTTGACCTTTGAGCCTTGAGCCTTGACCCTTGAGCCTTGAGCCTTGAGACTTGAGCCTTGAGCCTTGAGCCTTGAGCCTTGAGCCTTGAGCCTTGGGCCTTGGGCCTTGGGCCTTGCGCCTTGAACCTAGCGCCTTGAGCCTTGCGCCTTGAGCCTTGAGCCTTGAGCCTTGAGCCTTGAGCCTTGAGCCTTGAGCCTTGAGCCTTGAGCCTTGAGCCTTGCGCCTTGAGCCTTGAGCCTTGGGCCTTGGGCCTTGAGCCTTGAGCCTTGCGCCTTGAGCCTTGAGCCTTGACCGTTGGCCCTTGATTCTTGATTCATAAGCCTTGAGCCTTGGGCCTTGGGCCTTGGGCCTTGAGCCTTGAGCCTTGCGCCTTGAGCCTTGAGCCTTGACCGTTGACCCTTGATTCTTGATTCTTGAGCCTTGAACCTTGAGCCTTGAGCCTTGAGCCTTGAGCCTTGAGCCTTGAGCCTTGAGCCTTGACCCTTGATCGTTGACCGTTGACCCTTGACCCTCGAGTGTTGCGCCTTTAGCCATGACCCTTGAGCCGTGACTTGAGCCTTGAGCCTTGAGCCTTGAGCCTTGAGCCTTGAGCCTTGAGCCTTAAGCCTTGTGCCTTGTGCCTTGTGCCTTGAGACTTGAGCCTTGAGCCTTGAGCCTTGAGCCTTGTGCCTTGAGCCTTGAGCCTTGAGCATTGAGCCTTGAGCCTTGAGCCTTGAGCCTTGAGCCTTATGCCTTGTGCCTTGTGCCTTGAGCCTTGACCCTTGAGCCTGGAGCCTTGAGCCATGAGCCTGGTGCCTTGATACATGAGCCTTGAGCCTTGATTCTTGATTCTTGAGCCTTGAGACTTAAGCCTTGAGCCTTGAGCCTTGAGCCTTAAGCCTTGTGCCTTGTGCCTTGAGCCTTGAGCGTTGAGCCTTGAGCCTTGAGCCTTGAGCCTTTAGCCTTGAGCCTTGAGACTTGACCCTTGAGCCTTGAGCCTTGAGCCTTGAGCCTTGAGCCTTGAGCCTTGAGCCTTGAGCCTTGAGCCTTAAGCCTTGTGCCTTGTGCCTTGTGCCTTGAGACTTGAGCCTTGAGCCTTGAGCCTTGAGCCTTGTGCCTTGAGCCTTGAGCCTTGAGCATTGAGCCTTGAGCCTTGAGCCTTGAGCCTTGAGCCTTATGCCTTGTGCCTTGAGCCTTGACCCTTGAGCCTGGAGCCTTGAGCCATGAGCCTGGTGCCTTGATCCATGAGCCTTGAGCCTTGATTCTTGATTCTTGAGCCTTGAGACTTAAGCCTTGAGCCTTGAGCCTTGAGCCTTAAGCCTTGTGCCTTGTGCCTTGAGCCTTGAGCGTTGAGCCTTGAGCCTTGAGCCTTGAGCCTTTAGCCTTGAGCCTTGAGACTTGACCCTTGAGCCTTGAGCCTTGAGCCTTCAGCCTTCAGCCTTGAGCCTTGAGCCTTGAGCCTTGAGCCTGGAGCCCTGAGCATTGAGCATTGAGCCTTGAGCCTTGAGACTTGAGCCTTGAGCCTTGAGCCTTGAGCCTTGAGCCTTGAGCCTTGAGCCTTGAGCCTTGAGCCTTGAGCCTTGAGCATTGAGCATTGAGCCTTGAGCCTTGAGCCTTCAACCTTGAGACTTGAGCCTTGAGCCTTGTGCCTTGAGCCTTGGCCCTCGAGACTTGACCTTTGAGCCTTGAGCCTTGACCCTTGAGCCTTGAGCCTTGAGACTTGAGCCTTGAGCCTTGAGCCTTGAGCCTTGAGCCTTGAGCCTTGGGCCTTGGGCCTTGGGCCTTGCGCCTTGAACCTAGCGCCTTGAGCCTTGCGCCTTGAGCCTTGAGCCTTGAGCCTTGAGCCTTGAGCCTTGAGCCTTGAGCCTTGAGCCTTGAGCCTTGAGCCTTGCGCCTTGAGCCTTGAGCCTTGGGCCTTGGGCCTTGAGCCTTGAGCCTTGCGCCTTGAGCCTTGAGCCTTGACCGTTGGCCCTTGATTCTTGATTCATAAGCCTTGAGCCTTGGGCCTTGGGCCTTGGGCCTTGAGCCTTGAGCCTTGCGCCTTGAGCCTTGAGCCTTGACCGTTGACCCTTGATTCTTGATTCTTGAGCCTTGAACCTTGAGCCTTGAGCCTTGAGCCTTGAGCCTTGAGCCTTGAGCCTTGAGCCTTGACCCTTGATCGTTGACCGTTGACCCTTGACCCTCGAGTGTTGCGCCTTTAGCCATGACCCTTGAGCCGTGACTTGAGCCTTGAGCCTTGAGCCTTGAGCCTTGAGCCTTGAGCCTTGAGCCTTAAGCCTTGTGCCTTGTGCCTTGTGCCTTGAGACTTGAGCCTTGAGCCTTGAGCCTTGAGCCTTGTGCCTTGAGCCTTGAGCCTTGAGCATTGAGCCTTGAGCCTTGAGCCTTGAGCCTTGAGCCTTATGCCTTGTGCCTTGTGCCTTGAGCCTTGACCCTTGAGCCTGGAGCCTTGAGCCATGAGCCTGGTGCCTTGATACATGAGCCTTGAGCCTTGATTCTTGATTCTTGAGCCTTGAGACTTAAGCCTTGAGCCTTGAGCCTTGAGCCTTAAGCCTTGTGCCTTGTGCCTTGAGCCTTGAGCGTTGAGCCTTGAGCCTTGAGCCTTGAGCCTTTAGCCTTGAGCCTTGAGACTTGACCCTTGAGCCTTGAGCCTTGAGCCTTGAGCCTTGAGCCTTGAGCCTTGAGCCTTGAGCCTGGAGCCCTGAGCATTGAGCATTGAGCCTTGAGCCTTGAGCCTTGAGCCTTGAGCCTTGAGCCTTGAGCCTTGAGCCTTGAGCCTTGAGCCTTGAGCCTTGAGCCTTGAGCCTTGAGCATTGAGCCTTGAGCCTTGAGCCTTGAGCCTTGAGCCTTGAGCCTTGAGCCTTGAACCTTGAGCCTTGAGCCTTCAACCTTGAGCCTTGAGCCTTGAGCCTTGAGCCTTGAGCCTTGAGCCTTGAGCCTTGAGCCTTGAGCCTTGAGCCTTCAACCTTGAGCCTTGAGCCTTGAGCCTGGAGCCTTGAGCCTTGAGCCTTGAGCCTTGAGCCTCGTGCCTTGAGCCTTGGCCCTCGAGACTTGACCTTTGAGCCTTGAGCCTTGACCGTGACCCTTGAGCCTTGAGCCTTGAGCCTTGAGACTTAAGCCTTGAGCCTTGGGCCTTGAGCCTTGAGCCTTGAACCTTGAGCCTTGGGCCTTGGGCCTTGGGCCTTGCGCCTTGAGCCTTGCGCCTTGAGCCTTGCGCCTTGAGCCTTGAGCCTTGAGCCTTGAGCCTTGAGCCTTGAGCCTTGAGCCTTGAGCCTTGAGACTTGAGCCTTGTGCCTTGAGACTTGAGCCTTGAGCCTTGAGCCTTGAGCCTTGTGCCTTGAGCCTTGAGCCTTGAGCATTGAGCCTTGAGCCTTGAGCCTTGAGCCTTGAGCCTTATGCCTTGTGCCTTGAGCCTTGACCCTTGAGCCTGGAGCCTTGAGCCATGAGCCTGGAGCCTTGAGCCATGAGCCTTGAGCCTTGATTCTCGAGCCGTGAGCCTTGAGCTTGAGCCTTGAGCCTGGAGCCTTGAGTCTTGAGCCTTAAGGCTTGACCCTTGATCCTTGACCGTGGACCCTTGAGCCTTCATCCTTGAGCCTTCATCCTTGACCCTTGACCATTGAGCTTTGAGCCTTGAGCCTTAATCCTTGAGCCTTCAGCCTTGAGCCTTGAGCCTTAAGCCTTGTGCCTTGTGCCTTGTGCCTTGAGCCTTGAGCGTTGAGCGTTGAGCATTGAGCCTTGAGCCTTGAGCCTTGAGCCTTGAGCCTTGAGCCTTTAGCCTGGACCCTTGAGACTTGAGCCTTGAGCCTTGAGCCTTAAGCCTTGTGCCTTGAGCCTTGAGCGTTGAGCATTGAGCCTTGAGCCTTGAGCCTTGAGCCTTTAGCCTTGAGCCTTGAGACTTGAGCCTTGAGCCTTGAGCCTTGAGCCTTGAGCCTTCAGCCTTGAGCCTTGAGCCTTGACCCTTGAGCCTTGAGCCTTGAGCATTGAGCATTGAGCATTGAGCCTTGAGCCTTGAGCCTTGAGCCTTCAGCCTTGAGCCTTGAGCCTTTAGCCTTGTGCCTTGTGCCTTGAGCCTTGAGCCTTGAGCATTGAGCCTTGAGCCTTGAGCCTTGAGCCTTGAGCCTTATGCCTTGTGCCTTGTGCCTTGAGCCTTGACCCTTGAGCCTGGAGCCTTGAGCCACGAGCCTGGAGCCTTGAGCCATGAGCCTTGAGCCTTGATTCTTGAGCCATGAGCCTTGAGCTTGAGCCTTGAGCCTTGAGCCTTGAGTCTTGAGCCTTAAGGCTTGACCCTTGATCCTTGACCGTGGACCCTTGAGCCTTCATCCTTGACCCTTCATCCTTGACCCTTGACCGTTGAGCCTTGAGCCTTGAGCCTTAATCCTTGAGCCTTGAGCCTTGAGCCTTAAGCCTTGTGCCTTGTGCCTTGTGCCTTGTGCCTTGAGCCTTGAGCGTTGAGCATTGAGCCTTGAGCCTTGAGCCTTGAGCCTTGAGCCTTGAGCCTTGAGCCTTGAGCCTTGAGCCTTGAGCCTTGAGCCTTTAGCCTTGAGCCTTGAGACTTGAGCCTTGAGCCTTGAGCCTTGAGCCTTGAGCCTTGAGCATTGAGCATTGAGCCTTGAGCCTTGAGCCTTGAGCCTTGAGCCTTGAGCCTTGAGCCTTGAGCCTTGAGCCTTCAACCTTGAGACTTGAGCCTTGAGCCTTGTGCCTTGAGCCTTGGCCCTCTAGACTTGACCTTTGAGCCTTGAGCCTTGACCCTTGAGCCTTGAGCCTTGAGACTTAAGCCTTGAGCCTTGAGCCTTGAGCCTTGGGCCTTGGGCCTTGGGCCTTGCGCCTTGAACCTAGCGCCTTGAGCCTTGCGCCTTGAGCCTTGAGCCTTGAGCCTTGAGCCTTGAGCCTTGAGCCTTGAGCCTTGAGCCTTGAGCCTTGAGCCTTGCGCCTTGAGCATTGAGCCTTGGGCCTTGGGCCTTGAGCCTTGAGCCTTGCGCCTTGAGCCTTGAGCCTTGACCGTTGACCCTTGATTCTTGATTCTTAAGCCTTGAGCCTTGGGCCTTGGGCCTTGGGCCTTGAGCCTTGAGCCTTGCGCCTTGAGCCTTGAGCCTTGACCGTTGACCCTTGATTCTTGATTCTTGAGCCTTGAACCTTGAGCCTTGAGCCTTGAGCCTTGAGCCTTGAGCCTTGAGCCTTGAGCCTTGAGCCTTGAGCCTTGACCCTTGATCGTTGACCGTTGACCCCTGACCCTCGAGTGTTGCGCCTTTAGCCTTGACCCTTGAGCCGTGACTTGAGCCTTGAGCCTTGAGCCTTGAGCCTTGAGCCTTGAGCCTTGAGCCTTGAGCCTTGAGCCTTGAGCCTTGAGCCTTAAGCCTTGTGCCTTGTGCCTTGTGCCTTGAGACTTGAGCCTTGAGCCTTGAGCCTTGAGCCTTGTGCCTTGAGCCTTGAGCCTTGAGCATTGAGCCTTGAGCCTTGAGCCTTGAGCCTTGAGCCTTATGCCTTGTGCCTTGAGCCTTGACCCTTGAGCCTGGAGCCTTGAGCCATGAGCCTGGTGCCTTGAGCCATGAGCCTTGAGCCTTGATTCTTGATTCTTGAGCCTTGAGACTTAAGCCTTGAGCCTTGAGCCTTGAGCCTTAAGCCTTGTGCCTTGTGCCTTGAGCCTTGAGCGTTGAGCCTTGAGCCTTGAGCCTTGAGCCTTTAGCCTTGAGCCTTGAGACTTGAGCCTTGAGCCTTGAGCCTTGAGCCTTCAGCCTTGAGCCTTGAGCCTTGAGCCTGGAGCCCTGAGCATTGAGCATTGAGCCTTGAGCCTTGAGCCTTGAGCCTTGAGCCTTGAGCCTTGAGCCTTGAGCCTTGAGCCTTGAGCCTTGAGCCTTGAGCATTGAGCATTGAGCCTTGAGCCTTGAGCCTTGAGCCTTGAGCCTTGAGCCTTGAGCCTTGAGCCTTCAACCTTGAGACTTGAGCCTTGAGCCTTGAGCCTTGTGCCTTGAGCCTTGGCCCTCGAGACTTGACCTTTGAGCCTTGAGCCTTGACCCTTGAGCCTTGAGACTTGAGCCTTGAGCCTTGAGCCTTGAGCCTTGAGCCTTGAGCCTTGAGCCTTGGGCCTTGGGCCTTGGGCCTTGCGCCTTGAGCCTAGCGCCTTGAGCCTTGCGCCTTGAGCCTTGAGCCTTGAGCCTTGAGCCTTGAGCCTTGAGCCTTGAGCCTTGAGCCTTGAGCCTTGAGCCTTGAGCCTTGAGCCTTGAGCCTTGAGCCTTGAGCCTTGAGCCTTGAGCCTTCAACCTTGAGACTAGAGCCTTGAGCCTTGAGCCTTGTGCCTTGAGCCTTGAGCCTTGAGCCTTGAGCCTTGAGCCTTTAGCCTTGAGCCTTGAGACTTGAGCCATGAGCCTTGAGCCTTGAGCCTTGAGCCTTGAGCCTTGAGCATTGAGCATTGAGCCTTGAGCCTTGAGCCTTGAGCCTTGAGCCTTGAGCCTTGAGCCTTGAGCCTTGAGCCTTGAGCCTTGAGCCTTCAACCTTGAGACTTGAGCCTTGAGCCTTGTGCCTTGAGCCTTGGCCCTCGAGACTTGACCTTTGAGCCTTGAGCCTTGACCCTTGAGCCTTGAGCCTTGAGACTTGAGCCTTGAGCCTTGAGCCTTGAGCCTTGAGCCTTGAGCCTTGGGCCTTGGGCCTTGGGCCTTGCGCCTTGAACCTAGCGCCTTGAGCCTTGCGCCTTGAGCCTTGAGCCTTGAGCCTTGAGCCTTGAGCCTTGAGCCTTGAGCCTTGAGCCTTGAGCCTTGAGCCTTGAGCCTTGCGCCTTGAGCCTTGAGCCTTGGGCCTTGAGTCTTGAGCCTTGAGCCTTTAGCCTTGAGCCTTGAGCCTTGAGCCTTGAGCCTTCAACCTTGAGACTTGAGCCTTGAGCCTTGAGCCTTGTGCCTTGAGCCTTGGCCCTCGAGACTTGACCTTTGAGCCTTGAGCCTTGACCCTTGAGCCTTGAGCCTTGAGACTTGAGCCTTGAGCCTTGAGCCTTGAGCCTTGAGCCTTGAGCCTTGAGCCTTTAGCCTTGAGCCTTGAGACTTGAGCCTTGAGCCTTGAGCCTTGAGCCTTCAGCCTTGAGCCTTGAGCCTTGAGCCTTGAGCCTGGAGCCCTGAGCATTGAGCATTGAGCCTTGAGCCTTGAGCCTTGAGCCTTGAGCCTTGAGCCTTGAGCCTTGAGCCTTGAGCCTTGAGCCTTGAGCATTGAGCATTGAGCCTTGAGCCTTGAGCCTTGAGCCTTGAGCCTTGAGCCTTGAGCCTTCAACCTTGAGACTTGAGCCTTGAGCCTTGAGCCTTGTGCCTTGAGCCTTGGCCCTCGAGACTTGACCTTTGAGCCTTGAGCCTTGACCCTTGAGCCTTGAGCCTTGAGACTTGAGCCTTGAGCCTTGAGCCTTGAGCCTTGAGCCTTGAGCCTTGAGCCTTGGGCCTTGGGCCTTGGGCCTTGGGCCTTGCGCCTTGAGCCTAGCGCCTTGAGCCTTGCGCCTTGAGCCTTGCGCCTTGAGCCTTGAGCCTTGAGCCTTGAGCCTTGAGCCTTGAGCCTTGAGCCTTGAGCCTTGAGCCTTGAGCCTTCAACCTTGACACTAGAGCCTTGAGCCTTGAGCCTTGTGCCTTGAGCCTTGAGCCTTGAGCCTTGAGCCTTGAGCCTTTAGCCTTGAGCCTTGAGACTTGAGCCTTGAGCCTTGAGCCTTGAGCCTTGAGCCTTGAGCCTTGAGCATTGAGCATTGAGCCTTGAGCCTTGAGCCTTGAGCCTTGAGCCTTGAGCCTTGAGCCTTGAGCCTTGAGCCTTGAGCCTTGAGCCTTGAGCCTTCAACCTTGAGACTTGAGCCTTGAGCCTTGTGCCTTGAGCCTTGGCCCTCGAGACTTGACCTTTGAGCCTTGAGCCTTGACCCTTGAGCCTTGAGCCTTGAGACTTGAGCCTTGAGCCTTGAGCTTTGAGCCTTGAGCCTTGAGCCTTGGGCCTTGGGCCTTGGGCCTTGCGCCTTGAACCTAGCGCCTTGAGCCTTGCGCCTTGAGCCTTGAGCCTTGAGCCTTGAGCCTTGAGCCTTGAGCCTTGAGCCTTGAGCCTTGCGCCTTGAGCCTTGAGCCTTGGGCCTTGAGCCTTGAGCCTTGCGCCTTGAGCCTTGAGCCTTGACCGTTGACCCTTGATTCTTGATTCTTAAGCCTTGAGCCTTGGGCCTTGGGCCTTGGGCCTTGAGCATTGAGCCTTGCGCCTTGAGCCTTGAGCCTTGACCGTTGACCCTTGATTCTTGATTCTTGAGCCTTGAACCTTGAGCCTTGAGCCTTGAGCCTTGAGCCTTGAGCCTTGAGCCTTGAGCCTTGACCCTTGATCGTTGACCGTTGACCCCTGACCCTCGAGTGTTGCGCCTTTAGCCTTGACCCTTGAGCCGTGACTTGAGCCTTGAGCCTTGAGCCTTGAGCCTTGAGCCTTGAGCCTTGAGCCTTAAGCCTTGTGCCTTGTGCCTTGTGCCTTGTGCCTTGAGACTTGAGCCTTGAGCCTTGAGCCTTGAGCCTTGTGCCTTGAGCCTTGAGCCTTGAGCATTGAGCCTTGAGCCTTGAGCCTTGAGCCTTGAGCCTTGAGCCTTATGCCTTGTGCCTTGACCCTTGACCCTTGAGCCTGGAGCCTTGAGCCATGAGCCTGGTGCCTTGAGCCATGAGCCTTGAGCCTTGATTCTTGATTCTTGAGCCTTGAGACTTAAGCCTTGAGCCTTGAGCCTTGAGCCTTAAGCCTTGTGCCTTGTGCCTTGAGCCTTGAGCGTTGAGCATTGAGCCTTGAGCCTTGAGCCTTGAGCCTTTAGCCTTGAGCCTTGAGACTTGAGCCTTGAGCCTTGAGCCTTGAGCCTTCAGCCTTGAGCCTTGAGCCTTGAGCCTTGAGCCTGGAGCCCTGAGCATTGAGCATTGAGCCTTGAGCCTTGAGCCTTGAGCCTTGAGCCTTGAGCCTTGAGCCTTGAGCCTTGAGCCTTGAGCCTTGAGCATTGAGCATTGAGCCTTGAGCCTTGAGCCTTGAGCCTTGAGCCTTGAGCCTTGAGCCTTGAGCCTTGAGCCTTCAACCTTGAGACTTGAGCCTTGAGCCTTGAGCCTTGTGCCTTGAGCCTTGGCCCTCGAGACTTGACCTTTGAGCCTTGAGCCTTGACCCTTGAGCCTTGAGCCTTGAGACTTGAGCCTTGAGCCTTGAGCCTTGAGCCTTGAGCGTTGAGCCTTGAGCCTTGGGCCTTGGGCCTTGGGCCTTGCGCCTTGAGCCTAGCGCCTTGAGCCTTGCGCCTTGCGCCTTGAGCCTTGAGCCTTGAGCCTTGAGCCTTGAGCCTTGAGCCTTGAGCCTTGAGCCTTGAGCCTTGAGCCTTGAGCCTTGAGCCTTGAGCCTTGAGCCTTGAGCCTTGAGACTAGAGCCTTGAGCCTTGAGCCTTGTGCCTTGAGCCTTGGCCCTCGAGACTTGACCCTCGAGACTTGACCTTTGAGCCTTGAGCCTTGAGCCTTGAGCCTTGAGACTTGAGCCTTGAGCCTTGAGCCTTGAGCCTTGAGCCTTGAGCCTTGAGCCTTGAGCCTTGGGCCTTGGGCCTTGCGCCTTGAGCCTAGCGCCTTGAGCCTTGCGCCTTGAGCCTTGAGCCTTGAGCCTTGAGCCTTGAGCCTTGAGCCTTGAGCCTTGAGCCTTGAGCCTTGAGCCTTGAGCCTTGAGCCTTGGGCCTTGGGCCTTGGGCCTTGAGCCTTGAGCCTTGAGCCTAGCGCCTTGAGCCTTGAGCCTTGAGCCTTGAGCCTTGAGCCTTGAGCCTTGAGCCTTGAGCCTTGAGCCTTGAGACTTGAGCCTTGAGCCTTGAGCCTTGACCGTTGACCCTTGATTCTTGATCCTTGAGCCTTGAGCCTTGATCCTTGATCCTTGAGCCTTGAGCCTTGAGCCTTGATCCTTGATCCTTTAGCCTTGAGCCTTGAGACTTGAGCCTTGAGCCTTGAGCCTTAAGCCTTGAGCCTTGAGCCTTGAGCCTTGAGCCTTGAGCATTGAGCCTTGAGCCTTGAGCCTTGAGCCTTGAGCCTTGAGCCTTGAGCCTTGAGCCTTGAGCCTTGAGCCTTAAGCCTTGAGCATTGAGCCTTGAGCCTTGAGCTTTGAGCCTTGTGCCTTGAGCCTTGGCCCTCGAGACTTGACCTTTGAGCCTTGAGCCTTAAGCCTTGAGCCTTGAGCCTTGAGCCTTGATTCTTGATTCTTGAGCCTTGAGACTTAAGCCTTGAGCCTTGAGCCTTGAGCCTTAAGCCTTGTGCCTTGTGCCTTGAGCCTTGAGCGTTGAGCATTGAGCCTTGAGCCTTGAGCCTTGAGCCTTTAGCCTTGAGCCTTGAGACTTGAGCCTTGAGCCTTGAGCCTTGAGCCTTCAGCCTTGAGCCTTGAGCCTTGAGCCTTGAGCCTGGAGCCTTGAGCATTGAGTATTGAGCCTTGAGCCTTGAGCCTTGAGCCTTGAGCCTTGAGCCTTGAGCCTTGAGCCTTGAGCCTTGAGCCTTGAGCCTTGAGCCTTGAGCATTGAGCATTGAGCCTTGAGCCTTGAGCCTTGAGCCTTGAGCCTTGAGCCTTCAACCTTGAGACTTGAGCCTTGAGCCTTGAGCCTTGTGCCTTGAGCCTTGGCCCTCGAGACTTGACCTTTGAGCCTTGAGCCTTGACCCTTGAGCCTTGAGACTTGAGCCTTGAGACTTGAGCCTTGAGCCTTGAGCCTTGAGCCTTGAGCCTTGAGCCTTGAGCCTTGAGCCTTGAGCCTTGAGCCTTGAGCCTTGGGCCTTGGGCCTTGCGCCTTGGGCCTAGCGCCTTGAGCCTTGCGCCTTGAGCCTTGAGCCTTGAGCCTTGAGCCTTGAGCCTTGAGCCTTGAGCCTTGAGCCTTGAGCCTTGAGCCTTGAGCCTTGAGCCTTGAGCCTTGAGCCTTGAGCCTTGAGCCTTGAGCCTTGAGCCTTGAGCCTTGAGCCTTGAGCCTTCAACCTTGAGACTAGAGCCTTGAGCCTTGTGCCTCGAGCCTTGGCCCTCGAGACTTGACCTTTGAGCCTTGAGCCTTGACCCTTGAGCCTTGAGCCTTGAGCCTTGAGACTTGAGCCTTGAGCCTTGAGCCTTGAGCCTTGAGCCTTGAGCCTTGAGCCTTGGGCCTTGGGCCTTGGGCCTTGCGCCTTGAGCCTAGCGCCTTGAGCCTTGCGCCTTGAGCCTTGAGCCTTGAGCCTTGAGCCTTGAGCCTTGAGCCTTGAGCCTTGAGCCTTGAGCCTTGAGCCTTGAGCCTTGAGCCTTGAGCCTTGAGCATTGAGCCTTGAGCCTTGAGCCTTGAGCCTTGTGCCTTGAGCCTTGGCCCTCGAGACTTGACCTTTGAGCCTTGAGCCTTAAGCCTTGAGCCTTGAGCCTTGAGCCTTGATTCTTGATTCTTGAGCCTTGAGACTTAAGCCTTGAGCCTTGAGCCTTGATTCTTGATTCTTGAGCCTTGAGACTTAAGCCTTGAGCCTTGAGCGTTGAGCCTTAAGCCTTGTGCCTTGTGCCTTGAGCCTTGAGCGTTGAGCATTGAGCCTTGAGCCTTGAGCCTTGAGCCTTCAGCCTTGAGCCTTGAGCCTTGAGCCTTGAGCCTGGAGCCTTGAGCCTTGAGCATTGAGCCTTGAGCCTTGAGCCTTGAGCCTTGAGCCTTGAGCCTTGAGCCTTGAGCCTTGAGCCTTGAGCCTTGAGCCTTGAGCATTGAGCATTGAGCCTTGAGCCTTGAGCCTTGAGCCTTGAGCCTTGAGCCTTGAGCCTTGAGCCTTGAGCCTTCAACCTTGAGACTTGAGCCTTGAGCCTTGAGCCTTGAGCCTTGAGACTTGAGCCTTGAGCCTTGAGCCTTGAGCCTTGAGCCTTGAGCCTTGAGCCTTGGGCCTTGGGCCTTGCGCCTTGAGCCTAGCGCCTTGAGCCTTGCGCCTTGAGCCTTGAGCCTTGAGCCTTGAGCCTTGAGCCTTGAGCCTTGAGCCTTGAGCCTTGAGCCTTGGGCCTTGGGCCTTGGGCCTTGAGCCTTGAGCCTTGAGCCTAGCGCCTTGAGCCTTGAGCCTTGAGCCTTGAGCCTTGAGCCTTGAGCCTTGAGCCTTGAGCCTTGAGCCTTGAGCCTTGAGCCTTGAGACTTGAGCCTTGAGCCTTGAGCCTTGACCGTTGACCCTTGATTCTTGATCCTTGAGCCTTGAGCCTTGATCCTTGATCCTTGAGCCTTGAGCCTTGAGCCTTGATCCTTGATCCTTTAGCCTTGAGCCTTGAGACTTGAGCCTTGAGCCTTGAGCCTTAAGCCTTGAGCCTTGAGCCTTGAGCCTTGAGCCTTGAGCATTGAGCCTTGAGCCTTGAGCCTTGAGCCTTGAGCCTTGAGCCTTGAGCCTTGAGCCTTGAGCCTTGAGCCTTGAGCCTTGAGCATTGAGCCTTGAGCCTTGAGCCTTGAGCCTTGTGCCTTGAGCCTTGGCCCTCGAGACTTGACCTTTGAGCCTTGAGCCTTAAGCCTTGAGCCTTGAGCCTTGAGCCTTGATTCTTGATTCTTGAGCCTTGAGACTTAAGCCTTGAGCCTTGAGCCTTGAGCCTTAAGCCTTGTGCCTTGTGCCTTGAGCCTTGAGCGTTGAGCATTGAGCCTTGAGCCTTGAGCCTTGAGCCTTTAGCCTTGAGCCTTGAGACTTGAGCCTTGAGCCTTGAGCCTTGAGCCTTCAGCCTTGAGCCTTGAGCCTTGAGCCTTGAGCCTGGAGCCTTGAGCATTGAGCATTGAGCCTTGAGCCTTGAGCCTTGAGCCTTGAGCCTTGAGCCTTGAGCCTTGAGCCTTGAGCCTTGAGCATTGAGCATTGAGCCTTGAGCCTTGAGCCTTGAGCCTTGAGCCTTGAGCCTTGAGCCTTCAACCTTGAGACTTGAGCCTTGAGCCTTGAGCCTTGTGCCTTGAGCCTTGGCCCTCGAGACTTGACCTTTGAGCCTTGAGCCTTGACCCTTGAGCCTTGAGACTTGAGCCTTGAGACTTGAGCCTTGAGCCTTGAGCCTTGAGCCTTGAGCCTTGAGCCTTGAGCCTTGGGCCTTGGGCCTTGGGCCTTGCGCCTTGAGCCTAGCGCCTTGAGCCTTGCGCCTTGAGCCTTGAGCCTTGTGCCTCGAGCCTTGGCCCTCGAGACTTGACCTTTGAGCCTTGAGCCTTGACCCTTGAGCCTTGAGCCTTGAGCCTTGAGACTTGAGCCTTGAGCCTTGAGCCTTGAGCCTTGAGCCTTGAGCCTTGAGCCTTGAGCCTTGGGCCTTGGGCCTTGGGCCTTGCGCCTTGAGCCTAGCGCCTTGAGCCTTGCGCCTTGAGCCTTGAGCCTTGAGCCTTGAGCCTTGAGCCTTGAGCCTTGAGCCTTGAGCCTTGAGCCTTGAGCATTGAGCCTTGAGCCTTGAGCCTTGAGCCTTGTGCCTTGAGCCTTGGCCCTCGAGACTTGACCTTTGAGCCTTGAGCCTTAAGCCTTGAGCCTTGAGCCTTGAGCCTTGATTCTTGATTCTTGAGCCTTGAGACTTAAGCCTTGAGCCTTGAGCCTTGATTCTTGATTCTTGAGCCTTGAGACTTAAGCCTTGAGCCTTGAGCCTTGAGCCTTAAGCCTTGTGCCTTGTGCCTTGAGCCTTGAGCGTTGAGCATTGAGCCTTGAGCCTTGAGCCTTGAGCCTTCAGCCTTGTGCCTTGAGCCTTGAGCCTTGAGCCTGGAGCCTGGAGCCTTGAGCATTGAGCCTTGAGCCTTGAGCCTTGAGCCTTGAGCCTTGAGCCTTGAGCCTTGAGCCTTGAGCCTTGAGCATTGAGCATTGAGCCTTGAGCCTTGAGCCTTGAGCCTTGAGCCTTGAGCCTTGAGCCTTGAGCCTTGAGCCTTGAGCCTTGAGCCTTCAACCTTGAGACTTGAGCCTTGAGCCTTGTGCCTTGAGCCTTGGCCCTCGAGACTTGACCTTTGAGCCTTGAGCCGTGACCCTTGAGCCTTGAGCCTTGAGCCTTGAGACTTGAGCCTTGAGCCTTGAGCCTTGAGCCTTGACCTTGAGCCTTGAGCCTTGGGCCTTGGGCCTTGCGCCTTGCGCCTTTAGCCTAGCGCCTTGAGCCTTGCGCCTTTAGCCTTGAGCCTTGAGCCTTGAGCCTTGAGCCTTGAGCCTTGAGCCTTGAGCCTTGAGCCTTGAGCCTTGAGCCTTGAGCCTTGAGCCTTGAGCCTTGAGCCTTGAGCCTTGAGCCTTGAGCCTTGAGCCTTCAACCTTGAGACTAGAGCCTTGAGCCTTGAGCCTTGAGCCTTGTGCCTTGAGCCTTGGCCCTCGAGACTTGACCTTTGAGCCTTGAGCCTTGACCCTTGAGCCTTGAGCCTTGAGCCTTGAGACTTGAGCCTTGAGCCTTGAGCCTTGAGCCTTGAGCCTTGAGCCTTGAGCCTTGGGCCTTGGGCCTTGGGCCTTGCGCCTTGAGCCTAGCGCCTTGAGCCTTGCGCCTTGAGCCTTGAGCCTTGAGCCTTGAGCCTTGAGCCTTGAGCCTTGAGCCTTGAGCCTTGGGCCTTGGGCCTTGGGCCTTGAGCCTTGAGCCTAGCGCCTTGAGCCTTGAGCCTTGAGCCTTGAGCCTTGAGCCTTGAGCCTTGAGCCTTGAGCCTTGAGCCTTGAGCCTTGAGCCTTGAGACTTGAGCCTTGAGCCTTGAGCCTTGACCGTTGACCCCTGATTCTTGATCCTTGAGCCTTGAGCCTTGATCCTTGATCCTTGAGCCTTGAGCCTTGACCCTTGAGCCTTGAGCCTTGAGCCTTGATTCTTAAGCCTTGAGCCTTAAGCCTTGTGCCTTGTGCCTTGTGCCTTGTGCCTTGAGCCTTGAGCGTTGAGCATTGAGCCTTGAGCCTTGAGCCTTGAGCCTTGAGCCTTGAGCCTTGAGCCTTGATCCTTGAGCCTTTAGCCTTGAGCCTTGAGACTTGAGCCTTGAGCCTTGAGCCTTAAGCCTTGAGCCTTGAGCCTTGAGTCTTGAGCCTTGAGCCTTGAGCCTTGAGCCTTGAGCCTTGAGCCTTGAGCCTTGAGCCTTGAGCCTTGAGCCTTGAGCCTTGAGCCTTGAGCCTTGAGCCTTGAGCCTTGTGCCTTGAGCCTTGGCCCTCGAGACTTGACCTTTGAGCCTTGAGCCTTAAGCCTTGGCCCTCGACCGTTGAGCCTGGAGCCAGGAGGCTTGAGCCTTGACCGTTGAGCCTTGAGCCTTGAGCCTTTGAGCCTTGAGCCTGGACCCTTGTTCCTTGACCCTTGACCTTTGAGCCATACTTGAGCCTTGAGCCTTGAACCTTGAGCATTGAGCTTAGCCTTGAGCCTTGAACCATGAGCCTTGAGCCTTGATCCTTGAGCCTTGAGCCTTGAGCCTTGAGCCTTGAGCCTTGAGCCTTGAGCCTTGAGCCTTGAGCCTTGAGCATTAAGACTTGAGCCTTGAGCCTTGAACCCTAAGCCTTGAGCCTTGAGCCTTGAGCCTACAGCCTTTAACCTTGAGCCTTGCGCATTAAGACTTGAGCCTTGAGCCTTGAGCCCTTAGCCTTGATTCTTGCCCTTGCGCCTTGCGCCTTGACCTTGAGCCTTGCGCCTTGTGCCTTAATCCTTGAGCCTTGATCTTCTAGCCTTGAGCGTTGACCCTTTAGCCTTGAGCATTGACCCTTGAGCGTTGAGCCTTGAGCCTTGAGCCTTGAGCCTTGAGCCTTGAGCCTTGAGCCTTATGCCTTGTTCCTTGAGCCTTGACCCTTGAGCCTGGAGCCTTGAGCCATGAGCCTTGAGCCTTGATTCTTGAGCCGTGAGCCTTGAGCTTGAACCTTGAGCCTTGTGCCTTGAGTCTTGAGCCTTAAGGCTTGACCCTTGATCCTTGACTGTGGACCCTTGAGCCTTCATCCTTGACCCTTCATCCTTGACCCTTGACCGTTGAGCCTTGAGCCTTAATCCTTGAGCCTTGAGCCTTGAGCCTTGAGCCTTGAGCCTTGAGCCTTGAGCCTTGAGCCTTGAGCCTTGAGCCTTGAGCCTTGAGCCTTGAGCCTTGATTCTTGATCCTTGATCCTTGAGCCTTGAGCCTTGAGCCTTGAGCCTTGAGCCTTGAGCCTTGAGCCTTGAGCCTTGAGCCTTGAGCCTTGAGCCTTGAGCCTTGAGCCTTGAGCCTTGATTCTTAAGCCTTGAGCCTTGAGCCTTGAACCTTGAGCATTGAGCTTAGCCTTGAGCCTTGAACCATGAGCCTTGAGCCTTGATCCTTGAGCCTTGAGCCTTGAGCCTTGATTCTTGATTCTTGAGCCTTGAGACTTAAGCCTTGAGCCTTGAGCATTAAGACTTGAGCCTTGAGCCTTGAACCCTAAGCCTTGAGCCTTGAGCCTTGAGCCTACAGCCTTTAACCTTGAGCCTTGCGCATTAAGACTTGAGCCTTGAGCCTTGAGCCCTTAGCCTTGATTCTTGCCCTTGCGCCTTGCGCCTTGACCTTGAGCCTTGCGCCTTGTGCCTTAATCCTTGAGCCTTGATCTTCTAGCCTTGAGCGTTGACCCTTTAGCCTTGAGCATTGACCCTTGAGCGTTGAGCCTTGAGCCTTGAGCCTTGAGCCTTGAGCCTTGAGCCTTGAGCCTTGAGCCTTATGCCTTGTTCCTTGAGCCTTGACCCTTGAGCCTGGAGCCTTGAGCCATGAGCCTGGAGCCTTGAGCCATGAGCCTTGAGCCTTGATTCTTGAGCCGTGAGCCTTGAGCTTGAGCCTTGAGCCTTGTGCCTTGAGTCTTGAGCCTTAAGGCTTGACCCTTGATCCTTGACCGTGGACCCTTGAGCCTTCATCCTTGACCCTTCATCCTTGACCCTTGACCGTTGAGCCTTGAGCCTTAATCCTTGAGCCTTGAGCCTTGAGCCATGAGCCTTGAGCCTTGAGCCATGAGCCTTGAGCCTTGAGCCTTGAGCCTTGAGCCTTGAGCCTTGAGCCTTGAGCCTTGAGCCTTGAGCCTTGAGCCTTGAGCCTTGAGCCTTGAGCCTTGAGCCTTGAGCCTTGAGCCTTGATCCTTGAGCCTTGATCCTTGAGCCTTGAGCCTTGAGCCTTGAGCCTTGAGCCTTGAGCCTTGAGCCTTGAGCCTTGAGCCTTGAGCCTTGAGCCTTGAGCCTTGAGCCTTGAGCCTTGAGCCTTGAGCCTTGAGCCTTGAGCCTTGATTCTTAAGCCTTGAGCCTTAAGCCTTGTGCCTTGTGCCTTGAGCCTACAGCCTTTAACCTTGAGCCTTGAGCCTTGACCCTTGAGCCTTGACCCTTGAGCCTTGAGCCCCTTGATTCTTAAGCCTTGAGCCTTAAGCCTTGTGCCTTGAGCCTTGTGCCTTGTGCCTTGAGCCTTGAGCGTTGGGCATTGAGCCTTGAGCCTTGAGCCTTGAGCCTTGAGCCTTGAGCCTTGAGCCTTGAGCCTTGAGCCTTTAGCCTTGAGCCTTGAGACTTGAGCCTTGAGCCTTGAGCCTTGAGCCTTAAGCCTTGAGCCTTGAGCCTTGAGCCTTGAGCATTGAGCATTGAGCCTTGAGCCTTGAGCCTTGAGCCTTGAGCCTTGAGCCTTGAGCCTTGAGCCTTGAGCATTGAGCCTTGAGCCTTGATCCTTGAGCCTTGAGCCTTGTGCCTTGAGCCTTGGCCCACGAGACTTGACCTTTGAGCCTTGAGCCTTAAGCCTTGGCCCTCGACCGTTGAGCCTGGAGCCAGGAGGCTTGAGCCTTAACCGTTGAGCCTTGAGCCTTGAGCCTTTGAGCCTTGAGCCTGGACCCTTGTTCCTTGACCCTTGACCTTTGAGCCATACTTGAGCCTTGAGCCTTGAACCTTGAGCATTGAGCTTAGCCTTGAGCCTTGAACCTTGAGCCTTGAAACCTGAGCCTTGAGCCTTGAGCCTTGAGCCTTGAGCCTTGAACCTTGAGCCTTGAGCCTTGAGCCTTGGGCCTTGGGCCTTGGGCCTAGGGCCTTGAGCCTTACGCCTTGAGCCTTGAGCCTTGAGCCTTGAGCCTTGGGCCTTGGGCCTTGGGCCTTGAGCCTTACGCCTTGAGCCTTGAGCCTTGAGCCTTGAGCCTTGAGCCTTGAGCCTTGAGCCTTGAGCCTTGAGCCTTGAGCCTTGAGCCTTGAGCCTTGAGCCCTGAGCCCTGAGCCCTTGAGCCCTGAGCCCTGGAGCCTTAAGCCTTGAGCCTCGAGCCCTGAGCCTTGAGCCTTGAACCTTGACCCTTGACTTTTGACCCTTGACCGTGACCCTTGAGCCTTGAGCTTTGACCCTTGAGCCTTGAGCCTTGAGCCTTGAGCCTTGAGCCTTGAGCCTTGAGCCTTGAGCCTTGAGCCTTGAGCCTTGAGCCTTGAGCCTTGAGCCTTGAGCCTTGAGCCTTGAGCCTTGAGCCTTGAGCCTTGACCCTTGACCCTTGACCCGTGATCGTTGACCGTTGACCCTTGACCCTCGAGTGTTGTGCCTTTAGCCTTGACCCTTGAGCCGTGACTTGAGCCTTGAGCCTTGAGCCTTTTTCCTTGAACCTTTAGCCTTAATCCTTGAGCATTGATCCTTGACCTTTGAGCCTTGAGCCTTGAGACTTGAGCCTTAACCCTTGAGCCTTGAGCCTTTTGCCTTAAGTCCTGACCCTTGAGCCGTGACTTGAGTCTTGATCCTTGAGCCTTAAGCCTTGAACCTTCAGCCTTGAGCCTTGAGCCTTGAGCCATGAGCCTTGAGCCTTGAGCCTTGAGCCTTGAGCCTTGAGCCTTGAGCCTTGAGCCTTGAGCCTTGAGCCTTGAGCCTTGAGCCTTGAGCCTTGAGCCTTGAGCCTTGACCCTGGAGCCTCGAGCCTAGAGCCCTGAGCCCTGAGCCTTGAGCCTTGAGTCTTGAGCCTTGAGCCTAGAGCCTTGAGCCTTGACCCTTGACCCTTGAGCCTTGAGTCTTGAGCCTTGAGCCTGGAGCCTCGAGCCTTGAGCCTTGAGCCTCGAGCCTTGAGCCTTGAGCCTTGAGCCTTGCACCTTGAGCCTTGAGCCTTGAGCTTTGAGCCTTGAGAGTTGAGCATTGAGCCTTGAGCCTCAAGCCTCTAGCCTTGAGCCATGACCCTTGACCCTTGACCCTTGTGCCTTGAGCCTTGAGACTTGAGACTTGAGCCATAACCCTTGACCCTTGACCCTTGAGTGTTGAGCCTTGAGCCTTGACTTTTGAGCATTGACCCTTGAGCCGAGACTTGAGCCTTGAGCCTTGACTTTTGACTCTTGACACTTGAGTCGTGACCCTTGAGCCTTAAGCCTTGAACCTTGAGCCTTGAGCCTTGAGCCTTGAGCCTTGAGCCTTGAGCCTTGAGCCTTGATCCTTGAGCCTTGAGCCTTGATTCTTGATTCTTGATCCTTGAGCCTTGATCCTTGAGCCTTGAGCCTTGAGCCTTGAGCCTTGAGCCTTGAGCCTTGAGCCTTGAGCCTTGAGCCTTGAGCCTTGAGCCTTGAGCCTTGAGCCTTAAGCCTTGTGCCTTGTGCCTTGAGCCTACAGCCTTTAACCTTGAGCCTTGGGCCTTGATCCTTGAGGCTCGAGCATTGAGCCTTGAGCCTTGAGCCTTTAGCCTTGAGCCTTGAGCCTGGAGCCTTGAGCCTGGAGCCTTGAGCCTTAAGCCTTGAGCCTTGAGCCTTGAGCCTTGAGCCTACAGCCTTTAACCTTGAGCCTTGGGCCTTGATCCTTGAGGCTCGAGCATTGAGCCTTGAGCCTTGAGCCTTTAGCCTTGATCCTTGAGCCTTGAGCCTTGAGCCTTGAGCCTTGAGCCTTGAGCCTTGAGCCTTGAGCCTTGAGCCTTGAGCCTTGAGCCTTGAGCCTTGAGCCTTGAGCCTTGAGCCTTGAGCCTTGATCCTTGAGCCTTGAGCCTTGTGCCTTGAGCCTTGAGCCTTGAGCCTTGCGCCTTGAGCCTTAAGCCTTGAGCCTTGAGCCTTGAGCCTTGAGCCTTGAGCCTTGATTCTTAAGCCTTGAGCCTTAAGCCTTGTGCCTTGTGCCTTGAGCCTTAAGCCTTGTGCCTTGTGCCTTGAGCCTACAGCCTTTAACCTTGAGCCTTGGGCCGTGATCCTTGAAGCTCGAGCATTGAGCCTTGAGCCTTGAGCGTTTAGCCTTGAGCCTTGAGCCTTGAGCCTTGAGCTTGGAGCCTTGAGCCTGGAGCCTTGAGCCTTAAGCCTTGAGCCTTGAGCCTTGAGCCTTGAGCCTTGACCGTTGACCCTTGATTCTTGATCCTTGAGCCTTGAGCCTTGATCCTTGATCCTTGAGCCTTGAGCCTTGACCCTTGACCCTTGAGCCTTGAGCCTTGATTCTTAAGCCTTGAGCCTTAAGCCTTGTGCCTTGTGCCTTGTGCCTTGAGCCTTGAGCGTTGAGCATTGAGCCTTGAGCCTTGAGCCTTGAGCCTTGATCCTTGAGCCTTTAGCCTTGAGCCTTGAGACTTGAGCCTTGAGCCTTGAGCCTTAAGCCTTGAGCCTTGAGCCTTGAGCCTTGAGCATTGAGCATTGAGCCTTGAGCCTTGAGCCTTGAGCCTTGAGCCTTGAGCCCTGAGCCTACAGCCTTTAACCTTGAGCCTTATGCCTTGTTCCTTGAGCCTTGACCCTTGAGCCTGGAGCCTTGAGCCATGAGCCTGGTGCCTTGAGCCATGAGCCTTGAGCCTTGATTCTTGAGCCGTGAGCCTTGAGCTTGAGCCTTGAGCCTTGTGCCTTGAGTCTTGAGCCTTAAGGCTTGACCCTTGATCCTTGACCGTGGACCCTTGAGCCTTCATCCTTGACCCTTCATCCTTGACCCTTGACCGTTGAGCCTTGAGCCTTAATCCTTGAGCCTTGAGCCTTGAGCCTTGAGCCTTGAGCCTTGAGCCTTGAGCCTTGATTCTTGATCCTTGATCCTTGAGCCTTGATCCTTGAGCCTTGAGCCTTGATTCTTGATTCTTGATCCTTGAGCCTTGATCCTTGAGCCTTGAGCCTTGAGCCTTGAGCCTTGAGCCTTGAGCCTTGAGCCTTGAGCCTTGAGCCTTGAGCCTTGAGCCTTGAGCCTTGAGCCTTGAGCCTTGAGCCTTAAGCCTTGTGCCTTGTGCCTTGAGCCTACAGCCTTTAACCTTGAGCCTTGGGCCTTGATCCTTGAGGCTCGAGCATTGAGCCTTGAGCCTTGAGCCTTTAGCCTTGAGCCTTGAGCCTGGAGCCTTGAGCCTGGAGCCTTGAGCCTTAAGCCTTGAGCCTTGAGCCTTGAGCCTTGAGCCTACAGCCTTTAACCTTGAGCCTTGGGCCTTGATCCTTGAGGCTCGAGCATTGAGCCTTGAGCCTTGAGCCTTTAGCCTTGATCCTTGAGCCTTGAGCCTTGAGCCTTGAGCCTTGAGCCTTGAGCCTTGAGCCTTGAGCCTTGAGCCTTGAGCCTTGAGCCTTGAGCCTTGAGCCTTGAGCCTTGAGCCTTGATCCTTGAGCCTTGAGCCTTGAGCCTTGAGCCTTGAGCCTTGAGCCTTGCGCCTTGAGCCTTAAGCCTTGAGCCTTGAGCCTTGAGCCTTGAGCCTTGAGCCTTGATTCTTAAGCCTTGAGCCTTAAGCCTTGTGCCTTGTGCCTTGAGCCTTAAGCCTTGTGCCTTGTGCCTTGAGCCTACAGCCTTTAACCTTGAGCCTTGGGCCGTGATCCTTGAAGCTCGAGCATTGAGCCTTGAGCGTTTAGCCTTGAGCCTTGAGCCTTGAGCCTTGAGCTTGGAGCCTTGAGCCTGGAGCCTTGAGCCTTAAGCCTTGAGCCTTGAGCCTTGAGCCTTGAGCCTTGACCGTTGACCCTTGATTCTTTATCCTTGAGCCTTGAGCCTTGATCCTTGATCCTTGAGCCTTGAGCCTTGACCCTTGAGCCTTGAGCCTTGAGCCTTGATTCTTAAGCCTTGAGCCTTAAGCCTTGTGCCTTGTGCCTTGTGCCTTGAGCCTTGAGCGTTGAGCATTGAGCCTTGAGCCTTGAGCCTTGAGCCTTGAGCCTTGATCCTTGAGCCTTTAGCCTTGAGCCTTGAGACTTGAGCCTTGAGCCTTGAGCCTTAAGCCTTGAGCCTTGAGCCTTGAGCCTTGAGCATTGAGCATTGAGCCTTGAGCCTTGAGCCTTGAGCCTTGAGCCTTGAGCCCTGAGCCTACAGCCTTTAACCTTGAGCCTTATGCCTTGTTCCTTGAGCCTTGACCCTTGAGCCTGGAGCCTTGAGCCATGAGCCTGGTGCCTTGAGCCATGAGCCTTGAGCCTTGATTCTTGAGCCGTGAGCCTTGAGCTTGAGCCTTGAGCCTTGTGCCTTGAGTCTTGAGCCTTAAGGCTTGACCCTTGATCCTTGACCGTGGACCCTTGAGCCTTCATCCTTGACCCTTCATCCTTGACCCTTGACCGTTGAGCCTTGAGCCTTAATCCTTGAGCCTTGAGCCTTGAGCCTTGAGCCTTGAGCCTTGAGCCTTGAGCCTTGAGCCTTGATTCTTGATCCTTGATCCTTGAGCCTTGATCCTTGAGCCTTGAGCCTTGAGCGTTGAGCCTTGAGCCTTGAGACTTGAGCCTTGAGCCTTGAGCCTTGAGCCTTGAGCCTTGAGCCTTGAGCCTTGATTCTTAAGCCTTGAGCCTTAAGCCTTGTGCCTTGTGCCTTGAGCCTACAGCCTTTAACCTTGAGCCTTGGGCCTTGATCCTCGAGGCTCGAGCATTGAGCCTTGAGCCTTGAGCCTTTAGCCTTGAGCCTTGAGCCTTGAGCCTTGAGCCTGGAGCCTTGAGCCTGGAGCCTTGAGCCTTAAGCCTTGAGCCTTGAGCCTTGAGCGTTGAACCTTGAGCCTTGACCGTTGACCCTTGATTCTTGATCCTTGAGCCTTGATCCTTGATCCTTGAGCCTTGAGCCTTGACCCTTGACCCTTGACCCTTGACCCTTGACCCTTGAGCCTTGAGCCTTGAGCCTTGATTCTTAAGCCTTGAGCCTTAAGCCTTGTGCCTTGTGCCTTGTGCCTTGTGCCTTGTGCCTTGTGCCTTGTGCCTTGAGCCTTGAGCGTTGAGCATTGAGCCTTGAGCCTTGAGCCTTGAGCCTTGAGCCTTGAGCCTTGAGCCTTGAGCCTTGAGCCTTGAGCCTTGAGCCTTTAGCCTTGAGCCTTGAGCCTTTAGCCTTGAGCCTGGAGCCTTGAGCCTTGAGCCTTGAGCCTTGAGCCTTGAGCCTTGAGCCTTGAGCCTTGAGCCTTGAGCCTTGAGCCTTGAGCCTTGAGCATTGAGCCTTGAGCCTTGAGCCTTGAGCCTTGAGCCTTGTGCCTTGAGCCTTGGCCCTCGAGACTTGACCTTTGAGCCTTGAGCCTTAAGCCTTGGCCCTCGACCGTTGAGCCTGGAGCCAGGAGGCTTGAGCCTTGACCGTTGAGCCTTGAGCCTTTGAGCCTTGAGCCTGGACCCTTGTTCCTTGACCCTTGACCTTTGAGCCATACTTGAGCCTTGAGCCTTGAACCTTGAGCATTGAGCTTAGCCTTGAGCCTTGAACCTTGAGCCTTGAAACCTGAGCCTTGAGCCTTGAGCCTTGAGCCTTGAGCCTTGAGCCTTGAGCCTTGGGCCTTGGGCCTTGGGCCTTGGGCCTAGGGCCTTGAGCCTTGCGCTTTGCGCCTTGAGCCTTGAGCCTTGAGCCTTGAGCCTTGAGCCTTGAGCCTTGAGCCTTGAGCCTTGAGCCTTGGGCCTTGGGCCTTGGGCCTTACGCCTTGAGCCTTGAGCCTTGAGCCTTGAGCCTTGAGCCTTGAGCCTTGAGCCTTGAGCCTTGAGCCTTGAGCCTTGAGCCTTGAGCCTTGAGCCTTGAGCCTTGAGCCTTGATTCTTGATTCTTGATCCTTGATCCTTGAGCCTTGATCCTTGAGCCTTGAGCCTTGAGCCTTGAGCCTTGAGCCTTGAGCCTTGAGCCTTGAGCCTTGAGCCTTGAGCCTTGAGCCTTGATTCTTAAGCCTTGAGCCTTAAGCCTTGTGCCTTGTGCCTTGAGCCTACAGCCTTTAACCTTGAGCCTTGGGCCTTGATCCTTGAGGCTCGAGCATTGAGCCTGGAGCCTTTAGCCTTGAGCCTTGAGCCTTGAGCCTTGAGCCTGGATCCTTGAGCCTGGAGCCTTGAGCCTTAAGCCTTGAGCCTTGAGCCTTGAGCCTTGAGCCTTGAGCCTTGACCGTTGACCCTTGATTCTTGATCCTTGAGCCTTGAGCCTTGATCCTTGATCCTTGAGCCTTGACCCTTGACCCTTGACCCTTGACCCTTGAGCCTTGACCCTTAAGCCTTGAGCCTTGAGCCTTGATTCTTAAGCCTTGAGCCTTAAGCCTTGTGCCTTGTGCCTTGTGCCTTGTGCCTTGAGCCTTGAGCGTTGAGCATTGAGCCTTGAGCCTTGAGCCTTGAGCCTTGAGCCTTGAGCCTTTAGCCTTGAGCCTTGAGCCTTGAGCCTTGAGCCTTGAGCCTTGAGCCTTGAGCATTGAGCATTGAGCCTTGAGCCTTGAGCCTTGAGCCTTGAGCCTTGAGCCTTGAGCCTTGAGCCTTGAGCATTGAGCCTTGAGCCTTGAGCCTTGAGCCTTGTGCCTTAGCCTTGGCCCTCGAGACTTGACCTTTGAGCCTTGAGCCTTAAGCCTTGGCCCTCGACCGTTGAGCCTGGAGCCAGGAGGCTTGAGCCTTGACCGTTGGGCCTTGAGCCTTGAGCCTGGACCCTTGTTCCTTGACCCTTGACCTTTGAGCCATACTTGAGCCTTGAGCCTTGAACCTTGAGCATTGAGCTTAGCCTTGAGCCTTGAACCTTGAGCCTTGAAACCTGAGCCTTGAGCCTTGAGCCTTGAGCCTTGAGCCTTGAGCCTTGAGCCTTGGGCCTTGGGCCTTGGGCCTTGGGCCTAGGGCCTTGAGCCTTGCGCTTTGCGCCTTGAGCCTTGAGCCTTGAGCCTTGAGCCTTGAGCCTTGAGCCTTGAGCCTTGAGCCTTGAGCCTTGGGCCTTGGGCCTTGGGCCTTACGCCTTGAGCCTTGAGCCTTGAGCCTTGAGCCTTGAGCCTTGAGCCTTGAGCCTTGAGCCTTGAGCCTTGAGCCTTGAGCCTTGAGCCTTGAGCCTTGAGCCTTGAGCCTTGATTCTTGATTCTTGATCCTTGATCCTTGAGCCTTGATCCTTGAGCCTTGAGCCTTGAGCCTTGAGCCTTGAGCCTTGAGCCTTGAGCCTTGAGCCTTGAGCCTTGAGCCTTGAGCCTTGATTCTTAAGCCTTGAGCCTTAAGCCTTGTGCCTTGTGCCTTGAGCCTACAGCCTTTAACCTTGAGCCTTGGGCCTTGATCCTTGAGGCTCGAGCATTGAGCCTGGAGCCTTTAGCCTTGAGCCTTGAGCCTTGAGCCTTGAGCCTGGATCCTTGAGCCTGGAGCCTTGAGCCTTAAGCCTTGAGCCTTGAGCCTTGAGCCTTGAGCCTTGAGCCTTGACCGTTGACCCTTGATTCTTGATCCTTGAGCCTTGAGCCTTGATCCTTGATCCTTGAGCCTTGACCCTTGACCCTTGACCCTTGACCCTTGAGCCTTGACCCTTAAGCCTTGAGCCTTGAGCCTTGATTCTTAAGCCTTGAGCCTTAAGCCTTGTGCCTTGTGCCTTGTGCCTTGTGCCTTGAGCCTTGAGCGTTGAGCATTGAGCCTTGAGCCTTGAGCCTTGAGCCTTGAGCCTTGAGCCTTTAGCCTTGAGCCTTGAGCCTTGAGCCTTGAGCCTTGAGCCTTGAGCCTTGAGCATTGAGCATTGAGCCTTGAGCCTTGAGCCTTGAGCCTTGAGCCTTGAGCCTTGAGCCTTGAGCCTTGAGCATTGAGCCTTGAGCCTTGAGCCTTGAGCCTTGTGCCTTAGCCTTGGCCCTCGAGACTTGACCTTTGAGCCTTGAGCCTTAAGCCTTGGCCCTCGACCGTTGAGCCTGGAGCCAGGAGGCTTGAGCCTTGACCGTTGGGCCTTGAGCCTTGAGCCTTTGAGCCTTGAGCCTGGACCCTTGTTCCTTGACCCTTGACCTTTGAGCCATACTTGAGCCTTGAGCCTTGAACCTTGAGCATTGAGCTTAGCCTTGAGCCTTGAACCTTGAGCCTTGAAACCTAAGCCTTGAGCCTTGAGCCTTGAGCCTTGAGCCTTGAGCCTTGATTCTTAAGCCTTGAGCCTTAAGCCTTGTGCCTTGTGCCTTGTGCCTTGTGCCTTGTGCCTTGTGCCTTGAGCCTTGAGCGTTGAGCATTGAGCCTTGAGACTTGAGCCTTGAGCCTTGAGCCTTGAGCCTTGAGCCTTGAGCCTTGAGCCTTGAGCCTTGAGCCTTGAGCCTTTAGCCTTGAGCCTTGAGCCTTGAGCCTTGAGCCTTGAGCCTTGAGCCTTGAGCCTTGAGCCTTGAGCCTTGAGCCTTGAGCCTTGAGCCTTGAGCCTTGAGCATTGAGCCTTGAGCCTGGAGCCTGGAGCCTTGAGCCTTGAGCCTTGTGCCTTGAGCCTTGGCCCTCGAAACTTGACCTTTGAGCCTTGAGCCTTAAGCCTTGGCCCTCGACCGTTGAGCCTGGAGCCAGGAGGCATGAGCCTTGACCGTTGAGCCTTGAGCCTTGAGCCTTTGAGCCTTGAGCCTGGACCCTTGTTCCTTGACCCTTGACCTTTGAGCCATACTTGAGCCTTGAGCCTTGAACCTTGAGCATTGAGCTTAGCCTTGAGCCTTGAACCTTGAGCCTTGAAACCTGAGCCTTGAGCCTTGAGCCTTGAGCCTTGAGCCTTGAGCCTTGAGCCTTGAGCCTTGAGCCTTGGGCCTTGGGCCTTGGGCCTTGGGCCTAGGGCCTTGAGCCTTGCGCTTTGCGCCTTGAGCCTTGAGCCTTGAGCCTTGAGCCTTGAGCCTTGAGCCTTGAGCCTCGAGCCTCGAGCCTTGGGCCTTGGGCCTTGGGCCTTGAGCCTTACGCCTTGAGCCTTGAGCCTTGAGCCTTGAGCCTTGAGCCTTGAGCCTTGAGCCTTGAGCCTTGAGCCTTGATTCTTGATCCTTGATCCTTGAGCCTTGATCCTTGATCCTTGAGCCTTGAGCCTTAAGCCTTGAGCCTTGAGCCTTGAGCCTTGAGCCTTGAGCCTTGAGCCTTGAGCCTTGATTCTTAAGCCTTGAGCCTTAAGCCTTGTGCCTTGTGCCTTGAGCCTACAGCCTTTAACCTTGAGCCTTGGGCCTTGATCCTTGAGGCTCGAGCATTGAGCCTGGAGCCTTTAGCCTTGAGCCTTGAGCCTTGAGCCTTGAGCCTGGAGCCTTGAGCCTGGAGCCTTGAGCCTTAAGCCTTGAGCCTTGAGCCTTGAGCGTTGAGCCTTGAGCCTTGACCGTTGACCCTTGATTCTTGATCCTTGAGCCTTGAGCCTTGATCCTTGATCCTTGAGCCTTGAGCCTTGACCCTTGACCCTTGACCCTTGAGCCTTGACCCTTGAGCCTTGAGCCTTGAGCCTTGATTCTTAAGCCTTGAGCCTTAAGCCTTGTGCCTTGTGCCTTGTGCCTTGTGCCTTGAGCCTTGAGCGTTGAGCATTGAGCCTTGAGCCTTGAGCCTTGAGCCTTGAGCCTTGAGCCTTTAGCCTTGAGCCTTGAGCCTTGAGCCTTGAGCCTTGAGCCTTGAGCCTTGAGCCTTGAGCATTGAGCATTGAGCCTTGAGCCTTGAGCCTTGAGCCTTGAGCCTTGAGCCTTGAGCCTTGAGCCTTGAGCATTGAGCCTTGAGCCTTGAGCCTTGAGCCTTGTGCCTTGAGCCTTGGCCCTCGAGACTTGACCTTTGAGCCTTGAGCCTTAAGCCTTGGCCCTCGACCGTTGAGCCTGGAGCCAGGAGGCTTGAGCCTTGACCGTTGGGCCTTGAGCCTTGAGCCTTTGAGCCTTGAGCCTGGACCCTTGTTCCTTGACCCTTGACCTTTGAGCCATACTTGAGCCTTGAGCCTTGAACCTTGAGCATTGAGCTTAGCCTTGAGCCTTGAACCTTGAGCCTTGAAACCTGAGCCTTGAGCCTTGAGCCTTGAGCCTTGAGCCTTGAGCCTTGAGCCTTGAGCCTTGAGCCTTGGGCCTTGGGCCTTGGGCCTAGGGCCTTGAGCCTTGCGCCATGCGCCTTGAGCCTTGAGCCTTGAGCCTTGAGCCTTGAGCCTTGTGCCTTGAGCCTTGGGCCTTGGGCCTTGGGCCTTGAGCCTTACGCCTTGAGCCTGGAGCCAGGAGGCTTGAGCCTTGACCGTTGGGCCTTGAGCCTTGAGCCTTTGAGCCTGGAGCCTCGACCGTTGAGCCTGGAGCCAGGAGGCTTGAGCCTTGACCGTTGGGCCTTGAGCCTTGAGCCTTTGAGCCTTGAGCCTGGACCCTTGTTCCTTGACCCTTGACCTTTGAGCCATACTTGAGCCTTGAGCCTTGAACCTTGAGCATTGAGCTTAGCCTTGAGCCTTGAACCTTGAGCCTTGAAACCTGAGCCTTGAGCCTTGAGCCTTGAGCCTTGAGTCTTGAGCCTTGAGCCTTGAGCCTTGAGCCTTGGGCCTTGGGCCTTGGGCCTTGGGCCTTGGGCCTAGGGCCTTGAACCTTGCGCCTTGAGCCTTGAGCCTTGGGCCTTGGGCCTTGGGCCTTGGGCCTTGGGCCTAGGGCCTTGAACCTTGCGCCTTGCGCCTTGAGCCTTGAGCCTTGAGCCTTGAGCCTTGAGCCTTGAGCCTTGAGCCTTGAGCCTTGAGCCTTGAGCCTTGAGCCTTGGGCCTTGGGCCTTAGGCCTTGAGCCTTACGCCTTGAGCCTTGAGCCTTGAGCCTTGAGCCTTGAGCCTTGAGCCTTGAGCCTTGAGCTTTGAGCCTTGAGCCTTGAGCCTTGAGCCTTGAGCCTTGAGCCTTGAGCCTTGAGCCTTGACCCTTGAGCCCTGGAGCCTTGAGCCTCGAGCCCTGAGCCTTGAGCCTTGAACCTTGACCCTTGACTTTTGACCCTTGACCGTGACCCTTGAGCCTTGAGCTTTGAGCCTTGAGCCTTGAGCCTTGAGCCTTGAGCCTTGAGCCTTGAGCCTTGAGCCTTGAGCCTTGAGCCTTGAGCCTTGAGCCTTGAGCCTTGAACCTTGAGCCTTGAGCCTTGACCCTTGAGCCTTGACCCTTGACCCTTGACCCTTGACCCTTGACCCGTGATCGTTGACCGTTGACCCTTGACCCTCGAGTGTTGTGCCTTTAGCCTTGACCCTTGAGCCGTGACTTGAGCCTGGAGCCTTGAGCCTTTTTCCTTGAACCTTGAGCCTTAATCCTTGAGCATTGAGCCTTGACCTTTGAGCCTTGAGCCTTGAGACTTGAGCCTTAACCCTTGAGCCTTGAGCCTTTTGCCTTAAGTCCTGACCCTTGAGCCGTGACTTGAGTCTTGATCCTTGAGCCTTAAGCCTTGAACCTTCAGCCTTGAGCCTTGAGCCTTGAGCTATGAGCCTTGAGCCTTGAGCCTTGAGCCTTGAGCCTTGAGCCTTGAGCCTTGAGCCTTAAGCCTTGAGCCTTGAGCCTTAAGCCTTGAGCCTTGAGCCTTGACCCTGGAGCCTCGAGCCCAGAGCCCTGAGCCCTGAGCCTTGAGCCTTGAGTCTTGAGCCTTGAGCCTTGAGCCTTGAGTCTTGAGCCTTGAGCCTTGAGCCTTGACCCTTGACCCTTGAGCCTTGAGTCTTGAGCCTTGAGCCTGGAGCCTCGAGCCTTGAGCCTTGAGCCTCGAGCCTTGAGCTTTGAGCCTTGATCCTTGAGCCTTGCACCTTGAGCCTTGAGCCTTGAGCTTTGAGCCTTGAGAGTTGAGCGTTGAGCCTTGAGCCTGAAGCCTCTAGCCTTGAGCCATGACCCTTGACCCTTGACCCTTGTGCCTTGAGCCTTGAGACTTGAGACTTGAGCCATAACCCTTGACCCTTGACCCTTGAGTGTTGAGCCTTGAGCCTTGACTTTTGAGCATTGACCCTTGAGCCGAGACTTGAGCCTTGAGCCTTGACTTTTGACTCTTGACACTTGAGTCGTGACCCTTGAGCCTTAAGCCTTGAACCTTGAGCCTTGAGCCTTGAGCCTTGAGCCTTGAGCCTTGAGCCTTGATTCTTGATTCTTGATCCTTGAGCCTTGATCCTTGAGCCTTGAGCCTTGAGCCTTGAGCCTTGAGCCTTGGGCCTTGAGCCTTGATTCTTAAGCCTTGAGCCTTAAGCCTTGTGCCTTGTGCCTTGAGCCTACAGCCTTTAACCTTGAGCCTTGGGCCTTGATCCTTGAGGCTCGAGCATTGAGCCTTGAGCCTTGAGCCTTTAGCCTTGAGCCTTGAGCCTGGAGCCTTGAGCCTGGAGCCTTGAGCCTTAAGCCTTGAGCCTTGAGCCTTGAGCCTTGAGCCTTGAGCCTTGAGCCTACAGCCTTTAACCTTGAGCCTTGGGCCTTGATCCTTGAGGCTCGAGCATTGAGCCTTGAGCCTTGAGCCTTTAGCCTTTATCCTTGAGCCTTGAGCCTTGAGCCTTGAGCCTTGAGCCTTGAGCCTTGAGCCTTGAGCCTTGAGCCTTGAGCCTTGAGCCTTGATTCTTAAGCCTTGAGCCTTAAGCCTTGTGCCTTGTGCCTTGAGCCTTGAGCCTACAGCCTTTAACCTTGAGCCTTGGGCCTTGATCCTTGAGGCTCGAGCATTGAGCCTAGAGCCTTGAGCCTTTAGCCTTGAGCCTTGAGCCTGGAGCCTTGAGCCTTAAGCCTTGAGCCTTGAGCCTTGAGCCTTGAGCCTTGAGCCTACAGCCTTTAACCTTGAGCCTTGGGCCTTGATCCTTGAGGCTCGAGCATTGAGCCTTGAGCCTTTAGCCTTGAGCCTTGAGCCTGGAGCCTTGAGCCTGGAGCCTTGAGCCTTAAGCCTTGAGCCTTGAGCCTTGAGCCTTGAGCCTACAGCCTTTAACCTTGAGCCTTGGGCCTTGATCCTTGAGGCTCGAGCATTGAGCCTTGAGCCTTGAGCCTTTAGCCTTGAGCCTTGAGCCTTGTGCCTTGAGCCTTGAGCCTTGAGCCTTGAGCCTTGAGCCTTGAGCATTGAGCATTGAGCCTTGAGCCTTGAGCCTTGAGCCTTGAGCGTTGAGCCTTGCGCATTGAGCCTTGAGCCTTGAGCCTTGAGCCTTGTGCCTTGAGCCTTGGCCCTTGAGCCTTGGCCCTCGAGACTTGACCTTTAAGCCTTGAGCCTTAAGCCTTAAGCCTTGGCCCTCGACCGTTGAGCCTGGAGCCAGGAGGCTTGAGCCTTTACCGTTGAGCCTTGAGCCTTGAGCCTTTGAGCCTTGAGCCTGGACCCTTGTTCCTTGACCCTTGACCTTTGAGCCATACTTGAGCCTTGAGCCTTGAAACTTGAGCATTGAGCTTAGCCTTGAGCCTTGAGTCTTGAGCCTTGAGCCTTGAGCCTTGAGCCTTGAGCCTTGAGCCTTGAGCCTTGAGCCTTGAGCCTTGAGCCTTGAGCCTTGAGCCTTGAGTCTTGAGCCTTGAGCCTTGAGCCTTGAGCCTTGGGCCTTGGGCCTTGGGCCTTGAGCCTTACGCCTTACGCCTTGAGCCTTGAGCCTTGAGCCTTGAGCCTTGAGCCTTGAGCCTTGAGCCTTGAGCCTTGAGCCTTGAGCCTTGAGCCTTGAACCTTGAGCCTTGAGCCTTGAGCCTCGAGCCCTGGAGCCTTAAGCCTCGAGCCCTGGAGCCTTGAGCCTCGAGCCCTGAGCCTTGAGCCTTGAACCTTGACCCTTGACTTTTGACCCTTGACCGTGACCCTTGAGCCTTGAGCTTTGACCCTTGAGCCTTGAGCCTTGAGCCTTGAGCCTTGAGCCTTGAGCCTTGAGCCTTGAGCCTTGAACCTTGAGCCTTGAGCCTTGAGCCTTGAGCCTTGAGCCTTGAGCCTTGAGCCTTGAGCCTTGAGCCTTGAGCCTTGACCCTTGACCCGTGATCGTTGACCGTTGACCCTTGACCCTCGAGTGTTGTGCCTTTAGCCTTGACCCTTGAGCCGTGACTTGAGCCTTGAGCCTTGAGCCTTGAGCCTTTTTCCTTGAACCTTGAGCCTTAATCCTTGAGCATTGAGCCTTGACCTTTGAGCCTTGAGCCTTGAGACTTGAGCCTTAACCCTTGAGCCTTGAGCCTTTTGCCTTAAGTCCTGACCCTTGAGCCGTGACTTGAGTCTTGATCCTTGAGCCTTAAGCCTTGAACCTTCAGCCTTGAGCCTTGAGCCTTGAGCCATGAGCCTTGAGCCTTGAGCCTTGAGCCTTGAGCCTTGAGCCTTGAGCCTTGAGCCTTAAGCCTTGAGCCTTGAGTCTTGAGCCTTGAGCCTTGAGCCTTGAGCCTTGACCCTGGAGCCTCGAGCCCAGAGCCCTGAGCCTTGAGCCTTGAGTCTTGAGCCTTGAGCCTAGAGCCTTGAGCCTTGACCCTTGACCCTTGAGCCTTGAGTCTTGAGCCTTGAGCCTGGAGCCTCGAGCCTTGAGCCTTGAGCCTCGAGCCTTGAGCCTTGAGCCTTGAGCCTTGAGCCTTGAGCTTTGAGCCTTGAGAGTTGAGCGTTGAGCCTTGAGCCTCAAGCCTCTAGCCTTGAGCCATGACCCTTGACCCTTGACCCTTGTGCCTTGAGCCTTGAGACTTGAGACTTGAGCCATAACCCTTGACCCTTGACCCTTGAGTGTTGAGCCTTGAGCCTTGACTTTTGAGCATTGACCCTTGAGCCGAGACTTGAGCCTTGACTTTTGACTCTTGACACTTGAGTCGTGACCCTTGAGCCTTAAGCCTTGAACCATGTGCCTTGAGCCTTGAGCCTTGAGCCTTGAGCCTTAAGCCTTGAGCCTTGAGCCTTGAGCCTTGAGCCTTGAACCTTGAGCCTTAAGCCTTGAGCCTTGAACCTTGAACCTTGAACCTTGAACCTTGACCCTAGACTTTTAACACTTGACCGTGACCCTTGAGCCTTGAGCTTTGAACCTTGAGCCTTCATCCTTGAGCTATGAGCCTTCAGTCTTGAGCCTTGACCCTTGAGCCTTGAGCCTTGACCCTTGAGCCTTGAGCCTTGACCCTTGAGTGTTGAACCTTGAGCCTTGAGCCTTGAACCGTGACTTGAGCCTTGAGCATTGAGTCTTGAGCCTTTTTCCTGGAACCTTGAGCCTTAAGCCTTGATCCTTGAGCCTTGAGCTTTGAGCCTTGAGCCTTGAGCCTTAAACCTTGAGCCTTGAGCCTTGAGCCTTAAGCCTTGAGCCTTGAGCCTTTTGCCTTGAGTCCCAACCCTTGTGCCATGACTTGAGCCTTGATCCTTGATCCTTGAGCCTTGAACCTTGAACCTTGATCCTTGAGCCTTTTGCCTTTTGCCTTGACCCTTGAGCCTTGACCCTTGAGTGTTGAACCTTGAGCCTTGAGCCTTGAACCGTGACTTGAGCCTTGAGCATTGAGCCTTGAGCCTTGAGCCTTGAGCCTTTTTCCTGGAACCTTGAGCCTTTTGCCTTGAGTCCTGACCCTTGAGCCGTGACTTGAGTCTTGATCCTTGAGCCTTAGGCCTTGAACCTTCAGCCTTGAGCCTTGAGCCTTGAGCCTTGAGCCTTGAGCCTTGAGCCTTGAGCCTTGAGCCTTGAGCCTTGAGCCTTGAGCCTTGAGCCTTGAGCCTTGAGCCTTGAGCCTTGAGCCTTGAGCCTTGAGCCTTGAGCCTCGAGCCCAGAGCCCTGAGCCCTGAGCCTTGAGCCTTGAGTCTTGAGCCTTGAGCCTAGAGCCTTGAGCCTTGACCCTTGACCCTTGAGTCTTGAGCCTTGAGCCTCGAGCCTCGAGCCTTGAGCCTTGAGCCTCGAGCCTCGAGCCTTGAGCCTTGAGCCTTGAGCCTTGCACCTTGAGCCTTGAGCCTTGAGCTTTGAGCCTTGAGAGTTGAGCGTTGAGCCTTGAGCCTCAAGCCTCTAGCCTTGAGCCTTGACCCTTGACCCTTGACCCTTGTGCCTTGAGCCTTGAGCCTTGAGACTTGAGCCATGACCCTTGACCCTTGACCCTTGAGTGTTGAGCCTTGAGCCTTGACTTTTGAGCCTTGGCCCTTGAGCCGAGACTTGAGCCTTGAGCCTTGACTTTTGACTCTTGACACTTGAGTCGTGACCCTTGAGCCTTAAGCCTTGAACCATGAGCCTTGCGCCTTGAGCCTTGAGCCTTGAGCCTTGAGCCTTAAGCCTTGAGCCTTGAGCCTTGAGCCTTGAGCCTTGAGCCTTGAACCTTGAGCCTTAAGCCTTGAGCCTTGAACCTTGAACCTTGAACCTTGACCCTTGACTTTTGACCCTTGACCGTGACCCTTGAGCCTTGAGCTTTGAACCTTGAGCCTTCATCCTTGAGCCATGAGCCTTCAGTCTTGAGCTTTGAGCCTTGAGCCTTGACCCTTGAGGCTTGAGCCTTGACCCTTGAGGGTTGAACCTTTAGCCTTGAGCCTTGAACCGTGACTTGAGCCTTTAGCATTGAGTCTTGAGCCTTTTTCCTGGAACATTGAGCCTTAAGCCTTGATCCTTGAGCCTTGAGCCTTGAGCCTTGAGCCTTAAACCTTGAGCCTTGAGTCTTGAGCCTTGAGCCTTAAGCCTTGAGCCTTGAGCCTTTTGCCTTGAGTCCCGACCCTTGTGCCGTGACTTGAGCCTTGATCCTTGATACTTGAGCCTTGAGCCTTGAACCTTGAGCCTTGAGCCTTGAACCTTGATCCTTGAGCCTTTTGCCTTTTGCCTTGAGCCTTGAGCCTTGAGCCTTGAACCTTGAACCTTGAGCCTTGAGTGTTGAGCCTTGAGCCTTGCACCTTGAGCCTTGAGCCTCGAGCCTTGAGCCTTGAGCCTTGACCCTTGAGCCTTGAGCCTCGAGCCCCGAGCCTTGAGCCTTCAGGAGCCTTGAGTCTTGAGTATTGAGCCTTGAGCCTTGAGCCTTGAGCCTTGAGCCTTGAGCCTTGAGCCTTGAGCCTTGAGCCTTGACCGTTGACCCTTGATTCTTGATCCTTGAGCCTTGAGCCTTGATCCTTGAGCCTTGAGCCTTGAGCCTTGAACCTTGAACCTTGAACCTTGACCCTAGACTTTTAACCCTTGACCGTGACCCTTGAGCCTTGAGCTTTGAACCTTGAGCCTTCATCCTTGAGCTATGAGCCTTCAGTCTTGAGCCTTGACCCTTGAGCCTTGAGCCTTGACCCTTGAGCCTTGAGCCTTGACCCTTGAGTGTTGAACCTTGAGCCTTGAGCCTTGAACCGTGACTTGAGCCTTGAGCATTGAGTCTTGAGCCTTTTTCCTGGAACCTTGAGCCTTAAGCCTTGATCCTTGAGCCTTGAGCTTTGAGCCTTGAGCCTTGAGCCTTAAACCTTGAGCCTTGAGCCTTGAGCCTTAAGCCTTGAGCCTTGAGCCTTTTGCCTTGAGTCCCAACCCTTGTGCCATGACTTGAGCCTTGATCCTTGATCCTTGAGCCTTGAACCTTGAACCTTGATCCTTGAGCCTTTTGCCTTTTGCCTTGACCCTTGAGCCTTGACCCTTGAGTGTTGAACCTTGAGCCTTGAGCCTTGAACCGTGACTTGAGCCTTGAGCATTGAGCCTTGAGCCTTGAGCCTTGAGCCTTTTTCCTGGAACCTTGAGCCTTTTGCCTTGAGTCCTGACCCTTGAGCCGTGACTTGAGTCTTGATCCTTGAGCCTTAGGCCTTGAACCTTCAGCCTTGAGCCTTGAGCCTTGAGCCTTGAGCCTTGAGCCTTGAGCCTTGAGCCTTGAGCCTTGAGCCTTGAGCCTTGAGCCTTGAGCCTTGAGCCTTGAGCCTTGAGCCTTGAGCCTTGAGCCTTGAGCCTTGAGCCTCGAGCCCAGAGCCCTGAGCCCTGAGCCCTGAGCCTTGAGCCTTGAGTCTTGAGCCTTGAGCCTAGAGCCTTGAGCCTTGACCCTTGACCCTTGAGTCTTGAGCCTTGAGCCTCGAGCCTCGAGCCTTGAGCCTTGAGCCTCGAGCCTCGAGCCTTGAGCCTTGAGCCTTGAGCCTTGCACCTTGAGCCTTGAGCCTTGAGCTTTGAGCCTTGAGAGTTGAGCGTTGAGCCTTGAGCCTCAAGCCTCTAGCCTTGAGCCTTGACCCTTGACCCTTGACCCTTGTGCCTTGAGCCTTGAGCCTTGAGACTTGAGCCATGACCCTTGACCCTTGACCCTTGAGTGTTGAGCCTTGAGCCTTGACTTTTGAGCCTTGGCCCTTGAGCCGAGACTTGAGCCTTGAGCCTTGACTTTTGACTCTTGACACTTGAGTCGTGACCCTTGAGCCTTAAGCCTTGAACCATGAGCCTTGCGCCTTGAGCCTTGAGCCTTGAGCCTTGAGCCTTAAGCCTTGAGCCTTGAGCCTTGAGCCTTGAGCCTTGAGCCTTGAACCTTGAGCCTTAAGCCTTGAGCCTTGAACCTTGAACCTTGAACCTTGACCCTTGACTTTTGACCCTTGACCGTGACCCTTGAGCCTTGAGCTTTGAACCTTGAGCCTTCATCCTTGAGCCATGAGCCTTCAGTCTTGAGCTTTGAGCCTTGAGCCTTGACCCTTGAGGCTTGAGCCTTGACCCTTGAGGGTTGAACCTTTAGCCTTGAGCCTTGAACCGTGACTTGAGCCTTTAGCATTGAGTCTTGAGCCTTTTTCCTGGAACATTGAGCCTTAAGCCTTGATCCTTGAGCCTTGAGCCTTGAGCCTTGAGCCTTAAACCTTGAGCCTTGAGTCTTGAGCCTTGAGCCTTAAGCCTTGAGCCTTGAGCCTTTTGCCTTGAGTCCCGACCCTTGTGCCGTGACTTGAGCCTTGATCCTTGATACTTGAGCCTTGAGCCTTGAACCTTGAGCCTTGAGCCTTGAACCTTGATCCTTGAGCCTTTTGCCTTTTGCCTTGAGCCTTGAGCCTTGAGCCTTGAACCTTGAACCTTGAGCCTTGAGTGTTGAGCCTTGAGCCTTGCACCTTGAGCCTTGAGCCTCGAGCCTTGAGCCTTGAGCCTTGACCCTTGAGCCTTGAGCCTCGAGCCCCGAGCCTTGAGCCTTCAGGAGCCTTGAGTCTTGAGTATTGAGCCTTGAGCCTTGAGCCTTGAGCCTTGAGCCTTGAGCCTTGAGCCTTGAGCCTTGACCGTTGACCCTTGATTCTTGATCCTTGAGCCTTGAGCCTTGATCCTTGAGCCTTGAGCCTTGAGCCTTGAGCCTTGACCCTTGAGCCTTGAGCCTTGAGCCTTGATTCTTAAGCCTTGAGCCTTAAGCCTTGTGACTTGTGCCTTGTGCCTTGAGCCTTGAGCGTTGAGCATTGAGCCTTGAGCCTCGAGCCTTTAGCCTTGAGACTTGAGCCTTGAGCCTTGAGCCTTGAGCCTTGAGCCTTGAGCCTTTAGCCTTGAGCCTTGAGCATTGAGCCTTGAGCCTTGAGCCTTGAGCCTTGAGCCTTGAGCCTTCAACCTTGATCCTTGAGCCTTGAGCCTTGAGCCTTGAGCCTTGAGCCTTGAGCCTTGAGCCTTGAGCCTTGAGCCTTGAGCCTTGTGCCTTGAGCCTTGGCCCTCGAGACTTGACCTTTGAGCCTTGAGCCTTGAGCCTTGAGTCCTGACCCTTGAGCCGTTACTTGAGTCTTGATCCTTGAGCCTTAAGCCTTGAACATTCAGCCTTCAGCCTTGAGCCTTGAGCCTTGAGCCTTGAGCCTTGAGCCTTGAGCCTTGAGCCTTGAGCCTTGACCCTGGAGCCTTGAGTCTCGAGCCCCGAGCCTTTAGCCTTCAGGAGCCTTGAGTCTTGAGTCTTGAGCCTTGAGCCTTGAGCCTTGAGCCTTGAGCCTTGAGCCTTGAGCCTTTAGCCTTGAGCCTTGAGCCTTAAGCCTTGGCCCTCGACCATTGAGCCTGGAGCCAGGAGCCTTGAGCCTTGACCGTTGAGCCTTGAGCCTTGAGCCTTTGAGCCATGAGCCTGGACCCTTGTTCCTTGACCCTTGACCTGTGAGCCATACTTGAGCCTTGAGCCTTGAACCTTGAGCATTGAGCTTAGCCTTGAGCCTTGAACCTTGAGCCTTGAAACCTGAGCCTTGAGCCTTGAGCCTTGAGCCTTGAGCCTTGAGCCTTGAGCCTTGAGTCTTGAGCCTTGAGCCTTGAGCCTTGAGCCTTGAGCCTTGAGCCTTGAGCCTTCAGCCTTGGGCCTAGGGCCTTGAGCCTTCAACCTTGAGCCTTGAAACCTGAGCCTTGAGCCTTGAGCCTTGAGCCTTGAGCCTTGAGTCTTGAGCCTTGAGCCTTGAGCCTTGAGCCTTGAGCCTTGAGCCTTGAGCCTTCAGCCTTGGGCCTAGGGCCTTGAGCCTTGAGCCTTGCGCCTTGAGCCTTGAGCCTTGAACCTTCAGCCTTCAGCCTTCAGCCTTCAGCCTTGAGCCTTGAGCCTTGAGCCTTGAACCTTGAGCCTTGAGCCTTGAGCCTTGAGCCTTGAGCCTTGAGCCTTGAGCCTTGAGCCTTGGGCCTTGGGCCTTGGGCCTTGAGCCTTGAGCCTTACGCCTTGAGCCTTGAGCCTTGAGCCTTGAGCCTTCAGCCTTGGGCCTAGGGCCTTGAGCCTTCAGCCTTGCGCCTTGAGCCTTGAGCCTTCAGCCTTCAGCCTTCAGCCTTCAGCCTTGAGCCTTGAGCCTTGAGCCTTGAACCTTGAGCCTTGAGCCTTGAGCCGTGAGCCGTGAGCCTTGAGCCTTGAGCCTTGAGCCTCGAGCCCTGGAGCCTTGGGCCTCGAGCCCTGGAGACTTGAGCCTCGAGCCCTGAGCCTCGAGCCTTGAGCCTTGAACCTTGACCCTTGACTTTTGACCCTTGACCGTGACCCTTGAGCCTTGAGCTTTGACCCTTGAGCCTTGAGCCTTGAGCCTTGAGCCTTGAGCCTTGAGCCTTGAGCCTTGAGCCTTGCGAGTTGAGCCTTGAGCCTTGTGCCTTGAGCCTTGGCCCTCGAGACTTGACCTTTGAGCCTTGAGCCTTAAGCCTTGGCCCTCGACCGTTGAGCCTGGAGCCAGGAGCCTTGAGCCTTGACCGTTGAGCCTTGAGCCTTGAGCCTTTGAGCCACGGGCCTGGACCCTTGTTCCTTGACCCTTGACCTGTGAGCCATACTTGAGCCTTGAGCCTTGAACCTTGAGCATTGAGCTTAGCCTTGAGCCTTGAACCTTGAGCCTTGAAACCTGAGCCTTGAGCCTTGAGCCTTGAGCCTTGAGCCTTGAGCCTTGAGCCTTGCGCCTAAGGCCTTGAGCCTTGAGCCTTGCGCCTTGAGCCTTCAGCCTTCAGCCTTCAGCCTTCAGCCTTCAGCCTTGAGCCTTGAGCCTTGAGCCTTGAGCCTTGAGCCTTGAGCCTTGAGCCTTGAGCCTTCAACCTTGATCCTTGAGCCTTGAGCCTTGAGCCTTGTGCCTTGAGCCTTGGCCCTCGAGACTTGACCTTTGAGCCTTGAGCCTTGAGCCTTGAGTCCTGACCCTTGAGCCGTGACTTGAGTCTTGATCCTTGAGCCTTAAGCCTTGAACCTTCAGCCTTGAGCCTTGAGCCTTGAGCCTTGAGCCTTGAGCCTTGAGCCTTGAGCCTTGAGCCTTGAGCCTTGACCCTGGAGCCTTGAGCCTCGAGCCCCGAGCCTTGAGCCTTCAGGAGCCTTGAGTCTTGAGTCTTGAGCCTTGAGCCTTGAGCCTTGAGCCTTGAGCCTTGAGCCTTGAGCCTTGAGCCTTGAGCCTTGAGCCTTGAGCCTTGATTCTTGATCCTGGAGCCTTGAGCCTTGATCCTTGAGCCTTGAGCCTTGAGCCTTGAGCCTTGAGCCTTGACCCTTGAGCCTTGAGCCTTGAGCCTTGATTCTTAAGCCTTGAGCCTTAAGCCTTGTGCCTTGTGCCTTGTGCCTTGTGCCTTGAGCGTTGAGCATTGAGCCTTGAGCCTTGAGCCTTGAGCCTTGAGCCTTGAGACTTGAGTCTTGAGCCTTGAGCCTTGAGCCTTGAGCCTTGAGCCTTGAGCATTGAGCCTTGAGCCTTGAGCCTTGAGCCTTGAGCCTTCAACCTTGATCCTTGAGCCTTGAGCCTTGAGCCTTGAGCCTTGAGCCTTGAGCCTGGAGCCTTGAGCCTTGTGCCTTGAGCCTTGGCCCTCGAGACTTGACCTTTGAGCCTTGAGCCTTAAGCCGAGGCCCTCGACCATTGAGCCTGGAGCCAGGAGCCTTGAGCCTTGACCGTTGAGCCTTGAGCCTTGAGCCTTTGAGCCATGAGCCTGGACCCTTGTTCCTTGACCCTTGACCTGTGAGCCATACTTGAGCCTTGAGCCTTGAACCTTGAGCATTGAGCTTAGCCTTGAGCCTTGAACCTTGAGCCTTGAAACCTGAGCCTTGAGCCTTGAGCCTTGTGCCTTGTGCCTTGTGCCTTGAGCCTTGAGCGTTGAGCATTGAGCCTTGAGCCTTGAGCCTTGAGCCTTGAGCCTTTAGCCTTGAGACTTGAGCCTTGAGCCTTGAGCCTTGAGCCTTGAGCCTTGAGCCTTGAGCCTTGAGCATTGAGCCTTGAGCCTTGAGCCTTGAGCCTTGAGCCTTGAGCCTTGAGCCTTGAGCCTTCAACCTTGATCCTTGAGCCTTGAGCCTTGAGCCTTGAGCCTTGAGCCTTGAGCCTTGAGCCTTGAGCCTTGAGCCTTGAGCCTTGTGCCTTGAGCCTTGGCCCTCGAGACTTGACCTTTGAGCCTTGAGCCTTAAGCCTTGGCCTCGACCATTGAGCCTGGAGCCAGGAGCCTTGAGCCTTGACCGTTGAGCCTTGAGCCTTGAGCCTTTGAGCCATGAGCCTGGACCCTTGTTCCTTGACCCTTGACCTGTGAGCCATACTTGAGCCTTGAGCCTTGAACCTTGAGCATTGAGCTTAGCCTTGAGCCTTGAACCTTGAGCCTTGAAACCTGAGCCTTGAGCCTTGAGCCTTGAGCCTTGAGCCTTGAGGCTTGAGCCTTGAGCCTGGAGCCTTGAGCCTTGAGCCTTGAGCCTTGAGCCTTGAGCCTTGAGCCTTGGGCCTAGGGCCTTGAGCCTTGAGCCTTGCGCCTTGAGCCTTGAGCCTTCAGCCTTCAGCCTTCAGCCTTCAGCCTTCAGCCTTCAGCCTTGAGCCTTGAGCCTTGAGCCTTGAGCCTTGAGCCTTGAGCCTTGAGCCTTGAGCCTTGAGCCTTGAGCCTTGAGCCTTGGGCCTTGGGCCTTGGGCCTTGAGCCTTGAGACTTACGCCTTGAGCCTTGAGCCTTGAGCCTTGAGCCTTGAGCCTTGAGCCTTGAGCCTTGAGCCTTGAGCCTTGAGCCTTGAGCCTTGAGCCTTGAGCCTTGAGCCTTGAGCCTTGAGCCTTGAGCCTTGAGCCTTGAGCCTTGAGCCTTGAGCCTTGAGCCTTGAGCCTCGAGCCCTGGAGCCTTGAGCCTCGAGCCCTGGAGACTGGAGCCTCGAGCCCTGAGCCTTGAGCCTTGAGCCTTGAACCTTGACCCTTGACTTTTGACCCTTGACCGTGACCCTTGAGCCTTGAGCTTTGACCCTTGAGCCTTGAGCCTTGAGCCTTGAGCCTTGAGCCTTGAGCCTTGAGAGTTGAGCCTTGAGCCTTGAGCCTTGTGCCTTGAGCCTTGCCCTCGAGACTTGACCTTTGAGCCTTGAGCCTTAAGCCTTGGCCCTCGACCGTTGAGCCTGGAGCCAGGAGCCTTGAGCCTTGACCGTTGAGCCTTGAGCCTTGAGCCTTTGAGCCATGGGCCTGGACCCTTGTTCCTTGACCCTTGACCTGTGAGCCATACTTGAGCCTTGAGCCTTGAACCTTGAGCATTGAGCTTAACCTTGAGCCTTGAACCTTGAGCCTTGAAACCTGAGCCTTGAGCCTTGAGCCTTGAGCATTGAGCCTTGAGCCTTGAGCCTTGAGCCTTGAGCCTTGAGCCTTGAGCCTTGAGCCTTGAGCCTTGAGCCTTGAGCCTTGGGCCTAGGGCCTTGAGCCTTGAGCCTTGCACCTTGAGCCTTGAGCCTTCAGCCTTCAGCCTTCAGCCTTGAGCCTTGAGCCTTGAGCCTTGAGCCTTGAGCCTTGAGCCTTGAGCCTTGAGCCTTGAGCCTTGAGCCTTGACCCTTCAACCTTGATCCTTGAGCCTTGAGCCTTGAGCCTTGAGCCTTGAGCCTTGAGCCTTGTGCCTTGAGCCTTGGCCCTCGAGACTTGACCTTTGAGCCTTGAGCCTTAAGCCTTGAGTCCTGACCCTTGAGCCGTGACTTGAGTCTTGATCCTTGAGCCTTAAGCCTTGAACCTTCAGCCTTGAGCCTTGAGCCTTGAGCCTTGAGCCTTGAGCCTTGAGCCTTGAGCCTTGAGCCTTGACCCTGGAGCCTTGAGCCTCGAGCCCCGAGCCTTGAGCCTTCAGGAGCCTTGAGTCTTGAGTCTTGAGCCTTGAGCCTTGAGCCTTGAGCCTTAAGCCTTGAGCCTTGAGCCTTGAGCCTTGAGCCTTGAGCCTTGAGCCTTGAGCCTTGGCCTTGACCGTTGACCCTTGATTCTTGATCCTTGAGCCTTGAGCCTTGATCCTTGAGCCTTGAGCCTTGAGCCTTGATCCTTGAGCCTTGAGCCTTGAGCCTTGAGCCTTGATTCTTATGCCTTGAGCCTTAAGCCTTGTTCCTTGTGCCTTGTGCCTTGAGCCTTGAGCGTTGAGCATTGAGCCTTGAGCCTTGAGCCTTGAGCCTTTAGCCTTGAGACTTGAGCCTTGAGCCTTGAGCCTTGAGCCTTAAGCCTTGAGCCTTGAGCCTTGAGCATTGAGCCTTGAGCCTTGAGCCTTGAGCCTTGAGCCTTCAACGTTGAGCCTTGAGCATTGAGCCTTGAGCCTTGAGCCTTGAGCCTGGAGCCTTGAGCCTTGTGCCTTGAGCCTTGAGCCTTGAGCCTTGAGCCTTGGGCCTTGGGCCTTGGGCCTTGAGCCTTGAGCCTTACGCCTTGAGCCTTGAGCCTTGAGCCTTGAGCCTTGAGCCTTGAGCCTTGAGCCTTGAGACTTGAGCCTTGAGCCTTGAGCCTTGAGCCTTGAGCCTTGAGCCTTGAGCCTTGAGCCTTGAGCCTTGAGCCTTGAGCCTTGAGCCTTGAGCCTTCAGCCTTGGGCCTAGGGCCTTGAGCCTTGAGCCTTGCGCCTTGAGCCTTGAGCCTTCAGCCTTCAGCCTTCAGCCTTCAGCCTTCAGCCTTGAGCCTTGAGCCTTGAGCCTTGAGCCTTGAGCCTTGAGCCTTGAGACTTGAGCCTTGAGCCTTGAGCCTTGAGCCTTGAGCCTTGAGCCTTGAGCCTTGGGCCTTGGGCCTTGGGCCTTGGGCCTTGGGCCTTACGCCTTGAGCCTTGAGCCTTGAGCCTTGAGCCTTGAGCCTTGAGCCTTGAGCCTTGAGCCTTGAGCCTTGAGCCTTGAGCCTTTAGCCTTGAGCCTTAAGCCTTGAGCCTTGAGCCTTGAGCCTTGAGCCTTGAGCCTCGAGCCCTGGAGCCTTGAGCCTCGAGCCCTGGAGACTTGAGCCTTGAGCCTTGAACCTTGAGCCTTGACTTTTGACCCTTGACCTTGACCCTTGACCCTTGAGCTTTGACCCTTGAGCCTTGAGCCTTGACCCTTGAGCCTTGAGCCTTGAGCCTTGAGCCTTGAGCCTTGAGAGTTAAGCCTTGAGCCTTGAGCCTTGAGCCTTGTGCCTTGAGCCTTGGCCCTTGAGACTTGACCTTTGAGCCTTGAGCCTTAAGCCTTGGCCCTCGACCGTTGAGCCTGGATCCAGGAGCCTTGAGCCTTGACCGTTGAGCCTTGAGCCTTGAGCCTTTGAGCCATGGGCCTGGACCCTTGTTCCTTGACCCTTGACCTGTGAGCCATACTTGAGCCTTGAGCCTTGAACCTTGAGCATTGAGCTTAGCCTGGAGCCTTGAACCTTGAGCCTTGAAACCTGAGCCTTGAGCCTTGAGCCTTGAGCCTTGAGCCTTGAGCCTTGAGCCTTGAGCCTTGAGCCTTGAGCCTTGGGCCTAGGGCCTTGAGCCTTGAGCCTTGCACCTTGAGCCTTGAGCCTTGAGCCTTCAGCCTTCAGCCTTGAGCCTTCAGCCTTCAGCCTTCAGCCTTCAGCCTTGAGCCTTGAGCCTTGAGCCTTCAACCTTGATCCTTGAGCCTTGAGCCTTGAGCCTTGAGCCTTGAGCCTTGAGCCTTGAGCCTTGAGCCTTGTGCCTTGAGCCTTGGCCCTCGAGACTTGACCTTTGAGCCTTGAGCCTTGAGCCTTGAGTCCTGACCCTTGAGCCGTGACTTGAGTCTTGATCCTTGAGCCTTGAGCCTTGAGCCTTGAGCCTTGAGCCTTGAGCCTTGAGCCTTGAGCCTTGAGCCTTGAGCCTTGAGCCTTGAGCCTTGAGCCTTGAGCCTTGAGCCTTGAGCCTTGAGCCTTGAGCCTTGAGCCTTGAGCCTTGAGCCTTGAGCCTTGAGCCTTCAGCCTTGGGCCTAGGGCCTTGAGCCTTGAGCCTTGCGCCTTGAGCCTTGAGCCTTGAGCCTTCAGCCTTCAGCCTTCAGCCTTCAGCCTTCAGCCTTCAGCCTTCAGCCTTCAGCCTTCAGCCTTCAGCCTTAAGCCTTGAGCCTTGAGCCTTGAGCCTTGAGCCTTGAGCCTTGAGCCTTGAGCCTTGAGCCTTGAGCCTTGAGCCTTGGGCCTTGGGCCTTGGGCCTTGGGCCTTGGGCCTTACGCCTTGAGCCTTGAGCCTTGAGCCTTGAGCCTTGAGCCTTGAGCCTTGAGCCTTGAGCCTTGAGCCTTGAGCCTTGAGCCTTGAGCCTTGAGCCTTGAGCCTTGAGCCTCGAGCCCTGGAGCCTTGAGCCTCGAGCCCTGGAGACTTGAGCCTTGAGCCTTGAACCTTGAGCCTTGACTTTTGACCCTTGACCTTGACCCTTGACCCTTGAAATTTGACCCTTGAGCCTTGAGCCTTGACCCTTGACCCTTGAGCCTTGAGCCTTGAGCCTTGAGAGTTGAGCCTTGAGCCTTGAGCCTTGAGCCTTGTGCCTTGAGCCTTGGCCCTCGAGACTTGACCTTTGAGCCTTGAGCCTTAAGCCTTGGCCCTCGACCGTTGAGCCTGGAGCCAGGAGCCTTGAGCCTTGACCGTTGAGCCTTGAGCCTTGAGCCTTTGAGCCATGGGCCTGGACCCTTGTTCCTTGACCCTTGACCTGTGAGCCATACTTGAGCCTTGAGCCTTGAACCTTGAGCATTGAGCTTAGCCTTGAGCCTTGAACCTTGAGCCTTGAAACCTGAGCCTTGAGCCTTGAGCCTTGAGCCTTGAGCCTTGAGCCTTGAGCCTTGAGCCTTGAGCCTTGAGCCTTGAGCCTTGAGCCTTAGGCCTAGGGCCTTGAGCCTTGAGCCTTGCACCTTGAGCCTTGAGCCTTGAGCCTTCAGCCTTCAGCCTTGAGCCTTGAGCCTTGAGCCTTGAGCCTTGAGCCTTCAACCTTGATCCTTGAGCCTTGAGCCTTTAGCCTTGAGCCTTGAGCCTTGAGCCTTGAGCCTTGAGCCTTGTGCCTTGAGCCTTGGCCCTCGAGACTTGACCTTTGAGCCTTGAGCCTTGAGCCTTGAGTCCTGACCCTTGAGCCGTGACTTGAGTCTTGATCCTTGAGCCTTAAGCCTTAAGCCTTAAGCCTTGAGCCTTGAGTCTTGATCGTTGAGCCTTGAGCCTTGACCCTGGAGCCTTAAGCCTTGAGCCTTGAGTCTTGATCCTTGAGCCTTGAGCCTTGACCCTGGAGCCTTGACCCTGGAGCCTTGACCCTGGAGCCTTGAGCCTTCAGGAGCCTTGAGCCTTGAGCCTTGAGCCTTGAGCCTTGAGCCTTGAGCCTTGAGCCTTGAGCCTTGAGCCTTGAGCCTTGAGCCTTGAGCCTTGGCCTTGACCGTTGACCCTTGATTCTTGATCCTTGAGCCTTGAGCCTTGATCCTTGAGCCTTGAGCCTTGAGCCTTGAGCCTTGAGCCTTGAGCCTTGATACTTGAGCCTTGAGCCTTGAGCCTTGAGCCTTGATTCTTAAGCCTTGAGCCTTAAGCCTTGTGCCTTGTGCCTTGAGCCTTGAGCGTTGAGCATTGAGCCTTGAGCCTTGAGCCTTGAGCCTTTAGCCTTGAGACTTGAGCCTTGAGCCTTGAGCCTTGAGCCTTGAGCCTTGAGCCTTGAGCCTTGAGCATTGAGCCTTGAGCCTTGAGCCTTGATCCTTGAGCCTTCAACCTTGATCCTTGAGCCTTGAGCCTTGAGCCTTGAGCCTTGAGCCTTGAGCCTTGAGCCTGGAGCGTTGAGCCTTGTGCCTTGAGCCTTGGCCCTCGAGACTTGACCTTTGAGCCTTGAGCCTTAAGCCTTGGCCCTCGACTATTGAGCCTGGAGCCAGGAGCCTTGAGCCTTGACCGTTGAGCCTTGAGCCTTGAGCCTTTGAGCCATGAGCATGGACCCTTGTTCCTTGACCCTTGACCTGTGAGCCATACTTGAGCCTTGAGCCTTGAACCTTGAGCATTGAGCTTAGCCTTGAGCCTTGAGCCTTGAGCCTTGAGCCTTGGGCCTAGGGCCTTGAGCCTTGAGCCTTGCGCCTTGAGCCTTGAGCCTTGAGCCTTCAGCCTTCAGCCTTGAGCCTTGAGCCTTTAGCCTTGAGCCTTGAGCCTTAAGCCTTGAGCCTTCAGCCTTGAGCCTTGAGCCTTGAGCCTTGAGCCTTGAGCCTTGAGCCATGACCGTTGACCCTTGATTCTTGATCCTTGAGCCTTGAGCCTTGATCCTTGAGCCTTGAGCCTTGAGCCTTGAGCCTTGAGCCTTGACCCTTGGGCCTTGAGCCTTGAGCCTTGATTCTTAAGCCTTGAGCCTTAAGCCTTGTGCCTTGTTTCTTGTGCCTTGAGCCTTGAGCGTTGAGCATTGAGCCTTGAGCCTTGAGCCTTGAGCCTTGAGCCTTGAGCCTTGAGCCTTAAGCCTTGAGCCTTGAGCCTTGAGCCTTGAGCATTGAGCCTTGAGCCTTGAGCCTTGAGCCTTGAGCCTTCAACCTTGATCCTTGAGCCTTGAGCCTTGAGCCTTGAGCCTTGAGCCTTGAGCCTGGAGCCTTGAGCCTTGTGCCTTGAGCCTTGGCCCTCGAGACTTGACCTTTGAGCCTTGAGCCTTAAGCCTTGGCCCTCGACCATTGAGCCTGGAGCCAGGAGCTTTGAGCCTTGACCGTTGAGCCTTGAGACTTGAGCCTTTGAGCCATCAGCCTGGACCCTTGTTCCTTGACCCTTGACCTGTGAGCCATACTTGAGCCTTGAGCCTTGAACCTTGAGCATTGAGCTTAGCCTTGAACCTTGAGCCTTGAAACCTGAGCCTTGAGCCTTGAGCCTTGAGCCTTGAGCCTTGAGCCTTGAGCCTTGAGCCTTGAGCCTTGAGCCTTGAGCCTTGAGCCTTGGGCCTAGGGCCTTGAGCCTTGCGCCTTGAGCCTTGAGCCTTCAGCCTTCAGCCTTCAGCCTTGAGCATTGAGCCTTGAGCCTTGAGCCTTGAGCCTTGAGCCTTGAGCCTTGAGCCTTGATCCTTGGGCCTTGGGCCTTGGGCCTTGAGCCTTGAGCCTTACGCCTTGAGCCTTGAGCCTTGAGCCTTGAGCCTTGAGCCTTGAGCCTTAAGCCTTGAGCCTTGAGCCTCGAGCCTTGAGCCTTGAGCATTGAGCCTTGAGCCTTGAGCCTTGAGCCTCGAGCCCTGGAGCCTTGAGCCTCGAGCCCTGGAGCCTTGAGCCTCGAGCCCTGGAGCCTTGAGCCTCGAGCCGTGAGCCTTGAGCCTTGAACCTTGACCCTTGACTTTTGACCCTTGACCTTGAGCCTTGAACCTTGAGCCTTGAGCCTTGAGCCTTGAGCCTTGAGCCTTGAGCCTTTAGCCTTGAGGCTTGAGCCTTGAGCCTTGAGCCTTGAGCCTTGAGCGTTGAGCCTTGAGCCTTGAGCCTTGAGCCTTGGACTTGAGCCTCCAGCCTTATCCCTTGAGCGTTGGCCCTTGAGCGTTGAGCCTTGAGCGTTGAGCCTTGAGCCGTGAGCCTTGAGCCTTGAGCCTTGAGCCTTGAGCCTTGAGCCTTGAGCCTTGAGCCTTGAGCCTTGAGCCTTGAGCCTTGAGCCTTGAGCCTTGAGCCTGGAGCCTTTGAGCCTGAAGCCTTGAGCCTGGACCCTAGAGCCTTGAGCGTCTAGCCTGGTGCCTTAAGCCTGGAGCCTTGAGCCTTTGAGCCTTAAGCCTGGAGCCTTGAGCCTGGAGCCTTGAGCCTTGAGCCTTGCGCCTTGAGCGTTGAGCCTTGAGCCTTCAGCGTTGAGCCTTGAGCCTTGAGCATTTGGCCTTGAGCCTTGAGTCTTGAGCATTGAGCCTTGAGCCTTGATCCTCTAGCCTTGAGCCATGATCCTTGAGCCTTAAAACTTGAGACTTGAGCCTTAACACTTGACCCTTGCGCCTTGAGCCTTGCCTCTTGAGCCTTGAGCCTTGAACCTTGAGCCTCAAGCCTTGAGCCTTGAGCCTTGAGCCTTGAGCCTCGAGCCTTGTCCCTTGAGCATTGACCCTTGAGCATTGACCCTTAAGCCTTGAGCCTTGAGACTCTAGCCGCAAGCCTTGAGCATTGAGCCTTGAGCCTTGAGCCTAGAGCCTTGAGCCTTGAGCCTTGAGCCTGGAGCCTTGAGCCTTGAGCCTTGAGCCTTGAGCATTAAGACTTGAGCCTTGCGCATTAAGACTTGAGCCTTGAGCCTTGAGCCCTAAGCCTTGAGCCTTGAGCCTACAGCCTTTAACCTTGAGCCTTGCGCATTAAGACTTGAGCCTTGAGCCCTTAGCCTTGATTCTTGCCCTTGCGCCTTGACCTTGAGCCTTGAGCCTTGCGCCTTGTGCCTTAATCCTTGAGCCTTGATCCTCTAGCCTTGAGCGTTGACCATTTAGCCTTGAGCATTGACCCTTGAGCGTTGACCCTTGAGCCTTGAGCCTTGAGCCTTGAGCCTTGAGCCTTGAGCCTTGAGCCTTGAGCCTTGAGCCTTGAGCCTTGAGCCTAGAGCCTTGAGCCTTGTGCCTTGAGCCTTGACCCTTGAGCCTGGAGCCTTGAGCCATGAGCCTGGAGCCTTGAGCCATGAGCCTTGAGCCTTGATTCTTGAGCCGTGAGCCTTGAGTTGGAGCCTTGAGCCTTGTGCCTTGAGTCTTGAGCCTTAAGGCTTGAACCTTGATCCTTGACCGTGGAACCTTGAGCCTTCATCCTTGACCCTTGACCGTTGAGCCTTGAGCCTTGAGCCTTAATCCTTGAGCCTTGAGCCTTGAGCCTTGAGCCTTGAGCCTTGACCGTTGAGCCTTGATTCTTGATCCTTGAGCCATGAGCCTTGATCCTTGAGCGTTGAGCCTTGAGCCTTGAGCCTTGAGCCTTGAGCCTTGAGCCTTGATTCTTAAGCATTGAGCCTTAAGCCTTGTGCCTTATGCCTTTAACCTTGAGCCTTGGGCCTTGATCCTTGAGGCTCGAGCATTGAGCCTTGAACCTTGGGCCTTTAGCCTTGAGCCTTGAGCCTTGAGCCTGGAGCCTTGAGCCTGGAGCCTTGAGCCTTAAGCCTTGAGCCTTGAGCCCTGAGCCTTGAGCCTTGACCGTTGGACCTTGATTCTTGATCCTTGAGCCTTGATCCTTGAGCCTTGAGCCTTGAGCCTTGAGCCATGATCCTTGAGCCTTAAAACTTGAGACTTGAGCCTTAACACTTGACCCTTGCGCCTTGAGCCTTGCCTCTTGAGCCTTGAGCCTTGAACCTTGAGCCTTAAGCCTTGAGCCTTGAGCCTTGAGCCTTGAGCCTCGAGCCTTGTCCCTTGAGCATTGACCCTTGAGCATTGACCCTTAAGCCTTGAGCCTTGAGACTCTAGCCGCAAGCCTTGAGCATTGAGCCTTGAGCCTTGAGCCTAGAGCCTTGAGCCTTGAGCCTGGAGCCTTGAGCCTTGAGCCTTGAGCCTTGAGCATTAAGACTTGAGCCTTGCGCATTAAGACTTGAGCCTTGAGCCTTGAGCCCTAAGCCTTGAGCCTTGAGCCTACAGCCTTTAACCTTGAGCCTTGCGCATTAAGACTTGAGCCTTGAGCCCTTAGCCTTGATTCTTGCCCTTGCGCCTTGCGCCTTGACCTTGAGCCTTGCGCCTTGTGCCTTAATCCTTGAGCCTTGATCCTCTAGCCTTGAGCGTTGACCATTTAGCCTTGAGCATTGACCCTTGAGCGTTGACCCTTGAGCCATGAGCCTTGAGCCTTGAGCCTTGAGCCTTGACCCTTGAGCCTTGAGCCTTGAGCCTTGAGCCTTGAGCCTTGTGCCTTGAGCCTTGACCCTTGAGCCTGGAGCCTTGAGCCATGAGCCTGGAGCCTTGAGCCATGAGCCTTGAGCCTTGATTCTTGAGCCGTGAGCCTTGAGTTGGAGCCTTGAGCCTTGTGCCTTGAGTCTTGATCCTTAAGGCTTGACCCTTGATCCTTGACCGTGGAACCTTGAGCCTTCATCCTTGACCCTTGACCGTTGAGCCTTGAGCCTTAATCCTTGAGCCTTGAGCCTTGAGCCTTGAGCCTTGAGCCTTGAGCCTTGACCGTTGAGCCTTGATTCTTGATCCTTGAGCCATGAGCCTTGATCCTTGAGCGTTGAGCCTTGAGCCTTGAGCCTTGAGCCTTGATTCTTAAGCATTGAGCCTTAAGCCTTGTGCCTTATGCCTTGAGCCTACAGCCTTTAACCTTGAGCTTTGGGCCTTGATCCTTGAGGCTCGAGCATTGAGCCTTGAACCTTGGGCCTTTAGCCTTGAGCCTTGAGCCTTGAGCCTGGAGCCTTGAGCCTGGAGCCTTGAGCCTTAAGCCTTGAGCCTTGAGCCTTGAGCCTTGAGCCTTGAGCCTTGACCGTTGAACCTTGATTCTTGATCCTTGAGCCTTGATCCTTGAGCCTTGAGCCTTGAGCCTTGAGCCTTGAGCCTTGAGCCTTGAGCCTTGAGCCTTGATTCTTAAGCCTTGAGCCTTAAGCCTTGTGCCTTGTGCCTTGTGCCTTGTGCCTTGTGCCTTGTGCCTTGTGCCTTGAGCCTTGAGCGTTGAGAATTGAGCCTTGAGCCTTGAGCCTTGAGCCTTGAGCCTTGAGACTTGAGCCTTGAGCCTTGAGCCTTGAGCCTTGAGCCTTGAGCCTTGAGCCTTGAGCCTTGAGCCTTGAGCCTTGAGCCTTGAGCCTTGAGCATTGAGCATTGAGCCTTAAGCCTTGAGCCTTGAGCCTTCAACCTTGAGCCTTGAGCCTTGAGCCTTGAGCCATGTGCCTTGAGCCTTGACCCTAGACTTTTGAGCCTTGACCGTGACCCTTGAGCCTTGAGCTTTGACCCTTGAGCCTTGAGCCTTGAGCCTTGAGCCTTGAGCCTTGAGCCTTGAGCCTTGAGCCTTGAGCCTTGAGCCTTGAGCCTTGAGCCTTGAGCCTTGAGCCTTGAGCCTTGAGCCTTGAACCTTGAGCCTTGAGCCTTGAGCCTTGAGCCTTGAGCCTTGACCCTTGATCGTTGACCGTTGACCCTCGAGTGTTGTGCCTTTAGCCTTGACCCTTGAGCCGTGAATTGAGCCTTTTTCCTTGAACCTTGAGCCTTAATCCTTGAGCATTGAGCCTTGACCTTTGAGCCTTGAGCCTTGAGCCTTGAGCCTTGAGCCTTAACCCTTGAGCCTTGAGCCTTTTGCCTTGAGTCCTGACCCTTGAGCCATGACTTGAGCCCTAAGCCTTGAGCCTTGAGCCTACAGCCTTTAACCTTGAGCCTTGCGCATTAAGACTTGAGCCTTGAGCCCTTAGCCTTGATTCTTGCCCTTGCGCCTTGCGCCTTGACCTTGAGCCTTGCGCCTTGTGCCTTAATCCTTGAGCCTTGATCCTCTAGCCTTGAGCGTTGACCATTTAGCCTTGAGCATTGACCCTTGAGCGTTGACCCTTGAGCCATGAGCCTTGAGCCTTGAGCCTTGAGCCTTGAGCCTTGAGCCTTGAGCCTTGAGCCTTGAGCCTTGTGCCTTGAGCCTTGACCCTTGAGCCTGGAGCCTTGAGCCATGAGCCTGGAGCCTTGAGCCTTGAGCCTTGAGCCTTGATTCTTGAGCCGTGAGCCTTGAGTTGGAGCCTTGAGCCTTGTGCCTTGAGTCTTGATCCTTAAGGCTTGACCCTTGATCCTTGACCGTGGAACCTTGAGCCTTCATCCTTGACCCTTGACCGTTGAGCCTTGAGCCTTAATCCTTGAGCCTTGAGCCTTGAGCCTTGAGCCTTGACCGTTGAGCCTTGATTCTTGATCCTTGAGCCATGAGCCTTGATCCTTGAGCGTTGAGCCTTGAGCCTTGAGCCTTGAGCCTTGATTCTTAAGCATTGAGCCTTAAGCCTTGTGCCTTATGCCTTGAGCCTACAGCCTTTAACCTTGAGCTTTGGGCCTTGATCCTTGAGGCTCGAGCATTGAGCCTTGAACCTTGGGCCTTTAGCCTTGAGCCTTGAGCCTTGAGCCTGGAGCCTTGAGCCTGGAGCCTTGAGCCTTAAGCCTTGAGCCTTGAGCCTTGAGCCTTGAGCCTTGAGCCTTGAGCCTTGACCGTTGAACCTTGATTCTTGATCCTTGAGCCTTGATCCTTGAGCCTTGAGCCTTGAGCCTTGAGCCTTGAGCCTTGAGCCTTGAGCCTTGAGCCTTGAGCCTTGAGCCTTGATTCTTAAGCCTTGAGCCTTAAGCCTTGTGCCTTGTGCCTTGTGCCTTGTGCCTTGTGCCTTGTGCCTTGTGCCTTGTGCCTTGAGCCTTGAGCGTTGAGAATTGAGCCTTGAGCCTTGAGCCTTGAGCCTTGAGCCTTGAGACTTGAGCCTTGAGCCTTGAGCCTTGAGCCTTGAGCCTTGAGCCTTGAGCCTTGAGCCTTGAGCCTTGAGCCTTGAGCCTTGAGCATTGAGCATTGAGCCTTAAGCCTTGAGCCTTGAGCCTTCAACCTTGAGCCTTGAGCCTTGAGCCTTGAGCCTTGTGCCTTGAGCCTTGACCCTAGACTTTTGAGCCTTGACCGTGACCCTTGAGCCTTGAGCTTTGACCCTTGAGCCTTGAGCCTTGAGCCTTGAGCCTTGAGCCTTGAGCCTTGAGCCTTGAGCCTTGAGCCTTGAGCCTTGAGCCTTGAGCCTTGAGCCTTGAACCTTGAGCCTTGAGCCTTGAGCCTTGAGCCTTGAGCCTTGACCCTTGATCGTTGACCGTTGACCCTCGAGTGTTGTGCCTTTAGCCTTGACCCTTGAGCCGTGAATTGAGCCTTTTTCCTTGAACCTTGAGCCTTAATCCTTGAGCATTGAGCCTTGACCTTTGAGCCTTGAGCCTTGAGCCTTGAGCCTTGAGCCTTAACCCTTGAGCCTTGAGCCTTTTGCCTTGAGTCCTGACCCTTGAGCCGTGACTTGAGTCTTGATCCTTGAGCCTTAAGCCTTGAACCTTGAGCCTTGAGCCTTGAGCCTTGAGCCTTGAGCCTTGAGCCTTGAGCCTTGAGCCTTGAGCCTTGAGCCTTGAGCCTTGAGCCTTGAGCCTTGACCCTTGACCCTGGAGCCTTGAGCCAAGAGCCCTGAGCCCTGAGCCTTGAGTCTTGATCCTTGAGCCTATAGCCTTGATCCTTGAGCCTTGACCCTTGAGCCTTGAGTCTTGAGCCTTGAGCCTGGAGCCTTGAGCCTTGAGCCTTGAGCCTTGAGCCTCGAGCCATGAGCCTTGAGCCTTGAGCCTTGAGCCTTGAGCCTTGAGCCTTGAGCCTTGAGACTTGAGCCTTGACCCTTGAGACTTTTGCCTTGAGTCCTGACCCTTGAGCCTTGAGCCTTGAGCCTTGATCCTTGATCCTTGAGCCTTGAACCTTGATCCTTGAGCCTTTTGCCTTTTGCCTTGAACCTGGAGCCGTTATGGATACCAATTACGATTTATAATGGATACTTATAGGTTATTGGTCATAGCTAGTGGTTATAACGTTCACGGGCCATTCGTACGGGTTATAGACACCAATTACGGTATATAATGGATTATTATAGGTTAATGTCCATATCTAGTGGTTATAATGGTTCACGGGATATTCGTATGGGTTATGGACAACAATTACGGTTAAGAATAGATACTTACAGGTTATTGGTCATAACTAGTGGTTATTAAGGTTGACGGGCCATTCGTATGGCTTATGGACACCTATTACGGTTTTAAATGGATACTTATAAGTTATTGGTCATAGCTAGTGGTTATAATGATTCACGGGCCATTTGTAAGGGTTATGGAGGCCAATTACGGTTTATAATGGATACTTATAGGTTATTGGTCATAGCTAATGGTTATAATGGTTCACGGGCCATTCATATGGATTATGGACACCGATTACGGTATATAATGGATGCTTATAGGTTATTGTTCAAAGCTAGTGGTTATAATGGTTCACGGGCCATTCATATGGGTTATGGACAACAATTACGGTAAAGAACAGATACTTATAGGTTATGGCTCATAACTAGTTGTTATTAAGGTTGACGGGCCATTTGTATGGCTTATGGACACCTGTTATGGTATAAAATGGATACTTATAGGTTATTCGTCATAGCTAGTGGTTATAATGGTTCATGGGCCATTCGTATGGGTTATGGACACCAATTACGATATATAGTGGATGCTTATAGGTTATTTTCCATAGCTAGTGGTTATAATGGTTCACGGGCCATTCGAATGGGTTTTGGACAACAATTACGGTTAAGAATATATACTTATAGGTTATTAGTCATAACTAGTGGTTATAAAGGTTGACGGGCCATTCGTACGGCTTATGGACACCTATTACGGTTTAAAATAAATACTTATCGGTTCTTGGTCATAGCTAGTGGTTATAAGGATTCTCGGGCCATTCGCATTGGTTATGGACACCAATTACGATTTATAATGGATACGTATAAGTTATTGGTCTTAGGTAGTGGTTATAATGGTTCACGTGCCATTCGTATGGGTTATGGACACCAATTACGATATATAATGGATGCTTATAGCTTATTTTCCATAGCTAGTGGTTATAATGGTTCACGGGCCATTCGTATGGTCTATGGACAATAATTATGGTTAAGAATAGATACTTATAGGTTATTGGTCATAACTAGTGGTTATTAAGCTTGACGGGCCATTCGTATGGCTTATGGCCACCTATTACGGTTTAAAATGGATACTTATGGATTATTGGTCATAGCTACTGGTTATAATGATTCACGGGCCATTCGTATGGCTTATGGACACCATTTACGATTTATAATGGATACTTGTTGGTTATTGGTCATAGCTAGTGGTTATAATGGTTCACGGGCCATTCGTATGGGTTATGGACACCAATTACGGTTTAGAATGGATGCTAATAGATTATTGGTCATTGCTAGTGGTTATAATGGTTCACGGCCCATTCGTATGGGTTATGGACAACAATTACGGTTATGAATAGATACTTATAGGTTATTGGTCATAACTTGTGGTTATTAAGGTTGAAGGGCCATTCGTATGACTTAGGACACCTATTACGGTTTAAAATGGATACTTATAGGTTATCAGTCATAGCTAGTGGTTATAAGGATTCACGGGCCATTCGTATTGCTTATGGACACCAATTACGATTTATCATGGATACTTATAGGTTATTGGTCATAGCTAGTGGTGATAATGGTTCACGGGCCATTCGAATGGGTTATGGACACCACTTACGGTATATAATGGATTCTTATATGTTAATGTTCATATAATGGTTCAGTGGATATTCGTATGGGTTATGGACAACAATTACGGTTAAGAATAGATAGTTATAGGTTATTGGTCATAACCAGTGGTTATTAAGGTTGTCGGGCCATTCGTATGGCTTATGGATACCTATTACGGTTTAAAATGGATACTTATAGGTTATTGGTCATAGCTAGTGGTTATAAGGATTCACGTGCCATTCGTCTTGGTTATGGACACCAATTACGATTTATAATGGATACTTCTAGGTTATTGTCCATAGCTAGTGGTTATAATGGTCAACAGGCCATTTGTATGGGTTATGGACCGCAATTATGGTTAAGAATAGATACTTATAGGTTATTGGTCATAACTAGTGGTTATTAAGGTTGACGGGCCATTCGTATGGCTTATGGACACCTGTTACGGTTTAAAATGGATACTTATAGGTTATTGGTCATAGCTAGTGGTTATAAGGATTCACGGGCCATTCGTATTGGTTACGGAAACCAATTACGATTTATAATGGATACTTCTAGGTTATTGGTCATAGCTAGTGGTTATAATGGTTCACGGGCCATTCGTATGGGTTATGGACACCAATTATGATATATAATGGATGCTTATAGGTTATTTTCCATAGCTTGTGGTTATAATAGTTCACGAGCCATTCGTATGGGTTATGGACAACAATTACGGTTAAGAATAGATACTTATAGGTTATTGGTCATAACTAGTGGTTATTAAGGTTGACAGGCCATTCGTATGACTTATGGACACCTATTACGGTTTAAAATGGATACTTATAGGTTATTGGTCATAGCTAGTGGTTAAAAGGATTCACGGGCCATTCGTATTGGTTATGGATACCAATTACGATTTGTAATGGATACTTATAGGTTATTGGTCATAGCTAGTGGTTATAATGGTTCACGGGCCATTCGTACGGGTTATAGACACAAATTACGGTATATAATAGATTCTTATAGGTTAATGTCCATATCTAGTGGTTATAATGGTTCACGGGATATTCGTATGGGTTATGGACAATAATTACGGTTAAGAATAGATACTTATAGGTTATTGGTCATAACTAGTGGTTATTTAGGATTCACGGGCCATTCATATTGGTTATGGATACCAATTACGATTTATAATGGATACTTATAGGTTAGTGGTCATAGCTTGTGGTTATAAGGATTCACGGGCCATTCGTACTGCTTATGGACACCAATTATGATTTATAATGGATTCTTATAGGTTATTGGTCATAGCTAGTGGTTATAATGGTTCACTGGCCATTCGTATGGGTTATGGACACCAATTACGGTTTAAAACGAATACGTATAGGTTATTGGTCATATCTAGTGGTTATAAGGATTCACGGGCCATTCGTATTGATTATGAATACCAATTAGGATTTATAATGGATACTTCTAGGTTATTGTCCATAGCTAGTGGTTATAATGGTCAACGGGCCATTTGTATGGGTTATGGACCACAATTACTGTTAAGAATAGATAGTTATAGGTTATTGGTCATAACTAGTGGTTATTAAGGTTGACAGGCCATTCGTATGGCTTATGGATACCTATTACGGTTTAAAATGGATACTTATAGGTTATTGGTCATAGCTAGTGGTTATAAGGATTCACGGGCCATTCGTCTTGGTTATGGATACCAATTACGATTTATAATGGATACTTCTAGGTTATTGTCCATAGCCAGTGGTTATAGTGGTCAACGGGCCATTTGTATGGGTTATGGACCACAATTACGGTTAAGAATAGATAGTTATAGGTTATTGGTCATAACTAGTGGTTATTAAGGTTGACAGGCCATTCGTATGGCTTATGGATACCTATTACGGTTTAAAATGGATACTTATAGGTTATTGGTCATAGCTAGTGGTTATAAGGATTCACGGGCCATTCGTCTTGGTTATGGATACCAATTACGATTTATAATGGATACTTCTAGGTTATTGTCCATAGCTAGTGGTTATAATGGTCAACGGGCCATTTGTATGGGTTATGGACCACAATTACGGTTAAGAATAGATACTTATAGGTTATTGGTCATAACTAGTGGTTATTAAGGTTGACGGGCCATTCGTATGGCTTATGGACACCTATTACGGTTTAAAATGAATACTTATCGGTTCTTAGTCATAGCTAGTGGTTATAAGGATTCGAGGGCCATTCGCATTGGTTTTGGACACCAATTACGATTTATAATGGATACGTATAAGTTATTGGTCATAGCTAGTGGTTATAATGGTTCACGGGCCATTCGTATGGGTTATGGACACCAATTACGATGTATAATGGATGCTTATAGGTTATTTTCCATAGCTAGTGGTTATAATGGTTAACGGGCCATTCGTATGGTCTATGGACAACAATTATGGTTAAGAATACATACTTATAGGTTATTGGTCATAACTAGTGGTTATTAAGCTTGACGGGCCATTCGTATGGCTTATGGCCACCTATTATGATTTAAAATGGATACTTATGGATTATTGGTCATAGCTACTGGTTATAATGATTTACGGGCCATTCGTATTGGTTATGGATACCAATTACGATTTATAATGGATACTTATAGGTTATTGGTCATAGCTAGTGGTTATAATGGTTCACGGGCCATTCGTACGGGTTATAGACACAAATTACGGTATATAATGGATTCTTATAGGTTAATGTTCATATCTAGTGGTTATAATGGTTCACGGGATATTCGTATGGGTTATGGACAATAATTACGGTTAAGAATAGATACTTATAGGTTATTGGTCATAACTAGTGGTTATTCAGGATTCACGGGCCATTCGTATTGGTTATGGATACCAATTACGATTTATAATGGATACTTATAGGTTATTGGTCATAGCTTATGGTTATAAGGATTCACGGGCCATTCGTACTGCTTATGGACACCAATTACGATTTATAATGGATTCTTATAGGTTATTGGTCATAGCTAGTGGTTATAATGGTTCACGGGCCATTCGTATGGGTTATGGACACCAATTATGGTTTAAAACGGATACGTATAGGTTATTGGTCATAGCTAGTGATTATAAGGATTCACGGGCCATTCGTATTGGTTATGGATACCAATTACGATTTATAATGGATACTTCTAGGTTATTATCCATTGCTAGTGGTTATAATAGTCAACGGGCCATTTGTATGGGTTATGGACCACAATTACGGTTAAGAATAGATAGTTATAGGTTATTGGTCATAACTAGTGGTTATTAAGGTTGACAGGCCATTCGTATGGCGTATGGATACCTATTACGGTTTAAAATGGATACTTATAGGTTATTGGTCATAGCTAGTGGTTATAAGGATTCACGGGCCATTCGTCTTGGTTATGGATACCAATTATGATTTATAATGGATACTTCTAGGTTATTGTCCATAGCCAGTGGTTATAATGGTCAACGGGCCATTTGTATGAGTTATGGACCACAATTACGGTTAAGAATAGATAGTTATAGGTTATTGGTCATAACTAGTGGTTATTAAGGTTGACAGGCCATTCGTATGGCTTATGGATACCTATTACGGTTTAAAATGGATACTTATAGGTTATTGGTCATAGCTAGTGGTTATAAGGATTCACGGGCCATTCGTCTTGGTTATGGATACCAATTACGATTTATAATGGATACTTCTAGGTTATTGGTCATAGCTTATGGTTATAAGGATTCACGGGCCATTCGTACTGCTTATGGACACCAATTACGATTTATAATGGATTCTTATAGGTTATTGGTCATAGCTAGTGGTTATAATGGTTCACGGGCCATTCGAATGGGTTATGGACACCAATTATGGTTTAAAACGGATACGTATAGGTTATTGGTCATAGCTAGTGGTTATAAGGATTCACGGGCCATTCGTATTGGTTATGGATACCAATTACGATTTATAATGGATACTTCTAGGTTATTATCCATTGCTAGTGGTTATAATAGTCAACGGGCCATTTGTATGGGTTATGGACCACAATTACGGTTAAGAATAGATAGTTATAGGTTATTGGTCATAACTAGTGGTTATTAAGGTTGACAGGCCATTCGTATGGCGTATGGATACCTATTACGGTTTAAAATGGATACTTATAGGTTATTGGTCATAGCTAGTGGTTATAAGGATTCACGGGCCATTCGTCTTGGTTATGGATACCAATTATGATTTATAATGGATACTTCTAGGTTATTGTCCATAGCCAGTGGTTATAATGGTCAACGGGCCATTTGTATGAGTTATGGACCACAATTACGGTTAAGAATAGATAGTTATAGGTTATTGGTCATAACTAGTGGTTATTAAGGTTGACAGGCCATTCGTATGGCTTATGGATACCTATTACGGTTTAAAATGGATACTTATAGGTTATTGGTCATAGCTAGTGGTTATAAGGATTCACGGGCCATTCGTCTTGGTTATGGATACCAATTACGATTTATAATGGATACTTCTAGGTTATTGTCCATAGCTAGTGGTTATAATGGTCAACGGGCCATTTGTATGGGTTATGGACCACAATTACGGTTAAGAATAGATACTTATAGGTTATTGGTCATAACTAGTGGTTATTAAGGTTGACGGGCCATTCGTATGGCTTTTGGACACCTATTACGGTTTAAAATGAATACTTATCGGTTCTTAGTCATAGCTAGTGGTTATAAGGATTCGAGGGCCATTCGCATTGGTTTTGGACACCAATTACGATTTATAATGGATACGTATAAGTTATTGGTCATAGCTAGTGGTTATAATGGTTCACGGGCCATTCGTATGGGTTATGGACACCAATTACGATGTATAATGGATGCTTATAGGTTATTTTCCATAGCTAGTGGTTATAATGGTTAACGGGCCATTCGTATGGTCTATGGACAACAATTATGGTTAAGAATAGATACTTATAGGTTATTGGTCATAACTAGTGGGTATTAAGCTTGACGGGCCATTCGTATGGCTTATGGCCACCTATTATGATTTAAAATGGATACTTATGGATTATTGGTCATAGCTACTGGTTATAATGATTTACGGGCCATTCGTATTGGTTATGGATACCAATTACGATTTATAATGGATACTTATAGGTTATTGGTCATAGCTAGTGGTTATAATGGTTCACGGGCCATTCGTACGGGTTATAGACACAAATTACGGTATATAATGGATTCTTATAGGTTAATGTTCATATCTAGTGGTTATAATGGTTCACGGGATATTCGTATGGGTTATGGACAATAATTACGGTTAAGAATAGATATTATAGGTTATTGGTCATAACTAGTGGTTATTAAGGTTGACGGGCCATTCGTATGGCTTATGGACACCTATTACGGTTTAAAATGAATACTTATCGGTTCTTAGTCATAGCTAGTGGTTATAAGGATTCGAGGTCCATTCGCATTGGTTTTGGACACCAATTACGATTTATAATGGATACGTATAAGTTATTGGTCATAGCTAGTGGTTATAATGGTTCACGGGCCATTCGTATGGGTTATGGACACCAATTACGATGTATAATGGATGCTTATAGGTTATTTTCCATAGCTAGTGGTTATAATGGTTAACGGGCCATTCGTATGGTCTATGGACAACAATTATGGTTAAGAATACATACTTATAGGTTATTGGTCATAACTAGTGGTTATTAAGCTTGACGGGCCATTCGTATGGCTTATGGCCACCTATTATGATTTAAAATGGATACTTATGGATTATTGGTCATAGCTACTGGTTATAATGATTTACGGGCCATTCGTATTGGTTATGGATACCAATTACGATTTATAATGGATACTTATAGGTTATTGGTCATAGCTAGTGGTTATAATGGTTCACGGGCCATTCGTACGGGTTATAGACACAAATTACGGTATATAATGGATTCTTATAGGTTAATGTTCATATCTAGTGGTTATAATGGTTCACGGGATATTCGTATGGGTTATGGACAATAATTACGGTTAAGAATAGATACTTATAGGTTATTGGTCATAACTAGTGGTTATTCAGGATTCATGGGCCATTCGTATTGGTTATGGATACCAATTACGATTTATAATGGATACTTATAGGTTATTGGTCATAGCTTATGGTTATAAGGATTCACGGGCCATTCGTACTGCTTATGGACACCAATTACGATTTATAATGGATTCTTATAGGTTATTGGTCATAGCTAGTGGTTATAATGGTTCACGGGCCATTCGTATGGGTTATGGACACCAATTACGGTTTAAAACGGATACGTATAGGTTATTGGTCATAGCTAGTGGTTATAAGGATTCACGGGCCATTCGTATTGGTTATGGATACCAATTACGATTTATAATGGATACTTCTAGGTTATTATCCATTGCTAGTGGTTATAATAGTCAACGGGCCATTTGTATGGGTTATGGACCACAATTACGGTTAAGAATAGATAGTTATAGGTTATTGGTCATAACTAGTGGTTATTAAGGTTGACAGGCCATTCGTATGGCGTATGGATACCTATTACGGTTTAAAATGGATACTTATAGGTTATTGGTCATAGCTAGTGGTTATAAGGATTCACGGGCCATTCGTCTTGGTTATGGATACCAATTATGATTTATAATGGATACTTCTAGGTTATTGTCCATAGCCAGTGGTTATAATGGTCAACGGGCCATTTGTATGAGTTATGGACCACAATTACGGTTAAGAATAGATAGTTATAGGTTATTGGTCATAACTAGTGGTTATTAAGGTTGACAGGCCATTCGTATGGCTTATGGATACCTATTACGGTTTAAAATGGATACTTATAGGTTATTGGTCATAGCTAGTGGTTGTAAGGATTCACGGGCCATTCGTCTTGGTTATGGATACCAATTACGATTTATAATGGATACTTCTAGGTTATTGTCCATAGCTAGTGGTTATAATGGTCAACGGGCCATTTGTATGGGTTATGGACCACAATTACGGTTAAGAATAGATACTTATAGGTTATTGGTCATAACTAGTGGTTATTAAGGTTGACGGGCCATTCGTATGGCTTATGGACACCTATTACGGTTTAAAATGAATACTTATCGGTTCTTAGTCATAGCTAGTGGTTATAAGGATTCGAGGGCCATTCGCATTGGTTTTGGACACCAATTACGATTTATAATGGATACGTATAAGTTATTGGTCATAGCTAGTGGTTATAATGGTTCACGGGCCATTCGTATGGGTTATGGACACCAATTACGATGTATAATGGATGCTTATAGGTTATTTTCCATAGCTAGTGGTTATAATGGTTAACGGGCCATTCGTATGGTCTATGGACAACAATTATGGTTAAGAATAGATACTTATAGGTTATTGGTCATAACTAGTGGTTATTAAGCTTGACGGGCCATTCGTATGGCTTATGGCCACCTATTATTATTTAAAATGGATACTTATGGATTATTGGTCATAGCTACTGGTTATAATGATTTACGGGCCATTCGTATTGGTTATGGATACCAATTACGATTTATAATGGATACTTATAGGTTATTGGTCATAGCTAGTGGTTATAATGGTTCACGGGCCATTCGTACGGGTTATAGACACAAATTACGGTATATAATGGATTCTTATAGGTTAATGTTCATATCTAGTGGTTATAATGGTTCACGGGATATTCGTATGGGTTATGGACAATAATTACGGTTAAGAATAGATACTTATAGGTTATTGGTCATAGCTAGTGGTTATAAGGATTCACGGGCCATTCGTCTTGGTTATGGATACCAATTACGATTTATAATGGATACTTCTAGGTTATTGTCCATAGCTAGTGGTTATAATGGTCAACGGGCCATTTGTATGGGTTATGGACCACAATTACGGTTAAGAATAGATACTTATAGGTTATTGGTCATAACTAGTGGTTATTAAGGTTGACGGGCCATTCGTATGGCTTATGGACACCTATTACGGTTTAAAATGAATACTTATCAGTTCTTAGTCATAGCTAGTGGTTATAAGGATTCGAGGGCCATTCGCATTGGTTTTGGACACCAATTACGATTTATAATGGATACGTATAAGTTATTGGTCATAGCTAGTGGTTATAATGGTTCACGGGCCATTCGTATGGGTTATGGACACCAATTACGATGTATAATGGATGCTTATAGGTTATTTTCCATAGCTAGTGGTTATAATGGTTAACGGGCCATTCGTATGGTCTATGGACAACAATTATGGTTAAGAATAGATACTTATAGGTTATTGGTCATAACTAGTGGTTATTAAGCTTGACGGGCCATTCGTATGGCTTATGGCCACCTATTATGATTTAAAATGGATACTTATGGATTATTGGTCATAGCTACTGGTTATAATGATTTACGGGCCATTCGTATTGGTTATGGATACCAATTACGATTTATAATGGATACTTATAGGTTATTGGTCATAGCTAGTGGTTATAATGGTTCACGGGCCATTCGTACGGGTTATAGACACAAATTACGGTATATAATGGATTCTTATAGGTTAATGTTCATATCTAGTAGTTATAATGGTTCACGGGATATTCGTATGGGTTATGGACAATAATTACGGTTAAGAATAGATATTATAGGTTATTGGTCATAACTAGTGGTTATTAAGGTTGACGGGCCATTCGTATGGCTTATGGACACCTATTACGGTTTAAAATGAATACTTATCGGTTCTTAGTCATAGCTAGTGGTTATAAGGATTCGAGGGCCATTCGCATTGGTTTTGGACACCAATTACGATTTATAATGGATACGTATAAGTTATTGGTCATAGCTAGTGGTTATAATGGTTCACGGGCCATTCGTATGGGTTATGGACACCAATTACGATGTATAATGGATGCTTATAGGTTATTTTCCATAGCTAGTGGTTATAATGGTTAACGGGCCATTCGTATGGTCTATGGACAACAATTATGGTTAAGAATACATACTTATAGGTTATTGGTCATAACTAGTGGTTATTAAGCTTGACGGGCCATTCGTATGGCTTATGGCCACCTATTATGATTTAAAATGGATACTTATGGATTATTGGTCATAGCTACTGGTTATAATGATTTACGGGCCATTCGTATTGGTTATGGATACCAATTACGATTTATAATGGATACTTATAGGTTATTGGTCATAGCTAGTGGTTATAATGGTTCACGGGCCATTCGTACGGGTTATAGACACAAATTACGGTATATAATGGATTCTTATAGGTTAATGTTCATATCTAGTGGTTATAATGGTTCACGGGATATTCGTATGGGTTATGGACAATAATTACGGTTAAGAATAGATACTTATAGGTTATTGGTCATAACTAGTGGTTATTCAGGATTCACGGGCCATTCGTATTGGTTATGGATACCAATTACGATTTATAATGGATACTTATAGGTTATTGGTCATAGCTTATGGTTATAAGGATTCACGGGCCATTCGTACTGCTTATGGACACCAATTACGATTTATAATGGATTCTTATAGGTTATTGGTCATAGCTAGTGGTTATAATGGTTCACGGGCCATTCGTATGGGTTATGGACACCAATTACGGTTTAAAACGGATACGTATAGGTTATTGGTCATAGCTAGTGGTTATAAGGATTCACGGGCCATTCGTATTGGTTATGGATACCAATTACGATTTATAATGGATACTTCTAGGTTATTATCCATTGCTAGTGGTTATAATAGTCAACGGGCCATTTGTATGGGTTATGGACCAAAATTACGGTTAAGAATAGATAGTTATAGGTTATTGGTCATAACTAGTGGTTATTAAGGTTGACAGGCCATTCGTATGGCGTATGGATACCTATTACGGTTTAAAATGGATACTTATAGGTTATTGGTCATAGCTAGTGGTTATAAGGATTCACGGGCCATTCGTCTTGGTTATGGATACCAATTATGATTTATAATGGATACTTCTAGGTTATTGTCCATAGCCAGTGGTTATAATGGTCAACGGGCCATTTGTATGAGTTATGGACCACAATTACGGTTAAGAATAGATAGTTATAGGTTATTGGTCATAACTAGTGGTTATCAAGGTTGACAGGCCATTCGTATGGCTTATGGATACCTATTACGGTTTAAAATGGATACTTATAGGTTATTGGTCATAGCTAGTGGTTATAAGGATTCACGGGCCATTCGTCTTGGTTATGGATACCAATTACGATTTATAATGGATACTTCTAGGTTATTGTCCATAGCTAGTGGTTATAATGGTCAACGGGCCATTTGTATGGGTTATGGACCACAATTACGGTTAAGAATAGATACTTATAGGTTATTGGTCATAACTAGTGGTTATTAAGGTTGACGGGCCATTCGTATGGCTTATGGACACCTATTATGGTTTAAAATGAATACTTATCGGTTCTTAGTCATAGCTAGTGGTTATAAGGATTCGAGGGCCATTCGCATTGGTTTTGGACACCAATTACGATTTATAATGGATACGTATAAGTTATTGGTCATAGCTAGTGGTTATAATGGTTCACGGGCCATTCGTATGGGTTATGGACACCAATTACGATGTATAATGGATGCTTATAGGTTATTTTCCATAGCTAGTGGTTATAATGGTTAATGGGCCATTCGTATGGTCTATGGACAACAATTATGGTTAAGAATAGATACTTATAGGTTATTGGTCATAACTAGTGGTTATTAAGCTTGACGGGCCATTCGTATGGCTTATGGCCACCTATTATGATTTAAAATGGATACTTATGGATTATTGGTCATAGCTACTGGTTATAATGATTTACGGGCCATTCGTATTGGTTATGGATACCAATTACGATTTATAATGGATACTTATAGGTTATTGGTCATAGCTAGTGGTTATAATGGTTCACGGGCCATTCGTACGGGTTATAGACACAAATTACGGTATATAATGGATTCTTATAGGTTAATGTTCATATCTAGTGGTTATAATGGTTCACGGGATATTCGTATGGGTTATGGACAATAATTACGGTTAAGAATAGATACTTATAGGTTATTGGTCATAACTAGTGGTTATTCAGGATTCACGGGCCATTCGTATTGGTTATGGATACCAATTACGATTTATAATGGATACTTATAGGTTATTGGTCATAGCTTATGGTTATAAGGATTCACGGGCCATTCGTACTGCTTATGGACACCAATTACGATTTATAATGGATTCTTATAGGTTATTGGTCATAGCTAGTGGTTATAATGGTTCACGGGCCATTCGTATGGGTTATGGACACCAATTACGGTTTAAAACGGATACGTATAGGTTATTGGTCATAGCTAGTGGTTATAAGGATTCACGGGCCATTCGTATTGGTTATGGATACCAATTACGATTTATAATGGATACTTCTAGGTTATTATCCATTGCTAGTGGTTATAATGGTCAACGGGCCATTTGTATGGGTTATGGACCACAATTACGGTTAAGAATAGATAGTTATAGGTTATTGGTCATAACTAGTGGTTATTAAGGTTGACAGGCCATTCGTATGGCGTATGGATACCTATTACGGTTTAAAATGGATACTTATAGGTTATTGGTCATAGCTAGTGGTTATAAGGATTCACGGGCCATTCGTCTTGGTTATGGATACCAATTATGATTTATAATGGATACTTCTAGGTTATTGTCCATAGCCAGTGGTTATAATGGTCAACGGGCCATTTGTATGAGTTATGGACCACAATTACGGTTAAGAATAGATAGTTATAGGTTATTGGTCATAAATAGTGGTTATTAAGGTTGACAGGCCATTCGTATGGCTTATGGATACCTATTACGGTTTAAAATGGATACTTATAGGTTATTGGTCATAGCTAGTGGTTATAAGGATTCACGGGCCATTCGTCTTGGTTATGGATACCGATTACGATTTATAATGGATACTTCTAGGTTATTGTCCATAGCTAGTGGTTATAATGGTCAACGGGCCATTTGTATGGGTTATGGACCACAATTACGGTTAAGAATAGATACTTATAGGTTATTGGTCATAACTAGTGGTTATAAAGGTTGACGGGCCATTCGTATGGCTTATGGACACCTATTACGGTTTAAAATGAATACTTATCGGTTCTTAGTCATAGCTAGTGGTTATAAGGATTCGAGGGCCATTCGCATTGGTTATGGACACCAATTACGATTTATAATGGATACGTATAAGTTATTGGTCATAGCTAGTGGTTATAATGGTTCACGGGCCATTCGTATGGGTTATGGACACCAATTACGATGTATAATGGATGCTTATAGGTTATTTTCCATAGCTAGTGGTTATAATGGTTAACGGGCCATTCGTATGGTCTATGGACAACAATTACGGTTAAGAATAGATACTTATAGGTTATTGGTCATAACTAGTGGTTATTAAGCTTGACGGGCCATTCGTATGGCTTATGGCCACCTATTATGATTTAAAATGGATACTTATGGATTATTGGTCATAGCTACTGGTTATAATGATTTACGGGCCATTCGTATTGGTTATGGATACCAATTACGATTTATAATGGATACTTATAGGTTATTGGTCATAGCTAGTGGTTATAATGGTTCACGGGCCATTCGTACGGGTTATAGACACAAATTACGGTATATAATGGATTCTTATAGGTTAATGTTCATATCTAGTGGTTATAATGGTTCACGGGATATTCGTATGGGTTATGGACAACAATTACGGTTAAGAATAGATACTTATAGGTTATTGGTAATAACTAGTGGTCATTCAGGATTCACGGCCCATTCGTATTGGTTATGGATACCAATTACGATTTATAATGGATACTTCTAGGTTATTATCCATTGCTAGTGGTTATAATTGTCAACGGGCCATTTGTATCGGTTATGGACCACAATTACGGTTAAGAATAGATAGTTATAGGTTATTGGTCATAACTAGTGGTTATTAAGGTTGACAGGCCATTCGTATGGCTTATGGATACCTATTACGGTTTAAAATGGATACTTATAGGTTATTGGTCATATCTAGTGGTTATAAGGATTCAAGGGCCATTCGTCTTGGTTATGGATACCAATTACGGTTTATAATGGATACTTCTAGGTTATTAGTCATAGCTAGTGGTTATAATGGTCAACGGGCCATTTGTATGGGTTATGGACCACAATTACGGTTAAGAATAGATACTTATAGGTTATTGTTCATAACTAGTGGTTATTAAGGTTGACGGGCCATTCGTATGGCTTATGGACACCTATTACGGTTTTAAATGGATACTTATAAGTTATTGGTCATAGCTAGTTGTTATAAAGATTCACGGGCCATTCGTATGGGTTATGGAGGCCAATTACGGTTTATAATGGATACTTATAGGTTATTGGTCATAGCTAGTGGTTATAATGGTTCACGGGCCATTCATATGGATTATGGACACCGATTACGGTATATAATGGATGCGTATAGGTTATTGTTCAAAGCTAGTGATTATAATGGTTCATGGGCCATTCGTATGGGTTATGGACAACAATTACGGTAAAGAACAGATACTTATATGTTATGGCTCATAACTAGTGGTTATTAAGGTTGACGGGCCATTTGTATGGCTTATGGACACCTATTACGGTATAAAATGGATACTTATAGGTTATTCGTCATAGCTAGTGGTTATAATGGTTCACGGGCCATTCGTATGGGTTATGGACACCAATTACGATATATAGTGGATGCTTATAGGTTATTTTCCATAGCTAGTGGTTATAATGGTTCACGGGCCATTCGTATGGGTTATGGACAACAATTACGGTTAAGAATAGATACTTATAGGTTATTGGTCATAACTAGTGGTTATTAAGGTTGACGGGCCATTCTTATGGCTTATGGACACCTATTACGGTTTAAAATGAATACTTATCGGTTCTTAGTCATAGCTAGTGGTTATAAGGATTCGAGGGCCATTCGCATTGGTTATGGACACCAATTACGATTTATAATGGATACGTATAAGTTATTGGTCATAGCTAGTGGTTATAATGGTTCACGGGCCATTCGTATGGGTTATGGACACCAATTACGATATATAATGGATGCTTATAGGTTATTTTCCATAGCTAGTGGTTATAATGGTTAACGGGCCATTCGTATGGTCTATGGACAACAATTACGGTTAAGAATAGATACTTATAGGTTATTGGTCATAACTAGTGGTTATTAAGCTTGACGGGCCATTCGTATGGCTTATGGCCACCTATTATGATTTAAAATGGATACTTATGGATTATTGGTCATAGCTACTGGTTATAATGATTCATGGGCCATTCATATGGGTTATGGACACCATTTACGATTTATAATGGATACTTGTTGGTTATTGGTCATAGCTAGTGGTTATAATGGTTCACGGGCCATTCGTATGGGTTATGGACACCAATTACGGTTTAGAATGGATGCTAATAGATTATTGGTCATTGCTAGTGGTTATAATGGTTCACGGGCCATTCGTATGGGTTATGGACAACAATTACGGTTATGAATAGATACTTATAGGTTATTGGTCATAACTTGTGGTTATTAAGGTTGACGGGCCATTCGTTTGACTTATGGACACCTATTACGGTTTAAAATGGATACTTATAGGTTATTGGTCATAGCTAGTGGTTATAAGGATTCACGGGCCATTCGTATTGGTTATGGATACCAATTACGATTTATAATGGATACTTATAGGTTATTGGTCATAGCTAGTGGTTATAACGGTTCACAGGCCATTCGTATGGGTTATAGACACCAATTACGGTATATAATGGATTATTATAGGTTAATGTTCATATCTAGTGGTTATAATGGTTCACGGGATATTCGTATGGGTTATGGACAACAATTACGGTTAAGAATAGATACTTATAGGTTATTGGTCATAACTAGTGGTTATTAAGGTTGACGGGCCATTCGTTTGACTTATGGACACCTATTACGGTTTAAAATGGATACTTATAGGTTATTGGTCATAGCTAGTGGTTATAAGGATTCACGGGCCATTCGTATTGGTTATGGATACCAATTACGATTTATAATGGATACTTATAGGTTATTGGTCATAGCTAGTGGTTATAACGGTTCACAGGCCATTCGTATGGGTTATAGACACCAATTACGGTATATAATGGATTATTATAGGTTAATGTTCATATCTAGTGGTTATAATGGTTCACGGGATATTCGTATGGGTTATGGACAACAATTACGGTTAAGAATAGATACTTATAGGTTATTGGTCATAACTAGTGGTTATTAAGGTTGACGGGCCATTCGTATGGCTTATGGACACCTATTACGGTTTTAAATGGATACTTATAAGTTATCGGTCATAGCTAGTTGTTATAATGATTCTCGGGCCATTCGTATGGGTTATGGAGGCCAATTACGGTTTATAATGGATACTTATAGGTTATTGGTCATAGCTAGTGGTTATAATGGTTCACGGGCCATTCATATGGATTATGGACACCGATTACGGTATATAATGGATGCTTATAGGTTATTGTTCAAAGCTAGTGATTATAATGGTTCATGGGCCATTCGTATGGGTTATGGACAACAATTACGGTAAAGAACAGATACTTATAGGTTATGGCTCATAACTAGTGGTTATTAAGGTTGACGGGCCATTTGTATGGCTTATGGACACCTATTACGGTATAAAATGGATACTTATAGGTTATTCGTCATAGCTAGTGGTTATAATGGTTCACGGGCCATTCGTATGGGTTATGGACACCAATTACGATATATAGTGGATGCTTATAGGTTATTTTCCATAGCTAGTGGTTATAATGGTTCACGGGCCATTCGTATGGGTTATGGACAACAATTACGGTTAAGAATAGATACTTATAGGTTATTGGTCATAACTAGTGGTTATTAAGGTTGACGGGCCATTCTTATGGCTTATGGACACCTATTACGGTTTAAAATGAATACTTATCGGTTCTTGGTCATAGCTAGTGGTTATAAGGATTCACGGGCCATTCGCATTGGTTATGGACACCAATTACGATTTATAATGGATACGTATAAGTTATTGGTCATAGCTAGTGGTTATAATGGTTCACGGGCCATTCCTATGGGTTATGGACACCAATTACGATATATAATGGATGCTTATAGGTTATTTTCCATAGCTAGTGGTTATAATGGTTGACGGGCCATTCGTATGATCTATGGACAACAATTACGGTTAAGAAGAGATACTTATAGGTTATTGGTCATAACTAGTGGTTATTAAGCTTGACGGGCCATTCGTATGGCTTATGGCCACCTATTAAGGTTTAAAATGGATACTTATGGATTATTGGTCATAGCTACTGGTTATAATGATTCACGGGCCATTCGTATGGGTTATGGACACCATTTACGATTTATAAAGGATACTTGTTGGTTATTGGTCATAGCTAGTGGTTATAATGGTTCACGGGCCATTCGTATGGGTTATGGACACCAATTACGGTTTAGAATGGATGCTAATAGATTATTGGTCATTGCTAGTGGTTATAATGGTTCACGGGCCATTCGTATGGGTTATGGACAACAATTACGGTTATGAATAGATACTTATAGGTTATTGGTCATAACTTGTGGTTATTAAGGTTGACGGGCCATTCGTATGACTTACGGACACCTGTTACGGTTTAAAATGGATACTTATAGGTTATTGGTCATAACTTGTGGTTATTAAGGTTGACGGGCCATTCGTATGACTTACGGACACCTATTACGATTTATAATGGATACTTATAGGTTATCGGTCATAGCTAGTGGTTAAAAGGATTCACGAGCCATTCGTATGGGTTATGGACACCACTTACGGTATATAGTGGATTCTTATAGGTTAATGTTCATAGCTAGTGGTTATAATGGTCAACGGGCCATTTGTATGGGTTATGGACCGCAATTATGGTTAAGAATAGATACTTATAGGTTATTGGTCATAACTGGTGGTTATTAAGGTTGACGGGCCATTCGTATGGCTTATGGACACCTGTTACGGTTTAAAATGGATACTTATAGGTTATTGGTCATAGCTAGTGGTTATAAGGATTCACGGGCCATTCGTATTGGTTACGGAAACCAATTACGATTTATAATGTATACTTCTAGGTTATTGGTCATAGCTAGTGGTTACAATGGTTCACGGGCCATTCGTATGGGTTATGGACACCAATTATGATATATAATGGATGCTTATAGGTTATTTTCCATAGCTTGTGGTTATAATAGTTCACGAGCCATTCGTATGGGTTATGGACAACAATTACGGTTAAGAATAGATACTTATAGGTTATTGGTCATAACTAGTGGTTATTAAGGTTGACAGGCCATTCGTATGACTTATGGACACCTATTACGGTTTAAAATGGATACTTATAGGTTATTGGTCATAGCTAGTGGTTAAAAGGATTCACGGGCCATTCGTACTGGTTATGGATACCAATTACGATTTATAATGGATACTTATAGGTTATTGGTCATAGCTAGTGGTTATAATGGTTCACGGGCCATTCGTACGGGTTATAGACACAAATTACGGTATATAATAGATTCTTATAGGTTAATGTCCATATCTAGTGGTTATAATGGTTCACGGGATATTCGTATGGGTTATGGACAATAATTACGGTTAAGAATAGATACTTATAGGTTATTGGTCATAACTAGTGGTTATTCAGGATTCACGGGCCATTCATATTGGTTATGGATACCAATTACGATTTATAATGGATACTTATAGGTTAGTGGTCATAGCTTGTGGTTATAAGGATTCACGGGCCATTCGTACTGCTTATGGACACCAATTACGATTTATAATGGATTCTTATAGGTTATTGGTCATAGCTAGTGGTTATAATGGTTCACTGGCCATTCGTATGGGTTATGGACACCAATTACGGTTTAAAACGGATACGTATAGGTTATTGGTCATAGCTAGTGGTTATAAGGATTCACGGGCCATTCGTATTGATTATGAATACCAATTATGATTTATAATGGATACTTCTAGGTTATTGTCCATAGCTAGTGGTTATAATGGTCAACGGGCCATTTGTATGGGTTATGGACCACAATTACGGTTAAGAATAGATAGTTATAGGTTATTGGTCATAACTAGTGGTTATTAAGGTTGACATGCCATTCGTATGGCTTATGGATACCTATTACGGTTTAAAATGGATACTTATAGGTTATTGGTCATAGCTAGTGGTTTTAAGGATTCACGGGCCATTGGTCCTGGTTATGGATACCAATTACGATTTATAATGGATACTTCTAGGTTATTGTCCATAGCCAGTGGTTATAATGGTCAACGGGCCATTTGTATGGGTTATGGACCACAATTACGGTTAAGAATAGATAGTTATAGGTTATTGGTCATAACTAGTGGTTATTAAGGTTGACAGGCCATTCGTATGGCTTATGGATACCTATTACGGTTTAAAATGGATACTTATAGGTTATTGGTCATAGCTATTGGTTATAAGGATTCACGGGCCATTCGTCTTGGTTATGGATACCAATTACGATTTATAATGGATACTTCTAGGTTATTGTCCATAGCTAGTGGTTATAATGGTCAACGGGCCATTTGTATGGGTTATGGACCACAATTACGGTTAAGAATAGATACTTATAGGTTATTGGTCATAACTAGTGGTTATTAAGGTTGACGGGCCATTCGTATGGCTTATGGACACCTATTACGGTTTAAAATGAATACTTATCGGTTCTTAGTCATAGCTAGTGGTTATAAGGATTCGAGGGCCATTCGCATTGGTTTTGGACACCAATTACGATTTATAATGGATACGTATAAGTTATTGGTCATAGCTAGTGGTTATAATGGTTCACGGGCCATTCGTATGGGTTATGGACACCAATTACGATGTATAATGGATGCTTATAGGTTATTTTCCATAGCTAGTGGTTATAATGGTTAACGGGCCATTCGTATGGTCTATGGACAACAATTATGGTTAAGAATACATACTTATAGGTTATTGGTCATAACTAGTGGTTATTAAGCTTGACGGGCCATTCGTATGGCTTATGGCCACCTATTATGATTTAAAATGGATACTTATGGATTATTGGTCATAGCTACTGGTTATAATGATTTACGGGCCATTCGTATTGGTTATGGATACCAATTACGATTTATAATGGATACTTATAGGTTATTGGTCATAGCTAGTGGTTATAATGGTTCACGGGCCATTCGTACGGGTTATAGACACAAATTACGGTATATAATGGATTCTTATAGGTTAATGTTCATATCTAGTGGTTATAATGGTTCACGGGATATTCGTATGGGTTATGGACAATAATTACGGTTAAGAATAGATACTTATAGGTTATTGGTCATAACTAGTGGTTATTCAGGATTCACGGGCCATTCGTATTGGTTATGGATACCAATTACGATTTTTAATGGATACTTATAGGTTATTGGTCATAGCTTATGGTTATAAGGATTCACGGGCCATTCGTACTGCTTATGGACACCAATTACGATTTATAATGGATTCTTATAGGTTATTGGTCATAGCTAGTGGTTATAATGGTTCACGGGCCATTCGTATGGGTTATGGACACCAATTACGGTTTAAAACGGATACGTATAGGTTATTGGTCATAGCTAGTGGTTATAAGGGTTCACGGGCCATTCGTATTGGTTATGTATACCAATTACGATTTATAATGGATACTTCTAGGTTATAATCCATTGCTAGTGGTTATAATGGTCAACGGGCCATTTGTATCGGTTATGGACCACAATTACGGTTAAGAATAGATAGTTATAGGTTATTGGTCATAACTAGTGGTTATTAAGGTTGACAGGCCATTCGTATGGCTTATGGATACCTATTACGGTTTAAAATGGATACTTATAGGTTATTGGTCATAGCTAGTGGTTATAAGGATTCAAGGGCCATTCGTCTTGGTTATGGATACCAATTACGGTTTATAATGGATACTTCTAGGTTATTGGTCATAGCTAGTGGTTATAATGGTCAACGGGCCATTTGTATCGGTTATGGACCACTATTACGGTTAAGAATAGATACTTATAGGTTATTGTTCATAACTAGTGGTTATTAAGGTTGACGGGCCATTCGTATGGCTTATGGACACCTATTACGGTTTTAAATGGATACTTATAAGTTATTGGTCGTAGCTAGTTGTTATAATGATTCACGGGCCATTCGTATGGGTTATGGAGGCCAATTACGGTTTATAATGGATACTTATAGGTTATTGGTCATAGCTAGTGGTTATAATGGTTCACGGGCCATTCATATGGATTATGGACACCGATTACGGTATATAATGGATGCTTATAGGTTATTGTTCAAAGCTAGTGATTATAATGGTTCATGGGCCATTCTTATGGGTTATGGACAACAATTACGGTAAAGAACAGATACTTATATGTTATGGCTCATAACTAGTGGTTATTAAGGTTGACGGGCCATTTGTATGGCTTATGGACACCTATTACGGTATAAAATGGATACTTATAGGTTATTCGTCATAGCTAGTGGTTATAATGGTTCACGGGCCATTCGTATGGGTTATGGACACCAATTACGATATATAGTGGATGCTTATAGGTTATTTTCCATAGCTAGTGGTTATAATGGTTCACGGGCCATTCGTATGGGTTATGGACAACAATTACGGTTAAGAATAGATACTTATAGGTTATTGGTCATAACTAGTGGTTATTAAGGTTGACGGGCCATTCTTATGGCTTAATTGACACCTATTACGGTTTAAAATGAATACTTATCGGTTCTTAGTCATAGCTAGTGGTTATAAGGTTTCGAGGGCCATTCGCATTGGTTATGGACACCAATTACGATTTATAATGGATACGTATAAGTTATTGGTCATAGCTAGTGGTTATAATGGTTCACGGGCCATTCGTATGGGTTATGGACACCAATTACGATATATAATGGATGCTTATAGGTTATTTTCCATAGTTAGTGGTTATAATGGTTAACGGGCCATTCGTATGGTCTATGGACAACAATTACGGTTAAGAATAGATACTTATAGGTTATTGGTCATAACTAGTGGTTATCAAGCTTGACGGGCCATTCGTATGGCTTATGGCCACCTATTATGACTTAAAATTGATACTTATGGATTATTGGTCATAGCTACTGGTTATAATGATTCATGGGCCATTCATATGGGTTATGGACACCATTTACGATTTATAATGGATACTTGTTGGTTATTGGTCATAGCTAGTGGTTATAATGGTTCACGGGCCATTCGTATGGGTTATGAACACCAATTACGGTTAAGAATTGATACTTATAGGTTATTGGTCATAACTAGTGGTTATTAAGGTTGACGGGCCATTCGTTTGACTTATGGACACCTATTACGGTTTAAAATGGATACTTATAGGTTATTGGTCATAGCTAGTGGTTATAAGGATTCACGGGCCATTCGTATTGGTTATGGATACCAATTACGATTTATAATGGATACTTATAGGTTATTGGTCATAGCTAGTGGTAATAACGGTTCACAGGCCATTCGTATGGGTTATAGACACCAATTACGGTATATAATGGATTATTATAGGTTAATGTTCATATCTAGTGGTTATAATGGTTCACGGGATATTCGTATGGGTTATGGACAACAATTACGGTTAAGAATAGATACTTATAGGTTATTGGTCATAACTAGTGGTTATTAAGGTTGACGGGCCATTCGTATGGCTTATGGACACCTATTACGGTTTTAAATGGATACTTATAAGTTATTGGTCATAGCTAGTTGTTATAATGATTCACGGGCCATTCGTATGGGTTATGGAGGCCAATTATGGTTTATAATGGATACTTATAGGTTATTGGTCATAGCTAGTGGTTATAATGGTTCACGGGCCATTCATATGGATTATGGACACCGATTACGGTATATAATGGATGCTTATAGGTTATTGTTCAAAGCTAGTGATTATAATGGTTCATGGGCCATTCGTATGGGTTATGGACAACAATTACGGTAAAGAACAGATACTTATAGGTTATGGCTCATAACTAGTGGTTATTAAGGTTGACGGGCCATTTGTATGGCTTATGGACACCTATTACGGTATAAAATGGATACTTATAGGTTATTCGTCATAGCTAGTGGTTATAATGGTTCACGGGCCATTCGTATGGGTTATGGACACCAATTACGATATATAGTGGATGCTTATAGGTTATTTTCCATAGCTAGTGGTTATAATGGTTCACGGGCCATTCGTATGGGTTATGGACAACAATTACGGTTAAGAATGGATACTTATAGGTTATTGGTCATAACTAGTGGTTATTAAGGTTGACGGGCCATTCTTATGGCTTATGGACACCTATTACGGTTTAAAATGAATACTTATCGGTTCTTGGTCATAGCTAGTGGTTATAAGGATTCACGGGCCATTCGCATTGGTTATGGACACCAATTACGATTTATAATGGATACGTATAAGTTATTGGTCATAGCTAGTGGTTATAATGGTTCACGGGCCATTCCTATGGGTTATGGACACCAATTACGATATATAATGTATGCTTATAGGTTATTTTCCATAGCTAGTGGTTATAATGGTTGACGGGCCATTCGTATGATCTATGGACAACAATTATGGTTAAGAAGAGATACTTATAGGTTATTGGTCATAACTAGTGGTTATTAAGCTTGACGGGCCATTCGTATGGCTTATGGCCACCTATTACGGTTTAAAATGGATACTTATGGATTATTGGTCATAGCTACTGGTTATAATGATTCACGGGCCATTCGTATGGGTTATGGACACCATTTACGATTTATAAAGGATACTTGTTGGTTATTGGTCATAGCTAGTGGTTATAATGGTTCACGGGCCATTCGTATGGGTTATGGACACCAATTACTGTTTAGAATGGATGCTAATAGATTATTGGTCATTGCTAGTGGTTATAATGCTTCACGGGCCATTCGTATGGGTTATGGACAACAATTACGGTTATGAATAGATACTTATAGGTTATTGGTCATAACTTGTCGTTATTAAGGTTGACGGGCCATTCGTATGACTTACGGACACCTATTACGGTTTAAAATGGATACTTATAGGTTATCGGTCGTAGCTAGTGGTTATAAGGATTCACTGGCCATTCATATGGATTATGGACACCGATTACGGTATATAATGGATGCTTATAGGTTATTGTTCAAAGCTAGTGATTATAATGGTTCATGGGCCATTCGTATGGGTTATGGACAACAATTACGGTAAAGAACAGATACTTATAGGTTATGGCTCATAACTAGTGGTTATTAAGGTTGACGGGCCATTTGTATGGCTTATGGACACCTATTACGGTATAAAATGGATACTTATAGGTTATTCGTCATAGCTAGTGGTTATAATGGTTCACGGGCCATTCGTATGACTTACGGACACCTATTACGGTATATAATGGATGCTTATAGGTTATTGTTCAAAGCTAGTGATTATAATGGTTCATGGGCCATTCGTATGGGTTATGGACAACAATTACGGTAAAGAACAGATACTTATAGGTTATGGCTCATAACTAGTGGTTATTAAGGTTGACGGGCCATTTGTATGGCTTATGGACACCTATTACGGTATAAAATGGATACTTATAGGTTATTCGTCATAGCTAGTGGTTATAATGGTTCACGGGCCATTCGTATGGGTTATGGACACCAATTACGATATATAGTGGATGCTTATAGGTTATTTTCCATAGCTAGTGGTTATAATGGTTCACGGGCCATTCGTATGGGTTATGGACAACAATTACGGTTAAGAATGGATACTTATAGGTTATTGGTCATAACTAGTGGTTATTAAGGTTGACGGGCCATTCTTATGGCTTATGGACACCTATTACGGTTTAAAATGAATACTTATCGGTTCTTGGTCATAGCTAGTGGTTATAAGGATTCACGGGCCATTCGCATTGGTTATGGACACCAATTACGATTTATAATGGATACGTATAAGTTATTGGTCATAGCTAGTGGTTATAATGGTTCACGGGCCATTCCTATGGGTTATGGACACCAATTACGATATATAATGTATGCTTATAGGTTATTTTCCATAGCTAGTGGTTATAATGGTTGACGGGCCATTCGTATGATCTATGGACAACAATTATGGTTAAGAAGAGATACTTATAGGTTATTGGTCATAACTAGTGGTTATTAAGCTTGACGGGCCATTCGTATGGCTTATGGCCACCTATTACGGTTTAAAATGGATACTTATGGATTATTGGTCATAGCTACTGGTTATAATGATTCACGGGCCATTCGTATGGGTTATGGACACCATTTACGATTTATAAAGGATACTTGTTGGTTATTGGTCATAGCTAGTGGTTATAATGGTTCACGGGCCATTCGTATGGGTTATGGACACCAATTACTGTTTAGAATGGATGCTAATAGATTATTGGTCATTGCTAGTGGTTATAATGCTTCACGGGCCATTCGTATGGTCTATGGACAACAATTACGGTTAAGAATAGATACTTATAGGTTATTGGTCATAACTAGTGGTTATTAAGCTTGACGGGCCATTCGTATGGCTTATGGCCACCTATTATGACTTAAAATTGATACTTATGGATTATTGGTCATAGCTACTGGTTATAATGATTCATGGGCCATTCATATGGGTTATGGACACCATTTACGATTTATAATGGATACTTGTTGGTTATTGGTCATAGCTAGTGGTTATAATGGTTCACGGGCCATTCGTATGGGTTATGGACACCAATTACGGTTAAGAATTGATACTTATAGGTTATTGGTCATAACTAGTGGTTATTAAGGTTGACGGGCCATTCGTTTGACTTATGGACACCTATTACGGTTTAAAATGGATACTTATAGGTTATTGGTCATAGCTAGTGGTTATAAGGATTCACGGGCCATTCGTATTGGTTATGGATACCAATTACGATTTATAATGGATACTTATAGGTTATTGGTCATAGCTAGTGGTAATAACGGTTCACAGGCCATTCGTATGGGTTATAGACACCAATTACGGTATATAATGGATTATTATAGGTTAATGTTCATATCTAGTGGTTATAATGGTTCACGGGATATTCGTATGGGTTATGGACAACAATTACGGTTAAGAATAGATACTTATAGGTTATTGGTCATAACTAGTGGTTATTAAGGTTGACGGGCCATTCGTATGGCTTATGGACACCTATTACGGTTTTAAATGGATACTTATAAGTTATTGGTCATAGCTAGTTGTTATAATGATTCACGGGCCATTCGTATGGGTTATGGAGGCCAATTACGGTTTATAATGGATACTTATAGGTTATTGGTCATAGCTAGTGGTTATAATGGTTCACGGGCCATTCATATGGATTATGGACACCGATTACGGTATATAATGGATGCTTATAGGTTATTGTTCAAAGCTAGTGATTATAATGGTTCATGGGCCATTCGTATGGGTTATGGACAACAATTACGGTAAAGAACAGATACTTATAGGTTATGGCTCATAACTAGTGGTTATTAAGGTTGACGGGCCATTTGTATGGCTTATGGACACCTATTACGGTATAAAATGGATACTTATAGGTTATTCGTCATAGCTAGTGGTTATAATGGTTCACGGGCCATTCGTATGGGTTATGGACACCAATTACGATATATAGTGGATGCTTATAGGTTATTTTCCATAGCTAGTGGTTATAATGGTTCACGGGCCATTCGTATGGGTTATGGACAACAATTACGGTTAAGAATGGATACTTATAGGTTATTGGTCATAACTAGTGGTTATTAAGGTTGACGGGCCATTCTTATGGCTTATGGACACCTATTACGGTTTAAAATGAATACTTATCGGTTCTTGGTCATAGCTAGTGGTTATAAGGATTCACGGGCCATTCGCATTGGTTATGGACACCAATTACGATTTATAATGGATACGTATAAGTTATTGGTCATAGCTAGTGGTTATAATGGTTCACGGGCCATTCCTATGGGTTATGGACACCAATTACGATATATAATGTATGCTTATAGGTTATTTTCCATAGCTAGTGGTTATAATGGTTGACGGGCCATTCGTATGATCTATGGACTACAATTATGGTTAAGAAGAGATACTTATAGGTTATTGGTCATAACTAGTGGTTATTAAGCTTGACGGGCCATTCGTATGGCTTATGGCCACCTATTACGGTTTAAAATGGATACTTATGGATTATTGGTCATAGCTACTGGTTATAATGATTCACGGGCCATTCGTATGGGTTATGGACACCATTTACGATTTATAAAGGATACTTGTTGGTTATTGGTCATAGCTAGTGGTTATAATGATTCACGGGCCATTCGTATGGGTTATGGAGGCCAATTACGGTTTATAATGGATACTTATAGGTTATTGGTCATAGCTAGTGGTTATAATGGTTCACGGGCCATTCATATGGATTATGGACACCGATTACGGTATATAATGGATGCTTATAGGTTATTGTTCAAAGCTAGTGATTATAATGGTTCATGGGCCATTCGTATGGGTTATGGACAACAATTACGGTAAAGAACAGATACTTATAGGTTATGGCTCATAACTAGTGGTTATTAAGGTTGACGGGCCATTTGTATGGCTTATGGACACCTATTACGGTATAAAATGGATACTTATAGGTTATTCGTCATAGCTAGTGGTTATAATGGTTCACGGGCCATTCGTATGGGTTATGGACACCAATTACGATATATAGTGGATGCTTATAGGTTATTTTCCATAGCTAGTGGTTATAATGGTTCACGGGCCATTCGTATGGGTTATGCACAACAATTACGGTTAAGAATGGATACTTATAGGTTATTGGTCATAACTAGTGGTTATTAAGGTTGACGGGCCATTCTTATGGCTTATGGACACCTATTACGGTTTAAAATGAATACTTATCGGTTCTTGGTCATAGCTAGTGGTTATAAGGATTCACGGGCCATTCGCATTGGTTATGGACACCAATTACGATTTATAATGGATACGTATAAGTTATTGGTCATAGCTAGTGGTTATAATGGTTCACGGGCCATTCCTATGGGTTATGGACACCAATTACGATATATAATGTATGCTTATAGGTTATTTTCCATAGCTAGTGGTTATAATGGTTGACGGGCCATTCGTATGATCTATGGACAACAATTATGGTTAAGAAGAGATACTTATAGGTTATTGGTCATAACTAGTGGTTATTAAGCTTGACGGGCCATTCGTATGGCTTATGGCCACCTATTACGGTTTAAAATGGATACTTATGGATTATTGGTCATAGCTACTGGTTATAATGATTCACGGGCCATTCGTATGGGTTATGGACACCATTTACGATTTATTAAGGATACTTGTTGGTTATTGGTCATAGCTAGTGGTTATAATGGTTCACGGGCCATTCGTATGGGTTATGGACACCAATTACTGTTTAGAATGGATGCTAATAGATTATTGGTCATTGCTAGTGGTTATAATGCTTCACGGGCCATTCGTATGGTCTATGGACAACAATTACGGTTAAGAATAGATACTTATAGGTTATTGGTCATAACTAGTGGTTATTAAGCTTGACGGGCCATTCGTATGGCTTATGGCCACCTATTATGACTTAAAATTGATACTTATGGATTATTGGTCATAGCTACTGGTTATAATGATTCATGGGCCATTCATATGGGTTATGGACACCATTTACGATTTATAATGGATACTTGTTGGTTATTGGTCATAGCTAGTGGTTATAATGGTTCACGGGCCATTCGTATGGGTTATGGACACCAATTACGGTTAAGAATTGATACTTATAGGTTATTGGTCACAACTAGTGGTTATTAAGGTTGACGGGCCATTCGTTTGACTTATGGACACCTATTACGGTTTAAAATGGATACTTATAGGTTATTGGTCATAGCTAGTGGTTATAAGGATTCACGGGCCATTCGTATTGGTTATGGATACCAATTACGATTTATAATGGATACTTATAGGTTATTGGTCATAGCTAGTGGTAATAACGGTTCACAGGCCATTCGTATGGGTTATAGACACCAATTACGGTATATAATGGATTATTATAGGTTAATGTTCATATCTAGTGGTTATAATGGTTCACGGGATATTCATATGGGTTATGGACAACAATTACGGTTAAGAATAGATACTTATAGGTTATTGGTCATAACTAGTGGTTATTAAGGTTGACGGGCCATTCGTATGGCTTATGGACACCTATTACGGTTTTAAATGGATACTTATAAGTTACTGGTCATAGCTAGTTGTTATAATGATTCACGGGCCATTCGTATGGGTTATGGAGGCCAATTACGGTTTATAATGGATACTTATAGGTTATTGGTCCTAGCTAGTGGTTATAATGGTTCACGGGCCATTCATATGGATTATGGACACCGATTACGGTATATAATGGATGCTTATAGGTTATTGTTCAAAGCTAGTGATTATAATGGTTCATGGGCCATTCGTATGGGTTATGGACAACAATTACGGTAAAGAACAGATACTTATAGGTTATGGCTCATAACTAGTGGTTATTAAGGTTGACGGGCCATTTGTATGGCTTATGGACACCTATTACGGTATAAAATGGATACTTATAGGTTATTCGTCATAGCTAGTGGTTATAATGGTTCACGGGCCATTCGTATGGGTTATGGACACCAATTACGATATATAGTGGATGCTTATAGGTTATTTTCCATAGCTAGTGGTTATAATGGTTCACGGGCCATTCGTATGGGTTATGGACAACAATTACGGTTAAGAATGGATACTTATAGGTTATTGGTCATAACTAGTGGTTATTAAGGTTGACGGGCCATTCTTATGGCTTATGGACACCTATTACGGTTTAAAATGAATACTTATCGGTTCTTGGTCATAGCTAGTGGTTATAAGGATTCACGGGCCATTCGCATTGGTTATGGACACCAATTACGATTTATAATGGATACGTATAAGTTATTGGTCATAGCTAGTGGTTATAATGGTTCACGGGCCATTCCTATGGGTTATGGACACCAATTACGATATATAATGTATGCTTATAGGTTATTTTCCATAGCTAGTGGTTATAATGGTTGACGGGCCATTCGTATGATCTATGGACAACAATTATGGTTAAGAAGAGATACTTATAGGTTATTGGTCATAACTAGTGGTTATTAAGCTTGACGGGCCATTCGTATGGCTTATGGCCACCTATTACGGTTTAAAATGGATACTTATGGATTATTGGTCATAGCTACTGGTTATAATGATTCACGGGCCATTCGTATGGGTTATGGACACCATTTACGATTTATAAAGGATACTTGTTGGTTATTGGTCATAGCTAGTGGTTATAATGATTCACGGGCCATTCGTATGGGTTATGGAGGCCAATTACGGTTTATAATGGATACTTATAGGTTATTGGTCATAGCTAGTGGTTATAATGGTTCACGGGCCATTCATATGGATTATGGACACCGATTACGGTATATAATGGATGCTTATAGGTTATTGTTCAAAGCTAGTGATTATAATGGTTCATGGGCCATTCGTATGGGTTATGGACAACAATTACGGTAAAGAACAGATACTTATAGGTTATGGCTCATAACTAGTGGTTATTAAGGTTGACGGGCCATTTGTATGGCTTATGGACACCTATTACGGTATAAAATGGATACTTATAGGTTATTCGTCATAGCTAGTGGTTATAATGGTTCACGGGCCATTCGTATGGGTTATGGACACCAATTACGATATATAGTGGATGCTTATAGGTTATTTTCCATAGCTAGTGGTTATAATGGTTCACGGGCCATTCGTATGGGTTATGGACAACAATTACGGTTAAGAATGGATACTTATAGGTTATTGGTCATAACTAGTGGTTATTAAGGTTGACGGGCCATTCTTATGGCTTATGGACACCTATTACGGTTTAAAATGAATACTTATCGGTTCTTGGTCATAGCTAGTGGTTATAAGGATTCACGGGCCATTCGCATTGGTTATGGACACCAATTACGATTTATAATGGATACGTATAAGTTATTGGTCATAGCTAGTGGTTATAATGGTTCACGGGCCATTCCTATGGGTTATGGACACCAATTACGATATATAATGTATGCTTATAGGTTATTTTCCATAGCTAGTGGTTATAATGGTTGACGGGCCATTCGTATGATCTATGGACAACAATTATGGTTAAGAAGAGATACTTATAGGTTATTGGTCATAACTAGTGGTTATTAAGCTTGACGGGCCATTCGTATGGGTTATGGCCACCTATTACGGTTTAAAATGGATACTTATGGATTATTGGTCATAGCTACTGGTTATAATGATTCACGGGCCATTCGTATGGGTTATGGACACCATTTACGATTTATAAAGGATACTTGTTGGTTATTGGTCATAGCTAGTGGTTATAATGGTTCACGGGCCATTCGTATGGGTTATGGACACCAATTACTGTTTAGAATGGATGCTAATAGATTATTGGTCATTGCTAGTGGTTATAATGCTTCACGGGCCATTCGTATGGGTTATGGACAACAATTACGGTTATGAATAGATACTTATAGGTTATTGGTCATAACTTGTGGTTATTAAGGTTGACGGGCCATTCGTATGACTTACGGACACCTATTACGGTTTAAAATGGATACTTATAGGTTATCGGTCGTAGCTAGTGGTTATAAGGATTCACGGGCCATTCGTATTGCTTATGGACACCAATTACGATTTATAATGGATACTTATAGGTTATTGGTCATAGCTAGTGGTTATAATGGTTCACGGGCCATTCGTATGGGTTATGGACACCACTTACGGTATATAGTGGATTCTTATAGGTTAATGTTCATATCTAGTCGTTATAATGGTCAACAGGCCATTTGAATGGGTTATGGACCGCAATTACGGTTAAGAATAGATACTTATAGGTTATTGGTCATAACTAGTGGTTATTAAGGTTGACGGGCCATTCGTATGGCTTATGGACACCTATTACGGTTTAAAATGGATACTTATAGGTTATTGGTCATAGCTAGTGGTTATAAGGATTCACGGGCCATTCGTATTGGTTATGGAAACCAGTTACGATTTATAATGGATACTTCTAGGTTATTGGTCATAGCTAGTGGTTATAATGGTTCACGGGTCATTCGTATGGGTTATGGAGACCAATTACGATATATAATGGATGCTTATAGGTTATTTTCCATAGGTTGTGGTTATAATAGTTCACGAGCCATTCGTATGGGTTATGGACAACAATTACGGTTAAGAATAGATACTTATAGGTTATTGGTCATAACTAGTGGTTATTAAGGTTGACGGGCCATTCGTATGACATGGACACCTATTACGGTTTAAAATGGATACTTATAGGTTATTGGTCATAGCTAGTGGTTAAAAGTATTCACGGGCCATTCGTATTGGTTATGGATACCAATTACGATTTATAATGGATACTTATATGTTATTGGTCATAGCTAGTGGTTATAATGGTTCACGGGCCATTCGTACAGGTTATAGACACAATTACGGTATATAATGGATTCTTGTAGGTTAATGTTCATATCTAGTGGTTATAATGGTTCACGGGATATTCGTATGGGTTATGGACAACAATTACGGTTAAGAATAGATACTTATAGGTTATTGGTCATAAGTAGTGGTTATTAAGGTTGACGGGCCATTCGTATGGCTTATGGACACCTATTACGGTTTTAAATGGATACTTATAGGTTATTGGTCATAGCTAGTGGTTATAATGATTCACGGGCCATTCGTATGGGTTATGGACACCATTTACGATTTATAAAGGATACTTGTTGGTTATTGGTCATAGCTAGTGGTTATAATGGTTCACGGGCCATTCGTATGGGTTATGGACACCAATTACTGTTTAGAATGGATGCTAATAGATTATTGGTCATTGCTAGTGGTTATAATGGTTCACGGGCCATTCGTATGGGTTATGGACAACAATTACGGTTATGAATAGATACTTATAGGTTATTGGTCATAACTTGTGGTTATTAAGGTTGACGGGCCATTCGTATGACTTACGGACACCTATTACGGTTTAAAATGGATACTTATAGGTTATCGGTCATAGCTAGTGGTTATAAGGATTCACGGGCCATTCGTATTGCTTATGGACACCAATTACGATTTATAATGGATACTTATAGGTTATTGGTCATAGCTAGTGGTTATAATGGTTCACGGGCCATTCGTATGGGTTATGGACACCACTTACGGTATATAGTGGATTCTTATAGGTTAATGTTCATATCTAGTGGTTATAATGGTCAACGGGCCATTTGTATGGGTTATGGACCGCAATTACGGTTAAGAATAGATACTTATAGGTTATTGGTCATAACTAGTGGTTATTAAGGTTGACGGGCCATTCGTATGGCTTATGGACACCTATTACGGTTTAAAATGGATACTTATAGGTTATTGGTCATAGCTAGTGGTTATAAGGATTCACGGGCCATTCGTATTGGTTATGGAAACCAGTTACGATTTATAATGGATACTTCTAGGTTATTGGTCATAGCTAGTGGTTATAATGGTTCACGGGTCATTCGTATGGGTTATGGAGACCAATTACGATATATAATGGATGCTTATAGGTTATTTTCCATAGGTTGTGGTTATAATAGTTCACGAGCCATTCGTATGGGTTATGGACAACAATTACGGTTAAGAATAGATACTTATAGGTTATTGGTCATAACTAGTGGTTATTAAGGTTGACGGGCCATTCGTATGACATGGACACCTATTACGGTTTAAAATGGATACTTATAGGTTATTGGTCATAGCTAGTGGTTAAAAGTATTCACGGGCCATTCGTATTGGTTATGGATACCAATTACGATTTATAATGGATACTTATAGGTTATTGGTCATAGCTAGTGGTTATAATGGTTCACGGGCCATTCGTACAGGTTATAGACACAATTACGGTATATAATGGATTCTTGTAGGTTAATGTTCATATCTAGTGGTTATAATGGTTCACGGGATATTCGTATGGGTTATGGACAACAATTACGGTTAAGAATAGATACTTATAGGTTATTGGTCATAAGTAGTGGTTATTAAGGTTGATGGGCCATTCGTATGGCTTATGGACACCTATTACGGTTTTAAATGGATACTTATAGGTTATTGGTCATAGCTAGTGGTTATAATGATTCACGGGCCATTCGTATGGGTTATGGAGACCAATTACGGTTTATAATGGATACTTATAGGTTATTCCATAACCCATACTTATAGGTTATTGGTCATAACTTGTGGTTATTAAGGTTGACGGGCCATTCGTATGACTTACGGACACCTATTACGGTTTAAAATGGACACTTATAGGTTATCGGTCATAGCTAGTGGTTATAAGGATTCACGGGCCATTCGTATTGCTTATGGACACCAATTACGATTTATAATGGATACTTATAGGTTATTGGTCATAGCTAGTGGTTATAATGGTTCACGGGCCATTCATATGGATTATGGACACCAATTACGGTATATAATGAATGCTTATAGGTTATTGTTCAAAGCTAGTGGTTATAATGGTTCACGGGCCATTCGTATGGGTTATGGACAACAATTACGGTAAAGAACAGATACTTATAGGTTATTGCTCATAACTAGTGGTTATTAAGGTTGACGGGTCATTTGTATGGCTTATGGACACCTATTACGGTATAAAATGGATACTTATAGCGTATTGGTCGTAGCTAGTAGTTATAATGGTTCACGGGCCATTTGTATGTGTTATGGACACCAATTACGATATATAATGGATGCTTATAGGTTATTTTCCCTAGCTAGTGGTTATAATGGTTCACGGGGCATTCGTATGGGTTATGGATAACAATTACGGTTAAGAATAGATACTTATAGGTTATTGGTCATAACTAGTGGTTATTAAGGTTGACGGGCCATTCGTATGGCTTATGGACACCTATTACGGTTTAAAATGAATACTTATCGTTCTTGGTCATAGCTAGTGGTTACAAGGATTCACGGGCTATTCGTATTGCTTATGGACACCAATTACGATTTATAATGGACACTTATAAGTTATTGGTCATAGCTAGTGGTTATAATGGTTCACGGACCATTCGTATGGGTTTTGGACACCAATTACGGTAAATAATGGATTCTTATAGGTTAATGTTCATATCTAGTGGTTATAATGGTTCACTGGATATTCGTATGGGTTATGGACAACAATTACGGTTAAGAATAGATAGTTATAGGTTATTGGTCATAACTAGTGGTTATTAAGGTTGACGGGCCATTCGTATGGCTTATGGATACCTATTACAGTTTAAAACGGATACTTATAGGTTATTGGTCATAGCTAGTGGTTATAAGGATACACGGGCCATTCGTCTTGGTTATGGACACCAATTACGATTTATAATGGATACTTCTAGGTTATTGTCCATAGCTAGTGGTTATAATGGTCAACGGGCCATTCGTATGGGTTATGGACACCAATTATGGTTTAGAATGGATGCTAATAGATTATTGGTCATTGCTAGTGGTTATAATGGTTCACGGGCCATTCGTATGGGTTATGGACAACAATTACGGTTATGAATAGATACTTATAGGTTATTGGTCATAACTTGTGGTTATTAAGGTTGACGGGCCATTCGTATGACTTACGGACACCTATTACGGTTTAAAATGGACACTTATAGGTTATCGGTCATAGCTAGTGGTTATAAGGATTCACGGGCCATTCGTATTGCTTATGGACACCAATTACGATTTATAATGGATACTTATAGGTTATTGGTCATAGCTAGTGGTTATAATGGTTCACGGGCCATTCGTATGGGTTATGGACACCAATTACGGTATATAATGGATTCTTATAGGTTAATGTTCATATCTAGTGTTTATAATGGTTCACTGGATATTTGTATGGGTTATGGTCAACAATTACGGTTAAGAATAGATACTAATAGGTTATTGGTCATAAATACTGGTTATGAAGGTTGACGGGCCATTCGTATGGCTTATGGATAACTATTACGGTTTCAAATGGATACTTATAGGTTATTGGTCATAGCTAGTGGTTATAAGGATTCACGGGCCATTCGTCTTGGTTATGGACACCAATTACGATTTATAATGGATACTTCTAGGTTATTGTCCATAGCTAGTGGTTATAATGGTCAACGGGCCATTTGTATGGGTTATGGACCACAATTATGGTTAAGACTAGATACTTATAGGTTATTGGTCATAACTAGTGGTTATTAAGGTTGACGGGCCATTCGTATGGCTTATGGACACCTATTACGGTTTAAAATGGATACTTATAGGTTATTGGTCATATGTAGTGGTTATTAGGATTCACGGGCCATTCGTATTGGTTATGGACACCAATTACGATTTATAATGGATACTTCTAGGTTATTTGTCATAGCTAGTGGTTATAATGGTTCACGGGCCATTCGTATGGGTTATGGACACCAATTACGATATATAATGGATCCTTATAGGTTATTTTCCATAGCTTGTGGTTATAATGGTTCACGGGCTATTCGTATGGGTTATGGACGACAATTACGGTTAAGAATAGATACTTATAGGTTATTGGTCATAACTAGTGGTTATTAAGGTTGACGGGCCATTCGTATGACTTATGGACACCTATTACGGTTTAAAATGTATACTTATAGGTTATTGGTAATAGCTAGTGGTTATAATCATTCACGGGCCATTCGTATGGGTTATGGAGACCAATTATGATTTATAATGGATACTTATAGGTTATTGGTCATAGCTAGTGGTTACAATGGTTCACGGGCCATTCGTATGGGTTATGGACACCAATTAACGTATATAATGGATACTTATAGGTTATTGTTCAAAGCTAGTGGTTATAATGGTTCACGGGCCATTCGTATGGGTTATAGACAACAATTACAGTAAAGAACAGATACTTATAGGTTATTGCTCATAACTAGTGGTTATTAAGGTTGACGGGCCATTTGTATGGCTTATGGACACCTATTACGGTATAAAATGGATACTTATAGGTTATTGGTCATAGCTAGTGGTTATAATGGTTCACGGGCCATTCGTATGGGTTATGGACACCAATTACGATATATAGTGGATGCTTATAGGTTATTTTCCATAGCTAGTGATTATAATGGTTCACGGGCCATTCGTATGGGTTATGGAACAATTACGGTTAAGAATAGATACTTATAGGTTATTGGTCATAACTAGTGGTTATTAAGGTTGACGGGCCATTCGTATGGCTTATAGTCACCTATTACGGTTTAAAATGAATACTTATCGATTCTTGGTCATAGCTAGTGGTTATAAGGATTCACGGGCCATTCGCATTGGTTATGGACACCAATTATGATTTATAATGGATACGTATAAGTTATTGGTCTTAGCTAGTGGTTATAATGGTTCACGGGCCATTGGTATGGGTTATGGACACCAATTACGATATATAATGGATGCTTATAGGTTATTTTCCATAGCTAGTGGTTATAATGGTTCACGAGCCATTCGTATGGGTTACGGACAACAATTACGGTTAAGAATAGATACTTATAGGTTATTGGTCATAACTAGTGGTTATTAAGGTTGACGGGCCATTCGATGACTTAGGACACCTATTACGGTTTAAAATGGATACTTATAGGTTATTGGTCATATCTAGTGGTAATAAGGATTCACGGGCCATTCGTGTTGGTTATGGACACTAATTACGATTTATAATGGATACTTATAGGTTATTGGTCATAGCTAGTGGTTTTAATGGTTCACGAGCCATTCGTATGGGTTATGGACACCAATTACGGTATATAACAGATGCTTATAGGTTATTTTTCAAAGCTAGTGGATATAATGGTTCACGGGCCATTCGTATGGGTTATGGACAACAATTACGTTAAAGAACAGATACTTATAGGTTATTGCTCATAACTAGTGGTTATTAAGGTTGACGGGCCATTAGTATGGCTTATGGACACCTATTACGTTATAAAATGGATACTTATAGGTTATTGGTCATAGCTAGTGGTTATAATTGTTCACGGGCCATTCGTATGGGTTATGGACACCAATTACGATATATAGTGGATCCTTATAGGTTATTTTCCATAGCTAGTGGTTATAATGGTTCACGGGCCATTCATGTGGGTTATGGACAACAATTACGGTTAAGAATAGATACTTATAGGTCATTGGTCATAACTAGTGGTTATTAAGGTTGACGGGCCATTCGTATGACTTATGGACACCTATTACGGTTTAAAATTTTTACTTATAGGTTATTGATCATAGCTAGTGCTTATAAGGATTCACGGCCCATTCGTATTGGTTATTTTCCATAGCTAGTGGTTATATTGGTTCACGGGCCATTCGTATGGGTTATGGACGACAATTACGGTTAAGAATAGATACTTATAGGTTATTGGTCATAACTAGTGGTTATTAAGGTTGACGGGCCATTCGTATGACTTAGGACACCTATTACGGTTTAAAATGGATACTTATAGGTTATTGGTCATATCAAGTGGTAATAAGGATTCACGGGCCATTCGTATTGGTTATGTACACCAATTACGATTTATAATGGATACTTATAGGTTATTGGTCATAGCTAGTGGTTTTAATGGTTCACGAGCCACTCGTATGGGTTATGGACACCAATTACGTTATATAATGGATTCTTATAGGTTAATGTTCATATGTAGTGGTTATAATGGTTCACGGGATATTCGTACGGGTTATGGACAACAATTACGGTTAAGAATAGATACTTATAGGTTATTGGTCATAACTAGTGGTTATTAAGGTTGACGGGCCATTCGTATGGCTTATGGACACCTATTACGGTTTAAAATGGATACTTATAAGTTTGGTCATAGCTAGTGGTTATAATGATTCACGGGCCATTCGTATGGGTTCTGGTCACCAATTACGATTTATAATGGATACTTATAGGTTTTTGGTCATAGCTTATGGTTATAATTGTTCACGGGCCATTCATATGGGTTATGGACACCAATTACGGTATATAACAGATGCTTATAGGTTATTTTTCAAACCTAGTGGATATAATGGTTAACGGGCCATTCATATGGGTTATGGACAACAATTACGTTAAAGAAGAGATACTTATAGGTTATTGCTCATAACTAGTGGTTATTAAGGTTGACGGGCCATTCGTATGGCTTATCGACACCTATTACGTTATAAAATGGATACTTATAGGTTATTGGTCATAGCTAGTGGTTATAATGGTTCACGGGCCATTCGTATGGGTTATGGACACCAATTACGATATATAGTGGATCCTTATAGGTTATTTTCCATAGCTAGTGGTTATAATGGTTCACGGGCCATTCATATGGGTTATGGACAAGAATTACGGTTAAGAATAGATACTTATAGGTCATTGGTCATAACTAGTGGTTATTAAGGTTGACGGGCCATTCGTATGACTTATGGACACCTATTACGGTTTAAAATTTTTACTTATAGGTTATTGATCATAGCTAGTGCTTATAAGGATTCACGGCCCATTCGTATTGGTTATTTTCCATAGCTAGTGGTTATAATGGTTCACGGGCCATTCGTATGGGTTATGGACGACAATTACGGTTAAGAATAGATACTTATAGGTTATTGGTCATAACTAGTGGTTATTAAGGTTGACGGGCCATTCGTATGACTTAGGACACCTATTACGGTTTAAAATGGATACTTATAGGTTATTGGTCATATCATGTGGTAATAAGGATTCACGGGCCATTCGTATTGGTTATGTACACCAATTACGATTTATAATGGATACTTATAGGTTATTGGTCATAGCTAGTGGTTTTAATGGTTCACGAGCCACTCGTATGGGTTATGGACACCAATTACGTTATATAATGGATTCTTATAGGTTAATGTTCATATGTAGTGGTTATAATGGTTCACGGGATATTCGTACGGGTTATGGACAACAATTACGGTTAAGAATAGATACTTATAGGTTATTGGTCATAACTAGTGGTTATTAAGGTTGACGGGCCATTCGTATGGCTTATGGACACCTATTACGGTTTAAAATGGATACTTATAAGTTTGGTCATAGCTAGTGGTTATAATGATTCACGGGCCATTCGTATGGGTTATGGTCACCAATTACGATTTATAATGGATACTTATAGGTTTTTGGTCATAGCTTATGGTTATAATGGTTCACGGGCCATTCGTATGGGTTATGGACACCAATTACGGTATATAACAGATGCTTATAGGTTATTTTTCAAACCTAGTGGATATAATGGTTAACGGGCCATTCATATGGGTTATGGACAACAATTACGTTAAAGAAGAGATACTTATAGGTGACTACTCATAACTAGTGGTTATTAAGGTTGACGGGCCATTCGTATGGCTTATGGACACCTATTACGTTATAAAATGGATACTTATAGGTTATTGGTCATAGCTAGTGGTTATAATGGTTCAAGGGCCATTCGTATGGGTTATGGACACCAATTACGATATATAGTGGATCCTTATAGGTTATTTTCCATAGCTAGTGGTTATAATGGTTCACGGTCCATTCATATGGGTTATGGACAACAATTACGGTTAAGAATATATACTTATAGGTCATTGGTCATAACTAGTGGTTATTAAGGTTGACGGGCCATTTGTATGACTTATGGAAACCTATTACGGTTTAAAATAGTTACTTATAGGTTATTGGTCATAGCTAATGGTTATAAGGATTCACGGCCCATTCGTATTGGTTATTTTCCATAGCTAGTGGTTATAATGGTTCACGGGCCATTCGTATGGGTTATGGACGACAATTACGGTTAAGAATAGATACTTATTGGTGATTGGTCATAACTAGTGGTTATTAAGGTTCACGGGCCATTCGTATGACTTATGGACACCTATTACGGTTTAAAATGGATACTTATAGGTTATTGGTCATAGCTAGTGGTTATAAGGATTCACGGCCCATTCGTATTGGTTATGGACACCAATTACGATTTATGATGGATACTTATAGGTTATTGGTCATAGCTAGTGGTTATAATGGTTCACGGGCCATTCGTATGGGTTATGGACACCAATTACGGTATATAATGGATGCTTATAGGTTATTTTTCAAAGCTAGTGGATATAATGGTTTACAGGCCATTCGTATGGGTTATGGACAACAATTACGTTAAAGAACAGATACTTATAGGTTAATTCTCATAACTAGTGGTTATTAAGGTTGACGGGCCATTCGTATGGCTTATGGACACCTATTACGTTATAAAATGGATACTTATAGGTTATTGGTCATAGCTAGTGGTTATAATGGTTCACGGGCCATTCGTATGGGTTATGGACACCAATTTCGCTATTTAGTGGATGCTTATAGGTTATTTTCCATAGCTAGTGGTTATAAGGGTTCACGGGCCATTCATATGGGTTATGGACAACAATTACGGTTAAGAATAGATACTTATAGGTCATTGGTCATAACTAGTGGTTATTAAGGTTGACGGGCCATTCGTATGACTTATGGACACCTATCACGGTTTAAAATGGATACTTATAGGTTATTGGTCATAGCTAGCGGTTATATGGATTCACGGCCCATTCGTATTGGTTATTTTCCATAGCTAGTGGTTATAATGGTTCACGGGCCATTCGTATGGGTTATGGACAACAATTAAGGTTAATAATCGATACTTATAGGTTATTGGTCATAACTAGTGGTTATTAAGGTTGACGGGCCATTCGTATGACTTATGGACACCTATTACGGTTTAAAATGGATACTTATAGGTTATTGGTCATAGCTAGTGGTTATAAGGATTTACGGCCCATTCGTATTGGTTATGGACACCAATTACGATTTATAATGGATACTTATAGGTTATGGGTCATAGCTAGTGGTTATAATGGTTCACGGGCCATTCATATGGGTTATGGACACCAATTACGATATATAGTGGATGCTTATAGGTTATTTTCCATAGCTAGTGGTTATAATGGTTCACGGGCCATTCATATGGGTTATGGACAACTATTACGGTTAAGAATAGATACTTATAGGTCATTGGTCATAACTTGTGGTTATTAAGGTTGACGGGCCATTCGTATGTCTTATGGACATCTATTACGGTTTAAAATTGATATTTATAGGTTATTTTTCATAGCTAGTGGTTATAAGGATTCACGGCCCATTCGTATTGGTTATGGACACCAATTACGATTTATAATGGATACTTATAGGTTATTGGTCATAGCTAGTGGTTATAATGGTTCACGGGCCATTCGTGTGAGTTATGGACACCAATTACGGTATATAATGGATTCTTATAGGTTAATGTTCATATCTAGTGGTTATAATGGTTCACGGGATATTCGTATGGGTTATGGACAACAATTACGGTTAAGAATAGATACTTATAGGTTATTGGTCATAAGTAGTGGTTATTAAGGTTGACGGGCCATTCGTATGGCTTATGGACACCTATTACGGTTTAAAATGGATACTTATAAGTTATTGGTCATAGCTAGTGGTTATAATGATTCACGGGCCATTCGTATGGGTTATGGTCACCAATTACGATTTATAATGGATACATATAGGTTATTGGTCATAGCTTACGGTTATAATGGTTCAAGGGCCATTCGTATGGGTTATGGACACCAATTACGGTTTATAGTGGATGCTTATAGGTTATTTTTCAAAGCTAGTGGATATAATGGTTCACGGGCCATTCGTATGGGTTATGGACAACAATTACGTTAAAGAACGTATACTTATAGGTTATTGCTCATAACTAGTGGTTATTAAGGTTGACGGGCCATTCGTATGGCTTATGGACACCTATTACGTTATAAAATGGATACTTATAGGTTGTTGGTCATAGCTAGTGGTTATAATGGTTCACGGGCCATTCGTATGGGTTATGGACACCAATTACGATATGTAGTGGATCCTTATAGGTTTTTTCCATACCTAGTGGTTATAATGGTTCACGGGCCATTCATATGGGTTATGGACAACAATTACGGTTAAGAATAGATACTTATAGGTCACTGGTCATAACTAGTGGTTATTAAGGTTGACGGGCCATTCGTATGACTTATGGACACCTATTACGGTTTAAAATGGATACTTATAGGTTATTGGTCATAGCTAGTGGTTATAAGGATTCACGGCCCATTCGTATTGGTTATGGACACCAAATACGATTTATAATGGATACTTATAGGTTATTGGGCATAGCTAGTGGTTATAATGGTTCACGGGCCATTCGTATGGGTTATGGACACCAATTACGGTATATAATGGATTCTTATAGGTTAATGTTCATATCTAGTGGTTATAATGGTTCACGGGATATTCGTATGGGTTATGGACAACAATTACGGTTAAGAATAGATACTTATAGGTTATTGGTCATAACTAGTGGTTATTAAGGTTGAAGGGCCATTCGTATGGCTTATGGACACCTATTACAGTTTAAAATGGATACTTATAAGTTATTGGTCATAGCTGGTGGTTATAATGATTCACGGGCCATTCGTATGGGTTATGAACACCAATTACGATTTATGATGGATACTTATAGGTTATTGGTCATAGCTAGTGGTTATAATGGTTCACGGGCCATTCGTATGGGTTATGGACACCAATTATGGTATATAATGGATGCTTATAGGTTATTTTTCAAAGCTAGTGGATATAATGGTTCACGGGCCATTCGTATGGGTTATGGACAACAATTACGTTAAAGAACAGATACGTATAGGTTATTGCTCATAACTAGTGGTTATTAAGGTTGACGGGCCATTCGTATGGGTTATGGACACCAATTACGATTTATAATGGATACTTATAAGTTATTGGTCATAGCTAGTGGTTATAATGGTTCACGGGCCATTCGTATGGGTTATGGACACCAATTACGATATATAATGGATACTTATAGGTTATTTTCCATAACTTGTGGTTATAATGATTCACGGGCCATTAGTATGGGTTATGGACAACAATTACGGTTAAGAATAGATACTTATAGGTTATTGGTCATAACTAGTGGTTATTAAGGTTGACGGGCCATTTGTATGACTTATGGACACCTATTACGGTTTAAAATGGATACTTATAAGTTATTGGTCATACCTAGTGGTTATAATTATTCACGGGCCATTCGTATGGGTTATGGTCACCAATTATGATTTATAATGGATACTTATAGGTTATTGGTCAAAACTTATGGTTATAATGGTTCACGGGCCATTCGTATGGGTTATGGACACCAATTCCGGTATATAATGGATTTTTATAGGTTAATGTTCATATCTAGTGGTTATAATGGTTCACGGGATATTCGTATGGGTTATGGACAACAATTACGGTTAAGAATAGATACTTATAGGTTATTGGTCCTAACAAGTGGTTATTAAGGTTAACGGGCCATTCGTATGGGTTATGGACACCAATTACGGTAAAGAACAGATACTTATAGGTTATTGGTCATAACTAGTGGTTATTAAGGTTGACGGGCCATTCGTATGAGTTATGGACACCTATTACGGTTTAAAATGGATACTTATAGGTTGATGGTCATAGCTAGTGGTTATCAGGATTCACGGGCCATTTGTATTGGTTATGGACACCAATTACGATTTATAATTGATACTTATAGGTTATTGGTCATAGCTAGTGGTTATAATGGTTCACGGGCCATTCATATGGGTTATGGACACCAATTACGATATATAGTGGATGCTTATAGGTTATTTTCCATAGCTAGTGGTTATAATGGTTCACGGGCCATTCATATGGGTTATGGACAACAATTACTGTTAAGAATAGATACTTATAGGTCATTGGTCATAACTTGTGGTTATTAAGGTTGACGGGCCATTCGTATGTCTTATGGACATCTATTACGGTTTAAAATTGATATTTATAGGTTATTGGTCATAGCTAGTGGTTATAAGGATTCACGGCCCATTCGTATTGGTTATGGACACCAATTACGATTTATAATGGATACTTATAGGTTATTGGTCATAGCTAGTGGTTATAATGGTTCACGGGCCATTCGTGTGAATTATGGACACCAATTACGGTATATAATGGATTCTTATAGGTTAATGTTCATATCTAGTGGTTATAATGGTTCACGGGATATTCGTATGGGTTATGGACAACAATTAGGGTTAAGAATAGATACTTATAGGTTATTGGTCATAAGTAGTGGTTATTAAGGTTGACGGGCCATTCGTATGGCTTATGGACACCTATTACGGTTTAAAATGGATACTTATAAGTTATTGGTCATAGCTAGTGGTTATAATGATTCACGGGCCATTCGTATGGGTTATGGTCACCAATTACGATTTATAATGGATACTTATAGGTTATTGGTCATAGCTTACGGTTATAATGGTTCAAGGGCCATTCGTATGGGTTATGGACACCAATTACGGTTTATAGTGGATGCTTATAGGTTATTTTTCAAAGCTAGTGGATATAATGGTTCACGGGCCATTCGTATGGGTTATGGACAACAATTACGTTAAAGAACATATACTTATAGGTTATTGCTCATAACTAGTGGTTATTAAGGTTGACGGGCCATTCGTATGGCTTATGGACACCTATTACGTTATAAAATGGATACTTATAGGTTGTTGGTCATAGCTAGTGGTTATAATGGTTCACGGGCCATTCGTATGGGTTATGGACACCAATTACGATATGTAGTGGATCCTTATAGGTTTTTTCCATACCTAGTGGTTATAATGGTTCACGGGCCATTCATATGGGTTATGGACAACAATTACGGTTAAGAATAGATACTTATAGGTCATTGGTCATAACTAGTGGTTATTAAGGTTGACGGGCCATTCGTATGACTTATGGACACCTATTACGGTTTAAAATGGATACTTATAGGTTATTGGTCATAGCTAGTGGTTATAAGGATTCACGGCCCATTCGTATTGGTTATGGACACCAAATACGATTTATAATGGATACTTATAGGTTATTGGGCATAGCTAGTGGTTATAATGGTTCACGGGCCGTTCGTATGGGTTATGGACACCGATTACGGTATATAATGGATTCTTATAGGTTAATGTTCATATCTAGTGGTTATAATGGTTCACGGGATATTCGTATGGGTTATGGACAACAATTACGGTTAAGAATAGATTCTTATAGGTTATTGGTCATAACTAGTGGTTATTAAGGTTGAAGGGCCATTCGTATGGGTTATGAACACCAATTACAGTTTAAAATGGATACTTATAAGTTATTGGTCATAGCTAGTGGTTATAATGGTTCACGGGCCATTCGTATGGGTTATGGACACCAATTACGATATATAATGGATACTTATAGGTTATTTTCCATAACTAGTGGTTATAATGATTCACGGGCCATTAGTATGGGTTATGGACAACAATTACGGTTAAGAATAGATACTTATAGGTTATTGGTCATAACTAGTGGTTATTAAGGTTGACGGGCCATTTGTATGACTTATGGACACCTATTACGGTTTAAAATGGATACTTATAAGTTATTGGTCATACCTAGTGGTTATAATGGTTCACGGGCCATTCGTATGGGTTATGGACACCAATTACGATATATAATGGATACTTATAGGTTATTTTCCATAACTAGTGGTTATAATGATTCACGGGCCATTAGTATGGGTTATGGACAACAATTACGGTTAAGAATAGATACTTATAGGTTATTGGTCATAACTAGTGGTTATTAAGGTTGACGGGCCATTTGTATGACTTATGGACACCTATTACGGTTTAAAATGGATACTTATAAGTTATTGGTCATACCTAGTGGTTATAATTATTCACGGGCCATTCGTATGGGTTATGGTCACCAATTACGATTTATAATGGATACTTATAGGTTATTGGTCAAAACTTATGGTTATAATGGTTCACGGGCCATTCGTATGGGTTATGGACACCAATTCCGGTATATAATGGATTTTTATAGGTTAATGTTCATATCTAGTGGTAATAATGGTTCACGGGATATTCGTATGGGTTATGGACAACAATTACGGTTAAGAATAGATACTTATAGGTTATTGGTCCTAACAAGTGGTTATTAAGGTTAACGGGCCATTCGTATGGGTTATGGACACCAATTACGGTAAAGAACAGATACTTATAGGTTATTGGTCATAACTAGTGGTTATTAAGGTTGACGGGCCATTCGTATGACTTATGGACACCTATTACGGTTTAAAATGGATACTTATAGGTTGATGGTCATAGCTAGTGGTTATCAGGATTCACGGGCCATTCGTATTGGTTATGGACACCAATTACGATTTATAATTGATACTTATAGGTTATTGGTCATAGCTAGTGGTTATAATGGTTCACGGGCCATTCGTATGGGTTATGGACACCAATTACGGTATATAATGGATGCTTATAGGTTATTTTTCAAAGCTAGTGGTTATAATGGCTCACGGGCCACTCGTATGGGTTATGGACAACAATTACGGTAAAGAACAGATACTTATAGGTTATTGCTCATAACTAGTGGTTATTAAGGTTGACGGGCGATTCGTATGGCTTATGGACACCTATTACGGTTTAAAATGAATACTTATCGGTTATTGGTCATAGCCAGTGGTTATAAGGATTCACGGGCCATTCGTATTGGTTATGGACACCAATTACGATTTATAATGGATACTTATAAGTTATTGGTCATAGCTAGTGGTTATAATGGTTCACGGGCCATTTCCTACGGGTTATGGACACCAATTACGATATATAGTGGATGCTTATAGGTTATTTTCCATAGCTAGTGGTTATAATGGTTCACGGGCCATTCGTATGGGTTATGGACAACAATTACGGTTAAGAATAGATACTTATAGGTTATTGGTTATTACTAGTGGTTAATAAGGTTGACAGGCCATTCGTATGGCTTATGGACACCTATTACGGTTTAAAATGAATACTTATCGGTTATTGGTTATAGCTAGTGGTTATAAGGATTCACGGGCCATTCGTATTGGTTGTGGACACCAATTACGATTTATAATGGATACTTACAAGTTATTGGTCATAGCTAGTGGTTATAATGGTTCACGGGCCATTCGTATGGGTTATGGACACCAATTACGATATATAATGGATGCTTATAGGTTATTTTCCATAACTAGTGGTTATAATGGTTCACGGGCCATTCGTATGGGTTATGGACACCAATTACGGTATATAATGGATGCTTATAGGTTATATTTCATAGCTAGTGGATATAATGGTTCACGGGCCATTCGTATGGGTTATGGACAACAATTACGGTAAAGAACAGATACTTATAGGTTATTTCTCATAACTAGTGGTTATTAAGGTTGACGGGCCACTCGAATGGCTTATGGACACCTATTACGTTATAAAATGGATACTTATAGGTTATTGCTCATATCGAGTGGTTATAATGGTTCACGGGCCATTCGTATGGGTTATGGACACCAATTACGATATATAGTGGATGCTTATAGGTTATTTTCCATAGCTAGTGGTTATAATGGTTCACGGGCCATTCGTATGGGTTATGGACAACAATTACGGTTAAGAATAGATACTTATAGGTTATTGGTTATTACTAGTGGTTATTAAGGTTGACGGGCCACTCGTATGGCTTGTGGACACATATTACGGTTTAGAATGAATACTTATCGGTTATTGGTCATAGCTAGTGGTTATAAGGATTTACGGGCCATTCGTATTGGTTATGGACACCAATTACGATTTATAAAGGATACTTATAAGTTATTGGTCATAGCTAGTGGTTATAATGGTTCACGGGCCATTCGTATGGGTTATGGACACCAATTACGATATATAATGGATACTTATAGGTTATTTTCCATAACTAGTGGTTATAGTGATTCACGGGCCATTAGTATGGGTTATGGACAACAATTACGGTTAAGAATAGATACTTATAGGTTTTTGGTCATAACTAGTGGTTATTAAGGTTGACGGGCCATTTGTATGACTTATGGACACCTATTACGGTTTAAAATGGATACTTATAAGTTATTGGTCATACCTAGTGGTTATAATTATTCACGGGCCATTCGTATGGGTTATGGTCACCAATTACGATTTATAATGGATACTTATAGGTTATTGGTCAAAACTTATGGTTATAATGGTTCACGGGCCATTCGTATGGGTTATGGACACCAATTACGATATATAATGGATGCTTATAGGTTATTTTCCATAACTAGTGGTTATAATGGTTCACGGGCCATTCGTATGGGTTATGGACACCAATTACGGTATATAATGGATGCTTATAGGTTATATTTCATAGCTAGTGGATATAATGGTTCACGGGCCATTCGTATGGGTTATGGACAACAATTACGTTAAAGAACAGATACTTATAGGTTATTGCTCATAACTAGTGGTTATTAAGGTTGACGGGCCATTCGTATGGCTTATGGACACCTATTACGTTATAAAATGGATACTTATAGGTTATTCGTCATAGCTAGTGGTTATAATGGTTCACGGGCCATTCGTATGGGTTATGGACACCAATTACGATATATAGTGGATCCTTATAGGTTATTTTCCATTGCTAGTGGTTATAATGGTTCCCGGGCCATTCATATGGGTTATGGACAACAATTACGGTTAAGAATAGATACTTATAGGTCATTGGTCATAACTAGTGGTTATTAAGGTTTACGGGCCATTCGTATGACTTATGGACACCTATTACGGTTTAAAATGGATACTTATAGGTTATTGGTCATAGCTAGTGGTTATAAGGATTCACGGCCCATTCGTATTGGTTATGGACACCAATTACGATTTATAATGGATACTTATAGGTTATTGGTCATAGCTAGTTGTTATAATGGTTCACGGGCCATTCGTATGGGTTATGGACACCAATTACGGTATATAATGGATTCTTATAGGTTAATGTTCATATCTAGTGGTTATAATGGTTCACGGGATATTGTAACACCCTAAAATTTACAAGATTTTAAATTTTTTTTTGCGTGCAAGATTATAATAAAAAAGGTCCCATAAATAATCCCCAAAATAATTGTTTGATATAAAAATGTATTTAATGTGGAAAAGTCTTAAATAAAATTCGGAGTTTTAAAATAATAAAAACGTTTCACATCAGCACTCAGAAGTAGTACAGCAGTCAACCGTCCACCTTCTCTTTTCCTTTGCTAGTACCTGAAAATGGGAGGGAGATTTTGGGTCAGCGGGGAAGCTTAGTGAATAAACTCAAAATGTAAACAACTACAACATACAATACATGAGGGCACACAAGTGAACTCCTACTCATTTGCTACTCAGTTAATTTCTCAGTTTTCGTATCTTTTAAATTTATATAGCGCGCTTGTGCAAATCAAGTCGAGAGATCAACCTCGCCTCTCCTTGCACTAAAATGCCACTCAGGCTACCACACAGAAATGCCACTCAGGCCACCACACAGATTACCACTCAGATTTATTAATTATTTTTATGTTTTCAACTCATAACATAAACCACACAGATAGCCCTGTCACATAGTATCACAAAATGACTCGGTACCGGCTCAGATACTCGGCACCTCTGTCTCAGATCAGTGGTATGTAAAAACAGTCACTCAGTTACTTAGATAACAGATCAACACACAGAAAGTAAAAATAGATCAAAACAGTTAACCACATAAGTCATGCACGTATCGTTATAACTGAATACACGGTGAGAATACTCACCTCGAATAACCGTAAGCTCCTAAATATCCTCGGTACTGAAGAGCGTCTCTAACCGGTCCTAGAAGGTCCTACAATGTACAAGGAAGCTCGGGTTAGGATTAGACTCAAAGGTTGTTTCAGCAGAAACTAAACAGCACTCATCACTTTCGCGGGAACGGCTATAACTCTCAAATCGCTCACTAGATATTATTCACATTTTTACAGTAGTTAAATGACTCAGAGGGCTACAATTTTACAGAAGACTTCGGAAGCTAGATCCAAACGGAAAAGGCTCAAAACAGGCTCACGAGACAGAATAGCTGAACCGAAAACTATCCAGCGAAGGTTTGCTTAAACCGCAATAACTTTTAAACCGTGAATCAGATTAACGAGCCGTCAGCGTCGTTGGAAAGAGGACTCAGAGACCTAGAGAACCACACAGGCCAAAAATCCAAAAACGTATTTTAAGTGTGGTAAAAACAGTCCCGAAGTCAGTAAACAGATTCTGTTAAAATTCAGCATATTAAAATAGAATCCGTTTTAAATCCCGACATCAACCCGTCTATTTCCGAGACCCCCAACAGCCCCGAAACTCATTTTTAATCTCAGAAACATGTTGATCTATAATCTAATCCTTTGTTTAAAAATCCATCTCGGTTTAGGAAACCAAGAACCCTAAGGTTCGGTTTCCTGTTTTTCGATTAATAAAACATTTAGCGGAAAGCAACGGTTTTTACCCAAACCAACACCCGACACTCCTACAAATTCAGTGACCATACCCGACTCCTTCATGACCATGATAAAACGTTGACATGCACAAGGTTTTAAAAACTAAAACTTTAGAACTCTAAAATCGGACAACAACAATCAACAATGAAAATGATCAAACAATTGGTTTAACAAAACCCGACTCAGGATTAACAGCAACACCAGAAACCTACAACAAAACTGAATCCAGTTCAAGAATTCCATGGATTAATTAAACGAGTATTAAAATGGGAAGCTACCCAACAGGAACTCAAATAAACAGGAACAAAGGTTAGCAAAACAATACCAATCACTACACTTGATGCTCAATCACCAAAGCTGCTCGCTCACCCAAAACTTCACTTCGAGACTAGTCTGTTCAATGGGAGTTTACTCCTGCTGTTTAGTGATGGTGCCGAACCAGAACAAGAAACACAAATTATTTATGAACGGCCAGGGAATGAACAAGAAAAGAAAAGTCTTACAGATTAGAATACGATTTCTGGTAGCTTCGATGGTTTTTCCTGGTTCGAACACGTCAACATCCTTGCTGCTCGAGTGGTGGGTTAAACCCATAGCACAGAAACCTAGTAGGCCAGAACTATTTAATCGAATGTGACATAAAAGATTTGGGAGAAGAAAACGGGAAAAATCTTACCGACAAGCTATCCCTTAGAACTCGAAACTATCACTGATTGTCTACTCGATGGCTAGAGGAAGATAGCACACAAGAAACGAGAATGCTACCCAAGGCTAGAACCACGACGAACCAACGACTCGGAAAGTGGTTTGTCTCTGCTCAACGATCGAACAGCTGCAGAGAGGGAAGATGATGACTTGGTTGCGGGATTCAAAACACTACGGTTGTACCCTCCTGCTCTCTAACCAGCTCTTGATCGATCAGTCTGATTGTCGGGGGAAGAACACCAACGCTTAAACTCTGCTTGCTTCTTCGATCGGTGTTGAGGTGTGGAGAAGATGCAGCTGCCGAATAGAGTGAGAACAAGAAACGAAGGGAAGTGGCTGCTAGGAGGAAGTCGGTCAAAGTAAGTATTAGGGTTAGGGGGTGTTCGGTTTTGGTAAAAGAAAACAAGGAGGGAAAGAACTTAATATGCAAGCAATTAAATTAAGGCCTCAAGCCTTGGTGGGAATCGGGCCAAGCTCTATCTGCATGTGGGCCTCAAAGAACCGACTATGAAAAGGAATTAAGCTAGCCTCCACGTGCACTCCTTGGACTCGATATTTCAAGAAAAATTTTATTACATAGAGTTGATTCCATCGTGATGTTAGACGATCAAGGCATCGGGCTAGACTCGAGAGAATTCGAAATTGGATAGGGAGGCCTTGGTCTACTCAGCCGGCCTCGGGTTTATTTTAACACTTAGCTATAATAATTAATTCTCTCAATTAATTACACCAATGAATAACTCTCTAGTTATTCTTATTAATTAATTCACATTATTATATAGCTCGAAATAATAATCCCACTAGTTATGAAAGAGTAATCCACATGATTAAATAAACGACAATTAAATGACACTCTTGTCATTGATAGACACACTGGGTATTTTAGTTACTCAAATTAATTACTCTTTAAAGCACATAACACATATAAATCTCAATTTAATAAGTATCTCATAATTTATTTAATAAAACGTGAATAATTCAATTACATAAATTTTTAAGGCGTTACAACTCAACTCCACTTAAAATAGACTTCGTCCCCGAAGTCATGGCTCGGAAGAAGTTCAGGTTAGCGATCTCGCATCTCCGAGTCAGACTCGCACACAACACGAGTCCTCGAGGGGGAAGACATGAAAAAGATTATGAATAAAAAGAGAAACTCTTCAGGGTGACTTACGCGATCCAAATGAACTCCGGCTCTTGTAACTACTCATACAATTCTTCTATCTCTGGTGGCGCAAGACGATAAGGCTAAAGGAATAAAAAAATTAAAATGTTCTCTAAGAATCTCGATTTGTCTCAAAAAAGTGACGACAATAACCACAAATAAATTCATGATACTTTGCTGAAGGCGTCTTCTTGCTCTCGTAGTTGGACACAGTTGTTGTACTTAACGGTTAACGTTGCGTTGAATCTCCGATTCAACTCCACTTGGAGATTTGTTACGGTTTGGTTTGTGGCGACTGATGATATCGGCGTAGTGCTCAGTCGCTCAACTCGTGCTCGCAATCATACTCGGCCCTCTCTCGACAATAAAATAAGTTTTTTTATGGGAAACACTTTCCCGTACAGTTCTAACAATTTATCACTTTTACATTTTATCAACAAATAAAATCTTATTATTGGTAATTTCTACCAATAAACAGCATCTCACTGTCCTCTACTCTATAGGACGTTAGTTTGTTTTAAAGAAAAATGAACAATTTAGCGGTTCACACCGCTATCAGACAACAACCACAAGTACATAATTCACATAAATGTATTTTATCACACATAAACCTCATATAGTAGGCAACTCATGCCTTGTAACGCCCTGAAATTTTAATAATTAAAAAATATTAATTTAATGGTCATATTTAAATTTAAAATGAATAATATTAGACGTCCTGTAGTTAGACGGTTCATATTATTTAGGTGACCTATAGTTAGACGGTTCATATTATTTAGATGGCAATTTATTAAGGCTGTTTAATATTAAGTATACGTTTTAGAGTGGTCGCGAATTATATAGTGTCGGGTTTTGACCCGATTAGTTAATCATATGAATCAAGACTATTTGGAGCCGGTTTATTTTATTGGGAGTTGTGTTGGATTCTATTAAATCAAGCCAAAAGAATAAAAGACCAAGATTTAGTTTAAGTCGGGCTTTCGAGTTCGGGCTTAGTTAATTAAATTATATTAAGCCTAAAACCTAATTACGTATCCCTAAAACCCTTTTCCGTTTGCCTCTTATCTTTTACCTCCGTTGAAAATACCCTACGGCTGCCAAAAACAATTCTTGTTTGAGGAAGTCGCCGACGAGCGGGAGTAAGAAGCAGGTCACAAAGTCTTGCGGTGGGAATGTTATTTCTTTTTGAGGTTGGAAATTAATTTACTTGGATTTTATATTTGACCGACATTTTTGGAGAATGGTGGTTGCTTAGCATATTTTGTTGGCATCTCCCATCTTGAGAACGTGGCATCACATGAGAGGCAAGCCTTATTTATTTTTCTTTGGGTACACATGTTGGCTGAATGGCTGTCACCAACATGGTAATATTATCCTCATTTGATTGATCGTAGCTGCTGCCCAAAGGTGTTCGATGGTAGCATCAGTTCGTGTGGTAATTCGTATGGAATCGGTGTCATGGTAAATCGTTCGTAGGGTATAATCCTTGTTCCTTTTTTTTTTTTTGTAGATGATAATCTTTTTCATTATTGTTTTGGTTTTGATTTTCGGTTATTGGAGATGTCGGCTTTTGATGTTGTTATTGTAGTAATTTTGACATTGATCTTCTGGCAGAATCTGCCTCGTCTGTTCCAACCCGTTTTCAAAGCTCTTAGAGTCGGTTTTAGGGAATGACCGTCTCACAGACATTTGTAGTCCTCTGAGTTGGCTATCCGAGACCGCCGACCTCTCTTCAATCCGAGTTTTAGTCAGTGAGTTATGGCCATTCTCGTAAACTATCATTGTGCTGAATTTTTTTTGCTAAGTTAATGGTTTATGTAATTATGATTCCATGGTTTTATAATTATCTGTTTTGTTGAATTGATCAAACCGTTTAACATTTTGATGTTTTTGAATTTGGACCGTGATGGGATGGACGACACCCTACCGGGTGTCGGGATGATATTCCGAGGACCGGGCTTTATTAGTGTAAAAGTCGTTTTCCTAAATTTCTAGTTTTATCGTTCTTCTTGTTTTGAGAATTGGGAAGTGGCGCGTGATTATACCGAGGATGGTATCGGGCCCTCGGGCTTGGTTGTATGAGGTCCCGGGACACATCACGATTGTCACTTAACCGATTAAATGACACTCTTATTGATTTATCGTTTAAGTAACCGAGAGGGGAAACCGAACCCGTAGGGATCTTGGTTTCCCAATCGAGAAAGTTTTCAAATAAATAAATTCAATTTATTTTAAATTTAGTTTTCTGTGATGAATTGGATTTCGGGGCTGTCGGGTGCCCTCGGGAATCAACGGGTTGATGTCGGGATTTAAAACGGGTTTTAAAACTATATGCTGAATTTTTGGGCAGAATCTGTTCGCTATGTTTGTGTCAGTTTTTAACACACTTAAAATACGTTTCTGGAATTTTGGCCCATGCTGGTCTCTACTTTTCTGAGTCCTCCTTCCAATGCCGCCGACGCCTCGTTAAACTGATTTACGGTTTAAAAGTTATCGCCATTTTAGTAAACCATCGCAGAATAGTTTTCGATTCAGCTAATCTGTCTCGTGAGTCTGTTTTGAGCCTTTTCCGTTTGGATCTAGCTTCCGAAGTCTTCTCTAAAATTGTAGTCCTCTGAGTCATTTAACTACTGTAAAAATTTGAATAATATCTAGTGAGCGGTTTGAGAGTTATAGCCGTTCCCGCGAAAGTGCAGAGTGCTGTTTAGTTTCTGCTGAAACAACCTTTGAGCCTAATCCTAACCCGAGCTTCCTTGTACATTGTAGGACCTTCTAGGACCGGTTAGAGATGCTCTTCAGTACCGAGGATATTTTGGAGCTTACGGTTATTCGAAGTGAGTATTCTCACTGTGTATTCAGTTTTAACGTTATACATGCATGACTTACGTGTTACATTACTTGCACCATATTTGCTATCTGAGTTATCTGTTATCTGAGTTATCTGTGATCTAGCATCTTGTGTTCTGAGTTTCTGAGTTCTGAGTTTATGAGTTTTGAGTTAAACATTAAACATAATATATCTGACTTGACACCGAAGAGCACTGGTGTCAGACGTTTTGACTTGGCACCGAAGAGTACTGGTGCCAGGCCTTTTGACTCAACACCGAAGAGTACAGGTGTTGAGGTGGTGTGAGGCGGGTCGAGGTTGATCTCTCGGCCCAAGTCACACTAGCGCGCTATATAAATTTAAAATATGAGTAATAAAATCTGAGAAATAAATATGAGTAAATAATCGAGTAGAATCTGAGTAGGAGTACACCGATGTGCCCTCATGTGTTGTATGTTATGATTGTTTACATTTTGAGAATTATTCACTCAGCTTCCCCAGCTGACCCAAACTTTCCCCCACATTGTTTCAGGTACCAGCAAAGGAAAGGAGAAGGTGGACGGTTGACCGCTGTATCTTTTCATTACTGATGTGGACATCATTTAATATTTTAAAACACTTTACTTTATCTTAACTATTTCCGCAATAAATATGTTTTAAATGTTAAATATTAATATCTGAGATTTATTTATGGGACCTTTTGATTATAATTTTATTTTCAAAGATTTTAAAAATCTTGTAAATTTTAGGGTGTTACAAGTTGGTATCAGAGCTCTGACTTGAGGGATTTGGGTTCGCAAGGGGCGAATTCAAACTCAAGTTTGAGTATCGAGTTTTTAAAACGAGAAAAGAGTCAAATATTTTTCTGAGAAAAAGTTTCCACATCAAACATACAGCATGTCACGTCGACCTCTCGCTTCCTACTGCCGGTAATATTTAAGAGTATTATTTAATTGAGATTTTGCTATGTTCTGAGTATTGATGAGTAGCATATTCTGAGAATTTTCGGTTTATTTCCTGAGAGAATTACATGTGGATTGTATGTCTAAACATATTTGTATATGGATATACTATTTTGAGATTCTATAATTTTGAGTATAATTTAGAGCTTAATTTGAGCATAATTTTGATTTAATTCTTAGAGTTCTATATATTTATATATATGAAAAATAGATACTGGAGAAATGTGAAATTATAAATACTAGTGAGAAAATATTAAAAGTTTCCAATTTAGAGGAACACCTAATAGAGTTGAGGTGAGAATTTATAAATTCTTAGAAATTTTAACCAAAAGTGTAATAACGGGATATTAATTTATGATACAAGATCCATAAGCTATGTAATGAGAAACATGCTTTGAGTGAATGAGAAATCAGGAAATTATTAATATTAAAGAGAAGTATTAAATTTTCATATTGGAAAAATATTAAATCTTTCATATGGGAGAAAACACTTAATAGAATGAGTCATTTAAACGAATAAATCATAGATTAGTAAATCAAATTGTTTTAGAATATTTTTATGAGGATTTACCAAGTCGAGTAAAAGAAAGAATTATTAAGTCAATAAAATGGGAAATAATTACATTTTAGCTAAACGAGAAAATATTCAACCAAATTTTGATAAGTGCATTATGAAATAATAAAATGAGTATGCAGAATGAGAAGTTATTGAATCAAGATTAAGCAACTAAAAGATTCATTAATATGGAATTCCAAATTTGTGTAAGAATCCATAGAATGTATTAAAGAGAAAAAAATTTATGTGGTAATCTTGATGAAACAAAGAGTAATCATTAATCGAGTTACGAAGAGCTATCAAAATGAAGTATCTGGGAAATTTGAATTTTGAATTAATCGAGACAGTATTGAGACAAGAGTATAAGAAGTAATAAAGCACGACTAAAAGAGAAAACTTATAAAGGGTTGTAAGAGTTAATCAATTTAATTTAAACGGGAAAGGATTGAACATAGTTTAAATGAAACGATATATAGGAGTATGTTTAAATAAATGAGAAATAGTTACATCAAAATTTATTAGAAAATCTAATTTATTTTATAAGGGTATAGACTGAAATGAGCTTAACAATAATTAATAAAGTGGGTTAATAAGAAGCAAGCGAGTCGAGTTAAACAGGAATTATTAACAAGATCTAAAAGAGAATTATTGATCAGGGGTAAAAGAGAAGTTATCTAAATGAGAAATTAAAATTTTCGTGAATCAATGAATCACGAGCTATAATAGTTAAGAAGATTCCATGTTAAGGTCAACAAGTTAGCATTTATTTAAGAATCATTAAATTGAGATAAAATGGGAAAACATTTAAAGTATGTGATATAAATAACTGAGTGCGAAGTTTCAGAGTCACTAAATATGGAAGACAAGTTAAGTGAGAGGTTAATGAGTTAAGGCTGATAGCTTAAAATAAACTTTGTAAGTTTAATACACCAATTAAGTGAGAAACTGCTCAGTCAAATTAGATAGAAATTATTGAAACTCCTCTTAAAGAGTAATTATGAAAAGGGAATTGAGGGAAGTCTAACGTCAATGATTTGATGACGATCTAATTAAAAACGAGTTAAAAGAGCCATAAATTGAATCAAATTAAACGAGGAACACTATAACTGAGAACTCTGATCGAAAGCGTACTAATCGACGCTAACAAATTACCATAAATTTAATATAATTGTGAAGAGGATGTAAATCATATTTATGAGTGATAAATGACATATCCAAATGAAAAGTTTAAAATGAGATTTGTATTGTGAAAGTAACAAAGTGGAAATATTTCTATGAATCTGAGTTATCCGAGTATCGCGTATGAGACTAAATATACGCATGATTTTCTGAGTAATGTTTATGAGGTTTTGAGTACCCACAGCTGAGTGCATATCTGTACTTATCAAATTATCAAATATGGAAAAATAATTTATTTTTCTTTCTTCGGAATATGAATTATTGGTGGTTTTTATGTGGGAAGTTGTGAACTTTGGGATTGACTCGTGACCAAACAAAAGCATGTGTCGAAAGTAATAGAGGGCCCCTATTACCGTACACACAGGAATTTTGGTTGGTTAGGGGGAAATTTTGAAGGGAATGATGGACCAATGCTTGTTATTGTGAATTTAGTATGTGTATCCTAATTGTTTGTGTGACTACATACTTGCTTGTTTATTTTGGTAGACAATACTAGTTCCAAACTCGAGGACGAGTTTTCTCCAAGTGGAGTTGAGTAGGGGTAAAAAGGAAAATTGTCAAGAAATAATTATCATTAATTATTATTTATAAATAATATGAGCATGATGCTTATGCAGAGAGATTTTGTTGGTATGAATTTAAAGTGCGAAATCTAGATACATATAATTGATCAAATAAATTATAAGAGTAACTATCAAATCAAGCAGTTGAGAATAATTAAATTTATTCTATGGGTAATTATAGAGTTTATAACAAACTGATAAATCGGGATTACTGGAGAAATTAATAAATCAAGTTAATTGGGTTGAATGAATATCGTGCAAAAGGGAAGTAGTAATACTACAATTATATACAAAATAAGATAGTATACTTATTCTTGTGTGATTATAATGAGATAATGATGAATTATTAAATTAAAGTGATGAAAATTTATTAATGAGTCTGATATGAGAAAACAATTACAATGAAATTTTGAAGAAATGAGTTAAAATGAGGTTGTTAATGAGAGTTAATGAATTAATTCACAAAGTTGAGCAATGAGAAATCATTAAAATAAGTGTATGATGTTTAATTGATTCTTATATATATAAAAAAAGTGGGTAACCAGGGTTAATGAGTAAAATGTGGTCGAAGAAATCCAGAGAAAATATAAAAATTTATCAATGGGAAGTTATTAATCGAGGTTTCAAATAAGTTGTCAGTATAGACTGCGATAAGTTAAAGGTTGAATTATGGAAATTTTAATCGAGTGTATTTGGAGTATAGGAAAATGAGAAATTTGGGGAGATATATTTAATATTAACATAATTTGTACTAATTATTGGTTCATATATCTTAATTATTAACCGAAGATGACCTAATATATATAAGCAAGTACATGGGAGATGAATCGGATGCGCGTAATTATGCATGTTCATGATTATGTATGAGATTTACGTGTGGTACGTAACGCTGTTACCGATAAATGTTGCTACATGCTGAGTTCAAATTTCTGGGTTTATTTCTGAGTGATTTTAATTTCTGTGTGCATCATCTGAGAATTCTGTGTGATATGTACATTTCTTGTGAATAATTTCCTGTTTTTGTATTAACTGATAATGGTGTAAACTACTAGATTGCTTCTTTGCCTTATGCAAACCGATGTCCCATAGAGCATAAGAACTTGAGATATCATTCTTGGCGGAGATTGATAATGATTTTTCTCGTGTAACTTATATAAAGTGATCATATAATAGAGCTGTGCGGGAAGGTGTTCCCATACAAACTTGTTGTTATCGCCACGAGAGGGCCGAGTGTGATTGTTAGCATAGAGTGGATAATCGAGTACCACGCCGAGATCATCTGTGGTCAAACCAAATCGTAACAAATCTCCAAGTGGAGTTGAATCGGAGATTCAACGTAGCGTTAACCGCTGGGTGCAACAACTATGTTCGACAACGAGAGCGAGAAGACGCCTAGCGGAGCATCGTGGGTTATTTTGTACCCGTTATCGTCATCCTTTTCTTATTGAGATAAACCGAGTTCCTTAGAGAATATCCCAAATTCTGAGCCTTATTGCCTTGCGCTGTTAGAGACGGAAAACTTTTATGAGCTGTTGCGAGAGCCGGAGTTCATGCTGATCGAGTAGCTCCTTGAGTATCTTCACTTAATTCATAACCCACTCTTGTCTTCCCGTTAAAGAGGTGTATCGTTGTTGACGAGTTTGAGTCTGAGGTGCGAGATCGCTACCCTGAGTTTCTTCCAAGCGATGACTTCGGGGACGAAGTCTGATTCAAGTGGAGTTGAGTTGTAACGCCCTGAAATTTTAATAATTAAAAAATATTAATTTAATGGTCATATTTAAATTTAAAATGAATAATATTAGACGTCCTGTAGTTAGACTGTTCATATTATTTAGGCGACCTATAGTTAGACGGTTCATATTATTTAGATGGCAATTTATTAAGGCTGTTTAATATTAAATATACGTTTTAGAGTGGTCGCGAATTATATAGTGTCGGGTTTTGACCCGATTAGTTAATCATATGAATCAAGACTATTTGGAGCCGGTTTATTTTATTGGGAGTTGTGTTGGATTCTATTAAGTCAAGCCAAAAGAATAAAAGACCAAGATTTAGTTTAAGTCGGGCTTACGAGTTCGGGCATAGTTAATTAAATTATATTAAGCCTAAAACCCAATTACGTATCCCTAAAACCCTTTTCCGTTTGCCTCTTATCTTTTACCTCCGTTGAAAATACCCTACGGCTGACAAAAACAATTCTTGTTTGAGGAAGTCGCCGACGAGCGGGAGTAAGAAGCAGGTCACAAAGTCTTGCGGTGGGAATGTTATTTCTTTTTGAGGTTGGATATTAATTTACTTGGATTTTATATTTGACCGACATTTTTGGAGAATGGTGGTTGCTTAGCATATTTTGTTGGCATCTCCCATCTTGAGAACGTGGCATCACATGAGAGGCAAGCCTCATTTATTTTTCTTTGGGTACACATGTTGGCTGAATGGCTGACACCAACATGGTAATATTATCCTCATTTGATTGATCGTAGCTGCTGCCCAAAGGTGTTCGATGGTAGCATCAGTTCGTGTGGTAATTCGTATGGAATCGGTGTCATGGTAAATCGTTCGTAGGGTATAATCCTTGTTCCTTTTTTTTTTTTTTGTAGATGATAATCTTTTTCATTATTGTTTTGGTTTTGATTTTCGGTTATTGGAGATGTCGGCTTTTGATGTTGTTATTGTAGTAATTTTGACATTGATCTTCTGGCAGAATCTGCCTCGTCTGTTCCAACCCGTTTTCAAAGCTCTTAGAGTCGGTTTTAGGGAATGACCGTCTCACAGACATTTGTAGTCCTCTGAGTTAGCTATCCGAGACCGCCGACCTCTCCTCAATCCGAGTTTTAGTCAGTGAGTTATGGCCATTCTCGTAAACTATCATTGTGCTGAATTTTTTTTGCTAAGTTAATGGTTTATGTAATTATGATTCCATGGTTTTATAATTATCTGTTTTGTTGAATTGATCAAACCGTTTAACATTTTGATGTTTTTGAATTTTGACCGTGATGGGATGGACAACACCCTACCGGGTGTCGGGATGATATTCCGAGGACCGGGCTTTATTAGTGTAAAAGTCGTTTTCCTAAATTTCTAGTTTTATCGTTCTTCTTGTTTTGAGAATTGGGAAGTGGCGCGTGATTATACCGAGGATGGTATCGGGCCCTCGGGCTTGGTTGTATGAGGTCCCGGGACACATCACGATTGTCACTTAACCGATTAAATGACACTCTTATTGATTTATCATTTAAGTAACCGAGAGGGGAAACCGAACCCGTAGGGATCTTGGTTTCCCAATCGAGAAAGTTTTCAAATAAATAAATTCAATTTATTTTAAATTTAGTTTTCTGTGATGAATTGGATTTCGGGGCTGTCGGGTGCCCTCGGGAATCAACGGGTTGATGTCGGGATTTAAAACGGGTTTTAATACTATATGCTGAATTTTTGGGCAGAATCTGTTCGCTATGTTTGTGTCAGTTTTTAACACACTTAAAATACGTTTCTGGAATTTTGGCCCGTGCTGGTCTCTAGTTTTCTGAGTCCTCCTTCCAATGCCGCCGACGACTCGTTAAACTGATTTACGGTTTAAAAGTTATCGCCATTTTAGTAAACCATCGCAGAATAGTTTTCGATTCAGCTAATCTGTCTCGTGAGTCTGTTTTGAGCCTTTTCCGTTTGGATCTAGCTTCCGAAGTCTTCTGTAAAATTGTAGTCCTCTGAGTCATTTAACTACTGTAAAAATTTGAATAATGTCTAGTGAGCGGTTTGAGAGTTATAGCCGTTCCCGCGAAAGTGCAGAGTGCTGTTTAGTTTCTACTGAAACAACCTTTGAGCCTAATCCTAACCCGAGCTTCCTTGTACATTGTAGGACCTTCTAGGACCGGTTAGAGACGCTCTTCAGTACCGAGGATATTTTGGATCTTACGGTTATTCGAAGTGAGTATTCTCACCGTGTATTCAGTTTTAACGTTATACATGCATGACTTACGTGTTACATTACTTGCACCATATTTGCTATCTGAGTTATCTGTTATCTGAGTTATCTGTGATCTAGCATCTTGTGTTCTGAGTTTCTGAGTTCTGAGTTTCTGAGTTTTGAGTTAAACATTAAACATAATATATCTGACTTGACACCGAAGAGCACAGGTGTCAGACGTTTTGACTTGGCACCGAAGAGTACTGGTGCCAGGCCTTTTGACTCAACACTGAAGAGTACAGGTGTTGAGGTGGTGTGAGGCGGGTCGAGGTTGATCTCTCGGCCCAAGTCACACTAGCGCGCTATATAAATTTAAAATCTGAGTAATAAAATCTGAGATATAAATATGAGTAAATAATCGAGTAGAATCTGAGTATGAGTACACCGATGTGCCCTCATGTGTTGTATGTTATGATTGTTTACATTTTGAGAATTATTCACTCAGCTTCCCCAGCTGACCCAAACTTTCCCCCACATTGTTTCAGGTACCAGCAAAGGAAAGGAGAAGGTGGACGGTTGACCGCTGTATCTTTTCATTACTGATGTGGACATCATTTAATTTTTTAAAACACTTTACTTTATCTTAACTATTTCCGCAATAAATATGTTTTAAATGTTAAATATTAATATCTGAGATTTATTTATGGGACCTTTTGATTATAATTTTGTTTTCAAAGATTTTATTAATCTTGTAAATTTTAGGGTGTTACATGCCTCTTACTCAAGCTGCATATACTCAATTGCACACACCTCAAATCTTCACAACTTGTTTTTAACTCAACGCAAGCTTATCTCTTCAATTTAAACTCAAATCTCGTTTAATGACTTCTCACCAGTCAACACAATGTATACATTTACTTGATTTTACATTTTTCTTTTCACGCGATCAAATTTAATTATCAGGCCACTCGAACAGATAATTTCTCTTTTAAGTTGCGTTATTAGTGCTCTTGTTAACTCGTATTTAACGAATTCTCGCTGACTCTTTTTAATATTGATTGCTCAACTCATTTTAATGATGCGTATCAATTCTCATAATAATTTTATCATTTAGCTCGTTAATTATTTTCTTGCTTTGTTTTTATTTAAATTGTCTCCTGATTAATTTGACTAATTGTCCACTTATAAGTCTCATTTTATTTTTGAAGTTCGAACACCTCAATTAAGTGATTTCTCTTTACTCAATTAATTAACTCGTTACTTCTCATGTACTTAATTACTCAATTATTATCGCGTTCTCCATAAAAATTTCCTCAATACTTTATATTTCTAGCTCCTCCTCGATTTAGAAATTCATGAAAATTTTATTGTCTAATAGACTTATATATTTTTCTCAATTGCTCATCTCAATAACTATTACCAGTTTAGCAATTATTCAATACCGCACAATATTTGGCGATTTTCAATTTGATAATTTAACTTGATACTTCTCCTTAGTTTTTAATTTAATATTGTTCATAAATAACATTTTATCATATGGTTCCTTCTAATAATTTATCTGTTTAACTTGATTTATTAGTTCGGTAATTTCTCAGTAATAATAAAATTTTCCACATAATTTATTATGGCGATCTTCTCATGACCGACTCATTAACCAATATTCTTATTATTCTAAGTTTAAAATTTCTCGATTTAAAAGTTACTCGTATAAACTCTCTAGCCAATAATATGAATATATATGCTCATAACAATTTTTATATATAATTCCCGGTGATAATTATTATTATTTTGGAAATTGCCCTTTTTACTCCTACTCAACTCCACTTGGAGAAAACTCGTCCTCGAGTTTGGCGCTAGAATTCTCTATCATAATAATACAACATCTCCTCACTCAAGCAAATAATATGCATATAATAAATTCACAATAGCAAGCATTGGTCCATCGTTCCCCTCAAAATCTCCCCATAACCAACCAAAAGTCCTGTGTGTACGGTAATAGGGGCCCTCTATTACTTTCGACACCTACCTTTGATTGGTCACGGGTCAATCCCAAAATTCACAACTTCCCACACATAAATCCACCAGCAAATCACACTAAAAAGGAAGAAAATTTTACTTTCATATCTGATAAATTACTCAAAATCCTATAAACATTACTCATAAATGCACTCAGCAAAAAGGCACTCAGCCAAAGTATTTTATTATGTTTTTAACTCAGAACATAATATAACTAATAAGCTCTTCTGATTCATTTTTAAATAAATCATCACCGAATTCATGATGATAGTCTCCCTTTAGTTCACTTTTAATAAATACCCTTTAAGATAAACTTGAATAATTTCTGTTTAACTCGATTAGTTGGTATAACAAACTTATATAGGTTATTCAATATCTCTGTGTTAAATTAATAATCTCTCACTGAATTCATAAAAAAATTATGGATTTTCAGACTCAGCTATTGAAATCACATACTTTAAAAGTTTTCTCATTTGATCTCAATTTTATAAATCTCGGTTTATTATTTACTCAGCAAAAAGATTTTCCCAATACATCATGTCTCATCTCTTTATAAAAACATTTTCCTTTTTAATTGTCCAAAGATTTCATAACACCCGAAATTCTCATAAATTTAAAAATTTTCAATTTGATAAATAAGTGAAAAGGTTCCACTAAATAAAATCTCAAATGATAATTCAACATTTAAAAACATGCTTAATCCAACTAAAGTTTTAATATTAAAAACTAAAACGACTCTGAAATAACGGATAAAAATAAAATCCAATTCTAGTTAAGATTTCTCGTCTAGTTCAAATGTAAATAAATATGAATTTTAAATAATTTTTTTTTATAATAAAAATATGTTCTTGGTATTTTCACTTTACTCGAGTTGGTAAACCATCATAAAATATTCTTTAAATCAGTTGATAATAATATTATCTTTCATTTACTCGTTTCACAGTTTACTCGTTTCAATAACTCTTTCTATTAAGTACTTTTCCAAAACGAAAGATTTTAATATTTTCTCAATATGAAAAATTTATTACTCCTCATTTCTTATTTACCGAAGACATGTTCTCATTAAATAATCTATGGAATTTATATCATAATTTCATATCCATTTATTACTCATTTTCGTTAAAATTTCTCAAAATTATCAAATCTCACAGATTATATAAAATTATATGTAATTATAATTTTTAGCGTGTATGACAAAGATGCACTCATAAATACACACAGAAAATATACTCAGAAAAGCGATCCTCGTGCGAAATAAACTCGGAGTTAAATCAGAATTATGCTCAAAATAATAACAGCAATTCTCATATTTGTCATTCTTCAAAACGCAGAATACAAAGAAATTCCCAAATAAATAAAAGTTCTTAAATATTACCAGCAGCAGGAAAAGCGAGAGGTCGACGTGACATGCTGTATATTGGATGTGGAATCTTTACTCAGAAAATATCTTACTTATTTCTCATATTAAAAACTCGTAACTCAAACTTGAGTTTGAATTCACCCCTTGTGAATTCAAATCCCTCAAGTCAGCGCTCTGATACCAACTTGTAACACCCTAAAATTTACAAGATTTTAAAATTTTTTTTGTGTGCAAGATTATAATAAAAAAGGTACCATAAATAATCCCCAAAATAATTGTTTGATATAAAAATGTATTTAATGTGGAAAAGTCTTAAATAAAATTCGGAGTTTTAAAATAATAAAAACGTTTCACATCAGCACTCAAAAGTAGTACAGCAGTCAACCGTCCACCTTCTCTTTTCCTTTGCTAGTACCTGAAAATGGGAGGGAGATTTTGGGTCAGCGGGGAAGCTGAGTGAATAAACTCAAAATGTAAACAACTACAACATACAATACATGAGGGCACACAAGTGAACTCCTACTCATTTGCTACTCAGTTAATTTCTAAGTTTTCGTATCTTTTAAATTTATATAGCGCGCTTGTGCAAATCGAGTCGAGAGATCAACCTCGCCTCTCCTTGCACTAAAATGCCACTCAGGCTACCACACAGAAATGCCACTCAGGCCACCACACAGATTACCACTCAGATTTATTAATTATTTTTATGTTTTCAACTCATAACATAAACCACACAGATAGCCCTGTCACATAGTATCACAAAATGACTCGGTACCGGCTCAGATACTCGGCACCTCTGTCTCAGATCAATGGTATGTAAAAACAGTCACTCAGTTACTCAGATAACAGATCAACACACAGAAAGTAAAAACAGATCAAAACAGTTAACCACATAAGTCATGCACGTATCGTTATAACTGAATACACGGTGAGAATACTCACCTCGAATAACCGTAAGCTCCTAAATATCCTCGGTACTGAAGAGCGTCTCTAACCGGTCCTAGAAGGTCCTACAATGTACAAGGAAGCTCGGGTTAGGATTAGACTCAAAGGTTGTTTCAGCAGAAACTAAATAGCACTCAGCACTTTCGCGGGAACGGCTATAACTCTCAAATCGCTCACTAGATATTATTCACATTTTTACAGTAGTTAAATGACTCAGAGGGCTACAATTTTACAGAATACTTCGGAAGCTATATCCAAACGGAAAAGGCTCAAAACAGGCTCACGAGACAGAATAGCTGAACCGAAAACTATCCAGCGAAGGTTTGCTTAAACCGCAATAACTTTTAAACCGTGAATCAGATTAACGAGCCGTCAGCGTCGTTGGAAAGAGGACTCAGAGACCTAGAGACCATCACAGGCCAAAAATCCAAAAACGTATTTTAAGTGTGGTAAAAAACAGTCCCGAAGTCAGTAAACAGATTCTGTTAAAATTCAGCATATTAAAATAGAACCCGTTTTAAATCCCGACATCAACCCGTCTATTTCCGAGACCCCCAACAGCCCCGAAACTCATTTTTAATCTCAGAAACATGTTGATCTATAATCTAATCCTTTGTTTAAAAATCCATCTCGGTTTAGGAAACCAAGAACCCTAAGGTTCGGTTTCCGGTTTTTCGATTAATAAAACATTTAGCGGAAAACAACGGTTTTTACCCAAACCAACACCCGACACTCCTACAAATTCAGTGACCATACCCGACTCCTTCATGACCTTGATAAAACGTTGACATGCACAAGGTTTTAAAAACTAAAACTTTAGAACTCTAAAATCGGACAACAACAATCAACAATGAAAACGATCAAACAATTGGTTTTACAAAACCCGACTCAGGATTAACAGCAACACCAGAAACCTACAACAAAACTGAATCCAGTTCAAGAATTCCATGGATTAATTAAACGAGTATTAAAATGGGAAGCTACCCAACAGGAACTCAAATAAACAGGAACAAAGGTTAGCAAAACAATACCAATCACTACACTTGATGCTCGATCACCAAAGCTGCTCGCTCACCCAAAACATCACTTCGAGACTAGTCTGTTCAATGGGAGTTCACTCCTGCTGTTTAGTGATGGTGCCGAACCAGAACAAGAAACACAAATTATTTATGAACGGCCAGGGAATGAACAAGAAAAGAAAAGCCTTACCGATTAGAATACGATTTCTGGTAGCTTCGATGGTTTTTCTTGGTTCGAACATGTCAACATCCTTGCTGCTCGAGTGGTGGGTTAAACCCATAGCACAGAAACCTAGTAGGCCAGAACTATTTAATCGAATGTGACATAAAAGATTTGGGAGAAGAAAACGGGAAAAATCTTACCGACAAGCTATCCCTTAGAACTCGAAACTATCACTGATTGTCTACTCGATGGCTAGAGGAAGATAGCACACAAGAAACGAGAATGCTACCCAAGGTTAGAACCACGACGAACCAACGACTCAGAAAGTGGTTTGTCTCTGCTCAACGATCGGACAGCTGCAAAGAGGGAAGATGATGACTTGGTTGCGGGATTCAAAACACTACGGTTGTACCCTCCTGCTCTCTAACCAGATCTTGATAGATCAGTCTGCTTGTCGGGGGAAGAACACCAACGCTTAAACTCTGCTTGCTTCTTCGATCGGTGTTGAGGTGTGGAGAAGATGCAGCTGCCGAATAGAGTGAGAACAAGAAACGAAGGGAAGTGGCTGCTAGGAGGAAGTCGGTCAAAGTAAGTGTTAGGGTTAGGGGGTGTTCGGTTTTGGTAAAAGAAAACAAGGAGGGAAAGAACTTAATATGCAAGCAATTAAATTAAGGCCTCAAACCTTGGTGGGAATCGGGCCAAGCTCTATCTGCATGTGGGCCTCAAAGAACCGACTATGAAAAGGAATTAAGCTAGCCTCCACGTGCACTCCTTGGACTCGATATTTCAAGAAAAATTTTATTACATAGAGTTGATTCCATCGTGATGTTAGACGATCAAGGCATCGGGCTAGACTCGAGAGAATTCGAAATTGGATAGGGAGGCGTTGGTCTACTCAGCCGGCCTCGGGTTTATTTTAACACTTAGCTATAATAATTAATCCACTCAATTAATTACACCAATGAATAACTCTCTAGTTATTCTTATTAATTAATTCACATTATTTTATAGCTCGAAATAATAATCCCGCTAGTTATGAAAGAGTAATCCACATGATTAAATAAACGACAATTAAATGACACTCTTGTCATTGATAGACACACTGGGTATTTTAGTTACTCAAATTAATTACTCTTTAAAGCACATAACACATATAAATCTCAATTTAATAAGTATCTCATAATTTATTTAATAAAACGTGAATAATTCAATTACATAACTTTTTAAGGCGTTACAGATATTTGTATGGGTTATGGACAACAATTACGGTTAAGAATAGATACTTATAGGTTATTGGTCATAACTAGTGGTTATTAAGGTTGACCGGCCATTCGTATGGCTTACGGACACCTATTACGGTTTAAAATGGATACTTATAAGTTATTGGTCATAGCTAGTGGTTAAAATGATTCACGGGCCATTCATATGGGTTATGAACACCAATTACGATTTATGATGGATACTTGTAGGTTATTGGTCATAGCTAGTGGTTATAATGGTTCACGGGCCATTCGTATGGGTTATGGACACCAATTACGGTATATAATGGATGCTTATAGGTTATTTTTCAAAGCTAGTGGATATAATGGTTCACGGGCCATTCGTATGGGTTATGGACGACAATTACGTTAAAGAACAGATACTTATATGTTATTGCTCATAACTAGTGGTTATTAAGGTTGACGGGCCATTCGTATGGCTTATGGACACCTATTACGTTATAAAAATGGATACTTATAGGTTATTGGTCATAGCTAGTGGTTATATTGGTTCACGGGGCCATTCGTATGGGTTATGGACACCAATTACGATATATAGTGGATGCTTATAGGTTATTTTCCATAGCTAGTGGTTATCATGGTTCACGGGCCATTCATATGGGTTATGGACAACAATTACGGTTAAGAATAGATACTTATAGGTTATTGGTCATAACTGGTGGTTATTAAGGTTGACGGGCCATTCGTATGACTTATGGACACCTATTACGGTTTAAAATGGATACTTATAGGTTAATGTTCATAACTAGTGGTTATCAGGATTCACGGGCTATTCGTATTGGTTATGGACACCAATTACGATTTATAATTGATACTTATAGGTTATTGGTCATAGCTAGTGGTTATAATGGTTCACAGGCCATTCGTATGGGTTATGGACACCAATTACGGTATATAATGGATGCTTATAGGTTATTTTTCAAAGCTAGTGGTTATAATGGGTAACGGGCCATTCGTATGGGTTATGGACAACAATTACGGTAAAGAACAGATACTTACAGGTTATTGCTCATAACTAGTGGTTATTAAGGTTGACGGGCGATTCGTATGGCTTATGGACACCTATTACGGTATAAAATGGATACTTATAGGTTATTGGTCATAGCTAGTGGTTATTAAGGTTAACGGGCCATTCGTATGGGTTATGGACACCAATTACGGTAAAGAACAGATACTTATAGGTTATTGGTCATAACTAGTGGTTATTAAGGTTGACGGGCCATTCGTATGACTTATGGACACCTATTACGGTTTAAAATGGATACTTATAGGTTAATGTTCATAGCTAGTGGTTATCAGGATTCACGGGCCATTTGTATTGGTTATGGAAACCAATTACGATTTATAATTGATACTTATAGGTTATTGGTCACAGCTAGTGGTTATAATGGTTCACGGGCATTCGTATGGGTTATGGACACCAATTACGGTATATAATGGATGCTTATAGGTTATTTTTCAAAGCTAGTGGTTATAATGGTTAACGGGCCATTCGTATGGGTTATGGACAACAATTACGGTAAAGAACAGATACTTATAGGTTATTGCTCATAACTAGTGGTTATTAAGGTTGACGGGCGATTCGTATGGCTTATGGACACCTATTACGGTATAAAATGGATACTTATAGGTTATTGGTCATAGCTAGTGGTTATAATGGTTCACAGGCCATTCGTATGGGTTATGGACACCAATTACGATATATAGTGGATGCTTATAGGTTATTTTCCATAGCTAGTGGTTATAATGGTTCACGGGCCATTCGTATGGGTTATGGACAACAATTTCAGTTAAGAATAGATACTTATAGGTTATTGGTTATTACTAGTGGATATTAAGGTTGACGGGCCATTCGTATGGCTTATGGACACCTATTACGGTTTAGAATGAATACTTATCGGTTATTGGTCATAGCTAGTGGTTATAAGGATTCACGGGCCATTCGTATTGGTTATGGACACCAATTACAATTTATAATGGATACTTAAAAGTTATTGGTCATAGCTAGTGGTTATAATGATTCACGGGCCATTCGTATGGGTTATGGACACCAATTACGATATATAATGGATGCTTATAGGTTATTTTCCATAACTAGTGGTTATAATGGTTCACGGGCCATTAGTATGGGTTATGGACAACAATTACGGTTAAGAATAGATACTTATAGGTTATTGGTCACAACTAGTGGTTATTAAGGTTGACGGGCCATTCGTACGACTTATGGACACCTATTACGGTTTAAAATGGATACTTATAGGTTATTGGTCATAGCTAGTCATTATAATGGTTCACGGGCCATTCGTATGGGTTATGGACCCCAATTACGGTATATAATGGATTCTTATAGGTTAATGTTTATATCTAGTGGTTATAATGGTTCACGGGCCATTCGTATGGTTTATGGACAACAATTACGGTTAAGAATAGATAGTTATAGGCTATTTGTCATAACTAGTGGTTATTAAGGTTGACGGGCCATTCGTATGACTTATGGACACCTATTACGGTTTAAAATGAATACTTATAGGTTATTGGTCATAGCTAGTGGTTATACTGGTTCACGGGCCATTCGTATGGGTTATGGACACCAATTACGGTATAAAATGGATTCTTATAGGTTATTGTTAATATCTAGTGGTTATAATGGTTCACGGGATATTCGTATGGGTTATGGACAACAATTACGGGTAAGAATAGATACTTATAGGTTATTTGTCATAACTAGTAGTTATTAAGGTTGACGGGCCATTCGTATGGCTTATGGACACCTATTACGGTTTAAAATGGATACTTATAGGTTATTGGTCATAGCTAGTGGTTATAATGATTGACGGGCCATTCGTATGGGTTATGGACACCAATTATGATTTATAATGGATACATATAGGTTATTGGTCATAGCTAGTGGTTATAATGGTTCACGGGCCATTCGTATGATTTATGGACACCAATTACGGTATATAATGGATGCTTATAGGTTATTTTTCAAAGCTAGTAGTTGTAATGGTTCACGGGCCATTTGTATGGGTTATGGACAACAATTACGGTAAAGAACGGATACTTATAGGGTATTGCTAATAACTAGTGATTATTAAGGTTGACGGGCCATTCGTATGGCTTATGGACACCTATTACGGTATAAAATGGATACTTATAGGTTATTGGTCATAGCTAGTGGTTATAATGGTTTACGGGCCATTCGTATGGGTTATGGACACCAATTACGACATATAGTGAATGCTTATAGGTTATTTTCCATAGCTAGTGGTTGTAATGGTTCACGGGCCATTCGTATGGGTTATGGACAACAATTACGATTAAGAATAGATACTTATTGGTGATTGGTCATAACTAGTGGTTATTAAGGTTGACGGGCCATTCGTATGGCTTATGGACACCTATTACAATTTAAAATGAATACTTATCGGTTATTGGTCATAGCCAGTGCTTAAAAGGATTCACGGGGCATTCGTATTGGTTATGGACACCAATTACGATTTATAATGGATACTTATAAGTTATTGGTCATAGCTAGTGGTTATAATGGTTCACGGGCCATTCGTATGGGTTATGGGCACCAATTACGATATATAGTGGATGCTTATAGGTTATTTTCCATAGCTAGTGGTTATAATGGTTCACGGGCCATTCGTATGGGTTATGGACAATAATTACGGTTAAGAATAGATACTTATAGGTTATTGGTCATAACTAGTGGTTATTAAGGTTGACGGGCCATTCGTATGACTTATGGACACCTATTACGGTTTAAAATGGATAATTATAGGTTATTGGTCATAGCTAGTGGTTATAAGGATTCACGACCATTCGTATTGGTTATGGACACCAATTACGATTTATAATGTATACTTATAGGTTATTGGTCATAGCTAGCGGTTATAATGGTTCACGGGCCATTCGTATGGGTTATGGACACCAATTACGGTATATAATGGATTCTTATTGGTTAATGTTCATATCTAGTGGTTATAATGGTTCACGGGATATTCGTATGGGTTATGGACAACAATTACGGTTAAGAATAGATACTTATAGGTCATTGGTCATTAAGGTTGACGGGCCATTCGTATGGCTTATGGACACCTATTACGTTATAAAATGGATACTTATAGGTTATTGGTCATAGCTAGTGGTTATAATGGTTCACGGGCCATTCGTATGGGTTATGGACACCAATTTCGCTATTTAGTGGATGCTTATAGGTTATTTTCCATAGCTAGTGGTTATAAGGGTTCACGGGCCATTCATATGGGTTATGGACAACAATTACGGTTAAGAATAGATACTTATAGGTCATTGGTCATAACTAGTGGTTATTAAGGTTGACGGGCCATTCGTATGACTTATGGACACCTATTACGGTTTAAAATGGATACTTATAGGTTATTGGTCATAGGTAGTGGTTATATGGATTCACGGCCCATTCGTATTGGTTATTTTCCATAGCTAGTGGTTATAATGGTTCACGGGCCATTCGTATGGGTTATGGACAACAATTACGGTTAAGGATAGATACTTATAGGTTATTGGTCATAACTAGTGGTTAGTAAGGTTGACGGGCCATTCGTATGACTTATGGACACCTATTACGGTTTAAAATGGATACTTATAGGTTATTGGTCATAGCTAGTGGTTATAAGGATTCACGGCCCATTCGTATTGGTTATGGACACCAATTACGATTTATAATGGATACTTATAGGTTATGGGTCATAGCTAGTGGTTATAATGGTTCACGGGCCATTCGTATGGGTTATGGACACCAATTACGATATATAGTGGATGCTTATAGGTTATTTTCCGTAGCTAGTGGTTATAATGGTTCACGGGCCATTCATATGGGTTATGGACAACAATTACGGTTAAGAATAGATACTTATAGGTCATTGGTCATAACTAGTGGTTATTAAGGTTGACGGGCCATTCGTATGTCTGATAGACATCTATTACGGTTTAAAATTGATATTTATAGGTTATTGCTCATAGCTAGTGGTTATAAGGATTCACGGCCCATTCGTATTGGTTATGGACACCAATTACGATTTATAATGGATACTTATAGGTTATTGGTCATAGCTAGTGGTTATAATGGTTCACGGGCCATTCGTATGGGTTATGGACACCAATTCCGGTATATAATGGATTTTTATAGGTTAATGTTCATATCTAGTGGTTATAATGGTTCACGGGATATTCGTATGGGTTATGGACAACAATTACGGTTAAGAATAGATACTTATAGGTTATTGGTCAAAACAAGTGGTTATTAAGGTTAACGGGCCATTCGTATGGGTTATAGACACAAATTACGGTAAAGAACAGATACTTATAGGTTATTGGTCATAACTAGTGGTTATTAAGGTTGACGGGCCATTCGTATGACTTATGGACACCTATAATGGTTTAAAATGGATACTTATAGGTTAATGGTCATGGCTAGTGGTTATCAGGATTCACGGGCCATTCGTATATGTTATGGACACCAATTACGATTTATAATTGATACTTATAGGTTATTGGTCATAGCTAGTGGTCATAATGGTTCACGGGCCATTCGTATGGGTTATGGACACCAATTACGGTATATAATGGATGCTTATAGGTTATTTTTCAAAGCTAGTGGTTATAATGGCTCACGGGCCACTCGTATGGGTTATGGACAACAATTACGGTAAAGAACAGATACTTATAGTTTATTGCTCATAACTAGTGGTTATTAAGGTTGACAGGCGATTCGTATGGCTTATGGACACCTATTACGATATATAAAATGGATACTTATAGGTTATTGGTCATAGCTAGTGGTTATAATGGTTCACGGGCCATTTCCTACGGGTTATGGACACCAATTACGATATATAGTGGATGCTTATAGGTTATTTTCCATAGCTAGTGGGTATAATGGTTCACGGGCCATTCGTATGGGTTATGGACAACAATTACGGTTAAGAATAGATACTTATAGGTTATTGGTTATTACTAGTGGTTAATAAGGTTGACGGGCCATTCTTATGGCTTATGGACACCTATTACGGTTTAAAATGAATACTTATCGGTTATTGGTTATAGCTAGTGGTTATAAGGATTCACGGGCCATTCGTATTGGTTGTGGACACCAATTACGATTTATAATGGATACTTACAAGTTATTGGTCATAGCTAGTGGTTATAATGGTTCACGGGGTCATTCGTACGGGTTATGGACACCAATTCCGATATATAGTGGATGCTTATAGGTTATTTTCCATAGCTAGTGGTTATAATGGTTCACGGGCCATTCATATGGGTTATGGACAACAATTACGGTTAAGAATAGATACTTATAGGTTATTGGTCATAACTAGTGGTTATTAAGGTTGACGGGCCATTCGTATGACTTATGGACACCTATTACGGTTTAAAATGGATACTTATAGGTTATTGGTCATAGCTAGTGGTTATAAGGATTCACGAGCCGTTCGTATTGGTTATGGACACCAATTACGATTTATAATGGATACTTATAGGTAATTGGTCATAGCTACTGGTTATAATGGTTCACGGGCCATTCGTATGGGTTATGGACACCAATTCCGGTATATAATGGATTTTTATAGGTTAATGTTCATATCTAGTGGTTATAATGGTTCACGGGATATTCGTATGGGTTATGGACAATAATTACGGTTAAGAATAGATACTTATAGGTTATTGGTCAAAACAAGTGGTTATTAAGGTTAACGGGCCATTCGTATGGGTTATAGACACCAATTACGGTAAAGAACAGATACTTTTAGGTTATTGGTCATAACTAGTGGTTATTAAGGTTGACGGGCCATTCGTATGACTTATGGACACCTATTACGGTTTAAAATGGATACTTATAGGTTAATGGTCATGGCTAGTGGTTATCAGGATTCACGGGCCATTCGTATATGTTATGGACACCAATTACGATTTATAATTGATACTTATAGGTTATTGGTCATAGCTAGTGGTTATAATGGTTCACGGGCCATTCGTATGGGTTATGGACACCAATTACGGTATATAATGGATGCTTATAGGTTATTTTTCAAAGCTAGTGGTTATAATGGCTCACGGGCCACTCGTATGGGTTATGGACAACAATTACGGTAAAGAACAGATACTTATAGTTTATTGCTCATAACTAGTGGTTATTAAGGTTGACAGGCGATTCGTATGGCTTATGGACACCTATTACGATATATAAAATGGATACTTATAGGTTATTGGTCATAGCTAGTGGTTATAATGGTTCACGGGCCATTTCCTACGGGTTATGGACACCAATTACGATATATAGTGGATGCTTATAGGTTATTTTCCATAGCTAGTGGGTATAATGGTTCACGGGCCATTCGTATGGGTTATGGACAACAATTACGGTTAAGAATAGATACTTATAGGTTATTGGTTATTACTAGTGGTTAATAAGGTTGACGGGCCATTCTTATGGCTTATGGACACCTATTACGGTTTAAAATGAATACTTATCGGTTATTGGTTATAGCTAGTGGTTATAAGGATTCACGGGCCATTCGTATTGGTTGTGGACACCAATTACGATTTATAATGGATACTTACAAGTTATTGGTCATAGCTAGTGGTTATAATGGTTCACGGGGCCATTCGTACGGGTTATGGACACCAATTCCGATATATAGTGGATGCTTATAGGTTATTTTCCATAGCTAGTGGTTATAATGGTTCACGGGCCATTCATATGGGTTATGGACAACAATTACGGTTAAGAATAGATACTTATAGGTTATTGGTCATAACTAGTGGTTATTAAGGTTGACGGGCCATTCGTATGACTTATGGACACCTATTACGGTTTAAAATGGATACTTATAGGTTATTGGTCATAGCTAGTGGTTATAAGGATTCACGGGCCATTCGTATTGGTTATGGACACCAATTACGATTTATAATGGATACTTATAGGTAATTGGTCATAGCTACTGGTTATAATGGTTCACGGGCCATTCGTATGGATTATGGACACCAATTCCGGTATATAATGGATTTTTATAGGTTAATGTTCATATCTAGTGGTTATAATGGTTCACGGGATATTCGTATGGGTTATGGAAAACAATTACGGTTAAGAATAGATACTTATAGGTTATTGGTCATAACAAGTGGTTATTAAGGTTAACGGGCCATTCGTATGGGTTATGGACACCAATTACGGTAAAGAACAGATACTTATAGGTTATTGGTCATAACTAGTGGTTATTAAGGTTGACGGGCCATTCGTATGACTTATGGACACCTATTACGGTTTAAAATGGATACTTATAGGTTAATGGTCATGGCTAGTGGTTATCAGGATTCACGGGCCATTCGTATTGGTTATGGACACCAATTACGATTTATAATTGTTACTTATAGGTTATTGGTCATATCTAGTGGTTATAATGGTTCACGGGCCATTCGTATGGGATATGGACACCAATTACGATATATAATGGATGCTTATAGGTTATTTTTCAAAGCTAGTGGTTATAATGGTTCACGGGCCACTCGTATGGGTTATGGACAACAATTACGGTAAAGAACAGATACTTATAGGTTATTGCTCATAACTAGTGGTTATTAAGGTTGACGGGCGATTCGTATGGCTTATGGACACCTATTACGGTATAAAATGGATACTTATAGGTTATTGGTCATAGCTAGAGGTTATAATGGTTCACGGACCATTTTCTACGGGTTATGGACACCAATTACGATATATAGTGGATGCTTATAGGTTATTTTCCATAGCTAGTGGGTATAATGGTTCACGGGCCATTCGTATGGGTTATGGACAACAATTACGGTTAAGAATAGATACTTATAGGTTATTGGTTATTACTAGTGGTTAATAAGGTTGACGGGCCATTCTTATGGCTTATGGACACCTATTACGGTTTAAAATGAATACTTATCGGTTATTGGTTATAGCTAGTGGTTATAAGGATTCACGGGCCATTCGTATTGGTTGTGGACACCAATTACGATTTATAATGGATACTTACAAGTTATTGGTCATGGCTAGTGGTTATAATGGTTCACGGGCCATACGTGTGGGTTATGGACACCAAATACGATATATAATGGATGCTTATAGGTTATTTTCCATAACTAGTGGTTATAATGGTTCACGGGCCATTCGTATGGGTTATGGTCACCAATTACGGTATATAATGGATGCTTATAGGTTATATTTCACAGCTAGTGGATATAATGGTTCACGGGCCATTCGAATGGGTTATGGACAACAATTACGGTAAAGAACAGATACTTATAGGTTATTGCTCATAACTAGTGGTTATTAAGGTTGACGGGCCACTCGAATGGCTTATGGACACCTATTACGTTATAAAATGGATACTTATAGGTTATTGGTCATATCGAGTGGTTATAATGGTTCACGGGCCATTCGTATGGGTTATGGACACCAATTACGATATATAGTGGATGCTTATAGGTTATTTTCCATAGCTAGTGGTTATAATGATTCACGGGCCATTCGTATGGGTTATGAACACCAATTACGATTTATGATGGATACTTATAGGTTATTGGTCATAGCTAGTGGTTATAATGGTTCACGGGCCATTCGTATGGGTTATGGACACCAATTACGGTATATAATGCATGCTTATAGGTTATTTTTCAAAGCTAGTGGATATAATGGTTCACGGGCCATTCGTATGGGTTATGGACAACAATTACGTTAAAGAACAGATACTTATAGGTTATTGCTCATAACTAGTGGTTATTAACGTTGACGAGCCACTCTAATGGCTTATGGACACCTATTACGTTATAAAAATGGATACTTATAGGTTATTGGTCGTAGCTAGTGGTTATAATGGTTCACGGGGCCATTCGTATGGGTTATGGACACCAATTCCGATTTATAATGGATACTTATAGGTAATTGGTCATAGCTACTGGTTATAATGGTTCACGGGCCATTCGTATGGGTTATGGACACCAATTCCGGTATATAATGGATTTTTATAGGTTAATGTTCATATCTAGTGGTTATAATGGTTCACGGGATATTCGTATGGGTTATGGACAACAATTACGGTTAAGAATAGATACTTATAGGTTACTGGTCATAACAAGTGGTTATTAAGGTTAACGGGCCATTCGTATGGGTTATGGATACCAATTACGGTAAAGAACAGATACTTATAGGATATTGGTCATAACTAGTAGTTATTGAGGTTGACGGGCCATTCGTATGACTTATGGACACCTATTACGGTTTAAAATGGATACTTATAGGTTAATGGTAATGGCTAGTGGTTATGAGGATTCACGGGCCATTTGTATTGGTTATGGACACCAATTACGATTTATAATTGATACTTATAGGTTATTGTTTATAGCTAGTGGTTATAATGGTTCACGGGCCATTCGTATGGGTTATGGACACCAATTACGGTATATAATGGATGCTTATAGGTTATTTTTCAAAGCTAGTGGTTATAATGGCTCACGGGCCACTCGTATGGGTTATGGACAACAATTACGGTAAAGAACAGATACTTATAGGTTATTGCTCATAACTAGTGGTTATTAAGGTTGACGGGCGATTCGTATGGCTTATGGACACCTATTACGGTATAAAATGGATACTTATAGGTTATTGGTCATAGCTAGTGGTTATAATGGTTCACGGGCTATTCGTATGGGTTATGGACACCAATTACGATATATAGTGGATGCTTATAGGTTATTTTCCATAGCTAGTGGTTATAATGATTCACGGGCCATTCGTATGGGTTATGAACACCAATTACAATTTATGATGGATACTTATAGGTTATTGGTCATTGCTAGTGGTTATAATGGTTCACGGGCCATTCGTATGGGTTCTGGACACCAATTACGGTATATAATGCATGCTTATAGGTTATTTTTCAAAGCTAGTGGATATAATGGTTCACGGGCCATTCGAATGGGTTATGGACAACAATTACGTTAAAGAACAGATACTTATAGGTTATTGCTCATAACTAGTGGTTATTAAGGTTGACGGGCCACTCTAATGGCTTATGGACACCTATTACGTTATAAAAATGGATACTTATAGGTTATTGGTCATAGCTAGTGGTTATAATGGTTCACGGGGCCATTCGTATGGGTTATGGACACCAATTCCGATTTATAATGGATACTTATAGGTAATTGGTCATAGCTACTGGTTATAATGGTTCACGGGCCATTCGTATGGGTTATGGACACCAATTCCGGTATATAATGGATTTTTATAGGTTAATGTTCATATCTAGTGGTTATAATGGCTCACGGGATATTCGTATGGGTTATGGACAACAATTACGGTTAAGAATAGATACTTATAGGTTATTGGTCATAACAAGTGGTTATTAAGGTTAACGGGCCATTCGTATGGGTTATGGACACCAATTACGGTAAAGAACAGATACTTATAGGATATAGGTCATAACTAGTGGTTATCAAGGTTGACGGGCCACTCGTATGGGTTATGGACAACAATTACGGTAAAGAACAGATACTTATAGGTTATTGCTCATAACTAGTGGTTATTAAGGTTGACGGGCGATTCGTATGGCATATGGACACCTGTTACGGTATAAAATGGATACTTATAGGTTATTGGTCATAGCTAGTGGTTATAATGGTTCACGGGCCATTTCCTACGGGTTATGGACACCAATTACGAAATATAGTGGATGCTTATAGGTTATTTTCCATAGCTAGTGGGTATAATGGTTCACGGGCCATTCGTATGGGTTATGGACAACAATTACGGTTAAGAATAGATACTTATAGGTTATTGGTTATTACTAGTGGTTAATAAGGTTGACGGGCCATTCTTATGGCTTATGGACACCTATTACGGTTTAAAATGAATACTTATCGGTTATTGGTTATAGCTAGTGGTTATAAGGATTCACGGGCCATTCGTATTGGTTGTGGACACCAATTACGATTTATAATGGATACTTACAAGTTATTGGTCATAGCTAGTGGTTATAATGGTTCACGGGCCATTCGTATGGGTTATGGACACCAATTACGATATATAATGGATGCTTATAGGTTATTTTCCATAACTAGTGGTTATAATGGTTCACGGGCCATTCGTATGGGTTATGGACACCAATTACGGTATATAATGGATGCTTATAGGTTATATTTCACAGCTAGTGGATATAATGGTTCACGGGCCATTCGAATGGGTTATGGACAACAATTACGGTAAAGAACAGATACTTATAGGTTATTGCTCATAACTAGTGGTTATTAAGGTTGACGGGCGATTCGTATGGCTTATGGACACCTATTACGGTATAAAATGGATACTTATAGGTTATTGGTCATAGCTAGAGGTTATAATGGTTCACGGGCCATTTTCTACGGGTTATGGACACCAATTACGATATATAGTGGATGCTTATAGGTTATTTTCCATAGCTAGTGGGTATAATGGTTCACGGGCCATTCGTATGGGTTATGGACAACAATTACGGTTAAGAATAGATACTTATAGGTTATTGGTTATTACTAGTGGTTAATAAGGTTGACGGGCCATTCTTATGGCTTATGGACACCTATTACGGTTTAAAATGAATACTTATCGGTTATTGGTTATAGCTAGTGGTTATAAGGATTCACGGGCCATTCGTATTGGTTGTGGACACCAATTACGATTTATAATGGATACTTACAAGTTATTGGTCATGGCTAGTGGTTATAATGGTTCACGGGCCATACGTGTGGGTTATGGACACCAAATACGATATATAATGGATGCTTATAGGTTATTTTCCATAACTAGTGGTTATAATGGTTCACGGGCCATTCGTATGGGTTATGGTCACCAATTACGGTATATAATGGATGCTTATAGGTTATATTTCACAGCTAGTGGATATAATGGTTCACGGGCCATTCGAATGGGTTATGGACAACAATTACGGTAAAGAACAGATACTTATAGGTTATTGCTCATAACTAGTGGTTATTAAGGTTGACGGGCCACTCGAATGGCTTATGGACACCTATTACGTTATAAAATGGATACTTATAGGTTATTGGTCATATCGAGTGGTTATAATGGTTCACGGGCCATTCGTATGGGTTATGGACACCAATTACGATATATAGTGGATGCTTATAGGTTATTTTCCATAGCTAGTGGTTATAATGATTCACGGGCCATTCGTATGGGTTATGAACACCAATTACGATTTATGATGGATACTTATAGGTTATTGGTCATAGCTAGTGGTTATAATGGTTCACGGGCCATTCGTATGGGTTATGGACACCAATTACGGTATATAATGCATGCTTATAGGTTATTTTTCAAAGCTAGTGGATATAATGGTTCACGGGCCATTCGTATGGGTTATGGACAACAATTACGTTAAAGAACAGATACTTATAGGTTATTGCTCATAACTAGTGGTTATTAACGTTGACGGGCCACTCTAATGGCTTATGGACACCTATTACGTTATAAAAATGGATACTTATAGGTTATTGGTCGTAGCTAGTGGTTATAATGGTTCACGGGGCCATTCGTATGGGTTATGGACACCAATTCCGATTTATAATGGATACTTATAGGTAATTGGTCATAGCTACTGGTTATAATGGTTCACGGGCCATTCGTATGGGTTATGGACACCAATTCCGGTATATAATGGATTTTTATAGGTTAATGTTCATATCTAGTGGTTATAATGGTTCACGGGATATTCGTATGGGTTATGGACAACAATTACGGTTAAGAATAGATACTTATAGGTTACTGGTCATAACAAGTGGTTATTAAGGTTAACGGGCCATTCGTATGGGTTATGGATACCAATTACGGTAAAGAACAGATACTTATAGGATATTGGTCATAACTAGTAGTTATTAAGGTTGACGGGCCATTCGTATGACTTATGGACACCTATTACGGTTTAAAATGGATACTTATAGGTTAATGGTAATGGCTAGTGGTTATGAGGATTCACGGGCCATTTGTATTGGTTATGGACACCAATTACGATGTATAATTGATACTTATAGGTTATTGGTCATAGCTAGTGGTTATAATGGTTCACGGGCCATTCGTATGGGTTATGGACACCAATTACGGTATATAATGGATGCTTATAGGTTATTTTTCAAAGCTAGTGGTTATAATGGCTCACGGGCCACTCGTATGGGTTATGGACAACAATTACGGTAAAGAACAGATACTTATAGGTTATTGCTCATAACTAGTGGTTATTAAGGTTGACGGGCGATTCGTATGGCTTATGGACACCTATTACGGTATAAAATGGATACTTATAAGTTATTGGTCATAGCTAGTGGTTATAATGGTTCACGGGCTATTCGTATGGGTTATGGACACCAATTACGATATATAGTGGATGCTTATAGGTTATTTTCCATAGCTAGTGGTTATAATGATTCACGGGCCATTCGTATGGGTTATGAACACCAATTACAATTTATGATGGATACTTATAGGTTATTGGTCATAGCTAGTGGTTATAATGGTTCACGGGCCATTCGTATGGGTTCTGGACACCAATTACGGTATATAATGCATGCTTATAGGTTATTTTTCAAAGCTAGTGGATATAATGGTTCACGGGCCATTCGTATGGGTTATGGACAACAATTACGTTAAAGAACAGATACTTATAGGTTATTGCTCATAACTAGTGGTTATTAAGGTTGACGGGCCACTCTAATGGCTTATGGACACCTATTACGTTATAAAAATGGATACTTATAGGTTATTGGTCATAGCTAGTGGTTATAATGGTTCACGGGGCCATTCGTATGGGTTATGGACACCAATTCCGATTTATAATGGATACTTATAGGTAATTGGTCATAGCTACTGGTTATAATGGTTCACGGGCCATTCGTATGGGTTATGGACACCAATTCCGGTATATAATGGATTTTTATAGGTTAATGTTCATATCTAGTGGTTATAATGGCTCACGGGATATTCGTATGGGTTATGGACAACAATTACAGTTAAGAATAGATACTTATAGGTTATTGGTCATAACAAGTGGTTATTAAGGTTAACGGGCCATTCGTATGGGTTATGGACACCAATTACGGTAAAGAACAGATACTTATAGGTTATTGCTCATAACTAGTGGTTATTAAGGTTGACGGGCGATTCGTATGGCATATGGACACCTATTACGGTATAAAATGGATACTTATAGGTTATTGGTCATAGCTAGTGGTTATAATGGTTCACGGGCCATTTCCTACGGGTTATGGACACCAATTACGATATATAGTGGATGCTTATAGGTTATTTTCCATAGCTAGTGGGTATAATGGTTCACGGGCCATTCGTATGGGTTATGGACAACAATTACGGTTAAGAATAGATACTTATAGGTTATTGGTTATTACTAGTGGTTAATAAGGTTGACGGGCCATTCTTATGGCTTATGGACACCTATTACGGTTTAAAATGAATACTTATCGGTTATTGGTTATAGCTAGTGGTTATAAGGATTCACGGGCCATTCGTATTGGTTGTGGACACCAATTACGATTTATAATGGATACTTACAAGTTATTGGTCATAGCTAGTGGTTATAATGGTTCACGGGCCATTCGTATGGGTTATGGACACCAATTACGATATATAATGGATGCTTATAGGTTATTTTCCATAACTAGTGGTTATAATGGTTCACGGGCCATTCGTATGGGTTATGGACACCAATTACGGTATATAATGGATGCTTATAGGTTATATTTCACAGCTAGTGGATATAATGGTTCACGGGCCATTCGAATGGGTTATGGACAACAATTACGGTAAAGAACAGATACTTATAGGTTATTGCTCATAACTAGTGGTTATTAAGGTTGACGGGCGATTCGTATGGCTTATGGACACCTATTACGGTATAAAATGGATACTTATAGGTTATTGGTCATAGCTAGAGGTTATAATGGTTCACGGGCCATTTTCTACGGGTTATGGACACCAATTACGATATATAGTGGATGCTTATAGGTTATTTTCCATAGCTAGTGGGTATAATGGTTCACGGGCCATTCGTATGGGTTATGGACAACAATTACGGTTAAGAATAGATACTTATAGGTTATTGGTTATTACTAGTGGTTAATAAGGTTGACGGGCCATTCTTATGGCTTATGGACACCTATTACGGTTTAAAATGAATACTTATCGGTTATTGGTTATAGCTAGTGGTTATAAGGATTCACGGGCCATTCGTATTGGTTGTGGACACCAATTACGATTTATAATGGATACTTACAAGTTATTGGTCATGGCTAGTGGTTATAATGGTTCACGGGCCATACGTGTGGGTTATGGACACCAAATACGATATATAATGGATGCTTATAGGTTATTTTCCATAACTAGTGGTTATAATGGTTCACGGGCCATTCGTATGGGTTATGGTCACCAATTACGGTATATAATGGATGCTTATAGGTTATATTTCACAGCTAGTGGATATAATGGTTCACGGGCCATTCGAATGGGTTATGGACAACAATTACGGTAAAGAACAGATACTTATAGGTTATTGCTCATAACTAGTGGTTATTAAGGTTGACGGGCCACTCGAATGGCTTATGGACACCTATTACGTTATAAAATGGATACTTATAGGTTATTGGTCATATCGAGTGGTTATAATGGTTCACGGGCCATTCGTATGGGTTATGGACACCAATTACGATATATAGTGGATGCTTATAGGTTATTTTCCATAGCTAGTGGTTATAATGATTCACGGGCCATTCGTATGGGTTATGAACACCAATTACGATTTATGATGGATACTTATAGGTTATTGGTCATAGCTAGTGGTTATAATGGTTCACGGGCCATTCGTATGGGTTATGGACACCAATTACGGTATATAATGCATGCTTATAGGTTATTTTTCAAAGCTAGTGGATATAATGGTTCACGGGCCATTCGTATGGGTTATGGACAACAATTACGTTAAAGAACAGATACTTATAGGTTATTGCTCATAACTAGTGGTTATTAACGTTGACGGGCCACTCTAATGGCTTATGGACACCTATTACGTTATAAAAATGGATACTTATAGGTTATTGGTCGTAGCTAGTGGTTATAATGGTTCACGGGGCCATTCGTATGGGTTATGGACACCAATTCCGATTTATAATGGATACTTATAGGTAATTGGTCATAGCTACTGGTTATAATGGTTCACGGGCCATTCGTATGGGTTATGGACACCAATTCCGGTATATAATGGATTTTTATAGGTTAATGTTCATATCTAGTGGTTATAATGGTTCACGGGATATTCGTATGGGTTATGGACAACAATTACGGTTAAGAATAGATACTTATAGGTTATTGGTCATAACAAGTGGTTATTAAGGTTAACGGGCCATTCGTATGGGTTATGGATACCAATTACGGTAAAGAACAGATACTTATAGGATATTGGTCATAACTAGTAGTTATTAAGGTTGACGGGCCATTCGTATGACTTATGGACACCTATTACGGTTTAAAATGGATACTTATAGGTTAATGGTAATGGCTAGTGGTTATGAGGATTCACGGGCCATTTGTATTGGTTATGGACACCAATTACGATTTATAATTGATACTTATAGGTTATTGGTCATAGCTAGTGGTTATAATGGTTCACGGGCCATTCGTATGGGTTATGGACACCAATTACGGTATATAATGGATGCTTATAGGTTATTTTTCAAAGCTAGTGGTTATAATGGCTCTCGGGCCACTCGTATGGGTTATGGACAACAATTACGGTAAAGAACAGATACTTATAGGTTATTGCTCATAACTAGTGGTTATTAAGGTTGACGGGCGATTCGTATGGCTTATGGACACCTATTACGGTATAAAATGGATACTTATAGGTTATTGGTCATAGCTAGTGGTTATAATGGTTCACGGGCTATTCGTATGGGTTATGGACACCAATTACGATATATAGTGGATGCTTATAGGTTATTTTCCATAGCTAGTGGTTATAATGATTCACGGGCCATTCGTATGGGTTATGAACACCAATTACAATTTATGATGGATACTTATAGGTTATTGGTCATAGCTAGTGGTTATAATGGTTCACGGGCCATTCGTATGGGTTCTGGACACCAATTACGGTATATAATGCATGCTTATAGGTTATTTTTCAAAGCTAGTGGATATAATGGTTCACGGGCCATTCGTATGGGTTATGGACAACAATTACGTTAAAGAACAGATACTTATAGGTTATTGCTCATAACTAGTGGTTATTAAGGTTGACGGGCCACTCTAATGGCTTATGGACACCTATTACGTTATAAAAATGGATACTTATAGGTTATTGGTCATAGCTAGTGGTTATAATGGTTCACGGGGCCATTCGTATGGGTTATGGACACCAATTCCGATTTATAATGGATACTTATAGGTAATTGGTCATAGCTACTGGTTATAATGGTTCACGGGCTATTCGTATGGGTTATGGACACCAATTCCGGTATATAATGGATTTTTATAGGTTAATGTTCATATCTAGTGGTTATAATGGCTCACGGGATATTCGTATGGGTTATGGACAACAATTACGGTTAAGAATAGATACTTATAGGTTATTGGTCATAACAAGTGGTTATTAAGGTTAACGGGCCATTCGTATGGGTTATGGACACCAATTACGGTAAAGAACAGATACTTATAGGATATAGGTCATAACTAGTGGTTATCAAGGTTGACGGGCCACTCGTATGGGTTATGGACAACAATTACGGTAAAGAACAGATACTTATAGGTTATTGCTCATAACTAGTGGTTATTAAGGTTGACGGGCGATTCGTATGGCATATGGACACCTATTACGGTATAAAATGGATACTTATAGGTTATTGGTCATAGCTAGTGGTTATAATGGTTCACGGGCCATTTCCTACGGGTTATGGACACCAATTACGATATATAGTGGATGCTTATAGGTTATTTTCCATAGCTAGTGGGTATAATGGTTCACGGGCCATTCGTATGGGTTATGGACAACAATTACGGTTAAGAATAGATACTTATAGGTTATTGGTTATTACTAGTGGTTAATAAGGTTGACGGGCCATTCTTATGGCTTATGGACACCTATTACGGTTTAAAATGAATACTTATCGGTTATTGGTTATAGCTAGTGGTTATAAGGATTCACGGGCCATTCGTATTGGTTGTGGACACCAATTACGATTTATAATGGATACTTACAAGTTATTGGTCATAGCTAGTGGTTATAATGGTTCACGGGCCATTCGTATGGGTTATGGACACCAATTACGATATATAATGGATGCTTATAGGTTATTTTCCATAACTAGTGGTTATAATGGTTCACGGGCCATTCGTATGGGTTATGGACACCAATTACGGTATATAATGGATGCTTATAGGTTATATTTCACAGCTAGTGGATATAATGGTTCACGGGCCATTCGAATGGGTTATGGACAACAATTACGGTAAAGAACAGATACTTATAGGTTATTGCTCATAACTAGTGGTTATTAAGGTTGACGGGCCACTCGAATGGCTTATGGACACCTATTACGTTATAAAATGGATACTTATAGGTTATTGGTCATATCGAGTGGTTATAATGGTTCACGGGCTATTCGTATGGGTTATGGACACCAATTACGATATATAGTGGATGCTTATAGGTTATTTTCCATAGCTAGTGGTTATAATGATTCACGGGCCATTCGTATGGGTTATGAACACCAATTACAATTTATGATGGATACTTATAGGTTATTGGTCATAGCTAGTGGTTATAATGGTTCACGGGCCATTCGTATGGGTTCTGGACACCAATTACGGTATATAATGCATGCTTATAGGTTATTTTTCAAAGCTAGTGGATATAATGGTTCACGGGCCATTCGTATGGGTTATGGACAACAATTACGTTAAAGAACAGATACTTATAGGTTATTGCTCATAACTAGTGGTTATTAAGGTTGACGGGCCACTCTAATGGCTTATGGACACCTATTACGTTATAAAAATGGATACTTATAGGTTATTGGTCATAGCTAGTGGTTATAATGGTTCACGGGGCCATTCGTATGGGTTATGGACACCAATTCCGATTTATAATGGATACTTATAGGTAATTGGTCATAGCTACTGGTTATAATGGTTCACGGGCCATTCGTATGGGTTATGGACAACAATTCCGGTATATAATGGATTTTTATAGGTTAATGTTCATATCTAGTGGTTATAATGGCTCACGGGATATTCGTATGGGTTATGGACAACAATTACGGTTAAGAATAGATACTTATAGGTTATTGGTCATAACAAGTGGTTATTAAGGTTAACGGGCCATTCGTATGGGTTATGGACACCAATTATGGTAAAGAACAGATACTTATAGGATATTGGTCATAACTAGTGGTTATCAAGGTTGACGGGCCACTCGTATGGGTTATGGACAACAATTACGGTAAAGAACATATACTTATAGGTTATTGCTCATAACTAGTGGTTATTAAGGTTGCCGGGTGATTCGTATGGCATATGGACACCTATTACGGTATAAAATGGATACTTATAGGTTATTGGTCATAGCTAGTGGTTATAATGGTTCACGGGCCATTTCCTACGGGTTATGGACACCAATTACGATATATAGTGGATGCTTATAGGTTATTTTCCATAGCTAGTGGGTATAATGGTTCACGGGCCATTCGTATGGGTTATGGACAACAATTACGGTTAAGAATAGATACTTATAGGTTATTGGTTATTACTAGTGGTTAATAAGGTTGACGGGCCATTCTTATGGCTTATGGACACCTATTACGGTTTAAAATGAATACTTATCGGTTATAGGTTACAGCTAGTGGTTATAAGGATTCACGGGCCATTCGTATTGGTTGTGGACACCAATTACGATTTATAATGGATACTTACAAGTTATTGGTCTTAGCTAGTGGTTATAATGGTTCACGGGCCATTCGTATGGGTTATGGACACCAATTACGATATATAATGGATGCTTATAGGTTATTTTCCATAACTAGTGGTTATAATGGTTCACGGGCCATTCGTATGGGTTATGGACACCAATTACGGTATATAATGGATGCTTATAGGTTATATTTCACAGCTAGTGGATATAATGGTTCACGGGCCATTCGAATGGGTTATGGACAACAATTACGGTAAAGAACAGATACTTATAGGTTATTGCTCATAACTAGTGGTTATTAAGGTTGACGGGCCACTCGAATGGCTTATGGACACCTATTACGTTATAAAATGGATACTTATAGGTTATTGGTCATATCGAGTGGTTATAATGGTTCACGGGCTATTCGTATGGGTTATGGACACCAATTACGATATATAGTGGATGCTTATAGGTTATTTTCCATAGCTAGTGGTTATAATGATTCACGGGCCATTCGTATGGGTTATGAACACCAATTACAATTTATGATGGATACTTATAGGTTATTGGTCATAGCTAGTGGTTATAATGGTTCACGGGCCATTCGTATGGGTTCTGGACACCAATTACGGTATATAATGCATGCTTATAGGTTATTTTTCAAAGCTAGTGGATATAATGGTTCACGGGCCATTCGTATGGGTTATGGACAACAATTACGTTAAAGAACAGATACTTATAGGTTATTGCTCATAACTAGTGGTTATTAAGGTTGACGGGCCACTCTAATGGCTTATGGACACCTATTACGTTATAAAAATGGATACTTATAGGTTATTGGTCATAGCTAGTGGTTATAATGGTTCACGGGGCCATTCGTATGGGTTATTGACACCAATTCCGATTTATAATGGATACTTATAGGTAATTGGTCATAGCTACTGGTTATAATGGTTCACGGGCCATTCGTATGGGTTATGGACACCAATTCCGGTATATAATGGATTTTTATAGGTTAATGTTCATATCTAGTGGTTATAATGGCTCACGGGATATTCGTATGGGTTATGGACAACAATTACGGTTAAGAATAGATACTTATAGGTTATTGGTCATAACAAGTGGTTATTAAGGTTAACGGGCCATTCGTATGGGTTATGGACACCAATTACGGTAAAGAACAGATACTTATAGGATATTGGTCATAACTAGTGGTTATCAAGGTTGACGGGCCACTCGTATGGGTTATGGACAACAATTACGGTAAAGAACAGATACTTATAGGTTATTGCTCATAACTAGTGGTTATTAAGGTTGACGGGCGATTCGTATGGCATATGGACACCTATTACGGTATAAAATGGATACTTATAGGTTATTGGTCATAGCTAGTGGTTATAATGGTTCACGGGCCATTTCCTACGGGTTATGGACACCAATTACCATATATAGTGGATGCTTATAGGTTATTTTCCATAGCTAGTGGGTATAATGGTTCACGGGCCATTCGTATGGGTTATGGACAACAATTACGGTTAAGAATAGATACTTATAGGTTATTGGTTATTACTAGTGGTTAAAAAGGTTGACGGGCCATTCTTATGGCTTATGGACACCTATTACGGTTTAAAATGAATACTTATCGGTTGTTGGTTATAGCTAGTGGTTATAAGGATTCACGGGCCATTCGTATTGGTTGTGGACACCAATTACGATTTATAATGGATACTTACAAGTTATTGGTCATAGCTAGTGGTTATAATGGTTCACGGGCCATTCGTATGGGTTATGGACACCAATTACGATATATAATGGATGCTTATAGGTTATTTTCCATAACTAGTGGTTATAATGGTTCACGAGCCATTCGTATGGGTTATGGACACCAATTACGGTATATAATGGATGCTTATAGGTTATATTTCACAGCTAGTGGATATAATGGTTCACGGGCCATTCGAATGGGTTATGGACAACAATTACGGTAAAGAACAGATACTTATAGGTTATTGCTCATAACTAGTGGTTATTAAGGTTGACGGGCCACTCGAATGGCTTATGGACACCTATTACGTTATAAAATGGATACTTATAGGTTATTGGTCATATCGAGTGGTTATAATGGTTCACGGGCTATTCGTATGGGTTATGGACACCAATTACGATATATAGTGGATGCTTATAGGTTATTTTCCATAGCTAGTGGTTATAATGATTCACGGGCCATTCGTATGGGTTAAGAACACCAATTACAATTTATGATGGATACTTATAGGTTATTGGTCATAGCTAGTGGTTATAATGGTTCACGGGCCATTCGTATGGGTTCTGGACACCAATTACGGTATATAATGCATGCTTATAGGTTATTTTTCAAAGCTAGTGGATATAATGGTTCACGGGCCATTCGTATGGGTTATGGACAACAATTACGTTAAAGAATAGATACTTATAGGTTATTGCTCATAACTAGTGGTTATTAAGGTTGACGGGCCACTCTAATGGCTTATGGACACCTATTACGTTATAAAAATGGATACTTATAGGTTATTGGTCATAGCTAGTGGTTATAATGGTTCACGGGGCCATTCGTATGGGTTATGGACACCAATTCCGATTTATAATGGATACTTATAGGTAATTGGTCATAGCTACTGGTTATAATGGTTCACGGGCCATTCGTATGGGTTATGGACACCAATTCCGGTATATAATGTATTTTTATAGGTTAATGTTCATATCTAGTGGTTATAATGGCTCACGGGATACTCGTATGGGTTATGGACAACAATTACGGTTAAGAATAGATACTTATAGGTTATTGGTCATAACAAGTGGTTATTAAGGTTAACGGGCCATTCGTATGTGTTATGGACACCAATTACGGTAAAGAACAGATACTTATAGGATATTGGTCATAACTAGTGGTTATCAAGGTTGACGGGCCACTCGTATGGGTAATGGACAACAATTACGGTAAAGAACAGATACTTATAGGTTATTGCTCATAACTAGTGGTTATTAAGGTTGACGGGCGATTCGTATGGCATATGGACACCTATTACGGTATAAAATGGATACTTATAGGTTATTGGTCATAGCTAGTGGTTATAATGGTTCACGGGCCATTTCCTACGGGTTATGGACACCAATTACGATATATAGTGGATGCTTATAGGTTATTTTCCATAGCTAGTGGGTATAATGGTTCACGGGCCATTCGTATGGGTTATGGACAACAATTACGGTTAAGAATAGATACTTATAGGTTATTGGTTATTACTAGTGGTTAATAAGGTTGACGGGCCATTCTTATGGCTTATGGACACCTATTACGGTTTAAAATGAATACTTATCGGTTATTGGTTACAGCTAATGGTTATAAGGATTCACGGGCCATTCGTATTGGTTGTGGACACCAATTACGATTTATAATGGATACTTACAAGTTATTGGTCATAGCTAGTGGTTATAATGGTTCACGGGCCATTCGTATGGGTTATGGACACCAATTACGATATATAATGGATGCTTATAGGTTATTTTCCATAACTAGTGGTTATAATGGTTCACGGGCCATTCGTATGGGTTATGGACACCAATTACGGTATATAATGGATGCTTATAGGTTATATTTCACAGCTAGTGGATATAATGGTTCACGGGCCATTCGAATGGGTTATGGACAACAATTACGGTAAAGAACATATACTTATAGGTTATTGCTCATAACTAGTGGTTATTAAGGTTGACGGGCCACTCGAATGGCTTATGGACACCTATTATGTTATAAAATGGATACTTATAGGTTATTGGTCATATCGAGTGGTTATAATGGTTCACGGGCTAATCGTATGGGTTATGGACACCAATTACGATATATAGTGGATGCTTATAGGTTATTTTCCATAGCTAGTGGTTATAATGATTCACGGGCCATTCGTATGGGTTATGAACACTAATTACAATTTATGATGGATACTTATAGGTTATTGGTCATAGCTAGTGGTTATAATGGTTCACGGGCCATTCGTATGGGTTCTGGACACCAATTACGGTATATAATGCATGCTTATAGGTTATTTTTCAAAGCTAGTGGATATAATGGTTCACGGGCCATTCGTATGGGTTATGGACAACAATTACGTTAAAGAACAGATACTTATAGGTTATTGCTCATAACTAGTGGTTATTAAGGTTGACGGGCCACTCGAATGGCTTATGGACACCTATTACGTTATAAAAATGGATACTTATAGGTTATTGGTCATAGCTAGTGGTTATAATGGTTCACGGGGCCATTCGTATGGGTTATGGACACCAATTCCGGTATATAATGCATGCTTATAGGTAATTGGTCATAGCTACTGGTTATAATGGTTCACGGGCCATTCGTATGGGTTATGGACACCAATTCCGGTATATAATGGATTTTTATAGGTTAATGTTCATATCTAGTGGTTATAATGGCTCACGGGATATTTGTATGGGTTATGGACAACAATTACGGTTAAGAATAGATACTTATAGGTTATTGGTCATAACAAGTGGTTATTAAGGTTAACGGGCCATTCGTATGGGTTATGGACACCAATTACGGTAAAGAACAGATACTTATAGGATATTGGTCATAACTAGTGGTTATTAAGGTTGACGGGCCATTCGTATGACTTATGGACACCTATTACGGTTTAAAATGGATACTTATAGGTTAATGGTCATGGCTAGTGGTTATCAGGATTCACGGGCCATTCGTATTGGTTGTGGACACCAATTACGATTTATAATGGATACTTACAAGTTATTGGTCATAGCTAGTGGTTATAATGGTTCACGGGCCATTCGTATGGGTTATGGACACCAATTACGATATATAATGGATGCTTATAGGTTATTTTCCATAACTAGTGGTTATAATGGTTCACGGGCCATTCGTATGGGTTATGGACACCAATTACGGTATATAATGGATGCTTATAGGTTATATTTCACAGCTAGTGGATATAATGGTTCACGGGCCATTCGAATGGGTTATGGACAACAATTACGGTAAAGAACAGATACTTATAGGTTATTGCTCATAACTTGTGGTTATTAAGGTTGACGGGCCACTCGAATGGCTTATGCACACCTATTACGTTATAAAATGGATACTTATAGGTTATTGGTCATATCGAGTGGTTATAATGGTTCACGGGCCATTCGTATGGGTTATGGACACCAATTACGATATATAGTGGATGCTTATAGGTTATTTTCCATAGCTAGTGGTTATAATGGTTCACGGGCCATTCGTATGGGTTATGGACAACAATTACGGTTAAGAATAGATACTTATTGGTTATTGGTTATTACTAGTGGTTAATAAGGTTGACGGGCCATTCTTATGGCTTATGGACACCTATTACGGTTTATAATGAATACTTATCGGTTATTGGTTATAGCTAGTGGTTATAAGGATTCACGGGCCATTCGTATTGGTTGTGGACACCAATTACGATTTATAATGGATACTTACAAGTTATTGGTCATAGCTAGTGGTTATAATGGTTCACGGGCCATTCGTATGGGTTATGGACACCAATTACGATATATAATGGATGCTTATAGGTTATTTTCCCTAACTAGTGGTTATAATGGTTCACGGGCCATTCGTATGGGTTATGGACACCAATTACGGTATATAATGGATGCTTATAGGTTATATTTCACAGCTAGTGGATATAATGGTTCACGGGCCATTCGAATGGGTTATGGACAACAATTACGGTAAAGAACATATACTTATAGGTTATTGCTCATAACTAGTGGTTATTAAGGTTGACGGGCCACTCGAATGGCTTATGGACACCTATTACGTTATAAAATGGATACTTATAGGTTATTGGTCATATCGAGTCTTTATAATGGTTCACGGGCCATTCGTATGGGTTATGGACACCAATTACGATATATAGTGGATGCTTATAGGTTATTTTCCATAGCTAGTGGTTATAATGGTTCACGGGCCATTCGTATGGGTTATGGACAACAATTACGGTTAAGAATAGATACTTATAGGTTATTGGTTATTACTAGTGGTTATTAAGGTTGACGGGCCACTCGTATGGCTTGTGGACACCTATTACGGTTTAGAATGAATACTTATCGGTTATTGGTCATAGCTAGTGGTTATAAGGATTTACGGGCCATTCGTATTGGTTATGGACACCAATTACGATTTATAATGGATACTTATAAGTTATTGGTCATAGCTAGTGGTTATAATGGTTCACGGGCCATTCGTATGGGTTATGGACACCAATTACGATATATAATGGATGCTTATAGGTTATTTTCCATAACTAGTGGTCATAATGGTTCACGAGCCATTAGTATGGGTTATGGACAACAATTACGGTTAATAATAGATACTTATAGGTTATTGGTCATAACTAGTGGTTATTAAGGTTGACGAGCCATTCGTATGACTTATGGGCACCTATTACGGTTTAAAATGGATACTTATAAGTTATTGGTCATACCTAGTGGTTATAATTATTCACGGGCCATTCGTATGGGTTATGGTCACCAATTACGATTTATAATGGATACTTATAGGTTATTGGTCAAAACTTATGGTTATAATGGTTCACGGGCCATTCGTATGGGTTATGGGCACCAATTACGGTATATAACTAATGCTTATAGGTTATTTTTTAAAGCTAATGGATATAATGGTTCACGGGCCATTCGTATGGGTTATGGACAACAATTACGTTAAAGAACAGATACTTATAGGTTATTGCTCATAACTAGTGGTTATTAAGGTTGACGGGCCATTCGTATGGCTTATGGACACCTATTACGTTATAAAATGGATACTTATAGGTTATTGGTCATAGCTAGTGGTTATAATGGTTCACGGGCCATTCGTATGGGTTATGGACACCAATTACGATATATAGTGGATCCTTATAGGTTATTTTCCATAGCTAGTGGTTATAATGGTTCCCGGGCCATTCATATGGGAAATGGACAACAATTACGGTTAAGAATAGATACTTATAGGTCATTGGTCATAACTAGTGGTTATTAAGGTTTACGGGCCATTCGTATGACTTATGGACACCTATTACGGTTTAAAATGGATACTTATAGGTTAATGGTCATAGCTAGTGGTTATAAGGATTCACGGGCCATTCGTATTGGTTATGGACACCAATTACGATTTATTATGGATACTTATAAGTTATTGGTCATAGCTAGTGGTTATAATGGTTCACGGGCCATTCGTATGGGTTATGGACACCAATTACGATATATAATGGATGCTTATAGGTTATTTTCCATAACTAGTGGTCATAATGGTTCACGGGCCATTAGTATGGGTTATGGACAACAATTACGGTTAAGAATAGATACTTATAGGTTATTGGTCATAACTAGTGGTTATTAAGGTTGACGGGCCATTCGTATGACTTATGGGCACCTATTACGGTTTAAAATGGATACTTATAAGTTATTGGTCATACCTAGTGGTTATAATTATTCACGGGCCATTCGTATGGGTTATGGTCACCAATTACGATTTATAATGGATACTTATAGGTTATTGGTCAAAACTTATGGTTATAATGGTTCACGGGCCATTCGTATGGGTTATGGACACCAATTACGGTATATAACGGATGCTTATAGGTTATTTTTTAAAGCTAATGGATATAATGGTTCACGGGCCATTCGTATGGGTTATGGACAACAATTATGTTAAAGAACAGATACTTATAGGTTATTGCTCATAACAAGTGGTTATTAAGGTTGACGGGCCATTCGTATGGCTTATGGACACCTATTACGTTATAAAATGGATACTTATATGTTATTGGTCATAGCTAGTGGTTATAATGGTTCACGGGCCATTCGTATGGGTTATGGACACCAATTACGATATATAGTGGATCCTTATAGGTTATTTTCCATAGCTAGTGGTTATAATGGTTCCCGGGCCATTCATATGGGTTATGGACAACAATTACGGTTAAGAATAGATACTTATAGGTCATTGGTCATAACTAGTGGTTATTAAGGTTTACGGGCCATTCGTATGACTTATGGACACCTATTACGGTTTAAAATGGATACTTATAGGTTAATGGTCATAGCTAGTGGTCATAAGGATTCACGGGCCATTCGTATTGGTTATGGACAGCAATTACGATTTATAATGGATACTTATAAGTTATTGGTCATAGCTAGTGGTTATAATGGTTCACGGGCCATTCGTATGGGTTATGGACACCAATTACGATATATAATGGATGCTTATAGGTTATTTTCCATAACTAGTGGTGATAATGGTTCACGGGCCATTAGTATGGGTTATGGACAACAATTACGGTTAAGAATAGATACTTATAGGTTATTGGTCATAACTAGTGGTTATTAAGGTTGACGGGCCATTCGTATGACTTATGGGCACCTATTACGGTTTAAAATGGATACTTATAAGTTATTGGTCATAGCTAGTGGTTATAATGGTTCACGGGCCATTCGTATGGGTTATGGACACCAATTACGATATATAATGGATGCTTATAGGTTATTTTCCATAACTAGTGGTTATAATGGTTCACGGGCCATTCGTATGGGTTATGGACACCAATTACGGTATATAATGGATGCTTATAGGTTATATTTCACAGCTAGTAGATATAATGGTTCACGGGCCATTCGAATGGGTTATGGACAACAATTACGGTAAAGAACATATACTTATAGGTTATTGCTCATAACTAGTGGTTATTAAGGTTGACGGGCCACTCGAATGGCTTATGGACACCTATTACGTTATAAAATGGATACTTATAGGTTATTGGTCATATCGAGTGGTTATAATGGTTCACGGGCCATTCGTATGGGTTATGGACACCAATTACGATATATAGTGGATGCTTATAGGTTATTTTCCATAGCTAGTGGTTATAATGGTTCACGGGCCATTCGTATGGGTTATGGACAACAATTACGGTTAAGAATAGATACTTATAGGTTATTGGTTATTACTAGTGGTTAATAAGGTTGACGGGCCATTCTTATGGCTTATGGACACCTATTACGGTTTAAAATGAATACTTATCGGTTATTGGTTATAGCTAGTGGTTATAAGGATTCACGGGCCATTCGTATTGGTTGTGGACACCAATTACGATTTATAATGGATACTTACAAGTTATTGGTCATAGCTAGTGGTTATAATGGTTCACGGGCCATTCGTATGGGTTATGGACACCAATTACGATATATAATGGATGCTTATAGGTTATTTTCCATAACTAGTGGTCATAATGGTTCACGGGCCATTAGTATGGGTTATGGACAACAATTACGGTTAAGAATAGATACTTATAGGTTATTGGTCATAACTAGTGGTTATTAAGGTTGACGGGCCATTCGTATGACTTATGGGCACCTATTACGGTTTAAAATGGATACTTATAAGTTATTGGTCATACCTAGTGGTTATAATTATTCACGGGCCATTCGTATGGGTTATGGTCACCAATTACGATTTATAATGGATACTTATAGGTTATTGGTCAAAACTTATGGTTATAATGGTTCACGGGCCATTCGTATGGGTTATGGACACCAATTACGGTATATAACGGATGCTTATAGGTTATTTTTTAAAGCTAATGGATATAATGGTTCACGGGCCATTCGTATGGGTTATGGACAACAATTATGTTAAAGAACAGATACTTATAGGTTATTGCTCATAACTAGTGGTTATTAAGGTTGACGGGCCATTCGTATGGCTTATGGACACCTATTACGTTATAAAATGGATACTTATAGGTTATTGGTCATAGCTAGTGGTTATAATGGTTCACGGGCCATTCGTATGGGTTATGGACACCAATTACGATATATAGTGGATCCTTATAGGTTATTTTCCATAGCTAGTGGTTATAATGGTTCCCGGGCCATTCATATGGGTTATGGACAACAATTACGGTTAAGAATAGATACTTATAGGTCATTGGTCATAACTAGTGGTTATTAGGGTTTACGGGCCATTCGTATGACTTATGGACACCTATTACGGTTTAAAATGGATACTTATAGGTTAATGGTCATAGCTAGTTGTCATAAGGATTCACGGGCCATTCGTATTGGTTATGGACAGCAATTACGATTTATAATGGATACTTATAAGTTATTGGTCATAGCTAGTGGATATAATGGTTCACGGGCCATTCGTATGGGTTATGGACACCAATTACGATATATAATGGATGCTTATAGGTTATTTTCCATAACTAGTGGTGATAATGGTTCACGGGCCATTAGTATGGGTTATGGACAACAATTACGGTTAAGAATAGATACTTATAGGTTATTGGTCATAACTAGTGGTTATTAAGGTCGACGGGCCATTCGTATGACTTATGGGCACCTATTACGGTTTAAAATGGATACTTATAAGTTATTGGTCATACCTAGTGGTTATAATTATTCACGGGCCATTCGTATGGGTTATGGTCACCAATTACGATTTATAATGGATACTTATAGGTTATTGGTCAAAACTTATGGTTATAATGGTTCACGGGCCATTCGTATGGGTTATGGACACCAATTACGGTATATAACGGATGCTTATAGGTTATTTTTTAAAGCTAATGGATATAATGGTTCACGGGCCATTCGTATGGGTTATGGACAACAATTATGTTAAAGAACAGATACTTATAGGTTATTGCTCATAACTAGTGGTTATTAAGGTTGACGGGCCATTCGTATGGCTTATGGACACCTATTACGTTATAAAATGGATACTTATAGGTTATTGGTCATAGCTAGTGGTTATAATGGTTCACGGGCCATTCGTATGGGTTATGGACACCAATTACGATATATAGTGGATCCTTATAGGTTATTTTCCATAGCTAGTGGTTATAATGGTTCCCGGGCCATTCATATGGGTTATGGACAACAATTACGGTTAAGAATAGATACTTATAGGTCATTGGTCATAACTAGTGGTTATTAAGGTTTACGGGCCATTCGTATGACTTATGGACACCTATTACGGTTTAAAATGGATACTTATAGGTTAATGGTCATAGCTAGTGGTCATAAGGATTCACGGGCCATTCGTATTGGTTATGGACAGCAATTACGATTTATAATGGATACTTATAAGTTATTGGTCATAGCTAGTGGTTATAATGGTTCACGGGCCATTCGTATGGGTTATGGACACCAATTACGATATATAATGGATGCTTATAGGTTATTTTCCATAACTAGTGGTGATAATGGTTCACGGGCCATTAGTATGGGTTATGGACAACAATTATGGTTAAGAATAGATACTTATAGGTTATTGGTCATAACTAGTGGTTATTAAGGTTGACGGGCCATTCGTAATACTTATGGGCACCTATTACGGTTTAAAATGGATACTTATAAGTTATTGGTCATAGCTAGTGGTTATAATGGTTCACGGGCCATTCGTATGGGTTATGGACACCAATTACGATATATAATGGATGCTTATAGGTTATTTTCCATAACTAGTGGTTATAATGGTTCACGGGCCATTCGTATGGGTTATGGACACCAATTACGGTATATAATGGTTGCTTATAGGTTATATTTCACAGCTAGTGGATATAATGGTTCACGGGCCATTCGAATGGGTTATGGACAACAATTACGGTAAAGAACATATACTTATAGGTTATTGCTCATAACTAGTGGTTATTAAGGTTGACGGGCCACTCGAATGGCTTATGGACACCTATTACGTTATAAAATGGATACTTATAGGTTATTGGTCATATCGAGTGGTTATAATGGTTCACGGGCCATTCGTATGGGTTATGGACACCAATTACGATATATAGTGGATGCTTATAGGTTATTTTCCATAGCTAGTGGTTATAATGGTTCACGGGCCATTCGTATGGGTTATGGACAACAATTACGGTTAAGAATAGATACTTATAGGTTATTGGTTATTACTAGTGGTTAATAAGGTTGACGGGCCATTCTTATGGCTTATGGACACCTATTACGGTTTAAAATGAATACTTATCGGTTATTGGTTATAGCTAGTGGTTATAAGGATTCACGGGCCATTCGTATTGGTTGTGGACACCAATTACGATTTATAATGGATACTTACAAGTTATTGGTCATAGCTAGTGGTTATAATGGTTCACGGGCCATTCGTATGGGTTATGGACACCAATTACGATATATAATGGATGCTTATAGGTTATTTTCCATAACTAGTGGTCATAATGGTTCACGGGCCATTAGTATGGGTTATGGACAACAATTACGGTTAAGAATAGATACTTATAGGTTATTGGTCATAACTAGTGGTTATTAAGGTTGACGGGCCATTCGTATGACTTATGGGCACCTATTACGGTTTAAAATGGATACTTATAGGTTATTGGTCATAGCTAGTGGTTATAATGGTTCACGGGCCATTCGTATGGGTTATGGACACCAATTACGATATATAATGGATGCTTATAGGTTATTTTCCATAACTAGTGGTTATAATGGTTCACGGGCCATTCGTATGGGTTATGGACACCAATTACGGTATATAATGGTTGCTTATAGGTTATATTTCACAGCTAGTGGATATAATGGTTCACGGGCCATTCGAATGGGTTATGGACAACAATTACGGTAAAGAACATATACTTATAGGTTATTGCTCATAACTAGTGGTTATTAAGGTTGACGGGCCACTCGAATGGCTTATGGACACCTATTACGTTATAAAATGGATACTTATAGGTTATTGGTCATATCGAGTGGTTATAATGGTTCACGGGCCATTCGTATGGGTTATGGACACCAATTACGATATATAGTGGATGCTTATAGGTTATTTTCCATAGCTAGTGGTTATAATGGTTCACGGGCCATTCGTATGGGTTATTCACAACAATTACGGTTAAGAATAGATACTTATAGGTTATTGGTTATTACTAGTTGTTAATAAGGTTGACGGGCCATTCTTATGGCTTATGGACACCTATTACGGTTTAAAATGAATAGTTATCGGTTATTGGTTATAGCTAGTGGTTATAAGGATTCACGGGCCATTCGTATTGGTTGTGGACACCAATTACGATTTATAATGGATACTTACAAGTTATTGGTCATAGCTAGTGGTTATAATGGTTCACGGGCCATTCGTATGGGTTATGGACACCAATTACGATATATAATGGATGCTTATAGGTTATTTTCCATAACTAGTGGTGATAATGGTTCACGGGCCATTAGTATGGGTTATGGACAACAATTATGGTTAAGAATAGATACTTATAGGTTATTGGTCATAACTAGTGGTTATTAAGGTTGACGGGCCATTCGTATGACTTATGGGCACCTATTACGGTTTAAAATGGATACTTATAGGTTATTGGTCATAGCTAGTGGTTATAATGGTTCACGGGCCATTCGTATGGGTTATGGACACCAATTACGATATATAATGGATGCTTATAGGTTATTTTCCATAACTAGTGGTTATAATGGTTCACGGGCCATTCGTATGGGTTATGGACACCAATTACGGTATATAATGGTTGCTTATAGGTTATATTTCACAGCTAGTGGATATAATGGTTCACGGGCCATTCGAATGGGTTATGGACAACAATTACGGTAAAGAACATATACTTATAGGTTATTGCTCATAACTAGTGGTTATTAAGGTTGACGGGCCACTCGAATGGCTTATGGACACCTATTACGTTATAAAATGGATACTTATAGGTTATTGGTCATATCGAGTGGTTATAATGGTTCACGGGCCATTCGTATGGGTTATGGACACCAATTACGATATATAATGGATACTTACAAGTTATTGGTCATAGCTAGTGGTTATAATGGTTCACGGGCCATTCGTATGGGTTATGGACAACAATTACGGTTAAGAATAGATACTTATAGGTTATTGGTTATTACTAGTGGTTAATAAGGTTGACGGGCCATTCTTATGGCTTATGGACACCTATTACGGTTTAAAATGAATACTTATCGGTTATTGGTTATAGCTAGTGGTTATAAGGATTCACGGGCCATTCGTATTGGTTGTGGACACCAATTACGATTTATAATGGATACTTACAAGTTATTGGTCATAGCTAGTGGTTATAATGGTTCACGGGCCATTCGTATGGGTTATGGACACCAATTACGATATATAATGGATGCTTATAGGTTATTTTCCATAACTAGTGGTGATAATGGTTCACGGGCCATTAGTATGGGTTATGGACAACAATTATGGTTAAGAATAGATACTTATAGGTTATATTTCACAGCTAGTGGATATAATGGTTCACGGGCCATTCGAATGGGTTATGGACAACAATTACGATAAAGAACAGATACTTATAGGTTATTGCGCATAACTAGTGGTTATTAAGGTTGACGGGCCACTCGAATGGCTTATGGACACCTATTACGTTATAAAATGGATACTTATAGGTTATTGGTCATATCGAGTGGTTATAATGGTTCACGGGCCATTCGTATGGGTTATGGACACCAATTACGATATATAGTGGATGCTTATAGGTTATTTTCCATAGCTAGTGGTTATAATGGTTCACGGGCCATTCGTATGGGTTATGGACAACAATTACGGTTAAGAATAGATACTTATAGGTTATTGGTTATTACTAGTGGTTAATAAGGTTGACGGGCCATTCTTATGGCTTATGGACACCTATTACGGTTTAAAATGAATACTTATCGGTTATTGGTTATAGCTAGTGGTTATAAGGATTCACGGGCCATTCGTATTGGTTGTGGACACCAATTACGATTTATAATGGATACTTACAAGTTATTGGTCATAGCTAGTGGTTATAATGGTTCACGGGCCATTCGTATGGGTTATGGACACCAATTACGATATATAATGGATGCTTATAGGTTATTTTCCATAACTAGTGGTCATAATGGTTCACGGGCCATTAGTATGGGTTATGGACAACAATTACGGTTAAGAATAGATACTTATAGGTTATTGGTCATAACTAGTGGTTATTAAGGTTGACGGGCCATTCGTATGACTTATGGGCACCTATTACGGTTTAAAATGGATACTTATAGGTTATTGGTCATAGCTAGTGGTTATAATGGTTCACGGGCCATTCGTATGGGTTATGGACACCAATTACGATATATAATGGATGCTTATAGGTTATTTTCCATAACTAGTGGTTATAATGGTTCACGGGCCATTCGTATGGGTTATGGACACCAATTATGGTATATAATGGTTGCTTATAGGTTATATTTCACAGCTAGTGGATATAATGGTTCACGGGCCATTCGAATGGGTTATGGACAACAATTACGGTAAAGAACATATACTTATAGGTTATTGCTCATAACTAGTGGTTATTAAGGTTGACGGGCCACTCGAATGGCTTATGGACACCTATTACGTTATAAAATGGATACTTATAGGTTATTGGTCATATCGAGTGGTTATAATGGTTCACGGGCCATTCGTATGGGTTATGGACACCAATTACGATATATAGTGGATGCTTATAGGTTATTTTCCATAGCTAGTGGTTATAATGGTTCACGGGCCATTCGTATGGGTTATGGACAACAATTACGGTTAAGAATAGATACTTATAGGTTATTGGTTATTACTAGTGGTTAATAAGGTTGACGGGCCATTCTTATGGCTTATGGACACCTATTACGGTTTAAAATGAATAGTTATCGGTTATTGGTTATAGCTAGTGGTTATAAGGATTCACGGGCCATTCGTATTGGTTGTGGACACCAATTACGATTTATAATGGATACTTACAAGTTATTGGTCATAGCTAGTGGTTATAATGGTTCACGGGCCATTCGTATGGGTTATGGACACCAATTACGATATATAATGGATGCTTATAGGTTATTTTCCATAACTAGTGGTGATAATGGTTCACGGGCCATTAGTATGGGTTATGGACAACAATTATGGTTAAGAATAGATACTTATAGGTTATTGGTCATAACTAGTGGTTATTAAGGTTGACGGGCCATTCGTATGACTTATGGGCACCTATTACGGTTTAAAATGGATACTTATAGGTTATTGGTCATAGCTAGTGGTTATAATGGTTCACGGGCCATTCGTATGGGTTATGGACACCAATTACGATATATAATGGATGCTTATAGGTTATTTTCCATAACTAGTGGTTATAATGGTTCACGGGCCATTCGTATGGGTTATGGACACCAATTACGGTATATAATGGTTGCTTATAGGTTATATTTCACAGCTAGTGGATATAATGGTTCACGGGCCATTCGAATGGGTTATGGACAACAATTACGGTAAAGAACATATACTTATAGGTTATTGCTCATAACTAGTGGTTATTAAGGTTGACGGGCCACTCGAATGGCTTATGGACACCTATTACGTTATAAAATGGATACTTATAGGTTATTGGTCATATCGAGTGGTTATAATGGTTCACGGGCCATTCGTATGGGTTATGGACACCAATTACGATATATAATGGATACTTACAAGTTATTGGTCATAGCTAGTGGTTATAATGGTTCACGGGCCATTCGTATGGGTTATGGACAACAATTACGGTTAAGAATAGATACTTATAGGTTATTGGTTATTACTAGTGGTTAATAAGGTTGACGGGCCATTCTTATGGCTTATGGACACCTATTACGGTTTAAAATGAATACTTATCGGTTATTGGTTATAGCTAGTGGTTATAAGGATTCACGGGCCATTCGTATTGGTTGTGGACACCAATTACGATTTATAATGGATACTTACAAGTTATTGGTCATAGCTAGTGGTTATAATGGTTCACGGGCCATTCGTATGGGTTATGGACACCAATTACGATATATAATGGATGCTTATAGGTTATTTTCCATAACTAGTGGTGATAATGGTTCACGGGCCATTAGTATGGGTTATGGACAACAATTATGGTTAAGAATAGATACTTATAGGTTATATTTCACAGCTAGTGGATATAATGGTTCACGGGCCATTCGAATGGGTTATGGACAACAATTACGATAAAGAACAGATACTTATAGGTTATTGCGCATAACTAGTGGTTATTAAGGTTGACGGGCCACTCGAATGGCTTATGGACACCTATTACGTTATAAAATGGATACTTATAGGTTATTGGTCATATCGAGTGGTTATAATGGTTCACGGGCCATTCGTATGGGTTATGGACACCAATTACGATATATAGTGGATGCTTATAGGTTATTTTCCATAGCTAGTGGTTATAATGGTTCACGGGCCATTCGTATGGGTTATGGACAACAATTACGGTTAAGAATAGATACTTATAGGTTATTGGTTATTACTAGTGGTTAATAAGGTTGACGGGCCATTCTTATGGCTTATGGACACCTATTACGGTTTAAAATGAATACTTATCGGTTATTGGTTATAGCTAGTGGTTATAAGGATTCACGGGCCATTCGTATTGGTTGTGGACACCAATTACGATTTATAATGGATACTTACAAGTTATTGGTCATAGCTAGTGGTTATAATGGTTCACGGGCCATTCGTATGGGTTATGGACACCAATTACGATATATAATGGATGCTTATAGGTTATTTTCCCTAACTAGTGGTTATAATGGTTCACGGGCCATTCGTATGGGTTATGGACACCAATTACGATATATAGTGGATGCTTATAGGTTATTTTCCATAGCTAGTGGTTATAATGGTTCACGGGCCATTCGTATGGGTTATGGACAACAATTACGGTTAAGAATAGATACTTATAGGTTATTGGTTATTACTAGTGGTTATTAAGGTTGACGGGCCACTCGTATGGCTTGTGGACACCTATTACGGTTTAGAATGAATACTTATCGGTTATTGGTCATAGCTAGTGGTTATAAGGATTTACGGGCCATTCGTATTGGTTATGGACACCAATTACGATTTATAATGGATACTTATAAGTTATTGGTCATAGCTAGTGGTTATAATGGTTCACGGGCCATTCGTATGGGTTATGGACACCAATTACGATATATAATGGATGCTTATAGGTTATTTTCCATAACTAGTGGTCATAATGGTTCACGAGCCATTAGTATGGGTTATGGACAACAATTACGGTTAAGAATAGATACTTATAGGTTATTCGTCATAACTAGTGGTTATTAAGGTTGACGGGCCATTCGTATGACTTATGGGCACCTATTACGGTTTAAAATGGATACTTATAAGTTATTGGTCATACCTAGTGGTTATAATTATTCACGGGCCATTCGTATGGGTTATGGTCACCAATTACGATTTATAATGGATACTTATAGGTTATTGGTCAAAACTTATGGTTATAATGGTTCACGGGCCATTCGTATGGGTTATGGACACCAATTACGGTATATAACTAATGCTTATAGGTTATTTTTTAAAGCTAATGGATATAATGGTTCACGGGCCATTCGTATGGGTTATGGACAACAATTACGTTAAAGAACAGATACTTATAGGTTATTGCTCATAACTAGTGGTTATTAAGGTTGACGGGCCATTCGTATGGCTTATGGACACCTATTACGTTATAAAATGGATACTTATAGGTTATTGGTCATAGCTAGTGGTTATAATGGTTCACGGGCCATTCGTATGGGTTATGGACACCAATTACGATATATAGTGGATCCTTATAGGTTATTTTCCATAGCTAGTGGTTATAATGGTTCCCGGGCCATTCATATGGGTAATGGACAACAATTACGGTTAAGAATAGATACTTATAGGTCATTGGTCATAACTAGTGGTTATTAAGGTTTACGGGCCATTCGTATGACTTATGGACACCTATTACGGTTTAAAATGGATACTTATAGGTTAATGGTCATAGCTAGTGGTTATAAGGATTCACGGGCCATTCGTATTGGTTATGGACACCAATTACGATTTATAATGGATACTTATAAGTTATTGGTCATAGCTAGTGGTTATAATGGTTCACGGGCCATTCGTATGGGTTATGGACACCAATTACGATATATAATGGATGCTTATAGGTTATTTTCCATAACTAGTGGTCATAATGGTTCACGGGCCATTAGTATGGGTCATGGACAACAATTACGGTTAAGAATAGATACTTATAGGTTATTGGTCATAACTAGTGGTTATTAAGGTTGACGGGCCATTCGTATGACTTATGGGCACCTATTACGGTTTAAAATGGATACTTATAAGTTATTGGTCATACCTAGTGGTTATAATTATTCACGGGCCATTCGTATGGGTTATGGTCACCAATTACGATTTATAATGGATACTTATAGGTTATTGGTCAAAACTTATGGTTATAATGGTTCACGGGCCATTCGTATGGGTTATGGACACCAATTACGGTATATAACGGATGCTTTAAAGGTTATTTTTTAAAGCTAATGTATATAATGGTTCACGGGCCATTCGTATGGGTTATGGACAACAATTATGTTAAAGAACATATACTTATAGGTTATTGCTCATAACTAGTGGTTATTAAGGTTGACGGGCCATTCGTATGGCTTATGGACACCTATTACGTTATAAAATGGACACTTATAGGTTATTGGTCATAGCTAGTGGTTATAATGGTTCACGGGCCATTCGTATGGGTTATGGACACCAATTACGATATATAGTGGATCCTTATAGGTTATTTTCCATAGCTAGTGGTTATAATGGTTCCCGGGCCATTCATATGGGTTATGGACACCAATTACGGTTAAGAATAGATACTTATAGGTCATTGGTCATAACTAGTGGTTATTAAGGTTTACGGGCCATTCGTATGACTTATGGACACCTATTACGGTTTAAAATGGATACTTATAGGTTAATGGTCATATCTAGTGGTCATAAGGATTCACGGGCCATTCGTATTGGTTATGGACAGCAATTACGATTTATAATGGATACTTATAAGTTATTGGTCATAGCTAGTGGTTATAATGGTTCACGGGCCATTCGTATGGGTTATGGACACCAATTACGATATATAATGGATGCTTATAGGTTATTTTCCATAACTAGTGGTCATAATGGTTCACGGGCCATTAGTATGGGTTATGGACAACAATACGGTTAAGAATAGATACTTATAGGTTATTGGTCATAACTAGTGGTTATTAAGGTTGACGGGCCATTCGTATGACTTATGGGCACCTATTACGGTTTAAAATGGATACTTATAAGTTATTGGTCATACCTAGTGGTTATAATTATTCACGGGCCATTCGTATGGGTTATGGTCACCAATTACGATTTATAATGGATACTTATAGGTTATTGGTCAAAACTTATGGTTATAATGGTTCACGGGCCATTCGTATGGGTTATGGACACCAATTACGGTATTTAACGGATGCTTATAGGTTATTTTTTAAAGCTAATGGATATAATGGTTCACGGGCCATTCGTATGGGTTATGGACAACAATTATGTTAAAGAACATATACTTATAGGTTATTGCTCATAACTAGTGGTTATTAAGGTTGACGGGCCATTCGTATGGCTTATGGACACCTATTACGTTATAAAATGGATACTTATAGGTTATTGGTCATAGCTAGTGGTTATAATGGTTCACGGGCCATTCGTATGGGTTATGGACACCAATTACGATATATAGTGGATCCTTATAGGGTATTTTCCATAGCTAGTGGTTATAATGGTTCCCGGGCCATTCATATGGGTAATGGACAACAATTACGGTTAAGAATAGATACTTATAGGTCATTGGTCATAACTAGTGGTTATTAAGGTTTACGGGCCATTCGTATGACTTATGGACACCTATTACGGTTTAAAATGGATACTTATAGGTTAATGGTCATAGCTAGTGGTTATAAGGATTCACGGGCCATTCGTATTGGTTATGGACACCAATTACGATTTATAATGGATACTTATAAGTTATTGGTCATAGCTAGTGGTTATAATGGTTCACGGGCCATTCGTATGGGTTATGGACACCAATTACGATATATAATGGATGCTTATAGGTTATTTTCCATAACTAGTGGTCATAATGGTTCACGGGCCATTAGTATGGGTTATGGACAACAATTACGGTTAAGAATAGATACTTATAGGTTATTGGTCATAACTAGTGGTTATTAAGGTTGACGTGCCATTCGTATGACTTATGGGCACCTATTACGGTTTAAAATGGATACTTATAAGTTATTGGTCATACCTAGTGGTTATAATTATTCACGGTCCATTCGTATGGGTTATGGTCACCAATTACGATTTATAATGGATACTTATAGGTTATTGGTCAAAACTTATGGTTATAATGGTTCACGGGCCATTCGTATGGGTTATGGACACCAATTACGGTATATAACGGATGCTTATAGGTTATTTTTTAAAGCTAATGTATATAATGGTTCACGGGCCATTCGTATGGGTTATGGACAACAATTATGTTAAAGAACAGATACTTATAGGTTATTGCTCATAACTAGTGGTTATAAAGGTTGACGGGCCATTCGTATGGCTTATGGACACCTATTACGTTATAAAATGGACACTTATAGGTTATTGGTCATAGCTAGTGGTTATAATGGTTCACGGGCCATTCGTATGGGTTATGGACACCAATTACGATATATAGTGGATCCTTATAGGTTATTTTCCATAGCTAGTGGTTATAATGGTTCCCGGGCCATTCATATGGGTTATGGACAACAATTACGGTTAAGAATAGATACTTATAGGTCATTGGTCATAACTAGTGGTTATTAAGGTTTACGGGCCATTCGTATGACTTATGGACACCTATTACGGTTTAAAATGGATACTTATAGGTTAATGGTCATAGCTAGTGGTCATAAGGATTCACGGGCCATTCGTATTGGTTATGGACAGCAATTACGATTTATAATGGATACTTATAAGTTATTGGTCATAGCTAGTGGTTATAATGGTTCACGGGCCATTCGTATGGGTTATGGACACCAATTACGATATATAATGGATGCTTATAGGTTATTTTCCATAACTAGTGGTCATAATGGTTCACGGGCCATTAGTATGGGTTATGGACAACAATTACGGTTAAGAATAGATACTTATAGGTTATTGGTCATAACTAGTGGTTATTAAGGTTGACGGGCCATTCGTATGACTTATGGGCACCTATTACGGTTTAAAATGGATACTTATAAGTTATTGGTCATACCTAGTGGTTATAATTATTCACGGGCCATTCGTATGGGTTATGGTCACCAATTACGATTTATAATGGATACTTATAGGTTATTGGTCAAAACTTATGGTTATAATGGTTCACGGGCCATTCGTATGGGTTATGGACACCAATTACGGTATATAACGGATGCTTATAGGTTATTTTTTAAAGCTAATGGATATAATTGTTCATGGGCCATTCGTATGGGTTATGGACAACAATTATGTTAAAGAACATATACTTATAGGTTATTGCTCATAACTAGTGGTTATTAAGGTTGACGGGCCATTCGTATGGCTTATGGACACCTATTACGTTATAAAATGGATACTTATAGGTTATTGGTCATAGCTAGTGGTTATAATGGTTCACGGGCCATTCGTATGGGTTATGGACACCAATTACGATATATAGTGGATCCTTATAGGTTATTTTCCATAGCTAGTGGTTATAATGGTTCCCGGGCCATTCATATGGGTAATGGACAACAATTACGGTTAAGAATAGATACTTATAGGTCATTGGTCATAACTAGTGGTTATTAAGGTTTACGGGCCATTCGTATGACTTATGGACACCTATTACGGTTTAAAATGGATACTTATAGGTTAATGGTCATAGCTAGTGGTTATAAGGATTCACGGGCCATTCGTATTGGTTATGGACACCAATTACGATTTATAATGGATACTTATAAGTTATTGGTCATAGCTAGTGGTTATAATGGTTCACGGGCCATTCGTATGGGTTATGGACACCAATTACGATATATAATGGATGCTTATAGGTTATTTTCCATAACTAGTGGTCATAATGGTTCACGGGCCATTAGTATGGGTTATGGACAACAATTACGGTTAAGAATAGATACTTATAGGTTATTGGTCATAACTAGTGGTTATTAAGGTTGACGGGCCATTCGTATGACTTATGGGCACCTATTACGGTTTAAAATGGATACTTATAAGTTATTGGTCATACCTAGTGGTTATAATTATTCACGGGCCATTCGTGTGCGTTATGGTCACCAATTACGATTTATAATGGATACTTATAGGTTATTGGTCAAAACTTATGGTTATAATGGTTCACGGGCCATTCGTATGGGTTATGGACACCAATTACGGTATATAACGGATGCTTATAGGTTATTTTTTAAAGCTAATGTATATAATGGTTCACAGGCCATTCGTATGGGTTATGGACAACAATTATGTTAAAGAACAGATACTTATAGGTTATTGCTCATAACTAGTGGTTATTAAGGTTGACGGGCCATTCGTATGGCTTATGGACACCTATTACGTTATAAAATGGACACTTATAGGTTATTGGTCATAGCTAGTGGTTATAATGGTTCACGGGCCATTCGTATGGGTTATGGACACCAATTACGATATATAGTGGATCCTTATAGGTTATTTTCCATAGCTAGTGGTTATAATGGTTCCCGGGCCATTCATATGGGTTATGGACAACAATTACGGTTAAGAATAGATACTTATAGGTCATTGGTCATAACTAGTGGTTATTAAGGTTTACGGGCCATTCGTATGACTTATGGACACCTATTACGGTTTAAAATGGATACTTATAGGTTAATGGTCATAGCTAGTGGTCATAAGGATTCACGGGCCATTCGTATTGGTTATGGACAGCAATTACGATTTATAATGGATACTTATAAGTTATTGGTCATAGCTAGTGGTTATAATGGTTCACGGGCCATTCGTATGGGTTATGGACACCAATTACGATATATAATGGATGCTTATAGGTTATTTTCCATAACTAGTGGTCATAATGGTTCACGGGCCATTAGTATGGGTTATGGACAACAATTACGGTTAAGAATAGATACTTATAGGTTATTGGTCATAACTAGTGGTTATTAAGGTTGACGGGCCATTCGTATGACTTATGGGCACCTATTACGGTTTAAAATGGATACTTATAAGTTATTGGTCATACCTAGTGGTTATAATTATTCACGGGCCATTCGTATGGGTTATGGTCACCAATTACGATTTATAATGGATACTTAAAGGTTATTGGTCAAAACTTATGGTTATAATGGTTCACGGGCCATTCGTATGGGTTATGGACACCAATTACGGTATATAACGGATGCTTATAGGTTATTTTTTAAAGCTAATGGATATAATGGTTCATGGGCCATTCGTATGGGTTATGGACAACAATTATGTTAAAGAACATATACTTATAGGTTATTGCTCATAACTAGTGGTTATTAAGGTTGACGGGCCATTCGTATGGCTTATGGACACCTATTACGTTATAAAATGGATACTTATAGGTTATTGGTCATAGCTAGTGGTTATAATGGTTCACGGGCCATTCGTATGGGTTATGGACACCAATTACGATATATAGTGGATCCTTATAGGTTATTTTCCATAGCTAGTGGTTATAATGGTTCCCGGGCCATTCATATGGGTAATGGACAACAATTACGGTTAAGAATAGATACTTATAGGTCATTGGTCATAACTAGTGGTTATTAAGGTTTACGGGCCATTCGTATGACTTATGGACACCTATTACGGTTTAAAATGGATACTTATAGGTTAATGGTCATAGCTAGTGGTTATAAGGAATCACGGGCCATTCGTATTGGTTATGGACACCAATTACGATTTATAATGGATACTTATAAGTTATTGGTCATAGCTAGTGGTTATAATGGTTCACGGGCCATTCGTATGGGTTATGGACACCAATTACGATATATAATGGATGCTTATAGGTTATTTTCCATAACTAGTGGTCATAATGGTTCACGGGCCATTAGTATGGGTTATGGACAACAATTACGGTTAAGAATAGATACTTATAGGTTATTGGTCATAACTAGTGGTTATTAAGGTTGACGGGCCATTCGTATGACTTATGGGCACCTATTACGGTTTAAAATGGATACTTATAAGTTATTGGTCATACCTAGTGGTTATAATTATTCACGGGCCATTCGTATGGGTTATGGTCACCAATTACGATTTATAATGGATACTTATAGGTTATTGGTCAAAACTTATGGTTATAATGGTTCACGGGCCATTCGTATGGGTTATGGACACCAATTACGGTATATAACGGATGCTTATAGGTTATTTTTTAAAGCTAATGTATATAATGGTTCACGGGCCATTCGTATGGGTTATGGACAACAATTATGTTAAAGAACAGATACTTATAGGTTATTGCTCATAACTAGTGGTTATTAAGGTTGACGGGCCATTCGTATGGCTTATGGACACCTATTACGTTATAAAATGGACACTTATAGGTTATTGGTCATAGCTAGTGGTTATAATGATTCACGGGCCATTCGTATGGGTTATGGACACCAATTACGATATATAGTGGATCCTTATAGGTTATTTTCCATAGCTAGTGGTTATAATGGTTCCCGGGCCATTCATATGGGTTATGGACAACAATTACGGTTAAGAATAGATACTTATAGGTCATTGGTCATAACTAGTGGTTATTAAGGTTTACGGGCCATTCGTATGACTTATGGACACCTATTACGGTTTAAAATGGATACTTATAGGTTAATGGTCATAGCTAGTGGTCATAAGGATTCACGGGCCATTCGTATTGGTTATGGACAACAATTACGATTTATAATGGATACTTATAAGTTATTGGTCATAGCTAGTGGTTATAATGGTTCACGGGCCATTCGTATGGGTTATGGACACCAATTACGATATATAATGGATGCTTATAGGTTATTTTCCATAACTAGTGGTCATAATGGTTCACGGGCCATTAGTATGGGTTATGGACAACAATTACGGTTAAGAATAGATACTTATAGGTTATTGGTCATAACTAGTGGTTATTAAGGTTGACGGGCCATTCGTATGACTTATGGGCACCTATTACGGTTTAAAATGGATACTTATAAGTTATTGGTCATACCTAGTGGTTATAATTATTCACGGGCCATTCGTATGGGTTATGGTCACCAATTACGATTTATAATGGATACTTATAGGTTATTGGTCAAAACTTATGGTTATAATGGTTCACGGGCCATTCGTATGGGTTATGGACACCAATTACGGTATATAACGGATGCTTATAGGTTATTTTTTAAAGCTAATGGATATAATGGTTCACGGGCCATTCGTATGGGTTATGGACAACAATTATGTTAAAGAACATATACTTATAGGTTATTGCTCATAACTAGTGGTTATTAAGGTTGACGGGCCATTCGTATGGGTTATGGACACCTATTACGTTATAAAATGGATACTTATAGGTTATTGGTCATAGCTAGTGGTTATAATGGTTCACGGGCCATTCGTATGGGTTATGGACACCAATTACGATATATAGTGGATCCTTATAGGTTATTTACCATAGCTAGTGGTTATAATGGTTCCCGGGCCATTCATATGGGTTATGGACAACAATTACGGTTAAGAATAGATACTTATAGGTCATTGGTCATAACTAGTGGTTATTAAGGTTTACGGGCCATTCGTATGACTTATGGACACCTATTATGGTTTAAAATGGATACTTATAGGTTAATGGTCATAGCTAGTGGTTATAAGGATTCACGGCCCATTCGTATTGGTTATGGACACCAATTACGATTTATAATGGATACTTATAGGTTATTGGTCATAGCTAGTTGTTATAATGGTTCACGGGCCATTCATATGGGTTATGGACACCAATTACGGTATGTAATGGATTCTTATAGGTTAATGTTCATATCTAGTGGTTATAATGGTTCACGGAATATTTGTATGGGTTATGGACAACAATTACGGTTAAGAATAGATACTTATAGGTTATTGGTCATAACTAGTGGTTATTAAGGTTGACCGGCCATTCGTATGGCTTATGGACACCTATTACGGTTTAAAATGGATACTTATAAGTTATTGGTCATAGCTAGTGGTTAAAATGATTCACGGGCCATTCGTAAGGGTTATGAACACCAATTACGATTTATGATGGATACTTATAGGTTATTGGTCATAGCTAGTGGTTATAATGGTTCACGGGCCATTCGTATGGGTTATGGACACCAATTACGGTATATAATGGATGCTTATAGGTTATTTTTCAAAGCTAGTGGATATAATGGTTCACGGGCCATTCATATGGGTTATGGACGACAATTACGTTAAAGAACAGATACTTATAGGTTATTGCTCATAACTAGTGGTTATTAAGGTTGACGGGCCATTCGTATGGCTTATGGACACCTATTACGTTATAAAAATGGATACTTATAGGTTATTGGTCTTAGCTAGTGGTTATATTGGTTCACGGGGCCATTCGTATGGGTTATGGACACCAATTACGATATATAGTGGATGCTTATATGTTATTTTCCATAGCTAGTGGTTATCATGGTTCACGGGCCATTCATATGGGTTATGGACAACAATTACGGTTAAGAATAGATACTTATAGGTTATTGGTCATAACTAGTGGTTATTAAGGTTGACGGGCCATTCGTATGACTTATGGACACCTATTACGGTTTAAAATGGATACTTATAGGTTAATGTTCATAGCTAGTGGTTATCAGGATTCACGGGCCATTCGTATTGGTTATGGACACCAATTACGATTTATAATTGATACTTATAGGTTATTGGTCATAGCTAGTGGTTATAATGGTTCACGGGCCATTCGTATGGGTTATGGACACCAATTACGGTATATAATGGATGCTTATAGGTTATTTTTCAAAGCTAGTGGTTATAATGGTTAACGGGCCATTCGTATGGGTTATGGACAACAATTACAGTAAAGAACAGATACTTATAGGTTATTGCTCATAACTAGTGGTTATTAAGGTTGACGGGCCATTCGTATGGCTTATGGACTCCTATTACGTTATAAAATGGATACTTATAGGTTATTGGTCAAAACTTATGGTTATAATGGTTCACGGGCCATTCGTATGGGTTATGGACACCAATTACGGTATATAACGGATGCTTGTAGGTTATTTTTTAAAGCTAATGTATATAATGGTTCACGGGCCATTCGTATGGGTTATGGACAACAATTATGTTAAAGAACAGATACTTATAGGTTATTGCTCATAACTAGTGGTTATTAAGGTTGACGGGCCATTCGTATGGCTTATGGACACCTATTACGTTATAAAATGGACACTTATAGGTTATTGGTCATAGCTAGTGGTTATAATGGTTCACGGGCCATTCGTATGGGTTATGGACACCAATTACGATATATAGTGGATCCTTATAGGTTATTTTCCATAGCTAGTGGTTATAATGGTTCCCGGGCCATTCATATGGGTTATGGACAACAATTACGGTTAAGAATAGATACTTATAGGTCATTGGTCATAACTAGTGGTTATTAAGGTTTACGGGCCATTCGTATGACTTATGGACACCTATTACGGTTTAAAATGGATACTTATAGGTTAATGGTCATAGCTAGTGGTCATAAGGATTCACGGGCCATTCGTATTGGTTATGGACAGCAATTACGATTTATAATGGATACTTATAAGTTATTGGTCATAGCTAGTGGTTATAATGGTTCACGGGCCATTCGTATGGGTTATGGACACCAATTACGATATATAATGGATGCTTATAGGTTATTTTCCATAACTAGTGGTCATAATGGTTCACGGGCCATTAGTATGGGTTATGGACAACAATTACGGTTAAGAATAGATACTTATAGGTTATTGGTCATAACTAGTGGTTATTAAGGTTGACGGGCCATTCGTATGACTTATGGGCACCTATTACGGTTTAAAATGGATACTTATAAGTTATTGGTCATACCTAGTGGTTATAATTATTCACGGGCCATTCGTATGGGTTATGGTCACCAATTACGATTTATAATGGATACTTATAGGTTATTGGTCAAAACTTATGGTTATAATGGTTCACGGGCCATTCGTATGGGTTATGGACACCAATTACGGTCTATAACGGATGCTTATAGGTTATTTTTTAAAGCTAATGGATATAATGGTTCACGGGCCATTCGTATGGGTTATGGACAACAATTATGTTAAAGAACATATACTTATAGGTTATTGCTCATAACTAGTGGTTATTAAGGTTGACGGGCCATTCGTATGGCTTATGGACACCTATTACGTTATAAAATGGATACTTATAGGTTATTGGTCATAGCTAGTGGTTATAATGGTTCACGGGCCATTCGTATGGGTTATGGACACCAATTACGATATATAGTGGATCCTTATAGGTTATTTTCCATAGCTAGTGGTTATAATGGTTCCCGGGCCATTCATATGGGTAATGGACAACAATTACGGTTAAGAATAGATACTTATAGGTCATTGGTCATAACTAGTGGTTATTAAGGTTTACGGGCCATTCGTATGACTTATGGACACCTATTACGGTTTAAAATGGATACTTATAGGTTAATGGTCATAGCTAGTGGTTATAAGGATTCACGGGCCATTCGTATTGGTTATGGACACCAATTACGATTTATAATGGATACTTATAAGTTATTGGTCATAGCTAGTGGTTATAATGGTTCACGGGCCATTCGTATGGGTTATGGACACCAATTACGATATATAATGGATGCTTATAGGTTATTTTCCATAACTAGTGGTCATAATGGTTCACGGGCCATTAGTATGGGTTATGGACAACAATTACGGTTAAGAATAGATACTTATAGGTTATTGGTCATAACTAGTGGTTATTAAGGTTGACGGGCCATTCGTATGACTTATGGGCACCTATTACGGTTTAAAATGGATACTTATAAGTTATTGGTCATACCTAGTGGTTATAATTATTCACGGGCCATTCGTATGGGTTATGGTCACCAATTACGATTTATAATGGATACTTATAGGTTATTGGTCAAAACTTATGGTTATAATGGTTCACGGGCCATTCGTATGGGTTATGGACACCAATTACGGTATATAACGGATGCTTATAGGTTATTTTTTAAAGCTAATGTATATAATGGTTCACGGGCCATTCGTATGGGTTATGGACAACAATTATGTTAAAGAACAGATACTTATAGGTTATTGCTCATAACTAGTGGTTATTAAGGTTGACGGGCCATTCGTATGGCTTATGGACACCTATTACGTTATAAAATGGACACTTATAGGTTATTGGTCATAGCTAGTGGTTATAATGGTTCACGGGCCATTCGTATGGGTTATGGACACCAATTACGATATATAGTGGATCCTTATAGGTTATTTTCCATAGCTAGTGGTTATAATGGTTCCCGGGCCATTCATATGGGTTATGGACAACAATTACGGTTAAGAATAGATACTTATAGGTCATTGGTCATAACTAGTGGTTATTAAGGTTTACGGGCCATTCGTATGACTTATGGACACCTATTACGGTTTAAAATGGATACTTATAGGTTAATGGTCATAGCTAGTGGTCATAAGGATTCACGGGCCATTCGTATTGGTTATGGACAGCAATTACGATTTATAATGGATACTTATAAGTTATTGGTCATAGCTAGTGGTTATAATGGTTCACGGGCCATTCGTATGGGTTATGGACACCAACTACGATATATAATGGATGCTTATAGGTTATTTTCCATAACTAGTGGTCATAATGGTTCACGGGCCATTAGTATGGGTTATGGACAACAATTACGGTTAAGAATAGATACTTATAGGTTATTGGTCATAGCTAGTGGTTATTAAGGTTGACGGGCCATTCGTATGACTTATGGGCACCTATTACGGTTTAAAATGGATACTTATAAGTTATTGGTCATACCTAGTGGTTATATTTATTCACGGGCCATTCGTATGGGTTATGGTCACCAATTACGATTTATAATGGATACTTATAGGTTATTGGTCAAAACTTATGGTTATAATGGTTCACGGGCCATTCGTATGGGTTATGGACACCAATTACGGTATATAACGGATGCTTATAGGTTATTTTTTAAAGCTAATGGATATAATGGTTCACGGGCCATTCGTATGGGTTATGGACAACAATTATGTTAAAGAACATATACTTATAGGTTATTGCTCATAACTAGTGGTTATTATGGTTGACGGGCCATTCGTATGGCTTATGGACACCTATTACGTTAAAAAATGGATACTTATAGGTTATTGGTCATAACTAGTGGTTATAATGGTTCACGGGCCATTCGTATGGGTTATGGACACCAATTACGATATATAGTGGATCCTTATAGGTTATTTACCATAGCTAGTGGTTATAATGGTTCCCGGGCCATTCATATGGGTTATGGACAACAATTACGGTTAAGAATAGATACTTATAGGTCATTGGTCATAACTAGTGGTTATTAAGGTTTACGGGCCATTCGTATGACTTATGGACACCTATTATGGTTTAAAATGGATACTTATAGATTAATGGTCATAGCTAGTGGTTATAAGGATTCACGGCCCATTCGTATTGGTTATGGACACCAATTACGATTTATAATGGATACTTATAGGTTATTGGTCATAGCTAGTTGTTATAATGGTTCACGGGCCATTCGTATGGGTTATGGACACCAATTACGGTATGTAATGGATTCTTATAGGTTAATGTTCATATCTAGTGGTTATAATGGTTCACGGAATATTTGTATGGGTTATGGACAACAATTACGGTTAGGAATAGATACTTATAGGTTATTGGTCATAACTAGTGGTTATTAAGGTTGACCGGCCATTCGTATGGCTTATGGACACCTATTACGGTTTAAAATGGATACTTATAAGTTATTGGTCATAGCTAGTGGTTAAAATGATTCACGGGCCATTCGTAAGGGTTATGAACACCAATTACGATTTATGATGGATACTTATAGGTTATTGGTCATAGCTAGTGGTTATAATGGTTCACCGGGCCATTCGTATGGGTTATGGACACCAATTACGGTATATAATGGATGCTTATAGGTTATTTTTCAAAGCTAGTGGATATAATGGTTCACGGGCCATTCATATGGGTTATGGACGACAATTACGTTAAAGAACAGATACTTATAGGTTATTGCTCATAACTAGTGGTTATTAAGGTTGACGGGCCATTCGTATGGCTTATGGACACCTATTACGTTATAAAAATGGATACTTATAGGTTATTGGTCTTAGCTAGTGGTTATATTGGTTCACGGGGCCATTCGTATGGGTTATGGACACCAATTACGATATATAGTGGATGCTTATAGGTTATTTTCCATAGCTAGTGGTTATTATGGTTCACGGGCCATTCATATGGGTTATGGACAACAATTACAGTTAAGAATAGATACTTATAGGTTATTGGTCATAACTAGTGGTTATTAAGGTTGACGGGCCATTCGTATGACTTATGGACACCTATTACGGTTTAAAATGGATACTTATAGGTTAATGTTCATAGCTAGTGGTTATCAGGATTCACGGGCCATTCGTATTGGTTATGGACACCAATTACGATTTATAATTGATACTTATAGGTTATTGGTCATAGCTAGTGGTTATAATGGTTCACGGGCCATTCGTATGGGTTATGGACACCAATTACGGTATATAATGGATGCTTATAGGTTATTTTTCAAAGCTAGTGGTTATAATGGTTAACGGGCCATTCGTATGGGTTATGGACAACAATTACAGTAAAGAACAGATACTTATAGGTTATTGCTCATAACTAGTGGTTATTAAGGTTGACGGGCCATTCGTATGGCTTATGGACTCCTATTACGTTATAAAATGGATACTTATAGGTTATTGGTCATAGCTAGTGGTTATAATGGTTCACGGGCCATTCGTATGGGTTATGGACAGCAATTACGATATATAGTGGATCCTTATAGGTTATTTACCATAGCTAGTGGTTATAATGGTTCCCGGGCCATTCATATGGGTTATGGACAACAATTACGGTTAAGAATAGATACTTATAGGTCATTGGTCATAACTAGTGGTTATTAAGGTTTACGGGCCATTCGTATGACTTATGGACACCTATTATGGTTTAAAATGGATACTTATAGGTTAATGGTCATAGCTAGTGGTTATAAGGATTCACGGCCCATTCGTATTGGTTATGGACACCAATTACGATTTATAATGGATACTTATAGGTTATTGGTCATAGCTAGTTGTTATAATGGTTCACGGGCCATTCGTATGGGTTATGGACACCAATTACGGTATGTAATGGATTCTTATAGGTTAATGTTCATATCTAGTGGTTATAATGGTTCACGGAATATTTGTATGGGTTATGGACAACAATTACGGTTAAGAATAGATACTTATAGGTTATTGGTCATAACTAGTGGTTATTAAGGTTGACCGGCCATTCGTATGGCTTATGGACACCTATTACGGTTTAAAATGGATACTTATAAGTTATTGGTCATAGCTAGTGGTTAAAATGATTCACGGGCCATTCGTAAGGGTTATGAACACCAATTACGATTTATGATGGATACTTATAGGTTATTGGTCATAGCTAGTGGTTATAATGGTTCACGGGCCATTCGTATGGGTTATGGACACCAATTACGGTATATAATGGATGCTTATAGGTTATTTTTCAAAGCTAGTGGATATAATGGTTCACGGGCCATTCATATGGGTTATGGACGACAATTACGTTAAAGAACAGATACTTATAGGTTATTGCTCATAACTAGTGGTTATTAAGGTTGACGGGCCATTCGTATGGCTTATGGACACCTATTACGTTATAAAAATGGATACTTATAGGTTATTGGTCTTAGCTAGTGGTTATATTGGTTCACGGGGCCATTCGTATGGGTTATGGACACCAATTACGATATATAGTGGATGCTTATAGGTTATTTTCCATAGCTAGTGGTTATTATGGTTCACGGGCCATTCATATGGGTTATGGACAACAATTACGGTTAAGAATAGATACTTATAGGTTATTGGTCATAACTAGTGGTTATTAAGGTTGACGGGCCATTCGTATGACTTATGGACACCTATTACGGTTTAAAATGGATACTTATAGGTTAATGTTCATAGCTAGTGGTTATCAGGATTCACGGGCCATTCGTATTGGTTATGGACACCAATTACGATTTATAATTGATACTTATAGGTTATTGGTCATAGCTAGTGGTTATAATGGTTCACGGGCCATTCGTATGGGTTATGGACACCAATTACGGTATATAATGGATGCTTATAGGTTATTTTTCAAAGCTAGTGGTTATAATGGTTAACGGGCCATTCGTATGGGTTATGGACAACAATTACAGTAAAGAACAGATACTTATAGGTTATTGCTCATAACTAGTGGTTATTAAGGTTGACGGGCCATTCGTATGGCTTATGGACTCCTATTACGTTATAAAATGGATACTTATAGGTTATTGGTCATAGCTAGTGGTTATAATGGTTCACGGGCCATTCGTATGGGTTATGGACAGCAATTACGATATATAGTGGATCCTTATAGGTTATTTTCCATAGCTAGTTGTTATAATGGTTCCCGGGCCATTCATATGGGTTATGGACAACAATTACGGTTAAGATTAGATACTTATAGGTCATTGGTCATAACTAGTGGTTATTAAGGTTTACGGGCCATTCGTATGACTTATGGACACCTATTACGGTTTAAAATGGATACTTATTGGTTATTGGTCATAGCTAGTGGTTATAAGGATTCACGGCCCATTCGTATTGGTTATGGACACCAATTACGATTTATAATGGATACTTATAGGTTATTGGTCATAGCTAGTTGTTATAATGGTTCACGGGCCATTCGTATGGGTTATGGACACCAATTACGGTATGTAATGGATTCTTATAGGTTAATGTTCATATCTAGTGGTTATAATGGTTCACGGGATATTTGTATGGGTTATGGACAACAATTACGGTTAAGAATAGATACTTATAGGTTATTGGTCATAACTAGTGGTTATTAAGGTTGACCGGCCATTCGTATGGCTTATGGACACCTATTACGGTTTAAAATGGATACTTATAAGTTATTGGTCATAGCTAGTGGTTAAAATGATTCACGGGCCATTCGTAAGGGTTATGGACACCAATTACGATTTATGATGGATACTTATAGGTTATTGGTCATAGCTAGTGGTTATAATGGTTCACGGGCCATTCATATGGGTTATGGACACCAATTACGGTATATAATGGATGCTTATAGGTTATTTTTCAAAGCTAGTGGATATAAAGGTTCACGGGCCATTCGTATGGGTTATGGACGACAATTACGTTAAAGAACAGATACTTATAGGTTATTGCTCATAACTAGTGGTTATTAAGGTTGACGGGCCATTCGTATGGCTTATGGACACCTATTACGTTATAAAAATGGATACTTATAGGTTATTGGTCATAGCTAGTGGTTATATTGGTTCACGGGGCCATTCGTATGGGTTATGGACACCAATTACGATATATAGTGGATGCTTATAGGTTATTTTCCATAGCTAGTGGTTATCATGGTTCACGGGCCATTCATATGGGTTATGGACAACAATTACGGTTAAGAATAGATACTTATAGGTTATTGGTCATAACTAGTGGTTATTAAGGTTGACGGGCCATTCGTATGACTTATGGACACCTATTACGGTTTAAAATGGATACTTATAGGTTATTGGTCATAGTTAGTCGTTATAATGGTTCACGGGCCATTCGTATGGGTTATGGACACCAATTACGGTATATAATGGATTCTTATAGGTTAATGTTTATATCTAGTGGTTATAATGGTTCACGGGCCATTCGTATAGGTTATGGACAACAATTACGGTTAAGAATAGATAGTTATAGGCTATTTGTCATAACTAGTGGTTATTAAGGTTGACGGGCCATTCGTATGACTTATGGACACCTATTCCGGTTTAAAATGGATACTTATAGGTTATTGGTCATAGCTAGTGGTTATACTGGTTCACGGGCCATTCGTATGGGTTATGGACACCAATTACGATATAAAATGGATTCTTATAGGTTAATGCTAATATCTAGTGGTTATAATGGTTCACGAGATATTCGTATGGGTTACGGACAACAATTACGGTTAAGAATAGATACTTATAGGTTATTTGTCATAACTAGTGGTTATTAAGGTTGACGGGCCATTCGTATGGCTTACGGACACCTATTACGGTTTAAAATGGATACTTATAGGTTATTGGTCATAGCTAGTGGTTATAATGATTGACGGGCCATTCGTATGGGTTATGGACACCAATTATGATTTATAATGGATACATATAGGTTATTGGTCATAGCTAGTGGTTATAATGGTTCACGGGCCATTCGTATGGGTTATGGACAACAATTACGGTTAAGAATAGATAGTTATTGGCTATTTGTCATAACTAGTGGTTATTAAGGTTGACGGGCCATTCATATGACTTATGGACACCTATTCTGGTTTAAAATGGATACTTATAGGTTATTGGTCATAGCTAGTGGTTATAATGGTTGACGGGCCATTCGTATGGGTTATGGACACCAATTACGACATATAGTGAATGCTTATAGGTTATTTTCCATAGCTAGTGGTTGTAATGGTACACGGGCCATTCGTATGGGTTATGGACAACAATTACGGTTAAGAATAGATACTTATAGGTTATTGGTCATAACTAGTGGTTATAAAGGTTGACGGGCCATTCGTATGGCTTATGGACACCTATTACAATTTAAAATGAATACTTATCGGTTATTGGTCTTAGCCAGTGCTTATAAGGATTCACGGGCCATTCGTATTGGTTATGGACACCAATTACGATTTATAATGGATACTTATAAGTTATTGGTCATAGCTAGTGGTTATAATGGTTCACGGGCCATTCGTATGGGTTATGGACACCAATTACGATATATAATGGATGCTTATAGGTTATTTTCCATAGCTAATGGTTATAATGGTTCACGGGCCATTCGTATGGGTTATGGACAACAATTACGGTTAAGAATAGATACTTATAGGTTATTGGTCATAACTAGTGGTTATTAAGGTTGACGGGCCATTCGTATGACTTATGGACACCTATTACGGTTTAAAATGGATACTTATAGGTTAATGGCCATAGCTAGTGGTTATAAAGATTCACGGGCCATTCGTATTGGTTATGGACACCAATTACGATATATAATGGATACTTATAGGTTATTGGTTATAGCTAGTGGTTATAATGGTTCACGGGCCATTCGTATTGGTTATGGACACCAATTACGATATATAGTGGATGCTTATATGTTATTTTCCAGAGCTAGTGGTTATAATGGTTCACGAGCCATTCGTATGGGTTATGGACAACAATTACAGTTAAGAATAGATACTTATAGGTTATTGGTTATTACTAGTGGTTATTAAGGTTGACGGGCCATTCGTTTGGCTTATGGACACCTATTACGGTTTAAAATGAATACTTATCGGTTATTGGTCATACCTAGTGGTTATAATTATTCACGGGCCATTCGTATGGGTTATGGTCACCAATTACGATTTATAATGGATACTTATAGGTTATTGGTCAAAACTTATGGTTATAATGGTTCACGGGCCATTCGTATGGGTTATGGACACCAATTACGGTATATAACGGATGCTTATAGGTTATTTTTTAAAGCTAATGGATATAATGGTTCACGGGCCATTCGTATGGGTTATGGACAACAATTATGTTAAAGAACATATACTTATAGGTTATTGCTCATAACTAGTGGTTATTATGGTTGACGGGCCATTCGTATGGCTTATGGACACCTATTACGTTATAAAATGGATACTTATAGGTTATTGGTCATAGCTAGTGGTTATAATGGTTCACGGGCCATTCGTATGGGTTATGGACACCAATTACGATATATAGTGGATCCTTATAGGTTATTTTCCATAGCTAGTTGTTATAATGGTTCCCGGGCCATTCATATGGGTTATGGACAACAATTACGGTTAAGAATAGATACTTATAGGTCATTGGTCATAACTAGTGGTTATTAAGGTTTACGGGCCATTCGTATGACTTATGGACACCTATTACGGTTTAAAATGGATACTTATTGGTTATTGGTCATAGCTAGTGGTTATAAGGATTCACGGCCCATTCGTATTGGTTATGGACACCAATTACGATTTATAATGGATACTTATAGGTTATTGGTCATAGCTAGTTGTTATAATGGTTCACGGGCCATTCGTATGGGTTATGGACACCAATTACGGTATGTAATGGATTCTTATAGGTTAATGTTCATATCTAGTGGTTATAATGGTTCACGGGATATTTGTATGGGTTATGGACAACAATTACGGTTAAGAATAGATACTTATAGGTTATTGGTCATAACTAGTGGTTATTAAGGTTGACCGGCCATTCGTATGGCTTATGGACACCTATTACGGTTTAAAATGGATACTTATAAGTTATTGGTCATAGCTAGTGGTTAAAATGATTCACGGGCCATTCGTAAGGGTTATGGACACCAATTACGATTTATGATGGATACTTATAGGTTATTGGTCATAGCTAGTGGTTATAATGGTTCACGGGCCATTCATATGGGTTATGGACACCAATTACGGTATATAATGGATGCTTATAGGTTATTTTTCAAAGCTAGTGGATATAAAGGTTCACGGGCCATTCGTATGGGTTATGGACGACAATTACGTTAAAGAACAGATACTTATAGGTTATTGCTCATAACTAGTGGTTATTAAGGTTGACGGGCCATTCGTATGGCTTATGGACACCTATTACGTTATAAAAATGGATACTTATAGGTTATTGGTCATAGCTAGTGGTTATATTGGTTCACGGGGCCATTCGTATGGGTTATGGACACCAATTACGATATATAGTGGATGCTTATAGGTTATTTTCCATAGCTAGTGGTTATCATGGTTCACGGGCCATTCATATGGGTTATGGACAACAATTACGGTTAAGAATAGATACTTATAGGTTATTGGTAATAACTAGTGGTTATTAAGGTTGACGGGCCATTCGTATGACTTATGGTCACCTATTACGGTTTAAAATGGATACTTATAGGTTATTGGTCATAGTTAGTCGTTATAATGGTTCACGGGCCATTCGTATGGGTTATGGACACCAATTACGGTATATAATGGATTCTTATAGGTTAATGTTTATATCTAGTGGTTATAATGGTTCACGGGCCATTCGTATGGGTTATGGACAACAATTACGGTTAAGAATAGATAGTTATAGGCTATTTGTCATAACTAGTGGTTATTAAGGTTGACGGGCCATTCGTATGACTTATGGACACCTATTCCGGTTTAAAATGGATACTTATAGGTTATTGGTCATAGCTAGTGGTTATACTGGTTCACGGGCCATTCGTATGGGTTATGGACACCAATTACGATATAAAATGGATTCTTATAGGTTAATGCTAATATCTAGTGGTTATAATGGTTCACGAGATATTCGTATGGGTTACGGACAACAATTACGGTTAAGAATAGATACTTATAGGTTATTTGTCATAACTAGTGGTTATTAAGGTTGACGGGCCATTCGTATGGCTTATGGACACCTATTACGGTTTAAAATGGATACTTATAGGTTATTGGTCATAGCTAGTGGTTATAATGATTGACGGGCCATTCGTATGGGTTATGGACACCAATTATGATTTATAATGGATACATATAGGTTATTGGTCATAGCTAGTGGTTATAATGGTTCACGGGCCATTCGTATGGGTTATGGACAACAATTACGGTTAAGAATAGATAGTTATTGGCTATTTGTCATAACTAGTGGTTATTAAGGTTGACGGGCCATTCATATGACTTATGGACACCTATTCCGGTTTAAAATGGATACTTATAGGTTATTGGTCATAGCTAGTGGTTATAATGGTTGACGGGCCATTCGTATGGGTTATGGACACCAATTACGACATATAGTGAATGCTTATAGGTTATTTTCCATAGCTAGTGGTTGTAATGGTTCACGGGCCATTCGTATGGGTTATGGACAACAATTACGGTTAAGAATAGATACTTATAGGTTATTGGTCATAACTAGTGGTTATTAAGGTTGACGGGCCATTCGTATGGCTTATGGACACCTATTACAATTTAAAATGAATACTTATCGGTTATTGGTCTTAGCCAGTGCTTATAAGGATTCACGGGCCATTCGTATTGGTTATGGACACCAATTACGATTTATAATGGATACTTATAAGTTATTGGTCATAGCTAGTGGTTATAATGGTTCACGGGCCATTCGTATGGGTTATGGACACCAATTACGATATATAATGGATGCTTATAGGTTATTTTCCATAGCTAATGGTTATAATGGTTCACGGGCCATTCGTATGGGTTATCGACAACAATTACGGTTAAGAATAGATACTTATAGGTTATTGGTCATAACTAGTGGTTATTAAGGTTGACGGGCCATTCGTATGACTTATGGACACCTATTACGGTTTAAAATGGATACTTATAGGTTAATGGCCATAGCTTGTGGTTATAAAGATTCACGGGCCATTCGTATTGGTTATGGACACCAATTACGATATATAATGGATACTTATAGGTTATTGGTTATAGCTAGTGGTTATAATGGTTCACGGGCCATTCGTATTGGTTATGGACACCAATTACGATATATAGTGGATGCTTATATGTTATTTTCCAGAGCTAGTGGTTATAATGGTTCACGAGCCATTCGTATGGGTTATGGACAACAATTACAGTTAAGAATAGATACTTATAGGTTATTGGTTATTACTAGTGGTTATTAAGGTTGACGGGCCATTCGTTTGGCTTATGGACACCTATTACGGTTTAAAATGAATACTTATCGGTTATTGGTCATAGCTAGTGGTTATAAGGATTCTCGGGCCATTCGTATTGGTTATGGACACCAATTACGATTTATAATGGATACTAATAAGTTATAGGTCATAGCTAGTGGTTATAATGGTTCACGGGCCATTCGTATGGGTTATGGACACCAATACGATATATAATGGATGCTTATAGGTTATTTTCCATAACTAGTGGTTATAATGGTTCACGGGCCATTCGTATGGGTTATGGACAATAATTACGGTTAAGAATAGATACTTATACGTTATTGGTCATAAATAGTGGTTATTAAGGTTGACGGGCCATTCGTATGACTTATGGACACCTATTACGGTTTAAAATGGATACTTACAGGTTATTGGTCATAGCTAGTGGTTATAATGGTTCACGCACCATTCGTATGGGTTATGGACACCAATTACGGTATATAATGGATTCTTATAGGTTAATGTTAATATCTAGTGGTTATAATGGTTCACGGGATATTCGTATGGGTTATGGACAACAATTACGGTTAAGAATAGATACTTATAGGTTATTTGTCATAACTAGTGGTTATTAAGGTTGACGGGCCATTCGTATGGCTTATGGACACCTATTACGGTTTAAAATGGATACTTATAGGTTATTGGTCATAGCTAGTGGTTATAATGATTGACGGGCCATATGTATGGGTTATGGACACCAATTATGATTTATAATGGATACTTATAGGTTATTGGTCATAGCTAGTGGTTATAATGGTTCACGGGCCATTCGTATGAGTTATGGACACCAATTACGGTATATAATGGATGCTTATAGGTTATTGTTCAAAGCTAGTAGTTATAATGGTTCACGGGCCATTCGTATGGGTTATGGACAACAATTACTGTAAAGAACGGATACTTATAGGTTATTGCTAATAACTAGTGATTATTAAGGCTGACGGGCCACTCGTATGGCTTATGGACACCTATTACGGTATAAAATGGATACTTATAGGTTATTGGTCATAGCTAGTGGTTATAATGGTTCACGGGCCATTCGTATGGGTTATGGACACCAATTACGATATATAGTGAATGCTTATAGGTTATTTTCCATAGCTAGTGGTTATAATGGTTCACGGGCCATTCGTATGGGTTATGGACAACAATTACGGTTAAGAATAGATACTTATAGGTTATTGGTCATAACTAGTGGTTATTAAGGTTGACGGGCCATTCGTATGGCTTATGGACACCTATTACGATTTAAAATGAATACTTATCGGTTATTGGTCATAGCTAGTGGTTATAAGGATTCACGGGCCATTCGTATTGGTTATGGACACCAATTACGATTTATAATGGATACTTATAAGTTATTGGTCATAGCTAGTGGTTATAATGGTTCACGGGCCATTCGTATGGGCTATGGACACCAATTTCGATATATAATGGATGCTTATAGGTTATTTTCCATAGCTAGTGGTTATAATGGTTCACGGGTCATTCGTATGGGTTATGGACAACAATTACGGTTAAGAATAGATACTTATAGGTTATTGGTCATAACTAGTGGTTATTAAGGTTGACGGGCCATTCGTATGACTTATGAACACCTATTACGGTTTAAAATGGATACTTATAGGTTAATGGCCATAGCTAGTGGTTATAATGGTTCACGGGCCATTCGTATGGGTTATGGACACCAATTACGGTATATAATGGATTCTTATAGGTTAATGTTAATATCTAGTGGTTATAATGGTTCACGGGATATTCGTATGGGTTATGGACAACAATTACGGTTAAGAATAGATACTTATAGGTTATTTGTCATAACTAGTGGTTATTAACGTTGACGGCCATTCGTATGGCTTATGGACACCTATTACGGTTTAAAATGGATACTTATAGGTTATTGGTCATAGGTAGTGGTTATAATGATTGACGGGCCATTCGTATGGGTTATGGACACCAATTATGATTTATAATGGATACTTATAGGTTATTGGTCATAGCTAGTGGTTATAATGGTTCACGGGCCATTCGTATGAGTTATGGACACCAATTACGGTATATAATGGATGCTTATAGGTTATTGTTCAAAGGTAGTAGTTATAATGGTTCACGGGCCATTCATATGGGTTATGGACAACAATTACTGTAAAGAACGGATACTTATAGGTTATTGCTAATAACTAGTGATTATTAAGGTTGACGGGCCACTCGTATGGCTTATGGACACCTATTACGGTATAAAATGGATACTTATAGGTTATTGGTCATAGCTAGTGGTTATAATGGTTCACGGGCCATTCGTATGGGTTATGGACACAAATTACGATATATAGTGAATGCTTATAGGTTATTTTCCATAGCTAGTGGTTATAATGGTTCACGGGCCATTCGTATGGGTTATGGACAACAATTACGGTTAAGAATAGATACTTATAGGTTATTGGTCATAACTAGTGGTTATTAAGGTTGACGGGCCATTCGTATGGCTTATGGACACCTATTACGATTTAAAATGAATACTTATCGGTTATTGGTCATAGCTAGTAGTTATAAGGATTCACGGGCCATTCGTATTGGTTATGGACACCAATTACGATTTATAATGGATACTTATAAGTTATTGGTCATAGCTAGTGGTTATAATGGTTCACGGGCCATTCGTATGGGCTATGGACACCAATTACGATATATAATGGATGCTTATAGGTTATTTTCCATAGCTAGTGGTTATAATGGTTCACGGGTCATTCGTATGGGTTATGGACAACAATTACGGTTAAGAATAGATACTTATAGGTTATTGGTCATAACTAGTGGTTATTAAGGTTGACGGGCCATTCGTATGACTTATGAACACCTATTACGGTTTAAAATGGATACTTATAGGTTATTGGTCATATCTAGTGGTAATAAGGATTCACGGGCCATTCGTATTGGTTATGGACACCAATTACGATATATAATGGATATATATAGGTTATTGGTCATAGCTAGTGGTTTTAATGGTTCACGGGCCATTCGTATGGGTTATGGACAACAATTACGGTTAAGAATAGATACTTATAGGTTATTGGTTATTACTAGTGGTTATTAAGGTTGACGGGCGATTCGTATGGCTTATGGACACCTATTACGGTTTAAATTGAATACTTATCGGTTATTGGTCATAGCTAATGGTTATAAGGATTCACGGGCCATTCGTATTGGTTATGAACACCAATTACGATTTATAATGGATACTAATAAGTTATAGGTCATAGCTAGTGGTTATAATGGTTCACGGGCCATTCGTATGGGTTATGGACACCAATTACGATATATAATAGATGCTTATAGGTTATTTTCCATAACTAGTGGTTATAATGGTTCACGGGCCATTCGTATGGGTTATGGAAAACAATTACGGTTAAGAATAGATACTTATAGGTTATTGGTTATTACTAGTGGTTATTAAGGTTGACGGGCGATTCGTATGGCTTATGGACACCTATTACGGTTTAAATTGAATACTTATCGGTTATTGGTCATAGCTAATGGTTATAAGGATTCACGGGCCATTCGTATTGGTTATGAACACCAATTACGATTTATAATGGATACTAATAAGTTATAGGTCATAGCTAGTGGTTATAATGGTTCACGGGCCATTCGTATGGGTTATGGACACCAATTACGATATATAATAGATGCTTATAGGTTATTTTCCATAACTAGTGGTTATAATGGTTCACGGGCCATTCGTATGGGTTATGGACAACAATTACGGTTAAGAATATATACTTATACGTTATTGGTCATAACTAGTGGTTATTAAGGTTGACGGGCCATTCGTATGACTTATGGACACCTATTACGGTTTAAAATGGATACTTATAGATTATTGGTCATAGCTAGTGGTTATAATGGTTCACGGGCCATTCGTATGGGTTATGGACACCAATTACGGTATATAATGGATTCTTATAGGTTAATGTTAATATCTAGTGGTTATAATGGTTCACGGGATATTCGTATGGGTTATGGACAACAATTACGGTTAAGAATAGATACTTATAGGTTATTTGTCATAACTAGTGGTTATTAAGGTTGACGGGCCATTCGTATGGCTTATGGACACCTATTACGGTTTAAAATGGATACTTATAGGTTATTGGTCATAGCTAGTGGTTATAATGATTGACGGGCCATTCGTATGGGTTATGGACACCAATTATGATTTATAATGGATACTTATAGGTTATTGGTCATAGCTAGTGGTTATAATTGTTCACGGGCCATTCGTATGAGTTATGGACACCAATTACGGTATATAATGGATGCTTATAGGTTATTGTTCAAAGCTAGTAGTTATAATGGTTCACGGGCCATTCGTATGGGTTATGGACAACAATTACTGTAAAGAACGGATACTTATAGGTTATTGCTAATAACTAGTGAATATTAAGGTTGACGGGCCACTCGTATGGCTTATGGACACCTATTACGGTATAAAATGGATACTTATAGGTTATTGTTCATAGCTAGTGGTTATAATGGTTCACGGGCCATTCGTATGGGTTATGGACACCAATTACGATATATAGTGAATGCTTATAGGTTATTTTCCATAGCTAGTGGTTATAATGGTTCACGGGCCATTCGTATGGGTTATGGACAACAATTACGGTTAAGAATAGATACTTATAGGTTATTGGTCATAACTAGTGGTTATTAAGGTTGACGGGCCATTCGTATGGCTTATGGACACCTATTACGATTTAAAATGAATACTTATCGGTTATTGGTCATAGCTAGGGGTTATAAGGATTCACGGGCCATTCGTATTGGTTATGGACACCAATTACGATTTATAATGGATACTTATAAGTTATTGGTCATAGCAAGTGGTTATAATGGTTCACGGGCCATTCGTATGGGCTATGGACACCAATTACGATATATAATGGATGCTTATAGGTTATTTTCCATAGCTAGTGGTTATAATGGTTCACGGGTCATTCGTATGGGTTATGGACAACAATTACGGTTAAGAATAGATACTTATAGGTTATTGGTCATAACTAGTGGTTATTAAGGTTGACGGGCCATTCGTATGACTTATGAACACCTATTACGGTTTAAAATGGATACTTATAGGTTAATGGCCATAGCTAGTGGTTATAAAGATTCACGGGCCATTCGTATTGGTTATGGACACCAATTACGATATATAATGGATATATATAGGTTATTGGTCATAGCTAGTGGTTATAATGGTTCACGGGTCATTCGTATGGGTTATGGACACCAATTACGATATATAGTGGATGCTTATAGGTTATTTTCCAGAGCTAGTGGTTATAATGGTTCACGGGCCATTCATATGGGTTATGGACAACAATTACGGTTAAGAATAGATACTTATAGGTTATTTGTCATAACTAGTGGTTATTAACGTTGACGGCCATTCGTATGGCTTATGGACACCTATTACGGTTTAAAATGGATACTTATAGGTTATTGGTCATAGCTAGTGGTTATAATGATTGACGGGCCATTCGTATGGGTTATGGACACCAATTATGATTTATAATGGATACTTATAGGTTATTGGTCATAGCTAGTGGTTATAATGGTTCACGGGCCATTCGTATGAGTTATGGACACCAATTATGGTATATAATGGATGCTTATAGGTTATTGTTCAAAGCTAGTAGTTATAATGGTTCACGGGCCATTCATATGGGTTATGGACAACAATTACTGTAAAGAACGGATACTTATAGGTTATTGCTAATAACTAGTGATTATTAAGGTTGACGGGCCACTCGTATGGCTTATGGACACCTATTACGGTATAAAATGGATACTTATAGGTTATTGGTCATAGCTAGTGGTTATAATGGTTCACGGGCCATTCGTATGGGTTATGGACACCAATTACGATATATAATAGATGCTTATAGGTTATTTTCCATAACTAGTGGTTATAATGGTTCACGGGCCATTCGTATGGGTTATGGACAACAATTACGGTTAAGAATAGATACTTATACGTTTCATAACTAGTGGTTATTAAGGTTGACGGGCCATTCGTATGACTTATGGACACCTATTACGGTTTAAAATGGATACTTATAGATTATTGGTCATAGCTAGTGGTTATAATGGTTCACGGGCCATTCGTATGGGTTATGGACACCAATTACGGTATATAATGGATTCTTATAGGTTAATGTTAATATCTAGTGGTTATAATGGTTCACGGGATATTCGTATGGGTTATGGACAACAATTACGGTTAAGAATAGATACTTATAGGTTATTTGTCATAACTAGTGGTTATTAAGGTTGACGGGCCATTCGTATGGCTTATGGACACCTATTACGGTTTAAAATGGATAATTGTAGGTTATTGGTCATAGCTAGGGGTTATAATGATTGACGGGCCATTCGTATGGGTTATGGTCACCAATTTTGATTTATAATGGATACTTATAGGTTATTGGTCATAGCTAGTGGTTATAATGGTTTACGGGCCATTCGTCTGAGTTATGGACACCAATTACGGTATATAATGGATGCTTATAGGTTATTATTCAAAGCTAGTAGTTATAATGGTTCACGGGCCATTCGTATGGGTTATGGACAACAATTACAGTAAAGAACGGATACTTATAGGTTATTGCTAATAACTAGTGATTATTAAGGTTGACGGGCCACTCGTATGGCTTATGGACACCTATTACGGTATAAAATGGATACTTATAGGTTATTGGTCATAGCTAGTGGTTATAATGGTTCACGGGCCATTCGTATGGGCTATGGACACCAATTACGATATATAATGGATGCTTATAGGTTATTTTCCATAGCTAGTGGTTATAATGGTTCACGGGTCATTCGTATGGGTTATGGACAACAATTACGGTTAAGAATAGATACTTATAGGTTATTGGTCATAACTAGTGGTTATTAAGGTTGACGGGCCATTCGTATGACTTATGAACACCTATTACGGTTTAAAATGGATACTTATAGGTTAATGGCCATAGCTAGTGGTTATAAAGATTCACGGGCCATTCGTATTGGTTATGGACACCAATTACGATATATAATGGATATATATAGGTTATTGGTCATAGCTAGTGGTTATAATGGTTCACGGGTCATTCGTATGGGTTATGGACACCAATTATGATATATAGTGGATGCTTATAGGTTATTTTCCAGAGCTAGTGGTTATAAGGATTCACGGGCCATTCGTATTGGTTATGGACACCAATTACGATTTATAATGGATACTTATAAGTTATTGGTCATAGCTAGTGGTTATAATGGTTCACGGGCCATTCGTTTGGGCTATGGACACCAATTACGATATATAATGGATGCTTATAGGTTATTTTCCATAGCTAGTGGTTATAATGGTTCACGGGTCATTCGTATGGGTTATGGACAACAATTACGGTTAAGAATAGATACTTATAGGTTATTGGTCATAACTAGTGGTTATTAAGGTTGACGGGCCATTCGTATGACTTATGAACACCTATTACGGTTTAAAATGGATACTTATAGGTTAATGGCCATAGCTAGTGGTTATAAAGATTCACGGGCCATTCGTATTGGTTATGGACACCAATTACGATATATAATGGATATATATAGGTTATTGGTCATAGCTAGTGGTTATAATGGTTCACGGGTCATTCGTATGGGTATGGACACCAATTACGATATATAGTGGATGCTTATAGGTTATTTTCCAGAGCTAGTGGTTATAATGGTTCACGGGCCATTCGTATGGGTTATGGACAACAATTACGGTTAAGAATAGATACTTATAGGTTATTTGTCATAACTAGTGGTTATTAACGTTGACGGCCATTCGTATGGCTTATGGACACCTATTACGGTTTAAAATGGATACTTATAGGTTATTGGTCATAGCTAGTGGTTATAATGATTGACGGGCCATTCGTATGGGTTATGGACACCAATTATGATTTATAATGGATACTTATAGGTTATTGGTCATAGCTAGTGGTTATAATGGTTCACGGGCCATTCGTATGAGTTATGGATACCAATTACGGTATATAATGGATGCTTATAGGTTATTGTTCAAAGCTAGTAGTTATAATGGTTCACGGGCCATTCATATGGGTTATGGACAACAATTACTGTAAAGAACGGATACTTATAGGTTATTGCTAATAACTAGTGATTATTAAGGTTGACGGGCCACTCGTATGGCTTATGGACACCTATTATGGTATAAAATGGATACTTATAGGTTATTGGTCATAGCTAGTGGTTATAATGGTTCACGGGCCATTCGTATGGGTTATGGACACCAATTACGATATATAATAGATGCTTATAGGTTATTTTCCATAACTAGTGGTTATAATGGTTCACGGGCCATTCGTATGGGTTATGGACAACAATTACGGTTAAGAATAGATACTTATACGTTTCATAACTAGTGGTTATTAAGGTTGACGGGCCATTCGTATGACTTATGGACACCTATTACGGTTTAAAATGGATACTTATAGATTATTGGTCATAGCAAGTGGTTATAATGGTTCACGGGCCATTCGTATGGGTTATGGACACCAATTACGGTATATAATGGATTCTTATAGGTTAATGTTAATATCTAGTGGTTATAATGGTTCACGGGATATTCGTATGGGTTATGGACAACAATTACGGTTAAGAATAGATACTTATAGGTTATTTGTCATAACTAGTGGTTATTAAGGTTGACGGGCCATTCGTATGGCTTATGGACACCTATTACGGTTTAAAATGGATAATTGTAGGTTATTGGTCATAGCTAGGGGTTATAATGATTGACGGGCCATTCGTATGGGTTATGGACACCAATTATGATTTATAATGGATACTTATAGGTTATTGGTCATAGCTAGTGGTTATAATGGTTTACGGGCCATTCGTATGAGTTATGGACACCAATTACGGTATATAATGGATGCTTATAGGTTATTATTCAAAGCTAGTAGTTATAATGGTTCACGGGCCATTCGTATGGGTTATGGACAACAATTACAGTAAAGAACGGATACTTATAGGTTATTGCTAATAACTAGTGATTATTAAGGTTGACGGGCCACTCGTATGGCTTATGGACACCTATTACGGTATAAAATGGATACTTATAGGTTATTGGTCATAGCTAGTGGTTATAATGGTTCACGGGCCATTCGTATGGGTTATGGACACCAATTACGATATATAGTGAATGCTTATAGGTTATTTTCCATAGCTAGTGGTTATAATGGTTCACGGGCCATTCGTATGGGTTATGGATGACAATTACGTTAAAGAACAGATACTTATAGGTTATTGCTCGTAACTAGTGGTTATTAAGGTTGACGGGCCATTCGTATGGCTTATGGACACCTATTACGATTTAAGATGAATACTTATCGGTTATTGGTCATAGCCAGTGGTTATAAGGATGCACGGGCCATTCGTATTGGTTATGGACACCAATTATGATTTATAATGGATACTTATGAGTTATTGGTCATAGCTAGTGGTTATAATGGTTCACGGGCCATTCGTATTGGTTATGGACACCAATTACGATATATAATGGATGCTTATAGGTTATTTTCCATAGCTAGTGGTTATAATGGTTCACGGGTCATTCGTATGGGTTATGGACAACAATTACGGTTAAGAATAGATATTTATAGGTCATTGGTCATAACTAGTGGTTATTAAGGTTTACGGGCCATTTGTATGACTTATGGACACCTATTACGGTTTAAAATGGATACTTATAGGTTATTGGTCATAGCTAGTGGTTATAAGGATTCACGGGCCATTCGTATTGGTTATGGACACCAATTATGATTTATAATGGATACTTATAAGTTATTGGTCATAGCTAGTGGTTATAATGGTTCACGGGCCATTCGTATGGGTTATGGACACCAATTACGGTATATAATGGATGCTTATAGGTTATTTTTCAAAGCTAGTGGATATAATGGTTCACGGGCCATTCGTATGGGTTATGGATGACAATTACGTTAAAGAACAGATACTTATAGGTTATTGCTCATAACTAGTGGTTATTAAGGTTGACGGGCCATTCGTATGGCTTATGGACACCAATTACGTTACAAAAATGGATACTTATAGGTTATTGGTCATAGCTAGTGGTTATATTGGTTCACGGGGCCATTCGTATGGGTTATGGACACCAATTACGATATATAGTAGATGCTTATAGGTTATTTTCCATAGCTAGTGGTTATCATGGTTCACGGGCCATTCATATGGGTTATGGACAACAATTACGGTTGAGAATAGATACTTATAGGTTATTAGTCATAACTAGTGGTTATTAAGGTTGACGGGCCATTCGTATGGCTTATGGACACCTATTACGATTTAAAATGAATACTTATCGGTTATTGGTCATAGCCAGTGGTTATAAGGATTCACGGGCCATTCGTATTGGTTATGGACACCAATTACGATTTATAATGGATACTTATAAGTTATTCGTCATAGCTAGTGGTTATAATGGTTCACGGGCCGTTCGTATGGGTTATGGACACCAATTACGATATATAATGGATGCTTATAGGTTATTTTCCATAGCTAGTGGTTATAATGGTTCACGGGTCATTCTTATGGGTTATGGACAACAATTACGGTTAAGAATAGATACTTATAGGTTATTGGTCATAACTAGTGGTTATTAAGGTTGACGGGCCATTCGTATGACTTATGAACACCTATTACGGTTTAAAATGGATACTTATAGGTTAATGGCCATAGCTAGTGGTTATAAAGATTCACGGGCCATTCGTATTGGTTATGGACACCAATTACGATATATAATGGATATATATAGGTTATTGGTCATAGCTAGTGGTTATAATGGTTCACGGGTCATTCGTATGGGTTATGGACACCAATTATGATATATAGTGGATGCTTATAGGTTATTTTCCATAACTAGTGGTTATAATGGTTCACGGGCCATTTGTATGGGTTATGGACACCAATTACGGTATATAATGGAGGCTTATAGGTTATATGTCATAGCTAGTGTATATATTGGTTCACGGGCCATTCGTATGGGTTATCGACAACACTTACGGTAAAGAACAGATACTTATAGGTTATTGCTCATAACTAGTGGTTATTAAGGTTGACGGGCCACTCGTATGGCTTATGGACACCTATTACGTTATAAAATGGATACGTATAGGTTATTGGTCATATCGAGTGGTTATAATGGTTCATGGGCCATTCGTATGGGTTATGGACACCAATTACGATATATAGTGGATGCTTATAGGTTATTTTCCATAGCTAGTGGTTATAATGGTTCACGGGCCATTCGTATGGGTTATGGACAATAATTACGGTTAAGAATAGATACTTATATGTTATTGGTTATTACTAGTGGTTATTAAGGTTGACGGGCCACTCGTATGGCTTATGGACACCTATTACGGTTTAGAATGAATACTTATCGGTTATTGGTCATGGCTAGTGGTTATAAGAATTCACGGGCCATTCGTATTGGTTATGGACACCAATTATGATTTATAATGGATACTTATAAGTTATTGGTCATAGCTAGTGGTTATAATGGTTCACGGGCCATTCGTATGGGTTATGGACACCAATTACGATATATAATGGATGCTTATAGGTTATTTTCCATAACTAGTGGTTATAATGGTTCATGGGCCATTAGTATGGGTTATGGACAACAATTACGGTTAAGAATAGATACTTATAGGTTATTGGTCATAACTAGTGGTTATTAAGGTTGACGTGCCATTCGTACGACTTATGGACACCTATTACGGTTTAAAATGGATACTTAAAGGTTATTGGTCATAGCTAGTCGTTATAATGGTTCACGGGCCATTCGTATGGGTTATGGCCACCAATTACGGTATATAATGGATTCTTATAGGTTAATGTTTATATCTAGTGCTTATAATGGTTCACGGGCCATTCGTATGGGTTATGGACAACAATTACAGTTAAGAATAGATAGTTATAGGTTATTTGTCATAACTAGTGGTTATTAAGGTTGACGGGCCATTCGTATGACTGATGAACACCTATTACGGTTTAAAATGAATACTTATCGGTTATTGGTCATAGCTAGTGGTTATAAGGATTCACGGGCCATTCGTATTGGTTATGGACACCAATTATGATTTATAATGGATACTTATAAGTTATTGGTCATAGCTAGTGGTTATAATGGTTCACGGGCCATTCGTATGGGTTATGGACACCAATTACGATATATAATGGATGCTTATAGGTTATTTTCCATAACTAGTGGTTATAATGGTTCATGGGCCATTAGTATGGGTTATGGACAACAATTACGGTTAAGAATAGATACTTATAGGTTATTGGTCATAACTAGTGGTTATTAAGGTTGACGTGCCATTCGTACGACTTATGGACACCTATTACGGTTTAAAATGGATACTTAAAGGTTATTGGTCATAGCTAGTCGTTATAATGGTTCACGGGCCATTCGTATGGGTTATGGCCACCAATTACGGTATATAATGGATTCTTATAGGTTAATGTTTATATCTAGTGCTTATAATGGTTCACGGGCCATTCGTATGGGTTATGGACAACAATTACAGTTAAGAATAGATAGTTATAGGTTATTTGTCATAACTAGTGGTTATTAAGGTTGACGGGCCATTCGTATGACTTATGAACACCTATTACGGTTTAAAATGAATACTTATCGGTTATTGGTCATAGCTAGTGGTTATAAGGATTCACGGGCCATTCGTATTGGTTATGGACACCAATTATGATTTATAATGGATACTTATAAGTTATTGGTCATAGCTAGTGGTTATAATGGTTCACAGGCCATTCGTATGGGTTATGGACACCAATTACGGTATATAATGGATGCTTATAGGTTATTTTTCAAAGCTAGTGGATATAATGGTTCACGGGCCATTCGTATGGGTTATGGATGACAATTACGTTAAAGAACAGATACTTATAGGTTATTGCTCATAACTAGTGGTTATTAAGGTTGACGGGCCATTCGTATGGCTTATGGACACCTATTACGTTACAAAAATGGATACTTATAGGTTATTGGTCATAGCTAGTGGTTATATTGGTTCACAGGGCCATTCGTATGGGTTATGGACACCAATTACGATATATAGTAGATGCTTATAGGTTATTTTCCATAGCTAGTGGTTATCATGGTTCACGGGCCATTCATATGGGTTATGGACAACAATTACGGTTAAGAATAGATACTTATAGGTTATTAGTCATAACTAGTGGTTATTAAGGTTGACGGGCCATTCGTATGGCTTATGGACACCTATTACGATTTAAAATGAATACTTATTGGTTATTGGTCATAGCCAGTGGTTATAAGGATTCACGGGCCATTCGTATTGGTTATGGACACCAATTACGATTTATAATGGATACTTATAAGTTATTCGTCATAGCTAGTGGTTATAATGGTTCACGGGCCGTTCGTATGGGTTATGGACACCAATTACGATTTATAATGGATGCTTATAGGTTATTTTCCATAGCTAGTGGTTATAATGGTTCACGGGTCATTCTTATGGGTTATGGACAACAATTACGGTTAAGAATAGATACTTATAGGTTATTGGTCATAACTAGTGGTTATTAAGGTTGACGGGCCATTCGTATGACTTATGAACACCTATTACGGTTTAAAATGAATACTTATCGGTTATTGGTCATAGCTAGTGGTTATAAGGATTCACGGGCCATTCGTATTGGTTATGGACACCAATTATGATTTATAATGGATACTTATAAGTTATTGGTCATAGCTAGTGGTTATAATGGTTCACTGGCCATTCGTATGGGTTATGGACACCAATTACGATATATAATGGATGCTTATAGGTTATTTTCCATAACTAGTGGTTATAATGGTTCACGGGCCATTTGTATGGGTTATGGACACCAATTACGGTATATAATGGAGGCTTATAGGTTATATGTCATAGCTAGTGTATATATTGGTTCACGGGCCATTCGAATGGGTTATCGACAACACTTACGGTAAAGAACAGACACTTATAGGTTATTGCTCATAACTAGTGGTTATTAAGGTTGACGGGCCACTCGTATGGCTTATGGACACCTATTACGTTATAAAATGGATATGTATAGGTTATTGGTCATATCGAGTGGTTATAATGGTTCATGGGCCATTCGTATGGGTTTTGGACACCAATTACGATATATAGTGGATGCTTATAGGTTATTTTCCATAGCTAGTGCTATAATGGTTCACGGGCCATTCGTATGGGCTATGGACAACAATTACGGTTAAGAATAGATACTTATATGTTATTGGTTATTACTAGTGGTTATTAAGGTTGACGGGCCACTCGTATGGCTTATGGACACCTATTACGGTTTAGAATGAATACTTATCGGTTATTGGTCATGGCTAGTGGTTATAAGGATTCACGGGCCATTCGTATTGGTTATGGACACCAATTACGATTTATAATGGATACTTATAAGTTATTGGTCATAGCTAGTGGTTATAATGGTTCACGGGCCATTCGTATGGGTTATGGACACCAATTACGATATATAATTGATGCTTATAGGTTATTTTCCATAACTAGTGGTTATAATGGTTCATGGGCCATTAGTATGGGTTATGGACAACAATTACGGTTAAGAATAGATACTTATAGGTTATTGGTCATAACTAGTGGTTATTAAGGTTGACGTGCCATTCGTACGACTTATGGACACCTATTACGGTTTAAAATGGATACTTAAAGGTTATTTGTCATAGCTAGTCGTTATAATGGTTCACGGGCCATTCGTATGGGTTATGGCCACCAATTACGGTATATAATGGATTCTTATAGGTTAATGTTTATATCTAGTGCTTATAATGGTTCACGGGCCATTCGTATGGGTTATGGACAACAATTACAGTTAAGAATAGATAGTTATAGGTTATTTGTCATAACTAGTGGTTATTAAGGTTGACGGGCCATTCGTATGACTTATGAACACCTATTACGGTTTAAAATGAATACTTATCGGTTATTGGTCATAGCTAGTGGTTATAAGGATTCACGGGCCATTCGTATTGGTTATGGACACCAATTATGATTTATAATGGATACTTATAAGTTATTGGTCATAGCTAGTGGTTATAATGGTTCACGGGCCATTCGTATGGGTTATGGACACCAATTACGATATATAATGGATGCTTATAGGTTATTTTCCATAACTAGTGGTTATAATGGTTCATGGGCCATTAGTATGGGTTATGGACAACAATTACGGTTAAGAATAGATACTTATAGGTTATTGGTCATAACTAGTGGTTATTAAGGTTGACGTGCCATTCGTACGACTTATGGACACCTATTATGGTTTAAAATGGATACTTAAAGGTTATTGGTCATAGCTAGTCGTTATAATGGTTCACGGGCCATTCGTATGGGTTATGGCCACCAATTACGGTATATAATGGATTCTTATAGGTTAATGTTTATATCTAGTGCTTATAATGGTTCACGGGCCATTCGTATGGGTTATGGACAACAATTACAGTTAAGAATAGATAGTTATAGGTTATTTGTCATAACTAGTGGTTATTAAGGTTGACGGGCCATTCGTATGACTTATGAACACCTATTACGGTTTAAAATGAATACTTATCGGTTATTGGTCATAGCTAGTGGTTATAAGGATTCACGGGCCATTCGTATTGGTTATGGACACCAATTATGATTTATAATGGATACTTATAAGTTATTGGTCATAGCTAGTGGTTATAATGGTTCACGGGCCATTCGTATGGGTTATGGACACCAATTACGATATATAATGGATGCTTATAGGTTATTTTCCATAACTAGTGGTTATAATGGTTCACGGGCCATTTGTATGGGTTATGGACACCAATTACGGTATATAATGGAGGCTTATAGGTTATATGTCATAGCTAGTGTATATATTGGTTCACGGGCCATTCGTATGGGTTATCGACAACACTTACGGTAAAGAACAGATACTTATAGGTTATTGCTCATAACTAGTGGTTATTAAGGTTGACGGGCCACTCGTATGGCTTATGGACACCTATTACGTTATAAAATGGATACATATAGGTTATTGGTCATATCGAGTGGTTATAATGGTTCATGGGCCATTCGTATGGGTTATGGACACCAATTACGATATATAGTGGATGCTTATAGGTTATTTTCCATAGCTAGTGGTTATAATGGTTCACGGGCCATTCGTATGGGTTATGGACAACAATTATGGTTAAGAATAGATACTTATAGGTTATTGGTCATAACTAGTGGTTATTAAGGTTGACGTGCCATTCGTACGACTTATGGACACCTATTACGGTTTAAAATGGATACTTAAAGGTTATTGGTCATAGCTAGTCGTTATAATGGTTCACGGGCCATTCGTATGGGTTATGGCCACCAATTACGGTATATAATGGATTCTTATAGGTTAATGTTTATATCTAGTGCTTATAATGGTTCACGGGCCATTCGTATGGGTTATGGACAACAATTACAGTTAAGAATAGATAGTTATAGGTTATTTGTCATAACTAGTGGTTATTAAGGTTGACGGGCCATTCGTATGACTTATGGACAACTATTACGGTTTAAAATGGATACTTAGAGGTTATTGGTCATAGCTAGTGGTTATACTGGTTCACGGGCCATTCGTATGGGTTATGGACACCAATTACGGTATAAAATGGATTCTTATAGGTTAATGTTAATATCTAGTGGTTATAATGGTTCACGGGATATTCGTATGGGTTATGGACAACAATTACGGTTAAGAATAGATACTTAGAGGTTATTTGTCATAACTAGTGGTTATTAAGGTTACGGGCCATTCGTATGGCTTATGGACACCTATTACGGTTTAAAATGGATACTTATAGGTTATTGGTCATAGCTAGTGGTTATAATGATTGACGGGCCATTCGTATGGGTTATGGACACCAATTATGATTTATAATGGATACTTATTGGTTATTGGTCTTAGCTAGTGGTTATAATGGTTCACGGGCCATTCGTATGAGTTATGGACACCAATTACGGTATATAATGGATTCTTATAGGTTAATGTTAATATCTAGTGGTTATAATGGTTCACGGGATATTCGTATGGGTTATGGACAACAATTACGGTTAAGAATAGATACTTATAGGTTATTGGTTATTACTAGTGGTTATTAAGGTTGACGGGCCATTCGTATGACTTATGGACACCTATTACGGTTTAAAATGGATACTAATAAGTTATAGGTCATAGCTAGTGGTTATAATGGTTCACGGGCCATTCGTATGGGTTATGGACACCAATTACGATATACAATAGATGCTTATAGGTTATTTTCCATAACTAGTGGTTATAATGGTTCACGGGCCATTCGTATGGGTTATGGACAACAATTACGGTTAAGAATAGATACTTATACATTATTGGTCATAACTAGTGGTTATTAAGGTTGACGGGCCATTCGTATGACTTATGGACACCTATTACGGTTTAAAATGGATACTTATAGATTATTGGTCATAGCTAGTGGTTATAATGGTTCACGGGCCATTCGTATGGGTTATTGTAACGCCCCAAATTTTTGTAATTTAATTTAATTACGTCTTATTTACAATTAAACTTTATTATACTATTTATTTGGTGAAATAATTACGTGGCGTGCTATCTAATATGTTTACGTGTGCATTAAATAATTTTTAAGACGTGTTGTCCTTGTGACATTTTAGTACTGACGTTTAATTCCGAGTCGTCACTTTCGTGTTGGGGTGAGGCCGGCCGTAGGCCAAGGCCGAGCCCGAGTCTTTAGGATCCGCAAGCAAGCCGTCTAGTTTGGGCTGAGGTTTATGTGCTGATCCTTGGTATCTTTAATTCGACCAAGAGGCCCAAGACCGATCATCTCCATTTTCTATAACTCTAGACGGATTGTAATACTATTGTAGGGCCAAGTGAAACTCCTTAAGCCAAAGTCCACGAATTGCTAGCCCAAACTTGATATAATCTCGATCCCATACCAGCTAATGATAGTATTAAACCTCACGAATCCCTAGTTGCCGACAAATCATTCTTTTCCTTCTATATTTTCGGCAGCCACCATTGGGAGTCTTCACTGTCGATTTCCTCTGCTATTGTTTTGACGAGAACATCTCTAATCCGAGTTCCCTTCTCACCGCCGAGCAAGTGATTGAACAGTGGGTTATGGTTTTTGGATTTCCGTAATACTCTAATCTTTCCTTCGTGTTTCTCCTCCCATGTATGCCAAACTCTTGATCGGTTTTGGTGTTGTTCTTATCTCTGGGATTTTCATCGAGCAGGAACTCGAGCAAAGGGGAAGGCAGTGATCGTGAAGCATTGATCGAACCAACAACTCAACCAGAAATCATATTCCAATCGGTAGGGTTCTTCTTTCTTGTTCGTTCCCTAGATGGTTATAAGTAATCTGTGTTTTCCTCGTTCAGATTCGATATCGTCCCATGATCAGGCGGTACTCCAAGTGAAGCTTTCGTGGTCGGGCAGCAAGGAGTGAAGCGGTGGAAAAGTTTTCAGTATAACCCTTGTACTAAATCCCGCTTTATTTCGTTTTTATTAATTCATCATGTCCGTGTTGAGCTTAGTAATCTGTTGGTGTAGAATAATTAGTAGGGTTGCGGGTTTGGAGGTGATTGTTTACCGAACTCCTTTGTTGTCGTCGTCTCGCCCTAACCTTTTAATTGAGACTGTGGCATAGACTAACCAAGAACCTTGCACTGTTTTGAGACCGGGTTGTCCCGGAGGGTTGGGCGGTCTAAAGCGTTTTTGATAAAAATCGGAAGATTATAGCCGAAAGGGAAACCGAACCCGTAAGGTTCCCGGTTTCCCAATCGGGAAACTTTTTAACATCGACTTTAGAAAAACCGTACTTAATTCTAGTAGATAATAATTTCAAGCAGTCGGGTATCAATTCTAGGTGTTAGGATTTTTTCAGTGTCAGGTCGGGTTGCTAAAACGGGTTTTATAAGTCAACACTTTTCTGGCAGAATCTGCCCTCTTGTCCCAAACAGTTTTTGATGTACTTAAAATAATCTTTAGGGTTTTTGGCCCGTGCTGGGACCTTAATTTCTGAGTTAGCTTTTCAACGCCGCAACCCTCTCGTCAATTCGAATTACGGTTTAAAAGTTGTATCGGTGTTAATATGCTGCTGTTAGGAACATGCCCTGTACGACATGTCTGTCTGGCGACACTGTTTTGAGACCCTTAGAATCTGTTTTGACCAGTGACCGTCTCACAGAGATATGTAGTTTTGGTTGCGTAGTTTCTGTCGTAAAAATATGGGATAAATCTACTGACCAGTTTAGGAGTTATGGAAGTTTCCGTGAGACCGACGGGTGCTGCCAGTTTTCTAAAATAAAGATAAGGGGTTGGTTTTTAATCTGGGGTTTCGCTTTATGTTTTAGGACCGTCTATGAGATAACTTGCTGTATCTTTGATTCCCGTGAACCCGTTGGAGCTTACGTTTCTCGAGGTGAGTATTCTCACCATGTATTCAGTTATAACGATACGTGCATGACTCATATGGTTAACTGTTGATCTGTTGTACTTTCTGGGTGTTGATCTGTTATCTGGATGACTGTTTTTTTTTACATACCACTGATCTGAGACGGACGTGCCGAGTATCTGAGCCGGTACCAAGTCATTTTGTGCTAATAAGTGATAGGGCTATCTGTGTGGTTTATGTTAGGAGTTGAAAACATAAAAATAATTAATAAATCTCAGTGGAAATTCTGTGTGGTGGCCTGAGTGCCAAATTCTGTGTGGGCCCTTGTGGCAAATTCTGTGTGGGCCCTTGTGGCATTTTAGTGTAAGGAGAGGCGAGGTTGATCTCTCGGCTCGAGTTACACAAGCGCGCTATATAAATTTAAAAGATACAAAAACTGAGAAATTAACTTAGTGGTAAATGATTAGGAGTTCACCTGTGTGCCCTCATGTATTGTATGTTGTAGTTGTTTGCATTTTGAGTTTATTCACTCAGCTTCCCCGCTGACCCAAAAACTCCCTCCCATTTTTCAGGTACTAGCAAAGGAAAAGAGAAGGTGGACGGTTGACTGCTGTACTACTTCTAAGTGCCGATGTGACACGTTTTTATTATTTTAAAACTATGAATTTTATTCAAGTCATTTCCGCATTAAATACATTTTAAATCAAACAATTATTTTGGGGATTATTTATGGGACCTTTTTGATTATAATTTTGAATTTAAAAATTTTAAAAATCTTGTAAATTTTAGGGTGTTACAAGTTGGTATCAGAGCATTGACTTGAGGGATTTGGATTCAGAAGGGGTGAATTCAAACTCAAGTTTGAGTTACGAGTTTTTAATATGAGAAATAAGTAAAATATTTTCTGAGTAAAGATTCCACATCCAATGTACAGCATGTCACGTCGACCTCTCGCTTTTCCTGCTGCTGGTAATATTTAAGAACTTTTATTTATTTGGGAATTTCTTTGTATTCTGCGTTTTGAGGAATGACAAATATGAGAATTGCTGTTATTATTGTGAGTATAATTCTGATTTAACTCTGAGTGTATTTCGCGACGAGGATCGCTTTTCTGAGTATATTTTTCGTGTGAAATTCTGAGTGCATTTGCGTCATGCATGCTGAAAATTATAATTAAATACAATTTTATATAATCTGTGAGGTTTTATAATTCTGATAAATTTTAACCAATAAGGGTAATAAATGAATATAAAATTATGATATAAACTTCATAAATTATTTAACGAGAACATATTTTGGGGTAAATAAGAAAAGAGGAGTAATAAATTTTTCATATTGATAAAATACTAAAACTTTTCGTTTTGGGAAAACACTTAATAGAAAGAGTTATTGAAACGAGTAAGATGTGAAACGAGTGAAAGAAAGATGTTTTTATTATCAAAAGAATATTTTTGTGACAGTTCATTAAGTCGAGCAAAAGCGAAAATACCGAGAACATATTTTAAGATTTTTTTTTTTTTTTAAATTTGATAATTAATGATTTACATTGGAGCTAGACGAGAAACCTTAATAAAAAAAATGGATTTTATTTTTATCCGTTATTTCAGAGTCGTTTTTGTTTTTAATATTAAAACTTTAGTTGGATTAAGCATGTTATTTTTATGTTGAATTAACATTTGAGATACTATTAGTGGAACCTCTTCACTTATTTATCAAATTTAAAAAAATTTAAATTTATGATAATTTTGGGGGTTACAAGTAAATTAATCATAAATTAATGCACAATTAAATTTTTGGGTGTTATTGTGATAATAATTTTGGGTAATAAATTTCGGGTGTTATGAAATCTTTGGGCAATTAAAAAAAAAATAAGAAAATGTTTTTATAAAGAGATGAGACATGATGTATTGGGAAAATCTTTTTGCTGAGAAAATAATAAACCGAGATTTATTGAGATCAAATGAGAAAACTTTTAAAGTATGTAATTTTAATAGTTGAGTCTGAAAATCCATAATTATTTTTATGAATTCAATGAAGAATTATTAAATTAACGCAAAGATATTGAATAATTAATATAAGTTTGTTATATTAACTCATCGAGAATTTCCGAGATGAATTAAAAAGTAAGTTATTCAAGCTTATCTTAAACGTTATTTATTAAAAGTGAACTAAAGGGAAACTATCATCATTAATTCGGTGGTGATCTATTTAAAATGAATTAAAAGAGTTTATGAGCTATATTATGTTCTGAGTTTAACTGTTGAAAACATAATAAAATATTTTGGCTGAGCGCCTTTTGCTGAGTGCCTTTTGCTGAGTACCTTTTGCTGAGTGCATTTCTGGGTAATGTTTATAAGACTTTGAGTACATACAACTGAGTGCGAATTTGTATTTTTTTTATATATGGAAAATATATTATTATTATTATTATTAATTTTTTTTTTCTTTGAGTGTGATTTGCTGGTGAATTTATGTGTGGGAAGTTGTGAACTTTGGGATTGACCCGTGACCAAACAAAGGTAGGTGTCGAAAGTAATAGAGGGCCCCTATTACCGTACACACAGGACTTTTGGTTGATTATGGGGAGATTTTGAAGGGAACGATGGACCAATGTTTGTTATGGTGAAATTAGTATGTGTATCTTAATTGTTTGTGTGACTACATGCTTGCTTGTTTATTTTGGTAGACAATACTAGTTCCAAACTCGAGGACGAGTTTTTCTCAAAGTGGAGTTGAGTAGGGGTAAAAAGGAAAATTTCCAAGAATTAGTTATCATTGACTACTATTTTTAAATATTACGACCATAATGCTTATGCATAGAGATTTTTCTGGGTAAAGAAGTTAAAGTGTTAAATATAGATAATATAATTGATCAGAGAGTTTATAAGAGTAATTATCGAACTGAGTAATTAAGATTATTTAAAGTCATTTCACAGGGTAATTATAGAGTTTATAAAATTGGTAACCGAGATTTTTTAGGCTGAGTGCAAATGTGCAAATGAGATGTTACAAATATTATAACTATATAGCTAATGAGATAATGAGAAATTATAAAGTAATGAGAATTTATAACGTGTCGGATATGAGGAAATGAGTTAAAATGAGGTTGTTAATTGGAGTTGATAATGAATTATTAAAACGAGCTCAAATGAGAAAATTTCATGTAGATTGGTTAATGAGTAAATTTTTAGGTTATAAAAAGTTTATAAATCAAGTTAAATGATCAGATCAATAAAACAAGTTAAAAGAGAAAAGTTTTAAATTGTCGGGAAGTTCTATTTAAAATTTGGAGGTGCTATAAAGTTTTTATGAGAAAATTATATTTTGTGAGTAATATGTTTTATTTAGAGTTATCGAATAATATTTTATTTATTAATTTATTTAATTTTTAAAATTTTGAAGTGTTACAAAATTTTATGATAAAAAAAAAATTATTATGAGCAATTATTAAATAAGTTGAAGTTTATATTGAACTAAAGAGAAATTTCTAAAAGTTGAGAAAGTATTAAAAAGATGAACAATGAGAATATCTTTAAATTGGGAATAGAAGGTAATTGTGTATGGAGTAAATGAGAACTAATGGATTAATTCGTAAATCGAGTAATGAGAAATCAGTCAAATAAGTGTATAAAATTTAATTGATTTTTTTTATAAAAAGTGGGTAATAGGAGTTTAATGAGTAAATATGTGGTCCAAATAATAAAAATAAAAAGTTATAAGTTGACTTGTGGGAAGTCATTAAACGAGGTTTGAAATAAGTTATTAGTATAGATTGAGATAAGTTAAAAGTTGAATTATGTAAACTTTGATTGAGTGTATTTGGAGTATATGCAAATGAGTAATTTGGGGAGATAGATTTTATATAGAAATAATTCGTTCTAATTATTAGTACGTATATCTTATTTATTAATCGGAGGTGACCTAATATATATATATATATATATATATATATATCAACGAGTATATGGGAGATGAATCAGATGTGTGTAATTATGCCTTTACATGATTAGATATGAGATTTATGTGTGGTAGGTAACGCTGTTACAATTCTGGGTATAGTTCTGAACTACATTCGTGAGTGATATTTCTGGGTAAATACTTGAGTTGCTTATTGTGTGATTATGATCCTTCGTGTATCATCCTGCATTCCTGTGTGAATTACATGAGTACTACTGGGTGATTTTGAATTCTTTGTGAATTATCTGTGTGATAGGTGCATTCCTTGTGAACAACGTGCCTGCTTTTGTGTTATTTGTCAGTGGGGCGACCCACACATTCACTTCTTATGCTTTAGCAAAACGATGTCCCGTATAGTAGAGGACCCTTTTGAGCCATTAGGATAGAGAAATTCCAAAATGAGGTTTTAACTGTTCTAAAATGTTTAATGATCATTCGCTTGAACCGTGTGGGGAGAAATTCCCCATAAACTTTATCCTTAACGCCACGAGAGAGAGCCATGTGTGGTAGTGAGTATGGATTGGATGACCGAGTACCACGCCGGGATCATTTGACCTCATCAACAAATCCGTTGCAAATTACAAGTGGAGCTGAATCGAAGATTCAACGCGACGTTAATCGCTAGGTGCAGACACTGTGTCCAACTTCGAGAGCAAGAAGACGCTTTCAGCAAAGTATCATGAATTTATTTGTGGTTATTGTTGTCACTCTTTTTGGAGACAGATCGAGATTCTTAGGAACATTTTAATTTTATTTCTTCCAGCCTTATCTTTTGCGCCGTTAGAAATGGAATATTTTGCGAGCAGTTGCAAGAGTTGGAGCTTATTATGATCGGGCAAGTCGCCCTGAAAAGTTTCATTCTATTCTTCACCTTTGTCGAGTTCCTTATTTCATAACCTTAGCGTTTTCTTCTATTGCGGATGTGTGCCGTTGGCGAGCCTGAGTCTGAGATGCGAGATCACTAGCTTGAGTTATTCCGAGCAATGACTTCGGGGACGAAGTCTGATTCAAGTGGGATTGAGTTGTAACGCCCCAAATTTTTGTAATTTAATTTAATTACGTCTTATTTACAGTTAAACTTTATTATACTATTTATTTGGTGAAATAATTACGTGGCGTGCTATCTAATATGTTTACGTGTGCATTAAATAATTTTTAAGACGTGTTATCCTTGTGACATTTTAGTACTGACGTTTAATTCCGAGTCGTCACTTTCGTGTTGGGGTGAGGCCGGCCGTAGGCCAAGGCCGAGCCCGAGTCTTTAGGATCCGCAAGCAAGCCGTCTAGTTTGGGCTGAGGTTTATGTGCTGATCCTTGGTATCTTTAATTCGACCAAGAGGCCCAAGACCGATCATCTCCATTTTCTATAACTCTAGACGGATTGTAATACTATTGTAGGGTCAAGTGAAACTCCTTAAGCCCAAGTCCACGAATTGCTAGCCCAAACTTGATATAATCTCGATCCCATACCAGCTAATGATAGTATTAAACCTCACGAATCCCTAGTTGCCGACAAATCATTCTTTTCCTTCTATATTTTCGGCAGCCACCATTGGGAGTCTTCACTGTCGATTTCCTCTGCTATTGTTTTGACGAGAACATCTCTAATCCGAGTTCCCTTCTCACCGCCGAGCAAGTGATTGAACAGTGGGTTATGGTTTTTGGATTTCCGGTAATACTCTAATCTTTCCTTCGTGTTTCTCCTCCCATGTATGCCAAACTCTTGATCGGTTTTGGTGTTGTTCTTATCTCTGGGATTTTCATCGAGCAGGAACTCGAGCAAAGGGGAAGGCAGTGATCGTGAAGCATTGATCGAACCAACAACTCAACCAGAAATCATATTCCAATCGGTAGGGTTCTTCTTTCTTGTTCGTTCCCTAGATGGTTATAAGTAATCTGTGTTTTCCTCGTTCAGATCCGATATCGTCCCATGATCAGGCGGTACTCCAAGTGAAGCTTTCGTGGTCGGGCAGCAAGGAGTGAAGCGGTGGAAAAGTTTTCGGTATAACCCTTGTACTAAATCCCGCTTTATTTCGTTTTTATTAATTCATCATGTCCGTGTTGAGCTTAGTAATCTGTTGGTGTAGAATAATTAGTAGGGTTGCGGGTTTGGAGGTGATTGTTTACCGAACTCCTTTGTTGTCGTCGTCTCGCCCTAACCTTTTAATTGAGACCGTGGCATAGACTAACCAAGAACCTTGCACTGTTTTGAGACCGGGTTGTCCCGGAGGGTTGGGCGGTCTAAAGCGTTTTTGATAAAAATCGGAAGATTATAGCCGAAAGGGAAACCGAACCCGTAAGGTTCCCGGTTTCCCAATCGGGAAACTTTTTAACATCGACTTTAGAAAAACCGTACTTAATTCTAGTAGATAATAATTTCAAGCAGTCGGGTATCAATTCTAGGTGTTAGGATTTTTTTCAGTGTCGGGTCGGGTTGCTAAAACGGGTTTTATAAGTCAACACTTTTCTGGCAGAATCTGCCCTCTTGTCCCAAACAGTTTTTGATGTACTTAAAATAATCTTTAGGGTTTTTGGCCCGTGCTGGGACCTTAATTTCTGAGTTAGCTTTTCAACGCCACAACCCTCTCGTCAATTCGAATTACGGTTTAAAAGTTGTATCGGTGTTAATATGCTGCTGTTAGGAACATGCCCTGTACGACATGTCTGTCTTGCGACACTGTTTTGAGACCCTTAGAATCTGTTTTGACCAGTGACCGTCTCACAGAGATATGTAGTTCTGGTTGCGTAGTTTCTGTCGTAAAAATATGGGATAAATCTACTCACCAGTTTAGGAGTTATGGCAGTTTCCGTGAGACCGACGGGTGCTGCCAGTTTTCTAAAATAAAGATAAGGGGTTGGTTTTTAATCCGGGGTTTCGCTTTATGTTTTAGGACTGTCTATGAGATAACTTGCTGTATCTTTGATTCCCGTGAACCCGTTGGAGCTTACGTTTCTCGAGGTGAGTATTCTCACCGTGTATTCAGTTATAACGATACGTGCATGACTCATATGGTTAACTGTTGATCTGTTGTACTTTCTGTGTGTTGATCTATTATCTGGATGACTGTTTTTTTATATACCACTGATCTGAGACGGACGTGCCGAGTATCTGAGCCGGTACCAAGTCATTTTGTGCTACTAAGTGATAGGGCTATCTGTGTGGTTTATGTTAGGAGTTGAAAACATAAAAATAATTAATAAATCTCAGTGGAAATTCTGTGTGGTGGCCTGAGTGCCAAATTCTGTGTGGGCCCTTGTGGCAAATTCTGTGTGGGCCCTTGTGGCAAATTCTGTGTGGGCCCTTGTGGCATTTTAGTGTAAGGAGAGGCGAGGTTGATCTCTCGACTCGAGTTACACAAGCGCGCTATATAAATTTAAAAGATACAAAAACTGAGAAATTAACTTAGTGGTAAATGATTAGGAGTTCACCTGTGTGCCCTCATGTATTGTATGTTGTAGTTGTTTGCATTTTGAGTTTATTCACTCAGCTTCCCCGCTGACCCAAAAACTCCCTCCCATTTTTCAGGTACTAGCAAAGGAAAAGAGAAGGTGGATGGTTGACTGCTGTACTACTTCTAAGTGCCGATGTGACACGTTTTTATTATTTCAAAACTATGAATTTTATTCAAGTCATTTCCGCATTAAATACATTTTAAATCAAACAATTATTTTGGGGATTATTTATGGGACCTTTTTGATTATAATTTTGAATTTAAAATTTTTTAAAATCTTGTAAATTTTAGGGTGTTACAGTTATGGACACTAATTACGGTATATAATGGATTCTTATAGGTTAATGTTAATATCTAGTGGTTATAATGGTTCACGGGATATTCGTATGGGTTATGGACAACAATTACGGTTAAGAATAGATACTTATAGGTTATTTGTCATAACTAGTGGTTATTAAGGTTGACGGACATTCGTATGGCTTATGGACACCTATTACGGTTTAAAATGGATACTTATAGGTTATTGGTCATAGCTAGGGGTTATAATGATTGACGGGCCATTCGTATGGGTTATGGACACCAATTATGATTTATAATGGATACTTATAGGTTATTGCTCATAGCTAGTGGTTATAATGGTTTACGGGCCATTCGTATGAGTTATGGACACCAATTATGGTATATAATGGATGCTTATAGGTTATTTTTCAAAGCTAGTAGTTATAATGGTTCACGGGCCATTCGTATGGGTTATGGACAACAATTACGGTAAAGAACGGATACTTATTCGTTATTGCTAATAACTAGTGATTATTAAGGTTGACGGGCCACTCGTATGGCTTATGGAGACCTATTACGGTATAAAATGGATACTTATAGGTTATTGGTTATAGCTGGTGGTTATAATGGTTCACGGGCCATTCGTATGGGTTATGGACACCAATTACGATATATAGTGAATGCTTGTAGGTTATTTTCCATAGCTAGTGGTTATAATGGTTCACGGGCCATTCATAGGGGTTATGGACAACAATTACGGTTAAGAATAGATACTTATAGGTTATTGGTCATAACTAGTGGTTATTAAGGTTGACGGGCCATTCGTATGGCTTATGGACACCTATTACGATTTAAAATGAATACTTATCGGTTATTGGTCATAGCCAGTGGTTATAAGGATGCACGGGCCATTCGTATTGGTTATGGACACCAATTACGATTTATAATGGATACTTATAAGTTATTGGTCATAGCTAGTGGTTATAATGGTTCACGGGCCATTCGTATGGGTTATGGACACCAATTACGATATATAATGGATGCTTATAGGTTATTTTCCATAGCTAGTGGTTATAATGGTTCACGGGTCATTCGTATGGGTTATGGACAACAATTACGGTTAAGAATAGATACTTATAGGTTATTGGTCATAACTAGTGGTTATTAAGGTTGACGGGCCATTCGTATGGCTTATGGACACCTATTACGGTTTAAAATGAACACTTATCGGTTATTGGTCATAGCCAGTGGTTATAAGGATTCACGGGCCATTCGTATTGGTTATGGACACCAATTACGATTTATAATGGATACTTATAAGTTATTGGTCATAGCTAGTGGTTATAATGGTTCACGGGCCATTCGTATGGGTTATGGACACCAATCACGATATATAATGGATGCTTATAGGTTATTTTCCATAGCTAGTGGTTATAATGGTTCACGGGTCATTCGTATGGGTTATGGACAACAATTACGGTTAAGAATAGATACTTATAGGTTATTGGTCATAACTAGTGGTTATTAAGGTTGACGGGCCATTCGTATGACTTATGAACACCTATTACGGTTTAAAATGGATACTTATAGGTTAATGGCCATAGCTAGTGGTTATAAAGATTCACGGGCCATTCGTATTGGTTATGGACACCAATTACGATATATAATGGATAATTATAGGTTATTGGTCACAACTAGTGATTATAATGGTTCACGGGCCATTCGTATGGGTTATGGACACCAATTACGATATATAGTGGATGCTTATAGGTTATTTTCCATAGCTAGTGGTTATAATGGTTCACGGGCCATTCGTATGGGTTATGGAAAACAATTACGGTTAAGAATAGATACTTATAGGTTATTGGTTATTACTAGTGGTTATTAAGGTTGACGGGCCATTCGTATGGCTTATGGACACCGATTACGGTTTAAAATGAATACTTATCGGTTATTGGTCATAGCTAGTGGTTATAAGGATTCACGGGCCATTCGTATTGGTTATGGACACCAATTACGATTTATAATGGATACTAACAAGTTATAGGTCATAGCTAGTGGTTATAATGGTCCACGGGCCATTCGTATGGATTATGGACACCAATTACGATATATAATGGATGCTTATATGTTATTTTCGATAACTAGTGGTTATAATGGTTCACGGGCCATTCGTATGGGTTATGGACAACAATTACGGTTAAGAATAGATACTTATAGGTTATTGGTCATAACTAGTGGTTATTAAGGTTGACAGGCCATTCGTATGACTTATGGACACCTATTACGGTTTAAAATGGATACTTATAGGTTATTGGTCATAGCTAGTGGTTATAATGGTTCACGGGCCATTTGTATGGGTTATGGACACCAATTACGGTATATAATGGATTCTTATAGGTTAATGTTAATATATAGTGGTTATAATGGTTCACGGGATATTCGTATGGGTTATGGACAACAATTACGGTTAAGAATAGATACTTATAGGTTATTTGTCATAACTAGTGGTTATTAAGGTTGACGTGCCATTCGTATGGGTTATGGACACCTATTACGGTTTAAAATGGATACTTATAGGTTATTGGTCATAGCTAGTGGTTATAATGATTGACGGGCCATTCGTATGGGTTATGGACACCAATTATGATTTGTACTGGATACTTATAGGTTATTCGTCATAGCTAGTGGTTATAATGGTTTACGGGCCATTCGTATGAGTTATGGACACCAATTATGGTATATAATGGATGCTTATAGGTTATTTTTCAAAGCTAGTAGTTATAATGGTTCACGGGCCATTCGTATGGGTTATGGACAACAATTACGGTAAAGAACGGATACTTATAGGTTATTGCTAATAACTAGTGATTATTAAGGTTGACGGGCCACTCGTATGGCTTATGGACACCTATTACGGTATAAAATGGAGACTTATAGGTTATTGGTCATAGCTAGTGGTTATAATGGTTCACGGGCCATTCGTATGGGTATGGACACCAATTACGATATATAGTGAATGCTTATAGGTTATTTTCCATAGCTAGTGGTTATAATGGTTCACGGGCCATTCATAGGGGTTATGGACAACAATTACGGTTAACAATAGATACTTATAGGTTATTGGTCATAACTAGTGGTTATTAAGGTTGACGGGCCATTCGTATGGCTTATGGACACCTATTATGATTTAAAATGAATACTTATCGATTATTGGTCATAGCCAGTGGTTATAAGGATGCACGGGCCATTCGTATTGGTTATGGACACCAATTACGATTTATAATGGATACTTATAAGTTATTGGTCATAGCTAGTGGTTATAATGGTTCACGGGCCATTCGTATGGGTTATGGACACCAATTACGATATATAATGGATGCTTATAGGTTATTTTCCATAGCTAGTGGCTATAATGGTTCACGGGTCATTCGTATGGGTTATGGACAACAATTACGGTTAAGAATAGATACTTATAGGTTATTGGTCATTACTAGTGGTTATTAAGGTTGACGGGACATTCGTATGGCTTATGGACACCTATTACGGTTTAAAATGAATACTTATAGGTTATTGGTCATAGCCAGTGGTTATAAGGATTCACGGGCCATTCGTATTGGTTATGGACACCAATTACGATTTATAATGGATACTTATAAGTTATTGGTCATAGCTAGTGGTTATAATGGTTCACGGGCCATTCGTATGGGTTATGGACACCAATTACGATATATAATGGATGCTTATAGGTTATTTTCCATAGCTAGTGGTTATAATGGTTCACGGGTCATTCGTATGGGTTATGGACAACAATTACGGTTAAGAATAGATACTTATAGGTTATTGGTCATAACTAGTGGTTATTAAGGTTGATGGGCCATTCGTATGACTTATGAACACCTATTACGGTTTAAAATGGATACTTATAGGTTAATGGCCATTGCTAGTGGTTATAAAGATTCACGGGCCATTCGTATTGGTTATGGACACCAATTACGATATATAATGGATAATTATAGGTTATTGGTCATAGCTAGTGGTTATAATGGTTCACGGGCCATTCGTATGGGTTATGGACACCAATTACGATATATAGTGGATACTTATAGGTTATTTTCCATAGCTAGTGGTTATAATGGTTCACGGGCCATTCGTATGGGTTATGGACAACAATTACGGTTAAGAATAGATACTTATAGGTTATTGGTCATAACTAGTGGTTATTAAGGTTGACAGGCCATTCGTATGACTTATGGACACCTATTACGGTTTAAAATGGATACTTATAGGTTATTGGTCATAGCTAGTGGTTATAATGGTTCACGGGCCATTTGTATGGGTTATGGACACCAATTACGGTATATAATGGATTCTTATAGGTTAATGTTAATATCTAGTGGTTATAATGGTTCACGGGATATTCGTATGGGTTATGGACAACAATTACGGTTAAGAATAGATACTTATAGGTTATTTGTCATAACTAGTGGTTATTAAGGTTGACAGGCCATTCGTATGGCTTATGGACACCTATTACGGTTTAAAATGGATACTTATAGGTTATTGGTCATAGCTAGTGGTTATAATGATTGACGGGCCATTCGTATGGGTTATGGATACCAATTATGATTTATACTGGATACTTATAGGTTATTGGTCATAGCTAGTGGTTATAATGGTTCACGGGCCATTCGTATGAGTTATGGACACCAATTACGGTATATAATGGATGCTTATAGGTTATTTTTCAAAGCTAGTAGGTATAATGGTTCACGGGCCATTCGTATGGGTTATGGACAACAATTACGGTAAAAAACGGATACTTATAGGTTATTGCTAATAACTAGTGATTATTAAGGTTGACGGGCCATTCGTATGGCTTATGGACACCTATTACGGTATAAAATGGATACTTATAGGTTATTGGTCATAGCTAGTGGTTATAATGGTTCACGGGCCATTCGTATGGGTTATGGACACCAATTACGATATATAGTGAATGCTTATAGGTTATTTTCCATAGGTAGTGGTTATAATGGTTCACGGGCCATTCGTATGGGTTATGGACAACAATCTGTTAGTGATTTACGGTTTAATCAAGTAAAACGCAGCGGAAAATAATATAAATCACCAATAACGGATCTACATATTGACAAAGTAATTAAGCAATAAAATCAAAGAGATTAGTATGTAGAAATCATACCCTTGAAGCCTTTGATTATACCAACGAATGAGGATAAAGAACTACAAGAATTCAATGTAGAATTCCTATAATGGTATACACACTACACCATATCAAGAACACCAATTGAGATGCTAGTCTCTTGAGCAAGAATCAAGAACAAAAAATATTACTTCTTTGTCTCACGTCAAAAAAACCACACTGAAAAGAAATCTTTTCTAATTTTTTTGTTCGTTTTCACCGAGAGACAAAAACCAAAAAAACGATTTCACTTTTATTCATGTTGATATGCGGCCGTGAGTTTGCACTAGGGAGGATTAGGGTTAGTAAACTTGCTCCCTAATCGAAGTATATATTCCCTAATTACAAGTTAGGAGATATGACACTTAGCCCCTTGTACTTTTGATTCTTTAGATTACTCACTAATACGTTAACTTTAAGTTAAAACATAACTAGCCAAGTAATCATAGTTTATATAAATAATATAATTACCCTAATTATATTATATATATTAAATGGTGTTTGGTGTATAAGTGTGTGACCCTTTAGGCTCACATGCGTCTAGCCATATAACTATATGTTATGAACGTGAAGCATATTCCAACAGCTCCCACTTGCGCACGTCATAACAATCAAGTAGTTATACAAGCAAAGGTTAGAGTCTAGCAACCCGCCAATGCCCCTAGAAGTATATGAGTGAGTTTCAGAAAAGTGCAGGTTCAAAGTTTTTCAATCAGTTATCCTTTTGTTACTGATACTATGTTGAATTTTAGACAAGGATTAATGTCAATCTAAAATTTCAACGATTCTGCTTCTCGATCTATACATTGAAGTAGATTACCAAACCAATCAAGATTCATCTTGATTACCTTTGGGTACGGCCGTACAAGCATCTATTCAAATCATCGAGGGGCCCAGTAGTATCTAATCCAAACATGTGGAGGAACAAATTCTTTATTGACTACACGTGTTTGATATATGCTTAATATCAAACCTGAGGATGGTTGTTATAGCAGCCTTATTCAGGTCAGCGTTTAACCACATCAAAGTTTGACACTGCACATACACAAACCAGCTTGCATCTCAAGTCAGAGGATAAGCGACAAAACCTTTGTGAGATTCACTTGTGACATAAATCCAGGAAGTGATTTCTCATAGGTTGGGTCAGTCCAATTGTGCATCACAATGAACAACATGTGAGTTTGATTTCATCATCCTTAGTCATACTAAGATGATGTCATCAATGCCCTCAGATTTGTCTTATTAATATTCCCATATTATTAATATGACAATGGACAATTTAAAACGCAATAAATATTCAAGGATATAAACATGCAAATATAGAACACAGTAGATATTCATATAATAACGGTCATATAAATATATCAATTTATTCCAATATAAACTGCTCAACGTTCCATTATCCAAATACTAAAACAGATTTACATGAAACTACTAGCTTGTCGAAGTCCAATGTTTCATTCATATTTAATATGTTTGGTACAAGACATTGAGTTCGATAAAGCGTCATCTAGTTAGTTATCTGTTTGAACTTTTAGAGTACGAATTTCACATATCTCGATAAATCATTCGAATGTAGTGAACCTTCGTAAATAGGATCTAGCGTCATCACGGCCTATTACAAAACCAGCATAAGTATAGCAAGTACACTTAGTTTCAGTTTGGTATCTCCACCATAACCAAGGAACATATATCCAGTATTTCATAATACTTCAATGTGTTCTTAACAGCAATCCAGTGACTCTCTTATGGATTCTGTTGGTATTTTCTAGTAAGGTCCCCTAAGGACGTTACATTTGGCCTAGTGCTCCTTACAGCGTACATGATGAATGGAATAGCCGATTCATAGGGGATTACATTCATCCGCTTCACCACATCAGGTGTGGAAGGTCCTTGAGTCTGACTCAAGTTTACATTGTGTGGCATACGAGGACTTCCTCGTTTAGGAGTACCATTCTAAACCGTTTAGAATTTTTCCAATGTAAGCACTTTGACTTAAACCAATTAACCGCTTTGATCTATCATTATAGATCTTTACTCCAAGTATGTATGTCGTATACCTACAATCCTTAATGTCAAAACATTTTCCAAGCTAGGATTTTCATCTTGTAGCATTGGTATATTGTTTCACATGAGTGACATGTCATCAACATGTATGACTTGAGAAACGACAACGCTCCCACTAGCTTTCATATATACACATGCTCAGTTTGGGTTTTAGGTGAAACAAACATTTTGATTTCATCATTAACCAAATCTCATAGTCATAGTACACTACTTTGGCTATAAGAATCCTAATGTCTTTAGTAACAGGCGAGAAGGTTTCATCATTGTCAATCCCGTAGGATTGAGTGTAACCTTTTGTTACTAGAAGAGATTTATAGGTGTGTATATTCTCATCCATGTCATCAGTCTTACTGTTTTGAGAAAGATCAACCAAGTTCAAAACTTGGTTGTCTATCATGGATTACATTTTCGCATTCATAGCTTCAAGTCATTGTTCGAATTCAAAATTCGATAACGCAACTTGATAGTTAGGGGGTTCATTATGATCCTCGAAACTTGGCTCCTCGGCATCGACATAAATCTATATCGTTCAGGTGCATGAGGTGTCCTTGCGGACCTACGAGTGGGAACAACATCATCCTGTGGTCCAACATCTATATGTCCAGCCTCAGAATGATATTTGCTAGTGTTACCAGAAGGTTGTGTATCTTCACTTTGAATCTTGTCAAAGTCTATAGTGCTCCCACTTGCTTTGTGAAATGAGACTGTTCTCAAGAAATTCAGCATACCGAGTAACAACAATTTGTTCTCAGTTGGGAAGTAAAATAGTAACAAAGATATACTTGATAGATATGGGCTCAATTTTGTTCGGCATGTCTCGTTCCACGAGATCCTCACAACCCCATATCTTCAAGTAAGACAAATTAGGGACTTTCCTACGCCATATCTTATATGGTGTCTTTTTAACCTTTTGGTCGGAACCATATTAAGTATTCGAGCAGCAGACTTCAGTGCATGCCCTCAAAAGGATAGTGTAAGAGTGGTAGGACTCATCATAGACCGAACCATGTCATATAGGGTCCGATATCTCCTTCCAGACGCACCGTTATCTTGTGGAGTGTATAGAGGAGTGAATTGTGAGACAATCTCACGATGTGTGAGATGATCTAGAAACTCTTGACTCATGTACTTTCATCCTCAACTAGGACTGAAAGCCTCTGTTGTCTTGCCGAGTTGATTTTCTACTTTTACTTTAGAAAGCTTTGAACCATTCAAAGATTTCATGTTTATGTTTAATCAAGTAAACATAACCATAGCGACTGATATCATTAAAGCTTCCATGTTTATGTTTAATCAAGTAAACATAACCACATCTAATGATATAATCAGTGAAAGTAGGTGGCACCTTCCCTAGTCTTAGTTCTAAAAGGGCCACATACTGTTGGAATATGCTTCACGTGTATAACATATAGTTATATGGCTAGTTGTTTGTGAGCCTAAAGGGTCACACACTTAAACACTTAACACCATAAGATGTATAGTGTAATTAGGGTAATTACATTATATATTAATATAAGCTACATGCTTGTATATCATAAGTTTAATATTAAATGTTAATATTGAAACTTTCTTGTGAGCAAACTAGAAGGAACAAAAGTTAGGGACTTGTGTGCAAATAAAAGAAATGGTTTATGGAAATAATTAAAGGATTTTAATGGCACCATTAATGAGAAATAATGGTCCATAAACTCTCCCTTGACCATACCATTTTGGCGGTCCATAACACACACACACACTAGTAGGTGTTTTTGTTTTCTTTTTGCTCTCAAGACTCAAGGACTAGCATCCTCCATTGGTGTTCTTGCTTGTGTTGTGTGGACTTTCTTTTAGAGGTATTCTAATTAAATACTTGGTTTCAATCCATCATCAAATCCATCCGAATCCACAACAAGATCAAAGGCTTCAAGGGTATGAAATGTTCATCCAATCTCTTTGATTTATTTATTAGTTTAATTGTATGATTTAATATTAGATCCGTTCATGGTGATTAAATCTTTTCCGCTGCGTTTTGGTTCTTGTTTTAACCGAAAATCTCCATTAGTGGTATCACGAGTCATTATATTAATCATATAATTAGCTAGATTTTGTGAAAAGTGGCAAAAACCAAGTTTTTTGGTGTTTTTTTTTAATACCGATCCGAACATAAAAATTTATTATTTTTTTTCGGATTTTTAATTAAAAAGAGGGTTAAAACTTGTAATTTTTGGAACCCCATTGTCACTTGTTACAAAATCAAATCAAAAAAAAATTAATCTTGTTATTGTTTTTTTTTTTTTTTTTTTTGATTATTTGGCTTGGAATTTAATTTTTAATTCCATTTTGTTGATATGGCAAAACATGTATTTTTGCCATATCCCAAGCCAAAGCCTTGTCAATTGTTGCTTGTTTGTGCAAACCGATGAAAGCCTAGACCATTTGTGAATGAATGTGGTTGATGTTTGGTTGTTTGGTTGTTTGGGAAAAGCCTTGTTTTTTTGGCTTAATTGTTGTAATTTGTTTCATTTATTTTTCTTTTATTTTTGGTGCCATTTTTGGGGCAATTTGTAATGTAAAAGTAATAGAATATATTGTATTTATTTTATCTTTTTATTGTAAGTTGTTGATACAAAATATTGAAGACTAATGAAGAAAACAACAAATTTCCGTCACAAAAGCGAGGGCTGTACGAAAACAGGTTTTTCAGAGGCATACGGACTCCGTTTTGGGCGATTCAAAAGCCTAAAATGCTTGAAAAGTCGTGGGCTACAACTTTCCAGAAGGCCGGGAAGACCAACGAAGATTCCTTCAGTGACTTTTCGGGCTTCAAAATCTGCTGGAATTTTCTGGCAGATTACACTTTTTCACAATTTTGGGTTCTACTTGCTCAAGAATGTCTTGGAGCAAGTGGGAGCCCATTGGGTTTATGTAGGCCCGTTTGGGTTCATGTTGACCCGTCCCCTAGTTTGACCCTTCGGTCCGTCGTGATGACTCACGTGACCGAACCTAGGATTTCATCGGTCGAGGTTTGCACAAAATTTGTTGCATGTTTTATTCTTTGTTTGTGGTTGTTTTTCTTTTCTATTAGATACAAGTAGTAAAACAATTAAAAATGGTTTTTAGACACAAACATTAAAACATTCAAACCCTTAATCATCGATGATTACTAGTTAATCATAGATGATTAAACCTTTAATCTAAAATCGTTTTGAGATTAAACTAAGTTTACATATGATTTGTAACTTATCACTTAATAATCGCTAAAAGTTTTTACCGTTTATTACAAGACTTATGAAGTGGTATGAATGAAGTACATGATTCATTCATATCTTAATAAAATTTTATCAATTAAAATTTAAACATACCTAAAATTTAAGTCACGCCGTCCAATCGGTTGATAATCACTTGCTTCTATTTTTGAATTCACGTGAGACGTGGTTTGAATTTAGATCCGAGGTCATTATTCACTACGGTGAGACCTAGATTTATTTTGACATGATTTCACATTGGATGACTTAATCAAGTTAACGGTGAGACCTTAACTCGAGGCGAAGATGCGACAAACATGCCACTTGACCCTAGATGCTTGTTCACTAGGAGCCATGAAGTCCCATATCTCTAAGAGTTGCACTAGTAATGCAATTGTTGATCGTCACCTACCTATTGGATCTATCATCTCTAGCAGATCAACTGATGCGGTGATAGAAGCTCAATGGGATCTTAGCTTTTAATTAAAATTAATTGGGTAGTTAATTGATTAAAAGAAATTATTATTGAAAATACTATTTTTTGAACTTTATGTGTTATACAGATAACAACAAATCAAAACCTAAGTATCTCCACTCTAAAATCAGTTCTTGACTACTGAAACTGACTAATATCAACTTTATCGACTCATACCGAACTCTAAGGATTGTCCTTAGAGATGAGAACAAGTTGATACACCTATAAGAGGCCTTACCTGAGGCACCTCCTGTCAATACTTCTGCTGCTGTTCGTCAAGCCTTTACCGAAACGTTTAACGAACACCAAGAAGTCGCTACTCCTATGCTTGTGAGCATGAACCCCGAGATTCGAAAGAACTTCGAGGAACTCACAACATATGACATGATAAGCGAGTTGAAAATGATATTTCAACAACATGCAGAACTTGAACTGTTCAAAATAGTTAAAGCATTCAACGCTTACAATCAGGAGGACGGCCAATCAGTTAGCACTTACATCTTGAATATGAAATGCTATATTGATCAAATGGAGCGTCTTGGTTACCCATTGCCACAAGTTCTTGGAATGAGCTTGATTCTTACCTCACTATCCAAGGACTATGACTAGTTTGAAAAGAGTTTTAAAAGTACATAGCATGGGGAAGACAATCGTTGATAACATGCTATAGTAAAACTAGTTGAGCAAAGGTTACCCAATTCTTTTCTAGGAATCAGGGAAGGTAAAACCGCAAGCACAAGGCAAGAGTCTAGGTAAAGGTAAGCTAGTTTACTTTTCCAAACCTACGATTCCCCCACCTGCTAAAAAGGAGCACCCTGAAATGGAAATTTCTTGCCATCATTGCGATGATACTGGCCATTGAAGGAGGAATTGTCCTGCCTACTTGGCAGAGTTGATGAAGGACAAATGTGTTCTAGCTAGCACATTAGGTATCTTCATTATAGAACTCTATACTTTTCGTAATAAATCTTGAGTGTATGACACTAGTTGTGGAACTCACATTTACACAAATGTGCAAGATTAAAAGTGAAGTAGAAAGCTAAATGAATGGAAGCTGTGATCTTATCCTTCCTAATGCGTTAATTATTGTTTTGAACAATTGTCAATTATGCATTGTTTAGCTTTATCGTTTGTTGAATCATGGACTATGATATTTTGTTTTATGAAAAATAACATGTTTTTATAACTATTCCTTGTAATAGTATATTTGAAATTATTATGCATGATCCTAATTCAAACGATAGTTCTATATATAAATGTAGCACTCAAGAATCCAAAACGGTTTGGATTCCATTTACCTAGAGCATTGTCATCTTTTCCACATAAACAAGAAACGCATTTTGATACTACAACTCGACGGGCTTCTTTACAAATGATTATGAATCATTTAAAATGCCTCTCTTGTATATTATGGAAAGATAACAAGAAAGCTTTTTTCCCATGCTGGCGAAAGAGCTAAAAATCTACTTGGACTCATACATACTGATGTATGTGGCCCTTTTAGAACTAAGACTAGGGAAGGTGCCACCTACTTTCACTGATGATATCATTCGATTTGGTTATGTTTACTTGATTAAACATCAACATGGAAGCTCTAGTGATATTAGTCGCTATGGTTATGTTTATTTGATTAAACATATACATGAAATCTTTGAAACGTTCAAAGCTTTCTAAAGTAAAAGTATAAAATCAACTCGGCAAGACAACAAAGGCTTTCAGTCCTGATTGTGGATGAAAGTACATGAGTCAAGAGTTCTGGATCATCCAACACATCGTGAGATTGTCTCACAATTTACTCCTCCATACACTCCACAAGATAATGGTGCGTCTGGAAGGAGATATCGGACCCTGTATGACATGGTTCGGTCTATGATGCGTCCTACTACTTTTACACTATCCTTTTGAGGGGCATGCACTGAAGTCTGCTGCTCGAATACTTAATATGGTTCCGACCAAAAGGATAAAAAGACACCATATGAGATATGGCATGAGAAAGTCCCTAATTTGTCTTACTTGAAGATCTAGGGTTGTGAGGATCTCGTGGAACGAGACATGCCGAACAAACTTGAGCCCATATCTATCAAGTATATCTTTGTTACTATTTTACTTCCCAACTGAGAACAACTTGTTGTTACTCGGTATGCTGAGTTTCTTGAGAGCAGTCTCATTTCACAAAGCAAGTGGGAGCACTATAGACTTTGACAAGATTCAAAACGAAGATGCACAACCTTCTGGTAACACTAGCAAATATCATTCTGAGGCTGGACATATAGATGTTGGACCACAGGATGATGTTGTTCCCATTCGTAGGTCCGCAAGGACACCTCATGCACCTGAACGATATAGATTTATGTCGATGCCGAGGAGTAAAGTTTTGAGGATCATAATGAACCCCCTAACTATCAAGTTGCATTATCGAATTTTGAATTCGAAAAATGAATTGAAACTATGAATGCGAAAATGAAATCCATGAGAGACAATCAAGTTTTGAACTTAGTTGATCCTTCTCAAAACAGTAAGACTGTTGACATGGATGAAAATATACACACCTATAAAGCTCTTCTAGTAACAAAAGGTTACACTCAATCCTACTGGATTGACAATGATGAAACCTTCTCGCCTGTTACTAAAGACATTAGGATTCTTATAGTCAAAGTAGTGTACTATGACAATGAGATTTGGTTAATAATGAAATCAAAACGTTTGTTTCACCTAAAACCCAAACTGAGCATGTGTATATATGAAAGCTAGTGGGAGCATTGTCGTTTCTCAAAGTCATACATGTTGATGACATGTCACTCATGTGAAACAATATACCAATGCTACAAGATGAAAATATTGGCTTGGAAAATGTTTTGACATGAAGGATTGTAGGGATACGACATACATACTTGGAGTAAAGATCTATAATGATAGATCAAAGAGGTTAATTGGTTTAAGTCAAAGTGCTTACATTGACAAAATTCTAAACGTATTAGAATGGTACTCCCAAACGAGGAAGTCCTCGTATGCCACACAATGTAAACTTGAGTGAGACTCAAGGACCTTCCACACCTGATGTGATGAAGCGAATGAATGTAATCCCCTATGAATCGGCTGTTTCATTCATCATATACGCTGTAAGGAGCACTTGGCCAAATGTAACGTCCTTAGGGGACCTTACTAGAAAATACCGACAGAATCCATGAGAGAGTCACTGGATTGCTGTTAAGAACACATTGAAGTATTTTGAAATACTAGATATATGTTCCTTGGCTATGGTGGAGATACCGAACTGAAACTAAGTATACTTTCTATACTTATGTTGGTTTTGAAATAGGTCGTGATGACGCTAGATCCTATTTACGAAGGTTCACTACATTCGAATATTATCGAGATATGTGAAATTCGTACTCTTAAAGTTCAAACAGATAACTAACTAGCTGACGTTTCATCGAACTCAATGTCTTGTACCAAACATATTGAATATGAATGGAACGTTGGATTTCGACAAGCTAGTAGTTTCATGTAAATCTATTTTAGTATTTGGATAATGGAACTGCGAGCAGTTTATATTGGAATAAATTGATATATTTGATATGATCATTTTTATATGAATATCTACTGTGTTCTATATTTGCATGTTTATATCCTTGAATATTTACTGCGTTTTATATTCTAAATTGTCCATTGTCATATTAATAATATGGGAATAATATTAAGACAAATCTGAGGGCATTGATGACATCATCTTAGTATGACTAAGGATGATGAAATCAAACTCACATGTTGTTCATTGTGATGCACAATTGGACTGACCCAACCTATGAGAAATCACTTCCTGGATTTATGTCACAAGTGAATCTCACAAAGGCTTTGTCGCTTATCCTCTGACTTGAGATGCAAGCTGGTTTGTGTATGTGGAGTGCCAAACTTTGATGTGGTTAAACGCTGACCTGAATAAGGTTGCTATAACAACCATCCTCGGGTTTGTCATTAAGCGTATATCAAACACGTGTAGTCAATAAAGAATTTGTTCCTCCACATGTTTGGATTAGATACTACTGGGCCCCTCGATGATTTTGAATAGATGTATGTGTGGCCACACCCAAAAGGTAATCAAGATGAATCTTGATTGGTTTTGGTAATCTATTTCATTATATAGATCGAGAAACAGAATAGTTGAAGTTTTAGATTGACATTGATCCTTGTCTAAAATTCAACATAGTATCAGTAACAAAAGGATAACTGCTTGAAAAACCTTTAACAAAGATTTTATGAAACTCCTCATGTACTCCTAGGGGCATTGGCGGGTTGCTAGACTCTAACCTTTGTTTGTATAACTACTAGCTGTTATCACGCGCGCAAGTGGGAGCTGTTGGAATATGCTTCACGTGTATAACATATAGTTATATGGCTAGTTGTTTGTGAGCCTAAAGGGTCACACACTTAAACACTTAACACCATAAGATATATAGTGTAATTAGGGTAATTACATTATATATTAATATAAGCTACATGCTTGTATATCATAAGTTTAATATTAAATGTTAATATTGAAACTTTCTTGTGAGCAAACAAGAAGGAACAAAAGTTAGGGACTTGTGTGCAAATAAAACAAATGGTTTATGGAAATAATTAAAGGATTTTAATGGCACCATTAATGAGAAATAATGGTCCGTAAACTCTCCCTTGACCATACCATTTTGGCGGTCCATAACACACACACTAGTAGGTGTTTTTGTTTTCTTTTTGCTCTCAAGACTCAAGGACTAGCATCCTCCATTGGTGTTCTTGCTTGTGTTGTGTGGACTTTCTTTTAGAGGTATTCTAATTAAATACTTGGTTTCAATCCATCATCAAATCCATCCGAATCCACAACAAGATCAAAGGCTTCAAGGGTATGAAATGTTCATCCAATCTCTTTGATTTATTTATTAGTTTAATTGTATGATTTAATATTAGATCCGTTCATGGTGATTAAATCTTTTCCGCTGCGTTTTGGTTCTTGTTTTAACCGAAAATCTCCATTACATACATCAGTATGTATGAGTCCAAGTAGATTTTTAGCTCTTTCGCCAACATGGGAGAAAAGCTTTCTTGTTATCTTTCCATAATATACAAGAGAGGCATTTAAATGATTCATAATCATTTGTAAAGAAGCCCGTCAAGTTTTAGTATCAAAATGCGTTTCTTGTTTATGTGGAAAAGATGACAATGCTCTAGGTAAATGGAATCCAAACCGTTTTGGATTCTTAAGTGCTACATTTGTATATAGAACTATCGTTTGAATTAGGATCATGCATATTAATTTCATAATATACTATTACAAGGAATAGTAATAAAAAATGTTATTTTTCATAAAACAAAATATCATAATCCATTATTCAACAAACGATAAAGCTAAACAATGCATAATTAACAATTGTTCAAAACAATAATTAACGCATTCGGAAGGATAAGATCCCAGCTTCCATTCATTTAGCTTTCTACTTCACTTTTTATCTTGCACATTTGTGTAAATGTGAGTTCCACAACTAGTGTCATACACTCAAGATTTATTACGAAAAGTATAGAGTTCTATAATGAAGATACCTAATGTGCTAGCTAGAACACATTTGTCCTTCATCAACTCTGCCAAGTAGGCAGGACAGTTCCTCCTTCAATGGCCGGTTTCATCTCAATGATGGCAAGAAATATCCTTTGCAGGGTGCTCCTTTTTAGCAGGTGGGGGAATCATAGGTTTGGAAAAGTAAACTAGCTTACCCTTACCTAGACTCTTGCCTTTTGCTTGCGGTTTTACCTTCCCTGATTCCTAGAAAAGAATTGGGTAACCTTTGCTCAACTAGTTTTACCATAGCATGTTATCAACGATTGTCTTCCCCATGCTATGTACTTTTAAAACTCTTTTCAAACTAGTCATAGTCCTTGGATAGTGAGGTAAGAATCAAGCTCATTCCAAGAACTTGTGGCAATGGGTAACCAAGACGCTCCATTTGATCAATATAGCATTTCATACTCAAGATGTAAGTGCTAACTGATTGGCCGTCCTCCTGATTGCAAGCGTGGAATGCTTTAACTGTTTTGAACAGTTCAAGTTCTGCTTTTTGTTGAAATATCATTTTCAACTCGTTTATCATGTATTATGCTGTGAGTTCCTCAAAGTTCTTTCGAATCTCGGGGTTCATGCTCACAAGCATAGGAGTAGCGACTTCTTGGTGTTCGTTAAACGTTTCGGTAAAGGCTTCACGAACAGCAGCAGACGCACTGACAGGAGGTGCCTCAGGTAAGGCCTCTTATGGGTGTATCAACTTGTTCTCATCTCTAAGGACAATCCTTAGAGTTCGATATGAGTCGATAAAGTTGATATTAGTCAGTTTCAGTTGTCAAGAACTGATTTTAGAGTGGATATACTTAGGTTTTGATGTTGTTGTTATCTGTATAACACACAAAGTTCAAAAAATAGTATTTTCAATAATAATTTCTTTTAAAAAATTAACTACCCAATTAATTTAATTAAAAGCTAAGATCCTCATTGACTTCTATCATCACATCAGTTGATCTGCTAGCAATGATAGATCCAATAGGTAGGTGACGATCAACAATTGCATTACAAGTGCAACTCTTAGAGTTATGGTACTTCATGGCACCTAGTGAACAAGCATCTAGGGTCAAGTGGCATGTTTGTAGCATCTTTGCCTCGTGTCAAGGTCTCATCGTTAACTCGATTAAGTCATCCAATGTGAACTCATGTCAAAATAAATCTAGGTCTCACGCGTAGACAATAATGACCTCAGAACTAAATTCAAACCACGTCTCACGTGAATTGAAAAGTAGAAGCAAGTGATTTCAACCGATTGGACGGCGTGACTTAAATTTTAGGTATGAAATTTTAAGAAAATTTTATTTAAGATATGAATGAATCATGTACTTCATTCATACCACTTCATAAGTCGGTTTAATAAGCGGTAAAAACGATTAGCGATTATTAAATTATAAGTTTCAAATCATATTTAAACTCTTGTTTTAATCTCAAAAACACGTTTAGATTAAAGAGTAATCATCAATGATTAACAAGTAATCATAGATGATTAAAATTTTGGATGGTTTACTGTTTGTGTTTAAAAATCATATTTTTAATTGTTTTATTATTTGTATCTAATAGAAATTATATCACAACCACAAACATATAGTAAAACATGCAACACAAATTGTGCAAAACCTCGACCGATGATAACCTAAGTTCGGTCACGTGAGTCATCACGACGGACCGAATGGTCAAGCTAGGGGACGGGCTAACATGAACCCGAGCGGGCCTACATAAACCCAATGGGCTCCCACTCACTCCAAGACAATGATGAGCAAGTAGAGCCCAACCAATGTGAAAATGCAATCTGTCCAAAAAATCCAGCAGCGCCTGAAGTGAAATTCGACCTAGCAGACGACATTTCCAGTCTTCCCGGGCTTCTGGAAAGTTGTAGATCTCTGAGTTGCGGAAATTTTTTCGGTGGTTTCAAGTCTGTTTTCGTGCAGCTGCGCAGGAGGTGCCAAAAATTGTTGTTTTTCTTCATCTTTTCTTCATTCTTTGGTTAACAAATTACAAGATAAAAAGGAAATAAAATACAAATATTCTAATACTTTTACAATTGAAATTTGCCCCAAAAAAATTGCACCAAAGAAAAGAAAGAATAAAAATTACAACCAATTAGCCAAAACACGGCTTTCCCAAAACAACCAAACATTCAAACAAATCACATTCATTCACAAACGGTCTAGGTTTTCATCGGTTTTGCACAATCAAGCAAAAATTGACAAGGCTTTGGCTTGGAATATGGCAAAATAACATGTTTTGCCATATGCAACGATTAACAATTTAAATAAAAATCCAAGCCAAATAAAATAAAAAATTCAATTAACAAGATTAATTTTTTATTTTAGTTTTTGTAACTAGTAGCAAGTAGGGTTCCAAGAAATCAAATTTTTAACCCCATATTTTAAAAAAAAAAAAAATTCGAAAAATCAAAGACAAAGAACCCTAGGGTTCTTTGCCGATTGGCGTAACCATTAGGCCAAAAAATACGAATTTTTTGCAACTTTTTACAAAGAACTTGCTAATTAAATCATCAATATGATGACTCGTGATACCACTGTTAGTGATTTACGGTTTAATCAAGTAAAACGCAACGGAAAATAATATAAATCACCAATAACGGATCTACATATTGACAAAGTAATTAAGAAATAAAATCAAAGAGATTAGTATGTAGAAATCATACCCTTGAAGCCTTTGATTATACCAACGAATGAGGATGAATAACTCCAAGAATTCAGTGTAGAATTCTTCTAATGGTATCCACACTACACCATATCAAGAACACCAATTGAGATGTTAGTCCCTCGAGCAAGAATCAAGAACAAAGAATATTACTTCTTTGTCTCACGTCAAAAAAACCACACAGAAAAGAAATCTTTTTTTTTCTTTGGTTTTATGCGACTGCCCACTCACGCCAAAGCAACCCCTCTTTCTTTTCTAATTTTTTTGTTCGTTTTCACCGAGAGACAAAAACCAAAAAAACGATTTCACTTTTATTCATGTTAATACGCGGCCGTGAGTTTGCACTAGGGAGGATTAGGGTTAGTAAACTTGCTCCCTAATCTATGTATATATTTCCTAATTACGAGTTAGGAGATATGACACTTAGCCCCTTATACTTTTGATTCTTTAGATTACTCACTAATACGTTTTAACTTTAAGTTAAAACATAACTAGCCAAGTAATCATAGTTTATATAAATAATATAATTACCCTAATTATATTATATATATTAAATGGTGTTTGGTGTATAAGTGTGTTACCCTTTAGGCTCACATGCGTCTAGCCATATAACTATATGTTATAAACGTGAAGCATATTCCAACACAATTACGGTTAAGAATAGATACTTATAGGTTATTGGTCATAACTAGTGGTTATTAAGGTTGACGGGCCATTCGTATGGCTTATGGACACCTATTACGACTTAAAATGAATACTTATCGGTTATTGGTCATAACCCGTGGTTATAAGGATTCACGGGCCATTCGTATTGGTTATGGACACCAATTACGATTTATAATGGATACTTATAAGTTATTGGTCATAGCTAGTGGTTATAATGGTTCACGGGCCATTCGTATGGGTTATGGACACAAATTACGATATATAATGCATGCTTATAGGTTATTTTCCATAGCTAGTGGTTATAATGGTTCACGGGTCATTCGTATGGGTTATGGACAACAATTACGGTTAAGAATAGATACTTATAGGTTATTGGTCATAACTAGTGGTTATTAAGGTTGACGGGCCATTCGTATGACTTATGGACACCTATTAAGGTTTAAAATGGATACTTATAGGTTAATGGCCATAGCTAGTGGTTATAAAGATTCACGGGCCATTCGTATTGGTTATGGACACCAATTACGATATATAATGGATAATTATAGGTTATTGGTCATAGCTAGTCGTTATAATGGTTCACGGGCCATTCGTATGGGTTATGGACACCAATTACGATATATAGTGGATGCTTATAAGTTATTTTCCATAGCTAGTGGTTATAATGGTTCACGGGCCATTCGTATGGGTTATGGACAACAATTACGGTTAAGAATAGATACTTATAGGTTATTGGTTATTACTAGTGGTTATTAAGGTTGACGGGCCATTCGTATGGCTTATGGACACCTATTACGGTTTAAAATTAATACTTATCGGTTATTGGTCATAGCTAGTGGTTATAAGGATTCACGGGCCATTCGTATTGGTTATGGACACCAATTACGATTTATAATGGATACTAATAAGTTATTGGTCATAGCTAGTGGTTATAATGGTTCAAGGGCCATTCGTATGGGTTATGGACACCAATTACGATATATAATGGATGCTTATAGGTTATTTTCCATAACTAGTGGGTATAATGGTTCACGGGCCATTCGTATGGGTTATGGACACCAATTACGATATATAGTGGATGCTTATAGGTTATTTCCCATAGCTAGTGGTTATAATGGTTCACGGGCCATTCGTATGGGTTATGGACGACAATTACGGTTAAGAATAGATACTTATAGGTTATTGGTTATTACTAGTGGTTATTAAGGTTTACGGGCCATTCGTATGGCTTATGGACACCTATTACGGTTTAAAATGAATACTTATCGGTTATTGGTCATAGCTAGTGGTTATAAGGATTCACGGGCCATTCGTAGTGGTTATGGACACCAATTACGATTTATAATGGATAGTAATAAGTTATTGGTCATAGCTAGTGGTTATAATGGTTCACGGGCCATTCGTATGGGTTATGGAAAACAATTACGGTTAAGAATAGATACTTATAGGTTATTGGTCATAACTAGTGGTTATTAAGGTTGACGGGCCATTCGTATGACTTATGGACACCTATTACGGTTTAAAATGGATACTTATAGGTTATTGGTCATAGCCAGTGGTTATAATGGTTCACGGGCCATTCGTATGGGTTATGGACACCAATTACGGTATATAATGGATTCTTATAGGTTAATGTTAATATCTAGTGGTTATAATGGTTCACGGGATATTCGTATGGGTTATGGACAACAATTACGGTTAAGAATAGATACTTATAGGTTATTTTTCATAACTAGTGGTTATTAAGGTTGACGGGCCATTCGTATGGCTTATGGACACATATTACGGTTTAAAATGGATACTTGTAGGTTATTGGTCATAGCTAGTGGTTATAATGATTGACGGGCCATTCATATGGATTATGGACACCAATTACGATATATAATGGATACTTATAGCTTATTGGTCATAGCTAGTGGTTATAATGGTTCACGGGCCATTCGTATGAGTTATGGACACCAATTACGGTATATAATGGATGCTTATAGGTTATTTTCCATAACTAGTGGTTATAATGGTTCACGGGCCATTCGTATGGGTTATGGACACCAATTACGGTATATAATGGATGCTTATAGGTTATATTTCATAGCTAGTGGATATAATGGTTCACGGGCCATTCGTATGGGTTATGGACAACAATTACGGTAAAGAACAGATACTTATAGGTTATTGCTCATAACTAGTGGACACCTATTACATTATAAAATGGCTTACGGACACCTATTACATTATAAAATGGATACTTATAGGTTATCGGTCATATCGAGTGGTTATAATGGTTCACGGGCCATTCGTATGGGTTATGGACACCAATTACGATATATAGTGGACGCTTATAGGTTATTTTCTATAGCTAGTGGTTATAATGGTTCATGGGCCATTCGTATGGGTTATGGACAACAATTACGGTTAAGAATAGATACTTATAGGTTATTTTTCATAACTAGTGGTTATTAAGGTTGACGGGCCATTCGTATGGCTTATGGACACATATTACAGTTTAAAATGGATACTTGTAGGTTATTGGTCATAGCTAGTGGTTATAATGATTGACGGGCCATTCGTATGGATCATGGACACCAATTACGATTTATAATGGATACTTATAGCTTATTGGTCATAGCTAGTGGTTATAATGGTTCACGGGCCATTCGTATGAGTTATGGACACCAATTACGGTATATAATGGATGCTTATAGGTTATTTTCCATAACTAGTGGTTATAATGGTTCACGGGCCATTCGTATGGGATATGGACACCAATTACGGTATATAATGGATGCTTATAGGTTATATTTCATAGCTTGTGGATATAATGGTTCACGGGCCATTCGTATGGGTTATGGACAACAATTACGGTAAAGAACAGATACTTATAGGTTATTGCTCATAACTAGTGGACACCTATTACATTATAAAATGGCTTATGGACACCTATTACATTATAAAATGGATACTTATAGGTTATTGGTCATATCGAGTGGTTATAACGGTTCACGGACCACTCGTATGGGTTATGGACACCAATTACGATATATAGTGGATGCTTATAGGTTATTTTCTATAGCTAGTGGTTATAATGGTTCATGGGCCATTCGTATGGGTTATGGACAACAATTACGGTTAAGAATATATACTTATAGGTTATTGGTTATTACTAGTGGTTATTAAGGTTGACGGGCCACTCGTGTGGCTTATGGACACCTATTACGGTTTAGAATGAATACTTATCGGTTATTGGTCATAGCTAGTGGTTATAAGGATTCACGGGCCATTCGTATTGGTTATGGACACCAATTACGATTTACAATGGGTACTTATAAGTTATTGGTCATAGCTAGTGGTTATAGTGGTTCACGGGCCATTCGTATGGGTTTTGGACACCAATTACGATATATAATGGATGCTTATAGGTTATTTTCCATAACTAGTGGTTATAATGGTTCACGGGGCATTAGTATGGGTTATGGACAACAATTACGGTTAAGAATACATACTTATAAGTTATTGGTCATAACTAGTGGTTATTAAGGTTGACGGGCCATTCGTATGGCTTATGGACACCTATTACGGTTTAAAATGAATACTTATCGGTTATTGGTCATAGCCAGTGGTTATAAGGATTCACGGGCCATTCGTATTGGTTATGGACACCAATTACGATTTATAATGGATACTTATAAGTTATTGGTCATAGCTAGTGGTTATAATGGTTCACGGGCCATTCGTATGGGTTATGGACACCAATTACGATATATAATGGATGCTTATAGGTTATTTTCCATAGCTAGTGGTTATAATGGTTCACGGGTCATTCGTATGGGTTATGGACAACAATTACGGTTAAGAATAGATACTTATTGGTTTTGGTCATAACATGTGGTTATTAAGGTTGACGGGCCATTCATATGGCTTATGGACACCTATTACGGTTTAAAATGAATACTTATCAGTTATTGGTCATAGCCAGTGGTTATAAGGATTCACGGGCCATTCGTATTGGTTATGGACACCAATTACGATTTATAATGGATACTTATAAGTTATTGGTCATAGCTAGTGGTTATAATGGTTCACGGGCCATTCGTATTGGTTATGGACACCAATTACGATATATAATGGATGCTTATAGGTTATTTTCCATAGCTTGTGGTTATAATGGTTCACGGGTCATTCGTATGGGTTATGGTCAACAATCACGGTTAGGAATAGATACTTATAGGTTATTGGTCATAACTAGTGGTTATTAAGGTTGACGGGCCATTCGTATGACTTATGAACACCTATTACGGTTTAAAATGGATACTTATAGGTTAATGGCCATAGCTAGTGGTTATAATGATTCACGGGCCATTCGTATTGGTTATGGACACCAATTACGATATATAATGGATAATTATAAGTTATTGGTCATAGCTAGTGGTTATAATGGTACACGGGCCATTCGTATGGGTTATGGACACCAATTACGATATATAGTGGATGCTTATAGGTTATTTTCCATAGCTAGTGGTTATAATGGTTCAAGGGCCATTCCTATGGGTTATGGACAACAATTACGGTTAAGAATAGATACTTATAGGTTATTGGTTATTACTAGTGGTTATTAAGGTTGACGGGCCACTCGTGTGGCTTATGGACACCTATTACGGTTTAGAATGAATACTTATCGGTTATTGGTCATAGCTAGTGGTTATAAGGATTCACGGGCCATTCGTATTGGTTATGGACACAAATTACGATTTATAATGGGTACTTTTAAGTTATTGGTCATAGCTAGTGGTTATAGTGGTTCACGGGCCATTCGTATGGGTTTTGGACACCAATTACGATATATAATGGATGCTTATAGGTTATTTTCCATAACTAGTGGTTATAATGATTCACGGGGCATTAGTATGGGTTATGGACAACAATTACGGTTAAGAATACATACTTATAGGTTATTGGTCATAACTAGTGGTTATTAAGGTTGACGGGCCATTCGTATGGCTTATGGACACCTATTACGGTTTAAAATGAATACTTATCGGTTATTGGTCATAGCCAGTGGTTATAAGGATTCACGGGCCATTCGTATTGGTTATGGACACCAATTACGATTTATAATGGATACTTATAAGTTATTGGTCATAGCTAGTGGTTATAATGGTTCACGGGCCATTCGTATGGGTTATGGACACCAATTACGATATATAAAGGATGCTTATAGGTTATTTTCCATAGCTAGTGGTTATAATGGTTCACGGGTCATTCGTATGGGTTATGGACAACAATTACGTTTAAGAATAGATACTTATTGGTTATTGGTCATAACATGTGGTTATTAAGGTTGACGGGCCATTCGTATGGCTTATGGACACCTATTACGGTTTAAAATGAATACTTATCAGTTATGGGTCATAGCTAGTGGTTATAAGGATTCACGGGCCATTCGTAATTGTTATGGACACCAATTACGATTTATAATGGATACTTATAAGTTATTGGTCATAGCTAGTGGTTATAATGGTTCACGGGCCATTCGTATTGGTTATGGTCACCAATTACGATATATAATGGATGCTTATAGGTTATTTTCCATAGCTAGTTGTTATAATGGTTCAAGGTCCATTCCTATGGGTTATGGACAACAATTACGGTTAAGAATAGATACTTATAGGTTATTGGTTATTACTAGTGGTTATTAAGGTTGACGGGCCACTCGTGTGGCTTATGGACACCTATTACGGTTTAGAATGAATACTTATCGGTTATTGGTCATAGCTAGTGGTTATAAGGATTCACGGGCCATTCGTATTGGTTATGGACACAAATTACGATTTATAATGGGTACTTTTAAGTTATTGGTCATAGCTAGTGGTTATAGTGGTTCACGGGCCATTCGTATGGGTTTTGGACACCAATTACGATATATAATGGATGCTTATAGGTTATTTTCCATAACTAGTGGTTATAATGATTCACGGGGCATTAGTATGGGTTATGGACAACAATTACGGTTAAGAATACATACTTATAGGTTATTGGTCATAACTAGTGGTTATTAAGGTTGACGGGCCATTCGTATGGCTTATGGACACCAATTACGGTTTAAAATGAATACTTATCGGTTATTGGTCATAGCCAGTGGTTATAAGGATTCACGGGCCATTCGTATTGGTTATGGACACCAATTACGATTTATAATGGATACTTATAAGTTATTGGTCATAGCTAGTGGTTATAATGGTTCACGGGCCATTCGTATGGGTTATGGACACCAATTACGATATATAAAGGATGCTTATAGGTTATTTTCCATAGCTAGTGGTTATAATGGTTCACGGGTCATTCGTATGGGTTATGGACAACAATTACGTTTAAGAATAGATACTTATTGGTTATTGGTCATAACATGTGGTTATTAAGGTTGACGGGCCATTCGTATGGCTTATGGACACCTATTACGGTTTAAAATGAATACTTATCAGTTATGGGTCATAGCCAGTGGTTATAAGGATTCACGGGCCATTCGTAATTGTTATGGACACCAATTACGATTTATAATGGATACTTATAAGTTATTGGTCATAGCTAGTGGTTATAATGGTTCACGGGCCATTCGTATTGGTTATGGTCACCAATTACGATATATAATGGATGCTTATAGGTTATTTTCCATAGCTAGTGGTTATAATGGTTCACGGGTCATTCGTATGGGTTATGGACAACAATTACGGTTAAGAATAGATACTTATAGGTTATTGGTCATAACTAGTGGTTATTAAGGTAGACGGGCCATTCGTATGACTTATGAACACCTATTACGGTTTAAAATGGATACTTATAGGTTAATGGCCATAACTAGTGGTTATAAAGATTCACGGGCCATTCGTATTGGTTATGGACACCAATTACGATATATAATGGATAATTATAAGTTATTGGTCATAGCTAGTGGTTATAATGGTTCACTGGCCATTCGTATGGGTTATGGACACCAATTACGATATATAGTGGATGCTTATAGGTTATTTTCCATAGCTAGTGGTTATAATGGTTCAAGGGCCATTCGTATGGGTTATGGACAAGAATTACGGTTAAGAATAGATACTTATAGGTTATTGGTTATTACTAGTGGTTATTAAGGTTGACGGCCACTCGTGTGGCTTATGGACACCTATTACGGTTTAGAATGAATACTTATCGGTTATTGGTCATAGCTAGTGGTTATAAGGATTCACGGGCCATTCGTATTGGTTATGGACACAAATTACGATTTATAATGGGTACTTTTAAGTTATTGGTCATAGCTAGTGGTTATAGTGGTTCACGGGCCATTCGTATGGGTTTTGGACACCAATTACGATATATAATGGATGCTTAGAGGTTATTTTCCATAACTAGTGGTTATAATGGTTCACGGGGCATTAGTATGGGTTATGGACAACAATTACGGTTAAGAATACATACTTATAGGTTATTGGTCATAACTAGTGGTTATTAAGGTTGACGGGCCATTCGTATGGCTTATGGACACCTATTACGGTTTAAAATGAATACTTATCGGTTATTGGTCATAGCCAGTGGTTATAAGGATTCACGGGCCATTCGTATTGGTTATGGACACCAATTACGATTTATAATGGATACGTATAAGTTATTGGTCATAGCTATTGGTTATAATGGTTCACGGGCCATTCGTATGGGTTATGGACACCAATTACGATATATAATGGATGCTTATAGGTTATTTTCCATAGCTAGTGGTTATAATGGTTCACGGGTCATTCGTATGGGTTATGGACAACAATTACGGTTAAGAATAGATACTTATAGGTTATTGGTCATAACATGTGGTTATTCAGGTTGACGGGCCATTCGTATGGCTTATGGACACCTATTACGGTTTAAAATGAATACTTATCGGTTATTGGTCATAGCCAGTGGTTATAAGGATTCACGGGCCATTCGTATTGGTTATGGACACCAATTACGATTTATAATGGATACGTATAAGTTATTGGTCATAGCTATTGGTTATAATGGTTCACGGGCCATTCGTATGGGTTATGGACACCAATTACGATATATAATGGATGCTTATAGGTTATTTTCCATAGCTAGTGGTTATAATGGTTCACGGGTCATTCGTATGGGTTATGGAGAACAATTACGGTTAAGAATAGATACTTATAGGTTATTGGTCATAACTAGTGGTTATTAAGGTTGACGGGCCATTCGTATGACTTATGAACACCTATTACGGTTTAAAATGGATACTTATAGGTTAATGGCCATAGCTAGTGGTTATAAAGATTCACGGGCCATTCGTATTGGTTATGGACACCAATTACGATATATAGTGGATAATTATAAGTTATTGGTCATAGCTAGTGGTTATAATGGTTCACGGGCCATTCGTATGGGTTATGGACACCAATTACGATATATAGTGGATGCTTATAGGTTATTTTCCATAGCTAGTGGTTATAATGGTTCAAGGGCCATTCGTATGGGTTATGGACAACAATTACGGTTAAGAATAGATACTTATAGGTTATTGGTTATTACTAGTGGTTATTAAGGTTGACGGGCCACTCGTGTGGCTTATGGACACCTATTACGGTTTAGAATGAATACTTATCGGTTATTGGTCATAGCTAGTGGTTATAAGGATTCACGGGCCATTCGTATTGGTTATGGACACAAATTACGATTTATAATGGGTACTTTTAAGTTATTGGTCATAGCTAGTGGTTATAGTGGTTCACGGGCCATTCGTATGGGTTTTGGACACCAATTACGATATATAATGGATGCTTAGAGGTTATTTTCCATAACTAGTGGTTATAATGGTTCACGGGGCATTAGTATGGGTTATGGACAACAATTACGGTTAAGAATACATACTTATAGGTTATTGGTCATAACTAGTGGTTATTAAGGTTGACGGGCCATTCGTATGGCTTATGGACACCTATTACGGTTTAAAATGAATACTTATCGGTTATTGGTCATAGCCAGTGGTTATAAGGATTCACGGGCCATTCGTATTGGTTATGGACACCAATTACGATTTATAATGGATACTTATAAGTTATTGGTCTTAGCTAGTGGTTATAATGGTTCACGGGCCATTCGTATGGGTTATGGACACCAATTACGATATATAATGGATGCTTATAGGTTATTTTCCATAGCTAGTGGTTATAATGGTTCACGGGTCATTCGTATGGGTTATGGACAACAATTACGGTTAAGAATAGATACTTATAGGTTATTGGTCATAACATATGGTTATTAAGGTTGACGGGCCATTCGTATGGCTTATGGACACCTATTACGGTTTAAAATTAATACTTATCAGTTATTGGTCATAGCCAGTGGTTATAAGGATTCACGGGCCATTCGTATTGGTTATGGACACCAATTACGATATATGATGGATAATTATAGGTTATTGGTCTTAGCTAGTGGTTATAATGGTTCACGGGCCATTCGTATGGGTTATGGACACCAATTACGATATATAGTGGATGCTTATAGGTTATTTTCCATAGCTAGTGGTTATAATGGTTCACGGGTCATTCGTATGGGTTATGGACAACAATTACGGTTAAGAATAGATACTTATAGGTTATTGGTCATAACTAGTGGTTATTAAGGTTGACGGGCCATTCGTATGGCTTATGGACACCTATTACGGTTTAAAATGAATACTTATCAGTTATTGGTCATAGCCAGTGGTTATAAGGATTCACGGGCCATTCGTATTGGTTATGGACACCAATTACGATTTATAATGGATACTTATAAGTTATTGGTCATAGCTAGTGATTATAATGGTTCACGGGCCATTCGTATGGGTTATGGACACCAATTACGATATATAATGGATGCTTATCGGTTATTTTCCATAGCTAGTGGTTATAATGGTTCACGGGTCATTCGTATGGGTTATGGACAACAATTACGGTTAAGAATAGATACTTATAGGTTATTGGTCATAACTAGTGGTTATTAAGGTTGACGGGCCATTCATATGACTTATGAACACCTATTACGGTTTAAAATGGATACTTATAGGTTAATGGCCATAGCTAGTGGTTATAAAGATTCACGGGCCATTCGTATTGGTTATGGACACCAATTACGATATATGATGGATAATTATAGGTTATTGGTCATAGCTAGTGGTTATAATGGTTCACGGGCCATTCGTATGGGTTATGGACACCAATTACGATATATAGTGGATACTTATAGGTTATTTTCCATAGCTAGTGGTTATAATGGTTCAAGGGCCATTCGTATGGGTTATGGACAACAATTACGGTTAAGAATAGATACTTATAGGTTATTGGTTATTACTAGTGGTTATTAAGGTTGACGGGCCATTCGTATGGCTTATGGACACCTATTACGGTTTAAAATGAATACTTATCGGTTATTGGTCGTAGCTAGTGGTTATAAGGATTCACGGGCCATTCGTATTGGTTATGGTCACCAATTACGATTTATAATGGATACTAATAAGTTATAGGTCATAGCTAGTGGTTATAATGGTTCACGGGCCATTCGTATGGATTATGGACACCAATTACGATATATAACGGATGCTTATAGGTTATTTTCCATAACTAGTGGTTATAATGGTTCACGGGCCATTCGTATGGGTTATGGACAGCAATTACGGTTAATAATAGATACTTATAGGTTATTGGTCATAACTAGTGGTTATTAAGGTTGACGGGCCATTCGTATGACTTATGGACACCTATTACGGTTTAAAATGGATACTTATAGGTTATTGGTCATAGCTAGTGGTTATAATGGTTCACGGGCCATTCGTATGGGTTATGGACACCAATTACGGTATATAATGGATTCTTATAGGTTAATGTTAATATCTAGTGGTTATAATGGTTCACGGGATATTCGTATGGGTTATGGTCAACAATTACGGTTAAGAATAGATACTTATAGGATATTTGTCATAACTAGTGGTTATTAATGTTGACGGGCCATTCGTATGGCTTATGGACACCTATTACGGTTTAAAATGGATACTTATAAGTTATTGGTCATAACTAGTGGTTATAATGATTGACGGGCCATTCGTATGGGTTATGGACACCAATTATGATTTATATTGGATACTTATAGGTTATTGGTCATAGCTGGTGGTTATAATGGTTCACGGGCCATTCGTATGAGTTATGGACACCAACTACGGTATCTAATGGATGCTTATATGTTATTTTTCAAAGCTAGTAGTTATAATGGTTCACGGGCCATTCGTATGGGTTATGGACAACAATTACGGTAAAGAACGGATAGTTATAGGTTATTGCTAATAACTAGTGATTATTAAGGTTGATGGCCCATTCGTATGGCTTATGGACACCTATTACGGTATAAAATGGATACTTATAGGTTATTGGTCATAGCTAGTGGTTATAATGATTCACGGGCCATTCGTATGGGTTATGGACACCAATTACGATATATAGTGAATGCTTATAGGTTATTTTCCATAGCTAGTGGTTATAATGGTTCACGGGCCATTCGTATGGGTTATGGACAACAATTACGGTTAAGAATAGATACTTATAGGTTATTGGTCATAACTAGTGGTTATTAAGGTTGACGGGCCATTCGTATGGCTTATGGACACCTATTACGATTTAAAATGAATACTTATCGGTTATTGGTCATAGCCAGTGGTTATAAGGATTCACGGGCCATTCGTATTGGTTATGGACACCAATTACGATATACGATGGATAATTATAGGTTATTGGTCTTAGCTAGTGGTTATAATGGTTCACGGGCCATTCGTATGGGTTATGGACACCAATTACGAAATATAGTGGATGCTTATAGGTTATTTTCCATAGCTAGTTGTTATAATGGTTCACGGGTCATTCGTATGGGTTATGGACAACAATTACGGTTAAGAATAGATACTTATAGGTTATTGGTCATAACTAGTGGTTATTAAGGTTGACGGGCCATTCGTATGGCTTATGGACACCTATTACGGTTTAAAATGGATACTTATAGGTTATTGGTCATAGCTAGTGGTTATAATGGTTCACGGGCCATTCATATGGGTTATGGACACCAATTACGGTATATAATGGATTCTTATAGGTTAATGTTAATATCTAGTGGTTATAATGGTTCACGGGATATTCGTATGGGTTATGGTCAACAATTACGGTTAAGAATAGATACTTATAGGATATTTGTCATAACTAGTGGTTATTAACGTTGACGGGCCATTCGTATGGCTTATGGACACCTATTACGGTTTAAAATGGATACTTATAAGTTATTGGTCATAACTAGTGGTTATAATGATTGACGGGCCATTCGTATGGGTTATGGACACCAATTATGATTTATATTGGATACTTATAGGTTATTGGTCATAGCTAGTGGTTATAATGGTTCACGGGCCATTCGTATGAGTTATGGACACCAACTACGGTATCTAATGGATGCTTATATGTTATTTTTCAAAGCTAGTAGTTATAATGGTTCACGGGCCATTCGTATGGGTTATGGACAACAATTACGGTAAAGAACGGATACTTATAGGTTATTGCTAATAACTAGTGATTATTAAGGTTGATGGCCCATTCGTATGGCTTATGGACACCTATTACGGTATAAAATGGATACTTATAGGTTATTGGTCATAGCTAGTGGTTATAATGATTCACGGGCCATTCGTATGGGTTATGGACACCAATTACGATATATAGTGAATGCTTATAGGTTATTTTCCATAGCTAGTGGTTATAATGGTTCACGGGCCATTCGTATGGGTTATGGACAACAATTACGGTTAAGAATAGATACTTATAGGTTATTGGTCATAACTAGTGGTTATTAAGGTTGACGGGCCATTCGTATGGCTTATGGACACCTATTACGATTTAAAATGAATACTTATCGGTTATTGGTCATAGCCAGCGTTTATAAGGATTCACGGGCCATTCGTATTGGTTATGGACACCAATTACGATATATGATGGATAATTATAGGTTATTGGTCTTAGCTAGTGGTTATAATGGTTCACGGGCCATTCGTATGGGTTATGGACACCAATTACGATATATAGTGGATGCTTATAGGTTATTTTCCATAGCTAGTGGTTATAATGGTTCACGGGTCATTCGTATGGGTTATGGACAACAATTACGGTTAAGAATAGATACTTATAGGTTATTGGTCATAACTAGTGGTTATTAAGGTTGACGGGCCATTCGTATGGCTTATGGACACCTATTACGGTTTAAAATGAATACTTATCAGTTATTGGTCATAGCCAGTGGTTATAAGGATTCACGGGCCATTCGTATTGGTTATGGACACCAATTACGATTTATAATGGATACTTATAAGTTATTGGTCATAGCTAGTGATTATAATGGTTCACGGGCCATTCGTATGGGTTATGGACACCAATTACGATATATAATGGATGCTTATCGGTTATTTTCCATAGCTAGTGGTTATAATGGTTCACGGGTCATTCGTATGGGTTATGGACAACAATTACGGTTAAGAATAGATACTTATAGGTTATTGGTCATAACTAGTGGTTATTAAGGTTGACGGGCCATTCGTATGACTTATGAACACCTATTACGGTTTAAAATGGATACTTATAGGTTAATGGCCATAGCTAGTGGTTATAAAGATTCACGGGCCATTCGTATTGGTTATGGACACCAATTACGATATATGATGGATAATTATAGGTTATTGGTCATAGCTAGTGGTTATAATGGTTCACGGGCCATTCGTATGGGTTATGGACACCAATTACGATATATAGTGGATACTTATAGGTTATTTTCCATAGCTAGTGGTTATAATGGTTCAAGGGCCATTCGTATGGGTTATGGACAACAATTACGGTTAAGAATAGATACTTATAGGTTATTGGTTATTACTAGTGGTTATTAAGGTTGACGGGCCATTCGTATGGCTTATGGACACCTATTACGGTTTAAAATGAATACTTATCGGTTATTGGTCGTAGCTAGTGGTTATAAGGATTCACGGGCCATTCGTATTGGTTATGGTCACCAATTACGATTTATAATGGATACTAATAAGTTATAGGTCATAGCTAGTGGTTATAATGGTTCACGGGCCATTCGTATGGATTATGGACACCAATTACGATATATAATGGATGCTTATAGGTTATTTTCCATAACTAGTGGTTATAATGGTTCACGGGCCATTCGTATGGGTTATGGACATCAATTACGGTTAAGAATAGATACTTATAGGTTATTGGTCATAACTAGTGGTTATTAAGGTTGACGGGCCATTCGTATGACTTATGGACACCTATTACGGTTTAAAATGAATACTTATAGGTTATTGGTCATAGCTAGTGGTTATAATGGTTCACGGGCCATTCGTATGGGTTATGGACACCAATTACGGTATATAATGGATTCTTATAGGTTAATGTTAATATCTAGTGGTTATAATGGTTCACGGGATATTCGTATGGGTTATGGTCAACAATTACGGTTAAGAATAGATACTTATAGGATATTTGTCATAACTAGTGGTTATTAACGTTGACGGGCCATTCGTATGGCTTATGGACACCTATTACGGTTTAAAATGGATACTTATAAGTTATTGGTCATAACTAGTGGTTATAATGATTGACGGGCCATTCGTATGGGTTATGGACACCAATTATGATTTATATTGGATACTTATAGGTTATTGGTCATAGCTAGTGGTTATAATGGTTCACGGGCCATTCATATGAGTTATGGACACCAACTACGGTATCTAATGTATGCTTATATGTTATTTTTCAAAGCTAGTAGTTATAATGGTTCACGGGCCATTCGTATGGGTTATGGACAACAATTACGGTAAAGAACGGATACTTATAGGTTATTGCTAATAACTAGTGATTATTAAGGTTGATGGCCCATTCGTATGGCTTATGGACACCTATTACGGTATAAAATGGATACTTATAGGTTATTGGTCATAGCTAGTGGTTATAATAATTCACGGGCCATTCGTATGGGTTATGGACACCAATTACGATATATAGTGAATGCTTATAGGTTATTTTCCATAGCTAGTGGTTATAATGGTTCACGGGCCATTCGTATGGGTTATGGACAACAATTACGGTTAAGAATAGATACTTATAGGTTATTGGTCATAACTAGTGGTTATTAAGGTTGACGGGCCATTCGTATGGCTTATGGACACCTATTACGATTTAAAATGAATACTTATCGGTTATTGGTCATAGCCAGTGGTTATAAGGATTCACGGGCCATTCGTATTGGTTATCGACACCAATTACGATATATGATGGATAATTATAGGTTATTGGTCTTAGCTAGTGGTTATAATGGTTCACGGGCCATTCGTATGGGTTATAGACACCAATTACGATATATAGTGGATGCTTATAGGTTATTTTCCATAGCTAGTGGTTATAATGGTTCACGGGTCATTCGTATGGGTTATGGACAACAATTACGGTTAAGAATAGATACTTATAGGTTATTGGTCATAACTAGTGGTTATTAAGGTTGACGGGCCATTCGTATGGCTTATGGACACCTATTACGGTTTAAAATGAATACTTATCAGTTATTGGTCATAGCCAGTGGTTATAAGGATTCACGGGCCATTCGTATTGGTTATGGACACCAATTACGATTTATAATGGATACTTATAAGTTATTGGTCATAGCTAGTGATTATAATGGTTCACGGGCCATTCGTATGGGTTATGGACACCAATTACGATATATAATGGATGCTTATCGGTTATTTTCCATAGCTAGTGGTTATAATGGTTCACGGGTCATTCGTATGGGTTATGGACAACAATTACGGTTAAGAATAGATACTTATAGGTTATTGGTCATAACTAGTGGTTATTAAGGTTGACGGGCCATTTATATGACTTATGAACACCTATTACGGTTTAAAATGGATACTTATAGGTTAATGGCCATAGCTAGTGGTTATAAAGATTCACGGGCCATTCGTATTGGTTATGGACACCAATTACGATATATGATGGATAATTATAGGTTATTGGTCATAGCTAGTGGTTATAATGGTTCACGGGCCATTCGTATGGGTTATGGACACCAATTACGATATATAGTGGATACTTATAGGTTATTTTCCATAGCTAGTGGTTATAATGGTTCAAGGGCCATTCGTATGGGTTATGGACAACAATTACGGTTAAGAATAGATACTTATAGGTTATTGGTTATTACTAGTGGTTATTAAGGTTGACGGGCCATTCGTATGGCTTATGGACACCTATTACGGTTTAAAATGAATACTTATCGGTTATTGGTCGTAGCTAGTGGTTATAAGGATTCACGGGCCATTCGTATTGGTTATGGTCACCAATTACGATTTATAATGGATACTAATAAGTTATAGGTCATAGCTAGTGGTTATAATGGTTCACGGGCCATTCGTATGGATTATGGACACCAATTACGATATATAATGGATGCTTATAGGTTATTTTCCATAACTAGTGGTTATAATGGTTCACGGGCCATTCGTATGGGTTATGGACAGCAATTACGGTTAAGAATAGATACTTATAGGTTATTGGTCTTAACTAGTGGTTATTAAGGTTGACGGGCCATTCGTATGACTTGTGGACACCTATTACGGTTTAAAATGGATACTTATAGGTTATTGGTCATAGCTAGTGGTTATAATGGTTCACGGGCCATTCGTATGGGTTATGGACACCAATTACGGTATATAATGGATTCTTATAGGTTAATGTTAATATCTAGTGGTTATAATGGTTCACGGGATATTCGTATGGGTTATGGTCAACAATTACGGTTAAGAATAGATACTTATAGGATATTTGTCATAACTAGTGGTTATTAACGTTGACGGGCCATTCGTATGGCTTATGGACACCTATTACGGTTTAAAATGGATACTTATAAGTTATTGGTCATAACTAGTGGTTATAATGATTGACGGGCCATTCGTATGGGTTATGGACACCAATTATGATTTATATTGGATACTTATAGGTTATTGGTCATAGCTAGTGGTTATAATGGTTCACGGGCCATTCGTATGAGTTATGGACACCAACTACGGTATCTAATGGATGCTTATATGTTATTTTTCAAAGCTAGTAGTTATAATGGTTCACGGGCCATTCGTATGGGTTATGGACAACAATTACGGTAAAGAACGGATACTTATAGGTTATTGCTAATAACTAGTGATTATTAAGGTTGATGGCCCATTCGTATGGCTTATGGACACCTATTACGGTATAAAATGGATACTTATAGGTTATTGGTCATAGCTAGTGGTTATAATGATTCACGGGCCATTCGTATGGGTTATGGACACCAATTACGATATATAGTGAATGCTTATAGGTTATTTTCCATAGCTAGTGGTTATAATGGTTCACGGGCCATTCGTATGGGTTATGTACAACAATTACGGTTAAGAATAGATACTTATAGGTTATTGGTCATAACTAGTGGTTATTAAGGTTGACGGGCCATTCGTATGGCTTATGGACACCTATTACGGTTTAAAATGAATACTTATCAGTTATTGGTCATAGCCAGTGGTTATAAGGATTCACGGGCCATTCGTATTGGTTATGGACACCTATTACGATTTATAATGGATACTTATAAGTTATTGGTCATAGCTAGTGATTATAATGGTTCACGGGCCATTCGTATGGGTTATGGACACCAATTACGATATATAATGGATGCTTATCGGTTATTTTCCATAGCTAGTGGTTATAATGGTTCACGGGTCATTCGTATGGGTTATGGACAACAATTACGGTTAAGAATAGATACTTATAGGTTATTGGTCATAACTAGTGGTTATTAAGGTTGACGGGCCATTCATATGACTTATGAACACCTATTACGGTTTAAAATGGATACTTATAGGTTAATGGCCATAGCTAGTGGTTATAAAGATTCACGGGCCATTCGTATTGGTTATGGACACCAATTACGATATATGATGGATAATTATAGAATATTGGTCATAGCTAGTGGTTATAATGGTTCACGGGCCATTCGTATGGGTTATGGACACCAATTACGATATATATAGTGGATACTTATAGGTTATTTTCCATAGCTACTGGTTATAATGGTTCAAGGGCCATTCGTATGGGTTATGGACAACAATTACGGTTAAGAATAGATACTTATAGGTTATTGGTTATTACTAGTGGTTATTAAGGTTGACGGGCCATTCGTATGGCTTATGGACACCTATTACGGTTTAAAATGAATACTTATCGGTTATTGGTCGTAGCTAGTGGTTATAAGGATTCACGGGCCATTCGTATTGGTTATGGTCACCAATTACGATTTATAATGGATACTAATAAGTTATAGGTCATAGCTAGTGGTTATAATGGTTCACGGGCCATTCGTATGGATTATGGACACCAATTACGATATATAATGGATGCTTATAGGTTATTTTCCATAACTAGTGGTTATAATGGTTCACGGGCCATTCGTATGGGTTATGGACAGCAATTACGGTTAAGAATAGATACTTATAGGTTATTGGTCATAACTAGTGGTTATTAAGGTTGACGGGCCATTCGTATGGCTTATGGACACCTTTTACGGTTTAAAATGAATACTTATCGGTTATTGGTCATAGCCAGTGGTTATAAGGATTCACGGGCCATTCGTATTGGTTATGGACACCAATTACGATTTATAATGGATACTTATAAGTTATTGGTCATAGCTAGTGGTTATAATGGGTCACGGGCCATTCGTATGGGTTATGGACACCAATTACGATATATAATGGATGCTTATAGGTTATTTTCCATAGCTAGTGGTTATAATGGTTCACGGGTCATTCGTAAGGGTTATGGACAACAATTACGGTAAAGAACGGATACTTATAGGTTATTGCTAATAACTGGTGATTATTAAGGTTGATGGCCCATTCGTATGGCTTATGGACACCTATTACGGTATAAAATGGATACTTATAGGTTATTGGTCATAGCTAGTGGTTATAATGATTCACGGGCCATTCGTATGGGTTTTGGACCCCAATTACGATATATAATGGATGCTTATAGGTTATTTTCCATAACTAGTGGTTATAATGGATCACGAGCCATTAGTATGGGTTATGGACAACAATTACGGTTAAGAATAGATACTTATAGGTTATTGGTCATAACTAGTGGTTATTAAGGTTGACGGGCCATTCATATGACTTATGAACACCTATTACGGTTTAAAATGGATACTTATAGGTTAATGGCCATAGCTAGTGGTTATAAAGATTCACGGGCCATTCGTATTGGTTATGGACACCAATTACGATATATGATGGATAATTATAGGTTATTGGTCATAGCTAGTTGTTATAATGGTTCACGGGCCATTCGTATGGGTTATGGACACCAATTACGATATATAGTGGATACTTATAGGTTATTTTCCATAGCTAGTGTTTATAACGGTTCAAGGGCCATTCGTATGGGTTATGGACAACAATTACGGTTAAGAATAGATACTTATAGGTTATTGGTTATTACTAGTGGTTATTAAGGTTGACGGGCCATTCGTATGGCTTATGGACACCTATTACGGTTTAAAATGAATACTTATCGGTTATTGGTCGTAGCTAGTGGTTATAAGGATTCACGGGCCATTCGTATTGGTTATGGTCACCAATTACGATTTATAATGGATACTAATAAGTTATAGGTCATAGCTAGTGGTTATTATGGTTCACGGGCCATTCGTATGGATTATGGACACCAATTACGATATATAATGGATGCTTATAGGTTATTTTCCATAACTAGTGGTTATAATGGTTCACGGGCCATTCGTATGGGTTATGGACAGCAATTACGGTTAAGAATAGATACTTATAGGTTATTGGTCATAACTAGTGGTTATTAAGGTTGACGGGCCATTCGTATGACTTATGGACACCTATTTCGGTTTAAAATGGATACTTATAGGTTATTGGTCATAGCTAGTGGTTATAATGGTTCACGGGCCATTCGTATGGGTTATGGACACCAATTACGGTATATAATGGATTCTTATAGGTTAATGTTAATATCTAGTGGTTATAATGGTTCACGGGATATTCGTATGGGTTATGGTCAACAATTACGGTTAAGAATAGATGCTTATAGGATATTTGTCATAACTAGTGGTTATTAACGTTGACGGGCCATTCGTATGGCTTATGGACACCTATTACGGTTTAAAATGGATACTTATAAGTTATTGGTCATAACTAGTGGTTATAATGATTGACGGGCCATTCGTATGGGTTATGGACACCAATTATGATTTATATTGGATACTTATAGGTTATTGGTCATAGCTAGTGGTTATAATGGTTCACGGGCCATTCGTATGAGTTATGGACACCAACTACGGTATCTAATGGATGCTTATATGTTATTTTTCAAAGCTAGTAGTTATAATGGTTCACGGGCCATTCGTATGGGTTATGGACAACAATTACGGTAAAGAACGGATACCAATAGGTTATTGCTAATAACTAGTGATTATTAAGGTTGATGGCCCATTCGTATGGCTTATGGACACCAATTACGGTATAAAATGGATACTTATAGGTTATTGGTCATAGCTAGTGGTTATAATGATTCACGGGCCATTCGTATGGGTTATGGACACCAATTACGATATATAGTGAATGCTTATAGGTTATTTTCCATAGCTAGTGGTTATAATGGTTCACGGGCCATTCGTATGGGTTATGGACAACAATTACGGTTAAGAATAGATACTTATAGGTTATTGGTCATAACTAGTGGTTATTAAGGTTGACGGGCCATTCGTATGGCTTATGGACACCTATTACGATTTAAAATGAATACTTATCGGTTATTGGTCATAGCCAGTGGTTATAAGGATTCACGGGCCATTCGTATTGGTTATGGACACCAATTACGATTTATAATGGATACTTATAAGTTATCGGTCATAGCTAGTGGTTTTAATGGTTCACGTATCATTCGTATGGGTTTTGGACCCCAATTACGATATATAATGGATGCTTATAGGTTATTTTCCATAACTAGTGGTTATAATGGTTCACGAGCCATTAGTATGGGTTATGGACAACAATTACGGTTAAGAATAGATACTTATAGGTTATTGGTCATAACTAGTGGTTATTAAGGTTGACGGGCCATTCGTATGGCTTATGGACACCTTTTACGGTTTAAAATGAATACTTATCGGTTATTGGTCATAGCCAGTGGTTATAAGGATTCACGGGCCATTCGTATTGGTTATGGACACCAATTACGATTTATAATGGATACTTATAAGTTATTGGTCATAGCTAGTGGTTATAATGGGTCACGGGCCATTCGTTTGGGTTATGGACACCAATTACGATATATAATGGATGCTTATAGGTTATTTTCCATAGCTAGTGGTTATAATGGTTCACGGGTCATTCGTAAGGGTTATGGACAACAATTACGGTTAAGAATAGATACTTATAGGTTATTGGTCATAACTAGTGGTTATTAAGGTTGACGGGCCATTCGTATGACTTATGAACACCTATTACGGTTTAAAATAGATACTTATAGGTTAATGGCCATAGCTAGTGGTTATAAAGATTCACGGGCCATTCATATTGGTTATGGACACCAATTACGATATATAATGGATAATTATAGGTTATTGGTCATAGCTAGTGGTTATAATGGAGCACGGGCCATTCGTATGGATTATGGACACCAATTACGATATATAGTGGATGCTTATAGGTTATTTTCCATAGCTAGTGGTTATAATGGTTCACGGGCCATTCGTATGGGTTATGGACAACAATTACGGTTAACAATAGATACTTATAGGTTATTGGTTATTACTAGTGGTTATTAAGGTTGAAGGGCCATTCGTATGGCTTATGGACACCTATTACGGTTTAAAATGAATACTTATCGGTTATTGGTCATAGCTAGTGGTTATAAAGATTCACGGGCCATTCGTATTGGTTATGGACACCAATTACGATATATGATGGATAATTATAGGTTATTGGTCATAGCTAGTGGTTATAATGGTTCACGGGATATTCGTATGGGTTATGGTCAACAATTACGGTTAAGAATAGATACTTATAGGATATTTGTCATAACTAGTGGTTATTAAGGTTGACGGGCCATTCGTATGGCTTATGGACACCTATTACGTTTTAAAATGGATACTTATAGGTTATTGGTCATAACTAGTGGTTATAATCATTGACGGGCCATTCGTATGGGTTATGGACACCAATTATGATTTATACTGGATACTTATAGGTTATTGGTCATAGCTAGTGGTTATAGTGGTTCACGGGCCATTCGTATGAGTTATGGACACCAATTACGGTATCTAATGGATGCTTATAGGTTATTTTTAAAAGCTAGTAGTTATAATGGTTCACGGGCCATTCGTATGGGTTATGGACAACAATTACGGAAAGAACGGATACTTATAGGTTATTGCTAATAACTAGTGATTATTAAGGTTGACGGGCCATTCGCATGGCTTATGGACACCTATTATGGTATAAAATGGATACTTATAGGTTATTGGTCATAGCTAGTGGTTATAATGATTCACGGGCCATTCGTATGGGTTATGGACACCAATTACGATATATAGTGAATGCTTATAGGTTATTTTCCATAGCTAGTGGTTATAATGGTTCACGGGCCATTCGTATGGGTTATGGACAACAATTACGGTTAAGAATAGATACTTATAGGTTATTGGTCATAACTAGTGGTTATTAAGGTTGACGGGCCATTCGTATGGCTTATGGACACCTAGTACGACTTAAAATGAATACTTATCGGTTATTGGTTATAGCCAGTGGTTATAAGGATTCACGGGCCATTCGTATTGGTTATGGACACCAATTACGATTTATAATGGATACTTATAAGTTATTGGTCATAGCTAGTGGTTATAATTGTTCACGTATCATTCGTATGGGTTTTGGACACCAATTACGATATATAATGGATGCTTATAGGTTATTATCCATAACTAGTGGTTATAATGGTTCAAGAGCCATTAGTATGGGTTATGGACAACAATTATGGTTAAGAATAGATACTTATAGGTTATTGGTCATAACTAGTGGTTATTAAGGTTGACGGGCCATTCGTATGGCTTATGGACACCTTTTACGGTTTAAAATGAATACTTATCGGTTATTGGTCATAGCCAGTGGTTATAAGGATTCACGGGCCATTCGTATTGGTTATGGACACCAATTACGATTTATAATGGATACTTATAAGTTATTGGTCATAGCTAGTGGTTATAATGGTTCACGGGCCATTCGTATGGGTTATGGACACCAATTACGATATATAATGGATGCTTATAGGTTATTTTCCATAGCTAGTGGTTATAATGGTTCACGGGTCATTCGCAAGGGTTATGGACAACAATTACGGTTAAGAATAGATACTTATAGGTTATTGGTCATAACTAGTGGTTATTAAGGTTGACGGGCCATGTATGACTTATGAACACCTATTACGGTTTAAAATGGATACTTATAGGTTAATGGCCATAGCTAGTGGTTATAAAGATTCACGGGCCATTCATATTGGTTATGGACACCAATTACGATATATAATGGATAATTATAGGTTATTGGTCATAGCTAGTGGTTATAATCGTTCACGGGCCATTCGTATGGGTTATGGACACCAATTACGATATATAGTGGATGCTTATAGGTTATTTTCCATAGCTAGTGGTTATAATGGTTCACGGGCCATTCGTATGGGTTATGGACAACAATTACGGTTAACAATAGATACTTATAGGTTATTGGTTATTACTAGTGGTTATTAAGGTTGACGGGCCATTCGTATGGCTTATGGACACCTATTACGGTTTAAAATGAATACTTATCGGTTATTGGTCATAGCTAGTGGTTATAAAGATTCACGGGCCATTCGTATTGGTTATGGACACCAATTACGATATATGATGGATAATTATAGGTTATTGGTCATAGCTAATGGTTTTAATGGTTCACGGGCCATTCGTATGGGTTATGGACACCAATTACGATATATAGTGGATGCTTATAGGTTATTTTCCATAGCTAGTGGTTATAATGGTTCAAGGGCCATTCGTATGGGTTATGGACAACAATTACGGTTAAGAATAGATACTTATAGGTTATTGGTCATAACTAGTGGTTATTAAGGTTGACGGGCCATTCGTATGGCTTATGGACACCTATTACGATTTAAAATGAATACTTATCGGTTATTGGTTATAGCCAGTGGTTATAAGGATTCACGGGCCATTCGTATTGGTTATGGACACCAATTACGATTTATAATGGATACTTATAAGTTATTGGTCATAGCTAGTGGTTATAATTGTTCACGTATCATTCGTATGGGTTTTGGACACCAATTACGATATATAATGGATGCTTATAGGTTATTTTCCGTAACTAGTGGTTATAATGGTTCACGAGCCATTAGTATGGGTTATGGACAACAATTATGGTTAAGAATAGATACTTATAGGTTATTGGTCATAACTAGTGGTTATTAAGGTTGACGGGCCATTCGTATGGCTTATGGACACCTTTTACGGTTTAAAATGAATACTTATCGGTTATTGGTCATAGCCAGTGGTTATAAGGATTCACGGGCCATTCGTATTGGTTATGGACACCAATTACGATTTATAATGGATACTTATAAGTTATTGGTCATAGCTAGTGGTTATAATGGTTCACGGGCCATTCGTATGGGTTATGGACACCAATTACGATATATAATGGATGCTTATAGGTTATTTTCCATAGCTAGTGGTTATAATGGTTCACGGGTCATTCGTAAGGGTTATGGACAACAATTACGGTTAAGAATAGATACTTATAGGTTATTGGTCATAACTAGTGGTTATTAAGGTTGACGGGCCATGTATGACTTATGAACACCTATTACGGTTTAAAATGGATACTTATAGGTTAATGGCCATCGCTATTGGTTATAAAGATTCACGGGCCATTCATATTGGTTATGGACACCAATTACGATATATAATGGATAATTATAGGTTATTGGTCATTGCTAGTGGTTATAATCGTTCACGGGCCATTCGTATGGGTTATGGACACCAATTACGATATATAGTGGATGCTTATAGGTTATTTTCCATAGCTAGTGGTTATAATGGTTCACGGGCCATTCGTATGGGTTATGGACAACAATTACGGTTAACAATAGATACTTATAGGTTATTGGTTATTACTAGTGGTTATTAAGCTTGACGGGCCATTCGTATGGCTTATGGACACCTATTACGGTTTAAAATGAATACTTATCGGTTATTGGTCATAGCTAGTGGTTATAAAGATTCACGGGCCATTCGTATTGGTTATGGACACCAATTACGATATATGATGGATAATTATAGGTTATTGGTCATAGCTAGTGGTTATAATGGTTCACGGGCCATTCGTATGGGTTATGGACACAAATTACGATATATAGTGGATGCTTATAGGTTATTTTCCATAGCTAGTGGTTATAATGGTTCTAGGGCCATTCGTATGGGTTATGGACAACAATTACGGTTAAGAATAGATACTTATAGGTTATTGGTTATTACTAGTGGTTATTAAGGTAGACAGGCCATTCGTATGGCTTATGGACACCTATTACGGTTTAAAATGAATACTTATCGGTTATTGGTCGTAGCTAGTGGTTATAAGGATTCACGGGCCATTCGTATTGGTTATGGTCACCAATTACGATTTATAATGGATACTAATAAGTTATAGGTCATAGCTAGTGGTTATAATGGTTCACGGGCCATTCGTATGGATTATGGACACCAATTACGATATATAATGGATGCTTATAGGTTATTTTCCATAACTAGTGGTTATAATGGTTCACGGGCCATTCGTATGGGTTATGGACAACAATTACGGTTAAGAATAGATACTTATAGGTTATTGGTCATAACTAGTGGTTATTAAGGTTGACGGGCCATTCGTATGGCTTATGGACACCTATTACGATTTAAAATGAATACTTATCGGTTATTGGTCACAGCCAGTGGTTATAAGGATTCACGGGCCATTCGTATTGGTTATGGACACCAATTACGATTTATAATAGATACTTATAAGTTATTGGTCATAGCTAGTGGTTATAATGGTTCACATATCATTCGTATGGGCTTTGGACACCAATTACGATATAAAGTGGATGCTTATAGGTTATTTTCCATAGCTAGTGGTTATAATGGTTCACGGGCCATTCGTATGGGTTATGGACAACAATTACGGTTAAGAATAGATACTTATAGGTTATTGGTTATTACTAGTGGTTATTAAGGTTGACGGGCCATTCGTATGGCTTATGGACACCTATTACGGTTTAAAATGAATACTTATCGGTGATTGGTCATAGCTAGTGGTTATAAGGATTCACGGGCCATTCATATTGGTTATGGTCACCAATTACGATTTATAATGGATACTAATAAGTTATAGGTCATAGCTAGTGGTTATAATGGTTCACGGGCCATTCGTATGGATTATGGACACCAATTACGATATATAATGGATGCTTATAGGTTATTTTCCATAACTAGTGGTTATAATGGTTCACGGGCCATTCGTATGGGTTATGGACAACAATTACGGTTAAGAATAGATACTTATAGGTTATTGGTCATAACTAGTGGTTATTAAGGTTGACGGGCCATTCGTATGACTTATGGACACCTATTATGGTTTAAAATGGATACTTATAGGTTATTGGTCATAGCTAGTGGTTATAATGGTTCACGGGCCATTCGTATGGGTTATGGACACCAATTACAGTATATAATGGATACTAATAAGTTATAGGTCATAGCTAGTGGTTATAATGGTTCACGGGCCATTCGTATGGATTATGGACACCAATTACCATATATAATGGATGCTTATAGGTTATTTTCCATAACTAGTGGTTATAATGGTTCACGGGCCATTCGTATGGGTTATGGACAACAATTACGGTTAAGAATAGATACTTATAGGTTATTGGTCATAACTAGTGGTTATTAAGGTTGACGGGCCATTCGTATGGCTTATGGACACCTATTACGATTTAAAATGAATACTTATCGGTTATTGGTCACAACCAGTGGTTATAAGGATTCACGGGCCATTCGTATTGGTTATGGACACCAATTACGATTTATAATAGATACTTATAAGTTATTGGTCATAGCTAGTGGTTATAATGGTTCACATATCATTCGTATGGGGTTTGGACACCAATTACGATATATAGTGGATGCTTATAGGTTATTTTCCATAGCTAGTGGTTATAATGGTTCACGGGCCATTCGTATGGGTTATGGACAACAATTACGGTTAAGAATAGATACTTATAGGTTATTGGTTATTACTAGTGGTTATTAAGGTTGACGGGCCATTCGTATGGCTTATGGACACCTATTACGGTTTAAAATGAATACTTATCGGTGATTGGTCATAGCTTGTGGTTATAAGGATACACGGGCCATTCATATTGGTTATGGTCACCAATTACGATTTATAATGGATACTAATAAGTTATAGGTCATAGCTAGTGGTTATAATGGTTCACGGGCCATTCATATGGATTATGGACACCAATTACGATATATAATGGATGCTTATAGGTTATTTTCCATAACTAGTGGTTATAATGGTTCACGGGCCATTCGTATGGGTTATGGACAACAATTACGGTTAAGAATAGATACTTATAGGTTATTGGTCATAACTAGTGGTTATTAAGGTTGACGGGCCATTCGTATGACTTATGGACACCTATTATGGTTTAAAATGGATACTTATAGGTTATTGGTCATAGCTAGTGGTTATAATGGTTCACGGGCCATTCGTATGGGTTATGGACACCAATTACGGTATATAATGGATACTAATAAGTTATAGGTCATAGCTAGTGGTTATAATGGTTCACGGGCCATTCGTATGGATTATGGACACCAATTACGATATATAATGGATGCTTATAGGTTATTTTCCATAACTAGTGGTTATAATGGTTCACGGGCCATTCGTATGGGTTATGGACAACAATTACGGTTAAGAATAGATACTTATAGGTTATTGGTCATAACAAGTGGTTATTAAGGTTGACGGGCCATTCGTATGGCTTATGGACACCTATTACGATTTAAAATGAATACTTATCGGTTATTGGTCACAGCCAGTGGTTATAAGGATTCACGGGCCATTCGTATTGGTTATGGACACCAATTACGATTTATAATAGATACTTATAAGTTATTGGTCATAGCTAGTGGTTATAATGGTTCACATATCATTCGTATGGGCTTTGGACACCAATTACGATATATAGTGGATGCTTATAGGTTATTTTCCATAGCTAGTGGTTATAATGGTTCACGGGCCATTCGTATGGGTTATGGACAACAATTACGGTTAAGAATAGATACTTATAGGTTATTGGTTATTACTAGTGGTTATTAAGGTTGACGGGCCATTCGTATGGCTTATGGACACCTATTACGGTTTAAAATGAATACTTATCGGTGATTGGTCATAGCTAGTGGTTATAAGGATTCACGGGCCATTCATATTGGTTATGGTCACCAATTACGATTTATAATGGATACTAATAAGTTATAGGTCATAGCTAGTGGTTATAATGGTTCACGGGCCATTCGTATGGATTATGGACACCAATTACGATATATAATGGATGCTTATAGGTTATTTTCCATAACTAGTGGTTATAATGGTTCACGGGCCATTCGTATGGGTTATGGACAACAATTACGGTTAAGAATAGATACTTATAGGTTATTGGTCATAACTAGTGGTTATTAAGGTTGACGGGCCATTCGTATGACTTATGGACACCTATTATGGTTTAAAATGGATACTTATAGGTTATTGGTCATAGCTAGTGGTTATAATGGTTCACGGGCCATTCGTATGGGTTATGGACACCAATTACGGTATATAATGGATACTAATAAGTTATAGGTCATAGCTAGTGGTTATAATGGTTCACGGGCCATTCGTATGGATTATGGACACCAATTACGATATATAATGGATGCTTATAGGTTATTTTCCATAACTAGTGGTTATAATGGTTCACGGGCCATTCGTATGGGTTATGGACAACAATTACGGTTAAGAATAGATACTTATAGGTTATTGGTCATAACTAGTGGTTATTAAGGTTGACGGGCCATTCGTATGGCTTATGGACACCTATTACGATTTAAAATGAATACTTATCGGTTATTGGTCACAACCAGTGGTTATAAGGATTCACGGGCCATTCGTATTGGTTATGGACACCAATTACGATTTATAATAGATACTTATAAGTTATTGGTCATAGCTAGTGGTTATAATGGTTCACATATCATTCGTATGGGCTTTGGACACCAATTACGATACATAGTGGATGCTTATAGGTTATTTTCCATAGCTAGTGGTTATAATGGTTCACGGGCCATTCGTATGGGTTATGGACAACAATTATGGTTAAGAATAGATACTTATAGGTTATTGGTTATTACTAGTGGTTATTAAGGTTGACGGGCCATTCGTATGGCTTATGGACACCTATTACGGTTTAAAATGAATACTTATCGGTGATTGGTCATAGCTAGTGGTTATAAGGATTCACGGGCCATTCATATTGGTTATGGTCACCAATTACGATTTATAATGGATACTAATAAGTTATAGGTCATAGCTAGTGGTTATAATGGTTCACGGGCCATTCGTATGGATTATGGACACCAATTACGATATATAATGGATGCTTATAGGTTATTTTCCATAACTAGTGGTTATAATGGTTCACGGGCCATTCGTATGGGTTATGGACAACAATTACGGTTAAGAATAGATACTTATAGGTTATTGGTCATAACTAGTGGTTATTAAGGTTGACGGGCCATTCGTATGACTTATGGACACCTATTATGGTTTAAAATGGATACTTATAGGTTATTGGTCATAGCTAGTGGTTATAATGGTTCACGGGCCATTCGTATGGGTTATGGACACCAATTACGGTATATAATGGATACTAATAAGTTATAGGTCATAGCTAGTGGTTATAATGGTTCACGGGCCATTCGTATGGATTATGGACACCAATTACGATATATAATGGATGCTTATAGGTTATTTTCCATAACTAGTGGTTATAATGGTTCACGGGCCATTCGTATGGGTTATGGACAACAATTACGGTTAAGAATAGATACTTATAGGTTATTGGTCATAACTAGTGGTTATTAAGGTTGACGGGCCATTCGTATGGCTTATGGACACCTATTACGATTTAAAATGAATACTTATCGGTTATTGGTCACAACCAGTGGTTATAAGGATTCACGGGCCATTCGTATTGGTTATGGACACCAATTACGATTTATAATAGATACTTATAAGTTATTGGTCATAGCTAGTGGTTATAATGGTTCACATATCATTCGTATGGGCTTTGGACACCAATTACGATACATAGTGGATGCTTATAGGTTATTTTCCATAGCTAGTGGTTATAATGGTTCACGGGCCATTCGTATGGGTTATGGACAACAATTATGGTTAAGAATAGATACTTATAGGTTATTGGTTATTACTAGTGGTTATTAAGGTTGACGGGCCATTCGTATGGCTTATGGACAACTATTACGGTTTAAAATGAATACTTATCGGTGATTGGTCATAGCTAGTGGTTATAAGGATTCACGGGCCATTCATATTGGTTATGGTCACCAATTACGATTTATAATGGATACTAATAAGTTATAGGTCATAGCTAGTGGTTATAATGGTTCACGGGCCATTCGTATGGATTATGGACACCAATTACGATATATAATGGATGCTTATAGGTTATTTTCCATAACTAGTGGTTATAATGGTTCACGGGCCATTCGTATGGGTTATGGACAACAATTACGGTTAAGAATAGATACTTATAGGTTATTGGTCATAACTAGTGGTTATTAAGGTTGACGGGCCATTCGTATGACTTATGGACTCCTATTATGGTTTAAAATGGATACTTATAGGTTATTGGTCATAGCAAGTGGTTATAATGGTTCACGGGCCATTCGTATGGGTTATGGACACCAATTACGGTATATAATGGATTCTTATAGGTTAATGTTAATATCTAGTGGTTATAATGGTTCACGGGATATTCGTATGGGTTATGGACAACAATTACGGTTAAGAATAGATACTTATAGGTTATTTGTCATAACTAGTGGTTATTAAGGTTGACGGGCCATTCGTATGACTTATGGACACCTATTACGGTTTAAAATGGATACTTATAGGTTATTGGTCATAGCTAGTGGTTATAATGGTTCACGGGCTATTCGTATGGGTTATGGACACCAATTACGGTATATAATGGATTCTTATAGGTTAATGTTAATATCTAGTGGGTATAATGGTTCACGGGATATTCGTATGGGTTATGGACACCTAATACGGTTTAAAATGGATACTTATAGGTTATTGGTCATAGCTAGTGGTTATAATGATTGACGGGCCATTCGTATGGGTTATGGACACCAATTATGATTTATACTGGATACTTATAGGTTATTGGTCATAGCTAGTGGTTATAATGGTTCACGGGCCATTCGTATGAGTTATGGACACCAATTACGGTATATAATGGATGCTTATAGGTTATTTTTCAAAGCTAGTAGTTATAATGGTTCACGGGCCATTCGTATGGGTTATGGACAACAATTACGGTAAAGAACGAATACTTATAGGTTATTGCTAATAACTAGTGATTATTAAGGTTGACGGGCCATTCGTATGGGTTATGGACACCTATTACGGTATAAAATGGATACTTATAGGTTATTGGTCATAGCTAGTGGTTATAATGGTTCACGGGCCATTCGTATGGGTTATGGACACCAATTACGATATATAGTGGATGCTTATAGGTTATTTTCCATAGCTAGTGGTTATAATGGTTCACGGGCCATTCGTATGGGTTATGGACAACAATTACGGTTAAGAATAGATACTTATAGGTTATTGGTTATTACTAGTGGTTATTAAGGTTGACGGGCCATTCGTATGGCTTATGGACACCTATTACAGTTTAAAATGAATACTTATCGGTTATTGGTCATAGCTAGTGGTTATAAGGATTCACGGGCCATTCGTATTGGTTATGGTCACCAATTACGATTTATAATGGATACTAATAAGTTATAGGTCATAGCTAGTGGTTATAATGGTTCACGGGCCATTCGTATGGGTTATGGACACCAATTACGATATATAATGCATGCTTATAGGTTATTTTCCATAGCTAGTGGTTATAATGGTTAACGGGTCATTCGTATGGGTTATGGACAACAATTATGATTAAGAATAGATACTTATAGGTTATTGGTCATAACTAGTGGTTATTAAGGTTGACGTGCCATTCGTATGACTTATGGACACCTATTACGGTTTAAAATGGATACTTATTGGTTAATGGCCATAGCTAGTGGTTTTAAAGATTCACGGGCCATTGGTATTGGTTATGGACACCAATTACGATATATAATGGATAATTATAGGTTATTGGTAATAGCTAGTCGTTATAATGGTTCACGGGCCATTCGTATGGGTTATGGACACCAATTACAATATATAGTGGATGCTTATAGGTTATATTCCATAGCTAGTGGTTATAATGGTTCACGGGCCATTCGTATGGGTTATGGACAACAATTACGGTTAAGAATAGATATTTATAGGTTATTGGTTATTACTAGTGGTTATTAAGGTTGACGGGCCATTCGTATGGCTTATGGTCACCTATTACGGTTTAAAATGAATACTTATCGGTTATTGGTCATAGCTAGTGATTATAAGGATTCACGGGCCATTCGTATTGGTTATGGACACCAATTACAATTTATAATGGATACTAATAAGTTATTGGTCATAGCTAATGGTTATAATGGTTCACGGGCCATTCGTATGGGTTATGGACTCCAATTACGATATATAATGGATTCTAATAGGTTAATGTTAATATCTAGTGGTTATAATGGTTCACGGGATATTCGTATGGGTTATGGACAACAATTACGGTTAAGAATAGATACTTATAGGTTATTTTTCATAACTAGTGGTTATTAAGGTTGACGGGCCATTCGTATGGCTTATGGACACATATTACGGTTTAAAATAGATACTTATAGGTTATTGGTCATAGCTAGTGGTTATAAGAATTCACGGGCCATTCGTATGGATTATGGACACCAATTACGATTTATAATGGATACCTATAGCTTATTGGTCATAGCTAGTGGTTATAATGGTTCACGGGCCATTCGTATGAGTTATGGACACCAATTACGGTATATAATGGATGCTTATAGGTTATTTTCCATAACTAGTGGTTATAATGGTTCACGGGCCATTCGTATGGGTTATGGACACCAATTACGGTATATAATGGATGCTTATAGGTTATATTTCATAGCTAGTGGATATAATGCTTCACGGGCCATTCGTATGGGTTATGGACAATAATTACGGTAAATGTAACGACCCGAAATTTGTAAATAAATAAATTGAATAAAAATATGATAAATAAGGATAAATCGTTTAATGAACGTAGGAATTGGTTTCGTGTCGTTTGGACACCGTATGAGAAAGTTATGGGCGAAGCGGGTCGAGACAAAGAACGAAAAATGCAGCCTTGCTGCATAGGCAAGTTCGCTACGCGAACTATGGTTCCCGATCGGGAACATCAAACAGGGATTTTGGGCATTTTGGTTAATCGAGTTCGCGACTGAGTAGCGATCGGGAAAAGTTCACGATGGGGAAAGTTAGCGACGCGAACTCAGTTCGCGCCGTGAACTTTGGTCGAGCAGCTTTAAATCGGGTTTTCAGCCATTTGTGCTATCTTAAAACCCTAGATACCTCTTTGGCGATTTTTGGAGCTCTAGTGCAGTTCTTGAGTGATTCCTCCACGAATCTTGATTGATATCACTCCTAGTTGAAGATTAAAGGTATATCTTCACTCTTTGATCTTTGTAGCTTAAGATCTATGTATTTGGGTGTATGGGTTTGAAGCCCTAGCTCTTTGGGTTACGGGTTATGGTGATATAAGTGATGTATACACTTAATAGATGGTATATTATCAAAGGAAACAAGTGTATGGTTATGATTTGTAAGAATCTTAAGGGTTGATTAAACCCAGGGTTTGGTAAACCACCATAATTGGGGGAAATGAGTAATTGAGTGTTATCTAGAGATAGATGGACATGTTGGTAGTAGTATGTGATATTGATAATCTTGTGATTATTGTATTAGGCGTTTGGTGAGGTCTTGGAAGGTTGACCGAATTGTGAAGCAAGGAAACTGACGTAAAGAATACGGTTGGAGCACTTTATTGCTAAGGTGAGTACATGAGACTTTTAAACTGAGTACATAGCAATTAGTTTTGATAATACATATGATAGTTTATGGGTCTTTATTAATAAATATTTTGATAAAGATAGTGACTGAAAATGTATGAAAGTAAGTGGAATGTGATACTAGAATATGTCTAGTATGATTGTTGATATTGGAAGTAAATATGATAACTAAGGTAATTATGAAACCCTTATTAATGAATCATAATAATAAAGATTATTGATTAAAAGAACGGATAATGAGACCTTATTAATGAATGTGTATTAGTAAAGCAATCGGTAATTATTTATAGTGATGAGTACCTATTGGGTAAGAATTACTATTAAGAGGGAGGAACGAATATGTATGTAAATGAATATGAATTGACTGATGACAAATATGTATTATAGTCAAGAAGAGATAAAAGTATTATGTTATCGATAAATAAGAAATGTATCTTATGAGAATAAATAAGGATGGACCTCCTGGGGTTCATAGATGTAGAAGTATGTGTGAGTTGCTAAAGATCGGGTCCACGGGACCATACAGGTACGTTAACTCTATGTTGAGGTAGTTATATATAGTTATGATTAGATAACTAATTTGTTTGATGATTGATGTGATAGCCGAAGGCTTTGATTGGAATAACTGATGAGTTATGGTAAGAATTAGATGATGTGATGATGCGGGGGACCCCCGGTCATGAGAGGGTGGAATGAGGGGCAGTTGGGTGGATTCCCATCGACTCATCCACGATAGGTGTGGAGTGAGGGGCAGTTGGGTGGATTCCCATCGACTCACCCACGTTAGTAGTCTTGCTAACTGGACGTATTCCGGCGAGTAAGGCAGGTATCGGTAGATTGGGCGAATCCCTCTTGCCGGTATCTTGAAGCTTATTAATGGCGATGGATTTCGGTTAATAAGTTAATGTGAAGCTTACTAATGGCGATGGATTTCGGTTAGTAAGTTAATGTGATTCTAGTACATATATGTTTATGTATTAGGTATGAATGTGCTTCTAGCTAGTTCGGGGGCAACCCGATAGTTAGATATGATTGCCAGGAGAGCAGAAATTGATAGGGTCACAATAGGGTGACTAGACGGTATTGATGTGGTATATGTATAAATATATGTTTATATATTTATGAAATGTGATTATTTTGGGGTCTAGAACCCATGTATCTCACGAGACTATTTTGTCTCACGTACTACGTTTGTTTTTGTGGCTATGTACTCAGGTACAGGTTTGAAGTGATATAAGGTTGCACTAGAAGTGGCCTAGAGATGCTTAGCTCGGGAGCTATTAGGTAGATCCCGTTGCCTATGGTTTTGATATACTTGGTGACACCGTATTTTTGTAAACTCTGATATAAGTTTTAAAGTTTTTGTTAAACTGTATTTTGAACAATATGTCAGATATTGGGAAAATGTATTTTAAATGATTTAAATGATGTTTTAAAAATACGGGTGTTACAACTTGGTATCAGAGCTATAGTTTAAGTGAATTAGGTTGGATGTCCATCCTAGTCTTAGACTGTAGCAATAGGAATGTAAGATTCCGTGAGATCGATAGGTTGACCTTGAGACTTTATGTTAAGTTTAGGGTTGAACCTAGGGGACCTATAGAAGTTGTTATGCAATGTGCAATGTGAGTCTTTTGAGACCGTAGGGGGTTTAGTATGATAAGGTCGATCCCTATGAGAAATGCCATAATTTGATCTAACTGTGTTGTTTTCAACTGTTGAGCTGACCATTTGAACCTTGCTGGTTGGATATGTTGGTATGGCGAAAGAATAAATGTGAAAAGTGGACGAACTCCACTAAATTGGAAAGAGTTACGAATGAGGGTAGGTGGAATGATTCCAATACCCAAATGAAGGAAGAATAATCGAATGGTGAATCCCGTAGTGGGAAGTGTCTACTTAAAAGGTAGCAAAACATAGTCGGAAGAAATGGAAGGAAGTTGTGTAAGACTTTCATAGCGTGTAAAACTGTTGTGTAATTCGGAAGATTTGAACCGAAGGTCACGATGTGGTGGATTCGGTAGAGATGGCAAGTGCTAGAGAGTAGCAAATGAAGGAAGAACGATATGGCGACATTGACGTCACCATTATTGAAGGATGAGGTGTTGATACGGTGGAATGTGTTGTATGAAACTATGTGAAGGAGAGCACGGTACAAAATGTTGTGAAAGGAACTCACGAGTGAGTTGGAATGGGGAGTTGACCCGGAAGGGCCACCTCAGAGATCTTGGGTAAGATGAATGATTTGAGATTATGACTTAATTGTTGTTGTTGCACGAATTGGTGCCTATAGAAAATTGTAGATAAGTTACTTGATGTGGAGGTTTAATTTCGGGAATAGTCTTCCCGGTTAGTATGAGTATAGAAATCATAAATTTGAAATGATTATGGGCCGGTGTGTCGCATGTAGTAAAGATATATGGGTTGATGCTACTATGTAGTGTAAAAGGGGGAACCATGAGAATGGTAGATGTTGTCAACAAAAGAATGATAGTATAACGAAGTACTAAGTCTTGGTAAGGATTGTTAGTTGGATGAGAATTATAGAAATAGAAACTTTGGAAATGGGACTTTGATATTCGGCAGGAATCCGGATACGCAATGTAATGTTATTATACGTGAACGGTAAAGGAAAGAATGACTAAAGTATAGTGATGCCTTAGAATTTATGAATGGAAACTATGTGGAAAAAGAATAAGTGTCGGGAATGACGAATTTTGATTGTTGAAAACGGTTGAGTAAAAGTTGGCGCATAGCCATAGCAGGTTTCGTGATAATATTGATAAATTTGATGTCAAGGGTGAAAAGACAATTATTGGTAAAATGCCATAGTAATAAGTGTGACAATGTACGTCATAGCGTAGTGTAAGACTACGATTTGAAAAGGAATATTTCGGAGTCCCACGATGTGTAAAAGTAGAACACGGAGTGTTGGGCTTTTGGTTGTGAGTGTGGACCGGAGTCGATTGTTTGACTCACGGATGATTGGATTGGTCGGTGATTTTTTTTTTGGCTAATGGAATGTAGTGGTAGCTACTCCGACGGTGACAAAAGTCTTGGAAATTGTTAAGGAAATGAACCGGTTAAGGACGGTTAATGTGTAAGTGAAACAATAAATAGCAATTAGGGAATGTTATTAGTTACCCGTGGGGTACAATGCATGTGCATTATGTGATGGCCTTGGGAGGCATATGATAATGGAAAGATAATATTATATGAAATGTATTAAGTAGTATGTCCAATGGGAGATATGTTAGATATGAAAGAAACGATAATGTGATATTATGTGAATGGTGCTAGAATGCATGACGAATAATTGAGTGATTGAACGAGTGAGAAAGTAGCAAAGCTACGTGATGTGAAAGGATGGATACCAGATGGTATTGGTGTGACATATACACATGTTTGTATATGTGCACAATAGGGGTGTTTAGATTGAATTGGCGTGATATATATATGTGTATATATATATGTGTGTGTATATGTTTATGTGTTTAAATGATGAATGTAGAACCATGTGGTTAATGATGTATTTCTATTATGTTATGGTAAATGAGAATTGGGCTTGAAATGGGGGTTACATTTAGGTCATGTAAATGTAGGGGATGCCTACGATTTATAGAATAGAAAGAAAGAGAAACTCCTAGTGAGCAAATTACCATGTGGTAACCAAGACATAGTACACCGTATAAGGGTGCGTGACGTATTACGGTAGGTGGCCTAGTACCGGTAATGTAAGCTGATCAATGTGATACAAAGATGGTTAAAAGAATACTAAGTGATAGTATGAGCGACCAAGTGAAGGTCAAGAAACGGTAAATGTTATGGTGACCTTATGTTAAGGTGTAACCCTTAGATTAACAGGGATGATTGTTGAGAAAGTAATAATGGGTAGAACTGAGAGTGATGGGTTGGTAATAATACGCCGTGTGTACGGAAATTGCTAGTTTGGAAAAGGTATGGTTGACTTTATGTAAAAGTCAACGTTAGTCAACCCGTGATTGGTTGAATTGGTCTAAGATGGACTTTGACTCTCGTTTTGATTTACTAATGAATATTGATAGCATAATGTGTCGATTATGTGTTTGTGAAAAAGTTGATGAGATGGTTGATTGAATCGTAGTCGGTTTATACGACTTGACCCGTTTGGGTGATTTCAATGTTGAAATTGGGAATCGAGTGTAAGACTGTAATTGAATCATAAATTAAAGGCAAATTGTAAAGGAAAGGAGGATTTATGAAACCCTTAACGAGAAGGGAAAATGTTAAGGTATAGTTGACTTTGTTCTTAAGTCAAAGGGTAGACAATGTGGGGACATACCAATGTCGGGATACATCGACTTGGTCAAGGCTAGAGTTTGACATTCGTTTTAATCAATTAGTTAATGGTATGATTGTGTCATACCATTGTTGTGAGAATGAAAGGATTGGTCGAGAAAATGACGGTGTTATGGTCAAATTGTGAAATTTTGACCCGTTTGAGTATTATGAGTTTTTAAAGTTGGGTCTTGACCGTTCGGACTTAACGAAGTTAAGTGAATGTTTGAATATGTAATGTTGAAGGAATAGGAATGAGGAAAGTTTGGTGGTAATCACCACAAGGAAATGAGGGCGTAATGGTCGGGTGATTATAGGTTGGAGATTTTAGTGATTCCGAGGACGGAATCCTTTTAAGGGGTGGATAGTTGTAACGACCCGAAATTTGTAAATAAATAAATTGAATAAAAATATGATAAATAAGGATAAATCGTTTAATGAACGTAGGATTTTGTTTCGTGTCGTTTGGACACCCTATGAGAAAGTTATGGGCGAAACCGGGTCGAGACAAAGAACGAAAAATGCAGCCTTGCTGCATAGGCAAGTTCGCGACGCGAACTATGGTTCCCGATCGGGAACATCAAACAGGGATTTTGGGCATTTTGGTTAATCGAGTTCGCGACTGAGTAGCGATCTGGAAAAGTTCACGATGGGGAAAGTTAGCGACACGAACTCAGTTCGCGCCGTGAACTTTGGTCGAGCAGCTTTAAATCGGGTTTTCAGCCATTTGTGCTATCTTAAAACCCTAGATACCTCTTTGGCGATTTTTGGAGCTCTAGTGCAGTTCTTGAGTGATTCCTCCACGAATCTTGATTGATATCACTCCTAGTTGAAGATTAAAGGTATATCTTCACTCTTTGATCTTTGTAGCTTAAGATCTATGTATTTGGGTGTATGGGTTTGAAGCCCTAGCTCTTTGGGTTACGGGTTATGGTGATATAAGTGATGTATACACTTAATAGATGGTATATTATCAAAGGAAACAAGTGTATGGTTATGATTTGTAAGAATCTTAAGGGTTGATTAAACCCAGGGTTTGGTAAACCACCATAATTGGGGGAAATGAGTAATTGAGTGTTATCTAGAGATAGATGGACATGTTGGTAGTAGTATGTGATATTGATAATCTTGTGATTATTGTATTAGGCGTTTGGTGAGGTCTTGGAAGGTTGACCGAATTGTGAAGCAAGGAAACTGACGTAAAGAATACGGTTGGAGCACTTTATTGCTAAGGTGAGTACATGAGACTTTTAAACTGAGTACATAGCAATTAGTTTTGATAATACATATGATAGTTTATGGGTCTTTATTAATAAATATTTTGATAAAGATAGTGACTGAAAATGTATGAAAGTAAGTGGAATGTGATACTAGAATATGTCTAGTATGATTGTTGATATTGAAAGTAAATATGATAACTAAGTTAATTATGAAACCCTTATTAATGAATCATAATAATAAAGATTATTGATTAAAAGAACGAATAATGAGACCTTATTAATGAATGTGTATTAGTAATGCAATCGGTAATTATTTATAGTGATGAGTACCTATTGGGTAAGAATTACTATTAAGAGGGAGGAACGAATATGTATGTAAATGAATATGAATTGACTGATGACAAATATGTATTATAGTCAAGAAGAGATAAAAGTATTATGTTATCGATAAATAAGAAATGTATCTTATGAGAATAAATAAGGATGGACCTCCTGGGGTTCATAGATGTAGAAGTATGTGTGAGTTGCTAAAGATCGGGTCCACGGGACCATACAGGTACGTTAACTCTATGTTGAGCTAGTTATATATAGTTATGATTAGATAACTAACTTGTTTGATGATTGATGTGATAGCCGAAGGCTTTGATTGGAATAACTGATGAGTTATGGTAAGAATTAGATGATGTGATGATGCGGGGGACCCCCGGTCATGAGAGGGTGGAATGAGGGGCAGTTGGGTGGATTCCCATCGACTCATCCACGATAGGTGTGGAGTGAGGGGGCAGTTGGGTGGATTCCCATCGACTCACCCACGTTAGTAGTCTTGCTAACTGGACGTATTCCGGCGAGTAAGGCAGGTATCGGTAGATTGGGCGAATCCCTCTTGCCGGTATCTTGAAGCTTATTAATGGCGATGGATTTCGGTTAATAAGTTAATGTGAAGCTTACTAATGGCGATGGATTTCGGTTAGTAAGTTAATGTGATTCTAGTACATATATGTTTATGTATTAGGTATGAATGTGCTTCTAGCTAGTTCGGGGGCAACCCGATAGTTAGATATGATTGCCAGGAGAGCAGAAATTGATAGGGTCACAATAGGGTGACTAGACGGTATTGATGTGGTATATGTATAAATATATGTTTATATATTTATGAAATGTGATTATTTTGGGGTCTAGAACCCATGTATCTCACGAGACTATTTTGTCTCACGTACTACGTTTGTTTTTGTGGCTATGTACTCAGGTACAGGTTTGAAGTGATAGAAGGTTGCACTAGAAGTGGCCTAGAGATGCTTAGCTCGGGAGCTATTAGGTAGATCCCGTTGCCTATGGTTTTGATATACTTGGTGACACCGTATTTTTGTAAACTCTGATATAAGTTTTAAAGTTTTTGTTAAACTGTATTTTGAACAATATGTCAGATATTGGGAAAATGTATTTTAAATGATTTAAATGATGTTTTAAAAATACGGGTGTTACAGTAAAGAACAGATACTTATAGGTTATTGCTAATAACTAGTGGTTATTAAGGTTGACGGGCCACTCGTATGGCTTATGGACACCTATTACATTTTAAAATGGATACTTATAAGTTATTGGTCATATCGAGTGGTTATAATGGTTCACGGGCCATTCGTATGGGTTATGGAAAACAATTACGGTTAAGAATAGATACTTATAGGTTATTTTTCATAACTAGTGGTTATTAAGGTTGACGGGCCATTCGTATGGCCTATGGACACATATTACGGTTTAAAATGGATACTTATAGGTTATTGGTCATAGCTAGTGGTTATAATGATTGACGGGCCATTCGTATGGATTATGGACACCAATTACGATTTATAATGGATACCTATAGTTTATTGGTCATAGCTAGTGGTTATAATGGTTCACGAGCCATTCGTATGAGTTATGGACACCAATTACGGTATATAATGGATGCTTATAGGTTATTTTCCATAACTAGTGGTTATAATGGTTCTCGGGCCATTTGTATGGGTTATGGACACCAATTACGGTATATAATGGATGCTTATAGGTTATATTTCATAGCTAGTGGATATAATGGTTCACGGGCCATTCGTATGGGTTATGGACAACAATTACGGTGAAGAACAGATACTTATAGGTTATTGGTCATAACTAGTGGTTATTAAGGTTGACGGGCCACTCGTATGGCTTATGGACACCTAATACTTATAGGTTATTGGTCATATCGAGTGGTTATAATGGTTCACGGGCCATTCGTATGGGTTATGGACACCAATTACAATATATAGTGGATGCTTATAGGTCATTTTCTATAGCTAGTGGTTATAATGGTTCATGGGCCATTCGTATGGGTTATGGACAACAATTACAGTTAAGAATAGATACTTATAGGTTATTGGTTATTACTAGTGGTTATTAAGGTTGACGGGCCACTCGTGTGGCTTATGGACACCTATTACGGTTTAGAATGAATACTTATCGGTTATTGGTCATAGCTAGTGGTTATAAGGATTCACGGGCCATTCGTATTGGTTATGGACACCAATTACGATTTATAATGGGTACTTATAAGTTATTGGTCATAGCTAGTGGTTATAATGGTTCACGGGCCATTCGTATGGGTTATGGACACCAATTATGATTTATAATGGATACCTATAGCTTATTGGTCATAGCTAGTGGTTATAATGGTTCACGGGCCATTCGTATGGGTTATGGACAACAATTACGGTAAAGAACAGATACTTATAGGTTATTACTCATAACTAGTGGTTATTAAGGTTGACGGGCCACTCGTATGGCTTATGGACACCTATTACATTATAAAATGGATACTTATAGGTTATTGGTCATATCGAGTGGTTATAATGGTTCACGGGCCATTCGTATGGGTTATGGAAAACAATTACGGTTAAGAATAGATACTTATAGGTTATTGGTCATAACTAGTGGTTATTAAGGTTGACGGGCCATTCGTATGACTTATCGAGTGGTTATAATGGTTCACGGGCCATTCGTATGGGTTATGGACACCAATTACAATATATAGTGGATGCTTATAGGTCATTTTCTATAGCTAGTGGTTATAATGGTTCATGGGCCATTCGTATGGGTTATGGACAACAATTACAGTTAAGAATAGATACTTATAGGTTATTGGTTATTACTAGTGGTTATTAAGGTTGACGGGCCACTCGTGTGGCTTATGTACACCTATTACGGTTTAGAATGAATACTTATCGGTTATTGGTCATAGCTAGTGGTTATAAGGATTCACGGGCCATTCGTATTGGTTATGGACACCAATTACGATTTATAATGGGTACTTATAAGTTATTGGTCATAGCTAGTGGTAATAAGGATTCACGGGCCATTCGAATTGGTTATGGACACCAATTATGATTTATAATGGGTACTTATAAGTTATTGGTCATAGCTAGTGGTTATAATGGTTCACGGGCCATTCGTATGGGTTATGGACACCAATTACGATTTATAATGGATACCTATAGCTTATTGGTCATAGCTAGTTGTTATAATGGTTCACGGGCCATTCGTATGGGTTATGGACAACAATTACGGTAAAGAACAGATACTTATAGGTTATTGGTCATAACTAGTGGTTATTAAGGTTGACGGGCCACTCGTATGGCTTATGGACACCTATTACATTATAAAATGGATACTTATAGGTTATTGCTCATATCGAGTGGTTATAATGGTTCACGGGCCATTCGTATGGGTTATGGAAAACAATTACGGTTAAGAATAGATACTTATAGGTTATTGGTCATAACTAGTGGTTATTAAGGTTGACGGGCCACTCATGTGGCTTATGGACACCTATTACGGTTTAGAATGAATACTTATCGGTTATTGGTCATAGCTAGTGGTAATAAGGATTCACGGGCCATTCGTATTGGTTATGGACACCAATTACGATTTATAATGGGTACTTATAAGTTATTGGTCATAGCTAGTGGTTATAATGGTTCACGGGCCATTCGTATGGGTTATGGACACCAATTACGATTTATAATGGATACCTATAGCTTATTGGTCATAGCTAGTGGTTATAATGGTTCACGGGCCATTCGTATGGGTTATGGACAACAATTACGGTAAAGAACATATACTTATAGGTTATTACTCATAACTAGTGGTTATTAAGGTTGACGGGCCACTCGTATGGCTTATGGACACCTATTACATTATAAAATGGATACTTATAGGTTATTGGTCATATCGAGTGGTTATAATGGTTCACGGGCCATTCGTATGGGTTATGGAAAACAATTACGGTTAAGAATAGATACTTATAGGTTATTGGTCATAACTAGTGGTTATTAAGGTTGACGGGCCATTCGTATGACTTATGGACACCTATTACGGTTTAAAATGGATACTTATAGGTTATTGGTCATAGCTAGTGGTTATAATGGTTCACGGGCCATTCGTATGGGTTATGGACACCAATTACGGTATATAATGGATTCTTATAGGTTAATGTTAATATCTAGTGGTTATAATGGTTCACGGGATATTCGTATGGGTTATGGACAATAATTACGGTTAAGAATAGATACTTATAGGTTATTTTTCATAACTAGTGGTTATTAAGGTTGACGGGCCATTCGTATGGCTTATGGACACATATTACGGTTTAAAATGGATACTTATAGGTTATTGGTCATAGCTAGTGGTTATAATGATTGACGGGCCATTCGTATGGATTATGGACACCAATTACGATTTATAATGGATACCTATAATTTATTGGTCATAGCTAGTGGTTATAATGGTTCACGGGTCATTCGTATGAGTTATGGACACCAATTACGGTATATAATGGATGCTTATAGGTTATTTTCCATAACTAGTGGTTATAATGGTTCACGGGCCATTCGTATGGGTTATGGACACCAATTACGGTATATAATGGATGCTTATAGGTTATATTTCATAGCTAGTGGATATAATGGTTCACGGGCCATTCGTATGGGTTATGGACAACAATTACGGTAAAGAACATATACTTATAGGTTATTGCTCATAACTAGTGGTTATTAAGGTTGACGGGCCACTCGTATGGCTTATGGACACCTATTACATTATAAAATGGATACTTATAGGTTATTGGTCATATCGAGTGGTTATAATGGTTCACGGGCCATTCATATGGGTTATGGACACGAATTACGATATATAGTGGATGCTTATAGGTCATTTTCTATAGCAAGTGGTTATAATGGTTCATGGGCCATTCGTATGGGTTATGGACAACAATTACGGTTAAGAATAGATACTTATAGGTTATTGGTTATTACTAGTGGTTATTAATGTTGACGGGCCACTCGTGTGGCTTATGGACACCTATTACGGTTTAGAATGAATACTTATCGGTTATTGGTCATAGCTAGTTGTTATAAGGATTCACGGGCCATTCGTATTGGTTATGGACACCAATTACGATTTATAATGGGTACTTATAAGTTATTGGTCATAGCTAGTGGTTATAATGGTTCACGGGCCATTCGTATGGGTTTTGGACACCAATTACGATATATAATGGATGCTTATAGGTTATTTTCCGTAACTAGTGGTTATAATGGTTCACGGGCCATTAGTATGGGTTATGGACAACAATTACGGTTAAGAATAGATACTTATTGGTTATTGGTCATAACTAGTGGTTATTAAGGTTGACGGGCTATTCGTATGACTTATGGACACCTATTACGGTTTAAAATGGATACTTATAGGTTATTGGTCATCGCAAGTCGTTATAATGGTTCACGGGCCATTCATATGGGTTATGGAGACCAATTACGGTTTATAATGGATTCTTATAGGTTAATGTTAATATCTAGTGGTTGTAATTGTTCACGGGCCATTCGTATGGGTTATGGACAACAATTACGGTTAAGAACAGATACTTATAGGTTATTACTCATAACTAGTGGTTATTAAGGTTGACGGGCCACTCGTATGGCTTATGGACACCTATTACATTATAAAATGGATACTTATAGGTTATTGGTCATATCGAGTGGTTATAATGGTTCACGGGCCATTCGTATGGGTTATGGAAAACAATTACGGTTAAGAATAGATACTTATAGGTTATTGGTCATAACTAGTGGTTATTGTCACACCCCGCTAAAGCGGAAACACGAGATACAACAGCATAAGGTTTCATAGCATGAGGTAATAAACAACACCAACTACAACGTTAATCAAAAGTAGTTCAAAAATTAAATTATTACAACCAAATTTGTTCCCAAAATTCACAATAGATAAAGTTGATGATAAAGGATTTTAAAATTTCTTGATGTTGATGTCGTCACACAAAATGCACCTACATGCCAACACTTACTTGTTTATACCTGAAAAGCATGAGTTAAAAAGGTCAACTACAAAGAGTTGGTGAGTTCATAGGTTTTTGATGAACAAAAATTAAATTAGTATCCATAAGTTGTTATTGTGAAACTTTTGTTCACAAGACATTAAGTAACTGGTTGCTCAAATATATTTTTAGCACAAGTGCAGAGTACGCTAGCAATTATCAGCCATGAGCCACTACCAAACCATTCAGACAACGATGCCCCTAATGTAACCAGTCCTACCTCAGCGGTGAGCAATTTCTCACATGTGTAGAACCCAACTTTTAATTTTAGGAAATGTGCACCCAAGGCCCGTCGACCTTAAGTGGGGATGTCCAAACCCTAATAGCGCTATCCACAAAACCGCAGGCCCCCGTTCGAGTTAATGGTAGTGTCACTAAATTTTAATTCCACGTTTCGGGGACTTACACTTTTTAACTCAAGCAATTGCATTTTAGCATACATAACATAGTGCACAAACAATTTAATTCAACAACATTTTTCAATCATAGAGCAACCATTAAAAACTTTATAACATGCTTTTCACCCCAAAATATTTAAAAACAAAGTAAAAAGGGGCTATGATACTCACAGTGTGTAGCTGTATCCAACAATTTTCCGTTTGATGCTCAGTCCGACTTAAATCCTTCCTATATTAATGGAATTGAATATTAGGCTATGTCTAACCTTAGGGATAAAATATTATTTAGCTATTATAATTTCATAAAATCTTAGACTTTCTATATACAGTATTTAAGGTTTATTTTAAGAATTTTCGTAAGGAAAATAGTGAACTTATTGAGATGTACATAATTGTCAATTATAGTTATAAGTTTTTAATATTTATAGTCCTTTATGTAGTATATTAGTTTATATATATAATCCTACTTACTTTATATATATAGATATGTTTAGTTTCACCTTTATTTATATGTTAATTTTTGTATTTCCTAAAAATGTATACTTATAAGTCTTATTCTTGTTGGTATGCACTTTATACTTATATGCTCATTTGAGTTTATATTTCTATTTTACATGTGTTATATTATAATTAACTTGTATATTGTAAAATATTATACTTTATGTGCTACATAGTCCAATATTTCTTAAAAGTTACTTTTCTCACATCTAAAGCTAAATGTTTGTTGCTGTCCAGATTTTTAGTCCACTTCCACAAGTTATTTTAATATCATAACAAATGATTTAATTTACCAACTTTTTATATGTTATTATTTAGTGTCTTAGGGAACTTTTAGCATAACATTCATTATTTTTGAAGTTGTATAACTATTTAAATTATATTTTATAAACTTATGTGTCACTGACTTCAAATCAGTCTGCACACTTATTTTATTTTACCCATTTGGGGTATCAAACCTTCGAGTTTTTCTCTGTATTTTATGGGGTATTAAAGATAACTCACTCAACTAAAGTTTAAAAAAAAGAATCATTACATTTGCATGTTTTATAAAGGAGTTATGATTACTTAAAGTTGCATGTAAAAATCTGCCAGCACTCTTTTCAATGCACACTTACCTTTGCATGTTTGGTTGGGAGGTCAAATCTTTATGTTTTTCGATGAAACCAGCTGCATTTAAAAGATAACCCTTTAAATTAAATTCCAGAAGAAAAATCATGTATTTTAAAGGTTTTATGAAAGAGATATATCAGTTTAAATTCGAGTTTTATTCTGCTCAGCTAGTCTGTTTGCACATCTAACTTGTGGGTAGGGTTTCGTGGGTCAAAACTCAATATTTTGGCATGAAATTAAATGGGTTGAAAAGATAAGACATAAAACTAACTTTGAGAAAAAGAATCATGTATTTTAAATGGTTAAAACTCAAGATATGGCCGAATTAAGTACATGCATGCAATCTGCCAGATTTCAAAAATAAAAGTTTTGAAGGTTTTAAGTGTTCTAGCCATTTCTCTACATCCAATGGTTTAAATCGTTGCTTTTAACACTTATTTAGGATCATGCAAGATTATTTTTAGCTCAAAATCATATATTAATTTTTATAAACACATGCATGTCATTAAACATCTAAGATTTGTAAGAAAAAGTTACATGCATGTACATCAAACTTTATGTTCTTGAGTTTTTGATGTATGGATCATGGATTACCACCTTCATTGGATATCTTGAAGACATTGGAGTGTAATCTACCATCTAGACACCCAAGTGCCTTTCATGGATACAAAACTTCAAGAAACGTGAAGAAAGATGCAAGAACACATGAAGAAATGACAAGAAAATGCAACAAATACAAGGCAATCGACTTACTAACTCTTGGATGAAGTTTATCTTCACTTTATCTTCAATAAATTCGAGATTTATATGTGTTCTAGAGCTGATTTTCTGCTGGAAACTAAAGAAAAGAATGAAGAGAAGTTGGGAGAGTTTGTGAGAAAGAGAGAGAAAGAGAGTTAGTGGGAAATGATGGAAATGATGTTGAAGTGGTGGAGTTGCATGTCTTATGAGTGGGTGTAGAGTTGGGAGAGATTCAAAATCTGCATTTTTACTATATTATTATTGTTATTATTATTATTATTTTTATAGTATTTTCTATATTATATATGTATTTAAGTATTTGTTAGATATATGTCTAATAAAGGTTGTAAAATGATGTGTTAAATTAAGGTTATTTGCTCTAGTTTTTAGTTATGTTATCTTAAGTTAAAATTTACATTATTACATATAATTATATGTATTTTAACATTTATTATTACTTTGGTTGCGATTTAATATAAATTGTTGCACCTTGGAACTTTATAACACGACTAAAATGTTTATACGTCTTACTAGGGATTTCAAGCATGTTGTCAAGATACATATGATAACTAACACTTTTATTATTATAATTTAACCATAATAGATTTTGTTTACTTACTTAAATTCATATTACAGTATTTAGTAGCAAACTTGAAAACCTAGTTTTTCACGGATGTCACAGTTATTAAGGTTGACGGGCCATTCGTATGACTTATCGAGTGGTTATAATGGTTCACGGGCCATTCGTATGGGTTATGGACACCAATTACAATATATAGTGGATGCTTATAGGTCATTTTCTATAGCTAGTGGTTATAATGGTTCATGGGCCATTCGTATGGGTTATGGACAACAATTACAGTTAAGAATAGATACTTATAGGTTGTTGGTTATTACTAGTGGTTATTAAGGTTGACGGGCCACTCGTGTGGCTTATGGACACCTATTACGGTTTAGAATGAATACTTATCGGTTATTGGTCATAGCTAGTGGTTATAAGGATTCACGGGCCATTCGTATTGGTTATGGACACCAATTACGATTTATAATGGGTACTTATAAGTTATTGGTCATAGCTAGTGGTAATAAGGATTCACGGGCCATTCGTATTGGTTATGGACACCAATTATGATTTATAATGGGTACTTATAAGTTATTGGTCATAGCTAGTGGTTATAATGGTTCACGGGCTATTCGTATGGGTTATGGACACCAATTACGATTTATAATGGATACCTATAGCTTATTGGTCATAGCTAGTTGTTATAATGGTTCACGGGCCATTCGTATGGGTTATGGACAACAATTACGGTAAAGAACAGATACTTATAGGTTATTGGACATAACTAGTGGTTATTAAGGTTGACGGGCCACTCGTATGGCTTATGGACACCTATTACATTATAAAATGGATACTTATAGGTTATTGGTCATATCGAGTGGTTATAATGGTTCACGGGCCATTCGTATGGGTTATGGAAAACAATTACGGTTAAGAATAGATACTTATAGGTTATTGGTCATAACTAGTGGTTATTAAGGTTGACGGGCCATTCGTATGACTTATGGACACCTATTACGGTTTAAAATGGATACTTATAGGTTATTGGTCATAGCTAGTGGTTATAATGGTTCACGGGCCATTCGTATGGGTTATGGACACCAATTACGGTATATAATGGATTCTTATAGGTTAATGTTAATATCTAGTGGTTATAATGGTTCACGGGATATTCGTATGGGTTATGGACAATAATTACGGTTAAGAATAGATACTTATAGGTTATTTTTCATAACTAGTGGTTATTAAGGTTGACGGGCCATTCGTATGGCTTATGGACACATATTACGGTTTAAAATGGATACTTATAGGTTATTGGTCATAGCTAGTGGTTATAATGGTTCACGAGCCATTCGTATGAGTTATGGACACCAATTACGGTATATAATGGATGCTTATAGGTTATTTTCCATAACTAGTGGTTATAATGGTTCACGGGCCATTTGTATGGGTTATGAACACCAATTACAGTATATAATGGATACTTATAGGTTATATTTCATAGCTAGTGGATATAATGGTTCACGGGCCATTCGTATGGGTTATGGACAACAATTACGGTAAAGAACAGATACTTATAGGTTATTGGTCATAACTAGTGGTTATTAAGGTTGACGGGCCACTCGTATGGCTTATGGACACCTAATACTTATAGGTTATTGGTCATATCGAGTGGTTATAATGGTTCACGGGCCATTCGTATGGGTTATGGACACCAATTACAATATATAGTGGATGCTTATAGGTCATTTTCTATAGCTAGTGGTTATAATGGTTCATGCGCCATTCGTATGGGTTATGGACGACAATTACAGTTAAGAATAGATACTTATAGGTTATTGGTTATTACTAGTGGTTATTAAGGTTGACGGGCCACTCATGTGGCTTATGGACACCTATTACGGTTTAGAATGAATACTTATCGGTTATTGGTCATAGCTAGTGGTAATAAGGATTCACGGGCCATTCGTATTGGTTATGGACACCAATTACGATTTATAATGGGTACTTATAAGTTATTGGTCATAGCTAGTGGTTATAATGGTTCACGGGCCATTCGTATGGGTTATGGACACCAATTACGATTTATAATGGATACCTATAGCTTATTGGTCATAGCTAGTGGTTATAATGGTTCACGGGCCATTCGTATGGGTTATGGACAACAATTACGGTAAAGAACATATACTTATAGGTTAGTACTCATAACTAGTGGTTATTAAGGTTGACGGGCCACTCGTATGGCTTATGGACACCTATTACATTATAAAATGGATACTTATAGGTTATTGGTCATATCGAGTGGTTATAATGGTTCACGGGCCATTCGTATGGGTTATGGAAAACAATTACGGTTAAGAATAGATACTTATAAGTTATTGGTCATAACTAGTGGTTATTAAGGTTGACGGGCCATTCGTATGACTTATGGACACCTATTACGGTTTAAAATGGATACTTATAGGTTATTGGTCATAGCTAGTGGTTATAATGGTTCACGGGCCATTCGTATGGGTTATGGACACCAATTACGGTATATAATGGATTCTTATAGGTTAATGTTAATATCTAGTGGTTATAATGGTTCACGGGATATTCGTATGGGTTATGGACAATAATTACGGTTAAGAATAGATACTTATAGGTTATTTTTCATAACTAGTGGTTATTAAGGTTGACGGGCCATTCGTATGGCTTATGGACACATATTACGGTTTAAAATGGATACTTATAGGTTATTGGTCATAGCTAGTGGTTATAATGGTTCACGAGCCATTCGTATGAGTTATGGACACCAATTACGGTATATAATGGATGCTTATAGGTTATTTTCCATAACTAGTGGTTATAATGGTTCACGGACCATTTGTATGGGTTATGGACACCAATTACAGTATATAATGGATACTTATAGGTTATATTTCATAGCTAGTGGATATAATGGTTCACGGGCCATTCGTATGGGTTATGGACAACAATTACGGTAAAGAACAGATACTTATAGGTTATTGGTCATAACTAGTGGTTATTAAGGTTGACGGGCCACTCGTATGGCTTATGGACACCTAATACTTATAGGTTATTGGTCATATCGAGTGGTTATAATGGTTCACGGGCCATTCGTATGGGTTATGGACACCAATTACAATATATAGTGGATGCTTATAGGTCATTTTCTATAGCTAGTGGTTATAATGGTTCATGCGCCATTCGTATGGGTTATGGACAACAATTACAGTTAAGAATAGATACTTATAGGTTATTGGTTATTACTAGTGGTTATTAAGGTTGACGGACCACTCATGTGGCTTATGGACACCTATTACGGTTTAGAATGAATACTTATCGGTTATTGGTCATAGCTAGTGGTAATAAGGATTCACGAGCCATTCGTATTGGTTATGGACACCAATTACGATTTATAATGGGTACTTATAAGTTATTGGTCATAGCTAGTGGTTATAATGGTTCACGGGCCATTCGTATGGGTTATGGACACCAATTACGATTTATAATGGATACCTATAGCTTATTGGTCATAGCTAGTGGTTATAATGGTTCACGGGCCATTCGTATGGGTTATGGACAACAATTACGGTAAAGAACATATACTTATAGGTTATTACTCATAACTAGTGGTTATTAAGGTTGACGGGCCACTCGTATGGCTTATGGACACCTATTACATTATAAAATGGATACTTATAGGTTATTGGTCATATCGAGTGGTTATAATGGTTCACGGGCCATTCGTATGGGTTATGGAAAACAATTACGGTTAAGAATAGATACTTATAGGTTATTGGTCATAACTAGTGGTTATTAAGGTTGACGGGCCATTCGTATGACTTATGGACACCTATTACGGTTTAAAATGGATACTTATAGGTTATTGGTCATAGCTAGTGGTTATAATGGTTCACGGGCCATTCGTATGGGTTATGGACACCAATTACGGTATATAATGGATTCTTATAGGTTAATGTTAATATCTAGTGGTTATAATGGTTCACGGGATATTCGTATGGGTTATGGACAATAATTACGGTTAAGAATAGATACTTATAGGTTATTTTTCATAACTAGTGGTTATTAAGGTTGACGGGCCATTCGTATGGCTTATGGACACATATTACGGTTTAAAATGGATACTTATAGGTTATTGGTCATAGCTAGTGGTTATAATGGTTCACGAGCCATTCGTATGAGTTATGGACACCAATTACGGTATATAATGGATGCTTATAGGTTATTTTCCATAACTAGTGGTTATAATGGTTCACGGGCCATTTGTATGGGTTATGGACACCAATTACAGTATATAATGGATACTTATAGGTTATATTTCATAGCTAGTGGATATAATGGTTCACGGGCCATTCGTATGGGTTATGGACAACAATTACGGTAAAGAACAGATACTTATAGGTTATTGGTCATAACTAGTGGTTATTAAGGTTGACGGGCCACTCGTATGGCTTATGGACACCTAATACTTATAGGTTATTGGTCATATCGAGTGGTTATAATGGTTCACGGGCCATTCGTATGGGTTATGGACACCAATTACAATATATAGTGGATGCTTATAGGTCATTTTCTATAGCTAGTGGTTATAATGGTTCATGCGCCATTCGTATGGGTTATGGACAACAATTACAGTTAAGAATAGATACTTATAGGTTATTGGTTATTACTAGTGGTTATTAAGGTTGACGGACCACTCATGTGGCTTATGGACACCTATTACGGTTTAGAATGAATACTTATCGGTTATTGGTCATAGCTAGTGGTAATAAGGATTCACGGGCCATTCGTATTGGTTATGGACACCAATTACGATTTATAATGGGTACTTATAAGTTATTGGTCATAGCTAGTGGTTATAATGGTTCACGGGCCATTCGTATGGGTTATGGACACCAATTACGATTTATAATGGATACCTATAGCTTATTGGTCATAGCTAGTGGTTATAATGGTTCACGGGCCATTCGTATGGGTTATGGACAACAATTACGGTAAAGAACATATACTTATAGGTTAGTACTCATAACTAGTGGTTATTAAGGTTGACGGGCCACTCGTATGGCTTATGGACACCTATTACATTATAAAATGGATACTTATAGGTTATTGGTCATATCGAGTGGTTATAATGGTTCACGGGCCATTCGTATGGGTTATGGAAAACAATTACGGTTAAGAATAGATACTTATAAGTTATTGGTCATAACTAGTGGTTATTAAGGTTGACGGGCCATTCGTATGACTTATGGACACCTATTACGGTTTAAAATGGATACTTATAGGTTATTGGTCATAGCTAGTGGTTATAATGGTTCACGGGCCATTCGTATGGGTTATGGACACCAATTACGGTATATAATGGATTCTTATAGGTTAATGTTAATATCTAGTGGTTATAATGGTTCACGGGATATTCGTATGGGTTATGGACAATAATTACGGTTAAGAATAGATACTTATAGGTTATTTTTCATAACTAGTGGTTATTAAGGTTGACGGGCCATTCGTATGGCTTATGGACACATATTACGGTTTAAAATGGATACTTATAGGTTATTGGTCATAGCTAGTGGTTATAATGGTTCACGAGCCATTCGTATGAGTTATGGACACCAATTACGGTATATAATGGATGCTTATAGGTTATTTTCCATAACTAGTGGTTATAATGGTTCACGGACCATTTGTATGGGTTATGGACACCAATTACAGTATATAATGGATACTTATAGGTTATATTTCATAGCTAGTGGATATAATGGTTCACGGGCCATTCGTATGGGTTATGGACAACAATTACGGTAAAGAACAGATACTTATAGGTTATTGGTCATAACTAGTGGTTATTAAGGTTGACGGGCCACTCGTATGGCTTATGGACACCTAATACTTATAGGTTATTGGTCATATCGAGTGGTTATAATGGTTCACGGGCCATTCGTATGGGTTATGGACACCAATTACAATATATAGTGGATGCTTATAGGTCATTTTCTATAGCTAGTGGTTATAATGGTTCATGCGCCATTCGTATGGGTTATGGACAACAATTACAGTTAAGAATAGATACTTATAGGTTATTGGTTATTACTAGTGGTTATTAAGGTTGACGGACCACTCATGTGGCTTATGGACACCTATTACGGTTTAGAATGAATACTTATCGGTTATTGGTCATAGCTAGTGGTAATAAGGATTCACGAGCCATTCGTATTGGTTATGGACACCAATTACGATTTATAATGGGTACTTATAAGTTATTGGTCATAGCTAGTGGTTATAATGGTTCACGGGCCATTCGTATGGGTTATGGACACCAATTACGATTTATAATGGATACCTATAGCTTATTGGTCATAGCTAGTGGTTATAATGGTTCACGGGCCATTCGTATGGGTTATGGACAACAATTACGGTAAAGAACATATACTTATAGGTTATTACTCATAACTAGTGGTTATTAAGGTTGACGGGCCACTCGTATGGCTTATGGACACCTATTACATTATAAAATGGATACTTATAGGTTATTGGTCATATCGAGTGGTTATAATGGTTCACGGGCCATTCGTATGGGTTATGGAAAACAATTACGGTTAAGAATAGATACTTATAGGTTATTGGTCATAACTAGTGGTTATTAAGGTTGACGGGCCATTCGTATGACTTATGGACACCTATTACGGTTTAAAATGGATACTTATAGGTTATTGGTCATAGCTAGTGGTTATAATGGTTCACGGGCCATTCGTATGGGTTATGGACACCAATTACGGTATATAATGGATTCTTATAGGTTAATGTTAATATCTAGTGGTTATAATGGTTCACGGGATATTCGTATGGGTTATGGACAATAATTACGGTTAAGAATAGATACTTATAGGTTATTTTTCATAACTAGTGGTTATTAAGGTTGACGGGCCATTCGTATGGCTTATGGACACATATTACGGTTTAAAATGGATACTTATAGGTTATTGGTCATAGCTAGTGGTTATAATGGTTCACGAGCCATTCGTATGAGTTATGGACACCAATTACGGTATATAATGGATGCTTATAGGTTATTTTCCATAACTAGTGGTTATAATGGTTCACGGGCCATTTGTATGGGTTATGGACACCAATTACAGTATATAATGGATACTTATAGGTTATATTTCATAGCTAGTGGATATAATGGTTCACGGGCCATTCGTATGGGTTATGGACAACAATTACGGTAAAGAACAGATACTTATAGGTTATTGGTCATAACTAGTGGTTATTAAGGTTGACGGGCCACTCGTATGGCTTATGGACACCTAATACTTATAGGTTATTGGTCATATCGAGTGGTTATAATGGTTCACGGGCCATTCGTATGGGTTATGGACACCAATTACAATATATAGTGGATGCTTATAGGTCATTTTCTATAGCTAGTGGTTATAATGGTTCATGCGCCATTCGTATGGGTTATGGACAACAATTACAGTTAAGAATAGATACTTATAGGTTATTGGTTATTACTAGTGGTTATTAAGGTTGACGGACCACTCATGTGGCTTATGGACACCTATTACGGTTTAGAATGAATACTTATCGGTTATTGGTCATAGCTAGTGGTAATAAGGATTCACGAGCCATTCGTATTGGTTATGGACACCAATTACGATTTATAATGGGTACTTATAAGTTATTGGTCATAGCTAGTGGTTATAATGGTTCACGGGCCATTCGTATGGGTTATGGACACCAATTACGATTTATAATGGATACCTATAGCTTATTGGTCATAGCTAGTGGTTATAATGGTTCACGGGCCATTCGTATGGGTTATGGACAACAATTACGGTAAAGAACATATACTTATAGGTTATTACTCATAACTAGTGGTTATTAAGGTTGACGGGCCACTCGTATGGCTTATGGACACCTATTACATTATAAAATGGATACTTATAGGTTATTGGTCATATCGAGTGGTTATAATGGTTCACGGGCCATTCGTATGGGTTATGGAAAACAATTACGGTTAAGAATAGATACTTATAGGTTATTGGTCATAACTAGTGGTTATTAAGGTTGACGGGCCATTCGTATGACTTATGGACACCTATTACGGTTTAAAATGGATACTTATAGGTTATTGGTCATAGCTAGTGGTTATAATGGTTCACGGGCCATTCGTATGGGTTATGGACACCAATTACGGTATATAATGGATTCTTATAGGTTAATGTTAATATCTAGTGGTTATAATGGTTCACGGGATATTCGTATGGGTTATGGACAATAATTACGGTTAAGAATAGATACTTATAGGTTATTTTTCATAACTAGTGGTTATTAAGGTTGACGGGCCATTCGTATGGCTTATGGACACATATTACGGTTTAAAATGGATACTTATAGGTTATTGGTCATAGCTAGTGGTTATAATGGTTCACGAGCCATTCGTATGAGTTATGGACACCAATTACGGTATATAATGGATGCTTATAGGTTATTTTCCATAACTAGTGGTTATAATGGTTCACGGGCCATTTGTATGGGTTATGGACACCAATTACAGTATATAATGGATACTTATAGGTTATATTTCATAGCTAGTGGATATAATGGTTCACGGGCCATTCGTATGGGTTATGGACAACAATTACGGTAAAGAACAGATACTTATAGGTTATTGGTCATAACTAGTGGTTATTAAGGTTGACGGGCCACTCGTATGGCTTATGGACACCTAATACTTATAGGTTATTGGTCATATCGAGTGGTTATAATGGTTCACGGGCCATTCGTATGGGTTATGGACACCAATTACAATATATAGTGGATGCTTATAGGTCATTTTCTATAGCTAGTGGTTATAATGGTTCATGCGCCATTCGTATGGGTTATGGACAACAATTACAGTTAAGAATAGATACTTATAGGTTATTGGTTATTACTAGTGGTTATTAAGGTTGACGGACCACTCATGTGGCTTATGGACACCTATTACGGTTTAGAATGAATACTTATCGGTTATTGGTCATAGCTAGTGGTAATAAGGATTCACGAGCCATTCGTATTGGTTATGGACACCAATTACGATTTATAATGGGTACTTATAAGTTATTGGTCATAGCTAGTGGTTATAATGGTTCACGGGCCATTCGTATGGGTTATGGACACCAATTACGATTTATAATGGATACCTATAGCTTATTGGTCATAGCTAGTGGTTATAATGGTTCACGGGCCATTCGTATGGGTTATGGACAACAATTACGGTAAAGAACATATACTTATAGGTTATTACTCATAACTAGTGGTTATTAAGGTTGACGGGCCACTCGTATGGCTTATGGACACCTATTACATTATAAAATGGATACTTATAGGTTATTGGTCATATCGAGTGGTTATAATGGTTCACGGGCCATTCGTATGGGTTATGGAAAACAATTACGGTTAAGAATAGATACTTATAGGTTATTGGTCATAACTAGTGGTTATTAAGGTTGACGGGCCATTCGTATGACTTATGGACACCTATTACGGTTTAAAATGGATACTTATAGGTTATTGGTCATAGCTAGTGGTTATAATGGTTCACGGGCCATTCGTATGGGTTATGGACACCAATTACGGTATATAATGGATTCTTATAGGTTAATGTTAATATCTAGTGGTTATAATGGTTCACGGGATATTCGTATGGGTTATGGACAATAATTACGGTTAAGAATAGATACTTATAGGTTATTTTTCATAACTAGTGGTTATTAAGGTTGACGGGCCATTCGTATGGCTTATGGACACATATTACGGTTTAAAATGGATACTTATAGGTTATTGGTCATAGCTAGTGGTTATAATGGTTCACGAGCCATTCGTATGAGTTATGGACACCAATTACGGTATATAATGGATGCTTATAGGTTATTTTCCATAACTAGTGGTTATAATGGTTCACGGGCCATTTGTATGGGTTATGGACACCAATTACAGTATATAATGGATACTTATAGGTTATATTTCATAGCTAGTGGATATAATGGTTCACGGGCCATTCGTATGGGTTATGGACAACAATTACGGTAAAGAACAGATACTTATAGGTTATTGGTCATAACTAGTGGTTATTAAGGTTGACGGGCCACTCGTATGGCTTATGGACACCTAATACTTATAGGTTATTGGTCATATCGAGTGGTTATAATGGTTCACGGGCCATTCATATGGGTTATGGACACCAATTACAATATATAGTGGATGCTTATAGGTCATTTTCTATAACTAGTGGTTATAATGGTTCATGCGCCATTCGTATGGGTTATGGACAACAATTACAGTTAAGAATAGATACTTATAGGTTATTGGTTATTACTAGTGGTTATTAAGGTTGACGGACCACTCATGTGGCTTATGGACACCTATTACGGTTTAGAATGAATACTTATCGGTTATTGGTCATAGCTAGTGGTAATAAGGATTCACGGGCCATTCGTATTGGTTATGGACACCAATTACGATTTATAATGGGTACTTATAAGTTATTGGTCATAGCTAGTGGTTATAATGGTTCACGGGCCATTCGTATGGGTTATGGACACCAATTACGATTTATAATGGATACCTATAGCTTATTGGTCATAGCTAGTGGTTATAATGGTTCACGGGCCATTCGTATGGGTTATGGACAATAATTACGGTAAAGAACATATACTTATAGGTTAGTACTCATAACTAGTGGTTATTAAGGTTGACGGGCCACTCGTATGGCTTATGGACACCTATTACATTATAAAATGGATACTTATAGGTTATTGGTCATATCGAGTGGTTATAATGGTTCACGTGCCATTCGTATGGGTTATGGAAAACAATTACGGTTAAGAATAGATACTTATAAGTTATTGGTCATAACTAGTGGTTATTAAGGTTGACGGGCCATTCGTATGACTTATGGACACCTATTACGGTTTAAAATGGATACTTATAGGTTATTGGTCATAGCTAGTGGTTATAATGGTTCACGGGCCATTCGTATGGGTTATGGACACCAATTACGGTATATAATGGATTCTTATAGGTTAATGTTAATATCTAGTGGTTATAATGGTTCACGGGATATTCGTATGGGTTATGGACAATAATTACGGTTAAGAATAGATACTTATAGGTTATTTTTCATAACTAGTGGTTATTAAGGTTGACGGGCCATTCGTATGGCTTATGGACACATATTACGGTTTAAAATGGATACTTATAGGTTATTGGTCATAGCTAGTGGTTATAATGGTTCACGAGCCATTCGTATGAGTTATGGACACCAATTACGGTATATAATGGATGCTTATAGGTTATTTTCCATAACTAGTGGTTATAATGGTTCACGGGCCATTTGTATGGGTTATGGACACCAATTACAGTATATAATGGATACTTATAGGTTATATTTCATAGCTAGTGGATATAATGGTTCACGGGCCATTCGTATGGGTTATGGACAACAATTACGGTAAAGAACAGATACTTATAGGTTATTGGTCATAACTAGTGGTTATTAAGGTTGACGGGCCACTCGTATGGCTTATGGACACCTAATACTTATAGGTTATTGGTCATATCGAGTGGTTATAATGGTTCACGGGCCATTCGTATGGGTTATGGACACCAATTACAATATATAGTGGATGCTTATAGGTCATTTTCTATAGCTAGTGGTTATAATGGTTCATGCGCCATTCGTATGGGTTATGGACAACAATTACAGTTAAGAATAGATACTTATAGGTTATTGGTTATTACTAGTGGTTATTAAGGTTGACGGACCACTCATGTGGCTTATGGACACCTATTACGGTTTAGAATGAATACTTATCGGTTATTGGTCATAGCTAGTGGTAATAAGGATTCACGAGCCATTCGTATTGGTTATGGACACCAATTACGATTTATAATGGGTACTTATAAGTTATTGGTCATAGCTAGTGGTTATAATGGTTCACGGGCCATTCGTATGGGTTATGGACACCAATTACGATTTATAATGGATACCTATAGCTTATTGGTCATAGCTAGTGGTTATAATGGTTCACGGGCCATTCGTATGGGTTATGGACAACAATTACGGTAAAGAACATATACTTATAGGTTATTACTCATAACTAGTGGTTATTAAGGTTGACGGGCCACTCGTATGGCTTATGGACACCTATTACATTATGAAATGGATACTTATAGGTTATTGGTCATATCGAGTGGTTATAATGGTTCACGGGCCATTCGTATGGGTTATGGAAAACAATTACGGTTAAGAATAGATACTTATAGGTTATTGGTCATAACTAGTGGTTATTAAGGTTGACGGGCCATTCGTATGACTTATGAACACCTATTACGGTTTAAAATGGATACTTATAGGTTATTGGTCATAGCTAGTGGTTATAATGGTTCACGGGCCATTCGTATGGGTTATGGACACCAATTACGGTATATAATGGATTCTTATAGGTTAATGTTAATATCTAGTGGTTATAATGGTTCACGGGATATTCGTATGGGTTATGGACAATAATTACGGTTAAGAATAGATACTTATAGGTTATTTTTCATAACTAGTGGTTATTAAGGTTGACGGGCCATTCGTATGGCTTATGGACACATATTACGGTTTAAAATGGATACTTATAGGTTATTGGTCATAGCTAGTGGTTATAATGATTGACGGGCCATTCGTATGGATTATGGACACCAATTACGATTTATAATGGATACCTATAATTTATTGGTCATAGCTAGTGGTTATAATGGTTCACGGGTCATTCGTATGAGTTATGGACACCAATTACGGTATATAATGGATGCTTATAGGTTATTTTCCATAACTAGTGGTTATAATGGTTCACGGGCCATTCGTATGGGTTATGGACACCAATTACGGTATATAATGGATGCTTATAGGTCATTTTCTATAGCAAGTGGTTATAATGGTTCATGGGCCATTCGTATGGGTTATGGACAACAATTACGGTTAAGAATAGATACTTATAGGTTATTGGTTATTACTAGTGGTTATTAATGTTGACGGGCCACTCGTGTGGCTTATGGACACCTATTACGGTTTAGAATGAATACTTATCGGTTATTGGTCATAGCTAGTTGTTATAAGGATTCACGGGCCATTCGTATTGGTTATGGACAACAATTACGGTAAAGAACAGATACTTATAGGTTATTGGTCATAACTAGTGGTTATTAAGGTTGACGGGCCACTCGTATGGCTTATGGACACCTAATACTTATAGGTTATTGGTCATATCGAGTGGTTATAATGGTTCACGGGCCATTCGTATGGGTTATGGACACCAATTACAATATATAGTGGATGCTTATAGGTCATTTTCTATAGCTAGTGGTTATAATGGTTCATGCGCCATTCGTATGGGTTATGGACAACAATTACAGTTAAGAATAGATACTTATAGGTTATTGGTTATTACTAGTGGTTATTAAGGTTGACGGACCACTCATGTGGCTTATGGACACCTATTACGGTTTAGAATGAATACTTATCGGTTATTGGTCATAGCTAGTGGTAATAAGGATTCACGAGCCATTCGTATTGGTTATGGACACCAATTACGATTTATAATGGGTACTTATAAGTTATTGGTCATAGCTAGTGGTTATAATGGTTCACGGGCCATTCGTATGGGTTATGGACACCAATTACGATTTATAATGGATACCTATAGCTTATTGGTCATAGCTAGTGGTTATAATGGTTCACGGGCCATTCGTATGGGTTATGGACAACAATTACGGTAAAGAACATATACTTATAGGTTATTACTCATAACTAGTGGTTATTAAGGTTGACGGGCCACTCGTATGGCTTATGGACACCTATTACATTATGAAATGGATACTTATAGGTTATTGGTCATATCGAGTGGTTATAATGGTTCACGGGCCATTCGTATGGGTTATGGAAAACAATTACGGTTAAGAATAGATACTTATAGGTTATTGGTCATAACTAGTGGTTATTAAGGTTGACGGGCCATTCGTATGATTTATGGACACCTATTACGGTTTAAAATGGATACTTATAGGTTATTGGTCATAGCTAGTGGTTATAATGGTTCACGGGCCATTCGTATGGGTTATGGACACCAATTACGGTATATAATGGATTCTTATAGGTTAATGTTAATATCTAGTGGTTATAATGGTTCACGGGATATTCGTATGGGTTATGGACAATAATTACGGTTAAGAATAGATACTTATAGGTTATTTTTCATAACTAGTGGTTATTAAGGTTGACGGGCCATTCGTATGGCTTATGGACACATATTACGGTTTAAAATGGATACTTATAGGTTATTGGTCATAGCTAGTGGTTATAATGATTGACGGGCCATTCGTATGGATTATGGACACCAATTACGATTTATAATGGATACCTATAATTTATTGGTCATAGCTAGTGGTTATAATGGTTCACGGGTCATTCGTATGAGTTATGGACACCAATTACGGTATATAATGGATGCTTATAGGTTATTTTCCATAACTAGTGGTTATAATGGTTCACGGGCCATTCGTATGGGTTATGGACACCAATTACGGTATATAATGGATGCTTATAGGTCATTTTCTATAGCAAGTGGTTATAATGGTTCATGGGCCATTCGTATGGGTTATGGACAACAATTACGGTTAAGAATAGATACTTATAGGTTATTGGTTATTACTAGTGGTTATTAATGTTGACGGGCCACTCGTGTGGCTTATGGACACCTATTACGGTTTAGAATGAATACTTATCGGTTATTGGTCATAGCTAGTTGTTATAAGGATTCACGGGCCATTCGTATTGGTTATGGACAACAATTACGGTAAAGAACAGATACTTATAGGTTATTGGTCATAACTAGTGGTTATTAAGGTTGACGGGCCACTCGTATGGCTTATGGACACCTAATACTTATAGGTTATTGGTCATATCGAGTGGTTATAATGGTTCACGGGCCATTCGTATGGGTTATGGACACCAATTACAATATATAGTGGATGCTTATAGGTCATTTTCTATAGCTAGTGGTTATAATGGTTCATGCGCCATTCGTATGGGTTATGGACAACAATTACAGTTAAGAATAGATACTTATAGGTTATTGGTTATTACTAGTGGTTATTAAGGTTGACGGACCACTCATGTGGCTTATGGACACCTATTACGGTTTAGAATGAATACTTATCGGTTATTGGTCATAGCTAGTGGTAATAAGGATTCACGAGCCATTCGTATTGGTTATGGACACCAATTACGATTTATAATGGGTACTTATAAGTTATTGGTCATAGCTAGTGGTTATAATGGTTCACGGGCCATTCGTATGGGTTATGGACACCAATTACGATTTATAATGGATACCTATAGCTTATTGGTCATAGCTAGTGGTTATAATGGTTCACGGGCCATTCGTATGGGTTATGGACAACAATTACGGTAAAGAACATATACTTATAGGTTATTACTCATAACTAGTGGTTATTAAGGTTGACGGGCCACTCGTATGGCTTATGGACACCTATTACATTATGAAATGGATACTTATAGGTTATTGGTCATATCGAGTGGTTATAATGGTTCACGGGCCATTCGTATGGGTTATGGAAAACAATTACGGTTAAGAATAGATACTTATAGGTTATTGGTCATAACTAGTGGTTATTAAGGTTGACGGGCCATTCGTATGACTTATGGACACCTATTACGGTTTAAAATGGATACTTATAGGTTATTGGTCATAGCTAGTGGTTATAATGGTTCACGGGCCATTCGTATGGGTTATGGACACCAATTACGGTATATAATGGATTCTTATAGGTTAATGTTAATATCTAGTGGTTATAATGGTTCACGGGATATTCGTATGGGTTATGGACAATAATTACGGTTAAGAATAGATACTTATAGGTTATTTTTCATAACTAGTGGTTATTAAGGTTGACGGGCCATTCGTATGGCTTATGGACACATATTACGGTTTAAAATGGATACTTATAGGTTATTGGTCATAGCTAGTGGTTATAATGATTGACGGGCCATTCGTATGGATTATGGACACCAATTACGATTTATAATGGATACCTATAATTTATTGGTCATAGCTAGTGGTTATAATGGTTCACGGGTCATTCGTATGAGTTATGGACACCAATTACGGTATATAATGGATGCTTATAGGTTATTTTCCATAACTAGTGGTTATAATGGTTCACGGGCCATTCGTATGGGTTATGGACACCAATTACGGTATATAATGGATGCTTATAGGTCATTTTCTATAGCAAGTGGTTATAATGGTTCATGGGCCATTCGTATGGGTTATGGACAACAATTACGGTTAAGAATAGATACTTATAGGTTATTGGTTATTACTAGTGGTTATTAATGTTGACGGGCCACTCGTGTGGCTTATGGACACCTATTACGGTTTAGAATGAATACTTATCGGTTATTGGTCATAGCTAGTTGTTATAAGGATTCACGGGCCATTCGTATTGGTTATGGACACCAATTACGATTTATAATGGGTACTTATAAGTTATTGGTCATAGCTAGTGGTTATAATGGTTCACGGGCCATTCGTATGGGTTTTGGACACCAATTACGATATATAATGGATGCTTATAGGTTATTTTCCATAACTAGTGGTTATAATGGTTCACGGGCCATTAGTATGGGTTATGGACAACAATTACGGTTAAGAATAGATACTTATAGGTTATTGGTCATAACTAGTGGTTATTGGTTATTAAGGTTGACGGGCCATTCGTATGACTTATGGACACCTATTACGGTTTAAAATGGATACTTATAGGTTATTGGTCATCGCTAGTCGTTATAATGGTTCACGGGCCATTCATATGGGTTATGGACACCAATTACGGTTTATAATGGATTCTCATAGGTTAATGTTAATATCTAGTGGTTGTAATTGTTCACGGGCATTTCGTATGGGTTATGGACAACAATTACGGTTAAGAACAGATACTTATAGGTTATTTGTCATAACTAGTGGTTACTAAGGTTGACAGGCCATTCGTATGACTTATGGACACCAATTACGGTTTAAAATGGATACTTATAGGTTATTGGTCATAGCTAGTGCTTATAATGGTTCACGGGCCATTCGTATGGGTTATGGACACCAATTACGGTATATAATGGATTCTTATAGGTTAATGTTAATATCTAGTGGTTATAATGGTTCACGGGATATTCGTATGGGTTATGGACAACAATTACGGTTAAGAATAGATACTTATAGGTTATTTGTCATAACTAGTGGTTATTAAGGTTGACGGGCCATTCGTATGGCTTATGGACACCTATTACGGTTTAAAATGGATACTTATAGTGGTTATAATGATTGACGGGGCATTTGTATAGGTTATGGACACCAATTACGATATATAGTGAATGCTTATAGGTTATTTTCCATAGCTAGTGGTTGTAATGGTTCACGGGCCATTCGAATGGGTTATGGACAACAATTACGGTTTAGAATTGATACTTATAGGTTATTGGTCATAACTAGTGGTTATTAAGGTTGACGGGCCATTCGTATGGCTTATGGATACCTATTACGGTTTAAAATGAATACTTATCTGTTATTGGTCATAGCCAGTGGTTATAAGGATTCACGGGCCATTCGTATTGGTTATGGACACCAATTACGATTTATAATGGATACTTATAAGTTATTGGTCATAGCTAGTGGTTATAATGGTTCACGGGCCATTCGTATGGGTTATTGACACCAATTACGATATATAATGGATGCTTATAGGTTATTTTCCATAGCTAGTGGTTATAATGGTTCACGGGCCATTCGTATGGGTTATGGACACCAATTACGATATATAATGGATGCTTATAGGTTATTTTCCATAGCTAGTGGTTATAATGGATTACGGGTCATTCGTATGGGTTATGGACAACAATTACGGTTAAGAATAGATACTTATAGGTTATTGGTCATAACTAGTGGTTATTATGGTTGACGGGCCATTCATATGACTTATGGACACCTATTACGGTTTAAAATGGATACTTATAGGTTAATGGCCATAGCTAGTGGTTATAAAGATTCACGAGCCATTCGTATTGGTTATGGACACCAATTACGATATATAATGGATACTTATAGGTAATTGGTCATAGCTAGTGGTTATAATGGTTCACGGGCATTCGTATGGGTTATGGACACCAATTACTATATATAGTGGATGCTTGTAGGTTATTTTCCATAGCTATTGGTTATAATGGTTCACGGGCCATTCGTATGGGTTATGGACAACAATTATGGTTAAGAATAGATAGTTATAGGTTATTGGTTATTACTAGTGGTTATTAAGGTAGACGGGCCATTCGTATGGCTTATGGAGACCTATTACGGTTTAAAATGAATACTTATCGGTTATTGGTCATAGCTAGTGGTTATAAGGATTCACGGGCCATTTGTATTGGTTATGGACACCAATTACGATTTATAATGGATACAAAAAAGTTATTGGTCATAGCTAGTGGTTATAATGGTTCACGGGCCATTCGTATGGGTTATGGACACCAATTACGATATATAATGGATGCTTATAGGTTATTTTCCATAACTAGTGGTTATAATGGTTCACGGGCCATTCGTATGGGTTATGGAAAAACATTACGGTTAAGAATAGATACTTATAGGTTATTGGTCATAACTAGTGGTTATTAAGGTTGATGGGCCATTCGTATGACTTATGGACCCCTATTAAGGTTTAAAATGGATACTTATAGGTTATTGGTCATAGCTAGTGGTAATAATGGTTCACGGGCCATTCGTATGGGTTATGGACACCAATTACGGTATATAATGGATGCTTATAGGTTATTTTTCAAAGCTAGTAGTTGTAATTGTTCACGGGCCATTCGTATGGGTTATGGACAACAATTACGGTAAAGAACGGATACTTATAGGTTATTGCTAATAACTAGTGATTATTAAGGTTGACGGGCCATTCGTATGGCTTATGGACACCTATTGCGGTATAAAATGGATACTTATAGGTAATTGGTCATAGCTAGTGGTTATAATGGTTCACGGGCCATTCAAGTCTATTTATTCAAAAAGATATAAATCCGTGACTACTCGCCTTGGTGGGAACCTCGATGGGACGTTAACGTCATCGCGGTATTTGATGGTAGATTCGAAGTTCTTCGAAGATAGCTACACAAGTTTTGTGTAGACCAAATATCGGTGATATTCTGTTGGAGCTCGACGAATATTGGATTGACCACCGTGATAATACTTCGTGGTTGAAAAATTCAAAAGTATTATTCACTAGGATTGTCCTTAAGCCTGAGGTATTTGGTTTGGGATACATTGACTAATGTGCTTTGGTTCGTCTTAGACAATTCTGAAATATGGTTGTCATACGAGGCTTTACTGGGTACAAAGGAATTTGTATTTTGAATCGAAATATAACAAGATGGTAATTGCACCTCCTTTTTAGGAGAGATATTTATGGGTCCTTTGACATGATGAGATAACTGGAAAGTGCATGGCCATGTCCAAACGAACTGATTTGTTCTTTGTCGTTTATCACAACAGTTTGAATCAAGAAGTCATTAAATGATTTTGAATACAGGAGTTGATAAATTCTACCATGCTCGTATTCATTATCATAAATATCGTGCTGCAAGGGATAAACCTAACATCGTTGCCCAAGAAGTAAAGACATAGTGTTCTTTACTAGGAGACGCTATTAAAGAGTTTTTCAAGAAACTATACCTGGGTTACGTAAGCTGTTTTTATGGGGTTGGTTACCTACATGCCCATCTAGAAGGCCATTGTAGCTCGTATCATTAAGACAAAGGTTACAAACTTGCACAAGTGGGAGTCTGAAGGATTATGTGCACAGTTAGTCAACCTATGATGATACATCCATGCCTACGAAACACTTAAGGGTCACACCGGTGAGTGCATGTAATACGAGTAAGATATGTAATGATACTTGGAAGAGGATTGATTCATAATAAGTCATTTATGAATCAAGTTAAGTATTAAGTCAAGTTTGACTTATTACTAGATTAGTTTAACTAACTAATTAATGCAAGTGTTTGTATATTTACTAGTTGAGTAAATATACAATGTGTTAATTATAGATTATCCATAATATGATTTAAAGCTATTAAATCATATAGTGTTTTGGATAATATTATTGTCTAATTAATTATTATAAGTGTATAATACTAGACATTTAATAATTAAGTGGGATAATAATAACTAGTCAAAACCCTACACCACTTAGGGTTTGAAATGGATACTTATAGGTGATTGGTGATAACTAGTGGTTATTAAGGTTGACGAGCCTTTCGTATGGCTTATGGACACCTATTACGGTTTAAAATGGATACTTATAGCTTATTGGTCATAACTAGTGGTTATAATGATTCACGAGCCATTCGTATGGGTTATATACACCAATCACGATTTATAATGGATACTTATAGGTTATTGGTCATAGCTAGTGGTAATAATGGTTCACAAGCCATTTGTGTGGGTTATAGACCCCATTTACGGTTTATAATGGTTACTTATAGGTTATTGGTCATAACTAGTGGTTATAATGGTTCACGGGCTATTCGTATGGCTTATTAAAAACAATTACGGTTTCAAATAGATACTTATAGGTTATTGATCATAACTAGTGGTTATTAAGGTTGACGGGCCATTCGTATGGCTTATGGACACCTATAACGGTTAAAAATAGATACATATAGCTTATTGGTCATAGCTAGTGGTTATGATGATTCACGGGCCATTCGTATGGGTTATGGACACCAATTACGGTTTATAATGGATACTTATAGGTTATTGGTCATAGCTAGTGGTAATAATGGTTCACAGGCCATTTGTGTGGGTTACGGACACCAGTTACGGTTTATAATGGTTACCTATAGGTTATTGGTCATAACTAGTGGTTATAATGGTTCACGGGCTATTCGTATGGCTTATTAAAACCTATTACGGTTTCAAATATATACTTATACGTTATTGATCATAACTAGTGGTTATTAAGGTTGACGGGCCATTCGTATGGCTTATGGACACCTATAACGGTTTAAAATAGATACATATAGCTTATTGGTCATAGCTAGATATATATATATATATGTATATATATATATATATATATATATATATATATATATATATATATATATATATATATATATATATATATATATATATATATATATATATATATATATATATATATAGTCGAACAATTCACACTTATCTCGAGTTAATTCTCTTTTATTCTCTTAATAATCAGTTTTACTCGCGACGCTTTAAATAAACTAAAATAACTCTTAAGTAAAGTACTAGAGGTATAAGGTCGTCTTGATGCGCTGCTTCTCGATTTGGATTTGGACTCATTTTAAAACACTTGAAAACTCATTTTGTAAACTCATGTTTCGACTTGAGTTTGAAATCCACCCCCTGTGAACCCAATTCTCTCAATCCAGAGCTCTGATACCAACTTGTAACATCCCAATAATCATGGAAAATTTAAAATTTGTTTTTAAATAAATAAAATAATCATTTTCCCAAATGTACATGTAAACAAACGGTCCCATCTCATTAAAATAAACATAAACCGTCTCATGGTTTTTAAATGCGGAATAACTAAAATAATTGTTTTAAAAACATTTGACTCAAAATAAAATAATTGTTTTAAAAACATTTGACTCGAAATACACGGTTGGAATCCAAATCCATAAAATAGGAGGAGTGTTTGGGGTCAGCCACCGCTGAGTGAGTAATATCAAAATAAACATGTAAGTACAAACAACTCAAGCCACATAGGTGATCCCTAAATACTCTACTCAATTCTCAATTACTCAAATTCATTTCTCAGGTTTTATTACTCGGATTTTAATATATATAGCGCTAGTGTGACTTGGGCCGAGAGATCAACCTCGACCCGCCTCACACCACCTCAAGGCTCAACACCTGCACTCTTCGGTGTTGAGTCAAAACGTCTGTCACCAGTACTCTTCGGTGCCAAGACAAACATCTGACACCAGTGCTCTTCGGTGTCAAGTCAAGTATAATTATGTTTAATGTATTAACTCAAGAACTCAGAACCCAGATAACTCAGATCACAGATAACTCAGATAAGTCGCACAATCAATACTCAAGCTCAATCAACAAGACAATTCATAACATATAGTACATAATCAGGAATCGAAAGTAAGTACAAGTTTACAGTGAGATTACCCACCTCGAATAGACGTATGCTCCTAAATATCGTCGGTACAGAAGAGCGTCTCTAATCATGTCCTAGAAGGTCCTACATAGCACAATGTAGCTCGGGTTAGGATTAGACTCAAGGTAATTTCAGCAGAAACGTAAAAGCACTCAGCACTCTCACGGGAACGGCCATAACTCTCAAACCGTAAGTTAGATTATTTCCAAAATTGAACCACTGATAGAAAACTCAGGTTACTACAATTTACTGACTCACAACCCCTGCCCAAAATAGGCTCTACGTATCTCAAAAACGGGTTACAAAATAGAATAGTTGAACCGAAAAAGCTTTTGCGACACTTTATTAAAACAATGATATCTTTTAAACCGTACTTCAGATTAACGGGTCGTCAGCGGCAACGGAAAGAGGACTCAGAAAAAAGAGACCATCACGGGCCAAAAATCCAAAAACGTAATTTAAGTGTGGTAAAAACGGACTCAAACATAGAGAACAGATTTTGTCCAAAAATTCAGTTTGGTATTAAAAACCCGTTTTAAATCCCAACATTAACCCAATTATTCCCGAGGTTCCCGACAGTCCCAAAATCATTTTTAATCTCAGAAACACGTTTATCAATAATTTAGTTCCTTATTTAAAAATCTATCTCGGTTTAGGAAACCAAGAACCTAAAGGTTCGGTTTCCGGTTTTCGGTGAATAAAACGTCTATGTAATTACCAAAAGGGTTTTACCCAACCCAAACCCGACACTTACAGAATTCAGTGGCCAAAAAACACGCACCCGAGCTCCCGAGAAAAGTAGACAAAGCGATTATAGAAACCAAAAGGGAAAAAATATAGCCACTTATAATTTAATTAGTCTGACCACAAAATGCTTCCTCCGTTCACAAATTATATAAGAAACAACAATCACTGTCTAAACTAGCAGCACTTTAATCGATGGGATTTAACATGCCACCGCCTCACGAGACAAGGGATACAACGAATTTAAAAAAAAAAAAACAGAAACTGCTAATTGAAAGGGTTAAACAACAAGGAAAAACAAGGAGAAAGGTAAAAAAAATCTACCGAACTTGATCACCCTCTGCTCGGAATCCACGGGTCTTGCTTCCTCCGATTCAATCTGCTCACATATGTTTGTCCGATTAATGCAAGAACCACGAATAAATTATTTACTGATGGAAAGGAAAACATGGAGTAAAAATGAAAAGAAGAACAGGAATTACCGCTCGGAATGTGTCTAAACTCGAACTCTTCTGCTCAAACTTAATCTCGATCAACAACTTTGTTTCCTGCTACCTTCTTGTTCGAACGAGAGAACCAAGAGAAGAATAAAAACGAAAGAGAGTAGTGGCCGATTAAGGTAGTGACGAGGAAATTAGGGGTTGGTCCAAGGCTTAATACGGGATCAGATTTGCATGGGGGTTTCGGGCTTTCAGCCTGTTACTCTTGGTCTCAAATTTCAGCCCAAACGACACACACAAGGATTAAAAGACCGGTCCGAAAAGAATTCACAACTCAACTGATGAACCGGGACTAAGAAAAGAACGGACTGGCTCGTCCCGGGCCTTTCGCCGGCCTCGCCACAAGTTTGAGCTCCGACACATACTTAGCTTAGTTCAAAGCCCGGGATTTAAATGTCATTATTTCTTAGTTCAATAATTTATATTCCCTTTTATATAAATTGACCGGAACACATTTACGCATCTTCATAAAATAATCTAATACACATGATCACCAAACGTCTCACAATTATCACTTAGGAATTTAAGGAATAAATGTAATTTAATTTAATTTAAATTAGTATTTAATTACTTTAAAATTTTAGGACGTTACAACGGGCCATTCATATGGGTTATGGACACCAATTATGGTTTAAAATGGATACTTATAGGTTATTGGTCATAACTAGTGGTTATTACGTTTCACGGGCCATTCCTATGGGTTATGGACACCTATTACGGTTTATAATGGATAATTATAGGTTATTGGTCATAGCTAATGGTTATAATAGTTCACGGGCCATTCGTATGGGTTATTGACACCAATTACGGTTTAAAATTGATACTTATAGGTTATTGGTAATAACTAGTGGTTATTAAGATTCACTGGCCATTCGTATGGGTTATGGACACCTATTACAGATTAAAATAGATACTTATAGGTTATTGGTCGTAGTTAGTGGTTATAATGGTTCACGGGCCATTCGTATTGGTTATGGACACCAATTACGGTATATAATGGATACTTATTGGTTATTGGTCATAGCTAGTGGTTATAATGGTTCACTGACCATTCGTATGGGTTTTTGACACCAATTTCGGTTTATAATGGATACTTATAGGTTATTGGTCATAACTAGTGGTTATTAAGGTTCACGGGCCATTCATATGGGTTATTGACACCAATTACGGTTTTAAATGGATACTTATAGGTTATTGGTCATAACTAGTGGTTATTATGGTTCACGGGCCATTCCTATGGGTTATGGACACCTATTACGGTTTAAAATGGATACTTATAGGTTATTGGTCATAGCTAGTGGTTATAATGGTTCACGGCCCAATCGTATCGGTTATGGACACCAATTACGGTTTATAATGGATACTTATAGGTTATTGGTCATATCTAGTGGTTATAATGGTTCACGGCCATTCGTATGGGTTATTGACACAAATTACGGTTTAATATGGATACTTATTGTTAAGGCAAAAAGTCTTGCCCCTTTGGATCTTAAGATAACAAAACAACCTAGACTAGCATTGAATTTATATGTAGAATAATATAGCTAAGTTTAGGTCTGATACTGAGTGATCAGTATTGGAACTCAGTATCAGTACTCAGTATCAGATAGTGATACTGAGTACAAGGACTGAGTAGAAGGACTGAGTGATACTCAGTATAGTAACGGACTAAGATCAAATCCCTTGATCTTAGTCATTTTCCTTACTTAGTCCTTCGGTTACTCCTTTGCTCATCATGTAAGATCTGTATAACATTATAAATAGAGATCATCTTGCAAAGGAGTACTTACCAATTCACTTTACACTTTCATATCTTTGTAATTGATTAGTGGTCTTGTTATTCCGCAACAAGCCACACTTAGTGGATTTATACATTTGACTCATATCTTGTTCTTATACAATATTTGTCTTAGTGCTATAATTAACCAATCAATTAACTAACTAAACCAGGGTGTTGTGACCTAACAACTGGTATCAAAGAGGGCTAAATAAACTCTTATTTAGTCGAGCTATAACCCTGGCAGCCATTTGCTACATCTATCCCTCCAACACTCAAAAATCCAAAATGTCTACAATTGTAGCACCAATTATGTCTGGAAAGGGAGTACCCATCTTTGATGGAAAAGACTTCAATCAATGGAAGCTTAAAGCTCAGTGGTATCTTGAATCTATTCACCATGAGATGCTCACTGTGCTATATGATGGTCCCATCATCCCACAAACTGTGGAACCTGTTGCTGCTACTGATGATGCTCCTGAGAGCATAAGAACTGTACCTAAACTAAAGCACAACTGGACTGATACTGACCGTCAGTTGTATGCTTTAGACTCCAGAGCCAAAGGGGTGATTGGTAATGCTGTTACCAAAGAGATACTTAATGCAATTATGAAATTGCCAACAGCAAAGGCTATGTGGGATAGCCTATCAGTCACCTATGAAGGCACAGCAAAGGTGAAGTTGCAAAGAAAAAGCAACATGAGAAGGAAATATGAAAACTTCTTCTCAACTCCTAATGAAGACATCACCACTCTCTATAACAGGTTCAATACTGTTATCCATGATTTAATCAGTGTAGGCATTGTGAAAGAGGAAGGAGAGCTTGTTCAAAAGTTCCTGGATAGTCTTCCTCAACAATTTCTTGACATGACAAACTCTGTCAATGCTGCTAACAACATTGAGTCATATACTCTTCAAACCTTGTATGGTTTAATGTTGAATCATGAGGAGAATAATGCTGCAAGACTGATCAACTGGAAGAAAACTGACAAGTCTTCCACTGGCATGGCTCTAGTTGTGCAACAGGCCTATACTATGACTGAGCCAGATGAACCAGAAGTTGATCTTGCTGATGCTGAGGCAGAAGAGCTTGAAACCCAAATGGCTCTTATGTCTATGAAGCTGGATCAGTTGAAGAAGAAGAGGCTTGGTGTTAGCTCTTCTAATACTGACCCAAGATCAGGTCTGTGCTATAGGTGTGGAAAGCCTGGACATATTGCTGCAAATTGTCATACCAAGTCTTCTGAGACTGACCAAAATGACAAGATTGCATACCGAGCAAAAAGGTATAGAGACAAATATGTCAAGCTGAAGAATTGGAGCAAGGGCAAGAGGGCAGAAGGGAATGGAGCACCTCATCAAGCACTTTACTCAGAAGCCTGGATGGATGAAGAGTTAAGTGATGATGAAGAAGAGATTGAGAATAAAGCCTTTATGGCTTTCACTGAAGATGATTTGAAGAGCTCCTTTAAAAAGGATATCAAAGAGGCTGAGAGGATGAGTGTTCATACTGATTGGGATTCCACTCAGTTGTACAAGGTAAGTTCCTTTCAAACTTATTCAGTGAATGAAAAAACTAAGATTTTTGAGTATATGCTTGTTGATCTCAAAACTTCTGTACAAAAAGAAAAAGCTTTAAAATTAACAATACAAGAACTTGAAAGGGTAAATAATGAAAACTTAGATAAACTAGCAAAGTATAAAGATTTAGGATTAAATTTTTCAGATTTAAAAGACATCAATCAAAGATTAGCTGATAAAGCTCATTTACACAAACTTGAAAAAGAGAAATTTGAAAAACAGTGTCAATCTTGGGGAAATGCTTCAATAAAATTAAATAAATGTTTAAATCAACAATTCCCAGAAAATGTGAGAGCTGCACTTGGTGTTGATCCTCAATTTAAAAACAGGAACAATTTTGCTGATTTATGTGAAGAGTTTTCTACTATGAACCCTATTAATTTTGTAAAAGCTAAAACTTTATGTGAAGTTGGATGTCAAACTGAGTCAGATGATGAGGAAAATGAAATTTTAGAAAAACCTATTGGTCCTTCCATCTGCTCAAAGTGCTATACTGAGCTACAAGAACTCAGTATTGAATTTCAAATAACGGAAATTTCTGATACCGAGCTACCAATAGTTCAGTATGACACTTCTGCTGTTCCACCGTTTGAATTATTATTTAATACAACAACTTTTGAATTATATAATGATAATAAGACAACTTCTATCTCCAATGTTTCATCTAATACAGAAGTTGTAGGAACAGAAACATCATATACTGAGAAATCTAAAGAACCTGTTAAAGTTGTTTCTTCAAAACATGATAAACAAAAACCAACTTTAACTAGATCCTTAGTTGGCAGAGACCAGAAGTCTACCACTAATAATATTAGAAAGACTCCTCTGTTGAATAAAAAGAAGCAACCAGAACCACCACCCTTTAAACCAGTAAAACAAAATGTTAAAACACCTATTAAAAATGACAAAATTAACATTTTAAAAACACTTGGTGATCAGGTCAAATCTTTAAGTAAACAATTTGCAAAACTTGTTCATACTGACTTACCAAAAGTGCAACATTTCTCTAAAATACCGTATGAAAATATGTTTAGAAATAGACCTAGAAAATGTTATAGGTGTCATCATACTGGTCATAAGGGAGATGAATGCTGAACTGATCTCTCAAGTCCGAGGTACTCAGTACCAAAGAAAAGGAGAGAAACCAAGTCAGTATCACCAAAGAAAACTTCTGAAATTACCCCCGAAGTGATACTGACCTCTCCACATAAAGAGATCAAGTCAAAATATGTTTATCTCACCAAAGGTCCCATTCAAAAATGGGTTCCTAAAAAGAAATGACTCTTATTTTGTGTCTTGTGCAGGGTGACAGAAAATGGTATTTAGATAGTGGCTGCTCAAGACACATGACAGGCAGTATGGAGTACCTTCTCAATTATACTCTAGAGAAGGGTCCTTCTGTCAAGTTTGGAGATGACTCGGTGGGAAAGACAAGAGGTTATGGTGTGATCAAGGCAGGCAACATAACTTTTAAAAGAGTTTCCTATGTAGAGGGTCTTAAACACAATCTGCTCAGTATCAGTCAGATGTGTGATGATGACAATGAAGCTCGATTCAGGAAGGTTGCAGGCATCATCTACAATGATAAAGGGCAGCCTGTACTCATTGCTAGAAGAGAAAAGGATGTATATGTGGTCAACCTATCTGAAATAGACCCAACTATTCGAGTATGCCTGCTTTCTAAAGTCAAGCTAGAATTGCATTGGCTATGGCACAAGAAACTCTCTCACATCAACTTTAGAAATATCAACGAGCTCAGTATGAAGAAACTGGTGAGAGGGTTGCCCACTATTACTTATTCAAAAGATAAGTTATGCTCAGCATGTGAAATGGGCAAGCAGAAGAAGAGTTCATTCAAGTCCAAAGTCAATCATTCCTTCAATGAACCTCTTACTATGATACATATGGATCTTTTTGGCCCCATTAGCACACCATCTTTGGCCAAAAAGATTTATACTCTAGTCTTGGTTGATGAATTTTCAAGATATACTTGGGTCATCTTCCTCAAGACTAAGTCAGATGCAACAACAGAAATCATTGCCTTTATAAAAAAGAGAGGAACTTCAAAAAGGCAACAAGGTCAAGCAACTTAGAAGTGACCATGGTACTGAGTTTAAGAACTCAGTATTAGCAGATTTCTGTGAAGAAAAAGGAATCATTCAAAACTTCTCTGCAGCCTACACACCACAACAAAATGGTGTTGTAGAAAGAAAGAATAGAACATTGATTGAAGCTGCAAGAACTTTATTATGCCATGCTGGACTGGCACTGAGTTTCTGGGCTGAAGCTGTAAACTGTGCAAACTTTACTCAGAATAGAGCTACTATAGTCCAAAGACATCTGAAGACTCCATATGAGTTATATAATGGCAAGATTCCTAATGTGGAATACTTCCACATCTTTGGGAGTAAATGCTTTGTACTCAGCACAAAACAAAATCTCAATAAATTTGCTCCCAAAGCAAATGAAGGTGTGTTCATGGGCTACTCTCCACACTCTAAAGCTTTCAGAGTGTATATCATCTCAACCAAGATGATTGTAGAATCCATTCATGTCACATTCGATGAAGATCAGAATGAGCATTCTACCTCAGCAAGTGAAGACATAAGTGGCATAGATATTCTATGCAATCCAGAACACTCCATTGCTGAACAGCCTAAGTTTCATCCACACTTTATTCCTAATAAGTTTAATGAAACTGATCAAGTTCAAACTCAGTATCACTCAAATGAGACTAATACTGAGGTTCCCATAACAGAGGACCTCCATGCTGAGTTTCCAACTAATGATCTGAACCATTCTATCTATGAAGAAGGTGAAACATCCAACACTTCACAAGAATCCACATCAACTCTGCAAAATGAAGATGAACAGCAACCTGCACTGTCTAATACTGATCAGAATTCCACTCAGTATCAGACAGACAACACACCAAATCAACAAGATATTGTTGATCCTATTTCAAATGCTCCCTGAGGAAACAATTTAAGGGAACACAGAGACCATCCACACTCCAACATTATTGGTCCTATTGAAGAAGGTGTCCAAACAAGAAGAAAATTAGAATTTCCAACCCAAGCAACTGCAAATTTTTGTTTCTTCTCAAGTTTCTTATCTACCATTGAACCAAAGAAAGCTGATGAAGCTTTAGTAGATGAAGATTGGGTAGAGGCTATGCAAGAAGAGCTCACAGAGTTTGAGAGAAACAAGGTTTGGAATTTAGTGCCACCTCCTTCTGGCAAAACTATTATTGGTACTAAGTGGGTGTTCAGAAACAAGATGGACAAGGATGGTGTTGTCATCAGAAACAAAGCAAGGTTAGTTGCTCAAGGTTACAGGCAAGAAGAAGGCATTGACTATGATGAAACTTTTGCACCAGTTGCAAGAATTGAAGCTATTAGGTTGTATCTTGCATATGCAGCTTTTAAGAATTTCAAAGTTTATCAGATGGATGTCAAAAGTGATTTTCTAAATGGAAAACTACAAGAAGAAGTTTATGTTAAACAACCTCCAGGTTTTGTTGATCCCAAATTTCCTAATTATGTTTTCAAGCTTGATAAAGCTCTATATGGGCTCAAACAAGCTCCAAGAGCATGGTATGACACCCTGTCTGAGTATCTTATTGAAAATAAATTTACAAGAGGTAAAATTGATAAAACATTTTTTTCAAAAAGGAAAGGTTCTGACATCTTACTCATTCAGATATATGTAGATGATATTATCTTTGGTTCCACTGACAAGTCAATGTGTGACTGGTTTGCTAAGATAATGTCAACTCAGTATCAGATGAGTATGATGGGAGAACTTACTTACTTTCTTGGTTTACAAGTTGAACAAAAGCCTGATGGCACTTTTATAAATCAAAGTAAGTATGTGCATGACATGTTAAAGAAATACAATTTGAAAATTTATCTTCCATGCACACTCCTATGGGTACTCAGGATAAGATAAGTAAGGATGAAACTGGTAAACCAGTTTGTCAATCCACATACCGAGGTATGATTGGTTCCTTACTTTACTTAACTGCTAGTAGGCATGATATCATGTTTGCCACATGTTTGTGTGCTCGGTATCAGGCTGATCCTAAAGAATCACACATGAAAGCAGTTAAGCGCATCTTTAGATATCTTACAGGTACTCCTAACCTGGGTCTTTGGTATCCCAAAGACTCAAACTTTGACCTTGAAGGGTACACAGATGCAGATTTTGCTGGTTGTAGATTGGACAGAAAGAGCACAAGTGGAGGATGTCAATTCCTAGGTGGAAGACTAGTTGGCTGGTCATCCAAGAAACAAAATTCGGTAGCAACTTCCACAGCAGAAGCAGAATATGTTGCTGCAGGTAGTTGTTGTGCTCAATTATTATGGATGCAGTACCAACTCTTAGACTATGGGTTCAACTTTCATAAGACTCCAATTCATTGTGATAACAAGAGTGCTATTGCTATCACAGAGAACCCAGTCTATCACTCCAAAACCAAGCACATTGATATCAGACACCACTTTATTCGAGATAATGTGGAAAAAGGTAAGGTTGAAGTCGATTATGTACCAACAGATGAACAATTGGCCGATGTGTTTACTAAACCTCTTCCTGAAGAAAGGTTTATGTATTTACTAGGGCAATTAGGTATGTTGAATCCTTAATCTCTCTTAAATTTTCTTTAAAACTGAGCGCTCAGTATCACTCCTGTTGATACTGACCACTCAGTATCACTAGTCTGTTATCATCAAAATTTAAATTTTTTATTTTTTTTATTAATTTCAAGAGTAAATTAATTGTTTTTATATTTTTTAATTTTTTTTTAAATTAATTTTTTTTAACTCAGTATTGGGGTATTACGGCGCTCAAACCGAGCTTAATCCTCATACTGCTCAAACGGTAACCTTTCTTAATAAGAAAGTTACCGTTGGCAGAGGATAAGGCAGTCAAATCAGCCGTTTTTACTTCCCAATACCTTAATTATCTTTCAAATTTCCTATAAATAACCGTTTATTTTTACTTCAAATTTTTTAACTGTTATTTCTTTTTTTTTCAATTCTCTCTGCGATTAACGATTTCACTTTCTCTTAGCAAGCAAACTTTTTCAAATCAAAATCACAGATGGCGAATTACACTTTTGTTGCTCCAGACGTTGAATCGGAAATCCAATTCCGAAATAATGAAGTACCCAGGTTTGCGAGGAACAACATCACAGCAAATTTCACTATTCCTCAAGCCTGGGTATGCAAGAATTCACGAATATTGTGACCTTTATGAAGCATTGCCCAATTGCTCGTGCACTGACCCTATCTCCTCGAGCAATTTACCCAGAAATGTTATGTGAGTTTTGGTACTCTGCCACACTCGATTCTCCAGATATGATTGCTGGATGGGTAATTAGGGATCAAAGAAGAGCTTTTGTCTCTACTGCAATTATTCGTGAAACACTGAGGCTTCCATCACAAGCTCAGTATGACCCATTTGTTGATAGATCAGAGGCACGCTCAGTACTACCATTTTTGGGTCGAAGAGGAACAACATGAATCATCAAAAGAAACGAATTTGGTCCTATGTGGGGTATTCTCATTACAACAATAATTCGGTGCATGACTCACAAGACGGGTGCTTTGGACCAGATAAACGAATTTGGGATGCAAATAGTACATGCTCTGTACTATGGAAGAAATATTGATTATGCTCGGCTAATTTTCAATGAATTAGCTACTCTGGTTCGGGCAAACACAAGGGAATGCAATGTCCCTTTCTGCAGATTTCTATCACTCATCTTTCAACACTCAATGCCCACACACATTTATGATGAATTTCACAGTCCAAGAGTTGATCTTCCTCCTCTTAGTGAGAAGATTTTCTTTTACAGGCCAAGAGAAGGAGAGCCTCTTCTAAGTCCTCCTATGTGGGCCATTGTTCAAGAACACATCGATGATGCAGAAGACATGTCTGATACTGAGTCAGACAATGATGATGATGATGATAATAGTGGAAATGGAGCACAGGCCGGTCCAGACATTGAGATGCAGGATGTTCCACAAGTTCAAGAACCAACTCAACAACATATCTCTCCACCTGCACAGGATCCTGATGCTCCTCATATTGCAACAGTCTTTGATACTGAGTCCTCCGAAGACACACCACTGGTCCTTCAAAGAAGAAGAAGGAATATTTCTCCTATCATTATGGGACACTTATCATCTGAGGAGGTGCAGCCTGAAAATGTTCCATCATTAACTGCATCTCTTCAAGCCCAAAGCCTAGTTGCAGCCACCGCTGACCTTCCAGGTCCAGAACTAGCTCCAACTGCTCAACCAATTGAGGAACCTCATGTTCCTCTTGATGTGGAGATTCAATATGCACAAACTACACTGGAAGGTGCTCAGCATGACAGAGAGGTCGGTATTGAAGATGTTGGTGCTGCACATCAACAAACACATGATCCTGCACCGACCTCTACAGATGCTAGAAGGGAATCTGACAGAGTCTCAGGTATGAATTTCTAAAAAGCTCTTAAACTTATATATATATATTTCATTCCCAAATAGAGACTAAGTATTGGCCAGTACCAACTCAATACTGACCAAAGTCTCAAACGATCTTTCAAATATATATCCTTTTATGGCCAACATAGCTAGCCCACTGCTGCTATGCAAAATTCATATACTGAGCACACAAAATTGATCATTGTCAGTCTACAGTTGTCTCAACATTTAAAGAGACAATGGTGGTTGATGTCATACTGACACCCACTGGTGCTGCTTGAATAATGTCCAACTTATTTTTGAGTTGGGTAGCATCATTCAGGAAATGATCACAAACCCTTAAGCCACAAAATCCAAAAAATTTCCCATGGGGTTTAGCCACATTTCTGTTATCACTCTAATACCGAGTGATAAACATTGAAAATAACAAGAAGCACATCCCAGGCTTCGAATTCCCAAACCCAAACCTTTTAGTAAATGTGACTTATCCTATACTGAGCTACTTAAATTTTCACACTCACTTTTACTAAAATCTTCTTACACATACTATGCACAAGTCCACAATATTTCATCATAAACCAGATGAAATACAGACTTCACAAACTCTGTTTATATGATTGTAGAATTAAACAACACCACCATCTGTGCAGGGCATTCATGCATCTCAGGCTGCAGCAGACCAAGTGACTCTGCAAGCAATCATGCAGCACATTCTGGCCATCCAACAAACTCAAAATATAATACTAGCCAGAATGGACAAGATGAGTGGTGATATTGACTCAATAAAACAGTCAGTCTCACTACTTCAACAACCACAGCAGCCTCCACCAACTCCACCATGTTCACATGGTGACCACAATGAAGAAGGAGAAGGAGAAGGAGGTGCTGGTGATGCTGCAACTGAGCCCATGCCCTCCCCTACTCTTGAACAACCTGAGGGGGACATGGGTGGTGATACTGATCCTCTCCCCTCCTCATCAAATGATAACAAAAGGGGGGAGAAGAGACAAAGAGATACTGAGGTTGATCAAACTGAGCCATCTGCTCAGGGGGAGAAAAGAAGAAGATTGAATGAAGATCAACCTCCACAACAACAACATCAGCAAAGCCCTCATACTGAGCCATTTCGCATTCAGTATGAGAGAAGAAGACAAAGAACTAGGTCAGCATTACAAGTTCAAGATCCACTTGAGCCATCTACTTAGGGGGAGACTCATACTGACCAACCACAGCAAACTCATTCTGAGCCACCTGCTCTTGAAGAGAATAATTTGCAAATTGTGGTCTATAGGCCTTTCATCTGGCCTATTGCTGATGATGAAGATGAAGAACCAGATTTAGTAAACTATGCACTAAATCTGGTAGAACAAGAAAGTTCTTCATCATCATCCTCGGATGATGAAGAACCAGAAAATCTGGTAATTAGAAGAAGGAGCTCCTTATCAAGAAGACCTATCAATGCTGTTCTCACTTCTTCTGAATCAAGTGAGGAATCTGCTCCTTTGGTAACAAGACAAAGAAGACCTGTTCATACAAGGGACAGTGATACCGAGCAGGCTCCAAGACTGACTCCTCAACAACTCTGGGCAGAACAAGAAAGATTTTTATATGAGCAAGAGTTAGGAGTCAAAACTGAACCAAAATCTGACCCAGATACTGATACTCCTGGTCCTTCCCATAGAATCTCAAGAAAGGGTCCAGACCATATTCAACATTACTGGAATATGGTTGCTGCCAGGACTCAGTATAAGGAGCAAAGAAAGGAGTTCTTGAGGACCAAAACATTTCAAAATGTAAGCGGGATACATTGGTTAAATCTGGATGTCAATAAAGTAAAAGTGAAGCTCAAAGAAGGAAGAATCACTATCACTTGTACTGGCTTAACCAGTCCCCCCATGAAGATATTTATTCATGATATTCAAAAAATTGGTCTTCAAGACTGGGTGAAGATCACAAGACTGATCAAAGAGCTTCCAAAGAAATCAACTTATGATCAAATAGTCTTGGATGAGATCTGTGCAGTAGCTGCAGTATGTTATGAGAAGGACTTACTTCATGAAATAGAGTACAGAACACTCAGTGTGATGACTGAGGCTTACTCAAACAACAGACCAGAATGCCTTCATACATACAAGTATCTTAGAAAGTACCCTCTTCCTCCTAACCTTGTCTTTCAGGATCAAAAGAGTGTCATATATCCAACTTCTGGATATATGTATACTGACTCAGAGGATAGAGAGTGCTTCATTTCTGAAGAAGATCTACCAAGAGCTCAAATCAGTCACCTTGTTGGACTGAAATGGATGATCACCAAGAAAGAAGACTCTTGGTTCAGAAAGAAGATTGTTGCAGTTCTGAATAGTAGAAGGGATGAACTCAAAAGCAGAGAAGAGTTTGTTCACATTAAACAAGAAGTCTTCTATGAGAATGATGCCATCAACAGCAAATGAAGAAGAAGATATTGCTATCTATGCTGTTGTATTTTTTTTTTATCTCTTTGTAATTGTTTTGTTATCATTAGATAGGGGGAGATTGTTAAGGCAAAAAGCCTTGCCCCTTTGAATCTTAAGATAACAAAACAACATAGACTAGCATTGAATTTATATGTAGAATAATATAGCTAAGTTTAGGTCTGATACTGAGTGATCAGTATTGGAACTCAGTATCAGTACTCAGTATCTGATAGTGATACTGAGTACAAGGACTGAGTAGAAGGACTGAGTGATACTCAGTATAGTAACGGACTAAGATCAAATCCCTTGATCTTAGTCATTTTCCTTACTTAGTCCTTCGGTTACTCCTTTGTTCATCATGTAAGATCTCTATAACATTATAAATAGAGATCATCTTGCAAAGGAGTACTTACCAATTCACTTTACACTTTCATATCTTTGTAATTGATTAGTGGTCTTGTTATTCCGCAACAAGCCACACTTAGTGGATTTATACATTTGACTCATATCTTGTTCTTATACAATATTTGTCTTAGTGCTATAATTAACCAATCAATTAACTAACTAAACCAGGGTGTTGTGACCTAACACTTATAGGTTATTGGTAATAACTAGTGGTTATTAAGATTCACTGGCCATTCGTATGGGTTATGCACACATATTACGGTTTAAAATGGATACTTATAGGTTATTGGTCATAGCTAGTGGTTATAATGGTTCACGGGCCATTCGTATTGGTTATGGACACCAATTACGGTTTATAATGGTTACTTATAGGTTATTGGTCATAGCTAGTGGTTATAATGGTTCACGGGCCATTCGTATCGTTTATGGACACCAACTACGGTTTATAATGGATACTTATAGGTTATAGGTCATAGCTAGTGGTTATAATGGTTCATGGGCTATTCGTATGGGTTATTGACACCAATTACGGTTTAAAATGGATACGTATAGGTTATTGGTATTAACTATTGGTTATTAAGATTCACTGGCCATTCGTATGGGTTATGGACACCTATTACGGTTTAAAATGGATACGTGTAGGTTATCTGTCATAGCTAGTGGTTATAATGGTTCACGGGCCATTCGTATTGGTTATGGACACCAATTACGGTTTATAATGGATACTTATAGGTTATTGGTCATAGCTAGTGGTTATAATAGTTCACGGGCCATTCGTATGGCTTATGGACACCAATTACAGTTTATAATGGATACTTATAGGTTATTGGTCATACCTACTTGTTATTACGGTTCGTGGGCTTGTCTATGCGTTATGGACACCTATTACAGTTTAAAATGGATACTTATAGGTTATTGGTCATAGCTAGTGGTTATAATATTTCACAGGCCATTCGTATCGGCTATGGACATCAATTACGGTTTATAACGGATACTTATTGGTTATTGGTCATAGCTAGTGGTTATAATGCTTCACTGGCCATTCGTATGGGTTTTTGACACCAATTACAGTTTAAAATGGATACTTATAGGTTATTGGTCATAACTAGTGGTTATTAAGGTTCACAGGCCATTCATATGGGTTATCGACACCATTTATGGTTTAAAATGGATACTTACACGTTATTGGTCATTACTAGTGGTTATTACGTTTCACGGGCCATTCCTATGGGTTATGGACACCTATTACGGTTTAAAATGGATACTTATAGGTTATTGGTCATAGCTAGTGGTTATAATGCTTAACGGACCATTCGTATCGGTTATGGACACCAATTACGGTTTATAATGGATAATTATAGGTTATTGGTCATAGCTAATGGTTATAATGGTTCACGGGCCATTCGTATGGGTTATTGACACCAATTACGGTTTAAAATGGATACTTATAGGTTATTGGTAATAACTAGTGGTTATTAAGATTCACTGGCCATTCGTATGGGTTGTGGACACCTATTACGGATTAAAATGGATACTTATAGGTTATTGGTCATAGCTAGTGGTTATAATGGTTCACGGGCCATTCGTATTGGTTATGGACACCAATTACGGTTTATAATGGATACTTATAGGTTATTGGTCCCAGTTAGTGGTTATAATGGTTCACGGGCCATTCGTATCGGTTATGGACACCAATTACGGTTTAAAATGGATACTTATAGGTTATTGGTCATAACTAGTGGTTATTAAGGTTCACAGGCCATTCATATGGGTTATGGACACCAATTACGGTTTTAAATGGATACGTTTAGGTTATTGGTCATAACTAGTGGTTATTACGGTTCACGAGCCATTCCTATGGGTTATGGACACCTATTACGGTTTCAAATGGATACTTATAGGTTATTGGTCATAGCTAGTGGTTATAATGGTTCACGGGCCATTCGTATCGGTTATGGACACCAACTACGGTTTATAATGGATACTTATAGGTTATTGGTCATAGCTAGTGGTTATAATGGTTCATGGGCTATTCGTATGGGTTATTGACACCAATTACGGTTTAAAATGGATACGTATAGGTTATTGGTATTAACTAGTGGTTATTAAGATTCACTGGCCATTCGTATGGGTTATGGACACCTATTACGGTTTAAAATGGATATTTGTAGGTTATTGGTCATAGCTAGTGGTTATAATAGTTCACGGGCCAATCGTATTGGTTATGGACACCAATTACGGTTTATAATGGATACTTATAGGTTATTGGTCCCAGCTAGTGGTTATAATGGTTCACGGGCCATTCGTATCGGTTATGGACACCAATTACGGTTTAAAATGGATACTTATAGGTTATTGGTCATAACTAGTGGTTATTAAGGTTCACAGGCTATTCATATGGGTTATCGGCACCAATTACGGTTTAAAATGGATACTTACACGTTATTGGTCATTACTAGTGGTTATTACGTTTCACGGGCAATTCCTATGGGTTATGGACACCTATTACGGTTTAATATGGATACTTATAGGTTATTGGTCATAGCTAGTGGTTATAATGGTTCACGGCCTAATCGTATCGGTTATGGACACCAATTACGCTTTATAATGGATACTTATAGGTTATTGGTCATATCTAGTGGTTATATTGGTTCACGGGCCATTCGTATGGGTTATTGACACAAATTACGGTTTAATATGGATACTTATAGGTTATTGGTAATAACTAGTGGTTATTAAGATTCACTGGCCATTCGTATGGGTTATGCACACCTATTACGGTTTAAAATGGATACTTATAGGTTATTGGTCATAGCTAGTGGTTATAATGGTTCACGGGCCATTCGTATTGGTTATGGACACCAATTACGGTTTATAATGGTTACTTATAGGTTATTGGTCATAGCTAGTGGTTATAATGGTTCACGGGCCATTCGTATCATTTATGGACACCAACTACGGTTTATAATGGATACTTATAGGTTATAGGTCATAGCTAGTGGTTATAATGGTTCATGGGCTATTCGTATGGGTTATTGACACCAATTACGGTTTAAAATGGATACGTATAGGTTATTGGTATTAACTATTGGTTATTAAGATTCACTGGCCATTCGTATGGGTTATGGACACCTATTACGGTTTAAAATGGATACTTGTAGGTTATTTGTCATAGCTAGTGGTTATAATGGTTCACGGGCCATTCCTATTGGTTATGGACACCAATTACGGTTTATAATGGATACTTATAGGTTATTGGTCATAGCTAGTGGTTATAATAGTTCACGGGCTGTTCGTATGGCTTATGGACACCAATTACAGTTTATAATGGATACTTATAGGTTATTGGTCATACCTACTTGTTATTACGGTTCGTGGGCTTGTCTATGCGTTATGGACACCTATTACAGTTTAAAATGGATACTTATAGGTTATTGGTCATAGCTAGTGGTTATAATATTTCACAGGCCATTCGTATCGGCTATGGACATCAATTACGGTTTATAACGGATACTTATTGGTTATTGGTCATAGCTAGTGGTTATAATGCTTCACTGGCCATTCGTATGGGTTTTTGACACCAATTATAGTTTAAAATGGATACTTATAGGTTATTGGTCATAACTAGTGGTTATTAAGGTTCACAGGCCATTCATATGGGTTATCGACACCAATTACGGTTTAAAATGGATACTTACACGTTATTGGTCATTACTAGTGGTTATTACGTTTCACGGGCCATTCCTATGGGTTATGGACACCTATTACGGTTTAAAATGGATACTTATAGGTTATTGGTCATAGCTAGTGGTTATAATGCTTAACGGGCCATTCGTATCGGTTATGGACACCAATTACGGTTTATAATGGATAATTATAGGTTATTGGTCATAGCTAATGGTTATAATGGTTCACGGGCCATTCGTATGGGTTATTGACACCAATTACGGTTTAAAATGGATACTTATAGGTTATTGGTAATAACTAGTGGTTATTAAGATGCACTGGCCATTCGTATGGGTTGTGGACACCTATTACGGATTAAAATGGATACTTATAGGTTATTGGTCATAGCTAGTGGTTATAATGGTTCACGGGCCATTCGTATTGGTTATGGACACCAATTACGGTTTATAATGGATACTTATAGGTTATTGGTCCCAACTAGTGGTTATAATGGTTCACGGGCCATTCGTATCGGTTATGGACACCAATTACGGTTTAAAATGGATACTTATAGGTTATTGGTCATAACTAGTGGTTATTAAGGTTCACAGGCCATTCATATGGGTTATGGACACCAATTACGGTTTTAAATGGATACGTTTAGGTTATTGGTCATAACTAGTGGTTATTACGGTTCACGAGCCATTCCTATGGGTTATGGACACCTATTACGGTTTCAAATGGATACTTATAGGTTATTGGTCATAGCTAGTGGTTATAATGGTTCACGGGCCATTCGTATCGGTTATGGACACCAACTACGGTTTATAATGGATACTTATAGGTTATTGGTCATAGCTAGTGGTTATAATGGTTCATGGGCTATTCGTATGGGTTATTGACACCAATTACGGTTTAAAATGGATACGTATAGGTTATTGGTATTAACTAGTGGTTATTAAGATTCACTGGCCATTCGTATGGGTTATGGACACCTATTACGGTTTAAAATGGATATTTGTAGGTTATTGGTCATAGCTAGTGGTTATAATAGTTCACGGGCCAATCGTATTGGTTATGGACACCAATTACGGTTTATAATGGATACTTATAGGTTATTGGTCCCAGCTAGTGGTTATAATGGTTCACGGGCCATTCGTATCGGTTATGGACACCAATTACAGTTTAAAATGGATACTTATAGGTTATTGGTCATAAGTAGTGGTTATTAAGGTTCACAGGCTATTCATATGGGTTATCGACACCAATTACGGTTTAAAATGGATACTTACACGTTATTGGTCATTACTAGTGGTTATTACGTTTCACGGGCGATTCCTATGGGTTATGGACACCTATTACGGTTTAAAATGGATACTTATAGGTTATTGGTCATAGCTAGTGGTTATAATGCTTAACGGGCCATTCGTATCGGTTTGGCCACCAATTATGGTTTATAATGGATAATTATAGGTTATTGGTCATAGCTAATGGTTATAATCGTTCACGGGCCATTCGTATGGGTTATTGACACCAATTACGGTTTAAAATGGATACTTATAGGTTATTGGTAATAACTAGTGGTTATTAAGATTCACTGGCCATTCGTATGGGTTGTGGACACCTATTACGGATTAAAAGGGATACTTATAGGTTATTGGTCATAGCTAGTGGTTATAATGGTTCACGGGCCATTCGTATTGGTTATGGACACCAACTACGGTTTATAATGGATACTTATAGGTTATTGGTCATAGCTAGTGGTTATAATGGTTCATGGGCTATTCGTATGGGTTATTGACACCAATTACGGTTTCAAATGGATACTTATAGGTTATTGGTCATAACTAGTGGTTATTACGGTTCACGGGCCATTCCTATGGGTTATGGACACCTATTACGGTTTAAAATGGATACTTATAGGTTATTGGTCATAGCTAGTGGTTATAATGGTTCACGGCCCAATCGTATCGGTTATGGACACCAATTACGGTTTATAATGGATACTTATAGGTTATTGGTCATATCTAGTGGTTATATTGGTTCACGGGCGATTCGTATGGGTTATTGACACAAATTACGGTTTAATATGGATACTTATAGGTTATTGGTAATAACTAGTGGTTATTAAGATTCACTGGCCATTCGTATGGGTTATGCACACCTATTACGGTTTAAAATGGATACTTATAGGTTATTGGTCATAGCTAGTGGTTATAATGGTTCACGGGCCATTCGTATTGGTTATGGACACCAATTACGGTTTATAATGGTTACTTATAGGTTATTGGTCATAGCTAGTGGTTATAATGGTTCACGGGCCATTCGTATCATTTATGGACACCAACTACGGTTTATAATGGATACTTATAGGTTATAGGTCATAGCTAGTGGTTATAATGGTTCATGGGCTATTCGTATGGGTTATTGACACCAATTACGGTTTAAAATGGATACGTATAGGTTATTGGTATTAACTATTGGTTATTAAGATTCACTGGCCATTCGTATGGGTTATGGACACCTATTACGGTTTAAAATGGATACTTGTAGGTTATTTGTCATAGCTAGTGGTTATAATGGTTCACGGGCCATTCCTATTGGTTATGGACACCAATTACGGTTTATAATGGATACTTATAGGTTATTGGTCATAGCTAGTGGTTATAATAGTTCACGGGCTGTTCGTATGGCTTATGGACACCAATTACAGTTTATAATGGATACTTATAGGTTATTGGTCATACCTACTTGTTATTACGGTTCGTGGGCTTGTCTATGCGTTATGGACACCTATTACAGTTTAAAATGGATACTTATAGGTTATTGGTCATAGCTAGTGGTTATAATATTTCACAGGCCATTCGTATCGGCTATGGACATCAATTACGGTTTATAACGGATACTTATTGGTTATTGGTCATAGCTAGTGGTTATAATGCTTCACTGGCCATTCGTATGGGTTTTTGACACCAATTATAGTTTAAAATGGATACTTATAGGTTATTGGTCATAACTAGTGGTTATTAAGGTTCACAGGCCATTCATATGGGTTATCGACACCAATTACGGTTTAAAATGGATACTTACACGTTATTGGTCATTACTAGTGGTTATTACGTTTCACGGGCCATTCCTATGGGTTATGCACACCTATTACGGTTTAAAATGGATACTTATAGGTTATTGGTCATAGCTAGTGGTTATAATGCTTAACGGGCCATTCGTATCGGTTATGGACACCAATTACGGTTTATAATGGATAATTATAGGTTATTGGTCATAGCTAATGGTTATAATGGTTCACGGGCCATTCGTATGGGTTATTGACACCAATTACGGTTTAAAATGGATACTTATAGGTTATTGGTAATAACAAGTGGTTATTAAGATTCACTGGCCATTCGTATGGGTTGTGGACACCTATTACGGATTAAAATGGATACTTATAGGTTATTGGTCATAGCTAGTGGTTATAATGGTTCACGGGCCATTCGTATTGGTTATGGACACCAATTACGGTTTATAATGGATACTTATAGGTTATTGGTCCCAGCTAGTGGTTATAATGGTTCACGGGCCATTCGTATCGGTTATGGACACCAATTACGATTTAAAATGGATACTTATAGGTTATTGGTCATAACTAGTGGTTATTAAGGTTCACAGGCCATTCATATGGGTTATGGACACCAATTACGGTTTTAAATGGATACTTATAGGTTATTGGTCATAACTAGTGGTTATTACGGTTCACGAGCCATTCCTATGGGTAATGGACACCTATTACGGTTTCAAATGGATACTTATAGGTTATTGGTCATAGCTAGTGGTTATAATGGTTCACTGGCCATTCGTATCGGTTATGGACACCAACTACGGTTTATAATGGATACTTATAGGTTATTGGTCATAGCTAGTGGTTATAATGGTTCATGGGCTATTCGTATGGGTTATTGACACCAATTACGGATTAAAATGGATACGTATAGGTTATTGGTATTAACTACTGGTTATTAAGATTCACTGGCCATTCGTATGGGTTATGGACACCTATTACGGTTTAAAATGGATATTTGTAGGTTATTGGTCATAGCTAGTGGTTATAATAGTTCACGGGCCAATCGTATTGGTTATGGACACCAATTACGGTTTATAATGGATACTTATAGGTTATTGGTCCCAGCTAGTGGTTATAATGGTTCACGGGCCATTCGTATCGGTTATGGACACCAATTACGGTTTAAAATGGATACTTATAGGTTATTGGTCATAACTAGTGGTTATTAAGGTTCACAGGCCATTCATATGGGTTATCGACACCAATTACGGTTTAAAATGGATAGTTACACGTTATTGGTCATTACTAGTGGTTATTACGTTTCACGGGCAATTCCTATGGGTTATGGACACCTATTACGGTTTAAAATGGATACTTATAGGTTATTGGTCATAGCTAGTGGTTATAATGCTTAACGGGCCATTCGTATCGGTTATGGACACCAATTACGGTTTATAATGGATAATTATAGGTTATTGGTCATAGCTAATGGTTATAATGGTTCACGGGCCATTCGTATGGGTTATTGACACCAATTACGGTTTAAAATGGATACTTATAGGTTATTGGTAATAAATAGTGGTTATTAAGATTCACTGGCCATTCGTATGGGTTGTGGACACCTATTACGGATTAAAAGGGATACTTATAGGTTATTGGTCATAGCTAGTGGTTATAATGGTTCACGGGCCATTCGTATTGGTTATGGACACCAACTACGGTTTATAATGGATACTTATAGGTTATTGGTCATAGCTAGTGGTTATAATGGTTCATGGGCTATTCGTATAGGTTATTGACACCAATTACAGTTTTAAATGGATACTTATAGGTTATTGGTCATAACTAGTGGTTATTACGGTTCACGGGCCATTCCTATGGGTTATGGACACCTATTACGGTTTAAAATGGATACTTATAGGTTATTGGTCATAGCTAGTGGTTATAATGGTTCACGGCCCAATCGTATCGGTTATGGACACCAATTACGGTTTATAATGGATACTTATAGGTTATTGGTCATATCTAGTGGTTATAATAGTTCACGGGCCATTCGTATGGATTATTGACACAAATTACGGTTTACTATGGATACTTATAGGTTATTGGTAATAACTAGTGGTTATTAAGATTCACTGGCCATTCGTATGGGTTATGCACACCTATTACGGTTTAAAATGGATACTTATAGGTTATTGGTCATAGCTAGTGGTTATAATGGTTCACGGGCCATTCGTATTGGTTATGGACACCAATTACGGTTTATAATGGTAACTTATAGGTTATTGGTCATAGCTAGTGGTTATAATGGTTCACGGGCCATTCGTATCGTTTATGGACACCAACTACGGTTTATAATGGATACTTATAGGTTATAGGTCATAGCTAGTGGTTATAATGGTTCATGGGCTATTCGTATGGGTTATTGACACCAATTACGGTTTAAAATGGATACGTATAGGTTATTGGTATTAACTATTGGTTATTAAGATTCACTGGCCATTCGTATGGGTTATGGACACCTATTACGGTTTAAAATGGATACTTGTAGGTTATTTGACATAGCTAGTGGTTATAATGGTTCACGGGCCATTCCTATTGGTTATGGACACCAATTACGGTTTATAATGGATACTTATAGGTTATTGGTCATAGCTAGTGGTTATAATAGTTCACGGGCCATTCGTATGGCTTATGGACACCAATTACAGTTTATAATGGATACTTATAGGTTATTGGTCATACCTACTTGTTATTACGGTTCGTGGGCTTGTCTATGCGTTATGGACACCTATTACAGTTTAAAATGGATACTTATAGGTTATTGGTCATAGCTAGTGGTTATAATATTTCACAGGCCATTCGTATCGGCTATGGACATCAATTACGGTTTATAACGGATACTTATTGGTTATTGGTCATAGCTAGTGGTTATAATGCTTCACTGGCCATTCGTATGGGTTTTTGACACCAATTATAGTTTAAAATGGATACTTATAGGTTATTGGTCATAACTAGTGGTTATTAAGGTTCACAGGCCATTCATATGGGTTATCGACACCAATTACGGTTTAAAATGGATACTTACACGTTATTGGTCATTACTAGTGGTTATTACGTTTCACGGGCCATTCCTATGGGTTATGGACACCTATTACGGTTTAAAATGGATACTTATAGGTTATTGGTCATAGCTAGTGGTTATAATGCTTAACGGGCCATTCGTATCGGTTATGGACACCAATTACGGTTTATAATGGATAATTATAGGTTATTGGTCATAGCTAATGGTTATAATGGTTCACGGGCCATTCGTATGGGTTATTGACACAAATTACGGTTTAAAATGGATACTTATAGGTTATTGGTAATAACAAGTGGTTATTAAGATTCACTGGCCATTCGTATGGGTTGTGGACACCTATTACGGATTAAAATGGATACTTATAGGTTATTGGTCATAGCTAGTGGTTATAATGGTTCACGGGCCATTCGTATTGGTTATGGACACCAATTACGGTTTATAATGGATACTTATAGGTTATTGGTCCCAGCTAGTGGTTATAATGGTTCACGAGCCATTCGTATCGGTTATGGACACCAATTACGATTTAAAATGGATACTTATAGGTTATTGGTCATAACTAGTGGTTATTAAGGTTCACAGGCCATTCATATGGGTTATGGACACCAATTACGGTTTTAAATGGATACTTATAGGTTATTGGTCATAACTAGTGGTTATTACGGTTCACGAGCCATTCCTATGGGTTATGGACACCTATTACGGTTTCAAATGGATACTTATAGGTTATTGGTCATAGCTAGTGGTTATAATGGTTCACTGGCCATTCGTATCGGTTATGGACACCAACTACGGTTTATAATGGATACTTATAGGTTATTGGTCATAGCTAGTGGTTATAATGGTTCATGGGCTATTCGTATGGGTTATTGACACCAATTACGGTTTAAAATGGATACGTATAGGTTATTGGTATTAACTACTGGTTATTAAGATTCACTGGCCATTCGTATGGGTTATGGACACCTATTACGGTTTAAAATGGATATTTGTAGGTTATTGGTCATAGCTAGTGGTTATAATAGTTCACGGGCCAATCGTATTGGTTATGGACACCAATTACGGTTTATAATGGATACTTATAGGTTATTGGTCCCAGCTAGTGGTTATAATGGTTCACGGGCCATTCGTATCGGTTATGGACACCAATTACGGTTTAAAATGGATACTTATAGGTTATTGGTCATAACTAGTGGTTATTAAGGTTCACAGGCCATTCATATGGGTTATCGACACCAATTACGATTTAAAATGGATAGTTACACGTTATTGGTCATTACTAGTGGTTATTACGTTTCACGGGCAATTCCTATGGGTTATGGACACCTATTACGGTTTAAAATGGATACTTATAGGTTATTGGTCATAGCTAGTGGTTATAATGCTTAACGGGCCATTCGTATCGGTTATGGACACCAATTACGGTTTATAATGGATAATTATAGGTTATTGGTCATAGCTAATGGTTATAATGGTTCACGGGCCATTCGTATGGGTTATTGACACCAATTACGGTTTAAAATGGATACTTATAGGTTATTGGTAATAAATAGTGGTTATTAAGATTCACTGGCCATTCGTATGGGTTGTGGACACCTATTACGGATTAAAAGGGATACTTATAGGTTATTGGTCATAGCTAGTGGTTATAATGGTTCACGGGCCATTCGTATTGGTTATGGACACCAACTACGGTTTATAATGGATACTTATAGGTTATTGGTCATAGCTAGTGGTTATAATGGTTCATGGGCTATTCGTATGGGTTATTGACACCAATTACAGTTTTAAATGGATACTTATAGGTTATTGGTCATAACTAGTGGTTATTACGGTTCACGGGCCATTCCTATGGGTTATGGACACCTATTACGGTTTAAAATGGATACTTATAGGTTATTGGTCATAGCTAGTGGTTATAATGGTTCACGGCCCAATCGTATCGGTTATGGACACCAATTACGGTTTATAATGGATACTTATAGGTTATTGGTCATATCTAGTGGTTATAATAGTTCACGGGCCATTCGTATGGATTATTGACACAAATTACGGTTTAATATGGATACTTATAGGTTATTGGTAATAACTAGTGGTTATTAAGATTCACTGGCCATTCGTATGGGTTATGCACACCTATTACGGTTTAAAATGGATACTTATAGGTTATTGGTCATAGCTAGTGGTTATAATGGTTCACGGGCCATTCGTATTGGTTATGGACACCAATTACGGTTTATAATGGTAACTTATAGGTTATTGGTCATAGCTAGTGGTTATAATGGTTCACGGGCCATTCGTATCGTTTATGGACACCAACTACGGTTTATAATGGATACTTATAGGTTATAGGTCATAGCTAGTGGTTATAATGGTTCATGGGCTATTCGTATGGGTTATTGACACCAATTACGGTTTAAAATGGATACGTATAGGTTATTGGTATTAACTATAGGTTATTAAGATTCACTGGCCATTCGTATGGGTTATGGACACCTATTACGGTTTAAAATGGATACTTGTAGGTTATTTGACATAGCTAGTGGTTATAATGGTTCACGGGCCATTCCTATTGGTTATGGACACCAATTACGGTTTATAATGGATACTTATAGGTTATTGGTCATAGCTAGTGGTTATAATAGTTCACGGGCCATTCGTATGGCTTATGGACACCAATTACAGTTTATAATGGATACTTATAGGTTATTGGTCATACCTACTTGTTATTACGGTTCGTGGGCTTGTCTATGCGTTATGGACACCTATTACAGTTTAAAATGGATACTTATAGGTTATTGGTCATAGCTAGTGGTTATAATATTTCACAGGCCATTCGTATCGGCTATGGACATCAATTACGGTTTATAATGGATACTTATTGGTTATTGGTCATAGCTAGTGGTTATAATGCTTCACTGGCCATTCGTATGGGTTTTTGACACCAATTATAGTTTAAAATGGATACTTATAGGTTATTGGTCATAACTAGTGGTTATTAAGGTTCACAGGCCATTCATATGGGTTATCGACACCAATTACGGTTAAAAATGGATACTTACACGTTATTGGTCATTACTAGTGGTTATTACATTTCACGGGCCATTCCTATGGGTTATGGACACCTATTACGGTTTAAAATGGATACGTATAGGTTATTGGTATTAACTACTGGTTATTAAGATTCACTGGCCATTCGTATGGGTTATGGACACCTATTACGGTTTAAAATGGATATTTGTAGGTTATTGGTCATAGCTAGTGGTTATAATAGTTCACGGGCCAATCGTATTGGTTATGGACACCAATTACGGTTTATAATGGATACTTATAGGTTATTGGTCCCAGCTAGTGGTTATAATGGTTCACGGGCCATTCGTATCGGTTATGGACACCAATTACGGTTTAAAATGGATACTTATAGGTTATTGGTCATAACTAGTGGTTATTAAGGTTCACAGGCCATTCATATGGGTTATCGACACCAACTACGGTTTAAAATGGATAGTTACACGTTATTGGTCATTACTAGTGGTTATTACGTTTCACGGGCAATTCCTATGGGTTATGGACACCTATTACGGTTTAAAATGGATCCTTATAGGTTATTGGTCATAGCTAGTGGTTATAATGCTTAACGGGCCAATCGTATCGGTTATGGACACCAATTACGGTTTATAATGGATAATTATAGGTTATTGGTCATAGCTAATGGTTATAATGGTTCACGGGCCATTCGTATGGGTTATTGACACCAATTACGGTTTAAAATGGATACTTATAGGTTATTGGTAATAACTAGTGGTTATTAAGATTCACTGGCCATTCGTATGGGTTGTGGACACCTATTACGGATTAAAAGGGATACTTATAGGTTATTGGTCATAGCTAGTGGTTATAATGGTTCACGGGCCATTCGTATTGGTTATGGACACCAACTACGGTTTATAATGGATACTTATAGGTTATTGGTCATAGCTAGTGGTTATAATGGTTCATGGGCTATTCGTATGGGTTATTGACACCAATTACAGTTTTAAATGGATACTTATAGGTTATTGGTCATAACTAGTGGTTATTACGGTTCACGGGCCATTCCTATGGGTTATGGACACCTATTACGGTTTAAAATGGATACTTATAGGTTATTGGTCATAGCTAGTGGTTATAATGGTTCACGGCCCAATCGTATCGGTTATGGACACCAATTACGGTTTATAATGGATACTTATAGGTTATTGGTCATATCTAGTGGTTATAATGGTTCACGGGCCATTCGTATGGGTTATTGACACAAATTACGGTTTAATATGGATACTTATAGGTTATTGGAAATAACTAGTGGTTATTAAGATTCACTGGCCATTCGTATGGGTTATGCACACCTATTATGGTTTAAAATGGATACTTATAGGTTATTGGTCATAGCTAGTGGTTATAATGGTTCACGGGCCATTCGTATTGGTTATGGACACCAATTACGGTTTATAATGGTAACTTATAGGTTATTGGTCATAGCTAGTGGTTATAATGGTTCACGGGCCATTCGTATCGTTTATGGTCACCAACTACGGTTTATAATGGATACTTATAGGTTATAGGTCATAGTTAGTGGTTATAATGGTTCATGGGCTATTCGTATGGGTTATTGACACCAATTACGGTTTAAAATTGATACGTATAGGTTATTGGTATTAACTATTGGTTATTAAGATTCACTGGCCATTCGTATGGGTTATGGACACCTATTACGGTTTAAAATGGATACTTGTAGGTTATTTGACATAGCTAGTGGTTATAATGGTTCACGGGCCATTCCTATTGGTTATGGACACCAATTACGGTTTATAATGGATACTTATAGGTTATTGGTCATAGCTAGTGGTTATAATAGTTCACGGGCCATTCGTATGGCTTATGGACACCAATTACAGTTTATAATGGATACTTATAGGTTATTGGTCATACCTACTTGTTATTACGGTTCGTGGGCTTGTCTATGCGTTATGGACACCTATTACAGTTTAAAATGGATACTTATAGGTTATTGGTCATAGCTAGTGGTTATAATATTTCACAGGCCATTCGTATCGGCTATGGACATCAATTACGGTTTATAACGGATACTTATTGGTTATTGGTCATAGCTAGTGGTTATAATGCTTCACTGGCCATTCGTATGGGTTTTTGACACCAATTATAGTTTAAAATGGATACTTATAGGTTATTGGTCATAACTAGTGGTTATTAAGGTTCACAGGCCATTCATATGGGTTATCGACACCAATTACGGTTTAAAATGGATACTTACACGTTATTGGTCATTACTAGTGGTTATTACATTTCACGGGCCATTCCTATGGGTTATGGACACCTATTACGGTTTAAAATGGATACTTATAGGTTATTGGTCATAGCTAGTGGTTATAATGCTTAACGGGCCATTCGTATCGGTTATGGACACCAATTACGGTTTATAATGGATAATTATAGGTTATTGGTCATAGCTAATGGTTATAATGGTTCACGGGCCATTCGTATGGGTTATTGACACCAATTACGGTTTAAAATGGATACTTATAGGTTATTGGTAATAACTAGTGGTTATTAAGATTCACTGGCCATTCGTATGGGTTGTGGACACCTATTACGGATTAAAATGGATACTTATAGGTTATTGGTCATAGCTAGTGGTTATAATGGTTCACGGGCCATTCGTATTGGTTATGGACACCAATTACGGTTTAAAATGGATACTTATAGGTTATTGGTAAAAACTAGTGGTTATTAAGATTCACTGGCCATTCGTATGGGTTGTGGACACCTATTACGGTTTAAAATGGATACTTATAGGTTATTGGTCATAACTAGTGGTTATTAAGGTTCACAGGCCATTCATATGGGTTATGGACACCAATTACGGTTTTAAATGGATACTTATAGGTTATTGGTCATAACTAGTGGTTATTAAGGTTCACAGGCCATTCATATGGGTTATGGACACCAATTACGGTTTTAAATGGATACTTATAGGCTATGACCATTCCTATGGGTTATGGACACCAATTACGGTTTAAAATGGATACTTACATGTTATTGGTCATTACTAGTGGTTATTACGTTTCACGGGCCATTCCTATGGGTTATGGACACCTATTACGGTTTAAAATGGATACTTATAGGTTATTGGTCATAGCTAGTGGTTATAATGCTTAACGGGCCATTCGTATCGGTTATGGACACCAATTACGGTTTATAATGGATAATTATAGGTTATTGGTCATAGCTAATGGTTATAATGGTTCACGGGCCATTCGTATGGGTTATTGACACCAATTACGGTTTAAAATGGATACTTATAGGTTATTGGTAAAAACTAGTGGTTATTAAGATTCACTGGCCATTCGTATGGGTTGTGGACACCTATTACGGTTTAAAATGGATACTTATAGGTTATTGGTCATAACTAGTGGTTATTAAGGTTCACAGGCCATTCATATGGGTTATGGACACCAATTACGGTTTTAAATGGATACTTATAGGTTATTGGTCATAACTAGTGGTTATTACGGTTCACGAGCCATTCCTATGGGTTATGGACACCTATTACGGTTTCAAATGGATACTTATAGGTTATTGGTCATAGCTAGTGGTTATAATGGTTCACGGGCCATTCGTATCGGTTATGGACACCAACTACGGTTTATAATGGATACTTATAGGTTATTGGTCATAGCTGGTGGTTATAATGGTTCATGGGCTATTCGTATGGGTTATTGACACCAATTACGGTTTAAAATGGATACGTATAGGTTATTGGTATTAACTAGTGGTTATTAAGATTCACTGGCCATTCGTATGGGTTATGGACACCTATTACGGTTTAAAATGGATATTTGTAGGTTATTGGTCATAGCTAGTGGTTATAATGGTTCACGGGCCAATCGTATTGGTTATGGACACCAATTACGGTTTATAATGGATACTTATAGGTTATTGGTCCCAGCTAGTGGTTATAATGGTTCACGGGCCATTCGTATCGGTTATGGACACCAATTACGGTTTAAAATGGATACTTATAGGTTATTGGGCATAACTAGTGGTTATTAAGGTTCACAGGCCATTCATATGGGTTATCGACACCAATTACGGTTTAAAATGGATACTTACATGTTATTGGTCATTACTAGTGGTTATTACGTTTCACGGGCCATTCCTATGGGTTATGGACACCTATTACGGTTTAAAATGGATACTTATAGGTTATTGGTCATAGCTAGTGGTTATAATGCTTAACGGGCCATTCGTATCGGTTATGGACACCAATTACGGTTTATAATGGATAATTATAGGTTATTGGTCATAGCTAATGGTTATAATGGTTCACGGGCCATTCGTATGGGTTATTGACACCAATTACGGTTTAAAATGGATACTTATAGGTTATTGGTAAAAACTAGTGGTTATTAAGATTCACTGGCCATTCGTATGGGTTGTGGACACCTATTACGGATTAAAATGGATACTTATAGGTTATTGGTCATAGCTAGTGATTATAATGGTTCACGGGCCATTCGTATTGGTTATGGACACCAATTACGGTTTATAATGGATACTTATAGGTTATTGGTCATAGCTAGTGGTTATAATGGTTCACGGGCCATTCGTATTGGTTATGGACACCAACTACGGTTTATAATGGATACTTATAGGTTATTGGTCATAGCTAGTGGTTATAATGGTTCATGGGCTATTCGTATGGGTTATTGACACCAATTACGGTTTAAAATGGATACGTATAGGTTATTGGTATTAACTAGTGGTTATTAAGATTCACTGGCCATTCGTATGGGTTATGGACACCTATTACGGTTTAAAATGGATATTTGTAGGTTATTGGTCATAGCTAGTGGTTATAATGGTTCACGGGCCATTCGTATTGGTTATGGACACCAATTACGGTTTATAATGGATACTTATAGGTTATTGGTCCCAGCTAGTGGTTATAATGGTTCACGGGCCATTCGTATCGGTTATGGACACCAATTACGGTTTAAAATGGATACTTATAGGTTATTGGCCATAACTAGTGGTTATAATGCTTCACAGGCCATTCATATGGGTTATGGACACCAATTACGGTTTATAATGGATACTTATAGGTTATTGGTCCCAGCTAGTGGTTATAATGGTTCACGGGCCATTCGTATCGGTTATGGACACCAATTACGGTTTAAAATGGATACTTATAGGTTATTGGCCATAACTAGTGGTTATAATGCTTCACAGGCCATTCATATGGGTTATGGACACCAATTACGGTTTATAATGGATACTTATAGGTTATTGGTCCCAGCTAGTGGTTATAATGGTTCACGGGCCATTCGTATCGGTTATGGACACCAATTACGGTTTAAAATGGATACTTATAGGTTATTGGTCATAACTAGTGGTTATTAAGGTTCACAGGCCATTCATATGGGTTATCGACACCAATTACGGTTTAAAATGGATACTTACACGTTATTGGTCATTACTATTGGTTATTACGTTTCACGGGCCATTCCTATGGGTTATGGACACCTATTACAGTTTAAAATGGATACTTATAGGTTATTGGTCATAGCTAGTGGTTATAATGCTTAACGGGCCATTCGTATCGGTTATGGACACCAATTACGGTTTATAATGGATAATTATAGGTTATTGGTCATAGCTAATGGTTATAATGGTTCACGGGCCATTCGTATGGGTTATTGACACCAATTACGGTTTAAAATGGATACTTATAGGTTATTGGTAATAACTAGTGGTTATTAAGATTCACTGGCCATTCGTATGGGTTGTGGACACCTATTACGGATTAAAATGGATACTTATAGGTTATTGGTCATAGCTAGTGGTTATAATGGTTCACGGGCCATTCGTATTGGTTATGGACACCAATTACGGTTTATAATGGAAACTTATAGGTTATTGGTCATAGCTAGTGGTTATAATGGTTCACGGGCCTTTCGTATTGGTTATGGACACCAACTACGGTTTATAATGGATACTTATAGGTTATTGGTCATAGCTAGTGGTTATAATGGTTCATGGGCTATTCGTATGGGTTATTGACACCAATTACGGTTTAAAATGGATACGTATAGGTTATTGGTATTAACTAGTGGTTATTAAGATTCACTGGCCATTCGTATGGGTTATGGACACCTATTACGGTTTAAAATGGATATTTGTAGGTTATTGGTCATAGCTAGTGGTTATAATGGTTCACGGGCCATTCATATTGGTTATGGACACCAATTACGGTTTATAATGGATACTTATAGGTTATTGGTCCCAGCTAGTGGTTATAATGGTTCACGGGCCATTCGTATCGGTTATGGACACCAATTACGGTTTAAAATGGATACTTATAGGTTATTGGCCATAACTAGTGGTTATAATGCTTCACAGGCCATTCATATGGGTTATGGACACCAATTACGGTTTATAATGGATACTTATAGGTTATTGGTCCCAGCTAGTGGTTATAATGGTTCACGGGCCATTCGTATCGGTTATGGACACCAATTACGGTTTAAAATGGATACTTATAGGTTATTGGTCATAACTAGTGGTTATTAAGGTTCACAGGCCATTCATATGGGTTATCGACACCAATTACGGTTTAAAATGGATACTTACACGTTATTGGTCATTACTAGTGGTTATTACGTTTCACGGGCCATTCCTATGGGTTATGGACACCTATTACGGTTTAAAATGGATACTTATAGGTTATTGGTCATAGCTAGTGGTTATAATGCTTAACGGGCCATTCGTATCGGTTATGGACACCAATTACGGTTTATAATCGATAATTATAGGTTATTGGTCATAGCTAATGGTTATAATGGTTCACGGGCCATTCGTATGGGTTATTGACACCAATTACGGTTTAAAATGGATACTTATAGGTTATTGGTAATAACTAGTGGTTATTAAGATTCACTGGCCATTCGTATGGGTTGTGGACACCTATTACGGATTAAAATGGATACTTATAGGTTATTGGTCATAGCTAGTGGTTATAATGGTTCACGGGCCATTCGTATTGGTTATGGACACCAATTACGGTTTATAATGGAAACTTATAGGTTATTGGTCATAGCTAGTGGTTATAATGGTTCACGGGCCATTCGTATTGGTTATGGACACCAACTACGGTTTATAATGGATACTTATAGGTTATTGGTCATAGCTAGTGGTTATAATGGTTCATGGGCTATTCGTATGGGTTATTGACACCAATTACGGTTTAAAATGGATACGTATAGGTTATTGGTATTAACTAGTGGTTATTAAGATTCACTGGCCATTCGTATGGGTTATGGACACCTATTACGGTTTAAAATGGATATTTGTAGGTTATTGGTCATAGCTAGTGGTTATAAAGGTTCACGGGCCATTCGTATTGGTTATGGACACCAATTACGGTTTATAATGGATACTTATAGGTTATTGGTCCCAGCTAGTGGTTATAATGGTTCACGGGCCATTCGTATCGGTTATGGACACCAATTACGGTTTAAAATGGATACTTATAGGTTATTGGTCATAACTAGTGGTTATAATGCTTCACAGGCCATTCATATGGGTTATGCACACCAATTACGGTTTTAAATGGATACTTATAGGTTATTGGTCATAACTAGTGGTTATTACGGTTCATGAGCCATTCCTATGGGTTATGGACACCTATTACGGTTTTAAATGGATACTTATAGGTTATTGGTCATAACTAGTGGTTATTAAGGTTCACAGGCCATTCATATGGGTTATGGACACCAATTACGGTTTTAAATGGATACTTATAGGTTATTGGTCATAACTAGTGGTTATTACGGTTCACGAGACATTCCTATGGGTTATGGACACCTATTACGGTTTCAAATGGATACTTATAGGTTATTGGTCATAGCTAGTGGTTATAATGGTTCACGGGCCATTCGTATCGGTTATGGACACCAACTACGGTTTATAATGGATACTTATAGGTTATTGGTCATAGCTAGTGGTTATAATGGTTCATGGGCTATTCGTATGGGTTATTGACACCAATTACGGTTTAAAATGGATACGTATAGGTTATTGGTATTAACTAGTGGTTATTAAGATTCACTGGCCATTCGTATGGGTTATGGACACCTATTACGGTTTAAAATGGATATTTGTAGGTTATTGGTCATAGCTAGTGGTTATAATGGTTCACGGGCCAATCGTATTGGTTATGGACACCAATTACGGTTTATAATGGATACTTATAGGTTATTGGTCCCAGCTAGTGGTTATAATGGTTCACGGGCCATTCGTATCGGTTATGGACACAAATTACGGTTTAAAATGGATACTTATAGGTTATTGGGCATAACTAGTGGTTATTAAGGTTCACAGGCCATTCATATGGGTTATCGACACCAATTACGGTTTAAAATGGATACTTACATGTTATTGGTCATTACTAGTGGTTATTACGTTTCACGGGCCATTCCTATGGGTTATGGACACCTATTACGGTTTAAAATGGATACTTATAGGTTATTGGTCATAGCTAGTGGTTATAATGCTTAACGGGCCATTCGTATCGGTTATGGACACCAATTACGGTTTATAATGGATAATTATAGGTTATTGGTCATAGCTAATGGTTATAATGGTTCACGGGCCATTCGTATGGGTTATTGACACCAATTACGGTTTAAAATGGATACTTATAGGTTATTGGTAATAACTAGTGGTTATTAAGATTCACTGGCCATTCGTATGGGTTGTGGACACCTATTACGGATTAAAATGGATACTTATAGGTTATTGGTCATAGCTAGTGGTTATAATGGTTCACGGGCCATTCGTATTGGTTATGGACACCAACTACGGTTTATAATGGATACTTATAGGTTATTGGTCATAGCTAGTGGTTATAATGGTTCATGGGCTATTCGTATGGGTTATTGACACCAATTACGGTTTAAAATGGATACGTATAGGTTATTGGTATTAACTAGTGGTTATTAAGATTCACTGGCCATTCGTATGGGTTATGGACACCTATTACGATTTAAAATGGATATTTGTAGGTTATTGGTCATAGCTAGTGGTTATAATGGTTCACGGGCCATTCGTATTGGTTATGGACACCAATTACGGTTTATAATGGATACTTATAGGTTATTGGTCCCAGCTAGTGGTTATAATGGTTCACGGGCCATTCGTATCGGTTATGGACACCAATTACGGTTTAAAATGGATACTTATAGGTTATTGGCCATAACTAGTGGTTATAATGCTTCACAGGCCATTCATATGGGTTATGGACACCAATTACGGTTTATAATGGATACTTATAGGTTATTGGTCCCAGCTAGTGGTTATAATGGTTCACGGGCCATTCGTATCGGTTATGGACACCAATTACGGTTTAAAATGGATACTTATAGGTTATTGGTCATAACTAGTGGTTATTAAGGTTCACAGGCCATTCATATGGGTTATCGACACCAATTACGGTTTAAAATGGATACTTACACGTTATTGGTCATTACTAGTGGTTATTACGTTTCACGGGCCATTCCTATGGGTTATGGACACCTATTACAGTTTAAAATGGATACTTATAGGTTATTGGTCATAGCTAGTGGTTATAATGCTTAACGGGCCATTCGTATCGGTTATGGACACCAATTACGGTTTATAATGGATAATTATAGGTTATTGGTCATAGCTAATGGTTATAATGGTTCACGGGCCATTCGTATGGGTTATTGACACCAATTACGGTTTAAAATGGATACTTATAGGTTATTGGTAATAACTAGTGGTTATTAAGATTCACTGGCCATTCGTATGGGTTGTGGACACCTATTACGGATTAAAATGGATACTTATAGGTTATTGGTCATAGCTAGTGGTTATAATGGTTCACGGGCCATTCGTATTGGTTATGGACACCAATTACGGTTTATAATGGAAACTTATAGGTTATTGGTCATAGCTAGTGGTTATAATGGTTCACGGGCCTTTCGTATTGGTTATGGACACCAACTACGGTTTATAATGGATACTTATAGGTTATTGGTCATAGCTAGTGGTTATAATGGTTCATGGGCTATTCGTATGGGTTATTGACACCAATTACGGTTTAAAATGGATACGTATAGGTTATTGGTATTAACTAGTGGTTATTAAGATTCACTGGCCATTCGTATGGGTTATGGACACCTATTACGGTTTAAAATGGATATTTGTAGGTTATTGGTCATAGCTAGTGGTTATAATGGTTCACGGGCCATTCATATTGGTTATGGACACCAATTACGGTTTATAATGGATACTTATAGGTTATTGGTCCCAGCTAGTGGTTATAATGGTTCACGGGCCATTCGTATCGGTTATGGACACCAATTACGGTTTAAAATGGATACTTATAGGTTATTGGCCATAACTAGTGGTTATAATGCTTCACAGGCCATTCATATGGGTTATGGACACCAATTACGGTTTATAATGGATACTTATAGGTTATTGGTCCCAGCTAGTGGTTATAATGGTTCACGGGCCATTCGTATCGGTTATGGACACCAATTACGGTTTAAAATGGATACTTATAGGTTATTGGTCATAACTAGTGGTTATTAAGGTTCACAGGCCATTCATATGGGTTATCGACACCAATTACGGTTTAAAATGGATACTTACACGTTATTGGTCATTACTAGTGGTTATTACGTTTCACGGGCCATTCCTATGGGTTATGGACACCTATTACGGTTTAAAATGGATACTTATAGGTTATTGGTCATAGCTAGTGGTTATAATGCTTAACGGGCCATTCGTATCGGTTATGGACACCAATTACGGTTTATAATCGATAATTATAGGTTATTGGTCATAGCTAATGGTTATAATGGTTCACGGGCCATTCGTATGGGTTATTGACACCAATTACGGTTTAAAATGGATACTTATAGGTTATTGGTAATAACTAGTGGTTATTAAGATTCACTGGCCATTCGTATGGGTTGTGGACACCTATTACGGATTAAAATGGATACTTATAGGTTATTGGTCATAGCTAGTGGTTATAATGGTTCACGGGCCATTCGTATTGGTTATGGACACCAATTACGGTTTATAATGGAAACTTATAGGTTATTGGTCATAGCTAGTGGTTATAATGGTTCACGGGCCATTCGTATTGGTTATGGACACCAACTACGGTTTATAATGGATACTTATAGGTTATTGGTCATAGCTAGTGGTTATAATGGTTCATGGGCTATTCGTATGGGTTATTGACACCAATTACGGTTTAAAATGGATACGTATAGGTTATTGGTATTAACTAGTGGTTATTAAGATTCACTGGCCATTCGTATGGGTTATGGACACCTATTACGGTTTAAAATGGATATTTGTAGGTTATTGGTCATAGCTAGTGGTTATAATGGTTCACGGGCCATTCGTATTGGTTATGGACACCAATTACGGTTTATAATGGATACTTATAGGTTATTGGTCCCAGCTAGTGGTTATAATGGTTCACGGGCCATTCGTATCGGTTATGGACACCAATTACGGTTTAAAATGGATACTTATAGGTTATTGGTCATAACTAGTGGTTATAATGCTTCACAGGCCATTCATATGGGTTATGGACACCAATTACGGTTTTAAATGGATACTTATAGGTTATTGGTCATAACTAGTGGTTATTACGGTTCATGAGCCATTCCTATGGGTTATGGACACCTATTACGGTTTTAAATGGATACTTATAGGTTATTGGTCATAACTAGTGGTTATTAAGGTTCACAGGCCATTCATATGGGTTATGGACACCAATTACGGTTTTAAATGGATACTTATAGGTTATTGGTCATAACTAGTGGTTATTACGGTTCACGAGACATTCCTATGGGTTATGGACACCTATTACGGTTTCAAATGGATACTTATAGGTTATTGGTCATAGCTAGTGGTTATAATGGTTCACGGGCCATTCGTATCGGTTATGGACACCAACTACGGTTTATAATGGATACTTATAGGTTATTGGTCATAGCTAGTGGTTATAATGGTTCATGGGCTATTCGTATGGGTTATTGACACCAATTACGGTTTAAAATGGATACGTATAGGTTATTGGTATTAACTAGTGGTTATTAAGATTCACTGGCCATTCGTATGGGTTATGGACACCTATTACGGTTTAAAATGGATATTTGTAGGTTATTGGTCATAGCTAGTGGTTATAATGGTTCACGGGCCAATCGTATTGGTTATGGACACCAATTACGGTTTATAATGGATACTTATAGGTTATTGGTCCCAGCTAGTGGTTATAATGGTTCACGGGCCATTCGTATCGGTTATGGACACAAATTACGGTTTAAAATGGATACTTATAGGTTATTGGGCATAACTAGTGGTTATTAAGGTTCACAGGCCATTCATATGGGTTATCGACACCAATTACGGTTTAAAATGGATACTTACATGTTATTGGTCATTACTAGTGGTTATTACGTTTCACGGGCCATTCCTATGGGTTATGGACACCTATTACGGTTTAAAATGGATACTTATAGGTTATTGGTCATAGCTAGTGGTTATAATGCTTAACGGGCCATTCGTATCGGTTATGGACACCAATTACGGTTTATAATGGATAATTATAGGTTAATGGTCATAGCTAATGGTTATAATGGTTCACGGGCCATTCGTATGGGTTATTGACACCAATTACGGTTTAAAATGGATACTTATAGGTTATTGGTAATAACTAGTGGTTATTAAGATTCACTGGCCATTCGTATGGGTTGTGGACACCTATTACGGATTAAAATGGATACTTATAGGTTATTGGTCATAGCTAGTGGTTATAATGGTTCACGGGCCATTCGTATTGGTTATGGACACCAATTACGGTTTATAATGGATACTTATAGGTTATTGGTCATAGCTAGTGGTTATAATGGTTCACGGGCCATTCGTATTGGTTATGGACACCAACTACGGTTTATAATGGATACTTATAGGTTATTGGTCATAGCTAGTGGTTATAATGGTTCATGGGCTATTCGTATGGGTTATTGACACCAATTACGGTTTAAAATGGATACGTATAGGTTATTGGTATTAACTAGTGGTTATTAAGATTCACTGGCCATTCGTATGGGTTATGGACACCTATTACGGTTTAAAATGGATATTTGTAGGTTATTGGTCATAGCTAGTGGTTATAATGGTTCACGGGCCATTCGTATTGGTTATGGACACCAATTACGGTTTATAATGGATACTTATAGGTTATTGGTCATAGCTAGTGGTTATAATGGTTCACGGGCCATTCGTATTGGTTATGGACACCAACTACGGTTTATAATGGATACTTATAGGTTATTGGTCATAGCTAGTGGTTATAATGGTTCATGGGCTATTCGTATGGGTTATTGACACCAATTACGGTTTAAAATGGATACGTATAGGTTATTGGTATTAACTAGTGGTTATTAAGATTCACTGGCCATTCGTATGGGTTATGGACACCTATTACGGTTTAAAATGGATATTTGTAGGTTATTGGTCATAGCTAGTGGTTATAATGGTTCACGGGCCATTCGTATTGGTTATGGACACCAATTACGGTTTATAATGTATACTTATAGGTTATTGGTCCCAGCTAGTGGTTATAATGGTTCACGGGCCATTCGTATCGGTTATGGACACCAATTACGGTTTAAAATGGATACTTATAGGTTATTGGTCATAACTAGTGGTTATAATGCTTCACAGGCCATTCATATGGGTTATGGACACCAATTACGGTTTATAATGGATACTTATAGGTTATTGGTCCCAGCTAGTGGTTATAATGGTTCACGGGCCATTCGTATCGGTTATGGACACCAATTACAGTTTAAAATGGATACTTATAGGTTATTGGTCATAACTAGTGGTTATTAAGGTTCACAGGCCATTCATATGGGTTATCGACACCAATTACGGTTTAAAATGGATACTTACACGTTATTGGTCATTACTAGTGGTTATTACGTTTCACGGGCCATTCCTATGGGTTATGGACACCTATTACGGTTTAAAATGGATACTTATAGGTTATTGGTCATAGCTAGTGGTTATAATGCTTAACGGGCCATTCGTATCGGTTATGGACACCAATTACGGTTTATAATCGATAATTATAGGTTATTGGTCATAGCTAATGGTTATAATGGTTCACGGGCCATTCGTATGGGTTATTGACACCAATTACGGTTTAAAATGGATACTTATAGGTTATTGGTAATAACTAGTGGTTATTAAGATTCACTGGCCATTCGTATGGGTTGTGGACACCTATTACGGATTAAAATGGATACTTATAGGTTATTGGTCATAACTAGTGGTTATAATGCTTCACAGGCCATTCATATGGGTTATGGACACCAATTACGGTTTATAATGGATACTTATAGGTTATTGGTCCCAGCTAGTGGTTATAATGGTTCACGGGCCATTCGTATCGGTTATGGACACCAATTACAGTTTAAAATGGATACTTATAGGTTATTGGTCATAACTAGTGGTTATTAAGGTTCACAGGCCATTCATATGGGTTATCGACACCAATTACGGTTTAAAATGGATACTTACACGTTATTGGTCATTACTAGTGGTTATTACGTTTCACGGGCCATTCCTATGGGTTATGGACACCTATTACGGTTTAAAATGGATACTTATAGGTTATTGGTCATAGCTAGTGGTTATAATGCTTAACGGGCCATTCGTATCGGTTATGGACACCAATTACGGTTTATAATCGATAATTATAGGTTATTGGTCATAGCTAATGGTTATAATGGTTCACGGGCCATTCGTATGGGTTATTGACACCAATTACGGTTTAAAATGGATACTTATAGGTTATTGGTAATAACTAGTGGTTATTAAGATTCACTGGCCATTCGTATGGGTTGTGGACACCTATTACGGATTAAAATGGATACTTATAGGTTATTGGTCATAGCTAGTGGTTATAATGGTTCACGGGCCATTCGTATTGGTTATGGACACCAATTACGGTTTATAATGGAAACTTATAGGTTATTGGTCATAGCTAGTGGTTATAATGGTTCACGGGCCATTCGTATTGGTTATGGACACCAACTACGGTTTATAATGGATACTTATAGGTTATTGGTCATATCTAGTGGTTATAATGGTTCATGGGCTATTCGTATGGGTTATTGACACCAATTACGGTTTAAAATGGATACGTATAGGTTATTGGTATTAACTAGTGGTTATTAAGATTCACTGGCCATTCGTATGGGTTATGGACACCTATTACGGTTTAAAATGGATATTTGTAGGTTATTGGTCATAGCTAGTGGTTATAATGGTTCACGGGCCATTCGTATTGGTTATGGACACCAATTACGGTTTATAATGGATACTTATAGGTTATTGGTCCCAGCTAGTGGTTATAATGGTTCACGGGCCATTCGTATCGGTTATGGACACCAATTACGGTTTAAAATGGATACTTATAGGTTATTGGTCATAACTAGTGGTTATAATGCTTCACAGGCCATTCATATGGGTTATGGACACCAATTACGGTTTTAAATGGATACTTATAGGTTATTGGTCATAACTAGTGGTTATTACGGTTCATGAGCCATTCCTATGGGTTATGGACACCTATTACGGTTTTAAATGGATACTTATAGGTTATTGGTCATAACTAGTGGTTATTAAGGTTCACAGGCCATTCATATGGGTTATGGACACCAATTACGGTTTTAAATGGATACTTATAGGTTATTGGTCATAACTAGTGGTTATTACGGTTCACGAGACATTCCTATGGGTTATGGACACCTATTACGGTTTCAAATGGATACTTATAGGTTATTGGTCATAGCTAGTGGTTATAATGGTTCACGGGCCATTCGTATCGGTTATGGACACCAACTACGGTTTATAATGGATACTTATAGGTTATTGGTCATAGCTAGTGGTTATAATGGTTCATGGGCTATTCGTATGGGTTATTGACACCAATTACGGTTTAAAATGGATACGTATAGGTTATTGGTATTAACTAGTGGTTATTAAGATTCACTGGCCATTCGTATGGGTTATGGACACCTATTACGGTTTAAAATGGATATTTGTAGGTTATTGGTCATAGCTAGTGGTTATAATGGTTCACGGGCCAATCGTATTGGTTATGGACACCAATTACGGTTTATAATGGATACTTATAGGTTATTGGTCCCAGCTAGTGGTTATAATGGTTCACGGGCCATTCGTATCGGTTATGGACACAAATTACGGTTTAAAATGGATACTTATAGGTTATTGGGCATAACTAGTGGTTATTAAGGTTCACAGGCCATTCATATGGGTTATCGACACCAATTACGGTTTAAAATGGATACTTACATGTTATTGGTCATTACTAGTGGTTATTACGTTTCACGGGCCATTCCTATGGGTTATGGACACCTATTACGGTTTAAAATGGATACTTATAGGTTATTGGTCATAGCTAGTGGTTATAATGCTTAACGGGCCATTCGTATCGGTTATGGACACCAATTACGGTTTATAATGGATAATTATAGGTTAATGGTCATAGCTAATGGTTATAATGGTTCACGGGCCATTCGTATGGGTTATTGACACCAATTACGGTTTAAAATGGATACTTATAGGTTATTGGTAATAACTAGTGGTTATTAAGATTCACTGGCCATTCGTATGGGTTGTGGACACCTATTACGGATTAAAATGGATACTTATAGGTTATTGGTCATAGCTAGTGGTTATAATGGTTCACGGGCCATTCGTATTGGTTATGGACACCAATTACGGTTTATAATGGATACTTATAGGTTATTGGTCATAGCTAGTGGTTATAATGGTTCACGGGCCATTCGTATTGGTTATGGACACCAACTACGGTTTATAATGGATACTTATAGGTTATTGGTCATAGCTAGTGGTTATAATGGTTCATGGGCTATTCGTATGGGTTATTGACACCAATTACGGTTTAAAATGGATACGTATAGGTTATTGGTATTAACTAGTGGTTATTAAGATTCACTAGCCATTCGTATGGGTTATGGACACCTATTACGGTTTAAAATGGATATTTGTAGGTTATTGGTCATAGCTAGTGGTTATAATGGTTCACGGGCCATTCGTATTGGTTATGGACACCAATTACGGTTTATAATGTATACTTATAGGTTATTGGTCCCAGCTAGTGGTTATAATGGTTCACGGGCCATTCGTATCGGTTATGGACACCAATTACGGTTTAAAATGGATACTTATAGGTTATTGGTCATAACTAGTGGTTATAATGCTTCACAGGCCATTCATATGGGTTATGGACACCAATTACGGTTTATAATGGATACTTATAGGTTATTGGTCCCAGCTAGTGGTTATAATGGTTCACGGGCCATTCGTATCGGTTATGGACACCAATTACGGTTTAAAATGGATACTTATAGGTTATTGGTCATAACTAGTGGTTATTAAGGTTCACAGGCCATTCATATGGGTTATCGACACCAATTACGGTTTAAAATGGATACTTACACGTTATTGGTCATTACTAGTGGTTATTACGTTTCACGGGCCATTCCTATGGGTTATGGACACCTATTACGGTTTAAAATGGATACTTATAGGTTATTGGTCATAGCTAGTGGTTATAATGCTTAACGGGCCATTCGTATCGGTTATGGACACCAATTACGGTTTATAATGGATAATTATAGGTTATTGGTCATAGCTAATGGTTATAATGGTTCACGGGCCATTCGTATGGGTTATTGACACCAATTACGGTTTAAAATGGATACTTATAGGTTATTGGTAATAACTAGTGGTTATTAAGATTCACTGGCCATTCGTATGGGTTGTGGACACCTATTAAGGATTAAAATGGATACTTATAGGTTATTGGTCATAGCTAGTGGTTATAATGGTTCACGGGCCATTCGTATTGGTTATGGACACCAATTACGGTTTATAATGGATACTTATAGGTTATTGGTCATAGCTAGTGGTTATAATGGTTCACGGGCCATTCGTATTGGTTATGGACACCAACTACGGTTTATAATGGATACTTATAGGTTATTGGTCATAGCTAGTGGTTATAATGGTTCATGGGCTATTCGTATGGGTTATTGACACCAATTACGGTTTAAAATGGATACGTATAGGTTATTGGTATTAACTAGTGGTTATTAAGATTCACTGGCCATTCGTATGGGTTATGCACACCTATTACGGTTTAAAATGGATATTTGTAGGTTATTGGTCATAGCTAGTGGTTATAATGGTTCACGGGCCATTCGTATTGGTTATTGACACCAATTACGGTTTATAATGGATACTTATAGGTTATTGGTCCCAGCTAGTGGTTATAATGGTTCACGGGCCATTCGTATCGGTTATGGACACCAATTACGGTTTAAAATGGATACTTATAGGTTATTGGTCATAACTAGTGGTTATAATGCTTCACATGCCATTCATATGGGTTATGGACACCAATTACGGTTTTAAATGGATACTTATAGGTTATTGGTCATAACTAGTGGTTATTACGGTTCACGAGCCATTCCTATGGGTTATGGACACCTATTACGGTTTAAAATGGATACTTATAGGTTATTGGTCATAGCTAGTGGTTATAATGATTTACGGGCCATTCATATCGGTTATGGACACCAATTACGGTTTATAATGGATACTTATAGGTTATTGGTCATAGCTAATGGTTATAATGGTTCACGGGCCATTCGTATGGGTTATTGACACAAATTACGGTTTAAAATGGATATTTATAGGTTATTGGTAATAACTAGTGGTTATTAACATTCACTGGCCATTCGTATGGGTTATGGACACCAATTACGGTTTATAATGGATACTTATAGGTAATTGGACATAGCTAGTGGTTATAATGGTTCACGGGCCATTCGTATTGGTTATGCACACCAATTACGGTTTATAATGGACACTTATAGGTTATTGGTCATAGCTAGTGGTTATAATAGTTCACGGGCCATTCGTATGGCTTATGGACACCACTTACAGTTTATAATGGATACTTATAGGTTATTGGTCATACCTACTTGTTATTACGGTTCGTGGGCTTGTCTATGCGTTATGGACACCTATTACAGCTTAAAATGGATACTTATAGGTTATTGGTCATAGCTAGTGGTTATAATGGTTCACGGGCCATTCGTATTGGTTATGGACACCAACTACGGTTTATAATGGATACTTATAGGTTATTGGTCATAGCTAGTGGTTATAATGGTTCATGGGCTATTCGTATGGGTTATTGACACCAATTACGGTTTAAAATGGATACGTATAGGTTATTGGTATTAACTAGTGGTTATTAAGATTCACTGGCCATTCGTATGGGTTATGGACACCTATTACGGTTTAAAATGGATATTTGTAGGTTATTGGTCATAGCTAGTGGTTATAATGGTTCACGGGCCATTCGTATTGGTTATGGACACCAATTACGGTTTATAATGGATACTTATAGGTTATTGGTCCCAGCTAGTGGTTATAATGGTTCACGGGCCATTCGTATCGGTTATGGACACCAATTACGGTTTAAAATGGATACTTATAGGTTATTGGTCATAACTAGTGGTTATAATGCTTCACAGGCCATTCATATGGGTTATGGACACCAATTACGGTTTTAAATGGATACTTATAGGTTATTGGTCATAACTAGTGGTTATTACGGTTCACGAGCCATTCCTATGGGTTATGGACACCTATTACGGTTTTAAATGGATACTTATAGGTTATTGGTCATAACTAGTGGTTATTAAGGTTCACAGGCCATTCATATGGGTTATGGACACCAATTACGGTTTTAAATGGATACTTATAGGTTATTGGTCATAACTAGTGGTTATTACGGTTCACGAGCCCTTCCTATGGGTTATGGACACCTATTACGGTTTCAAATGGATACTTATAGGTTATTGGTCATAGCTAGTGGTTATAATGGTTCACGGGCCATTCGTATCGGTTATGGACACCAACTACGGTTTATAATGGATACTTATAGGTTATTGGTCATAGCTAGTGGTTATAATGGTTCATGGGCTATTCGTATGGGTTATTGACACCAATTACGGTTTAAAATGGATACGTATAGGTTATTGGTATTAACTAGTGGTTATTAAGATTCACTGGCCATTCGTATTGGTTATGGACACCTATTACGGTTTAAAATGGATATTTGTAGGTTATTGGTCATAGCTAGTGGTTATAATGGTTCACGGGCCAATCGTATTGGTTATGGACACCAATTACGGTTTATAATGGATACTTATAGGTTATTGGTCCCAGCTAGTGGTTATAATGGTTCACGGGCCATTCGTATCGGTTATGGACACAAATTACGGTTTAAAATGGATACTTATAGGTTATTGGGCATAACTAGTGGTTATTAAGGTTCACAGGCCATTCATATGGGTTATCGACACCAATTACGGTTTAAAATGGATACTTACATGTTATTGGTCATTACTAGTGGTTATTATGTTTCACGGGCCATTCCTATGGGTTATGGACACCTATTACGGTTTAAAATGGATACTTATAGGTTATTGGTCATAGCTAGTGGTTATAATGCTTAACGGGCCATTCGTATCGGTTATGGACACCAATTACGGTTTATAATGGATAATTATAGGTTATTGGTCATAGCTAATGGTTATAATGGTTCACGGGCCATTCGTATGGGTTATTGACACCAATTACGGTTTAAAATGGATACTTATAGGTTATTGGTAATAACTAGTGGTTATTAAGATTCACTGGCCATTCGTATGGGTTGTGGACACCTATTACGGATTAAAATGGATACTTATAGGTTATTGGTCATAGCTAGTGGTTATAATGGTTCACGGGCCATTCGTATTGGTTATGGACACCAATTACGGTTTATAATGGATACTTATAGGTTATTGGTCATAGCTAGTGGTTATAATGGTTCACGGGCCATTCGTATTGGTTATGGACACCAACTACGGTTTATAATGGATACTTATAGGTTATTGGTCATAGCTAGTGGTTATAATGGTTCATGGGCTATTCGTATGGGTTATTGACACCAATTACGGTTTAAAATGGATACGTATAGGTTATTGGTATTAACTAGTGGTTATTAAGATTCACTGGCCATTCGTATGGGTTATGACACCTATTACGGTTTAAAATGGATATTTGTAGGTTATTGGTCATAGCTAGTGGTTATAATGGTTCACGGGCCATTCGTATTGGTTATGGACACCAATTACGGTTTATAATGGATACTTATAGGTTATTGGTCCCAGCTAGTGGTTATAATGGTTCACGGGCCATTCGTATCGGTTATGGACACCAATTACGGTTTAAAATGGATACTTATAGGTTATTGGTCATAACTAGTGGTTATAATGCTTCACAGGCCATTCATATGGGTTATGGACACCAATTACGGTTTATAATGGATACTTATAGGTTATTGGTCCCAGCTAGTGGTTATAATGGTTCACGGGCCATTCGTATCGGTTATGGACACCAATTACGGTTTAAAATGGATACTTATAGGTTATTGGTCATAACTAGTGGTTATTAAGGTTCACAGGCCATTCATATGGGTTATCGACACCAATTACGGTTTTAAATGGATACTTATAGGTTATTGGTCATAACTAGTGGTTATTACGGTTCACGAGACATTCCTATGGGTTATGGACACCTATTACGGTTTCAAATGGATACTTATAGGTTATTGGTCATAGCTAGTGGTTATAATGGTTCACGGGCCATTCGTATCGGTTATGGACACCAACTACGGTTTATAATGGATACTTATAGGTTATTGGTCATAGCTAGTGGTTATAATGGTTCATGGGCTATTCGTATGGGTTATTGACACCAATTACGGTTTAAAATGGATACGTATAGGTTATTGGTATTAACTAGTGGTTATTAAGATTCACTGGCCATTCGTATGGGTTATGGACACCTATTACGGTTTAAAATGGATATTTGTAGGTTATTGGTCATAGCTAGTGGTTATAATGGTTCACGGGCCAATCGTATTGGTTATGGACACCAATTACGGTTTATAATGGATACTTATAGGTTATTGGTCCCAGCTAGTGGTTATAATGGTTCACGGGCCATTCGTATCGGTTATGGACACCAATTACGGTTTAAAATGGATACTTATAGGTTATTGGTCATAACTAGTGGTTATAATGCTTCACAGGCCATTCATATGGGTTATGGACACCAATTACGGTTTTAAATGGATACTTATAGGTTATTGGTCATAACTAGTGGTTATTACGGTTCATGAGCCATTCCTATGGGTTATGGACACCTATTACGGTTTTAAATGGATACTTATAGGTTATTGGTCATAACTAGTGGTTATTAAGGTTCACAGGCCATTCATATGGGTTATGGACACCAATTACGGTTTTAAATGGATACTTATAGGTTATTGGTCATAACTAGTGGTTATTACGGTTCACGAGACATTCCTATGGGTTATGGACACCTATTACGGTTTCAAATGGATACTTATAGGTTATTGGTCATAGCTAGTGGTTATAATGGTTCACGGGCCATTCGTATCGGTTATGGACACCAACTACGGTTTATAATGGATACTTATAGGTTATTGGTCATAGCTAGTGGTTATAATGGTTCATGGGCTATTCGTATGGGTTATTGACACCAATTACGGTTTAAAATGGATACGTATAGGTTATTGGTATTAACTAGTGGTTATTAAGATTCACTGGCCATTCGTATGGGTTATGGACACCTATTACGGTTTAAAATGGATATTTGTAGGTTATTGGTCATAGCTAGTGGTTATAATGGTTCACGGGCCAATCGTATTGGTTATGGACACCAATTACGGTTTATAATGGATACTTATAGGTTATTGGTCCCAGCTAGTGGTTATAATGGTTCACGGGCCATTCGTATCGGTTATGGACACAAATTACGGTTTAAAATGGATACTTATAGGTTATTGGGCATAACTAGTGGTTATTAAGGTTCACAGGCCATTCATATGGGTTATCGACACCAATTACGGTTTAAAATGGATACTTACATGTTATTGGTCATTACTAGTGGTTATTACGTTTCACGGGCCATTCCTATGGGTTATGGACACCTATTACGGTTTAAAATGGATACTTATAGGTTATTGGTCATAGCTAGTGGTTATAATGCTTAACGGGCCATTCGTATCGGTTATGGACACCAATTACGGTTTATAATGGATAATTATAGGTTAATGGTCATAGCTAATGGTTATAATGGTTCACGGGCCATTCGTATGGGTTATTGACACCAATTACGGTTTAAAATGGATACTTATAGGTTATTGGTAATAACTAGTGGTTATTAAGATTCACTGGCCATTCGTATGGGTTGTGGACACCTATTACGGATTAAAATGGATACTTATAGGTTATTGGTCATAGCTAGTGGTTATAATGGTTCACGGGCCATTCGTATTGGTTATGGACACCAATTACGGTTTATAATGGATACTTATAGGTTATTGGTCATAGCTAGTGGTTATAATGGTTCACGGGCCATTCGTATTGGTTATGGACACCAACTACGGTTTATAATGGATACTTATAGGTTATTGGTCATAGCTAGTGGTTATAATGGTTCATGGGCTATTCGTATGGGTTATTGACACCAATTACGGTTTAAAATGGATACGTATAGGTTATTGGTATTAACTAGTGGTTATTAAGATTCACTAGCCATTCGTATGGGTTATGGACACCTATTACGGTTTAAAATGGATATTTGTAGGTTATTGGTCATAGCTAGTGGTTATAATGGTTCACGGGCCATTCGTATTGGTTATGGACACCAATTACGGTTTATAATGTATACTTATAGGTTATTGGTCCCAGCTAGTGGTTATAATGGTTCACGGGCCATTCGTATCGGTTATGGACACCAATTACGGTTTAAAATGGATACTTATAGGTTATTGGTCATAACTAGTGGTTATAATGCTTCACAGGCCATTCATATGGGTTATGGACACCAATTACGGTTTATAATGGATACTTATAGGTTATTGGTCCCAGCTAGTGGTTATAATGGTTCACGGGCCATTCGTATCGGTTATGGACACCAATTACGGTTTAAAATGGATACTTATAGGTTATTGGTCATAACTAGTGGTTATTAAGGTTCACAGGCCATTCATATGGGTTATCGACACCAATTACGGTTTAAAATGGATACTTACACGTTATTGGTCATTACTAGTGGTTATTACGTTTCACGGGCCATTCCTATGGGTTATGGACACCTATTACGGTTTAAAATGGATACTTATAGGTTATTGGTCATAGCTAGTGGTTATAATGCTTAACGGGCCATTCGTATCGGTTATGGACACCAATTACGGTTTATAATGGATAATTATAGGTTATTGGTCATAGCTAATGGTTATAATGGTTCACGGGCCATTCGTATGGGTTATTGACACCAATTACGGTTTAAAATGGATACTTATAGGTTATTGGTAATAACTAGTGGTTATTAAGATTCACTGGCCATTCGTATGGGTTGTGGACACCTATTAAGGATTAAAATGGATACTTATAGGTTATTGGTCATAGCTAGTGGTTATAATGGTTCACGGGCCATTCGTATTGGTTATGGACACCAATTACGGTTTATAATGGATACTTATAGGTTATTGGTCATAGCTAGTGGTTATAATGGTTCACGGGCCATTCGTATTGGTTATGGACACCAACTACGGTTTATAATGGATACTTATAGGTTATTGGTCATAGCTAGTGGTTATAATGGTTCATGGGCTATTCGTATGGGTTATTGACACCAATTACGGTTTAAAATGGATACGTATAGGTTATTGGTATTAACTAGTGGTTATTAAGATTCACTGGCCATTCGTATGGGTTATGCACACCTATTACGGTTTAAAATGGATATTTGTAGGTTATTGGTCATAGCTAGTGGTTATAATGGTTCACGGGCCATTCGTATTGGTTATTGACACCAATTACGGTTTATAATGGATACTTATAGGTTATTGGTCCCAGCTAGTGGTTATAATGGTTCACGGGCCATTCGTATCGGTTATGGACACCAATTACGGTTTAAAATGGATACTTATAGGTTATTGGTCATAACTAGTGGTTATAATGCTTCACATGCCATTCATATGGGTTATGGACACCAATTACGGTTTTAAATGGATACTTATAGGTTATTGGTCATAACTAGTGGTTATTACGGTTCACGAGCCATTCCTATGGGTTATGGACACCTATTACGGTTTAAAATGGATACTTATAGGTTATTGGTCATAGCTAGTGGTTATAATGATTTACGGGCCATTCATATCGGTTATGGACACCAATTACGGTTTATAATGGATACTTATAGGTTATTGGTCATAGCTAATGGTTATAATGGTTCACGGGCCATTCGTATGGGTTATTGACACAAATTACGGTTTAAAATGGATATTTATAGGTTATTGGTAATAACTAGTGGTTATTAACATTCACTGGCCATTCGTATGGGTTATGGACACCAATTACGGTTTATAATGGATACTTATAGGTAATTGGACATAGCTAGTGGTTATAATGGTTCACGGGCCATTCGTATTGGTTATGCACACCAATTACGGTTTATAATGGACACTTATAGGTTATTGGTCATAGCTAGTGGTTATAATAGTTCACGGGCCATTCGTATGGCTTATGGACACCACTTACAGTTTATAATGGATACTTATAGGTTATTGGTCATACCTACTTGTTATTACGGTTCGTGGGCTTGTCTATGCGTTATGGACACCTATTACAGCTTAAAATGGATACTTATAGGTTATTGGTCATAGCTAGTGGTTATAATGGTTCACGGGCCATTCGTATTGGTTATGGACACCAACTACGGTTTATAATGGATACTTATAGGTTATTGGTCATAGCTAGTGGTTATAATGGTTCATGGGCTATTCGTATGGGTTATTGACACCAATTACGGTTTAAAATGGATACGTATAGGTTATTGGTATTAACTAGTGGTTATTAAGATTCACTGGCCATTCGTATGGGTTATGGACACCTATTACGGTTTAAAATGGATATTTGTAGGTTATTGGTCATAGCTAGTGGTTATAATGGTTCACGGGCCATTCGTATTGGTTATGGACACCAATTACGGTTTATAATGGATACTTATAGGTTATTGGTCCCAGCTAGTGGTTATAATGGTTCACGGGCCATTCGTATCGGTTATGGACACCAATTACGGTTTAAAATGGATACTTATAGGTTATTGGTCATAACTAGTGGTTATAATGCTTCACAGGCCATTCATATGGGTTATGGACACCAATTACGGTTTTAAATGGATACTTATAGGTTATTGGTCATAACTAGTGGTTATTACGGTTCACGAGCCATTCCTATGGGTTATGGACACCTATTACGGTTTTAAATGGATACTTATAGGTTATTGGTCATAACTAGTGGTTATTAAGGTTCACAGGCCATTCATATGGGTTATGGACACCAATTACGGTTTTAAATGGATACTTATAGGTTATTGGTCATAACTAGTGGTTATTACGGTTCACGAGCCCTTCCTATGGGTTATGGACACCTATTACGGTTTCAAATGGATACTTATAGGTTATTGGTCATAGCTAGTGGTTATAATGGTTCACGGGCCATTCGTATCGGTTATGGACACCAACTACGGTTTATAATGGATACTTATAGGTTATTGGTCATAGCTAGTGGTTATAATGGTTCATGGGCTATTCGTATGGGTTATTGACACCAATTACGGTTTAAAATGGATACGTATAGGTTATTGGTATTAACTAGTGGTTATTAAGATTCACTGGCCATTCGTATTGGTTATGGACACCTATTACGGTTTAAAATGGATATTTGTAGGTTATTGGTCATAGCTAGTGGTTATAATGGTTCACGGGCCAATCGTATTGGTTATGGACACCAATTACGGTTTATAATGGATACTTATAGGTTATTGGTCCCAGCTAGTGGTTATAATGGTTCACGGGCCATTCGTATCGGTTATGGACACAAATTACGGTTTAAAATGGATACTTATAGGTTATTGGGCATAACTAGTGGTTATTAAGGTTCACAGGCCATTCATATGGGTTATCGACACCAATTACGGTTTAAAATGGATACTTACATGTTATTGGTCATTACTAGTGGTTATTATGTTTCACGGGCCATTCCTATGGGTTATGGACACCTATTACGGTTTAAAATGGATACTTATAGGTTATTGGTCATAGCTAGTGGTTATAATGCTTAACGGGCCATTCGTATCGGTTATGGACACCAATTACGGTTTATAATGGATAATTATAGGTTATTGGTCATAGCTAATGGTTATAATGGTTCACGGGCCATTCGTATGGGTTATTGACACCAATTACGGTTTAAAATGGATACTTATAGGTTATTGGTAATAACTAGTGGTTATTAAGATTCACTGGCCATTCGTATGGGTTGTGGACACCTATTACGGATTAAAATGGATACTTATAGGTTATTGGTCATAGCTAGTGGTTATAATGGTTCACGGGCCATTCGTATTGGTTATGGACACCAATTACGGTTTATAATGGATACTTATAGGTTATTGGTCATAGCTAGTGGTTATAATGGTTCACGGGCCATTCGTATTGGTTATGGACACCAACTACGGTTTATAATGGATACTTATAGGTTATTGGTCATAGCTAGTGGTTATAATGGTTCATGGGCTATTCGTATGGGTTATTGACACCAATTACGGTTTAAAATGGATACGTATAGGTTATTGGTATTAACTAGTGGTTATTAAGATTCACTGGCCATTCGTATGGGTTATGACACCTATTACGGTTTAAAATGGATATTTGTAGGTTATTGGTCATAGCTAGTGGTTATAATGGTTCACGGGCCATTCGTATTGGTTATGGACACCAATTACGGTTTATAATGGATACTTATAGGTTATTGGTCCCAGCTAGTGGTTATAATGGTTCACGGGCCATTCGTATCGGTTATGGACACCAATTACGGTTTAAAATGGATACTTATAGGTTATTGGTCATAACTAGTGGTTATAATGCTTCACAGGCCATTCATATGGGTTATGGACACCAATTACGGTTTATAATGGATACTTATAGGTTATTGGTCCCAGCTAGTGGTTATAATGGTTCACGGGCCATTCGTATCGGTTATGGACACCAATTACGGTTTAAAATGGATACTTATAGGTTATTGGTCATAACTAGTGGTTATTAAGGTTCACAGGCCATTCATATGGGTTATCGACACCAATTACGGTTTAAAATGGATACTTACATGTTATTGGTCATTACTAGTGGTTATTACGTTTCACGGGCCATTCCTATGGGTTATGGACACCTATTACGGTTTAAAATGGATACTTATAGGTTATTGGTCATAGCTAGTGGTTATAATGCTTAACGGGCCATTCGTATCGGTTATGGACACCAATTACGGTTTATAATGGATAATTATAGGTTATTGGTCATAGCTAATGGTTATAATGGTTCACGGGCCATTCGTATGGGTTATTGACACCAATTACGGTTTAAAATGGATACTTATAGGTTATTGGTAATAACTAGTGGTTATTAAGATTCACTGGCCATTCGTATGGGTTGTGGACACCTATTAAGGATTAAAATGGATACTTATAGGTTATTGGTCATAGCTAGTGGTTATAATGGTTCACGGGCCATTCGTATTGGTTATGGACACCAATTACGGTTTATAATGGATACTTATAGGTTATTGGTCATAGCTAGTGGTTATAATGGTTCACGTGCCATTCGTATTGGTTATGGACACCAACTACGGTTTATAATGGATACTTATAGGTTATTGGTCATAGCTAGTGGTTATAATGGTTCATGGGCTATTCGTATGGGTTATTGACACCAATTACGGTTTAAAATGGATACGTATAGGTTATTGGTATTAACTAGTGGTTATTAAGATTCACTGGCCATTCGTATGGGTTATGGACACCTATTACGGTTTAAAATGGATATTTGTAGGTTATTGGTCATAGCTAGTGGTTATAATGGTTCACGGGCCATTCGTATTGGTTATTGACACCAATTACGGTTTATAATGGATACTTATAGGTTATTGGTCCCAGCTAGTGGTTATAATGGTTCACGGGCCATTCGTATCGGTTATGGACACCAATTACGGTTTAAAATGGATACTTATAGGTTATTGGTCATAACTAGTGGTTATAATGCTTCACATGCCATTCATATGGGTTATGGACACCAATTACGGTTTTAAATGGATACTTATAGGTTATTGGTCATAACTAGTGGTTATTACGGTTCACGAGCCATTCCTATGGGTTATGGACACCTATTACGGTTTAAAATGGATACTTATAGGTTATTGGTCATAGCTAGTGGTTATAATGATTTACGGGCCATTCATATCGGTTATGGACACCAATTACGGTTTATAATGGATACTTATAGGTTATTGGTCATAGCTAATGGTTATAATGGTTCACGGGCCATTCGTATGGGTTATTGACCCAAATTACGGTTTAAAATGGATATTTATAGGTTATTGGTAATAACTAGTGGTTATTAACATTCACTGGCCATTCGTATGGGTTATGGACACCAATTACGGTTTATAATGGATACTTATAGGTAATTGGACATAGCTAGTGGTTATAATGGTTCACGGGCCATTCGTATTGGTTATGCACACCAATTACGGTTTATAATGGATACTTATAGGTTATTGGTCATAGCTAGTGGTTATAATAGTTCACGGGCCATTCGTATGGCTTATGGACACCACTTACAGTTTATAATGGATACTTATAGGTTATTGGTCATACCTACTTGTTATTACGGTTCGTGGGCTTGTCTATGCGTTATGGACACCTATTACAGCTTAAAATGGATACTTATAGGTTATTGGTCATAGCTAGTGGTTATAATATTTCACGGGCCATTCGTATCGGCTATGGACACCAATTACGGTTTATAATGGATACTTATAGGTTATTGGTCATAGCTAGTGGTTATAATGCTTCACTGGCCATTCGTATGGGTTTTTGTCACCAATTACAGTTTAAAATGGATACTTATAGGTTATTGGTCATTACTAGTGGTTATTACGTTTCACGGGCCATTCCTATGGGTTATGGACACCTATTACGGTTTAAAATGGATACTTATAGGTTATTGGTCATAGCTAGTGGTTATAATGCTTAACGGGCCATTCGTATCGGTTATGGACACCAATTACGGTTTATAATGGATAATTATAGGTTATTGGTCATAGCTAATGGTTATAATGGTTCACGGGCCATTCGTATGGGTTATTGACACCAATTACGGTTTAAAATAGATACTTATAGGTTATTGGTAATAACTAGTGGTTATTAAGATTCACTGGCCATTCGTATGGGTTGTGGACACCTATTACGGATTAAAATGGATACCTATAGGTTATTGGTCATAGCTAGTGGTTATAATGGTTCACGGGCCATTCGTATTGGTTATGGACGCCAATTACGGTTTATAATTGATACTTATAGGTTATTGGTCACAGCTAGTGGTTATAATGGTTCACGGGCCATTCGTATCGGTTATGGACACCAATTACGGTTTAAAATGGATACTTATAGGTTATTGGTCATAACTAGTGGTTATTAAGGTTCACAGGCCATTCATATGGGTTATGGACACCAATAACGGTTTTAAATGGATACTTATAGGTTATTGGTCATAACTAGTGGTTATTACGGTTCAAGGGCCATTCCTATGGGTTATGGACACCTATTACGGTTTCAAGTGGATACTTATAGGTTATTGGTCATAGCTAGTGGTTATAATGGTTCACGGGCCATTCGTATCGGTTATGGACACCAACTACGGTTTATAATGGATACTTATAGGTTATTGGTCATAGCTAGTGGTTATAATGGTTCATGGGCTATTCGTATGGGTTATTGACACCAACTACGGTTTAAAATGGATACGTATAGGTTATTGGTATTAACTAGTGGTTATTAAGATTCACTGGCCATTCGTATGGGTTATGGACACCTATTACGGTTTAAAATGGATACTTGTAGGTTATTTGTCATAGCTAGTGGTTATAATGGTTCACGGGCCATTCATATTGGTTATGGACACCAATTACGGTTTATAATGGATACTTATAGGTTACTGGTCATAGCTAGTGGTTATAATAGTTCACGGGCCATTCGTATGGCTTATGGACACCAATTACAGTTTATAATGGATACTTATATGTTATTGGTCATACCTACTTGTTATTACGGTTCGTGGGCTTGTCTATGCGTTATGGACACCTATTACAGTTTTAAATGGATACTTATAGGTTATTGGTCATAGCTAGTGGTTATAATATTTCACAGGCCATTCGTATCGGCTATGGACACCAATTACGGTTTATAATGGATACTTATTGGTAATTGGTCTTAGCTAGTGGTTATAATGCTTCACTGGCCATTCGTATGGGTTTTTGACACCAATTACAGTTTAAAATGGATACTTATAGGTTATTGGTCATAACTAGTGGTTATTAAGGTTCACAGGCCATTCATATGGGTTATCGACACCAATTACGGTTTAAAATGGATACTTATATGTTATTGGTCATTACTAGTGGTTATTACGTTTCACGGGCCATTCCTATGGGTTATGGACACCTATTACGGTTTTAAAATGGATACTTATAGGTTATTGGTCATAGCTAGTGGTTATAATGCTTAACGGGCCATTCGTATCGGTTATGGACACCAATTACGGTTTATAATGGATAATTATAGGTTATTGGTCATAGCTAATGGTTATAATGATTCACTGGCCATTCGTATGGGTTATTGACACCAATTACGGTTTAAAATGGATACTTATAGGTTATTGGTAATAACTAGTGGTTATTAAGATTCACTGGCCATTCGTATGGGTTGTGGACACCTATTACGGATTAAAATGGATACTTATAGGTTATTGGTCATAGCTAGTGGTTATAATGGTTCATGGGCCATTCGTATTGGTTATGGACACCAATTACGGTTTATAATGGATACTTATAGGTTATTGGTCACAGCTAGTGGTTATAATGGTTCACGGGCCATTCGTATCGGTTATGGACACCAATTACGGTTTAAAATGGATACTTATAGGTTATTGGTCATAACTAGTGGTTATTAAGGTTCACATGCCATTCGTATGAGTTATGGACACCAATTACAGTTTTAAATGGATACTTATATAACCATTGGTCATAACTAGTGGTTATTACGGTTCACGGGCCATTCCTATGGGTTATTGACACCTATTACGGTTTAAAATGGATACTTATAGGTTATTGGTCATAGCTAGTGGTTATAATGATTTACGGGCCATTCGTATCGGTTATGGACACCTATTACGGTTTATAATGGATACTTATAGGTTATTGGTCATAGCTAATTGTTATAATGGTTCACGGGCCATTCGTATGGGTTATTGACACCAATTACGGTTTAAAATGGATACTTATAGGTTATTGGTAATAACTAGTGGTTATTAAAATTCACTGGCCATTCGTATGGGTTATGGACACCAATTACGGTTTATAATGGATACTTATAGGTAATTGGACATAGCTAGTGGTTATAATGGTTCACGGGCCATTCGTATTGGTTATGCACACCAATTACGGTTTATAATGGATACTTATAGGTTATTGGTCATAGCTATTGGTTATAATAGTTCACGGGCCATTCGTATGGCTTATGGACACCAATTACAGTTTATAATGGATACTTATAGGTTATTGGTCATACCTACTTGTTATTACGGTTCGTGGGCTTGTCTATGCGTTATGGACACCTATTACAGTTTTAAATGGATACTTATAGGTTATTGGTCATAGCTAGTGGTTATAATATTTCACAGGCCATTCGTATCGGCTATGGACACCAATTACGGTTTATAATGGATACTTATTGGTAATTGGTCATAGCTAGTGGTTATAATGCTTCACTGGCCATTCGTATGGGTTTTTGACACCAATTACAGTTTAAAATGGATACTTATAGGTTATTGGTCATAACTAGTGGTTATTAAGGTTCACAGGCCATTCATATGGGTTATCGACACCAATTACGGTTTAAAATGGATACTTATACGTTATTGGTCATTACTAGTGGTTATTACGTTTCACGGGCCATTCCTATGGGTTATGGACACCTATTACGGTTTAAAATGGATACTTATAGGTTATTGGTCATAGCTAGTGGTTATAATGCTTAACGGGCCATTCGTATCGGTTATGGACACCAATTACGGTTTATAATGGATAATTATAGGTTATTGGTCATAGCTAATGGTTATAATGGTTCACGGGCCATTCGTATGGGTTATTGACACCAATTACGGTTTAAAATGGATACTTATAGGTTATTGGTAATAACTAGTGGTTATTAAGATTCACTGGCCATTCGTATGGGTTGTGGACACCTATTACGGATTAAAATGGATACTTATAGGTTATTGGTCATAGCTAGTGGTTATAATGGTTCACGGGCCATTCGTATTGGTTATGGACACCAATTACGGTTTATAATGGATACTTATAGGTTATTGGTCACAGCTAGTGGTTATAATGGTTCACGGGCCATTCGTATCGGTTATGGACACCAATTACGGTTTAAAATGGATACTTATAGGTTATTGGTCATAACTAGTGGTTATTAAGGTTCACATGCCATTCATATGAGTTATGGACACCAATTACAGTTTTAAATGGATACTTATATAACCATTGGTGTTAGGTCACAACAACCCTGGTTTATAATGTTAATTGATAGAATATTATACTTAGAGAAATATTAGAGTGATAACACAAGAATATAGTCAATGTATAAATCCACTAAGTGTGGCTTGTTGCAGAATAACAAGACCACTGATCAATTACAAAAGATGTGAATGTGTAAAGTAAATTGGTAAGTACTCCTTTGCAAGATGATCTCTATTTATAATGTTATAGAGATCTTACATAATGAGCAAAGGAGTAACCGAAGGACTAAGCAAGGAAAATGACTAAGATCAAGGGATTTGATCTTAGTCCGTTACTATACTGAGTATCACTCAGTCCTTCTACTCAGTATCACTATCTGATACTGAGTACTGATACTGAGTTCCAATACTGATCACTCAGTATCAGACCTAAACTTAGCTATATTATTCTACATATTAATCAAAGCTAGTCTAGGTTGTTTTGTTATCATAAGATCTAAAAGGGGCAAGGCTTTTTGCCTTAACAATCTCCCCTTATCTAATGATAACAAAACAATTTACAAAGAGATAAACAAAAATTACAACAGCATAGGTAACAATATCTTCTTCTTCATTTGCTGTTGATGGCTTCATTCTCATAGAAGACTTCTTGTTTGATGTGGACAAACTCTTCTCTGCTTTTGAGTTCATCCCTTCTGCTAATCAATACTGCAACAATCTTCTTTCTGAACCAAGAGTCTTCTTTCTTGGTGATCATCCATTTCAGTCCAACAAGGTGACTGATTTGAGCTTTTGGTAGATCTTCTTCAGAAATGAAGCACTCTCTATCCTCTGAGTCAGTATACATATATCCAGAAGTTGGATATATGACACTCTTTTGGTCCTGAAATACAAGGTTAGGAGGAAGAGGGTACTTTCTAAGATACTTGTATGTATGGAGGCATTCTGGTCTGTTGTTTGAGTAAGCCTCAGTCATCACACTGAGTGTTCTGTACTCTATTTCATGAAGTAAGTCCTTCTCATAACATACTGCAGCTACAACACAGATCTCATCCAAGACTATTTGATCATAGGTTGATTTCTTTGGAAGCTCTTTGATCAGTCTTGTGATGTTCACCCAGTCTTGAAGACCAATTCTTTGAATGTCATGAATAAATATCTTCATGGGGGGACTGGTTAAGCCAGTACAAGTGATAGTAATTCTTCCTTCTTTGAGCTTCACTTTTACTTTATTAACATCCAGATTTAACCAATGTATCTAATGGTGATTTTCGGTTAAAACAAGAACCAAAACGCAGCGGAAAGATTTAATCACCATGAACGGATCTTGATATCAATCATACAATTAAACTAAAAGAAAATCAAAGAGAATGGTATAAGAATTCATACCCTAGTTGCCTTTGATTATTATGAAATCGGATGGAGTTGGTGATGGGTTGAAACCAAGTATTCAACAAGAATACCTCTAAAAGAAATCCACACAACACTTGCAAGAACACCAAATAATGGATGCTAGTCCTTGAGCCTTGAGAGCAAAAAAGAAAACAAAACACCTACAAAAAGAGAGAGAGAGGGACGGCCAAGAGTGTGGTCAAGAGGGAGTTTATGGACCATTATATCTCTTAATGGTGCCATTACAATCCTTTAATGATTTCCATAAATCATTAGTCGTATTTGCCCACAAGTCCCTATCTTTTGTTTCTTCTAGTTTGCCCACAAGAAAGTTTCAATATTAACTTTTAATATTAAACTTATGATAGACAAGCTTATAGCTTATATATATATTAATAATTAATGTAATTACACTAATTACACTAATTATATAATGGTGTTTAGTGTTTAAGTGTGTGACCCTTTAGGCTCACAAACAACTAGCCATATAACTATATGTTATACGCGTGAAGCATATTCCAACAGCTCCCACTTGCGCACGTGATAACATCAAGTAGTTATACAAGCAAAGGTTAGAGTCTAGCAACCCACCAATGCCCCTAGAAGTACATGAGGAGTTTCATAAAATCTTTGTTCAAAGTTTTTGAGCAGTTATCCTTTTGTTACTGATACTATGTTGAATTTTAGACAAGGATAAATGTCAATCTAAAATTTCAACGATTCTGTTTCTCGATCTATACATTGAAGTAGATTACCAAAACCAATCAAGATTCATCTTGATTACCTTTTGGGTGTGGCCACACATACATCTATTCAAATCATCGAGGGGCCCAGTAGTATCTAATCCACATGCGTGGAGGAACAAATTCTTTGTTGACTGCACGTGTCTGTCATATGCTTAATGACAAACCCGATAATGGTTGTTATAGTAGCCTTATTCAGGTCAGCGTTTAACCACATCAAAGTTTGCCCCTCTACATACACAAACCAACTTGCATCTCAAGTCAGAGGATAAGTGATAAAGCCTTTGTGAGATTCACTTGTGACATAAATCCAGGAAGTGATTTCTCATAGGTTGGGTCAGTCCAATCGTGCATCGTTATGAACGACATGTGAGTTTGATTTCATCATCCTTAGTCATACTAAGATAATGTCATCAATGCCCTCAGATTTGTCTTAATAATATTCCCATATTATTAATATGACAATGGACAATTTAGAATATAAAACACAGTAAATATTCAAGGATATAAACATGCAAATATAGAACACAGTAGATATTCATATAAAAACGATCATATCAAATATATCAATTTATTCCAATATAAACTGCTCACAGTTCCATTATCCAAATACTAAAACAGATTTACATGAAACTACTAGCTTGTCGAAATCCAACGTTCCATTCATATTCAATATGTTTGGTACAAGACATTGAGTTCGATGAAACGTCAGCTAGCTAGTTATCTGTTTGAACTTTAAGAGTACGAATTTCACATATCTCGATAATATTCGAATGTAGTGAACCTTCGTAAATAGGATCTAGCGTCATCACGACCTATTTCAAACCAACATAAGTATAGCAAGTATACTTAGTTTCAGTTCGGTATCTCCACCATAGCCAAGGAACATATATCTAGTATTTCAAAATACTTCAATGTGTTCTTAACAGCAATCCAGTGACTCTCTCATGGATTCTGTCGGTATTTTCTAGTAAGGTCCCCTAAGGACATTACATTTGGCATAGTGCTCCTTACAGCGTACATGATGAATGAAATAGCCGATTCATAGGGGATTACATTCATTCGCTTCACCACATTAGGTGTGGAAGGTCCTTGAGTCTCACTCAAGTTTACATTGTGTGGCATACGAGGACTTCCTCGTTTGGGAGTACCATTCTAAACCGTTTAGAATTTTATCAATGTAAGCACTTTGACTTAAACCAATTAACCGCTTTGATCTATCATTATAGATCTTTACTCCAAGTATGTATGTCGTATCCCTACAATCCTTCATGTCAAAATATTTTCCAAGCCAAGATTTTCATCTTGTAGCATTGGTATATTGTTTCACATGAGTGACATGTCATCAACATGTATGACTTTGAGAAACGACAATGCTCCCACTAGCTTTCATATATACACATGCTCAATTTGGGTTTTAGGTGAAACAAACGTTTTGATTTCATTATTAACCAAATCTCATAGTCATAGTACACTACTTTGACTATAAGAATCCTAATGTCTTTAGTAACAGGCGAGAAGGTTTCATCATTGTCAATCCAGCAGGATTGAGTGTAACCTTTTGTTACTAGAAGAGCTTTATAGGTGTGTATATTTTCATCCATGTCAACAGTCTTACTGTTTTGAGAAGGATCAACTAAGTTCAAAACTTGATTATCTCTCATGGATTTCATTTACGCATTCATAGTTTCAAGTCATTTTTCGAATTCAAAATTCGATAATGCAACTTGATAGTTAGGGGGTTCATTATGATCCTCAAAACTTTACTCCTCGGCATCGACATAAATCTATATCGTTCAGGTGCATGAGGTGTCCTTGCGGACCTACGAATGCGAACAACATCATCCTGTGGTCCAACATCTATGTGTCCAGCCTCAGAATGATATTTGCTAGTGTTACCACAAGGTTGTGTATCTTCACTTTGAATCTTGTCAAAGTCTATAGTGCTCCCACTTGCTTTGTGAAATGAGACTGTTCTCAAGAAACTCAGCATACCGAGTAACAACAATTTGTTCTCAGTTAGGAAGTAAAATAGTAATCGAAGATATACTTGATGGATATGGGCTCAAGTTTGTTCGGCATGTCTCGTTCCACGAGATCCTCACAACCCCAGATCCTCAAGTAAGACAAATTAGGGACTTTCCCACGCCATATCTCATATGGTGTCTTTTTAACCTTTTGGTCGGAACCATATCAAGTATTCGAGCAGCAGACTTCAGTGCATGCCCCTCAAAAGGATGGTGTAAGAGTAGTAGGACTCATCATAGATCGCACCATGTCATACAGGGTCCGATATCTCCTTCCAGACGCACCTTTATCGTGTGGAGTGTATGAAAGAGTGAATTGTGAGACAATCTCACGATGTAAGGGATGATCTAGAAACTCTTGACTCATGTACTTTCATCCTTAATCAGGACTGAAAGCCTTTGTTGTCTTGCTGAGTTGATTTTCTACTTTTACTTTAGAAAGCTTTGAACGTTTCAAAGATTTCATGTTTATGTCTAATCAAGTAAACATAACCATAGCGACTGATATCATTAAAGCTTCCATGTTGATGTTTAATCAAGTAAACATAACCACATTGAATGATATCATCAGTGAAAGTAGGTGGCACCTTCCCTAGTCTTAGTTCTAAAAGGGCCACATACATCAGTATGTATGAGTCCAAGTAGATTTGTAGCTCTTTCGCCAACTTGGGAGAAAAGCTTTCTTGTTATCTTTCCATAATATACAAGAGAGGCATTTTAAATGATTCATAATCATTTGTAAAGAAGCCCGTCGAGTTTTAGTATCAAAATGCGTTTCTTGTTTATGTGGAAAAGATGACGATGCTCTAGGTAAGTAGAATCCAAACCAAGTTGGATTCTTGAGTGCTACATTTGTTTATAGAACTATCGTTTGAATTAGGATCATGCATATTAATTTCAAACATACTATTACAAGGAATAGTTATAAAAAATGTTATTTTTCATAAAACAAAATATCATAATCCATTATTCAACAAACGATAAAGCTAAACAATGCATAATTGACAATTGTTCAAAACAATAATTAACGCATTAGGAAGGATAAGATCACAGCTTCCATTTATTTAGCTTTCTACTTCACATTCAATCTTGCACATTTGTGTAAATGTGAGTTCCACAACTAGTGTCATACACTCAAGATTACGAAAAGTATAGAGTTCTATAATGAAGATACCTAATGTGCTAACTAGAACACATTTGTCCTTCATCAACTCTGCCAAGTAGGCAGGACAATTCTTCCTTCAATGGCCAGTATCATCGCAATGATGGCAAGAAATATCCTTTTCAGGGTGCTCCTTTTTAGTAGGTGGGGGAATCGTAGGTTTGGAAAAGTAAACTAGCTTACCTTACCTAGACTCTTGCCTTGTGGTTGCGGTTTTACCTTCCCTGATTCCTAGAAAAGAATTGGGTAACCTTTGCTCAACTAGTTTTACCATAGCATGTTATCAACGATTGTCTTCCCCATGCTATGTACTTTTAAAACTCTTTTAAAACTAGTCATAGTCCTTGGATAGTGAGGTAAGAATCAAGCTCATTCCAAGAACTTGTGGTAAGGGGTAACCAAGACGTTCCATTGGATCAAGATAGCATTGCATATTCAAGATGTAAGTGCTAACTGATTGGCCGTCCTCCTGATTGCAAGCATGGAATGCTTTAACTGTTTTGAACAGTTCAAGTTCTGCCTTTTGTTGAAATATCATTTTCAACTCGCTTATCATGTCATATGCTGTGAGTTCCTCGAAGTACTTTCGAATCTCGGGGTTCATGCTCACAAGCATATGAGTAGCAACTTCTTGGTGTTCGTTAAACGTTTCGGTAAAGGCTTGACGAACAGCAGCAGAATCACTGACAGGAGGTGCCTCAGGTAAGGCCTCTTATAGGTGTATCAACTTTCTCATCTCTAAGGACAATCCTTAGAATTCGATATCAGAAGACAAAGTTGATATTAGTCAGTTTCAGTTTTCAAGAACTGATTTTTGAGTGGAGATACTTAGGTTTTGATGTTGTTGTTATCTGTATAACAACCAAAGTTCAAAAAATAGTATTTTCAATAATAATTTCTTTTAATCAATTAACTACCCAATTAATTTTAATTAAAAGCTAAGATCTCATTGAGCTTCTATCACCGCATCAGTTGATCTGCTAGAGGTGATAGATCCAATAGGTAGGTGACGATCAACAATTGCATTACAAGTGCAACTCTTAGAGGTATGGGACTTCATGGCACCTAGTGAACAAGCATCTAGGGTCAAGTGGCATGTTTGTCGCATCGTCGCCTCGAGTCAAGGTCTCACCGTTAACTCGAATAAGTCATCCAATGTGAAATCATGTCAAAATAGCTCTAGGTCTCACGCGTAGAGAATAATGACCTCGGATCTAGATTCAAACCACGTCTCACGTGAATTCAAAAATAGAAGCAAGTGATTTACAACCGTTTGGACGGCGTGACTTAAATTTTAGGTATGTTAAATTTTAATTAATAAAATTTTATTAAAGATATGAATGAATCATGTACTTCATTCATACCACTTCATAAGTCTTGTAATAAACGGTAAAAACTTTTAGCGATTATTAAGTGATAAGTTTCAAATCATATTTAAACTTAGTTTAATCTCAAAACGATTTTTAGATTAAAGGTTTAATCATCAATGTTTAACTAGTAATCATCGATGATTAAGGGTTTGAATGTTCTAATGTTTGTGTCTAAAAACCATTTTTAATTTGTTTTACTATTTGTATCTAATAGAAAAGAAAAACAACCACAAACAAAGAATAAACATGCAACAAAATTTTGTGCAAACCTCGACCGATGAAATCCTAGGTTCGGTCACGTGAGTCATCACGACGGACAGAAGGGTCAAACTCGGGGACGGGCCAACATGAACCCAAACGGGCCTACATAAACCCAATGGGCTCCCACTTGCTCCAAGACATTCTTGAGCAAGTAGAACCCAAAATTGTGAAAAAGTGTAATCTGCCAGAAAATTCCAGCAGACTTTGAAGCCCGAAAAGTCACTGAAGGAGTCTTCGTTGGTCTTCCCGGCCTTCTGGAAAGTTGTAGCCCACGACTTTGCAAGCATTTTAGGCTTTTGAATCGCCCAAAAAGGAGTCCGTATGCCTCTAGAAAACCTGTTTTCGTACAGCCCTCGCTTTTGTGACGGAAATTTGTTGTTTTCTTCATTGGTCTTCAATATTTTTTGTCAACAACTTACAATAAAAAGATAAAATAAATACAATCTATTTTATGACTTTTACATTACAAATTGCCCCAAAAAATGGCACCAAAAAATAAAAGAAAAAATTAAACAAATTACAACAATTAAGCCAAAAAACACGGCTTTTCCCGAAATAACAAACAACCAAACGATCAACACATTCATTCACAAAGGTCTAGGCTTTCATCGGTTTGCACAAACTAGCAACAATTGACAAGGCTTTGGCTTGGGATATGGCAAAAATACATGTTTTGCCATATCATAATAAATGGAATTAATAAATTAAAATCCAAGCCAAATAATCAAAAAAATACAATAACAAGATTAATTTTTTTTTTTTTTTTTTTTTTTTGATATGATTTTGTAATAAGTGACAATAGGGTTCCAAAAATACCATATTTTAACCCACATTTTTATAAAAATCCGAAAATTAAAATAAAAAACCCGTAGGGTTTTTGTTTTTGTCCGATCGGAATTTTAAAAACACAAAAACAATTGATTTTTGCCACTTTTCACAAAATCTAGCTAATTATATGATTAATATAATGACTCGTGATACCACTAATGGTGATTTTCGGTTAAAACAAGAACCAAAACGCAGCGGAAAGATTTAATCACCATGAACGGATCTTGATATCAATCATACAATTAAACTAAAAGAAAATCAAAGAGAATGGTATAAGAATTCATACCCTAGTTGCCTTTGATTATTATGAAATCGGATGGAGTTGGTGATGGGTTGAAACCAAGTATTCAACAAGAATACCTCTAAAAGAAATCCACACAACACTTGCAAGAAAACCAAATAATGGATGCTAGTCCTTGAGCCTTGAGAGCAAAAAAGAAAACAAAACACCTACAAAAAGAGAGAGAGAGGGACGGCCAAGAGTGTGGTCAAGAGGGAGTTTATGGACCATTATATCTCTTAATGGTGCCATTACAATCCTTTAATAATTTCCATAAATCAGTAGTCTTATTTGCCCACAAGTCCCTATCTTTTGTTTCTTCTAGTTTGCCCACAAGAAAGTTTCAATATTAACTTTTAATATTAAACTTATGATAGACAAGCTTATAGCTTATATATATATTAATAATTAATGTAATTACACTAATTACACTAATTATATAATGGTGTTTAGTGTTTAAGTGTGTGACCCTTTAGGCTCACAAACAACTAGCCATATAACTATATGTTATACGCGTGAAGCATATTCCAACAGTATCCCCCTTACATTTTGAAATGTTTTGGTCCTCAAGAACTCCTTTCTTTGTTCCTTATACTGAGTCCTAGCAGCAACCATATTCCAATAATGTTGAATATGGTCTGGACCCTTTCTTGAGATTCTATGTGAAGGACCAGGAGTATCAGTATCTGGGTCAGATTCTGGTTCAGTTTTGACTCCCAACTCTTGCTCATATAAAAATCTTTCTTGTTCTGCCCAGAGTTGTTGAGGAGTCAGTCTTGGAGCCTGCTCGGTATCACTGTCCCTTGTAAGAACAGGTCTTCTTTGTCTTGTTACCAGAGGAGCAGATTCCTCACTTGATTCAGAAGAAGTGAGAACAGCATTGATAGGTCTTCTTGATAAGGAACTCCTTCTTCTAATCACCAGATTTTCTGGTTCTTCATCATCCGAGGATGATGATGAAGAACTTTCTTGTTCTACCAGATTTAGTGCATAGTTTACTAAATCTGGTTCTTCATCTTCATCATCAGCAATAGGCCAGATGAAAGGCCTATAGACCACTATTTGTAAATTATTCTCTTCAAAAGTTTGATGTGGTTGGTCAGTATGAGTCTCCCCCTGAGCAGATGGCTCAAGTGGGTCTTGAACTTGTAATTCTGACCTTGTTCTTTGTCTTCTTCTCTCATACTGAATGCGAAATGGCTCAGTATGAGGGCTTTGCTGATGTTGTTGTGGAGGTTGATCTTCATTCAATCTTCTTCTTTTCTCCCCTTGAGCAGAAGGCTCAGTTTGATCAACCTCAGTATCTCTTTGTCTCTTCTCCCCCTTTTTGTTATCATTTGATGAGGAGGGAAGAGGATCAGTATCACCACCCATGTCCCCTTCAGGTTGTTCAAGAGTAGGGGAGGGCATGGGCTCAGTTGCAGCATCAGTATCACCAGCACCTCCTTCTCCTTCTCCTTCTTCATTGTGGTCACCATGTGAACCTGGTGGAGTTTGTGGAGGCTGCTGTGGTTGTTGAAGGAGTGATACTGACTGTTTTATTAGATCAATATCACCACTCATCTTGTCCATTCTGGCTAGTATTACATTTTGAGTTTGTTGGATGGCCAGAATGTGCTGCATGATTGCTAGCAGAGTCACTTGGTCTGCTGCAGCTTGAGATGCCTGAATACCCTGCACAGTTGGTGCTAAAGAAACAAAAATGTAAAACTGGTTAGAAAGAGAGGTTTATCAAATAGAATTGTGGTGTTGTTTAATTCTACAATCATATAAACAGAGTTTGTGAAGTCTGTATTTCATCTGGTATATGATGAAATATTGTGGACTTGTGCATAGCATGTGTAAGAAGATTTTAGTAAAGGTGAGTGTGAAAATTTAAGTAGCTCAGTATAGGATAAGTCACATTTACGAAAAGGTTTGGGTGTGGGAATTCGAAGCCTGGGATGTGCTTCTTGTTATTTTCAATGTTTATCACTCGGTATGAGAGTGATAACAGAAATGTGGCTAAACCCCATTGGATATTTTTGGATTTTGTGGCTTAAGGGTTTGGGATCATTTCTTGAATGATGCTACCCAACTCAAAAATAAGTTGGACATTATTCAAGCAGCACCAGTGGGTGTCAGTATGACATCAACCACCATTGTCTCTTTAAATGTTGAGACAACTGTAGACTGACAATGATCAATTTAGTGTGCTCAGTATATGAATTTTGCATAGCAGCAGTGGGCTAGCTATGTTGGCCATAAGAGGATATATATTTGAAAGATCGTTTGAGACTTTGGTCAGTATTGAGTTGGTACTGGCCAATACTTAGTCTCTATTTGGGAATGAAATATATATGTAAGTTTAAGGCTTTTTAGAAATTCATACCTGAGACTCTGTCAGATTCCCTTCGAGCATCTGCAGATGTCGGTGCAGGATCATGTGTTTGTTGATGTGCAGCACCAACATCTTCAATACCGACCCCTCTATCATGCTGAGCACCTTCCAGTGCAGTTTGTGCATATTGAATATCCACATCAAGAGGAACATGAGGTTCCTCAATTGGTTGAGCAGGTGGAGCTTGTTCTGGACCTGGAAGGTCAGCGGTGGCTGCAATAAAGCTTTGGGCTTGAATAGATGCAGTTAATGATGGAACATTTGCAGGCTGCACCTCCTCAGATGATAAGTTGCCCATAATGATAGGAGAAACATTCCTTCTTCTTCTTCGAAGGACCAGTGGTGTGTCTTCTGAGGACTCAGTTTCAAGAATGTTTTCAAAAAGAGGAGCAGCAAGATCATGTGCAGGTGGAGAGATATGTTGTTGAGTCGGTTCTTGAACTTGTGAAACATCCTGCATCTCAATATCTGGACCAGCCTGTGCTCCATTACCACTATCATCATCATTATCATCATCATCATCATTGTCTGACTCAGTATCAGACATGTGTTCTACATCATCAATGTGTTCTAGAACAATGGCCCACATAGGAGGACTTAGAAGAGGTTCTCCTTGTCTTGGTCTGTAAAAGAAAATCTTCTCACTGAGTGGAGGAAGATCAACTCTTGGGCTGTGAAATTCATCATAAATGTGTGTGGGCATTGAGTGTTGAAATATGAGTGATAGAAATCTGCAGAAAGGGACATTGCATTCCCTTGTGTTTGCTCGGACCAGAGTAGCTAATTCATTGAAGATTAGGCGAGCAAAATCAATGTTTCTTCCATAGTACAGAGCATGTACTATTTGCATCCCAAATTCGTTTATTTGGTCCAAAGCTCCCGTCTTGTGGGTCATACATCGAATTATTGTTGTGATAAGAATACCCCACATAGGACCAAATTCATTTCTTTTGATTGTGCCCGTTGTTCCTCTTCGACCCAGAAAAGGCAGTACAGAGCGTGCCTCTGATCGATCAACAAATGGGTCATACTGAGCTTGGGCGGGAAGTCTCAGTGCTTCACGAATGATTGCAGTAGAAACAAATGCCCTTCTTTGATCTCTAATTACACACCCAGCAATCATATCTGGAGAATCAAGTGTAGCAGAGTACCAAAACTCGCATAACATTTCTGGGTAGATTGCTCGAGGAGATAATGTCAGTGCACGAGCAATTGGGCAATGCTTCATAAAAGTGACGATGTTCGTGAATTCTTGGCATACCCAAGCTTGAGGAATATTGAAATTTGCTGTGATGTTGTTCCTCGCAAACCTGGGTACTTCATTATTTCGGAATTGGATTTCCGATTGAACTTCTGGAGCAACAAAAGTGTAATTCGCCATCTGTGATTTTGATTTGAAAGAATTTGCTTGCTAAGAGAAAGTGAAATCGTTAATCGCAGAGAGAATTGAAGATGAAAGAAAGAAATAACAGTTAAAAAATTTGAAGTAAAAATAAACGGTTATTTATAGGAGATTTGAAAAATAATTAAGGTATTGGGAAGTAAAAACGGCTGATTTGACTGCCTTATCCTCTGCCAACGGTAACTTTCTTATTAAGAAAGGTTACCGTTTGAGCAGTATGAGGATTAAGCTCGGTGTAAGAGCCGTCATACCCCAATACCGAGTAAAAAAAAATTTAATTAAAAAAAATTTTAAAAAATATAAAAACAATTAATTTACTCATGAAATTAATAAAAAAATAAAAATTTTAAATTTTGATGATAACAGACTAGTGATACTGAGTGGTCAGTATCAACAGGAGTGATACTGAGCGCTCAGTTTTAAAGAAATTTAATAAAGATTAAGGATTCAACATACCTAATTGCCCTAGTAAATACATAAACCTTTCCTCAGTAAGAGGTTTAGTAAATACATCAGCCAATTGTTCATTTGTTGGTACATAATCTACTTCAACCTTACCCTTTTCCACATTATCTCGAATAAAGTGGTGTCTGATATCAATGTGCTTGGTTTTGGAGTGATAGACTGGGTTCTCTATGATAGCAATAGCACTCTTGTTATCACAATGAATAGGAGTCTTATGAAAGTTGAACCCATAGTCTAAGAGTTGATACTGCATCCATAATAATTGAGCACAACAACTTCCTGCAGCAACATATTCTGCTTCTGCTGTGGAAGTTGCTACCGAATTTTGTTTCTTGGATGACCAGCCAACTAGTCTTCCACCTAGGAATTGACATCCTCCACTTGTGCTCTTTCTGTCCAATCTACAACCTGCAAAATCTGCATCTGTGTACCCTTCAAGGTCAAAGTTTGAGTGTGGATGGTCTCTGTGTTCCCTTAAATTGTTTCCTAAGGGAGCATTTGAAATATGATCAACAATATCTTGTTGATTTGGTGTGTTGTCTGTCTGATACTGAGTGGAATTCTGATCAGTATTAGACAGTGCAGGTTGCTGTTCATCTTCATTTTGCAGAGTTGATGTGGATTCTTGTGAAGTGTTGGATGTTTCACCTTCTTCATAAATAGAGTGGTTCAGATCATTAGTTGGAAACTCAGTATGAAGGTCCTCTGATATGGGAACCTCAGTATTAGACGCATTTGAGTGATACTGAGTTTGAACTTGATCAGTTTCATTAAACTTATTAGGAATAAAGTGTGGATGAAACTTAGGCTGTTCAGCAATGGAGTGTTCTGGATTGCATAGAATATCTATGCCACTTATGTCTTCACTTGCTGAGGTAGAATGCTCATTCTGATCTTCATCGAATGTGACATGAATGGATTCTACAATCATCTTGGTTGAGATGATATACACTCTGAAAGCTTTGGAGTGTGGAGAGTAGCCCATGAACACACCTTCATTTGCTTTGGGAGCAAATTTATTGAGATTTTGTTTTGTACTGAGTACAAAACATTTAGTCCCAAAGATGTGGAAATATTCCACATTAGGAATCTTGCCATTGTATAACTCATATGGAGTCTTCAGATGTCTTTGGACTATAGTGGCTCTATTCTGAGTGAAGTTTGCACAGTTTACAGCTTCAGCCCAGAAACTCAGTGCCAGTCCAGCATGGCATAATAAAGTTCTTGCAGCTTCAATCAGTGTTCTGTTCTTTCTTTCTACAACACCATTTTGTTGGGGTGTGTAGGCTGCAGAGAAGTTTTGAATGATTCCTTTTTCTTCACAGAAATCTGCTAATACTGAGTTCTTAAACTCAGTACCATGGTCACTTCTAAGTTGCTTGACCTTGTTGCCTTTTTGAAGTTCCTCTCTTTTTATAAAGGCAATGATTTCTGTTGTTGCATCTGACTTAGTCTTGAGGAAGATGACCCAAGTAGATCTTGAGAATTCATCAACTAAGACTAGAGTATAGATCTTTTTGGCCAAAGATGGTGTGCTGATGGGGCCAAAAAGATCCATATGTATCATAGTAAGAGGTTCATTGATGGAATGATTGACTTTAGATTTGAATGAACTCTTCTTCTGCTTGCCCATTTCACATGCTGAGCATAACTTATCTTTTGAATAAGTAATTGTGGGCAATCCTCTCACCAGTTTCTTCATACTGAGCTCGTTGATATTTCTAAAATTGATGTGAGAGAGTTTCTTGTGCCATAGCCAATGTAATTCTGGCTTGACTTTAGAAAGCAGGCATACTCGAATAGTTGGGTCTATTTCAGATAGGTTGACCACATATACGTCTTTTTCTCTTCTAGCAATGAGTACATGCTGCCCTTTATCATTGTAGATGATTCCTGCAACCTTTCTGAATCGAGCTTCATTGTCATCATCACACATCTGGCTAATACTGAGCAGATTGTGTTTAAGACCCTCTACATAGGCAACTCTTTTAAAAGTTATGTTGCCTGCCTTGATCACACCATAACCTCTTGTCTTTCCCACCGAGTCATCTCCAAACTTGACAGAAGGACCCTTCTCTGGAGTATAATTAAGAAGGTATTCCATACTGTCTGTCATGTGTCTTGAGCAGCCACTATCTAAGTACCACTTTCTGTCACCCTGCACAAGACACAAAATAAGAGTTAGTTCCTTTTAGGAACCCATTTTTGAATGGGACCTTTGGTGGGATAAACACAATTTGACTTGATCTCGTTATGTGGAGAGGTCGGTATCACTTCAGGGGTAACTTTAGAAGTTTTCTTTGGTGATACTGACTTAGTTTCTCTCCTTTTCTTTGGTACTGAGTACCTAGGACTTGAGAGATCAGTCCAGCATTCATCTCCCTTATGACCAGTATGATGACATCTATAACATTTCCTAGGTCTATTTCTAAACATATTTTCATATGGTATTTTAGAAAAATGTTTCACTTTTGGTAGGTCAGTATGAACGAGTTTTGCAAATTGTTTACTTAAAGATTTGACCTGATCACCAAGTGTTTTTAAAACATTAATTTTGTTATTTCTAATAGATGTATTAACATTGTTTTTAACTGGTTTAGGAGATGGATGATCTGGTTGCTTATTTTTATTTGGCAGAGAAGTCTTTCTAATTTTATTAGTGGTAGACTTCTTGTCTTTGCCAACCAAAGACTTAGTTGAAGTTGACTTTTGTTTATCATGTTTTGAAGGAACAACTTTAACAGGTTCTTTAGATGTCTCAGTATATAATGTTTCTGTTCCTGCAACTTCTGTATTTGATGAAACATGTGAGATAGAAGTTGTTTTATTATCATTATATAATTCAAAAGTTGTTGTATTAAATAATAATTCAAAAGGTGGAACAGCAGAAGTGTCATAGTGAACTATTGGTAGCTCGGTATCAGAAATTTCTGTTATTTGAAATTCAATACTGAGTTCTTGTAGCTCAGTATAGCACTTTGAGCAGATGGAAGGACCAATAGGTTTTTCTAAAATTTCATTTTCTTCATCATCTGACTCAGTTTGACATCCAACTTCACATAAAGTTTTAGCTTTTACAAAATTAATAGGGTTCATACTAGAAAACTCTTCAAATAAATCAGCAAAATTGTTCCTGTTTTTAAATTGAGGATCAACACCAAGTGCAGCCCTCACATTTTCTGGAAATTGCTCATTTAAACATTTATTTAATTTTATTGAAGCATTTCCCCAAGATTTACACTGTTTTTCAAATTTCTCTTTTTCAAGTTTGTGTAAATGAGCTTTATCAGCTAATCTTTGGTTAATGTCTTTTAAATCTGAAAAATTTAGTTCTAAATCTTTATATTTTGCTAATTTATCCAAGTTTTCATTATTTACCCTTTCAAGTTCTTTAATTGTTAATTTTAAAGCTTTTTCTTTTTGTACAGAAGTTTTAAGATCAACAAGCATATACTCAAAAATCTTGGTTTTTTCATTCACTGAATAAGTTTGAAAGGAACTTACCTTGTAAAACTGAGTGGAATCCCAATCAGTATGAACACTCATCCTCTCAGCCTCTTTGATATCCTTTTCAAAGGAACTCTTCAAATCATCTTCAGTGAAAGCCATAAAGGCGTTATTCTCAATCTCTTCTTCATCATCACTTAACTCTTCATCCATCCAGGCTTCTGAGTAAAGTGCTTGATGAGGTGCTCCATTTCCTTCTGCCCTCTTTCCCTTGCTCCAATTCTTCAGCTTGACATATTTGTCTCTATATCTTTTTGCTCGGTATGCAATCTTGTCATTTTGGTCAGTCTCAGAAGACTTAGTATGACAATTTGCAGCAATATGTCCAGGCTTTCCACACCTATAGCACAGACCTGATCTAGGATCAGTATTAGAAGAGCTAACACCAAGCCTCTTCTTCTTCAACTGATCCAGCTTCATAGACATGAGAGCCATTTGAGTTTCAAGCTCTTCTGCCTCAGCATCAGCAAGATCAAGTTCTGGTTCATCTGGCTCAGTCACAGTATAGGCCTGTTGCACAACTAGAGCCATACCAGTTGAAGACTTGTCAGTTTTCTTCCAGTTGATCAGTCTTGCAGCATTATTCTCCTCATGATTCAGCATTAGACCATACAAAGTTTGAAGAGTGTATGACTCAATGTTGTTTGCAGCATTGACAGAGTTTGTCATGTCAAGAAATTGTTGAGGAAGACTATCCAGGAACTTTTGAACAAGCTCTCCTTCCTCTTTCACAATGCCTACACTGATTAAATCATGGATAACAGTATTGAACCTGTTATAGAGAGTGGTGATGTCTTCATTTGGAGTTGAAAAGAAATTTTCATATTTCCTTCTCATGTTGCTTTTTCTTTGCAACTTCACCTTTGCTGTACCTTCATAGGTGACTGATAGGCTATCCCACATAGCCTTTGCTGTTGGCAATTTCATAATTGCATTAAGTATCTCTTTTGTAACAGCATTACCAATCACCCCTTTAGCTCTGGAGTCTAAAGCATTCAACTGACGGTCAGTATCAGTCCAGTTGTGCTTTAGTTTAGGTACAGATCTTATGCCCTCAGGAGCATCATCAGTAGCAGCAACCGGTTCCACAGTTTGTGGAATGATGGGACCATCATTTAGCACAGTGAGCATCTCATGGTGAATAGATTCAAGATACCACTGAGCTTTGAGCTTCCATTGATGGAAGTCTTTTCCATCAAAGATGGGTACTCCCTTTCCAGACATAACTGGTGCAATAATTGTAGACATTTTGGATTTTTGAGTGTTGGAGGGATAGATGTAGGAAATGGCTGCCAGGGTTATAGATCGACTAAATAAAAGATTATTTAGCCTGCTCTGATACCAGTTGTTAGGTCACAACAACCCTGGTTTATAATGTTAATTGATAGAATATTATACTTAGAGAAATATTAGAGTGATAACACAAGAATATAGTCAATGTATAAATCCACTAAGTGTGGCTTGTTGCGGAATAACAAGACCACTGATCAATTACAAAAGATGTGAATGTGTAAAGTAAATTGGTAAGTACTCCTTTGCAAGATGATCTCTATTTATAATCTTATAGAGATCTTACATAATGAGCAAAGGAGTAACCGAAGGACTAAGCAAGGAAAATGACTAAGATCAAGGGATTTGATCTTAGTCCGTTACTATACTGAGTATCACTCAGTCCTTCTACTCAGTATCACTATCTGATACTGAGTACTGATACTGAGTTCCAATACTGATCACTCAGTATCAGACCTAAACTTAGCTATATTATTCTACATATTAATCAAAGCTAGTCTAGGTTGTTTTGTTATCTTAAGATCTAAAAGGGGCAAGGCTTTTTGCCTTAACAATTGGTCATAACTAGTGGTTATTACGGTTCACGGGCCATTCCTATGGGTTATTGACACCTATTACGGTTTAAAATGGATACTTATAGGTTATTGGTCATAGCTAGTGGTTATAATGATTTACGGGCCATTCGTATCGGTTATGGACACCTATTACGGTTTATAATGGATACTTATAGGTTATTGGTCATAGCTAATTGTTATAATGGTTCACGGGCCATTCGTATGGGTTATTGACACCAATTACGGTTTAAAATGGATACTTATAGGTTATTGGTAATAACTAGTGGTTATTAAAATTCACTGGCCATTCGTATGGGTTATGGACACCAATTACGGTTTATAATGGATACTTATAGGTAATTGGACATAGCTAGTGGTTATAATGGTTCACGGGCCATTCGTATTGGTTATGCACACCAATTACGGTTTATAATGGATACTTATAGGTTATTGGTCATAGCTATTGGTTATAATAGTTCACGGGCCATTCGTATGGATTATGGACACCAATTATAGTTTATAATGGATACTTATAGGTTATTGGTCATACCTACTTGTTATTACGGTTCGTGGGCTTGTCTATGCGTTATGCACACCTATTACAGTTTTAAATGGATACTTATAGGTTATTGGTCATAGCTAGTGGTTATAATATTTCACAGGCCATTCGTATCGGCTATGGACACCAATTACGGTTTATAATGGATACTTATTGGTAATTGGTCATAGCTAGTGGTTATAATGCTTCACTGGCCATTCGTATGGGTTTTTGACACCAATTACAGTTTAAAATGGATACTTATAGGTTATTGGTCATAACTAGTGGTTATTAAGGTTCACAGGCCATTCATATGGGTTATCGACACCAATTACGGTTTAAAATGGATACTTATACGTTATTGGTCATTACTAGTGGTTATTACGTTTCACGGGCCATTCCTATGGGTTATGGACACCTATTACGGTTTAAAATGGATACTTATAGGTTATTGGTCATAGCTAGTGGTTATAATGCTTAACGGGCCATTCGTATCGGTTATGGACACCAATTACGGTTTATAATGGATAATTATAGGTTATTGGTCATAGCTAATGGTTATAATGGTTCACGGGCCATTCGTATGGGTTATTGACACCAATTACGGTTTAAAATGGATACTTATAGGTTATTGGTAATAACTAGTGGTTATTAAGATTCACTGGCCATTCGTATGGGTTGTGGACACCTATTACGGATTAAAATGGATACTTATAGGTTATTGGTCATAGCTAGTGGTTATAATGGTTCACGAGCCATTCGTATTGGTTATGGACACCAATTACGGTTTATAATGGATACTTATAGGTTATTGGTCACAGCTAGTGGTTATAATGGTTCACGGGCCATTCGTATCGGTTATGGACACCAATTACGGTTTAAAATGGATACTTATAGGTTATTGGTCATAACTAGTGGTTATTAAGGTTCACATGCCATTCATATGAGTTATGGACACCAATTACAGTTTTAAATGGATACTTATATAACCATTGGTCATAACTAGTGGTTATTACGGTTCACGTGCCATTCCTATGGGTTATTGACACCTATTACGGTTTAAAATGGATACTTATAGGTTATTGGTCATAGCTAGTGGTTATAATGATTTACGGGCCATTCGTATCGGTTATGGACACCTATTACGGTTTATAATGGATACTTATAGGTTATTGGTCATAGCTAATTGTTATAATGGTTCACGGGCCATTCGTATGGGTTATTGACACCAATTACGGTTTAAAATGGATACTTATAGGTTATTGGTAATAACTAGTGGTTATTAAAATTCACTGGCCATTCGTATGGGTTATGGACACCAATTACGATTTATAATGGATACTTATAGGTAATTGGACATAGCTAGTGGTTATAATGGTTCACGGGCCATTCGTATTGGTTATGCACACCAATTACGGTTTATAATGGATACTTATAGGTTATTGGTCATAGCTATTGGTTATAATAGTTCACGGGCCATTCATATGGCTTATGGACACCAATTACAGTTTATAATGGATACTTATAGGTTATTGGTCATACCTACTTGTTATTACGGTTTGTGGGCTTGTCTATGCGTTATGGACACCTATTACAGTTTTAAATGGATACTTATAGGTTATTGGTCATAGCTAGTGGTTATAATATTTCACAGGCCATTTGTATCGGCTATGGACACCAATTACGGTTTATAATGGATACTTATTGGTAATTGGTCATAGCTAGTGGTTATAATGCTTCACTGGCCATTCGTATGGGTTTTTGACACCAATTACAGTTTAAAATGGATACTTATAGGTTATTGGTCATAACTAGTGGTTATTAAGGTTCACAGGCCATTCATATGGGTTATCGACACCAATTACGGTTTAAAATGGATACTTATACGTTATTGGTCATTACTAGTGGTTATTACGTTTCACGGGCCATTCCTATGGGTTATGGACACCTATTATGGTTTAAAATGGATACTTATAGGTTATTGGTCATAGCTAGTGGTTATAATGCTTAACGGGCCATTCGTATCGGTTATGGACACCAATTATGGTTTATAATGGATAATTATAGGTTATTGGTCATAGCTAATGGTTATAATGGTTCACGGGCCATTCGTATGGGTTATTGACACCAATTACGGTTTAAAATGGATACTTATAGGTTATTGGTAATAACTAGTGGTTATTAAGATTCACTGGCCATTCGTATGGGTTGTGGACACCTATTACGGATTAAAATGGATACTTATAGGTTATTGGTCATAGCTAGTGGTTATAATGGTTCACGGGCCATTCATATTGGTTATGGACACCAATTACGGTTTATAATGGATACTTATAGGTTATTGGTCACAGCTAGTGGTTATAATGGTTCACGGGCCATTCGTATCGGTTATGGACACCAATTACGGTTTAAAATGGATACTTATAGGTTATTGGTCATAACTAGTGGTTATTAAGGTTCACATGCCATTCATATGAGTTATGGACACCAATTACAGTTTTAAATGGATACTTATATAACCATTGGTCATAACTAGTGGTTATTACGGTTCACGGGCCATTCCTATGGGTTATTGACACCTATTACGGTTTAAAATGGATACTTATAGGTTATTGGTCATAGCTAGTGGTTATAATGATTTACGGGCCATTCGTATCGGTTATGGACACCTATTACGGTTTATAATGGATACTTATAGGTTATTGGTCATAGCTAATTGTTATAATGGTTCACGGGCCATTCGTATGGGTTATTGACACCAATTACGGTTTAAAATGGATACTTATAGGTTATTGGTAATAACTAGTGGTTATTAAAATTCACTGGCCATTCGTATGGGTTATGGACACCAATTACGGTTTATAATGGATACTTATAGGTAATTGGACATAGCTAGTGGTTATAATGGTTCACGGGCCATTCGTATTGGTTATGCACACCAATTACGGTTTATAATGGATACTTATAGGTTATTGGTCATAGCTATTGGTTATAATAGTTCACGGGCCATTCGTATGGCTTATGGACACCAATTACAGTTTATAATGGATACTTATAGGTTATTGGTCATACCTACTTGTTATTACGGTTCGTGGGCTTGTCTATGCGTTATGGACACCTATTACAGTTTTAAATGGATACTTATAGGTTATTGGTCATAGCTAGTGGTTATAATATTTCACAGGCCATTCGTATCGGCTATGGACACCAATTACGGTTTATAATGGATACTTATTGGTAATTGGTCATAGCTAGTGGTTATAATGCTTCACTGGCCATTCATATGGGTTTTTGACACCAATTACAGTTTAAAATGGATACTTATAGGTTATTGGTCATAACTAGTGGTTATTAAGGTTCACAGGCCATTCATATGGGTTATCGACACCAATTACGGTTTAAAATGGATACTTATACGTTATTGGTCATTACTAGTGGTTATTACGTTTCACGGGCCATTCCTATGGGTTATGGACACCTATTACGGTTTAAAATGGATACTTATAGGTTATTGGTCATAGCTAGTGGTTATAATGCTTAACGGGCCATTCGTATCGGTTATGGACACCAATTACGGTTTATAATGGATAATTATAGGTTATTGGTCATAGCTAATGGTTATAATGGTTCACGGGCCATTCGTATGGGTTATTGACACCAATTACGGTTTAAAATGGATACTTATAGGTTATTGGTAATAACTAGTGGTTATTAAGATTCACTGGCCATTCGTATGGGTTGTGGACACCTATTACGGATTATGTAACGCCCTGAAATTTCAGGAAATTAAATAATAATTTATATTAATTTGAAATTACGTGTTAGTTATCTATTCACTCCTTATGTGACGAAGGTGTATCGTTATGTATTTAATTATCGAGTTATTATATTAAATTACTTTGTAATAAATGTGTGACGTTTCGAGGATTATAAATTATGTGTGAAATTTAATTAGGGATGACATTTTATGATTAAGGCGTTTTATGTGTGAATTAAATCACCAATGAAATAATATATTCTGTATTTAATTAATATACGTTAATTCTTTTAGGCGACATATTTTATCCCGAGCTTAAGTTCTTTTGTGTGTGCTTCCTACTCGTGTAAATGTTTTTTTTATATTCTCGAGCAAGTGGCGAGGCCGGCCAAATGCCCGGGTCGAGCCAATTATTTTCCTTCTTTCTTCCTCTTTCTTTTCTTCCTTCTCGTCTCGGGTGGTATGATCTTGAGTGTAGTAGCCCAATCCCGGTCCAAGCCTTGTCCAAGTTTGGGAATTATGTGAGCAGACTTGTGATTGGCCCGAAGTGTAAGACTTCTGGGCTTGAGGCCTCAAATCAATTAGGAAAACCATTAAGAGCCTAAACCCTCTTTCACGCCCCTAATCCTCAACCCTATTCAGCCGTATCTTGTTCTCTCATCCCCAAATTCGTGCAGCTGTGAAGAGCATCTCCAATCGTGATTTTTCTCCTTCCTGACACCGAGCAGAAGCAAGCAGAGACGGGTACCTTGTGTGTGTCCAATTCGAATTCAAGCAGGGAAGAAGCAACCTAGATATCGAGCAACGAAGAGGTGTGGTTGGGACTGTTTTGATCGAGTCGGGGTGTTAGTTCGGTAAGGTTTATATTTCTATTTCGTATCTGGAATTCCTTGTAATTCTCAATTCCCAATTGTGCTAATTGGTTAATGTTGCGGTCCGTTTCTAGACGTCTTAGAGGCAGAATTGGGAGAGGGCCGTCTCACAGAGATTTGTAGCCCTCTGAGTTAGCTTTCCAAATTGACCGAACACTCGTTAAACGGGTTTATGGTTTGGGAGTTACGGTCCAAACAGTAAGATGCCGCAGTGATGTTATAGGCTATTGTTATACTCGTTTATAAACCTTTTTGTTTGTTTCTGATTTTAATCTAGTGATCCCGTGACTAACCTGTTCTGACTAATAAGAGTTTAAGGGCTACGTGTTTTGATGGTTTGATACCGAACCCGAGTTGGGATCAGTTTAGTTGTGAAGTTAGTTTTTGCTGTCTCGTTTTCTAATCGTTTTGTTGTTTACAATTGGCTTAGATTATCTTAGAATCGTTATCATTTTGAGACCGGGTAGATACCTGTGAATCAGAAGCTCGAGGCTAAGCCTCTGGTTGTCCTGGAGGGTTGGGCTGTCTAAAGCGTTTTCATAAAATCGGAAGATTATAACCAAAGGGGAAACCGAACCCGTATGGTTCTCGGTTTCCCGATCGAGAAAATTTTACAAATTAAACTGGGAAATTGTAACGTCTAGTTTTTATACAAATCAGAGTTTAAACCTTTATAACTGTGATGTAGAAAGGCTGTCGGGTAATGAATTCTAATGCTCGGGTTTTCGGTGACGGGTCGGGTTGCTAAATCGATTTGTTTAAATCAATATTTTATGGCAGAATCTGCCTTACTGTTCCACCCTGTTTTGAGATACCTAAAATAATCTTTTGAGTTTTTGGCCCGTGCTGGGACCTTGGTTTTTGAGTTAGCTTTCCAAAACCGCAACCCTCTCGTCAATCCGAATTACGGTTTAAAAGTTATAGTCAATGTAGTATGCTGCTGTTAGGAAAATGACCTGTGCAGCATGTCTGTCTTGCATCACTGTTTTGAGACACTTAGAGTCTGTTTTGGCCAGTGACCGTCTCACAGTAAATTGTAGTTCTGATTGTCTAGTTGTAGTGGTAAAAAGATGGGAAAAATATAATGAGCCGTTTAGGAGTTATGGCAGTTCCGTGAGACTGACGGGTGCTGCCAGTTTTCTGAAATAAGCCTTCGGGTAGAATTTTAATTCAGGGTTTCGTTTTTGGTTCTAGGACCGTCTAGGTGATAACGTGCTGTACTTTTGACTGTCGGGAATTCTTTGGAGCTTACGATTTCTCGAGGTGAGTATTCTCACCGTGTATTCAGTTTTAACGTTGTACATGCATGACTAATGTGTTACATTTCTTGCACCATAATTGTTATCTGAGCTTGAGCTGTTATCTGAGTTTGATCCGCTATCTGAGTTTGATTTGTTATCTGAGTTTGACATGCTATCTGAGTATCTGAGCAGCTGTTGATTTATTTTAATCTGAGACATTGTGCCTGGGTAACCGAGCTCGGTACAGGGTCATTCTGTGCTACTACTTGCTAGGGCATCTGAGTTAATTATGTTAAAGAGAGAATAAAACATAATAACACACATCTGAGTTTTTGGCTATATGCTTGGGATCACCTCCCGTCTGAGTTTTGGGATTATTCCCGTCTGAGTTTTGGGATCACTCCCGTCTGAGTTTTTGGCTTATGCCTATCTGAGGTGTGAGGAGGGGCGAGGTTGATCTCTCGTCCCAAATCACACAAGCGCGCTATATAAATTAAAATCTGAGTAATAAAATCTGAGAAATAAATCTGAGTAATTAATCGAGTAGATTCTGAGTAGGAGTACACCGATGTGCCCTCATGTGTTGTATGTTATGATTGTTTGCATTTTGAGAATTATTCACTCAACTTCCCCAGCTGACCCAAACTTTCCCCCACATTGTTTCAGGTACCAGCAAAGGAAAGGAGAAGGTGGACGGTTGACCGCTGTATCTTTTCATTACTGATGTGGACATCATTTAATATTTTAAAACACTTTACTTTATCTTAACTATTTTCGCAATAAATACGTTTTAAATGTTAAATATTAATATCTGAGATTTATTTATGGGACCTTTTGATTATAATTTTGTTTTCAAAAATTTTAAAAATCTTGCAAATTTTAGGGTGTTACAACTCAAGTTTGAGTTGAGGGATTTGGATTCACAAGGGGTGGATTCAATCTCAAGTTTGAGTCTCGAGTTTTAAAACGCGAATTGAGCAAAATATTTTCTGAGTAAAGTTTCCACATCAAGCATACAGCATGTCACGTCGACCTCTCGCTTTTCCCCATTGCTGGTAATATTTAATAGTTTTTATTTATCTGAGATGTATGTTGTATTCTGAGTATGGATGAGTAGAGTAGTCTGAGATTTTTGTGTTTATTTTCTAAGTATATTTTTCCGAGAGTTGTTTCTGATTACATCTGTGAAACAAACCCTAAAAGTATTAACATACGAAAATTACATATGAAATGTACGACTCAATACTATGTATATATATAGGTATACGAATGCGAGGTTTGATAATTTTGGGTATAATTTAGAGCATAATTCTGAGAAAAATTATGGTTTTAATTCCCAGTGTTTAATATAGTTATACATATACAAATGCGCAAACTAGAGGAATTATGAATTTTAATGGGAATAATAAAAGTTTCCAATTTAGAGGAACACCTAAAACAGTTGAAATGAGATTTTATAATTCTGAGAAATTTTAATCAAAAGTGTGATAAATGAATACCAATTTGTAATATAAAATTCTTAAATTATCAAATGAGAAACATGCTTGAGTAAATGAGAAACGGAGAAGTTCCTAATATTAAAGAGAAGTAATAAATTTTGAAAATCGGAGAATATTAAAAGTTTTCATTTCGAAGAAAAACACGTTATAGAAAGAGTTATTGAAGCTAGTAAATCAGAGATTAATAAATATTTAAATGAGGGTTTACCAAGTTGTGTAAGGAGAAATTATTAATTCAAGAAAATGAAAAATAATTACATTCAAGCTAAACGAGGGGATATCGAACTAAATTTTTGAGAAATACGTTTAATGAAATAATAAAATGAGTATTGCATAATGAGCAGATATGGAATCAAGATTTAGTAGCCAAAAGATACATTAATATGGAATTCCAAAGTTGTGTAAGAATCTATAGAATGTATTAAAGAGAATTATTTAATAGTGTTAAAAGAGAAGTGATTATATTAAACTTATTAAATGAGAAATTAAAAATTCGAGAATACCATGAGTTGTAATTGAGAAAATTCCAGGTTGAAAAGTCAACAGATTAATATTTATTTAAGAATCATTAAATTGAAATAAAATGAGAAAACATTATGAGTAAGTGGTTTAAATAGTTGAGTGCAAGACGTCGTGTGAATAACGAGTTCAGTGTGAGATTGTTAAGTTAACGCAGAGCTAATAAACGAGCTATATAAGCTTATTAGAATAATTAACCGAGAATGTTGAACTAGAAAATATTAATTGTCGCTCGAGACGGCAATAAATCGGATAAAATTTTGAGAAAGAGTAAATGTTATTCATGGGAAATGACAAATGAGATAACTAAGAGTAGAAGATAAAACGATATTCATATTGTGAAAGTAACAAAGTGGAAATATTTCTATGAATCTGAGTTATCCGAGTATCGCGTATGAGACTAAATATACGCATGATTTCTGAGTAATGTTTATGAGGTTTTGAGTAACCACAGCCGAGTGCATATCTGTATTTATCAGGTATTGAAAGTAAACTTTTCTTTCTTCTGAGTGTGATTTGTTTGTGGATTATTTTTATGTGTGGGAAGTTGTGAACTTTGGGATTGACCCGTGACCAAACAAAGGTAGGTGTCGAAAGTAATAGAAGGGCCCCTATTATCGTACACACCGAACTTTTGGTTGGTTATGGGGAGATTTTGAGGGGAACGATGAACCAATGCTTGTTATTGTGAATTTATTTTATGCATGTTATTTGCTTGAGTGAGTATATGATGTTTATGTTATCACAATAGAGAATTCTAGTGCCAAACTCGAGGACGAGTTTTCCCCAAGTGGAGTTGAGTAGGAGTAAGAGGGGAAATTTCTGAGAAATAATTATCATTATGTATTATTTATAAATATTATGAGCATGATGCTTATGCAGAGAGATTTTGTTGGTGTGAATTTAAAGTGCGAAATCTAGATACATAAAACTGATCAAATAAATTATAGGAGTAACTATCAAATCAAGCAGTTGAGAATAATTAAATTTATCCTATGGGTAATTATAGAGTTTACAACAAAATGATAGATCGGGTTTACTGGAGAAATTAACAAATCAAGTTAATTGGGTTGAATGAATATCGTGCAAAAGGGAAGTAGTAATACTACAATTATATACAAAATAGGACAGTATACTTATTCTTGGGTGGTTATAAATGTGATAATGAGAAATCATTAAATTAAAGTGATGAGAACTTATTAATGAGTCGAATATGAGAAAACTGCTACAATGTAATTTTGAGGAAAATGAGTTAAAATGAGATCGGTAATTTGCTGGTAATGAATTATTATTAAAATTATTAAAACGAGCTAAATGATAGAATTTTATTTTGAGTAATTATGGAGTAATTTTGAGTTATAAGAAATTTACAAATCGAGTTACATAAGCAAATTAATAAAATGAGTCAAAAGAGAAAAGTATTAAATTAACGGGAAGTGTTATTCAAATTTTTGAAGTATTATAAAGTGTTATGAGTTTTGAGGTATTATAAAATTATATGAGAAAACTCTATTTATGAATAATTATTAAACTTGAGGTGAGAACAACTATTCAATAAATTTATATTGAACTTAGGAGAAAATGAATTTATATGGAACCGTAAGATTTAGAATAAGTGTAACTGTGAATTGAGTAAATGAGAACTAAAGAATTAATTCGTAATTTGAGTAACGAGAAATCGTTATAAATAAGAGTATGAAACTTAATTGGAATTTTTAGTGGGTAACATGAAATTAATGAGTAGATATGGTCAAAATAATTAAGAGACATTTTAAATTGTGTAAAATCAGTGAAACGGTCTATTAAAGGATCGTTAATCTAGATGAATGAGAAAACATCTATTAAAATATTATCGAGAAACCACTAAATGTAATAGAATGAGAACCTATTAAAGGGAATTAAATGACAAGATCGTTAATTTGAGCTATTTAAAGGGTTATCAACATCGGTAATATGCAAACCTAATAGAGTAAGGTAACAATATAATGTTAAAGAAGAGTTATTTTGAGAACCAATAACACGGTTGAGAGAGAGTATATCATTCCAAGTATTATAAGCTGGTAAATTGGAACACGCGAGTAGTAATAAGAATGAGTAAAAATGTGATTTATACCTAATGCTATTACTTGTAAATATTATTACCTTATGAGTGGTTACTGAGTTAGAGTTTTGGGTTTGCTTCTGAGTTAAGATTTATGAGTTTGCTCCTGAGTTATACAGTTTCGAGTTATACTCCTGAGATATGTTTTGAGTTTATTTCTGAGTTGGACTTCTGAGTTATATTTCCAGATCATATTTTGGAGTTATATACCTGAGTATATGAGAATTCTGTGTGATATGTATATTCCTTGTGATTTATTTGCATGGTTTGTATATTAATTGATAATGGTGTAAACCGCTAAATTATTTATTATGCTGTAAACAAACTGATGTCCCATAGAGCAGAAGACCTTGAGATATCATTCTTGGTGGAGATTGATGATAATAAAAATTTTCTGGTGTAAATTGTGTAAAAGTAATACCTTATTAGAACTGTGCGGGAAAGTTTTCCCATAAAAACTTATTTTTTTTATCGCCGTGAGAGTGCCTACTATGATTGAGAGCACGAGTTGGACGATCAGTGCTAAGTCGAGATCATCTGTCGCCACAAACCAAACCGTAACAAAATCTCCAAGTGGAGTTGAATCGGAGATTCAACGCAACGTTAGCCGCTAAGTGCAGCAACTCTGTCCGACTACGAGAACAAGAAGACGACTACACCAGAATATCGTAGGTTATTTTGTGCTTCTATCGTCATTATTTTCTTGATGAGGTAACTGAGATCCTTAGAGAACATTCCAATACAGAGCCCTTATCATTTTGCGCCGTTAGAGATGAAAGATTGTACGAGCAGTTGCAAGAACAGGAGTTATTCTGATCACGTAGGTCGCCCTAAAGAATTTCCTTTTCATTCTTAAACTTATCGTTTTTGTTTTCTTTCTTTTTATTGCGGGTGTGTGTCGTTCATGAGCCTGAGTCTGAGATGCGAGATCGCTACCCTGAGCTTCTTCCGACAAACGACTTCGGGGACGAAGTCTATCTCAAGTGGAGTTGAGTTGTAACGCCCTGAAATTTCAGGAAATTAAATAATAATTTATATTAATTTGAAATTACGTGTTAGTTATCTATTCACTCCTTATGTGACGAAGGTGTATCGTTATGTATTTAATTATCGAGTTATTATATTAAATTACTTTGTAATAAATGTGTGACGTTTCGAGGATTATAAATTATGTGTGAAATTTAATTAGGGATGACATTTTTTGATTAAGGCGTTTTATGTGTGAATTAAATCACCAATGAAATAATATATTCTGTATTTAATTAATATACGTTAATTCTTTTAGGCGACATATTTTATCCCGAGCTTAAGTTCTTTTGTGTGTGCTTCCTACTCGTGTAAATGTTTTTTTTATATTCTCGAGCAAGTGGCGAGGCCGGCCAAATGCCCGGGTCGAGCCAATTATTTTCCTTCTTTCTTCCTCTTTCTTTTCTTCCTTCTCGTCTCGGGTGGTATGATCTTGAGTGTAGTAGCCCAATCCCGGTCCAAGCCTTGTCCAAGTTTGGGAATTATGTGAGCAGACTTGTGATTGGCCCGAAGTGTAAGACTTCTGGGCTTGAGGCCTCAAATCAATTAGGAAAACCATTAAGAGCCTAAACCCTCTTTCACGCCCCTAATCCTCAACCCTATTCAGCCGTATCTTGTTCTCTCATCCCCAAATTCGTGCAGCTGTGAAGAGCATCTCCAATCGTGATTTTTCTCCTTCCTGACACCGAGCAGAAGCAAGCAGAGACGGGTACCTTGTGTGTGTCCAATTCGAATTCAAGCAGGGAAGAAGCAACCTAGATATCGAGCAACGAAGAGGTGTGGTTGGGACTGTTTTGATCGAGTCGGGGTGTTAGTTCGGTAAGGTTTATATTTCTATTTCGTATCTGGAATTCCTTGTAATTCTCAATTCCCAATTGTGCTAATTGGTTAATGTTGCGGTCCGTTTCTAGACGTCTTAGAGGCAGAATTGGGAGAGGGCCGTCTCACAGAGATTTGTAGCCCTCTGAGTTAGCTTTCCAAATTGACCGAACACTCGTTAAACGGGTTTATGGTTTGGGAGTTACGGTCCAAACAGTAAGATGCCGCAGTGATGTTATAGGCTATTGTTATACTCGTTTATAAACCTTTTTGTTTGTTTCTGATTTTAATCTAGTGATTCCGTGACTAACCTGTTCTGACTAATAAGGGTTTAAGGGCTACGTGTTTTGATGGTTTGATACCGAACCCGAGTTGGGATCAGTTTAGTTGTGAAGTTAGTTTTTGCTGTCTCGTTTTCTAATCGTTTTGTTGTTTACAATTGGCTTAGATTATCTTAGAATCGTTATCATTTTGAGACCGGGTAGATACCTGTGAATCAGAATCTCGAGGCTAAGCCTCTGGTTGTCCTGGAGGGTTGGGCTGTCTAAAGCGTTTTCATAAAATCGGAAGATTATAACCAAAGGGGAAACCGAACCCGTATGGTTCTCGGTTTCCCGATCGAGAAAATTTTACAAATTAAACTGGGAAATTGTAACGTCTAGTTTTTATACAAATCAGAGTTTAAACATTTATAACTGTGATGTAGAAAGGCTGTCGGGTAATGAATTCTAATGCTCGGGTTTTCGGTGACGGGTCGGGTTGCTAAATCGATTTGTTTAAATCAATATTTTCTGGCAGAATCTGCCTTACTGTTCCACCCTATTTTGAGATACCTAAAATAATCTTTTGAGTTTTTGGACGTGCTGGGACCTTGGTTTTTGAGTTAGCTTTCCAAAAACCGCAACCCTCTCGTCAATCCGAATTACGGTTTAAAAGTTATAGTCAATGTAGTATGCTGCTGTTAGGAAAATGACCTGTGCAGCATGTCTGTCTTGCATCACTGTTTTGAGACACTTAGAGTCTGTTTTGGCCAGTGACCGTGTCTCAGTAAATTGTAGTTCTGATTGTCTAGTTGTAGTGTTAAAAAGATGGGAAAAATCTAATGAGCCGTTTAGGAGTTATGGCAGTTCCGTGAGACTGACGGGTGCTGCCAGTTTTCTGAAATAAGCCTTCGGGTAGAATTTTAATTCAGGGTTTCGTTTTTGGTTCTAGGACCGTCTAGGTGATAACGTGCTGTACTTTTGACTGTCGGGAATTCTTTGGAGCATACGTTTTCTCGAGGTGAGTATTCTCACCGTGTATTCAGTTTTAACGTTGTACATGCATGACTTATGTGTTACATTTCTTGCACCATAATTGTTATCTGAGCTTGAGCTGTTATCTGAGTTTGATCCGCTATCTGAGTTTGATTTGTTATCTGAGTTTGACATGCTATCTGAGTATCTGAGCAGTTGTTGATTTATTTTAATCTGAGACATTGTGCCTGGGTAACCGAGCTCGGCACAGGGTCATTCTGTGCTACTACTTGCTAGGGCATCTGAGATAATTATGTTAAAGAGAGAATAAAACATAATAACACACATCTGAGTTTTTGGCTATATGCTTGGGATCACCTCCCGTCTGAGTTTTGGGATTATTCCCGTCTGAGTTTTGGGATCACTCTCGTCTGAGTTTTTGGCTTATGCCTATCTGAGGTGTGAGGAGGGGCGAGGTTGATCTCTCGTCCCAAATCACACAAGCGCGCTATATAAATTAAAATCTGAGTAATAAAATCTGAGAAATAAATCTGAGTAATTAATCGAGTAGATTCTGAGTAGGAGTACACCGATGTGCCCTCATGTGTTGTATGTTATGATTGTTTGCATTTTGAGAATTATTCACTCAGCTTCCCCAGCTGACCCAAACTTTCCCCCACATTGTTTCAGGTACCAGCAAAGGAAAGGAGAAGGTGGACGGTTGACCGCTATATCTTTTCATTACTGATGTGGACATCATTTAATAATTTAAAACACTTTACTTTATCTTAACTATTTCCGCAATAAATACGTTTTAAATGTTAAATATTAATATCTGAGATTTATTTATGGGACCTTTTGATTATAATTTTGTTTTCAAAAATTTTAAAAATCTTGCAAATTTTAGGGTGTTACAGATTAAAATGGATACTTATAGGTTATTGGTCATAGCTAGTGGTTATAATGGTTCACGGGCCATTCGTATTGGTTATGGACACCAATTACGGTTTATAATGGATACTTATAGGTTATTGGTCACAGCTAGTGGTTATAATGGTTCACGGGCCATTCGTATCGGTTATGGACACCAATTACGGTTTAAAATGGATACTTATACGTTATTGGTCATAACTAGTGGTTATTAAGGTTCACAAGCCATTCATATGAGTTATGGACACCAATTACAGTTTTAAATGGATACTTATAGGTTATTGGTCATAACTAGTGGTTATTACGGTTCACGGGCCATTCCTATGGGTTATTGACACCTATTACGGTTTAAAATGGATACTTATAGGTTATTGGTCATAGCTAGTGGTTATAATGATTTACGGGCCATTCGTATCGGTTATGGACACCAATTACGGTTTATAATGGATACTTATAGGTTATTGGTCATAGCTAATTGTTATAATGGTTCACGGGCCATTCGTATGGGTTATTGACACCAATTACGGTTTAAAATGGATACTTATAGGTTATTGGTAATAACTAGTGGTTATTAAAATTCACTGGCCATTCGTATGGGTTATGGACACCAATTACGGTTTATAATGGATACTTATAGGTAATTGGACAAAGCTAGTGGTTATAATGGTTCACGGGCCATTCGTATTGGTTATGCACACCAATTACGGTTTATAATGGATACTTATAGGTTATTGGTCATAGCTATTGGTTATAATAGTTCACGGGCCATTCGTATGGCTTATGGACACCAATTACAGTTTATAATGGATACTTATAGGTTATTGGTCATACCTATTTGTTATTACGGTTCGTGGGCTTGTCTATGCGTTATGGACACCTATTACAGTCTAAAATGGATACTTATAGGTTATTGGTCAAAGCTAGTGGTTATAATATTTCACAGGCCATTCGTATCGGCTATGGACACCAATTACGGTTTATAATGGATACTTATTGGTTATTGGTCATAGCTAGTGGTTATAATGCTTCACTGGCCATTCGTATGGGTTTTTGACACCAATTACAGTTTAAAATGGATACTTATAGGTTATTGGTCATAACTAGTGGTTATTAAGGTTCACAGGCCATTCATATGGGTTATCGACACCAATTACGGTTTAAAATGGATACTTATACGTTATTGGTCATTACTAGTGGTTATTACGTTTCACGGGCCATTCCTATGGGTTATGGAAACCTATTACGGTTTAAAATGGATACTTATAGGTTATTGGTCATAGCTAGTGGTTATAATGTTTAACGGGCCATTCATATTGGTTATGGACACCAATTACGGTTTATAATAGATAATTATAGGTTATTGGTCATAGCTAATGGTTATAATGGTTCACGGGCCATTCGTATGGGTTATTGACACCAATTACGGTTTAAAATGGATACTTATAGGTTATTGGTAATAACTAGTGGTTATTAAGATTCACTGGCCATTCGTATGGGTTGTGGACACCTATTACAGATTAAAATGGATACTTATAGGTTATTGGTCATAGCTAGTGGTTATAATGGTTAACGGGCCATTCGTATTGGTTATGGACACCAATTACGGTTTATAATGGATACTTATAGGTTATTGGTCACAGCTAGTGGTTATAATGGTTCACGGGCCATTCGTATCGGTTATGGACACCAATTACGGTTTAAAATGGATACTTATAGGTTATTGGTCATAACTAGTGGTTATTAAGGTTCACAAGCCATTCATATGAGTTATGGACACCAATTACAGTTTTAAATGGATACTTATAGGTTATTGGTCATAACTAGTGGTTATTACGGTTCACGGGCCATTCCTATGGGTTATTGACACCTATTACGGTTTAAAATGGATACTTATAGGTTATTGGTCATAGCTAGTGGTTATAATGATTTACGGGCCATTCGTATCGGTTATGGACACCAATTACGGTTTATAATGGATACTTATAGGTTATTGGTCATAGCTAATTGTTATAATGGTTCACGGGCCATTCGTATGGGTTATTGACACCAATTACGGTTTAAAATGGATACTTATAGGTTATTGGAAATAACTAGTGGTTATTAAAATTCACTGGCCATTCGTATGGGTTATGGACACCAATTACGGTTTATAATGGATACTTATAGGTAATTGGACAAAGCTAGTGGTTATAATGGTTCACGGGCCATTCGTATTGGTTATGCACACCAATTACGGTTTATAATGGATACTTATAGGTTATTGGTCATAGCTATTGGTTATAATAGTTCACGGGCCATTCGTATGGCTTATGGACACCAATTACAGTTTATAATGGATACTTATAGGTTATTGGTCATACCTATTTGTTAATACGGTTCGTGGGCTTGTCTATGCGTTATGGACACCTATTACAGTCTAAAATGGATACTTATAGGTTATTGGTCAAAGCTAGTGGTTATAATATTTCACAGGCCATTCGTATCGGCTATGGACACCAATTACGGTTTATAATGGATACTTATTGGTTATTGGTCATAGCTAGTGGTTATAATGCTTCACTGGCCATTCGTATGGGTTTTTGACACCAATTACAGTTTAAAATGGATACTTATAGGTTATTGGTAATAACTAGGGGTTATTAAGATTCACTGGCCATTCGTATGGGTTGTGGACACCTATTACGGATTAAAATGGATACTTATAGGTTATTGGTCATAGCTAGTGGTTATAATGGTTCACGGGCCATTCGTATTGGTTATGGACACCAATTACGGTTTATAATGGATACTTATAGGTTATTGGTCACAGCTAGTGGTTATAATGGTTCACGGGCCATTCGTATCGGTTATGGACACCAATTACGGTTTAAAATGGATACTTATAGGTTATTGGTCATAACTAGTGGTTATTAAGGTTCACAAGCCATTCATATGAGTTATGGACACCAATTACAGTTTTAAATGGATACTTATAGGTTATTGGTCATAACTAGTGGTTATTACGGTTCACGGGCCATTCCTATGGGTTATTGACACCTATTACGGTTTAAAATGGATACTTATAGGTTATTGGTCATAGCTAGTGGTTATAATGATTTACGGGCCATTCGTATCGGTTATGGACACCAATTACGGTTTATAATGGATACTTACAGGTTATTGGTCATAGCTAATGGTTATAATGGTTCACGGGCCATTCGTATGGGTTATTGACACCAATTACGGTTTAAAATGGATACTTATAGGTTATTGGTAATAACTAGTGGTTATTAAGATTCACTGGCCATTCGTATGGGTTGTGGACACCTATTACAGATTAAAATGGATACTTATAGGTTATTGGTCATAGCTAGTGGTTATAATGGTTCACGGGCCATTCGTATTGGTTATGGACACCAATTACGGTTTATAATGGATACTTATAGGTTATTGGTCACAGCTAGTGGTTATAATGGTTCACGGGCCATTCGTATCGGTTATGGACACCAATTACGGTTTAAAATGGATACTTATAGGTTATTGGTCATAACTAGTGGTTATTAAGGTTCACAAGCCATTCATATGAGTTATGGACACCAATTACAGTTTTAAATGGATACTTATAGGTTATTGGTCATAACTAGTGGTTATTACGGTTCACGGGCCATTCCTATGGGTTATTGACACCTATTACGGTTTAAAATGGATACTTATAGGTTATTGGTCATAGCTAGTGGTTATAATGATTTACGGGCCATTCGTATCGGTTATGGACACCAATTACGGTTTATAATGGATACTTACAGGTTATTGGTCATAGCTAATTGTTATAATGGTTCACGGGCCATTCGTATGGGTTATTGACACCAATTACGGTTTAAAATGGATACTTATAGGTTATTGGTAATAACTAGTGGTTATTAAAATTCAATGGCCATTCGTATGGGTTATGGACACCAATTACGGTTTATAATGGATACTTATAGGTAATTGGACATAGCTAGTGGTTATAATGGTTCACGGGCCATTCGTATTGGTTATGCACACCAATTACGGTTTATAATGGATACTTATAGGTTATTGGTCATAGCTATTGGTTATAATAGTTCACGGGCCATTCGTATGGCTTATGGACACCAATTACAGTTTATAATGGATACTTATAGGTTATTGGTCATACCTACTTGTTATTACGGTTCGTGGGCTTGTCTATGCGTTATGGACACCTATTACAGTTTAAAATGGATACTTATAGGTTATTGGTCAAAGCTAGTGGTTATAATATTTCACAGGCCATTCGTATCGGCTATGGACACCAATTACGGTTTATAATGGATACTTATTGGTTATTGGTCATGGCTAGTGGTTATAATGCTTCACTGGCCATTCGTATGGGTTTTTGACACCAATTACAGTTTAAAATGGATACTTATAGGTTATTGGTCATAACTAGTGGTTATTAAGGTTCACAGGCCATTCATATGGGTTATCGACACCAATTACGGTTTAAAATGGATACTTATACGTTATTGGTCATTACTAGTGGTTATTACGTTTCACGGGCCATTCCTATGGGTTATGGACACCTATTACGGTTTAAAATGGATACTTATAGGTTATTGGTCATAGCTAGTGGTTATAATGTTTAACGGGCCATTCATATCGGTTATGGACACCAATTACGGTTTATAATAGATAATTATAGGTTATTGGTCATAGCTAATGGTTATAATGGTTCACGGGCCATTCGTATGGGTTATTGACACCAATTACGGTTTAAAATGGATACTTATAGGTTATTGGTAATAACTAGTGGTTATTAAAATTCACTGGCCATTCGTATGGGTTATGGACACCAATTACGGTTTATAATGGATACTTATAGGTAATTGGACAAAGCTAGTGGTTATAATGGTTCACGGGCCATTCGTATTGGTTATGCACACCAATTACGGTTTATAATGGATACTTATAGGTTATTGGTCATAGCTATTGGTTATAATAGTTCACGGGCCATTCGTATGGCTTATGGACACCAATTACAGTTTATAATGGATACTTATAGGTTATTGGTCATACCTATTTGTTATTACGGTTCGTGGGCTTGTCTATGCGTTATGGACACCTATTACAGTCTAAAATGGATACTTATAGGTTATTGGTCAAAGCTAGTGGTTATAATATTTCACAGGCCATTCGTATCGGCTATGGACACCAATTACGGTTTATAATGGATACTTATTGGTTATTGGTCATAGCTAGTGGTTATAATGCTTCACTGGCCATTCGTATGGGTTTTTGACACCAATTACAGTTTAAAATGGATACTTATAGGTTATTGGTCATAACTAGTGGTTATTAAGGTTCACAGGCCATTCATATGGGTTATCGACACCAATTACGGTTTAAAATGGATACTTATACGTTATTGGTCATTACTAGTGGTTATTACGTTTCACGGGCCATTCCTATGGGTTATGGACACCTATTACGGTTTAAAATGGATACTTATAGGTTATTGGTCATAGCTAGTGGTTATAATGTTTAACGGGCCATTCATATCGGTTATGGACACCAATTACGGTTTATAATAGATAATTATAGGTTATTGGTCATAGCTAATGGTTATAATGGTTCACGGGCCATTCGTATGGGTTATTGACACCAATTACGGTTTAAAATGGATACTTATAGGTTATTGGTAATAACTAGTGGTTATTAAGATTCACTGGCCATTCGTATGGGTTGTGGACACCTATTACAGATTAAAATGGATACTTATAGGTTATTGGTCATAGCTAGTGGTTATAATGGTTCACGGGCCATTCGTATTGGTTATGGACACCAATTACGGTTTATAATGGATACTTATAGGTTATTGGTCACAGCTAGTGGTTATAATGGTTCACGGGCCATTCGTATCGGTTATGGACACCAATTTCGGTTTAAAATGGATACTTATAGGTTATTGGTCATAACTAGTGGTTATTAAGGTTCACAAGCCATTCATATGAGTTATGGACACCAATTACAGTTTTAAATGGATACTTATAGGTTATTGGTCATAACTAGTGGTTATTACGGTTCACGGCCATTCCTATGGGTTATTGACACCTATTACAGTTTAAAATGGATACTTATAGGTTATTGGTCATAGCTAGTGGTTATAATGATTTACGGGCCATTCGTATCGGTTATGGACACCAATTACGGTTTATAATGGATACTTACAGGTTATTGGTCATAGCTAATTGTTATAATGGTTCACGGGCCATTCGTATGGGTTATTGACACCAATTACGGTTTAAAATGGATACTTATAGGTTATTGGTAATAACTAGTGGTTATTAAAATTCACTGGCCATTCGTATGGGTTATGGACACCAATTACGGTTTATAATGGATACTTATAGGTAATTGGACATAGCTAGTGGTTATAATGGTTCACGGGCCATTCGTATTGGTTATGCACACCAATTACGGTTTATAATGGATACTTATAGGTTATTGGTCATAGCTATTGGTTATAATAGTTCACGGGCCATTCGTATGGCTTATGGACACCAATTACAGTTTATAATGGATACTTATAGGTTATTGGTCATACCTACTTGTTATTATGGTTCGTGGGCTTGTCTATGCGTTATGGACACCTATTACAGTTTAAAATGGATACTTATAGGTTATTGGTCAAAGCTAGTGGTTATAATATTTCACAGGCCATTCGTATCGGCTATGGACACCAATTACGGTTTATAATGGATACTTATTGGTTATTGGTCATGGCTAGTGGTTATAATGCTTCACTGGCCATTCGTATGGGTTTTTGACACCAATTACAGTTTAAAATGGATACTTATAGGTTATTGGTCATAACTAGTGGTTATTAAGGTTCACAGGCCATTCATATGGGTTATCGACACCAATTACGGTTTAAAATGGATACTTATACGTTATTGGTCATTACTAGTGGTTATTACGTTTCACGGGCCATTCCTATGGGTTATGGACACCTATTACGGTTTAAAATGGATACTTATAGGTTATTGGTCATAGCTAGTGGTTATAATGTTTAACGGGCCATTCATATCGGTTATGGACACCAATTACGGTTTATAATAGATAATTATAGGTTATTGGTCATAGCTAATGGTTATAATGGTTCACGGGCCATTCGTATGGGTTATTGACACCAATTACGGTTTAAAATGGATACTTATAGGTTATTGGTAATAACTAGTGGTTATTAAGATTCACTGGCCATTCGTATGGGTTGTGGACACATATTACAGATTAAAATGGATACTTATAGGTTATTGGTCATAGCTAGTGGTTATAATGGTTCACGGGCCATTCGTATTGGTTATGGACACCAATTACGGTTTATAATGGATACTTATAGGTTATTGGTCACAGTTAGTGGTTATAATGGTCCACGGGCCATTCGTATCGGTTATGGACACCAATTACGGTTTAAAATGGATACTTATAGGTTATTGGTCTTAACTAGTGGTTATTAAGGTTCACAGGCCATTCATATGGGTTATGGACACCAATTACGGTTTTAAATGGATACTTATAGGTTATTGGTCGTAACTAGTGGTTATTACGGTTCACGGGCCATTCCTATGGGTTATGGACACCTATTACGGTTTAAAATGGATACTTATAGGTTATTGGTCATAGCTAGTGGTTATAATGGTTCACGGGCCATTCGTATCGGTTATGGACACCAATTATGGTTTATAATGGATACTAATAGGTTATTGGTCGTAGCTAATGGTTATAATGGTTCACGGGCCATTCGTATGGGTTATTGACACCAATTACGGTTTAAAATGGATACTTATAGGTTATTGGTAATAACTAGTGGTTATTAAAATTCACTGGCCATTCGTATGGGTTATGGACTCCAATTACGGTTTATAATGGATACTTATAGGTAATTGGACATAGCTAGTGGTTATAATGGTTCACGGGCCATTCGTATTGGTTATGCACACCAATTACGGTTTATAATGGATACTTATAGGTTATTGGTCATAGCTAGTGGTTATAATATTTCACAGGCCATTCGTATCGGCTATGGACACCAATTACGGTTTATAATGGATACTTATTGGTTATTGGTCATAGATAGTGGGTATAATGGTTCACTGGCCATTCGTATGGGTTTTTGACACCAATTACGGTTTTAAATGGATACTTATAGGTTATTGGTCATAACTAGTGGTTATTAAGGTGCACAGGCCATTCGTATGGGTTATTGACACCAATTACGGTTTAAAATGGATACTTATAGGTTATTGGTAATAACTAGTGGTTATTAAGATTCACTGGCCATTCGTATGGGTTGTGGACACCTATTAGGGATTAAAATGGATACTTATAGGTTATTGGTCATAGCTAGTGGTTATAATGGTTCACGGGCCATTCGTATTGGTTATGGACACCAATTACGGTTTATAATGGATACTTATAGGTTATTGGTCACAGCTAGTGGTTATAATGGTCCACGGGCCATTCGTATCGGTTATGGACACCAATTACGGTTTAAAATGGATACTTATAGGTTATTGGTCTTAACTAGTGGTTATTAAGGTTCACAGGCCATTCATATGGGTTATGGACACCAATTACGGTTTTAAATGGATACTTATAGGTTATTGGTCATAACTAGTGGTTATTACGGTTCACGGGCCATTCCTATGGGTTATGGACACCTATTACGGTTTAAAATGGATACTTATAGGTTATTGGTCATAGCTAGTGGTTATAATGGTTCACGGGCCATTCGTATCGGTTATGGACACCAATTATGGTTTATAATGGATACTAATAGGTTATTGGTCATAGCTAATGGTTAAAATGGTTCACGGGCCATTCGTATGGGTTATTGACACCAATTACGGTTTAAAATGGATACTTATAGGTTATTGGTAATAACTAGTGGTTATTACAATTCACTGGCCATTCGTATGGGTTATGGACTCCAATTACGGTTTATAATGGATACTTATAGGTAATTGGACATAGCTAGTGGTTATAATGGTTCACGGGCCATTCGTATTGGTTATGCACACCAATTACGGTTTATAATTGATACTTATAGGTTATTGGTCATAGCTAGTGGTTATAATATTTCACAGGCCATTCGTATCGGCTATGGACACCAATTACGGTTTATAATGGATACTTATTGGTTATTGGTCATAGATAGTGGGTATAATGGTTCACTGGCCATTCGTATGGGTTTTTGACACCAATTACGGTTTTAAATGGATACTTATAGGTTATTGGTCATAACTAGTGGTTATTAAGGTGCACAGGCCATTCGTATGGGTTATTGACACCAATTACGGTTTAAAATGGATACTTATAGGTTATTGGTAATAACTAGTGGTTATTAAGATTCACTGGCCATTCGTATGGGTTGTGGACACCTATTAGGGATTAAAATGGATACTTATAGGTTATTGGTCATAGCTAGTGGTTATAATGGTTCACGGGCCATTCGTATTGGTTATGGACACCAATTACGGTTTATAATGGATACTTATAGGTTATTGGTCACAGCTAGTGGTTATAATGGTTCACGGGCCATTCGTATCGGTTATGGACACCAATTACGGTTTAAAATGGATACTTATAGGTTATTGGTCATAACTAGTGGTTATTAAGGTTCACAGGCCATTCATATGAGTTATGGACACCAATTACAGTTTTAAATGGATACTTATAGGTTATTGGTCATAACTAGTGGTTATTACGGTTCACGGGCCATTCCTATGGGTTATTGACACCTATTACGGTTTAAAATGGATACTTATAGGTTATTGGTCATAGCTAGTGGTTATAATGATTTACGGGCCATTCGTATCGGTTATGGACACCAATTACGGTTTATAATGGATACTTACAGGTTATTGGTCATAGCTAATTGTTATAATGGTTCACGGGCCATTCGTATGGGTTATTGACACCAATTACGGTTTAAAATGGATACTTATAGGTTATTGGTAATAACTAGTGGTTATTAAAATTCACTGGCCATTCGTATGGGTTATGGACACCAATTACGGTTTATAATGGATACTTATAGGTAATTGGACATAGCTAGTGGTTATAATGGTTCATGGGCCATTCGTATTTGTTATGCACACCAATTACGGTTTATAATGGATACTTATAGGTTATTGGTCATAGCTATTGGTTATAATAGTTCACGGGCCATTCGTATGGCTTATGGACACCAATTACAGTTTATAATGGATACTTATAGGTTATTGGTCATACCTACTTGTTATTACGGTTCGTGGGCTTGTCTATGCGTTATGGACACCTATTACAGTTTAAAATGGATACTTATAGGTTATTGGTCAAAGCTAGTGGTTATAATATTTCACAGGCCATTCGTATCGGCTATGGACACCAATTACGGTTTATAATGGATACTTATTGGTTATTGGTCATAACTAGTGGTTATAATGCTTCACTGGCCATTCGTATGGGTTTTTAACACCAATTACAGTTTAAAATGGATACTTATAGGTTATTGGTCATAACTAGTGGTTATTAAGGTTCACAGGCCATTCATATGGGTTATCGACACCAATTACGGTTTAAAATGGATACTTATACGTTATTGGTCATTACTAGTGGTTATTACGTTTCACGGGCCATTCCTATGGGTTATGGACACCTATTACGGTTTAAAATGGATACTTATAGGTTATTGGTCATAGCTAGTGGTTATAATGCTTAACGGGCCATTCGTATCGGTTATGGACACCAATTACGGTTTATAATGGATAATTATAGGTTATTGGTCATAGCTAATGGTTATAATGGTTCACGGGCCATTCGTATGGGTTATTGACACCAATTACGGTTTAAAATGGATACTTATAGGTTATTGGTAATAACTAGTGGTTATTAAGATTCACTGGCCATTCGTATGGGTTGTGGACACCTATTACAGATTAAAATGGATACTTATAGGTTATTGGTCATAGCTAGTGGTTATAATGGTTCACGGGCCATTCGTATTGGTTATGGACACCAATTACGGTTTATAATGGATACTTATAGGTTATTGGTCACAGCTAGTGGTTCTAATGGTCCACGGGCCATTCGTATCGGTAAAGGACACCAATTACGGTTTAAAATGGATACTTATAGGTTATTGGTCATAACTAGTGGTTATTAAGGTTCACAGGCCATTCATATGGGTTATCGACACCAATTACGGTTTAAAATGGATACTTATACGTTATTGGTCATTACTAGTGGTTATTACGTTTCACGGGCCATTCCTATGGGTTATGGACACCTATTACGGTTTAAAATGGATACTTATAGGTTATTGGTCATAGCTAGTGGTTATAATGCTTAACGGGCCATTCGTATCGGTTATGGACACCAATTACGGTTTATAATGGATAATTATAGGTTATTGGTCATAGCTAATGGTTATAATGGTTCACGGGCCATTCGTATGGGTTATTGACACCAATTACGGTTTAAAATGGATACTTATAGGTTATTGGTAATAACTAGTGGTTATTAAGATTCACTGGCCATTCGTATGGGTTGTGGACACCTATTACGGATTAAAATGGATACTTATAGGTTATTGGTCATAGCTAGTGGTTATAATGGTTCACGGGCCATTCGTATTGGTTATGGACACCAATTACGGTTTATAATGGATACTTATAGGTTATTGGTCACAGCTAGTGGTTATAATGGTTCACGGGCCATTCGTATCGGTTATGGACACCAATTACGGTTTAAAATGGATACTTATAGGTTATTGGTCATAACTAGTGGTTATTAAGGTTCACAGGCCATTCATATGAGTTATGGACACCAATTACAGTTTTAAATGGATACTTATAGGTTATTGGTCATAACTAGTGGTTATTACGGTTCACGGGCCATTCCTATGGGTTATGGACACCTATTACGGTTTAAAATGGATACTTATAGGTTATTGGTCATAGCTAGTGGTTATAATGATTTACGGGCCATTCGTATCGGTTATGGACACCAATTACAGTTTATAATGGATACTTATAGGTTATTGGTCATAGCTAATTGTTATAATGGTTCACGAGCCATTCGTATGGGTTATTGACACCAATTACGGTTTAAAATGGATACTTATAGGTTATTGGTAATAACTAGTGGTTATTAAAATTCACTGGCCATTCGTATGGGTTATGGACACCAATTGCGGTTTATAATGGATACTTATAGGTAATTGGACATAGCTAGTGGTTATAATGGTTCACGGGCCATTCGTATTGGTTATGCACACCAATTACGGTTTATAATGGATACTTATAGGTTATTGGTCATAGCTATTGGTTATAATAGTTCACGGGCCATTCGTATGGCTTATGGACACCAATTACAGTTTATAATGGATACTTATAGGTTATTGGTCATACCTACTTGTTATTACGGTTCGTGGGCTTGTCTATGCGTTATGGACACCTATTACAGTTTAAAATGGATACTTATAGGTTATTGGTCAAAGCTAGTGGTTATAATATTTCACAGGCCATTCGTATCGGCTATGGACACCAATTACGGTTTATAATGGATACTTATTGGTTATTGGTCATAGCTAGTGGTTATAATGCTTCACTGGTCATTCGTATGGGTTTTTGATACCAATTACAGTTTAAAATGGATACTTATAGGTTATTGGTCATAACTAGTGGTTATTAAGGTTCACAGGCCATTCATATGGGTTATCGACACCAATTACGGTTTAAAATGGATACTTATACGTTATTGGTCATTACTAGTGGTTATTACGTTTCACGGGCCATTCCTATGGGTTATGGACACCTATTACGGTTTAAAATGGATACTTATAGGTTATTGGTCATAGCTAGTGGTTAAAATGCTTAACGGGCCATTCGTATCGGTTATGGACACCAATTACGGTTTATAATGGATAATTATAGGTTATTGGTCATAGCTAATGGTTATAATGGTTCACGGGCCATTCGTATGGGTTATTGACACCAATTACGGTTTAAAATGGATACTTATAGGTTATTGGTAATAACTAGTGGTTATTAAGATTCACTGGCCATTCGTATGGGTTGTGGACACCTATTACAGATTAAAATGGATACTTATAGGTTATTGGTCATAGCTAGTGGTTATAATGGTTCACGGGCCATTCGTATTGGTTATGGACACCAATTACGGTTTATAATGGATACTTATAGGTTATTGGTCACAGCTAGTGGTTCTAATGGTCCACGGGCCATTTGTATCGGTTAAGGACACCAATTACGGTTTAAAATGGATACTTATAGGTTATTGGTCATAACTAGTAGTTATTAAGGTTCACAGGCCATTCATATGGGTTATGGATACCAATTACGGTTTTAAATGGATACTTATAGGTTATTGGTCATAACTAGTGGTTATTACGGTTCACGGGCCATTCCTATGGGTTATGGACACCTATTACGGTTTAAAATGGATACTTATAGGTTATTGGTCATAGCTAGTGGTTATAATGGTTCACGGGCCATTCGTATCGGTTATGGACACCAATTATGGTTTATAATGGATACTTATAGGTTATTGGTCATAGCTAATGGTTATAATGGTTCACGGGCCATTCGTATGGGTTATTGACACCAATTACGGTTTAAAATGGATACTTATAGGTTATTGGTAATAACTAGTGGTTATTAAAATTCACTGGCCATTCGTATGGGTTATGGACTCCAATTACGGTTTATAATGGATACTTATAGGTAATTGGACATAGCTAGTGGTTATAATGGTTCACGGGCCATTCGTATTGGTTATGCACACCAATTACGGTTTATAATGGATACTTATAGGTTATTGGTCATAGCTAGTGCTTATAATATTTCACAGGCCATTCGTATCGACTATGGACACCAATTACGGTTTATAATGGATACTTATTGGTTATTGGTCATAGATAGTGGGTATAATGGTTCACTGGCCATTCGTATGGGTTTTTGACACCAATTACGGTTTTAAATGGATACTTATAGGTTATTGGTCATAACTAGTGGTTATTAAGGTGCACAGGCCATTCGTATGGGTTATTGACACCAATTACGGTTTAAAATGGATACTTATAGGTTATTGGTAATAACTAGTGGTTATTAAGATTCACTGGCCATTCGTATGGGTTATGGACACCTATAACGGTTTAAAATGGATACTTATAGGTTATTGGTCATAGCTAGTGGTTATAATGGTTCACGGGCCATTCGTATTGGTTATTGACACCAATTACGGTTTATAATGGATACTTATAGGTTATTGATCATAGCTAGTGGTTATAATAGTTCACGGGCCATTCGTATGGCTTATGGAAACCAATTACATTGACAGGAGGTGCCTCAGGTAAGGCCTCTTATAGGTGTATCAACTTTCTCATCTCTAAGGACAATCCTTAGAATTCGATATCAGTCGATAAAGTTGATAGTAGTCAGTTTCAGTTTTCAAGAACTGATTTTAGAGTGGAGATACTTAGGTTTTGATGTTGTTGTTAACTGTATAACACACAAAGTTCAAAAAAAATAGTATTTTGAATAATAATTTCTTTAAAAAAATTAACTACCCAATTAATTTGATTAAAAGCTAAGATCCTCATTGACTTTTATCATCACATCAGTTATGGGACTTCATGGCACCTAATGAACAAGCATCTAGGGTCAAGTGGCATGTTTGTCGCATCTTCGCCTCGTGTCAAGGTCTCACCTTTAACTCGATTAAGTCATCCAATGTGAACTCATGTCAAAATAAATCTAGGTCTCACGCGTAGACAATAATGACCTTGGATCTAAATTCAAACCACGTCTCACGTGAATTTAAAAGTAGAAGCAAGTGATTTCAACCAATTGGACGACGTGACTTAAATTTTAGGTATGAAATTTGTTAAGGCAAAAAGCCTTGCCCCTTTGGATCTTAAGATAACAAAACAACCTAGACTAGCTTTGATTAATATGTAGAATAATATAGCTAAGTTTAGGTCTGATACTGAGTGATCAGTATTGGAACTCAGTATCAGTACTCAGTATCAGATAGTGATACTGAGTACAAGGACTGAGTAGAAGGACTGAGTGATACTCAGTATAGTAACGGACTAAGATCAAATTCCTTGATCTTAGTCATTTTCCTTACTTAGTCCTTCGGTTACTCCTTTGCTCATCATGTAAGATCTCTATAACATTATAAATAGAGATCATCTTGCAAAGGAGTACTCACCAATTCACTTTACACTTTCATATCTTTGTAATTGATCAGTGGTCTTGTTATTCCGCAACAAGCCACACTTAGTGGATTTATACATTGACTATATTCTTGTGTTATCACTCTAATATTTCTCTAAGTATAATATTCTTTCAATTAACATTAAAACAAGGTTGTTGTGACCTAACAAAATTTGAAGGAAAAATTTGTTTAAGGTATGAATGAATCATGTACTTCAGTCACACCACTTCATAAGTACCTTTAATAAGCGGTAAAAAAGTTTTAGCGATTATTAAATTATAAGTTTCAAATCATATTTAAACTTTTGTATTAATCTCAAAAACAAATAAAGAATAATCATAGATGATTAAACTGTAATCATCGATGATTAACAAGTAATCATTGATGATTAAGCAGTAATCATGGATTATTTAATAATAATCATCGATGATTAACAAGTAATCATAGGTGATTAGAATTTTGGATGTTTTTATGTTTGTGTTTCAAAAATCATATTTTTTAGTTGTTTGTTATTTGTATCATATAGAAATTATGTCACAACCACAAACATATAATAAAACATGCAACACAATTTGTGCAAAACCTCGACCGATGATAACCTAAGTTCGGTCACGTGAGTCATCACGACGGATCGAAGGGTCAAACTAGGGGACGGGCCAATATGAACCCGAGCGGGCCTACATAAACCCAATGGGCTCCCACTTGCTCCAAGACATTCTTGAGCAAGTAGAGACCAAAATTACCCAAAACAGTGAAGTGAAGAATCTGCCAGAAATTTCCAGCTGTCTTTAACGCCCGAAAAGTCACTCAAGGAGTCTTCGTTGGTCTTCCCTGCCTTCTAGAAAGTTGTATCCAGCGAGATGGCACGCGGTTTAGGCTGTTGAAACTTCCAAATCGGAGTTGTAAAACTTATGGAAATCCAGTTTTCGTACAGCTGTCGCAGAATGACGAAAATGCATGTTGTGTCTTCTTTTTCTTCCAACTTTGGTCAACGATTTTACAAATGAAATAATAGAATTATAACAACTAAATCTATTACTTTTACATTTAAAATTGCCCCAAAAATGGCACCAAAAAGAAATTAAAAGAATTTTACAACATAGCCAAAATCGGCTTTCCCAAAACAACCAAACAAGCACAATCATTCACAACACACAATGGGTCTAGGTTTTCATCGGTTTTGCACAATCAATCCACATTTGACAAGGTTTTGGCTTGAGATATGGCAAAATAACATGTTTTGCCATATACAACGATTAACAATTAATTTAAAATCCAAACCAAATAAAATAAAAAATTCAATAAACAAGATTAATTTTTTATTTAGGATCTTGTAACTAGTAGCAATTAGGGTTCCAAAAAATCAAATTTTCAACCCATTTTTATAAAAAATTTCGAAAGAACAAAGAACCCTAGGGTTCTTTGTTCCGTTCGGCGCACCAAGGGGGCCAAAAAACAACGATTTTTGCTACTTTTTATGTAACATCCCAAAAATCATGGAAAATTTAAATTTTTTTAAATAAATAAAATAATCATTTTCCCAAAAGTACAAGTAACCAAACAGTCCCATCTCATTAAAATAAAAATAAACCGTCTCATGATTTTAAATGCAGAATAAATAAATAGTTGTTTTTAAAAAACATTTGACTCAAATAAAACGTTTGGAATCCAAGTCCATAAAAGCTCATCGAGTAACAGCTCATCCAATGCACTTGCTCTAGTACCTGCAAAATGGGGGGGAGTGTTTGGGGTCATCCACCGCTGAGTGAATAATACCAAAATAAACATGTAAGTACAAACAAGTCAAGTCACATAAGTGGTCCCTAAAGACTCTACTCAATTCTCAATTACTCAAGTTTATTTCTCAGATTTTAATTTATATAGCGCGCCGGTGTGACTTGGGCTGAGAGATGAACCTCGACCCGCCTCACACCACTCAAGGCTCAACACCTGTACTCTTCGGTGTTGAGTCAAAACATCTGGCACCAGTACTCTTCGGTGCCAAGACAAACATCTGATACCAGTGCTCTTCGGTGTCAAGTCAAGTATATTATGTTTAATGTTTTAACTCAAGAACTCAGAACTCAGATAACTCAGTAAACAGATAACTCAGATCACAAATAACTCAGATCACAGGTAACTCAGATAAATCGCACAACCAATACTCAAGCTCAATCAACAAGACAACTCATAACATATAACACATAATCATGAATCGAAAGTAAGTACAAGTTTATAGTGAGATTACCCACCTCGAATAGACGTATGCTCCTAAATATCCTCGGCATAGAAGAGCGTCTCTAATAAAGTCTTAGAAGGTCCTACAAAGCACAATGAAGCTCGGGTTAGGATTAGACTCTGTTAGGTCACAACACCCTGGTTTAGTTGGTTAATTGATTGGTTAATTATAGCACTAAGACAAATATTGTATAAGAACAAGATATGAGTCAAATGTATAAATCCACTAAGTGTGGCTTGTTGCGGAATAACAAGACCACTAATCAATTACAAAGATATGAAAGTGTAAAGTGAATTGATAAGTACTCCTTTGCAAGATGATCTCTATTTATAATGTTATAGAGATCTTACATAATGAGCAAAGGAGTAACCGAAGGACTAAGTAAGGAAAATGACTAAGATCAAGGGATTTGATCTTAGTCCGTTACTATACTGAGTATCACTCAGTCCTTCTACTCAGTCCTTGTACTCAGTATCACTATCGGATACTGAGTACTGATACTGAGTTCCAATACTGATCACTCAGTATCAGACCTAAACTTAGCTATATTATTCTACATATAAATCAAAGCTAGTCTAGGTTGTTTTGTTATCTTAAGATCCAAAGGGGCAAGGCTTTTTGCCTTAACAATCTCCCCCTATCTAATGATAACAAAACAATTACAAAGAAAAACTAAACAAAATAAGCTACAGGCTGCAAAGTCTTCTTCTTTAGTCTTTGTTGATCGATTCAAACTCGTAGAAGACTTCTTTCTTCACATGGATGAACTCTTCTCTTTTCTTCAGTTCATCTTGCCTGTTGTTTAGTACAGCAACTATCTTCTTTCTAAACCAAGCATCTTCTTTCTTGGTTATCATCCATTTAAGGCCCACCAAATGGCTGATAGGAGCTTTTGCCAAATCTGCTTCAGTAATGAAGCATTCCCTGTCATCTGAGTCAGTATACATGTGTCCAGATGTTGGATATATGGTACTCTTTTGATCCTGAAAGATGAGATTAGGGGGAACAGTATATGTGGGAATTATTCTGAAAGTATTAAGGCACTCAAGTTTGTTGTTCTTCATAGCTTCAGTCATCACACTGAGTGCCCTGTATTCTGCTGCATAAAGAATGCCTTTTTCATAGCATATAGCAGATACAGCCCAGATTTCATCCATCATCACTTGGGCTTCAGAAGATCTTGAGGGCATTTCCTTTATCAGTCTAGCAATTTTTATCCAATCATGAAGTCCCATATTTTGGATGTCATGGAGGAGAAACTTCATTGGAGGACTGACTGGCCCAGTGCAAGTTGCAACAATTGATTTATCAATAGTTTTGACCTTTATTTTGTTGACAAATTCATTTAGCCAGTATATGTCTCTTACAGTTAGAAATGCTTTCTTCCTCAGCATACTCATCCTTGTTTCCCTATATCTTGTTCTTTGTGCCACAATGTTCCAATACTGTTCAAGTAATTCATCTCCAGTTCTTCTTACAGTATGAGATCTTCTTGGAACATCTTCAGACTCAGATTCAGGTTCTTCCTTAACAGGAAAGAACTTTTGGGCCTCAATCTCATCCTCAGCTTCACTCTTTTCCTCAGTAAACTGAGCAGATCTTCTAGGTCTTGAGATCAGAGGAGCTGGATCTTGTTCTTCACTAGATTCTGAGGACATAACCACATTTGTCATTCTTCTGGTTATTGGTCTTCTAGGAATTCTAGAAGGTCCTTCAGCTTGAGATGAGATAGATTTTCTTGTATGCTCTTCATCATCTGAGAATGATGATGAAGAGGTTTCTTTATTTGCTTCATCCAGTGCAAAGTTTAAAAATTCTTCTGATGCCACTGGATGTTCTTCATCTTCATCATCAGCAATGGGCCACACAAAAGGCCTATAGACCACAATTTGCAAGTTATTTTCTTCTAGAGCAGGTGGCTCAGTATAAGCTTGCTGTGGTTGGTCAGTGTGAGTCTCCCCCTGAGCAGATGGCTCAAGTGGGTCTTGAACTTGTAATGCTGACCTAGTTCTTTGTCTTCTTCTCTCATACTGAATCCGAAGTGGCTCAGTATGAGGGCTTTGCTGATGTTGTTGTTCTTGTTGTGGAGGTTGATCTTCATTCAATCTTCTTCTTTTCTCCCCCTGAGCAGATGGCTCAGTTTGATCAACCTCAGTATCTCTTTGTCTCTTCTCCCCCTTTTTGTTATCATTTGATGAGGAGGGAAGAGGATCAGTATCACCACCCATGTCCCCCTCAGGTTGTTCAAGAGTAGGGGAGGGCATGGGCTCAGTTGCAGCATCAGTATCACCAGCACCTCCTTCTCCTTCTCCTTCTTTATTGTGGTCACCATGTGAGAATGGTGGAGTTTGTGGAGGCTGCTGTGGTTGTTGAAGTAGTGAGACTGACTGTTTGATAGAGTCAATATCACCACTCATCTTGTCCATTCTGGCTAGTATTGTATTTTGAGTTTGTTGGATGGCCAGAATGTGCTGCATGATTGCTTGCAGAGTCACTTGGTCTGCTGCAGCCTGAGATGCCTGAATGCCCTGCACAGATGGTGCTAAAGAAGCAAAAAATATAAAACTGGTTAGAAAGAAAGGTTTATCAAATAGAATTGTGGTGTTGTTTAATTCTACAATCATATAAACAGAGTTTGTGAAGTCTGTATTTCATCTGATTTATGATGAAATATTGTGGACTTGTGCATAGCATGTGTAAGAAGATTTTAGTAAAAGTGAGTGTGAAAATTTAAGTAGCTCAGTATAGGATAAGTCACATTTACTAAAAGGTTTGGGTTTGGGAATTCGAAGCCTGGGATGTGCTTCTTGATATTTTCAATGTTTATCACTCGGTATGAGAGTGATAACAGAAATGTGGCTAAACCCCATGGGAAATATTTGGATTTTGTAGCTTAAGGGTTTGTGATTATTTCTTGAATAATGCTACCCAACTCAAAAATGAGTTGGACATTATTCAAGCAGCACCAGTGGGTGTCAGTATGACAATGATGAGACAACTGTAGACTGACAATGATCAATTTTGTGTGCTCAGTATATGAATTTTGCATAGCAGCAGTGGGCTAGCTATGTTGGCCATAAAAGGATATATATTTGAAAGATCGTTTGAGACTTTGGTCAGTATTGAGTTGGTACTGGCCAATACTTAGTCTCTATTTGGGAATGAAATATATATATACATATATAAGTTTAAGGGCTTTTTAGAAATTCATACCTGAGACTCTATCAGATTCCCTTCTAGCATCTGCAGAGGTCGGTGCAGGATCATGTGTGTGTTGATGTGCAGCACCAACATCTTTAATACCGACTTGCTGAGCACCTTCCAGTGTAGTTTGCTCATATTGAATCTCCACATCAAGAGGAACATGAGGTTCCTCAATTGGTTGAGCAGTTGGAGCTAGTTCTGGACCTGGAAGGTCAGCGGTGGCTGCAGCTAGGCTTTGTGCTTGAAGAGATGCAGTTAATGATGGAACATTTGCAGGCTGCATCTCCTCAGATGATAAGTTTCCCATAATAACAGGGGAAAGATGTCTTCTTCTTCTTTGGAGGACCAGTGGTGTTTCTTCTGAGGACTCAGTATCAGAAGTTGTTTCAATATGAGGAGCAGCAGGATCTTGTGCAGGTGGAGAGATATGTTGTTGAGTTGGTTCTTGGACTTGTGGAACATCCTGCATCTCAATGTCTGGACCGGCCTGTGCTCTGATACTAGTTGTTAGGTCACAACACCCTGGTTTAGTTGGTTAATTGATTGGTTAATTATAGCACTAAGACAAAAATTGTATAAGAACAAGATATGAGTCAAATGTATAAATCCACTAAGTGTGGCTTGTTGCGGAATAACAAGACCACTAATCAATTACAAAGATATGAAAGTGTAAAGTGAATTGATAAGTACTCCTTTGCAAGATGATCTCTATTTATAATGTTATAGAGATCTTACATAATGAGCAAAGGAGTAACCGAAGGACTAAGTAAGGAAAATGACTAAGATCAAGGGATTTGATCTTAGTCCGTTACTATACTGAGTATCACTCAGTCCTTCTACTCAGTCCTTGTACTCAGTATCACTATCTGATACTGAGTACTGATACTGAGTTCCAATACTGATCACTCAGTATCAGACCTAAACTTAGCTATATTATTCTACATATAAATCAAAGCTAGTCTAGGTTGTTTTGTTATCTTAAGATCCAAAGGGGCAAGGCTTTTTGCCTTAACAGACTCAAAGGTAGTTTCGGCAGAAACTAAACAGCACTCAGCACTCTCACGGGAATGGCAATAACTCTCAAACCGCTCACTATATTTTCATCAAATTTTTACAGCAGCTAAACAACTCAGAGGACTACAATTCATCAGAAGACATTGGAAACTAAATCCAAACACAAAGGGCTCAAAACAGCCTCACCAGACAGAATAGTTGAATCGAAAACTCTTTTGCGACTGTTTACAAAAACCATGATATCTTTTAAACCATAAATCAGATTGACGAGCCGTCAGCGGCGATGGAAAGAGGACTCAGAAAACTAGAGACCAGCGCTTGCCAAAAATACAGAAACATATGTTAAGCGTGATAAAAACAGACCGAACTCGACCTCAGAATCTGTCCAAAACTCAGTTCGTTTATAAAACCCGTTTTACAACCCGACACCCACCCATGGTATCCCGAGGCACCCGACAGCCCCAAAAACCCTTTTCATCACAGAATATCATTTTCGTAATAATCTACTAATTTTGTTTAGAAAACTTCTCGGTTTAAGGAACCCAAGAACCTAAAGGTTCGGTTTCCGTTTCTCGATTTATAAAACTACTTGGTTATAAATAAAAGGTTTTACCCAACCCTAAAGCCCGACACTCTTAAAATTTCAGCGACCAAAAACCGGAATTATAAAACCCACAACTCAACGAAATGGCGACTCATATTATTTAAATCATAGAACTCAAGAACCGAAACACAAAACTCGACAAATCACGAATTAACAATTAAACCAACGAAACCGAGCCCTTATTGGTTCGGCCTTATCCCGCCAATTCCTACAATTATCACGGTTAAATTACCGAAGGAAACAATGAAAACAAGACTATTAATCGAAAGGAAAGAATCAAAACAGAACAAGGGCTACTGAAATAGTAGATGGGATTTGGCTCGGAGATGGTTTTACCCGGGACCCACTCTCTATCAGAAGTAATATAACCTGCTCGATCACCGAAGCTTCTCTGCTAAACCATGGTGACGATTCCAGACTCTAACCAGGAAAAGAAAGAAAAAAACCATAATTAGAACTCAAAACAATTCTGGAATTAAAACAAGGGAATCGATTAGGAATACCGGAAAAACACCACACATGATCGATCCTTTGGCTCAAAGATTCCGTTTACTGTTTGCTCATGAGAGTAGCCTGCTTGCACGAAGCTATAATCTGCTACACGTCTTCTACACCATTGGAGGCATACTCGATATTCCACCGTCAAGATCATTAACTTAAGACCATCACTGGACTCTAATGAAATGGAAATGGAAATTCCAATTGTGACGTGAGCTGCTTGCTTGCTTAACACCCCACAAAACAACAAAGAAACAAAAACGAAATAAAGAATCCGCCATAAGCACCACCCTAAGAAAAGTGGTCGGTGACTTATCTGGTCACCACCATCCCACTCTACCCTTTATCGGAATTAATTAATTGCTAGGAACTTTCAAGAATTGCTGCAACAATATGGATCGATCAAAAAGAAATAATACTGATAGGAGAAGTGTTCGGCCGTAGGGGAATTAGGGATTAGAGATGTTTAGGTATTAATCATTCACGCCCTTAGCCTATTAATTGCTTCGTTAAATGGATTGGGCTAAACTCTAGAATGGATCAATTTCTTGAGCTCTCTTATTGCCTCTTGCCGAACCAGAAACCAAAGGAAGGGACTAGGCCCTTGGCCAAAATGGTCGGGCCTTGAAACTCACTCAAAACCAACGCACATACAATAGTCGAGGCTTGGGACTTAGAATAACTAGAAAGATAATAGTTAACATTAAATAGCTACAAACCGCCACACATTTAATAATTAAAACTAATCAATAAATCAAGAGACGATACACATTCGATACTAAAACCACAAATTTAATTATGATATAATTTTAATTAATTTAAAAGTAATATTTAATTACTTAAGAATTCGGGGCGTTATAACTCAACTCCACTTAAAATAGACTTCGTCCCCGAAGTCATCGTTCGAAAGAAGCTAAGGGTGGCGGTTCACATCGTAGACTCAGGCTCGCCAATGACACATATACGAAATACCTCGTCAGGGGTGACCTACTCGATGAAAATGAACTCCGGCTTTCGCAGCTAATCATGTAAATCTTCCGTATCTGGCGTCGCAAAATGGAAAAGGTTCGAAAATCGGAATGCTCTCTAAGGGTTCTCGTTTTATCAAGGAAAAAGGATGTCGAAAATGACACAAATAAATCAAAGTGCTATGCTGAAGGCGTCTTCTTACTCTCGTAGTCGGACACAGTTGCTGCAGCCAGCAGTTAACGTTGCGTTGAATCCTCGATTCAACTCCACTTGGAGATTTGTTACGGTTTGGTTTGTGGCGACAAATGATCTTGGCATAGTACTCGGTTATTCAGTCCGTGCTAACACTCACACTCGGCCCTCTCGCGATGATAAAATAAGTTTTATGGGAAGAAGAAAACGAAATCTTCCGCATGGCTCCAACAAATGATTACTCATACATTTAGGAACAGATAAAATCTTATAATTGACAATCTCAATTGATAAGAATCGTCTCAAGGTCCTCTACTCTATAGGACATTAGTTTGTTTTAAGCATATGAACAATTTAGTTGTTCACACCACTATTAAACAATACCCAACAAGTACAAAATTCACATAAATATATTTCATCACACAAAAATCTCAGATAGTAGGCAACTCATGCCTCTTACTCAAGCTGCATATACTCAAATGCACTCACCTCAATTCTCCACAACTTGTTTTTAACTCAACACAAGCTTATATCATCAATTTAAACTCAAATCTCGATTAACGACTTCTCACCAATCCACATAATATATACATTTACTCGCTTTTATGATTTTTAGTGTTCCAAATTACTAATTTATATTACTGGAACGTATCATTCTTCACTTAATCCGCGTTATCGGTTTTCTTGTTAACTCGTATTTAAAAACTCTCCAATTACTCTTTTTAATATTGTTCGTTCAACTCATTTTAATGATACTCATCAACTCGTTTAACGATTTTATCATTTAGCCCGTTCATAAATTTCTCAATTTGTTCTCATTTTAATTGTCTCTTGATCAATTTTACATGCCAACTCATTAATCTCTGTTTATTTTTAGTCTCAAGCGCCTCAATTCAATATTTTCTCCCTACTCAATTAATTGACTCGTTAATTACTTACCTCATTAGTTCTCGTGTATTCAGTTATTCAGTTAATTCCCATTCTCAAGTTTCCTCGTTTGTTCATTTCAGTAACCCCTCTTGATTTAATAATTATTACTCAACAAGGTATACTTTTTGATGACATTCGGTTTGATAATTTAACTCGATGTTCCCCTTAATTTTAATTTGATATATTTTATATTTTTTTTCATAAATAAAATTTTATCATTTGGTTCATTTTAATAATTTATTCGTTTAACTTGATTTATTTGTTTCTTACAGTTCGGTAGTTTCTCACTAATAATAAATTTTCCTTATAATTTATTATGGCAATTTTCTCATTTGTACCATTACCCTCAATAAATAATTATTACTCAGTAACGTGTAATACTCAACACAATAACTTGGTTCAATGACTTTCTCAACTGAATTTAATAACTTTTCATAATCATGTCTTTCTCGTTTAACTTGACTTGAATAAATTCTCATGTTTTATTAATCTCTTTTAATATCATTATATTCCCACAGGAAAATTTTCTCGATCAATTAGCCACTCTTATAACTCTCTAGCCAATTATATGCAAATATATGCTCATAACAATTATAAATAACACATAACAAAATTTTCTCTTAATTTACTCTCTACAAACTTTATTTTTCACCTTTAGCTTAATTTATTAATCTCATTAGCTCAATAATACAAATTTAATAATTCACATCTTTATGATTATTCTCAATTCGAACTCTTAATATTGGTAGTTTTCCCTTTTACCACCACTCAACTCCACTTGGAGAAAACTCGTCCCCGAGTTTAGAAGTGGCACTCAAAATCTCATAGAACTCATTAATTAAATCATCAATATGATGACTCGTGATACCACTGTTAGTGATTTACGGTTTTAATCAAAGAAAACGCAGCGGAAATATAACATAAATCAACGAACAAGGATATCCATATTGACAAGATAATTAAGCATTAAAGATAAAGAGTTTAGTATGAAAACCATACCCTTGAAGCCTTTGTAATCACTGATGATTATGAATGTAGTACTCAAAGATCCAACGTAGAATCTCCCTAAAGTTGATCCACACTACACCGTCTTGAACACCACTACGGAATGCTAGTCCCTTCTTGCATTAGAATCCAAACCGAAAAGAACCCTAGAGTTCTTGGGAGGGGGGGTGGCCGAATTGAGAGAGAGGAAGGAGATAATGTGTTGTGTTAACCCTAGTCTCCTTATTCTCGTTCCTAATATAGATTAGGATATTTCTCAATTAGCCCCTTGCCTTTTGATTCTTATTATTACTTACTAATATGTTTTAACTTAACAATTAATTAAAACATAATTAGTCAAGTAATTATCGTTTGTATATAAATAATATAAATACCCTAATTATATTATATATATTAATGGTGTTTGGTGTATAAGTGTGTGACCCTTTAGGCTCACATACGTCTAGCCATATAACTATATGTTATGCACGTGAAGCATATTCCAACAATAATGGTTCACGGGCCATTCGTATCGGTTATGGACACCAATTACGGTTTATAATAGATACTTATAGGTTATTGGTCATAGCTAGTGGTTATAATGGTTCACGGGCCATTCGTATGGGTTATTGACACCAGTTACAGTTTAAAATGGATACTTATAGGTTATTGGTAATAACTAGTGGTTATTAAGATTCACTGGCCATTCGTATTGGTTATGGACACCTATTACGGTTTAAAATGGATACTTATAGGTTATTGGTCATAGCTAGTGGTTATAATGGTTCACGGGCCATTCGTATTGGTTATGGACACCAGTTACGGTTTATAATGGATACTAATAGGTTATTGGTCATAGCTAGTGGTTATAATAGTTCACGGGCCATTCGTGTGGCTTATGGACACCAATTACGGTTTATAATAGATACTTATAGGTTATTGGTAATAACTAGTTGTTATTACGGTTCGTGGGCCAGTCTATGGGTTAGGGACACCTATTACAGTTTAAAATGGATACTTATAGGTTATTGGTCATAGCTAGTGGTTATAATATTTAACAGGCCATTTGTATCGGCTATGGACACAAATTACGGTTTATAATGGATACTTATTGGTTATTGGTCATAGCTAGTGGGTATAATGGTTCACTGGCCATTCGTATGGGTTTTTGACACCAATTACGGTTTAAAATGGATACTTATAGGTTATTGGTCATAACAAGTGGTTATTAAGGTTCACAGGCCATTCATATGGGTTATGGACACCAATTACGGTTTAAAATGGATACTTATAGGTTATTGGCCATAACTAGTGGTTATTACGGTTCACGGGCCATTCCTATGGGTTATGGTCACCTATTACGATTTAAAATGGATTCTTATAGGTTATTGGTCATAGCTAGTGGTTATTACGGTTCACGGGCCATTCCTATGGGTTACGGACACCTATTACGGTATAAAATGGATACTTATAGCTTATTGGTCATAGCTAGTGGTTATAATATTTCACAGGCCTTTCGTATTTGTTATGGAGACCAATTACGGTTTATAATGGATACTTATTGGTTATTGGTCATAGCTAGTGGGTATAATGGTTCACTGGCCATTCGTATGGGTTTTGACATCAATTACGGTTTAAAATGGATACCTATAGGTTATTGGTCATAACTAGTGGTTATTAAGGCTCACAGGCCATTCATATGGGTTAGGGACACCAATTACGGTTTAAAATGTATACTTATAGGTTATTGGTCATAACTAGTGGCTATTATGGTTCACGGACCATTCCTATGGGTTATGGACACCTATTACGGTTTAAAATGGATACTTAAAGGTTGTTGGTCATAGCTAATGGTTATAATGGTTCACGGGCCATTCGTATGGGTTATTGACACCAATTACGGTTTAAAATGGATACTTATAGGTTATTGGTAATAACTAGTGGTTATTAAGATTCATTGGCCATTCGTATGGGTTGTGGACACCTATTACGGTTTAAAATGGATTCTTATAGGTTATTGGTCATAGCTAGTGGTTATAATAGTTCACGGGCCATTCGTATTGGTTATGGACACCAATTACGGTTTATAATGGATACTTATAGGTTATTGGTCATAACTAGTGGTTATAATGGTTCACGGGCCATTCGTATTGGTCATGGACACCAATTACGGTTTAAAATGGATACTTATAGGTTATTGGTCATAACTAGTGGTTATTAAGGTTCACAGGCCATTCATATGGGTTATGGACACCAATTACGGTTTAAAATGGATACTTATAGGTTATTGGACATAACTAGTGGTTATTACGGTTCACGGGCCATTCCTATGGGTTATGGACACCTATTACGGTTTAAAATGGATACTTAAAGGTTATTGGTCATAGCTAGTGGTTATAATGGTTCACGGGCCATTCGTATCGGTTATGGACACCAATTACGGTTTATAATGGATACTTATAGGTAATTGGACATAGCTAGTGGTTATAATGGTTCACGGGCCATTCGTATTGGTTATGCACACCAATTACGGTTTATAATGGATAATTACAGGTTATTGGTCATAGCTAGTGGTTATAATATTTCACAGGCCATTCGTATCGGCTATGGATACTTATTGGTTATTGGTCATAGCTAGTGTGTATAATGGTTCACTGGCCATTCGTATGGGTTTTTGACACCAATTACGGTTTTAAATGGATACTTATAGGTTATTGGTCATAACTAGTGGTTATTAAGGTGCACAGGCCATTCGTATGGGTTATTGACACCAATTACATTTTAAAATGGATACTTCTAGGTTATTGGTAATAACTAGTGGTTATTAAGATTCACTGGCCATTCGTATGGGTTATGGACACCTATAATGGTTTAAAATGGATACTTATAGGTTATTGGTCATAGCTAGCGGTTATAATGGTTCACGGGCAATTCATATTGGTTATGGACACCAATTATGGTTTATAATGGATTCTTATAGGTTATTGATCATAGCTAGTGGTTATAATAGTTCACGGGCCATTCGTATCGGATATGGACACCAATTACGGTTTATAATGGATACTTATTGGTTATTGGTCATAGCTAGTGGGTATAATGGTTCACTAGCCATTCGTATGGGTTTTTGACACTAGTTACGGTTTTAAATGGATACTTATAGGTTATTGGTCATAACCAGTGGTTATTAAGGTTCACATGCTATTCATATGGGTTATGGACACCAATTACGGTTTAAAATGGATACTTATTGGTTATTGGTCATAACTAGTGGTTATTACGGTTCACGGGCCATTCCTATAGGTTATGGACACCTATTAAGGTTAAAACTGGATACTTATAGGTTATTGGTCTTAGCTGGTGGTTATTACGTTTCACGGGCCATTCCTATGGGTTATGGACACCTATTACGGTTTAAAATGGATACTTATAGGTTATTGGTCTTAGCTGGTGGTTATTACGTTTCACGGGCCATTCCTATGGGTTATGGACACCTATTACGGCTTAAAATGGATACTTATAGGTTATTGGTCAAAGCAAGTGGTTATAATGGTTCACGGGCCATTCGTATCGGTTATGGACACGAATTACGGTCTATAATGGATACTTATAGGTTATTGGTCATAGCTAGTGGTTATAATGGTTCACGGGCCATTCGTATTGGTTATGGACACAAATTACGGTTTATAATGGATATTTATAGGTTATTGGTCATAGCTAGTGGTTATAATGGTTCACGGGCCATTCGTATGGGTTATTGACCCCAATTACGGTTTAAAATGGATACTTATAGGTTATTGGAAATAACTAGTGGTTATTAAGATTCACTGGCCATTCGTATCCGTTATGAACACCTATAACGGTTTAAAACGGATACTTATAGGTTATTGATCATAGCTAGTGGTTAAAATGGTTCAAGGGCCATTCGTATTGGTTGTGGACACCAATTACGGTTTATAATGGATACTTATAGGTTATTGGTCATAGCTAGTGGTTATAATAGTTCACGGGCCATTCGTATGGCTTTTGGACACCAATTACAGTTTATAATGGATACTTATAGGTTAGTGGTCGTAACTAGTTGTTATTACGATTCGTGGACCAGTCTATGGGTTATGGACACCTATTACAGTTTAAAATGGATTCTTATAGGTTATTGGTCATAGCTAGTGGTTATAATATTTCACAGGCCATTCGTATCGGCTATGGACACCAATTACGGTTTATAATGGATACTTATTGGTTACTGGTCATAACTAGTGGGTATAATGGTTCACTGGCCATTCGTATGGGTTCTTGACACCAATTACGATTTAAAATGGATACTTATAGGTCATTGGTCATAACAAGTGGTTATTAAGGTTCACAGGCCATTCATATGGGTTATGGACACCAATTACGGTTTAAAATGGATACTTATAGGTTATTGGCCATAACTAGTGGTTATTACGGTTCACGGGCCATTCCTATGGGTTATGAACACCTATTACGATTTAAAATGGATTCTTATAGGTTATTGGTCATAGCTAGTGGTTATTACGGTTCACGGGCCATTCCTATGGGTTACGGACACCTATTACGGTATAAAATGGATACTTATAGCTTATTGGTCATAGCTAGTGGTTATAATATTTCACAGGCCTTTCGTATTTGTTATGGACACCAATTACGATTTATAATGGATACTTATTGGTTATTGGTCATAGCTAGTGGGTATAATGGTTCACTGGCCATTCGTATGGGTTTGACATCAATTACGGTTTAAAATGGATACTTATAGGTTATTGGTCATAACTAGTGGTTATTAAGGCTCACAGGCAATTCATATGGGTTATGTACACCAATTACGGTTTAAAATGTATACTTATAGGTTATTGGTCATAACTAGTGGCTATTATGGTTCACGGGCCATTCCTATGGGTTATGGACACCTATTACGGTTTAAAATGGATACTTAAAGGTTATTGGTCATAGCTAGTGGTTATAATGGTTCACGGGCCATTCGTATCGGTTATGGACACCAATTACGGTTTATAATGGATACTTATAGGTTATTGGTCATAGCTAATGGTTATAATGGTTCACGGGCCATTCGTATGGGTTATTGACACCAGTTACGGTTTAAAATGGATACTTATAGGTTATTGGTAATAACTAGTGGTTATTAAGATTCATTGGCCATTCGTATGGGTTGTGGACACCTATTACGGTTTAAAATGGATTCTTATAGGTTATTGGTCATAGCTAGTTGTTATAATGGTTCACGGGCCATTCGTATTGGTTATGGACACCAATTACGGTTTATAATGGATACTTATAGGTTATTGGTCATAACTAGTGGTTATAATGGTTCACGGGCCATTCGTATCGGTCATGGACACCAATTACGGTTTAAAATGGATACTTATAGGTTATTGGTCATAACTAGTGGTTATTAAGGTGCACAGGCCATTCGTATGGGTTATTGACACCAATTACAGTTTAAAATGGATACTTCTAGGTTATTGGTAATAACTAGTGGTTATTAAGATTCACTGGCCATTCGTATGGGTTATGGACACCTATAACGGTTTAAAATGGATACTTATAGGTTATTGGTCATAGCTAGCGGTTATAATGGTTCACGGGCCATTCGTATTGGTTATGGACACCAATTACGGTTTATAATGGATTCTTATAGGTTATTGATCATAGCTAGTGGTTATAATAGTTCACGGGCCATTCGTATCGGCTATGGACACCAATTACGGTTTATAATGGATACTTATTGGTTATTGGTCATAGCTAGTGGGTATAATGGTTCACTAGCCATTCGTATGGGTTTTTGACACTAGTTACGGTTTTAAATGGATACTTATAGGTTATTGGTCATAACTAGTGGTTATTAAGGTTCACATGCTATTCATATGGGTTATGGACACCAATTACGGTTTAAAATGGATACTTATTGGTTATTGGTCATAACTATTGGTTATTACGGTTCACGGGCCATTCCTATGGGTTATGGACACCTATTAAGGTTAAAACTGGATACTTATAGGTTATTGGTCTTAGCTGGTGGTTATTACGTTTCACGGGCCATTCCTATGGGTTATGGACACCTATTACGGTTTAAAATGGATACTTATAGGTTATTGGTCTTAGCTGGTGGTTATTACGTTTCACGGGCCATTCCTATGGGTTATGGACACCTATTACGGTTTAAAATGGATACTTATAGGTTATGGGTCAAAGCAAGTGGTTATAATGGTTCACGGGCCATTCGTATCAGTTATGGACACGAATTACGGTCTATAATGGATACTTATAGGTTATTGGTCATAGCTAGTGGTTATAATGGTTCACGGGCCATTCGTATTGTTTATGGACACCAATTACGGTTTATAATGGATATTTATAGGTTATTGGTCATAGCTAGTGGTTATAATGGTTCACGGGCCATTCGTATGGGTTATTGACCCCAATTACGGTTTAAAATGGATACTTATAGGTTATTGGAAATAACTAGTGGTTATTAAGATTCACTGGCCATTCGTATCGGTTATGAACACCTATAACGGTTTAAAATGGATACTTATAGGTTATTGATCATAGCTAGTGGTTAAAATGGTTCAAGGGCCATTCGTATTGGTTGTGGACACCAATTACGGTTTATAATGGATACTTATAGGTTATTGGTCATAGCTAGTGGTTATAATAGTTCACGGGCCATTCGTATGCCTTTTGGACACCAATTACAGTTTATAATGGATACTTATAGGTTAGTGGTCGTAACTAGTTGTTATTACGATTCGTGGACCAGTCTATGGGTTATGGACACCTATTACAATTTAAAATGGATTCTTATAGGTTATTGGTCATAGCTAGTGGTTATAATATTTCACAGGCCATTCGTATCGGCTATGGACACCAATTACGGTTTATAATGGATACTTATTGGTTACTGGTCATAGCTAGTGGGTATAATGGTTCACTGGCCATTCGTATGGGTTCTTGACACCAATTACGGTTTAACATGGATACTTATAGGTTATTGGTCATAACTACTGGTTATTAAGGTTCACAGGCCATTCAAATGGGTTATGGAAACCAATTACAGTTTAAAATGGATACTTATAGGTTATTGGTCATAACTAGTGGTTATTACGGTTCACGGGCCATTCCTAAGGGTTATGGACACCTATTACGATTTACTTATAGGTTACTAGTCATAGCTAGTGGTTATAACGGTTCACGGGCCATTCCTATGGGTTATGGACACCTATTACGGTTTAAAATTGATACTTATAGGTTATTGGTCATAGCTAGTGGTTATAATATTTCACAGGCCATTTGTATCGGTTATGGACACCAATTACGGTTTATAATGGATACTTATTGGTTATTGGTCATAACTAGTGGGTATAATGGTTCACTGGCCATTCGTATGGGTTTTGACACCAATTATGGTTTAAATTGGATACTTATAGGTTATTGGTCAAAACTAGTGGCTATTAAGGCTGACAGGCCATTCATACGGGTTATGGACACCAATTACGATTTAAAATGGATACTTATAGGTTATTGGTCATAACTAGTGGCTATTACGGTTCACGGGCCATTCCTATGGGTTATGGACACCTATTACGGTTTAAAATGGATACTTATATGTTATTGGTCATAGCTAGTGGTTATAATGGTTCGCGGGCCATTTGTATCGGTTATGGACACCAATTACGGTTTATAATGGATAGTTATAGGTTATTGGTCATAGCTAGTGGTTATAATGGTTCACGGGCCACTCTTATGGGTTATTGACTCCAATTACGGTTTAAAATGGATACTTATAGGTTATTGGTAATAACTAGTGGTTATTAAGATTCACTGGCCATTCGTATGGGTTGTGGATGTAAGAACCGAAACCAAAACGACCTTTTTATAGCATCACTACAACCAAACCATCCAAATTAACCAAAATACAAATGTTAACATAAACCACCAAAAGAAATTAGACATGCTAAGAACCGACCATCTATACCGGATACAAACCAACTAGCCAACCCATGACAAAATGTACAAAATACTACATGTCTATACCAAAAGAGAAGTTTTTCCAAGCTTCAAGCAACTCCAACTTCAATCACCTACTCACACTTGTTCTTGCCTCTATCTATACCTGAAAATGGTGACAACTAAAAGTGTAAGCTATAAAAGCTTAGTGAGTTCCACAATGTATAATGTTATACTAAATAATTATATAAATGATCAAAATAAACAAACTGTTAGAAATGGGTCAAAGTACCGGGTTAACATATCAACATCCTCACGAGGTATCACATATCCATAACGGGTCAACAATGATCAAAGTGTAATATCCAGATTTAACAAAGTGCGTCATTCCCCCTTAGGCCATTAGGGAATGAGGCCGATGAAGGTGACCATGGCACCCCTAACCGAGTCCATGATCCAGCTTCACCACCACGGTCCATACCACTCCTCCGCCAGGTACTCCCGCGTCCACCGCCCAACATATTACACACAGTAATACTCGAGCCGCCATGGGTCCTCGCGAAATGAAATGTCACTCAAGGGAAATCACTCAAACGGGTCAAGGAAGAATGAGTTTGATCATAAGGAATATCAATGTCTTCAACAACCGAAACAATATCCAAGGAAGTCAATTTGTTCCAAATACCAATTGATTATATTGTTTATATATATATATATATATATATAATTAAAAGTATACACATTGCACATAGGGAACTCACCTGGGATTAAACACTTGCCAACACGAGCCAAACACTTCCTTTAATCACAATTCCAATATCACCGATCGATGCGATCACCACAATCTCCCAATTGTTTATCTATCACAATTACACATATCTCAATCAACATTCTAGTTCATAAGCATAACTAAAATTGATCCTAATCACCAATTTTCCCCAAAAGTGGTGATGAACTCAAACCCTAATTATCAATTTATTCATACTTGCACTTGATCACATACTAACTACATTTCTCATAGCTAAATACTCAGTTATACTAGTGTACCATCTCAATTTTCAGCTGTAACTAATTCCCTAAATTTAGGGTTCATGACCTACCAACTAGATAACTCAATTTCTACACATGCATTAAGTTAGAGAGGATGAAATACCTTGATTATTAACACAATAGACAATAATCCTTTGATTCCTAACCCAAATCTGTCCAAGAACTCCCAAAATCGTCCAAAATCGCCAACTACCGAGAGAGAAAAGTCTAGAAGAAATTTTTGGCTGAAATGGGGAAAAATCCCGTTTTTATGTCTAATCTGCACAAGATAGCGCCGCTATCCTAGAGATAGCGCCGCTATCTCCACACCCGCGCTTTTTAGCGCCGCTATCTTCCAAGATAGCGCCGCTATCCCCCAATTTTCGCGTTTTTCCCCCTTTGCTATTTCGAGTCGCTGTTCCAATTTACATAAGATAGCGCCGCTATCTCTAAGATAGCGCCGCTATCTCCCAAAATGCTGCAATTTTTCACTTTTTCTTCCCTCTAACTTATACCACTTTTCTATACCCAAAATCACAGATTTCTAGCAATATTTTCAACTACAAAGTCTATTATCTTATCATTTACCAACTATTATCTATTTTTAACTATTAAAATACAAAATTTTAAAACACGTATGTTACAATTACCTCCTCCTTTTGAGAATTTCGTCCCGAAATTAGGTTGACTTGAACAAGACCGGATACTTCTCAATCATATCATCTCTTCTTTCCCATGTGCAATTCGGACCTCTATGGTGTTTCCATTTCACCAATACTAACTGAATTTCATTATTTTTGAGATTGACCGACTTTTGGTCAACTATTTCTTCCGGTTCCTCTACGTACCTCAATTTCTCGTTGACTTTGACTTCGGTCAACGGTACCGTTTCCTCATGTTCTCTAAGGCTCTTTCTTAAATAACAAACATGAAACACATTATGGATACCCGCTAGCTCTTCCGGTAACTCAAGGCGATAAGCTTGCTTTCCGACCCGTTCTATGATCTTAAATGGGCCGATAAATCGAGGACTTAACTTACCTTTCTTCCCAAATCTCATGACACCCTTCCATGGTGAAACTTTTAACATTACATAGTCGTCTATTGAAAATTCTATCGGTTTTCGCCTTTTATCCGCGTATGACTTTTGACGATCTTGGGCCGCTTTCATTCTTTCCCGAACAATCTGAATTTTATCGCTTGTATCTTGGACCAATTCGGGTCCCACCAACACCTTCTATCCAACTTCTCGCCAACACAAAGGTGTTCGACACTTTCTTCCATATAACGCTTCATAAGGTGCCATTTGAACCGAGGAATGATAACTATTATTATAAGAAAATTCGGCTAATGACAAATATTTATCCCAACTTCCCCCAAATTCTAAGATACAAGACCTAAGCATGTCTTCCAAAGTTTGGATCGTTCTCTCGGTTTGCCCGTCCGTTTGCGGATGATAAGCGGTACTAAGAGCTACTTTCGATCCCAATTCTTTTTGCATGCTACTCCAAAAATTGGAAGTAAATCGGGAATCTCTATCCGATACAATCTTCAAAGGAACACCATGTCTAGCAATTATCTCATCTAAATATACTTGTGCCCGTGAATCCATCGGTGCCGTTTCCCTCATAGCGAGGAAATGCGCACTCTTGGTCAAACGGTCAACAATCACCCAAATGCAATCATGTTGACGAGCAGTTCTCGGAAGTTTAGTAATCAAATCCATGGAGATTTCCTCCCACTTCCATACAGGAATGCTAAGTGGTTGCAAACTTCCATAGGGTTTCTGATGCTCGGCTTTAACTTGAGCACAAATGTTGCATTCTTGTACAAACCTCCCAATATCCTTCTTCATTCCCGGCCACCAATAATCCAACCTTAAATCATGATACATTTTATTCATACCCGGATGAATTGAGAACTTTGAACTATGTGCCTCACGCAACACATCGTTTCTCAATTCTCCAATCTTCGGTATCCATACACGGTTACTAAAAACCCTGACACCTCGACCATCCACCTCTAAATTTTTCTCATAATTCACCATTCTCTCCTTCTTAATATTCTCGGGCTTTAATGCCTCATCTTGCCACTTCTTAAGGTCATCCAGCAAAATAAACTTCAATGTAGTGGAGGACATTGCATAACACATACTCGAACGGTAAGCCTTACGGCTTAGGGCATCAACAACTACATTCGCCTTCCCGGGATGATACAAAATTTCACAATTATAATCTTTTATGAGTTCCATGGCACGTTGTTGTCGCATATTTAACGATTGTTGGCTAAATATATATTTGAGACTCTTATGATCGGTAAAGAGTTGGAACTTAGTCCCATACAAATAATGCCGCCAAATCTTTAGTGCAAACACTACCGCGGATAACTCAAGATCATGAGTCGGGTAATTCTTTTCATACCTCTTCAATTGGCGGGAAGCATAAGCAATAACTTTTCCCCGTTGCATGAGGACACACCCGAGCCCCATTTTCGATGCATCACTATATACAACGAAGTCTTCCTCACCCTCGGGCAATGACAAGATTGGAGCATTTGTCAAACAATCTTTTAACATACTAAAAGCTTTTTCTTGTGCCTCACCCCATTCATAATTCACATCTTTTCGAGTAAGACTTGTGAGAGACACGGCAATACGAGAGAAATCTTTAATGAACCGGCGGTAATAACCCGCGAGACCTAAGAAACTTCGGATCTCGGAAGCATTTCGAGGCACTTCCCAATTCTTAATCGCCTCGATCTTGGAAGGATCGACCGATATACCTTCACCTGATACCACATGACCGAGGAATTGAACTTGGCGCAACCAAAATTCACATTTGGAAAACTTGGCATACAATTTCTCTCTTCGTAATAAATCAAGAATTTCACGAAGGTGCGATGCATGATCACTTTCGGATTTAGAATATACCAAAATATCGTCGATAAAAACAATTACCGACTTATCCAACATAGGACGACATACTCGATTCATCATATCCATAAAAGCGGCCGGAGCATTCGTTAAACCGAATGGCATGACTAAGAATTCATAATGCCCATATCTAGTTCGGAATGCGGTTTTAGGCACATCTTCTTTATAAACCTTCAACTGATGATAACCGGACCTTAAGTCAATCTTAGAAAAATAACTTGCACCTTGCAATTGATCGAAAAGGTCGTCAATCCTAGGCAAAGGATGTTTGTTCTTGATTGTTACTTTGTTGAGTTCACGATAATCAATACACATCCGCATTGACCCGTCTTTCTTCTTAACGAACAAAACCGGTGCACCCCACGGTGACACACTCGGTTGAATGAACCCTTTATCAAGTAATTCTTGGAACTGATTCATAATTTCTTTCATTTCTGCCGGGGCTAAACGATAAGGAGATTTGGCTATCGGAGCCGCACCCGGCACGAGATCAATTCGGAATTCAACTTCACGATCAGGCGGCAATCCGGGTAAATCCTCGGGAAATACATCCGGGAATTCATTAACAATGGGAACATCTTTCACTGATTTCTTAACTTCTACAACCGAATTGAGAACATAAGCTAAATAAGAATAACATCCATGGGACATCAATTTACTAGCCTTCAAGAAAGAAATCACCCGCCTCTTCTTCATTTTACTTTCACCATACACGTACAAAGGTTCTCTTCCTTGTACCGGAATTCTAATCACTTTCTCATAACACATAATATCGGCATGGTACTTAGACATCCAATCCATCCCAATAATAATATCAAAATTGGGCAAATTTATCATCACTAGATCTACTAGGAACTTATGATCATCTATCTCTAACGAGCAATCCTTATACACACGATTGGCTACTAGGGTCTCACTACCCGCAGTATCAACACAGAATGGATTCAACAAAGGAGATGGAAGCACAGATAACAATTTAGCAAATTTCACAGATACAAAGGAATCAGAAGCTCCAGAATCAAATAATATATGGGCGGGTTGGGAATTAACAAGAAATATACCAGAAACGACATTTGGATCCTCCCGGGCTTCCTCCGGGGTCAACTGAAATGCACGGCTTCTAACCTTGGGGACCTCCTCCTTTTGACTCGCCGCACCCACTCGCGGAGGTTGTTGTACCGAACCTCGACTTTCAACTGCTCGATTAGAAGGATTAGGACATTGACGCCTCCGATGACCCACCAATCCGCAACCATAACAAACAACATCCTTATTCGGGCACCTAGATTTTATGTGACCTTCCTCATAACAACCAAAACACTTCACGGGTCCACGATCACTATTACACCGTCCTCGGTGATTCTTGCCACAAGATTGGCAATCTCGGTTAGCATCCGACTAAAATATTTCAAACGGTTAAACACAATTCATAAGATATACATAACATGATATTAAATTCAACTTCAATCTTACTTGAATAGAGAACGATTGGGATTGGCCACAAGGCCGAAATGACCCTTGAGATTGGGTTCGACGATTAGGAATAAATCGATTAATACGACCGGAAGGAGACGAAGTAGTTTGTTCAATCTTTTGACGTTTAGATTCGGGAGTCAACTCCCTACGAAGACTCAAATCATGCTCTCTTCTTCGAGCATATTCAACCGCCTTAGCAAACGACGGGATATCACGGTTGCTCACAAAGTCTTGTATCTCATATCTTAACCCTTCTACAAACATTTGAATCTTCTCAACTTCAGTCGGGATGTACTTTGTGGAAAATTGGCCTTTTGATTAAATAACGTCTCATACTCATCTACCGACAAAGTTCCTTGCTTGAGCTCTAAAAACTCCTTCTCTAACCTTCTTCTCATATCACTTGGGCAATATTGTTCAAGAAACCGGGCCTTGAACGAATCCCAATTCATATGATCTTGCTCTTCTTCACTCAAGATTTTAAACGTGTTATTCCACCAAGTTAATGCCTTACCGGTGAATATGGCGGTGGCATACACGGTTTGATCATCTTTGGCAACACGAGAGATACGAAATACCTTCTCCGTGTTTTCAACCCATAGCAATGCTTCCACGGGGTTTGTCACACCCGAAAATTCTGTGGCCCCACTACTACGAAAAGTTTTGAATGAAACCATTCCCGACTTCTTACTCGGGGATTCATCTACTACCTTCTCCTTTTCTTTTGACCTTTCCTTCTCTTCACGTCTAAATTGTTCAAAGGTGGCCCGGACCATGTCCGCCATCCTATTCATCAACCTTTCCTCCCTCGGAGATACCACTTCTTCTTCTTCTTCACGATTACTGGGGTTTGTTCCTTGGGTTCGAGGACCCGAAGGAGTTAATTCTGGATGTTCCGCACTTCTCGGACCATCATTATCATTGTTACTACTTCCTTGATCCATCCCTAACTGAAATTTTATGAAAAGATAAAGAATATATTAAATAACACTCACCCTAACATTTCTTTAGACTCATACATACATGTCCAACCTATGGTTTGTATCCGACCTAAGCTCTTAGCCTATACACTATACTATCAACGCCTAAGTTTGAGTCTAGTACCACAATGATACCTAGTTCACTCAAACCAATGCTCTGATACCATATTGTAAGAACCGAAACCAAAACGACCTTTTTATAGCATCACTACAACCAAACCATCCAAATTAACCAAAATACAAATGTTAACATAAACCACCAAAAGAAATTAGACATGCTAAGAACCGACCATCTATACCGGATACAAACCAACTAGCCAACCCATGACAAAATGTACAAAATACTACATGTCTATACCAAAAGAGAAGCTTTTCCAAGCTTCAAGCAACTCCAACTTCAATCACCTACTCACACTTGTTCTTGCCTCTATCTATACCTGAAAATGGTGACAACTAAAAGTGTAAGCTATAAAAGCTTAGTGAGTTCCACAATGTATAATGTTATACTAAATAATTATATAAATGATCAAAATAAACAAACTGTTAGAAATGGGTCAAAGTACCGGGTTAACATATCAACATCCTCACGAGGTATCACATATCCATAACGGGTCAACAATGATCAAAGTGTAATATCCAAATTTAACAAAGTGCGTCATTCCCCCTTAGGCCATTAGGGAATGAGGCCGATGAAGGTGACCATGGCACCCCTAACCGAGTCCATGATCCAGCTTCACCACCACGGTCCATACCACTCCTCCGCCAGGTACTCCCGCGTCCACCGCCCAACATATTACACACAGTAATACTCGAGCCGCCATGGGTCCTCGCGAAATGAAATGTCACTCAAGGGAAATCACTCAAACGGGTCAAGGAAGAATGAGTTTGATCATAAGGAATATCAATGTCTTCAACAACCGAAACAATATCCAAGGAAGTCAATTTGTTCCAAATACCAATTGATTATATTGTTTATATATATATATGTATATATATATATATATATATATATAATTAAAAGTATACACATTGCACATAGGGAACTCACCTGGGATTAAACACTTGCCAACACGAGCCAAACACTTCCTTTAATCACAATTCCAATATCACCGATCGATGCGATCACCACAATCTCCCAATTGTTTATCTATCACAATTACACATATCTCAATCAACATTCTAGTTCATAAGCATAACTAAAATTGATCCTAATCACCAATTTTCCCCAAAAGTGGTGATGAACTCAAACCCTAATTATCAATTTATTCATACTTGCACTTGATCACATACTAACTACATTTCTCATAGCTAAATACTCAGTTATACTAGTGTACCATCTCAATTTTCAGCTGTAACTAATTCCCTAAATTTAGGGTTCATGACCTACCAACTAGATAACTCAATTTCTACACATGCATTAAGTTAGAGAGGATGAAATACCTTGATTATTAACACAATAGACAATAATCCTTTGATTCCTAACCCAAATCTGTCCAAGAACTCCCAAAATCGTCCAAAATCGCCAACTACCGAGAGAGAAAAGTCTAGAAGAAATTTTTGGCTGAAATGGGGAAAAATCCCGTTTTTATGTCTAATCTGCACAAGATAGCGCCGCTATCCTAGAGATAGCGCCGCTATCTCCACACCCGCGCTTTTTAGCGCCGCTATCTTCCAAGATAGCGCCTCTATCCCCCAATTTTCGCGTTTTTCCCCCTTTGCTATTTCGAGTCGCTGTTCCAATTTACATAAGATAGCGCCGCTATCTCTAAGATAGCGCCGCTATCTCCCAAAATGCTGCAATTTTTCACTTTTTCTTCCCTCTAACTTATACCACTTTTCTATACCCAAAATCACAGATTTCTAGCAATATTTTCAACTACAAAGTCTATTATCTTATCATTTACCAACTATTATCTATTTTTATCTATTAAAATACAAAATTTTAAAACACGTATGTTACAATTACCTCCTCCTTTTGAGAATTTCGTCCCGAAATTAGGTTGACTTGAACAAGACCGGATACTTCTCAATCATATCATCTCTTCTTTCCCATGTGCAATTCGGACCTCTATGGTGTTTCCATTTCACCAATACTAACTGAATTTCCTTATTTTTGAGATTGACTGACTTTTGGTCAACTATTTCTTCCGGTTCCTCTACGTACCTCAATTTCTCGTTGACTTTGACTTCGGTCAACGGTACCGTTTCCTCATGTTCTCTAAGGCTCTTTCTTAAATAACAAACATGAAACACATTATGGATACCCGCTAGCTCTTCCGGTAACTCAAGGCGATAAGCTTGCTTTCCGACCCGTTCTATGATCTTAAATGGGCCGATAAATCGAGGACTTAACTTACCTTTCTTCCCAAATCTCATGACACCCTTCCATGGTGAAACTTTTAACATTACATAGTCGTCTATTGAAAACTCTATCGGTTTTCGCCTTTTATCCGCGTATGACTTTTGACGATCTTGGGCCGCTTTCATTCTTTCCCGAACAATCTGAATTTTATCGCTTGTATCTTGGACCAATTCGGGTCCCACCAACACCTTCTCTCCAACTTCTCGCCAACACAAAGGTGTTCGACACTTTCTTCCATATAACGCTTCATAAGGTGCCATTTGAACCGAGGAATGATAACTATTATTATAAGAAAATTCGGCTAATGACAAATATTTATCCCAACTTCCCCCAAATTCTAAGATACAAGACCTAAGCATGTCTTCCAAAGTTTGGATCGTTCTCTCGGTTTGCCCGTCCGTTTGCGGATGATAAGCGGTACTAAGAGCTACTTTCGATCCCAATTCTTTTTGCATGCTACTCCAAAAATTGGAAGTAAATCGGGAATCTCTATCCGATACAATCTTCAAAGGAACACCATGTCTAGCAATTATCTCATCTAAATATACTTGTGCCCATGAATCCATCGGTGCCGTTTCCCTCATAGCGAGGAAATGCGCACTCTTGGTCAAACGGTCAACAATCACCCAAATGCAATCATGTTGACGAGCAGTTCTCGGAAGTTTAGTAATCAAATCCATGGAGATTTCCTCCCACTTCCATACAGGAATGCTAAGTGGTTGCAAACTTCCATAGGGTTTCTGATGCTCGGCTTTAACTTGAGCACAAATGTTGCATTCTTGTACAAACCTCCCTATATCCTTCTTCATTCCCGGCCACCAATAATCCAACCTTAAATCATGATACATTTTATTCATACCCGGATGAATTGAGAACTTTGAACTATGTGCCTCACGCAACACATCGTTTCTCAATTCTCCAATCTTCGGTATCCATACACGGTTACTAAAAACCCTGACACCTCGACCATCCACCTCTAAATTTTTCTCATAATTCACCATTCTCTCCTTCTTAATATTCGCGGGCTTTAATGCCTCATCTTGCCACTTCTTAAGGTCATCCAGCAAAATAAACTTCAATGTAGTGGAGGACATTGCATAACACATACTCGAACGGTAAGCCTTACGGCTTAGGGCATCAGCAACTACATTCGCCTTCCCGGGATGATACAAAATTTCACAATTATAATCTTTTATGAGTTCCATGGCACGTTGTTGTCGCATATTTAACGATTGTTGGCTAAATATATATTTGAGACTCTTATGATCGGTAAAGAGTTGGAACCTAGTCCCATACAAATAATGCCGCCAAATCTTTAGTGCAAACACTACCGCGGATAACTCAAGATCATGAGTCGGCTACTTCTTTTCATACCTCTTCAATTGGTGGGAAGCATAAGCAATAACTTTTCCCCGTTGCATGAGAACACACCCGAGACCCATTTTCGATGCATCACTATATACAACGAAGTCTTCCTCACCCTCGGGCAATGACAAGATTGGAGCATTTGTCAAACAATCTTTTAACATACTAAAAGCTTTTTCTTGTGCCTCACCCCATTCATAATTCACATCTTTTCGAGTAAGACTTGTGAGAGACACGGCAATACGAGAGAAATCTTTAATGAACCGGCGGTAATAACCCGCGAGACCTAAGAAACTTCGGATCTCGGAAGCATTTCGAGGCACTTCCCAATTCTTAATCGCCTCGATCTTGGAAGGATCGACCGATATACCTTCACCTGATACCACATGACCGAGGAATTGAACTTGGCGCAACCAAAATTCACATTTGGAAAACTTGGCATACAATTTCTCTCTTCGTAATAAATCAATAATTTCACGAAGGTGCGATGCATGATCACTTTCGGATTTAGAATATACCAAAATATCGTCGATAAAAACAATTACCGACTTATCCAACATAGGACGACATACTCGATTCATCATATCCATAAAAGCGGCCGGAGCATTCGTTAAACCGAATGGCATGACTAAGAATTCATAATGCCCATATCTAGTTCGGAATGCGGTTTTAGGCTCATCTTCTTTATAAACCTTCAACTGATGATAACCGGACCTTAAGTCAATCTTAGAAAAATAACTTGCACCTTGCAATTGATCGAAAAGGTCGTCAATCCTAGGCAAAGGATATTTGTTCTTGATTGTTACTTTGTTGAGTTCACGATAATCAATACACATCCGCATTGACCCGTCTTTCTTCTTAACGAACAAAACCGGTGCACCCCACGGTGACACACTCGGTTGAATGAACCCTTTATCAAGTAATTCTTGGAACTGATTCATAATTTCTTTCATTTCTGCCGGGGCTAAACGATAAGGAGATTTGGCTATCGGAGCCGCACCCGGCACGAGATCAATTCGGAATTCAACTTCACGATCAGGCGGCAATCCGGGTAAATCCTCGGGAAATACATCCGGGAATTCATTAACAATGGGAACATCTTTCACTGATTTCTTAACTTCTACAACCGAATTGAGAACATAAGCTAAATAAGAATAACATCCATGGGACATCAATTTACTAGCCTTCAAGAAAGAAATCACCCGCCTCTTCTTCATTTTACTTTCACCATACACGTACAAAGGTTCTCTTCCTTGTACCGGAATTCTAATCACTTTCTCATAACACATAATATCGGCATGGTACTTAGACATCCAATCCATCCCAATAATAATATCAAAATTGGGCAAATTTATCATCACTAGATCTACTAGGAACTTATGATCATCTATCTCTAACGAGCAATCCTTATACACACGATTGGCTACTAGGGTCTCACTACCCGCAGTATCAACACAGAATGGATTCAACAAAGGAGATGGAAGCACAGATAACAATTTAGCAAATTTCACAGATACAAAGGAATCAGAAGCTCCAGAATCAAATAATATATGGGCGGGTTGGGAATTAACAAGAAATATACCAGAAACGACATTTGGATCCTCCCGGGCTTCCTCCGGGGTCAACTGAAATGCACGGCTTCTAACCTTGGGGACCTCCTCCTTTTGACTCGCCGCACCCACTCGCGGATGTTGTTGTACCGAACCTCGACTTTCAACTGCTCGATTAGAAGGATTAGGACATTGACGCCTCCGATGACCCACCAATCCGCAACCATAACAAACAACATCCTTATTCGGGCACCTAGATTTTATGTGACCTTCCTCATAACAACCAAAACACTTCACGGGTCCACGATCACTATTACACCGTCCTCGGTGATTCTTGCCACAAGATTGGCAATCTCGGTTAGCATCCGACTAAAATATTTCAAACGGTTAAACACAATTCATAAGATATACATAACATGATATTAAATTCAACTTCAATCTTACTTGAATAGAGAACGATTGGGATTGGCCACGAGGCCAAAATGACCCTTGAGATTGGGTTCGACGATTAGGAATAAATCGATTAATACGACCGGAAGGAGACGAAGTAGTTTGTTCAATCTTTTGACGTTTAGATTCGGGAGTCAACTCCCTACGAAGACTTAAATCATGCTCTCTTCTTCGAGCATATTCAACCGCCTTAGCAAACGACGGGATATCACGGTTGCTCACAAAGTCTTGTATCTCATATCTTAACCCTTCTACAAACATTTGAATCTTCTCAACTTCAGTCGGGATGTACTTTGTGGCAAATTGGGCCTTTTGATTAAATAACGTCTCATACTCATCTACCGACAAAGTTCCTTGCTTGAGCTCTAAAAACTCCTTCTCTAACCTTCTTCTCATATCACTTGGGCAATATTGTTCAAGAAACCGGGCCTTGAACGAATCCCAATTCATATGATCTTGCTCTTCTTCACTCAAGATTTTAAACGTGTTATTCCACCAAGTTAATGCCTTACCGGTGAACATGGCGGTGGCATACACGGTTTGATCATCTTTGGCAACACGAGAGATACGAAATACCTTCTCCGTGTTTTCAACCCATAGCAATGCTTCCACGGGGTTTGTCACACCCGAAAATTCTGTGGCCCCACTACTACGAAAAGTTTTGAATGAAGCCATTCCCGACTTCTTACTCGGGGATTCATCTACTACCTTCTCCTTTTCTTTTGACCTTTCCTTCTCTTCACGTCTAAATTGTTCAAAGGTGGCCTGGACCATGTCCGCCATCCTATTCATCAACCTTTCCTCCCTCGGAGATACCACTTCTTCTTCTTCTTCACGATTACTGGGGTTTGTTCCTTGGGTTCGAGGACCCGAAGGAGTTAATTCTGGATGTTCCGCACTTCTCGGACCATCATTATCATTGTTACTACTTCCTTGATCCATCCCTAACTGAAATTTTATGAAAAGATAAAGAATATATTAAATAACACTCACCCTAACATTTCTTTAGACTCATACATACATGTCCAACCTATGGTTTGTATCCGACCTAAGCTCTTAGCCTATACACTATACTATCAACGCCTAAGTTTGAGTCTAGTACCACAATGATACCTAGTTCACTCAAACCAATGCTCTGATACCATATTGTAAGAACCGAAACCAAAACGACCTTTTTATAGCATCACTACAACCAAACCATCCAAATTAACCAAAATACAAATGTTAACATAAACCACCAAAAGAAATTAGACATGCTAAGAACCGACCATCTATACCGGATACAAACCAACTAGCCAACCCATGACAAAATGTACAAAATACTACATGTCTATACCAAAAGAGAAGCTTTTCCAAGCTTCAAGCAACTCCAACTTCAATCACCTACTCACACTTGTTCTTGCCTCTATCTATACCTAAAAATGGTGACAACTAAAAGTGTAAGCTATAAAAGCTTAGTGAGTTCCACAATGTATAATGTTATACTAAATAATTATATAAATGATCAAAATAAACAAACTGTTAGAAATGGGTCAAAGTACCGGGTTAACATATCAACATCCTCACGAGGTATCACATATCCATAACGGGTCAACAATGATCAAAGTGTAATATCCAGATTTAACAAAGTGCGTCATTCCCCCTTAGGCCATTAGGGAATGAGGCCGATGAAGGTGACCATGGCACCCCTAACCGAGTCCATGATCCAGCTTCACCACCACGGTCCATACCACTCCTCCGCCAGGTACTCCCGCGTCCACCGCCCAACATATTACACACAGTAATACTCGAGCCGCCATGGGTCCTCGCGAAATGAAATGTCACTCAAGGGAAATCACTCAAACGGGTCAAGGAAGAATGAGTTTGATCATAAGGAATATCAATGTCTTCAACAACCGAAACAATATCCAAGGAAGTCAATTTGTTCCAAATACCAATTGATTATATTGTTTATATATATATATATATATAATTAAAAGTATACACATTGCACATAGGGAACTCACCTGGGATTAAACACTTGCCAACACGAGCCAAACACTTCCTTTAATCACAATTCCAATATCACCGATCGATGCGATCACCACAATCTCCCAATTGTTTATCTATCACAATTACACATATCTCAATCAACATTCTAGTTCATAAGCATAACTAAAATTGATCCTAATCACCAATTTTCCCCAAAAGTGGTGATGAACTCAAACCCTAATTATCAATTTATTCATACTTGCACTTGATCACATACTAACTACATTTCTCATAGCTAAATACTCAGTTATACTAGTGTACCATCTCAATTTTCAGCTGTAACTAATTCCCTAAATTTAGGGTTCATGACCTACCAACTAGATAACTCAATTTCTACACATGCATTAAGTTAGAGAGGATGAAATACCTTGATTATTAACACAATAGACAATAATCCTTTGATTCCTAACCCAAATCTGTCCAAGAACTCCCAAAATCGTCCAAAATCGCCAACTACCGAGAGAGAAAAGTCTAGAAGAAATTTTTGGCTGAAATGGGGAAAAAATCCCGTTTTTATGTCTAATCTGCACAAGATAGCGCCGCTATCCTAGAGATAGCGCCGCTATCTCCACACCCGCGCTTTTTAGCGCCGCTATCTTCCAAGATAGCGCCGCTATCCCCCAATTTTCGCGTTTTTCCCCCTTTGCTATTTCGAGTCGCTGTTCCAATTTACATAAGATAGCGCCGCTATCTCTAAGATAGCGCCGCTATCTCCCAAAATACTGCAATTTTTCACTTTTTCTTCCCTCTAACTTATACCACTTTTCTATACCCAAAATCACAGATTTCTAGCAATATTTTCAACTACAAAGTCTATTATCTTATCATTTACCAACTATTATCTATTTTTAACTATTAAAATACAAAATTTTAAAACACGTATGTTACAGTGGACACCTATTACGGTTTAAAATGGATACTTATAGGTTATTGGTCATAGCTAGTGGTTATAATGGTTCACGGGCCATTCGTATTGGTTATGGACACCAATTACGGTTTATAATGGATACTTATAGGTTATTGGTCATAGCTAGTGGTTATAATGGTTCACGGGCCATTCGTATCGGTTATGGACACCAATTACGGTTTAAAATGGATACTTATAGGTTATTGGTGATAACTAGTGGTTATTAAGGTTCACAGTCCATTCATATGGGTTATGGACACCAATTAGGGTTTAAAATGGATACTTATAGGTTATTGGTCATAACTAGTGGTTATTACGGTTCACGGGCCATTCCTATGGGTTATGGACACCTATTACGGTTTAAAATGGATACATATAGGTTATTGGTCATAGCTAGTGGTTATAATGGTTCACGGGCCATTCGTATCGGTTATGGACACCAATTACGGTTTATAATGGATATTTATAAGTTATTAGTCATAGATAATGGTTATAATGGTTCACGGGCCATTCGTATGGGTTATTGACACCAATTACGGTTTAAAATGGATACTTATAGGTTATTGTTAATAACTAGTGGTTATTAAAATTCACTGGCCATTCGTATGGGTTATGGCCACCAATTACGGTTTATAATGGATACTTATAGGTAATTGGACATAGCTAGTGGTTATAATGGTTCACGGGCCATTCGTATCGGTTATGCACACCAATTACGGTTTATAATGGATACTTATAGGTTATTGGTCATAGCTAGTGGTTGTCTTACTTGAAGATCTGGAGTTGTGAGGATCTCGTAGAACGAGACATGCCAAACAAACTTGAGCCCATATCTATCAAGTGTATCTTCGTTACTATTTTACTACCCACCCGAGAACAAATTGTTGTTGCTCGGTATGCTAAGTTTCTTAAGAACAGTCTCATTTGACAAAGCAAGTGGGAGCACTATAGACTTTGACAAGATTCAAAGTGAAGATGCACAACCTTCTGGTAACACTAGCAAAAATCACAATGAGGCTGAAGATATAGATGTTGTACCACAGGATGATGTTGTTCCCATTCATAGGTCCGCAAGGATAGCTCATGCACCTGAATGATATAGATTTATATCGATGCTGAGGAGCAAAGCATAGGGGTTCATGATGAACCCCCTAACTATCAAGTTGCATTATCGAAATTTGAATTCGAAAAAATGACTTGAAGCTATGAGTGCGAAAATAAAATCCATGAGAGAAAATCAAGTTTTGAACTTAGTTGATCTTTCTCAAAACAGTAAGACTGTTGACATGGATGAAAATATACACACCTATAAAGCTCTTCTAGTAACAAAAGGTTACACTCAATCCTACTGGATTGACAATGATGAAACCTTCTCGCCTGTTACTAAAGACATTAGGATTCTTATAGCCAAAGTAGTGTACTATGACTATGAGATTTGGTTAATGATGAAATCAAAACGTTTGTTTCACCTAAAACCCAAACTGAGCATGTGTATATATGAAAGCAAGTGGGAGCATTGTCGTTTCTCAAGTCATACCTGTTGATGACATGTCACTCATGTGAAATAATATACCTATGCTACAAGATGAAAATCCTGGCTTGGAAAATGTTTTGACATGAAGGATGATAAGAATACGACATACATGCTTGGAGTAAAGATCTATAATGATAGATCAAAATGGTTAATTGGTTTAGTCAAAGTGCTTACATTGACAAAATTCTAAACGGTTTAGAATGGTACTCCCAAACGAGGAAGTCCTCGTATGCCACACAATGTAAACTTGAGTGAGACTCAAGGACCTTCCACACCTGATGTGGTGAAGCGAATGAATGTAATCCCCTATGAATCAGCTATTTCATTCATCATGTACGCTGTAAGGAGCACTAGGACAAATGTAACGTCCTTAGGGGACCTTACTAGAAAATACCAACAGAATCCATGAGAGAGTCACTGGATTGCTGTTAAGAACACATTGAAGTATTTTAAAATACTGGATATATGTTCCTTGGTTATGGTGGAGATACCGAACTGAAACTAAGTATACTTGCTATACTTATGCTGGTTTTGAAATAGGTGGTGATGACGCTAGATCCTATTTACGAAGGTTCACTACATTCGAATGATTTATCGAGATATGTGAAATTCGTACTCTTAAAGTTCAAACAGATAACTAACTAGCTGACGTTTTATCGAACTCAATGTCTTGTACCAAACATATTGGATATGAATGGAACATTGGACTTCGACAAGCTAGTAGTTTCATGTAAATCTGTTTTAGTATTTGGATAATGGAACGGTGGGCAGTTTATATTGGAATAAATTGATATATTTGATATGATCATTTTTATATGAATATCAACTGTGTTCTATATTTGCATGTTTACATCCTTGAATATTTACTGCGTTTTATATTCTAAATTGTCCATTGTCATATTAATAGTATGGGAATATTATTAATACAAATCTGAGGGCATTGATGACATCATCTTAGTATGACTAAGGATGATGAAATCAAACTCACATGTTATTCATTGTGATGCACAATTGGACTGACCCAACCTATGAGAAATCACTTCCTGGATTTATGTCACAAGTGAATCTCACAAAGGCTTTGTCGCTTATCCTCTGACTTGAGATGCAAGCTGGTTTGTGTATGTGGAATGCCAAACTTTGATGTGGTTAAACGCTGACCTGAATAAGGCTGCTATAACAACCATCTTCGGGTTTGTCATTAAGCGTATATCAAACACGTGTAGTCAATAAAGAATTTGTTCCTCCACATGTTTGGATTAGATACTACTAGGCCCCTCGATGATTTGAATAGATGCTTGTACGGCCGTACCCAAAGGTAATCAAGATGAATCTTGATTGGTTTGGTAATCTACTTCAATGTATAGATCGAGAAACAGAATCATTGAAATTTTAGATTGAGATTAATCCTTGTCTAAAATTCAACATGGTATCAGTAACAAAAGGATAACTGATTGAAAAACTTTGAACCCGGACTTTTCTGAAACTCACTCATGTACTTCTAGGGGCATTGGCGGGTTGCTAGACTCTAACCTTTGCTTGTAGAACTACTTGATTGTTATGACGTTCGCAAGTGGGAGCTGTTGGAATATGCTTCACGTTCATATATGGCTAGACGTATGTGAGCCTAAAGGGTCATTAATTAGGGTAATTATATTATTTATATAAACTATAATTACTTGGCTAGATATGTTTTAATTAATTATTAAGTTAAAACGTATTAGTGAGTAATCATAAAGAATCAAAAGTACAAGGGGCTAAGTGTCATATCTCCTAACTTGTAATTAGGGAATATATACTTAAATTAGGGAGCAAGAAAAGTTTGACCTAAACCCTAATCCTCCCTCTTAACCCATACGGCCGCACCTCATAAGATGATGAGTTGGTTGTGGTTTTGTTTGGCTGCTTATTGAAACTCACGAATAGAAACAAACTCATGATTCTTTTATATGCATCATGGGTTGATTTTGTTTTCTTAAAAAAACTTTCGTGGTTGTGTACGTTTAAGTTTTGATTCTTGCTCAAGGGACTAGCATCCTATTTGGTGTTCTTGATATGGTGTAGTAAGGATACCATTAGAGGAATTCTACATTGAATTCTTGGAGTTCTTCTTCCTCATTCATTGGTGTAATCAAAGGCTTCAAGGGTATGATTTCCATCCTAACTATTTTATTTATAGTTTAATTGTATTAATCAATATTAGATCCGTTCATGGTGATTAAACTTTTCCGCTGCGTTTTGGTTCTTGTTTTAACCTTAAATCACCATTAGTTATAATAGTTCACGGGCCATTCGTATGGCTTATTGACACCAATTACGGTTTAAAATGGATCCGTATAGGTTATTGGTCATATCTAGTGGTTATAATGGTTCACGGGCCATTCGTATGGGTTATGGACACCTATTACGTTTTAAAAATGGATACTTATAGGTTATTGGTCAAAACTAGTGGGTATTAAGGTTCACGGGCCATTCATATGGGTTAGTGACACCAATTACAGTTTAAAATGGATAATTATAGGTTATTGGTCATACCTAGTGGTTATTACGGTTCGTGAGCCATTCCTATGGGTTATGGACACCTATTACGGTTTAAAATGAATACTAATAGGTTATCGGTTATAGCTAGTGGTTATAATGGTTCACGAGCCATTCGTATCAGTTATGGACACCAATTACGGTTTATAGTGGATACTTATAGGTTCTTTGTCATAGCTAGTGGTTATAATGGCTCACATGCCATTCGTATGGGTTATTGACACCAATTACGGTTTAAAATGGATACTTATAGGTTATTGGTCATAACTAGTAGTTATTAAGGTTCACGGGCCATTCATATTGGTTATGAACACCAATTATGGTTTAAAATGGATACTTATAGGTTATTGGTCATAGGTAGTGGTTATAATGTTTCACGGGCCATTCGTATCGGTTACGGACACCAAGTACGGTTTAAAATGGATACTAATAGGTTATTGGTTATAGCTAGTGGTTATAATAGTTCACGCGCCATTCATATGGCTTATTGACACGAATTACAGTTTATAATGGATAGTTATAGGTTATTGGTCATAACTAGTGGTAATAATGGTTAACGGGACGTTCGTATGGGTTATGGTCACCAATTACGGTTTATAATGGATACTTATAGGTTATTGGTCATAGTTGGTGGTTATAATGGTTCACGGGCCATACGTATGGGTTATTAACAACAATTACGGTTTATAATGGATACATATAGGTTATTAGTCATAGCTAGTAGTTATACTGGTTAACGGGCCATTCGTATAGGTTATGGAAACCAATTACGGTTTATAATGGATATTAATACGTTATTGGTCATAACTAGTGGTTATTAAGGTTCACGGGCCATTCGTATGGGTTATTGACACCAATTACGGTTTAAAATTGATACTTATAGGTTATTGGTCATAGCTAGCGGTTATAATGGTTCACGCGCCATTCGTATGGGTTATGGACACCAATTATGGTTTATAATGGATACTTATAGGTTATTGGTCATAGCTAGTGGATATAATGGTTCACAGGTGTAACGCCCCAAAATTTGTATTTATTAAATAATATTATTTTAATCACATTTTTATTATTTATAATTAATATTATTCAAGCGACCTGTAATTGGACGGTTCATTTTTTTAGACGTTTTAATTCGCGTGTAATTAATCATGAGAATTAGTTAACAATAACTAGAGGGTTATTAATTTGTGGTGTTAATCTATTATGAGATTTTTTTAATTTATTAACCATGAGGGTTAATTATCCTATGAAAGTTAAATCCCGAGTACGTCTATTAATTCCCGTGGCCGGCCGTAGGCCAAGGCCAACCCGTCTACCATGTTTTCCTCGGCCAAAAGATAGGCCCGATTTTGTTCCCTTGTTTTCACATCTTTGAGTTCGATCAAGAGGAGGGTCCGACTTTCTTTTTAATCCAATTAATGGCCCGAAACACTATGTATTTAATTCTTGCAAAACCTAATTAAATTCTTTCCCACATGCCCCTTCTATTCAGCCGCCGTTGAAGACCAACACCACCGCCATCTTCATTTCTTCTTCACTCTTGATTTCCGGTAATGCAAACAAAACACCACCGCCATCCATTTCTCTTAATTCCTCTTTGTTCTTCTAATTCCCATTGAAGACCAACACCATAACCACCGCCACCTCCTTTCTTACTTTTTTTTTTCCTTTATATTCAGCAGCTTTACTTTTCCATCTTCCATTGTTTTTTTTTTTTCGAACAGTAGGGAGAGAAGAATATTGATCTCGAGCATGGCAAGGGCTGAGTGTTTGGTTTAGCCGATGGGTTGATCGAGAGGTTGGGTTAAGGGGTTTCGTATTCATCATTATTTTATGTCCGTATTCCTATTTCTGATTTCTGGTGTTGGGGATCAGAATGCAGATTCAAGCCAAGCAGAATCGAAAGAGAAGGCATAGAAGGTGATCGATCGAGTTTTTTTTGGTGACCTAGTCCTCGTGTGTAACCGTAGGTAAATTCTTAACCCTTGTATTCGTTATCATCGTTGCCTTCCGGGGTTTATCGTTTAAGCTGCTCGACTACATGAATTGATAGAGCTGTAGGTTACTATTTTCGATCTCAAGTCTTAATCGAATGCTGTTGGATTGATAGTTAATTAGGTTCGGAATGATTAACCGATGGGGGAACCGAACCCGTAGGGTTCTAGGTTCCCAACCGAGAATACTTGATGCCTTTAGGTCTTAAGAACTACCTTAGATCGAATAATCTGAATTGCGATTATGTCGGGTTTTATAGTAGGGTGTAATCAAGTTTTATGGACCGGGGGCGGATCAATAAGTCGGGTTTTGATTTAAAAACGGTTGGCAGATTATGCTGTCGTAGTTTATGTAGTTTTTGACCTGGCTAAATTGTTTGTTTGGACTTTTGGCCCGTGCTGGTACCTTGGTTTCTGAGTTAGCTTTTCAACGCCGCAACCCTCTCGTTAATCCGAATTACGGTTTAGGAGTTATAACCATTTTATTATGATGCTGTTAGGAAAATGACCTGTGCGGCATGTCTGTCTTGTAACACTGTTTTGAGACACTTAGAATTTGTTTTAGCCAGTGACCGTCTCACAGAGATATGTAGTTCTGGTTGTCTACTTTTCATGGTAAAAATATGGGATAAATCTACTGCACAGTTTAAGAGTTATAGCAGTTTCCGTGAGACCGATGGGTGCTGCCAGTTTTCTAAATTGAGTCCTTAGAACGGATTGTAATTCGGGTTTCATTTTTATGCTTTTAGGATCATCTAGGAGTAACCGAGCAGCGCTTTAGAGTATTGAGGATCCTTTGGAGCTTACGTTTATCGAGGTGAGTATTCTCACCGTGTATTCGGTTATAACGATACGTGCATGACTCATATGGTTAACTGTTTTGATTTGTTGTACTTTCTGTGTGTTGATCTGTTATCTGAGTGACTGTTTTTGCATACTACTGATCTGAGACGGACGTGCCGAGTATCTGAGCCGGTACCAAGTCATTTTGTGCTACTAAGTGATAGGGCTATCTGTGTGGTTTATGTTAGGAGTTGAAAACATAAAAATAATTAATAAATCTCAGTGGAAATTCTGTGTGGTGGCCTGAGTGCCAAATTCTGTGTGGGCCCTTGTGGCAAATTCTGTGTGGGCCCTTGTGGCATTTTAGTGTAAGGAGAGGCGAGGTTGATCTCTCGACTCGAGTTACACAAGCGCGCTATATAAATTTAAAAGATACAAAAACTGAGAAATTAACTTAGTGGTAAATGATTAGGAGTTCACCCGTGTGCCCTCATGTATTGTATGTTGTAGTTGTTTGCATTTTGAGTTTATTCACTCAGCTTCCCCGCTGACCCAAAAACTCCCTCCCATTTTTCAGGTACTAGCAAAGGAAAAGAGAAGGTGGACGGTTGACTGCTGTATTACTTCTGAGTGCTGATGTGAAACGTTTTTATTATTTCAAAACTCTGAATTCTATTTAAGACATTTCCGCATTAAATACATTTTATATTAAATTATTATTTTGGGGGATTATTTATGGGACCTTTTTGATTATAATATTGTACACAAAATTTTTAAAAATCTTGTAAATTTTAGGGTGTTACAAGTTGGTATCAGAGCACTGACTTGAGGGATTTGGATTCACAAGGGGTGAATTCAAACTCAAGTTTGAGTTACGAGTTTTTAAAATGAGAAATGAGTAAAATATTTTCTGAGTAAAGATTCCACATCAAGTATGCAGCATGTCACGTCGACCTCTCGCTTTTCCAGTTGCCGGTAATATTTTAGAGGTTTTATTTATTTGGGAATTTCGCTGTATTCTGAGTTTTGAGGAATGACAAATATGAGAATTGCTGTTATTATTTTGAGTATAATTCTGATTTAACTCTGAGTGTATTTCACGACGAGGATCGCTTTTCTGAGTATATTTTCCGTGTGTAATTCTGAGTGCATTTGCGTCATACATGCTAAAAATTATAATTACATACAATATTATATAATCTGTGAGGTTTTATAATTCTGATAAATTTTAACCAAAAAGGGTAATAAATGGATATGAAATTATGATATAAATTCCATAAGTTATTTAATGAGAACATGTCTTGGGTAAATAAAAATGAGAAGTAATAAATTTTTCATATTGTGAAAAATATTAAAAAAATCTTTCGTTTTGGAAAAGCACTTAATAGAAAGAGTTATTGAAACGAGTAAACTGTGAAACGAGTAAATGAAAAATATTTTTATTATCAACCGATTTAAAAAATATTTTTATGATGGTTTATCAAGTCGAGTAAAGTGAAAATACCGAGAACATATTTTGTTGTTGTGTTAAAACTTCAGTTTGGTTAAACATGTTTTTTTAAATGTTAAATTATCATTTGAGATTTTATTTAGTGAAATTTTTTTCGGTTATTCACAAAATTTAGAAATTGTGATTTTTTTTTTTTTTAGAAATTCGGGTGTTATAAAATCTTGGAACAATTAAAAAGGAAAATGCTTTTATAAAGAGATGAAACACGAGTATTGAGGAGAAATTATGCTAGGAAATAATAAACTGAGATTTATTAAATTGAGATCAAATAAGAAAACCTTTAAGGTATGTGATTTAAAAAGCTGAGTATGAAAATCCTTCAATTTTTCTCTATGTGATAAATGAGTTCAATGAAGAACTATTAAATTAACGCAAAGATATTGAATAGACTATAAAAGTTGTTATATTAACCCATCGAGAATTTCCGAGATGAATTAAAAATAAGTTATTCAAACTTATCTTAATCGGTAATTATTAAAAGTGAACTAAGGGGAACTGTCATCATTAATTCGGCGGTGATCTATTTAAAATAAATTAAAAGAGTTTATGAGCTATATTAGGTTCTGAGTTTAACTGTTGAAAATATAATAAAATATTTTGGCTGAGTGCCTTTTGTTGAGTGCCTTTTTCCGTGTGCCTTTTGCTGAGTGCATTTATGAGAATGTTTATAAGATTTTGACTACATGCAACTGAGTGCGAAATTGTAATTTTTTTGATATGGAAAATATATTATTATTATTATTATTTTCTCTCTGAGTGCGATTTGCTGGTGAACTTAAATGTGGGAAGTTGTAACCTTTGGGATTTACTCGTGACCAAACAGAAAGTAGGTGTCGAAAGTAATAGAGGGCCCCTATATTTCGGCTTGGGACGCATTTTATTTGGCAGTTTTTTGGATGTTAAATACCATTGGATGGGTTACGATCTCTACGCATTTCACCGCTCCACCGGAAATTCCCTCTGCCCCTACCGTACTCCAGCTTGGTAGTTTCCACCGCCTGTCCAGAGTTATTATCGTACACACCGAACTTTTGGTTGGTTATGGGGAGATTTTGAAGGGAACGATGGACCAATGCTTGTTATTGTGAATCTATTTTATGCATGTTATTTGTTTGAGTGAGTATATGTGGTTTATGTTATCATAATAGAGAATTCTAGTGCCAAACTCGAGGACGAGTTTTTCTCCAAGTGGAGTTGAGTAGGGGTATAAAAGGAAATTGTCAAGAAATAATTATCATTAATTATTATTTATAAATATTATGAGCATGATGCTTATGCAGAGATATTTTATTGGTATGAATTTAAAGTGCGAAATCTAGATACATATAATTGATCAAATAAATTATAGGAGTAACTATCAAATCAAGCAGTTGAGAATAATTAAATTTATTTTATGGTAATTATAGAGTTTATAACAAACTGATAAATCGGGATTACTGGAGAAATTAATAAATCAAGTTAGTTGGGTTGAATGAATATCGTGCAAAAGGGAAGTAGTAATACTACAATTATATATAAAATAAGATAGTATACTTATTCTTGTGTGATTATAATGAGATAATGAAGAATTATTAAATTAAAGTGATGAAAATTTATTAATGAGTTTGATATGAGAAAACAATTACAATGAAATTTTGAAGAAATGAGTTAAAGGAGAAAATTTTTGAATTAACGGGAAGTTTTATTCGAAATTTTAGAGGTACTATAAGATATTTATGAGAAAAATTGTATTGTGAACAATATATTTAGAGTTATTGAATAATATATTTGATTATTAATTATTGAATACTTAATTATCTTTTGAGGTTGTTAATTGGAGTTGATAATGATTTATTAAAACGAGTTCAAATTAGAAAATTTCATGTAGATTGACTATTGAGTAAATTTTTGAGTTATAAGAAGTTTATAAATCGAGTTAAATGAGCAAGTCAATAAAACAAGTTAAAAAGAGAAAGTTTTAATTTGTCGGGAAGTTTTATTAAAAAATTGTAGGTATTATAAAGTTTTATGAGAAAAACATATTTCGTGAGTAATATATTTTATTTGGAGTTATCGAATAATATTTTTATTTATTAATTTATTGAATATTTAAAATTTTTGAAGTGTTATAAATTTTTATGATAAAATTTTATTTATAAGCAATTATTAAATTGAGTTGAAATTTATATCGTATTAAGAAGAAATTTCTAAAAGACGAGAAAGTACTAAATTAATGAACAATGAGAAAAATCTTTAAATTGGGAATAAAAGGTAATTGCGTATTGAGTAAATGAGAACTAATGGACTGCTTCGTAAATTGAGTAACGAGAAATCATTATAAATAAGAGTATGAAATGTAATTGAAGTTTTTAGTGGGTAACATGAAATTTATGAGTAGATATGGTCAAAATAATTAAGAGACATTTTAAATTGTGTAAAATCAGTGAAACGGTCTATTAAAGGATCGTTAAACTAGATGAATGAGAAAACATCTATTAAAATATTATCGAGAAACCACTAAATGTAATAGAATGAGAACCTATTAAAGGGAATTAAATGACAAGATCGTTAATTTGAGCTATTTAAAGGGTTATCAACATCGGTAATATGCAAACCTAATAGAGTAAGGTAACAATATAATGTTAAAGAAGAGTTATTTTGAGAACCAATAACACGGTTGAGAGAGAGTATATCATTCCAGGTATTATAAGCTGGTAAATTGGAACACGCGAGTAGTAATAAGAAGGAGTAAAAATGTGATTTATACCTCATGCTATTATTTGTAAATAGTATTACCTTATGACTTGTTACTGAGTTAGAGTTTTGGGTTTACTCCTGAGTTAAGATTTATGAGTTTGCTCCTGAGTTATACATTTTCGAGTTATACTCCTGAGATATGTTTTGAGTTTATTTCTGAGTGGGACTTCTGAGTTATATTTCCAGATCATATTTTGGAGTTATATACCTGGGTATATGAGAATTCTGGGTGATATGTTTATTCCTTGTGATTTATTTGCATGATTTTAATATTAATTGATAATGGTGTAAACCGCTAATTATTTACTATGCGGTTAACAAACTGTTGACCCATAGAGTAGAGGACCTTCCGAGTCATTTTGGTAGAAAATTGTCGATAATGAAATTTTACCTGTTGCTAAAATGTGTAAGCGGTCATTTGATGGAGTGTGCGGGAAGAAAATTTTCCATAAAAACTTGTTATCGTCATGAGGGATCCGAGTGTGATTGTGTAAATGGGTTGGACGACCTGGTACTACGCTGAGCATCTGGTATCGTCAACAAATCAGTAGTAAATTTCCAAGTGGAGTTGAATCGGTGATTCAACGCAACGTTAATCGCTGAGTGCAACAACTGTATCCGAATGCGAGAGCAAGAAGACGCCTTCAGTAGAGTATCGTGGTGTATTTTATGCTCATGATCAACTTTTTCTTTGCATACTGAGATCCATAGTGAGCATCCTCACCTTAATTCTTTTAGCCTTATCGTTTTGCGCCACTAGAGGCGGATAATTGTATGAACACTTTCGTGATCTGGAGTTCATTTCCTATTAAGTAAATTCACCATGAAGAGCTTCTTACTATTCATAACTTTATCGTTTTTATTCTCCTTATTCATTTGAGTATGCATGCTGTAGGTCACCCTGATGAATTTCCTTTTCAGTCTTAACCTTGTCATTTTGTTTTCTTTCCCCATTTGAGGACGTGTGCCGTTGACGAGTCGGAGTCTGAAACGCGAGATTACTACCCTGAGCTTTTTCCGAGCGATGATTTCGGGGACGAAATCTATTTCAAGTGGAGTTGAGTTGTAACGCCCCAAAATTTGTATTTATTAAATAATATTATTTTAATCACATTTTTATTATTTATAATTAATATTATTCAGGCGACCTGTAATTGGACGGTTCATTTTTTTTAGACGTTATAATTCGCGTGTAATTAATCATGAGAATTAGTTAACAATAACTAGAGGGTTATTAATTTGTGGTGTTAATCTATTATGAGATTTTTTTAATTTATTAACCATGAGGGTTAATTATCCTATGAAAGTTAAAGCCCGAGTACGTCTATTAATTCCCGTGGCCGGCCGTAGGCCAAGGCCAACCCGTCTACCATGTTTTCTTCGGCCAAAAGATAGGCCCGATTTTGTTCCCTTGTATTCACATCTTTGAGTTCGATCAAGAGGAGGGTCCGACTTTCTTTTTAATCCAATTAGTGGCCCGAAACACTATGTATTTAATTCTTGCAAAACCTAATTAAATTCTTTCCCACATGCCCCTTCTATTCAGCCGCCGTTGAAGACCAACACCACCGCCATCTTCATTTCTTCTTCACTCTTGATTTCCGGTAATGCAAACAAAACACCACCGCCATCCATTTCTCTTAATTCCTCTTTGTTCTTCTAATTCCCATTGAAGACCAACACCATAACCACCGCCACCTCCTTTCTTACTTTTTTTTTTCCTTTATATTCAGCAGCTTTACTTTTCCATCTTCCATTGTTTTTTTTTTCGAACAGTAGGGAGAGAAGAATATTGATCTCGAGCATGGCAAGGGCTGAGTGTTTGGTTTAGCCGATGGGTTGATCGAGAGGTTGGGTTAAGGGGTTTCGTATTCATCATTATTTTATGTCCGTATTCCTATTTCTGATTTCTGGTGTTGGGGATCAGAATGCAGATTCAAGCCAAGCAGAATCGAAAGAGAAGGCATAGAAGGTGATTGATCGAGTTTTTTTTTTGGTGATCTAGTCCTCGTGTGTAACCGTAGGTAAATTCTTAACCCTTGTATTCGTTATCATCGTTGCCTTCCGGGGATTATCGTTTAAGCTGGTCGACTACATGAATTGATAGAGCTGTAGGTTACTATTTTCGATCTCAAGTCTTAATCGAATGCAGTTGGATTGATAGTTAATTAGGTTCGGAATGATTAACCGATGGGGGAACCGAACCCGTAGGGTTCTAGGTTCCCAACCGAGAATACTTGATGCCTTTAGGTCTTAAGAACTACGTTAGATCGAATAATCTGAATTGCGATTATGTCGGGTTTTTTAGTAGGGTGTAATCAAGTTTTATGGACCGGGGGCGGATCAATAAGTCGGGTTTTGATTTAAAAACGGTTGGCAGATTATGCTGTCCTAGTTTATGTAGTTTTTGACCTGGCTAAATTGTTTGTTTGGACTTTTGGCCCGTGCTGGTACCTTGGTTTCTGAGTTAGCTTTTCAACGCCGCAACCCTCTCGTTAATCCGAATTACGGTTTAGGAGTTATAACCATTTTATTATGATGCTGTTAGGAAAATGACCTGTGCGGCATGCCTGTCTTGCAACACTGTTTTGAGACACTCAGAGTCTGTTTTAGCCAGTGACCGTCTCACAGAGATATGTAGTTCTGGTTGTCTACTTTTCATGGTAAAAATATGGGATAAATCTACTGCACAGTTTAAGAGTTATAGCAGTTTCCGTGAGACCGACGGGTGCTGCCAGTTTTCTAAATTGAGTCCATAGAACGGATTGTAATTCGGGTTTCATTTTTATGCTTTTAGGATCATCTAGGAATAACCGAGCAGCGCTTTAGAGTATTGAGGATCCTTTGGAGGTTACATTTATCGAGGTGAGTATTCTCACCGTGTATTCAGTTATAACGATACGTGCATGACACATATGGTTAACTGTTTTGATCTGTTGTACTTTCTGTGTGTTGATCTGTTATCTGAGTGACTGTTTTTGCATACTACTGATCTGAGATGGACGTGCCGAGTATCTGAGCCGGTACCAAGTCATTTTGTGCTACTAAGTGATAGGGCTATCTGTGTGGTTTATGTTAGGAGTTGAAAACATAATAATAATTAATAAATCTCAGTGGAAATTCTGTGTGGTGGCCTGAGTGCCAAATTCTGTGTGGGCCCTTGTGGCAAATTCTGTGTGGGCCCTTGTGGCAAATTCTGTGTGGGCCCTTGTGGCATTTTAGTGTAAGGAGAGGCGAGGTTGATCTCTCGACTCGAGTTACACAAGCGCGCTATATAAATTTAAAAGATACAAAAACTGAGAAATTAACTTAGTGGTAAATGATTAGGAGTTCACCTGTGTGCCCTTATGTATTGTATGTTGTAGTTGTTTGCATTTTGAGTTTATTCACTCAGCTTCCCCGCTGACCCAAAAACTCCCTCCCATTTTTCAGGTACTAGCAAAGGAAAAGAGAAGGTGGACGGTTGACTGCTGTATTACTTCTGAGTGCTGATGTGAAACGTTTTTATTATTTCAAAACTCTGAATTCTAGTTAATACATTTCCGCATTAAATACATTTTATATTAAATTATTATTTTGGGGGATTATTTATGGGACCTTTTTGATTATAATATTGTACACAAAATTTTTAAAAATCTTGTAAATTTTAGGGTGTTACAACAGGCCATTCGTATCGGTTATGGACACCAATTACGGTTTATTATGGATAGTTATAGGTTATTGGTCGTAGCTAGTGGTTATAATGGTTCACGGGCCATTCATATGGGTTATTGACACCAATTACAGTTTAAAATGGATACTTATAGGTTATTGGTAATAACTAGTGGTTATTAAGGTTCACTGGCCATTCGTATTGGTTATGGACACCTATTACGGTTAAAAATGGATACATATAGGTTATTGGTCATAGCTAGTGGTTATAATGGTTCACGGGCCATTCGCATCGGTTATGGACACCAATTACGGTTTATAATGGATAGTTATAGGTTATTGGTCATAGCTAGTGGTTATAATATTTTACGGGCCATTCGTATGGCTTATTGACACCAATTATGGTTTATAGTGGATACTTATAGGTTATTTGTCATAACTAGTGGTAATAATGGTTAACAGGCCATTCGTATGGGTTATGGTCACCAATTACGGTTTATAATGGATACTTATGGGTTATTGGTCATAGCTGGTGGTTATAATGGTTCACGGGCCATTCGTATGGGTTATTGACACCAATTACGGGTTATAATAGATACTTATAGGTTATTGGTCATAGCTAGTGGTTATACTGGTTAACGGGTCATTCCTATGGGTTATGGAAACCAATTACGGTTTATAATGGATATTAATACGTTATTGGTCATAACTAGTGGTTATTAAGGTTCACGGGCCATTCGTATGGGTTATTGACACCAATTACGGTTTAAAATGGATATTTATAGGTTATTGGTCATAGCTAGTGGTTATAATGGTCCACACACCATTCGTATGGGTTATGGACACCAATTACGGTTTATAATGGATACTTATGGGTTAATGGTCATAGCTGGTGGTTATAATGGTTCACTGGCCATTCGTATGGGTTATTGACACCAATTACGGTTTATAATGGATACTTATAGGTTATTGGTCATAGCTAGTGGTTATACTGCTTAACGGGCCATTCGTGTGGGTTAAGGAAACCAATTACGGTTTATAATGGATATTAATACATTATTGGTCATACCTAGTGGTTATTAAGGTTCACGGGCCATTCGTATGGGTTATTGACACCAATTACGGTTTAAAATGGATACTTATAGGTTATTGGTCATAGCTAGTGGTTATAATGGTTCACGCGCCATTCGTATGGGTTATGGACACCAATAACGGTTTATAATGGATACTTATAGGTCATTGGTCATAGCTAGTGGTTATTATGGTTCACGGGCCATTCGTATCGGTTATGGACACCAATTACGTTTTATAAAGGATACTTATAGGTTGTTGGTCATAGCTAGTGGTTATAATGGTTCACGAGCCACTTGGGTGGGTTATGGACACAAATTACGGTTTATAACGGACACTTATAGGTTATTGGTGATAGCTAGTGGGTATACTGGTTAACGAGCCATTCGTATGGGTTCTGGAAATCTATTACGGTTCATAATGAATATTAATACGTTATTGGTCATAACTAGTGGTTATTAAGGTTCATGGGCCATTCGTATGGGTTATTGACACCATTTACGGTTCAAAATGGATACTTATAGGTTCTTGGTCATAGCTAGTGGTTATAATGGTTCACGCGCCATTCGTAAGGGTTATGGACACCAATTACGGTTTATAATGGATACTTATAGGCTATTGGTCATAGCTAGTGGTTATTATGGTTCACGGGCCATTCGTATCGGTTATGGACACCAATTACATTTTATAAAGGATACTTATAGGTTGTTGGTCATAGCTAGTGGTTATAATGGTTCACGAGCCATTTGGGTGGGTTATGGACACCAATTACGGTTTATAATGGACACTTATAGGTTATTGGTGATAGCTAGTGGTTATACTGGTTAACGAGCCATTCGTATGGGTTCTGGAAATCTATTACGGTTCATAATGGATATTAATACGTTATTGGTCATAACTAGTGGTTATTAAGGTTCACGACCCATTCGTATGGGTTATGGACACATATTACGTTTTATAAAGGATACTTATAGGTTATTGGTCATAACTAGTGGTTATTAAGTATCCATTATAAACCATAATTGGTGTCCATAACCCATACGAATGGCGCGTGAACCATTATAACCACTAGCTATGACCAATAACCTATAAGTATCCATTTTAAACCGTAATTGGTGTCTATAACCCATACGAATGGCCCGTGAACCTTAATAACCACTAGTTATGACCAATAACGTATTAATATCCATTATAAACCGTAATTGGTTTCCATAACCCATACGAATGGCATGTGAACCATTATAACCACTAGCTATGACAAAGAACCTATAAGTATCCACCAATTACGTTTTATAAAGGATACTTATAGGTTGTTGGTCATAGCTAGTGGTTATAATGGTTCACGAGCCACTTGGGTGGGTTATGGACACAAATTACGGTTTATAACGGACACTTATAGGTTATTGGTGATAGCTCGTGGTTATACTGGTTAACGAGCCATTCGTGTGTGTTCTGGAAATCGATTACGGTTCATAATGGATATTAATACGTTATTGGTCATAACTAGTGGTTATTAAGGTTCACGACCCATTCGTATGGGTTGTGGACACCTATTACGGTATAAAATGGATACTTATAGGTTATTGGTCATAGCTAGTGGTTATAACGGTTCACGGGCCATTCGTATGGGATATGGACACCTATTACGGTTTAAAAATGGATACTTATAGGTTATTGGTCATAACTAGTGGTTATTAAGGTTCACGGGCCATTCATATGGGTTATTGACACCAATTATAGTTTAAAATTGATATTTATAGGATATTGGTCATAACTAGTGGTTATTACGGTTCGTGGGCCATTCCTATGGGTTATGGACACCTATTACAGTTTAAAATGGATACTAATAGGTTATTGGGTTATAGCTAGTGGTTATAATGGTTCACGGGCCATTCGTATCGCTTATGGACACCAATTACGGTTTATAGTGGATACTTATAGGTTCTTTGTCATAGCTAGTGGTTATAATGGCTCACATGCCATTCGTATCGGTTATGGAAACCAATTACGGTTTATAATGGATATTAATACGTTATTGGTCATAACTAGTGGTTATTAAGGTTCACGGGCCATTCGTATGGGTTATTGACACCAATTACGGTTTGAAATGTATACTTATAGGTTATTGGTCATAGCTAGTGGGTATAATGGTTCACGCGCCATTCGTATGGGTTATGGACACCAATAACGGTTTATAATGGACACTTATAGGTTATTGGTCATAGCTAGTGGTTATTATGGTTCACGGGCCATTCGTATCGGTTATGGACACCAATTACGTTTTATAAAGGATACTTATAGGTTGTTGGTCATAGCTAGTGGTTATAATGGTTCACGAGCCATTTGGGTGGGTTATGGACACCAATTACGGTTTATAACGGACACTTATAGGTTATTGGTGATAGCTAGTGGTTATACTGGTTAACGAGCCATTCGTTTGGGTTCTGGAAATCTATTACGGTGCATAATGGATATTAATACGTTATTGGTCATAACTAGTAGTTATTAAGGTTCACGACCCATTCGTATGGGTTATGGACACCTATTACGGTATAAAATGGATACTAATAGGTTATTGTTCATAGCTAGTGGTTATAACGGTTCACGGGCCATTCGTATGGGATATGGACACCTATTACGGTTTAAAAATGGATACTTATAGGTTATTGGTCATAACTAGTGGTTATTAAGGTTCACGGGCCATTCGTATCGCTTATGGACACCAATTACGGTTTATAGTGGATACTTATAGGTTCTTTGTCATAGCTAGTGGTTATAATGGCTCACATGCCATTAGTATCGGTTATGGAAACCAATTACGGTTTATAATGGATATTAATACGTTATTGGTCATAACTAGTGGTTATTAAGGTTCACGGGCCATTCGTACGGGTTATTGACACCAATTACGGTTTGAAATGTATACTTATAGGTTATTGGTCATAGCTAGTGGGTATAATGGTTCACGCGCCATTTGTATGGGTTATGGACACCAATAACGGTTTATAATGGATACTTATATGTTATTGGTCATAGCTAGTGGTTGTAATGGTTCACGGGCCATTCGTATCGGTTATGGACACCAATTACGGTTTATAAAGGATACTTATAGGTTATTGGTCATAGCTAGTGGTTATAATGGTTCACGGGCCATTCGTATGGGTTATTGATACCAAATACGGTTTAAAATGGATACTTATAGGTTATTGGTAATAACTAGTGGTAATTAAGGTTCACTGGTCATTCGTATGGGTTATTGACACCAATTACGGTTTAAAATTGATACTTATAGGTTATTGGTCATAACTAGTGGTTATTAAGGTTCACGGGCCACTCATATGGGTTATTGACACCAATTACTGTTTAAAATGGATACTTATAGGTTATTGGTCATAACTAGTGGTTATTACGGTTCGTGGGCCATTCCTATGGGTTATGGACACCTATTCCGGTTTAAAATGGATACTAATAGGTAATTGGTTATAGCTAGTGGTTATAATGGTTCACGGGCCATTCGTATCGCTTATGGACACCAATTACGGTTTATAGTGGATACTTATAGGTTCTTTGTCATAGCTAGTGGTTATAATGGCTCACATGCCATTCGTAACGGTTATGGAAACCAATTACGGTTTATAATGGATATTAATACGTTATTGGTCATAACTAGTGGTTATTAAGGTTCACGGGCCATTCGTATGGGTTATTGACACCAATTACGGTTTAAAATGGATATTTATAGGTTATTGGTCATAGCTAGTGGTTATAAGGGTTCACGCGCCATTCGTATGGGTTATGGACACCAATTACGGTTTATAATGGATACTTATGGGTTATTGGTCATAGCTGGTGGTTATATGGTTCACGGACCATTCGTATGGGTTATTGACACCAATTACAGTTTATAATGGATACTTATAGGTAATTGGTAACAACTAGTGGTTATTAAGGTTCACTGGCCATTCGTATGGGTTATGGACACCTATTACGGTTTAAAATGGATACTTATAGGTTATTGGTCATAGCTAGTGGTTATAATGGTTCACGGGCCATTCGCATCGGTTATGGACACCAATTACGGTTTATAATGGATAGTTATAGGTTATTGGTCATAGCTAGTGGTTATAATATTTCACGGGCCATTCATATGGCTTGTTGACACCAATTATGGTTTATAATGGATACTTATAGGTTATTTGACATAGCTAGTGGTAATAATGGTTAACAGGCCATCCGTATGGGTTATGGTCACTAATTACGGTTTATAATGGATATTAATACGTTATTGGTCATAGCTGGTGGTTATATTGGTTCACGGGCCATTCGTATGGGTTATTGACACCAATTACGGGTTATAATAGATACTTATAGGTTATTGGTCATAGCTAGTGGTTATACTGGTTAACGGGCCATTCGTATGGGTTATGGAAACCAATTACGGTTTATAATGGATATTAATACGTTATTGGTCATAACTAGTGGTTATTAAGGTTCACGGGCCATTCATATGGGTTATTGACACCAATTACAGTTTAAAATGGATACTTATAGGTTATTGGTCATAACTAGTGGTTATTACGGTTCGTGGGCCATTCCTATGGGTTATGGACACCTATTACGGTTTAAAATGGATACTAATAGGTTATTGGTTATAGCTATTGGTTATAATGGTTCACGCGCCATTCATATGGGTTATGGACACCAATAACGGTTTATAATGGATACTTATATGTTATTGGTCATAGCTAGTGGTTGTAATGGTTCACGGGCCATTCGTATCGGTTATGGACACCAATTACGTTTTATAAAGGATACTTATAAGTTTTTGGTCATAGCTAGTGGTTATAATGGTTCACGGGCCATTTGTATGGGTTATTGATACCAATTACGGTTTAAAATGGATATTTATAGGTTATCAGTAATAACTAGTGGTAATTAAGGTTCACTGGTCATTCGTATGGGGTATTGACACCAATTACGGTTTAAAATTGATACTTATAGGTTATTGGTCATAACTAGTGGTTATTAAGATTCACGGGCCACTCATATGGGTTATTGACACCAATTACAGTTTAAAATGGATACTTATAGGTTATTGGTCATAACTAGTGGTTATTACGGTTCGTGGGCCATTCCTATGGGTTATGGACACCCATTACGGTTTAAAATGGATACTAATAGGTTATTGGTTATAGCTAGTGGTTATAATGGTTCACGGGCCATTCGTATCGCTTATGGACACCAATTACGGTTTATAGTGGATACTTATAGGTTCTTTGTCATAGCTAGTGGTTATAATGGTTCACATGCCATTCGTATGGGTTATGGAAACCAATTACGGTTTATAATGGATATTAATACGTTATTGGTCATAACTAGTGGTTATTAAGGTTCACGGGCCATTCGTATGGGTTATAGACACCAATTACGGTTTAAAATGGATACTTATAGGTTATTGGTCATAGCTAGTGGTTATAATGGTTCACGGGCCATTCGCATCGGTTATGGACACCAATTACGGTTTATAATGGATAGTTATAGGTTATTGGTCATAGCTAGTGGTTATAATATTTCACGGGCCATTCATATGGCTTGTTGACACCAATTATGGTTTATAATGGATACTTATAGGTTATTTGACATAGCTAGTGGTAATAATGGTTAACAGGCCATTCGTATGGGTTATGGTCACTAATTACGGTTTATAATGGATATTAATACGTTATTGGTCATAGCTGGTGGTTATATTGGTTCACAGGCCATTCGTATGGGTTATTGACACCAATTACGGGTTATAATAGATACTTATAGGTTATTGGTCATTGCTAGTGGTTATACTGGTTAACGGGCCATTCGTATGGGTTATGGAAACCAATTACGGTTTATAATGGATATTAATACGTTATTGGTCATAACTAGTGGTTATTAAGGTTCACGGGCCATTCGTATGGGTTATTGACACCAATTACAGTTTAAAATGGATATTTATAGGTTATTGGTCATAGCTAGTTGTTATAATGGTCCACGCACCATTCGTATGGGTTATGGACACCAATTACGGTTTATAATGGATACTTATGGGTTATTGGTCATAGCTGGTGGTTATAATGGTTCACTGGCCATTCGTATGGGTTATTGAAACCAATTACGGTTTATAATGGATACTTATAGGTTATTGGTCATAGCTAGTGGTTATACTGGTTAACGGGCCATTCGTATGGGTTATTGAAACCAATTACGGTTTATAATGGATATTAATACATTATTCGTCATACCTAGTGGTTATTAAGGTTCACGGGTCATTCGTATGGGTTATTGACACCAATTACGATTTAAAATGGATACTTATAGGTTATTGGTCATAGCTAGTGGTTATAATGGTTCACGCGCCATTCGTATGGGTTATGGACACCAATTACGGTTTATAATGGATAATTATAGGTTATTGGTCATAGCTAGTGGTTATTATGGTTCACGGGCCATTCGTATCGGTTATGGACACCAATTACGTTTTATAAAGGATACTTATAGGTTGTTGGTCATAGCTAGTGGTTATAATGGTTCACGAGCCATTTGGGTGGGTTATGGACACCAATTACGGTTTATAACGGACACTTATAGGTTATTGGTGATAGCTAGTGGTTATACTGGTTAACGAGCCATTCGTATGTGTTCTGGAAATCTATTACGGTTCATAATGGATATTAATACGTTATTGGTCATAACTAGTGGTTATTAAGGTTCACGACCCATTCGTATGGGTTATGGACACCTATTACGGTATAAAATGGATACTAATAGGTTATTGTTCATAGCTAGTGGTTATAACGGTTCACGGGCCATTCGTATGGGATATGGACACCTATTACGGTTTAAAAATGGATACTTATAGGTTATTGGTCATAACTAGTGGTTATTAAGGTTCACGGGCCATTCATATGGGTTATTGACACCAATATTAGTTTAAAATTGATATTTATAGGTTATTGGTCATAACTAGTGGTTATTACGGTTCGCGGGCCATTCCTATGGGTTATGGACACCTATTACGGTTTAAAATGGATACTAATAGGTTATTAGTTATAGCTAGTGGTTATAATGGTTCACGGGCCATTCATATCGCTTATGGACACCAATTACAGTTTATAGTGGATACTTATAGGTTCTTTGTCATAGCTAGTGGTTATAATGGCTCACATGCCATTCGTATCGGTTATGGAAACCAATTACGATTTATAATGGATATTAATACGTTATTGGTCATAACTAGTGGTTATTAAGGTTCACAGGCCATTCGTATGGGTTATTGACACCAATTACGGTTTGAAATGTATACTTATAGGTTATTGGTCATAGCTAGTGGGTATAATGGTTCACGCGCCATTCATATGGGTTATGGACACCAATAACGGTTTATAATGGATACTTATAGGTTATTGGTCATAGCTAGTGGTTATTATGGTTCACGGGCCATTCGTATCGGTTATGGACACCAATTACGTTTTATAAAGGATACTTATAGGTTGTTGGTCATAGCTAGTGGTTATAATGGTTCACGAGCCATTTGGGTGGGTTATGGACACCAATTACGGTTTATAACGGACACTTATAGGTTATTGGTTATAGCTAGTGGTTATACTGGTTAACGAGCCATTCGTATGGGTTCTGGAAATCTATTACGGTTCATAATGGATATTAATACGTTATTGGTCATAACTAGTGGTTATTAAGGTTCACGACCCATTCGTATGGGTTATGGACACCTATTACGGTATAAAATGGATACTAATAGGTTATTGTTCGTAGCTAGTGGTTATAACGGTTCACGGGCCATTCGTATGGGATATGGACACCTATTACGGTTTAAAAATGGATACTTATAGGTTATTGGTCATAACTAGTGGTTATTAAGGTTCACGGGCCATTCGTATCGCTTATGGACACCAATTACGGTTTATAGTGGATACTTATAGGTTCTTTGTCATAGCTAATGGTTATAATGGCTCACATGCCATTCGTATCGGTTATGGAAACCAATTACGGTTTATAATGGATATTAATACGTTATTGGTCATAACTAGTGGTTATTAAGGTTCACGAGCCATTCGTACGGGTTATTGACACCAATTACGGTTTGAAATGTATACTTATAGGTTATTGGTCATAGCTAGTGGGTATAATGGTTCACGCGCCATTCGTATGGGTTATGGACACCAATAACGGTTTATAATGGATACTTATATGTTATTGGTCATAGCTAGTGGTTGTAATGGTTCACGGGCCATTCGTATCGGTTATGGACACCAATTACGGTTTATAAAGGATACTTATAGGTTATTGGTCATAGCTAGTGGTTATAATGGTTCACGGGCCATTCGTATGGGTTATTGATACCAAATACGGTTTAAAATGGATACTTATAGGTTATTGGTAATAACTAGTGGTAATTAAGGTTCACTGGTCATTCGTATGGGTTATTGACACCAATTACGGTTTAAAATCGATACTTATAGGTTATTGGTCATAACTAGTGGTTATTAAGGTTCACGGGCCACTCATATGGGTTATTGACACCAATTACTGTTTAAAATGGATACTTATAGGTTATTGGTCATAACTAGTGGTTATTACGGTTCGTGGGCCTTTCCTATGGGTTATGGACACCTATTCCGGTTTAAAATGGATACTAATAGGTAATTGGTTATAGCTAGTGGTTATAATGGTTCACGGGCCATTCGTATCGCTTATGGACACCAATTACGGTTTATAGTGGATACTTATAGGTTCTCTGTCATAGCTAGTGGTTATAATGGCTCACATGCCATTCGTATCGGTTATGGAAACCAATTACGGTTTATAATGGATATTAATACGTTATTGGTCATAACTAGTGGTTATTAAGGTTCACGGGCCATTCGTATGGGTTATTGACACCAATTACGGTTTAAAATGGATACTTATAGGTTATTGGTCATAGCTAGTGGTTATAAGGGTTCACGCGCCATTCGTATGGGTTATGGACACCAATTATGGTTTATAATTGATACTTATGGGTTATTGGTCATAGCTGGTGGTTATAATGGTTCACGGGCCATTCGTATGGGTTATTGACACCAATTACGGTTTATAATGGTTACTTATAGGTTATTGGTCATAACTAGTGGTTATACTGGTTAACGGGCCATTCGTATGGGTTATGGAAACCAATTAAGGTTTATAATGGATATTAATACGTTATTGGTCATAACTAGTGGTTATTAAGGTTCACGGGCCATTCGTATGGGTTATTGTCACCAATTACGGTTTAAAATGGATACTTATAGGTTATTGGTCATAGCTAGTGGTTATAATGGTTCACGCGCCATTCGTATGGGTTATGGACACAAATTACGGTTTATAATGGATACTTATAGGTTATTGGTCATAGCTAGTGGTTATAATGGTTCACGAGCCATTTGGGTGGGTTATGGACACCAATTACGGTTTATAACGGACACTTATAGGTTATTGGTGATAGCTAGTGGTTATACTGGTTAACGAGCCATTCGTATGGGTTCTGGAAATCTATTACAGTTCATGGGCCATTCGTATGGGTTATGACACCATTTACGGTTCAAAATGGATACTTATAAGTTATTGATCATAACTAGTGGTGATTAAGGTTCACGACCCATTCGTATGGGTTATGGACACCTATTACGGTATAAAATGGATACTAATAGGTTATTGTTCATAGCTAGTGGTTATAACGGTTCACGGGCCATTCGTATGGGATATGGACACCTATTACGGTTTAAAAATGGATACTTATAGGTTATTGGTCATAACTAGTGGTTATTAAGGTTCACGGGCCATTCATATGGGTTATTGACACCAATATTAGTTTAAAATTGATATTTATAGGTTATTGGTCATAACTAGTGGTTATTACGGTTCGCGGGCCATTCCTATGGGTTATGGACACCTATTACGGTTTAAAATGGATACTAATAGGTTATTAGTTATAGCTAGTGGTTATAATGGTTCACGGGCCATTCGTATCGCTTATGGACACCAATTACGGTTTATAGTGGATACTTATAAGTTCTTTGTCATAGCTAGTGGTTATAATGGTTCACATGCCATTCGTATGGGTTATGGAAACCAATTACGGTTTATAATGGATATTAATACGTTATTGGTCATAACTAGTGGTTATTAAGGTTCACGGGCCATTCGTATGGGTTATTGACACCAATTACGGTTTGAAATGTATACTTATAGGTTATTGGTAATAGCTAGTGGGTATAACGGTTCACGCGCCATTCGTATGGGTTATGGACACCAGTAACGGTTTATAATGGATACTTATAGGTTATTGGTCATAGCTAGTGGTTGTAATGGTTCACAGGCCATTCGTATCGTTTATGGACACCAATTACGTTTTATAAAGGATACTTATAGGTTATTGGTCATAGCTAGTGGTTATAATAGTTCACGGGCCATTCGTATGGGTTATTGATACCAATTACGGTTTAAAATGGATACTTATAGGTTATTGGTAATAACTAGTGGTAATTAAGGTTCACTGGCCATTTGTATCTGTTATGGACACCTATTACGGTTGAAAATGGATACTTATAGGTTATTGGTCATAGCTAGTGGTTATAATGGTTCAAGGGCCATTCGTATCGGTTATGGACACCAATTACGGTTTATAATGGATACTTATTGGTTATTGGTAGCAGCTAGTGGTTATAATAGTTCACGGGCCATTCGTATGGTTTATTGACACAAATTACGGTTTATAATGGATACTTATAGGTTATTGGTCATAGCTAGTGGTAATAATGGTTAACGGGCCATTCGCATGGGTTATGGTCACCAATTACGGTTTATAATGGATACTTATGGGTTATTGTTCATAGCTGGTGGTTATAATGGTTCACGGGCCATTCGTATGGGTTATTGACACCAATTACGGTTTATAATGGATACTTAAAGGTTATTGGTCATAGCTAGTGGTTATACTGGTTAACGGGCCATTTGTATGGGTTATGGAAACCAATTACGGTTTATAATGAATATTAATACGTTATTGGTTATAACTAGTGGTTATTAAGGTTCACGGGCCATTCGTATGGGTTATTGTTCATAGGTGGTGGTTATTAAGGTTCACGGACCATTCGTATGGGTTATTGACACCAATTACGGTTTAAAATGGATACTTATAGGTTATTGCTCATAGCTAGTGAATACATTAGCTCACGGGCCATTTGTATGGGTTATTGACACCAATTACGGTTTAAAATGGTTACTTATAGGTTATTGGTAATAATTAGTAGTTACTAAGATTCACTGGCAATTCGTATGGGTTATGGACACCTGTTACAGTTTAAAATGGATACTTACAGGTTATTGGTCATAGCTAGTGGTTATAATGGTTCACGGGCCATTCGTATCGGTTATGGACACCAATCACGGTTTGTAATGGATACTTATAGGGTATTGGTCATAGCTAGTGGTTATAATAGTTCAAGGGCCATTCGTATGGCTTATGGACACCAATTACGGTTTATAATGAATACTTATAGGTTATTGGTCATAGCTAGTTATAATAATGGTTAATGGGCCATTCGTATGGGTTATGGACACCAATTACGGTTTAAAATGGATACTTATAGCTTATTGGTCATAGCTAGTGGTTATACTGGTTAACAGGCCATTCGTATGGGTTCTGGAAACCAATTACGGTTTATAATGGATATTAATACGTTATTGGTCATAACTAGTGGTTATTAAGGTTCACGGGCCATTCGTATGGGTTATTGACACCAATTACGGTTTAAAATGGATACTTATAGGTTATTGGTCATAGCTAGTGGTTATAATGGTTCACGCGCCATTCGTATGGGTTATGGACACCAATTACGGTTTATAATGGATACTTATAGGTTATTGGTCATACCTAGTGGTTATAATGGTTCACGAGCCATTTGGGTGGGTTATGGACACCAATTACGGTGTATAACAGACCCTTATAGGTTATTGGTGATAGCTAGTGGGTATACTGGTTAACGAGCCATTCGTATGGGTTCTGGAAATCTATTACGGTTCATAATGGATATTAATACGTTATTGGTCATAACTAGTGGTTATTAAGGTTCACGACCCATTCGTATGGGTTATGGACACCAATTACAGTTTAAAATGGATACTTATAGGTTATTGGTCATAACTAGTGGTTATTACGGTTCGTGGGCCATTCCTATGGGTTATGGACACCTATTACGGTTTAAAATGGATACTAATAGGTTATTGGTTATAGCTAGTGGTTATAACGGTTCACGGGCCATTCGTATCGCTTATGGACACCAATTACGGTTTATAGTGGATACTTATAGGTTCTTTGTCATAGCTAGTTTATAATGGTTCACATGCCATTCGTATGGGTTATGGAAACCAATTACGGTTTATAATGGATATTAATACGTTATTGGTCATAACTAGTGGTTATTAAGGTTCACGGGCCATTCGTATGGGTTATTGACACCAATTACAGTTTGAAATGTATACTTATAGGTTATTGGTCATAGCTAGTGGGTATAATGGTTCACGCGCCATTCGTATGGGTTATGGACACCAATAACGGTTTATAATGGATGCTTATAGGTTATTGGTCATAGCTAGTGGTTGTAATGGTTCACGGGCCATTCGTATCAGTTATGGACACCAATTACGTTTTATAAAGGATACTTATAGGTTATTGGTCATAGCTAGTGGTTATAATGGTTCACAGGCCATTCGTATGGGTTATTGATACCAATTACGGTTTAAAATGGATACTTATAGGTTATTGGAAATAACTAGTGGTAATTAAGGTTCACTGGCCATTCGTATCTGTTATGGACGCCTATTACGGTTGAAAATGGATACTTATAGGTTATTGGTCATAGCTAGTGGTTATAATGGTTCAAGGGCCATTCGTATCGGTTATGGACACCAATTACGGTTTATAATGGATACTTATTGGTTATTGGTAGCAACTAGTGGTTATAATAGTTCACGGGCCATTCGTATGGTTTATTGACACAAATTACGGTTTATAATGGATACTTATAGGTTATTGGTCATAGCTAGTGGTAATAATGGTTAACGGGCCATTCGCATGGGTTATGGTCACCAATTACGGTGTATAATGGATACTTATGGGTTATTGTTCATAGCTGGTGGTTATAATGGTTCACGGGCCATTCGTATGGGTTATTGACACCGATTACGGTTTATAATGGATACTTAAAGGTTATTGGTCATAGCTAGTGGTTATACTGGTTAACGGGCCATTTGTATGGGTTATGGAAACCAATTACGGTTTATAATGAGTATTAATACGTTATTGGTTATAACTAGTGGTTATTAAGGTTCACGGGCCATTCGTATGGGTTATTGTTCATAGATGGTGGTTATTAAGGTTCACGGACCATTCGTATGGGTTATTGACACCAATTACGGGTTAAAATGGATACTTATAGGTTATTGGTCATAGCTAGTGATTACATTAGCTCACGGGCCATTTGTATGGGTTATTGACACCAACTACGGTTTAAAATGGTTACTTATAGGTTATTGGTAATAATTAGTGGTTATTAAGATTCACTGGCAATTCGTATGGGTTATGAACACCTGTTACAGTTTAAAATGGATACTTACAGGTTATTGGGCATAGCTAGTGGTTATAATGGTTCACGAGCCATTCGTATCGGTTATGGACACCAATTACGGTTTGTAATGGATACTTATAGGGTATTGGTCATAGCTAGAGGTTATAATAGTTCAAGGGCCATTCGTATGGCTTATGGACACCAATTACGGTTTATAATGAATACTTATAGGTTATTGGTCATAGCTAGTTATAACAATGGTTAACGGGCCATTCGTATGTGTTATGGACACCAATTACGGTTTAAAGTGGATACTTATAGCTTATTGGTCATAGCTAGTGGTTATACTGGTTAACAGGCCATTCGTATGGGTTCTAGAAACCAATTACGGTTTATAATGGATATTAATACGTTATTGGTCATAACTAGTGGTTATTGAGGTTCACAGGCCATTCGTATGGGTTATTGACACCAATTACGGTTTAAAATGGATACTTATAGGTTATTGGTCATAGCTAGTGGTTATAATGGTTCACGCGCCATTCGTATGGGTTATGGACACCAATTACGGTTTATAATGGATACTTATAGGTTATTGGTCATACCTAGTGGTTATAATGGTTCACGAGCCATTTGGGTGGGTTATGGACACCAATTACGGTGTATAACAGACCCTTATAGGTTATTGGTGATAGCTAGTGGGTATACTGGTTAACGAGCCATTCGTATGGGTTCTGGAAATCTATTACGGTTCATAATGGGTATTAATACGTTATTGGTCATAACTAGTGGTTATTAAGGTTCATGGGCCATTCGTATGGGTTATGACACCATTTACGGTTCAAAATGGATACTTATAGGTTATTGGTCATAACTAGTGGTTATTAAGGTTCACGACCCATTCGTATGGGTTATGGACACCTATTACGGTATAAAATGGATACTAATAGGTTATTGTTCATAGCTAGTGGTTATAACGGTTCACGGGCCATTCGTATGGGATATGGACACCTATTCCGGTTTTAAAATGGATACTTATAGGTTATTGGTCATAACTAGTGGTTATTAAGGTTCACGGGCCATTCATATGGGTTATTGACACCAATTACAGTTTAAAATGGATACTTATAGGTTATTGGTCATAACTAGTGGTTATTATGGTTCGTGGGCCATTCCTATGGGTTATGGACACCTATTACGGTTTAAAATGGATACTAATAGGTTATTGGTTATAGCTAGTGGTTATAATGGTTCACGGGCCATTCGTATCGCTTATGGACACCAATTACGGTTTATAGTGGATACTTATAGGTTCTTTGTCATAGCTAGTGGTTATAATGGTTCACATGCCATTCGTATGGGTTATGGAAACCAATTACGGTTTATAATGGATATTAATACGTTATTGGTCATAACTAGTGGTTATTAAGGTTCACGGGCCATTCGTATGGGTTATTCACACCAATTACGGTTTGAAATGTATACTTATAGGTTATTGGTCATAGCTAGTGGGTATAATGGTTCACGCGCCATTCGTATGGGTTATGGACACCAATAACGGTTTATAATGGATGCTTATAGGTTATTGGTCATAGCTAGTGGTTGTAATGGTTCACGGGCCATTCGTATCGGTTATGGACACCAATTATGTTTTATAAAGGATACTTATAGGTTATTGGTCATAGCTAGTGGTTATAATGGTTCACCGGCCATTCGTATGGGTTATTGATACCAAGTACGGTTTAAAATGGATACTTATAGGTTATTGGTAATAACTAGTGGTAATTAAGGTTCACTGGCCATTCGTATGGGTTATGGACACCTATTACGGTTGAAAATGGATACTTATAGGTTATTGGTCATAGCTAGTGGTTATAATGGTTCAAGGGCCATTCGTATCGGTTATGGACACAAATTATGGTTTATAATGGATACGTATTGGTTATTGGTAGTAGCTAGTGGTTATAATAGTTCACGGGCCATTCGTATGGTTTATTGACACAAATTACGGGTTATAGTGGATACTTATAGGTTATTGGTCATAGCTAGTGGTAATAATGGTTAACGGGCAATTTTCGAATGGGTTATGGTCACCAATTACGGTTTATAATGGATACTTATGGGTTATTGTTCATAGCTGGTGGTTATAATGGTTCACGGGCCATTCGTATGGGTTATTGACACCAATTACGGTTTATAATGGATACTTAAAGGTTATTGGTCATAGCTAGTGGTTATACTGGTTAACGGGCCATTTGTATGGGTTATGGAAACCAATTACGGTTTATAATGGATATTAATACGTTATTGGTTATAACTAGTGGTTATTAAGGTTCACGGGCCATTCGTATGGGTTATTGTTCATAGCTGGTGGTTATTAAGGTTCACGGGCCATTTGTATGGGTTATTGACACCAATTACGGTTTAAAATGGATACTTATAGGTTATTGGTCATAGCTAGTGGTTATAATGGTTCACGGGCCATTCGTATCGGTCATGGACACCAATTACGGTTTGTAATGGATACTTATAGGGTATTGGTCATAGCTAGTGGTTATAATAGTTCAGGGGCCATTCGTATGGCTTATGGACACCAATTACGGTTTATAATGAATACTTATAGGTTATTGGTCATAGCTAGTTATAATAATGGTTAACGGGCCATTCGTATGGGTTATGGACACCAATTACGGTTTAAAATGGATACTTATAGCTTATTGGTCATAGCTAGTGGTTATAGTGGTTAACAGGCCATTCATACGGGTTCTGGAAACCAATTACGGTTTATAATGGATATTAATACGTTATTGGTCATAACTAGTGGTTATTAAGGTTCACGGGCCATTCGTATGGGTTATTGACACCAATTACGGTTTAAAATGGATACTTATAGGTTATTGGTCATAGCTAGCGGTTATAATGGTTCACGCGCCATTCGTATGGGTTATGGACACCAATTACGGTTTATAATGGATACTTATAGGTTATTGGTCATAGCTAGTGGTTATAATGGTTCACGAGCCATTTGGGTGGGTTATGGACACCAATTACGGTTTATAACGGACACTTATAGGTTATTGGTGATAGCTAGCGGGTATACTGGTTAACGAGCCATTCGTATGGGTTCTGGAAATCTATTACGGTTCATAATGGATATTAATACGTTATTGGTCATAACTAGTGGTTATTAAGGTTCATGGGCCATTCGTATAGGTTATGACACCATTTACGGTTCAAAATGGATACTTATAGGTTATTGGTCATAACTAGTGGTTATAAAGGTTCACGACCCATTCGTATGGGTTATGGACACCTATTACGATATAAAATGGATACTAATAGGTTATTGTTCATAGCTAGTGGTTATAACGGTTCACGGGCCATTCGTATGGGATATGGACACGTATTACGGTTCAAAAATGGATACTTATAGGTTATTGGTCATAACTAGTGGTTATTAAGGTTCACGGGCCATTCATATGGGTTATTGACACCAATTACAGTTTAAAATGGATACTTATAGGTTATTGGTCATAACTAGTGGTTATTACGGTTCGTGGGCCATTCCTATGGGTTATGGACACCTATTACGGTTTAAAATGGATACTAATAGGTTATTGGTTATAGCTAGTGGTTATAATGGTTCATGGGCCATTCGTATCGCTTATGGACACCAATTATGGTTTATAGTGGACACTTATAGGTTCTTTGTCATAGCTAGTGGTTATAATGGTTCACATGCCATTCGTATGGGTTATGGAAACCAATTACGGTTTATAATGGATATTAATACGTTATTGGTCATAACTAGCGGTTATTAAGGTTCACGGGCCATTCGTATGGGTTATTCACACCAATTACGGTTTGAAATGTATACTTATAGGTTATTGGTCATAGCTAGTGGGTATAATGGTTCACGCGCCATTCGTATGGGTTATGGACACCAATAACGGTTTATAATGGATACTTATAGGTTATTGGTCATAGCTAGTGGTTGTAATGTTTCACGGGCCATTCGTATCGGTTATGGACACCAATTACGTTTTATAAAGGATACTTATAGGTTATTGGTAATAACTAGTGGTAATTAAGGTTCACAGGCCATTCGTATGGGTTATGGACACCTATTACGGTTGAAAATGGATACTTATAGGTTATTGGTCATAGCTAGTGGTTATAATGTTTCAAGGGCCATTCGTATCGGTTATGGACACCAATTACGGTTTATAATGGATACTTATTGGTTATTGGTAGTAGCTAGTGGTTATAATAGTTCACGGGCCATTCGTATGGTTTATTGACACCAATTAAGGTTTATAATGGATACTTATAGGTTATTGGTCATAGCTAGTGGTAATAATGGTTAACGGGCCATTCGCATGGGTTATGGTCACCAATTACGGTTTATAATGGATACTTATGGGTTATTGTTCATAGCTGGTGGTTATAATGGTTCACGGGCCATTCGTATGGGTTATTGACACCAATTACGGTTTATAATGGATACTTAAAGGTTATTGGTCATAGCTAGTGGTTATACTGGTTAACGGGCCATTTGTATGGGTTATGGAAACCAATTACGGTTTATAATGGATATTAATACGTTATTGGTTATAACTAGTGGTTATTAAGCTTCACGGGCAATTCGTATGGGTTATTGTTCATAGCTGGTGGTTATTAAGGTTCACGGGCCATTCGTATGGGTTATTGACACCAATTACAGTTTAAAATGGATACTTATAGGTTATTGGTCATAGCTAGTGGTTTCATTAGCTCACGGGCCATTTGTATGGGTTATGGAAACCAATTACGGTTTAAAATGGTTACTTATAGGTTATTGGTACTAATTAGTGGTTATTAAGATTCACTGGCAATTCGTATGGGTTATGGACACCTCTTACAGTTTAAAATGGATACTTACAGGTTATTGGTCATAGCTAGTGGTTATAATGGTTCACGGGCCATTCGTATCGGTTATGGACACCAATTACGGTTTGTAATGGATACTTATAGGGTATTGGTCATAGCTAGTGGTTATAATAGTTCACGGGCCATTCGTATGGCTTATGGACACCAATTACGGTTTATAATGAATACTTATAGGTTATTGGTCATAGCTAGTTATAATAATGGTTAACGGGCCATTCGTATGGGTTATGGACACCAATTACGGTTTAAAATGGATACTTATAGCTTATTAGTCATAACTAGTGGTTATAGTGGTTAACAGGCCATTCATACGGGTTCTGGAAACCAATTACGGTTTATAATGGATATTAATACGTTAGTGGTCATAACTAGTGGTTATTAAGGTTCACGGGCCATTCGTATGGGTTATTGACACCAATTACGGTTTAAAATGGATACTTATAGGTTATTGGTCATAGCTAGCGGTTATAATGGTTCACGCGCCATTCGTATGGGTTATGGACACCAATTACGGTTTATAATGGATACTTATAGGTTATTGGTCATAGCTAGTGGTTATAATGGTTCACGAGCCATTTGGGTGGGTTATGGACACCAATTACTGTTTATAACGGACACTTATAGGTTATTGGTGATAGCTAGTGGTTATACTGGTTAACGAGCCATTCGTATGGGTTCTGGAAATCTATTACGGTTCATAATGGATATTAATATGTTATTGGTCATAACTAGTGGTTATTAAGGTTCATGGGCCATTCGTATGGGTTATGACACCATTTACGGTTCAAAATGGATACTTATAGGTTATTGGTCATAAATAGTGGTTATTAAGGTTCACGACCCATTCGTATGGGTTATGGACACCTATTACGGTATAAAATGGATACTAATAGGTTATTGTTCATAGCTAGTGGTTATAACGGTTCACGGGCCATTCGTATGGGATATGGACACCTATTCCGGTTTTAAAATGGATACCTATAGGTTATTGGTCATAACTAGTGGTTATTAAGGTTCACGGGCCATTCATATGGGTTATTGACACCAATTACAGTGTAAAATGGATACTTATACGTTATTGGTCATAACTAGTGGTTATTACGGTTCGTGGGCCATTCCTATGGGTTATGGACACCTATTACGGTTTAAAATGGATACTAATAGGTTATTGGTTATAGCTAGTGGTTATAATGGTTCACGGGCCATTCGTATCGCTTATGGACACCAATTACGGTTTATAGTGGATACTTATAGGTTCTTTGTCATAGCTAGTGGTTATAATGGTTCACATGCCATTCGTATGGGTTATGGAAACCAATTACGGTTTATAATGGATATTAATACGTTATTGGTCATAACTAGTGGTTATTAAGGTTCACGGGCCATTCGTATGGGTTATTCACACCAATTACGGTTTGAAATGTATACTTATAGGTTACTGGTCATAGCTAGTGGGTATAATGGTTCACGCGCCATTCGTATGGGTTATGGACACCAATAACGGTTTATAATGGATGCTTATAGGTTATTGGTCATAGCTAGTGGTTGTAATGGTTCACGGGCCATTCGTATCGGTTATGGACACCAATTACGTTTTATAAAGGATACTTATAGGTTATTGGTCATAGCTAGTGGTTATAATGGTTCACGGGCCATTCGTATGGGTTATTGATACCAAGTACGGTTTAAAATGGATACTTATAGGTTATTGGTAATAACTAGTGGTAATTAAGGTTCACTGGCCATTCGTATGGGTTATGGACACCTATTACGGTTGAAAATGGATACTTATAGGTTATTGGTCATAGCTAGTGGTTATAATGGTTCAAGGGCCATTCGTATCGGTTATGGACACAAATTATGGTTTATAATGGATACGTATTGGTTATTGGTAGTAGCTAGTGGTTATAATAGTTCACGGGCCATTCGTATGGTTTATTGACACAAATAACGGGTTATAGTGGATACTTATAAGTTATTGGTCATAGCTAGTGGTAATAATGGTTAACGGGCCATTCGCATGGGTTATGGTCACCAATTACGGTTTATAATGGATACTTATGGGTTATTGTTCATAGCTGGTGGTTATAATGGTTCACGGGCCATTCGTATGGGTTATTGACACCAATTACGGTTTATAATGGATACTTAAAGGTTATTGGTCATAGCTAGTGGTTATACTGGTTAACGGGCCATTTGTATGGGTTATGGAAACCAATTACGGTTTATAATGGATATTAATACGTTATTGGTTATAACTAGTGGTTATTAAGGTTCACGGGCCATTCGTATGGGTTATTGTTCATAGCTGGTGGTTATTAAGGTTCACGGGCCATTTGTATGGGTTATTGACACCAATTACGGTTTAAAATGGATACTTATAGGTTATTGGTCATAGCTAGTGGTTATAATGGTTCACGGGCCATTCATATCGGTCATGGACACCAATTACGGTTTGTAATGGATACTTATAGGGTATTGGTCATAGCTAGTGGTTATAATAGTTCAGGGGCCATTCATATGGCTTACGGACACCAATTACGGTTTATAATGAATACTTATAGGTTATTGGTCATAGCTAGTTATAATAATGGTTAACGGGCCATTCGTATGGGTTATGGACACCAATTACGGTTTAAAATGGATACTTATAGCTTATTGGTCATAGCTAGTGGTTATAGTGGTTAACAGGCCATTCATACGGGTTCTGGAAACCAATTACGGTTTATAATGGATATTAATACGTTATTGGTCATAACTAGTGGTTATTAAGGTTCACGGGCCATTCGTATGGGTTATTGACACCAATTACGGTTTAAAATGGATACTTATAGGTTATTGGTCATAGCTAGCGGTTATAATGGTTCACGCGCCATTCGTATGGGTTATGGACACCAATTACGGTTTATAATGGATGCTTATAGGTTATTGGTCATAGCTAGTGGTCATAATGGTTCACGAGCCATTTGGGTGGGTTATGGACACCAATTACGGTTTATAACGGACACTTATAGGTTATTGGTGATAGCTAGCGGGTATACTGGTTAACGAGCCATTTGTATGGGTTATGGAAATCTATTACGGTTCATAATGGATATTAATAAGTTATTGGTCATAACTAGTGGTTATTAAGGTTCATGGGCCATTCGTATAGGTTATGACACCATTCACGGTTCAAAATGGATACTTATAGGTTATTGGTCATAACTAGTGGTTATAAAGGTTCACGACCCATTCGTATGGGTTATGGACACCTATTACGATATAAAATGGATACTAATAGGTTATTGTTCATAGCTAGTGGTTATAACGGTTCACGGGCCATTCGTATGGGATATGGACACGTATTACGGTTCAAAAATGGATACTTATAGGTTATTGGTCATAACTAGTGGTTATTAAGGTTCACGGGCCATTCATATGGGTTATTGACACCAATTACAGTTTAAAATGGATACTTGTAGGTTATTGGTCATAACTAGTGGTTATTACGGTTCGTGGGCCATTCCTATGGGTTATGGACACCTATTAGGGTTTAAAATGGATACTAATAGGTTATTGGTTATAGCTAGTGGTTATAATGGTTCACGGGCCATTCGTATGGGTTATTGATACCAAGTACGGTTTAAAATGGATACTTATAGGTTATTGGTAATAACTAGTGGTAATTAAGGTTCACTGGCCATTCGTATGGGTTATGGACACCTATTACGGTTGAAAATGGATACTTATAGGTTATTGGTCATAGCTAGTGGTTATAATGGTTCAAGGGCCATTCGTATCGGTTATGGACACAAATTATGGTTTATAATGGATACGTATTGGTTATTGGTAGTAGCTAGTGGTTATAATAGTTCACGGGCCATTCGTATGGTTTATTGACACAAATTACGGGTTATAGTGGATACTTATAGGTTATTGGTCATAGCTAGTGGTAATAATGGTTAACGGGCCATTCGCATGGGTTATGGTCACCAATTACGGTTTATAATGGATACTTATGGGTTATTGTTCATAGCTGGTGGTTATAATGGTTCACGGGCCATTCGTATGGGTTATTGACACCAATTACGGTTTATAATGGATACTTAAAGGTTATTGGTCATAGCTAGTGGTTATACTGGTTAACGGGCCATTTGTATGGATTATGGAAACCAATTACGGTTTATAATGGATATTAATACGTTATTGGTTATAACTAGTGGTTATTAAGGTTCACGGGCCATTCGTATGGGTTATTGTTCATAGCTGGTGGTTATTAAGGTTCACGGGCCATTTGTATGGGTTATTGACACCAATTACGGTTTAAAATGGATACTTATAGGTTATTGGTCATAGCTAGTGGTTATAATGGTTCACGGGCCATTCGTATCGTTCATGGACATCAATTACGGTTTGTAATGGATACTTATAGGGTATTGGTCGTAGCTAGTGGTTATAATAGTTCAGGGGCCATTCGTATGGCTTATGGACACCAATTACGGTTTATAATGAATACTTATAGGTTATTGGTCATAGCTAGTTATAATAATGGTTAACGGGCCATTCGTATGGGTTATAGACACCAATTACGGTTTAAAATGGATACTTATAGCTTATTTGTCATAGCTAGTGGTTATAGTGGTTAACAGGCCATTCATACGGGTTCTGGAAACCAATTACGGTTTATAATGGATATTAATACGTTATTGGTCATAACTAGTGGTTATTAAGGTTCACGGGCCATTCGTATGGGTTATTGACACCAATTACGGTTTAAAATGGATACTTATAGGTTATTGGTCATAGCTAGCGGTTATAATGGTTCACGCGCCATTCGTATGGGTTATGGACACCAATTACGGTTTATAATGGATACTTATAGGTTATTGGTCATAGCTAGTGGTTATAATGGTTCACGAGCCATTTGGGTGGGTTATGGACACCAATTACGGTTTATAACGGACACTTATAGGTTATTGGTGATAGCTAGCGGGTATACTGGTTAACGAGCCATTTGTATGGGTTCTGGAAATCTATTACGGTTCATAATGGATATTAATACGTTATTGGTCATAACTAGTGGTTATTAAGGTTCATGGGCCATTCGTATAGGTTATGACACCATTTACGGTTCAAAATGGATACTTATAGGTTATTGGTCATAACTAGTGGTTATAAAGGTTCACGAACCATTCGTATGGGTTATGGACACCTATTACGATATAAAATGGATACTAATAGGTTATTGTTCATAGCTAGTGGTTATAACGGTTCACGGGCCATTCGTATGGGATATGGACACGTATTACGGTTCAAAAATGGATACTTATAGGTTATTGGTCATAACTAGTGGTTATTAAGGTTCACGGGCCATTCATATGGGTTATTGACACCAATTACAGTTTAAAATGGATACTTATAGGTTATTGGTCATAACTAGTGGTTATTACGGTTCGTGGGCCATTCCTATGGGTTATGGACACCTATTACGGTTTAAAATGGATACTAATAGGTTATTGGTTATAGCTAGTGGTTATAATGGTTCACGGGCCATTCGTATCGCTTATGGACACCAATTACGGTTTATAGTGGACACTTATAGGTTCTTTGTCATAGCTAGTGGTTATAATGGTTCACTTGCCATTCGTATGGGTTATGGAAACCAATTACGGTTTATAATGGATATTAATACGTTATTGGTCATAACTAGTGGTTATTAAGGTTCACGGGCCATTCGTATGGGTTATTCACACCAATTACGGTTTGAAATGTATACTTATAGGTTATTGGTCATAGCTAGTGGGTATAATGGTTCACGCGCCATTCGTATGGGTTATGGACACCAATAACGGTTTATAATGGATACTAATAGGTTATTGGTCATAGCTAGTGGTTGTAATGTTTCACGGGCCATTCGTATCGGTTATGGACACCAATTACGTTTTATAAAGAATACTTATAGGTTATTGGTAATAACTAGTGGTAATTAAGGTTCACAGGCCATTCGTATGGGTTATGGACACCTATTGCGGTTGAAAATGGATACTTATAGGTTATTGGTCATAGCTAGTGGTTATAATGTTTCAAGGGCCATTCGTATCGGTTATGGACACCAATTACGGTTTATAATGGATACTTATTGGTTATTGGTAGTAGCTAGTGGTTATAATAGTTCACGGGCCATTCGTATGGTTTATTGACACCAATTAAGGTTTATAATGGATACTTATAGGTTATTGGTCATAGCTAGTGGTAATAATGGTTAACGGGCCATTCGCATGGGTTATGGTCACCAATTACGGTTTCTAATGGATACTTATGGGTTATTGTTCATAGCTGGTGGTTATAATGGTTCACGGGCCATTCGTATGGGTTATTGACACCAATTACGGTTTATAATGGATACTTAAAGGTTATTGGTCATAGCTAGTGGTTATACTGGTTAACGGGCCATTTGTATGGGTTATGGAAACCAATTACGGTTTATAATGGATATTAATACGTTATTGATTATAACTAGTGGTTATTAAGGTTCACGGGCCATTCGTATGGGTTATTGTTCATAGCTGGTGGTTATTAAGGTTCACGGGCCATTCGTATGGGTTATTGACACCAATTACGGTTTAAAATGGATACTTATAGGTTATTGGTCATAGCTAGTGGTTTCATTAGCTCACGGGCCATTTGTATGGGTTATGGAAACCAATTACGGTTTAAAATGGTTACTTATAGGTTATTGGTAATAATTAGTGGTTATTAAGATTCACTGGCAATTCGTATGGGTTATGGACACCTCTTACAGTTTAAAATGGATACTTACAGGTTATTGGTCATAGCTAGTGGTTATAATGGTTCACGGGCCATTCGTATCGGTTATGGACACCAATTACGGTTTGTAATGGATACTTATAGGGTATTGGTCATAGCTAGTGGTTATAATAGTTCACGGGCCATTCGTATGGCTTATGGACACCAATTACGGTTTATAATGAATACTTATAGGTTATTGGTCATAGCTAGTTATAATAATGGTTAACGGGCCATTCGTATGGGTTATGGACACCAATTACGGTTTAAAATGGATACTTATAGCTTATTGGTCATAGCTAGTGGTTATAGTGGTTAACAGGCCATTCATACGGGTTCTGGAAACCAATTACGGTTTATAATGGATATTAATACGTTATTGGTCATAACTAGTGGTTATTAAGGTTCACGGGCCATTCGTATGGGTTATTGACACCAATTACGGTTTAAAATGGATACTTACAGGTTATTGGTCATAGCTAGCGGTTATAATGGTTCACGCGCCATTCGTATGGGTTATGGACACCAATTACGGTTTATAATGGATACTTATAGGTTATTGGTCATAGCTAGTGGTTATAATGGTTCACGAGCCATTTGGGTGGGTTATGGACACCAATTACTGTTTATAACGGACACTTAAAGGTTATTGGTGATAGCTAGTGGTTATACTGGTTAACGAGCCATTCGTATGGGTTCTGGAAATCTATTACGGTTCATAATGGATATTAATATGTTATTGGTCATAACTAGTGGTTATTAAGGTTCATGGGCCATTCGTATGGGTTATGACACCATTTACGGTTCAAAATGGATACTTATAGGTTATTGGTCACAAATAGTGGTTATTAAGGTTCACGACCCATTCGTATGGGTTATGGACACCTATTACGGTATAAAATGGATACTAATAGGTTATTGTTCATAGCTAGTGGTTATAACGGTTCACGGGCCATTCGTATGGGATATGGACACCTATTACGGTTTAAAAATGGATACTTATAGGTTATTGATCATAACTAGTGGTTATTAAGGTTCACGGGCCATTCATATGGGTTATTGACACCAATTACAGTTTAAAATGGATACTTATAGGATATTGGTCATAACTAGTGGTTATTACGGTTCGTGGGCCATTCCTATGGGTTATGGACACCTATTACGGTTTAAAATGGATACTAATAGGTTATTGGTTATAGCTAGTGGTTATAATGGTTCACGGGCCATTCGTATCGCTTATGGACACCAATTACGGTTTATAGTGGATACTTATAGGTTCTTTGTCATAGCTAGTGGTTATAATGGTTCGCATGCCATTCGTATGGGTTATGGAAACCAATTACGGTTTATAATGGATATTAATACGTTATTGGTCATAACTAGTGGTTGTAATGGTTCACGGGCCATTCGTATCGGTTATGGACACCAATTACGGTTTATAATGGATACTTATAGGGTATTGGTCATAGCTAGTGGTTATAATAGTTCAGGGGCCATTCGTATGGCATATGGACACCAATTACGGTTTATAATGAATACTTATAGGTTATTGGTCATAGCTAGTTATAATAATGGTTAACGGGCCATACGTATGGGTTATGGACACCAATTACGGTTTAAAATGGATACTTATAGCTTATTGGTCATAGCTAGTGGTTATACTGGTTAACAAGCCATTCGTATGGGTTCTGGAAACCAATTACGGTTTATAATGGATATTAATACGTTATTGGTCATAACTAGTGGTTATTAAGGTTCACGGGCCATTCGTATCGGTTATTGACACCAATTACGGTTTAAAATGGATACTAATAGGTTATTGGTCATATCTAGTGGTTATAATGGTTCACGCGCCATTCGTATGGGTTATGGACACCAATTACGGTTTATAATGGACACTTATAGGTTATTGGTCATAGCTAGTGGTTATAATAGTTCACGGGCCATTTGTATGGGATATTAACACCAATTACGGTTTAATATGGATACTTATAGGTTATCGGTAATAATTAGTGGTTATTAAGATTCACTGGCCATTCGTATGGGTTATGGACACCTATTACAGTTTAAAATGGATACTTACAGGTTATTGGTCATAGCTAGTGGTTATAACGGTTCACGGGCCATTCGTATCGGTTATGGACACCAATTACGGTTTATAATGGATACTTATAGGGTATTGGTCATAGCTAGTGGTTATAATAGTTCATGGGCCAGGCGTATGGCTTATGGACACCAATTACGGTTTATAATGAATACTTATAGGTTATTGGTCATAGCTAGTGGTAACAATGGTTAACGGGCCATTCGTATGGGTTATGGACACCAATTACGGTTTATAAAGGATACTTATAGGTTATCGGTCATAGCTAGAGGTTATACTGGTTAACGGGCCATTCGTATGGGTTCTGGAAACCAATTACGGTTTATAATGGATATTAATACGTTATTGGTCATAACTAGTGGTTATTAAGGTTCACGGGCCATTCGTATGGGTTATTGACACCAATTACGGTTTAAAATGGATACTTATAGGTTATTGGTCATAGCTAGTGGTTATAATGGTTCACGCGCCATTCGTATGGGTTATGGACACCAATTACAGTTTATAATGGATACTTATAGGTTATTGGTCATACCTGGTGGTTATAATGGTTGACGGGCCATTCATATCGGTTATGGACACCTATTACGGTTTAAAATCGATACTTATAAGTTATTGGTGTTGGAATATGCTTCACGCGTATAACATATAGTTATATGGCTAGTTGTTTGTGAGCCTAAAGGGTCACACACTTAAACACTAAACACCATTATATAATTAGTGTAATTAGTGTAATTACATTAATTATTAATATATATATATAAGCTATAAGCTTGTCTATCATAAGTTTAATATTAAAAGTTAATATTGAAACTTTCTTGTGGGCAAACTAGAAGAAACAAAAGATAGGGACTTGTGGGCAAATAAGACTAATGATTTATGGAAATCATTAAAGGATTGTAATGGCACCATTAAGAGATATAATGGTCCATAAACTCCCTCTTGACCACACTCTTGGCCGTCTCTCTCTCTCTCTCTCTCTTTGTAGGTGTTTTGTTTTCTTTTTTGCTCTCAAGGATCAAGGACTAGCATCCATTATTTGGTGTTCTTGCAAGTGTTGTGTGGATTTCTTTTAGAGGTATTCTTGTTGAATACTTGGTTTCAATCCATCACCAACTCCATCCGATTTCATAATAATCAAAGGCAACTAGGGTATGAATTCTTATACCATTCTCTTTGATTTTCTTTTAGTTTAATTGTATGATTGATATCAAGATCCGTTCATGGTGATTAAATCTTTCCGCTGCGTTTTGTTAATTGTAATAACCGAAAATCACCATTAGTGGTATCACGAGTCATTATATTAATCATATAATTAGCTAGATTTTGTGAAAAGTGGCAAAAAAAAAAAAAAAAAAAAAAAAAAATCAATTGTTTTTGTGTTTTTAAAATTCCGATCGGACAAAAACAAAAACCCTACGGGTTTTTTATTTTAATTTTCGGATTTTTATAAAAATATGGGTTAAAATATGGTATTTTTGGAACCCTATTGTCACTTATTACAAAATCATATCAAAAAAAATTAATCTTGTTATTGTATTTTTTTGATTATTTGGCTTGGATTTTAATTTATTAATTCCATTTTTTATGATATGGCAAAACATGTATTTTTGCCATATCCCAAGCCAAAGCCTTGTCAATTGTTGCTAGTTTGTGCAAACCGATGAAAGCCTAGACCTTTGTGAATGAATGTGTTGATTGTTTGGTTGTTTGTTATTTCGGGAAAAGCCGTGTTTTTTGGCTTAATTGTTGTAATTTGTTTAATTTTTTCTTTTAATTTTTGGTGCCATTTTTTGGGGCAATTTGTAATGTAAAAGTAATAGAATAGATTGTATTTTATTTTATCTTTTTATTGTAAGTTGTTGACAAAAAATATTGAAGACCAATGAAGAAAACAACAAATTTCCGTCACAAAAGCGAGGGCTGTACGAAAACAGGTTTTCCAGAGGCATACGGACTCCTTTTTGGGCGATTCAAAAGCCTAAAATGCTTGCAAAGTCGTGGGCTACAACTTTCCAGAAGGCCGGGAAGACCAACGAAGACTCCTTCAGTGACTTTTCGGGCTTCAAAGTCTGCTGGAATTTTCTGGCAGATTACACTTTTTCACAATTTTGGGTTCTACTTGCTCAAGAATGTCTTGGAGCAAGTGGGAGCCCATTGGGTTTATGTAGGCCCGTTTGGGTTCATGTTGGCCCGTCCCCTAGTTTGACCCTTCGGTCCGTCGTGATGACTCACGTGACCGAACCTAGGATTTCATCGGTCGAGGTTTGCACAAAATTTTGTTGCATGTTTATTCTTTGTTTGTGGTTGTTTTTCTTTTCTATTAGATACAAATAGTAAAACAAATTAAAAATGGTTTTTAGACACAAACATTAGAACATTCAAACCCTTAATCATCGATGATTACTAGTTAATCATTGATGATTAAACCTTTAATCTAAAAATCGTTTTGAGATTAAACTAAGTTTAAATATGATTTGAAACTTATCACTTAATAATCGCTAAAAGTTTTTACCGTTTATTACAAGACTTATGAAGTGGTATGAATGAAGTACATGATTCATTCATATCTTAATAAAATTTTATTAATTAAAATTTAACATACCTAAAATTTAAGTCACGCCGTCCAATCGGTTGTAAATCACTTGCTTCTATTTTTGAATTCACGTGAGACGTGGTTTGAATCTAGATCCGAGGTCATTATTCTCTACGCGTGAGACCTAGAGCTATTTTGACATGATTTCACATTGGATGACTTAATCGAGTTAACGGTGAGACCTTGACACGAGGCGACGATGCGACAAACATGCCACTTGACCCTAGATGCTTGTTCACTAGGTGCCATGAAGTCCCATACCTCTAAGAGTTGCACTTGTAATGCAATTGTTGATCGTCACCTACCTATTGGATCTATCACCTCTAGCAGATCAACTGATGCGGTGATAGAAGCTCAATGGGATCTTAGCTTTTAATTAAAATTAATTGGGTAGTTAATTGATTAAAAGAAATTATTATTGAAAATACTATTTTTTGAACTTTGGTTGTTATACAGATAACAACAACATCAAAACCTAAGTATCTCCACTCAAAAATCAGTTCTTGAAAACTGAAACTGACTAATATCAACTTTATCTTCTGATATCGAATTCTAAGGATTGTCCTTAGAGATGAGAAAGTTGATATACCTATAAGAGGCCTTACCTGAGGCACCTCCTGTCAGTGATTCTGCTGCTGTTCGTCAAGCCTTTACCGAAACGTTTAACGAACACCAAGAAGTTGCTACTCATATGCTTGTGAGCATGAACCCCGAGATTCGAAAGTACTTCGACGAACTCACAGCATATGACATGATAAGCGAGTTGAAAATAATATTTAAACAAAAGGCAGAACTTGAACTGTTCAAAACAGTTAAAGCATTCCATGCTTGCAATCAGGAGGACGGCCAATCAGTTAGCACTTACATCTTGAATATGCAATGCTATCTTGATCCAATGGAACGTCTTGGTTACCCCTTACCACAAGTTCTTGGAATGAGCTTGATTCTTACCTCACTATCCAAGGACTATGACCAGTTTGAAAAGTGTTTTAAAAGTACATAGCATGGGGAAGACAATCGTTGAACATGCTATGGTAAAACTGGTTGAGCAAGGGTTACCCAATACTTTTCTTGCAATTAGGGAAGGTAAACCGCAAGCACAAGGCAAGAGTCTAGGTAAGGGTAAGCTAGTTTACTTTTCCAAACCTACGATTCCCCCACCTGCTAAAAAGGAGCACCCTGCAAAGGATATTTCTTGCCATCATTGCGATGAAACTGGCCATTGAAGGAGGAATTGTCCTGCCTACGTGGCAGAGTTGATGAAGGACAAATGTGTTCTAGTTAGCACATTAGGTATCTTCATTATAGAACTCCATACTTTTCGTGATAAATCTTGAGTGTATGACACTAGTTGTGGAACTCACATTTACACAAATGTGCAAGATTGAATGTGAAGTAGAAAGCTAAATGAATGGAAGCTGTGATCTTATCCTTCCTAATGCGTTAATTATTGTTTTGAATAATTGTCAATTATGCATTGTTTAGCTTTATCGTTTGTTGAATAAGGGATTATGATATCTTGTTTTATGAAAAATAACATTTTTTATTACTATTCCTTATAATAGTATGTTTGAAATTAATATGCATGATCCTAATTCAAATGATAGTTCTATATACAAATGTAGCACTCAAGAATCCAAATTGGTTTGGATTCTACTTACCTAGAGCATCGTCATCTTTTCCACATAAACAACTCGACGGGCTTCTTTACAAATGATTATGAATCATTTAAAATGCCTCTCTTGTATATTATGGAAAGATAACAAGAAAGCTTTTCTCCCATGTTGGCAAAAGAGCTAAAAATCTACTTGGACTCATACATACTGATGTATGTGGCCCTTTTAGAACTAAGACTAGGGAAGGTGCCACCTACTTTCACTGATGATATCATTCGATGTGGTTATGTTTACTTTATTAAACATCAACATGGAAGCTTTAATGATATCAGTCGCTATGGTTATGTTTACTTGATTAGACATAAACATGAAATCTTTGAAACGTTCAAAGCTTTCTAAAGTAAAAGTATAAAATCAACTTAGCAAGACAACAAAGGCTTTCAGTCCTGATTACGGATGAAAGTACATGAGTCAAGAGTTTCTGGATCATCCCTCACATCGTGAGATTGTCTCACAATTCACTCTTTCATACACTCCACAAGATAATGGTGCGTCTGGAAAGAGATATCGGACCATGTATGACATGGTGCGATCTATGATGAGTCCTACTACTCTTACACTATCCTTTTGAGGGGCATGCACTGAAGTCAGCTACTCGAATACTTGATATGGTTCCGACCAAAAGGTTAAAAAGACACCATATGAGATATGGCGTGGGAAAGTCCCAATTTGTCTTACTTGAGGATCTGGGGTTGTGAGGATCTCGTGGAACGAGACATGCCGAACAAACTTGAGCCCATATCTATCAAGTATATCTTCGATTACTATTTTACTTCCCAACTGAGAACAAATGGTTGTTACTCGGTATGCTGAGTTTCTTGAGAACAGTCTCATTTCACAAAGCAAGTGGGAGCACTATAGACTTTGACAAGATTCAAAGTGAATATACACAACCTTCTGGTAACACTAGCAAATATCATTCTGAGGCTGGACATATAGATGTTGGACCACAGGATGATGTTGTTCCCATTCATAGATCCGCAAGGACACTTCATGCACCTGAACGATATAGATTTATGTCGATGATGAGGAGCAAGTTTCGAGGATCATTATGAACCCCCTAACTATCAAGTTGCATTATCGAATTTTGTATTCGAAAAATGACTTGAAGCTATGAATGCGAAAATAAAATCCATGAGAGACAATCAAGTTTTGAACTTAGTTGATCTTTCTCAAAACAGTAAGACTGTTGACATGGATGAAAATATACACACCTATAAATCTCTCATAGTAGCAAAAGGTTACACTCAATCCTACTGGATTGACAATGATGAAACCTTCTCGCCTGTTACTAAAGACATTAGGATTCTTATAGCCAAAGTAGTGTACTATGACTACGAAATTTGGTTGATGATGAAATCAAATCGTTTGTTTCACCTAAAACCCAAACTGAGTATGTGTATATATGAAAGCTAGTGGGAGCGTTGTCGTTTCTCAAGTCATACATGTTGATGACATGTCACTCATGTGAAACAATATACCATGCTACAAGATAAAAATCCTGGCTTGGAAAATGTTTCGACATGATGGATTGTAGGGACACGACATACATACTTGAAGTAAAGATCTATAATGATAGATCAAAGCTGTTAATTGGTTTAAGTCAAAGTGCTTACATTGACAAAATTCTAAATGGTTTAGAGTGGTACTCCCAAACGAGGAAGTCCTCGTATGCCACACAATGTAAACTTGAGTGAGACTCAAGGACCTTCCACACCTGATGTGGTGAAGCGGATGAATGTAATCCCCTATGAATCGGCTATTGCATTCATCATGTACGCTGTAAGGAGCACTAGGCCAAATGTAACGTCCTTAGGGGACCTTACTAGAAAATACCAACAGAATTCATGAGAGGTCACTGGATTGCTGTTAAGAACACATTGAAGTATTTTAAAGTACTGGAGATATGTTTCTTGGTCATGGTGGAGATACTGAACTGAAACTAAGTATACTTGCTATACTTATGTTGGTTTTGAAATAGGGCGTGATGACGCTAGATCCTATTTACGAAGGTTCACTACATTCGAATGATTTATCGAGATATGTGAAATTCGTACACTTAAAGTTCAAACAGATAACTAACTAGCTGACGCTTTATCGAACTCAATGTCTTGTACCAAACATCTTGAATATGAATGGAACATTGGACTTCGACAAGCTAGTAGTTTCATGTAAATCTGTTTTAGTATTTGGATAATGGAACTGTGAGCAGTTTATATTGGAATAAATTGATATATTTGATATGATCGTTTTTATATGAATATCTAATGTGTTCTATATTTGCATGTTTATATCCTTGAATATTTACTGTGTTTTATATTCTAAATTGTCCATTGTCATATTGATAATATGGGAATATTATTAAGACAAATCTGAGGGCATTGATGACATTATCTTAGTATGACTAAGGATGATGAAATCAAACTCACATGTCGCTCATAACGATGCACGATTGGACTGACCCAAACTATGAGAAATCACTTCTTGGATTTATGTCACAGGTGAATCTCACAAAGGCTTTGTCACTTATCCTCTGACTTGAGATGCAAGTTGGTTTGTGTATGTAGAGGGGCAAACTTTGATGTGGTTAAACGTTGACCTGAATAAGGCTGCTATAACAACCATTATCGGGTTTGTCATGAAGCATATGACGAACACGTGCAGTCAATAAAGAATTTGTTCCTCCACACATGTGGATTAGATACTACTGGACCCCTCGATGATTTGAATAGATGTATGTGTGGCCACACCCAAAAGGTAATCAAGATGAATCTTGATTGGTTTTGGTAATCTACTTCATTATATAGATCGAGAAACAGAATCGTTGAAATTTTAGATTGACATTAATCCTTGTCTAAAATTCAACAAAGTATCAGTAACAAAAGGATAACTGATTGAAAAACTTTGAACAAAGATTTTATGAAACTCCTCATATACTCCTAGGGGCATTGGCGGGTTGCTAGACTCTAACCTTTGCTTGTATAACTACTTGATGTTATCACGTGCGCAAGTGGGAGCTGTTGGAATATGCTTCACGCGTATAACATATAGTTATATGGCTAGTTGTTTGTGAGCCTAAAGGGTCACACACTTAAACACTAAACACCATTATATAATTAGTGTAATTACATTAATTATTAATATATATATATAAGCTATAAGCTTGTCTATCATAAGTTTAATATTAAAAGTTAATATTGAAACTTTCTTGTGGGCAAACTAGAAGAAACAAAAGATAGGGACTTGTGGGCAAATAAGACTAATGATTTATGGAAATCATTAAAGGATTGTAATGGCACCATTAAGAGATATAATGGTCCATAAACTCCCTCTTGACCACACTCTTGGCCGTCTCTCTCTCTCTCTCTCTCTTTGTAGGTGTTTTGTTTTCTTTTTTGCTCTCAAGGCTCAAGGACTAGCATCCATTATTTGGTGTTCTTGCAAGTGTTGTGTGGATTTCTTTTAGAGGTATTCTTGTTGAATACTTGGTTTCAATCCATCACCAACTCCATCCGATTTCATAATAATCAAAGGCAACTAGGGTATGAATTCTTATACCATTCTCTTTGATTTTCTTTTAGTTTAATTGTATGATTGATATCAAGATCCGTTCATGGTGATTAAATCTTTCCGCTGCGTTTTGTTAATTGTAATAACCGAAAATCACCATTAATTGGTCATAGCTAGTGGTTATAATGGTTCACGGGCCATTCGTATCGGTTATGCACACCAATTACGGTTTATAAAGGATACTTATAGGTTGTTGGTCATAGCTAGTGGTTATAATGGTTCACGAGCCATTTGGGTGGGTTATGGACACCAATTACGGTTTATAACGGATACTTATAGGTTATTGGTGATAGGTAGTGGTTATAACCCATACGAATGGCTCGTGAACCATTATAACCACTAGCTATGACCAATAACCTATAAGTATCCTTTATAAACCGTAATTGGTGACCATAACCCATACGAATGGCCCGTTAACCATTATTACCACTAGCTATGACCAATAACCTATAATTATTCATTATAAACCGTAATTGGTGTCCATAAGCCATACGAATGGCCCGTGAACTATTATAACCACTAGCTATGATCAATAACCTATAAGTATCCATTACAAACCGTAATTAGTGTCCATAACCCATACGAATGGCCCGTGAACCATTATAACCACTAGCTATGACCAATAACATGTAAATATCCATTTTAAACTGTAATAGGTGTCCATAACCCATACGAATGGCCAGTGAATCTTAATAACCACTAGTTATTACCAATAACCTATAAGTATCCATTCTAAACTATAATTGGTGTCAATAACCCATACAAATGGCCCGTGAACCATTATAACCACTAGTTATGACCAATAACCTCTAAGTATCCATTATAAATCGTACCTGGTGTCCATAACCCATACGAATGGCGCGTGAACCATTATAACCATTAGCTATGACCAATAACCTATAAGAATGCATTTTAAACCGTAATAGGTGTCCATAACCCTTAGGAATGGCCCTCGAACCGTAATAACCACTAGTTATGACCAATAACCTATAAGTATCCGTTTTAAACCGTAATTGGTGTCAATAACCCATATGAATGGCCCGTGAACCTTAATAATCACTAGTTATGACCAATAATTTATAAGTATCCATTTTAAACCGTAATTGGTTTCAATAACACATACGAATGGCCGGTGAACCATTGTAACCACTAGCTATGACCAATAACCTATAAGTATCCATTATAAACCGTAATTGGTGTCCATAACCGATACGAAAGGCCCGTGAACCATTATAACCAGTAGCTATAACCAATAACCTATTAGTATCCATTTTAAACCGTAATAGGTGTCCATAACCCATAGGAATGGCCCACGAACTGTAATAACCACTAGTTATGACCAATAACCTATAAGTATCCATTTTAAACTGTAATTGGTGTCAATAACCCATATGATTGGCCCGTGAAACGTAATAACTACGAATGGTTCGTGAACCTTAATAACCACTAGTTATGACCAATAACCTATAAGTATCCATTTTGAACCGAAAATGGTGTCAATAAGCCATACGAATGGTCCATGAACCTTAATAACCATCATTTATGACCAATAATGTATTAATATCCATTATAAACCATAATTGGTTTCCAGAACCCATACGAATAGCCCGTTAACCAGTATAACCACTAGGTATGACCAATAACCTATAAGTATCCTTTATAAACCATAACTGGTGACCATAACCCATACGAATGACCCGTTAACCATTATAACCACTAGCTATGACCAATAACCTATAAGTATCCTTTATAAACCGTAATTGGTGACTATAACCATACAAATGGCCCGTTAAACATTATTACCACTAGCTATGACCAATAACCTATAATTATTCATTATAAACCGCAATTGGTGTCAATAACCCATACAAATGGCCCGTGAACCATTATAACCACTAGTTATGACCAATAACCTATAAGTATCCATTATAAACCGTACATGGAGTCCATAACCCATACGAATGGCGCGTGAACCATTATAACCATTAGCTATGACCAATAACCTATAAGTATCCATTTTAAAATGTAATAGGTGTCCATTACCCTTAGGAATGGCCCACGAACCGTAATAACCACTAGTTATGACCAATAACCTATAAGTATCCGTTTTAAACCGTAATTGGTGTCAATAACCCATATGAATGGCCCGTGAACTTTAATAATCACTAGTTATGACCAATAACTTATAAGTATCCATTTTAAACCTTAATTGGTGTCAATAACACATACGAATGGCCGGTGAACCTTTGTAACCACTAGCTATGACGAATAACCTATAAGTATCCATTATAAACCGTAATTGGTGTCCATAACCGATACGAATGGCCCGTGAACCATTATAACCACTAGCTATAACCAATAACCTATTAGTATCCATTTTAAACCGTAATAGGTGTCCATAACCCATAGGAATGGCCCACAAACCGTGATAACCACTAGTTATGACCAATAACCTATAAGTATCCATTTTAAACTGTAAATGGTGTCAATAACCTATATGATTAGCCTGTGAAACTTAATAACCACTAGTTATGTCCATAACCCATACGAATGGCCCATGAACTTTAATAACCACCAGTTATGACCAATAATGTATTAATATCCATTATAAACCATTATTGGTTTCCAGAATCCAAACGAATAGCCCGTTAACCAGTATAACCACTAGGTATGACCAATAACCTATAAGTATCCTTTATAAACCCTAATTGGTGACCATAACCCATACGAATGGCCCGTGAACCATTATAACCACTTGCTATGACAAATAACCTATAAGTATCCTTTATAAACCGTAATTGGTGACCATAACCCATACGAAAGGCCCGTTAACCATTATTACCACTAGCTATGACCAATAACCTATAACTATTCTGTATAAACCGTAATTGGTGTTCAAAAGCCATACGAATGGCCCTTGAACTATTATAACCACTAGCTATGACCAATTATAAACCGGAATTGGTGTCCATAACCGATACGAATGGCTCGTGAACCATTATAACCACTAGCTATAACCAATAACCTATTAGTATCCATTTTAAACCGTAATAGGTGTCCATAACCCATAGGAATGGCCCACGAACAGTAATAACCACTAGTTATGACAAATAACCTATAAGTATCCATTTTAAACGGTAATTGGTGTCAATAACCCATATGAATGGCCCGTGAACTGTAATAACCACTAGCTATGACCAATAACCTATAAGTATCCATTTTAAACCGTAATACGTGTCCATAACCCATATGAATGGGTCGTGAACCTTAATAACCACTAGTTATGACCAATAACCTATAAGTATCCATTTTGAACCGTAATTTGTGTCAATAACCCGTACGGATGGCCTGTGAACCTTAATCAGCACTAGTTATGACCAATAACGTATTAATATCCATTATAAACCGTAATTGGTTTCCAGAACCCATACGAATGGCCCGTTAACCAGTATAACCACTAGCTATGACCAATAACCTATAAGTATCCATTATAAACCGTAAATGGTGACCATAACCCATACGAATGGCCCGTTAACCATTATTACCACTAGCTATCACCAATAAAATATAATTATACATTATAAACCGTAATTGGTGTCCATAAGACATACGAATGGCCCGTGAACTATTATAACCACTAGCTATGACCAATAACCTATAAGTATCCATTATAAACCGTAATTAGTGTCCATAACCCATACGAATGGCCCGTGAACCATTATAACCACTAGCTATGACCAATAACATGTAAATATCCACTTTAAACTGTAATAGGTGTCTATAACCCGTACGAATGGTCAGTGAATCTTAATAACCACTAGTTATTACCAATAACCTATAAGTATCCATTTTAAACCGTAATTGGTGTCAATAACCCATACAAATGGCCCGTGCACCATTATAACCACTAGTTATGACCAATAACCTATAAGTGTCCATTATTAACCGTACTTGGTGTCCATAACCCATACGAATGGCGCGTGAACCATTATAACCATTAGCTATGACCAATAACCTATAAGTATCCATTTTAAAACGTAATAGGTGTCTATAACCCATAGGAATGGCCCACGAACCGTAATAACCACTAGTTATGACCAATAACCTATAAGTATCCGTTTTAAACCGTAATTGGTGTCAATAACCCATACGAATGGCCCGTGAACCTTAATAATCACTAGTTATGACCAATAACTTATAAGTATCCATTTTAAACCGTAATTGGTGTCAATATCACATACGAATGGCCGGTGAACCATTTAACCACTAGCTATGACCAATAACCTATAAGTATCCATTATAAACCGTAATTGGTGTCCATAACCGATACGAATGGCCCGTGAACCATTATAACGACTAGCTATAACCAATAACCTATTAGTATCCATTTTAAACCGTAATAGGTGTCCATAACCCATAGGAATGGCCCACGAACCGTAATAACCACTAGTTATGACCAATAACCTATAAGTATCCATTTTAAACGGTAATTGGTGTCAATAACCCATATGAATGGCCCGTGAACTGTAATAACCACTAGCTATGACCAATAACCTATAAGTATCCATTTTAAACCGTAATACGTGTCCATAACCCATATGAATGGGTCGTGAACCTTAATAACCACTAGTTATGACCAATAACCTATAAGTATCCATTTTGAACCGTAATTTGTGTCAATAACCCGTACGGATGGCCTGTGAACCTTAATCAGCACTAGTTATGACCAATAACGTATTAATATCCATTATAAACCATAATTGGTTTCCAGAACCCATACGAATGGCCCGTTAACCAGTATAACCACTAGCTATGACCAATAACCTATAAGTATCCATTATAAACCGTAAATGGTGACCATAACCCATACGAATGGCCCGTTAACCATTACTACCACTAGCTATCACCAATAAAATATAATTATACATTATAAACCATAATTGGTGTCCATAAGCCATACGAATGGCCCGTGAACTATTATAACCACTAGCTATGACCAATAACCTATAAGTATCCATTATAAACCGTAATTAGTGTCCATAACCCATACGAATGGCCCGTGAACCATTATAACCACTAGCTATGACCAATAACCTGTAAATATCCACTTTAAACTGTAATAGGTGTCTATAACCCATACGAATGGTCAGTGAATCTTAATAACCACTAGTTATTACCAATAACCTATAAGTATCCATTTTAAACCGTAATTGGTGTCAATAACCCATACAAATGGCCCGTGCACCATTATAACCACTAGTTATGACCAATAACCTATAAGTGTCCATTATTAACCGTACTTGGTGTCCATAACCCATACGAATGGCGCGTGAACCATTATAACCATTAGCTATGACCAATAACCTATAAGTATCCGTTTTAAACCGTAATTGGTGTCAATAACCCATACGAATGGCCCGTGAACCTTAATAATCACTAGTTATGACCAATAACTTATAAGTATCCATTTTAAACCGTAATTGGTGTCAATAACACATACGAATGGCCGGTGAACCATTTAACCACTAGCTATGACCAATAACCTATAAGTATCCATTATAAACCGTAATTGGTGTCCATAACCGATACGAATGGCCCGTGAACCATTATAACGACTAGCTATAACCAATAACCTATTAGTATCCATTTTAAACCGTAATAGGTGTCCATAACCCATAGGAATGGCCCACGAACCGTAATAACCACTAGTTATGACCAATAACCTATAAGTATCCATTTTAAACGGTAATCGGTGTCAATAACCCATATGAATGGCCCGTGAACTGTAAAAACCACTAGCTATGACCAATAACCTATAAGTATCCATTTTAAACCGTAATACGTGTCCATAACCCATATGAATGGGTCGTGAACCTTAATAACCACTAGTTATGACCAATAACCTATAAGTATCCATTTTGAACCGTAATTTGTGTCAATAACCCGTACGGATGGCCTGTGAACCTTAATCAGCACTAGTTATGACCAATAACGTATTAATATCCATTATAAACCGTAATTGGTTTCCAGAACCCATACGAATGGCCCGTTAACCAGTATAACCACTAGCTATGACCAATAACCTATAAGTATCCATTATAAACCGTAAATGGTGACCATAACCCATACGAATGGCCCGTTAACCATTATTACCACTAGCTATCACCAATAAAATATAATTATACATTATAAACCGTAATTGGTGTCCATAAGCCATACGAATGGCCCGTGAACTATTATAACCACTAGCTATGACCAATAACCTATAAGTATCCATTATAAACCGTAATTAGTGTCCATAACCCATACGAATGGCCCGTGAACCATTATAACCACTAGCTATGACCAATAACCTGTAAATATCCACTTTAAACTGTAATAGGTGTCTATAACCCATACGAATGGTCAGTGAATCTTAATAACCACTAGTTATTACCAATAACCTATAAGTATCCATTTTAAACCGTAATTGGTGTCAATAACCCATACAAATGGCCCGTGCACCATTATAACCACTAGTTATGACCAATAACCTATAAGTGTCCATTATTAACCGTACTTGGTGTCCATAACCCATACGAATGGCGCGTGAACCATTATAACCATTAGCTATGACCAATAACCTATAAGTATCCATTTTAAAACGTAATAGGTGTCTATAACCCATAGGAATGGCCCACGAACCGTAATAACCACTAGTTATGACCAATAACCTATAAGTATCCGTTTTAAACCGTAATTGGTGTCAATAACCCATACGAATGGCCCGTGAACCTTAATAATCACTAGTTATGACCAATAACTTATAAGTATCCATTTTAAACCGTAATTGGTGTCAATAACACATACGAATGGCCGGTGAACCATTTAACCACTAGCTATGACCAATAACCTATAAGTATCCATTATAAACCGTAATTGGTGTCCATAACCGATACGAATGGCCCGTGAACCATTATAACGACTAGCTATAACCAATAACCTATTAGTATCCATTTTAAACCGTAATAGGTGTCCATAACCCATAGGAATGGCCCACGAACCGTAATAACCACTAGTTATGACCAATAACCTATAAGTATCCATTTTAAACTGTAATTGGTGTCAATAACCATATGATTGGCCCGTGAACCTTAATAACCACTAGTTATGACCAATAACCTATAAGTATCCATTTGTAAACTGTAATAGGTATCCATAACCCATACGAATGGTTCGTGAACCTTAATAACAACTAGTTATGACCAATAACCTAAAAGTATCCATTTTGAACCGAAAATGGTGTCAATAACCCATACGAATGGCCCATGAACCTTAATAACCACTAGTTATGACCAATAATGTATTAATATCCATTATAAACCATAATTGGTTTCCAGAACCCATACGAATAGCCCGTTAACCAGTATAACCACTAGGTATGACCAATAACCTATAAGTATCCTTTATAAACCGTAATTGGTGACCATAACCCATACGAATGGCCCGTGAACCATTATAACCACTAGCTATAACCAATAACCTATTAGTATCCATTTTAAACCGTAATAGGTGTCCATAACACGTAGCAATGGCCCACGAACCGTAATAACCACTAGTTATGACCAATAACCTATAAGTATCCATTTTAAACGGTAATTGGTGTCAATAACCCATATGAATGGCCCGTGAACCGTAATAACCACTAGCTATGACCAATAACCTATAAGCATCTATTTTAAACCGTAATAGGTGTCCATAACCCATATGAATGGGTCTTGAACCTTAAGAACCACTAGTTATGACCATTAACCTATAAGTATCCATTTTGAACCGTAATTTGTGTCAATAACCCGTACGAATGGCCTATGAACCTTAATCAGTACTAGTTATGACCAATAACGTATTAATATCCATTATAAACCGTAATTGGTTTCAAGAACCCATACGAATAGCCCGTTTACCAGTATAACCACTAGCTATGACCAATAACCTATAAGTATCCATTATAAACCGTAATTGGTGACCATAACCCATACGAATGGCCCGTTAACCATTATTACCACTAGCTATCACCAATAACCTATAATTATTCATTATAAACCGTAATTGGTGTCCATAAGCCATACGAATGGCTCGTGAACTGTTATAACCACTAGCTATGACCAATAACCTATAAGTATCCATTATAAACCGTAATTGGTGACCATAACCCGTACGAATGGCCCGTTAACCATTATTACCACTAGCTATCACCAATAACCTATAATTATTCATTATAAACCGTAATTGGTGTCCATAAGCCATACGAATGGCCGGTGAACTATTATAACCACTAGCTATGACCAATAACCTATAAGTATCCATTATAAACCGTAATTAGTGTCCATAACCCATACAAATGGCCCGTGAACCATCATAACCACTAGCTATGACCAATAACCTGTAAATATCCATTTTAAACTGTAATAGGTGTCCATAACCCATATGAATGGCCAGTGAATCTTAATAACCACTAGTTATTTCCAATAACCTATAAGTATCCATTTTAAACCGTAATTGGTGTCATTAACCCATATAAATGGCCCGTGCACCATTATAACCACTAGTTATGACCAATAACTTATAAGTGTCCATTATAAACCGTACTTGGTGTCCATAACCCATACGAATGGCGCGTGAACCATTATAACCATTAGCTATGACCAATAACCTATAAGTATCCATTTTAAAACGTAATAGGTGTCCATAACCCATAGGAATGGCCCACGAACCGTAATAAGCACTAGGTATGAACAATAACCTATAAGTATCCTTTATAAACCGTAATTTGTGACCATAACCCATACGAAAGGCCCGTTAACCATTATTACCACTAGCTATGACCAATAACCTATAAGTATTCTGTATAAACCGTAATTGGTGTCCATAAGCCATACGAATGGCCCGTGAACTATTATAACCACTAGCTATGACCAATACCCTATAAGTATCCATTATAAACCGGAATTGGTGTCCATAACCGATACGAATGGCCCGTGAACCATTATAACCACTAGCTATAACCAATAACCTATTAGTATCCATTTTAAACCGTAATAGTTGTCCATAACCCATAGGAATGGCCCACGAACCGTAAGAACCACTAGTTATGACCAATAACCTATAAGTATCCATTTTGAACCGAAAATGGTGCAAATAACCCATACGAATGGCCCATGAACTTTAATAACCACCAGTTATGACCAATAATGTATTAATATCCATTATAAACCATAATTGGTTTCCAGAACCCATACGAATAACCTGTTAACTAGTATAACCACTAGGTATGACCAATAACCTATAAGTATCCTTTATAAATCGTAATTGGTGACCATAACCCATACGAATGGCCCGTGAACCATTATAACTACTAGCTACGACCAATAACCTATAAGTATCCTTTATAAACCGTAATTGGTGACCATAACCCATACGAAAGGCCCGTTAACCATTATTACCACTAGCTATGACCAATAACCTATAACCATTCTGTATAAACCGTAATTGGTGTCCATAAGCCATACGAATGGCCCGTGAACTATTATAACCACTAGCTATGACCAATACCCTATAAGTATCCATTATAAACCGGAATTGGTGTCCATAACCGATACGAATGGCCCGTGAACCATTATAACCACTAGCTATAACCAATAACCTATTAGTATCCATTTTAAACCGTAATAGTTGTCCATAACCCATAGGAATGGCCCACGAACCGTAAGAACCACTAGTTATGACCAATAACCTATAAGTATCCATTTTGAACCGAAAATGGTGCCTATAACTCATACGAATGGCCCATGAACTTTAATAACCACCAGTTATGACCAATAATGTATTAATATCCATTATAAACCATAATTGGTTTCCAGAACCCATACGAATAGCCTGTTAACTAGTATAACCACTAGGTATGACCAATAACCTATAAGTATCCTTTATAAACCGTAATTGGTGACCATAACCCATACGAATGGCCCGTGAACCATTATAACCACTAGCTACGACCAATAACCTATAAGTATCCTTTATAAACCGTAATTGGTGACCATAACCCATACGAAAGGCCCGTTAACCATTATTACCACTAGCTATGATCAATAACCTATAACCATTTTGTATAAACCGTAATTGGTGTCCATAAGCCATACGAATGGCCCGTGAACTATTATAACCACTAGCTATGACCAATACCCTATAAGTATCCATTATAAACCGGAATTGGTGTCCATAACCGATACGAATGGCCCGTGAACCATTATAACCACTAGCTATAACCAATAACCTATTAGTATCCATTTTAAACTGTAATAGGTGTCCATAACCCATAGGAATGGCCCACGAACCGTAATAACCACTAGTTATGACCAATAACCTGTAAGTATCCATTTTAAACGGTAATTGGTGTCAATAACCCATATGAATGGCCCGTGAACCGTAATAGCCACTAGCTATGACCAATAACCTATAAGTATCCATTTTAAACCGTAATACGTGTCCATAACCCATATGAATGGGTCGTGAACCTTAATAACCACTAGTTATGACCAATAATCTATAAGTATCCATTTTGAACCGTAATTTGTGTCAATAACCCGTACGAATGGCCTGTGAACCTTAATCAGCACTAGTTATGACCAATAACGTATTAATATCCATTATAAACTGTAATTGGTTTCCAGAACCCATACGAATGGCCCGTTAACCAGTATAACCACTAGCTATGACCAATAACCTATAAGTATCCATTATAAACCGTAATTGGTGACCATAACCCATACGAATGGCCCGTTAACCATTATTACCAATAGTTATCACCAATAACCTATAATTATTCATTATAAACCGTAATTGGTGTCCATAAGCCATACGAATGGCCCGTGAACTATTATAACCACTAGCTATGACCAATAACCTATAAGTATCCATTATAAACCGTAATTAGTGTCCATAACCCATACGAATGGCCCGTGAACCATTATAACCACTAGCTATGACCAATAACCTGTAAATATCCACTTTAAACTGTAATAGGTGTCTATAACCCATACGAATGGCTAGTGAATCTTAATAACCAATAGTTATTACCAATAACCTATAAGTATCCATTTTAAACCGTAATTGGTGTCAATAACCCATACAAATGGCCCGTGCACCATTATAACCACTAGTTATGACCAATAACTTATAAGTATCCATTATAAACCGTACTTGGTGTCCATAACCCATACGAATGACGCGTGAACCATTATAACCATTAGCTATGACCAATAACCTATAAGTATCCATTTTAAAACGTAATAGGTGTCTATAACCCATAGGAATGGCCCACGAACCGTAATAACCACTAGTTATGACCAATAACCTATAAGTATCCATTTTAAACTGTAATTGGTGTCAATAACCATATGATTGGCCCGTGAACCTTAATCACCACTAGTTATGACCAATAACCTATAAGTACCCATTTGTAAACTGTAATAGGTATCCATAACCCATACGAATGGTTTGTGAACCTTAATAACCACTAGTTATGAACAATAACCTAAAAGTATCCTTTTTGAACCGAAAATGGTGTCAGTAACCCATACGAATGGCCCATGAACCTTAATAACCACCAGTTATGACCAATAATGTATTAATATCCATTATAAACCATAATTGGTTTCCAGAACCCATACGAATAGCCCGTTAACCAGTATAACCACTAGGTATGACCAATAACCTATAAGTATCCTTTATAAACCGTAATTTGTGACCATAACCCATACGAATGGCCCGTGAACCATTATAACCACTAGCTATAACCAATAACCTATTAGTATCCATTTTAAACCGTAATAGGTGTCCATAACCCATAGCAATGGCCCACGAACCGTAATAACCACTAGCTATGACCAATAACCTATAAGTATCCATTTTAAACCGTAATAGGTGTCCATAACCCATATGAATGGGTCGTGAACCTTAAGAACCACTAGTTATGACCATTAACCTATAAGTATCCATTTTGAACCGTAATTTGTGTCAATAACCTGTACGAATGGCCTGTGAACCTTAATCAGTACTAGTTATGACCAATAACGTATTAATATCCATTATAAATCGTAATTGGTTTCAAGAACCCATACGAATGGCCCGTTTACCAGTATAACCGCTTGCTATGACCAATAACCTATAAGTATCCTTTATAAACCGTAATTGGTGACCATAACCCATACGAAAGGCCCGTTAACCATTATTACCACTAGCTATGACCAATAACCTATAACTATTCTGTATAAACCGTAATTGGTGTTCAAAAGCCATACGAATGGCCCTTGAACTATTATAACCACTAGCTATGACCAATTATAAACCGGAATTGGTGTCCATAACCGATACGAATGGCTCGTGAACAATTATAACCACTAGCTATAACCAATAACCTATTAGTATCCATTTTAAACCGTAATAGGTGTCCATAACCCATAGGAATGGCCCACGAACCGTAATAACCACTAGTTATGACAAATAACCTATAAGTATCCATTTTAAACGGTAATTGGTGTCAATAACCCATATGAATGGCCCGTGAACTGTAATAACCACTAGCTATGACCAATAACCTATAAGTATCCATTTTAAACCGTAATACGTGTCCATAACCCATATGAATGGGTCGTGAACCTTAATAACCACTAGTTATGACCAATAACCTATAAGTATCCATTTTGAACCGTAATTTGTGTCAATAACCCGTACGAATGGCATGTGAACCTTAATCAGCACTAGTTATGACCAATAACGTATTAATATCCATTATAAACCGTAATTGGTTTCCAGAACCCATACGAATGGCCCGTTAACCAGTATAACCACTAGCTATGACCAATAACCTATAAGTATCCATTATAAACCGTAAATGGTGACCATAACCCATACGAATGGCCCGTTAACCATTATTACCACTAGCTATCACCAATAAAATATAATTATACATTATAAACCGTAATTGGTGTCCATAAGCCATACGAATGGCCCGTGAACTATTATAACCACTAGCTATGACCAATAACCTATAAGTATCCATTATAAACCGTAATTGGTGTCCATAACCCATTCGTATGGCTTATGGACACCAATTACGGTTTATACAGAATACTTATAGGTTATTGGTCATAGCTAGTGGTAATAATGGTTAACGGGCCTTTCGAATGGGTTATGGTCACCAATTACGGTTTATAAAGGTTACTTATAGGTTATTGGTCATACCTAGTGGTTATTACGGTTCGTGGGCCATTCCTATGGGTTATGGACACCTATTACATTTTAAAATGGATACTTATAGGTTATTGGTCATAGCTAGTGGTTATACTGGTAAACGGGCCATTCGTATGGGTTCTTGAAACCAATTACGATTTATAATGGATATTAATACGTTATTGGTCATAACTAGTACTGATTAAGGTTCACAGGCCATTCGTACGGGTTATTGACACAAATTACGGTTCAAAATGGATACTTATAGGTTAATGGTCATAACTAGTGGTTCTTAAGGTTCACGACCCATTCATATGGGTTATGGACACCTATTACGGTTTAAAATGGATACTTATAGGTTATTGGTCATAGCTAGTGGTTATTACGGTTCGTGGGCCACTGCTATGGGTTATGGACACCTATTACGGTTTAAAATGGATACTAATAGGTTATTGGTTATAGCTAATGGTTATAATGGTTCACGCGTCATTCGTATGGGTTATGGACACCAAGTACGGTTTATAATGGATACTTATAAGTTATTGGTCATAACTAGTGGTTATAATGGTGCACGGGCCATTTGTATGGGTTATTGACACCAATTACGGTTTAAAATGGATACTTATAGGTTATTGGTAATAACTAGTGGTTATTAAGATTCACTAGCCATTCGTATGGGTTATGGACATTAATTACGGTTTATAATGGATACTTATAGGTTATTGGTCATAGCTAGTGGTTATAATAGTTCACGGGCCATTCGTATGGCTTATGGACACCAATTACGGTTTATAATGAATAATTATAGGTTATTGGTGATAACTAGTGGTAATAATGGTTAACGGGCCATTCGTATGGGTTATGGTCACCAATTACGGTTTATAATGGATACTTATAGGTTATTGGTCATAGCTAGTGGTTATACTGGTTAACGGGCCATTCGTATGGGTTCTGGAAACCAATTACAGTTTATAATGGATATTAATACGTTATTGGTCATAACTAGTGCTGATTAAGGTTCACAGGCCATTCGTACGGGTTATTGACACAAATTACGGTTCAAAATGGATACTTATAGGTTATTGGTCATAACTAGTGGTTATTAAGGTTCACGACCCATTCATATGGGTTATGGACACGTATTACGGTTTAAAATGGATACTTATAGGTTATTGGTCATAGCTAGTGGTTATTACGGTTCACGGGCCATTCATATGGGTTATTGACACCAATTACCGTTTAAAATGGATACTTACAGGTTATTGGTCATAACTAGTGGTTATTACGGTTCGTGGGCCATTCCTATGGGTTATGGACACCTATTACGGTTTAAAATGGATACTAATAGGTTATTGGTTATAGCTAGTGGTTATAATGGTTCACGGGCCATTCGTATCGGTTATGGACACCAATTCCGGTTTATAATGGATACTTATAGGGTATTGGTCATAGCTAGTGGTTATAATAGTTCACGGGCCATTCGTATGGCTTATGGACACCAATTACGGTTTATACAAAATGGTTATAGGTTATTGGTCATAGCTAGTGGTAATAATGGTTAACGGGCCTTTCGTATGGGTTATGGTCACCAATTACGGTTTATAAAGGATACTTATAGGTTATTGGTCGTAGCTAGTGGTTATAATGGTTCACGGGCCATTCGTATGGGTTATGGTCACCAATTACGGTTTATAAAGGATACTTATAGGTTATTGGTCATACCTAGTGGTTATACTAGTTAACAGGCTATTCGTATGGGTTCTGGAAACCAATTATGGTTTATAATGGATATTAATACATTATTGGTCATAACTGGTGGTTATTAAAGTTCATGGGCCATTCGTATGGGTTATTGGCACCATTTTCGGTTCAAAATGGATACTTATAGGTTATTGGTCATAACTAGTGGTTCTTACGGTTCGTGGGCCATTCCTATGGGTTATGGACAACTATTACGGTTTAAAATGGATACTAATAGGTTATTGGTTATAGCTAGTGGTTATAATGGTTCACGGGCCATTCGTATCGGTTATGGACACCAATTCCGGTTTATAATGGATACTTATAGGGTATTGGTCATAGCTAGTGGTTATAATAGTTCACGGGCGATTCGTATGGCTTATGGACACCAATTACGGTTTATACAGAATGGTTATAGGTTATTGGTCATAGCTAGTGGTAATAATGGTTAACGGGCCTTTCGTATGGGTTATGGTCACCAATTACGGTTTATAAAGGATACTTATAGGTTATTGGTCGTAGCTAGTAGTTATAATGGTTCACGGGCCATTCGTATGGGTTATGGTCACCAATTACGGTTTATAAAGGATACTTATAGGTTATTGGTCATACCTAGTGGTTATACTAGTTAACAGGCTATTCGTATGGGTTCTGGAAACCAATTATGGTTTATAATGGATATTAATACATTATTGGTCATAACTGGTGGTTATTAAAGTTCATGGGCCATTCGTATGGGTTATTGGCACCATTTTCGGTTCAAAATGGATACTTATAGGTTATTGGTCATAACTAGTGGTTCTTACGGTTCGTGGGCCATTCCTGTGGGTTATGGACAACTATTACGGTTTAAAATGGATACTAATAGGTTATTGGTTATAGCTAGTGGTTATAATGGTTCGCGGGCCATTCGTATCGGTTATGGACACAAATTCCGGTTTATAATGGATACTTATAGGGTATTGGTCATAGCTAGTGGTTATAATAGTTCACGGGCCATTCGTATAGCTTATGGACACCAATTACGGTTTATACAGAATACTTATAGGTTATTGGTCATAGCTAGTGGTAATAATGGTTAACGGGCCTTTCGTATGGGTTATGGTCACAAATTACGGTTTATAAAGGATACTTATAGGTTATTGTTCATACCTAGTGCTTATTACGGTTCGTGGGCCATTCCTATGGGTTATGGACACCTATTACGTTTTAAAATGGATACTTATAGGTTATTGGTCATAGCTAATGGTTATAATGGTTCACGCGCCATTCGTATGGGTTATGGACACCAATTACGGTTTATACAGAATGGTTATAGGTTATTGGTCATAGCTAGTGGTAATAATGGTTAACGGGCCTTTCGTATGGGTTATGGTCACCAATTACGGTTTATAAAGGATACTTATAGGTTATTGGTCGTAGCTAGTAGTTATAATGGTTCACGGGCCATTCGTATGGGTTATGGTCACCAATTACGGTTTATAAAGGATACTTATAGGTTATTGGTCATACCTAGTGGTTATACTAGTTAACAGGCTATTCGTATGGGTTCTGGAAACCAATTATGGTTTATAATGGATATTAATACATTATTGGTCATAACTGGTGGTTATTAAAGTTCATGGGCCATTCGTATGGGTTATTGGCACCATTTTCGGTTCAAAATGGATACTTATAGGTTATTGGTCATAACTAGTGGTTCTTACGGTTCGTGGGCCATTCCTGTGGGTTATGGACAACTATTACGGTTTAAAATGGATACTAATAGGTTATTGGTTATAGCTAGTGGTTATAATGGTTCACGGGCCATTCGTATCGGTTATGGACACAAATTCCGGTTTATAATGGATACTTATAGGGTATTGGTCATAGCTAGTGGTTATAATAGTTCACGGGCCATTCGTATAGCTTATGGACACCAATTACGGTTTATACAGAATACTTATAGGTTATTGGTCATAGCTAGTGGTAATAATGGTTAACGGGCCTTTCGTATGGGTTATGGTCACAAATTACGGTTTATAAAGGATACTTATAGGTTATTGTTCATACCTAGTGCTTATTACGGTTCGTGGGCCATTCCTATGGGTTATGGACACCTATTACGTTTTAAAATGGATACTTATAGGTTATTGGTCATAGCTAATGGTTATAATGGTTCACGCGCCATTCGTATGGGTTATGGACACCAATTACGGTTTATACAGAATGGTTATAGGTTATTGGTCATAGCTAGTGGTAATAATGGTTAACGGGCCTTTCGTATGGGTTATGGTCACCAATTACGGTTTATAAAGGATACTTATAGGTTATTGGTCGTAGCTAGTAGTTATAATGGTTCACGGGCCATTCGTATGGGTTATGGTCACCAATTACGGTTTATAAAGGATACTTATAGGTTATTGGTCATACCTAGTGGTTATACTAGTTAACAGGCTATTCGTATGGGTTCTGGAAACCAATTATGGTTTATAATGGATATTAATACATTATTGGTCATAACTGGTGGTTATTAAAGTTCATGGGCCATTCGTATGGGTTATTGGCACCATTTTCGGTTCAAAATGGATACTTATAGGTTATTGGTCATAACTAGTGGTTCTTACGGTTCGTGGGCCATTCCTGTGGGTTATGGACAACTATTACGGTTTAAAATGGATACTAATAGGTTATTGGTTATAGCTAGTGGTTATAATGGTTCACGGGCCATTCGTATCGGTTATGGACACAAATTCCGGTTTATAATGGATACTTATAGGGTATTGGTCATAGCTAGTGGTTATAATAGTTCACGGGCCATTCGTATAGCTTATGGACACCAATTACGGTTTATACAGAATACTTATAGGTTATTGGTCATAGCTAGTGGTAATAATGGTTAACGGGCCTTTCGTATGGGTTATGGTCACAAATTACGGTTTATAAAGGATACTTATAGGTTATTGTTCATACCTTGTGCTTATTACGGTTCGTGGGCCATTCCTATGGGTTATGGACACCTATAACGTTTTAAAATCGATACTTATAGGTTATTGGTCATAGCTAATGGTTATAATGGTTCACGCGCCATTCGTATGGGTTATGGACACCAAGTACGGTTTATAATGGATACTTATAAGTTATTGGTCATAACTAGTGGTTATAATGGTGCACGGGCCATTTATATGGGTTAATGACACCAATTACGGTTTAAAATGGATACTTATAGGTTATTGGTAATAACTAGTGGTTATTAAGATTCACTGGCCATTCATATGGGTTATGGACACCTATTACAGTTTAAAATGGATATTTACAGGTTATTGGTCATAGCTAGTGCTTATGATGGTTCACGGGCCATTTGTATGGGTTATGGACACTAATTACGGTTTATAATGGATACTTATAGGTTATTGGTCATAGCTAGTGGTTATAATAGTTCACGGGCCATTCGTATGGCTTATGGACACCAATTTCGGTTTATAATGAATAATTATAGGTTATTGGTGATAGCTAGTGGTAATAATGGTTAACGGGCCATTCGTACGGGTTATGGTCACCAATTACGGTTTATAATGGATACTTATAGGTTATTGGTCATAGCTAGTGGTTATAACAGTTCACAAGCCATTCGTATGGCTTATGGACACCAATTACGGTTTATAATGAATAATTATAGGTTATTGGTGATAGCTAGTGGTAATAATGGTTAACAGGCCATTCGTATGGGTTATGGTCACCAATTACGGTTTATAATGGATACTTATAGGTTATTGGTCATAGCCAGTGGTTATACTGGTAAACGGGCCATTCGTATGGGTTCTTGAAACCAATTACGGATTGTAATGGATATAAATACGTTATTGGTCATAACTAGTACTGATTAAGGTTCATAGGCCATTCGTACGGGTTATTGACACAAATTACGGTTCAAAATGGATACTTATAGGTTAATGGTCATAACTAGTGGTTCTTAAGGTTCACGACCCATTCATATGGGTTATGGACACCTATTACGGTTTAAAATAGATGCTTATAGGTTATTGGTCATAGCTAGTGGTTATTACGGTTCACGGGCCATTCATATGGGTTATTGACACCAATTACCGTTTAAAATGGATACTTATAGGTTATTGGTCATAACTAGTGGTTATTACGGTTCGTGGGCCATTGCTATGGGTTATGGACACCTATTACGGTTTAAAATGGATACTAATAGGTTATTGGTTATAGCTAGTGGTTATAATGGTTCACGGGCCATTCGTATGGGTTATGGTCACCAATTACGGTTTATAAAGGATACTTATAGGTTATTGGTCATACCTAGTGGTTATACTGGTTAACGGGCTATTCGTATGGGTTCTGGAAACCAATTATGGTTTATAATGGATATTAATACATTATTGGTCATAACTAGTGGTTATTAAGGTTCATGGGCCATTCGTATGGGTTATTGACACCATTTTCGGTTCAAAATGGATACTTATAGGTTATTGGTCATAACTAGTTGTTATTAAGGTTCACGAACCATTCGTATGGGTTATGGATACCTATTACAGTTTACAAATGGATACTTATAGGTTATTGGTCATAACTAGTGGTTATTAAGGTTCACGGGCCAATCATATCGGCCCGTGAACCTTAATTGGTGACCATAACCCATACGAATGGGTCGTCAACCTTAAGAACCACTACGAATGGCCTATGAACCTTAATCAGTACTAGCTAAGACCAATACCCTATAAGTATCCATTATAAACCGGAATTGGTGTCCATAACCGATACGAATGGCCCGTGAACCATTATAACCACTAGCTATAACCAATAACCTATTAGTATCCATTTTAAACCGTAATAGTTGTCCATAACCTATAGGAATGGCCCACGAACCGTAATAACCACTAGTTATGACCAATAACCTATAAGTATCCATTATAAACCGTACTTGGTGTCCATAACCCATACGAATGGCGCGTGAACCATTATAACCATTAGCTATGACCAATAACCTATCAGTATCCATTTTAAAACGTAATAGGTGTCTATAACCCATAGGAATGGCCCACGAACCGTAATAACCACTAGTTATGGCCTATAACCTATAAGTATCCGTTTTAAACCGTAATTGGTGTCAATAACACATACGAATGGCCCGTGAACCTTAATAATCACTAGTTATGACCAATAACTTATAAGTATCCATTTTAAACCGTAATTGGTGTCAATAACACATACGAATGGCCGGTGAACCATTTAAACACTAGCTATGACCAATAACCTATAAGTATCCATTATAAACCGTAATTGCTGTCCATAACCGATACGAATGGCCCGTGAACCATTATAACGACTAGCTATAACCAATAACCTATTAGTATCCATATTAAACCGTAATAGGTGTCCATAACCTATAGGAATGGCCCACGAACCGTAATAACCACTAGTTATGACCAATAACCTATAAGTATCCATTTTAAACTGTAATTGGTGTCAATAACCATATGATTGGCCCGTGAACCTTAATAACCACTAGTTATGACCAATAACCTATAAGTATCCATTTGTAAACTGTAATAGGTATCCATAACCCATACGAACGGTTCGTGAACCTTAATAACCACTAGTTATGACCAATAACCTAAAAGTATCCATTTTGAACCGAAAATGGTGTCAATAACCCATACGAATGGCCCATGAACCTTAATAACCACCAGTTATGACAAATAATGTATTAATATCCATTATAAACCATAATTGGTTTCCAGAACCCATACGAATAGCCCGTTAACCAGTATAACCACTAGGTATGTCCAATAACCTATAAGTATCCTTTATAAACCGTAATTGGTGACCATAACCCATACGAATGGCCCGTGAACCATTATAACCACTAGCTATAACAAATAACCTATTAGTATCCATTTTAAACCGTAATAGGTGTCCATAACCCATAGGAATGGCCCACGAACCGTAATAACCACTAGTTATGACCAATAACCTATAAGTATCCATTTTAAAACGGTAATTGGTGTCAATAACCCATATGAATGGCCCGTGAACCGTAATAACCACTAGCTATGACCAATAACCTATAAGTATCCATTTTAAACCGTAATAGGTGTCCATAACCCATATGAATGGGTCGTGAACCTTAAGAACCACTAGTTATGACCATTAACCTATAAGTATCCATTTTGAACCGTAATTTGTGTCAATAACCCGTACGAATGGCCTGTGAACCTTAATCAGTACTAGTTATGACCAATAACGTATTAATATCCATTATAAATCGTAATTGGTTTCAAGAACCCATACGAATGGCCCGTTTACCAGTATAACCACTAGCTATGACCAATAACCTATAAGTATCCATTATAAACCGTAATTGGTGACCATAACCCATACGAATGGCCCGTTAACCATTATTACCACTAGCTATCACCAATAACCTATAATTATTCATTATAAACCGTAATTGGTGTCCATAAGCCATACGAATGGCCTGTGAACTATTATAACCACTAGCTATGACCAATAACCTATAAGTATCCATTATAAACCGTAATTAGTGTCCATAACCCATACGAATGGCCCGTGAACCATTATAACCACTAGCTATGACCAATAACCTGTAAATATCCATTTTAAACTGTAATAGGTGTCCATAACCCACACGATTCGCCAGTGAATCTTAATAACCACTAGTTATTACCAATAACCTATAAGTATCCATTTTAAACCGTAATTGGTGACAATAACCCATACATATGGCCCGTGCACCATTATAACCACTAGTTTTGACCAATAACCTATAAGTATCCATTATAAACCGTACTTGGTGTCCATAACCCATATGAATGGCGCGTGAACCATTATAACCATTAGCTATGACCAATAACCTATAAGTATCCATTTTAAAACGTAATAGGTGTCTATAACCCATAGGAATGGCCCACGAACCGTAATAACCACTAGTTATGGCCAATAACCTATAAGTATCCGTTTTAAACCGTAATTGGTGTCAATAACACATACGAATGGCCCGTGCACCTTAATAATCACTAGTTATGACCAATAACTTATAAGTATCCATTTTAAACCGTAATTGGTGTCAATAACACATACGAATGGCCGGTGAACCATTTAAACACTAGCTATGACCAATAACCTATAAGTATCCATTATAAACCGTAATTGCTGTCCATAACCGATACGAATGGCCCGTGAACCATTATAACGACTAGCTATAACCAATAACCTATTAGTATCCATATTAAACCGTAATAGGTGTCCATAACCTATTGGAATGGCCCACGAACCGTAATAACCACTAGTTATGACCAATAACCTATAAGTATCCATTTTAAACAGTAATTGGTGTCAATAACCATATGATTGGCCCGTGAACCTTAATAACCACTAGTTATGACCAATAACCTATAAGTATCCATTTGTAAACTGTAATAGGTATCCATAACCCATACAAACGGTTCGTGAACCTTAATAACCACTAGTTATGACCAATAACCTAAAAGTATCCGTTTTGAACCGAAAATGGTGTCAATAACCCATACGAATGGCCCATGAACCTTAATAACCACCAGTTATGACAAATAATGTATTAATATCCATTATAAACCATAATTGGTTTCCAGAACCCATACGAATAGCCCGTTAACCAGTATAACCACTAGGTATGACCAATAACCTATAAGTATCCTTTATAAACCGTAATTAGTGACCATAACCCATACGAATGGCCCGTGAACCATTATAACCACTAGCTATAACAAATAACCTATTTGTATCCATTTTAAACCGTAATAGGTGTCCATAACCCATAGGAATGGCCCACGAACCGTAATAACCACTAGTTATGACCAATAACCTATAAGAATCCATTTTAAAACGGTAATTGGTGTCAATAACCCATATGAATGGCCCGTGAACCGTAATAACCACTAGCTATGACCAATAACCTATAAGTATCCATTTTAAACCGTAATAGGTGTCCATAACCCATATGAATGGGTCGTGAACCTTAAGAACCACTAGTTATGACCATTAACCTATAAGTATCCATTTTGAACCGTAATTTGTGTCAATAACCCGTACGAATGGCCTGTGATCCTTAATCAGTACTAGTTATGACCAATAACGTATTAATATCCATTATAAATCGTAATTGGTTTCAAGAACCCATACGAATGGCCCGTTTACCAGTATAACCAATAACCTATTAGTATCCATTATAAACCGTAATTGGTGACCATAACCCATACGAATGGCCCGTTAACCATTATTACCACTAGCTATCACCAATAACCTATAATTATTCATTATAAACCGTAATTGGTGTCCATAAGCCATACGAATGGCCTGTGAACTATTATAACCACTAGCTATGACCAATAACCTATAAGTATCCATTATAAACCGTAATTAGTGTCCATAACCCATACGAATGGCCCGTGAACCATTATAACCACTAGCTATGACCAATAACCTGTAAATATCCATTTTAAACTGTAACAGGTGTCCATAACCCACACGATTCGCCAGTGAATCTTAATAACCACTAGTTATTACCAATAACCTATAAGTATCCATTTTAAACCGTAATTGGTGACAATAACCCATACAAATGGCCCGTGCACCATTATAACCACTAGTTTTGACCAATAACCTATAAGTATCCATTATAAACCGTACTTGGTGTCCATAACCCATACGAATGGCGCGTGAACCATTATAACCATTAGCTATGACCAATAACCTATAAGTATCCATTTTAAAACGTAATAGGTGTCCATAACCCATAGGAATGGCCCACGAACCGTAATAACCACTAGGTATGAACAATAACCTATAAGTATCCTTTATAAACCGTAATTGGTGACCATAACCCATACGAAAGGCCCATTAACCATTATTACCACTAGCTATGACCAATAACCTATAAGTATTATGTATAAACCGTAATTGGTGTTCATAAGCCATACGAATGGCCCGTGAACTATTATAACCACTAGCTATGACCAATACCCTATAAGTATCCATTATAAACCGGAATTGGTATCCATAACCGATACGAATGGCCCGTGAACCATTATAACCACTAGCTATAACCAATAACCTATTAGTATCCATTTTAAACCGTAATAGTTGTCCATAACCCATAGGAATGGCCCACGAACCGTAATAACCACTAGTTATGATCAATAACCTATAAGTATCCATTTTAAACTGTAATTGGTGTCAATAACCCATATGATTGGCCCGTGAAACTTAATAACCACTAGTTATGACCAATAACCTATAAGTATCCATTTGTAAACTGAAATAGGTATCCATAACCCATACGAATGGTTCGTGAACCATAATAACCACTAGTTATGACCAATAACCTATAAGTATCCATTTTTAACCGAAAATGGGGCCAATAACCCATACGAATGGCCCATGAACCTTAATAACCACCAGTTATGACCGATAATGTATTAATATCCATTATAAACCATAATTGGTTTCCAGAACCCATACGAATAGCCCGTTAACTAGTATAACCACTAGGTATGACCAATCACCTATAAGTATCCTTTATAAACCGTAATTGGTGACTATAACCCATACGAATGGCCCGTGAACCATTATAACCACTAGCTATGACCAATGACCTATAAGTATCCTTTATAAACCGTAATTTGTGACCGTAACCCATACGAAAGGCCCGTTAACCATTATTACCACTAGCTGTGACCAATAACCTATAACTATTCTGTATAAACCGTAATTGGTGTCCATAAGCCATACGAATGGCCCGTGAACTATAATAACCACTTGCTATGACCAATACCCTATAAGCATCCATTATAAACCGGAATTGGTGTCCATAACCGATACGAATGGCCCGTGAACCATTATAACCACTAGCTATAACCAATAACCTATTAGTATCCATTTTAAACCGTAATAGGTGTCCATAGCCCATAGGAATGGCCCACGAACCGTAATAACCACTAGTTATGACCAATAACCTCTAAGTATCCATTTTAAACGGTAATTGGTGTCAATAACCCATATGAATGGCCCGTGAACCGTAATAACCACTAGCTATGACCAATAACCTATAAGTATCCATTTTAAACCGTAATAGGTGTCCATAACCCATACGAATGGGTCGTGAACCTTAATAACCACTAGTTATGACCAATAACCTATAAGTATCCATTTTGAACCGTAATTTGTGTCAATAACCTGTATGAATGGCCTGTGAACGGTAATCAGCACTAGTTATGACCAATAACGTATTAATATCCATTATAAACCGTAATTGGTTTCCAGAAGCCATACGAATGGCCCGTTAACCAGTATAACCACTAGCAATAACCAATAACCTATAAGTATCCATTATAAACCGTAATTGGTGACCATAACCCATACGAATGGCCCGTTAACCATTATTGCCACTAGCTATGACCAATAACCTATAATTATTCATTATAAACCGTAATTGGTGTCCATAAGCCATACGAATGGCCCGTGAACTATTATAACCACTAGCTATGACCAATAACCTATAAGTATCCATTTTAAACCGTAATTAGTGTCCATAACCCATACGAATGGCCCGTGAACCATTATAACCACTAGCTATGACCAATAACCTGTAAAATATCCATTTTAAACTGTAATAGGTGTCCATAACCCATACGAATGGCCAGTGAATCTTAATAACCACTTGTTATTACCAATAACATATAAGTATCCATTTTAAACCATAATTGGTGTCAATAACCCATACAAAATGGCCCGTGCACCATTATAACCACTAGTTATGACCAATAACCTATAAGTATCCATTATAAACCGTACTTGGTGTCCATAACCCATACGAACGCGCGTGAACCATTATAACCATTAGCTATGACCAATAACCTATAAGTATCCATTTTAAAACGTAATAGGTGTCCATACCCCATAGGAATGGCTCACGAACCGTAATAACCACTAGGTATGACCAATAACCTATAAGTATCCTTTATAAACCGTAATTGGTGACCATAACCCATACGAAAGGCCCGTTAACCATTATTACCACTAGCTGTGACCAATAACTTATAACTATTCTGTATAAACCGTAATTGGTGTCCATAAGCCATACGAATGGCCCGTGAACTATTATAACCACTAGCTATGACCAATACCCTATAAGCATCCATTATAAACCGGAATTGGTGTCCATAACCGATACGAATGGCCCGTGAACCATTATAACCACTAGCTATAACCAATAACCTATTAGTATCCATTTTAAACCGTAATAGGTGTCCATAGCCCATAGGAATGGCCCACGAACCGTAATAACCACTAGTTATGACCAATAACCTCTAAGTATCCATTTTAAACGGTAATTGGTGTCAATAACCCAAATGAATGGCCCGTGAACCGTAATAACCACTAGCTATGACCAATAACCTATAAGTATCCATTTTAAACCGTAATAGGTGTCCATAACCCATACGAATGGGTCGTGAACCTTAATAACCACTAGTTATGACCAATAACCTATAAGTATCCATTTTGAACCGTAATTTGTGTCAATAACCTGTATGAATGGCCTGTGAACGGTAATCAGCACTAGTTATGACCAATAACGTATTAATATCCATTATAAACCGTAATTGGTTTCCAGAAGCCATACGAATGGCCCGTTAACCAGTATAACCACTAGCAATAACCAATAACCTATAAGTATCCATTATAAACCGTAATTGGTGACCATAACCCATACGAATGGCCCGTTAACCATTATTGCCACTAGCTATGACCAATAACCTATAATTATTCATTATAAACCGTAATTGGTGTCCATAAGCCATACGAATGGCCCGTGAACTATTATAACCACTAGCTATGACCAATCACCTATAAGTATCCATTTTAAACCGTAATTAGTGTCCATAACCCATACGAATGGCCCGTGAACCATTATAACCACTAGCTATGACCAATAACCTGTAAAATATCCATTTTAACTGTAATAGGTGTCCATAACCCATACGAATGGCCAGTGAATCTTAATAACCACTTGTTATTACCAATAACATATAAGTATCCATTTTAAACCATAATTGGTGTCAATAACCCATACAAAATGGCCCGTGCACCATTATAACCACTAGTTATGACCAATAACCTATAAGTATCCATTATAAACCGTACTTGGTGTCCATAACCCATACGAACGCGCGTGAACCATTATAACCATTAGCTATGACCAATAACCTATAAGTATCCATTTTAAAACGTAATAGGTGTCCATACCCCATAGGAATGGCTCACGAACCGTAATAACCACTAGGTATGACCAATAACCTATAAGTATCCTTTATAAACCGTAATTGGTGACCAGAACTCATACGAAAGGCCCGTTAACCATTATTACCACAAGCTATGACCAATAACCTATAAGTATTCTGTAAAAACCGTAATTGGTGTCCATAAGCCATACGAATGGCCCGTTAACTATTATAACCACTAGCTATGACCAATACCCTATAAGTATCCATTATAAACCGGAATTGGTGTCCATAACCGATACGAATGGCCCGTGAACCATTATAACCACTAGCTATAACCAATAACCTATTAGTATCCATTTTAAACCGTAATAGTTGTCCATAACCCATAGGAATGGCCCACGAACCGTAATAACCACTAGTTATGACCAATAACCTATAAGTATCCATTTTAAACTGTAATTGGTGTCAATAACCCATATGATTGGCCCGTGAAACTTAATAACCACTAGTTATGACCAATAACCTATAAGTATCCATTTGTAAACTGTAATCCATAACCCATACGAATGGTTCGTGAACCATAATAAACACTAGTTATGACCAATAACCTATAAGTATCCATTTTGAACCGAAAATGGTGCCAATAACCCATACGAATGGCCCATGAACCTTAATAACCACCAGTTATGACCAATAATGTATTAATATCCATTATAAACCATAATTGGTTTCCAGAACCCATACGAATAGCCCGTTAACCAGTATAACCACTAGGTATGACCAATAACCTATAAGTATCCTTTATAAACCGTAATTGGTGACCATAACCCATACGAATGGCCCGTGAACCATTATAACCACTAGCTATAACCAATAACCTATTAGTATCCATTTTAAACCGTAATAGGTGTCCATAACCCATAGGAATGGCCCACGAACCGTAATAACCACTAGTTATGACCAATAACCTATAAGTATCCATTTTAAAACGTTAATTGGTGTCAATAACCCATATGAATGGCCCGTGAACCGTAATAACCACTAGCTATGACCAATAACCTATAAGTATCCATTTTAAACCGTAATAGGTGTCCATAACCCATATGAATGGGTCGTGAACCTTAAGAACCACTAGTAATGACCATTAACCTATAAGTATCCATTTTGAACCGTAATTTGTGTCAATAACCCGTACGAATAGCCTGTGAACCTTAATCAGTACTAGTTATGACCAATAACGTATTAATATCCATTATAAATCGTAATTGGTTTCAAGAACCCATACGAATGGCCCGTTTACCAGTATAACCACTAGCTATGACCAATAACCTATAAGTATCCATTATAAACCGTAATTGGTGACCATAACCCATACGAATGGCCCGTTAACCATTATTACCACTAGCTATCACCAATAACCTATAATTATTCATTATAAACCGTAATTGGTGTCCATAAGCCATACGAATGGCCCGTGGACTATTATAACCACTAGCTATGACCAATAACCTATAAGTATCCATTATAAATCGTAATTAGTGTCCATAACCCATACGAATGGCCCGTGAACCATTATAACCACTAGCTATGACCAATAACCTGTAAATATCCATTTTAAACTGTAATAGGTGTCCATAACCCACACGATTCGCCAGTGAATCTTAATAACCACTAGTTATTACCAATAACTATAAGTATCCATTTTAAACCGTAATTGGTGACAATAACACATACAAATGGCCCGTGCACCATTATAACCACTAGTTTTGACCAATAACCTATAAGTATCCATTATAAACCGTACTTGGTGTCCATAACCCATACAAATGGCGCGTGAACCATTATAACCATTAGCTATGACCAATAACCTATAAGTATCCATTTTAAAACGTAATAGGTGTCCATAACCCATAGGAATGGCCCACGTACCGTAATAACCACTAGGTATGAACAATAACCTATAAGTATCCTTTATAAACCGTAATTGGTGACCAGAACTCATACGAAAGGCCCGTTAACCATTATTACCACAAGCTATGACCAATAACCTATAAGTATTCTGTATAAACCGTAATTGGTGTCCATAAGCCATACGAATGGCCCGTGAACTATTATAACCACTAGCTATGACCAATACCCTATAAGTATCCATTATAAACCGGAATTGGTGTCCATAACCGATACGAATGGCCCGTGAACCATTATAACCACTAGCTATAACCAATAACCTATTAGTATCCATTTTAAACCGTAATAGTTGTCCATAACCCATAGGAATGGCCCACGAACCGTAATAACCACTAGTTATGACCAATAACCTATAAGTATCCATTTTAAACTGTAATTGGTGTCAATAACCCATATGATTGGCCCGTGAAACTTAATAACCACTAGTTATGACCAATAACCTATAAGTATCCATTTGTAAACTGTAATAGGTATCCATAACCCATACGAATGGTTCATGAACCATAATAAACACTAGTTATGACCAATAACCTATAAGTATCCATTTTGAACCGAAAATGGTGCCAATAACCCATACGAATGGCCCATGAACCTTAATAACCACCAGTTATGACCAATAATGTATTAATATCCATTATAAACCATAATTGGTTTCCAGAACCCATACGAATAGCCCGTTAACTAGTATAACCACTAGGTATGACCAATAACCTATAAGTATCATTTATAAACCGTAATTGGTGACCATAACCCATACGAATGGACCGTGATCCATTATAACCACTAGCTATGACCAATAACCTATAAGTATCCTTTATAAACCGTAATTGGTGACCATAACCCATACGAAAGGCCCGTTAACCATTATTACCACTAGCTATGACCAATAACCTATAACTATTATGTATAAACCGTAATTGGTGACCATAAGCCATACGAATGGCCCGTGAACTATTATAACCAGTAGCTATGACCAATACCCTATAAGTATCCATTATAAACCGGAATTGGTGTCCATAACCGATACGAATGGCCCGTGAACCATTATAACCACTAGCTATAACCAATAACCTATAAGTATCCATTTTAAACCGTAATAGGTGTCCATAACCCATAGGAATGGCCCACGAACCGTAATAACCACTAGTTATGACCAATAACCTATAAGTATCCATTTTAAACGGTAATTGGTGTCAATAACAGATATGAATGGCCCGTGAACCGTAATAACCACTAGCGATGACCAATAACCTATAAGTATCCATTTTAAACCGTAATAGGTGTCCATAACCCATACGAATGGGTCGTGAACCTTAATAACCACTAGTTATGACCAATAACCTATAAGTATCAATTTTGAACCGTAATTTGCGTCAATAACCCGTACGAATGGTCTGTGAACCGTAATCAGCACAAGTTATGACCAATAACGTATTAATATCCATTATAAACCGTAATTGGTTTCCAAAACCCATACGAATGGCCCGTTAACCAGTATAACCACTAGCTATGACCAATAACCTATAAGTATCCATTATAAACCGTAATTGGTGACCATAACCCATACGAATGGCCCGTTAACCATTATCACCACTAGCTATGACCAATAACCTATAATTATTATTATAAACCGTAATTGGTGTCCATAAGCCATACGAATGGCCCGTGAACTATTATAACCACTAGCTAAGACCAATAACCTATAAGTATCCATTATAAACCGTAATTAGTGTCCATAACCCATACGAATGGCCCGTCAACCATTATAACCACTAGCTATGACCAATAACCTGTAAAATATCCATTTTAAACTGTAATAGGCGTCCATAACCCATACGAATGGCCAGTGAATCTTAATAACCACTAGTTATTACCAATAACCTATAAGTATCCATTTTAAACCGTAATTGGTGTCAATAACCCATAGAAATGGCCCGTGAACCATTATAACCACAAGTTATGACCAATAACCTATAAGTATCAATTATAAACCGTACTTGGGTTCCATAACCCATACGAATGGCACGTGAACCATTATAACCATTAGCTGTGACCAATAACCTGTAAGTATCTATTTTAAACCGTAATAGGTGTCCATAACCCATAGGAATGGCCCACGAAGCGTAATAACCACTAGTTATAACCAATAACCTATAAGTATCCGTTTTAAACCGTAATTGGTGTCAATAACCCATATGAATGGCCCGTGAAAAATCACTAGTTATGACCAATAACTTATAAGTATGAATTTTAAACCGTAATTGGTGTCAATAACACATACGAATGGCCGGTGAACCATTGTAACCACTAGCTATGACCAATAACCTATAAGTATCCATTATAAACCGTAATTGGTGTCCATAGCCGATATGAATGGCCCGTGAACCATTATAACCACTAGCTATAACCAGTAACCTATTAGAATCCATTTTAAACCGTAATAGGTGTCCATAACCCATAGGAATGGCCCACGAACCGTAATAACCACTAGTTATGACCAATAACCTATAAGTATCCATTTTAAACTGTAATTGGTGTCAATAACCCATATGATTGGCCCGTGAAACTTAATAACCACTAGTTATGACCAATAACCTATAAGTATCCCTTTGTAAACTGTAATTGGTATCCATAACCCATACGAATGGTTCGTGAACGTTAATAACCACTAGTTATGACCAATAACCTATAAGTATCCATTTTGAACCGAAAATGGTGTCAATAACCCATACGAATGGCCCATGAACCTTAATAACCAACAGTTATGACCAATAATGTATTAATATCCATTATAAACCATAATTGGTTTCCAGAACCCATAAGAATAGCCCGTTAACCAGTATAATCAGTAGGTATTACCAATAACCTATAAGTATCCATTTGAAACCGTAATTGGTGACCATAACCCATACGAATGGCCCGTTAACCATTATTATCACTAGCTATGACCAATAACCTATAAATATTCATTATAAACCGTAATTGGTATCCATAAGCCATACGAATGGCCCGTGAACTGTTATAACCACTAGCTATGACCAATAACCTATAAGTATCCATTATAAACCGTAATTGGTGTCCATAACCCATACGAATGGCCCGTGAGCCTTTATAACCACTAGCTATGACCAATAACCTGTATATATCCATTTTAAACTGTAATAGGTGTCCATAACCCATACTAATGGCCGGTGAATCTTAATAACCACTAGTTACTACCAATAACCTATAAGTATCCATTTTAAACCGTAATTGGTGTCAATAACCCATACAAATGGCCCGTGAACCATTATAACCACTAGTTATGACCAATAACCTATAAGTATCCATTATAAACAGTACTTGGTGTCCATAACCCATACGAATGGCGCGTGAACCATTATAACCATTAGCTATGACCAATAACCTATAAGTATCCATTTTAAACCGTAATAGGTGTCCATAACCCATAGGAATGGCCCACGAACCGTAATAACCACTAGTTATGACCAATAACCTATAAGTATCCGTTTTAAACCGTAATTGGTGTTAATAACCCATATGAATGGCCCGTGAACCTTAATAATCACTAGTTATGACCAATAACCTATAAGTATCCCTTTGTAAACTGTAATAGGTATCCATAACCCATACGCATGGTTCGTGAACCTTAATAACCACTAGTTATGACCAATAACCTATAAGTATCCATTTTGAACTGAAAATGGTGTCAATAACCCATACGAATGGCCCATGAACCTTAATAACCACCAGTTATGACCAATAATATATTAATATCCATTATAAACCATAATAGGTTTCCAGAACCCATACGAATAGCCCATTAACCAGTATAACCACTAGGTATGACCAATAACCTATAAGTATCCTTTATAAACCGTAATTGGTGACCATAACCCATACGAATGGCCCGTGAACCATTATAACCACTAGCTATGACCAATAACCAATAAGTATCCCTTTGTAAACTGTAATAGGTATCCATAACCCATACGAATGGTTCGTGAACCTTAATAACCACTAGTTATGACCAATAACCTATAAGTATCCATTTTGAACCGAAAATGGTGTCAATAACCCATACGAATGGCCCATGAACCTTAATAGCCACAAGTTATGACCAATAATATATTAATATCCTTTATAAACCGTAATTGGTGACCATAACCCATACGAAAGGCCCGTTAACCATTATTAACACTAGCTATGACCAATAGCCTATAAGTATTCTGTATAAACCGTAATTGGTGTCCATAAGCCATACAAATGGCCCGTGAATTATTATAACCACTAGCTATGACCAATACCCTATAAGTATCCATTATAAACCGGAATTAGTGTCCATAACCGATACGAATGGCCCGTGAACCATTATAACCACTAGCTATAACCAATAACCTATTAGTATCCATTTTAAACCGTAATAGGTGTCCATAACCCATAGGAATGGCCCACGAACCGTAATAACAATTAGTTAGGACCAATAACCTATAAGTATCCATTTTAAACTATAATTGATGTCAATAACCCATATGATTGGCCCGTGAAACTTAATAACCACTAGTTATGACCAATAACCTATAAGTATCCATTTGTAAACTGTAATAGGTATCCATAACCCATACGAATGGTTCGTGAACCCTAATAACCAATAACCTATAAGTATCCATTTTGAACCGAAAATGGCGTCAATAACCCATACGAATGGCCCATGAACCTTAGTAACCAATAGTTATGACCAATAATGTATTAATATCCATTATAAACCATAATTGGTTTCCAGAACCCATACGAATAGCCCGTTAACCAGTATAATCAGTAGGTATGACCAATAACCTATAAGTATCCTTTATAAACCGTAATTGGTGACCATACCCCATACGAATGGCCCGTGAACCATTATAACCACTAGATATGACCAATAACCTATAAGTATCCTTTATAAACCGTAATTGGTGACCATAACCCATACGAAAGGCCCGTTAACCATTATTACCACTAGATATGACCAATAACCTATAAGTATTCTGTATAAACCGTAATTGGTGTCCATAAGCCATACGAATGGCCTGTGAACTATTATAACCACTAGCTATGACCAATACCCTATAAGTATCCATTATAAACCGGAATTGGTGTCCATAACCGATACGAATGGCCCGTGACCCATTATAACCACTAGCTATAACCAATAACCTATTAGTATCCATTTTAAACCGTAATTGGTGTCAATAACCCATATGAATGGCCGCGAACCGTAATAACCACTAGCTATGACCAATAACCTATAAGTATCTATTTTAAACTGTAATAGGTGTCCATAACCCATATGAATGGGTCGTGAACCTTAATAACCACTAGTTATGACCAATAACTTATAAGTATCCATTTTGAACCGTAATTTGTGTCGATAACCCGTACGAATGGCATGTGAACCTTAATCATCACTAGTTATGACCAATAACGTATTAATATCCATTATAAACCGTAATTGGTTTCCAGAACACATACGAATGGCCCGTTAACTAGTATAACCATTTGAAAACGTAATTGGTGACCATAACCCATACGAATGGCCGGTTAACCATTATTACCACTACCTATGACCAATAACCTATAATTATTCATTATAAACCGTAATTGGTGTCCATAACCCATACAAATGGCCCGTGAACCATTATAACCACTAGTTATGACCAATAACCTATAAGTATCCATTATAAACCGTACTTGGTGTCCATAACCCATACGAATGGCGCGTGAACCATTATAACCATTAGCTATGACCAATAACCTATAAGTATCCATTTTAAACCGTAATAGGTGTCCATAACCCATAGGAATGGCCCACGAACCGTAATAACCACTAGTTATGACCACTAACATATAAGTTTCCGTTTTAAACCGTAATTGGTGTCAATAACCCATATGAATGGCCCGTGAACCTTAATAATCACTAGTTATGACCAATAACTTATAAGTATCGATTTTAACCCGAAATTGGTGTCAATAACACATACGAATGGCCGGTGAACCATTGTAACCACTAGCTATGACCAATAACCTATAAGTATCCATTATAAACCGTAATTGGTGTCCATAACCGATACGAATGGCCCGTGAACCATTATAACCACTAGCTATAACCAACAACCTATTAGTATCCATTTTAAACCGTAATAGGTGTCCATAACCCATAGGAATGGCCCACGAACCGTAATAACCACTAGTTATGACCAATAACCTATAAGTATCCATTTTAAACTGTAATTGGTGTCAATAACCCATATGATTGGCCCGTGAAACTTAATAACCACTAGTTATGACCAATAACCTATAAGTATCCCTTTGTAAATTGTAATAGGTATCCATAACCCATACGAATGGTTCGTGAACCTTAAAAACCACTAGTTATGACCAATAACCTATAAGTATCCATTGTGAACCGAAAATGGTGTCAATAACCCAAACGAATGGCCCATGGACCTTAATAGCCACAAGTTATGACCAATAATATATTAATATCCTTTATAAACCGTAATTGGTGTCAATAACCCATATGAATGGCCGTGAACCGTAATAACCACTAGCTATGACCAATAACCTATAAGTGTCTATTTTAAACTGTAATAGGTGTCCATAACCCATATGAATGGGTCGTGAACCTTAATAACCACTAGTTATGACCAATAACTTATAAGTATCCATTTTGAACCGTAATTTGTGTCGATAACCCGTACGAATGGCATGTGAACCTTAATCAACACTAGTTATGACCAATAACGTATTAATATCCATTATAAACCGTAATTGGTTCCAGAACACATACGAATGGCCCGTTAACTAGTATAACCATTTGAAACCGTAATTGGTGACCATAACCCATACGAATGGCCCGTTAACCATTATTACCACTAGCTATGACCAATAACCTATAATTATTCATTATAAACCGTAATTGGTGTACATAACCCATACAAATGGCCCGTGAACCATTATAACCACTAGTTATGACCAATAACCTATAAGTATCCATTATAAACCGTACTTGGTGTCCATAACCCATACGAATGGCGCGTGAACCATTATAACCATTAGCTATGACCAATAACCTATAAGTATCCATTTTAAACCGTAATAGGTGTCCATAACCCATAGGAATGGCCCACGAACCGTAATAACCACTAGTTATGACCACTAACATATAAGTTTCCGTTTTAAACCGTAATTGGTGTCAATAACCCATATGAATGGCCCGTGAACCTTAATAATCACTAGTTATGACCAATAACTTATAAGTATCGATTTTAACCCGAAATTGGTGTCAATAACACATACGAATGGCCGGTGAACCATTGTAACCACTAGCTATGACCAATAACCTATAAGTATCCATTATAAACCGTAATTGGTGTCCATAACCGATACGAATGGCCCGTGAACCATTATAACCACTAGCTATAACCAACAACCTATTAGTATCCATTTTAAACCGTAATAGGTGTCCATAACCCATAGGAATGGCCCACGAACCGTAATAACCACTAGTTATGACCAATAACCTATAAGTATCCATTTTAAACTGTAATTGGTGTCAATAACCCATATGATTGGCCCGTGAAACTTAATAACCACTAGTTATGACCAATAACCTATAAGTATCCCTTTGTAAACTGTAATAGGTATCCATAACCCATACGAATGGTTCGTGAACCTTAATAACCACTACTTATGACCAATAACCTATAAGTATCCATTTTGAACCGAAAATGGTGTCAATAACCCATACGAATGGCCCATGGACCTTAATAGCCACAAGTTATGACCAATAATATATTAATATCCTTTATAAACCGTAATTGGTGTCAATAACCCATATGAATGGCCGTGAACCGTAATAACCACTAGCTATGACCAATAACCTATAAGTATCTATTTTAAACTGTAATAGGTGTCCATAACCCAAATGAATGGGTCGTGAACCTTAATAACCACTAGTTATGACCAATAACTTATAAGTATCCATTTTGAACCGTAATTTGTGTCGATAACCCGTACGAATGGCATGTGAACCTTAATCAACACTAGTTATGACCAATAACGTATTAATATCCATTATAAACCGTAATTGGTTTCCAGAACACATACGAATGGCCCGTTAACAAGTATAACCATTTGAAACCGTAATTGGTGACCATAACCCATACGAATGGCCCGTTAACCATTATTACCACTAGCTATGACCAATAACCTATAATTATTCATTATAAACCGTAATTGGTGTCCATAACCCATACAAATGGCCCGTGAACCATTATAACCACTAGTTATGACCAATAACCTATAAGTATCCATTATAAACCGTAATTGGTGTCCATAACCCATACGAATGGCGCTTGAACCATTATAACCATTAGCTATGACCAATAACCTATAAGTATCCATTTTAAACCGTAATAGGTGTCCATAACCCATAGGAATGGCCCACGAACCGGAATAACCACTAGTTATGACCAATAACATATAAGTTTCCGTTTTAAACCGTAATTGGTGTCAATAACCCATATGAATGGCCCGTGAACCTTAATAATCACTAGTTATGACCAATAACTTATAAGTATCGATTTTAACCCGAAATTGGTGTCAATAACACATACGAATGGCCGGTGAACCATTGTAACCACTAGCTATGACCAATAACCTATAAGTATCCATTATAAACCGTAATTGGTGTCCATAACCGATACGAATGGCCCGTGAACCATTATAACCACTAGCTATGACCAACAACCTATTAGTATCCATTTTAAACCGTAATAGGTGTCCATAACCCATAGGAATGGCCCACGAACCGTAATAACCACTAGTTATGACCAATAACCTATAAGTATCCATTTTAAACTGTAATTGGTGTCAATAACCCATATGATTGGCCCGTGAAACTTAATAACCACTAGTTATGACCAATAACCTATAAGTATCCCTTTTTAAACTGTAATAGGTATCCATAACCCATACGAATGGTTCGTGAACCTTAATAACCACTAGTTATGACCAATAACCTATAAGTATCCATTTTGAACCGAAAATGGTGTCAATAACCCATACGAATGGCCCATGAACCTTAATAGCCACAAGTTATGACCAATAATATATTAATATCCTTTATAAACCGTAATTGGTGTCAATAACCCATATGAATGGCCGTGAACCGTAATAACCACTAGCTATGACCAATAACCTATAAGTATCTATTTTAAACTGTAATAGGTGTCCATAACCCATATGAATGGGTCGTGAACCTTAATAACCACTAGTTATGACCAATAACTTATAAGTATCCATTTTGAACCGTAATTTGTGTCGATAACCCGTACGAATGGCATGTGAACCTTAATCAACACTAGTTATGACCAATAACGTATTAATATCCATTATAAACCGTAATTGGTTTCCAGAACACATACGAATGGCCCGTTAACTAGTATAACCATTTGAAACCGTAATTGGTGACCATAACCCATACGAATGGCCCGTTAACCATTATTACCACTAGCTATGACCAATAACCTATAATTATTCATTATAAACCGTAATTGGTGTCCATAACCCATACAAATGGCCCGTGAACCATTATAACCACTAGTTATGACCAATAACCTATAAGTATCCATTATAAACCGTACTTGGTGTCCATAACCCATACGAATGGCGCTTGAACCATTATAACCATTAGCTATGACCAATAACCTATAAGTATCCATTTTAAACCGTAATAGGTGTCCATAACCCATAGGAATGGCCCACGAACCGTAATAACCACTAGTTATGACCAATAACATATAAGTATCCGTTTTAAACCGTAATTGGTGTCAATAACCCATATGAATGGCCCGTGAACCTTAATAATCACTAGTTATGACCAATAACTTATAAGTATCGATTTTAACCCGAAACTGGTGTCAATAACACATACGAATGGCCGGTGAACCATTGTAACCACTAGCTATGACCAATAACCTATAAGTATCCATTATAAACCGTAATTGGTGTCCATAACCGATACGAATGGCCCGTGAACCATTATAACCACTAGCTATAACCAACAACCTATTAGTATCCATTTTAACCCGTAATAGGTGTCCATAACCCATAGGAATGGCCCACGAACCGTAATAACCACTAGTTATGACCAATAACCTATAAGTATCCATTTTAAACTGTAATTGGTGTCAATAACCCATATGATTGGCCCGTGAAACTTAATAACCACTAGTTATGACCAATAACCTATAAGTATCCCTTTGTAAACTGTAATAGGTATCCATAACCCATACGAATGGTTCGTGAACCTTAATAACCACTAGTTATGACCAATAACCTATAAGTATCCATTTTGAACCGAAAATGGTGTCAATAACCCATACGAATGGCCCATGAACCTTAATACCCACAAGTTATGACCAATAATATATTAATATCCTTTATAAACCGTAATTGGTGTCAATAACCCATATGAATGGCCGTGAACCGTAATAACCACTAGCTATGACCAATAACCTATAAGTATCTATTTTAAACTGTAATAGGTGTCCATAACCCATATGAATGGGTCGTGAACCTTAATAACCACTAGTTATGACCAATAACTTATAAGTATCCATTTTGAACCGTAATTTGTGTCGATAACCTGTACGAATGGCATGTGAACCTTAATCAACACTAGTTATAACCAATAACGTATTAATATCCATTATAAACCGTAATTGGTTTCCAGAACACATACGAATGGCCCGTTAACTAGTATAACCATTTGAAACCGTAATTGGTGACCATAACCCATATGAATGGCCCGTTAACCATTATTACCACTAGCTATGACCAATAACCTATAATTATTCATTATAAACCGTAATTGGTGTCCATAACCCATACAAATGGCCCGTGAACCATTATAACCACTAGTTATGACCAATAACCTATAAGTATCCATTATAAACCGTACTTGGTGTCCATAACCCATACGAATGGCGCGTGAACCATTATAACCATTAGCTATGACCAATAACCTATAAGTATCCATTTTAAACCGTAATAGGTGTCCATAACCCATAGGAATGGCCCACGAACCGTAATAACCACTAGTTATGACCAATAAAATATAAGTATCTGTTTTAAACCGTAATTGGTGTCAATAACCCATATGAATGGCCCGTGAACCTTAATAATCACTAGTTATGACCAATAACTTATAAGTATCGATTTTAAACCGAAATTGGTGTCAATAACACATACGAATGGCCGGTGAACCATTGTAACAACTAGCTATGACAAATAACCTATAAGTATCCATTATAAACCGTAATTGGTGTCCATAACCGATACGAATGGCCCGTGAACCATTATAACCACTAGCTATAACCAACAACCTATTAGTATCCATTTTAAACCGTAATAGGTGTCCATAACCCATAGGAATGGCCCACGAACTGTAATAACCACTAGTTATGACCAATAACCTATAAGTATCCATTTTAAACTGTAATTGGTGTCAATAACCCATATGATTGGCCCGTGAAACTTAATAACCACTAGTTATGACCAATAACCTATAAGTATCCCTTTGTAAACTGTAATAGGTATCCATAACCCATACGAATGGTTCGTGAACCTTAATAACCACTAGTTATGACCAATAACCTATAAGTATCCATTTTGAACCGAAAATGGTGTCAATAACCCATACGAATGGCCCATGAACCTTAATAGCCACAAGTTATGACCAATAATATATTAATATCCTTTATAAACCGTAATTGGTGTCAATAACCCATATGAATGGCCGTGAACCGTAATAACCACTAGCTATGACCAATAACCTATAAGTATCTATTTTAAACTGTAATAGGTGTCCATAACCCATATGAATGTGTCGTGAACCTTAATAACCACTAGTTATGACCAATAACTTATAAGTATCCATTTTGAACCGTAATTTGTGTCGATAACCCGTACGAATGGCATGTGAACCTTAATCAACACTAGTTATGACCAATAACGTATTAATATCCATTATAAACCGTAATTGGTTTCCAGAACACATACGAATGGCCCGTTAACTAGTATAACCATTTGAAACCGTAATTGGTCACCATAACCCATACGAATGGCCCGTTAACCATTATTACCACTAGCTATGACCAATAACCTATAATTATTCATTATAAACCGTAATTGGTGTCCATAACCCATTCAAATGGCCCGTGAACCATTATAACCACTAGTTATGACCAATAACCTATAAGTATCCATTATAAACCGTACTTGGTGTCCATAACCCATACGAATGGCGCTTGAACCATTATAACCATTAGCTATGACCAATAACCTATAAGTATCCATTTTAAACCGTAATAGGTGTCCATAACCCATAGGAATGGCCCACGAACCGTAATAACCACTAGTTATGACCAATAACATATAAGTATCCGTTTTAAACCGTAATTGGTGTCAATAACCCATATGATTGGCCCGTGAACCTTAATAATCACTAGTTATGACCAATAACTTATAAGTATCGATTTTAACCCGAAATTGGTGTCAATAACACATACGAATGGCCGGTGAACCATTGTAACCACTAGCTATGACCAATAACCTATAAGTATCCATTATAAACCGTAATTGGTGTCCATAACCGATACGAATGGCCCGTGAACCATTATAACCACTAGCTATAACCAACAACCTATTAGTATCCATTTTAAACCGTAATAGGTGTCCATAACCCATAGGAATGGCCCACGAACCGTAATAACCACTAGTTATGACCAATAACCTATAAGTATCCATTTTAAACTGTAATTGGTGTCAATAATCCATATGATTGGCCCGTGAAACTTAATAACCACTAGTTATGACCAATAACCTATAAGTATCCCTTTGTAAACTGTAATAGGTATCCATAACCCATACGAATGGTTCGTGAACCTTAATAACCACTAGTTATGACCAATAACCTATAAGTATCCATTTTGAACCGAAAATGGTGTCAATAACCCATACGAATGGCCCATGAACCTTAATACCCACAAGTTATGACCAATAATATATTAATATCCTTTATAAACCGTAATTGGTGTCAATAACCCATATGAATGGCCGTGAACCGTAATAACCACTAGCTATGACCAATAACCTATAAGTATCTATTTTAAACTGTAATAGGTGTCCATAACCCATATGAATGGGTCGTGAACCTTAATAACCACTAGTTATGACCAATAACTTATAAGTATCCATTTTGAACCGTAATTTGTGTCGATAACCCGTACGAATGGCATGTGAACCTTAATCAACACTAGTTATAACCAATAACGTATTAATATCCATTATAAACCGTAATTGGTTTCCAGAACACATACGAATGGCCCGTTAACTAGTATAACCATTTGAAACCGTAATTGGTGACCATAACCCATACGAATGGCCCGTTAACCATTATTACCACTAGCTATGACCAATAACCTATAATTATTCATTATAAACCGTAATTGGTGTCCATAACCCATACAAATGGCCCGTGAACCATTATAACCACTAGTTATGACCAATAACCTATAAGTATCCATTATAAACCGTACTTGGTGTCCATAACCCATACGAATGGCGCGTGAACCATTATAACCATTAGCTATGACCAATAACCTATAAGTATCCATTTTAAACCGTAATAGGTGTCCATAACCCATAGGAATGGCCCACGAACCGTAATAACCACTAGTTATGACCAATAAAATATAAGTATCCGTTTTAAACCGTAATTGGTGTCAATAACCCATATGAATGGCCCGTGAACCTTAATAATCACTAGTTATGACCAATAACTTATAAGTATCGATTTTAAACCGAAATTGGTGTCAATAACACATACGAATGGCCGGTGAACCATTGTAACAACTAGCTATGACCAATAACCTATAAGTATCCATTATAAACCGTAATTGGTGTCCATAACCGATACGAATGGCCCGTGAACCATTATAACCACTAGCTATAACCAACAACCTATTAGTATCCATTTTAAACCGTAATAGGTGTCCATAACCCATAGGAATGGCCCACGAACCGTAATAACCACTAGTTATGACCAATAACCTATAAGTATCCATTTTAAACTGTAATTGGTGTCAATAACCCATATGATTGGCCCGTGAAACTTAATAACCACTAGTTATGACCAATAACCTATAAGTATCCCTTTGTAAACTGTAATAGGTATCCATAACCCATACGAATGGTTCGTGAACCTTAATAACCACTAGTTATGACCAATAACCTATAAGTATCCATTTTGAACCGAATATGGTGTCAATAACCCATACGAATGGCCCATGAACCTTAATAGCCACAAGTTATGACCAATAATATATTAATATCCTTTATAAACCGTAATTGGTGTCAATAACCCATATGAATGGCCGTGAACCGTAATAACCACTAGCTATGACCAATAACCTATAAGTATCTATTTTAAACTGTAATAGGTCTCCATAACCCATATGAATGGGTCGTGAACCTTAATAACCACTAGTTATGACCAATAACTTATAAGTATCCATTTTGAACCGTAATTTGTGTCGATAACCCGTACGAATGGCATGTGAACCTTAATCAACACTAGTTATGACCAATAACGTATTAATATCCATTATAAACCGTAATTGGTTTCCAGAACACATACGAATGGCCCGTTAACTAGTATAACCATTTGAAACCGTAATTGGTGACCATAACCCATACGAATGGCCCGTTAACCATTATTACCACTAGCTATGACCAATAACCTATAATTATTCATTATAAACCGTAATTGGTGTCCATAACCCATACAAATGGCCCGTGAACCATTATAACCACTAGTTATGACCAATAACCTATAAGTATCCATTATAAACCGTACTTGGTGTCCATAACCCATACGAATGGCGCTTGAACCATTATAACCATTAGCTATGACCAATAACCTATAAGTATCCATTTTAAACCGTAATAGGTGTCCATAACCCATAGGAATGGCCCACGAACCGTAATAACCACTAGTTATGACCAATAACATATAAGTATCCGTTTTAAACCGTAATTGGTGTCAATAACCCATATGAATGGCCCGTGAACCTTAATAATCACTAGTTATGACCAATAACTTATAAGTATCGATTTTAACCCGAAATTGGTGTCAATAACACATACGAATGGCCGGTGAACCATTGTAACCACTAGCTATGACCAATAACCTATAAGTATCCATTATAAACCGTAATTGGTGTCCATAACCGACACGAATGGCCCGTGAACCATTATAACCACTAGCTATAACCAACAACCTATTAGTATCCATTTTAAACCGTAATAGGTGTCCATAACCCATAGGAATGGCCCACGAACCGTAATAACCACTAGTTATGACCAATAACCTATAAGTATCCATTTTAAACTGTAATTGGTGTCAATAACCCATATGATTGGCCCGTGAAACTTAATAACCACTAGTTATGACCAATAACCTATAAGTATCCCTTTGTAAACTGTAATAGGTATCCATAACCCATACGAATGGTTCGTGAACCTTAATAACCACTAGTTATGACCAATAACCTATAAGTATCCATTTTGAACCGAAAATGGTGTCAATAACCCATATGAATGGCCCATGAACCTTAATAGCCACAAGTTATGACCAATAATATATTAATATCCTTTATAAACCGTAATTGGTGTCAATAACCCATATGAATGGCCGTGAACCGTAATAACCACTAGCTATGACCAATAACCTATAAGTATCTATTTTAAACTGTAATAGGTCTCCATAACCCATATGAATGGGTCGTGAACCTTAATAACCACTAGTTATGACCAATAACTTATAAGTATCCATTTTGAACCGTAATTTGTGTCGATAACCCGTACGAATGGCATGTGAACCTTAATCAACACTAGTTATGACCAATAACGTATTAATATCCATTATAAACCGTAATTGGTTTCCAGAACACATACGAATGGCCCGTTAACTAGTATAACCATTTGAAACCGTAATTGGTGACCATAACCCATACGAATGGCCCGTTAACCATTATTACCACTAGCTATGACCAATAACCTATAATTATTCATTATAAACCGTAATTGGTGTCCATAACCCATACAAATGGCCCGTGAACCATTATAACCACTAGTTATGACCAATAACCTATAAGTATCCATTATAAACCGTACTTGGTGTCCATAACCCATACGAATGGCGCTTGAACCATTATAACCATTAGCTATGACCAATAACCTATAAGTATCCATTTTAAACCGTAATAGGTGTCCATAACCCATAGGAATGGCCCACGAACCGTAATAACCACTAGTTATGACCAATAACATATAAGTATCCGTTTTAAACCGTAATTGGTGTCAATAACCCATATGAATGGCCCGTGAACCTTAATAATCACTAGTTATGACCAATAACTTATAAGTATCGATTTTAACCCGAAATTGGTGTCAATAACACATACGAATGGCCGGTGAACCATTGTAACCACTAGCTATGACCAATAACCTATAAGTATCCATTATAAACCGTAATTGGTGTCCATAACCGACACGAATGGCCCGTGAACCATTATAACCACTAGCTATAACCAACAACCTATTAGTATCCATTTTAAACCGTAATAGGTGTCCATAACCCATAGGAATGGCCCACGAACCGTAATAACCACTAGTTATGACCAATAACCTATAAGTATCCATTTTAAACTGTAATTGGTGTCAATAACCCATATGATTGGCCCGTGAAACTTAATAACCACTAGTTATGACCAATAACCTATAAGTATCCCTTTGTAAACTGTAATAGGTATCCATAACCCATACGAATGGTTCGTGAACCTTAATAACCACTAGTTATGACCAATAACCTATAAGTATCCATTTTGAACCGAAAATGGTGTCAATAACCCATACGAATGGCCCATGAACCTTAATAGCCACAAGTTATGACCAATAATATATTAATATCCTTTATAAACCGTAATTGGTGTCAATAACCCATATGAATGGCCGTGAACCGTAATAACCACTAGCTATGACCAATAACCTATAAGTATCTATTTTAAACTGTAATAGGTGTCCATAACCCATATGAATGGGTCGTGAACCTTAATAACCACTAGTTATGACCAATAACTTATAAGTATCCATTTTGAACCGTAATTTGTGTCGATAACCCGTACGAATGGCATGTGAACCTTAATCAACACTAGTTATGACCAATAACGTATTAATATCCATTATAAACCGTAATTGGTTTCCAGAACACATACGAATGGCCCGTTAACTAGTATAACCATTTGAAACCGTAATTGGTGACCATAACCCATACGAATGGCCCGTTAACCATTATTACCACTAGCTATGACCAATAACCTATAATTATTCATTATAAACCGTAATTGGTGTCCATAACCCATACAAATGGCCCGTGAACCATTATAACCACTAGTTATGACCAATAACCTATAAGTATCCATTATAAACCGTACTTGGTGTCCATAACCCATACGAATGGCGCGTGAACCATTATAACCATTAGCTATGACCAATAACCTATAAGTATCCATTTTAAACCGTAATAGGTGTCCATAACCCATAGGAATGGCCCACGAACCGTAATTACCACTAGTTATGACCAATAACATATAAGTATCCGTTTTAAACCGTAATTGGTGTCAATAACCCATATGAATGGCCCGTGAACCTTAATAATCACTAGTTATGACCAATAACTTATAAGTATCGATTTTAACCCGAAATTGGTGTCAATAACACATACGAATGGCCGGTGAACCATTGTAACCACTAGCTATGACCAATAACCTATAAGTATCCATTATAAACCGTAATTGGTGTCCATAACCGATACGAATGGGCCGTGAACCATTATAACCACTAGCTATAACCAACAACCTATTAGTATCCATTTTAAACCGTAATAGGTGTCCATAACCCATAGGAATGGCCCACGAACCGTAATAACCACTAGTTATGACCAATAACCTATAAGTATCCATTTTAAACTGTAATTGGTGTCAATAACCCATATGATTGGCCCGTGAAACTTAATAACCACTAGTTATGACCAATAACCTATAAGTATCCCTTTGTAAACTGTAATAGGTATCCATAACCCATACGAATGGTTCGTGAACCTTAATAACCACTAGTTATGACCAATAACCTATAAGTATCCATTTTGAACCGAAAATGGTGTCAATAGCCCATACGAATGGCCCATGAACCTTAATAGCCACAAGTTATGACCAATAATATATTAATATCCTTTATAAACCATAATTGGTGTCAATAACCCATATGAATGGCCGTGAACCGTAATAACCACTAGCTATGACCAATAACCTATAAGTATCTATTTTAAACTGTAATAGGTGTCCATAACCCATATGAATGGGTCGTGAACCTTAATAACCACTAGTTATGACCAATAACTTATAAGTATCCATTTTGAACCGTAATTTGTGTCGATAACCCGTACGAATGGCATGTGAACCTTAATCAACACTAGTTATGACCAATAACGTATTAATATCCTTTATAAACCGTAATTGGTTTCCAGAACACATACGAATGGCCCGTTAACTAGTATAACCATTTGAAACCGTAATTGGTGACCATAACCCATACGAATGGCCCGTTAACCATTATTACCACTAGCTATGACCAATAACCTATAATTATTCATTATAAACCGTAATTGGTGTCCATAACCCATACAAATGGCCCGTGAACCATTATAACCACTAGTTATGACCAATAACCTATAAGTATCCATTATAAACCGTACTTGGTGTCCATAACCCATACGAATGGCGGGTGAACCATTATAACCATTAGCTATGACCAATAACCTATAAGTATCCATTTTAAACCGTAATCGGTGTACATAACCCATAGGAATGGCCCACGAACCGTAATAACCACTAGTTATGACCAATAACATATAAGTATCCGTTTTAAACCGTAATTGGTGTCAATAACCCATATGAATGGCCCGTGAACCTTAATAATCACTAGTTATGACCAATAACTTATAAGTATCGATTTTAACCCGAAATTGGTGTCAATAACACATACGAATGGCCGGTGAACCATTGTAACCACTAGCTATGACCAATAACCTATAAGTATCCATTATAAACCGTAATTGGTGTCCATAACCGATACGAATGGCCCGTGAACCATTACAACCACTAGCTATAACCAACAACCTATTAGTATCCATTTTAAACCGTAATAGGTGTCCATAACCCATAGGAATGGCCCACGAACCGTAATAACCACTAGTTATGACCAATAACCTATAAGTATCCATTTTAAACTGTAATTGGTGTCAATAACCCATATGATTGGCCCGTGAAACTTAATAACCACTAGTTATGACCAATAACCTATAAGTATCCCTTTGTAAACTGTAATAGGTATCCATAACCCATACGAATGGTTCGTGAACCTTAATAACCACTAGTTATGACCAATAACCTATAAGTATCCATTTTGAACCGAAAATGGTGTCAATAACCCATACGAATGGCCCATGAACCTTAATAGCCACAAGTTATGACCAATAATATATTAATATCCTTTATAAACCATAATTGGTGTCAATAACCCATATGAATGGCCGTGAACCGTAATAACCACTAGCTATGACCAATAACCTATAAGTATCTATTTTAAACTGTAATAGGTGTCCATAACCCATATGAATGGGTCGTGAACCTTAATAACCACTAGTTATGACCAATAACTTATAAGTATCCATTTTGAACCGTAATTTGTGTCGATAACCCGTACGAATGGCATGTGAACCTTAATCAACACTAGTTATGACCAATAACGTATTAATATCCATTATAAACTGTAATTGGTTTCCAGAACACATACGAATGGCCCGTTAACTAGTATAACCATTTGAAACCGTAATTGGTGACCATAACCCATACGAATGGCCCGTTAACCATTATTACCACTAGCTATGACCAATAACCTATAATTATTCATTATAAACCGTAATTGGTGTCCATAACCCATACAAATGGCCCGTGAACCATTATAACCACTAGTTATGACCAATAACCTATAAGTATCCATTATAAACCGTACTTGGTGTCCATAACCCATACGAATGGCGCGTGAACCATTATAACCATTAGCTATGACCAATAACCTATAAGTATCCATTTTAAACCGTAATAGGTGTCCATAACCCATAGGAATGGCCCACAAACCGTAATAACCACTAGTTATGACCAATAAAATATAAGTATCCGTTTTAAACCGTAATTGGTGTCAATAACCCATATGAATGGCCCGTGAACCTTAATAATCACTAGTTATGACCAATAACTTATAAGTATCGATTTTAAACCGAAATTGGTGTCAATAACACATACGAATGGCCGGTGAACCATTGTAACAACTAGCTATGACCAATAACCTATAAGTATCCATTATAAACCGTAATTGGTGTCCATAACCGATACGAATGGCCCGTTAACCATTATAACCACTAGCTATAACCAACAACCTATTAGTATCCATTTTAAACCGTAATAGGTGTCCATAACCCATAGGAATGGCCCACGAACCGTAATAACCACTAGTTATGACCAATAACCTATAAGTATCCATTTTAAACTGTAATTGGTGTCAATAACCCATATGATTGGCCCGTGAAACTTAATAACCACTAGTTATGACCAATAACCTATAAGTATCCCTTTGTAAAATGTAATAGGTATCCATAACCCATACGAATGGTTCGTGAACCTTAATAACCACTAGTTATGACCAATAACCTATAAGTATCCATTTTGAACCGAAAATGGTGTCAATAACCCATACGAATGGCCCATGAACCTTAATAGCCACAAGTTATGACCAATAATATATTAATATCCTTTATAAACCGTAATTGGTGCCAATAACCCATATGAATGGCCGTGAACCGTAATAACCACTAGCTATGACCAATAACCTATAAGTATCTATTTTAAACTGTAATAGGTGTCCATAACCCATATGAATGGGTCGTGAACCTTAATAACCACTAGTTATGACCAATAACTTATAAGTATCCATTTTGAACCGTAATTTGTGTCGATAACCCGTACGAATGGCATGTGAACCTTAATCAACACTAGTTATGACCAATAACGTATTAATATCCATTATAAACCGTAATTGGTTTCCAGAACACATACGAATGGCCCGTTAACTAGTATAACCATTTGAAACCGTAATTGGTGACCATAACCCATACGAATGGCCCGTTAACCATTATTACCACTAGCTATGACCAATAACCTATAATTATTCATTATAAACCGTAATTGGTGTCCATAACCCATACAAATGGCCCGTGAACCATTATAACCACTAGTTATGACCAATAACCTATAAGTATCCATTATAAACCGTACTTGGTGTCCATAACCCATACGAATGGCGCTTGAACCATTATAACCATTAGCTATGACCAATAACCTATAAGTATCCATTTTAAACCGTAATAGGTGTCCATAACCCATAGGAATGGCCCACGAACCGTAATAACCACTAGTTATGACCAATAACATATAAGTATCCGTTTTAAACCGTAATTGGTGTCAATAACCCATATGAATGGCCCGTGAACCTTAATAATCACTAGTTATGACCAATAACTTATAAGTATCGATTTTAACCCAAAATCGGTGTCAATAACACATACGAATGGTCGGTGAACCATTGTAACCACTAGCTATGACCAATAACCTATAAGTATCCATTATAAACCGTAATTGGTGTCCATAACCGATACGAATGGCCCGTGAACCATTATAACCACTAGCTATAACCAACAACCTATTAGTATCCATTTTAAACCGTAATAGGTGTCCATAACCCATAGGAATGGCCCACGAACCGTAATGACCACTAGTTATGACCAATAACCTATAAGTATCCATTTTAAACTGTAATTGGTGTCAATAACCCATATGATTGGCCCGTGAAACTTAATAACCACTAGTTATGACCAATAACCTATAAGTATCCCTTTGTAAACTGTAATAGGTATCCATAGCCCATACGAATGGTTCGTGAACCTTAATAACCACTAGTTATGACCAATAACCTATAAGTATCCATTTTGAACCGAAAATGGTGTCAATAACCCATACGAATTGCCCATGAACCTTAATAGCCACAAGTTATGACCAATAATATATTAATATCCTTTATAAACCGTAATTGGTGTCAATAACCCATATGAATGGCCGTGAACCGTAATAACCACTAGCTATGACCAATAACCTATAAGTATCTATTTTAAACTGTAATAGGTATCCATAACCCATATGAATGGGTCGTGAACCTTAATAACCACTAGTTATGACCAATAACTTATAAGTATCCATTTTGAACCGTAATTTGTGTCGATAACCCGTACGAATGGCATGTGAACCTTAATCAACACTAGTTATGACCAATAACGTATTAATATCCATTATAAACCGTAATTGGTTTCCAGAACACATACGAATGGCCCGTTAACTAGTATAACCATTTGAAACCGTAATTGGTGACCATAACCCATACGAATGGCCCGTTAACCATTACTACCACTAGCTATGACCAATAACCTATAATTATTCATTATAAACCGTAATTGGTGTCCATAACCCATACAAATGGCCCGTGAACCATTATAACCACTAGTTATGACCAATAACCTATAAGTATCCATTATAAACCGTACTTGGTGTCCATAACCCATACGAATGGCGCTTGAACCATTATAACCATTAGCTATGACCAATAACCTATAAGTATCCATTTTAAACCGTAATAGGTGTCCATAACCCATAGGAATGGCCCACGAACCGTAATAACCACTAGTTATGACCAATAACAAATAAGTATCCGTTTTAAACCGTAATTGGTGTCAATAACCCATATGAATGGCCCGTGAACCTTAATAATCACTAGTTATGACCAATAACCTATAAGTATCGATTTTAACCTGAAATTGGTGACAATAACACATACGAATGGCCGGTGAACCATTGTAACCACTAGCTATGACCAATAACCTATAAGTATCCATTATAAACCGTAATTGGTGTCCATAACCGATACGAATGGCCCGTGAACCATTATAACCACTAGCTATAACCAACAACCTATTAGTATCCATTTTAAACCGTAATAGGTGTCCATAACCCATAGGAATGGCCCACGAACCGTAATAACCACTAGTTATGACCAATAACCTATAAGTATCCATTTTAAACTGTAATTGGTGTCAATAACCCATATGATTGGCCCGTGAAACTTAATAACCACTAGTTATGACCAATAACCTATAAGTATCCCTTTGTAAACTGTAATAGGTATCCATAACCCATACGAATGGTTCGTGAACCTTAATAACCACTAGTTATGACCAATAACCTATAAGTATCCATTTTGAACCGAAAATGGTGTCAATAACCCATACGAATGGCCCATGAACCTTAATAGCCACAAGTTATGACCAATAATATATTAATATCCTTTATAAACCGTAATTGGTGTCAATAACCCATATGAATGGCCGTGAACCGTAATAACCACTAGCTATGACCAATAACCTATATCTATTTTAAACTGTAATAGGTGTCCATAACCCATATGAATGGGTCGTGAACCTTAATAACCACTAGTTATGACCAATAACATATAAGTATCCATTTTGAACCGTAATTTGTGTCGATAACCCGTACGAATGGCATGTGAACCTTAATCAACACTAGTTATGACCAATAACGTATTAATATCCATTATAAACCGTAATTGGTTTCCAGAACACATACGAATGGCCCGTTAACTAGTATAACCATTTGAAACCGTAATTGGTGACCATAACCCATACGAATGGCCCGTTAACCATTATTACCACTAGCTATGACCAATAACCTATAATTATTCATTATAAACCGTAATTGGTGTCCATAACCCATACAAATGGCCCGTGAACCATTATAACCACTAGTTATGACCAATAACCTATAAGTATCCATTATAAACCGTACTTGGTGTCCATAACCCATACGAATGGCGCGTGAACCATTATAACCATTAGCTATGACCAATAACCTGTAAGTATCCATTTTAAACCGTAATAGGTGTCCATAACCCATAGGAATGGCCCACGAACCGTAATAACCACTAGTTATGACCAATAAAATATAAGTATCCGTTTTAAACCGTAATTGGTGTCAATAACCCATATGAATGGCCCGTGAACCTTAATAATCACTAGTTATGACCAATAACTTATATGTATCGATTTTAAACCGAAATTGGTGTCAATAACACATACGAATGGCCGGTGAACCATTGTAACAACTAGCTATGACCAATAACCTATAAGTATCAATTATAAACCGTAATTGCTGTCCATAACCGATACGAATGGCCCGTGAACCATTATAACCACTAGCTATAACCAACAACCTATTAGTATCCATTTTAAACCGTAATGGGTGTCCATAACCCATAGGAATGGCCCACGAACCGTAATAACCACTAGTTATGACCAATAACCTATAAGTATCCATTTTAAACTGTAATTGGTGTCAATAACCCATATGATTGGCCCGTGAAACTTAATAACCACTAGTTATGACCAATAACCTATAAGTATCCCTTTGTAAACTGTAATAGGTATCCATAACCCATACGAATGGTTCGTGAACCTTAATAACCACTAGTTATGACCAATAACCTATAAGTATCCATTTTGAACCGAAAATGGTGTCAATAACCCATACGAATGGCCCATGAACCTTAATAGCCACAAGTTATGACCAATAATATATTAATATCCTTTATAAACCGTAATTGGTGTCAATAACCCATATGAATGGCCGTGAACCGTAATAACCACTAGCTATGACCAATAACCTATAAGTATCTATTTTAAACTGTAATAGGTGTCCATAACCCATATGAATGGGTCGTGAACCTTAATAACCACTAGTTATGACCAATAACTTATAAGTATCCATTTTGAACCGTAATTTGTGTCGATAACCGTACGAATGGCATGTGAACCTTAATCAACACTAGTTATGACCAATAACGTATTAATATCCATTATAAACCGTAATTGGTTTCCAGAACACATACGAATGGCCCGTTAACTAGTATAACCATTTGAAACCGTAATTGGTGACCATAACCCATACGAATGGCCCGTTAACCATTATTACCACTAGCTATGACCAATAACCTATAATTATTCATTATAAACCGTAATTGGTGTCCATAACCCATTCAAATGGCCCGTGAACCATTATAACCACTAGTTATGACCAATAACCTATAAGTATCCATTATAAACCGTACTTGGTGTCCATAACCCATACGAATGGCGCTTGAACCATTATAACCATTAGCTATGACCAATAACCTATAAGTATCCATTTTAAACCGTAATAGGTGTCCATAACCCATAGGAATGGCCCACGAACCGTAATAACCACTAGTTATGACCAATAACATATAAGTATCCGTTTTAAACCGTAATTGGTGTCAATAACCCATATGAATGGCCCGTGAACCTTAATAATCACTAGTTATGACCAATAACTTATAAGTATCGATTTTAACCCGAAATTGGTGTCAATAACACATACGAATGGCCGGTGAACCATTGTAACCACTAGCTATGACCAATAACCTATAAGTATCCATTATCAACCGTAATTGGTGTCCATAACCGATACGAATGGCCCGTGAACCATTATAACCACTAGCTATAACCAACAACCTATTAGTATCCATTTTAAACCGTAATAGGTGTCCATAACCCATAGGAATGGCCCACGAACCGTAATAACCACTAGTTATGACCAATAACCTATAAGTATCCATTTTAAACTGTAATTGGTGTCAATAACCCATATGATTGGCCCATGAAACTTAATAACCACTAGTTATGACCAATAACCTATAAGTATCCCTTTGTAAACTGTAATAGGTATCCATAACCCATACGAATGGTTCGTGAACCTTAATAACCACTAGTTATGACCAATAACCTATAAGTATCCATTTTGAACCGAAAATGGTGTCAATAACCCATACGAATGGCCCATGAACCTTAATAGCCACAAGTTATGACCAATAATATATTAATATCCTTTATAAACCGTAATTGGTGTCAATAACCCATATGAATGGCCGTGAACCGTAATAACCACTAGCTATGACCAATAACCTATAAGTATCTATTTTAAACTGTAATAGGTGTCCATAACCCATATGAATGGGTCGTGAACCTTAATAACCACTAGTTATGACCAATAACTTATAAGCATCCATTTTGAACCGTAATTTGTGTCGATAACCCGTACGAATGGCATGTGAACCTTAATCAACACTAGTTATGACCAATAACGTATTAATATCCATTATAAACCGTAATTGGTTTCCAGAACACATACGAATGGCCCGTTAACTAGTATAACCATTTGAAACCGTAATTGGTGACCATAACCCATACGAATGGCCCGTTAACCATTATTACCACTAGCTATGACCAATAACCTATAATTATTCATTATAAACCGTAATTGGTGTCCATAACCCATACAAATGGCCCGTGAACCATTATAACCACTAGTTATGACCAATAACCTATAAGTATCCATTATAAACCGTACTTGGTGTCCATAACCCTTACGAATGGCGCGTGAACCATTATAACCATTAGCTATGACCAATAACCTATAAGTATCCATTTTAAACCGTAATAGGTGTCCATAACCCATAGGAATGGCCCACGAACCGTAATAACCACTAGTTATGACCAATAAAATATAAGTATCCGTTTTAAACCGTAATTGGTGTCAATAACCCATATGAATGGCCCGTGAACCTTAATAATCACTAGTTATGACCAATAACTTATAAGTATCGATTTTAAACCGAAATTGGTGTCAATAACACATACGAATGGCCGGTGAACCATTGTAACAACTAGCTATGACCAATAACCTATAAGTATCCATTATAAACCGTAATTGGTGTCCATAACTGATACGAATGGCCCGTGAACCATTATAACCACTAGCTATAACCAACAACCTATTAGTATCCATTTTAAACCATAATAGGTGTCCATAACCCATAGGAATGGCCCACGAACCGTAATAACCACTAGTTATGACCAATAACCTATAAGTATCCATTTTAAACTGTAATTGGTGTCAATAACCCATATGATTGGCTCGTGAAACTTAATAACCACTAGTTATGACCAATAACCTATAAGTATCCCTTTGTAAACTGTAATAGGTATCCATAACCCATACGAATGGTTCGTGAACCTTAAAACGACTAGTTATGACCAATAACCTATAAGTATCCATTTTGAACCGAAAATGGTGTCAATAACCCATACGAATGGCCCATGAACCAATAATATATTAATATCCTTTATAAACCGTAATTGGTGACCATAACCCATACGAAAGGCCCGTTAACCATTATTACCACTAGCTATGACCAATAGCCTATAAGTATTCTGTATAAACCGTAATTGGTGTCCATAAGCCATACGAATGGCCCGTGAATTATTATAACCACTAGCTATGATCAATACCCTATAAGTATCCATTATAAACCGGAATTAGTGTCCATAACTGATACGAATGGCCCGTGAACCATTATAACCACTAGCTATAACCAATAACCTATTAGTATCCATTTTAAACTGTAATAGGTGTCCATAACCCATAGGAATGGCCCGTGAACTATTATAACCACTAGCTATGACCAATACCCTATAAGTATCCATTATAAACCGGAATTGGTGTCCATAACCGATACGAATGGACCATGAACCATTATAACCACTAGCTATAACCAATAACCTATTAGTATCCATTTTAAACCGTAATTGGTGTCCATAACCGATACGAATGGCCCGTGAACCATTATAACCACTAGCTATAACCAATAACCTATTGGTATCCATTTTAAACCGTAATAGGTGTCCATAACCCATAGGAATGGCCCACGAACCGTAATAACCACTAGTTATGACCAATAATCTATAAGTATCCATTTTAAACTGTAATTGGTGTCAATAACCCATATGATTGGCCCGTGAATCTTAATAACCACTAGTTATGACAAATAACCTATAAGTATCCCTTTGTAAACTGTAATAAGTATCCATAACCCATACGAATGGTTCGTGAACCTTAATAACCACTAGTTATGACCAATAACCTATAAGTATCCATTTTGAACCGAAAATGGTGTCAATAACCCATACGAATGGCCCATGAACCTTAATAGCCACAAGTTATGACCAATAATATATTAATATCCTTTATAAACCGTAATTGGTGACCATAACCCATACGAAAGTCCCGTTAACCATTATTACCACTAGCTATGACCAATAGCCTATAAGTATTTTGCATAAACCGTAATTGGTGTCCATAAGCCATAAGAATGGCCCGTGAATTATTATAACCACTAGCTATGACCAATACCCTATAAGTATCCATTATAAACCGGAATTGGTGTCCATAACCGATACGAATGGCCCGTGAACCATTATAACAACTAGCTATAACCAATAACCTATTAGTATCCATTTTAAACCGTAATAGGTGTCCATAACCCATAGGAATGGCCTACGAACCGTAATAACAACTAGTTATGACCAATAACCTATAAGTATCCATTCTAAACTGTAATTGGTGTCAATAACCCATATGATTGGCCCGTGAAACTTAATAACCACTAGTTATGACCAATAACCTATAAGTATCCATTTGTAAACTGTAATAGGTATCCATAACCCATACGAATGGTTCGTGAACCTTAATAACCACTAGTTATGACCAATAACCTATAAGTATCCATTTTGACCCGAAAATGGTGTCAATAACCCATACGAATGGCCCATGAACCTTAATAACCAACAGTTATGACCAATAATGTATTAATATCCATTATAAACCATAATTGGTTTCCAGAACCCATACGAATAGCCCGTTAACCAGTATAATTAGTAGGTATGACCAATAACCTATAAGTATCCTTTATAAACCGTAATTGGTGACCATAACCCATACGAATCGCCCGTGAACCATTATAACCACTAGCTATGACCAATAACCTATAAGTATCCTTTGTAAACCGTAATTGGTGACCATAACCCATACGAAAGGCCCGTTAACCATTATTATCACTAGATATGACCAATAACCTATAAGTATTCTGTATAAACCGTAATTGGTGTCCATAAGCCATACGAATGGCCTGTGAACTATTATAACCACTAGCTATGACCAATACCCTATAAGTATCCATTATAAACCGGAATTGGTGTCCATATCCGATACGAATGGCCCGTGAACTATTATAACCACTAGCTATAACCAATAACCTATTAGTATCCATTTTAAACCGTAATTGGTGTCAATAACCCATATGAATGGCCCGTGAACCGTAATAACCAATAGCTATGACCAATAACCTATAAGTATCTATTTTAAACTGTAATAGGTGTCCATAACCCATATGATTGGGTCGTGAACCTTAATAACCACTAGTTATGACAAATAACTTATAAGTATCCATTTTGAACCGTAATTTGTGTCGATAACCCGTACGAATGGCATGTGAACCTTAATCAGCACTAGTTATGACCAATAACGTATTAATATCCATTATAAACCGTAATTGGTTTCCAGAACACATACGAATGGCCCGTTAACCAGTATAACCACTAGCTATGACCAATAACCTATAAGTATCCATTTGAAACCTGTAACACCCTAAAATTTACAAGATTTTTAAAATTTTTGAAAACAAAATTATAATCAAAAGGTCCCATAAATAAATCTCAGATATTAATATTTAACATTTAAAATGTATTTATTGCGGAAATAGTTAAGATAAAGTAAAATGTTTTAAAATATTAAATGATGTCCACATCAGTAATGAAAAGATACAGCGGTCAACCGTCCACCTTTTCCTTTCCTTTGCTGGAACCTGAAACAATGTGGGGGAAAGTTTGGGTCAGCTGGGAAAGCTGAGTGAATAATCTCAAAATGTAAACAATTATAACATACAACACATGAGGGCACATCGGTGTACTCCTACTCAGAATCTACTCGATTAATTACTCAGATTTATTTCTCAGATTTTATTACTCAGATTTTAATTTATATAGCGCGTTTGTGTGATTTGGGACGAGAGATCAACCTCGCCCCTCCTCACACCTCAGATAGGCGTAAGCCAAAACTCAGACGGGAATGATCCAAAAAACAAGGCCTGGCACCAGTACTCTTCGGTGCCAAGTCAAAACGTCTGACACCAGTGCTCTTCGGTGTCAAGTCAGATATAAACTCAGACAGGAATAATCCCAAAAACAAGGCCTGGCACCAGTACTCTTCGGTGCCAAGTCAAAACGTCTGACACCAGTGCTCTTCGGTGTCAAGTCAGATATAAACTCAGACGGGAATAATCCCAAAAACTCAGATGGGAGGTGATCCCAAAACTCAGATGTGTGTTATTATGTTTTATTATCTCTTTAACATAATTATCTCAGATTGCCCTAGCAAGTAATAGCACAGAATGACTCTGGGCCGAGCTCAGTTACCCAGGCACAATGTCTCAGATCATGAATAAGTAAACAACTGCTCATATACTCAGATAACAGATCAAACTCAGATAACAGATCAAGCTCAGATAACAATTAAGGTGCAAGTAATATAACACGTAAGTCATACATGTATAACGTTAAAACTGAATACACGGTGAGAATACTCACCTCGAGAAAACGTAAGCTCCAAAGGATCCTCCATACTCTAAGGCGCTGCTCGGTTATTCCTAGATGATCCTAAAAGCATAAAAATGAAACCCGAATTACAATCCGTTCTAAGGACTCAATTTAGAAAACTGGCAGCACCCGTCGGTCTCACGGAAACTGCTATAACTCTGAAACTGTGCAGTAGATTTATCCCATATTTTTACCAGGAAAAGTAGACAACCAGAACTACATATCTCTGTGAGACGGTCACTGGCTAAAACAGACTCTAAGTGTCTCAAAACAGTGTTGACGAGAGGGTCATTTTCCTAACAGCAGCATACTAAATTAGCTATAACTTTTAAACCGTAATTCGGATTGACGAGAGGGTTGCGGCATTGAAAAGCTAACTCAAAAATCAAGGTCCCAGCACGGGCCAAAAATCCAAAAACGTATTTTAAGTGTGATAAAAACAGTCTCGAACTCAGACCACACAATCTGTCAAAAACTCAGCATGCTTAATAAAAACCCGTTTTGAATCCCGACATCACCCGACTATTCCCGAGACACCCGACAGCCCCGGAATTTATTTTTATCTCAGAAACCATATTTAAAGATATTCGTGCTCATTAGTTTGTAATCTTTTTGGTTTAAGGAAACCAAGAACCTTACGGGTTCGGTTTCCGGTTTTTCGGTTATCAAAACGTTTAGCTTATGAAGCCGTGATTTTTACCCAACCCGACACTAGCAACAATAAGAGGTCAAACCAGTAGAAAATTCGAGGCAAAACAAATTAGGATTACAAGACTCGTCTTAAATGGTTTGGAACGGAAACGAGAATTAATAAATGATTTTAACGACAAGGAAACAAGTCAACAATTCGTCACCTAAAAAAATCACAAACCCGAGCCCTCAATGGCTCGGTGGTCACCTGCCAAAACCCGGCAACAATTATGGTCAAAATCACAAAAGCTAGGAAACGAAACTGCAAAAACGAAGGAAGAAACAAAAGAATGAAAACAAGGACTACCGATGCAATAAAAGAATCTTCTAGGGACTCGTTGCGGTTTTGCTCAGTCCCGAAATCGATCACTGCTCATACCGATTAATAGTTCGAGCCTTGCCTTGCTTCCCAAAAATCTCGATCAACACCCTTCCCTAATTCCTTTGCTGCTCGCAACTCAGAGACTCGCGACACCCAACCAAATAATACTCCAAACAATAGAAGATGCACGCCACCTACTCACTTGTATTTTCCATACCCAGCGTCCATCTTGATTAATTTGCAGCCATATCTATCTTTAATTCAAGTGTTTCCACCAATTGCAAAGAGGATAAACAACACTGCCATTCATCACATGACTTGCTTCATTTAATTATTGGCTGCTTCACGAGAGGAGAACAAGTGTGGATGTTTTAACATTCCCGCCGAATAGGGTAGAGAGGGAGAATGGATTTGTCGGCAGCTTTAGGGTGAGGCAAACAAAATGACGATCCTTCTTATTTGGAGTCTATTATCACGGTAATACTTCAAGGCCTTGGGCCTGTCTCGCTAATTGCTGGGCTAGCCCCTCACTTGTACTGGATATTGGTCTCAAAGGGAGCAAGGGATGAAAAGAAAAGGAGGTTCGGCCCTCCCCATCAGGTCTTTTATTACCGAGGTAAAGAAGGAAAAACGTGCGAGTCTTGGCCTTGGCCTTCGGCCGGCCTTGAACCGACATTTCATTACTTACGGAATTTAAAATGGAGGAAAAAGAAACAATAAAAGGTCTCGGGATTAAAACCTCGCGTAGCTGAATAACACGCACTAATTAATTACCGCAACATAATAAATATCAACGTGTCGGCAGAACGTCACATAATAACTTTAATTCACAAAATCACGAAACGTCACACAGTTATTACACGGTCAACTCCTAGACCAACAAAACATAATTTAAATTATTATTTAATTTTTCTAAAATTTCAGGGCGTTACAAAACCGTAATTGGTGACCATAACCCATACGAATGGCCCGTTAACCATTATTACCACTAGCTATGAACAATAACCTATAATTATTCATTATAAACCGTAATTGGTGTCCATAAGCCATACGAATGGCCCGTGAACTGTTATAACCACTAGCTATGACCAATAACCTATAAGTATCCATTATAAACCGTAATTAGTGTCCATAACCCATACGAATGGCCCGTGAGCCATTATAACCACTAGCTATGACCAATAACCTGTATATATCCATTTTAAACTGTAATAGGGGTCCATAACCCATACGAATGGCCAGTGAATCTTAATAACCACTAGTTATTGCCAATAACCTATAAGTATCCATTTTAAACCGTAATTGGTGTCAATAACCCATGATAGGCCCGTGAACTATTATAACCACTAGCTATGACCAATACCCCATAAGTATCCAGTATAAACCTTAATTGGTGTCCATAACCCATACGAATGGCCCGTGAACCATTATAACCACTAGCTATGACCAATAACCTATAAGTTTCCTTTATAAACCGTAATTGGTGACCATAACCCATACGAATGGCCCGTTAACCATTATTACCAAAAGCTATGACCAATAACCTATAAGTATTCATTATAAACCGTAATTGGTGTCCATAACTCATACGTAATGGTGATTTTCGGTTATTACAAGTAACAAAACGCAGCGGAAAGATTTAATCACCATGAACGGATCTTGATATCAATCATACAATTAAACTATAAGAAAATCAAAGAGATTGGATGAACATTTCATACCCTTGAAGCCTTTGATCTTGTTGTGGATTCGGATGGATTTGATGATGGATTGAAACCAAGTATTCAATTAGAATACCTCTAAAAGAAATCCACACAACACAAGCAAGAACACCAATAGAGGATGCTAGTCCTTGAATCTTGAGAGCAAAAAGAAACAAAAACACATACAAGTGTGTGTTGGGGATAGCCAAAATGGGTGGTCAAGGGTGAGTTTATGGAGCCATTCAACACTCTTAATGGTGCCATAAAGACCCATCAATGATTTCCATAAACCATTGTTCCATTTTCACTTTAGTCCCTAGTCATTTGTTTCTTCCATTTTGCTCACAATAAAGTTTCAATATTAACAATTAATATTAAACTTATTATACACAAGCTTATAGCTTATATATTAATAATTAATGTAATTACACTAATTACACTAATTATATAATGGTGTTTAGTGTTTAAGTGTGTGACCCTTTAGGCTCACAAACAACCAGCCATATAACTATATGTTATACGCGTGAAGCATATTCCAACAGCTCCCACTTGCGCACGTGATAACATCAAGTAGTTATACAAGCAAAGGTTAGAGTCTAGCAACCCGCCAATGCCCCTAGTAGTACATGAGGAGTTTCATAAAATCTTTGTTCAAAGTTTTTCAAGCAGTTATCCTTTTGTTACTGATACTATGTTGAATTTTAGACAAGGATCAATGTCAATCTAAAATTTCAACGATTCTGTTTCTCGATCTATATAATGAAGTAGATTACCAAAACCAATCAAGATTCATCTTGATTACCTTTTGGGTGTGGCCACACATACATCTATTCAAAACCATCGAGGGGCCCAGTAGTATCTAATCCACATTTGTGGAGGAACAAATTCTTTATTGACTGCACGTGTCTGTCATATGCTTAATGACAAACCCGATAATGGTTGTTATAGCAGCCTTATTCAGGTCAGCGTTTAACCACATCAAAGTTTGCCCCTCTACATACACAAACCAACTTGCATCTCAAGTCAGAGGATAAGTGACAAAGCCTTTGTGAGATTCACTTGTGACATAAATCCAAGAAGTGATTTCTCATAGTTTGGGTCAGTCCAATCGTGCATCGTTATGAGCGACATGTGAGTTTGATTTCATCATCCTTAGTCATACTAAGATAATGTCATCAATGCCCTCAGATTTGTCTTAATAATATTCCCATATTATCAATATGACAATGGACAATTTAGAATATAAAACACAGTAAATATTCAAGGATATAAACATGCAAATATAGAACACAGTAGATATTCATATAAAAACGATCATATCAAATATATCAATTTATTCCAATATAAACTGCTCACAGTTCCATTATCCAAATACTAAAACAGATTTACATGAAACTACTAGCTTGTCGAAGTCCAATGTTCCATTCATATTCAAGATGTTTGGTACAAGACATTGAGTTCGATAAAGCGTCAGCTAGTTAGTTATCTGTTTGAACTTTAAGTGTACGAATTTCACATATCTCGATAAATCATTCGAATGTGGTGAACCTTCGTAAATAGGATCTAGCGTCATCACGCCCTATTTCAAAACCAACATAAGTATAGCATGTATACTTAGTTTCAGTTCAGTATCTCCACCATGACCAAGAAACATATCTCCAGTACTTTAAAATACTTCAATTTGTTCTTAATAGCAATCCAGTGACCTCTCATGAATTCTGTTGGTATTTTCTAGTAAGGTCCCCTAAGGACGTTACATTTGGCCTAGTGCTCCTTACAGCGTACATGATGAATGCAATAGCCGATTCATAGGGGATTACATTCATCCGCTTCACCACATCAGGTGTGGAAGGTCCTTGAGTCTCACTCAAGTTTACATTGTGTGGCATACGAGGACTTCCTCGTTTGGGAGTACCACTCTAAACCATTTAGAATTTTGTCAATGTAAGCACTTTGACTTAAACCAATTAACCGCTTTGATCTATCATTATAGATCTTTACTTCAAGTATGTATGTCGTGTCCCTACAATCCATCATGTCGAAACATTTTCCAAGCCAGGATTTTCATCTTGTAGCATGGTATATTGTTTCACATGAGTGACATGTCATCAACATGTATGACTTGAGAAACGACAATGCTCCCACTAGCTTTCATATATACACATACTCAGTTTGGGTTTTAGGTGAAACAAACGATTTGATTTCATCATCAACCAAATTTCGTAGTCATAGTACACTACTTTGGCTATAAGAATCCTAATGTCTTTAGTAACAGGCGAGAAGGTTTCATCATTGTCAATCCAGTAGGATTGAGTGTAACCTTTTGCTACTATGAGAGATTTATAGGTGTGTATATTTTCATCCATGTCAACAGTCTTACTGTTTTGAGAAAGATCAACTAAGTTCAAAACTTGATTGTCTCTCATGGATTTTATTTTCGCATTCATAGCTTCAAGTCATTTTTTCGAATTCAAAATTCGATAATGCAACTTGATAGTTAGGGGGTTCATAATGATCCTCGAAACTTGCTCCTCAGCATCGACATAAATCTATATCGTTCAGGTGCATGAAGTGTCCTTGCGGATCTATGAATGGGAACAACATCATCCTGTGGTCCAACATCTATATGTCCAGCCTCAGAATGATATTTGCTAGTGTTACCAGAAGGTTGTGTATCTTCACTTTGAATCTTGTCAAAGTCTATAGTGCTCCCACTTGCTTTGTGAAATGAGACTGTTCTCAAGAAACTCAGCATACCGAGTAACAACCATTTGTTCTCAGTTGGGAAGTAAAATAGTAATCGAAGATATACTTGATAGATATGGGCTCAAGTTTGTTCGGCATGTCTCGTTCCACGAGATCCTCACAACCCCAGATCCTCAAGTAAGACAAATTGGGACTTTCCCACGCCATATCTCATATGGTGTCTTTTTAACCTTTTGGTCGGAACCATATCAAGTATTCGAGCAGCAGACTTCAGTGCATGCCCCTCAAAAGGATAGTGTAAGAGTAGTAGGACTCATCATAGATCGCACCATGTCATACAGGGTCCGATATCTCTTTCCAGACGCACCATTATCTTGTGGAGTGTATGAAAGAGTGAATTGTGAGACAATCTCACGATGTGAGGGATGATCCAGAAACTCTTGACTCATGTACTTTCATCCGTAATCAGGACTGAAAGCCTTTGTTGTCTTGCTAAGTTGATTTTATACTTTTACTTTAGAAAGCTTTGAACGTTTCAAAGATTTCATGTTTATGTCTAATCAAGTAAACATAACCATAGCGACTGATATCATTAAAGCTTCCATGTTGATGTTTAATCAAGTAAACATAACCACATCGAATGATATCATCAGTGAAAGTAGGTGGCACCTTCCCTAGTCTTAGTTCTAAAAGGGCCACATACATCAGTATGTATGAGTCCAAGTAGATTTTTAGCTCTTTTGCCAACATGGGAGAAAAGATTTCTTGTTATCTTTCCATAATATACAAGAGAGGCATTTTAAATGATTCATAATCATTTGTAAAGAAGCCCGTCGAGTTGTTTATGTGGAAAAGATGACGATGCTCTAGGTAAGTAGAATCCAAACCAATTTGGATTCTTGAGTGCTACATTTGTCTATAGAACTATCGTTTGAATTAGGATCATGCATATTAATTTCAAACATACTATTATAAGGAATAGTAATAAAAAATGTTATTTTTCATAAAACAAGATATCATAATCCCTTATTCAACAAACGATAAAGCTAAACAATGCATAATTGACAATTATTCAAAACAATCATTAACGCATTAGGAAGGATAAGATCACAGCTTCCATTCATTTAGCTTTCTACTTCACATTCAATCTTGCACATTTGTGTAAATGTGAGTTCCACAACTAGTGTCATACACTCAAGATTTATCACGAAAAGTATGGAGTTCTATAATGAAGATACCTAATGTGCTAACTAGAACACATTTATCCTTCATCAACTCTGCCACGTAGGCAGGACAATTCCTCCTTCAATGGCCAGTTTCATCGCAATGATGGCAAGAAATATCCTTTGCAGGGTGCTCCTTTTTAGCAGGTGGGGGAATCGTAGGTTTGGAAAAGTAAACTAGATTACCCTTACCTAGACTCTTGCCTTGTGCTTGCGGTTTACCTTCCCTAATTGCAAGAAAAGTATTGGGTAACCCTTGCTCAACCAGTTTTACCATAGCATGTTCAACGATTGTCTTCCCCATGCTATGTACTTTTAAAACACTTTTCAAACTGGTCATAGTCCTTGGATAGTGAGGTAAGAATCAAGCTCATTCCAAGAACTTGTGGTAAGGGGTAACCAAGACGTTCCATTGGATCAAGATAGCATTGCATATTCAAGATGTAAGTGCTAACTGATTGGCCGTCCTCCTGATTGCAAGCGTGGAATGCTTTAACTGTTTTGAACAGTTCAAGTTCTGCCTTTTGTTGAAATATCATTTTCAACTCGCTTATCATGTCATATGCTGTGAGTTCCTCGAAGTACTTTCGAATCTCGGGGTTCATGCTCACAAGCATAGGAGTAGCAACTTCTTGGTGTTCGTTTAAACGTTTCGGTAAAGGCTTGACGAACAGCAGCAGAATCACTGACAGGAGGTGCCTCAGGTAAGGCCTCTTATAGGTGTATCAACTTTCTCATCTCTAAGGACAATCCTTAGAATTCGATATCAGTAGATAAAGTTGATATTAGTCAGTTTCAGTTTTCAAGAACTGATTTTTGAGTGGAGATACTTAGGTTTTGATGTTGTTGTTATCTGTATAACAACCAAAGTTCAAAAAATAGTATTTTCAATAATAATTTCTTTTAATCAATTAACTACCCAATTAATTTTAATTAAAAGCTAAGATCCCATTGAGCTTCTATCACCGCATCAGTTGATCTGCTAGAGGTGATAGATCCAATAGGTAGGTGACGATCAACAATTGCATTACAAGTGCAACTCTTAGAGGTATGGGACTTCATGGCACCTAGTGAACAAGCATCTAGGGTCAAGTGGCATGTTTGTCGCATCGTCGCCTCGAGTCAAGGTCTCACCGTCAACTCGATTAAGTCATCCAATGTGAAATCATGTCAAAATAACTCTAGGTCTCACGCGTAGAGAATAATGGCCTCGGATCTAGATTCAAACCACGTCTCACGTGAATTCAAAAATAGAAGCAAGTGATTTACAACCGATTGGACGGCGTGACTTAAATTTTAGGTATGTTAAAATTTTAATTAAATAAAATTTTATTAAGATATGAATGAATCATGTACTTCATTCATATCACTTCATAAGTCGTTTAATAAACGGTAAAAACATTTAACGATTATTAAGGTTTAAGTTTCAAATCGTATTTAAACTTAGTTTAATCTCAAAACAATTTTAGATTAAAGGTTTAATCATCAATGATTAACGATTAGTGAGGTTTAAGTTTCAAATCGTATTTAAACTTAGTTTAATCTCAAAACAATTTTAGATTAAAAGTTTAATCATCAATGATTAACTAGTAATTATCGATGATTAAATGTTTGGATGTTTTAATGTTTGGGTCAAAAAACCATTTTTAATTGTTTTATTTACTTGTATCTAATAGGAAAAGAAAACAACCACAAACATAAATAAAACATGCAACAAATTTTGTGCAAACCTCGACCGATGAAATCCTAGGTTCGGTCACGTGAGTCATCACGACGGACCGAAGGGTCAAACTAGGGGACGGGACAACATGAACCCAAACGGGCCTACATAAACCCAATGGGCTCCCACTTGCTCCAAGACATTCTTGAGCAAGTAGAACCCAAAATTGTGAAAAAGTGTAATCTGCCAGAAAATTCCAGCAGACTTTGAAGCCCGAAAAGTCACTGAAGGAGTCGTCGTTGGTCTTCCCGGCCTTCTGGAAAGTTGTAGCCCACGACTTTGCAAGCATTTTAGGCTTTTGAATCGCCCAAAACGGAGTCCGTATGCCTCTGGAAAACCTGTTTTCGTACAGCCCTCGCTTTTGTGACGGAAATTTGTTGTTTTCTTCATTAGTTTTCAATATTTTTTGTCAACAATTTACAATAAAAAGATAAAATAAGTACAATCTATTCTATTACTTTTACATTACAAATTGCCCCAAAAATGGCACCAAAAATAAAAGAAAAAAAAATGAAACAAATTACAACAATTAAGCCAAAAAACAAGGCTTTTCCCAAAACAACCAAACAACCAAACATCAACCACATTCATTCACAAACGGTCTAGGCTTTCATCGGTTTGCACAAACAAGCAACAATTGACAAGGCTTTGGCTTGGGATATGGCAAAAATACATGTTTTGCCATATCAACAAAATGGAATTAAAAATTAAATTCCAAGCCAAATAATCAAAAAAACAATAACAAGATTAATTTTTTGATATGATTTTGTAACAAGTGACAATAGGGTTCCAAAAATACCATATTTTAACCCATATTTTTATAAAAATCCGAAAATTAAATTAAAAAACCCGTAGGGTTTTTGTGTTTGGTCCGATCGGAATTTTAAAAAACACAAAAAAGATTGGTTTTTGCCACTTTTCACAAAATCTAGCTAATTATATGATTAATATAATGACTCGTGATACCACTAATGGTGATTTTCGGTTATTACAAGTAACAAAACGCAGCGGAAAGATTTAATCACCATGAACGGATCTTGATATCAATCATACAATTAAACTATAAGAAAATCAAAGAGATTGGATGAACATTTCATACCCTTGAAGCCTTTGATCTTGTTGTGGATTCGGATGGATTTGATGATGGATTGAAACCAAGTATTCAATTAGAATACCTCTAAAAGAAATCCACACAACACAAGCAAGAACACCAATAGAGGATGCTAGTCCTTGAATCTTGAGAGCAAAAAGAAACAAAAACACATACAAGTGTGTGTTGGGGATAGCCAAAATGGGTGGTCAAGGGTGAGTTTATGGAGCCATTCAACACTCTTAATGGTGCCATAAAGACCCATCAATGATTTCCATAAACCATTGTTCCATTTTCACTTTAGTCCCTAGTCATTTGTTTCTTCCATTTTGCTCACAATAAAGTTTCAATATTAACAATTAATATTAAACTTATTATACACAAGCTTATAGCTTATATATTAATAATTAATGTAATTACACTAATTACACTAATTATATAATGGTGTTTAGTGTTTAAGTGTGTGACCCTTTAGGCTCACAAACAACCAGCCATATAACTATATGTTATACGCGTGAAGCATATTCCAACAATACGATAGGCCTGTGAACTATTATAACCACTAGCTATGACCAATACCCCATAAGTATCTATTATAAACCGTAATTGGTGTCCATAACCGATACGAATTGCCCGTGAACCATTATAACCACTAGTTATGACCAATAACCTATAGTGTCCATTTTAAACTGTAATTGGTGTCAATAACCCATATGAATGGCCCGTGAACCTTAATAATCACTAGTTATGACTAATAACCTATAAGTATCCATTTTAAACCATAATTGGTGTCAATAACACATACGAATGGCCCGTGAACCATTGTAACCACTAGCTAAGACTGATAACCTGTAAGTATCCATTATAAACCGTAATTGGTGTCCATAACCGATACGAATGGCCCGTGAACCATTATAACCACTAGCTATAACCAATAACCTATTAGTATCCATTTTAAACCGTAATAGGTGTCCATAACCTATAGGAATGGCCCACGAACCGTAATAACCACTAGTTATGACCAATAACCAATAAGTATCCATTTTTAAACCGTAATTGGAGTCAATAACCCATACAAATGGCCCGTGAACCATTGTAACCACTAGCTATGACCAATAACCTATAAGTATCCATTATAAACCGTAATTGGTGTCCATAAGCCATACGGATGGCGCGTGAACCATTATAACCACTAGCTATGACCAATAAGCTATAAGTATCCATTTTAAACCGTAATAGGTGTCCATAACCCATAGGAATGGCCAACGAACCGTAATAACCACTAATTATGACCAATAACCTATAAGTATCCGTTTTAAACCGTAATTGGTGTCAATAACCCATATGAATAACTTGTGAACCTTAATAATCAGTAGTTATGACCAATAACCTATAAGTATCCATTTTAAACCGTAATTGGTGTCAATAACACAATATTAGAGTCAAATGTAAAATTCCACTAAGTGTGGTATGCTGCGGAATAGCAATACCACTGATCAATTAAAATATGTTTATATATGAAAGCGTAAATTGGTGAATACTCCTTTGCCAAGTGATCTCTATTTATAATGATATAGAGATCTTACCAAAGAGGCAAGGAGTAACTGAAGGTCTGGAAAAGGAAAGTGGCTGAGATCAAAGGGATTTGATCTGACCAAGTAAACAAGGAAATGTTTACTCAGTCCTTGTACTCAGTATTGGATGTCAATACTGAGTTCCAATACTGAGTGACCAAAACTGTCTACTCAGTATTGGACCAAGACTTAGCTAATTTATTCTACATACCATTCTAAGCTAGTCTAGGCTGTCTTGTTATCCTAAGATCTCAAGGGGTAAGGCTTTTTGCCTTAATAATCTCCCCCTATCTAATGATAACAAGACATAATTACAAAAGATAAAGAAAATAGCAACTGCAGAGTCTTCTTCCTCAACCTATGCGTATTGTATCATGCTCATAGAACACTTCTTGCTTGATGTGGACGTACTCATCTTTCTTTTTGAGCTCTTCTCTTCTATTCCACAGTACAGCAACAATCTTCTTTCTGAACCAAGAATCCTCCTTCTTGGTTATCAACCACTTGAATCCCACCAGATGACTTATGTTTGCATTTGGAAGATCTTCTTCTGTTATGAAGCATTCTCTGTCATCTGAGTCAGTGTACATATATCCAGAAGTTGGATATATAGTGCTCTTTTGATCCTGAAAGACAAGGTTAGAGGGTACAGGGTATTTATTTAGGAACCTGAATGTGTTGAGGCACTCAGGTCTATTTTTTCTGTATGCCTCAGTCATTACACTGAGTGCCCTATACTCTCCTGGAAATAAGATCCCATTTTCAAAGCAAACTGCATAAACTGCCCAGATTTCATCTATAATCAGTTGGGCTTGAGAGGATCTTGAGGGCAACTCCTTGATCATTTTGGTGATCTTGATCCAGTCTTGAAGTCCCATATTCTGGAGATCATGAAGAAAAATATTCATGGGAGGACTGACTGGTCCAGTACAGGTAGCAACTATTAAGCCATTTATCATTTTTACCTTGATTTTGTTGACATCAATGTTCAACCAGTATATATCCCTCACACTGAGAAATAATTTGTTTCTCAGTATTTCCATCCTTGTCTCTCTATACCTTGCTCTCTGAGCAACTGAGTTCCAGTACTGTTCTCTAAGGTCTGTCCTTTCAATCTTCTTCTGTGAGATGTTGATGGAACATCAGTCTCAGTGTCAGGATCAGTATCAGGTTCTTCTTTGACACCAAGAGCATGTAGATAGAAGAATATTTCTGCTTCATCTTCTAATAGTTGTGCAGTCTTCCTTGGAACCTGCTCATCATGATGAACAGACCTTCTAGGTCTGGTGATTAGAGGAGCTGGAGCAGGTTCTTCACTTGATTTAGAAGACATGACTGTGACAACCCTAAAATTCATTCATTTAATTCGACATTTATTGTAACCCTGATTGTGACATAGAACCCTAATTTAGTTTATGAGAGCATTTAATTTCGTTTAAGTCTAACGATAAACCCTAATTTCATTTATGATATTAACCAGACTGCATTTAAGTTAGTGAAACCCTAGACGACATGTCTCACTAAAATACACGTCATCATTTGCGCAACATTATTTTATTTGCATTTTATCATTAGGTCAAAAAGTTAGCGAGTTGGTGACACAAGATAATTATGAACCAAATCAAAAATATAAATTTTGTAATTTATAATGATATATAGCTCAACCAAACAAATTGGTACGGAAACAAAATATAAAAACACCTTACACAATTTATTAAACAAGAAACAATATTTAAAACTCCGCACAATACGAAAATACTGAAAATCGTCAAAAGTATATCTAAACTAGTAAATTTCAGTTAGGAAATAAGTAATATCAAAATCGAGTAAAACTCTTGTTAAAATATTTTATCAAGTAACAGTATCCGGGCACACCATGTATACACAAATTAAACCAATTTAAAAGTCAAAAACCATCTCAACCCCTACTCCACCGGCAGTACACCATCACCAAATTTCCTATATTTTTTTATAATATATATAATATTATATTGTTGTAATCCAATAAGAGATAGACACCAAACCCTAAACTTATTGGAAAAACCCCACCAGCCGCCCTCGGTCTCCCTTCTTCTCTCGTTGTTCTGACAACCTCTATCCCCTCCGTTACCCATCTCGACGGCCAGCCACAACCAGAAGCATAAATCTCCGGCGAACATCATCCCCATCCTTTATCTCTCACCACGAACTCTGGCAACAAACAAGAACCTCCGTCGACAACCGCAAGTTTTCCGGCGATAAACTTTGCAATTATTCCATCTTTTCCGGCAACCAATTTCGCAGACGCAACAGTGTTGCGGCTCACCTCCGACGAAGCAGCAACGGCAAAACGCAACAAAGATTCCGGCGCACCAGGTGGCTACAAAACCGAGATCACTATCTCCGACCGCTCCTTCATCTCCGACGTCCCTCTCTCTCTCCGGCAGTTCCCTCCCTCGTGAAACAGAACCAGAAAACCCGGCGACAACCAAGCGAGGCTCCGGTAACCACCACTGTCGACCTCATCCTCGTTTCCTATCTCTTCGACGAACCAGAAGCACAGAATAGCAACCCCCGGTGATCGAAGAAGGTATATTTCCGATATTTTTTTACAGTTTCTATGTATGTGCCTCGGTAACGGGTGATCAGAGTGTGTTCGCCAGTTTCCGTTTAATTGATCCCAAGTCAAAGTTTTCGTTATCAATTATTAAAAATCTTATTTTTATTTAAATCAAATATTATTTAATATCTATTAATCAAGTAAATATAAAATAAATCATTATTTAGCTTAACGATTTATCTATATAAAACAGTTACTAACAAATTATTTTTTTTAATGATTTAAATTATTAAATGATTACCTATTGAACAAATACTCATTAGTTCGATCAAGCAAACCAGATTACTAAAATTTATAAAATACAAATTATCTTGTTAAGATGCAAAAATCAATTCAATAAAGTCACCAATGTATCGCTCATTAGTAACTTTTATGCATTTAGGTACTAGAAGTCTTTTGGTTGAATCTTACATTTTGCTTATTTGCATTTCTGAGAAGCATTGCATCAGGTGAGTCCACAGCCCCTTTTTACTCTATTTTTATTGCTTTACAAATTGGGGTGAAAAACATATCAACTGCTTTTATAAATGTTTACATTATTTATCAAATCATATTTAACAAATCATATTTTGACTGTGAGTCCACAGCCCCACTTTTTACCGTATTTTTATTTACTAATATTTACAGATATTTGGGGTGAAAAACATATCAACTGTTTTTATTAAATGCTTACATTATTTTATTGTGATGATACATTATTCAAACCATGACAAACAGTCTTTATGCTCGGACTAAGTAGGTGTAGTGCATAGGTAGATGCTTACATGCCATAATCTTAGCTAGTTGCGACTAGGCCCTGGATATGCAGATGGTACCATTGGCTGACACTCTTCCTCCCACATTTTTGTTGTTACTTAACGGTTCTACCCAACCGTCAGGGGAGTGCATATCTTAGAGAACAGAAACATCACACTTAGAGTTGCAGTTTGATTATGGGCTTAGGGTCGACATATTAACTCAATGGCGTAGCTAACTGTTGGGGACACCAGTCATGCATTTTTCAATATTTACTACTTTTTATAATCTTACTATTTTAATTTCCTACATGTCTTTACATATCAAATTGTATTATAACATTTCTTTATATCAAATCATTTTTGAACATCTTATCATCACACATATTTTTGCCTTGTTGGCACATGTACATTTTGGGTAACTCAAATTTTTATTTCATTAAACAATTTATGCCGGTTGGCACACAAAAACTTTCTATTTCAAATCATTTTCAAATACATTTTATTACACGATTTTGCCATGTTTGGCTTACAAAACCTTGTATTTCAAAACCAATATTAAACCTGTGGATTCACTCAACAATTTTGTTGATCGTTTTATATATGTTTTTCAGGTAATTAGGAGAAGCATTGAATTATTAGACTTTGGATCATGAGCATGCATATTGTCGAGATGCCACGAACGTCGTTTCATATCTAAACATTAATTTTTATTTTAACCCTTTTCAATTAGATATAAATTTTGGATAATACTTATTCCAAGTATTTAATTCATTTTAAAACTATTAAATGTTTGCAATAATCATAGTTGTGTTACTCATTAATGTTACATCCCGTTCTTCCGCAAATCATTTATTACCATAAAATCATCTTTGGCGGGGTGTGACAGAATGGTATCAGAGCCTTGGTTATAGTGAATTAGTAAAACTAATATATAACTTCAAAAAGATTTTTGGACAAAACCATATTTGAGTCCAAAAGGTGTTCGTGGCATCCAAAGTCTCATCCATATAGAGTTGCATTTTATATAAGAATTTCATTCATATACAGTTGCATTTTATATAAGAATCTCATTTTCATATAGAGTTGCATTTTACATAGCGTCTCATAAAAGATAGATTTGCATTCATATAGAACTAATTTCATACATAGTTTCCTTTCAAATCAGTACATATTGAATGCATTTCAAATCATTCACAAGACCTATGCCTTAGTAGTATGCCCTTTGCTCTTACACTTACCGTATACTTGACTTAAGTAGAACATTTGATACCATTAGATGCTTATATATAAAACCACACTTGAGACACTATCAAATCAACTACATTATTCACTACACTCTTACACCATATACCCTATACACTTATATTCGATCCCTACTTATACTTCAATGATCACTCACACTTCACTAATCACTTACACATAGACATGCAGTCTAGGATTATTATATAGAAACGTCGAAGCGCGGTGACTATTTTGCTACTCTACTCTACTAGACAAGGAGCATAATCACGCATCATCATTGGACATTGGATAAGAATACACCTCTACACGTGCACCACGTACTTTAATCACACATGATATATTCCTATCACCCACTATGTATCACTCTCTCACACTATTCCTCACACGAGTATCTTCATCTCAACACAAACTTCTCACTCCATAAATCTTAAGACACGTAAAAATCCTTCTCGTAACCGACGAAAAACATCATCTTTAGAACAAACTTTAAGCACATTCTTAAAAGATTCTAGATCATAGTAGAAGCAATAGTATAACCCCTGGATTTTCGCATACGATAGGAGTATGGAGAAAACACTAGTATTCATGCATGAAGCTGAAGTGACAATGATGCTGAAATATTGTATGATGATATTATAAAAGCGCCTGGCCACCGAGTTTATAATATCATAATACAATGTGGAATTATCAAAGTCATGAATTACTAAAAGGAATCAAATAATTTAGTACAACTATCCTCATTAGTGTTAGAGAACGAAATGGAAATGATTCAACTACCTACGGAATAAAGCCCTCTTGACTAATAACAAAGACGTCCATTTTAGCAAGTCACTTGAGAAGATGTGGGAAGAACAAATAACAGAGAAAATGTCAAGAATATTTCGCGTTGAATATGAACGTCAATAACCGACCAACCTATGGACAATCGTTATGATTAAATAATGAGAAGCGTGAAGACTTCAACACCAACGCTAGTATCTTATTGCAACTTAATCATTCTATCTCAACGCATTCAAACTTAGACTACCAAATTTAGTCTTTGCCTCCCTCCGGTTAAACACTAACATAAATCATGAATATAGTAAAATTTAACTAGTCTCGAAATGCATTCTGCGAAGAACCTAACCCATGAGATTCATTATGCCATCAAAGACTGGAACAACGAAACTTGAGGTACAAATGGAGTGCACCGTTATCTGAATATTTCAACAAGATTTGAGATTTGGAAGATCTGTACAAATTCAACTACTTCTTAGAGAAACCTCAATGCCGAGGTGAAGATGAGATCCGACATCAAGAAATGGAGAAGTACAAAAAGCTCAATATTCCAAGAATACATTCATTCATCATATTTAGTTTATGAGATAGAAAACCAACCAGTCAAATGACGAATCAAAGACATACATATCCTACAAAGCTATTAGAAAATGCTCCTAGAGGATTTACTAAGATTTCCACCATCCTCGTCAAATTTAAATTCGTAAATAAACAAATCCCTAGAGCCTTATTGATCGAGCGACAAATTAACCCCTAAATCCTCCCAAGACGTGAGAGTTGTCTCTACAGCTACCAAAACTTCTATAATTAGGATCTATCTGACTGAATTTTCCCAATAAGAATCTTTTCCATTCATATGAATATCATAGTAGATCTAATCAGATGCTAATAGCCTATCGAGAATTAAAAGAAATATCCACTATGAATTGATATCCACTTCTGCGTATTGATGATCTATTCAACCAATTACAAGGATTGGTCTTATATTCTATAATTTATTTGCGCTCGAGTTATCACCAGCTGAAATTTCGTGAAGAAGAGGTGTACCTAAGATCACATCCAAAACTCGTTATTATCATTTTTGTTCTTGTTGTGCCCTTTTGAGTTAACTCTTGTTGTGTAGAAAATACCTCGTTAAGTTGTCATCAGGGCTATAGACGATATCCTAATCTATTTTTGAACTCAAGTTGAACATGAAGAACACCTTAGACAAATTTTATAATCACTTGAAAAGGAGAACCCGTACAATAAATTTTCCAAGACGCGTTAAAATAGACGAGAATACACGAAGCCAATCTGCTGACAATTTCGGGAACGACGCAAAGATTGAGGCGATTTGAAATTGGGAAGTCCCAAAGTCTCCGACAAAGTACGTCAAATTCTTTTCCGTACTAGCTACTGACTGGCGGTTTATTCGACAATCTACCAAAGTGGCCCAAACCTTAACTTCTCCAAAACCTAAAAAGATGAGAAATTGAACTTAAATTAAGAAACAAGAAAACATACTTCAAACCCTAAAATAACTGAAAAATACATCATCGTATCTTGCGACACGTCACATATAGTATTAGGTTGGTTATTGATGCAAAGGAGAAGAGTAATCACATACACGACTTGACAGTTAGAAGTCAACGAAAAGGACTATACCACCCATGATCCCGAATAAGTGCCCTCTTATTCACATTGAAAATCTAGAGACACTATCTTTACGATACAAAATACAACATCTTTTCTGACCATAAAATCCTCCAACATATTTTCGTTGAGAAGTAGTTTAATATGAAGTAATGACATTGTGTCAAGATTGACGACTACGAAATCATGTATCATCTCTGGAAGGCCAAACGTAGTGGCCGACGCACTCATTCAAAAAGAACGAACCAACCACGTCAAGGGCGAGCATTAGAAATTCCTATTCGAACAATTCTCACTACACAAATCTCTCTTCCTTAATCGATATTCTAAAAGAAGAGAACACTAAAGAAGAATTTCGTTGCAGTATGGATACATAACTAGAAACCAAGCCTGAATGGACATTGTATACATCGTGAATAGGATATAAGTTCCAAGCTTTGAAAGTTTTTGCGACATCATTTTGGGCAAAGATCATAAATCTGAATACTCGATCCATCTCAATTCTGGTAGGATGTACAAACATAAGAAGAAGATGTACTAGAGGCTAAATAAGAAAATGAAGATTGTAATCTATATCACCAAGTGTTCAACCTATTACGCCTACCTTCATGTCTCCTGCAACAGCTCGAGATTTCCGAATAGAAATGGGAGCGGATTTCAATAGATTTTGTTTTATCAGTAGTTACGTCAAACTTCTAGTAGTCATGATACGATTAGGGTAATCTTTGATTGTTTGGCGACATCTGCACATTTTATTCTGATAAACAAAAACCAATCAAATGAGGAAGTTAATCAGCATTTATCTGAAACATAACTTGCATCCTAACATAGAGTGCCGACATCTATAATCTCTAATGGAGATAGTCGTTTTACCTTTTGATTCTAGCAATCGGTACAAAGATCTCTAGGAACGTCTCGACATAGGTACTGCTTATCATCGTCAAACCGATGGTCAAAAGGAGCAAACAAGTCCAAATTCTAGAACGCATATTTCGAACGAGCGTGATGAATTTCAGTGGAAAATTGAATGCCAATCTTCCGTTAGTCAATTTCTCTCATAACCACAGCTATCTAGCATCAAGGTCGCAACATTTGAAGCAATTTACGCTAATGCGTACCGTTTCCCACTAATTTTGTAAGTAACAAAATTCTGTCAAATATATTGTAATGAAAGGCGTCACTCGTTTTAACACATGAGGACGGTTAAACTCTCTATACATCGAACCACTTGAAAAAAAAAAAAAATTTGGAAAGCGTTAGTTCCATCGCATGCCGACTGCAATTGTCGCAAGATTTCATTACTATTCTTAACACAAGTTCATGTGGACATGAAGATCAGTGGTAGATCATTACAAATTTCGGGACGAAATTTAGTTAACAGGGGGAGAATGTGACAACCCTAAAATTCATTCATTTAATTCGACATTTATTGTAACCCTGATTGTGACATAGAACCCTAATTTAGTTTATGAGAGCATTTAATTTCGTTTAAGTCTAACGATAAACCCTAATTTCATTTATGATATTAACCAGACTGCATTTAAGTTAGTGAAACCCTAGACGACATATCTCACTAAAATACACGTCATCATTTGCGCAACATTATTTTATTTGCATTTTATCATTAGGTCAAAAAGTTAGCGAGTTGGTGACACAAGATAATTATGAACCAAATCAAAAATATAAATTTTGTAATTTATAATGATATATAGCTCAACCAAACAAATTGGTACGGAAACGAAATATAAAAACAGCTTACACAATTTATTAAACAAGAAACAATATTTAAAACTCCGCACAATACGAAAATACTGAAAATCGTCAAAAGTATATCTAAACTAGTAAATTTCAGTTAGGAAATAAGTAATATCAAAATCGTGTAAAACTCTTGTTAAAATATTTTATCAAGTAACAGTATCCGGGCACACCATGTATACACAAATTAAACCAATTTAAAAGTCAAAAACCATCTCAACCCCTACTCCACCGGCAGTACACCATCACCAAATTTCCTATATTTTTTTATAATATATATAATATTATATTGTTGTAATCCAATAAGAGATAGACACCAAACCCTAAACTTACTGGAAAAACCCCACCAGCCGCCCTCGGTCTCCCTTCTTCTCTCGTTGTTCCGACAACCTCTATCCCCTCCGTTACCCATCTCGACGGCCAGCCACAACCAGAAGCATAAATCTCCGGCGAACATCATCCCCATCGTTTATCTCTCACCACGAAATCTGGCAACAAACAAGAACCTCCGTCGACAACCGCAAGTTTTCCGGCGATAAACTTTGCAATTATTCCATCTTTTCCGGCAACCAATTTCGCAGACGCAACAGTGTTGCAGCTCACCTCCGACGAAGCAGCAACGGCAAAACACAACAAAGATTCCGAAGAACCAGGTGGCTACAAAACCGAGATCACTATCTCCGAACGCTCCTTCATCTCCGACGTCCCTCTCTCTCTCCGGCAGTTCCCTCCCTCGTGAAACAGAACCAGAAAACCCGGCGACAACCAAGCGAGGCTCCGGTAACCACCACTGTCGACCTCATCCTCGTTTCCTATCTCTTCGACGAACCAGAAGCACATAATAGCAACCCCCGGTGATCGAAGAAGGTATATTTCCGATATTTTTTTACAGTTTCTATGTATGTGCCTCGGTAACGAGTGATCAGAGTGTGTTCGCCAGTTTCCGTTTAATTGATCCCAAGTCAAAGTTTTCGTTATCAATTATTAAAAATCATATTTTTATTTAAATCAAATATTATTTAATATCTATTAATCAAGTAAATATAAAATAAATCATTATTTAGCTTAACGATTTATCTATATAAAACAGTTACTAACAAATTATTTTTATTAATCATTTAATTTATTAAATGATTACCTATTGAACAAATACTCATTAGTTCGATCAAGCAAACCAGATTACTAAAATTTATAAAATACAAATTATCTTGTTAAGATGCAAAAATCAATTCAATAAAGTCACCAATGTATCTCTCATTAGTAACTTGTATGCATTTAGGTACTAGAAGTCTTTTGGTTGAATCTTACATTTTGCTTATTTGCATTTCTGAGAAGCATTGCATCAGGTGAGTCCACAGCCCCTTTTTACTCTATTTTTATTGCTTTACAAATTGGGGTGAAAAACATATCAACTGCTTTTATAAATGTTTACATTATTTATCAAATCATATTTAACAAATCATATTTTGACTGTGAGTCCACAGCCCCACTTTTTACCGTATTTTTATTTACTACTATTTACAGATCTTTGGGGTGAAAAACATATCAACTGTTTTTATTAAATGCTTACATTATTTTATTGTGATGATACATTATTCAAACCATGACAAACAGTCTTTATGCTCGGACTAAGTAGGTGTAGTGCATAGGTAGATGCTTACATGCCATAATCTTAGCTAGTTGCGAGTAGGCCCTGGATATGCAGATGGTACCATTGGCTGACACTCTTCCTCACACATTTTTGTTGTTACTTAACGGTTCTACCCAACCGTCAGGGGAGTGCATATCTTAGAGAACAGAAACATCACACTTAGAGTTGCAGTTTGATTATGGGCTTAGGGTCGACATATTAACTCAATGGCGTAGCTAACTGTTGGGGACACCAGTCATGCATTTTTCAATATTTACTACCTTTTATAATCTTACTATTTTAATTTCCTACATGTCTTTACATATCAAATTTTATTATAACATTTCTTTATATCAAATCATTTTTGAACATCTTATCATCACACATATTTTTGCCTTGTTGGCACATGTACATTTTGGGTAACCCAAATTTTTATTTCATTAAACAATTTATGCCGGTTGGCACACAAAAACTTTCTATTTCATATCATTTTCAAATACATTTTATTACACGATTTTGCCATGTTTGGCTTACAAAACCTTGTATTTCAAAACCAATATTAAACCTGTGGATTCACTCAACAATTTTGTTGATCGTTTTATATATGTTTTTCAGGTAATTAGGAGAAGCATTGAATTATTAGACTTTGGATCATGAGCATGCATATTGTCGAGATGCCACGAACGTCGTTTCATATCTAAACATTAATTTTTATTTTAACCCTTTTCAATTAGATATAAATTTTGGATAATACTTATTCCAAGTATTTAATTCATTTTAAAACTATTAAATGTATGCAATAATCATAGTTGTGTTACTCATTAATGTTACATCCCGTTCTTCCGCAAATCATTTATTACCATAAAATCATCTTTGGCGGGGTGTGACAATGACTACTCTTGACATTCTTCTAGTGGATCTTCTAACCGGTCTTGGGTCACCCTGAGTTGGTATTTGTGGTCTTCTAGGAGGCTCTTCATCATCCGAGGATGATGATGAGGAGCTTGGTTCATCAGCCATATCCAGTGCAAATTGTATTAAGTTTTGAGTTGGCACTGGATTTGGTTCTTCATCATCATCAGCAATGGGCCACACAAATGGCCTGTATACAATTATTTGCAGGTTGTTCTCATTCTGAGCAGAAGGCACAGTATGAGCCTGCAGAGGTTGGTCAGTATCAGTCTCCCCCTGAGTAGATGACTCAGACTGACGTTGTTCCATGAATGACCTTCCTCTTTCCCTTCTTCTTTCGTACTGAAACCTAAGAGATTCAGAATGTTGCTGTGACTGTTGTTGTTGTGGAGGTTGATCTTCATTTATTTTCCTTCTTTTCTCCCCCTGAGTAGATGGCTCAGGTTGATCAACCTCATCTTCTCTTTGTCTCTTCTCCCCCTTATTGTTATCACTGGATGGGGAGGGAAGAGGTTCAGTATCACCACCTGCATATCCTTGAGTGTTATCATGAGTAGGAGACGGCATAGGCTCAGTGGCAGCATCAGTATCATCCTCTTGATCTTCATGTGTGGGTGATTTGCTTGGCTCAGTATCATCATCTCCACCTTGATCTTCATTATCTCCACTGTGTTGAGATTGTGGAGTCAGTGGAGGTGGTTGATGTTGTTGTTGGAGTAATGCAACAGATTCTTTTAGTGAATCAATTTCATTGCTCATAGTTTCCATCCTGGCTAGTATTGTGTTTTGTGTTGTCTGCATGGCCAGGATTTGTTGCATGATTGTCTGCAAGGAAACCTCGTCCACTGGAGCCTGCTGGACATGAGTACCCTGCACAGATGGTGCTAAAGAAACAAAAAATAGTAACTGGTTAGAATGGATTGGCTTATCAGATAGAATTGTGGTATGGTTTAATTCTAAAATCATGTAAACAGAGTTTTTGAAGTCTGTATTTCATCTGGTGTATGATGAAATATTGTGGACTTGTGCAAAGCATGTGTAAGAAAATTTTCAGTATGAGTGATTGTGTTGTGTAGTAGCTCAGTATAGGATAAGTCACTTTTTCTGAAAAGGTTTGGGTTAAGGAAAAAGAAGCCTGGGATATGCTTCTTTGTTGTTTCAATGTTTATCACTCGGTGTTAGAGTGATCACAGAAATGTGGCTTAAACCCCATGAATGTTATTTGGATAGTGTAGCTTTAGGGTCTGTGATCATTTCTTAAATCATGTTGTCCAATTTAACTTAAATTGGGTATGATAAAAAGCAGTACCAGTGGGTGTCAGTGTGACATCAACCACCATTGTCTTTTTATATGTTAAGACAACTGTAGGCTGGCAATGATCTTTTGTGCTCAGTGTAGGAATTTGTCATAGTAGTAGTGGGCTAACTATGTTGGCCTTAAGAGAATATATTTAAAAAAACATTTGAGACTTTGGTCAGTATTGAGTTGGTACAGGCCAATACTTAGTCTCCAGTTTTGAAAAAAAATAATATATATAGGAGTTTTAGGGCTTTATTAGAAATTCATACATGAGGCTTTGTCAGATTCCCTTCTCCCTTCAACAGAGATAGGTGTTGGATCATTTTTGTGTTGATTTGAATCTCCAGAACCTTCCAGATGTTGTTGTTCTGTTGGTTGTGCTTCGGCTTCCAGATTATGTTGCTCATAAGCAATTTCAACATCCAATGGAACATGTGGTTCCAAGTTTGGTGGTGGTTGAGCAATGTGTTCTTGTTCTGGGTCTGGGAGTTCAGCATGTGATGCTATTTGATGTTGTTCTTCTAGAGAAGGAGTCAGTGTTGGATGTAGACTATGCAACACTGAGTCTGTGGACCGTGCAACCATGATGACTGGACTCAACCTTCTTCTCACCCTTCTTCTGATGATCAATGGGTGTTCTTCAGTATTAGAAGCTGATGCAGTATTGGGAACATCAGGTTCTGGTTCTTGGACTGGAGGAGGTGGAACATCCTCCATCTCAACATCATCATGTTCATTAGCATCCTCTTCACCATTAGTATCATCTGCATCATTCATATGAGCCTCTGCAATGGCTAACATTGTGGCACTGAGTGGTGGTTCATCTTCCCTAGGCTGATGAAAGAATATCTTTTCATGAATTGGGGGAAGATCAGCTCTAACTCCATCAAAATCATCATACATATTTGCTGGCATGGAGTTTTGGAAGATGATTGATAGGAACCTGCAAAAAGGAACATTAGGATTCCTTTGTCGTGCCTGAACTTGATAAGCTAGCTCATTGAAGAACAGTCTAACATAGTCAATATGCCTGTTGTGGTACATGGCATGTACCATCTACATCCCAAAGTCATTAATTTGGTCAAGTGCCCCTGTTTTGTGGGTCATACATCGAACATGGTAGAGATTATAATTCCCCACATAGGACCAAATTCATGTTGTTTTATTGTTCCCGTCGTCCTTTGTCTTCTAAGAAGGGGCAATACTGATCGTGCAGTATCCCGATCAACAAATTCATCATATAGGATATGTGCATGAAGTTGAAGATCCAGCCTAATAATTTCAGTAGAGACAAAAGCACTTCGTTGATCTCGAATTACCCATCCTGCAATCACATCTGGTGAGTCCAAGATAGCAGAGTACCAAAATTCACACAACATAGAAGGATAGATTGCTCTGGGTGAAGCTTGAAGAGCATGTGTGATTGGACAATGCCTGAGATATGAAATCATTTGTCGAAATTGAGGGCATACCCAACCCTGAGGAATTTTGAAATTGGCAGTTATATTGATCCTTGTGAACTTAGGAAATTCATCTCTTTGGAAATTTTGAGCTGGTGCGACAAAGTCTGGAGCAATGAATTGGAAGTTCGCCATGGAATCTGTGATTTTTAGAAATTTTGCTTGCAAATGAGAGTAAAAATGTTAATCGCAGAGAGAATTTTGAGAGTGAGAGAGTAAATAACATATAAAATGGTTTAAATTTGAAGAAAATGATTATTTATACTCTTAATTGGAAATGATTGCAGTATTAGGAAATAAAAACGGCGAAATGACAGCCTTATCTTAATCCAACGGTAACTTTTCTATTAAGGAAAGTAACCGTTGGGGAGTATGAGGTTTTAAAATCAGTTTTGAACTCCAGGACTCCCAATACTGAGAAAAAAAAATTAAATTAAAAAAAATTTAAAAAAAATAATAAAAACCTTTAATTTAATGTATAAATTAATAAAAAATTCACAAAAATTAAAAATGACATACCAGACGAGCTATACTGAAAGAGTCAGTATTGGGTCAATATTGAAACATCAGTATAGGAAAGAATTTTTAGACAAAAAATAATTTCAAGGGTTGAGCATGCCCAATTGTCCTAGTAAGTACATAAACCTTTCTTCTGAGAGAGGTTTAGTAAATACATCAGCCAATTGGTCCTCTGTTGGTACATAATCTACCTGAACCTTACCCTTTTCCACATTATCTTGGATAAAGTGGTGTCTGATATCAATGTGCTTAGTTCTTGAATGATGGACTGGATTTTCAGTGATAGCAATAGCACTCTTGTTATCACAATGAATGGGTGTGTTGTTAAAATTAAATCCAGAGTCCATGAGTTGATACTGCATCCATAAGAGTCGAGCACAACAACTTCCTGCAGCTACATATTCAGCTTCTGCAGTTGAAGTTGCTACTGAATTTTGTTTCTTGGAGACCAGCCAACTAATCTTCCACCAAGGAATTGGCATCCTCCACTTGTACTTTTTCTATCTAACATGCATCCTGCATAATCTGCATCTGTGTACCCTTCAACAGCAAAATTTGAATCTGGTGGTTGTTTGACATAAACTTCTTCTTGTAGTTTTCCATTTAGAAAGGCACTCTTGACATCCATTTGATAAACCTTGAAGTTCTTAAAGGCTGCATATGCAAGATATAGCCTAATTGCTTCAATCCTTGCAACTGGTGCTAATGTTTCATCATAGTCAATACCTTCTTCTTGCCTGTATCCCTGAGCAACCAGTCTTGCTTTATTCCTGATTACAACACCATCTCTGTCCATTTTATTTCTGAACACCCACTTAGTACCAATGATAGTTTTGTCAGTTGGGGGTGGTACTAAGTTCCAAACTTTATTTCTTTCAAATTCTGTAAGTTCATCTTGCATAGCTTCTACCCAGTCTTCATCTAGTAAGGCTTCATCAGCCTTCTTTGGTTCAATTGTAGATAAGAAGCTTGAAAAGAGACAAAAGTTTGCAGTAGCTTGGGGTTCAAAGGTCAGTTTTCTTCTTGTTTGAACTCCTTCTTCAATAGGACCAATGATATTTGTATGAGGAGTTGCCAGTCTCATACTGGTTGGATTTTGATTCAGTATTGGACTGCTCAGGATTGCTGGTTTCTTCATCTTGCAGATTTATGTGAGGTTCCATTGATGGGTTTGAAGTTTCTCCATCTTCATAGGTGGACTGATCTAGATCAAGATTTGCAAACTCAGTGTTGAAGTTTTAAGTGTTGGGAATTTCAGTATGTGTTGAGTTTTTAGCATATTGAGTGAAATCTTGATCATCATCACTCATATCATGTGTACCAGGATATCGGTGACTTATGGGCTGTTCAGCATTGGAGTTTTCTGGATTACATAAGGTTTCAATTTCACTTACGTCCTCCTTTGCTGAAGAAGAATGCTCATCCATGTGTTCATCAAAAGTAACATGGATAGATTCATCAATCACCTTTGTTGAGAGTATATACACTCTGAAGGCTTTGGAGTGTAGTGAATAGCCCATAAAAATACCTTCATTTGCTTTGGGAGCAAATTTGTTGAGATTTTGCTTGGTACTGAGAATGAAGCATTTACTCCCAAAGATGTGGAAGTATTCCACATTAGGAATTCTGCCATGATATAACTCATAAGGAGCCTTGAGGTGTCTCTGGACTACAGTTGCTCTATTCTGTGTAAAGTTAGCACAGTTTACAGCTTCAGCCCAGAAGCTCAGTGCCAGTCCAGCATGGCATAACAAAGTTCTTGCAGCTTCAATTAATGTTCTATTCTTTCTTTCTACAACACCATTTTGTTGTGGTGTGTAGGCTGCAGAGTAATTTTGTACAATTCCTTTCTCTTCACAAAAATTTGCTAATACTGAGTTTTTAAATTCAGTACCATGGTCACTCCTTAGTTGTTTGACCTTGGCACCTTTTTGCAGTTCTTCTCTCTTGATGAAAGCAATAATTTCTGTGGTAGCATCTGATTTTGTCTTCAAGAAGATGACCCAAGTATATCTTGAAAATTCATCAACCAAGACCAAAGTATAGACCTTTTTGCCCAGAGATGGTGTACTGATGGGGCCAAAAAGGTCCATGTGTATCATTGTAAGAGGTTCATTAATAGAGTGATTTACTTTAGATATAAATGAACTCTTCTTCTGCTTGTCCATTTCACATGCTGAGCATAACTTATCTTTGGAATAAGTAATTGTGGGCAACCCTCTCACCAACTTCTTAATACTGAGTTCATTGATGTTCCTGAAGTTGATGTGAGAATGTTTCTTGTGCCACATCCAGTTCAGTTCTGGATTGACTTTAGACAGTAGGCACACACGGATGATGGGGTCAATTTCTGAAAGATTGACTACATAGACATCTTTTTCTCTTCTGGAAATGAGAACAGGTTGTCCTCTTTCATTGTATATGATGCCAGCAATTTTTCTGAACCTAGCTTCCTTGTCATCATCACACATCTGACTGATACTGAGCAGATTGTGTTTTAGACCTTCTACATAGGCCACTCTTTTAAAGGTGATATTGCCAGCTTTGATTTCCCCATATCCTCTTGTTTTCCCTATGGAATCATCCCCAAACCTGACAGAAGGACCCTTCTCTGGCGTGTAATGCCGAAGGTACTCCATACTGCCAGTCATGTGTCTTGAGCAGCCACTATCAAGGATTAGAGAGATTAGTTCTACATTCATCTCCTTTATGACCTGTATGATGACATTTGTAACATTTTCTAGGTCTATTTCTAAACATGTTTTCATAAGGAATTTTAGAAATTTTTTTATGTTTTGGTTGATCAGTATGTGTCAGTTTTGCAAACTTCTGACTTAAGAATTTGATTTGATCACCAATAGATTTCAAAAGACTAGTTTTATCACTTTTAATAGGAGGTTGGACTTCCTTTTTAACAGCCTTTTTGGGAGATGAATTTTTCTTTTTGTCTGGTAAAGTTGTCCGTTTTTGTTTTTTCTTAGACTGAGTTCCTTTACCATTTTTGGAACCTGTTGAAGGTGTTGTAGGTTTAACCTTATGTTGTAATTTTAACACTTTAACAGGTTCTTGAGAGTTTTGAGTATTTAATTCAGATGTACTTACAACTTCAGTATCAGTTTTGTTAGAATGAGTAGAAATTGTTTCCAAGGTTTTTAAAATATTCTTTTCAGAGTATGGAATGATATTAAATAATACTTCAAAAGGTGGAACTGTTGAAGTGACATACTGATCTACATGGATCTCAGTATCAGAATTTTTTGTACTAGAAAACTCAATACTGAGCTCTTGTAATTCAGTATAGCACTTAGAACAGATAGAGGGACCAATAGGTTGAACTTGGTCAGAAACGTTTTTATCCTCATCACCTGAATCAGTTTGACAACTAGTGTCACAAAAATTTTTGGATTTTACAAAATTAACAGGATTTAAGTGATTAAATTCTTCAAATAAATCAGCAAAATTATTTCTATTTTTGAACTGAGGATCTACACCAAGTGCAGCCCTCACATTGTCAGGAAATTGTTGATTTAAACATTTATTTAGTTTGATAGAAGCATTTCCCCATGATTTACATTGTTTTTCAAATTTTTCTTTTTCTAATTTATGTAAATGTGTTTTATCAGCTAATCTTTGATTCATGCCTTGTAAGTTTAAAAAATCAAGTTCCAAATCTTTTAATCTTGCTAATTTATCTAAGTTTTCATTATTAACCTTTTCTAGTTGTAAGATTGTAAGTTTTAAAGCCTTTTCTTTTTGTACTAAAGTTTTAAGATCAACAATCATATACTCAAAAAAAAATTCTTTTTCATTTAAAGAATAAGTTTGAAAGGCACTCACCTTGTACAACTGAGTAGAGTCCCAATCACTGTGGATACTCATTTTTTCAGCTTCTTTGAGATCTCTCTCAAAAGTGCTCTTCAAATCTTCTTCAGTGAAAGCTATGAAGGCCTTGTTTTCAACTTCTTCCTCATCATCACTGAGGTCTTCATCCATCCAAGCCTCAGAATAAAGTGCTTGATGAGGTGCTCCACTTCCACTAGCTCCCTTTCCCTTGCTCCTTGCTTTCAACTTCACATACTTGTCCCTATACCGTTTAGCACGGTATGCAATTTTGTCATTCTGATCAGTTTCAGAAGACTTTGTCTGACAGTTGGCTGCAATATGACCAGGCTTTCCACACCTGTAGCATAGACCAGATCTGGGGTCGATATTGGAAGAGCTAACACCAAGCCTCTTCTTTTTCAACTGATCCAACTTCATGGACATGAGAGCCATTTGAGTTTCCAGTTCTTCTGCCTCAGCATCTTCAAGACTGTCTTCTGGCTCATCTGGCTCAGTTACAGTATAAGCATGTCTAACAATTAGGGCCATGCCAGTAGATGTCTTTTCAGTTTTCTTCCAGTTGATCAGTCTAGAAGCATTGTTCTCTTCATGATTCAACATTAAGTCATACAGTGTTTGAAGAGTGTAGGACTCAATGTTGTTAGCAGCATTGACAGAGTTTGTCATATCAAGGAATTGTTGAGGAAGACTGTCTAGAAATTTTTGACAGAGTTCTCCCTCATCCTTTTCAATTCCAACACTGATCAGATCATGAAAAATGGTGTTGAATCTGTTGTAAAGAGCAGTGATATCTTCATTTGGATTAGCACTGAAGTTCTCATATTTCCTTCTCATGTTGCTCTTTCTATGCAACTTCACCTGAGGTGTACCTTCATAAGTGACTGTTAAGCTATCCCACATAGCTTTTGCAGTTGGCAACTTCAAGATTGCACTAAGGATTTCTTTTGTGACTGCATTTCCAATCACACTCTTGGCTTTTGAGTCTAGACTGAACAGCTGACGATCAGTATCAGTCCAAGTATGTTTCAACTTTGGAATTGTTCTAGTTGATGCAGGGGCATTGTCTGTAGCTGCAATAGGTTCAGTGGTTAGTGGAATGATGGGACCATCAGTTAGCACAGTGATCATCTCATCATGAATAGATTCAAGATACCACTGAGCTTTTAACTTCCATTGATAGAAATCTTTGCCATCAAAGATTGGCACTCCCTTTCCTGACATCAATGGAGCAGTAATTGGAGACATTCTGGTTTTTGATTTTTGGGAAGGGTAGGTATATGGAATGGCTGCCAGGGTAATAGATCGACTAAATAAGAATTAAATTAGCCTGCTCTGATACCAGTTGTTAGGTCACAACAACCCTGGATTGATTGAATAATTGATAGATTAATTAGACTTAAGACAATTAAAGTGATTAACACAATATTAGAGTCAAATGTATAATTCCACTAAGTGTGGTATGCTGCGGAATAGCAACACCACTGATCATTTACAATATGTTTATATATGAAAGCGTAAATTGGTGAATACTACTTTGCCAAGTGATCTCTATTTATAATGATATAGAGATCTTACAAAAGAGGCAAGGAGTAACTGAAGGACTGGAAAAGGAAAGTGGCCGAGATCAAAGGGATTTGATCTGGCCAAGTAAACAAGGAAATCTTTACTCAGTCCTTGTACTCAGTATTGGATGTCAATACTGAGTTCCAATACTGAGTGACCAAAACTGTCTACTCAGTATTGGACCAAGACTTAGCTAATTTATTCTACATACTATTCTAAGCTAGTCTAGGCTGTCTTGGTATTCTAAGATCTCAAGGGGTAAGGCTTTTTGCCTTAACAATAACCGATACGAATGGCCCGTGAACCATTATAACCACTAGCTATAACCAATAACCTATTAGTATCCATTTTAAACCGTAATAGGTGTGCATAACCCATAGGAATCGCCCACGAACCGTAATAACCACTAGTTATGACCAATAACCTATAAGTCTCCATTTTTAAACCGTAATAGGTGTCCATAACCCATATGAATGGGTCGTGAACCTTAATAACCACTAGTTATGACCAATAACCTATAAGTATCCATTTTGAACCGTAATTTGTGTCAATAACCCATACGAATGGCCTGTGAACCTTAATAACAACTAGTTATGACCAATAACGTGTTAATATCCATTATAAACCATAATTGGTTTCTAGAACCCATACGAATGGACCGTTAACCAGTATAACCACTAGCTATGACCAATAACCTATAAGCATCCATTATAAACCGTAATTGGTGTCCATAACCCATACGAATGACCCGTGAACCATTATAACCACTAGCTATGACCAATAACCTATAAGTATCCCTTATAAACCGTAATTGGTGACCATAACCCATACGAATGGCCCGTTAACCAGTATTACCACAAGCTATGACCAATAACCTATAAGTATTCATTATAAATCGTAATTGGTGTCCATAACCTTTACGAATGGCCCGTGAACAATTATAACCACTAGCTATGACCAATACCCTATAAGTATCCATTATAAACCGTAATTGGTGTCCATAACCGATACGAATGGCCCATGAACCATTATAACCATTAGTTATGACCAATAACCTGTAAGTATCCGTTTTAAACCGTAAATGGTGTCAATAACCATATGAATGACCCGTGAACCTTAATAATTAGTAGTTATGACCAATAACCTATAAGTATCCATTTTAAACCGTAATTGGTGTCAATAACACATACGAATGGCCCGTGAAACATTGTAACCACTAGCTATGACCAATAACCTGTAAGCATCCATTATAAACCGTAATTGGTGTCCATAACCGATACGAATGGCCCGTGAACCATTATAACCACTAGCTATAACCAATAACCTATTAGTATCCATTTTAAACCGTAATAGGTGTCCATAACCCATAGGAATCGCCCACGAACCGTAATAACCACTAGTTATCACCAATAACCTATAAGTCTCCATTTTTAAATCGTAATAGGTGTCCATAACTCATATGAATGGCCCGTGAACCGTAATAACCACTAGGTATGGCCAATAACCTATAAGTATTCATTTTAAACCGTAATAGGTGTCCATAACCCATACGAATGGGTCATGAACCTTAATAACCACTAGTTATGACCAATAACCTATAAGTATCCATTTAGAACTGTAATTTGTGTCAATAACACATACGAATGGCCTGGGAACCTTAATAACCACTAGTTATGACCAATAACGTATTAATATCCATTATAAACCGTAATTGGTTTCCAGAACCCATACGAATGGACCGTTAACCAGTATAACCACTAGCTATGACCAATCTATAAGTATCCATTATAAACCGTAATTGGTGTCCATAACCCATACGAATGGCCCGTAAACCAAATAACCACTAGCTATGACCAATAACCTATAAGTATCCTTTATAAACCGTAATTGGCGACCATAACCCATACGAATGGCCCGTCAACCATTATTACCACAAGCTATGACCAATAGCCTATAAGTATTCATTATAAACCGTAATTGGTGTCCATATCCCATACGAATGTCCCGTGAACTATTATAACCACTAGCTATGACCAATACCCTCTAAGTATCCATTATAAACCGTAATTGGTGTCCATAACCGATACGAATGGCCCATGAACCATTATAACCACTAGTTATGACCAATAACCTGTAAGTATCCATTTTAAACTGTAATTGGTGTCAATAACCCATATGAATGGCCCGTGAACCTTAATAATCACTAGTTATGACCAATAACCTATAAGTATCCATTTTAAACCGTAATTGGTGTCAATAACACATACGAATGGCCCGTGAACCATTGTAACCACTAGCTATGACCAATAACATGTAAGTATCCATGATAAACCGTAATTGGTGTCCATAACCGATACGAATGGCCCGTTAACCATTATAACCACTAGGTATAACCAATAACCTATAAGTATCCATTTTAAACCGTAATAGGTGTCCATAACCCATAGGAATGGCCCACGAACCGTAATAACCACTATTTATGACCAATAACCTATAAGTATCCATTTTTAAAACGTAATAGGTGTCCATAACCCATACGAATGGCCAGTGAATCTTAATAACCAGTAGTTATTACCAATAACTATAAGTGTCCATTTTAAACCGTAATTCGAGTCAATAACCCATACAAATGGCCCGTGAACCATTATAACCACTAGCTATGACCACTAACCTATAAGTATCCATTATAAACCGTAATTGGTGTCCATAACCCATACGAATGGCTCGTGAACCATTATAACCAATAGCTATGACCAATAACCCATTAGTATCCATTTTAAACCGTAATAGGTGTCCATAACCCGTAGGAATGGCCCACGAACCGTAATAACCACTAGTTATGACCAATAACCTATAATGTAACACTCTAAATTTTCAAGTAATTAAATATTATATTTAAAATACATTCTTTTACCTATGTGTATTTATGTTGATCGTTATGTGACGTTTCGTGACTTTGTGTAATAATTTAAATGCTAGATGTTTTGTTTACGTGTTAATATTTCTCATGACTTATAATTATTATGAGGGTTTGTTAATTTAGCTAAACCGTTGAAGTTATCCCAAGCTCGGAAAGGGGTGTTTTCCGAGTAAGCTTTTGGGAGTCCGGCCTTTGGCCAAGGCCCTCCCTACTCGTGTTGTCCGATCCATTCAAGCTTCATGACCAAGTTTGAGCCTTTGTTCCCCTATATGCGATCAATCTAAGAGAAGCCTCATGGGTTATCAAGCCTAGAAGCCCACGAACCCAAATTACTTAAGTCTAAATGGAAACTAAACACCTCACTTTTGTAATCCCTAATTCCCTTAACCCGAGCCGACATGTTCCTCACCCTTGGTTTCGGTATGGCGGTGTAGCAGGAGCCTTGTGAGCCGTCGTCTAATAAGGTGCCATGAAGAAATCAGCAGCTAGTAATGTGTGTGAGTAATATTCTCCTTTGGTGGCGAGTTTGACTTGGGGCTAGTTGGCAAGGGTAGGATCCGACCCACACTTTGTTTCTTTCTTTATTTTTTTAAACTAATGTCAAATTAATACTGATTATCTCCTTTGAATTCCCATGTGTTTGTATTATTCTGCGAAGCTGGCTTCTATTTCTTTGAGACGTCATATTTTGATTGGAGCAAGTGGGGATGACAAGTCGGTGATAAATGGTGGCCCTCCCTCTCGTTTATTTTTAATTCGACAAGTATGATTGGAGCACAACTTAGTCATGTAAATTTCCATCCCATTCCTTGTTTTGTTAGTTAAGATTAAAGTAACTTCTAATTCATTTTCTTGAATTCTCGTTCGGTGATAATTGTTATGGAATCCCAACTTTGAACGGCAGAAGTAAGGAGCAACCCGAGCGAGCAAGTGATAGCCGGAATCTCGTCTTATTCGGTAGGACTTTAATCCCTAATTCGTTCTTTGTTTCATTCGATTATTGTCTTGTTTTGTTTGGCTAATCTCTGAGTTCGTGTAGGGTTTTATGAGAGTTTCTATGATTGTATTCTGTTTTGGTGACCATTGGGGCTCGGTCTAGGTAACATACTCACATTGATCGTTTTCTCAACTGGTGGTTCCAGTTTGAGTTGTTGTGGATAGTTTTTGTTTTATAATCGTCAACACTTATTTTGTCCAAATTCCTCGTGACTTGGAGTCTGAGTTCTAATCACTGTTTCAGGGGTTTCGAGTCTAGGGTTGGGTAAAAACCGTTACTCTTGTCTAAAAGTTTTATTAACCGAAAACCGGAAACCGAACCCGTAGGGTTCTTGGTTTCCTAAACCGAAAAGGATTTCAAAATAAAAGAATAAAATTCTGATAAATAAGTTTCTGAGTTTGAAATGAACCTCGGGACTGTTGGGTGTCTCGAGAATAAAAGGGTTGATGTCGGGATTCCAAAACGAGCTTAAAACGCAATGCTGAATTTTGGGCAGAATGTATAGCCTGAGTTCGAGTCCGTTTTTACCACACTTAAAATACGTTTTTAGATTTTTTGCCCGTGGTAGTCTTTAGATTTCTGAATCCTCATTCCGCTGACGCTGACAACTCGCCGATCTGAGTTACTGTTTAAAAGGTATGACCATTTTAATACGTTGCTGTCGGAATTTCTACCTGTGCAGCTATGCTGTTTTGTGAGCCTGTTTTGAGGCCCTTAGAGCCCGTTTTTGGGCAGAATCCACTTGAGAGTGTTTTGTAGTATTCTGAGTCTAGTTTCCGTGGTAAACATTTGGGGCAAATCAAATGAACAGTTTGGGAGTTATGATCGTTTCCGTAAGAGTGCTGAGTGCTGCCAAATCTTGTTGGGAATAACTTTGAGCCGAGTTTTAATCCGAGTCTTGTTATGCATTGTAGGATTCTTTAGGAGCTGAATCGTGAGATTCGTGCGTGCCAAGGATATCTAGGAGCATATTTCTATTCGAGGTGGGTGATCTCACTCTAAACTTGCACTTACATTTGATTCATGACTACGTGCTATATGTTATGAACTGTGATGGATTGAGCTAAGCTTGTTGTTGTGAATGATCTGTGTACTTGAGTTTGATTATGAGTTTATATATACTTGGGTTGTGCTATGTGGTTATATATCTATGAGATGATATACTTGAGCTTGAGCAGTTAGTTTTATATGAGTACATGTTGTAATGGGTCAACACGTTAATAAAACTAACTAACTATATTTGAGATTCATGAGCTAGCCAACTCTTCCCGAGCCAAGTACAATTCACGACTGTCAGCGTGGTACTGCGGGACACTAGTGGGTGTTGGAAGGGGGTGCTGCGGCGAGGCGCTGGTGGGCGTTGGGATCGTCCGGCATTGGCGAACCAAGTGAAATTTAATAAAAGGCCTAATAATCGAGAATTGAGTACAGTCCTTAGGGATCACTTATGTGGTGTAGATTGTTTGTATGTGTATGCTTATTGTGTTGATTATTCACTCAGCGGTGGCTGACCCCAAACACTCCCTCCCATTGTGCAGGTACTAGTAAGGGCAAAGAGAAGGTCAATGGTCGATGAGCTGCGTTTCTATTTTTATATATATGGATTTGGATTAATACATTTATTTCGAGTCAAACATGTTTTGTTTTTAAAACCTTTAATTATTCCGCATTTAAGCCACGAGACGGTTTTATATTTTTATTTATGGGTTGGGACCTTTGAGTTACTTGTACTTTTGGGGAAAAAATTGTTTATTTTATTTATTAACTAGCAGGTACCCGCGCAATGCGGCGGCGGGTACCTGCAATGCGAGCACATGTTGGAAAGGGTCAAATGGGTCAAAAGTCACTTAAAGTTGTATGTACATTAATAAAACCTAATAAATCATTTTATACAATAATTTGGAATTGATTTCGTATACGATTGCTGCTTCACTGGTTCGGTGACCGGCTAAGGCTATGTGGCTTTGATTGATCTTCATGTATACCGTTTGTTTTGTCTGTTGGTTTAATTGAAGTATTGCATAAAGTTGAATATGCAATTTCTATCATCAATGGCTATTTTGAATTTCACTCAAAGTTGGTTTAATAAGAATATGGTAACCATAGATGATAGAAATTGCATATTCAAATGATTTAAGTGAAATTCAAAATAGCTTATTTAAAACAACTATTAGTTAGATGTATTTTTATAGGAGTGTGTTCGGTTCCGGAACCTGACCCGAACCGACAAACCCAATAACCAAACGCATGTTGGGATTTCAAAATGTTGAACCAAACGCCATTCGCCCTTCAAGTCCCATGGGATATCAAAATCTTGAACAAACGCCTTACACCCTTCTCGATTACCTGAATTTCGGTTCTCGGATTAACCTATTCCGGGACCGAACACACCCCTACGTTCAATGAAACAAAAAAACGGGTCGGTTAGATGATAAAAGGAGTATCATAATATTTATGCAATTAAAACAATTTTAAAAAGTTAAACATTTAACTTCATACCCATGATGGATCTATGCTTAATAAAAAAATATGTTGGGATACCATGTATTGGTCACAAACACAAACTTGTGGAAAATTATCTCCAGCTTCAGTGCAATTCAACCTTGACTGCATTTATAACAGAAACTATACCAACAATATATACGACGATGTTGGAAAAACAAAACAAAACATCAAACAACAAAAAGATAAAATGAAATGAGCGATAATTTTCATTAAAAAATGAAATTTTAAGCCTAACCCTTCCGAGTTCCGACAAAAGCTCCAAAAAAATGTGCTTCATTTGGAACCTATATTAGAAAAGGAAATATTTAATGAACCTAAATGCTAAAAGATCATATTATATCAATTTAATTAATAAAAAAAAATTGAACTAACTCAATGATCTTTCTCCTCATTTCCAAGTTTTATATAGTTCTTCTTAGATAATTGTTCAGAGATTGTTACTCCATCCATTTCCTTGAGCTGCATCAAGATAACAAGGATAAAGTATAGTATATATGCAAACATATAAATCAGAGAGAATATGCCTGTACAAATCAACATATCAATATCTTATGAACCAACATAAGCAATTCAGTAAAATAGAACGGGCCAAACAGGTCGGCAATTTTTCTAGCCCATTGCAACCCGTACTAAATTCACTCCTTTTTTGGCACATTATCTAGCCCACCATCTTGCCACCGATTGTGGAAAGATATAAGCTTGGAAAAGAATTAGTTACCTGACTTTAAATGAACAGAATGTTATTAACAAGATTCTCTTTTAATGATACTGGTATTGGTGGTGGGTCAGGCATTTCTCACATGTTGCAATAATTGTTTTATGGATTGAATGAAATACATACTTTTGATTCAATGATTTGCATTCTGTATTTTTTGTTCTTATCATTTGCATTACTGTACATTTAGGTATTTTCGCATAAGCAAAATGAAAACAAAGCAAACAAATCAGTTGAAAATCATACTTGTCTTGCAAAAGCTAAAGATGACAACCCGCGTTCAGCAAATTTATTGATTATTGCATGAACTTTCTTTTTCAAGTCTTATATGCATGATTGCATTGACAAAGAGTCAGAGTCTGATTTTAATCATTAAAAAAGGATTAAAATTAGCTATTGAATAATTAGTGATTAAAGTGTATTAATTCAGGGAGAAAATAAGAAAAAGTTAGTTAGCTGTTATGGAGCACCTTTGCTTGTTTTATGCCAATTTCCACGGTCATCAATATGAGTCAAAGCAGTTTTCTTGTCAACAAGGTTGAATGGAAAGAAATACACCTCTCTAATTCAGCTCGAGCCACTTTCACTGCCTGCAATGCCTCTTTCACATCTACCGCAGAAACACTTAAACAATGAGTTAGGCTAACCAATCAACTACAATTTCAGCTTAAGAATTTAAGGGCAAATAGTTACCTGGTGATAATAAAGTCCAGATGGATGTGCAAATGATGTTATTGAAGAACTGTTTCATTTGACAGAGAAATATATAAAATTAATTATTTTATCAAAAAATTAATTAAATCAACCCATAGTCATAGTCATAGTCATAGTCATAGAAGAGATGTTATATTGCCTTGAACCATTTAAGTTTCTCTCATAACCATCGCCACTGAAAGCCTGAGTGTTAATCTCTCAACCATTGGACAAAGTTTTGTAAATGTCGACTTACATCGTTTCAATCGAAGAAGCCTAATAGAATATTGTAAGCTATTGAAGAACAGGATTAGAAAGGAGAAAACGAAACGTACTTTTCAGTAGGGTTTCAGTTGATGAATTAAAGGAAAGAGACGGTTTCAGATCTGATTTCCGGCAGCGGTGAGCTCCGATCTAGTGCTTCGGCCTATGAATGAGGTACGTTGACGGCAACAACGACGCTCAGATGGATACCATTTTCAAAAGTTCGATTCCTAATTTAGAAAACCAATACTCTGTTTCAAATATATCCCCGATTCCCAAAGATGTTCGATTCTCAAGATGCCCTGCCAACTTCCATATTTGAAATGAAACTGTTGGAATTCCTTAAGGAAGTGGTTAATAAAGGTAAGTATGATAGAGCAACCAAGATTGGGTAGTAGCTCAGTTGGTTAACGCTCGTTTAATTTAGTCGAGAGGTCAAAAGTTCGAGCCTGTTTTGAAGCATTTTTTTAATGAATACAATTATTCCAAAATTGGCAAGTGTGTTAGCTGAATTTTAAGCCTTGCTAATTGAGGAAGGGGTAAATGCTTTATAATATAGTAGAGATATTTTTTAAATTTCCCCTATTTTTTGGGATATTACAAGTTTTCAGAGCTTTGGCTTGAGATTGAGTTCACAAGGGGTGGATTCCAGACTCAAGTCGAAGCCCGAGTTTTCAAATGTGTTTTCCAAAGTGTTTTTTAAAAGAGCCCTAATCCAAATCCAGAAGCAGCGCATCACGACGGCCTGATGCCTCTAGTACTTATTATGAGATTTTTAGTTTATTAAAAACGTCGCGAGTGACATTGAGTACTAAGAGAATAAAAGGGAATTAACTCGAGATGAGCGTGAAATGTATGGATATATATATATATGTATATATATACACTATGCGTACTGTCGTGAACTACTTGTTATGTGGATGGTAGGAGGATGGGAGATCATGGGATTTTTGAAACTGGCTCGAAACCATGACAGGGGAAGGTGCGGATAATAATAGAGGGCCCCTATTATTATACGCACATGACTCATGCCTATGTTTCGAAAAGGATTCAAGGAGACCATTGGTCAAGCATCTAAGTATCATTAAAACCCCCAACTATTATTATTATATATAAGTCGACAACAAATTCACTAAAAGAGATTTATGAGAAACTAGAGTAACCAATTGAATAAGGGAATCATCAAACACGAATTGATAAAGAGTTATCAAAACATATCAAGAGAGAGACCAATAAATCAAATTGGGCTGAATTAAATGATTTAATTGAGTTATTAACACATCGAGGACGATTGAGAAATCATTAAAGGAAAATAAACGAGAAAATAAGGAAAATGTTAAGTTCAAATATATGAGTAAATGGGATGAAAATATCATTAAATCGAGATTTATGAGAAAAAAAAAAGAGATCATTAATTTAAGTTGATAATGAGTGATCCAAACAGATCAAGTGAAAGTTATTAAACCAAATTGAGTGAGAATCACTAATGATAAATTGTTAAATTGAGTAATATTAATTGGTCAAAAAATCTAAGATAATAATTAAGTAAGAATAATTAAGAATAATTTAATTCTTATAATTGAGAAGTCATAAAATGACTAATTATTAATGATACAATGAATATCTTTTTATAAAGTGATACAAATTTTATGAGTAAGGGTGTGAGAGAGGCGTAAAGAGTATATGTTGGGACCGACTCACACCTGTGCATCAGAGTTTGATTTTCGAGTAATTAATTGAAACCCTGAATTATATAATCAAAAATGAGAATCCACAAACCGAACTATCGAGTGTTCGTAACGAGTTCTATGAGATTTTGAGTGCAAATTCCAAACTCGGGGACGAGTTTTCTCCAAGTGGAGTTCAGTAGGAGTAAATTAAGGGAATCACAAGAGAAAATTTTATTTTTTTTATGTGTTGTTTAAAATTGTTATTGTTATGAGCATATATGTTCATATAATTGGATAGAGAGTTTATACGAGTAAATATTTTTAAATCGAGAAACTATCCCCATGCGAATATATTGAGATAATAAGAGATTATTAAAATATGAGAATTTATTGTGAATTATTCCAAATCGAGTTTAGCGAGGAAAACACTATTAGGAGAAATTATTAAATCCAATCGAGAAATTATTAAGCCAAATCATGGTATTGAGTAATGTATATACATGTGACTAGAGAATTTATAAGAATAATTGAGAATAATTATTTTCTTGTGATGGTATAACTACCAAGTTACAAGGAATTTATTAATCGAGGGTAATGGTGTAAGTGAGAAGTGAAAATTACTATAATTATATATATAACGAGGAGCTATGAAACTTGAGTAAGAAGAATGTTATTAACGAGTCGGTCATGAGAAGATCGCCATAATCAATTATGAGGAAAATTTAATATTACTGAGAATCTATCGAACTGTAAGAAACTAATAAATCAAGTTAAATGAATAAATTATTACATTGAACCATTATTAGAATGAACCAAATCATAAAATTTTATTTATGAGCAAATATAAAAAATAAAAATAAAATTTTACTAAGGGGTTATCAAGTCAAACTATTAAAATGAATGTCGTCAAACATTATGTTTTATTGAGTAATTATTAAATCGAGAATAATTATGAAAATGAGCAAACAAGAAAAACATAAGTGTGTCAAATAATAAAATTTTATTAAAACACCATGAGTTTCTAGATCGAGAAAACAATAAAAATATAAAGTAGTGAGGAAACTTTATATTAAGATTGAGAAAATAGCCGAGTAATCAAGTGCCTGAGAATTATCGAGTTAATTAATTAACCAAGTGAAGAAAAAAACAATATTAAATTGGGGCGTTTAAGACTTAAAAATAAATGAGATTAATGGGTGGAAATTTTGGTCAAATTGATCAAGAGATAATTAAATGAGAATAAAGCGAGCAAATTATTAACGAGCCAAATGATAAAATCATTAATCGCGTTGATAAATATCTTTAAAATGAGTTAAGCAAGTAGTGTTAAAAAGAGTTAACAAGGGATTGTTAAATATGAGTTAACAAGAGAACTAATAACGCAGCTTAAAAGAGAAATTATCAGTTCAAGTAGTCTGATAATTAAATTTGATCACGTGAAAAATCGTAAAAGCAAGTAAATGTATACATTGTGTTGACTGGTGAGAAGTCATTAAAACGATATTTGAGTTTAAATTGATAATATAGCATGCATTGAGCTAAAAACAAGTCATAGAGATTTGAGATGAGTGAATTTGAGTATATGCAAATTGAGTAAGAGTCTTGAGTTGCCTACTATCTGGGGTTATGTGTGATAAAATACATCTATGTGAATTAGGTACTTGTTGTGTAGTGATTGATAGTGGCGCGAACCGCTAAATTGTTTATTTTGTTTTAAAACAAATTGATGTCCCATAGAGCAGAGGACCTTGAGATATCATTATTGGCGGAGATTAAAAAAAAGAAAAGAAAATATATATATATATATATATATATATATATATATATATATATATATATATATATATATATATATATATATATATATATATATATAAATTGGGTGTAAATTATATAAAGTGACCATGTAATAGAGCTGTACGGGAAGATGTTCTCATAAAAATTTATTATTATCTCCATGAGAGAGACGAGTGTGAATAAGAGCAAGGATTAAACGACCGAGTACCACGTCAAGTTCATCTGTTACTGCAACCAAACCGTAACAAATCTCCAAGTGGAGTTGAATCGGAGATTCAGCGCAACATTAATCGCTGAGTGCAGGAACCGTGTCCGGCTGCGAGTGCAAGAAGACACCATCGGCAAAGTGTCGCGAGTTATTTTGTGTAATTTCCGAGATCCTTGGAGGGCATTTCATTTTTCTCTTTTAGTCTTATCTTGTTCGCCATTAGAGACGGAAGATTGTACGAGCAGTAGCAAGAGCTTGAGTTTATGTTGAACGCATAGGCTGAAGAATTTCTTTTTCTTCATGACATTTTTCGTGCCTCCCCATTTGAGGAGATGTGTCGTTGACGAGCCTGAGTCTGAAGTGCGAGATCGGAATTCTGAGCTTTATCCGAGCGATGACTTCGGGGACGAAGTCTATTTCAAGTGGAGTTGAGTTGTAACGCCCTAAATTTTCAAGTAATTAAATATTATATTTAAAATACATTCTTTTACCTGTGTGTATTTATGTTGATCGTTATGTGACGTTTTGTGACTTTGTATAATAATTTAAATGCTAGACGTTTTGGTTACGCGTTAATATTTCTCATGACTTATAATTATTATGAGGGTTTGTTAATTTAGCTAAACCGTTGAAGTTATCCCAAGCCCGGCAAGGGGTGTTTTCCGAGTAAGCCTTTGGGAGTCCGGCCTTTGGCCAAGGCCCTCCCTACTCGTGTTGTCTGATCCATTCTAGCTTCATGACCAAGTTTGAGCCTTTGTTCCCCTATATGCGATCAATCTAAAAGAAGCCTCGTGGGTTATCAAGCCTAGAAGCCCACGAACCCAAATTACTTAAGTCTAAATGGAAACTAAACACCTCACTTTTGTAATCCCTAATTCCCTTAACCCCAGCCGACATGTTCCTCACCCTTGGTTTCGAGTATGGCGGTGTAGCAGGAGCCTTGTGAGCCGTCGTCCAATAAGGTGCCAAGAAGAAATCAGCAGCTTGTAAAGTATGTGAGTATTATTCTCCTTTGGCGGCGAGTTTGACTTGGGGCTAGTTGGCAAGGGTAGGATCCGACCCACACTTTGTTTCTTTCTTTATTTTTTTTAAACCAATGTCAAAATAATACTGATTATCTCCTTTGAATTCCCATGTGTTTGTATTATTCTGCGAATCTGGCTTCTATTTCTTTGATACGTCATATTTTGATTGGAGCAAGTGGGGATGACAAGTCGGTGATAAATGGTGGCCCTCCCTCTCGTTTATTTTTAATTCGACAACTATGATTGGAGCACAACTTAGTCATGTAAATTTCCATCTCATTCCTTGTTTTGTTAGTTAAGATTAAATTAACTTCTAATTCATTTTCTTGAATTCTCGTTCGGTGATAATTGTTATGGAATCCCAACTTTGAACGGCGGGAGTAAGGAGCAACCCGAGCGAGCAAGTGATAGCCGGAATCTCGTCTTATTCGGTAGGACTTTAATCCCTAATTCGTTCTTTGTTTCATTCGGTTATTGTCTTGTATTGTTTGGCTAATCTCTGAGTTCGTGTAGGGTTTTATGAGAGTTTCTATGATTGTATTCTGTTTTGGTGACCATTGGGGCTCGGTCTGGGTAACATACTCACATTGATCGTTTTCTCAACTGGTGGTTCCAGTTTGAGTTGTTGTGGCTAGTTTTTGTTTTATAATCGTCAACACTGATTTTGTCCAAATTCCTCGTGACTTGGAGTCTGAGTTCTAATCACTCTTTCAGGGGTGTCGAGTCTAGGGTTGGGTAAAAACCGTTACTCTTGTCTAAAAGTTTTGTTAACCGAAAACCGGAAACCGAACCCGTAGGGTTCTTGGTTTCCTAAACCGAAAAGGATTTCAAAATAAAAGAATAAAATTCTGATAAATACGTTTCTGAGTTTGAAATGAGCCTCGGGATTGTCGGGTGTCTCGAGAATAAAAGGGTTGATGTCGGGATTCCAAAACGAGCTTAAAACGCAATGCTGAATTTTGGACAGAATGTATAGCCAGAGTTCGAGTCCGTTTTTACCACACTTAAAATACGTTTTTAGATTTTTGGCCCGTGTTGGTGTCTAGATTTCTGAGTCCTCTTTGCGCTGCCGCTGACAACTCGCCGATCTGAGTTACCGTTTAAAAGTTATGACCATTTTAATACGTTGCTGTCGGAATTTCTACCTGTGCAGCTATGCTGTTTTGTGAGCCTGTTTTGAGGCCCTTAGAGCCCGTTTTTGGGCAGAAGCTACTTGAGAGTGTTTTGTAGTATTCTGAGTCTAGTTTCCGTGGTAAAAATTTGGGGCAAATCTAATGAACAGTTTCGGAGTTATGATCGTTTCCGTAAGAGTGCTGAGTGCTGCCAAATCCTGTTGGGAATAACTTTGAGCCGAGTTTTAATCCGAGTCTTGTTATGCATTGTAGGATTCTTTAGGAGCTGAATCGTGACATTCGTGCGTGCCAAGGATATCTAGGAGTATACGTCTATTAGAGGTGGGTGATCTCACTCTAAACTTGCACTTACATTTGATTCATGATTACGTGCTATATGTATGACTGTGATGGATTGAGCTAAGCTTGTTGTTGTGAATGGTCTGTGTACTTGAGTTTGATTATGAGTTTATATATAATTGGGTTGTGCTATGTGGTTATATATCTATGAGATGATATACTTGAGCTTGAGCAGTTAGTTTTATATGAGTACATGTTGTAATGGGCCAACACGTTAATAAAACTAACTAACTATATTTGAGATTCATGAGGTAGCCAACTCTTCCCGAGCCAAGTATAATTCACGACTGTCAACGTGGTACTGCGGGACACTGGTGGGTGTTGGAAGGGTGTGCTGTGGCGAGGCGCTGGTGGGCGTTGGGATCGTCCGGCATTGGCGAACCAAGTGAAAATTAATAAAAGGCCTAATAATCGAGAATTGAGTATAGTCCTTAGGGATCACTTATGTGGTGTGGATTGTTTGTATGTGTATGCTTATTGTGTTGATTATTCACTCAGCGGTGGCTGACCCCAAATACTCCCTCCCATTTTGCAGGTACTAGTAAGGACAAAGAGAAGGTCAATGGTTGATGAGCTGCGTTTCTATTTTTATATATATGGATTTGGATTAAAACATTTATTTCGAGTCAGACGGTTTTATATTTTTATTTATGGGTTTGGACCTTTGAGTTACTTGTAGTTTTGGGGGAAAAATTGTTTATTTTACTTCTTAAAATTTTTTAAATTTCCCCTGATTTTTGGGATGTTACATATAAGTATACGTTTTAAACCGTAATTGGCGTCAATAACCCATATGAATGACCCGTGAACCTTAATAATCAGTAGTTATGACCAATAACCTATTAGTATCCACTTTAAGCCGTAATTGGTGTCAATAACACATACGAATGGCCCGTGAACCATTGTAACCACTAGCTATGACCAATAACATGTAAGTATCCATTATAAACCGTAATTGGTGTCCATAACCGATACGAATGGCCCGTGAACCATTATAACCACTAGCTATAACTAATAACCTATTAGTATCCATTTTAAACCGTAATATGTGTCCATAACCCATAGGAATGGCTCACGAACCGTAATAACCACTAGTTATGACCAATAACCTATAAGTCTCCATTTTTAAACCGTAATAGGTGTCCATAACCCATACGAATGGCCCGTGAACCGTAATAACCACTAGCTATGGCCAATAACCTATAAGTATTCATTTAAAACCGTACTAGGTGTCCATAACCCATACGAATGGGTCGTGAACCTTAATAACCACTAGTTATGACGAATCACCTATAAGTATCCATTTTGAACCGTAATTTGTGTCAATAACCCATACGAATGGCCTGTGAACCTTAATAACCACTAGTTATGACCAATAATGTATTAATATCCATTATAAACCGTAATTGGTTTCCAGAACCCATACGAATGGCCCGTTAACCAGTGTAACCACTAGCTATGACCAATAACCTATAAGTATCCATTGTAAACCGTAATTGGTGTCCATAACCAATACGAATGGCCCGTGAACCATTATAACCACTAGCTATGACCAATAACCCATAAGTATCCTTTATAAACCGTAATTGGTGACCATAACCCACACGAATGGCCCGTTAACCATTATTACCACTAGCTATGACCAATAACCTATAGGTATTCATTATAAACCGTAATTGGTGTCCGCAACCCATTCGAATGGCCAATGAATCTTAATAACCACTAGTTATTACCAATAACCTATAAGTATCCATTTTAAACCGTAATTGGAGTCAATAACCCATACAAATGGCCCGTGAACCATTATAACCACTAGCTATGACCAATAACCTATAAGTATCCATTTTAAACTGTAATAGGTGTTCATAACCCATAGGAGTGGCCCACGAACCGTAATAACCACTAGTTATGACCAATAACTTATAAGTATCCATTTTAAACTGTAACTGGTGTCAATAACCCATATGAATGGTCCGTGAACCTTAATAACCACTAGTTATGACCACTAACCTAAGTATCCATTTTTAAACCGTAATAGGTGTCCATAACCCATACGAATGGCCCGTGAATCGTTATAACCACTAGCTATTACCAATAACCTATAAGTATACATTTTAAACCATAATAGGTATCCATAACCCATACGAATGGCCCACGAATCGTACTAACCACTAGTTATGACCAATAACATGTAAGTATCTATTTTAAACCGTAATTGGTGTCCATAACCAGATGAATGGCACGTGAACCTTAATAGTCACTAGTTATGACCAATAACCTATATGTATCCATTTTAAACCATAATTGGTGTCAATAACACATACGAATGGCCCGTGAACCATTGTAACCACTAGCTATGACCAATAACCTATAAGTATCCATTATAAACCGTAATAGGTGTCCATAACCCATAGGAGTGGCCCACGAACCGTAATAACCACTAGTTATGACCAATAACCTATAAGTATCCATTTTAAACCATAATTGGTGTCAATAACCCATATGAATGGTCCGTGAACCTTAATAACCACTAGTTATGACCACTAACCTAAGTATCCATTTTTAAACCGAAATAGGTGTCCATAACCCATACGTATGGCCCGTGAATCGTTATAACCACTAGCTATTACCAATAACCTATAAGTATCCATTTTAAACCGTATTAGGTGTCCATAACCCATATGAATGACCCGTGAATCTTAATAACCACTGGTTATGACCAATAATCTATAAATATCCATTATACACCGTAATTGGTGACGCTAACCCATACGAATGGCCCGTTAACCATTATTACCACTAGCTATGACCAATAACCTATAAGTACCCATTATAAACCGTAATTGGTGTCCATAAGCCATACGAATGGCCCGTGAACTATTATAACCACTAGCTATGACCAATAACCTATAAGTATCCATTATAAACCGTAACTGGTGTCCATAACCCATACGAATGGCGCGTGAACCATTAGAACCGCTAGCGATGACCAATAACCTATAAGTATCCGTTTTAAACCGTAATAGTTGTCCGTAACCCATAGGAATGGCCCACGAACCGTAATAACCACTAGTTATGACCAATAACCTATAAGTATCCGTTTTAAACCGTAATTGGTGTCAATAACCCAAACGAACGGCCCGTGAACCTTAATAATCACTAGTTATGACCAATTTCCTATAAGTATCCATTTTAAACCGTAATTGGTGTCAATAACACATACGAATGGCCCGTGAACCATTGTAACCACTAGTGATGACCAATAACCTATAAGTATCCATTAAAAACCGTAATTGGTGTCCATAACCAATACGAATGGCCCGTGAACCAGTATAACCACTAGCTATAACCAATAACCTATTAGTATCCATTTTAAACCGTAATAGGTGTACATAACCCGTAGGAATGGCCCACGAACCATAATAACCACAACTTATGACCAATAACCTATATGTATCCATTTTAAACCGTAATTGGTGTCAATAACCAATATGAATGGTCCGTGAACCTTAATAACTACTAGTTATGACCAATAACCTATAAGTATCCATTTTTAACCATAATAGGTGTCCATAACCCATATGAATGGCCCGTGAACCGTTATAACTACTAGCTATTACCAATTACCTATAAGTGTCCATTTTAAACAGTAATAGGTGTCCATAACCCATACGAATGACCCGTGAGCCTTAATAACCACTGGTTATGACCAGTAACCTATAAATATCCATTATAAACCGTAATTGGTGACCATAACCCATACGAATGGCCCGTTAACCATTATTACCACTAGCTTTGACAAATAACCTATAAGTACCCATTATAAACTGTAATTGGTGTCCAAAAGCCATACGAATGGCCCGTGAACTATTATAACCACTAGCTATGACCAATAACCTAAAGTATCCATTATAAACCGTAACTGGTGTCCATAACCGATACGAATGGCCCGTGAACCATTATAACCACTACCTATATCCAATAACCTATTAGTATCCATTTTAAACCGTAATAGGTGTCCATAACCCATAGGAGTGGCCCACGAACCGTAATAACCACTAGTTATGACCAATAACCTATAAGTATCCATTTTAAACCGTAATTGGTGTCAATAACCCATATGAATGGTCCGTGAACCTTAATAAACACTAGTTATGACCAATAACCTAAGTATCCATTTATAAACCGTAATAGGTGTCCATAACCCATACGTATGGCCCGTGAACCGTTATAACCACTAGCTATTACCAATTTTAAACCCTAATAGGTGTCCATAACCCATACGAATGGCCCGTGAACCTTAATAACCACTGGTTATGACCAATAATCTATAAATATCCATTATAAACCGTAATTGGTGACCATAACCCATACGAATGGCCCGTTAACCATTATTACCACTAGCTATGACCAATAACCTATAAGTACCCATTATAAACCGTAATTGGTGTCCATAAGCCATACGAATGGCCCGTGAACTATTATAACCACTAGTTATGACCAATAACCTATAAGTATCCATTATAAACTATAACTGGTGTCCATAACCCATACGAATGGTGCGTGAAGCATTAGAACCGCTAGCGATGACCAATAACCTATAAGTATCCGTTTTAAACCGTAATAGTTGTCCATAACCCATAGGAATGGCCCACGAAACGTAATAACCACTAGTTATGACCAATAACCTATAAGTATCCGTTTTAAACCGTAATTGGTATCAATAACCCAAATGAACGGCCCTTGAACCTTAATAATCACTAGTTATCACCAATTACCTATAAGTATCCATTATAAACTGTAATTGGTGTCAATAACACATACGAATAGCTCGTGAACCATTGTAACCACTAGCTAAGACCAATAACCTATAAGTATCCATTATAAACCGTAATTGGTGTCCATAACCAATACGAATGGCCCGTGAACCAGTATAACCACTAGCTATATCCAATAACCTATTAGTATCCATTTTAAACCATAATAGGTGTACATAACCCATAGGAATGGCCCACGAACCATAATAACCACAAGTTATGACCAATAACCTATAAGTATCCATTTTAAACCGTAATTGGTGTCAATAACCAATATGAATGGTCCGTGAACCTTAATAACTACTAGTTATGACCAATAACCTATAAGTATCCATTTTTAACCATAATAGGTGTCCATAACCCATATGAATGGCCCGTGAACCATTATAACTACTAGCTATTACAATTACCTATAAGTGTCCATTTTAAACCGTAATAGGTGTCCATAACCCATACGAATGACCCGTGAGCCTTAATAACCACTGGTTATGACCAGTAACCTATAAATATCCATTATAAACCGTAATTGGTGACCATAACCCATACGAATGGCCCGTTAACCATTATTACCACTAGCTTTGACAAATAACCTATAAGTACCCATTATAAACCGTAATTGGTGTCCATAAGCCATACGAACGGCCCGTGAACTATTATAACCACTAGCTATGACCAATAACCTAAAGTATCCATTATAAACCGTAACTGGTGTCCATAACCGATACGAATGGCCCGTGAACCATTATAACCACTACCTATATCCAATAACCTATTAGTATCCATTTTAAACCGTAATAGGTGTCCATAACCCATAGGAGTGGCCCACGAACCGTAATAACCACTAGTTATGACCAATAACCTATAAGTATCCATTTTAAACCGTAATTGGTGTCAATAACCCATATAGATGGTCCGTGAACCTTAATAAACACTAGTTATGACCAATAACCTAAGTATCCATTTTTAAACCGTAATAGGTGTCCATAACCCATACGTATGGCCCGTGAACCGTTATAACCACTAGCTATTACCCATTTTAAACCCTAATAGGTGTCCGTAACCCATACGAATGACCCGTGAACCTTAATAACCACTGGTTATGACCAATAATCTATAAATATCCATTATAAACCGTAATTGGTGACCATAACCCATACGAATGGCCCGTTAACCATTATTACCACTAGCTATGACCAATAACCTATAAGTACCCATTATAAACCGTAATTGGTGTCCATAAGCCATACGAATGGCCCGTGAACTATTATAACCACTAATTATGACCAATAGCCTATAAGTATCCATTATAAACCGTAACTGGTGTCCATAACCCATACGAATGGCGCGTGAAGCATTAGAACCGCTAGCGATGACCAATAACCTATAAGTATCCGTTTTAAACCGTAATAGTTGTCCATAACCCATAGGAATGGCCCACGAAACGTAATAACCACTAGTTATGACCAATAACCTATAAGTATCCGTTTTAAACCGTAATTGGTGTCAATAACCCAAATGAACGGCCCTTGAACCTTAATAATCACTAGTTATCACCAATTACCTATAAGTATCCATTATAAACCGTAATTGGTGTCAATAACACATACGAATGGCTCGTGAACCATTGTAACCACTAGCTATGACTAATAACCTATAAGTATCCATTATAAACCGTAATTGGTGTCCATAACCGATACGAATGGCCCGTGAACCATTTTAACCACTAGCTATAACCAATTCCCTATTAGTATCCATTTTAAACAGTAATAGGTGTACATAACCCATAGGAGTGGACCACGAACCGTAATAACCACTAGTTATGACCAATAACCTATAAGTATCCATTTTAAACCGTAATAGGTGTCCATAACCCATACGAATGGCCCGTGAACCGTTATAACTACTAGCTATTACCAATAACCTGTAAGTATCCATTTTAAACCATAATAGGTGTCCATAACCCATACGAATGACCGTGAACCTTAATAACCACTGGTTATGACCAGTAACCTATAAATATCCATTATAAACCATAATTGGTGACCATAACCCATACGAATGGCCCGTTAACCATTATTACCACTAGCTATGACCAATAACCTATAAGTACCCATTGTAAACCGTATTTGGTGTCCATAAGCCATACGAATGGCCCGTGAACTATTATAACCACTCGCTATGACCAATAACCTATAAGTATCCATTATAAACTGTAACTGGTGTCCATAATCCATACGAATGGCGCGTGAACCAATAGAACCACTAGCTATGACCAATAACCTATAAGTATCTGTTTTAAACAGTAATAGGTGTCCATAACCCATAGGAATAGCCCACGAACCGTAATAACCATTAGTTATGACCAATAACCTATAAGTATCCGTTTTAAACCGTAAATGGTGTCAATAACCCATATGAATGGCCCGTGAACCTTACTAATCACTAGTATGACCAATAACTTATAAGTATCCACTTTAAATCGTAATTGGTGTCAATAACACATACGAATGGCCGTGAACCATTGTAACCACTAGCTATGACTAAAAACCTATAAGTATCCATTATAATTGGTGTCCATAACCGATACGAATGGCCCGTGAACCATTATAACCACTAGCTATAACCGATAACCTATTAGTATCCATTTTAAACCGTAATAGGTGTCCATAACCCACTGGAATGGCCCACGAACCGTAATAACCACTAGTTATGACCAATATCCTAAAGGTATCCATTTTAAACTGTAATTGGTGTCAATAACCCATACTCATGGGTCGTGAACCCTAATAACCACTAGTTATGACCAATAACCTATTAGTATCCATTTTGAACCGTAAATGGTGTCAATAACCCGTACGGATGGCCCATGAACCTTAATAACCACTGGTTTTGACCAATAACGTATTAATATCCATTATAAACTGTAATTGGTTTCCAGAGCCCATACGAATGGCCCGTTAACCAGTATAACGACTAGCTATGACTAATTACCTATAAGTATCCATTATAAACCATAATTTGTGATCATAACCCATACGAATGGCCCGTTAACCCTTATTACCACTAGTTATGACCAATAACCTATAAGTATTCACTATAAACCGTAATTGGTGTCCATAAGCCATACGAATGGCCCGTGAACTATTATAACCACTAGGTATGACCAATACCCTCTAAGTATCCATTATAAACCGTAATTGGTGACAATAACCCATACAAATGGCCCGTGAACAATTATAACCAGTAGCTGTGACCAATAACCAATAAGTATCCATTATAATCCATAATTGGTGTCCATAACCGATACGAATGGCGCGTGAACCATTATAACCACTAGCTATAGCCAATAACCTATAAGTATCCATTTTAAACCGTAATTGGTGTCAATAACCCATACGAATGGCCCGTGAACCAAAATAACCACTAGTTATGACAAATAACGTATTAATATCCTTTATAAACCATAATTGGTTTCCATAACCCATACGAATGGCCCGATAACCCGCATAACCACTAGCTATGACCAATAACCTATAAGTATCCATTATAAACCATAATTGGTGTCAATAACACATACGAATGGCCCGTGAACCATTATAACCACTAGCTATGACTAATAACCTATAAGTATCCATTATAAACCGTAATTGGTGACCATAACCCATACGAATGGCCCGTTAACCATTATTACCACTAGCTATGACCAATAACCTATAATTATCCATTATAAACCGTAATTGGTGTCAATAAGCCATACGAATGGCCCGTGAACTATAACAACCACTAGCTATGACCAATAACCTTTAAGTATCCATTATAAACCGTAATTGGTGTCAATATCCCATACGAATGGCCCGTGAACCATTATAACCACTAGCTATGACTAATAACCTATAAGTATCCATTATAAACCGTAATTGGTAACCATAACCCATACGAATGGCCCGTTAACCATTATTACCACTATCTATGACCAATAACCTAGAATTATCCATTATAAACCGTAATTGGTGTCAATAAGCCATATGAATGGCCCGTGAACTATAATAACCACTAGCTATGACTAATAACCTATAAGTATCCATTATAAACCGTAATTGGTGTCCATAACCACTACGATTGGCCCGTGAACCATTATAACCACTAGCTATGACCAATAACGTATAAGTATTCGTTTTAAACCGTAATTGGTGTCCATAACCAATTGGAATGGCCCACGAACCGTAATAACCACTAGTTATGACCAATAACCCATAAGTATCCGTTTTAAACCGTAAATCGTGTCAATAACCCATATGAATGGCCCGTGAACCTTAATAATCACTAGGTATGACCAATAACCTGTAAGTATCCATTATAAACCATAATTGGTGTCCATAACCGATACGAATGGCCCGTGAACCATTATAGCCACTAGCTATAACCAATAACCTATTAGTATCCATTTTAAACCGTACTAGGTGTCTATAACCCATAGGAATGGCCCACGAACCGTAATAACCACTAGCTATGACCGATAACCTATAAGTATCCGTTTTAAACTGTAATTGGTGTCTATAACCCATATGAATGGCCCGTGAACCGTAATAACCACTAGTTATGACCAATAACCTATGAGTATCCATTTTTAAACCGTAATAGGTGTCCACAACCCATACGAATGGCCCGTGAACCCTAATAACCACTAGCTATGACCAATAACCTATAAGTATCCATTTTAAACCGTAATAGGTGTCCATAACCCATACGAATGGGCCGTGAAACTTAATAACCACTAGTTATGACCAATAACCTATAAGTATCCATTTTGAACCGTAATTTGTGTCAATATCCCATACAAATGGCCTGTGAACCTTAATAACCACTAGTTATGACCAATAACGTATTAATATCCATTATAAATGTTAGGTCACAATGACCCTGGATTAGTTGTATAATTGTTAGATAAATTAAACTTAAGACAATTAAAGTGATTAATACAATATTAGAGTCAAATGTATAATTCCACTAAGTGTGGCTTGTTGCGGAATAACAAGACCACTGATCAATTGCAATATGTTTACAAGTGAAAGCGTAAATTGGTGAGTACTCCTTTGCCAAGTGATCTCTATTTATAATGACATAGAGATCTTACAAAAGAGGCAAGGAGTAACTGAAGGACTGGAATAGGAAAGTGGCCGAGATCAAAGGGATTTTGATCTTGCTAAGTAAACAAGGAAATGTTTACTCAGTCCTTGTACTCAGTATTGGATGTCAATACTGAGTCCCAGTACTGAGTGACCAAAACTGTCTACCCAGTATTGGACCAAAATTTAGCTAATTTATTCTACACACTATTCTAAGCTAGTCTAGGCTGTCTTGTTATCTTGAGATCCCAATGGGTAAGGCTTTTTGCCTTAACAATCTCCCCCTATCTAATGATAACAAGACAATATTACAATAGAGAAAAAAAAATAACAACTGCAGATTCTTCTTCCTCAACCTCTGCTTTTGGCTTCATGCTCATAGAAGTCTTCTTGCTTGATGTGGACATACTCATCTTTCTTTTTGAGCTCTTCTCTTCTATTCCACAGTACATCAACAATCTTCTTTCTGAACCAAGAGTCTTCTTTCTTGGTTATCATCCACTTCAGCCCTACCAATTGACTGATGTTTGCCTTTGGGAGATCTTCTACTGTAACGAAGCATTCCTTGTCATCTGAGTCAATGTACATATATCCAAATGTTGGATATATAGTGCTCTTCTGGTCCTGAAAGACAAGGTTAGGAGGAACACGGTACTTATTTAAAAATCCGAATGTGTTAAGGCGTTCAGGTTTGTTGTCTCTGTATGCTTCAGTCATCACACTGAGTGCCCTGTATTCCACTGGAAATAGTATGCCTTTTTCAAAGCATATAGCAGCAACAACCCATATTTCATCTAATATTACTTGGGCTTGAGAAGATCTTGAAGGCATCTCCTTTATCAGTCTGGTGATTTTGATCCAGTCTTGGAGACCCATGTTTTGGATGTCATGAAGTAAAATCTTCATGGGAGGACTGACAAGCCCAGTGCAGGTTGCAACAATTGATCCATTAATCATTTGCACTTTGATTTTGTTGACATCAATGTTCAGCCAGTATATGTCCCTTACACTGAGAAATTCTTTATTCCTCAGTGTATTCATCCTTGTCTCCCTGTACATAGTTCTTTGAGCAACTGAGTTCCAATATTGTTGTCGAAGGTCAGCTCCTTTCCTTCTTATTCTGTGAGATGTTGAAGGAACATCAGTCTCAGTATCAGGATTAGTTTCTGGTTCTTCATTGATGCCAAGAGCATGTAGATAAAAATATTTTTCAGCTTCATCTTCTATTTGTTTTGCAGTCTTCCTTGGAACCTCCTCAGCCTCATGAATAGATCTTCTTGGTCTAGTTATTAGAGGGGCAGGGGTAGGTTCCTCACTTGATTCAGGAGACATAACAACTCTTGACATTCTTCTTGATATAGGCCTTCTTGGTGCTCTTGTAACTAAATCTTGTTGAGGCTCTTGTGGTTGTTCTGGAGGCTCTTCATCATCGGAGGATGATGATGAAGAGCTTTCTTCATCTGCCACATCCAGTGCAAGGTTTATGAAATTCTAAGTGAGCACTGGATTTGGTTCTTCATCATCATCAGCAATTGGCCATACAAAAGGCCTGTACACAATTATTTGCAGGTTGTTCTCATACTGAGCAGATGGCACAGTATGAGCCTACAGAGGTTGGTTAGTGTCATTCTCCCCCTGAGCAGATGGCTCAGATTGGTTCTCTTCATGTTGTTCTAGAAAAGACCTTCCTCTTTGTCTTCTTCTTTCATACTGCAACCTAATAGGTTCGGTATCAATGACTTGCTGTGATTGTTGTTGTTGTGGAGGTTGATCTTCATTTAATTTTCTTCTTTTCTCCCCCTGAGCAGATGGATCAGGTTGATCAACCTCATCTTCTCTTTTTCTTTTCTCCCCTTCTTGTTGTCATTGGATGGGGTGGGAAGAGGTTCAGTATCACCACTTGCATCTCCTTGAGTGTCATCATGAGTATAAGATGGCATGGGCTCAGTGGCAGCATCAGAATCACCCCCTTGATCTTCATTTGTGGGTGATTGCGTTGGCTCAGTATCATCATTATCTTCACCTTGATCTTAATTACCTCCACTGTGTTGGGATTGTGGAGTCAGTGGAGGTTGTGGATGTTGTTGTTGGAGTAATGCAACAGATTCTTTTAATGAATTAATTTCATTACTCATAGTTTCCATCCTGGCTAGTATTGTGTTCTGTGTGGTCTGCATAGCCAGGATTTGTTGCATGATTGTCTGCAAGGAAACCTCTTCCACTGGAGCCTGGTGGACATGAGTACCCAGCACAGATGGTGCTAAAGAAACCAAAAAATAGTAATTTGTTAGTATGGAATGGCTTATCAGATAGAATTGTGGTGATGTTTAATTCTAAAATCATTTAAACAGAGTTTTTGAAGTATGTATTTCATCTGGTGTTTGATGAAATATTGTGGACTTGTGCATAGCATGTGTAAGAAGATTTTCAGTATAGATGACTGTGATCTTTAGTAGCTCAGTGTAGGATAAGTCATTGTTTCTGAAAAGGTTTGGGTTTGGGAAAACGAAGCCTGGGATATGCTTCTTTGTCATTTCAATGTTTATCACTCGGTGTTAGAGTGATAACAGTAATGTGGCTTAAACCCCATGAGTGTTATTTGGATAGTGTAGCTTTAGGGTTTGTGATCATTACTTAAATCATATTGTCCAATTTAACATAAATTGGGTATGATAAAAGCAGTACCAGTGGGTGTTAGTGTGACATCAACCACCATTGTCTTTTTATATGTTAAGACAACTATAGGCTGACAATGATCTTTTGTGCTCAGTGTAGGAATTTTTCATAGTAGCAGTGGGCTAACTATGTTGGCCTTAAGAGAATATATTTAAAAAAAATCGTTTGAGACTTTGGTCAGTATTGAGTTGGTACAGACCAATACTTAGTCTCCAGTTATAAAAAAAAATATATATATATATATATATATAGGAGTTGTAGGGCTTTATTAGAAATTCATACCTGAGGCTTTGGCAGATTCCCTTCTTGCTTCAACAGAGATAGGTGTTGGATCATTTGTGTGTTGATTTGAACCTCCAGCACCTTCTAGATTTTGTTGTTTTGTTGGTTGTGCTTCTGCTTCCAGATTTTGTTGCTCATAAGCAATCTCAACATCCAATGGAACATGGGGTTCCATGATTGGTGGTGGTTGAGCAATGTGAACTTGTTCAGGTTCTGGAAGCTCGGCATGAGAGGCAATGTGATGTTGTACTTCTAGAGAAGGGGTGAGTGTTGGATGTAAACTATGCAACACTGAGTCTGTGGACAGTGCAACCATGATGACTGGACTCAATCTTCTTCTAACCCTTCGTCTTATTATCAATGGGTGTTCTTCAGTATCAGAGGCTGATGCAGTATTGGGAACATCAGATTCTAGTTCTTGGTCTTGAGGGGGTGGAACATCTTCCATCTCAACATCATCATTTTCATTTGCAGCATCATCATCATTATCATCATCTGCATCATTATCATCTTCATCTTCATCATCATTTATATGAGCCTCTGCAATGGCTAACATTGTGGCACTGAGAGGTGGTTCATCTTCCCTGGGCTGATGAAAGAATATCTTTTCATGGATTGGAGGAAGATCAGCTGGCATGGAATTTTGGAAGATGATTGATAAAAACCTGCAAAAAGGAACATTAGGATTTCGTTGTCGTGCTTGAACTTGAGAAGCTAGCTCATTGAAGATCAGTCTAGCATAATCAATGTGCCTGTTGTGGTACATGGCATGTACCATCTGCATTCCAAAGTCATTAATTTGGTCAAGTTCCCCTGTTTTGTGGGTCATACACCGAATTATCGTAGAGATCAAAATTCCCCACATAGGACCAAATTCGTGATGTTTTATTGTTCCTGTTGTCCTTTGTCTTCCAAGAGTGGCAATACTGATCGTGTTGTATCACGATCAACAAATTCATTGTACTGCACATGTGCATGAAGTTGAAGATCCCGCCTAATAATTTCAGTAGAGACAAAAAGCTCTTCGTTGATCTCGAATTACCCATCCTGCAATCATATCTGGTGAGTCCAAGATAGCAGAGTACCAAAATTCACACAACATAGAAGGATAGATTGCTCTGGGTGAAGCTTGAAGAGCATGTGTGATCCGGCAATGCCTGAGATATGAAATCATTTGTCGAAATTGAGGGCATACCCAACCCTGAGGAATTTCGAAATTTTCAGTTATATTATTCCTCGTGAACTTAGGAAGTTCATCTCTTTGGAAATTTTGAGCTGGTGCGACAAAATCTGGAGCAATGAATTGGAAGTTCGCCATGGATTCTGTGATTTTTAGAAATTTTCCTTCCAAATGAGAGTAAAAGTGTTAATCGCAGAGAGAATTTGAGAGTGAGAGAGTAAATAACATATAAAATAGTTTAAATTTGAAGAAAATGATTATTTATACTCTTAATTGGAAATGATTGCAGTATTGGGAAGTAAAAACGGCGAAAAGACAGCCTTATCCTATTCCAACGGTGACTTTTCTATTAAGGAAAGTAACCGTTGGGGAGTATGAAGTTTTGAAATCAGTTTTGAACTCCAGGACTCCCAATACTTAGATAGAGTTAAAAAAATTAAATCAAAAAAAATTTAAAAATATTAAAAACATTTAATTTAATGTATAAATTAATGAAATATAAAAACAAATTAAAAATGATATACCAGACGAGCTATACTGAAAGAATCAGTATTGGGTCAATACTGAAACATCAGTAAAGGAAAGAATTTTTGGACAACAATAATTTCAAGGGTTGAGCATGCCCAATTGTCCAAGTAAGTACATAAACCTTTCTTCTGAGTGAGGTTTAGTAAATACATCTGCCAATTGGTCCTCTGTTGGTACATAGTCTACCTGAACCTTACCCTTTTCCACATTATCTCGGTTAAAGTGGTGTCTGATATCAATGTGCTTTGTTCTTGAATGATGGACAGGATTTTCAGTGATAGCAATAGCACTCTTGTTATCACAATGAATGGGTGTGTTGTTGAAATTAAATCCATAGTCCATGAGTTGATACTGCATCCATAAGAGTTGAGCACAACAACTTCCTGCAGCTACATATTCAGCTTCTGCAGTTGAAGTTGCTACTGAATTTTGTTTCTTGGATGACCAACCAACTAATCTTCCACCAAGGAATTTGCATCCTCCACTTGTACTTTTTCTATCTAACCTGCATCCTGCATAATCTACATCTGTGTACCCTTCAAGAGCAAAATTTGAATCTTTGGGATACCAAAGACCCATATTAGGAGTACCAGATAAATACCTAAAAATTCTCTTAACAACTTTCATGTGTACCAGGATATGTGTGACTTTTGTGCTGTTCAGCATTGGAGTTTTCTGGATTACATAAGGTTTCAATTTCACATATGTCCTCCTTTGCTGAAGTAGAGTGCTCATCCATGTGTTCATCAAAAGTAACATGGATAGATTCATCAATCACCTTTGTTGAAAGAATATACACTCTGAAGGCTTTGGAGTGTGGTGAGTAGTGTAACGCCCCGAAATTTCAAGTATTTAAATATTAATATATATTGAATTTAAATTACGTTTGCTTTTAGTCGTGTGCATTTATGGGTATTAAGTGTGTGCATTTATATGCTTGTCTGGGTAATTAATTGTATACGTTTAGCCACGCGACGCTTAATTTGTTTGTTTACTAAATATGAGTATGTTTATTATTTTAGTGTGTTAATTATATTATAAAAGTAATTATATTACTATTGAGTCGGTTAGTAAATTATATTTCCAAGTGTGTGGTATTGTAAGCGGGTTGTGGCCGGACGGGGGGCCACGGCCGAAGAACCCGAGTGCTAAGTTGCGATATATGGATCAGAGACGAGTGTGGAGGCCCGGTATTGGGGCTGAGTTCGAGATTGTTAGGGCTGAGCCCTGGTTTCCTTTTTATTACTGATTTGGTCCGAGTAGAAGAGAAAGGAGAAAGCCCGAGATTATTAGCCCAAGTTTTTTTTTTAAAAAGCTTCAACCATATTCTAATATTACTTAAGCCAAAATTTCACTTCAAACCCTACGCTAAACATCTTCAATTCGGCAGCCACCATAGAGCATCTCCAGCCGTCGTCGTCGTTTCTTGAATTGTTTTAGTGGTCCATCGATGGTAAAAAATTGATAGAATGTGGATTGTGTTGGTGGTGAAGCAGGCATCCAGCAGGAGTTAATTAAATGATGGAACCAGGTCACGTGAAGGGTGATAATGTGGTAGAATTTCCCCTCCTCCGTTTTCCTTCTTTTCATTTTCTTTTTTTGATCAGATTGTTAATCGATTGAGAAGGTAAGGCAAGCAGGTCACATGCTCATGAAGGGTGGCGGTGGATGTTTAATTTTACACGTCTTCAACTATTGGGATTGTTCTTTTTGGTGTGTTTGCGTCAATTTCGAGGAAGGCATCATCATCAATTTATCAATTCTTTTCTTTTGTAAGTTTCATTCAGATTTCGATCCTAATCTATTTTCCTTGTGGAGCAGAAAGTGATCGAGTAGAAATTTCAACGATGTCGGGGGTTGATGCAGCCGAACCCTTGGTGATTTCGGTTTTCCCCTAATCTTATTTTTGTTCCTGTTTTGATTCCTTCCAATTACCGAGTACTAACCGGATTATTCCCGAGCAGATTTGTTATGAGTTATTTCCCGAGTAGATTTGTTATGAGTTATTTTCCGAGCAGATTGTTGTGAGCTTTTCCGAGCAGATTGTTGTGAGCTTTTCCCGAGCCAGGATTGTGAAGGAGTGCGGACCTTCTAGGAACTGATTGGTGACTCGTACGTGCCAAGGATATTTAGGAGCTTACGGTTATTCGAGGTGAGTATTCTCACCGTGTATTCAGTTATAACGATACGTGCATGACTCATATGGTTAACTATTTTGATCTGTTGTACTTTCTGTGTGTTGATCTGTTATCTGAGTGACTGTTTTTGCATACTACTGATCTGAGACGGACGTGCCGAGTATCTGAGTCGGTACCAAGTCATTTTGTGCTACTAAGTGATAGGGCTATCTGTGTGGTTTATGTTAGGAGTTGAAAACATAAAAATAATTAATAAATCTCAGTGGAAATTCTGTGTGGTGGCCTGAGTGCCAAATTCTGTGTGGGCCCTTGTGGCAAATTCTGTGTGGGCCCTTGTGGCATTTTAGTGTAAGGAGAGGCGAGGTTGATCTCTCGACTCGAGTTACACAAGCGCGCTATATAAATTTAAAAGATACAAAAATTGAGAAATTAACTTAGTGGTAAATTTTTAGGAGTTCACCTGTGTGCCCTCATGTATTGTATGTTGTAGTTGTTTGCATTTTGAGTTTATTCACTCAGCTTCCCTGCTGACCCAAAAACTCCCTCCCATTTTTCAGGTACTAGCAAAGGAAAGGAGAAGGTGGACGGTTGACTGCTGTATTACTTCTTAGTGCTGATGTGAAACGTTTTTATTATTTCAAAACTCTGAATTTTATTTAAGACATTTCCGCATTAAATACATTTTATATTAAATAGTTATTTTGGGGGATTATTTATGGGACCTTTTTGATTATAATTTTGAATTTAAAAATTTTAAAAATCTTGTAAATTTTAGGGTGTTACAAGTTGGTATCAGAGCACTGACTTGAGGGATTTGAATTCGCAGGGGGCGAATTCAAACTCAAGTTCAATTTTTTTTTAGAAAAGAATAAAACAGTTTCTGAGAGAAGTTTCACATCAACGTACAGCATGTCACGTCGACCCTCGTTTTTCCTACTGCCGGTAATATTTTAGAGTATTATTTATATGAGATTTTGCTATATTCTGAGTGTAGACGAGTAGCGTATTCTGAAAATTTTCAGCTTATTCCCTGAGAGAATTACATGTGAATTGTATGGATAAACATATATGTGTATAAATATACTAATACAAGATTCTATAATTATGAGTATTATTTAGAGCTTAATTTGAGCATAGTTTTGGTTTTAATTTATTAGAGTTCTATATATTTATATATACAAAAACATACAACGAAGAAATGTGAAATTATAAATTTCAATGAGAAAGTAATAAAAGTTTTCAATTTAGAGAAACACCTTATAGAGTTGAAGTGAGATTTCATTAATTCTGAGACAATTTAACCAAAAGCGTAATAAATGGATATAAACTGATGATATATAATCCATAAATTATTTAAATGAGAAATATGCTTGAGTAAATGAGGAAGTTATTAGTAGTAAAGAGGAGTAATGAATTTTATGACAAATATGAGAATTGATGTTATTATTTCGAGTATAATTCTGATTTAACTCTTAGTGTATTTCGCGACGAGGATCGCTTTTCTGAGTATATTTTTCGTGTGTAATTCTGAGTGCATCTGCGTTATACACGCTAAAAATTATAATTACATTATATAATCTGTGGGATTTTATAAAATTGAGAAATTTTAACCAAAAGGGGTACAAATAGGTGGATATGAAATTATAATATAAATCCCATAAATTATTTTATGAGAACATGTTATAGGTAAATAAGATATGAAGAATAATGAATTTGTCACATTGAGAAAATATTAAAATCTTACATTTTGGGAAAATCACTTAATAAAAAGAGTTATTGAAACGAGTGAACTGTGAAACGAGTAAATAAAATATATTTATATTATCAACTAATTTAAAGAATATTTTTATGATGGTTTATCAAGTGGAGTAAGTGAAAATACCGTGAACATATTTTTTTGTTGTGTTAAAACTTCAGTTGGCTTAATCATGTTTTTTAAATGTTAAATTATCATTTGAGATTTTATTTAGTGAAACTTTTTCAGTTATTCATCAAATTTAGAATTTGTGAAATTTTTAGAATTTTGGGTGTTATAAAATCTTGGGGCAATTAAAAAGGAAAATGTTTTTTCTAAGAGATGAAACACGAGTATTGAGGAAAAATTATGCTAGAAAATAATAAACTGAGATTTATTAAATTGAGATCAAATAAGAAGACCTTTAAAGTATGTGATTTAAAAAGCTGAGTATGAAAATCCTCCAATTTTTCTTTATGTGATTAATAAGTTCAAGGAAGAATTATTAAATTAACGCAAAGATATTGAATAAACTATATAAGTTTGTTATATTAATTCATCGAGAATTTCTGAGCTGAATTAAAGATAAGTTATTCAAGTTTATCTTAAATGGTATTTATTAAAAGTGAACTAAAGGGAAACTATCATCATTAATTCGGTGGTGATCTATTTAAAACGAATTAAAAGAGTTTATGAGCTATATTATGTTCTGAGTTTAAGTGTTGAAAACATAATAAAATATTTTCGTTGAGTGCCTTTTGCTGAGTGCCTTTTGCTGAGTGCCTTTTTCTGAGTGCCTTTTTGCTGAGTGCCTTTTGCTGAGTGCATTTCTGAGTAATGTTTATCAGATTTTGAGTACACACGTCTGAGTGCATATCTGTATTTATCAAATATGGAAAAATAAATTTTTCTTTCTTCCGAATGTGATTTGTTGGTGTGGTGAAATTTTATGTGGGAAGTCGTGAACTTTGGGATTGACTCGTGACCAAACAAAGGTAGGTGTCGAAAGTAATAGAGGGCCCCTATTACTTTCCGCACAGGACTTTTGGTTGGTTATGGGGAGATTTTGAGGGGAACGATGGACCAATGCTTGTTATTGTGAAATTAGTATGTGTATCTTAATTGTTTGTGTGACTACATGCTTGCTTGTCTATTTTGGTAGACAATACTAGTCCCAAACTCGAGGACGAGTTTTTCTCCAAGTGGAGTTGAGTAGGGGTAATTTCCAAGAATTAGTTATCATTGACTACTATTTTTAAATATTATGACCATAATGCTTATGCATAGAGATTCTCTGGGTAAAGAAGTTAAAGTGTGAAATATAGATAATATAATTGACCAGAGAGTTTATATGAGTAATTATCGAACTGAGTAATTAAGATTATTTAAAGTCATTTCATAGGGTAATTATAGAGTTGATAAAATTGATAACCAAGATTAATTAGGCTGAGTGTAAATATGCAAATGAGATGTTACAAATATTATAACTATACAGCTAATGAGATAATGAGAAATTATAAAGTAATGAGAATTTATAATGTGTCGGATATGAGGAAATGAGTTAAAATGAGGTTGTTAATTGGAGTTGATAATGAATTATTAAAACGAGCTCAAATGAGAAAATTTCATGTAGATTGATTATTGAGTAAACTTTTAAGTTATAAGAAGTTTATAAATCGTGTTAAATGAACAGGTCAATAAAACAAGTTAAAAGAGAAAAGTTTTAAATTCTCGGGAAGTTCTATTTAAAATTTGGAGGTGCTATACAGTTTTTATGAGAAAATTATATTCTGTGAGTAATATATTTTATTTAGAGTTATCGAATAATATTTTATTTACTAATTTATTTAATTTTTTAAAATTTTGAAGTGTTATAAAATTTTATGATAAAAAAAAAAAGAAATTAATTAGGAGCAATTATTAAATAAGTTGAAGTTTATATTGAACTAAGGAGAAATTTCTAAAAGGCGAGAAAGTATTAAAATAATGAACAAGGAGAAAATCTTTAAATTGGGAATAAAAGGTAATTGTGTATTGAGTAAATGAGAACTAATGGATTAATTCGTAAATCAAGTAATAAGAAATCAGTCAAATAAGTGTATAAAATTTAATTAATTTTTTTAGTAAAAAGTGGGTAATATGAGTTTAATGAGTAAATATGTGGTCCAAATAATAAAAATAAAAAGTTATAAGTTGACTTGTGGGAAGTCATTAAACGAAGTTTGAAATAAGTTATTAGTATAGATTGAGATAAGTTAAAAGTTGAATTATGAAAATTTTAATCGAGTGTATTGGGAGTATATGCAAATGAGTAAATTGGGGAAATACATTTTATATAGAAATAATTCGTTCTAATTATTGGTGCGTATATCTTAGTTATTAATCGGAGGTGACCTAATATACATATATATATCAACGAGTATATGGGAGATGAATCGGATGTGTGTAATTATGCCTTTACATGATTATATATGAGATTTATGTGTGGTAGGAAACGCTGTTGATGATAGATATTGTCACCTTCTAAGTTACAATTCTGGGTATAGTTCTGAACTACATTCGTGTGTGATATTTCTGGGTAAATACTTGAGTTGCTTATTGTGTGCTCATGATTCTTCGTGTATCATCCTGCATTCCTGGGTGAATTACATGAGTACTACTGGGTGATTTTGAATTCTGTGTGAATTATCTGTGTGATAGGTGCATTCCTTGGGAACAATGTGCCTGCTTTTGTGTTATTTGACAGTGGGGCGACTCACACATTCATTTCTTATGCTTTAGCAAACGATGTCCCATAGTGTAGAGAACGTTTCTGAGCCATTCTGATAGAGAAGTACCAATAATGAGATTTTTTTTTATGTTACTAAAATGTATAGTTACCAATTAATAGAGTTGTACGAGAAGAAATTTCCCGTAAAAACTTATTGTTATCGCCCTGAGAGTGCCGAGTGAGACTGTGAGCATGGATTGGATGACCGAGTACCACGCTGAGATCACCCGTCGCCACAAACCAAAGCTAAACAAATCTTCAAGTGGAGTTGAATCGGAGATTTAACTCAATGTCAACTGTTGCGTGCAGCAACTTTGTTTGACTACGAGAGCAAGAAAACGCCTTGAGCAGAGTATCGTGAGTTATTTTTCACGTCATTTCCGACATTTCTTTTCATCGCTAAACCGAGATCCTTAGAGAGCATTCCGTTTTTATCTCTTTTAGCCTTATCTTTTTGCGCCATTTGAGACGGAAAAGTGAACGAGCAGTTGCAAGAGCCGGAGTTCATTATGATCGAGTAGGGAAACCTTGAAGAACTTCCTCTATTCGTAACTTTATCGTTTTTCTCATTTGAGTATGCGTGTCGCGGGCGAACCTAAGTCTGAGACGCGAGATCGCTACCCTGAACTTCTTCCGATCCATGACTTCGAGGACGAAGTCTATTTCAAGTGGAGTTGAGTTGTAACGCCCCGAAATTTCAAGTATTTAAATATTAATATATATTGAATTTAAATTACGTTTGCTTTTAGTCGTGTGCATTTATGGGTATTAAGTGTGTGCATTTATATGCTTGTCTGGGTAATTAATTGTATACGTTTAGCCACGCGACGCTTAATTTGTTTGTTTACTAAATATGAGTATGTTTATTATTTTAGTGTGTTAATTATATTATAAAAGTAATTATATTACTATTGAGTCGGTTAGTAAATTATATTTCCAAGTGTGTGGTATTGTAAGCGGGTTGTGGCCGGACGGGGGGCCACGGCCGAAGAACCCGAGTGCTAAGTTGCGATATATGGATCAGAGACGAGTGTGGAGGCCCGGTATTGGGGCTGAGTTCGAGATTGTTAGGGCTGAGCCCTGGTTTCCTTTTTATTACTGATTTGGTCCGAGTAGAAGAGAAAGGAGAAAGCCCGAGATTATTAGCCCAAGTTTTTTTTAAAAAGCTTCAACCATATTCTAATATTACTTAAGCCAAAATTTCACTTCAAACCCTACGCTAAACATCTTCAATTCGGCAGCCACCATAGAGCATCTCCAGCCGTCGTCGTCGTTTCTTGAATTGTTTTAGTGGTCCATCGATGGTAAATAAATTGATAGAATGTGGATTGTGTTGGTGGTGAAGCAGGCATCCAGCAGGAGTTAATTAAATGATGGAAGCAGGTCACGTGAAGGGTGATAATGTGGTAGAATTTCCCCTCCTCCGTTTTCCTTCTTTTCATTTTCTTTTTTTGATCAGATTGTTAATCGATTGAGAAGGTAAGGCAAGCAGGTCACATGCTCTTGAAGGGTGGCGGTGGATGTTTAATTTTACACGTCTTCAACTATTGGGATTGTTCTTTTTGGTGTGTTTGCGTCAATTTCGAGGAAGGCATCATCATCAATTTATCAATTCTTTTCTTTTGTAAGTTTCATTCAGATTTCGATCCTAATCTATTTTCCTTGTGGAGCAGAAAGTGATCGAGTAGAAATTTCAACGATGTCGGGGGTTGATGCAGCCGAACCCTTGGTGATTTCGGTAGTCCCCTAATCTTATTTTTGTTCCTGTTTTGATTCCTTCCAATTACCGAGTACTAACCGGATTATTCCCGAGCAGATTTGTTATGAGTTATTTCCCGAGTAGATTTGTTATGAGTTATTTTCCGAGCAGATTGTTGTGAGCTTTTCCGAGCAGATTGTTGTGAGCTTTTCCCGAGCCAGGATTGTGAAGGAGTGCGGACCTTCTAGGAACTGATTGGTGACTCGTACGTGCCAAGGATATTTAGGAGCTTACGGTTATTCGAGGTGAGTATTCTCACCGTGTATTCAGTTATAACGATACGTGCATGACTCATATGGTTAACTGTTTTGATCTGTTGTACTTTCTGTGTGTTGATCTGTTATCTGAGTGACTGTTTTTGCATACTACTGATCTGAGACGGACGTGCCGAGTATCTGAGTCGGTACCAAGTCATTTTGTGCTACTAAGTGATAGGGCTATCTGTGTGGTTTATGTTAGGAGTTGAAAACATAAAAATAATTAATAAATCTCAATGGAAATTCTGTGTGGTGGCCTGAGTGCCAAATTCTGTGTGGGCCCTTGTGGCAAATTCTGTGTGGGCCCTTGTGGCATTTTAGTGTAAGGAGAGGCGAGGTTGATCTCTCGACTCGAGTTACACAAGCGCGCTATATAAATTTAAAAGATACAAAAATTGAGAAATTAACTTAGTGGTAAATGATTAGGAGTTCACCTGTGTGCCCTCATGTATTGTATGTTGTAGTTGTTTGCATTTTGAGTTTATTCACTCAGCTTCCCTGCTGACCCAAAAACTCCCTCCCATTTTTCAGGTACTAGCAAAGGAAAGGATAAGGTGGACGGTTGACTGCTGTATTACTTCTTAGTGCTGATGTGAAACGTTTTTATTATTTCAAAACTCTGAATTTTATTTAAGACATTTCCGCATTAAATACATTTTATATTAAATAGTTATTTTGGGGGATTATTTATGGGACCTTTTTGATTATAATTTTGAATTTAAAAATTTTAAAAATCTTGTAAATTTTAGGGTGTTACAAGTAGCCCATAAAAATACCTTCATTTGCTTTGGGAGCAAACTTATTGAGATTTTGATTGGTACTGAGAATGAAGCATTTACTCCCAAAGATGTGGAAGTATTCCACATTAGGAATCCTGCCATGATATAACTCATAAGGAGTCTTGTGATGTCTGTGGACTACAGTTGCTCTATTCTGTGTAAAGTTAGCACAGTTTACAGCTTCAGCCCAGAAGCTCAGTGCCAATCCAGCATGGCATAACAAAGTTCTTGCAGCTTCAATTAATGTTCTATTCTTTCTTTCTACAACACCATTTTGTTGTGGTGTGTAGGCTGCAGAGTAATTTTGTACAATTCCCTTCTCTTCACAGAAACTTGCTAATACTGAGTTTTTAAATTCAGTACCATGGTCACTCCTTAGTTGTTTGACCTTGGCACCTTTTTGCAGTTCTTCTCTCTTGATAAAAGCAATAATTTCTGTGGTAGGATCTGATTTTGTCTTCAGGAAGATGACCCAAGTGTATCTTGAGAATTCATCAACTAAGACCAAGGTATAGATCTTTTTGCCCAGAGATGGTGTACTGATGGGGCCAAAAAGATCCATGTGTATCATTGCAAGAGGTTCATTTATTGACTGATTTACCTTAGATTTAAATGAACTCTTCTTCTGCTTGCCCATTTCACATGCTGAGCATAACTTATCTTTGGAATAAGTAATTGCGGGCAACCCTCTAACTAACTTCTTAACACTGAGTTCATTAATGTTCCTGAAGTTGATGTAGGAAAGTTTCTTGTGCCACATCCAGTTCAGTTCTCGATTGACTTTAGACAGCAGGCACACACGGATGATGGGGTCAATTTCTGAAAGATTGACTACATAGACATATTTTTCTCTTCTGGCAATGAGAACAGGTTGTTCTCTTTCATTGTATTGCCAGCAATCTTTCTAAATCTAGCTTCCTTGTCATCATCACACATCTGACTAATACTGAGCAGATTTTGTTTTAGACCTTCTACATAGGCAACTCTTTTAAAAGTGATGTTGCCCGCTTTGATTTCCCCATATCCTCTTGTCTTCCCTATGGAATCATCCCCAAACCTGACAGAAGGACCCTTCTCTGGTGTGTAATGCTGAAGGTACTCCATACTGCCAGTCATGTGTCTTGAGCAGCCACTATCAAGGTACCATTTTCTATCACCCTGCACAAGACACACAATTAGGATTAGTTCCTTTTAGGAACCCATTTAAAAATGGGACCTTTAGAAGAATTAACATTTTTCTCCCTCTTAATCTCTTTTTTAGTGGGAGTTAGTATCACTTTAGAGGAAGCAGTATCGGTAGTCTGTTGTGGTACTGACTTTGAATTACCCTTTTTCTTTGGTACTGAGTACCTAGGATTAGAGAGATTAGTTCTACATTCATCTTATTTATGACCTGTATGATGACATCTGTAACATTTTCTAGGTCTATTTCTAAACATGTTTTCATAAGGAATTTTAGAAAACTGTTTATGTTTTGGTTGATCAATATATGTCAGTTTTACAAACTTCTGACTAAAAAATTTGATTTGATCACCAATAGATTTCAAAAGACTATTTTTATCATTTTTGATAGGAGGTTGAACTTCCTTTTCAATAGTCGTTTTGGGAGATGAATTTTTCTTTTTGTCTGGTAAAGTTGGCTGTTTTTGCTTTTGCTTAGACTTACTTCCTTTACCATTTTTGGAACCTGTTGAAAGTATTGCAGGTTTAAACATATGTTCTAATTTTAACACTTTAACAGGTTCTTGAGAGTTTTGAGTATTTAATTCAGATGTACTTACAACTTCAGTATCAGTTTTGTTGAATGACTAGAAATTGTTTCCAAGGTTTTTAAAATATTGTTTTCAGAGTATGGAATGATATTAAATAATACTTCAAAAGGTGGAACTGTTGTAGTGTCATACTGATCTACATGAATCTCAGTATCAGAATTCTCTGTACTAGAAAACTCAATACTGAACTCTTGTAATTCAGTATAGCACTTAGAACAGATAGAGGGACCGATAGATTGAACTTGGTCAGAAATGTTTTTATCCTCTTCATCTGAATCAGTTTGACAACTAGTTTCACAAAAAGTTTTGGATTTTACAAAATTAACAGGATTTAAGTGATTAAATTCTTCAAATAAATCAGCAAAATTATTTCTATTTTTGAACTGAGGATCTACACCAAGTGCAGCCCTCACATTGTCAGGAAATTTTTGATTTAAACATTTATTTAGTTTGATAGAAGCATTTCCCCGTGATTTACATTGTTTTTCAAATTTTTCTTTTTCTAATTTATGTAAATGTGCTTTATCAGCTAATCTTTGATTCATGTCTTGTAAGTTTAAAACGTCAAGTTCCAAATCTTTTAATTTTTCTAATTTATCTAAGTTTTCATTATTAACTTTTTCTAGTTGTAAGATTGTAAGTTTTAAAGCTTTTTCTTTCTGTACTAAAGTTTTAAGATAAACAATCATATAATCAAAAAAAAAATTTCTTTTTCATTTAAAGAATAAGTTTGAAAGGCACTCACCTTGTACAACTGAGTAGAGTCCCAATCACTGTGGATACTCATTTTTTCAGCTTCTTTGAAATCTCTCTCAAAAGTGCTCTTCAAATCTTCTTCAGTAAGAGCCATGAAGGCCTTGTTTTCAACTACCTCCTCATCATCACTGAGATCTTCATCCATCCAAGCCTCAGAATAAAGTGCTTGATGAGGAGCTCCACTTCCACTAGCTCCCTTTCCCTTGCTTCTTGCCTTCAACTTCACATACTTGTCCCTATACCGTTTAGCACGATATGCATTTTTGTCATTCTGGTCAGTTTCAGAAGACTTTGTGTGACAGTTGGCTGCAATATGACCATGCTTTCCACACCTGTAGCATAGACCAGATCTGGGGTCAGTATTGGAAGAGCTAACACCAAGCCTCTTCTTTTTTAATTGATCCAACTTCATGGACATGAGAGCCATTTGAGTTTCCAGTTCTTCTGCCTCAGCATCTTCAAGACTGTCTTCTGGCTCATCTGGCTCAGTCACAGTATAAGTCTGTTTAACAATTAGGGCCATGCCAGTAGATGTCTTTTCAGTTTTCTTCCAGTTGATCAGTCTAGAAGCATTGTTCTCTTCATGATTCAACATTAAGACATACAGTGTTTGAAGAGTGTAGGACTCAATGTTGTTAGCAGCATTAACAGAGTTTGTCATATCAATGAATTGTTGAGGAAGACTGTCCAAAATTTTTTGACAGAGTTCTCCCTCATCCTTTTCAATTCCAACACTGATCAGATCATGAACAATGGTGTTGAATCTGTTGTAAAGAGCAGTGAGATCTTCATTTGGATTAGCAATGAAGTTCTCATATTTCCTTCTCATGTTGCTCTTTCTTTGCAACTTCACCTGAGGTGTACCTTCATAAGTGACTGTCAAGCTATCCCACATAGCTTTTGCAGTTGGCAACTTCATGATTGCACTGAGAACTTCTTTTGTGACTGCATTACCAATCACACTCTTGGCTCTTGAGTCTAGACTGAACAACTGACGATCAGTATCAGTCCAAGTATGTTTCAACTTTGGAATTGTTCTTGTTGATGCAGGAGCATTGTCTGTAGCTGCAACAGGTTCAGTGGTTAAAGGAATGATGGGACCATCAGTTAGCACAGTGATCATCTCATCATGAATAGATTCAAGATACCACTGAGCTTTTAATTTCCATTGATAAAAATATTTTCCATCAAAGATTGGCACTCCCTTTCCTGACATCACTGGAGCAGTAATTGAAGACATTCTGGTTTTTTCATATTTGGGAAGTGTAGGTATATGGAATGGATGCCAGGGTAATAGATCGACTAAAAAAGAATTAATTTATCCTGCTCTGATACCAGTTGTTAGGTCACAACGACCCTGGATTACTTGTATAATTGTTAGATAAATTAAACTTAAGACAATTAAAGTGATTAACACAATATTAGAGTCAAATGTATAATTACACTAAGTGTGGCTTGTTGCGGAATAACAAGACCACTGATCAATTACAGTATGTTTACAAGTGAAAGCGTAAATTAGTGAGTACTCCTTTGCCATGTGATCTCTATTTATAATGACATAGAGATCTTACAAAAAAGGCAAGGAGTAACTGAAGGACTGGAATAGGAAAGTGGCCGAGATCAAAGGGATTTGATCTGGCTAAGTAAACAAGGAAATGTTTACTCAGTCCTTGTACTCAGTATTATATGTCAATAATGAGTCCCAATACTGAGTGACCAAAACTGTCTACCCAGTATTGGACCAAGACTTAGCCAATTTATTCTATACACTATTCTAAGCTAGTCTAGGATGTCTTGTTATCTTGAGATCCCAAGGGGTAAGGCTTTTTGCCTTAACAATAAACCGTAATTGGTGTCCATAACCGATACGAATGGCCCGTGAACCATTATAACCACTAGCTATAACCAATAACCTATTAGTATCCATTTTAAACCATAATAGGTGTCCATAACCCATAGGAATGGCCCACGAACCGTAATAACCACTAGTTATGACCAATATCCTATATGTATCCATTTTAAACTGTAATTGGTGTCAATAACCCATATGAATGGGTCGTGCACCTTAATAACCACTAGTTATGACCAATAACCTATTAGTATCCACTTTGAACCGTAAATGGTGTCAATAACCCATACGAATGGCCCATGAACCTTAATAACCACTAGTTATGACCAATAACGTATTAATGTCCATTACAAACCGTAATTGGTTTCCAGAACCCATACGAATGGCCCGTTAACCAGTATAACGACTAGCTATGATCAATTACCTATAAGTGTCCATTATAAACCGTAATTGGTATCCATAACCCATACGAATGGCCCGTGAACCATTATAACCACTAGCTATGACCAATAACTTATAAGTACCCTTTATAAACCGTAATTGGTGACCATAACCCATACGAATGGCCCGATAACCATTATTACCACTAGCTATGACCAATAACCTATAAGTATTCATTATAAACCGTAATTGGTGTCCATAAGCCATACGAATGGCCCGTGAACTATTATAACCACTAGCTATGACCAATACCCTATAAGTATCCATTATAAATCGTAATTGGTGTCCATAACCGATACGAATGGCCCGTGAACGATTATAACCACTAGCTATGACCAATAACCTGTAAGTATCCATTTTAAACTATAATATGTGTCCATAACCCATACGAATGGCCAGTGAATCTTAATAACCACTAGTAATTACCAATAACCTATAAGTATCCATTTTAAACCGTAGTTGGTGTCAATAACCCATACAAATGGCCCGTGAACCATTATAACCAGTAGCTATGACCAATAACCAATAAGTATTTATTATAAACGGTAATTGGTGTCCATAATCGATACGAATGGCGTGTGAACCATTATAACCACTAGCTATGACCAATAACCTATAAGTATCCATTTTAAACCGTAATTGGTGTCAATAACCCATACGAATGGCCCGTGAACCTTAGTAACCACTAGTTATGACCAATAACGTAGTAATATCCTTTATAAACCGTAATTGGTTTCCATAACCCATATGAATGGCCCGATAACCCGCATAACCACTAGCTATGACGAATAACCTATAAGTATCCATTATAAACCGTAATTGGTGTCAATAACCCATACGAATGGGCCGTGAACCATTATAACGACTAACTATGACCAATAACCTATAAGTATCCATTATAAACCGTAATTGGTGACAATAACCCATACGAATGGCCCGTTAACCATTATTACCACTAGTTATGACCAATAACCTAGAATTATCCATTATAAACCGTAATTGGTGTCAATAAGGCATACGAATGGCCCATGAACTATAATAACCACTAGCTATGACCAATAACCTATAAGTATCCATTATAAACCGCAATTGGTGTCCATAACCGCTACGAATGGCCCGTGAACCATTATAACCACTAGCTATGACCAATAACCTATAAGTATCCGTTTTAAACTGTAATTGGTGTCCATAACCCATTGGAAAGGCCCACGAACCGTAATAACCACTAGTTATGACCAATAACCCATAAGTATTCGTTTTAAACCGTACTTCGTGTCAATAACCCATATGAATGGCCCGTGAACCTTAATAATCACTAGGTATGACCAATAACCTATAAGTATCCATTATAAACCGTAATTGGTGTCCATAACCGATACGAATGGCACGTGAACCATTATAGCCACTAGCTATAACCAATAACCTATTAGTATCCATTTTAAACCGTAGTAGGTGTCCATAACCCATAAGAATGGCTCACAAACCGTAATAACCACTAGTTATGACCAATAACCTATAAGTATCCGTTTTAAACTGTAATTGGTGTCAATAACCCATATGAATGGCCCGTGAACTGTAATTGTAACGACCCAAAATTTTGAATCGAATAAATTCTAAGAAAATATGATAAATAAGGATAAATCGTTTAAAGAACGTAGGAATTGGTTTCTTGTCATTTGGACATCGTTTGAGAAAGTTATGGACGAAACAGGGTCGAGACAAGGAACAAAAGTTGCAGCCCGGCTGCCTTGTGGAGTTCACGGTGCGAACTAGCCCTCGCGATCGTGAGGATCGGGCAGAGACTTGGGGTTTTTCAGAGATCGGAGTTTGCGGCTGGTTCACGAACGCGAACTGTTCACGACGCGCGAAGTTCGCGGCGCGAACTTGGGCTTCGCGGCGCGAAGTCTGTCAGACACAGCATTAAAGTCGGGTTTTGGCTCATTTTATGCCATCTCAAACCCTAGTTTCTCTCCCAACGAGTTTGTATACGTTTTTGAGTGGAAAACATCATTTGGAGCCGATTTCTTCATCAAATCTCGTGATTTGTCACTCCTAGTTGAAGATTAAAGGTATATCTTCACCCTTTTGTAGTTGTAGCTCTAGATCTATGGATCTTGAAGCTTGGGTTTGAAACCCTAGTTCTTGGGTGTATGGGTTATGGTGAAATAAATGATGTATACACTTAATAGATGGTATTTCAACAAAGGAAACAAGTGTATGGTTAAGATTTGCAAGAATCTTAAGGGTTGGTTAACATAGGGTTTTATAAACCATGAAATTGGGGAAAAATGTTATTAAATGGTGTTTATAGATAAATGGACACATTGTTAATAGTATGTGATGTTGAATATCTTGTGATTGATGTATTAGGCTTTTGGTGAAGCCTTGGAAGATTAGTTGATTGTTGAAGCAAAGAGGATTGGGTGTGAAGAACACATTTGGAGCATTATTGGCTAAGGTGAGTACATGAGACTTTTAAACTGGGTACATAGCAAGAGTTTTGAAAATACATATGATATTTTTATGGGTCTTTATTAATAAATGTTTGATAAATATAGTAACTGAAAATGGTAAGAAAGTAGGTTTAATGTGATACTAGAATATGTCTAGTATGGTCGATGATTTTGGAAGTAAATATGATAAACTTAAGTGATTATGGAATCTTTAATAATGAACCATAATAATAAAGTTATAAAGTAAAAGAATGTATATTGAGTCTTTATTAATAATTATGTATTAGTAAAACAATTGGAAATGATTTGATAACTAATGAGTATCTATTGGTAAGAATTACCAATAAAATAAAAGAACAAACATACATATGAAAATGATTATGATGTGACTAGTAATAATCATGTATTATAGTCAACGAAGAGATGAAAGTATATGAAATAGATAAATAAGAAAGGTGTCTTATGAAATAAGTGAGTATGGACCTCCTAGGGTTCATAAATGTAGAAATATGTGTGAGATGTTAAAGATCGGGTCCATGGGACCATACATGTACGTTCACTCTATGTTGAACTAGTTATATATAGTTATTATTAGATAGCTAACTTGTTTGATGATTGATGTGATAGCCGAGAGCTAAATTGACATAACTGTTGAGTTATGGTAAGATTGAGATGATGTGATGTCACGGGCGACTCCCGGTCATGAGGTGTGGAGTGAGGGGCAGTTGGGTGGATTCCCATCGACTCATCCACGTTAGTAGTCTTGCTAACTGGACGTATTCTGGCGAGTAAGGCAGGTATCGGTAGATTGGGCGATTCCCTCTTGCCGGTATCTTGAGCTTCTAGTTAGTTCGGGGGCAACCCGATAACTAGATATATTGGAGTTCTAGTTAGTTAGGGGGCAACCCGATAACTAGATTTGATAGCTAGGAAAGCATTGGAACAATAGGGTCGCTATAGGGTGACTAGCCTATATTGATATGATATATATATATATATATATATATATATATATATATATATATATATATATATATATATATATATGTATATATATATATATATATATATATATATATATATATATATATATATATTTATGAAACGATTATTATTATTATTTGGGTCTAAAACCCATGTATCTCACGAGACTATTTTGTCTCACGTACTACGTTTGTTTTGTGGCTTTGTATTCAGGTACAGGTTTGAAGTGATAGAAGGTTGCACTAGAAGTGGCCTAGAGATGTTTAGCTCGGGAGCTCGTAGGTAGATCCTTTGCCTATGGTTTTGATATACTTGGTGACACCGTATTTTTGTATACTCTGATAAAAGTTTTAAAGTTTTTGTTAAACTGTATTTTGGGCAACATGGAAGATGTTATAAAATCGTATTTTAAATGTTTTAAACGATGTTATAAAAATACGGGTGTTACAGTAATAACCACTAGTTATGACCAATAACCTATGAGTATCCATTTTTAAACCGTAATAGGTGTCCATAACCCATACGAATGGCCCGTGAACCTTAATAACCACTAGTTATGACCAATAACCTATAAGTATCCATTTTGAACCGTAATTTGTTTCCATAACCCATACGAATGGCCTGTGAACCTTATTAACAACTTGTTATGACCAATAACGTATTAATATCCATTATAAACCGTAATTGGTTTCCAGAACCCATACGAATGACCCGTTAACCATTATAACCACTAGTTATGACCAATAACCTATTAGTATCCATTTTAAACCGTAATAGGTGTCCATGTCCCATAGGAATGACCCACGAACCGTAATAACCACTAGTTATGACCAATATCCTATAAGTATCCATTTTAAACTGTAATTGGTGTCAATAACCCATACGAATGGGTCGTGAACCTTAATAACCACTAGTTATGACCAATAACCTATTAGTATCCATTTTGAACCGTAAATGGTGTCATTAACCCATACGAAAGGCCCATGAACCTTAATAACCACTAGTTATGACCAATAACGTATTAATATCCATTATAGACCGTAATTGGTTTCCAGAACCCATACGAATAGCCCGTTAACTAGTATAACGACTAGCTATGACCAATTACCTATAAGTAACCATTATAAACTGTAATCGGTGTCCATAACCCATACGAATGGCCCGTGAACCATTATATGCACTAGCTATGACCAATAACCTATAAGTATCCTTTATAAACCGTAATTGGTGACCATAACCCATACGAATGGCCCGTAACCATTATTACCACTAGCTATGACCAATAACCTATAGGTATTCATTATAAACCGTAATTGGTGCCCATAAGCCATACGAATGGCCCGTGAACTATTGTAACCACTAGGTATGACCAATACCCTATAAGTATCCATTATAAACCGTAATTGGTGTCCATAACCGAAACAAATGGCCCGTGAACCATTATAACCACTAGCTATGACCAATAACATGTGAGTATCCATTTTAAACTGTAATATGTGTCCATAACCCATACGAATGGCCAGTGAATCTTAATAACCACTAGTTATTACCAATAACCTATAAGTATCCATTTTAAACCGTTATTGGTGTCAGTAACCCATACAAATGGCCCGTGAACCATTATAACCAGTAGCTATGACCGATAACCAATAAGTATCCATTATAAATCGTAATTGGTGTCCACAACCTATACGAATGGCGCGTGAACCATTATGTAACACCCAAAAATTTCACAAAAAATTAAAAATTTTCGAGTACAAGATTTAATTAAAAAGGTACCATAAATAATTCCCAAAATAATTGTTTAACATTTAAAAATGTATTTAATGCGGAAAAGTCTTAAATGAAATTAATGTTTTAAAATAATAAAAGCGTTCCACATCAGCACTCAGAAACGATACAGCGGTCAACCGTCCACCTTCTCCTTTCCTTTGCTAGTTCCTGAAAAATGGGAGGGAGAGTTTGGGTCAGCGGGGAAGCTGAGTGAATAATTTCAAAATGCAATCAACTACAACATACAACACATGAGGGCACATAAGTGAACTCCTACTCAGATACTACTCAGTTTATTATTCAAATTAACTATCTCTTTTTAATTTATATAGCGCGCTTGTATGAATCGGGTCGAGAGATCAACCTCGCCCCTCCTCACACTAGAATGACACATAGGCTACCACTCAGAATTGCCACTCAGGCTACCACTCAGAATTGCCACTCAGGCTACCACTCAGTATTGCCACTCAGGCTACCACTCAGATTAATTATTTATTTTTATGTTTTCAACTCATAACATAAACCACTCAGATAACCCTAACACATAGTAGCACAGAATGACTTGGTACCGGCTCAGATACTCCGCACGTCCGTCTCAGATCAGTGGTAAATAAAAACAATCACTTAAATACTCAGATAGCAGATCAAAACTCAGATGTCAAACACATTACAAATTATGAAACATATAAGTCATGCATGTATAACGTTGTAACTGAATACACGGTGAGAATACTCACCTCGAGAAACGCAAGCTCCAACGGGTTCCCGACAGTCAAAGGTACAACCAGTTATCTCTTAGACGATCCTAAAACATTAAACGAAACCGCAAATTAAAATCCGACTCAAGGATTTATTTTTAGAAAAGTTGGCAGCACCCATCGGTCTCACGGAAACTATCATAACTCCTAAATGGCTAATTAGATTTTTCCCATCTTTCTACTACAGAAACTAGACAATCAGAAATACAAATCGTTGTGAGACGGTCACTGGCCAAAACAGATTCTAAGGGTCTCAAAATGGTGTCACAAGACAGGCATGTTGCACAGGTCAAGTTCCTAACAGCAGCACATTAAAACGGGCATAACTTTTAAACCGTATATCGGATTGACGAGAGGTTTGCGGCATCGGAAAGCTAACCCAGAAAACTAGGCTCCAGCGGGGTCCAAAATAAAAAAAATAACTTTTAAACAGACTAAAAACGGCAGCGAACAGAATGGCAGAAATTGCCAGAAAATATCTTTAATTCAAAAACCCGTTTTAGCTACCCGACTCTTTACCGAGCAAAGCCGACACTTAAAATTGACACCCGACATCCCAAAACTCAGTTATCTCAATTTTACATAAAAACTTTAGACCCGTTTGTAACTTGTGAAAAGTTCTCCGATTGGGGAAACTGAGAACCTTACGGGTTCGGTTTCCCCTTCGGTTATAAATTCTCGATTTTATATAAAAACGATTAAACAGCCCAACCCACCGAGACAGCCCGAGACTCGGCCTCAGCTGTCCAGTTCGCCATCTATTCACCCGCTCAATAACAATTAACAACTCGAGAGGAACCTAGGACAGTCTAGTGGTTCGGGACGACAACCGGTTAGTAAAAACAATACAACAACAGCAATTCAAGTAATCGGAACGAGCCCAACCCGGGCCCAGAACTAAACTATCAAAACCCGTAGCCCTAACATACACCTTACATGAAGCAGATCAGTATGCTAGGACACGAACACAATAAATTAATAGAGATCAAAATAGAGTTGAAACATGGTGCAAAGAAATACTACCGGAACAAAGCTGCAAGTCCTGGCTCGGTTGTTGCTTGGTTGCTAAGCTCAACAAAAGAAAAACTCGATCGGGAATACTCACCTGCTCAATTCCGATACACTAAGAACATAACACAATCCAGAAGTAACATGATTAGGAACGAACAAGATGGATCGAACAAAAAGAAGGATGACAAATGAAAGAATCTTACCCACGATTACTAGCTCGAACTCTGCTAGCAATTCTGCTCTCTACTTGCTCGACAACTGGTAAGCGAAAGGGATAAATGAAGGTGGCTGGTGGTTTGAAGGAGGAATATACGAAAGGAGGGGGTATTCTCACGGCCCAAGAGGTGAAGATTAAGGGGTTTTAGGGTTGGATTCTCTTTTATCTCCCCACATGCAGCTTGGGCCCAGCTAATCTAAATATTCGGTGGAGCTTAAAAGATATTTGGGCTAGATTAATCAACTAAACTATGGTCTATAACCATCTACACGATCCACCACCACGTAACAAGAAAAAATCCGGCATACTCTCTTTACCCGTCCTTTTAAAACCACTAACAATTTGCGGGTTTTTATTTATTTATTTGGCCTTGGCCTTCGGCCGGCCTCGACCTAACACTCGACACCCGGGAATTTAAATTTCGCACTCATAAAATAACACGGTCCAATATTTAGCCAAAACGTCACATAATATTCAACACCATAATAAAGGACACATAAATGTGTAAATGAGACGTCACGTATTTGTTACACCAAATAATAATTCAATAAAGTTTAATAATGAATAAAATGAAATTAAGTTAAATTACAAACCTTGGGCTGTTACAACTCAATCCCACTTGAATCAGGCTTCGTCCCCGAAGTCATCGCTCAAAAATAGCCTGGGATAGTTAGCACGCATCTCAGACTCGGGTTCCCACGTCCATTCGGAACCTTTACGGTGCTGCCACTGCACCTTAACTAGCATAATGTCTTTGTTGCGCAAGGTTTTGACCTTGCGGTCAAGAATCGCAATCGGTCGCTCAATATAGTTTAATTTCTCGTCGATCTGAATGTCTTCCAATGGCACAACCACGGACTCATCGACAATGCATTTTCTCAATTGTGAAACATGAAAAGTGTTATGAATAAGATGGAGTTCTTCTGGTAAATCTAGACGGTAAGCGACTTTACCAACTCTGGCGATCACCCGATAAGGACCAATATAACGGGGTCCCAGTTTTCCTCTCTTTCTGAATCTGATGACACCTTTCCACGGGGAAATTTTCAGCAACACATAATCCCCGAATTGAAATTCTAGCACAGACCGTCTCTTGTCAGCATAACTCTTCTGGCGACTCTGTGCAGTTTTCAATCTCTCCCGGACCATCTGAATCAGTTCTGTAGTTTTCAACACGATCTCGGTGCTACCCAATACTTTATGCCCAACTTCTCCCCAACAAATAGGCGTTCGGCATTTCCGACCGTATAACAACTCGAATGGCGGCATACCTAGCTCAAGGAATTTTTTTTTATAACGTTCACTCAGAAATTAAAGAAAGGGAGGAAAAATAATAAATGTACCGATGCTCGCGTGGAAACTATTGTTGTATGAGAACTTTGCTAATGGTAGGTACTTGTCCTAGCTACCACCAAAATCAAGAGCACATGCTCTCAGCATGTCCTCAAGCGTCTGAATCGTTCGCTCACTCTGACCATCTGTTTGTGGATGAAACGCGGTACTAAAATGAAGCCTCGTGCCCATCTCATCTTGGAATTTCTCCCAAAATCTCGATGTAAAACGAGTATCTCTGTCTGACACAATAGAAACCGGCACACCATGCCTCGCCACAATCTCACGAACAAAAATACCTGTCATCTTCTTAGCTGAAAAACTCTCTATAATTGGAATAAAATGATTACTCTTAGTCAAACGGTCAACGAATGCCCAGATAGCATCGAATCCTCCTGGCGTTTTCGGCAATTTGGTGATCAGGTCCATATTATCTGTTCCCACTTCCACACTGGAATCTCTAACAGTTGTAACATACCATGTGGCCTCTGGTGCTCCGCTTTGACTTTACGACAAGTCAAGCATTTCTCTACGTACTCAGCTACCTCCAGCTTCATACCCGACCACCAATAATTCTCACGAAGGTCTCGATACATTTTTGTCGCTCCCGGGTGAATGGAAAATTTGGACTTATGAGCCTCGTCCAACAGAATATCACGATTACCACCATGTGAAGGAACCCACACTCTACCCATGTGTGTAAATAAGTCTCTGCTATCTTTCGTAAAACTGCCAATCACACCAGTAACTCGTTCCTTCCTGGCCTGCTCTTCCTCGGAAGCTTCTACTTGAGCAATACGAATGGAATCTAACACTAACGCTATTGCTGTCAACCTCATGCAAGTACCCTTAATAGGGTTCCCGCTCAACGCGTCAGCTACCACATTGGCCTTACCCGGATGGTAAAGGATCTCACAATCATAATCCTTCAGTACATCAAGCCATCTCCTCTGCCTCATATTAAGATTCTCCTGGTCCATCAAATACTTCAAACTCTTATGATCAGTGTAGATGGTGATTTTTACGCCGTACAAATAATGTCTTCAAATTTTTAATGCAAACACGACTGCACCCAGCTCAAGATCATGCGTCGGATAATTGCCTTCATGAGGCTTCAACTGTCTAGAAGCATACGCGATCACTTTACCCCTTTGCATCAGAACTGCACCCAGACCCTGAATAGACGCATCACAATAAACCACAAAGTCTTCTACACCCTCTGGCAATGCTAAAATCGGCGCCTCACATAACCGCTTTCTCAACTCTTCAAAGGCCTCTTGTTGCTTCACACCCCAACTAAATGCAGACGATTTCTTGGTTAACTTTGTTAATGGCGACGCAATCTTGGAGAAATCTTTAATAAAACGTCGATAATATCCAGCTAAACCCAGGAAACTATGGATCTCTGATGGCGTCTTCGGTACTTCCCACTTCATCACTGCTGAGATCTTTGCCGGATCAACTTTAATACCCCCTTCATTCACAACATGCCCAAGAAACTGTACTTCACGTAACCAGAATTCGCACTTAGAGAATTTCGCATAAAGACCCTCGCGTCTCAACGTATCCAGCACCTCGCGAAGATGAACCTCATGATCTGCCTTGGTTTTCGAATACACCAAGATGTCGTCAATAAACACAATCACTGAACGATCCAACATACTACTACACACTCGGTTCATAAGGTCCATAAAGGCCGCTGGTGCATTAGTGAGTCCGAAGGGCATCACTACAAACTCATAATGACCATAACGTGTCCTGAAGGCGGTCTTCTCAATATCTTCTTCTTTCACCCGCATCTGATGGTACCCCGAACGTAAGTCGATTTTTGAAAACCATGACGCACCCCGAAGCTGGTCGAACAAATCATCGATCCTCGGCATTGGATAACGATTTTTCACCGTTAGTTTGTTCAGTTCTCTGTAGTCGATACACATTCTCTGCGACCCATCTTTCTTCTTTACAAACAATATTGGTGCGCCCCATGGTGAACAACTCAGTCGAATAAATTCTTTCTCTTGTAACTCTTGTAATTGATCGTACAGTTCTTTCATCTCTAGTGGTGCAAGACGATAAAGAGCCTTAGCAACCGGTGCAGCACCCGGCACTAAGTCAATGCGAAATTCCACCTGTCTCTCTGGTGGTATCCCCGGTAAATCCTCAGGAAATACATCAGCATACTCGCTCACGATAGGAACACTCTCTACTGATCTCGGTTTCACCTCAAGAATGGTGTCGATAATATACGCCAGATAACCCATGGCACCGTGTTGAAGATGCTTTCTTGCCCTCGCAGCCGAACACAGTGCCGGCACTAATCGATATATGTCGCCTTGAATTAACAATTCAATCCCACTTGGAGGTTTGATACGGATTTGTTTTTGGTGACAGAGGATCTCGGCGTGGTACTCGGTCATCCAATCCATTCCCACAATTACACATAGCTCTCTCATAGAGATATGAATAAGGTCTATGGGAAATTTCTCCCCACACAGCTCAATCAGGCATCCACGGTAAACTTTAGTAACAGATAAAGTTTTGTCGTTGGCAACCTCTATTACCAACAGCTCAGAAAGGTCCTCTACTCTATGGGACATTAACTTGCTAAACGCATAGGAAACAAATGAGTGAGTAGCCCCACTGTCAAATAACACAAAAGCAGGCACATTGTTCACAAGAAAGGTACCTATCACACATAATACACACAGAGATTGTAACCACACAGTAAACAACCCATGCATTGCACTCAGAATGCATTCAGAAGGTAACTCAGAAAGTAAGTCAGAATAAAACACAAGAGTAAATATATTTACCTGCAATAGCGTTAGGAGCACTCTTCGCCTCCTCACCAGTCATCTTATAGGCTCGCCCTCGAGCCCTTGTCTGCGCCCCCTCAGTAATCCTAAGGGTAGCTGGGGCCGGATTAATCACGGGACCACCTCTAGTATCACCTATTATTAATTATATAAGGATATATGCATATATATACAAAGTCAAATAAGAGAAAGTGAAAATAAAAGATAAAATCATAAAAATAAAAATAAAGTATAAGAATCGGCACCTCTTCCGCCATCCTTCTTCTTCGGGCAATCGTCACTCACGTGACCCTCTTCCTTGCAGTATAAACACACAGTCCCCCTAATGGGGCATGCATTCGCCATATGCCCAGCCTGCCCACACTTATAGGACATCCTCGGTCTCCCTTCATCTCTATCAGGTGCATCACGAGGCGCGCTCCTCGTATCATCTCGTCGTGCGTTTCCACCACGCGCGTTTCCCCCAGTCTGGCCGCTTCTGCCGGAATTTCCCCCTTTGTACGACTTGAACTCGAATCGTTGCTTCTTTTCATTACCCTGGCTCGTGTTTCCCTAAGACGACGGCAGTGTTCTCTTGTGGTCTTTCTTCTGGCGGTCTAGCCCAATCTCGCGGCCATGTGCCGCCTCAATCATATCTGCCAACGAATTATGGGCTGTCATTCCCACGAATTCTCGAATATCACTACGCAGCATATCCTGATATCGAGCCATCTTCATCTCTTCCGTTGCAGCATATTCAGGACAAAACGAGGCCATCTCCCGAAACTTGGTAGTGATAGTGTTAACGAACTCAGTAGTTTGCTGGAGGCTTAGAAATTCCCAGGTGATTCGCTCCACTTCCACACGTGGCACATATTGTTTCTTAAACCTTTCCACGAATGCCTCCCACGTGAAGGCGCCATATTCTTCTTCGGTCATAGACGCAACTAGTCCTTTCCACCACTCTTTAGCTGCAACCTATAATTAGTGTGATGAGTAGGTCGTCTTCAGGTTAGTGGGACATTTGGAGATCCGAAAGACGCTCTCCATATCAGCAATCCAACGTATAACTAACTTCGGGCCAGATCCACCCTTGAACTCCGGGGGTGAGCACACAGAAAAATCCCTATAGGTAAATGGTTTGAGTGCTGGCGGTAGCGGCGCGACAGCAGCCCTTGAGTCAAACTCAGTTTGTAGCATATCACTGACTTGGGTAGTGATATCAGCGAACATCTCTTGGAACATCCCAGGCAGGATCTCACCGAGTAGATCGGTCATCATGGCCCTCAATTCTTGTGCGGTAGGTCTAGCTGCAGGCATCTTGCTAAATATTGAAAAAGGAAAGAAAGTATCAGAATATTTAATTATATTGATACGTCATGTCGAGCTTATAACTTTCTCAATTTTCCAGAAAACGTAGTCTTAGGTCCGGTGCGTACAAAATAATAGGGGCCCTTTCTATTATTTTTTTCGGCACCTACCCTTAACATATTTTCAGTAAAATTAAGTTCGTCGCAACCCTTCATTTCCATATCAATCACAGACTACAAATAATTTCACATAAGAATAATATATATCTACGTAGCTATCGGTGTCGATGTTGTGAAGTTTACTCTGATTTTCTCCCAATAAGTTAACTCAAATTATTCAGAATGCGTCTCTCAGATAAACTCAAAATATATATTACACAAAATATTTAAATTTACTAAACATTACCGGTAGTAGGAAAAGCGAGAGGTCGACGTGACATGCTGTATTCTTGATGTGGAAATTTACCTAGAAAATATTTTCGTTCATTTCTCATTTTGAAAACTCGAAACTCAAACTTGAGTTTGAATTCACCTCTCGTGAATTCAAATCCCTCAAGTCAAAGCTCTGATACCAACTTGTAACACCCAAAAATTTCACAAAAATTTAAAAAATTTCGAGTACAAGATTTAATTAAAAAGTTCCCATAAATAATTCCCAAAATAATTGTTTAACATTTAAAAATGTATTTAATGCGGAAAAGTCTTAAATGAAATTAATGTTTTAAAATAATAAAAGCGTTCCACATCAGCAATCAGAAACGATACAGCGGTCAACCGTCCACCTTCTCCTTTCCTTTGCTAGTACCTGAAAAATGGGAGGGAGAGTTTGGGTCAGCGGGGAAGCTGAGTGAATAATCTCAAAATGCAATCAACTACAACATACAACATATGAGGGCACATGCGTGAACTCCTACACAAATACTACTCAGTTTATTATTCGAATTAACTATCTCTTTTTAACTTATATAGCGCGCTTGTATGAATCGGGTCGAGAGATCAAACTCGCCCCTCCTCACACTAGAATGCCACTCAGGCTACCACTCAGAATTGCCACTCAGGCTACCACTCAGAATTGCCACTCAGGCTACCACTCAGATTAATTATTTATTTTTATGTTTTCAACTCATAACATAAACCACTCAGATAACCCTAACACATAATAGCACAGAATGACTTGGTACCGGCTCAGATACTCGGCACGTCCGTCTCAGATCAGTGTTAAATAAAAACAATCACTCAAATACTCAAATAGCAGATCAAAACTCAGATATCAAACACATTACAAATTATTAAACATATAAGTCATGCATGTATAACGTTGTAACTGAATACACGGTGAGAATACTCACCTCGAGAAACGCAAGCTCCAATGGGTTCCCGACAGTCAAAGGTACAACAAGTTATCTCTTAGACGATCCTAAAACATAAAACGAAACCGCAAATTAAAATCCGACTCAAGGATTTATTTTTAGAAAAGCTGGCAGCACCCATCGGTCTCACGGAAACTATCATAACTCCTAAATGGCTCATTAGATTTTTCCCATCTTTCTACTACAGACACTAGACAATCAGAACTACAAATCGTTGTGAGACGGTCACTGGCCAAAACAGACTCTAAGGGTCTCAAAATGGTGTCACAAGACAGGCATGTTGCACAGGTCAAGTTCCTAACAGCAGTACATTAAAACGGGCATAACTATTAACCCGTAAATCGGATTGACGAGAGGTTTGCGGCATCAGAAAGCTAACCCAGAAAACTAGGCACCATCGCGGGCCAAAATCAAAAAAAATAACTTTTAAACAGACTAAAAACGGCAGCGAACAGAATGGCAGAAATTGCCATAAAATATCTTTAATTCAAAAACCCGTTTTAGCTACCCGACTCTTTACCGAGCAAACCCGACACTTTAAATTGACACCCGACATCCCAAAACTCAGTTATCTCAATTTTACATAAAAACTTTAGACCCGTTTGTAACTTGTGAAAAGTTCTCCGATTGGGGACTGTTGGGATATAAAAGTTCTGATAAAGATGCTGCAGTTAGTACTGATCAATGATTAATGAAGTTAGTACTGATGGGGCAGAAACATGAATTACTACTGAAGATACAACTTACTACTGATCTCGTGTTTACTACTGATGTTCATATCTACTACTGCTCGATCAACGTTATTACTGATGATGCTATTTATGGAGTATATCGAGTCCGAGATCTTCGTAGAGATTGTTTAGAATTGATATCTTTTGTAATTCAAATTGTAATCGTATCCTAGAATAACTAGGGTAAATAGTTAGGCTTCAAGGACTATTATATATAGTTCCTTATGAATTGTAAACATACGTGTGTATTGTATTCGATAAATCAATATACATTGAAGCTTTTTGTGATAACTGTGTTATTGATAATTCTCATATATTTACAGTTTATTGTTCTTGATTAAATCAACATAGTGTTAATCCGCTGTAACTTCTATTGTTGAGTAGATCATTGTGTTTATTAACTGTTTTGGTTAATAGATCTTGACAAGTGGTATCAGAGCTTTGTACTCTAGATCTACGAATCAAGAACTCACAAACGTTTTTCAATACTTTCACAAACCACGTTTTCATCATGTCTGACAATAATGAAAGCACACAAGCAAACAAAATCCCCATCCTCACTCCCAACAACTTTGGGATGTGGAAAAACAGAATTAAGCAATACATGCTTATTACTGATTACACCATGTGGGAAGTTATACTTGAAGGCAATAAAACCATTCAAATTGCCACAACTAGCACAACTACTGAATCTGAAAAAATCAAGTGTGATAAAGAAAAGAAGGACAGAGGAATTGAATTGAAAGCTCTAAGTACCTTATTGCTTGCAATTCCTAATGACTATCAACACTTATTTGTTGAATTTGATGATGCAAAACTGCTATGGCAAGCTCTGGAAAAAAGGTTTGTTGGTACTAAAAGCACAAAAAGAAACATGAAATCTGTGCTAAAACAAGAGTTTGAAAACTTTAAAGGACAAAAGAATGAATCTTTGTCACAAGTTTTTGATAGATTCAATAAACTTATTGGTGAACTCAACCAAGTTGGAGTTCAACCAGACAAAGATGATGTCAATAGAAAGTTTCTCAGATCTCTAAGTGAAGAATGGTCTATGTACACTGTAGTATATAGACAAGGTGATGCTTTAGACGAAAAGGAGCTTGATGAACTCTACAATGACCAATGAGTGTTCGAATCTGAGGTAAGTCAGAAATCTCCTAGTTTAAATTCAAACAATACTGCTTTTGTGTCCACTGCAGGTACAAGTCAAGATACTACAACTGGAAAACCAAAAGAATCAGAAGATCTTGCTAGAGAATCTTTTTTCACTAGTCATGTGCATACTGCACTTATTAGTGAAGATTTGGAGCAAATCAATCCGGATGATCTTGAAGAGATGGATATCAAATGGCAGATGGCTATGCTCAGTTTCAGAACAAAGAAGTTTCTTAAAAGAACTAGTAGATCAAGCTTGAGCTTCAACAAAGGTGACAGGGCAGGTTTTGACAAAACTAAAGTCAAATGCTACAACTGTAGCAATCTTGGTCACTTTGCAAGAGAATGTCCTAACAAAGATAAAAGGACAAACTCATCTACACTTGTATCCCAAGAAGGACTAGGATATGATTGGAGCTTTCAAGCTGAAGAGCATGCTCAAAATCAAGCTCTAATGGCCTTCTCTGAATCCCAATCTGAGGTAAATCCTAAACCATGCTCTCCTGAATGCATTAAGTTATTTATATCTTTGGAAAAAGAAACAAAAGAAATCAATGAAGATTTAATTAAAAACAGAAAAAGAAGAATAGAATTCAATGGTGTTATAGCTGACCTAGAAAATCAGATTAAAGTTTATCAAATAACAGATCAAAAACTTAAAGAAGAATTTTCTGATGAAGAAAATTATGTTAAATCAAATGATACAAGTTTCCATACAACACAAAGTCAAGAATCTCCAAAATATAACTCTGAAAATATTCCAACTATTTTAAAAAGGGGAAATCAAAGAAACTTGAATCAGTTAAAAGAACAAAGAAAACCAGAATCCTTAAAATCAACCGAACCTAAATGTCTAATTTGCAATAAAGTAAATCATATAGCAAAGGATTGTCACTTCAATCCAATTAACTGCAAAGAATTCAAGGAATTTAAGGAAAACAAATTAAAAATAAAAGAACAAAAATTAAAAGAATTAAATGTAAAACAACAGTCCAAACCTCCACAAGTTGAAATTCCAAAGTTTGGTAGATCAGCCAAAAGATTTATCCAAAAAAACAAATATGGGAGTCCAAAAACGAATCAGAACTTTGAAAAAACAAAGAAATTTTGGTAATTACAAATACCCAGCACACACAACCACAAAGAAAAACCAACAAAGATATCCTACTGATCAGTATCCAAGATACAATGCACTAAGATATAACTACACAAATACTACTGATAAGTAAAAAAAAATACTTTCACAGAGTTACTACTGATGCATCAGTAGTAACCAAATCAAAGCAAAGCAAATGGGCACGAAAACAGAAATCAGTAGTAACACCAAAGAGCAGTATCAATCAAACCACTCATAATACATTCTTCATTAAAAAGGATGAACCCAAGACAAAACATGCTTGGGTTCCCAAAAAGAATTAATTTAATCTTCTTTTGTGCAGAACATCCAGGTAAATACATGGCATATTGATAGTGGATGCTCTAGGCACATGACTGGGAATCTACAAATTCTCAGAAACTTTGAACAATATGATGGTGGTTATGTTGCTTTTGGTGAAAATCCTAAAGGTGGTCGAATCACAGGTAAAGGTATTGTATCAAATGGTAAGATTACATTTGATAATGTATTTTATGTTGCTGAACTTCAATACAATCTGGTTAGTGTCTCACAAGTATGTGATAAAAAGAACAAAATTCTTTTTACATATATAGAGTGCATCATTCTTTCTCCTAATTTTATTTTAGATGAAAAATATGTTGTTTTAAGAACTCCAAGGAGAAATAATGTGTATTTCCTGGATATAGGGGGAGAAATCATTTCTCCAAATGAAATCAACTTTTTTATATCCAAGGCAAACGCAAATGAATAAGAATTATGGCATAGAAGGATGTGTCACACAAACTTTAAAAACATGAATAATTTGGTCAAAAAGAATTTAGTAATTGGTTTACCACAAAAACAATTCATGTGTGATCATCATTGTGTTGCATGCCTAAAAGGTATGCAACACAAGACTTCTCATAAGATCAAATTAATCAACTCTATTTCTAACCCATTACAGCTACTTCACATGGATTTATTTGGACCTACATATGTAATGAGTATAGGAAAGAAGCAATATTGTCTAGTTATTACTGATGATTTTTCTAGATTTACTTGGGTTTTCTTTCTCAGGACTAAAGATGAAACAAGTGAAATCATCAATAACCTAATAATCAAACTAGAAAATACAAGAGATCTTAAAGTGAAAGCCATTAGATGTGACAATGGCACATAATTTAAAAATGAAAATCTAATCTCTTTTTGTGATCTAAAGGTATTGACAGGCAGTATAGCTCTCCTAGAACTCCTCAACAAAATGGTGTAGCTGAAAGAAGAAATAGAACAATCATTGAAGCAGCAAGATCTATGCTTGCAGATGCTAAATTACCAATAACCTTTTGGGCCGAAGCTGTTAATACTGCATGTTATGTGCAAAACAGAGTATTAATAGTCAAGCCACATTTCAAGACACCATATGAACTTTTCAACAAAAGAAAACCTTCAATAAGCTTCTTAAAATCATTTGGTTGTCCATGTACTATCTTAATTACAAGAGAACAAATTGGTAAGTTTGATTGCAAAGCAGATGATGGAATCTTTGTAGGATACTCAACTCAAAGCAAAGCATACAGAGTATTCAACAAAAGATTAAGGATTATTGAAGAAAGTGCTGATGTATCATTTAATGAAAATCTTACTAATGAAAAAGGAAATGGTCCAGATTGGTTGTTTAATATTGACTCACTAACAAAATCTCTTGATTTCAGTTTTAACTTTAATGCAGGTGACTCAACTAATCAACCAACTAAAGAAGGATCATCATCACTTAATGGAAGTCAAAATTCTCTGCAATATATCATTTTAATACTGATCCTACAGTAAATACTAAGGACAGTAACAAATCTGATAACACAAAGAATTCTAGTGTCAGTAACAACTCAGAAAATCAAAATCTTGAAGAAACAAGAAATGATACTGACACCAGTAATAACTCAGAAACCCTAAATGATGATACTGCAAGAAATGATACTGATACCAGTAATAACTCTCAAACCCTTGATTTCAACAAAGATGTTACTAACAACAGTATCAATGAAGAAAATCAAGAAGAACAAGAAGATTCAGAAACTCAAGAAGAAAAATGGACTGATGCTCAAGTTCCTGAATCCAATGAATCAAATCTTGACACTCAAATAGTTGTTGACAAAGCTTCAAATTCTAGAGCTCAAAAGAATCATCCATTAGACCTTGTTCTAAGTGATGTCAACTCAAATATGCAGACAAGAAGCAAATTTAACTCAAGTCTAAACAACAACTCTTGCAATATAAGTCTAATATCTAATGAATGTTTGTTTGCATGTTTTTTATCACAGGATGAACCTAAAAAGATCCAACAAGCAATGAAAGATTCAAATTGGGTTGAAGCAATGCAAGAAGAACTTCTTCAGTTCAAATTACAAGCTGTTTGGACACTAGTACCTCTTCCAAAAGGAAAAAGAGCCATTGGAACCAGATGGATCTTCAGAAATAAGAAAGATGAAAGAGGGATATTGATTAAAAACAAAGCAAGACTTGTAGCTCAAGGATACACTCAAGAAGAAGGAATAGACTATGATGAAGTATATGCTCCTGTAGCAATGATTGAAGCAATCAGAATATTTTTGGCATATGCATCATTCAAAAGATTCAAAGTCTATCAAATGGATGTAAAGGGTGCATTCCTATATGGAAAAATAGAAGAAGTGTATGTTTGTCAACCTCCAAGATTTGAAGATCCTGAACATGATGATTATGTGTTCAAGTTAGACAAAGCTCTTTATGGTCTACATCAGGCACCAAGAGCTTGGTATGACACAATATCATCATACCTACTAAAGAACAAATTTCAAAGAGGTGCCATTGACAAGACTCTATTCACCAAGAAGGTCAAAGATGACATACTACTTGTTCAAATATATGTAGATGATATCATCTTTGGATCAACAAATGATAAACTGTGCAAAGAATTTGAAGAACTTATGCAGATCAAATTCAAGATGAGCTCAATGGGTCCAATGAACTTCTTTCTTGGACTCCAAGTTAATCAAAAACCAGATGGTATTTTGATCAATTAATCAAAATATGTAAAAGACATATTAGAGAAATTTGCAATGAAAGACTGTAAAAGTGCAAGCACTCCTATGGAAACACACAAACACCTACATCCTGACATTGAGGGGGAGGATGTAGATCAGCACTTATATAGATCAATGATAAGTTCTTTAATGTATTTAACTGCATCTAGACCTGATAATATGTATAGTGTGTGTGTATGTGCCAGGTATCAAGCAAAGCCAAAGGAACTACACTTGCAAGCAGTCAAAAGAATCTTTAGATACTTGAAAGGAAAACCATCACTAGGTCTTTGGTATCCACATGACTCACCTGTTGAACTTACAACATACACAGACAGTGATTATGGTGGTGAATGCTTGGATAGAAAGTCAACTACTGGTGGATGTCAATTCTTTGGATCAAGACTGGTGTCATGGCAATGCAAGAAGCAAACAAATGTTTCAACATCTTCTGCAGAAGCAGAGTATGTAGCTGCATCTGCATGTTGTGCTCAAGTGCTATGGATTCAAAATCAACTCATGGACTTTGGTATGTCTATTCTTAAAACTCCTATCTTTATAGACAATCAAAGTGCAATTAGTATTGTGAACAACCCAGTAAAACACTCAAAAACTAAACATATTGAAATCAGATTTCATTTCATAAGAGATTGTAATGAATCGAAATTAATTAAAGTGGTTAAAATTCATACTGATAATCAACTAGCAGATCTTTTTACAAAAGCATTTGATGTAGGAAGGTTTAACTATATAGTTAACAGTATTGGAATGATTTTTATAAATTAAAATCTCATAAAATCTCATATGTAAAGTTTTTGTATAATATTCATTAAGTTATTAAAAATTTACTACTGGTTATTTATTTATTACTGATTGTAGTTGTTAGTTACTACTGATCAACCTTTAAAACTTTCAAGTCTCAGTTACTACTGATACTTAGTTACTACTGACGTTTGTTATTACTGATACTTAGTTACTGCTGATCGGCGGTTTACTCATAAAAAAGATAGATTTACCAAACTAACCCCATGAAAATAGCCGTTATGCTATGATTCGAAGGGTATTTGTGACTTTTTGCAGGATAATTTCAAAAACTATAAATAACAGAAGTCGGTTAATCTTACATTATCCAAACCTCGATCTACTAAAACCCACGATAAACCCTTAAGTCGGCAATCTTGATTGAAACCCTCAAAGGCAGTAACAATCTCAATTCAATTCAAAAACTCTCAAGAAAACACAGTTACGATTCACTCTCAAAACTCAAACCACAAAACAATTAACAATGGCAATGATCAAACCTGTAGCTGTTCAAACAAATCTACAATACTGTGAATTCCACAATATGATTGCTTTCTTAAAGAATCCAGACGGGACTAAAGATTTTAGAGAAATTGTGATGTTTTTAAAACAGTCATCAATTAAATGTGCTCTCACAATCGAACCTACAATCTATGAGAGACATATTGTTCAATTTTGGGAATCTGCAGAACATATCAAAGAAGGGGAAATATCAAAAATCAAATCAACAGTAGATAGAAAATCAATTTTTATAACAGAACAAACTATCAGACAACATCTACAACTTCATGATGAATCAGGTATATCTCTACTCCCTAAGGAAGAGCTTGTTGAAAATTTAATAAAAATGGGATATGAAGGAAAGCAAAACATTGTTACTTTTCAAAAAGGGCTTCTTTCTCCCCAATGGAAATTTTTAGTGCATACTATTCAACACTGCATCTCTCCTAAAAAGAGCACTTGGAATGAATTCAACAAATCAATAGCCTCTGCTGTTGTTTGTCTGAGCACATATCAAGTGTTCAATTTTTCAAAAATGATTTTTGATGGTATGATTGGAAACCTATCATCCTCTAAATTTTTAATTTATCCCAGATTTATTGCACGTATTTTAAATTGTGAGATCCCAGATCTCACTACACCAAAAGAAATTTACACTGCACCTTTTCTTAACAAAAAGGTTTTTTCAAACATGAGAAGGTTATTCAAATTTTCTGGTAGAATAACACCTTTGTTTTCAAATATGATCCATGATCAACCCCCAACTGGAGAAGGTTCAAGTCACCCCATTAAACCCCAACCCACTCCATCACTAAATATTGCAGCCCAAATACAATCCCCAATAGCCATTCAAACATCCTCACCTCAAGATGTCCTGAATGTGTCCCAGGAACATGTAATAGAACCTCAGAGTGCTACTCTTCACTCTTTGGTAAACCTACCCAAAAGCCAAATCATTACATCCAAATACAAAAGGAAAAGAATCTCCAAAAAGGACACCAGGGGACCAATTGAGTCAGACCCCAGACTCCAAGAGTTGACTTCCAAGGAGGAGAGAAGTCATGAGGAAAGGGCTCTCACTACTGATGTACCAAAGGTTGGTGCACAGGCTAGTGAGAATATCATTAGGACCCAGACCTCGGCAACTTTGAGTGATGAATCTTTTGAGGAAGCAGTCAAAGGACCCCGGTGCCAAGAAACCACAAGGGGAGATACTAGTGCTTCTTCTAGGAAGAAGAGGATATCTAAAACTCCCAATGAATCACCAAGCAGTGATGAGGGAAGAATGGAACCTATTGATTTGACGGAAAGGATGGAAAACCTTAAAGCCAATGTACCAACTCCACCCGATGATTTTCCTAGAAGGACTGAGGGTAGCATGCAACAACTTGAATTGATGGATAGGATGGAAAACCTTGAAACCACTGTACAAAATTGCCATACACTCATCAACAATCAAGGTAGAACCATGAGCTATATGAAGCACTACAACAATGTGCTAAACAAAAGAATGCAAAGAATGGATCAAAGGCTTCACAGACAAACTTCTATAATCAGAAAATTGAAGAAGAAGGTTCATATTAGTGATCCACAACAGGTTGAGATCACTAAGGGGGAGAAAGATACAATTCAAGGAATGATTGATACATTAATTGCAGCAGCAGCAGCCTCCCTCTTAAATCTCAAAGAAGCTCATGGTGAAACCGGTCAAAGTGGTGATGAAGACTTTGACAGAGGAGTCAAAAGTATGGAAGATATATTTGTGTCTGCACAACAATCCCCAACAGCAGAACAAGTACCTTCTCAAATTGCTACTGATGTCATGGGTACTACTGATCCCATGGATACTACTGAAGTCATCCAAACCACTGAAGTACTTATTACTGATCCAATTGAAGAAGAAAATCAAGAAGCAACATCATTAATACCTTGATGACAACTACAACAACCTCACCAGTAGCAGACCCCTCTAATCTACAAATGGTACTTTACAGACCCTTTAACATTTTAAATACAATACCAGTAGTAACATTGGTTACTACTGAGTCTGTAACAACAACAACAGAAGTACCAGTTACTACCGCTTCATTAGTAGTAACCACAACTCCAGCAACAACAACAGAATTAATAATTCCAGATTTTGATGCAAATGTGAACTGGGAAGAGGTAGATGAATGTGAATTACCTCCCCACCCAAAGATCATAGAACAGAAGAAAATAAAGACCTTTGCACCAAAAATACAAATAAATGAGGTACCTGATATGAAGTATACACCTCCACCTCAATGCATAGGTAAAGGAAAAGAAAATTTTGATGATGACTATCCACACAGAGCTCTTGGTCACTACATGGTGAACAAGATGAATTCAGTCAGATCTTTAAAACAATCTCATTGGAAAGTCAAGAGAATGAGGTACCACAGAAAATGTGCCAAAACTCTTGCACGTGAGAATAAAAGATTAGCAGAAGAAGAAAAAGCTAAGAAAAGGGATCTACAACCAGAAGAACAATCTGGAGTAGAAGAAATTCAAGAAGTAGATAAGTCAATCATAGAAGGTCAACAAGCAGAATTTGATAAGATAAGGAAATTTGAAGAAGAAAGACTGCAACTTCTTGAAAATGAAATCAATGAATGCAAAAGATGCAAAATTGACATGCCTCAACCATTTGATGAACAGAAAAGAATGATGGTTGAATTCCTTAAGTCAAGAGGTCATAATGCAAGATCTTTTGGAAGAATGAAGGTCATTACATTAGTTGAAAGATACTGCAATGAGAAAAAGAAACAACTAAATGAAGATGTACAAGCAGTTGAACCTTCAAACTTAATCAAAATTGTTCCCAAGACTGTATTAAGCAGAAAAACTGTAGTTGGTGAATCTTCAGAGCAAGGTTCAAAGAAAAGAAAAAGTACAGAAGATGATGATTCAACTACAAAGAAACTAAAACAAACTCCCCAAATCTTAGAAGATCCACAACCAATCCAACAAGATAATCCTATTATTAACTGGAGAGAAAATCAAGGAGTCCATGAGATCATTAGAAAAGACAAAAGTGCTCAAAAATTCAAGGCATGGAAACCTATGTTATTCTCATTTAACCGAAGTGATGTTCTTACTATGTTGGAGATTGGTAAACCTAGAATGAAAAATAAAAAGTGGAAAAACTCTGGAGCTGGATACTTAACTGAAATGTTTGATGCTGCATTCCATCCAGAGAAGTATAAAGAAAAGATAGAAAGTGAAGATAGTCTTTTTGCTCGGAATGTTCTTCCCACAGTGAACATGTATTTCTTTGAAAGGACAAACAGAAGGTGTGAGCTATATTTAATGGAAAGAGACTACAATCACTCACCAAAAACTTTGTATCAAATTGTCTGTTGTGCCTTAGTAAGACCTAATGATCCAAATATGTATACTGAGAAATACAGACAATTGGTTAATAAGAATAAAGCTTATATGGATGAACAAAGAAGACTGAAAGCATTAAGAGAGAAAGAAGGAGATGAAAGAAGAGCAAAGGAAGAAGAAGAAAAGAAAAGAAAAGAAACTTGATTAATTTAAACTGAATTAACAAGTTTAGGGGAGATTGTTGGGATATAACAGTTCTGATACTGATGCTGCAGTTAGTACTGATCAATGATTAATGAAGTTAGTACTGATGGGGCAGAAACATGAATTACTACTGAAGATACAACTTACTACTGATCTCGTGTTTACTACTGATGTGCATATCTACTACTGCTCGATCAACGTTATTACTGATGATGCTATTTATGGAGTATATCGAGTCCGAGATCTTCGTATAGATTGTTTAGAACTGATATCTTTTGTAATTCAAATTGTAATCGTATCCTAGAATAACTAGGGTAAATAGTTAGGCTTCAAGGACTATTATATATAGTTCCTTATGAATTGTAAACATACGTGTGTATTGTATTCGATAAATCAATATACATTGAACCTTTTTGTGATAACTGTGTTATTGATAATTCTCATATTATTTACAGTTTATTGTTCTGATTAAATCAACATAGTGTTAATCTGCTGTAACTTCTATTGTTGAGTAGATCATTGTGTTTATTAACTGTTTTGGTTAATCGATCTTGACAGGGACACTGAGAACCTTACGGTTTCGGTTTCCCCTTCGGTTATAAATTCTTGATTTTATATAAAAGTGATTAAACAACCCAACCCACCGAGACAGCCCGACACTCGGCCTCAGCTGTCTAGTTCGCCATCTATTCACCCGCTCAATAACAATTAACAACTCGAGAGGAACCTAGGACAGTCTAGTGGTTCGGGACGACAACCGGTTAGTAAAAACAATACAACAACAGCAATTCAAGGAATCGGAACGAGCCCAACCCGGGCCCGAAACTAAACTATCAAAACCCGTAGCCCTAACATACACCTTACATGAAGCAGATCAGTATGCTAGGACACGAACCAGATAAATTAATAGAGATCAAAGTAGAGTTGAAACATGGTGCAAAGAAAGACTACCGGAACAAAGCTGCAAGTCCTGGCTCGGTTGTTGCTTGGTTGCTGGCACAACAAAAGAGAAACTCGATCGGGAATACTCACCTGCTCAATTCCGATACACTAAGAACATAACACAATCCAGAAGTAACATGATTAGGAACGAACAAGATGGATCGAACAAAAAGAAGGATGACAAATGAAAGAATGTTACCCACGATTACTAGCTCGAACTCTGCTTGCAATTCTGCTCTCCACTTGCTCGACAACTGGTAAGCGAAAGGGATAAATGAAGGTGGCTAGTGGTTTGAAGGAGGAATATACGAAAGGAGGGGGTATTCTCACGGCTCAAGAGGTGAAGATTATGGGGTTTTAGGGTTGGATTCTCTTTTATCTCCCCACATGCAGCTTGGGCCCAGCTAATCAAAATATTTGGTGGAGCTTAAACAATATTTGGGCTGGATTACTCAACTAAACTATGGTCTATAACCATCTACACGATCCACCACCACGTAACAAGAAAAAATCCGGCCTACTCTCTTTACCCGTCCTTTTAAAACCACTAACAATTTGCGGGTTTTTATTTATTTATTTGGCCTTGGCCTTTGGCCGGCCTCGACCTAACACTCGACACCCGGGAATTTAAATTTCGCACTCATAAAATAACACGGTCCAATATTTAGCCAAAACGTCACATAATATTCAACACCATAATAAAGGACACATAAATGGGTAAATGAGACGTCACGTATTTATTACACCAAATAATAATACAATAAAGTTTAATAATGAATAAAATGAAATTAAGTTAAATTACAAACCTTGGGGTGTTACACATTATAACCACTAGCTATGACGAATAACCTATAAGTATCCATTTTAAACCGTAATTGGTGTCAATAACCCATACGAATGGCCCGTGAACCTTAATAACCACTAGTTATGACCAATAACGTATTAATATACTTTATAAACCGTAATTGGTGTCCATAACCGATACGAATGGCGCGTGAACCATTATAACCACTAGCTATGACCAATAACCTATAAGTATCTATTTTAAATCGTAATTGGTGTCCATAACCCAAATGAATGGCCCGTGAACCTTAATAATCACTAGTTATGACCAATAACCTATATGTATCCATTTTAAACCGTAATTGGTGTCAATAACACATACGAATGGCCCGTGAACCATTGTAACCACTAGCTATGACCAATAACCTATAAGTATCCATTATAAACCGTAATTGGTGTCCATAACCGATACGAATGTCCCGTTAACCATTATAACCACTAGCTATATCCAATAACCTATTAGTATCCATTTTAAACCTTAATAGGTGTCCATAACCCATAGGAGTGGCCCACGAACCGTAATAACCACTTGTTATGACCAATAACCTATAAGTATCCATTTTAAACCGTAATTGGTGTCAATAACCCATATGAATGGTCTGTGAACCTTAATAACCACTAGTTATGACCACTAACCTAAGTATCCATTTTTAAACCGTAATAGGTGTCCATAACCCATACGAATGGCCCGTGAATCGTTATAACCACTAGCTATTACCAATAACCTTTAAGTATCCATTTTAAACCCTAATAGGTGTCCATAACCCATACGAATGAGCCGTGAACCTTAATAACCACTGGTTATGACCAATAATCTATAAATATCCATTATAACCCGTAATTGGTGACCATAACCCATACGAATGGCCTGTTAACTATTATTACCACTAGCTATGACCAATAACCTATAAGTACCCATTATAAACTGTAATTGGTGTCCATAAGCCATACGAATGGCCCGTGAACTATTATAACCGCTAGCAATGACAAATAACCTATAAGTATCCATTATAAATCGTAACTGGTGTCCATAACCCATACGAATGGCGCGTGAACCATTAGAACCGCTAGCGATGACCAATAACCTATAAGTATCCATTTTAAACCGTAATAGTTGTCCATAACCCATAGGAATGGCCCACGAACCGTAATAACCACTAGTTATGACCAAACATATAAGTATCCGTTTTAAACCGTAATTGGTGTCAATAACCCAAATGAACGACCCGTGAACCTTAATAATCACTAGTTATGACCAATTACCTATAAGTATCCATTTTAAACCGTAATTGGTGTCAATAACACATATGAATGGCCCGTGAACCTTTGTAACCACTAGTTATGACCAATAACCTATAAGTATCCATTATATACCATAATTGGTGTCCATAACCGATATGAATGGCCCGTTAACCATTATAACCACTAGCTATAAACAATAACCTATTACTATCCATTTTAAATCGTAATAGGTGTACATAACCCATAGGAATGGCCCACGACCGTAATAACCACTTGTTATGACCAATAACCTATAAGTATCCATTTTAAACCGTAATTGGTGTCAAGAACCCATATGAATGGTCCGTGAACCTTAATAACAACTAGTTATGACCAATAACTCATAAGTATCCATTTTTAACCGTAATAAGTGTCCATAACCCATATGAATGGCCCGTGAACCGTTATACCTACTAGCTATTACCAATAACCTATAAGTATCCATTTTAAACCGTAATAGGTGTCCATAACCCATACGAATGAGCCGTGAACCTTAATAACCACTGGTTATGACCAATAATCTATAAATATCCATTATAAACCGTAATTGGTGACCATAACCCATACGAATGGCCTGTTAACCATTATTACCACTAGCTATGACCAATAACCTATAAGTACCCATTATAAACTGTAATTGGTGACCATAAGCCATACGAATGGCCCGTGAACTATTATAACCACTAGCAATGACCAATAACCTATAAGTATCCATTATAAATCGTAACTGGTGTCCATAACCCATACGATTGGCGTGTGAACCATTAGAACCGCTAGCGATGACCAATAACCTATAAGTATCCATTTTAAACCGTAATAGTTGTCCATAACCCATAGGAATGGCCCACGAACCGTAATAACCACTAGTTATGACCAAACTTTGTGTCTTGTGCAGGGTGACAGAAAATGGTACCTTGATAGTGGCTGCTCAAGGCACATGACTGGCAGTATGGAGTACCTTTAACATTATACACCAGAGAAGGGCCCTTCTATAAGGTTTAGGGATGATTCAATAGGGAAAACAAGAGAATATGGGGAAATCAAAGCTGGCAACATCACTTTTAAAAGGGTTGCCTATGTGGAAGGTCTAAAACACAATCTGCTCAATATCAGTCAGATGTGTGATGATGACAAAGAAGCAAGGTTTAGAAAGATTGCTGGCATTATATACAATGAAAGAGGACAGCTTGTTCTTATTGCCAGAAGAGAAAAAGAGGGTTATGTAGTCAATCTTTCAGAAATTGACCCCATAATCCGTGTGTGCCTGCTGTCTAAAGTCAATCTAGAACTGAACTGGATGTGGCACAAGAAACTTTCTCACATCAACTTCAGAAACATCAATGAAATACGTATTAAGAAGTTGGTGAGAGGGTTGCCCACTATTACTTACTCAAAAGATAAGTTATGCTCAGCATGTGAAATGGGCAAGCAGAAGAAGTGTTCATTTAAATCTAAGGTTAATCATTCCATTAATGAACCTCTTGCAATAATACATATGGATCTTTTTGGCACCATCAGTACACCATCTCTGGGCAAAAAGATCTATACTTTGGTCTAGGTTGATGAATTCTCAAGATATACTTGGGTCATCTTCTTGAAGACAAAATCAGATACAACCACAGAAATAATTGCCTTCATCAAGAGAGAAGAACTTCAAAAAGGTGCCAAAGTCAAGCAACTTAGAAGTAACCATGGTACTGAATTCAAGAATTTAGTATTAGCAAATTTCTGTGAAGAAAAAGGAATTGTACAAGATTACTCTGCAGCCTACACGCCACAACAAAATGGTGTTGTAGAAAGAAAGAATACAACACTGATTGAAGCTGCAAGAACGTTGTTATGCCATGTTGGACTGGCACTGAGCTTCTGGACTGAAGCTGGACTGAAGCTGTAAACTGTGCCAACTTTACAAAGAATCGAGCAACTGTAGTCCAGAGACATCTCAAGACTCCTTATGAGTTATATCATGGCAGAATTCCTAACGTTGAGTACTTCCACATCTTTGGGAGCAAATGCTTTATTCTTAGTACTAAGCAAAATCTCAACAAGTTTGCTCCCAAAGCAAATGATGGCATTTTTATGGGCTACTCACCACACTCCAAAGCCTTCAGAGTATATGTACTTTCAACAAAGGTGATTGATGAATCCATCCATGTTACTTTTGATGAAAATTCGAATGAGCATTCTACTTCTGCAAAAGAGCATTCTACTTCAGCAAAACAGGACATAATTGATATTGAGGCTTGATATCATGTTTGCAACATGTTTGTTTGTTCGGTATCAGGATGATCCCAAAGATTCACATCTGAAAGCTGTTAAGAGAATTTTTAGATATCTATCTGGTACTCCTAATATGGGTCTTTGGTATCCCAAAGATTCAAATTTTGCTCTTGAAGGGTACACAGATGCAGATTATGCAGGATGCAGATTGGATAGAAAGAGTACAAGTGGAGGATGCCAATTCCTTGGTGGAAGATTAGTTGGCTGGTCATCCAAGAAACAAAATTCAGTAGCAACTTCAACTGCAGAGGCTGAATATGTAGCTGTAGGAAGTTGTTGTGCTCAATTATTATGGATGCAGTATCAACTCATGGACTATGGATTTGATTTCAACAACACACCAATCCATTGTGATAACAAGAGTGCTATTGCTATCACTGAAAATCCAATTCATCACTCAAGAACAAAGCACATTGATATCAGACACCACTTTATCCGAGATAATGTGGAAAAGGGTAAGGTTCAGGTAGATTTTGTCCCAACTGAGGACCAATTGGCTGATGTATTTACTAAATCTCTTTCAGAAGAAAGGTTTATGTACTTACTAAGACAATTGGGCATGCTTAACCCTTGAAATTATTTTTCTCCTAAAAATTCTTTCCTACACTGAATTTTCAGTATTGACCCAATACTGATCCTTTCAGTATAGCTCGTCTGGTATATTAATTATAATTTTTGTAAATTTTTTATTAATTTATACAGTAAATTAAATGTTTTTATTATTTTTAATTTTTTTTTAATTTAATTTTTTTAACTCTAAATCAGTAATGGGAGTCCTGGAGTTCAACACTGATTTCAAAACCTCATACTCCCCAACGGTTACTTTCCTTAATAGAAAAGTTACCGTTGTAATAGGATAAGGCTGTCATTTCGCCGTTTTTACTTCTCAATATTGTAATAATTACAAATTAAGAGTATAAATAACCATTTTCTTCAAATATAAATCATTTTCCCTGTTATTTACTCTCTTTCTCTCAAAGTTCTCTCTACAATTAACGTTTTTACTCTTTATTTGTAAGCAAATTTCAAATCGTAATCACAGATTCAATGGCGAACTTTCAATTCGTGGCCCCAGACTTGGTCGCACCGGCGAAGCCATTTAGAAATGATGAGTTGCCCAAGTTTGCAAGGAATAACATCACCGCGAATTTCAACCTTCCTCAAACTTGGGCTTGCCCTGAATTCACACACATCGTAACATACATGAGGCATAGTCCAATCGCTCAAGCTCTGGAACTCTCTCCTCGGGCTATTTATCCAGAGATGCTATGTGAATTTTGGTACTCTGCATAACTTGATTCTCTAGATATGATCGTAGGATGGATTATTCGTGATCAACGCTGAGCTTTTGTGTCCACGGCCATAATTCGGGAAACACTGCAACTCCCTGCTCATGCTCAGTATGATCCATTTGTTGATAGAGCCACAGCCAGATCAGTGTTGCCCTTTCTAGGTTGAAACTCTACAACTGGCACAATTAAAATAAATGAATTTGGTCCAATGCGGGGAGTCTTCATTTCAACAATCATTCGGTGTATGACCCACAAATCTGGAGCTTTAGACCAAATAAATGACTTTGGGATGCAGATGGTACATGCTATGTACTACAATCGAGACATTGACTATGCTAGATTGATCTTCAATGAATTAGCATCACTGGTAAGGGCTCAAACAAGAGAAATCAATGTCCCTTTCAGCAGATTTTTATCCCTCATTTTTAAAAATTCCATGGATGCACACATTTATGATGACTTCAACATTACAAGAATTGATCTTGCTCCTCTAAATGAGAAGATCTACTTCCACAGACCAACGGAAGGAGAATCTCTGTTAAGTCCATCTATGCGGGCCATTGTACAAGCTCACATCAATGATGATATTAATGATGATCCTGATGATGAAAATGATGATGAAGATGATAATGATGATGCAGATGTTGAGATGGAGGATGTTCAACCCCCCCCCCCCCCCCCCCCCCGTACAAGAACCAGAACCTGATGCTCCCAATACTGCATCAACTTCTGATACTGAAGACCAACCCTTAATCATCAGAAGAAGGGTTAGAAAACAATTGAGTCCAGTCATCATGGGTCCCCTATCAATGGACTCAGTGTTGCACAGTCAACATCCAACACTGACTCCCTCATTAGAAGAGCAACATCAAATAGCATCTCATGCTGACCTTCTAGAACTAGAACAGGAACATATTGCTCAACTATCACCAAACATGGAACCACACGTTCCATTGGATGTTCAAATTGCCTATGAGCAACAAAATCTGGAAGAAGATCAAAACAGAGGACAACAAGGTCAAGAAGGTGTTGCAGATTCAAATCAACATACAGATGATTCAGCACCGATCTCTGTTGAAGGAAGAAGGGAATCTGATAAAGCCTCGGGTATGAATTTCTAATAAAGCCCTCAAACTCCTATATATATATATATATATATATTATTTTTTTTCAAAACCATGAGACTAAGTATTGGCCTGTACCAACTCAATACTGACCAAAGTCTCAAACGAATTTTTTATATATATATCCTCTTAAGGCCAACATAGTTAGCACAATGCTACTATGAAAAAAATTTCTACACTGAGCACAAAAGATAATTGCCAGCCTACAGTGATAAACATTGAAACAAGAAAGAAGCATATCCCAGGCTTCGTTTCCCCTAACCTTAACCTTTTTCAGAAAAAGTGACTTATCCAACACTGAGCTACTACAAATCACACTCACTTATACTGAAAATCTCTTACACTTGCTATGCACAAGTCCACAATATTTCATCATACACCAGATGAAATACAGACTTCAAAAACTATGTTTAAATGATTTTAGAATTAAACAAAACCATAATTCTATTTGATAAGCCATTCCATAGTAACCAGTTACTATGTTTTTGTTTCTTTAGCACCATATGTGCAGGGTACTGATGTCCAACAGGCTCCAGTGGAAGAGGTTTCCTTGCAGACAATCATGCAACAAATATTGGCCATGCAGAACACATAAAATACAATACTGGCCAGGATGGAAACCATGAGTAATGAGATTGGTTCATTAAAAGAATCGGTTGCATTACTCCAACAACAACATCAACAACCTCCACTGACTCCACAATCTCAACACAGTGGAGATAATGAAGATCAAGGTGGAGATGATGATACTGAGCTGAGGCAATCACCCTCACATGAAGATCAAGGGGGTGATATTGATGCTGCAACTGAGCCTATGCCATCTCCTTCACATGACAATACTCAAGGAGATGCAGGTGGTGATACTGAACCTCTTCCTTCCCCATCCAATGATAACAATAAGGGGGAGAAGAGACAAAGAGAAGATGAGGTTGATCAACCTGAGCCATTTGCTAAGGGGGAGATCAACCACTACAACAACATGCTCAAACTGAACCCCAACAACAACATGCTGTCCCTACTAATCAGGGGGAGTCTTCTGCTCAGTCTCAAAGGCCATTGCTTAGGTATGAAAGAACAAGTGAAAGAAGATTATCATTCCTAGCCAAGCATGAGCAGATACAAGTATCAGATGATGATGAAGAATCAGATCCAGTGCAAATGCACAATTTATACAATTCAGCACTGGATATGGCAGATAGAGAAAGCTCTTCATCATCATCCTCAGATGATGAAGAGCCCCCAGAAGAGCCTCGGGATCCTCAAGACTATCTACTAACTAGAACTAGAAGGCCCTCAAAAAGAAGAATGATAAATGTTGTGATGTCATCAGAATCTAGTGAAGAACCAGCTCCACTGATCACTAGACCAAGAAGGCCTGTTCATACTGTGTCCAGTGATGAAAAACAGGTTCCAAAGAAGACACATCATCAAGTTGAAGAAGAGGCACAAAAATTCTTCTATGAGCATGGGCTTGGGATTAAAGAATAATCTGATACTGATCCAGAAATTGAAATTCCATCCAAACATGTAAGAACAAAGATGAAAGGCTCTGTACTGCGTGAGCAGTATTGGAATGTTATTGCTGAAAGAGCCTGGTACAAATCTAGCAGGATGGACATACTAAGGAACAAAAGGTTCCTCAGTGTTAGAGACATATACTGGCTACATATTGATGTCAACCATGTGACAGTCAAGCCTGCAGAAGGAACAATTATTACAACATGCACTGGACCTGTCAGTCCACCCATGAAGATATATCTTCATGACATTAAGATCATGGGACTTCCTGACTGGATCAAAATCACAAGACTAATCAAGGAAATGCCTTCTAGATCAGTTGTGGCTCAAGTGGTCTTAGATGAAATCTGTGCTGTTTCTGCAGTATGCTATGAAAAGGGAATCCTATACTCAGGAGAGTATAGGACATTCTGTGTCTTGACTGAAGCTTATAAGAATAATCGACCAGAATGTCTCAACAATTTTGATGTATCCTACCCATACAATGTCCCTCCTAATCTTGTGTTTCAGGACAGAAAGAGCACCATATATCCAACTTCTGGATATATGTATACTGACTCAGAGGATAGGGAATGCTTTATTACAGAAGCAGACCTTCCCAAAGCTTGATTAAATCATATGGTTGGATTGAAATGGATGATCACCAAGAAGGAGGATGCATGGTTCAGAAAGAAGATTGTTGCTGTGTTGTGGAACAGAAGAGAAGAACTCAAGAAGAAAGATGAATTTTTTCACATCAAGCAAGAAGTATTCTATGAGCATGAAGCCATTAGCAGAGGTTAAGGAAAAAGACTCTGTAGCTTTTGTCTTTACTTCTCTTTTGTAATATTGTCTTGTTATCATTAGATAGGGGCAGATTGTTAAGGCAAAAAGCCTTACCCCTTGGGATCTCAAGATAACAAGACAACCTAGACTTGCTTAGAATAGTTTGCAGAATAATATAGCTAAGTCTTGGTCCAATACTGAGTAGACAGTTTTGGTCACTCAGTATTGGGACTCAGTATTGACATCCAATACTGAGTACAAGGACTGAGTTAAACATTACCATGTTTAACAGGCCAGATCAAATCCCTTTGATCTCGGTCACTTTCCTTTGTTAGTCCTTCCATTACTCCTTGCGCCTTTTGTAAGATCTCTATAAACATTATAAATAGAGATCACTTGACAAAGGAGTACTCACCAATTTACGCTTTCACTTGTAAACATATTGTAATTGATCAGTGGTCTTGTTATTCCACAACAAGCCACACTTAGTGGAATTATACATTTGACTCTAATATTGTGTTAATCACCTTAATTGTCTTAAGTCTAATTAATCTATCAATTATATAATAAATCCAGGGTTGTTGTGACCTAACAATAACCTATAAGTATCCATTTTAAACCGTAATAGGTGTCCATAACCCATAGGAATGGCCCGTGAACCGTCGTAACAACTAGTTATGACAAATAACCTATTAGTATCCATTTTAAACCGTAATTGGTGTCCATAAGCCATACGAATGGCCCGTGAACTATTATAACCACTAGCTATAACCAATAACCTATATGTATCCATTATAAACTGTAATTGGTGTCCATAACCGATACGAATGGCCCGTGGACCATTATAACCACTAGCTATGACCAATGACCTATTAGTGTCCATTTTAAACCGTAATAGGTGTCCATAACCCATAGGAATGGCCCACGAACCGTAATAACCACTAGTTATGACCAATAACCTATAAGTATCCATTTTAAACCGTAATTGGTGTCAATAACACATATAAATGGCCCGCGAACCTTAATAACCACTAGTTATGACCAATAACCTATAAGTATCCATTTTAAACCGTAATTGGTGTCAATAACACATACAAATGGCTCTTGAATCTTAATAACCACTAGTTATGACCAATAACTTATAAGTATCCAATTTAAACCATAATTGGTGTCAATAACACATACAAATGGCCCGTGAACCATTGTAACCACTAGCTATGACCAATAACCTATAAGTATCCATTATAAATCATAATTGGTGTCCATAACCGATACGAATGGCCCGTGAACCATTATAACCACTAGCTATGACCAATAACCAACAAGTATCCATTTTAAACCGTAATAGGTGTCCATAACCCATAGGAATGGCCCGTGAACCGTAATAACCACTAGTTATGACCAATAACCTATAAGTATGCATTTTAAACCGTAATTGGTGTCAATAACCCATATGAATGGTCCGTGAACCTTAATAACCACTAGTTATGACCAATAACCTATAAGTATCCATTATTAAATCGTAATAGGTGTCCATAACCCATACGAATAGCTCGTGAACCGTTATAAGCCCTAGCTATTACCAATAACCTATAAGTATCTATTTTAAACCGTAAAAGGTGTCCATAACCCATACGAATGACCCGTGAACCTTAATAACCACTAGTTATGACCAATAACCTATAAGTATCTATTCTTAACCGTAATTGTGGTCCATAACCCATACAAATGGCCCGTTGACCATTATAACCACTAGCTATGGACAATAACCTATAAGCATCCACTATATATCGTAATTGGTGTCCATAACCCATACGAATGGCCTGTGAACCATTATAACCACTAGCTATGACCAATAACCTATAAGTATCCATTTTATACCGTAATAGGTGTCCATAAGCCATACGAATCGCCCGTCAACCTTAATAACCACTAGTTATGAGCAATAACCTATAAGTATCTGTTCTTTACCGTAATTGGTGACAGTAACCCATACGAATGGCCTGTGAACCATTATAACCACTAGCTAGGACAAATAACCTATAAATATCCATTATAAACCGTAGTTGGTGTCAATAACCCATACGAATGGTCCGTGAACCATTATAACCACTAGCTATGACCAATAACCTATAAGTATACTTTATAAACCGTAATTGGTGACCATAACCGATACGAATGGCCCGTTAACCATTATTACCACTACCTATGACCAATAACCTATAAGTACCCATTATAAAGCGTAATTGGTGTCCATAAGCCATACGAATGGCCCGTGAACTATTATAACCACTAGCTATGACCAATAACCTATAAGTATGCATTATAAACCATAATTGGTGTCCATAAGCGATACGAATGGCCCGTGAACCATTGTAACCACTAGCTATGACCAATAACCTATAAGTATCCTTTATAAACCGTAATTGGTTACCATAACCCATACGAATGGCCCGTGAACCATTAGAACCACTAGCTATGACCAATAACTTATACATATCCTTTATAAACCTTAATTGGTGACCATAACCCATACGAATGGCCTGTTAACCATTATTACCACTACCTATGACCAATAACCGATAAGTATTCATTATAAACCGTAATTGGCGTCCATAAGCCATACGAATGGCCCGTGAACTATTATAACCACTAGCTATGACCAATAACCTATAAGTATCCTTTATAAACCGTAATTGGTGACCATAACCAATACGAATGGCCCGTTAACAATTATTACCACTAGCTATGACCAATAACCTATAAGTATTCATTATAAACCGTAATTGGTGTCCATATGCCATACGAATGGCCCATTAACTATTATAACCACTAGCTATGACCAGTACCCTATAAGTATCCATTATAAACCGTAATTGGTGTCAATAACCCGTACAAATGGCCCGTGAACCATTATAACCACTAGCTATGACCAATAACCAGTAAGTATCCATTATAAACCGTAATTGGTGTCCATAACCTATACGAATTGCGCGTGAACCATTATAGCCACTAGCTATGACCAATAACCGGTAAATATCCATTTTAAACCGTAATTGGTGTCAATAACCCATACGAATGGCCCGTGAAACTTAATAACCACTACTTATGACCAATAACGTATTAATATCCATTATAAACCGTAATTGGTTTCCATAACCCATACGAATGGCCCGTTAACCCGCATAACCACTAGCTATGACCAATAACCTATAAGTATCCATTATAAACCGTAATTGGCGTCAATAACCCATACGAATGGCCCGTGAACCATTATAACCACTAGCTATGACCGATAACCTATAAGTATCTATTATAAACCGTAATAGGTGACAGTAACCCATACGAATGGCCTGTGAACCATTATAACCACTAGCTAGGACAAATAACCTATAAATATCCATTATAAACCGTAATTGGTGTCAATAACCCATACGAATGGCCCGTGAGCCATTATAACCACTAGCTATGACCAATAACCTATAAGTATCCTTTATAAACCGTAATTGGTGACCATAACCCATACGAATGGCCGGTTAACCTTTATTACCACTAGCTATGACCAATAACCTATAAGTATCCATTGTAAATCGTAATTGGTGTCAATAAGCCATACGAATGGCACGTGAACCATTATAACCACTAGCTATGACCAATAACCTATAAGTATCCATTTTAAACCGTAATTGGTGTCCATAACCCATAGGATTGGCCCACGAACCGTAATAACCACTAGTTATGACCAATAACCTATAAGTATCCATTTTATACCGTAATTGGTGTCAATAACCTATATGAATGGCCCGTGAACCTTAATAACCACCAGTTATGACTCATAACTTATAAGTATCCATTTAAAACTGTAATTGGTGTCAATAACACATACAATTGGCCCGTGAACCATTGTAACCACTAGCTATAACCAATAACCTATTGGTATCCATTATAAACCGTAATTGGTGTCCATAACCGATACGAAAGGCCCGTGAACCATTATAACCACTAGATGTGACCAATAACCTATAAGTGTCCATTTTAAACAGTAATAGGTGTCCATAACCCATAGGAATGGCCCGTGAACTGTCGTAACAACTAGTTATGACCAATAACCTATTAGTATCCATTTTAAACCGTATGTGGTGTCCATAAGCCATACGAGTGGCCCGTGAACTATTATAACCACTAGCTATGACCAATAACTTATAAATATCCATTATAAACCGTAATTGGTATCCATAACCGATACGAATGGCCCGTGGACCATTTTAACCACTAGCTATGACCAATGACCAATTAGTATCCATTTTAAACCGTAATAGGTGTCCATAACCCATAGGAATGGCCCACGAACCGTAATAACCACTAGTTATGACCAATAACCTATAAGTATCCGTTTTAAACTGTAATTGGTATCAATAACCCATATGAATGGCCCGTGAACCGTAATAACCACTTGTTATGGTGTCCATAACCGATACGAATGGCCCGTGAACCATTATAACTACTAGCTATAACCAATAACCTATTAGTATCCATTTTAAACCGTTGTAGGTGTCCATAACCCATAGGAATGGCCCACGAACCGTAATAACCACTAGTTATGACCAATAACCTATAAGTATCCGTTTTAAACTGTAATTGGTATCAATAACCCATATGAATGGCCCGTGAACCGTAATAACCACTAATTATGACCAATTACCTATGAGTATCCATTTTTAAACCGTAATAGGTGTCCATAACCAATACGAATGGGTCGTGAACCTTAATAACCACTAGTTATAACCAATAACCTATAAGTGTCCATTTTGAATCGTAATTTGTGTCAATAACCCATACGAATGGCATGTGAACCTTAATAACCACTAGTTATGACCAATAACGTACTAACATCCATTATAAACCGTAATTGGTTTCCAGAACCCATACGAATGACCCGTTAACCATTATAACCACTAGCTATGACCAATAACCTATAAGTATCCATTTTAAACCGTAATAGGTGTCCATAACCCGTAGGAATGGCCCACGAACCGTAATAACCAGTTGTTATGACCAATAACCTATAAGTATCCGTTTTAAACCGTAATTGGTGTCCATAACCCATATGAATGGCCCATGAACCTTAATAATCACTAGTTATGACCAATAACCTTTAAGTATCCATTTTAAACCGTAATTGGTGTCAATAACACATACGAATGGCCCGTGAACCATTGTAACTACTAGATATGACCAATAACCTATAAGTATCCATTATAAACCGTAATTGGTGTCCATAACCGATACGAATGACCCGTGAACCGTAATAACCACTAGTTGTTGGAATATGCTTCACGTTCATAACATATAGTTATATGGCTAGACGTATGTGAGCCTAAAGGGTCACACACTTATACACCAAACACCATTTAATATATATAATATAATTAGGGTAATTATATTATTTATATAAACTATAGTTACTTGACTAGTTATATTTTAATTAATTGTTAAGTTAAAACATATTAGTGAGTAATCTAAAGAATCAAAAGTACAAGGGGCTAAGTGTCATGTCTCCTAACTTGTAATTAGAGAATATATACTTAGCTTTGGGAGCAAGAAAGATTAACCCTAATCTCTCCCTCCTCCCCATTCACGGCCGCAAAAAAAAACCAAATATAGGAAACAGGTTGATGTGTGGTTGGTTGTGCGATAGGCGTACAGAAGTCCTTTTGATCTACGAATATGAAAAAATAGGAAAAGGTGTGTGGTTGAGAAAAGATTCTCCTCCAACACACGTCCAAAAACAATTCATATATTGTGGTTTTGATTTTGGATTTCTTGACCAAGGGACTAGCATCCCAATTGATGTTCTTGATATGGTGTAGTGTGGATACCGTTAGAGGAATTCTACACTGAATTCTTGGAGTTATTCATCCTCATTCATTGGTGTAATCAAAGGCTTCAAGGGTATGACTTTCATACTAAACTCTTTATCTTTATTACTTAATTAGATTGTCAATATGTAGATCCGTTATTAGTGATTTAATAAATTATTTCCGCTGCGTTTTGCTTGATTAAACCGTAAATCACTAACAGTGGTATCACGAGTCATCATATTGATGATTTAATTAGCAAGTTTTTTTGTAAAAAGTAGCATTTTTTTATAAAATTGGGTTAAAAATTTGATTTTTTGGAACCCTAATTGCTACTTGTTACAAAAACAACATCAAAAAAAAATTAATATAGTTATTGTATTTTTTTGATTATTTGGCTTGGATTGTATTTTAATTGTTAATATTTTATGTGGCAAAACATGTATTTTTGCCATATCCCAAGCCAAAGCCTTGTCAATTGTTGCTTGTTTGTGCAAACCGAGGAAAACCTAGACCGTTTGTGATTGAATGTGATTGTGTTTGGTTGTTTGGTTGTTTTGGGAAAAGCCGTGTTTTTTGCTTAAATTGTTGTAATTTGTTTCATTTTTTTTCTTTTATTTTTGGTGCCATTTTTTGGGGAAAATTTCATTGTAAAAGTAATTAGAATAGTTTTATTTTGTTTCTTTGTACTTTGTAATTTGTTGACCAAGGGTGAAGAAAAGATGAGGACAACACAACAATTTTCGGCACCTCCTGCGCAGCTGTACGAAAACCGTCTTTCCCGGAGATTGGCTATTCCGTTGGACCTGAAACCACCGCCAAAATTTCCGTAACTCAGAGTCCTACAACTTTTCAGAAGCTGGGGAAGACCACCGAAGAATCCTTCAGTGACTTTTCGGGCCTTGAAGTCAGACTGAATTTTCTGGCAGATTGTATTTTTTCACAAAATGATGGTTTCTACTTGCCCATGAATGTCATGGGGCAAGTGGGAGCCCATTGGGTTTATGTAGGCCCGTTTGGGTTCATGTTGGTCCGTCCCCTAGTTTGACCCTTCGGTCCATCGTGATGACTCACGTGACCGAACCTAGGATTTTATCGGTCGAGGTTTGCACAAAATTTGTTGCATGTTTTATTTATGTTTGTGGTTGTTTTCTTTTCTATTAGATACAAGTAATAAAACAATTAAAATACGATTTCCGACAAAAACATTAAAACATCTAAACTTTTTATCATCTATGATTACTTGTTAATCATTAATGATTAATTTTTAATCTAAACTTGTATTTGAGATTAAACAAAGTTTAAATACGATTCGAACTTACACCCTGATAATCGTTACATGTTTTTACCGTTTATTAACCGACTTATGAAGTGGTATGAATGAAGTACATGATTCATTCATATCTTAAATAAAATTTTATAATTAAAATTTATCATACCTAAAATTTAAGTCACGCCGTCCAATCGGTTGAAATCACTTGCTTCTATTTTGGAATTCGTGGTTTGAATTTAGATCCGAGGTCATTATTCTCTACGCGTGAGACCTAGATGTATTTTGACATGATTTCACATTGGATGACTTAATCGAGTTAACGGTGAGACCTTACTCAGACACTTGACCCTAGATGCTTGTTCACTAGGTGCCATGAAGTCCCATACCTCTAAGAGTTGCACTAGTAATGCAATTGTTGATCATCACCTACCTATTGGATTTATCATCTCTAGCAGATCAACTGATGCGGTGATAGAAGCTCAATGGGATCTTAGCTTTTAATTAAAATTAATTGGGTAGTAAATTGATTAAAAGAAATTATTATTGAAAATACTATTTTTTGAACTTTATGTGTTATACAGATAACAACAACAAATCCAAACCTAAGTATCTCCACTCTAAATCAGTTCTTGAAAACTGAAACTGACTAATATCAACTTTATCGACTGATATCGAAATCTAAGGATTGTCCTTAGAGATGAGAACAAGTTGATACACCTATAAGAGGCCTTACTTGAGGCACTTCTGCAAATGATTCTGCTGCTGTTCGTCAAGCCTATACCGAAACGTTTTAATGAACACCAAGAAGTCGCTACTCCTATGCTTGTGAGCATGAATCCCGAGATCCGAAAGAACTTCGAGGAACTCACAGCATATGACAAGATAAGCGAGTTGAAAATGATATTTCAACAACAAGCAGAACATGAACTGTTCAAAACAGTTAAAGCATTCCACACTTACAAGCAGGCTAGGCCAATCAAATAGCACTTATATCTTGAATATGAAATGCTATATTGATCAAATGGAGCGTCTTGGTTACCCATTGCCACAAGTTCTTGGTATGAGCTTGATTCTTACCTCACTATCCAAGGACTATGACTAGTTTGAAAAGAGTTTTAAAAGTACATAGCATGGGGAAGACAATCGTTGATAACATGCTATGGTAAAACTAGTTGAGCAAAGGTTACCCAATTCTTTTCTAGGAATCAGGGAAGGTAAAACCGCAAGCACAAGGCAAGAGTCTACGTAAGGGTAAGCTAGTTTACTTTTCCAAACCTACGATTCCCCCACCTGCTAAAAAGGAGCACCCTACAAAGGATATTTCTTGCCATCATTGCGATGAAACCGGCCATTGAAGGAGGAACTGTCCTGCCTACTTGGCAGAGTTGATGAAGGACAAATGTGTTCTAGCTAGCACATTATGTATCTTCATTATAGAACTCTATACTTTTACTAATAAATCTTGAGTGTATGACACTAGTTGTGGAACTCACATTCACACAAATGTGCAAGATTAAAAGTGAAGTAGAAAGCTAAAAGAATGGAAGCTGTGATCTTATCCTTCCTAATGCGTTAATTATTGTTTTGAACAATTGTCAATTATGCATTGTTTAGCTTTATCGTTTGTTGAATAATGAATTATTCAGAATATTATGGATTATGATATTTTGTTTTATGAAAAATAACATGTTTTTATAACTATTCCTCGTAATAGTATATGTTTACTACTTATAATGCATTTAGGACCTTTCCCTAAATAACATCGTAAAAATTCAGCCAATTTCTTTCTATTTTAGGATTTTAAGAAAATTTGTCAAAAAATGGACCAACAACGCCTCGAACCCGTGTCCTCTCGATCAACTAGCAGGCAGTTAACCACCTGATCCAGGGACTACTTGCGTTATAAACTCTAAACGAATTCGTACTAAACACTTCGGCTGAAAAATTAATGCTAAACAATTAGTTTGAATTCTGTGATGTGGGCTTCGGCCTACGACAACAATTAAGTGGCCCATTCATCTCTCCAGCTGTTCGACCATTCATCTCTCCCCCACTTCATCGCCCGCCTCCTCGATACTCCCAAGCCTCCTCGATTGGTTCAACCATGAATAACCTTCTGCAAATGACTCCTCGATTCCATTAAGTTTGTACTAATCTTCACCATATAAATACATCACACCACCACAAAGAATATTCTATTCCGTTCGAATTCAAAACACAGATTTGAGATAAGAACTTGGCTTCTTTTTGGAATTGTTATATACTAATTTATTTATCATCTCTCAACATATTGTATTAATTTTTGCAGATGCTGCCAAGAGGCTAAATTGAACTTGTGTTTTTGTCATTTCATAATTACAATTTCATGAATATAGGAGGGCGTTTGGTAGTTCATGTAAGCATAAATTTGAGCTATTTTTATGAGAATCAAGTAAGCTTATCCAAACACTTAATGTGACTCATTAACCTTAATTAAGCTAATAAGTAATAAGCCCCTAAGCTCTCCCAAACAACCCCCTTAATCCTGTAAGTCTATTATATGACTATCACTTTCTTTTTTAACTCATAATTGATTTTGTGTTGTTAGTTTTGTAGAAGCACAAATGCATCTTTCCTTTATCTTAAATTTACGAGAACAGGGACACTGCTGACTTTTTACGTGGGTTTGGGTTGGTGTCGGGCTGGCCCTTTACGCACCCCTAATTATATCTATAATTGATTGAAGGTTTATGATTTATACGAGATTTACCTCATTTAGTTATTATTTTTGATATGATTCTAGATTTTCATCTAAGAAGAAAGATTGCAGGTGTAGAAATACAACTGCAGAAAGAAATTACATCATTATTAATCTTATGGATGTACATATGAGATGAGGTGGCTACAGGGGTGGCCGTGTAGAAGATGGAGGTGCGGAGGTGGATGGTTCATATGCGGAAGAATTGGTGGATGTGGTACGGGAAGAAGCCACTAAAATGAAGAAAGCAAGTATGGTTGTAGTTGAGCCCGTGAAATAATTTATATTTACATAATGATGTATTCATTGTTAAAGGTAAATAAGATGTTCCCTGCGCTACAGACATGGTTCCTGGTGAAGTTTTTTATAAGGAGGAAAAAATCTCTGTTCAAGGTCAAGTTAATTTTATATAAATTCAACTTTTTGTTGACTGTTAATCTTTAACAGGCACATTATTGATTTTGATGAAACCATTGGGTGAAGATCTCATGTAGCCAATGTATGTGTGACACATGGTGTTGTGATGCTTAAATCTGGTGATAGTGTTGCTGTTGTTGCATTTAGAGATTGTTGAAGCATTGAAAAAATACATCTTGTTGGACCAATTAACCAGTTTTATCTTTAAAACACACACACACACACACACACACACACATATTTGTATCTATATAGGACTTCTATTTTACTGGTAGTCTGGTGGATTATGGTGTAGAGTATCCTAATATTATGTCCTGTGGTTATGTTGAGCCGCTTATTTGCGACTTCTAATGTTACTCCATTGTAGTATTAATGCGTCTGTTGCGGTTATTTGCTTTGGTTGAGCGATCTCGATTTTTAATAATTTGAATTCTTATTTTTGTTACTCTTTAATATTTTTTGAAGTATCTCTTATTATTACGTTGTCTGTTGCTTCTTGGTGGTTTTCTATCGGATCTGTCATAGTGTATCATACTTTGGGGGAATGGTTTATGGATTTTCATGATGTATTATGCAGAGTAAATTCACCATTGAAATTTTTTTTGTTACTTAGATTAGATTATTTGAAGCTTAGTGTTCTTAAAATTTATAAATTCTAGCTCAATCCTACTTTCCTTCAATGATAATTAAGCTTGCTCACATTTTAATATCGACGTGGGTAACAATAGTAGACATTGCACGTAATTGAATATGGTTTACTGTTTTGGTTTGTGATCATGGTTCTATGATAGGTTATGACATTTGGATGGTACATTAGTTGTATTGAATGTGTCATGTTGAAGAAAAGGCTAAAAAGAGATAAATATGTGTGTCAGCATCTCACGAGGGTAACCAATCTAACTCAGCCTTGTAATCAACAATTTCATGCTAATCTGCAATTTCACTATCTGGGATTAGCACCACCAGCCACTGTCACTACTTTCACCACCACCCTCCTATTGGTCGCCGTCAAATATAGTCTCAGGGTACCCGCCGCCGCATTGCGCGGGTACCCTTCTAGTTTGAAATTAATATGCATGATCCTAATGCAAACGATAGTTCTATATACAAATGTAGCACTCAAGAATCCAAATTGGTTTGGATTCTACTTACCTAGAGCATCGTCATCTCTTCCACATAAACAAGAAACGCATTTTTATACTACAACTCGACGGGATTCTTAACAAATGATTATGAATCATTTAAATGCCTCTCTTGTATATTATGGAAAGATAACAAGAAAGCTTTTCTCCCATGTTAGGCGAAAGAGCTGAAAATCTACTTGGACTCATACATACTGATGTATGTGGCCCTTTTAGAACTAAGACTAGGGAAGGTGCCACCTACTTTCACTGATGATATCATTCGATGTGGTTATGTTTACTTGATTAAACATCAACATGGAAGCGTTAATGATATCAGTCGCTATGGTTATGTTTACTTGATTAGACATAAACATGAAATCTTTGAAACGTTCAAAGCTTTCTAAAGTAAAAGTAGAAAATCTTCTCGGAAAGACAACAAAGGCTTTCAGTCCTGATTGAGGATGAAAGTACATGAGTCAAGAGTTTCTGGATCATCCCACACATCGTGAGATTGTCTCACAGTTCACTCCTCCATACACTCCACAAGATAATGGTGCGTCTGGAAGGAGATATCGGACCCTGTATGACATGGTTCGGTCTATGATGAGTCCTACTACTCTTACACTATCCTTTTGAGGGCATGCACTGAAGTGTGCTGCTCGAATACTTAATATGGTTCCGACCAAAAGGTTAAAAAGACACCATATGAGATATGGCGTGGGAAAGTCCCTAATTTGTCTTACTTGAAGATCTGGGGTTGTGAGGATCTCGTGGAACGAGACATGCCGAACAAACTTGAGCCCATATCTATCAAGTATATCTTCACTACTATTTACTTCCCAACTGAGAACAAATTGTTGTTACTCGGTATGCTGAGTTTCTTGAGAACAGTCTCATTTCACAAAGCAAGTGGGAGCACTATAGACTTTGACAAGATTCAAAGTGAAGATACACAACCTTCTGGTAACACTAGCAAATATCATTCTGAGGCTGGACATATAGATGTTGGACCACAAGATGATGTTGTTCCCATTCGTAGGTCCGCAAGGACACCTCATGCACCTGAACGATATAGATTTATGTCGATGCCGAGGAGCAAAGTTTCGAGGATCATAATGAACCCCCTAACTATCAAGTTGCATTATCGAATTTTGAATTCGAAAAATGACTTGAAGCTATGAATGCGAAAATGTAATCCATGATAGACAACCAAGTTTTGAACTTGGTTGATCTTTCTCAAAACAGTAAGACTGTTGACATGGATGAGAATATACACACCTATAAATCTCTTATAGTAACAAAAGGTTACACTCAATCCTACTGGATTGACAATGATGAAACCTTCTCGCCTGTTACTAAAGACATTAGGATTATTATAGCCAAAGTAGTGTACTATGACTATGAGATTTGGTTTATGATGAAATCAAAACGTTTGTTTCACCTAAAACCCAAATTGAGCATGTGTATATATGAAAGCTAGTGGGAGCGTTGTCGTTTCTCAAGTCATACATGTTGATGACATGTCACTCATGTGAAACAATATACCAATGCTACAAGATGAAAATCCTGGCTTGGAAAATGTTTTGACATGAAGGATTGTAGGGATACGACATACATACTTGGAGTAAAGATCTGTAATGATAGATCAAAGCGGTTAATTGGTTTAAGTCAAAGTGATTACATTGACAAAATTCTAAACGGTTTAGAATGGTACTCCCTAACGAGGAAGTGCTCGTATGCCACACAATGTAACCTTGAGTGAGACTCAAGGACCTTCCACACCTGATGTGGTGAAGCGAATGAATGTAATCCCATATGAATCGGCTATTCCATTCATCATGTACGCTGTAAGGAGCACTAGGCCAAATGTAACGTCCTTAGGGGACCTTACTAGAAAATACCGACAGAATCCATGCGAGAGTCACTGGATTACTGTTAAGAACACATTGAAGTATTTTGAAATACTGGATATATGTTCCTTGGTTATGGTGGAGATACCAAACTGAAACTAAGTATACTTGCTATACTTATGTTGGTTTTGAAATAGGTCGTGATGACGCTAGATCCTATTTATGAAGGTTCACTACATTCGAATGATTTATCGAGATATGTGAAATTCGTACTCTTAAAGTTCAAACAGATAACTAACTAGCTGACGCTTTATCAAACTCAATGTCTTGTACCAAACGTATTGAATATGAATGGAACATTGAACTTCGACAAGCTAGTAGTTTCATGTAAATCTGTTTTAGTATTTGGATAATAGAACGTTGAGCAGTTTATATTGAAATAAATTGATATATTTGATATGATCGTTTTTATATGAATATCTACTGTGTTCTATATTTGCATGTTTATATCCTTGAATATTTACTGCGTTTTATATTCTAAATTGTCCATTGTCATATTAATAATATGGGAATATTATTAAGACAAATCTGAGGGCATTGATGACATGATCTTAGTATAACTAAGGATGATGAAATCAAACTCACATGTTGTTCATTGTGATGCACAATTGGACTGACCCAACCTATGAGAAATCACTTCCTGGATTTATGTCACAAGTGAATCTCACAAAGGCTTTGTCGCTTATCCTCTGACTTGAGATGCAAGTTGGTTTGTGTGTGTGGAGTGTCAAAGTTTGATGTGGTTAAACACTGACCTGAATAAGGCTGCTATAACAACCATCTTCGGGTTTGATATTAAGCATATATCAAACACGTGTAGTCAATAAAGAATTTGTTCCTCCACATGTTTTGAATTAGATACTACTGGGCCCCTCGATGATTTGAATAGATGCTTGTACGGCCGTACCCAAAGGTAATCAAGATGAATCTTGATTGGTTTGGTAATCTACTTCAATGTATAGATCGAGAAACAGAATCGTTGAAATTTTAGATTGACATTAATCCTTGTCTAAAATTCAACATGGTATCGGTAACCAAAGGATAACTGATTGAAAACCTTTGAACCTGGACTTTTCTGAAACTCACTCATGTACTTCTAGGGGCATTGGCGGGTTGCTAGACTCTAACCTTTGCTTGTATAACTACTTGATTGTTATGATGTGCGCAAGTGGGAGCTGTTGGAATATGCTTCACGTTCATAACATATAGTAATATGGCTAGACGTATGTGAGCCTAAAGGGTCACACACTTATACACCAAACACCATTTAATATATATAATATAATTAGGGTAATTATATTATTCATATAAACTATAGTTACTTGACTAGTTATGTTTTAATTAATTGTAAAGTTAAAACATATTAGTGAGTAATCTAAAGAATCAAAAGTACAAGGGGTTAAGTGTCATATCTCCTAACTAGTAATTAGGGAATATATACTTAGCTTTGGGAGCAAGAAAGATTAACCCTAATCTCTCCCACCTCCCCATTCACGGCCGCAAAAAAAACCAAATATAGGAAAAAGGTTGATGTGTGGTTGGTTGTGCGATAGACGTACAGAAGTCCTTTTGATCTACGAGTATGAAAAAAAAGGAAAAGGTGTGTGGTTGAGAAAAGATTCTCCTCCAACACACGTCCAAAAACAATTCATATATTGTGGTTTTGATTTTGGATTTCTTGACCAAGGGACTAGCATCCCAATTGGCGTTCTTGATATGGTGTAGTGTGGATACCGTTAGAGGAATTATACATTGAATTCTTGGAGTTATTCATCCTCATTCATTGGTGTAATCAAAGGCTTCAATGGTATGGCTTTCATACTACACTCTTTATCTTTATTGCTTAATTAGATTGTCAATATGTAGATCCGTTATTAGTGATTTAATAAATTATTTCCGCTGCGTTTTGCTTGATTAAACCGTAAATCACTAACACTAGTTATGACCAATAACCTATAAGTATCCATTTTAAACCGTAATTGGTGTCAATAACCCATATGAATGGTCCGTGAACCTTAATAACCACTAGTTATGACCAATAACCTATAAGTATCCATTTTTAAACCGTAATAGGTGTCCATAACCCATACGAATGGGTCGTGAACCTTAATAACCACTAGTTATGACCAATAACCTATAAGTATCCATTTTGAACCGTAATTGGTGTCAATAACACATACAAATGGCCCGTGAACCATTGTAACCACTAGCTATGACCAATAACGTATTAATATCCATTATAAACCGTAATTGGTTTCCAGAACCCATACGAATGACCCGTTAACCATTATAACCACTAGCTATGACCAATAACCTATAAGTATTTATTTTAAACCATAATAAGTGTCCATAACCCGTAGGAATGGCCCACGAATCGTAATAACCACTAGTTATGACCAATACCCTATAAGTATCCGTTTTAAACTGTAATTGGTGTCAATAACCCATATCAATGGCCTGTGAACCTTAATAACCACTAGTTATGACCAATAACCTATAAGTATCCATTTAAACCGTAATTGGTGTCAATAACATATACAAATGGCCCGTGAACCATTGTAACCACTAGCTATGACCAATAACCTATAGATATCCATTATAAACCGTAATTGGTGTCCATAACCGATACGAAAGGCCCGTGAACCATTATAACCACTAGATGTGACCAATAACCTATAAGTGTCCATTTTAAACTGTAATAGGTGTCCATAACCCATAGGAATGGCCCGTGAACCGTCGTAACAACTAGTTATGACCAATAACCTATTAGTATCCATTTTAAACCTTAATTGGTGTCCATAAGCCATACGAATGGCCCGTGAACTATTATAACCACTAGCTATGACCAATAACCTATAAGTATCCATTATAAACCGTAATTGGTGTCCATAACCGATACGAATGGCCCGTGGACCATTATAACCACTAGCTATGACCAATGACCTATTAGTATCCATTTAAAATCGTAATAGGTGTCCATAACCCATATGAATGGCCCACGAACCGTAATAACCACTATTTATGACCAATAACCTGTAATTACCCATTTTAAACCGTAATTGGTGTCAATAACCCATATGAATGGCCCGTGAACCTTAATAACCACTAGTTATGACCAATAACTTATAAGTATCCATTTAAAACCGTAATTGGTGTCAATAACACATACAAATCGCCCGTGAACCATTGTAACCACTAGCTATGACCAATAACCTATAGGTATCCATTATAAACCGTAATTGGTGCCCATAACCGATACGAAAGGCCCGTGAACCATTATAACCACTAGATGTGACCAATAACCTATAAGTGTTCATTTTAAATTGTAATAGGTGTCCATAACCCATAGGAATGGCCCGTGAACTGTCGTAACAACAAGTTATGACCAATAACCTATTAGTATCCATTTTAAACCATAATTGGTGTCCATAAGCCATACGAATGGCCCGTGAACTATTATAACCACTAGCTATGACCAATAACCTATAAGTATCCATTATAAAACGTAATTGGTGTCCATAACCGATACGAATGGCCCGTGGACCATTTTAACCACTAGCTACGACAAATGACCAATTAGTATCCATTTTAAACCGTAATAAGTGTCCATAACCCATAGGAATGGCCCACGAACCGTAATAACCACTAGTTATGACCAATAACCAATAAGTATCCGTTTTTAACTGTAATTGGTATCAATAACCCATATAAATGGTTTGTGAACCGTAATAACCACTAGTTATGGTGTCCATAACCGATACGAATGGCCCGTAAACCATTATAACTACTAGCTATAACCAATAACCTATTAGTATCCATTTTAAACCGTAGTAGGTGTCCATAACCCATAGGAATGGCCCACGAACCGTAATAACCACTAGTTATGACCAATAACCTATATGTATCCATTTTAAACTGTAATTGGTATCAATAACCCATATGAATGGCCCGTGAACTGTAATAACCACTAGTTATGACCAATTACCTATAAGTATCGATTTTAAACCGTAATTGGTGTCAATAACCCATATCAATGGTCCGTGAACCTTAATAACCACTAGTTATGACCAATAACCTATAAGTATCCATTTTTAAACCGTAATTGGTGTCAATAACCCATATGAATGGTCCGTGAACCTTAATAACCACTAGTTATGACCAATAACCTATAAGTATCCATTTTTAAACCGTAATAGGTGTCCATTTCCAATACGAATGAGTCGTGAACCTTAATAACCACTAGTTATAACCAATAACCTATAAGTGTCCATTTTGAACCGTAATTTGTGTCAATAACCCATACGAATGGCCTGTGAACCTTAATAACCACTAGTTATGACCAATAACGTACTAATATCCATTAAAAACCGTAACTGGTTTCCAGAACCCATACGATTGACCCGTTAACCATTATAACCACTAGCTATGACAAATAACCTATAAGTATCCATTTTAAACCGTAATAAGTGTCCATAACCCGTAGGAATGGCCCACGAACCGTAATAACCATTTGTTATGAACAATAACCTATAAGTATCCGTTTTAAACCGTAATTGGTGTCCATAACCCATATGAATGGCCCGTGAACCTTAATAATCACTAGTTATGACCAATAACCTTTAAGTATCCATTTTAAAACCGTAATTGGTGTCAATAACACATAAGAATGGCCCGTGAACCATTGTAACCACTAGTTATGACCAATAACCTATAAGTATCCATTATAAACGGTAATTGGTGTCCATAACCGATACGAATGGCCCGTGAACCGTAATAACCACTAGTTATGACCAATAACCTATAAGTATCGATTTTAAACCGTAATTGGTGTCAATAACCCATATCAATGGTCCGTGAACCTTAATAACCACTAGTTATGACCAATAACCTATAAGTATCCATTTTTAAACCGTAATTGGTGTCAATAACCCATATGAATGGTCCGTGAACCTTAATACCCACTAGTTATGACCAATAACCTATAAGTATCCATTTTTAAACCGTAATAGGTGTCCATAACCCATACGAATGGGTCGTGAAACTTAATAACCACTAGTTATGACCATTGACCTATAAGTATCCATTTTGAACCGTAATTGGTGTCAATAACACATACAAATGGCCCGTGAACCATTGTAACCACTAGCTATGACCAATAACGTATTAATATCCATTATAAACCTTAATTGGTTTCCAGAACCCATACAAATGACCCGTTAACCATTATAACCACTAGCTATGACCAATGACCTATTAGTATCCATTTTAAACCGTAATAGGTGTCCATAACCCATAGGAATGGCCCACGAACCGTAATAACCACTATTTATGACCAATAACCTATAATTACCCATTTTAAACCGTAATTGGTGTCAATAACCCATATGAATGGCCCGTGAACCTTAATAACCACTAGTTATGACGAATAACTTATAAGTATCCATTTAAAACCGTAATTGATGGCAATAACACATACAAATCGCCCGTGAACCATTGTAACCACTAGCTATGACCAATAACCTATAGGTATCCATTATAAACCGTAATTGGTGCCCATAACCGATACGAAAGGCCCGTGAACCATTACAACCACTAGATGTGACCAATAACCTATAAGTGTCCATTTTAAACTGTAATAGGTGTCCATAACCAATAGGAATGGCCTGTGAACTGTCATAACAACTAGTTATGACCAATAACCTATAAGTATCCATTTTAAACCGTAATTGGTGTCAATAACGTATACAAATGGCCCGTGAACCATTGTAACCACTAGCTATGACCAATAACCTATAGATATCCATTATAAACCGTAATTGGTGTCCATAACCGATACGAAAGGCCCGTGAACCATTATAACCACTAGATGTGACCAATAACCTATAAGTGTCCATTTTAAACTGTAATAGGTGTCCATAACCCATAGGAATGGCTCGTGAACCGTCGTAACAACTAGTTATGACCAATAACCTATTAGTATCCATTTTAAACCTTAATTGGTGCCCATAAGCCATACGAATGGCCCGTGAACTATTATAACCACTAGCTATGACCAATAACCTATAAGTATCCATTATAAACCGTAATTGGTGTCCATAACCGATACGAATGGCCCGTGGACCATTATAACCACTAGCTATGACCAATGACCTATTAGTATCCATTTTAAACCGTAATAGGTGTCCATAACCCATAGGAATGGCCCACGAACCGTAATAACCACTATTTATGACCAATAACCTGTAATTACCCATTTTAAACCGTAATTGGTGTCAATAACCCATATGAATGGCTCGTGAACCTTAATAACCACTAGTTATGACCAATAACTTATAAGTATCCATTTAAAACCGTAATTGGTGTCAATAACACATACAAATCGCCCGTGAACCATTGTAACCACTAGCTATGACCAATAACCTATAGGTATCCATTATAAACCGTAATTGGTGCCCATAACCGATACGAAAGGCCTGTGAACCATTATAACCACTAGATGTGACCAATAACCTATAAGTGTTCATTTTAAACTGTAATAGGTGTCCATAACCCATAGGAATGGCCCGTGAACTGTCGTAACAACTAGTTATGACCAATAACCTATTAGTATCCATTTTAAACCGTAATTGGTGTTCATAAGCCATACGAATGGCCCGTGAACTATTATAACCACTAGCTATGACCAATAACCTATAAGTATCCATTATTAACCGTAATTGGTATCCATAACCGATACGAATGGCCCGTGGACCATTTTAACCACTAGCTACGACAAATGACCAATTAGTATCCATTTTAAACCGTAATAAGTGTCCATAACCCATAGGAATGGCCCACAAACCGTAATAACCACTAGTTATGACCAATAACCTATAAGTATCCGTTTTAAACTGTAATTGGTATCAATAACCCATATGAATGGTTTGTGAACCGTAATAACCACTAGTTATGGTGTCCATAACCGATACGAATGGCCCGTAAACCATTATAACTACTAGCTATAACAATTAACCTATTAGTATCCATTTTAAACCGTAGTAGGTGTCCATAACCCATTGGAATGGCCCACGAACCGTAATAACCACTAGTTATGACCAATAACCTATATGTATCCGTTTTAAACTGTAATTGGTATCAATAACCCATTTGAATGGCCCGTGAACCGTAATAACTACTAGTTATGACCAATTACCTATGAGTATCCAGTTTTAAACCGTAATAGGTGTCCATACCCAATACGAATGGGTCGTGAACCTTAATAACAACTAGTTATAACCAATAACCTATAAATGTCCATTTTGAACCGTAATTTGTGTCAATAACCCATACGAATGGCCTGTGAACCTTAATAACCACTAGTTTTGACCAATAACGTAATAATATCCATTAAAAACCGTAACTGGTTTCCAGAACCCATACGATTGACCCGTTAACCATTATAACCACTAGCTATGACAAATAACCTATAAGTATCCATTTTAAACCGTAATAAGTGTCCATAACCCGTAGGAATGGCCCACGAACCATAATAACCAGTTGTTATGACCAATAACCTATAAGTATCCATTTTAAACCGTAATTGGTGTCCATAACCCATATGAATGGCCCGTGAACCTTAATAATCACTAGTTATGACCAATAACATTTAAGTATCCATTTTAAACCGTAATTGGTGTCAATAACACATACGAATGGCCCGTGAACCATTGTAACCACTAGATATGACCAATAACCTATAAGTATCCATTATAAACCGTAATTGGTGTCCGTAACTGATATGAATGGCCCGTGAACCGTAATAACCACTAGTTATGACCAATAACCTATAAGTATCGATTTTAAACCGTAATTGGTGTCAATAACCCATATGAATGGTCCGTGAACCTTAATAACCACTAGTTATGACCAATAACCTATAAGTATCCATTTTTAAACCGTAATTGGTGTCAATAACCCATATGAATGGTCCGTGAACCTTAATAACCACTAGTTATGACCAATAACATATAAGTATCCATTTTTAAACCGTAATAGGTGTCCATAACCCATACGAATGGGTCGTGAACCTTAATAACCACTAGTTATGACCAATGACCTAAAAGTATCCATTTTGAACCGTAATTGGTGTCAATAACACATACAAATGGCCCGTGAACCATTGTAACCACTAGCTATGACCAATAACGTATTAATATCCATTATAAACCTTAATTGGTTTCCAGAACCCATACGAATAACCCGTTAACCATTATAACCACTAGCTATGACCAATGACCTATTAGTATCCATTTTAAACCGTAATAGGTGTCCATAACCCTTAGGAATGGCCCATGAACCGTAATAACCACTATTTATGACCAATAACCTATAATTACCCATTTTATACCGTAATTGGTGTCAATAACCCATATGAATGGCCCGTGAACCTTAATAACCACTAGTTATGACCAATAACTTATAAGTATCCATTTAAAACCGTAATTGATGTCAATAACACATACAAATCGCCCGTGAACCATTGTAACACTAGCTATGACCAATAACCTATAGGTATCCATTATAAACCGTAATTGTTGCCCATAACCGATACGAAAGGCCCGTGAACCATTACAACCACTAGATGTGACCAATAACCTATAAGTGTCCATTTTAAACTGTAATAGGTGTCCATAACCCATAGGAATGGCCTGTGAACTGTCATAACAACTAGTTATGACCAATAACCTATTAGTATCCATTTTAAACCGTAATTGGTGTCCATAAGCCATACGAATGGCCCGTGAACTATTATAACCACTAGCTAAGACCAATAACCTATAAGTATCTATTATAAACCGTAATTGGTATCCATAACCAATACGAATGGCCCGTGGACCATTTTAACCACTAGCTATGACCAATGATCAATTAGTATCCATTTTAAACCGTAATAGGTGTCCATAACCCATAGGAATGGCCCACGAACCGTAATAACCACTAGTTATGACCAATAACCTATAAGTATCCGTTTTAAACTGTAATTGGTATCAATAACCCATTTGAATGGTTAGTGAACTGTAATAACCACTAGTTATCGTGTCCATAACCGACACGAATGGTCCGTTAACCATTATAACTACTAGCTATAACCAATAACCTATTAGTATCCATTTTAAACCGTAGTAGGTGTCCATAACCCATAGGAATGGCCCACGAACCGTAATAACCACTAGTTATGACCAATAACCTATAAGTATCCGTTTTAAACTATAATTGGTATCAATAACCCATATGAATTGCCCGTGAACCGTAATAACCACTAGTTATGACCAATTACCTATGAGTATCCATTTTTAAACCGTAATAGGTGTCCATAACCAATACGAATGGGTCGTGAACCTTAATAACCACAAGTTATAACCAATAACCTATAAGCGTCCATTTTGAACCGTAATTTGTGTCAATAACCCATACGAATGGCCTGTGAACCTTAATAACCACTAGTTATGACCAATAACGTATTAATATCCATTATAAACCGTAATTGGTTTCCAGAACCCATACGAATGACCCGTTAACCATTATAACCACTAGCTATGACCAATAACCTATAAGTATCCATTTTAAACCGTAATAAGTGTCCATAACCCGTAGCAATGGCCCACGAACCGTAATAACCAGTTGTTATGACCAATAACCTATAAGTATCCATTTTAAACCGTAATTGGTGTCAATAACCCATATGAATGGTCCGTGAACCTTAATAACCACTAGTTATGACCAATAACCTATAAGTATCCATTTTTAAACCGTAATTGGTGTCAATAACCTATATGAATGGTCCGTGAACCTTAATAACCACTAGTTATGACCAATAACCTATAAGTATCCTTTTTTAAACCGTAATAGGTGTCCATAACCCATACGAATGGGTCGTGAACCTTAATAACCACTAGTTATGACCAATAACCTATAAGCATCCATTTTGAACCGTAATTGGTGTCAATAACACATACAAATGGCACGTGAACCATTGTAACCACTAGCTATGACCAATAACGTATTAATATCCATTATAAACCGTAATTGGATTCTAGAACCCATACGAATGACCCGTTAACCATTATAACCACTAGCTATGACCAATAACCTATAAGTATATATTTTAAATCGTAATAAATGTCCATTGTAACATCATGAGACCCGACCTAGAATTTTGAAGTACTTTCGGTAAGTAAATTTATTTGTTTATTGATTTATATAATTTATTTGATTTAATTATATTTAATTGTATATTTTTAACCATGGGGTTAAAATTAGTAAAACTGAGATATTTAAATATTAAAATGATTTTTACATATTTGGGTTCACTTCTGAACCGGGGTTCAAATATATCTTCGTTGTTAAATTTGGAGTTAGTTAGGTCTAACTTAATTATCTGCGAACCTAATATCCTGTACTGTGTTTTAATGAAAAATACCTGTGTGGGATAGGGGTGTGTACGTGTTATGTTGTGGGCAAGTGTTAAGTTGGTCTTTTTCTTCCCTCTTTTCTTTCTCAGTCGACACACACACACACACACATGCACTTCTTGAAGTTTTTGGCCAAATTGAAGATTGTTGCTTGTTGATCTTGTCTTCTCTTAGTGATTTTCGGATTCTAGAAGCAAATCTAAGTAAGTTCTCTTCCTCCTTGAGCTAGGGTTCATGTTCTTGAGCTTTGTTGAAATAGGGTTCTTGAGTTTTTGGCCAAATTGAAGATTGTTGCTTGTTGATCTTGTCTTCTCTTAGTGATTTTCGGATTCTAGAAGCAAATCTAAGTAAGTTCTCTTCCTCCTTGAGCTAGGGTTCATGTTCTTGAGCTTTGTTGAAATAGGGTTCTTGAGTTTGTAATCTTGTTTGTAATCTTGAATTGATGCATGTTTTGGTGTCTAATTGAGTTCTTGCAAGTTGTATGAGTTGAATTGTTATTTTTAGCTAATTTGGTGAAGCTTTCATAAAGCTTCATCCATGGAGTTCTAAGGAAGAAGATGGTTTCTTCCATAATTTGGTGAATTATGGATTTTGTGGTTCTTGAAAGTTTTGTTAGTTGAATTATGCATGTTTGAATGGTAATTGTTAAGTTTAAAGATCACTAGTTAACTATTGAGATAATGCCTAAGAAATGGTAGTGTTTGGCTAGATGGGAAATTAGTCAAAAACTAGCTAAATTTGTAGATTGTTGACTTTGGTCAAACCTGGGAGTTGACTTTAGTCTTGTGTGACTAGTAAACTTTAATTATCAATTTCATGTTAACAATGTGTTAGTTGAATGAATTGTAAGCTTAATCATGTTGGTTTAGGGCCTTGACCCGTTTGATTGACAATTGGTGCATTTGACCTAAATAAGGTCAAAGTTGGTGAAACTTGCATTTGGATGCAAGTAACTTGTTTGACATGTAATATTGATGTTGATCATGTAGTCTAACCCATTGGAAGGTGTTATGTAGATTCCCGATTCATTATTCTTGTTTTTGACCCGTTTGGGCCTAAGGTGCATTTTGGTCAAATTGTATGATGAATTGACTTGATGAATTGTTAGACTTTAGTATTGATTATGTGTAGAAAATGCAAGTAATTGGTTGTAATTTGTTGTTGCAAGATGTGGTCTTAACCTATATTACTTGTTGCAAAATTTGGTGATTTCGGGTGACTAATTCGGTATTCATTTTGTACAGGAAAAGGGAAGGAGCCTCAGTGATATAAGATTACTGAGCTCGGTACTAAAAGGAAGCTAAGGTGAGTGGATTTAACCTTCCTTCTTGTGTAATTTGCAAAAATTATGGAATGGTAGAGTTACATGAGAAATTGCAGGATTTTGGCTGATCTGGGAAGATAGCGGCGCTATCTTTAAGATAGCGCCGCTATCTTGGCTGGTTTTGGAAAAAATCGAACAGAAACTCGAAATAGCAGATGCTATCTCAAAATAGCGGCGCTATCTTAGATAGCGGCGCTATTTTGGCTGATTTTTAGGAAAATTCATTTTCTTTTTTTTTTATTAATTTTCCAGTGGTGCCATTAATTGTGGGATTGTTAATGGTAGTATGTGCACATGTTTTCTAGAGGTTAGCTATGAGTGGGTTTTTGCTAGGCTTCGTTACTATTGGATGGGGTGCTCGGACTCATACGAATGTGTTCCGTCAGGGGTGAGTATCGTGCTAATAGTAAAGTGGCCATCTGTAAACTGTTGTTCGGCCAACAACAGTTGTAGGTACCTTGCAAGTCCGCCGATACTCTCATAACGTCCAATTGCTTGTGGAAGTTTGGACGGGTTTCCAGATTGATTTCTCTTGTCTTTAATTTGTTGTGGTTATGCAAATTGATTGTTATTTCTATTCACTTAGCTTTGTGCTAATCCCTCATTTGTTGACTCTTTTCAGGTTGTGGATTTAGCTTGACTAGAGTCGGGTTTTGGAAGTCTGACCGTACTCTGATTTTGTAAACCGGGTCGAGCCTGTTTTAGTAACACCTATAAATGTTTTATAATATTTGGTTAATATGTAAATGGCCTTTATGATGTGTAATAATTAGGATTTAGAGTTTTCTCAAATCGCTTCCGTATCCTTATTATTAAAAAAAAAATGGCTCTAGGATTGCGGTGTTACAATTTGGTATCAGAGCCTCGGTTTGGCGATGGTTGCACATTTAGGTGTACCATTCCCAAATCTTGGCTCGAGTTGGTCAAACTTCCTTAATTTTGGAGTGGATTAGTAGAGTGAATATGAATTGTAGTTTAGTAGTAGTTAGTATGATAGGTACTAACGGATTAAACTAAGAGTTCGTGAGATGTTGTGTTGTTACAGGTATGGCCGATAACGATCCCAACCCGTTGGTAATCCCGTCGAACCCCGAACCGGAAATCATTGGTACATCTAGAAATGCAAATGCAGATAGAGAAGATTATATTTTGAGAATGGAAAGTCGATTGGAACACCTCCAAAATCTTGTTGATAGCATGAATCAGAATCAGAATAACCAACCACCAAACATCCCTCACACGTTTACCTCTATATTATCCGCTCCTACCATGCAGATTCCCACAACTCCAGCCTTTACAATGACGGTTCCCCTGATGTCAACCTCAACCGAACCTCATCCTATAATGTCACAACCACATACTATTATGTTAACCCAAGCCAAGGTTTACCTCAATATCAATTCACAAATCAACCTTATCCATTCGGTATGAAACTGAATTGTACTTTCAAACAATTTTTTGACTGTAAACCCCCTGAATTTAGTGGAAGTAGGGATCCCAATGTCACTATGAACTGGTTAAGGGAAATGGAGAGAACCTTAGATGCTTGCGGGTGTGATGACCAAAACCGGGTGATGTATGCCACACGAAAGTTAGTAGGTGGTGCTATGAATTGGTGGGATACCTTGATTGAGCACTTACCCAAAGAAGTTAAAAACAGTATAACATGGGATCAATTTAGAGAACAAGTGTGTAAGCGTTATTGTAATTCGTTCGAGATGGATAGAATTCGATCTGTAACACCCTAAAATTTACAAGATTTTTAAAATTTTTGAAAACAGAATAATAATCAAAAGGTCCCATAAATAAATCTCAAATATTAATATTTAACATTTAAAACGTATTTATTGCGGAAATAGTTAAGATAAAGTAAAGTGTTTTAAAATATTAAATGATGTCCACATCAGTAATGAAAAGACACAGCGGTCAACCGTCCACCTTCTCCTTTCCTTTGCTGGTACCTGAAACAATGTGGGGGAAAATAGGGGTCAGCTGGAGAAGCTGAGTGAATAATTCTCAAAATGCAAACAATCATAACATACAACACATGAGGGCACATCGGTGTACTCCTACTCAGAATCTACTCGATTAATTACTCAGATTTATTTCTCAGATTTTATTACTCAGATTTTATTTATATAGCGCGCTTGTGTGATTTGGGATGAGAGATCAACCTCGCCCCTCCTCACACCTCAGATAGGCATAAGCCAAAAACTCAGACGGGAGTGATCCCAAAACTCAGACGGGAATAATCCCAAAACTCAGACGGGAGGTGATCCCAGGCATATAGCCAAAAACTCAGATGTGTGTTATTATGTTTTATTATCTCTTTAACATAATTATCTCAGATGCCCTAGCAAGTAGTAGCACAGAATGTCCCTGTGCCGAGCTCGGTTACCCAGGCACAATGTCTCAGATTAAAATAAATCAACAGCTGCTCAGATACTCAAATAGCATGTCAAACTCAGATAACAAATCAAACTCAGATAGCGGATCAAACTCAAACAACAGCTCAAGCTCAGATAACAATTATGGTGCAAGAAATGTAACACATAAGTCATGCATGTACAACGTTAAAACTGAATACACGGTGAGAATACTCACCTCGAGAAACGTAAGCTCCAAAGGGTTCCCGACAATCAGAAGGACAACACGTTATCTCCTAGACGGTCGTAAAACCAAAAAAACGAAACCCGGAATTAAAATCCTACCCGAGGGCTTATTTCAGAAATCTGGCAGCCCCCGTCAGTCTCACGGAAACTGCTATAACTCCTAAACGGTTCATTAGATTTTCCCCATCTTTTTAGCATGGCTATAAGACAATCAGAACTACAATTTACTGTGAGACGGTCACTGGCCAAAAAAGACTCTAAGTGTCTCAAAATAGTGATGCAAGACAGATATGCTGCACCGGTCATCTTCCTAACAGCAGCATACTAAATTGACTATAACTTTTAAACCGCAATTCGGATTGACGAGCGGGTTGCGGCGTTGGAAAGCTGACTCAAAAACCAAGGTCCCAGCACTGGCCAAAAACTCTAAAGATTATTTTAAGTATCTCAAAAACAGCGTAGAACAGTAGGGCAGATTCTACCAAAACGTATTGGTTTAACAATTTGATTTAGCAACCCGACCCGTCACCGAACACCCGAGCATTTAGCATTCAATACCCGACAGTCCCTCCTACCTCACAGCTACCTAGGTTTAAAAGTTGATTTGCATAAAAACTAGACGTTACAATCTCCCGGTTGGAAACCAAGAACCCTAGGGGTTCGGTTTCCTCTTCGGTTATAATTTCTTGATTTTATAAAACGGTTAAACAACAATCAACAACCGAACCATCACGACCGCAGCAGACTTAAATAAATTTGATAATCAATTCACTACTAGGAAACACAGAAACGATAATAGAAGCATTCGGATAGTAAAGAACAAGATAACTACCGAATTGTACAATCCTTGCGTCGACTAATATCAAAGAGCAATAGCCACCGCTCGAACCCTCTTCTGCTCGGACAGAAACACCCCAAAGTTGTTACCCATGCTCGAAATAAGAAATAACCCACTGCCGCCATCAACATATAACACCTCCCATGCCACCGTCCCATGTGACAAAATAATTGCAATATGTGTAAGAAACTTGAGATATACTACCGCCTCATTTGTATTACCACCCCACCATTGACAAAATAATACACCTCGCTGTCCAATTACAAAGTATCATCTAGAATTAATGACATCACCGTCCCATGTTGCCTTCAACTTTCTCACATCCCTAACTGCTACGATCTCGCAACTAATTAATCACCCAAAGACTGATTATTAACTGATCGAAATAAGAACGAAAAAGACAACATAAAAGAATACTACCTATGATTTTCGTCGGCGATCACTTATAAATTCAGACGCCACTCGATTGTTCACGAGAATTCTGTAGCCTTTGGTACACTTCTGGTTCGGCCATGGCTTGGAGGATTGAACGAACGACAGATGGATGTAGAGAAAACGAACGCAGCGGCCGATGGAATCAAATAACGATTACAATATGTCTAGGGATTTGTTAAAAGGCTGGAGCGGGATTAATCATCAACTGACTTTGGGCCTTCACAATGATTGGGCTAACATCTCGGGCTTCCTCCTTCTAAATCATACTCGGCCATACAAAGGGACAAGGGAAAATAAAATGTCCAGAACCTTTAATTTTCCTCTTTTAGTCGACTACAATTTGGAGAAAAGAAAGTATAGCCCGAGTCTTGGCCTTGGCCTCCGGCCGGCCTTGACCCGACACTCCACTCTCACGATTTATAAATTCTAACGGAAACTGATAACACGTGGCTCGTAAAATAATGTTAATACCTAACTTGTCACACAACTTTTTATCCTACTTATCCCGTAGCCGAGACGCCACATTAAATAAACAGTACACAATAAGTATACAATCATCAAACGTCACATAATTATTGTACGACCTACTCATAGTCGAATAAAATGTAATTTAAAGTTAATTTAAATTATTATTTAATTCTCTGAAATTTTGGGGCGTTACAACTCAACTCCACTTGAAATAGACTTCGTCCTCGAAGTCATCGCTCGGAAGAAGCTCAGGGTAGCGATCTCGCATAACATACTCACGCCCGCCAACGGCACACGTCCTTAAATGGGGAAAGAAAACAAAATGATAAGGTTAAGAATGAAAAAGGAAATTCATCAGGATGACCTACGACATGCATACTCAAATGGAAAAGAAGAATAAAAACGATAAAGTTATGAATAGAAAGAGGCTCTTCATGGTGAATTTACTTAATAGGAAATGAACTCCAGATCACATAAGTGCTCATACAATTATCCGCCTCTAGTGGCGCAAAACGATAAGGCTAAAAGAAATAAGGTCAGGATGCTCACTATGGATCTCAGTATGCAAAGAAAATGTTGATAATGAGCATAAAATACACCACGATACTCCACTGAAAGCGTCTTCTTGCTCTCGCATTCGGATACAGTTGTTGCACTCAGCAATTAACGTCGCGTTGAATCACCGATTCAACTCCACTTGGAAATTTACTATTGATTTGTTGACAATACCAGATGCTCGGCGTAGTACCAGGTCATCCAAACCATTTGCACAAACACACTCGGATCTCTCACGATGATAACAAGTTTTTATGGTAAATTTTCTTCCCGCACAACTCCATCAATTGACCACTTACATATTTTAGCAACAGGTAAAAATTTTCATTATCGACGATTTTCTACCAAAATGACTCGGAAGGTCCTCTACTCTACGGGTCAACAGTTTGTTAACAGCATAATAACTAATTTAGCGGTTTACACCATTATCAATTAATATAAAAACCATGCAAATAAATCACAAGGAATATACATATCACACAGAATTCTCATATACTCAGGTATATAACTCCAAAATATGATCTGGAAATATAACTCAGAAGTCCAACTCAGAAATAAACTCAAAATATATCTCAGGAGTATAACTCGAAACTGTATAACTCAGGAGCAAACTCATAAATTTTAACTCAGAAGCAAACCCAAAACTCTAACTCAGTAACCACTCATAAGGTAATAATATTTACAAGTAATAGCATTAGGTATCAATCACATTTTTACTCATTCTTATTATTACTCGCGTGTTCCAATTTACCAGCTTATAATACTTGGAATGATATACTCTCTCTCAACCGTGTTATTGGTTCTCAAAATAACTCTTCTTTAACATTATATTGTTACCTTACTCTATTAGGTTTGCATATTACCGATGTTGATAACCCTTTAAATAGCTCAAATTAGCGATCTTGTCATTTAATTCCCTTTAATAGGTTCTCATTCTATTACATTTAGCGGTTTCTCGATAATATTTTAATAGATGTTTTCTCATTCATCTAGTTTAACGATCCTTTAATAGACCGTTTCACTGATTTTACACCATTTAAAATGTCTCCTTATTATTTTGACCATATCTACTCATTAATTTCATGATACCCACTAAAAATTCCAATAAAATTTCATGCTCTTATTTATAATGATTTCTCATTACTCAAATTACGAATTAATTCCTTAGTTCTCATTTACTCAATTCGCAGTTACACTTTATTCTAAATCTTACGGTTTACTCATGGTTCACCGATTCAGTACATTCTCGTCTTTTTGAAATCTCTCCTAAGTTCAATATAATTTGGTTGAATAGTTGTTCTCATCTCAAGTTTAATAATTATTCATAAATAGAGTTTCCTCATATAATTTTATAATACCTCAAAACTCATAACACTTTATAATACTTCGAAAATTTGAATAAAACTTCCCGTTAATTTAATACTTTTCTCTTTTGACTCATTTTATTAATTTGCTTATGTAACTCGATTTGTAAATTTCTTATAGCTCAAAATTACTCAATAATTAATCAAAAATAAAATTTCATCATTTAGTTCGCTTTAATAATAACTCATTACCAGCAAATTACCAATCTCATTTTAACTCATTTTCCTCAAAATTTCTTTGTAGCAGTTTTCTCATATTCGACTCATTAATAAGTTCTCATCACTTTAATTTAATGATTTCCCATTATCACATTTATAACCACCCAAGAATAAGTATACTGTCTTATTTTGTATATAATTGTAGTATTACTACTTCCCTTTTGCACGATATTCGTTCAGCCCAATTAACTTGATTTATTAATTTCTCCCGTAAACCCGACCTATCATTTTGTTGTAAACTCTGTAATTACCCATAGAGTAAATTTGATTATTCTCAACTGCTTGATTTGCGAGTTACTCTTATAATTTATTTGATTAATTTTATGTATCTAAATTTCGCACTTTAAATTCATACCAACAAGATCTCTCTGCATAAGCATCATGCTCATAATATTTATAAATAATAATTAATGATAATTATTTCTTGACAAATTTTCCTTTTTACCCCTACTCAACTCCACTTGGAGAAAACTCGTCCTCGAGTTTGGAACTAGTATTGTCTACCAAAATAAACAAGCAAGTATGTAGTCACACAAACAATTAGGATACACATACTAAATTCACAATAACAAGCATTGGTCCATCGTTCCCTTCAAAATTTCCCCCTAACCAACCAAAAGTACTGTGTGTACGGTAATAGGGGCCCTCTATTACTTTCGACACATGCTTTTGTTTGGTCACGAGTCAATCCCAAAGTTCACAACTTCCCATATAAAAATAGTCCACTAACAATTCACACTCAGAAGAAAGAAAAGTTTACTCTCAATATCCGATAAATACAGATATGCACTCGGCTGTGGTTACTCAAACCTCATAAACATTACTCAGCAATCATGCGTATATTTAGTTTTATACGCGATACTCGGATAACTCAGATTCATAGAAATATTTCCACTTAGTTATTTTCACAATACCAATCTCCTTTTAAACTTTTCATTTGGATATGCCATTTGTCATTCCTCATAAATATAACTTATATCCTCTTCACAGTTATATTAAATTTATTGTAATTTGTGAGCATGTCCACTAATATCTTTTTTATCAGAGTTCTCAGTTATTGCGTTCCTCGATTAATTTGATTCAATTTATCGCTCTTTTAACTCGTTTTTAAATAAATCATCATCAAATTGATGACGTTAGCTTTCTCTTAATCCTCTTATATAATTACTCTTTAAGATGAGCTTCAATAATATCTGATTAATTTGACTCAGCAATTCCTCAATTAATTAGTCTATTAAACTTACATAGTTTATTTTAAGCTATCAATGTGAACTCATTAATCTGTCACTTAACTTGTCATCCACATTTAGTTTTGCACTCGGCAATTTAACCTACTTACTCGAAATATTTTTTTCCCATTTTATCTCAATTTAATGATTCTTAATTAAATACTAACTTGCTGACTTTAATATGGAATCTGCTTACTATTATATCTCGTGATTCGTTGTATTCACGAAAAATTTAAATTTCTCATTTAGATAACTTCTCTTTTAACCCTGATCAATAATTCTCTTTTAGATCCTGCTAATAATTCTCGTTAGCTAAATGTAATTATTTCCCATTTTATTGACTTAATAATTCTTTCTTTTACTCAACTCGGTAAATCTTCTTAAAAATAATCTCAATCAATTGAATTACTAATCTCTGATTTACTCGCTTTAATTGACTCAGTCTATTAAGTGTTTTCTCCCATATGAAAGATTTTAATATGCTCCCAATACGAATATTAAGTACTCCTCTTTAATGTTAATAATTTCCTCATTTCTCATTACACAGCTTATGGATCTTATATAATAAATTAATATCCCCTTATTACACTTTTGGTTCGAATTCCTCAGAATTTATAAAATTTCACCTCAACTCTATTAGGTGTTCCTCTAACTTGAAACTTTTATTATTTTCTCATTAGTATTTATAATTTCACATTTCTCCAGTATATATTTCTCATATATATAAATATAGAACTCTAAGAATAAAAATCGAAATTATGCTCAAATTAAGCTCTAAATTATTCACAAAATTATGGAATCTCATAATAGTATATCTATATACATATATATATATGTTTAGCCATACAATCACCAGTAATTCTCTCAGGATATAAACCGAAAATTCTCAGAATATGCTACTCGTCTATACTCAGAATATAGCAAAATCTCAATTAAATAATACTCTTAAATATTACCGGCAGTAGGAAGCGAGAGGTCGACGTGACATGCTGTATGTTCGATGTGGAAACTTTTTCTCAGAAAAATATTTGACTCTTTTCTCGTTTGAAAAACTCGATACTCAAACTTGAGTTTGAATTCGCCCCTTGCGAACCCAAATCCCTCAAGTCAGAGCTCTGATACCAACTTGTAACACCCTAAAATTTACAAGATTTTTAAAATTTTTGAAAACAGAATAATAATCAAAAGGTCCCATAAATAAATCTCAAATATTAATATTTAACATTTAAAACGTATTTATTGCGGAATTAGTTAAGATAAAGTAAAGTGTTTTAAAATATTAAATGATGTCCACATCAGTAATGAAAAGACACAGCGGTCAACCGTCCACCTTCTCCTTTCCTTTGCTGGTACCTGAAACAATGTGGGGGAAAATAGGGGTCAGCTGGAGAAGCTGAGTGAATAATTCTCAAAATGCAAACAATCATAACATACAACACATGAGGGCACATCGGTGTACTCCTACTCAGAATCTACTCGATTAATTACTCAGATTTATTTCTCAGATTTTATTACTCAGATTTTATTTATATAGCGCGCTTGTGTGATTTGGGACGAGAGATCAACCTCGCCCCTCCTCACACCTCAGATAGGCATAAGCCAAAAACTCAGACGGGAGTGATCCCAAAACTCAGACGGGAATAATCCCAAAACTCAGACGGGAGGTGATCCCAGGCATATAGCCAAAAACTCAGATGTGTGTTATTATGTTTTATTATCTCTTTAACATAATTATCTCAGATGCCCTAGCAAGTAGTAGCACAGAATGACCCTGTGCCGAGCTCGGTTACCCAGGCACAATGTCTCAGATTAAAATAAATCAACAGCTGCTCAGATACTCAAATAGCATGTCAAACTCAGATAACAAATCAAACTCAGATAGCGGATCAAACTCAAATAACAGCTCAAGCTCAGATAACAATTATGGTGCAAGAAATGTAACACATAAGTCATGCATGTACAACGTTAAAACTGAATACACGGTGAGAATACTCACCTCGAGAAACGTAAGCTCCAAAGGGTTCCCGACAATCAGAAGGACAGCACGTTATCTCCTAGACGGTCCTAAAACCAAAAAAACGAAACCCGGAATTAAAATCCTACCCGAGGGCTTATTTCAGAAATCTGGCAGCCCCCGTCAGTCTCACGGAAACTGCCATAACTCCTAAACGGTTCATTAGATTTTCCCCATCTTTTTAGCATGGCTATAAGACAATCAGAACTACAATTTACTGAGAGACGGTCACTGGGCAAAACAGATTCTAAGTGTCTCAAAATAGTGATGCAAGACAGATATGCTGCACCGGTCATCTTCCTAACAGCAGCATACTAAATTGACTATAACTTTTAAACCGCAATTCGGATTGACGAGCGGGTTGCGGCGTTGGAAAGCTGACTAAAAAACCAAGGTCCCAACACGGGCCAAAAACTCTAAAGATTATTTTAATTATCTCAAAAACAGCGTAGAACAGTAGGGCAGATTCTACCAAAACGTATTGGTTTAACAATTTGATTTAGCAACCCGACCCGTCACCGAACACCCGAGCATTTAGCATTCAATACCCGACAGTCCCTCCTACCTCACAGCTACCTAGGTTTAAAAGTTGATTTGCATAAAAACTAGACGTTACAATCTCCCGGTTGGAAACCAAGAACCCTAGGGGTTCGGTTTCCTCTTCGGTTATAATTTCTTGATTTTATAAAACGGTTAAACAACAATCAACAACCGAACCATCACGACCGCAGCAGACTTAAATAAATTTGATAATCAATTCACTACTAGGAAACACAGAAACGATAATAGATGCATTCGGATAGTAAAGAACAAGATAACTACCGAATTGTACAATCCTTGCGTCGACTAATATCAAAGAGCAATAGCCACCGCTAGAACCCTCTTCTGCTCGGACAGAAACACCCCAAAGTTGTTACCCATGCTCGAAATAAGAAATAACCCACTGCCACCATCAACATATAACACCTCCCATGCCACCGTCCCATGTGACAAAAGAATTGCAATATGTGTAAGAAACTTGAGATATACTACCGCCTCATTTGTATTACCACCCCACCATTGACAAAATAATACACCTCGCTGTCCAATTACAAAGTATCATCTAGAATTAATGACATCACCATCCCATGTTGCCTTCAACTTGCTCACATCCCTAACTGCTACGATCTCACAACTAATTAATCACCCAAAGACTGATTATTAACTGATCGAAATAAGAACGAAAAAGACAACAGAAAAGAATACTACCTATGATTTTCGTCGGCAATCACTTATAAATTCGGACGCCACTCGATTGTTCACGAGAATTCTATAGCCTTTGGTACACTTCTGGTTCGGCCATGGCTTGGAGGATTGAACAAACGACAGATGGATGTAGAGAAAACGAACGCAGCGGCCGATGGAATCAAATAACGATTACAATATGTCTAGGGATTTGTTAAAAGGCTGGAGCGGGATTAATCATCAACTGACTTTGGGCCTTCACAATGATTGGGCCAACATCTCGGGCTTCCTCCTTCTAAATCATACTCGGCCATACAAAGGGACAAGGGAAAATAAAATGTCCAGAACCTTTAATTTTCATCTTTTAGTCGACTACAATTTGGAGAAAAGAAAGTATAGCCCGAGTCTTGGCCTTGGCCTCCGGCCGGCCTTGACCCGACACTCCACTCTCACGATTTATAAATTCTAACGGAAACTGATAACACGTGGCTCGTAAAATAATGTTAATACCTAACTTGTCACACAACTTTTTATCCTACTTATCCCGTAGCCGAGACGCCACATTAAATAAACAGTACACAATAAGTATACAATCATCAAACGTCACATAATTATTGTACGACCTACTCATAGTCGAATAAAATGTAATTTAAAGTTAATTTAAATTATTATTTAATTCTCTGAAATTTCGGGGCGTTACACGATCTGAATTCTTAAATTTGCGGATGACAGAGGGGATGACGGTAGATGATTTGATCGAGCAGTTCAATGAAAAATTAAGATTTGTACAACAATGGGTACCTGATGAGTCTTCGAAAATAAAACATTTTATTGGAGCTTTACGACCCGAATACCGAACTACAGCGAGGCTTGCAACCACTTTGTCACAGGCCTTCGATTTGGCCAAAACAGTAGAAGGTGATTTGAATACTCGAGATTGGGTGATCAGGGATAGGTCAGAGTAAAAGAATTTGAAGTCTGCACAATCGGATTCCAAAAAGAGTAAGAAAGGTCAGGGAAATCAAAAGCATGAAAACTCGAATCATATACAATCAGGAGGTAGTTCGGGTCAGAAGGCACAATGGTGTGCTAGGTGCAGATCTTCTCACATGGGTGGTTGTACAACTCAGACTATGCGATGTGTCAAGTGTGGTCAGTTCGGGCACGAGTGGAATGATTGTAGGTTCCCGCGAAGTGTATGTTGGAATTGTCAGAAAGAGGGTCACATGTTCGGTGATTGTCCTTCAGAGAGGAAAGTGGGTTCAGGGTCGGGGTCGACAACTGGGTCGTTATCTTCAACAGGCCAGAAGAGAAAGAATCACCCTCCACCCGAGGGTAGGTCATTTTAGATGATTGTGGAAGATACTACCTCTAATGATGATGATATCACGGGTATGTTTTTGATAAACTATTTACCTATATGTATGTTAATTGTATTGAAACAAATTGCTTATTTGTGATTATGAATTATGTGATGAACTGGAATTGTTTTGATAAATGATTGTTGTAATCGTACGTTAATGTGATGCCTATAGTTGATTTGATATAATCTTAGGCATAGACTAATTAGTCTTGTGTAGAATTGCTAATTAATTTAAGAAAATTTAATTATTTGTCGTGACCTATCAAGTCACATGTAGTGACTCGATAAGTGTTAGCCGAAATTATTTGACCAATATGAGTGAATCGAGTTTTGCCTTTGTTATGGATGTCGGAATTAAAAGTCTAAATGTAAATTTTTGGATGATTTTTGAATAACCTGAACTATTATTTGAAGAATTTACCTAAATTTCCATCTATGCCAAATGCGAAAACTGAAAACTGACACAAGGAACCAAGTTTATTTGGCCATTTTAACTGAATTTTGATTGTATTGATAAATGATATACTGATTTGCTAACAAGTTTGATAGGGTTATGAAATTTATTAAAGATAAATTCTAAAATAATGAGATTGGACACAATTATCTGATAAGATTGTTGAGAAATTAAATCCTGAAAGGTGTATTATTTTTTAAAAAAAAACTACATATAATATTTAGTTAATGCGAGTTGAAATAATTTCTGAGTTAGTGGATAATAAATTAGAGACAAAGATTATATTTTATTAATGATTTTGAGAATATAGACAAGGTAAAGAATCAACTACATTATAATTTGTCAAAAAAAAATATATATATTTATATATAAATGTTGAGTCCAAGTTGAGAAAATACTTATGTTACGTTTGTTTGTATGCGTTGAGATTCCGGGGACGGAATCTCCCTAAGGAGGGGAGATTTGTAACATCCTGAGACCCGACCTAGAATTTTGAAGTACTTTCGGTAAGTAAATTTATTTGTTTATTGATTTATATAATTTATTTGATTTAATTATATTTAATTGTATTTTTTTAACCATGGGGTTAAAATTAGTAAAAATGAGATATTTAAATATTAAAATGATTTTTTACATATTTGGGTTCACTTCTGAACCGGGGTTCTAAATATATCTTCGTTGTTAAATTTGGAGTTAGTTAGGTCTAACTTAATTATCTGCGAACCTAATATCATGTACTGTGTTTTAATGAAAAATACCTGTGTGGGATAGGGGTGTGTACGTGTTATGTTGTGGGTAAGTGTAAGTTGGTCTTTTTCTTCCCTCTTTTCTTTCCCAGTCGACACACACACACACACACATGCACTTCTTGAAGTTTTTGGCCAAATTGAAGATTGTTGCTTGTTGATCTTGTCTTCTCTTAGTGATTTTCGGATTCTAGAAGCAAATCTAAGTAAGTTCTCTTCCTCCTTGAGCTAGGGTTCATGTTCTTGAGCTTTGTTGAAATAGGGTTCTTGAGTTAAGTGGGTTTTATGAATTTCTTGATGAATCTTGTTTGTAATCTTGAATTGATGCATGTTTTGGTGTCTAATTGAGTTCTTGCAAGTTGTATGTGTTGAATTGTTATTTTTAGCTAATTTGGTGAAGCTTTCATAAAGCTTCATCCATGGAGTTCTAAGGAAGAAGATGGTTTCTTCCATAATTTGGGGAATTATGGATTTTGTGGTTCTTGAAAGTTTTGTTAGTTGAATTATGCATGTTTGAATGGTAATTGTTAAGTTTAAAGATCACTAGTTAACTGTTGAGATAATGCCTAAGAAATGGTAGTGTTTGAGCGATGGGAAATTAGTCAAAAACTAGCTAAATTTGTAGATTGTTGACTTTGGTCAAACCTGGGAGTTGACTTTAGTCTTGTGTGACTAGTAAACTTTAATTATCAATTTCATGTTAACAATGTGTTAGTTGAATGAATTGTAAGCTTAATCATGTTGGTTTAGGGGCTTGACCCGTTTGATTGACAATTGGTGCATTTGACCTAAATAAGGTCAAAGTTGGTGAAACTTGCATTTGGATGCAAGTAACTTGTTTGACATGTAATATTGATGTTGATCATGTAGTCTAACCCATTGGAAGGTGTTATGTAGATTCCCGATTCATTATTCTTGTTTTTGACCCGTTTGGGCCTAGGGTGCATTTTGGTCAAATTGTATGATGAATTGACTTGATGAATTGTTAGACTTTAGTATTGATTATGTGTAGAAAATCCAAGTAATTGGTTGTAATTTGTTGTTGCAAGATATGGTCTTAACCTATATTACTTGTTGCAAAATTTGGTGATTTCGGGTGACTAATTCAGTATTCATTTTGTACAGGAAAAGAGAAGGAGCCTCAGTGATATAAGATTACTGAGCTCGGTACTAAAAGGAAGCTAAGGTGAGTGGATTTAACCTTCCTTCTTGTGTAATTTGCAAAAATTATGGAATGGTAGAGTTACATGAGAAATTGCAGGATTTTGGCTGATCTGGCAAGATAGCGGCGCTATCTTTAAGATAGCGGCGCTATCTTGGATGGTTTTGGGAAAAATCGAACAGAAACTCGAAATAGCAGATGCTATCTGAAAATAGCGGCGCTATCTTAGATAGCGGCGCTATTTTGGCTGATTTTTGGGAAAATTCATTTTCTTGTTTTTTTATTAATTTTCCAGTGGTGCCATTAATTGTGGGATTGTTAATGTTAGTATGTGCACATGTTTTCTAGAGGTTAGCTATGAGTGGGTTTTGGCTAGGCTTCGTTACTATTGGATGGGGTGCTCGGACTCCTACGAATGTGTTCCGTCAGGGGTGAGTACCGTGCTAATAGTAAAGTGGCCATCGGTAAACTGTTGTTCGGCCAACAACAGTTGTAGGTACCTTGCAAGTCCGCCGATACTCTCATAACGTCCAATTGCTTGTGGAAGTTTGGACGGGTTTCCAGATTGATTTCTCTTGTCTTTAATTTGTTGTTGTTATGCAAATTGATTGTTATTTCTATTCACTTAGCTTTGTGCTAATCCCTCATTTGTTGACTCTTTTCAGGTTGTGGATTTAGTTTGACTAGAGTCGGGTTTTGGAAGTCTAACCGTACTCTGATTTTGTAAACCGGGTCGAGCCTGTTTTAGTAACACCTATAAATGTTTTATAATATTTGGTTAATATGTAAATGGCCTTTATGATGTGTAATAATTAGGATTTAGAGTTTTCTCAAATCGCTTCCGTATGCTAATTATTAAAAAAAAAAATGGCTCTAGGATTGCGGTGTTACATCCATAACCCGTAGGACTGGCCCACGAATCGTAATAACCACTAGTTATGACCAATACCCTATAAGTATCCGTTTTAAACTATAATTGGTGTCAATAACCCACATGAATGGCCCGTGAACCTTAATAACCACTAGTTATGACCAATAACCTATAAGTATCCATTTAAACCGTAATTGGTGTCAATAACACATACAAATGGCCCGTGAACCATTGTAACCACTTGCTATGACCAATAACCTATAGGTATCCATTATAAACCGTAATTGGTGTCCATAACCGATACGAAAGGCCCGTGAACCATTATAACCACTAGATGTGACCAATAACCTATAAGTGTCCATTTTAAACTGTAATAGGTGTCCATAACCCATAGGAATGGCCCGTGAACCGTCGTAACAACTAGTTATGACCAATAACCTATTAGTATCCATTTTAAACCTTAATTGGTGTCCATAAGCCATACGAATGGCCCGTGAACTATTATAACCACTAGCTATGACCAATAACCTATAAGTATCCATTATAAACCGTAATTGGTATCCATAACCGATACGAATGGCCCGTGGACCATTTTAACCACTAGCTACGACAAATGACCAATTAGTATCCATTTTAAACCATAATAAGTGTCCATAACCCATAGGAATGGCCCACGAACCGTAATAACCACTAGTTATGACCAATAACCTATAAGTATCCGTTTTAAACTTTAATTGGTATCAATAACCCATATGAATGGTTTGTGAACCGTAATAACCACTAGTTATGGTGTCCATAACCGATACGAATGGCCCGTAAACCATTAGAACTACTAGCTATAACCAATAACCTATTAGTATCCATTTTAAACCGTAGTAGGTGTCCATAACCCATAGGAATGGCACACGAACCGTAATAACCACTAGTTATGACCAATAACCTATAAGTATCCGTTTTAAACTTTAATTGGTATCAATAACCCATATGAATGGCCCGTGAACCGTAATAACCACTAGTTATGACCAATTACCTATGAGTATCCATTTTTAAACCGTAATAGGTGTCCATAACCAATACGAATGGGTCGTGAACCTTAATAACCACTAGTTATAACCGATAACCTATAAGTGTCCATTTTGAACCGTAATTTGTGTCAATAACCCATATGAATGGCCTGTGAATTTTAATAACCACTAGTTATGACCAATAACGTACTAATATCCATTAAAAACCGTAACTGGTTTCCAGAACCCATACGAATGACCCGTTAACCATTATAACCACTAGTTATAACCAATAACCTATAAGTGTCCATTTTGAACCGTAATTTGTGTCAATAACCCATACGAATGGCCTGTGAACCTTAATAACCACTAGTTATGACCAATAACGTACTAATATCCATTAAAAACCGTAACCGGTTTCCAGAACCCATACGAATGACCCGTTAACCATTATAACCACTAGCTATGACCAATAACCTATAAGTATCCATTTTAAACCGTAATAAGTGTCCATAACCCGTTGGAATGGCCCACGAACCGTAACAACCAGTTGTTATGACCAATAACCTATAAGTATCCGTTTTAAACCGTAATTGGTGTCCATAACCCATATGAATGGCCCGTGAACCTTAATAATCACTAGTTATGACCAATAACCTTTAAGTATCCATTTTAAACCGTAATTGGTGTCAATGACACATACGAATGGCCCGTGAACCATTGTAACCACTAGATATGACCAATAACCTATAAGTATCCATTATAAACCGTAATTGGTGTCCATAACCGATACGAATGGCCCGTGAACCGTAATAACCACTAGTTATGACCAATAACCTATAAGTATCCATTTAAACCGTAATTGGTGTCAATAACCCATATGAATGGTCCGTGAACCTTAATAACCACTAGTTATGACCAATAACCTATAAGTATCCATTTTTAAACCATAATTGGTGTCAATAACCCATATGAATGGTCCGTGAACCTTAATAACCACTAGTTATGACCAACAACCTATAAGTATCCATTTTTAAACCGTAATAGGTGTCCATAACCCATACGAATGGGTCGTGAACCTTAATAACCACTAGTTATGACCAATAACCTATAAGTATCCATTTTGAACCGTAATTGGTGTCAATAACACATGCAAATGGCCCGTGAACCATTGTAACCACTAGCTATGACCAATAACGTATTAATATCCATTATAAACGTTAATTGGTTTCCAGAACCCATACGAATGACCCGTTAACCATTATAACCACTACCTATGACCAATGACCTATTAGTATCCATTTTAAACCGTAATAGGTGTCCATAACCCATAGGAATGGCCCACGAACCGTAATAACCACTATTTATGACCAATAACCTATAATTACCCATTTTAAACCGTAATTGGTGTCAATAACCCATATGAATGGCCCGTGAACCTTAATAACCACTAGTTATGACCAATAACTTCTAAGTATCCGTTTAAAACCGTAATTGGTGTCAATAACACATACAAATCGCCCGTGAACCATTGTAACCACTAGCTATGACCAATAACATATAGGTATCCATTATAAACCGTAATTGGTGCCCATAACCGATACGAAAGGCCCGTGAACCATTATAACCACTAGATGTGACCAATAACCTATAAGTGTCCATTTTAAACTGTAATAGGTGTCCATAACCCATAGGAATGGCCCGTGAACTGTCATAACAACTAGTTAAGACCAATAACCTATTAGTATCCATTTTAAACCGTAATTGGTGTCCATAAGCCATACAAATGGCCCGTGAACTATTATAACCACTAGCTATGACCAATAACCTGTAAGTATCCATTATAAACCGTAATTGCTATCCATAACCGATACGAATGGCCCGTGGACCATTTTAACCACTAGCTACGACCAATGACCAATTAGTATCCATTTTAAACCGTAATAGGTGTCCATAACCCATAGGAATGGCCCAAGAACCGTAATAACCACTAGTTATGACCAATAACCTATAAGTATCTGTTTTAATATGTAATTGGTATCAATAACCCATATGAATGGTTTGTGAACCGTAATAACCACTAGTTATGGTGTCCATAACCGATACGAATGGCCCGTTAACCATTATAACTACTAGCTATAACCAATAACCTATTAGTATCCATTTTAAACCGTAGTAGGTGTCCATAACCCATAGGAATGGCCCACGAACCGTAATAACCACTAGTTATGACCAATAACCTATAAGTATCCGTTTTAAACTGTAATTGGTATCAATAACCCATATGAATGGCCCGTGAACCGTAATAACCACTAGTTATGACCAATTACCTATGAGTATCCATTTTTAAACCGTAATAGGTGTCCATAACCAATACGAATGGGTCGTGAACCTTAATAACCACTAGTTATAACCAATAGCCTATAAGCGTCCATTTTGAACCGTAATTTGTGTCAATAACCCATACGAATGGCCCGTGAACCATTGTAACCACTAGCTATGACCAATAACGTATTAATATCCATTATAAACCTTAATTGGTTTCCAGAACCCATACGAATGACCCGTTAACCATTATAACCACTAGCTATGACCAATAACCTATAAGTATCCATTTTAAACCGTAATTAGTGTCCATAACCCGTAGGAATGGCCCACTAACAGTAATAACCAGTTGATATAACCAATAACCTATAAGTATCCATTTTAAACCGTAATTGGTGTCCATAACCCATATGAATGGCCCGTGAACCTTAATAATCACTAGTTATGACCAATAACCTTTAAGTATCCATTTTAAACCGTAATTGGTGTCAATAACACATACGAATGGTCCGTGAACCATTGTAACCACTAGATATGACCAATAACCTATAAGTATCCATTATAAACGTAATTGGTGTCCATAACCGATACGAATGGCCCGTGAACCGTAATAACCACTAGTTATGACCAATAACCTATAAGTATCCATTTAAACCGTAATTGGTGTGAATAACCCATATGAATGGTTCGTGAACCTTAATAACCACTAGTTAAGACCAATAACCTATAAGTATCCATTTTTAAACCGTAATTGGTGTCAATAACCCATGTGAATGGTCCGTGAACCTTAATAACCACTAGTTATGACCAATACCTATAAGTATCCTTTTTTAAACCGTAATAGGTGTCCATAACCCATACGAATGGGTCGTGAACGTTAATAACCACTAGTTATGACCAATAACCTATAAGTATCCATTTTGAACCGTAATTGGTGTCAATAACACATACGAATGGCCCGTGAACCATTGTAACCACTAGCTATGACCAATAACGTATTAATATCCATTATAAACCGTAATTGGTTTCCAGAACCCATACGAATGACCCGTTAACCATTATAACCACTAGCTATGACCAATAACCTATAAGTATTTATTTTAAATCGTAATAAATGTCCATAACCCGTAGGAATGGCCCACGAATCGTAATAACCAATAGTTATGACCAATACCCTATAAGTATCCGTTTTAAACTGTAATTGGTGTCAATAACCCATATGAATGGCCCGTGAACCTTAATAACCACTAGTTATGACCAATAACCTATAAGTATCCATTTAAACCGTAATTGGTGTAAATAACACAAACAAATGGCCCGTGAACCATTGTAACCACTAGCTATGACCAATAACCTATAGGTATCCATTATAAACCGTAACTGGTGTCCATAACCGATACGAAAGGCCCGTGAACCATTATAACCACTAGATGTGACCAATAACCTATAAGTGTCCATTTTAAACTGTAATAGGTGTCCATAACCCATAGGAATGGCCTGTGAACCGTCGTAACAACTAGTTATGACCAATAACCTATTAGTATTCATTTTAAACCTTAATTAGTGTCCTTAAGCCATACGAATGGCCCGTGAACTATTATAACCACAAGCTATGACCAATAACCTATAAGTATCCATTATAAACCGTTAATGGTGTCCATAACCGATATGAATGGCCCGTGGACCATTATAACCCCTAGCTATGACCAATGACCTATTAGTATCCATTTTAAACCGTAATAGGTGTCCATAACCCATAGGAATGGCCCACGAACCGTAATAACCACTAGTTATGACCAATTACCTATAAGTATCTATTTTAATATGTAATTGGTATCAATAACCCATATGAATGGTTTGTGAACCGTAATAACCACTAGTTATGGTGTCCATAACCGATATGAATGGCCCGTTAACCATTATAACTACTAGCTATAACCAATAACCTATTAGTATCCATTTTAAACCGTAGTAGGTGTCCATAACCCATAGGAATGGCCCACGAACCGTAATAACCACTAGTTATGACCAATAACCTATAAGTATCCGTTTTAAACTGTAATTGGTATCAATAACCCAGATGAATGGCCCGTGAACCGTAATAACCACTAGTTATGACCAATTACCTATGAGTATCCATTTTTAAACCGTAATAGGTGTCCATAACCAATACGAATGGGTCATGAACCTTAATAACCACTAGTTATAACCAATAGCCTATAAGCGTCCATTTTGAACCGTAATTTGTGTCAATAACCCATACGAATGGCCCGTGAACCATTGTAACCACTAGCTATGACCAATAACGTATTAATATCCATTATAAACCTTAATTGGTTTCCAGAACCCATACGAATGACCCGTTAACCATTATAACCACTAGCTATGACCAATAACCTATAAGTATCCATTTTAAACCGTAATAAGTGTCCATAACCCGTAGGAATGGCCCACTAACAGTAATAACCAGTTGATATAACCAATAACCTATAAGTATCCGTTTTAAACCGTAATTGGTGTCCATAACCCATATGAATGGCCCGTGAACCTTAATAATCACTAGTTACGACCAATAACCTTTAAGTATCCATTTTAAACCGTAATTGGTGTCAATAACACATACGAATGGTCCGTGAACCATTGTAACCACTAGATATGACCAATAACCTATAAGTATCCATTATAAACCGTAATTGGTGTCCATAACCGATACGAATGGCCCGTGAACCGTAATAACCACTAGTTATGACCAATAACCTATAAGTATCCATTTAAACCGTAATTGGTGTGAATAACCCATATGAATGGTTCGTGAACCTTAATAACCACTAGTTAAGACCAATAACCTATAAGTATCCATTTTTAAACCGTAATTGGTGTCAATAACCCATGTGAATGGTCCGTGAACCTTAATAACCACTAGTTATGACCAATACCTATAAGTATCCTTTTTTAAACCGTAATAGGTGTCCATAACCCATACGAATGGGTCGTGAACGTTAATAACCACTAGTTATGACCAATACCTATAAGTATCCATTTTGAACCGTAATTGGTGTCAATAACACATACGAATGGCCCGTGAACCATTGTAACCACTAGCTATGACCAATAACGTATTAATATCCATTATAAACCGTAATTGGTTTCCAGAACCCATACGAATGACCCGTTAACCATTATAACCACTAGCTATGACCAATAACCTATAAGTATTTATTTTAAATCGTAATAAATGTCCATAACCCGTAGGAATGGCCCACGAACCGTAATAACCACTAGTTATGACCAATAACCTATAAGTATCTGTTTTAAATTGTAATTGGTATCAATAACCCATATGAATGGCCCGTGAACCGTAATAACCACTAGTTATGACCAATAACCTATAAGTATCCATTTTAAACCATAATTGGTGTCAATAACACATTCAAATGGCCCGTGAACCATTGTAACCACTAGCTATAACCAACAACCTTTAAGTATCCATTATAAATCGTAATTGGTGTCCATAACCGATACGAATGGCCCGTGAACCATTATAACCACTAGCTGTGACCAATAACCAATAAGTATCCATTTTAAACCGTAATAGATGTCCATAACCCATAGGAATGGCCTGTGAACCGTAATAACCACTAGTTATGACACATAACCTATAAGTATCTATTTTAAACCGTAATTGGTGTCAATAACCCATATGAATGGTCCGTGAACCTTAATAACCACTAGTTATGACCAATAACCTATAAGTATCCATTTTTAAATCGTAATAGGTGTCCATAACGCATACGAATAGCCCGTGAACCGTTATAACCACTAGCTATTACCAATAACCTATAAGTATCCATTTTAAACCGTAATAGGTGTCCATAACCCATACAAATGAACTGTGAACCTTAGTAACCACTAGTTATGACCAATAAGCTATTAATATCCACTATAAACCGTAATTCGTGACCATAACCCATACGAATGGCCCGTTAACCATTATTACCACTAGCAATGACCAATAACCTATAAGTACCCACTATAAACAGAAATTGGTGTTCATAAGCATTAGGAACGGCCCGTGAACCATTATAACCACTAGCTATGACCAATAACCTATAAGTATTCATTATAAACCGTAATTGGTGTCCATAAGCCATACGAATGGCCCGTGAACTATTATAACCACTAGCTATGACCAATAACATATAAGTATCCATTATAAACCGTAATTGGTGTCAATAACCCATACGAATGACCCGTGAACCATTATAACCACTAGCTATGACCGATAACCTATAAGTATCTATTATAAACCGTAATTGGTGACAATAACCCATACGAATGGCCCGTGAACCTTTATAACCACTAGCTATGACCAATAACCTATAAGTATCCATTTTAAATCGTAATTCGTGTCAATAAGCCATACGAATGGCCCATGAACCATTATTACCACTAGCTATGACCAATAACCTATAAGTATCCATTATAATCCGTAATTGGTGACCATAACCCATACGAATGGCCCGTTAACCATTATTACCACTAGCTATGACCAATAACCTATAAGTATCCATTATAAACCGTAATTGGTGTCAATAAGCCATACGAATGGCCCGTGAACTATTATAACCACTAGCTATGACCGATAACCTATAAGTATCTATTATAAACCGTAATTGGTGACAATAACCCATACAAATGGCCCGTGAACCATTATAACCACTAGCTATAACCAATAACCTATAAATATACATTATAAACCGTAATTGGTGTCAATAACCCATACGAATGGCCCGTGAACCATTGTTACCACTAGCTGTGACCAATAACCTATAAGTATCCATATTAAACCGTAATAGGTGTCCATAACCCATAGGAATGGCCCGTGAACCTTGATAACCACTAGTTATGACCAATAACCTTTAAGTATCCATTTTTAAACCGTAATAGGTGTCCATAACCCATACGAATAGCCCGTGAACCGTTATAACCACTAGCTATCACCAATAACCTATAAGTATCCATTTTAAACCGTAATAGGTGTCCATAACCCATACGAATGAACTGTGAACCTTAGTAACCACTTGTTATGACCAATAACCTATTAATATCCATTATAAACCGTAATTCGTGACCATATCCAATACGAATGGCCCGTTAACCATTATTACCACTAGCTATGACCAATAACCTATAATTACCCACTATAAAAAGTAATTGGTGTCCATAAGCCATACGAATGGCCCGTGAACTATTATAACCACTAGCTATGACCAATAACCTATAAGTATGCATTATAAACCGTAATTGGTGTCCATAAGCGATACGAACTGCCCGTGAACCATTATAACCACTAGCTATGACCAATAACCTATAAGTATCCTTTATAAACCGTAATTGGTGACCATAACCCATACGAATGGCCCGTGAACCATTATAACCACTAGCTATGACCGATAACCTATAAGTATCCTTTATAAACCGTGATTGGTGACCATAACCCATACGAATGGCCCGTTAACCATTATAACCACTACCTATGACCAATAACCTATAAGTATCCTTTATAAACCGTAATTGGTGACCATAACCCATACGAATGGCCCGTTAACCATTATTACCTCTAGCTATGACCAATAATCTATAAGTATCCATTATAAACCGTAATTGGTGTCAATAACCCATACGAATGGCCCATGAACCATTATAACCACTAGCTATGACCGATAACCTATAAGTATCCATTATAAACCGTAATTGGTGACAATAACCCATACGAATGGCCCGTGAACCATTATAACCACTAGCTATGACCAATAACCTATAAATATCTATTGGGATATAAACAAGTTATTACTAATCTATGGATTTTACTGATATGCAGAGTAAATACTAATCAACTACTTAAATGCTGCTAAGGAGTTGATACTGAAGACAAGAGATATTACTGATTATGCAGTTCCTACTGATCTTTGTTATTACTACTGATGTTATCATTTACTACTGCTCGATGGATTTACTACTGATCGTTCAAAGTTAATACTGATCAACTTATTTATGGAGTTTATCGAGTTCGAGATCTTAGGAAAGTTTGTTTAGAATTAATATCTTTTGTAATTCAATTGTAATCGTATCCTAGAATAACTAGGGTAAATAGTTAGGCTTCAAGGACTATTATATATAGTTCCTTATGAATTGTAAACATACGTGTGTATTGTAACTCATTTCGATCAATATACATTGAAGCTTTTTGTGATAATTGTGTTCTTATAATTGTTCTTACAATTTTCAGTTTATTGTTCTTGATTAAATCAACATAGTGTTAATCCACTGTAACTTCTATTGTTGAGTAGATCATTGTGTTTATTAACTGTTTTGGTTAATCGATCTTGACAAGTGGTATCAGAGCTTTGTACTCTAGATCTACGAATCAAGAACTCACAAAAAGTTTTTCAATTCATTTACAAACAAAGTTTTCATCATGTCTGAAAACAATGAAAGCACACAAGCAAACAAAATTTCCATCCTTACTCCCAATAACTTTGGGATGTGGAAAAACAGAATTAAGCAATACATGCTTATCACTGATTACACCATGTGCGAAGTTGAACTGGAAGGCAATAAAACCATTCCAGTTGCCACAACTAGCACAACTACTGAATCCGACAAAATAAAATGTGATAAGGAAAGGAAGGACAGAGGAATTGAACTGAAAGCTCTAAGTACCTTATTGCTTGCAATTCCTAATGACTATCAACACTTATTTGTTGAATTTGATGATGCAAAGCTGCTATGGCAAGCCCTGGAGAAAAGGTTTGTGGGTACAAAAAGCACAAAAAGAAACATGAAGTCTGTGCTAAAACAAGAGTTTGAAAACTTCAAAGTACAAAAGAATGAATCTCTGTCACAAGTTTTTGATAGATTTAACAAACTTATTGGTGAACTCAACCAAGTTGGAGTTAAACCAGACAGAGATGATGTCAATAGAAAGTTTCTCAGATCTCTAAGTGAAGAATGGTCTATGTACACTGTTGTGTATAGACAAGGTGATGCTTTAGAAGAAAAGGAGCTTGATGAACTCTACAATGACCTGAGAGTGTTTGAATCTGAGGTAAGTCAAAAAAACTCTTACTTTAAATTCAAACATTGCTGCTTTTGTTTCCACTGCAGGTATAAACCAAGATGTCCAATCTGGGAAGACAAAAGAATCAGAAGACATTGCTAGAGTAGTATTCTTTACTAGTCATGTGCATACTGCACTAATTAGTGAAGATTTGGAACAAGTCAATCCTGATGATCTTGAAGAGATGGATATCAAATGGCAGATGGCTATGCTCAGTTTCAGAACCAAGAAGTTCCTAAAAAGGACTGGTAGATCAAGTTTGAGCTTCAACAAAGGTGACAGGGCAGGGTTTGACAAAACTAAAGTCAAATGCTACAACTTTAGCTATCTTGGTCACTTTGCCAGAGAATGTCCTAACAGAGATAAAAGGACAAACTCATCTGCACTTGTATCTCAAGAAGGACTAGGATATGACTGGAGCTTTCAAGCTGAAGAACATGCTCAAAATCAATACTGAGGACAGTAACAACTCTGATAATATAAACAACACTAGTGTCAGCAATAACTCAGAATCTCAACATCTTGAAGAAACAAGTAATAATACTGACACCAGTAGTAATTCAGAAAACCTAAATGATGATGCTGCAAGAAATGATATTGATACCAGCACCAACTCACAGACACAAGATGTCACCAATGATCCTGTTGTTACTGATAACAGTGTTAATAAAGAAAATCAAGAAAACTCAGAAACTCAAGAAGAGAACTGGACAGATGCACAAGTCCCTGAAACTAATGAATCAAATCTTGATAGTCAAATAGTTGTTGACAAAACTTCCAACTCAAGAGCTCAAATGAATCATCCTTTAGATCTTGTTCTAAGTGATGTCAATTCAAATATGCAGACAAGAAGCAAATTTAATTCAAGTTTAAACAACAATACTTGTAATATAAGTCTAATATCTAATGAATGTTTGTTTGCATGTTTTCTATAACAGGATGAACCTAAAAAGATCCAACAAGCCATGTAAGATTCAAATTGGATTGAAGCTATGCAAGAAGAACTTCTTCAGTTCAAATTACAAGCTGTTTGGACACTAGTACCTCTTCCAAAAGGAAAAAGAGCCATTGGAACCAAATGGATCTTCAGAAATAAGAGAGATGAAAGAGGAATAGTGATAAAAAACAAAGCAAGACTTGTAGCTCAAGGATACACTCAATATGATGAAGTATATGCTCCTGTAGCAAGAATTGAAGCAATCAGAATATTTTTGGCATATGCATCATTCAAAAGGTTCAAAGTCTATCAAATGGATGTAAAGAGTGCATTCTTATATGAAAAAATAGAAGAAGAAGTGTATGTATGTTAACCTCCAGGATTTGAAGATCCTGAGCATGATGATTATGTGTTCAAATTAGACAAAGCTCTCTATGGCCTACACCAGGCACCAAGAGCTTGGTATGACACACTATCATCATACTTGTTAAAGAACAACTTTCAAAGAGGTGCCATTGACAAGACTCTCTTCACAAAGAAGGTCAAAGATGACATCCTACTTGTTCAGATATACGTAGATGATATCATCTTTGGATCAACAAATGATCAACTTTGCAAAGAATTTGAAGAACTTATGCAGATTAAATTCAAGATGAGCTCAATGGGTCCAATGAACTTCTTTCTTGGACTCCAAGTCAATCAAAAATCAGATGGAATTTTAATCAATCAATCAAAATATGTCAAAGACATATTAGAGAAATTTGCCATGAAAGACTGCAAAAGTGCAAGTACTCCCATGGAAACACATAAACACCTACATCCTGACATTGAGGGGGAGGATGTAGATGAACACTTATATAGATCAATGATAGGTTCTTTAATGTATTTAACTGCATCTAGACCTGACATTATGTACAGTGTGTGTGTGTGTGTGCCAGGTATCAAGCAAAACCAAAGGAACTACACTTGCGAGCAGTCAAAAGAATCTTTAGATACTTGAAAGGGAAACCATCACTAGGTCTTTGGTATCCACATGACTCACCTTTTGAACTTACAGCATACACAGATAGTGACTATGGTGGTGAATGCTTGGATAGAAAGTCAACTACTGGTGGATGTCAATTCTTTGGATCAAGACTTGTGTCATGGCAATGCAAGAAGCAAACAAATGTTTCAACATCTTCTGCAGAAGCAGAGTATGTAGCTGCATCTGCATGTTGTGCTCGAGTACTATGGATTCAAAATCAACTCATGGACTTTGGTATGTCTATTCTTAAAACTCCTATTTTTATAGATAATCAAAGTGCAATTAGTATTGTGAATAATCCAGTAAACATTCAAAGACTAAACATATAGAAATCAGATTTCATTTTATAAGAGATTGTATTGAAAAGTAATTAATTAAAGTGGTTAAAATTCATACTGATAACCAATTAGCAGGCCTCTTCACAAAAGCATTTGATGTAGGAAGGTTTAACTATTTAATTAACAATATTGGCATGATTTTTATAAATTAAATACATCGAAAATTTCATATGTAAAGTTCTTGTACAATGTTACTTAAGTTTGTCTTATTTTACTGATTATTCACTTAGTACTGATTGTAGTTTCAAGTTACTACTGATCTACCTTTAAAGTATTAAACCTCACTTACTACTGATGCTTTTATACTACTGATACTTAGTTACTACTGATCGGCGGTTTACACTTAAAAACGACAGATTGACTAAACTAACCTCATAAAAATAGCCGTTATGCTATGATTCGAAGGGTATTTGTGACTTTTTGCAGGACAATTTCGAAAACTATAAATAACTGAAGTCGGTTAATCTTACATTATCCAAACCTCGATTTGCTAAAACCCACGATAAACCCTAAAGTCGGCAATCTTGATTAAAACCCTAAAAGGCAGTACCAACCGCAATTGAATTCAAAAACTCTTAGACAAACCAAATTTCAACCAAAATCCAATCAAAAATGGCAATGAGGAAACCTCTAGTTGCTCAAACAGATCTCCTTTACTCTGAATTTCACAACATGGTTGCATTTCTAAGAAATCCAGATGGAACAAGAAGTTTTAGGCAAATAGTTATGTTTCTCAAAAATTCTCCAATCAAATTTGCCCTAACAATAAATCCCACACTCTGTGAACAACATCTTGTTCAATTTAGGGAAAAAGCTGAAAGAATAGAGGAAGAAAACATTGTTAAAATCAAATCTGACATAGATGGACAATCTATCATCATTTCTGAACAAACAGTTAGACAACATCTACAACTCAATGATGAGTCAGGCATTTCTCTTCTCTCTAAAGAAGATTTAATTGAAAACATTTTAAAAATGGGGTATGAAGAAAGAACAGACATACAAACTTTTCAAAACGGTATTCTTTCACCCCAATGGAAATTCGTGGTACATACTATTCAACATTGTATGTCTCCTAAAAAGAGTACTTGGAATGAGTTCAACAGATCAATAGCATCTGTTGTTGTCTGTTTGTGCACAGACCAAGTATTTAATTTTTCTAAAATGATTTTTGATGGAATGCTTGGAAATCTATCTTCATCTAAATTTTTAATGTACCCAAGATTCCTTGCACATATTTTTTATTGTGAAATCCTAAATCTGAATAAAACCAAAAACATTTTTCCTATTCCAGAACTAAATAAAAAGGTTTTCTCAAATATGAACAAACAGTTCAAATTTTCTGGAAAGGTAACTCCTTTATTTTCACCCATGATCCATGATCATCCCCCAACTGGAGAAGGTTCAAGTCAACCACTTGAACCCCAACCCACTCCCTCACAAAAAATTGCAGCCCAAACAGAACCCCAGCCACTGAACCAACCACACCTCATGATGTCCTGAATGTGTCCCATGAACATGTAATAGAACCTCAGAGTGTTACTCTTCACTCTTTGGTTAACCTACCCAAAAGCCAAATAATTTCCTCCAAATATAAAAGGAAAAGACTTTCCAAAAAGGACACCAGGGGACCAATTGAGTCAGACCCCAAGCTCCAAGAGTTGACTTCCAAGGAGGAGAGAAGTCATGAGGAAAGGGCTCTCACTACTGGTGCACCAAAGGTTGGTGCATAGGCTAGTGAGAACACCATTAGGACCCAGACCTCGGCAACTTTAAGTGATGACTCATCAGTTGAGGAAGCACTTAAAGGACCCCGGTGCCAAGAAACCACAAGGGGAGACACTACTGCTTCTTCTAGGAAGAATAGAGTATCTAAAACTCCCAATGAATCACCAAGCAGTGATGAGGGAAGACTGGAACCAACTGAATTGATGGAAAGGATGGAAACCCTTAAAGCCAATGTACCAACTCAACCCGAGGATGTTCCTAGAAGGATTGAGGGTAGTATGGAACAACCTGAATTGATGGATAGGATGGAAAACCTTGAAACCATTGTACAAAATTGCCAAATTCCAATCAATAATCAAGGTAGAAACATGAGCTACATGAAGCACTACATCAATGTCCTAAACAGAAGAATGAAGAGATGTGAGTACAGACTTCAAAAACCATCTTCCACAATAAGGAAATTGAAGAAGAAGGTTGATGATAGTGATGCTCAACAAGTTGAGATCACTAAGGGGGAGAAAGATAAAATTCAAGGAATGATTGACACTTCAATTGCAGCAGCAGCAGCCTCCCTTATGAATCTCAAAGAAGCTCATGGTGAAACAGGTCAAAGTGATGAAGACTTTGACAGAGGAGTCAAAAGCATGGAAGATGTATTTGTGTCTGCACAACAATCACCAACAGCAGAACAAGTACCTTCTCAAGTTGCTACTGAAGTCATGGGTAATACTGATCCCATAAACACTACTGAAGTCATCCAAACAACTGAAGTACTTATTACTGATCCAATTGAAGAAGAAACACAAGAAGCAACATCAGTAATAACTCCTTTGATGGCAACTACAACAACCTTAACAGTAGCAGACCCCTCTACTCTACAAATGGTACTTTACATACCCTTTAACCTTCAAAATTTAATACCAGTAGTAACTACATTGGTTACTACTGAGTCTGTAATAGCAACAACAGAAGTACCAGTTACTACTGATTCACCAGTAGTAACCACAACAACAGCACCAACTGAAATCATTGTTCCAGACTTTGATGCCAATGTAAATTGGGAAGAGGTAGATGAGTGTGCATTACCTCGTCACACAAAAATTCTAGATGATGATGAAGCTCATACCTTTGCACCAAAAATACAAATAAATGAGGTACCAGATATGAAGTGTACACCTCCACCACAATGCATAGGTAAAGGTAAAGAAAAATTTGATGATGACTATCCACATAGAGCACTTGGTCACTATATGATGAACAAGATGAATTTAGTCAGACCTCTAAGACAGTCACATTGGAAAGTCAAGAGAATGAGGTACCACAGAAAATGTGCCAAAACTCTTGAACTTGAAAATAAAAAGAAGGCTCAAAAAGAACAAACTGCAACTGAAGCCATTCAAGAAATAGATGAATTTCTGATAGAAGGTCAACAAGAAGAACTTGATAAAATCAAGAAATATGAAGAAGAAAGACGGTACCTTCTTGAAGAACAAATAAAAGAATGAAAAAGATGCAAGATTGATATGCCTGGACCGTTTAATGAAGAGAAAAGCATGATGGTTGAATATCTTAAGACAAGAGGTCACAGTGCAAAATCCTTTGGTAGAATGAAAATTATTACACTTGTTGAAAGATATTGCACTGAGAAAAAGAAACAATTAAATGAAGGAGTACAAGCTGTTGAACCTTCAAATGTAATAAAGATTGATCCCAAGATTGTACTTAACCGAAAAACTGTAGTTGGTGAATCTTCAGAACAAGGTTCAAAGAAAAGAAAAATTACAGAAGGTGATGATTCAACTACAAAGAAACTAAAACAAACTCCCCAAATTATTGAAGATCCACAACCTATTCAACAAGACAATCCCATTCTTAACTGGAGAGAAAATGAAGGAATCCATGAAATTATTAGAGCAGACAAGAGTGTTCAGAAATTCAAAGCATGGAAACCTATGTTATTTTCATTTAACAGAAGTGATGTTCTTTCAATGTTGGAAATTGGAAAACCAAGAATGACAAATAAAAGGTGGAAAAACTCTGGAGCTGGATATTTAACTGAGATGTTTGATGCTGCATTTCATCCAGAAAAGTATGATGAAAGGATTGCAAGTGAACACAATTTATTTGCATGGAATGTTCTTCCTATAGTTAATATGTACTTCTTTGAACGAACTAATAGAAGATGTGAGCTGTATTTAATGGAAAGAGACTACAATCACTCACAGAAAACTCTGTATCAAATTGTATGCTGTGCATTTGTAAGACCTAATGATCCAGGTATGTATACAGAGAAATACAGACAATTATTTCAAAAGAATAAAGCATATGTGGATGAACAAAGAAGATTAAGAGATCAAAGACAGAAGGAAGGAGATGAAAGAAGAGCAAAGGAAGAAGAAGAGAAAAGAAAGAAACTTGATTAATTCAAAATTGAATTAATAAGTTTAGGGGGAGATTGTTGGGATATAAACAAGTTATAACTAATCTATGGATATTACTGATATGCAGAGTAAATACTGATCAACTACTTAAATGCTGCGAAGGAGTTGATACTAAAGACAAGAGATATTACTGATTATGCAGTTCCTACTGATCTTTGTTATTACTACGGATGCTATCATTTACTACTGCTCGATGGATTTACTACTGATCGTTCAAAGTTGATACTGATCAACTTATTTATGGAGTTTATCGAGTCCGAGATCTTAGGAAAGTTTGTTTAGAATTAATATCTTTTGTAATTCAATTGTAATCGTATCCTAGAATAACTAGGGTAAATAGTTAGGCTTCAAGGACTATTATATATAGTTCCTTATGAATTGTAAACATACGTGTGTATTGTAACTCATTTCGATCAAAATACATTGAAGCTTTTTGTGATAACTGTGTTCCTATAATTGTTCATACAATTTACAGTTTATTGTTCTTGATTAAATCAACATAGTGTTAATCCGCTGTAACTTCTATTGTTGAGTAGATCATTGTGTTTATTAACTGTTTTGGTTAATCGATCTTGACAATATCCATTATAAATCGTAATTGGTGTCAATAAGTCATACGAATGGCCCATGAACTATTATAACCACTAGCTATGACCAATAACCTATAAGTAACCATTATAAACCGTAATTGGTGACCATAACCCATACGAATGCCCCGTTAACCATTATTACCACTAGCTATAACCAATAACCTATAAGTATCCATTATAAACCGTAATTGGTGTCAATAACACATACGAATGGCCCGTGAACCATTATAACCACTAGCTATGACCGATAACCTATAAGTATCCATTATAAACCGTAATTGGTGACAATAACCCATACCAATGGCCCGTGAACCATTATAACCACTAGCTATGACCAATAACCTATAAATATCCATTATAAACCGTAATTGGTGTCAATAACCCATACGAATGGCCCATGAACCATTATAATCACTAGCTATGACCAATAACCTATAAGTATCCATTATAAACCGTAATTGGTAACCATAACCCATACGAATGGCCCGTTAACCATTATTACCACTAGCTATGACCAATAACCTATAAGTATCCATTATAAACCGTATTTGGTGTCAATAGGCCATACGAATGGCCCGTGAACCATTATAACCACTAGCTATGACCAATAACCTATAAGTATCCATTTTAAACCGTAATTGGTGTCCATAACCCATAGGAATGGCCCACGAACCGTAATAGCCACAAGTTATGACCAATAACCTATAAGTATCCGTTTTAAACCGTAATTGGTGTCAATAACCCACATGAATGGCCCGTGAACCTTAATAATCACTAGTTTTGACCAATAACCTATAAGAATCCATTTTAAACTGTAATTGTTGACCATAACCCATACGAATGGCCCGTGAACCATTATAACCACTAGCTATGACCAATAACCTATAAGAATCCTTTATAAACCGTAATTGGTGACCATAACCCATACGAATGGCCCGTGAACCATTATAACCACTAGCTATGACCAATAACCTATAAGTATCCTTTATAAACCGTAATTGGTGACCATAACCCATACGAATGGCCCGTTAACCATTATAACCACTAGCTATGACCGATAACCTATAAGTATCCTTTATAAACCGTAATTGGTGACCATAACCCATATGAATGGCCGTTAACCATTATTACCACTAGCTATGACCAATAACCTATAAGTATTCATTATAAACCGTAATTGGTGTCCATAAGCCATACGAATGGCCCGTGAACTATTATAACCACTAGCTATGACCAATAACCTATAAGTATCCATTATAAACCGTAATTGGTGTCAATAACCCATACGAATGGCCCTTGAACCATTATAACCACTAGCTATGACCAATAACCTGTAAGTATCCATTATAAACCGTAATTGGTGACCATAACCCATACGAATGGCCCGTTAACCATTATTACCACTAGCTATGACCAATAACCTATAAGTATCCATTATAAACCGTAATTGGTGTCCATAACCGATACGAATGGCCCGTTAACCATTATAACCACAAGTTGTGACCAATAACCTATAAGTATCCATATTAAACCTTAATAGGTGTCCATAACCCATAGGAATGGGCCGTGAACCGTAATAACCACTAGTTATGACCAATAACCTATAAGTATCCATTTTAAACCGTAATTCGTGTCAATAACCCATATGAACGGCCCGTGAACCATTATAACCACTAGCTATGACCAATAACCTATAAGTATCCTTTATAAACCGTAATTGGTGACCATTACCCATACGAATGGCCCGTGAACCATTATAACCACTAGCTATGACCGATAACCTATAAGTAACCTTTATAAACCGTAACTGGTGACCATAACACATACGAATGGCCCGTTAACCATTATTAGCACTAGCTATGACCAATAACCTATAAGTATTCATTATAAACCGTAATTGGTTCCATAAGCCATACGAATGGCCCGTGAACTATTATAACCACTAGCTATGACCAATAACCTATAAGTATCCTTTATAAACCGTAATTGGTGTCAATTTCCCATACGAATGGTCCGTGAACCATTATAACCACTAGCTATGACCGATAACCTATAAGTATCCATTATAAACCGTAATTGGTGACAATAACCCATACGAATGGCCCGTGAACCATTATAACCACTAGCTATGACCAATAACCTATAAATATCCATTATAAATCGTAATTGGTGTCAATAAGCCATACGAATGGCCCATGAACTATTATAACCACTAGCTATGACCAATAACCTATAAGTATCTATTATAAACCGTAATTGGTGACCATAACCCATACAAATGGCCTGTTAACCATTATTACCACTAGCTATGACCAATAACCTATAAGTATCCATTATAAACCGTAATTGGTGTCAATAAGCCATACGAATGGCCCGTGAACTATTATAAACACTAGCTATGACCAATAACCTATAAGTATCCATTATAAACCGTAATTGGTGTCAATAACCCATACGAATGGCCCGTTAAATATTATAACCACTAGCTATGACCGATAACCTATAAGTATCCATTATAAACCGTAATTGGTGACAATATCCCATACGAATGGCCCGTGAACCATTATAACCACTAGCTATGACCAATAACGTATAAATATCCATTATAAACCGTAATTGGTGTCAATAACCCATACGAATGGCCCGTGAACCATTATAACCACTAGCTAAGACCAATAACCAATAAGTATCCATTATAAACCGTAGTTGGTGACCATAACCCATACGAATGGCCCGTTAACCATTATTACCACTAGCTATGACCAATAACCTATAAATATCCATTATAAACCGTAATTGGTGTCAATAAGCCATACGAATGGCCCGTGAACCATTATAACCACTAGCTATGACCAATAACCTATAAGTATCCATGTTAAACCGTAATTGGTGTCCATAACCCATATGAATGGCCCACAAACCGTAATAACCACTAGTTATGACCGATAACCTATAAGTATCTGTTTTAAACCGTAATTGGTGTCAATAACCCACATGAATGGCCCGTGAAACTTAATAATCACTAGTTTTGACCAATAACCTATAAGAATCCATTTTAAACTGTAATTGGTTACCATAACCCATACGAATGGCCCGTGAACTATTATAACCACTAGCTATGACCAATAACCTATAAGTATCCTTTATAAACCGTAATTGGTGACCATAACCCATACGAATGGTCCGTGAACCATTATAACCACTAGCTATGACCGATAACCTATAAGCATCCTTTATAAACCGTAATTGGTGACCATAACCCATATGAATGGCCCGTTAACCATTATAACCACTAGCTATGACGGATAACCTATAAGTATCCTTTATAAACCGTAATTGGTGACCATAACCCATATGAATGGCCCGTTAACCATTATTACCACTAGCTATGACCAATAACCTATAGGTATTCATTATAAACCGTAATTGGTGTCCATAAGCCATACGAATGGCCCGTGAACTATTATAACCACTATCTATGACCAATAACCTATAAGTATCCATTATAAACCGTAATTGGTGACAATAACCCATACGAACAGCCCGTGAACCATTATAACCACTAGCTATGACCAATAACCTATAAGTATCCTTTATAAACCGTAATCGGTGACCATAACCCATACGAATGGCCCGTGAACCATTATAACCACTAGATATGACCGATAACCTATAAGTGTCCTTTATAAACCGTAATTGGTGACCATAACCCATACGAATGGCCCGTGAACCATTATTACCACTAGCCATGACCGATAACCTATAAGTATTCATTATAAACCGTAATTGGTGACCATAACCCATACGAATGGCCCGTGAACCATTATAACCACTAGCTATGATCGATAACCTATAAGTATCCATTATAAACCGTAATTGGTGACAATAACCCATACGAATGGCCCGTGAACCATTATAATCACTAGCTATGACCAATAACCTATAAATATCCATTATAAATCGTAATTGGTGTCAATAAGCCATACGAATGGCCCATGAACTATTATAACCACTAGCTATGACCAATAACCTATAAGTATCCATTATAAACCGTAATTGGTGACCATAGCCCATACGAATGGCCCGTGAACTATTATAACCACTAGCTATGACCAATAACTTATAAGTATCCATTGTAAACCGTAATTGGTGTCCATAACCGATACGAATGGCCCGTTAACCATTATAACCACAAGTTGTGACCAATAACCTATAAGTATCCATATTAAACAGTAATAGGTGTCCATAACCCATAGGAATTGCCTGTGAACCGTCATAACCACTAGTTATGACCAATAACCTATAAGTATCCATTTTAAACCGTAATTCGTGTCAATAACCCATATGAACGGCCAGTGAACCATTATAACCACTAGCTATGACCAATAACCTATAAGTATCCTTTATAAACCGTAATTGGTGACCATAACCCATATGAACGGCCCGTGAACCATTATAACCACTAGCTATGACCAATAACCTATAAGTATCCTTTATAAACCGTAATTGGTGAACATAACCCATACGAATGGCCCGTGAACCATTATAACCACTAGCTATGACCGATAACCTATAAGTAACCTTTATAAACCGTAATTGGTGACCATAACCCATACGAATGGCCCGTTAACCATTATTACCACTAGCTATGACCAATAACCTATAAGTATTCATTATAAACCGTAATTGGTTCCATAAGCCATACGAATGGCCCGTGAACTATTATAACCACTAGCTATGACCAATAACCTATAAGTATCCTTTATAAACCGTAATTGGTGTCAATATCCCATACGAATGGCCCGTGAACCATTATAACCACTAGCTATGACCGATAACCTATAAGTATCCGTTATAAACTGTAATTGGTGACAATAACCCATACGAATGGCCCGTGAACCATTATAACCACTAGCTATGACCAATAACCTATAAATATCCATTATAAATCGTAATTGGTGTCAATAAGCCATACGAATGGCCCATGAACTATTATAACCACTAACTATGACCAATAACCTATAAGTATCTATTATAAACCGTAATTGGTGACCATAACCCATACAAATGGCATGTTAACCATTATTACCACTAGCTATGACCAATAACCTATAAGTATCCATTATAAACCGTAATTGGTGTCAATAAGCCATACGAATGACCCGTGAACTATTATAAACACTAGCTATGACCAATAACCTATAAGTATCCATTATAAACCGTAATTGGTGTCAATAACCCATACGAATGGCCCGTTAACTATTATAACCACTAGCTATGACCGATAACCTATAAGTATCCATTATAAACCGTAATTGGTGACAATAACCCATACGAATGGCCCGTGAACCATTATAACCACTAGCTATGACCAATAACGTATAAATATCCATTATAAACTGTAATTGGTGTCAATAACCCATACGAATGGCCCGTGAACCATTATAACCACTAGCTATGACCAATAACCAATAAGTATCCATTATAAACCGTAATTGGTGACCATAACCCATACGAATGGCCCGTTAACCATTATTACCACTAGCTATGACCAATAACCTATAAATATCCATTATAAACCGTAATTGGTGTCAATAAGCCATTCGAATGGCCCGTGAACCATTATAATCACTAGCTATGACCAATAACCTATAAGTATCCATTATAAACCGTAATTGGTGTCCATAACCGATACGAATGGCCCGTTAACCATTATAACCACAAGTTGTGACCAATAACCTATAAGTATCCATATTAAACAGTAATAGGTGGCCATAACCCATAGGAATTGCCCGTGAACCGTAATAACCACTAGTTATGACCAATAACCTATAAGTATCCATTTTAAACCGTAATTCGTGTCAATAACCCATATGAACGGCCAGTGAACCATTATAACCACTAGCTATGACCAATAACCTATAAGTATCCTTTATAAACCGTAATTGGTGACCATAACCCATATGAACGGCCCGTGAACCATTATAACCACTAGCTATGACCAATAACCTATAAGTATCCTTTATAAACCGTAATTGGTGACCATAACCCATACGAATGGCCCGTGAACCATTATAACCACTAGCTATGACCGATAACCTATAAGTAACCTTTATAAACCGTAATTGGTGACCATAACCCATACAAATGGCCCGTTAACCATTATTACCACTAGCTATGACCAATAACCTATAAGTATTCATTATAAACCGTAATTGGTTCCATAAGCCATACGAATGGCCCGTGAACTATTATAACCACTAGCTATGACCAATAACCTATAAGTATCCTTTATAAACCGTAATTGGTGTCAATATCCCATACGAATGGCCCGTGAACCATTATAACCACTAGCTATGACCGATAACCTATAAGTATCCATTATAAACCGTAATTGGTGACAATAACCCATACGAATGGCCCGTGAACCATTATAACCACTAGCTATGACCAATAACCTATAAATATCCATTATAAATCGTAATTGGTGTCAATAAGCCATACGAATGGCCCATGAACTATTATAACCACTAACTATGACCAATAACCTATAAGTATCTATTATAAACCGTAATTGGTGACCATAACCCATACAAATGGCATGTTAACCATTATTACCACTAGCTATGACCAATAACCTATAAGTATCCATTATAAACCGTAATTGGTGTCAATAAACCATACGAATGGCCCGTGAACTATTATAAACACTAGCTATGACCAATAACCTATAAGTATCCATTATAAACCGTAATTGGTGTCAATAACCCATACGAATGGCCCGTTAACTATTATAACCACTAGCTATGACCGATAACCTATAAGTATCCATTATAAACCGTAATTGGTGACAATAACCCATACGAATGGCCCGTGAACCATTATAACCACTAGCTATGAACAATAACGTATAAATATCCATTATAAACTGTAATTGGTGTCAATAACCCATACGAATGGCCCGTGAACCATTATAACCACTAGCTATGACCAATAACCAATAAGTATCCATTATAAACCGTAATTGGTGACCATAACCCATACGAATGGCCCGTTAACCATTATTACCACTAGCTATGACCAATAACCTATAAATATCCATTATAAACCGTAATTGGTGTCAATAAGCCATACGAATGGCCCGTGAACCATTATAACCACTAGCTATGACCAATAACCTATAAGTATCCATGTTAAACCGTAATTGGTGTCCATAACCCATAGGAATGGCCCACAAACCGTAATAGCCACTAGTTATGACCGATAACCTATAAGTATCCGTTTTAAACCGTAATTGGTGTCAATAACCCACATGAATGGCCCGTGAAACTTAATAATCACTAGTTTTGACCAATAACCTATAAGAATCCATTTTAAACTGTAATTGGTTACCATAACCCATACGAATGGCCCGTGAACTATTATAACCACTAGCTATGACCAATAACCTATAAGTATCCTTTATAAACCGTAATTGGTGACCATAACCCATACGAATGGCCCGTGAACCATTATAACCACTAGCTATGACCGATAACCTATAAGCATCCTTTATAAACCGTAATTGGTGACCATAACCCATATGAATGGCCCGTTAACCATTATAACCACTAGCTATGACGGATAACCTATAAGTATCCTTTATAAACCGTAATTGGTGACCATAACCCATATGAATGGCCCGTTAACCATTATTACCACTAGCTATGACCAATAACCTATAGGTATTCATTATAAACTGTAATTGGTGTCCGTAAGCCATACGAATGGCCCGTGAACTATTATAACCACTAGCTATGACCAATAACCTATAAGTATCCATTATAAACCGTAATTGGTGACAATAACCCATACGAACGGCCCGTGAACCATTATAACCACTAGCTATGACCAATAACCTATAAGTATCCTTTATAAACCGTAATCGGTGACCATAACCCATACGAATGGCCCGTGAACCATTATAACCACTAGATATGACCGATAACCTATAAGTATCCTTTATAAACCGTAATTGGTGACCATAACCCATACGAATGGCCCGTTAACCATTATTACCACTAGCCATGACCGATAACCTATAAGTATTCATTATAAACCGTAATTGGTGACCATAACCCATACGAATGGCCCGTGAACCATTATAACCACTAGCTATGATCGATAACCTATAAGTATCCATTATAAACCGTAATTGGTGACAATAACCCATACGAATGGCCCGTGAACCATTATAATCACTAGCTATGACCAATAACCTATAAATATCCATTATAAATCGTAATTGGTGTCAATAAGCCATACGAATGGCCCATGAACTATTATAACCACTAGTTATGACCAATAACCTATAAGTATCCATTATAAACCGTAATTGGTGACCATAACCCATACGAATGGCCCGTGAACTATTATAACCACTAGCTATGACCAATAACTTATAAGTATCCATTGTAAACCGTAGTTAGTGTCAATAACCCATACGAAAGGCCCGTGAACCATTATAACCACTAGCTATGACCAATAACCTGTAAGTATCCATTATAAACCGTAATTGGTGACCATAGCCCATACGAATGGCCCGTTAACCATTATAACAACTAGCTATGACCAATAACCTATAAGTATCCATTATAAACCGTAATTGGTGTCCATAACCGATACGAATGGCCCGTTAACCATTATAACCACAAGTTGTGACCAATAACCTATAAGTATCCATATTAAACCGTAATAGGTGTCCATAACCCATAGGAATTGCCCGTGAACCGTAATAACCACTAGTTATGACCAATAACCTATAAGTATCCATTTTAAACCGTAATTCGTGTCAATAACCCATATGAACGGCCAGTGAACCATTATAACCACTAGCTATGACCAATAACCTATAAGTATCCTTTATAAACCGTAATTGGTGACCATAACCCATACGAATGGCCCGTGAACCATTATAACCACTAGCTATGACCGATAACCTATAAGTATCCTTTATAAACCGTAATTGGTGACCATAACCCATACGACTGGCCCGTTAACCATTATTACCACTAGCTATGACCAATAACCTATAAGTATTCATTATAAACCGTAACTGGTTCCATAAGCCATATGAATGGCCCGTGAACTATTATAACCACTAGATATGACCAATAACCTATAAGTATCCATTATAAACCATAATTGGTGTCAATATCCCATACGAATGGCCCTTGAACCATTATAACCACTAGCTATGACCGATAACCTATAAGTATCCCTTATAAATCGTAATTGGTGACAATAACACATACGAATGGCCCGTGAACTATTATAACCACTAGCTATGACCAATAACCTATAAATATCCATTATAAATCGTAATTGGTGTCAATAAGCCATACGAATGGCCCATGAACTATTATAACCACTAGCTATGACCAATAACCTATAAGTATCTATTATAAACCGTAATTGGTGACCATAACCCATACGAATGGCCTGTTAACCATTATTACCACTAGCTATGACCAATAACCTATAAGTATCCATTATAAACCGTAATTGGTGTCAATAAGCCATACGAATGGCCCGTGAACTATTATAACCACTAGCTATGACCAATAACCTATATGTATCCATTATAAACCGTAATTGGTGTCAATAACCCATACGAATGGCCCGTTAACCATTATAACCACTAGCTATGACCGATAACCTATAAGTATCCATTATAAACCGTAATTGGTGACAATAACCCATACGAATGGCCCTTGAACCATTATAACCACTAGCTAAGACCAATAACGTATAGATATCCATTATAAACCGTAATTGGTGTCAATAACCCATACGAATGGCCCATGAACCATTATAACCACTAGCTATGACCAATAACCTATAAGTATCCATTATAAACCGTAATTGGTGGCCATAACCCATACGAATGGCCCGTTAACCATTATTACCACTAGCTAAGACCAATAAGCTATAAGTATCCTTTATAAACCGTAATTGGTGTCAATAAGCCATACGAATGGCCCGTGAACCATTATAACCACTAGCTATGACCAATAACCTATAAGTATCCATGTTAAACCGTAATTGGTGTCCATAACCCATAGGAATGGCCCACAAACCGTAATAGCCACTAGTTATGACCGATAACCTATAAGTATCCGTTTTAAACCGTAATTGGTGTCAATAACCATCATGAATGGCCCGTGAACCTTAATAATCACTAGTTTTGACCAATAACCTATAAGAATCCATTTTAAACCGTAATTGGTGACCATAACCCATACGAATGGGCCGTGAACCATTATAACCACTAGGTATGACCAATAACCTATAAGTATCCTTTATAAACCGTAATTGGTGACCATAACCCATACGAATGGCCCGTGAACTATTATAACCACTAGCTATGACCAATAACCTATAAGTATCCTTTATAAACCGTAATTGGTGACCATAACCCATACGAATGGCCCGTGAACCATTATAACCACTAGCTATGACCGATAACCTATAAGTATCCTTTATAAACCGTAATTGGTGACCATAACCCATATGAATGGCCCGTTAACCATTATTACCACTAGCTATGTCCAATAACCTATAAGTATTCGTTATAAGCCGTAATTGGTGTCCATAAGCCATACGAATGGCCCGTGAACTATTATAACCACTAGCTATGACCAATAACCTATAAGTATCCATTATAAACCGTAATTGGTGTCAATAACCCATACGAATGGCTCGTGAACCATTATAACCACTAGCTATGACCGATAACCTATAAGTATCCATTATAAACCGTAATTGGTGACAATAACCCATACGAACGGCCCGTTAACAATTATAACCACTAGCTATGACCAATAACCTATAAGTATCCTTTATAAACCGTAATCGGTGACCATAACCCATACGAATGGCCCGTGAACCATTATAACCACTAGATATGACCGATAACCTATAAGTATCCTTTATAAAGCATAATTGGTGACCATAACCCATACGAATGGCCCGTTAACCATTATTTCCACTAGCTATGACCAATAACCTATAAGTATTCATTATAAACCGTAATTGGTGTCAATAACCCATATGAATGGCCCGTGAACCATTATAACCACTAGCTATGATCGATAACCTATAAGTATCCATTATAAACCGTAATTGGTGACAATAACCCATACGAATGGCCCGTGAACCATTATAACCACTAGCTATGACCAATAACCTATAAATATCCATTATAAATCGTAATTGGTGTCAATAAGCCATACGAATGGCCCATGAACTATTATAACCACTAGCTATGACCAATAACCTATAAGTATCCTTTATAAACCGTAATTGGTGACCATAACCCATACGAATGGCCCGTGAACCATTATAACCACTAGCTATGACCGATAACCTATAAGTATCCTTTATAAACCGTAATTGGTGACCATAACCCATATGAATGGCCCGTTAACCATTATTACCACTAGCTATGACCAATAACCTATAAGTATTCGTTATAAGCCGTAATTGGTGTCCATAAGCCATACGAATGGCCCGTGAACTATTATAACCACTAGCTATGACCAATAACCTATAAGTATCCATTATAAACCGTAATTGGTGTCAATAACCCATACGAATGGCTCGTGAACCATTATAACCACTAGCTATGACCGATAACCTATAAGTATCCATTATAAACCGTAATTGGTGACAATAACCCATACGAACGGCCCGTTAACAATTATAACCACTAGCTATGACCAATAACCTATAAGTATCCTTTATAAACCGTAATCGGTGACCATAACCCATACGAATGGCCCGTGAACCATTATAACCACTAGATATGACCGATAACCTATAAGTATCCTTTATAAAGCATAATTGGTGACCATAACCCATACGAATGGCCCGTTAACCATTATTTCCACTAGCTATGACCAATAACCTATAAGTATTCATTATAAACCGTAATTGGTGTCAATAACCCATATGAATGGCCCGTGAACCATTATAACCACTAGCTATGATCGATAACCTATAAGTATACATTATAAACCGTAATTGGTGACCATAACCCATACGAATGGCCCGTGAACCATTATAACCACTAGTTATGACCAATAACCTATAAATGTCCATTATAAACCGTAATTGATGTCAATAACCCATATGAATGGCCCGTGAACCATTATAACCACTAGCTATGACCAATAACCTATAAGTATCCATTATAAACCGTAATTGGTGTCCATAACCGATACGAATGGCCCGTTACCCATTATAACCACAAGCTGTGACCAATAACCTATAAGTATCCATATTAAACCGTAATAGGTGTCCATAACCCATAGGAATGGCCTGTGAACCGCAATAACCACTAGTTATGACCAATAACGTATAAGTATCCATTTTAAACCGTAAATCGTGTCAATAACCCATATGAATGGCCCGTGAACCATTATAACCACTAGCTATGACCAATAACCTATAAGTATCCTTTATAAACCGTAATTGGCGACCATAACCCGTACGAATGGCCCGTGAACCATTATAACCACTAGCTATGACTGATAACCTATAAGTATCCTTTATAAACCATAATTGGTGACCATAACCCATATGAATGGCCCGTTAAGCATTATTACCACTAGCTATGACCAATAACCTATAAATATTCATTATAAACCGCAATTAGTCTCCATAAGCCATACGAATGGCCCGTGAACTATTATAACCACTAGCTATGACCAATAACCTATAAGTATGCATTATAAACCGTAATTGGTGTCAATAACCCATACGAATGGCAGGTGAACCATTATAACCACTAGCTATGACCGATAACCTATAAGTATCCGTTATAAACCGTAATTGGTGTCAATAAGCCATACGAATGGCCCGTGAACTATTATAAACACTAGCTATGACCAATAACCTATAAGTATACATTATAAACCGTAATTGGTGTCAATAACCCATAGAATGGCCCGTTAAATATTATAACCACTAGCTATGACCGATAACCTATAAGTATCCATTATAAACCGTAATTGGTGACAATATCCCATACGAATGGCCCGTGAACCATTATAACCACTAGCTATGACCAATAACGTATAAATATCCATTATAAACCGTAATTGGTGTCAATAACCCATACGAATGGCCCGTGAACCATTATAACCACTAGCTATGACCAATAACCAATAAGTATCCATTATAAACCGTAATTGGTGACCATAACCCATACGAATGGCCCGTTAACCATTATTACCACTAGCTATGACCAATAACCTATAAATATCCATTATAAACCGTAATTGGTGTCAATAAGCCATACGAATGGCCCGTGAACCATTATAACCACTAGCTATGACCAATAACCTATAAGTATCCATGTTAAACCGTAATTGGTATCCATAACCCATATGAATGGCCCACAAACCGTAATAGCCACTAGTTATGACCGATAACCTATAAGTATCCGTTTTAAACCGTAATTGGTGTCAATAACCCACATGAATGGCCCGTGAAGCTTAATAATCACTAGTTTTGACCAATAACCTATAAGAATCCATTTTAAACTGTAATTGGTTACCATAACCCATACGAATGGCCCGTGAACCATTATAACCACTAGCTATGACCAATAACCTGTAAGTATCCATTATAAACCGTAATTGGTGACCATAACCCATACGAATGGCCCGTTAACTATTATAACCACTAGCTATGACCAATAACCTATAAGTATCCATTATAAACCGTAATTGGTGTCCATAACCGATACGAATGGCCCGTTAACCATTATAACCACAAGTTGTGACCAATAACCTATAAGTATCCATATTAAACCGTAATAGGTGTCCATAACCCATAGGAATTGCCCGTGAACCGTAATAACCACTAGTTATGACCAATAACCTATAAGTATCCATTTTAAACCGTAATTCGTGTCAATAACCCATATGAACGGCCAGTGAACCATTATAACCACTAGCTATGACCAATAACCTATAAGTATCCTTTATAAACCGTAATTGGTGACCATAACCCATACGAATGGCCCGTGAACCATTATAACCACTAGCTATGACCGATAACCTATAAGTATCCTTTATAAACCGTAATTGGTGACCATAACCCATACGACTGGCCCGTTAACCATTATTACCACTAGCTATGACCAATAACCTATAAATATCCATTATAAACCGTAATTGGTGTCAATAAGCCATACGAATGGCCCGTGAACCATTATAACCACTAGCTACGACCAATAACCTTTAAGTATCCATGTTAAACCGTAATTGGTGTCCATAACCCATAGGAATGGCCCACAAACCGTAATAGCCACTAGTTATGACCGATAACCTATAAGTATCCGTTTTAAACCGTAATTGGTGTCAATAACCCACATGAATGGCCCGTGAAACTTAATAATCACTAGTTTTGACCAATAACCTATAAGAATCCATTTTAAACTGTAATTGGTTACCATAACCCATACGAATGGCCCGTGAACTATTATAACCACTAGCTATGACCAATAACCTATAAGTATCCTTTATAAACCGTAATTGGTGACCATAACCCATACGAATGGCCCGTGAACCATTATAACCACTAGCTATGACCGATAACCTATAAGCATCCTTTATAAACCGTAATTGGTGTCCATAACCCATATGAATGGCCCGTTAACCATTATAACCACTAGCTATGACGGATAACCTATAAGTATCCTTTATAAACCGTAATTGGTGACCATAACCCATATGAATGGCCCGTTAACCATTATTACCACTAGCTATGACCAATAACCTATAGGTATTCATTATAAACTGTAATTGGTGTCCATAAGCCATACGAATGGCCCGTGAACCATTATAACCACTAGCTATGACCAATAACCTATAAGTATCCTTTATAAACCGTAATCGGTGACCATAACCCATACGAACGGCCCGTGAACCATTATAACCACTAGCTATGACCAATAACCTGTAAGTATCGATTATAAACCGTAATTGGTGACCATAACCCATACGAATGGCCCGTTAACCATTATAACCAATAGCTATGACCAATAACGTATAAGTATCCATTATAAACCGTAATTGGTGTCCATAACCGATACGAATGGCCCGTTAACCATTATAACCACAAGTTGTGACCAATAACCTATAAGTATCCATATTAAACAGTAATAGGTGTCCATAACCCATAGGAATTGCCTGTGAACCGTAATAACCACTAGTTATGACCAATAACCTATAAGTATCCATTTTAAACCGTAATTCGTGTCAATAACCCATATGAACGGCCAGTGAACCATTATAACCACTAGCTATGACCAATAACCTATAAGTATCCTTTATAAACCGTAATTGGTGACCATAACCCATATGAACGGCCCGTGAACCATTATAACCACTAGCTATGACCAATAACCTATAAGTATCCTTTATAAACCGTAATTGGTGACCATAACCCATACGAATGGCCCGTGAACCATTATAACCACTAGCTATGACCGATAACCTATAAGTAACCTTTATAAACCGTAATTGGTGACCATAACCCATACGAATGGCCCGTTAACCATTATTACCACTAGCTATGACCAATAACCTATAAGTATTCATTATAAACCGTAATTGGTTCCATAAGCCATACGAATTGCCCGTGAACTATTATAACCACTAGCTATGACCAATAACCTATAAGTATCCTTTATAAACCGTAATTGGTGTCAATATCCCATACGAATGGCCCGTGAACCATTATAACCACTAGCTATGACCGATAACCTATAAGTATCCATTATAAACCGTAATTGGTGACAATAACCCATACGAATGGCCCGTGAACCATTATAACCACTAGATATGACCAATAACCTATAAATATCCATTATAAATCGTAATTGGTGTCAATAAGCCATACGAATGGCCCATGAACTATTATAACCACTAACTATGACCAATAACCTATAAGTATCTATTATAAACCGTAATTGGTGACCATAACCCATACAAATGGCATGTTAACCATTATTACCACTAGCTATGACCGATAACCTATAAGTATCCATTATAAACCGTAATTGGTGACAATAACCCATACGAATGGCCCGTGAACCATTATAACCACTAGCTATGACCAATAACGTATAAATATCCATTATAAACTGTAATTGCTGTCAATAACCCATACGAATGGCCCGTGAACCATTATAACCACTAGCTATGACCAATAACCAATAAGTATCCATTATAAACCGTAATTGGTGACCATAACCCATACGAATGGCCCGTTAACCATTATTACCACTAGCTATGACCAATAACCTATAAATATCCATTATAAACCGTAATTGGTGTCAATAAGCCATACGAATGGCCCGTGAACCATTATAACCACTAGCTATGACCAATAACCTATAAGTATCCATGTTAAACCGTAATTGGTGTCCATAACCCATAGGAATGGCCCACAAACCGTAATAGCCACTAGTTATGACCGATAACCTATAAGTATCCGTTTTAAACCGTAATTGGTGTCAATAACCCACATGAATGGCCCGTGAAACTTAATAATCACTAGTTTTGACCAATAACCTATAAGAATCCATTTTAAACTGTAATTGGTTACCATAACCCATACGAATGGCCCGTGAACTATTATAACCACTAGCTATGACCAATAACCTATAAGTATCCTTTATAAACCGTAATTGGTGACCATAACCCATACGAATGGCCCGTGAACCATTATAACCACTAGCTATGACCGATAACCTATAAGCATCCTTTATAAACCGTAATTGGTGACCATAACCCATATGAATGGCCCGTTAACCATTATAACCACTAGCTATGACGGATAACCTATAAGTATCCTTTATAAACCGTAATTGGTGACCATAACCCATATGAATGGCCCGTTAACCATTATTACCACTAGCTATGACCAATAACCTATAGGTATTCATTATAAACTGTAATTGGTGTCCATAAGCCATACGAATGGCCCGTGAACTATTATAACCACTAGCTATGACCAATAACCTATAAGTATCCATTATAAACCGTAATTGGTGACAATAACCCATAAGAACGGCCCGTGAACCATTATAACCACTAGCTATGACAAATAACCTATAAGTATCCTTTATAAACCGTAATCGGTGACCATAACCCATACGAATGGCCCGTGAACCATTATAACCACTAGATATGACCGATAACCTATAAGTATCCTTTATAAACCGTAATTGGTGACCATAACCCATACGAATGGCCCGTTAACCATTATTACCACTAGCCATGACCGATAACCTATAAGTATTCATTATAAACCGTAATTGGTGACCATAACCCATACGAATGGCCCGTGAACCATTATAACCACTAGCTATGATCGATAACCTATAAGTATCCATTATAAACCGTAATTGGTGACAATAACCCATACGAATGGCCCGTGAACCATTATAATCACTAGCTATGACCAATAACCTATAAATATCCATTATAAATCGTAATTGGTGTCAATAAGCCATACGAATGGCCCATGGACTATTATAACCACTAGCTATGACCAATAACCTATAAGTATCCATTATAAACCGTAATTGGTGACCATAACCCATACGAATGGCCCGTGAACTATTATAACCACTAGCTATGACCAATAACTTATAAGTATCCATTGTAAACCGTAATTGGTGTCAATAACCCATACGAATGGCCCGTGAACCATTATAACCACTAGCTATGACCAATAACCAATAAGTATCCATTATAAACCGTAATTGGTGACCATAACCCATACGAATGGCCCGTTAACCATTATTACCACTAGCTATGACCAATAACCTATAAATATCCATTATAAACCGTAATTGGTGTCAATAAGCCATACGAATGGCCCGTGAACCATTATAACCACTAGCTATGACCAATAACCTATAAGTATCCATGTTAAACCGTAATTGGTGTCCATAACCCATAGGAATGGCCCACAAACCGTAATAGCCACTAGTTATGACCGATAACCTATAAGTATCCGTTTTAAACCGTAATTGGTGTCAATAACCCACATGAATGGCCCGTGAAACTTAATAATCACTAGTTTTGACCAATAACCTATAAGAATCCATTTTAAACTGTAATTGGTTACCATAACCCATACGAATGGCCCGTGAACTATTATAACCACTAGCTATGACCAATAACCTATAAGTATCCTTTATAAACCGTAATTGGTGACCATAACCCATACGAATGGCCCGTGAACCATTATAACCACCAGCTATGACCGATAACCTATAAGCATCCTTTATAAACCGTAATTGGTGACCATAACCCATATGAATGGCCCGTTAACCATTATAACCACTAGCTATGACGGATAACCTATAAGTATCCTTTATAAACCGTAATTGGTGACCATAACCCATATGAATGGCCCGTTAACCATTATTACCACTAGCTATGACCAATAACCTATAGGTATTCATTATAAACTGTAATTGGTGTCCATAAGCCATACGAATGGCCCGTGAACTATTATAACCACTAGCTATGACCAATAACCTATAAGTATCCATTATAAACCGTAATTGGTGACAATAACCCATACGAACGACCCGTGAACCATTATAACCACTAGCTATGACCAATAACCTATAAGTATCCTTTATAAACCGTAATCGGTGACCATAACCCATACGAATGGCCCGTGAACCATTATAACCACTAGATATGACCGATAACCTATAAGTATCCTTTATAAACCGTAATTGGTGACCATAACCCATACGAATGGCCCGTTAACCATTATTACCACTAGCCATGACCGATAACCTATAAGTATTCATTATAAACCGTAATTGGTGACCATAACCCATACGAATGGCCCGTGAACCATTATAACCACTAGCTATGATCGATAACCTATAAGTATCCATTATAAACCGTAATTGGTGACAATAACCCATACGAATGGCCCGTTAACCATTATAATCACTAGCTATGACCAATAACTTATAAGTATCCATTGTAAACCGTAATTGGTGTCAATAACCCATACGAATGGCCCGTGAACCATTATAACCACTAGCTATGACCAATAACCTGTAAGTATCGATTATAAACCGTAATTGGTGACCATAACCCATACGAATGGCCCGTTAACCATTATAACCACTAGCTATGACCAATAACCTATAAGTATCCATTATAAACCGTAATTGGTGTCCATAACCGATACGAATGGCCCGTTAACCATTATAACCACAAGTTGTGACCAATAACCTATAAGTATCCATATTAAACAGTAATAGGTGTCCATAACCCATAGGAATTGCCCGTGAACCGTAATAACCACTAGTTATGACCAATAACCTATAAGTATCCATTTTAAACCGTAATTCGTGTCAATAACCCATATGAACGGCCAGTGAACCATTATAACCACTAGCTATGACCAATAACCTATAAGTATCCTTTATAAACCGTAATTGGTGACCATAACCCATATGAACGGCCCGTGAACCATTATAACCACTAGCTATGACCAATAACCTATAAGTATCCTTTATAAACCGTAATTGGTGACCATAACCCATACGAATGGCCCGTGAACCATTATAACCACTAGCTATGACCGATAACCTATAAGTAACCTTTATAAACCGTAATTGGTGACCATAACCCATACGAATGGCCCGTTAACCATTATTACCACTAGCTATGACCAATAACCTATAAGTATTCATTATAAACCGTAATTGGTTCCATAAGCCATACGAATGGCCCGTGAACTATTATAACCACTAGCTATGACCAATAACCTATAAGTATCCTTTATAAACCGTAATTGGTGTCAATATCCCATACGAATGGCCCGTGAACCATTATAACCACTAGCTATGACCGATAACCTATAAGTATCCATTATAAACCGTAATTGGTGACAATAACCCATACGAATGGCCCGTGAACCATTATAACCACTAGCTATGACCAATAACCTATAAATATCCATTATAAATCGTAATTGGTGTCAATAAGCCATACGAATGGCCCATGAACTATTATAACCACTAACTATGACCAATAACCTATAAGTATCTATTATAAACCGTAATTGGTGACCATAACCCATACAAATGGCATGTTAACCATTATTACCACTAGCTATGACCAATAACCTATAAGTATCCATTATAAACCGTAATTGGTGTCAATAAGCCATACGAATGGCCCGTGAACTATTATAAACACTAGCTATGACCAATAACCTATAAGTATCCATTATAAACCGTAATTGGTGTCAATAACCCATACGAATGGCCCGTTAACTATTATAACCACTAGCTATGACCGATAACCTATAAGTATCCATTATAAACCGTAATTGGTGACAATAACCCATACGAATGGCCCGTGAACCATTATAACCACTAGCTATGACCAATAACGTATAAATATCCATTATAAACTGTAATTGGTGTCAATAACCCATACGAATGGCCCGTGAACCATTATAACCACTAGCTATGACCAATAACCAATAAGTATCCATTATAAACCGTAATTGGTGACCATAACCCATACGAATGGCCCGTTAACCATTATTACCACTAGCTATGACCAATAACCTATAAATATCCATTATAAACCGTAATTGGTGTCAATAAGCCATACGAATGGCCCGTGAACCATTATAACCACTAGCTATGACCAATAACCTATAAGTATCCATGTTAAACCGTAATTGGTGTCCATAACCCATAGGAATGGCCCACAAACCGTAATAGCCACTATTTATGACCGATAACCTATAAGTATCCGTTTTAAACCGTAATTGGTGTCAATAACCCACATGAATGGCCCGTGAAACTTAATAATCACTAGTTTTGACCAATAACCTATAAGAATCCATTTTAAACTGTAATTGGTTACCATAACCCATACGAATGGCCCGTGAACTATTATAACCACTAGCTATGACCAATAACCTATAAGTATCCTTTATAAACCGTAATTGGTGACCATAACCCATACGAATGGCCCGTGAACCATTATAACCACTAGCTATGACCGATAACCTATAAGCATCCTTTATAAACCGTAATTGGTGACCATAACCCATATGAATGGCCCGTTAACCATTATAACCACTAGCTATGACGGATAACCTATAAGTATCCTTTATAAACCGTAATTGGTGACCATAACCCATATGAATGGCCCGTTAACCATTATTACCACTAGCTATGACCAATAGCCTATAGGTATTCATTATAAACTGTAATTGGTGTCCATAAGCCATACGAATGGCCCGTGAACTATTATAACCACTAGCTATGACCAATAACCTATAAGTATCCATTATAAACCGTAATTGGTGACAATAACCCATACGAACGGCCCGTGAACCATTATAACCACTAGCTATGACCAATAACCTATAAGTATCCTTTATAAACCGTAATCGGTGACCATAACCCATACGAATGGCCCGTGAACCATTATAACCACTAGATATGACCGATAACCTATAAGTATCCTTTATAAACCGTAATTGGTGACCATAACCCATACGAATGGCCCGTTAACCATTATTACCACTAGCCATGACCGATAACCTATAAGTATTCATTATAAACCGTAATTGGTGACCATAACCCATACGAATGGCCCGTGAACCATTCTAACCACTAGCTATGATCGATAACCTATAAGTATCCATTATAAACCGTAATTGGTGACAATAACCCATACGAATGGCCCGTGAACCATTATAATCACTAGCTATGACCAATAACCTATAAATATCCATTATAAATCGTAATTGGTGTCAATAAGCCATACGAATGGCCCATGAACTATTATAACCACTAGCTATGACCAATAACCTATAAGTATCCATTATAAACCGTAATTGGTGACCATAACCCATACGAATGGCCCGTGAACTATTATAACCACTAGCTATGACCAATAACTTATAAGTATCCATTGTAAACCGTAATTGGTGTCAATAACCCATACGAAAGGCCCGTGAACCATTATAACCACTAGCTATGACCAATAACCTGTAAGTATCCATTATAAACCGTAATTGGTGACCATAACCCATACGAATGGCCCGTTAACCATTATAACCACTAGCTATGACCAATAACCTATAAGTATCCATTATAAACCGTAATTGGTGTCCATAACCGATACGAATGGCCCGTTAACCATTATAACCACAAGTTGTGACCAATAACCTATAAGTATCCATATTAAACCGTAATAGGTGTCCATAACCCATAGGAATTGCCCGTGAACCGTAATAACCACTAGTTATGACCAATAACCTATAAGTATCCATTTTAAACCGTAATTCGTGTCAATAACCCATATGAACGGCCAGTGAACCATTATAACCACTAGCTATGACCAATAACCTATAAGTATCCTTTATAAACCGTAATTGGTGACCATAACCCATACGAATGGCCCGTGAACCATTATAACCACTAGCTATGACCGATAACCTATAAGTATCCTTTATAAATCGTAATTGGTGACCATAACCCATACGACTGGCCCGTTAACCATTATTACCACTAGCTATGACCAATAACCTATAAGTATTCATTATAAACCGTAACTGGTTCCATAAGCCATATGAATGGCCCGTGAACTATTATAACCACTAGATATGACCAATAACCTATAAGTATCCATTATAAACCGTAATTGGTGTCAATATCCCATACGAATGGCCCGTGAACCATTATAACCACTAGCTATGACCGATAACCTATAAGTATCCCTTATAAATCGTAATTGGTGACAATAACACATACGAATGGCCCGTGAACCATTATAACCACTAGCTATGACCAATAACCTATAAATATCCATTATAAATCGTAATTGGTGTCAATAAGCCATACGAATGGCCCATGAACTATTATAACCACTAGCTATGACCAATAACCTATAAGTATCTATTATAAACCGTAATTGGTGACCATAACCCATACGAATGGCCTGTTAACCATTATTACCACTAGCTATGACCAAAAACCTATAAGTATCCATTATAAACCGTAATTGGTGTCAATAAGCCATACGAATGGCCCGTGAACTATTATAACCACTAGCTATGACCAATAACCTATATGTATCCATTATAAACCGTAATTGGTGTCAATAACCCATACGAATGGCCCGTTAACCATTATAACCACTAGCTATGACCGATAGCCTATAAGTATCCATTATAAACCGTAATTGGTGACCATAACCCATACGAATGGCCCGTTAACCATTATTACCACTAGCTAAGACCAATAAGCTATAAGTATCCTTTATAAACCGTAATTGGTGTCAATAAGCCATACGAATGGCCCGTGAACCATTATAACCACTAGCTATGACCAATAACCTATAAGTATCCATGTTAAACCGTAATTGGTGTCCATAACCCATAGGAATGGCCCACAAACCGTAATAGCCACTAGTTATGACCGATAACCTATAAGTATCTGTTTTAAACCGTAATTGGTGTCAATAACCATCATGAATGGCCCGTGAACCTTAATAATCACTAGTTTTGACCAATAACCTATAAGAATCCATTTTTAACCGTAATTGGTGACCATAACCCATACGAATGGGCCGTGAACCATTATAACCACTAGGTATGACCAATAACCTATAAGTATCCTTTATAAACCGTAATTGGTGACCATAACCCATACGAATGGCCCGTGAACTATTATAACCACTAGCTATGACCACTAACCTATAAGTATCCTTTATAAACCGTAATTGGTGACCATAACCCATACGAATGGCCCGTGAACCATTATAACCACTAGCTATGACCGATAACCTATAAGTATCCTTTATAAACCGTAATTGGTGACCGTAACCCATATGAATGGCCCGTTAACCATTATTACCCCTAGCTATGACCAATAACCTATAAGTATTCGTTATAAGCCGTAATTGGTGTCCATAAGCCATACGAATGGCCCGTGAACTATTATAACCACTAGCTATGACCAATAACCTATAAGTATCCATTATAAACCGTAATTGGTGTCAATAACCCATACGAATGGCTCGTGAACCATTATAACCACTAGCTATGACCGATAACCTATAAGTATCCATTATAAACCGTAATTGGTGACAATAACCCATACGAACGGCCTGTTAACCATTATAACCACTAGCTATGACCAATAACCTATAAGTATCCTTTATAAACCGTAATCGGTGACCATAACCCATACGAATGGCCCGTGAACCATTATAACCACTAGATATGACCGATAACCTATAAGTATCCTTTATAAACCATAATTGGTGACCATAACCCATACGAATGGCCCGTTAACCATTATTACCACTAGCTATGACCAATAACCTATAAGTATTCATTATAAACCGTAATTGGTGTCAATAACCCATATGAATGGCCCGTGAACCATTATAACCACTAGCTATGATCGATAACCTATAAGTATCCATTATAAACCGTAATTGGTGACAATAACCCATACGAATGGCCCGTGAACCATTATAACCACTAGCTATGACCAATAACCTATAAATATCCATTATAAATCGTAATTGGTGTCAATAAGCCATACGAATGGCCCATGAACTATTATAACCACTAGCTATGACCAATAACCTATAAGTATCCATTATAAACCGTAATTGGTGACAATAACCCATACGAACGGCCCGTGAACCATTATAACCACTAGCTATGACCAATAACCTATAAGTATCCTTTATAAACCGTAATCGGTGACCATAACCCATACGAATGGCCCGTGAACCATTATAACCACTAGATATGACCGATAACCTATAAGTATCCTTTATAAACCGTAATTGGTGACCATAACCCATACGAATGGCCCGTTAACCATTATTACCACTAGCCATGACCGATAACCAATAAGTATCCATTATAAACCGTAATTGGTGACCATAACCCATACGAATGGCCCGTGAACCATTATAACCACTAGCTATGACCGATAACCTATAAGTATCCTTTATAAATCGTAATTGGTGACCATAACCCATACGACTGGCCCGTTAACCATTATTACCACTAGCTATGACCAATAACCTATAAGTATTCATTATAAACCGTAACTGGTTCCATAAGCCATATGAATGGCCCGTGAACTATTATAACCACTAGATATGACCAATAACCTATAAGTATCCATTATAAACCGTAATTGGTGTCAATATCCCATACGAATGGCCCGTGAACCATTATAACCACTAGCTATGACCGATAACCTATAAGTATCCCTTATAAATCGTAATTGGTGACAATAACACATACGAATGGCCCGTGAACCATTATAACCACTAGCTATGACCAATAACCTATAAATATCCATTATAAATCGTAATTGGTGTCAATAAGCCATACGAATGGCCCATGAACTATTATAACCACTAGCTATGACCAATAACCTATAAGTATCTATTATAAACCGTAATTGGTGACCATAACCCATACGAATGGCCTGTTAACCATTATTACCACTAGCTATGACCAAAAACCTATAAGTATCCATTATAAACCGTAATTGGTGTCAATAAGCCATACGAATGGCCCGTGAACTATTATAACCACTAGCTATGACCAATAACCTATATGTATCCATTATAAACCGTAATTGGTGTCAATAACCCATACGAATGGCCCGTTAACCATTATAACCACTAGCTATGACCGATAACCTATAAGTATCCATTATAAACCGTAATTGGTGACCATAACCCATACGAATGGCCCGTTAACCATTATTACCACTAGCTAAGACCAATAAGCTATAAGTATCCTTTATAAACCGTAATTGGTGTCAATAAGCCATACGAATGGCCCGTGAACCATTATAACCACTAGCTATGACCAATAACCTATAAGTATCCATGTTAAACCGTAATTGGTGTCCATAACCCATAGGAATGGCCCACAAACCGTAATAGCCACTAGTTATGACCGATAACCTATAAGTATCTGTTTTAAACCGTAATTGGTGTCAATAACCATCATGAATGGCCCGTGAACCTTAATAATCACTAGTTTTGACCAATAACCTATAAGAATCCATTTTTAACCGTAATTGGTGACCATAACCCATACGAATGGGCCGTGAACCATTATAACCACTAGGTATGACCAATAACCTATAAGTATCCTTTATAAACCGTAATTGGTGACCATAACCCATACGAATGGCCCGTGAACTATTATAACCACTAGCTATGACCACTAACCTATAAGTATCCTTTATAAACCGTAATTGGTGACCATAACCCATACGAATGGCCCGTGAACCATTATAACCACTAGCTATGACCGATAACCTATAAGTATCCTTTATAAACCGTAATTGGTGACCGTAACCCATATGAATGGCCCGTTAACCATTATTACCCCTAGCTATGACCAATAACCTATAAGTATTCGTTATAAGCCGTAATTGGTGTCCATAAGCCATACGAATGGCCCGTGAACTATTATAACCACTAGCTATGACCAATAACCTATAAGTATCCATTATAAACCGTAATTGGTGTCAATAACCCATACGAATGGCTCGTGAACCATTATAACCACTAGCTATGACCGATAACCTATAAGTATCCATTATAAACCGTAATTGGTGACAATAACCCATACGAACGGCCTGTTAACCATTATAACCACTAGCTATGACCAATAACCTATAAGTATCCTTTATAAACCGTAATCGGTGACCATAACCCATACGAATGGCCCGTGAACCATTATAACCACTAGATATGACCGATAACCTATAAGTATCCTTTATAAACCATAATTGGTGACCATAACCCATACGAATGGCCCGTTAACCATTATTACCACTAGCTATGACCAATAACCTATAAGTATTCATTATAAACCGTAATTGGTGTCAATAACCCATATGAATGGCCCGTGAACCATTATAACCACTAGCTATGATCGATAACCTATAAGTATCCATTATAAACCGTAATTGGTGACAATAACCCATACGAATGGCCCGTGAACCATTATAACCACTAGCTATGACCAATAACCTATATATATCCATTATAAATCGTAATTGGTGTCAATAAGCCATACGAATGGCCCATGAACTATTATAACCACTAGCTATGACCAATAACCTATAAGTATCCATTATAAACCGTAATTGGTGACAATAACCCATACGAACGGCCCGTGAACTATTATAACCACTAGCTATGACCAATAACCTATAAGTATCCTTTATAAACCGTAATCGGTGACCATAACCCATACGAATGGCCCGTGAACCATTATAACCACTAGATATGACCGATAACCTATAAGTATCCTTTATAAACCGTAATTGGTGACCATAACCCATACGAATGGCCCGTTAACCATTATTACCACTAGCCATGACCGATAACCTATAAGTATTCATTATAAACCGTAATTGGTGACCATAACCCATACGAATGGCCCGTGAACCATTATAACCACTAGCTATGATCGATAACCTATAAGTATCCATTATAAACCGTAATTGGTGACAATAACCCATACGAATGGCCCGTGAACCATTATAATCACTAGCTATGACCAATAACCTATAAATATCCATTATAAATCGTAATTGGTGTCAATAAGCCATACGAATGGCCCATGGACTATTATAACCACTAGCTATGACCAATAACCTATAAGTATCCATTATAAACCGTAATTGGTGACCATAACCCATATGAATGGCCCGTTAACCATTATAACCACTAGCTATGACGGATAACCTATAAGTATCCTTTATAAACCGTAATTGGTGACCATAACCCATATGAATGGCCCGTTAACCATTATTACCACTAGCTATGACCAATAACCTATAGGTATTCATTATAAACTGTTATTGGTGTCCATAAGCCATACGAATGGCCCGTGAACTATTATAACCACTAGCTATGACCAATAACCTATAAGTATCCATTATAAACCGTAATTGGTGACAATAACCCATACGAACGACCCGTGAACCATTATAACCACTAGCTATGACCAATAACCTATAAGTATCCTTTATAAACCGTAATCGGTGACCATAACCCATACGAATGGCCCGTGAACCATTATAACCACTAGATATGACCGATAACCTATAAGTATCCTTTATAAACCGTAAATGGTGACCATAACCCATACGAATGGCCCGTTAACCATTATTACCACTAGCCATGACCGATAACCTATAAGTATTCATTATAAACCGTAATTGGTGACCATAACCCATACGAATGGCCCGTGAACCATTATAACCACTAGCTATGATCGATAACCTATAAGTATCCATTATAAACCGTAATTGGTGACAATAACCCATACGAATGGCCCGTGAACCATTATAATCACTAGCTATGACCAATAACTTATAAGTATCCATTGTAAACCGTAATTGGTGTCAATAACCCATACGAATGGCCCGTGAACCATTATAACCACTAGCTATGACCAATAACCTGTAAGTATCGATTATAAACCGTAATTGGTGACCATAACCCATACGAATGGCCCGTTAACCATTATAACCACTAGCTATGACCAATAACCTATAAGTATCCATTATAAACCGTAATTGGTGTCCATAACCGATACGAATGGCCCGTTAACCATTATAACCACAAGTTGTGACCAATAACCTATAAGTATCCATATTAAACAACTAGCTGGTACCCGCGCAATGCGGCGGCGGGTACCATAATTCGATTTTTTTTCTAAAGTACTGTCTTTGTATTGATATGAGAGTAAAATATGACATGTTTGATTTTGTCAGTGTTAAAGACAACTTCAAGCTTGAGTGAAACTTTATCATTTTTAATGAAATTGTAATTTCAATTTTCGACAAGTTTAATGATTTAAGGAAAGGGTCACAGGTTAAACGAATAGAAAGTCAAACCATCACAAGGCATACATTCAGTCTCATATAAAAAGCAATAAACACTTTGAATTATTTTTTCATTCAACTAAATAAAATTAATACAAAACATTGTTCATAAACTTTGGGGATTATTTTTCCATTAGCAATCAAATGGAACTCCCCTTCATTGGTGTTGTAATGCACCTATGAGTAAAACGGAGGGCCTAACACTCGATTCCTGAACCAAAAAAGGTTTTAGATCATAAAATTTTTAGTTGTTAGAAAATTGAAAACTACAATGAAGATTTTTTTATTAAGAAAAAGGGATAATTTTTTTTTTTCCATATGATATGACAATTTACCATCAAAATATTAAAATACTGTGATACTGGAAAATACGGAGCATGTGGTTGGGTTTTGTCAAATAAATCTGACTTTTTTCCTCATTATTTGTAAGAAATTGAAAACATTTAACCTCTTTGACTTTTAAAAGGATACTAACGATACGGAGTAGTAAATTTTGATTTCAGTCACCTCAATCGCTAACGAAACCCTTGAGATATCAACAATTTTAGCTCTAAAGACGTTTATTAACCACTTGACCTGAAAAATTAAAAACATAAAAAATGGTAAGATAATGTATTCTTATAATGATTTCAGGCATTCACAGTTTAAAATAGGAAACAATGAAGGAAATACCCCTTGATGTTGGTCTAATAGAAAAAAACAACTACTTGGTCATATTAAGGGAAGTTAAGGAAAAAAAACATGATGACATCCACTATATATTTTATTATAAAATTATCATACTTTAAAATTGATTGAATAGGAAAAAAAAACTTACGTTTTCATTTGCTACTCTTTATTTTCTTCAAGTTCCTTTAATTGTTGTTTCCATGTCAAAAGCTCCTTAGGTTGACTATCAATTTTCACCATGTTCCTTAAGTAAACTTGACTCTGCCTTTAATTGCAATTAGCATTCAGATTAAACGTATTTAGCAAACATAAAGAGATGATTAATGAAAAATACCTTAACTCATCAACGGTGTATTGAAGTTCACTTCGTGAAAAGATAATCAAAACAAAAATAAAATTAACAAAATTGTATAACTTTATGCTCATTTAGGAATTCAAAACAATGAATATATTGGTGATTGCAAAATGGCAGATGTTTCAAACCTTATACTCCGTATCTACTAATAAATTCAAGATTATTCCAACTAATGCAGCTAAAATTGTGCCTCTGTTGAGTTTTTCTGGAGTTTGACCAACTCTTCTAAATGTCGTGTGGTGTAGATTGTAGAACCACAATAAGTCAGTAAGTGCTAAAAAAATCATTCCCAATGCTACAAAAGAGTATTTTTATAAAATCACGTACAAGTACCTGATGCATAAATTAGGGTTTTACGAGGAAGATAGGATGAAGTTGCAGTATAAATCGAAACCAAGAAATTGAAATGAGAAACCATTTACCTTGGCCGATTTAGAAAGCAAGAAATCCAAGAAATACATGAGCGTGACCCGTGAGTGACTGTGTGAACGCTGAGACTTTGAGAGACGCAGAAATCCAAGGAATTAGGGCATGAAAATGTTCATTTGTTTGATAACTCCCGTGTAATGAGTTTAGAGTTCCAACATCTGTCTTCTAATGAATATACTGAATGATCTCAAAAGAAACCGTAACTTGTTGCGGTGAAGAAGAGATACGACAGCGATTTTGAGAATTTGAAATCTAGAAACGTTTCTTCATCATCGTTTGTGGCCATGGGTACTTGATGTAGTATAAACGACGGATCATTACCCGATGCATATTTCGATTACCAAAACATTTTCATCATGTTTGAATTTTTACCAACCGAGTAAAACAAACTAAAATCGGTGATTGGTGAAAAGTTCTTTTTATTCAATTCCCAAAACAAACCCCGTCATCTTCTCTTTTTTGTAAGGTAACTCTTGAAATACCCTGGATAAACATGGAAGGGATGAATGCTTATGATATAGTAAAAATAAAAATATTAAAAGAAAAATATTTTATAGTTAAAATTTCTAACTTGCCATGTTTGTTTTTGCTGAACTTAGTTCTTCCGAGCATAATTGGCCTTAAAATTTTTTTGGATCAACCATAACCTCCTTTCATCACCATCTTTAAAAGGTTTTTGTATCAACTTGTTCTACCTAGTCAATTTATCTCTATTATATTCAATAACTTATACTTACGGGAGTGTGTGTGTGTATACACATACACAAATATACAATACATTCCATTTAATCAGTTTTTCTAGGCCTCAATCTTCTTACTAAAAGCAAGCTCGGTTGCATCACCATTGTTTCAGGTCCCTCCTGCAACAATCATATTACCATAAATCAAATATGTGCAAGATTACAATCAAATCATACAAATTTCACACAAATTTATACAACTTTAATAAAAAGTAAAATCAGTACAAACTTCTCTAGCTTACAAATTGTTGGCTCTCAAAAGCTTTTACATAACAAAAAAAATGGTTGAGCCTCGAGAACTATTAATGATTCAAGCATTTTCATATTCAATAATATTCAAGATAAAGAGTATTGCTACTATTTTTTAGGAAAGCAGAGACAAGAAAAAAACATAGTAAAATATGTGCTAAAATTTATGAACAAAAAAACTGGAAATAAAATAGTAGCTCAAACTAAGAACGCACCTCCTCGATGACCAGCAGGCAGGGTTAAGATCTATTTTTGAACTGAAAGGGTAAAAAAACCATAATCATCATTATGATGGTGAGTTGTTGAATTGGAATTGAACATAACCAAAGAGAGATAATAATTACCTTTTAAAAGAAACCCTAAATAAGATGATGTTGATGATGATGAATGATTGATTCTGGTACATAGCCCCATCGTTTCCGGGTTTTTGATGTTTGTCGTTGCAATTCGTCCGGTGATGCTTAATAAACTAATTTCAAAAACTAATCCCACAATCGAAGAACTTAGGTTTATCCATGGAGTCATAAAAGCTAGTATTTCTTTAGACCACAATCCCGTAATGCTTGATAAACTAATTTCAAAAAATAGCGTGTAAAGTATTATCAGCAAAAATGGCGTGTAAGAGTATTAACAGCCTTTTCCACTTCCCGATTAGAGAAACACGGTTGAATACCCTAGAAGAAATTGGGTGATCGTATGGTGTATTGACCGAAGGAAAGAGAATCAAGTGCTTTTTTGTTGTCTTTTCCACTCCCCAAGAGGACCGATTGAAATACCAAACTCGAAAGGCTTAATCATTGTGATTTTAGGGTTGAAGGCTCAATATGATGATAAATAAAATAATTAAGGTGAAAAGAGAAACATCATAGCTCGTTAGCTCAGTTGGTTGGAGTGCTTCGTAGTAAGCCGTAGGTCGCGGGTTCGATTCTGGAATCGTCAATATTTTTGTAGACATTTCTGTTTCCATAATTAGCAAGTGTGTTGGCTGAATTTTCAGCCTTGCTAATTATGGAAGGGGTAAACTCTTTATAATATAGTATAGATAATAGGTGTCCATAACCCATAGGAATTGCCCGTGAACCGTAATAACCACTAGTTATGACCAATAACCTATAAGTATCCATTTTAAACCGTAATTCGTGTCAATAACCCATATGAACGGCCATATGAACGGCCAGTGAACCATTATAATCACTAGCTATGACCAATAACTTATAAGTATCCATTGTAAACCGTAATTGGTGTCAATAACCCATACGAATGGCCCGTGAACCATTATAACCACTAGCTATGACCAATAACCTGTAAGTATCGATTATAAACCGTAATTGGTGACCATAACCCATACGAATGGCCCGTTAACCATTATAACCACTAGCTATGACCAATAACCTATAAGTATCCATTATAAACCGTAATTGGTGTCCATAACCGATACGAATGGCCCGTTAACCATTATAACCACAAGTTGTGACCAATAACCTATAAGTATCCATATTAAACAATAATAGGTGTCCATAACCCATAGGAATTGCCCGTGAACCGTAATAACCACTAGTTATGACCAATAACCTATAAGTATCCATTTTAAACCGTAATTCGTGTCAATAACCCATATGAACGGCCAGTGAACCATTATAACCACTAGCTATGACCAATAACCTATAAGTATTCTTTATAAACCGTAATTGGTGACCATAACCCATATGAACGGCCCGTGAACCATTATAACCACTAGCTATGACCAATAACCTATAAGTATCCTTTATAAACCGTAATTGGTGACCATAACCCATACGAATGGCCCGTGAACCATTATAACCACTAGCTATGACCGATAACCTATAAGTAACCTTTATAAACCGTAATTGGTGACCATAACCCATACGAATGGCCCGTTAACCATTATTACCACTAGCTATGACCAATAACCTATAAATATTCATTATAAACCGTAATTGGTTCCATAAGCCATACGAATGGCCCGTGAACTATTATAACCACTAGCTATGACCGATAACCTATAAGTATCCTTTATAAACCGTAATTGGTGTCAATATCCCATACGAATGGCCCGTGAACCATTATAACCACTAGCTATGACCGATAACCTATAAGTATCCATTATAAACCGTAATTGGTGACAATAACCCATACGAATGGCCCGTGAACCATTATAACCACTAGCTATGACCAATAACCTATAAATATCCATTATAAATCGTAATTGGTGTCAATAAGCCATACGAATGGCCCATGAACTATTATAACCACTAACTATGACCAATAACCTATAAGTATCTATTATAAACCGTAATTGGTGACCATAACCCATACAAATGGCATGTTAACCATTATTACCACTAGCTATGACCAATAACCTATAAGTATCCATTATAAACCGTAATTGGTGTCAATAAGCCATACGAATGGCCCGTGAACTATTATAAACACTAGCTATGACCAATAACCTATAAGTATCCATTATAAACCGTAATTGGTGTCAATAACCCATACGAATGGCCCGTTAACTATTATAACCACTAGCTATGACCGATAACCTATAAGTATCCATTATAAACCGTAATTGGTGACAATAACCCATACGAATGGCCCGTGAACCATTATAACCACTAGCTATGACCAATAACGTATAAATATCCATTATAAACTGTAATTGGTGTCAATAACCCATACGAATGGCCCGTGAACCATTATAACCACTAGCTATGACCAATAACCAATAAGTATCCATTATAAACCGTAATTGGTGACCATAACCCATACGAATGGCCCGTTAACCATTATTACCACTAGCTATGACCAATAACCTATAAATATCCATTATAAACCGTAATTGGTGTCAATAAGCCATACGAATGGCCCGTGAACCATTATAACCACTAGCTATGACCAATAACCTATAAGTATCCATGTTAAACCGTAATTGGTGTCCATAACCCATAGGAATGGCCCACAAACCGTAATAGCCACTAGTTATGACCGATAACCTATAAGTATCCGTTTTAAACCGTAATTGGTGTCAATAACCCACATGAATGGCCCGTGAAACTTAATAACCACTAGTTTTGACCAATAACCTATAAGAATCCATTTTAAACTGTAATTGGTTACCATAACCCATACGAATGGCCCGTGAACTATTATAACCACTAGCTATGACCAATAACCTATAAGTATCCTTTATAAACCGTAATTGGTGACCATAACCCATACGAATGGCCCGTGAACCATTATAACCACTAGCTATGACCGATAACCTATAAGCATCCTTTATAAACCGTAATTGGTGACCATAACCCATATGAATGGCCCGTTAACCATTATAACCACTAGCTATGACGGATAACCTATAAGTATCCTTTATAAACCGTAATTGGTGACCATAACCCATATGAATGGCCCGTTAACCATTATTACCACTAGCTATGACCAATAGCCTATAGGTATTCATTATAAACTGTAATTGGTGTCCATAAGCCATACGAATGGCCCGTGAACTATTATAACCACTAGCTATGACCAATAACCTATAAGTATCCATTATAAACCGTAATTGGTGACAATAACCCATACGAACGGCCCGTGAACCATTATAACCACTAGCTATGACCAATAACCTATAAGTATCCTTTATAAACCGTAATCGGTGACCATAACCCATACGAATGGCCCGTGAACCATTATAACCACTAGATATGACCGATAACCTATAAGTATCCTTTATAAACCGTAATTGGTGACCATAACCCATACGAATGGCCCGTTAACCATTATTACCACTAGCCATGACCGATAACCTATAAGTATTCATTATAAACCGTAATTGGTGACCATAACCCATACGAATGGCCCGTGAACCATTCTAACCACTAGCTATGATCGATAACCTATAAGTATCCATTATAAACCGTAATTGGTGACAATAACCCATACGAATGGCCCGTGAACCATTATAATCACTAGCTATGACCAATAACCTATAAATATCCATTATAAATCGTAATTGGTGTCAATAAGCCATACGAATGGCCCATGAACTATTATAACCACTAGCTATGACCAATAACCTATAAGTATCCATTATAAACCGTAATTGGTGACCATAACCCATACGAATGGCCCGTGAACTATTATAACCACTAGCTATGACCAATAACTTATAAGTATCCATTGTAAACCGTAATTGGTGTCAATAACCCATACGAAAGGCCCGTGAACCATTATAACCACTAGCTATGACCAATAACCTGTAAGTATCCATTATAAACCGTAATTGGTGACCATAACCCATACGAATGGCCCGTTAACCATTATAACCACTAGCTATGACCAATAACCTATAAGTATCCATTATAAACCGTAATTGGTGTCCATAACCGATACGAATGGCCCGTTAACCATTATAACCACAAGTTGTGACCAATAACCTATAAGTATCCATATTAAACCGTAATAGGTGTCCATAACCCATAGGAATTGCCCGTGAACCGTAATAACCACTAGTTATGACCAATAACCTATAAGTATCCATTTTAAACCGTAATTCGTGTCAATAACCCATATGAACGGCCAGTGAACCATTATAACCACTAGCTATGACCAATAACCTATAAGTATCCTTTATAAACCGTAATTGGTGACCATAACCCATACGAATGGCCCGTGAACCATTATAACCACTAGCTATGACCGATAACCTATAAGTATCCTTTATAAACCGTAATTGGTGACCATAACCCATACGACTGGCCCGTTAACCATTATTACCACTAGCTATGACCAATAACCTATAAGTATTCATTATAAACCGTAACTGGTTCCATAACCCATATGAATGGCCCGTGAACTATTATAACCACTAGATATGACCAATAACCTATAAGTATCCATTATAAACCGTAATTGGTGTCAATATCCCATACGAATGGCCCGTGAACCATTATAACCACTAGCTATGACCGATAACCTATAAGTATCCCTTATAAATCGTAATTGGTGACAATAACACATACGAATGGCCCGTGAACCATTATAACCACTAGCTATGACCAATAACCTATAAATATCCATTATAAATCGTAATTGGTGTCAATAAGCCATACGAATGGCCCATGAACTATTATAACCACTAGCTATGACCAATAACCTATAAGTATCTATTATAAACCGTAATTGGTGACCATAACCCATACGAATGGCCTGTTAACCATTATTACCACTAGCTATGACCAAAAACCTATAAGTATCCATTATAAACCGTAATTGGTGTCAATAAGCCATACGAATGGCCCGTGAACTATTATAACCACTAGCTATGACCAATAACCTATATGTATCCATTATAAACCGTAATTGGTGTCAATAACCCATACGAATGGCCCGTTAACCATTATAACCACTAGCTATGACCGATAACCTATAAGTATCCATTATAAACCGTAATTGGTGACCATAACCCATACGAATGGCCCGTTAACCATTATTACCACTAGCTAAGACCAATAAGCTATAAGTATCCTTTATAAACCGTAATTGGTGTCAATAAGCCATACGAATGGCCCGTGAACCATTATAACCACTAGCTATGACCAATAACCTATAAGTATCCATGTTAAACCGTAATTGGTGTCCATAACCCATAGGAATGGCCCACAAACCGTAATAGCCACTAGTTATGACCGATAACCTATAAGTATCCGTTTTAAACCGTAATTGGTGTCAATAACCATCATGAATGGCCCGTGAACCTTAATAATCACTTGTTTTGACCAATAACCTATAAGAATCCATTTTTAACCGTAATTGGTGACCATAACCCATACGAATGGGCCGTGAACCATTATAACCACTAGGTATGACCAATAACCTATAAGTATCCTTTATAAACCGTAATTGGTGACCATAACCCATACGAATGGCCCGTGAACTATTATAACCACTAGCTATGACCACTAACCTATAAGTATCCTTTATAAACCGTAATTGGTGACCATAACCCATACGAATGGCCCGTGAACCATTATAACCACTAGCTATGACCGATAACCTATAAGTATCCTTTATAAACCGTAATTGGTGACCGTAACCCATATGAATGGCCCGTTAACCATTATTACCCCTAGCTATGACCAATAACCTATAAGTATTCGTTATAAGCCGTAATTGGTGTCCATAAGCCATACGAATGGCCCGTGAACTATTATAACCACTAGCTATGACCAATAACCTATAAGTATCCATTATAAACCGTAATTGGTGTCAATAACCCATACGAATGGCTCGTGAACCATTATAACCACTAGCTATGACCGATAACCTATAAGTATCCATTATAAACCGTAATTGGTGACAATAACCCATACGAACGGCCTGTTAACCATTATAACCACTAGCTATGACCAATAACCTATAAGTATCCTTTATAAACCGTAATCGGTGACCATAACCCATACGAATGGCCCGTGAACCATTATAACCACTAGATATGACCGATAACCTATAAGTATCCTTTATAAACCATAATTGGTGACCATAACCCATACGAATGGCCCGTTAACCATTATTACCACTAGCTATGACCAATAACCTATAAGTATTCATTATAAACCGTAATTGGTGTCAATAACCCATATGAATGGCCCGTGAACCATTATAACCACTAGCTATGATCGATAACCTATAAGTATCCATTATAAACCGTAATTGGTGACAATAACCCATACGAATGGCCCGTGAACCATTATAACCACTAGCTATGACCAATAACCTATAAATATCCATTATAAATCGTAATTGGTGTCAATAAGCCGTACGAATGGCCCATGAACTATTATAACCACTAGCTATGACCAATAACCTATAAGTATCCATTATAAACCGTAATTGGTGACCATAACCCATACGAATGGCCCGTGAACCATTATAACCAATAGTTATGACCAATAACCTATAAATATCCATTATAAACCGTAATTGATGTCAATAACCCATATGAATGGCCCGTGAACCATTATAACCACTAGCTATGACCAATAACCTATAAGTATCCATTATAAACCGTAATTGGTGTCCATAACCGATACGAATGGCCCGTTACCCATTATAACCACAAGCTGTGACCAATAACCTATAAGTATCCATATTAAACCGTAATAGGTGTCCATAACCCATAGGAATGGCCTGTGAACCGCAATAACCACTAGTTATGACCAATAACGTATAAGTATCCATTTTAAACCGTAATTCGTGTCAATAACCCATATGAATGGCCCATGAACCATTATAACCACTAGCTATGACCAATAACCTATAAGTATCCTTTATAAACCGTAATTGGCGACCATAACCCATACGAATGGCCCGTGAACCATTATAACCACTAGCTATGACTGATAACCTATAAGTATCCTTTATAAACCATAATTGGTGACCATAACCCATATGAATGGCCCGTTAAGCAGTATTACCACTAGCTATGACCAATAACCTATAAATATTCATTATAAACCGCAATTAGTCTCCATAAGCCATACGAATGGCCCGTGAACTATTATAACCACTAGCTATGACCAATAACCTATAAGTATGCATTATAAACCGTAATTGGTGTCAATAACCCATACGAATGGCAGGTGAACCATTATAACCACTAGCTATGACCGATAACCTATAAGTATCCATTATAAACCGTAATTGGTGACAATAACCCATACGAATGGCCCGTGAACTATTATAACCACTAGCTATGACCAATAACCTATAAGTATCCTTTATAAACCGTAATTGGTGACCATAACCCATACGAATGGCTCGTGAACCATTATAACCACTAGCTATGACCGATAACCTATAAGTATCCATTATAAACCGTAATTGGTGACAATAACCCATACGAATGGCCCGTGAACCATTATAACCACTAGCTATGACCAATAACCTATAAATATCTATTATAAATCGTAATTGGTGTCAATAAGCCATACGAATGGCCCATGAACTATTATAACCACTAGCAATGACCAATAACCTATAAGTATCTATTATAAACCGTAATTGGTGACCATAACCCATACAAATGGCCTGTTAACCATTATTACCACTAGCTATGACCAATAACCTATAAGTATCCGTTATAAACCGTAATTGGTGTCAATAAGCCATACGAATGGCACGTGAACTATTATAAACACTAGCTAAGACCAATAACCTATAAGTATACATTATAAACCGTAATTGGTGTCAATAACCCATAGAATGGCCCGTTAAATATTATAACCACTAGCTATGACCGATAACCTATAAGTATCCATTATAAACCGTAATTGGTGACAATATCCCATACGAATGGCCCGTGAACCATTATTACCACTAGCTATGACCAATAGCCTATAGGTATTCATTATAAACTGTAATTGGTGTCCATAAGCCATACGAATGGCCCGTGAACTATTATAACCACTAGCTATGACCAATAACCTATAAGTATCCATTATAAACCGTAATTGGTGACAATAACCCATACGAACGGCCCGTGAACCATTATAACCACTAGCTATGACCAATAACCTATAAGTATCCTTTATAAACCGTAATCGGTGACCATAACCCATACGAATGGCCCGTGAACCATTATAACCACTAGATATGACCGATAACCTATAAGTATCCTTTATAAACCGTAATTGGTGACCATAACCCATACGAATGGCCCGTTAACCATTATTACCACTAGCCATGACCGATAACCTATAAGTATTCATTATAAACCGTAATTGGTGACCATAACCCATACGAATGGCCCGTGAACCATTCTAACCACTAGCTATGATCGATAACCTATAAGTATCCATTATAAACCGTAATTGGTGACAATAACCCATACGAATGGCCCGTGAACCATTATAACCACTAGCTATGACCAATAACCTATAAATATCCATTATAAATCGTAATTGGTGTCAATAAGCCGTACGAATGGCCCATGAACTATTATAACCACTAGCTATGACCAATAACCTATAAGTATCCATTATAAACCGTAATTGGTGACCATAACCCATACGAATGGCCCGTGAACCATTATAACCACTAGTTATGACCAATAACCTATAAATATCCATTATAAACCGTAATTGATGTCAATAACCCATATGAATGGCCCGTGAACCATTATAACCACTAGCTATGACCAATAACCTATAAGTATCCATTATAAACCGTAATTGGTGTCCATAACCGATACGAATGGCCCGTTACCCATTATAACCACAAGCTGTGACCAATAACCTATAAGTATCCATATTAAACCGTAATAGGTGTCCATAACCCATAGGAATGGCCTGTGAACCGCAATAACCACTAGTTATGACCAATAACGTATAAGTATCCATTTTAAACCGTAATTCGTGTCAATAACCCATATGAATGGCCCATGAACCATTATAACCACTAGCTATGACCAATAACCTATAAGTATCCTTTATAAACCGTAATTGGCGACCATAACCCATACGAATGGCCCGTGAACCATTATAACCACTAGCTATGACTGATAACCTATAAGTATCCTTTATAAACCATAATTGGTGACCATAACCCATATGAATGGCCCGTTAAGCAGTATTACCACTAGCTATGACCAATAACCTATAAATATTCATTATAAACCGCAATTAGTCTCCATAAGCCATACGAATGGCCCGTGAACTATTATAACCACTAGCTATGACCAATAACCTATAAGTATGCATTATAAACCGTAATTGGTGTCAATAACCCATACGAATGGCAGGTGAACCATTATAACCACTAGCTATGACCGATAACCTATAAGTATCCATTATAAACCGTAATTGGTGACAATAACCCATACGAATGGCCCGTGAACTATTATAACCACTAGCTATGACCAATAACCTATAAGTATCCTTTATAAACCGTAATTGGTGACCATAACCCATACGAATGGCTCGTGAACCATTATAACCACTAGCTATGACCGATAACCTATAAGTATCCATTATAAACCGTAATTGGTGACAATAACCCATACGAATGGCCCGTGAACCATTATAACCACTAGCTATGACCAATAACCTATAAATATCTATTATAAATCGTAATTGGTGTCAATAAGCCATACGAATGGCCCATGAACTATTATAACCACTAGCAATGACCAATAACCTATAAGTATCTATTATAAACCGTAATTGGTGACCATAACCCATACAAATGGCCTGTTAACCATTATTACCACTAGCTATGACCAATAACCTATAAGTATCCGTTATAAACCGTAATTGGTGTCAATAAGCCATACGAATGGCACGTGAACTATTATAAACACTAGCTAAGACCAATAACCTATAAGTATACATTATAAACCGTAATTGGTGTCAATAACCCATAGAATGGCCCGTTAAATATTATAACCACTAGCTATGACCGATAACCTATAAGTATCCATTATAAACCGTAATTGGTGACAATATCCCATACGAATGGCCCGTGAACCATTATTACCACTAGCTATGACCAATAGCCTATAGGTATTCATTATAAACTGTAATTGGTGTCCATAAGCCATACGAATGGCCCGTGAACTATTATAACCACTAGCTATGACCAATAACCTATAAGTATCCATTATAAACCGTAATTGGCGACAATAACCCATACGAACGGCCCGTGAACCATTATAACCACTAGCTATGACCAATAACCTATAAGTATCCTTTATAAACCGTAATCGGTGACCATAACCCATACGAATGGCCCGTGAACCATTATAACTACTAGATATGACCGATAACCTATAAGTATCCTTTATAAACCGTAATTGGTGACCATAACCCATACGAATGGCCCGTTAACCATTATTACCACTAGCTATGACCAATAGCCTATAGGTATTCATTATAAACTGTAATTGGTGTCCATAAGCCATACGAATGGCCCGTGAACTATTATAACCACTAGCTATGACCAATAACCTATAAGTATCCTTTATAAACCGTAATCGGTGACCATAACCCATACGAATGGCCCGTGAACCATTATAACCACTAGATATGACCGATAACCTATAAGTATCCTTTATAAACCGTAATTGGTGACCATAACCCATACGAATGGCCCGTTAACCATTATTACCACTAGCCATGACCGATAACCTATAAGTATTCATTATAAACCGTAATTGGTGACCATAACCCATACGAATGGCCCGTGAACCATTCTAACCACTAGCTATGATCGATAACCTATAAGTATCCATTATAAACCGTAATTGGTGACAATAACCCATACGAATGGCCCGTGAACCATTATAACCACTAGCTATGACCAATAACCTATAAATATCCATTATAAATCGTAATTGGTGTCAATAAGCCGTACGAATGGCCCATGAACTATTATAACCACTAGCTATGACCAATAACCTATAAGTATCCATTATAAACCGTAATTGGTGACCATAACCCATACGAATGGCCCGTGAACCATTATAACCACTAGTTATGACCAATAACCTATAAATATCCATTATAAACCGTAATTGATGTCAATAACCCATATGAATGGCCCGTGAACCATTATAACCACTAGCTATGACCAATAACCTATAAGTATCCATTATAAACCGTAATTGGTGTCCATAACCGATACGAATGGCCCGTTACCCATTATAACCACAAGCTGTGACCAATAACCTATAAGTATCCATATTAAACCGTAATAGGTGTCCATAACCCATAGGAATGGCCTGTGAACCGCAATAACCACTAGTTATGACCAATAACGTATAAGTATCCATTTTAAACCGTAATTCGTGTCAATAACCCATATGAATGGCCCATGAACCATTATAACCACTAGCTATGACCAATAACCTATAAGTATCCTTTATAAACCGTAATTGGCGACCATAACCCATACGAATGGCCCGTGAACCATTATAACCACTAGCTATGACTGATAACCTATAAGTATCCTTTATAAACCATAATTGGTGACCATAACCCATATGAATGGCCCGTTAAGCAGTATTACCACTAGCTATGACCAATAACCTATAAATATTCATTATAAACCGCAATTAGTCTCCATAAGCCATACGAATGGCCCGTGAACTATTATAACCACTAGCTATGACCAATAACCTATAAGTATGCATTATAAACCGTAATTGGTGTCAATAACCCATACGAATGGCAGGTGAACCATTATAACCACTAGCTATGACCGATAACCTATAAGTATCCATTATAAACCGTAATTGGTGACAATAACCCATACGAATGGCCCGTGAACTATTATAACCACTAGCTATGACCAATAACCTATAAGTATCCTTTATAAACCGTAATTGGTGACCATAACCCATACGAATGGCTCGTGAACCATTATAACCACTAGCTATGACCGATAACCTATAAGTATCCATTATAAACCGTAATTGGTGACAATAACCCATACGAATGGCCCGTGAACCATTATAACCACTAGCTATGACCAATAACCTATAAATATCTATTATAAATCGTAATTGGTGTCAATAAGCCATACGAATGGCCCATGAACTATTATAACCACTAGCAATGACCAATAACCTATAAGTATCTATTATAAACCGTAATTGGTGACCATAACCCATACAAATGGCCTGTTAACCATTATTACCACTAGCTATGACCAATAACCTATAAGTATCCGTTATAAACCGTAATTGGTGTCAATAAGCCATACGAATGGCACGTGAACTATTATAAACACTAGCTAAGACCAATAACCTATAAGTATACATTATAAACCGTAATTGGTGTCAATAACCCATAGAATGGCCCGTTAAATATTATAACCACTAGCTATGACCGATAACCTATAAGTATCCATTATAAACCGTAATTGGTGACAATATCCCATACGAATGGCCCGTGAACCATTATTACCACTAGCTATGACCAATAGCCTATAGGTATTCATTATAAACTGTAATTGGTGTCCATAAGCCATACGAATGGCCCGTGAACTATTATAACCACTAGCTATGACCAATAACCTATAAGTATCCATTATAAACCGTAATTGGTGACAATAACCCATACGAACGGCCCGTGAACCATTATAACCACTAGCTATGACCAATAACCTATAAGTATCCTTTATAAACCGTAATCGGTGACCATAACCCATACGAATGGCCCGTGAACCATTATAACCACTAGATATGACCGATAACCTATAAGTATCCTTTATAAACCGTAATTGGTGACCATAACCCATACGAATGGCCCGTTAACCATTATTACCACTAGCCATGACCGATAACCTATAAGTATTCATTATAAACCGTAATTGGTGACCATAACCCATACGAATGGCCCGTGAACCATTCTAACCACTAGCTATGATCGATAACCTATAAGTATCCATTATAAACCGTAATTGGTGACAATAACCCATACGAATGGCCCGTGAACCATTATAACCACTAGCTATGACCAATAACCTATAAATATCCATTATAAATCGTAATTGGTGTCAATAAGCCGTACGAATGGCCCATGAACTATTATAACCACTAGCTATGACCAATAACCTATAAGTATCCATTATAAACCGTAATTGGTGACCATAACCCATACGAATGGCCCGTGAACCATTATAACCACTAGTTATGACCAATAACCTATAAATATCCATTATAAACCGTAATTGATGTCAATAACCCATATGAATGGCCCGTGAACCATTATAACCACTAGCTATGACCAATAACCTATAAGTATCCATTATAAACCGTAATTGGTGTCCATAACCGATACGAATGGCCCGTTACCCATTATAACCACAAGCTGTGACCAATAACCTATAAGTATCCATATTAAACCGTAATAGGTGTCCATAACCCATAGGAATGGCCTGTGAACCGCAATAACCACTAGTTATGACCAATAACGTATAAGTATCCATTTTAAACCGTAATTCGTGTCAATAACCCATATGAATGGCCCATGAACCATTATAACCACTAGCTATGACCAATAACCTATAAGTATCCTTTATAAACCGTAATTGGCGACCATAACCCATACGAATGGCCCGTGAACCATTATAACCACTAGCTATGACTGATAACCTATAAGTATCCTTTATAAACCATAATTGGTGACCATAACCCATATGAATGGCCCGTTAAGCAGTATTACCACTAGCTATGACCAATAACCTATAAATATTCATTATAAACCGCAATTAGTCTCCATAAGCCATACGAATGGCCCGTGAACTATTATAACCACTAGCTATGACCAATAACCTATAAGTATGCATTATAAACCGTAATTGGTGTCAATAACCCATACGAATGGCAGGTGAACCATTATAACCACTAGCTATGACCGATAACCTATAAGTATCCATTATAAACCGTAATTGGTGACAATAACCCATACGAATGGCCCGTGAACTATTATAACCACTAGCTATGACCAATAACCTATAAGTATCCTTTATAAACCGTAATTGGTGACCATAACCCATACGAATGGCTCGTGAACCATTATAACCACTAGCTATGACCGATAACCTATAAGTATCCATTATAAACCGTAATTGGTGACAATAACCCATACGAATGGCCCGTGAACCATTATAACCACTAGCTATGACCAATAACCTATAAATATCTATTATAAATCGTAATTGGTGTCAATAAGCCATACGAATGGCCCATGAACTATTATAACCACTAGCAATGACCAATAACCTATAAGTATCTATTATAAACCGTAATTGGTGACCATAACCCATACAAATGGCCTGTTAACCATTATTACCACTAGCTATGACCAATAACCTATAAGTATCCGTTATAAACCGTAATTGGTGTCAATAAGCCATACGAATGGCACGTGAACTATTATAAACACTAGCTAAGACCAATAACCTATAAGTATACATTATAAACCGTAATTGGTGTCAATAACCCATAGAATGGCCCGTTAAATATTATAACCACTAGCTATGACCGATAACCTATAAGTATCCATTATAAACCGTAATTGGTGACAATATCCCATACGAATGGCCCGTGAACCATTATTACCACTAGCTATGACCAATAGCCTATAGGTATTCATTATAAACTGTAATTGGTGTCCATAAGCCATACGAATGGCCCGTGAACTATTATAACCACTAGCTATGACCAATAACCTATAAGTATCCATTATAAACCGTAATTGGCGACAATAACCCATACGAACGGCCCGTGAACCATTATAACCACTAGCTATGACCAATAACCTATAAGTATCCTTTATAAACCGTAATCGGTGACCATAACCCATACGAATGGCCCGTGAACCATTATAACCACTAGATATGACCGATAACCTATAAGTATCCTTTATAAACCGTAATTGGTGACCATAACCCATACGAATGGCCCGTTAACCATTATTACCACTAGCCATGACCGATAACCTATAAGTATTCATTATAAACCGTAATTGGTGACCATAACCCATACGAATGGCCCGTGAACCATTCTAACCACTAGCTATGATCGATAACCTATAAGTATCCATTATAAACCGTAATTGGTGACAATAACCCATACGAATGGCCCGTGAACCATTATAATCACTAGCTATGACCAATAACCTATAAATATCCATTATAAATCGTAATTGGTGTCAATAAGCCATACGAATGGCCCATGAACTATTATAACCACTAGCTATGACCAATAACCTATAAGTATCCATTATAAACCGTAATTGGTGACCATAACCCATACGAATGACCCGTGAACTATTATAACCACTAGCTATGACCAATAACTTATAAGTATCCATTGTAAACCGTAATTGGTGTCAATAACCCATACGAAAGGCCCGTGAACCATTATAACTACTAGCTATGACCAATAACCTGTAAGTATCCATTATAAACCGTAATTGGTGACCATAACCCATACGAATGGCCCGTTAACCATTATAACCACTAGCTATGACCAATAACCTATAAGTATCCATTATAAACCGTAATTGGTGTCCATAACCGATACGAATGGCCCGTTAACCATTATAACCACAAGTTGTGACCAATAACCTATAAGTATCCATATTAAACCGTAATAGGTGTCCATAACCCATAGGAATTGCCCGTGAACCGTAATAACCACTAGTTATGACCAATAACCTATAAGTATCCATTTTAAACCGTAATTCGTGTCAATAACCCATATGAACGGCCAGTGAACCATTATAACCACTAGCTATGACCAATAACCTATAAGTATCCTTTATAAACCGTAATTGGTGACCATAACCCATACGAATGGCCCGTGAACCATTATAACCACTAGCTATGACCGATAACCTATAAGTATCCTTTATAAACCGTAATTGGTGACCATAACCCATACGACTGGCCCGTTAACCATTATTACCACTAGCTATGACCAATAACCTATAAGTATTCATTATAAACCGTAACTGGTTCCATAAGCCATATGAATGGCCCGTGAACTATTATAACCACTAGATATGACCAATAACCTATAAGTATCCATTATAAACCGTAATTGGTGTCAATATCCCATACGAATGGCCCGTGAACCATTATAACCACTAGCTATGACCGATAACCTATAAGTATCCCTTATAAATCGTAATTGGTGACAATAACACATACGAATGGCCCGTGAACCATTATAACCACTAGCTATGACCAATAACCTATAAATATCCATTATAAATCGTAATTGGTGTCAATAAGCCATACGAATGGCCCATGAACTATTATAACCACTAGCTATGACCAATAACCTATAAGTATCCTTTATAAACCGTAATTGGTGTCAATATCCCATACGAATGGCCCGTGAACCATTATAACCACTAGCTATGACCGATAACCTATAAGTATCCATTATAAACCGTAATTGGTGACAATAACCCATACGAATGGCCCGTGAACCATTATAACCACTAGCTATGACCAATAACCTATTAATATCCATTATAAATCGTAATTGGTGTCAATAAGCCATACGAATGGCCCATGATCTATTATAACCACTAACTATGACCAATAACCTATAAGTATCTATTATAAACCGTAATTGGTGACCATAACCCATACAAATGGCATGTTAACCATTATTACCACTAGCTATGACCAATAACCTATAAGTATCCATTATAAACCGTAATTGGTGTCAATAAGCCATACGAATGGCCCGTGAACTATTATAAACACTAGCTATGACCAATAACCTATAAGTATCCATTATAAACCGTAATTGGTGTCAATAACCCATACGAATGGCCCGTTAACTATTATAACCACTAGCTATGACCGATAACCTATAAGTATCCATTATAAACCGTAATTGGTGACAATAACCCATACGAATGGCCCGTGAACCATTATAATCACTAGCTATGACCAATAACCTATAAATATCCATTATAAATCGTAATTGGTGTCAATAAGCCATACGAATGGCCCATGAACTATTATAACCACTAGCTATGACCAATAACCTATAAGTATCCATTATAAACCGTAATTGGTGACCATAACCCATACGAATGGCCCGTGAACTATTATAACCACTAGCTATGACCAATAACTTATAAGTATCCATTGTAAACCGTAATTGGTGTCAATAACCCATACGAATGGCCCGTGAATCATTATAACCACTAGCTATGACCAATAACCTGTAAGTATCCATTATAAACCGTAATTGGTGACCATAACCCATACGAATGGCCCGTTAACCATTATAACCACTAGCCATGACCAATAACCTATAAGTATCCATTATAAACCGTAATTGGTGACCATAACCCATACGAATGGCCCGTGAACCATTATAACCACTAGCTATGATCGATAACCTATAAGTATCCATTATAAACCGTAATTGGTGATAATAACCCATACGAATGGCCCGTGAACCATTATAATCACTAGCTATGACCAATAACCTATAAATATCCATTATAAATCGTAATTGGTGTCAATAAGCCATACGAATGGCCCATGAACTATTATAACCACTAGCTATGACCAATAACCTATAAGTATCCATTATAAACCGTAATTGGTGACCATAACCCATACGAATGGCCCGTGAACTATTATAACCACTAGCTATGACCAATAACTTATAAGTATCCATTGTAAACCGTAATTGGTGTCAATAACCCATACGAATGGCCCGTGAACCATTATAACCACTAGCTATGACCAATAACCTGTAAGTATCCATTATAAACCGTAATTGGTGACCATAACCCATACGAATGGCCCGTTAACCATTATAACCACTAGCTATGACCAATAACCTATAAGTATCCATTATAAACCGTAATTGGTGTCCATAACCGATACGAATGGCCCGTTAACCATTATAACCACAAGTTGTGACCAATAACCTATAAGTATCCATATTAAACAGTAATAGGTGTCCATAACCCATAGGAATTGCCCGTGAACCGTAATAACCACTAGTTATGACCAATAACCTATAAGTATCCATTTTAAACCGTAATTCGTGTCAATAACCCATATGAACGGCCAGTGAACCATTATAACCACTAGCTATGACCAATAACCTATAAGTATCCTTTATAAACCGTAATTGGTGACCATAACCCATATGAACGGCCCGTGAACCATTATAACCACTAGCTATGACCAATAACCTATAAGTATCCTTTATAAACCGTAATTGGTGACCATAACCCATACGAATGGCCCGTGAACCATTATAACCACTAGCTATGACCGATAACCTATAAGTAACCTTTATAAACCGTAATTGGTGACCATAACCCATACGAATGGCCCGTTAACCATTATTACCACTAGCTATGACCAATAACCTATAAGTATTCATTATAAACCGTAATTGGTTCCATAAGCCATACGAATGGCCCGTGAACTATTATAACCACTAGCTATGACCAATAACCTATAAGTATCCTTTATAAACCGTAATTGGTGTCAATATCCCATACGAATGGCCCGTGAACCATTATAACCACTAGCTATGACCGATAACCTATAAGTATCCATTATAAACCGTAATTGGTGACAATAACCCATACGAATGGCCCGTGAACCATTATAACCACTAGCTATGACCAATAACCTATAAATATCCATTATAAATCGTAATTGGTGTCAATAAGCCATACGAATGGCCCATGAACTATTATAACCACTAACTATGACCAATAACCTATAAGTATCTATTATAAACCGTAATTGGTGACCATAACCCATACAAATGGCATGTTAACCATTATTACCACTAGCTATGACCAATAACCTATAAGTATCCATTATAAACCGTAATTGGTGTCAATAAGCCATACGAATGGCCCGTGAACTATTATAAACACTAGCTATGACCAATAACCTATAAGTATCCATTATAAACCGTAATTGGTGTCAATAACCCATACGAATGGCCCGTTAACTATTATAACCACTAGCTATGACCGATAACCTATAAGTATCCATTATAAACCGTAATTGGTGACAATAACCCATACGAATGGCCCGTGAACCATTATAACCACTAGCTATGACCAATAACGTATAAATATCCATTATAAACTGTAATTGGTGTCAATAACCTATACGAATGGCCCGTGAACCATTATAACCACTAGCTATGACCAATAACCAATAAGTATCCATTATAAACCGTAATTGGTGACCATAACCCATACGAATGGCCCGTTAACCATTATTACCACTAGCTATGACCAATAACCTATAAATATCCATTATAAACCGTAATTGGTGTCAATAAGCCATACGAATGGCCCGTGAACCATTATAACCACTAGCTATGACCAATAACCTATAAGTATCCATGTTAAACTGTAATTGGTGTCCATAACCCATAGGAATGGCCCACAAACCGTAATAGCCACTAGTTATGACCGATAACCTATAAGTATCCGTTTTAAACCGTAATTGGTGTCAATAACCCACATGAATGGCCAGTGAAACTTAATAATCACTAGTTTTGACCAATAACCTATAAGAATCCATTTTAAACTGTAATTGGTTACCATAACCCATACGAATGGCCCGTGAACTATTATAACCACTAGCTATGACCAATAACCTATAAGTATCCTTTATAAACCGTAATTGGTGACCATAACCCATACGAATGGCCCGTGATCCATTATAACCACTAGCTATGACCGATAACCTATAAGCATCCTTTATAAACCGTAATTGGTGACCATAACCCATATGAATGGCCCGTTAACCATTATAACCACTAGCTATGACGGATAACCTATAAGTATCCTTTATAAACCGTAATTGGTGACCATAACCCATATGAATGGCCCGTTAACCATTATTACCACTAGCTATGACCAATAACCTATAGGTATTCATTATAAACTGTAATTGGTGTCCATAAGCCATACGAATGGCCCGTGAACTATTATAACCACTAGCTATGACCAATAACCTATAAGTATCCATTATAAACCGTAATTGGTGACAATAACCCATACGAACGGCCCGTGAACCATTATAACCACTAGCTATGACCAATAACCTATAAGTATCCTTTATAAACCGTAATCGGTGACCATAACCCATACGAATGGCCCGTGAACCATTATAACCACTAGATATGACCGATAACCTATAAGTATCCTTTATAAACCGTAATTGGTGACCATAACCCATACGAATGGCCCGTTAACCATTATTACCACTAGCCATGACCGATAACCTATAAGTATTCATTATAAACCGTAATTGGTGACCATAACCCATACGAATGGCCCGTGAACCATTATAACCACTAGCTATGATCGATAACCTATAAGTATCCATTATAAACCGTAATTGGTGACAATAACCCATACGAATGGCCCGTGAACCATTATAATCACTAGCTATGACCAATAACCTATAAATATCCATTATAAATCGTAATTGGTGTCAATAAGCCATACGAATGGCCCATGAACTATTATAACCACTAGCTATGACCAATAACCTATAAGTATCCATTATAAACCGTAATTGGTGACCATAACCCATACGAATGGCCCGTGAACTATTATAACCACTAGCTATGACCAATAACTTATAAGTATCCATTGTAAACCGTAATTGGTGTCAATAACCCATACGAATGGCCCGTGAACCATTATAACCACTAGCTATGACCAATAACCTGTAAGTATCGATTATAAACCGTAATTGGTGACCATAACCCATACGAATGGCCCGTTAACCATTATAACCACTAGCTATGACCAATAACCTATAAGTATCCATTATAAACCGTAATTGGTGTCCATAACCGATACGAATGGCCCGTTAACCATTATAACCACAAGTTGTGACCAATAACCTATAAGTATCCATATTAAACAGTAATAGGTGTCCATAACCCATAGGAATTGCCCGTGAACCGTAATAACCACTAGTTATGACCAATAACCTATAAGTATCCATTTTAAACCGTAATTCGTGTCAATAACCCATATGAACGGCCAGTGAACCATTATAACCACTAGCTATGACCAATAACCTATAAGTATCCTTTATAAACCGTAATTGGTGACCATAACCCATATGAACGGCCCGTGAACCATTATAACCACTAGCTATGACCAATAACCTATAAGTATCCTTTATAAACCGTAATTGGTGACCATAACCCATACGAATGGCCCGTGAACCATTATAACCACTAGCTATGACCGATAACCTATAAGTAACCTTTATAAACCGTAATTGGTGACCATAACCCATACGAATGGCCCGTTAACCATTATTACCACTAGCTATGACCAATAACCTATAAGTATTCATTATAAACCGTAATTGGTTCCATAAGCCATACGAATGGCCCGTGAACTATTATAACCACTAGCTATGACCAATAACCTATAAGTATCCTTTATAAACCGTAATTGGTGTCAATATCCCATACGAATGGCCCGTGAAACATTATAACCACTAGCTATGACCGATAACCTATAAGTATCCATTATAAACCGTAATTGGTGACAATAACCCATACGAATGGCCCGTGAACCCTTATAACCACTAGCTATGACCAATAACCTATAAATATCCATTATAAATCGTAATTGGTGTCAATAAGCCATACGAATGGCCCATGAACTATTATAACCACTAACTATGACCAATAACCTATAAGTATCTATTATAAACCGTAATTGGTGACCATAACCCATACAAATGGCATGTTAACCATTATTACCACTAGCTATGACCAATAACCTATAAGTATCCATTATAAACCGTAATTGGTGTCAATAAGCCATACAAATGGCCCGTGAACTATTATAAACACTAGCTATGACCAATAACCTATAAGTATCCATTATAAACCGTAATTGGTGTCAATAACCCATACGAATGGCCCGTTAACTATTATAACCACTAGCTATGACCGATAACCTATAAGTATCCATTATAAACCGTAATTGGTGACAATAACCCATACGAATGGCCCGTGAACCATTATAACCACTAGCTATGACCAATAACGTATATATATCCATTATAAACTGTAATTGGTGTCAATAACCCATACGAATGGCCCGTGAACCATTATAACCACTAGCTATGACCAATAACCAATAAGTATCCATTATAAACCGTAATTGGTGACCATAACCCATACGAATGGCCCGTTAACCATTATTACCACTAGCTATGACCAATAACCTATAAATATCCATTATAAACCGTAATTGGTGTCAATAAGCCATACGAATGGCCCGTGAACCATTATAACCACTAGCTATGACCAATAACCTATAAGTATCCATGTTAAACCGTAATTGGTGTCCATAACCCATAGGAATGGCCCACAAACCGTAATAGCCACTAGTTATGACCGATAACCTATAAGTATCCGTTTTAAACCGTAATTGGTGTCAATAACCCACATGAATGGCCCGTGAAACTTAATAATCACTAGTTTTGACCAATAACCTATAAGAATCCATTTTAAACTGTAATTGGTTACCATAACCCATACGAATGGCCCGTGAACTATTATAACCACTAGCTATGACCAATAACCTATAAGTATCCTTTATAAACCGTAATTGGTGACCATAACCCATACGAATGGCCCGTGAACCATTATAACCACTAGCTATGACCGATACGGTGTCAATAAGCCATACAAATATCCATTATAAATCGTAATTGGTGTCAATAAGCCATACGAATGGCCCATGAACTATTATAACCACTAGATATGACCAATAACCTATAAGTATCTATTATAAACCGTAATTGGTGACCATAACCCATACAAATGGCCTGTTAACCATTATTACCACTAGCTATGACCAATAACCTATAAGTATCCATCATAAACCGTAATTGGTGTCAATAAGCCATACGAATGGCCCGTGAACTATTATAAACACTAGCTATGACCAATAACCTATAAGTATCCATTATAAACCGTAATTGGTGTCAATAACCCATACGAATGGCCCGTTAACTATTATAACCACTAGCTATGACCGATAACCTATAAGTATCCATTATAAACCGTAATTGGTGACAATAACCCATACGAATGGCCCGTGAACCATTATAACCACTAGCTATGACCAATAACGTATAAATATCCATTATAAACTGTAATTGGTGTCAATAACCCATACGAATGGCCCGTGAACCATTATAACCACTAGCTATGACCGATAACCTATAAGCATCCTTTATAAACCGTAATTGGTGACCATAACCCATATGAATGGCCCGTTAACCATTATAACCACTAGCTATGACGGATAACCTATAAGTATCCTTTATGAACCGTAATTGGTGACCATAACCCATATGAATGGCCCGTTAACCATTATTACCACTAGCTATGACCAATAACCTATAGGTATTCATTATAAACCATAATTGGTGTCCATAAGCCATACGAATGGCCCGTGAACTATTATAACCACTAGCTATGACCAATAACCTATAAGTATCCATTATAAACCGTAATTGGTGACAATAACCCATACGAACGGCCCGTGAACCATTATAACCACTAGCTATGACCAATAACCTATAAGTATCCTTTATAAACCGTAATCGGTGACCATAACCCATACGAATGGCCCGCGAACCATTATAACCACTAGATATGACCGATAACATATAAGTATCCTTTATAAACCGTAATTGGTGACCATAACCCATACGAATGGCCCGTTAACCATTATTACCACTAGCCATGACTGATAACCTATAAGTATTCATTATAAACCGTAATTGGTGACCATAACCCATACGAATGGCCCGTGAACCATTATAACCACTAGCTATGATCGATAACCTATAAGTATCCATTATAAACCGTAATTGGTGACAATAACCCATACGAATGGCCCGTGAACCATTATAATCACTAGCTATGACCAATAACCTATAAATATCCATTATAAATCGTAATTGGTGTCAATAAGCCATACGAATGGCCCATGAACTATTATAACCACTAGCTATGACCAATAACCTATAAGTATCCATTATAAACCGTAATTGGTGATCATAACCCATACGAATGGCCCGTGAACCATTATAACCACTAGCTATGACCAATAACCTATAAGTATCCATGTTAAACCGTAATTGGTGTCCATAACCCATAGGAATGGCCCACAAACCGTAATAGCCACTAGTTATGACCGATAACCTATAAGTATCCGTTTTAAACCGTAATTGGTGTCAATAACCCACATGAATGGCCCGTGAAACTTAATAATCACTAGTTTTGACCAATAACCTATAAGAATCCATTTTAAACTGTAATTGGTTACCATAACCCATACGAATGGCCCGTGAACTATTATAACCACTAGCTATGACCAATAACCTATAAGTATCCTTTATAAACCGTAATTGGTGACCATAACCCATACGAATGGCCCGTGAACCATTATAACCACTAGCTATGACCGATACGGTGTCAATAAGCCATACAAATATCCATTATAAATCATAATTGGTGTCAATAAGCCATACGAATGGCCCATGAACTATTATAACCACTAGATATGACCAATAACCTATAAGTATCTATTATAAACCGTAATTGGTGACCATAACCCATACAAATGGCCTGTTAACCATTATTACCACTAGCTATGACCAATAACCTATAAGTATCCATTATAAACCGTAATTGGTGTCAATAAGCCATACGAATGGCCCGTGAACTATTATAAACACTAGCTATGACCAATAACCTATAAGTATCCATTATAAACCGTAATTGGTGTCAATAACCCATACGAATGGCCCGTTAACTATTATAACCACTAGCTATGACCGATAACCTATAAGTATCCATTATAAACCGTAATTGGTGACAATAACCCATACGAATGGCCCGTGAACCATTATAACCACTAGCTATGACCAATAACGTATAAATATCCATTATAAACTGTAATTGGTGTCAATAACCCATACGAATGGCCCGTGAACCATTATAACCACTAGCTATGACCGATAACCTATAAGCATCCTTTATAAACCGTAATTGGTGACCATAACCCATATGAATGGCCCGTTAACCATTATAACCACTAGCTATGACGGATAACCTATAAGTATCCTTTATAAACCGTAATTGGTGACCATAACCCATATGAATGGCCCGTTAACCATTATTACCACTAGCTATGACCAATAACCTATAGGTATTCATTATAAACCATAATTGGTGTCCATAAGCCATACGAATGGCCCGTGAACTATTATAACCACTAGCTATGACCAATAACCTATAAGTATCCATTATAAACCGTAATTGGTGACAATAACCCATACGCACGGCCCGTGAACCATTATAACCACTAGCTATGACCAAAAACCTATAAGTATCCTTTATAAACCGTAATCGGTGACCATAACCCATACGAATGGCCCGTGAACCATTATAACCACTAGATATGACCGATAACCTATAAGTATCCTTTATAAACCGTAATTGGTGACCATAACCCATACGAATGGCCCGTTAACCATTATTACCACTAGCCATGACTGATAACCTATAAGTATTCATTATAAACCGTAATTGGTGACCATAACCCATACGAATGGCCCGTGAACCATTATAACCACTAGCTATGATCGATAACCTATAAGTATCCATTATAAACCGTAATTGGTGACAATAACCCATACGAATGGCCCGTGAACCATTATAACCACTAGCTATGACCAATAACGTATAAATATCCATTATAAACTGTAATTGGTGTCAATAACCCATACGAATGGCCCGTGAACCATTATAACCACTAGCTATGACCGATAACCTATAAGCATCCTTTATAAACCGTAATTGGTGACCATAACCCATATGAATGGCCCGTTAACCATTATAACCACTAGCTATGACGGATAACCTATAAGTATCCTTTATAAACCGTAATTGGTGACCATAACCCATATGAATGGCCCGTTAACCATTATTACCACTAGCTATGACCAATAACCTATAGGTATTCATTATAAACCATAATTGGTGTCCATAAGCCATACGAATGGCCCGTGAACTATTATAACCACTAGCTATGACCAATAACCTATAAGTATCCATTATAAACCGTATTTGGTGACAATAACCCATACGAACGGCCCGTGAACCATTATAACCACTAGCTATGACCAATAACCTATAAGTATCCTTTATAAACCGTAATCGGTGACCATAACCCATACGAATGGCCCGCGAACCATTATAACCACTAGATATGACCGATAACATATAAGTATCCTTTATAAACCGTAATTGGTGACCATAACCCATACGAATGGCCCGTTAACCATTATTACCACTAGCCATGACTGATAACCTATAAGTATTCATTATAAACCGTAATTGGTGACCATAACCCATACGAATGGCCCGTGAACCATTATAACCACTAGCTATGATCGATAACCTATAAGTATCCATTATAAACCGTAATTGGTGACAATAACCCATACGAATGGCCCGTGAACCATTATAATCACTAGCTATGACCAATAACCTATAAATATCCATTATAAATCGTAATTGGTGTCAATAAGCCATACGCATGGCCCATGAACTATTATAACCACTAGCTATGACCAATAACCTATAAGTATCCATTATAAACCGTAATTGGTGACCATAACCCATACGAATGGCCCGTGAACCATTATAACCACTAGCTATGACCAATAACCTATAAGTATCCATGTTAAACCGTAATTGGTGTCCATAACCCATAGGAATGGCCCACAAACCGTAATAGCCACTAGTTATGACCGATAACCTATAAGTATCCGTTTTAAACCGTAATTGGTGTCAATAACCCACATGAATGGCCCGTGAAACTTAATAATCACTAGTTTTGACCAATAACCTATAAGAATCCATTTTAAACTGTAATTGGTTACCATAACCCATACGAATGGCCCGTGAACTATTATAACCACTAGCTATGACCAATAACCTATAAGTATCCTTTATAAACCGTAATTGGTGACCATAACCCATACGAATGGCCCGTGAACCATTATAACCACTAGCTATGACCGATACGGTGTCAATAAGCCATACAAATATCCATTATAAATCATAATTGGTGTCAATAAGCCATACGAATGGCCCATGAACTATTATAACCACTAGATATGACCAATAACCTATAAGTATCTATTATAAACCGTAATTGGTGACCATAACCCATACAAATGGCCTGTTAACCATTATTACCACTAGCTATGACCAATAACCTATAAGTATCCATTATAAACCGTAATTGGTGTCAATAAGCCATACGAATGGCCCGTGAACTATTATAAACACTAGCTATGACCAATAACCTATAAGTATCCATTATAAACCGTAATTGGTGTCAATAACCCATACGAATGGCCCGTTAACTATTATAACCACTAGCTATGACCGATAACCTATAAGTATCCATTATAAACCGTAATTGGTGACAATAACCCATACGAATGGCCCGTGAACCATTATAACCACTAGCTATGACCAATAACGTATAAATATCCATTATAAACTGTAATTGGTGTCAATAACCCATACGAATGGCCCGTGAACCATTATAACCACTAGCTATGACCGATAACCTATAAGCATCCTTTATAAACCGTAATTGGTGACCATAACCCATATGAATGGCCCGTTAACCATTATAACCACTAGCTATGACGGATAACCTATAAGTATCCTTTATAAACCGTAATTGGTGACCATAACCCATATGAATGGCCCGTTAACCATTATTACCACTAGCTATGACCAATAACCTATAGGTATTCATTATAAACCATAATTGGTGTCCATAAGCCATACGAATGGCCCGTGAACTATTATAACCACTAGCTATGACCAATAACCTATAAGTATCCATTATAAACCGTAATTGGTGACAATAACCCATACGCACGGCCCGTGAACCATTATAACCACTAGCTATGACCAAAAACCTATAAGTATCCTTTATAAACCGTAATCGGTGACCATAACCCATACGTATGGCCCGTGAACCATTATAACCACTAGATATGACCGATAACCTATAAGTATCCTTTATAAACCGTAATTGGTGACCATAACCCATACGAATGGCCCGTTAACCATTATTACCACTAGCCATGACTGATAACCTATAAGTATTCATTATAAACCGTAATTGGTGACCATAACCCATACGAATGGCCCGTGAACCATTATAACCACTAGCTATGATCGATAACCTATAAGTATCCATTATAAACCGTAATTGGTGACAATAACCCATACGAATGGCCCGTGAACCATTATAACCACTAGCTATGACCAATAACGTATAAATATCCATTATAAACTGTAATTGGTGTCAATAACCCATACGAATGGCCCGTGAACCATTATAACCACTAGCTATGACCGATAACCTATAAGCATCCTTTATAAACCGTAATTGGTGACCATAACCCATATGAATGGCCCGTTAACCATTATAACCACTAGCTATGACGGATAACCTATAAGAATCCATTTTAAACTGTAATTGGTTACCATAACCCATACGAATGGCCCGTGAACTATTATAACCACTAGCTATGACCAATAACCTATAAGTATCCTTTATAAACCGTAATTGGTGACCATAACCCATACGAATGGCCCGTGAACCATTATAACCACTAGCTATGACCGATACGGTGTCAATAAGCCATACAAATATCCATTATAAATCATAATTGGTGTCAATAAGCCATACGAATGGCCCATGAACTATTATAACCACTAGATATGACCAATAACCTATAAGTATCTATTATAAACCGTAATTGGTGACCATAACCCATACAAATGGCCTGTTAACCATTATTACCACTAGCTATGACCAATAACCTATAAGTATCCATTATAAACCGTAATTGGTGTCAATAAGCCATACGAATGGCCCGTGAACTATTATAAACACTAGCTATGACCAATAACCTATAAGTATCCATTATAAACCGTAATATGTGTCAATAACCCATACGAATGGCCCGTTAACTATTATAACCACTAGCTATGACCGATAACCTATAAGTATCCATTATAAACCGTAATTGGTGACAATAACCCATACGAATGGCCCGTGAACCATTATAACCACTAGCTATGACCAATAACGTATAAATATCCATTATAAACTGTAATTGGTGTCAATAACCCATACGAATGGCCCGTGAACCATTATAACCACTAGCTATGACCGATAACCTATAAGCATCCTTTATAAACCGTAATTGGTGACCATAACCCATATGAATGGCCCGTTAACCATTATAACCACTAGCTATGACGGATAACCTATAAGTATCCTTTATAAACCGTAATTGGTGACCATAACCCATATGAATGGCCCGTTAACCATTATTACCACTAGCTATGACCAATAACCTATAGGTATTCATTATAAACCATAATTGGTGTCCATAAGCCATACGAATGGCCCGTGAACTATTATAACCACTAGCTATGACCAATAACCTATAAGTATCCATTATAAACCGTAATTGGTGACAATAACCCATACGCACGGCCCGTGAACCATTATAACCACTAGCTATGACCAAAAACCTATAAGTATCCTTTATAAACCGTAATCGGTGACCATAACCCATACGAATGGCCCGTGAACCATTATAACCACTAGATATGACCGATAACCTATAAGTATCCTTTATAAACCGTAATTGGTGACCATAACCCATACGAATGGCCCGTTAACCATTATTACCACTAGCCATGACTGATAACCTATAAGTATTCATTATAAACCGTAATTGGTGACCATAACCCATACGAATGGCCCGTGAACCATTATAACCACTAGCTATGATCGATAACCTATAAGTATCCATTATAAACCGTAATTGGTGACAATAACCCATACGAATGGCCCGTGAACCATTATAACCACTAGCTATGACCAATAACGTATAAATATCCATTATAAACTGTAATTGGTGTCAATAACCCATACGAATGGCCCGTGAACCATTATAACCACTAGCTATGACCGATAACCTATAAGCATCCTTTATAAACCGTAATTGGTGACCATAACCCATATGAATGGCCCGTTAACCATTATAACCACTAGCTATGACGGATAACCTATAAGTATCCTTTATAAACCGTAATTGGTGACCATAACCCATATGAATGGCCCGTTAACCATTATTACCACTAGCTATGACCAATAACCTATAGGTATTCATTATAAACCATAATTGGTGTCCATAAGCCATACGAATGGCCCGTGAACTATTATAACCACTAGCTATGACCAATAACCTATAAGTATCCATTATAAACCGTAATTGGTGACAATAACCCATACGCACGGCCCGTGAACCATTATAACCACTAGCTATGACCAAAAACCTATAAGTATCCTTTATAAACCGTAATCGGTGACCATAACCCATACGAATGGCCCGTGAACCATTATAACCACTAGATACGACCGATAACCTATAAGTATCCTTTATAAACCGTAATTGGTGACCATAACCCATACGAATGGCCCGTTAACCATTATTACCACTAGCCATGACTGATAACCTATAAGTATTCATTATAAACCGTAATTGGTGACCATAACCCATACGAATGGCCCGTGAACCATTATAACCACTAGCTATGATCGATAACCTATAAGTATCCATTATAAACCGTAATTGGTGACAATAACCCATACGAATGGCCCGTGAACCATTATAATCACTAGCTATGACCAATAACCTATAAATATCCATTATAAATCGTAATTGGTGTCAATAAGCCATACGAATGGCCCATGAACTATTATAACCACTAGCTATGACCAATAACCTATAAGTATCCATTATAAACCGTAATTGGTGACCATAACCCATACGAATGGCCCGTGAACTATTATAACCACTAGCTATGACCAATAACTTATAAGTATCCATTGTAAACCGTAATTGGTGTCAATAACCCATACGAATGGCCCGTGAACCATTATAACCACTAGCTATGACCAATAACCTGTAAGTATCCATTATAAACCGTAATTGGTGACCATAACCCATACGAATGGCCCGTTAACCATTATAACCACTAGCCATGACAAATAACCTATAAGTATCCATTATAAACCTTAATTGGTGACCATAACCCATACGAATGGCCCGTGAACCATTATAATCACTAGCTATGACCAATAACCTATAAATATCCATTATAAATCGTAATTGGTGTCAATAAGCCATACGAATGGCCCATGAACTATTATAACCACTAGCTATGACCAATAACCTATAAGTATCCATTATAAACAGTAATTGGTGACCATAACCCATACGAATGGCCCGTGAACTATTATAACCACTAGCTATGACCAATAACTTATAAGTATCCATTGTAAACCGTAATTGGTGTCAATAACCCATACGAATGGCCCGTGAACCATTATAACCACTAGCTATGACCAATAACCTGTAAGTATCGATTATAAACCGTAATTGGTGACCATAACCCATACGAATGGCCCGTTAACCATTATAACCACTAGCTATGACCAATAACCTATAAGTATCCATTATAAACCGTAATTGGTGTCCATAACCGATACGAATGGCCCGTTAACCATTATAACCACAAGTTGTGACCAATAACCTATAAGTATCCATATTAAACAGTAATAGGTGTCCATAACCCATAGGAATTGCCCGTGAACCGTAATAACCACTAGTTATGACCAATAACCTATAAGTATCCATTTTAAATCGTAATTCGTGTCAATAACCCATATGAACGGCCAGGGAACCATTATAACCACTAGCTATGACCAATAACCTATAAGTATCCTTTATAAACCGTAATTGGTGACCATAACCCATATGAACGGCCCGTGAACCATTATAACCACTAGCTATGACCAATAACCTATAAGTATCCTTTATAAACCGTAATTGGTGACCATAACCCATACGAATGGCCCGTGAACCATTATAACCACTAGCTATGACCGATAACCTATAAGTAACCTTTATAAACCGTAATTGGTGACCATAACCCATACGAATGGCCCGTTAACCATTATTACCACTAGCTATGACCAATAACCTATAAGTATTCATTATAAACCGTAATTGGTTCCATAAGCCATACGAATGGCCCGTGAACTATTATAACCACTAGCTATGACCAATAACCTATAAGTATCCTTTATAAACCGTAATTGGTGTCAATATCCCATACGAATGGCCCGTGAACCATTATAACCACTAGCTATGACCGATAACCTATAAGTATCCATTATAAACCGTAATTGGTGACAATAACCCATACGAATGGCCCGTGAACCATTATAACCACTAGCTATGACCAATAACCTATAAATATCCATTATAAATCGTAATTGGTGTCAATAAGCCATACGAATGGCCCATGAACTATTATAACCACTAACTATGACCAATAACCTATAAGTATCTATTATAAACCGTAATTGGTGACCATAACCCATACAAATGGCATGTTAACCATTATTACCACTAGCTATGACCAATAACCTATAAGTATCCATTATAAACCGTAATTGGTGTCAAAAAGCCATACAAATGGCCCGTGAACTATTATAAACCCTAGCTATGACCGATAACCTATAAGTATCCATTATAAACCGTAATTGGTGACAATAACCCATACGAATGGCCCGTGAACCATTATAACCACTAGCTATGACCAATAACGTATAAATATCCATTATAAACTGTAATTGGTGTCAATAACCCATACGAATGGCCCGTGAACCATTATAACCACTAGCTATGACCAATAACCAATAAGTATCCATTATAAACCGTAATTGGTGACCATAACCCATACGAATGGCCCGTTAACCATTATTACCACTAGCTATGACCAATAACCTATAAATATCCATTATAAACCGTAATTGGTGTCAATAAGCCATACGAATGGCCCGTGAACCATTATAACCACTAGCTATGACCAATAACCTATAAGTATCCATGTTAAACCGTAATTGGTGTCCATAACCCATAGATATGGCCCACAAACCGTAATAGCCACTAGTTATGACCGATAACCTATAAGTATCCGTTTTAAACCGTAATTGGTGTCAATAACCCACATGAATGGCCCGTGAAACTTAATAATCACTAGTTTTGACCAATAACCTATAAGAATCCATTTTAAACTGTAATTGGTTACCATAACCCATACGAATGGCCCGTGAACTATTATAACCACTAGCTATGACCAATAACCTATAAGTATCCTTTATAAACCGTAATTGGTGACCATAACCCATACGAATGGCCCGTGAACCATTATAACCACTAGCTATGACCGATACGGTGTCAATAAGCCATACAAATATCCATTATAAATCGTAATTGGTGTCAATAAGCCATACGAATGGCCCATGAACTATTATAACCACTAGATATGACCAATAACCTATAAGTATCTATTATAAACCGTAATTGGTGACCATAACCCATACAAATGGCCTGTTAACCATTATTACCACTAGCTATGACCAATAACCTATAAGTATCCATTATAAACCGTAATTGGTGTCAATAAGCCATACGAATGGCCCGTGAACTATTATAAACACTAGCTATGACCAATAACCTATAAGTATCCATTATAAACCGTAATTGGTGTCAATAACCCATACGAATGGCCCGTTAACTATTATAACCACTAGCTATGACCGATAACCTATAAGTATCCATTATAAACCGTAATTGGTGACAATAACCCATACGAATGGCCCGTGAACCATTATAACCACTAGCTATGACCAATAACGTATAAATATCCATTATAAACTGTAATTGGTGTCAATAACCCATACGAATGGCCCGTGAACCATTATAACCACTAGCTATGACCGATAACCTATAAGCATCCTTTATAAACCGTAATTGGTGACCATAACCCATATGAATGGCCCGTTAACCATTATAACCACTAGCTATGACGGATAACCTATAAGTATCCTTTATAAACCGTAATTGGTGACCATAACCCATATGAATGGCCCGTTAACCATTATTACCACTAGCTATGACCAATAACCTATAGGTATTCATTATAAACCATAATTGGTGTCCATAAGCCATACGAATGGCCCGTGAACTATTATAACCACTAGCTATGACCAATAACCTATAAGTATCCATTATAAACCGTAATTGGTGACAATAACCCATACGAACGGCCCGTGAACCATTATAACCACTAGCTATGACCAATAACCTATAAGTATCCTTTATAAACCGTAATCGGTGACCATAACCCATACGAATGGCCCGTGAACCATTATAACCACTAGATATGACCGATAACATATAAGTATCCTTTATAAACCGTAATTGGTGACCATAACCCATACGAATGGCCCGTTAACCATTATTACCACTAGCCATGACTGATAACCTATAAGTATTCATTATAAACCGTAATTGGTGACCATAACCCATACGAATGGCCCGTGAACCATTATAACCACTAGCTATGATCGATAACCTATAAGTATCCATTATAAACCGTAATTGGTGACAATAACCCATACGAATGGCCCGTGAACCATTATAATCACTAGCTATGACCAATAACATATAAATATCCATTATAAATCGTAATTGGTGTCAATAAGCCATACGAATGGCCCATGAACTATTATAACCACTAGCTATGACCAATAACCTATAAGTATCCATTATAAACCGTAATTGGTGACCATAACCCATACGAATGGCCCGTGAACCATTATAACCACTAGCTATGACCAATAACCTATAAGTATCCATGTTAAACCGTAATTGGTGTCCATAACCCATAGGAATGGCCCACAAACCGTAATAGCCACTAGTTATGACCGATAACCTATAAGTATCCGTTTTAAACCGTAATTGGTGTCAATAACCCACATGAATGGCCCGTGAAACTTAATAATCACTAGTTTTGACCAATAACCTATAAGAATCCATTTTAAACTGTAATTGGTTACCATAACCCATACGAATGGCCCGTGAACTATTATAACCACTAGCTATGACCAATAACCTATAAGTATCCTTTATAAACCGTAATTGGTGACCATAACCCATACGAATGGCCCGTGAACCATTATAACCACTAGCTATGACCGATACGGTGTCAATAAGCCATACAAATATCCATTATAAATCGTAATTGGTGTCAATAAGCCATACGAATGGCCCATGAACTATTATAACCACTAGATATGACCAATAACCTATAAGTATCTATTATAAACCGTAATTGGTGACCATAACCCATACAAATGGCCTGTTAACCATTATTACCACTAGCTATGACCAATAACCTATAAGTATCCATTATAAACCGTAATTGGTGTCAATAAGCCATACGAATGGCCAGTGAACTATTATAAACACTAGCTATGACCAATAACCTATAAGTATCCATTATAAACCGTAATTGGTGTCAATAACCCATACGAATGGCCCGTTAACTATTATAACCACTAGCTATGACCGATAACCTATAAGTATCCATTATAAACCGTAATTGGTGACAATAACCCATACGAATGGCCCGTGAACCATTATAACCACTAGCTATGACCAATAACGTATAAATATCCATTATAAACTGTAATTGGTGTCAATAACCCATACGAATGGCCCGTGAACCATTATAACCACTAGCTATGACCGATAACCTATAAGCATCCTTTATAAACCGTAATTGGTGACCATAACCCATATGAATGGCCCGTTAACCATTATAACCACTAGCTATGACGGATAACCTATAAGTATCCTTTATAAACCGTAATTGGTGACCATAACCCATATGAATGGCCCGTTAACCATTATTACCACTAGCTATGACCAATAACCTATAGGTATTCATTATAAACCATAATTGGTGTCCATAAGCCATACGAATGGCCCGTGAACTATTATAACCACTAGCTATGACCAATAACCTATAAGTATCCATTATAAACCGTAATTGGTGACAATAACCCATACGAACGGCCCGTGAACCATTATAACCACTAGCTATGACCAAAAACCTATAAGTATCCTTTATAAACCGTAATCGGTGACCATAACCCATACGAATGGCCCGTGAACCATTATAACCACTAGATATGACCGATAACCTATAAGTATCCTTTATAAACCGTAATTGGTGACCATAACCCATACGAATGGCCCGTTAACCATTATTACCACTAGCCATGACTGATAACCTATAAGTATTCATTATAAACCGTAATTGGTGACCATAACCCATACGAATGGCCCGTGAACCATTATAACCACTAGCTATGATCGATAACCTATAAGTATCCATTATAAACCGTAATTGGTGACAATAACCCATACGAATGGCCCGTGAACCATTATAATCACTAGCTATGACCAATAACCTATAAATATCCATTATAAATCGTAATTGGTGTCAATAAGCCATACGAATGGCCCATGAACTATTATAACCACTAGCTATGACCAATAACCTATAAGTATCCATTATAAACCGTAATTGGTGACCATAACCCATACGAATGGCCCGTGAACTATTATAACCACTAGCTATGACCAATAACTTATAAGTATCCATTGTAAACCGTAATTGGTGTCAATAACCCATACGAATGGCCCGTGAACCATTATAACCACTAGCTATGACCAATAACCTGTAAGTATCCATTATAAACCGTAATTGGTGACCATAACCCATACGAATGGCCCGTTAACCATTATAACCACTAGCCATGACAAATAACCTATAAGTATCCATTATAAACCTTAATTGGTGACCATAACCCATACGAATGGCCCGTGAACCATTATAATCACTAGCTATGACCAATAACCTATAAATATCCATTATAAATCGTAATTGGTGTCAATAAGCCATACGAATGGCCCATGAACTATTATAACCACTAGCTATGACCAATAACCTATAAGTATCCATTATAAACCGTAATTGGTGACCATAACCCATACGAATGGCCCGTGAACTATTATAACCACTAGCTATGACCAATAACTTATAAGTATCCATTGTAAACCGTAATTGGTGTCAATAACCCATACGAATGGCCCGTGAACCATTATAACCACTAGCTATGACCAATAACCTGTAAGTATCCATTATAAACCGTAATTGGTGACCATAACCCATACGAATGGCCCGTGAACCATTATAACCACTAGCTATGACCAATAACCTATAAGTATCCATGTTAAACCGTAATTGGTGTCCATAACCCATAGGAATGGCCCACAAACCGTAATAGCCACTAGTTATGACCGATAACCTATAAGTATCCGTTTTAAACCGTAATTGGTGTCAATAACCCACATGAATGGCCCGTGAAACTTAATAATCACTAGTTTTGACCAATAACCTATAAGAATCCATTTTAAACTGTAATTGGTTACCATAACCCATACGAATGGCCCGTGAACTATTATAACCACTAGCTATGACCAATAACCTATAAGTATCCTTTATAAACCGTAATTGGTGACCATAACCCATACGAATGGCCCGTGAACCATTATAACCACTAGCTATGACCGATACGGTGTCAATAAGCCATACAAATATCCATTATAAATCGTAATTGGTGTCAATAAGCCATACGAATGGCCCATGAACTATTATAACCACTAGATATGACCAATAACCTATAAGTATCTATTATAAACCGTAATTGGTGACCATAACCCATACAAATGGCCTGTTAACCATTATTACCACTAGCTATGACCAATAACCTATAAGTATCCATTATAAACCGTAATTGGTGTCAATAAGCCATACGAATGGCCAGTGAACTATTATAAACACTAGCTATGACCAATAACCTATAAGTATCCATTATAAACCGTAATTGGTGTCAATAACCCATACGAATGGCCCGTTAACTATTATAACCACTAGCTATGACCGATAACCTATAAGTATCCATTATAAACCGTAATTGGTGACAATAACCCATACGAATGGCCCGTGAACCATTATAACCACTAGCTATGACCAATAACGTATAAATATCCATTATAAACTGTAATTGGTGTCAATAACCCATACGAATGGCCCGTGAACCATTATAACCACTAGCTATGACCGATAACCTATAAGCATCCTTTATAAACCGTAATTGGTGACCATAACCCATATGAATGGCCCGTTAACCATTATAACCACTAGCTATGACGGATAACCTATAAGTATCCTTTATAAACCGTAATTGGTGACCATAACCCATATGAATGGCCCGTTAACCATTATTACCACTAGCTATGACCAATAACCTATAGGTATTCATTATAAACCATAATTGGTGTCCATAAGCCATACGAATGGCCCGTGAACTATTATAACCACTAGCTATGACCAATAACCTATAAGTATCCATTATAAACCGTAATTGGTGACAATAACCCATACGAACGGCCCGTGAACCATTATAACCACTAGCTATGACCAAAAACCTATAAGTATCCTTTATAAACCGTAATCGGTGACCATAACCCATACGAATGGCCCGTGAACCATTATAACCACTAGATATGACCGATAACCTATAAGTATCCTTTATAAACCGTAATTGGTGACCATAACCCATACGAATGGCCCGTTAACCATTATTACCACTAGCCATGACTGATAACCTATAAGTATTCATTATAAACCGTAATTGGTGACCATAACCCATACGAATGGCCCGTGAACCATTATAACCACTAGCTATGATCGATAACCTATAAGTATCCATTATAAACCGTAATTGGTGACAATAACCCATACGAATGGCCCGTGAACCATTATAATCACTAGCTATGACCAATAACCTATAAATATCCATTATAAATCGTAATTGGTGTCAATAAGCCATACGAATGGCCCATGAACTATTATAACCACTAGCTATGACCAATAACCTATAAGTATCCATTATAAACCGTAATTGGTGACCATAACCCATACGAATGGCCCGTGAACTATTATAACCACTAGCTATGACCAATAACTTATAAGTATCCATTGTAAACCGTAATTGGTGTCAATAACCCATACGAATGGCCCGTGAACCATTATAACCACTAGCTATGACCAATAACCTGTAAGTATCCATTATAAACCGTAATTGGTGACCATAACCCATACGAATGGCCCGTTAACCATTATAACCACTAGCCATGACAAATAACCTATAAGTATCCATTATAAACCTTAATTGGTGACCATAACCCATACGAATGGCCCGTGAACCATTATAATCACTAGCTATGACCAATAACCTATAAATATCCATTATAAATCGTAATTGGTGTCAATAAGCCATACGAATGGCCCATGAACTATTATAACCACTAGCTATGACCAATAACCTATAAGTATCCATTATAAACCGTAATTGGTGACCATAACCCATACGAATGGCCCGTGAACTATTATAACCACTAGCTATGACCAATAACTTATAAGTATCCATTGTAAACCGTAATTGGTGTCAATAACCCATACGAATGGCCCGTGAACCATTATAACCACTAGCTATGACCAATAACCTGTAAGTATCCATTATAAACCGTAATTGGTGACCATAACCCATACGAATGGCCCGTTAACCATTATAACCACTAGCTATGACCAATAACCTATAAGTATCCATTATAAACCGTAATTGGTGTCCATAACCGATACGAATGGCCCGTTAACCATTATAACCACAAGTTGTGACCAATAACCTATAAGTATCCATATTAAACTGTAATAGGTGTCCATAACCCATAGGAATTGCCCGTGAACCGTAATAACCACTAGTTATGACCAATAACCTATAAGTATCCATTTTAAACCGTAATTCGTGTCAATAACCCATATGAACGGCCAGTGAACCATTATAACCACTAGCTATGACCAATAACCTATAAGTATTCTTTATAAACAGTAATTGGTGACCATAACCCATATGAACGGCCCGTGAACCATTATAACCACTAGCTATGACCAATAACCTATAAGTATCCTTTATAAACCGTAATTGGTGACCATAACCCATACGAATGGCCCGTGAACCATTGTAACCACTAGCTATGACCGATAACCTATAAGTAACCTTTATAAACCGTAATTGGTGACCATAACCCATACGAATGGCCCGTTAACCATTATTACCACTAGCTATGACCAATAACCTATAAGTATTCATTATAAACCGTAATTGGTTCCATAAGCCATACGAATGGCCCGTGAACTATTATAACCACTAGCTATGACCAATAACCTATAAGTATCCTTTATAAACCGTAATTGGTGTCAATATCCCATACGAATGGCCCGTGAACTATTATAACCACTAGCTATGACCGATAACCTATAAGTATCCATTATAAACCGTAATTGGTGACAATAACCCATACGAATGGCCCGTGAACCATTATAACCACTAGCTATGACCAATAACCTATAAATATCCATTATAAATCGTAATTGGTGTCAATAAGCCATACGAATGGCCCATGAACTATTAGAACCACTAGATATTACCAATAACCTATAAGTATCTATTATAAACCGTAATTGGTGACCATAACCCATACAAATGGCCTGTTAACCATTATTACCACTAGCTATGACCAATAACCTATAAGTATCCATTATAAACCGTAATTGGTGTCAATAAGCCATACGAATGGCCCGTGAACTATTATAAACACTAGCTAAGACCAATAACCTATAAGTATCCATTATAAACCGTAATTGGTGTCTATAACCCATACGAATGGCCCGTTAACTATTATAACCACTAGCTATGACCGATAACCTATAAGTATCCATTATAAACCGTAATTGGTGACAATAACCCATACGAATGGCCCGTGAACCATTATAACCACTAGCTATGACCAATAACGTATAAATATCCATTATAAACTGTAATTGGTGTCAATAACCCATACGAATGGCCCGTGAACCATTATAACCACTAGCTATGACCAATAACCAATAAGTATCCATTATAAACCGTAATTGGTGACCATAACCCATACGAATGGCCCGTTAACCATTATTACCACTAGCTATGACCAATAACCTATAAATATCCATTATAAACCGTAATTGGTGTCAATAAGCCATACGAATGGCCCGTGAACCATTATAACCACTAGCTATGACCAATAACCTATAAGTATCCATGTTAAACCGTAATTGGTGTCCATAACCCATAGGAATGGCCCACAAACCGTAATAGCCACTAGTTATGACCGATAACCTATAAGTATCCGTTTTAAACCGTAATTGGTGTCAATAACCCACATGAATGGCCCGTGAAACTTAATAATCACTAGTTTTGACCAATAACCTATAAGAATCCATTTTAAACTGTAATTGGTTACCATAACCCATACGAATGGCCCGTGAACTATTATAACCACTAGCTATGACCAATAACCTATAAGTATCCTTTATAAACCGTAATTGGTGACCATAACCCATACGAATGGCCCGTGAACCATTATAACCACTAGCTATGACCGATAACCTATAAGCATCCTTTATAAACCGTAATTGGTGACCATAACCCATATGAATGGCCCGTTAACCATTATAACCACTAGCTATGACGGATAACCTATAAGTATCCTTTATAAACCGTAATTGGTGACCATAACCCATATGAATGGCCCGTTAACCATTATTACCACTAGCTATGACCAATAACCTATAGGTATTCATTATAAACCGTAATTGGTGTCCATAAGCCATACGAATGGCCCGTGAACTATTATAACCACTAGCTATGACCAATAACCTATAAGTATCCATTATAAACCGTAATTGGTGACAATAACCCATACGAACGGCCCGTGAACCATTATAACCACTAGCTATGACCAATAACCTATAAGTATCCTTTATAAACCGTAATCGGTGACCATAACCCATACGAATGGCCCGTGAACCATTATAACCACTAGATATGACCGATAACCTATAAGTATCCTTTATAAACTGTAATTGGTGACCATAACCCATACGAATGGCCCGTTAACCATTATTACCACTAGCCATGACCGATAACCTATAAGTATTCATTATAAACCGTAATTGGTGACCATAACCCATACGAATGGCCCGTGAACCATTATAACCACTAGCTATGATCGATAACCTATAAGTATCCATTATAAACCGTAATTGGTGACAATAACCCATACGAATGGCCCGTGAACCATTATAATCACTAGCTATGACCAATAACCTATAAATATCCATTATAAATCGTAATTGGTGTCAATAAGCCATATGAATGGCCCATGAACTATTATAACCACTAGCTATGACCAATAACCTATAAGTATCCATTATAAACCGTAATTGGTGACCATAACCCATACGAATGGCCCGTGAACTATTATAACCACTAGCTATGACCAATAACTTATAAGTATCCATTGTAAACCGTAATTGGTGTCAATAACCCATACGAATGGCCCGTGAACCATTATAACCACTAGATATGACCAATAACCTGTAAGTATCCATTATAAACCGTAATTGGTGACCATAACCCATACGAATGGCCCGTTAACCATTATAACCACTAGCTATGACCAATAACCTATAAGTATCCATTATAAACCGTAATTCGTGTCAATAACCCATATGAACGGCCAGTGAACCATTATAACCACTAGCTATGACCAATAACCTATAAGTATCCTTTATAAACCGTAATTGGTGACCATAACCCATACGAATGGCCCGTGAACCATTATAACCACTAGCTATGACCGATAACCTATAAGTATCCTTTATAAACCGTAATTGGTGACCATAACCCATACGACTGGCCCGTTAACCATTATTACCACTAGCTATGACCAATAACCTATAAGTATTCATTATAAACCGTAACTGGTTCCATAAGCCATGTGAATGGCCCGTGAACTATTATAACCACTAGATATGACCAATAACCTATAAGTATCCATTATAAACCGTAATTGGTGTCAATATCCCATACGAATGGCCCGTGAACCATTATAACCACTAGCTATGACCGATAACCTATAAGTATCCCCTATAAATCGTAATTGGTGACAATAACCCATACGAATGGCCCGTGAACCATTATAACCACTAGCTATGACCAATAACCTATAAATATCCATTATAAATCGTAATTGGTGTCAATAAGCCATACGAATGGCCCATGAACTATTATAACCACTAGCTATGACCAATAACCTATAAGTATTTATTATAAACCGTAATGGGTGACCATAACCCATACGAATGGCCTGTTAACCATTATTACCACTAGCTATGACCAATAACCTATAAGTATCCATTATAAACCGTAATTGGTGTCAATAAGCCATACGAATGGTCCGTGAACTATTATAACCACTAGCTATGACCAATAACCTATATGTATCCATTATAAACCGTAATTGGTGTCAATAACCCATACGAATGGCCCGTTAACCATTATAACCACTAGCTATGACCGATAACCTATAAGTATCCATTATAAACCGTAATCGGTGACAATAACCCATACGAATGGCCCTTGAACCATTATAACCACTAGCTATGACCAATAACGTATAAATATCCATTATAAACCGTAATTGGTGTCAATAACCCATACGAATGGCCCATGAACCATTATAACCACTAGCTATGACCAATAACCTATAAGTATCCATTATAAACCGTAATTGGTGACCATAACCCATACGAATGGCCCGTTAACCATTATTACCACTAGCTAAGACCAATAAACTATAAGTATCCTTTATAAACCGTAATTGGTGTCAATAAGCCATACGAATGGCCCGTGAACCATTATAACCACTAGCTATGACCAATAACCTATAAGTATCCATGTTAAACCGAAATTGGTGTCAATAACCCATAGGAATGGCCCACAAACCGTAATAGCCACTAGTTATTACCGATAACCTATAAGTATCCGTTTTAAACCGTAATTGGTGTCAATAACCATCATGAATGGCCCGTGAACCTTAATAATCACTAGTTTTGACCAATAACCTATAAGAATCCATTTTAAACCGTAATTGGTGACCATAACCCATACGAATGGGTCGTGAACCATTATAACCACTAGGTATGACCAATAACCTATAAGTATCCTTTATAAACCGTAATTGGTGACCATAACCCATACGAATGGCCCGTGAACTATTATAACCACTAGCTATGACCAATAACCTATAAGTATCCTTTATAAACCGTAATTGGTGACCATAACCCATACGAATGGCCCGTGAACCATTATAACCACTAGCTATGACCGATAACCTATAAGTATCCTTTATAAACCGTAATTGGTGACCATAACCCATATGAATGGCCCGTTAACCATTATTACCACTAGCTATGACCAATAACCTATAAGTATTCATTATAAGCCGTAATTGGTGTCCATAAGCCATACGAATGGCCCGTGAACTATTATAACCACTAGCTATGACCAATAACCTATAAGTATCCATTATAAACCGTAATTGGTGTCAATAACCCATACGAATGGCTCGTGAACCATTATAACCACTAGCTATGACCGATAACCTATAAGTATCCATTATAAACCGTAATTGGTGACAATAACCCATACGAACGGCCCGTTAACCATTATAACCACTAGCTATGACCAATAACCTATAAGTATCCTTTATAAACCGTAATCGGTGACCATAACCCATACGAATGGCCCGTGAACCATTATAACCACTAGATATGACCGATAACCTATAAGTATCCTTTATAAACCATAATTGGTGACCATAACCCATATGAATGGCCCGTTAACCATTATTACCACTAGCTATGACCAATAACCTATAAGTATTCATTATAAACCGTAATTGGTGTCAATAACCCATACGAATGGCCCGTGAACCATTATAACCACTAGCTATGATCGATAACCTATAAGTATCCATTATAAACCGTAATTGGTGACAATAACCCATACGAATGGCCCGTGAACCATTATAACCACTAGCTATGACCAATAACCTATAAATATCCATTATAAATCGTAATTGGTGTCAATAAGCCATACGAATGGCCCATGAACTATTATAACCACTAGCTATGACCAATAACCTATAAGTATCCATTATAAACCGTAATTGGTGACCATAACCCATACGAATGGCCCTAGAACCATTATAACCACTAGTTATGACCAATAACCTATAAATATCCATTATAAACCGTAATTGATGTCAATAACCCATATGAATGGCCCCTGAACCATTATAACCACTAGCTATGACCAATAACCTATAAGTATCCATTATAAACCGTAATTGGCGTCCATAACCGATACGAATGGCCCGTTACCCATTATAACCACAAGCTGTGACCAATAACCTATAAGTATCCATATTAAACCGTAATAGGTGTCCATAACCCATAGGAATGGCCTGTGAACCGCAATAACCACTAGTTATGACCAATAACCAATAAGTATCCATTATAAACCGTAATTGGTGACCATAACCCATACGAATGGCCCGTTAACCATTATTACCACTAGCTATGACCAATAACCTATAAATATCCATTATAAACCGTAATTGGTGTCAATAAGCCATACGAATGGCCCGTGAACCATTATAACCACTAGCTATGACCAATAACCTATAAGTATCCATGTTAAACCGTAATTGGTGTCCATAACCCATAGGAATGGCCCACAAACCGTAATAGCCACTAGTTATGACCGATAACCTATAAGTATCCGTTTTAAACCGTAATTGGTGTCAATAACCCACATGAATGGCCCGTGAAACTTAATAATCACTAGTTTTGACCAATAACCTATAAGAATCCATTTTAAACTGTAATTGGTTACCATAACCCATACGAATGGCCCGTGAACTATTATAACCACTAGCTATGACCAATAACCTATAAGTATCCTTTATAAACCGTAATTGGTGACCATAACCCATACGAATGGCCCGTGAACCATTATAACCACTAGCTATGACCGATAACCTATAAGCATCCTTTATAAACCGTAATTGGTGACCATAACCCATATGAATGGCCCGTTAACCATTATAACCACTAGCTATGACGGATAACCTATAAGTATCCTTTATAAACCGTAATTGGTGACCATAACCCATATGAATGGCCCGTTAACCATTATTACCACTAGCTATGACCAATAACCTATAGGTATTCATTATAAACCGTAATTGGTGTCCATAAGCCATACGAATGGCCCGTGAACTATTATAACCACTAGCTATGACCAATAACCTATAAGTATTCATTATAAACCGTAATTGGTGTCAATAACCCATACGAATGGCCCGTGAACCATTATAACCACTAGCTATGATCGATAACCTATAAGTATCCATTATAAACCGTAATTGGTGACAATAACCCATACGAATGGCCCGTGAACCATTATAACCACTAGCTATGACCAATAACCTATAAATATCCATTATAAATCGTAATTGGTGTCAATAAGCCATACGAATGGCCCATGAACTATTATAACCACTAGCTATTACCAATAACCTATAAGTATCCATTATAAACCGTAATTGGTGACCATAACCCATACGAATGGCCCTAGAACCATTATAACCACTAGTTATGACCAATAACCTATAAATATCCATTATAAACCGTAATTGATGTCAATAACCCATATGAATGGCCCCTGAACCATTATAACCACTAGCTATGACCAATAACCTATAAGTATCCATTATAAACCGTAATTGGTGTCCATAACCGATACGAATGGCCCGTTACCCATTATAACCACAAGCTGTGACCAATAACCTATAAGTATCCATATTAAACCGTAATAGGTGTCCATAACCCATAGGAATGGCCTGTGAACCGCAATAACCACTAGTTATGACCAATAACCAATAAGTATCCATTATAAACCGTAATTGGTGACCATAACCCATACGAATGGCCCGTTAACCATTATTACCACTAGCTATGACCAATAACCTATAAATATCCATTATAAACCGTAATTGGTGTCAATAAGCCATACGAATGGCCCGTGAACCATTATAACCACTAGCTATGACCAATAACCTATAAGTATCCATGTTAAACCGTAATTGGTGTCCATAACCCATAGGAATGGCCCACAAACCGTAATAGCCACTAGTTATGACCGATAACCTATAAGTATCCGTTTTAAACCGTAATTGGTGTCAATAACCCACATGAATGGCCCGTGAAACTTAATAATCACTAGTTTTGACCAATAACCTATAAGAATCCATTTTAAACTGTAATTGGTTACCATAACCCATACGAATGGCCCGTGAACTATTATAACCACTAGCTATGACCAATAACCTATAAGTATCCTTTATAAACCGTAATTGGTGACCATAACCCATACGAATGGCCCGTGAACCATTATAACCACTAGCTATGACCAATAACCTATAAGCATCCTTTATAAACCGTAATTGGTGACCATAACCCATATGAATGGCCCGTTAACCATTATAACCACTAGCTATGACGGATAACCTATAAGTATCCTTTATAAACCGTAATTGGTGACCATAACCCATATGAATGGCCCGTTAACCATTATTACCACTAGCTATGACCAATAACCTATAGGTATTCATTATAAACCGTAATTGGTGTCCATAAGCCATACGAATGGCCCGTGAACTATTATAACCACTAGCTATGACCAATAACCTATAAGTATTCATTATAAACCGTAATTGGTGTCAATAACCCATACGAATGGCCCGTGAACCATTATAACCACTAGCTATGATCGATAACCTATAAGTATCCATTATAAATCGTAATTGGTGACAATAACCCATACGAATGGCCCGTGAACCATTATAACCACTAGCTATGACCAATAACCTATAAATATCCATTATAAATCGTAATTGGTGTCAATAAGCCATACGAATGGCCCATGAACTATTATAACCACTAGCTATGACCAATAACCTATAAGTATCCATTATAAACCGTAATTGGTGACCATAACCCATACGAATGGCCCTAGAACCATTATAACCACTAGTTATGACCAATAACCTATAAATATCCATTATAAACCGTAATTGATGTCAATAACCCATATGAATGGCCCCTGAACCATTATAACCACTAGCTATGACCAATAACCTATAAGTATCCATTATAAACCGTAATTGGTGTCCATAACCGATACGAATGGCCCGTTACCCATTATAACCACAAGCTGTGACCAATAACCTATAAGTATCCATATTAAACCGTAATAGGTGTCCATAACCCATAGGAATGGCCTGTGAACCGCAATAACCACTAGTTATGACCAATAACCAATAAGTATCCATTATAAACCGTAATTGGTGACCATAACCCATACGAATGGCCCGTTAACCATTATTACCACTAGCTATGACCAATAACCTATAAATATCCATTATAAACCGTAATTGGTGTCAATAAGCCATACGAATGGCCCGTGAACCATTATAACCACTAGCTATGACCAATAACCTATTAGTATCCATGTTAAACCGTAATTGGTGTCCATAACCCATAGGAATGGCCCACAAACCGTAATAGCCACTAGTTATGACCGATAACCTATAAGTATCCGTTTTAAACCGTAATTGGTGTCAATAACCCACATGAATGGGCCGTGAAACTTAATAATCACTAGTTTTGACCAATAACCTATAAGAATCCATTTTAAACTGTAATTGGTTACCATAACCCATACGAATGGCCCGTGAACTATTATAACCACTAGCTATGACCAATAACCTATAAGTATCCTTTATAAACCGTAATTGGTGACCATAACCCATACGAATGGCCCGTGAACCATTATAACCACTAGCTATGACCGATAACCTATAAGCATCCTTTATAAACCGTAATTGGTGACCATAACCCATATGAATGGCCCGTTAACCATTATAACCACTAGCTATGACCAATAACCTATAAGTATCCTTTATAAACCGTAATCGGTGACCATAACCCATATGAATGGCCCGTTAACCATTATTACCACTAGCTATGACCAATAACCTATAGGTATTCATTATAAACCGTAATTGGTGTCCATAAGCCATACGAATGGCCCGTGAACTATTATAACCACTAGCTATGACCAATAACTTATAAGTATCCATTATAAACCGTAATTGGTGACAATAACCCATACGAACGGCCCGTGAACCATTATAACCACTAGCTATGACCAATAACCTATAAGTATCCTTTATAAACCGTAATCGGTGACCATAACCCATACGAATGGCCCGTGAACCATTATAACCACTAGATATGACCGATAACCTATAAGTATCCTTTATAAACTGTAATTGGTGACCATAACCCATACGAATGGCCCGTTAACCATTATTACCACTAGCCATGACCGATAACCTATAAGTATTCATTATAAACCGTAATTGGTGACCATAACCCATACGAATGGCCCGTGAACCATTATAACCACTAGCTATGATCGATAACCTATAAGTATCCATTATAAACCGTAATTGGTGACAATAACCCATACGAATGGCCCGTGAACCATTATAATCACTAGCTATGACCAATAACCTATAAATATCCATTATAAATCGTAATTGGTGTCAATAAGCCATATGAATGGCCCATGAACTATTATAACCACTAGCTATGACCAATAACCTATAAGTATCCATTATAAACCGTAATTGGTGACCATAACCCATACGAATGGCCCGTGAACTATTATAACCACTAGCTATGACCAATAACTTATAAGTATCCATTGTAAACCGTAATTGGTGTCAATAACCCATACGAATGGCCCGTGAACCATTATAACCACTAGCTATGACCAATAACCTGTAAGTATCCATTATAAACCGTAATTGGTGACCATAACCCATACGAATGGCCCGTTAACCATTATAACCACTAGCTATGACCAATAACCTATAAGTATCCATTATAAACCGTAATTGGTATCCATAACCGATACGAATGGCCCGTTAACCATTATAACCACAAGTTGTGACCAATAACCTATAAGTATCCATATTAAACCGTAATAGGTGTCCATAACCCATAGGAATTGCCCGTGAACCGTAATAACCACTAGTTATGACCAATAACCTATAAGTATCCATTTTAAACCGTAATTCGTGTCAATAACCCATATGAACGGCCAGTGAACCATTATAACCACTAGCTATGACCAATAACCTATAAGTATCCTTTATAAACCGTAATTGGTGACCATAACCCATACGAATGGCCCGTGAACCATTATAACCACTAGCTATGACCGATAACCTATAAGTATCCTTTATAAACCGTAATTGGTGACCATAACCCATACGACTGGCCCGTTAACCATTATTACCACTAGCTATGACCAATAACCTATAAGTATTCATTATAAACCGTAACTGGTTCCATAAGCCATATGAATGGCCCGTGAACTATTATAACCACTAGATATGACCAATAACCTATAAGTATCCATTATAAACCGTAATTGGTGTCAATATCCCATACGAATGGCCCGTGAACCATTATAACCACTAGCTATGACCGATAACCTATAAGTATCCCCTATAAATCGTAATTGGTGACAATAACCCATACGAATGGCCCGTGAACCATTATAACCACTAGCTATGACCAATAACCTATAAATATCCATTATAAATCGTAATTGGTGTCAATAAGCCATACGAATGGCCCATGAACTATTATAACCACTAGCTATGACCAATAACCTATAAGTATTTATTATAAACCGTAATGGGTGACCATAACCCATACGAATGGCCTGTTAACCATTATTACCACTAGCTATGACCAATAACCTATAAGTATCCATTATAAACCGTAATTGGTGACAATAAGCCATACGAATGGTCCGTGAACTATTATAACCACTAGCTATGACCAATAACCTATATGTATCCATTATAAACCGTAATTGGTGTCAATAACCCATACGAATGGCCCGTTAACCATTATAACCACTAGCTATGACCGATAACCTATAAGTATCCATTATAAACCGTAATCGGTGACAATAACCCATACGAATGGCCCTTGAACCATTATAACCACTAGCTATGACCAAATACCGTATAAATATCCATTAAAAACCGTAATTGGTGTCAATAACCCATACGAATGGCCCATGAACCATTATAACCACTAGCTATGACCAATAACCTATAAGTATCCATTATAAACCGTAATTGGTGACCATAACCCATACGAATGGCCCGTTAACCATTATTACCACTAGCTAAGACCAATAAACTATAAGTATCCTTTATAAACCGTAATTGGTGTCAATAAGCCATACGAATGGCCCGTGAACCATTATAACCACTACCTATGACCAATAACCTATAAGTATCCATGTTAAACCGTAATTGGTGTCCATAACCCATAGGAATGGCCCACAAACAGTAATAGCCACTAGTTATTACCGATAACCTATAAGTATCCGTTTTAAACCGTAATTGGTGTCAATAACCATCATGAATGGCCCGTGAACCTTAATAATCCCTAGTTTTGACCAATAACCTATAAGAATCCATTTTAAACCGTAATTGGTGACCATAACCCATACGAATGGGTCGTGAACCATTATAACCACTAGGTATGACCAATAACCTATAAGTATCCTTTATAAACCGTAATTGGTGACCATAACCCATACGAATGGCCCGTGAACTATTATAACCACTAGCTATGACCAATAACCTATAAGCATCCTTTATAAACCGTAATTGGTGACCATAACCCATATGAATGGCCCGTGAACCATTATAACCACTAGCTATGACGGATAACCTATAAGTATCCTTTATAAACCGTAATTGGTGACCATAACCCATATGAATGGCCCGTTAACCATTATTACCACTAGCTATGACCAATAACCTATAAGTATTCATTATAAGCCGTAATTGGTGTCCATAAGCCATACGAATAGCCCGTGAACTATTATAACCACTAGCTATGACCAATAACCTATAAGTATCCATTATAAACCGTAATTGGTGTCAATAACCCATACGAATGGCTCGTGAACCATTATAACCACTAGCTATGACCGATAACCTATAAGTATCCATTATAAACCGTAATTGGTGACAATAACCCATACGAACGGCCCGTTAACCATTATAACCACTAGCTATGACCAATAACCTATAAGTATCCTTTATAAACCGTAATCGGTGGCCATAACCCATACGAATGGCCCGTGAACCATTATAACCACTAGATATGACCGATAACCTATAAGTATCCTTTATAAACCATAATTGGTGACCATAACCCATATGAATGGCCCGTTAACCATTATTACCACTAGCTATGACCAATAACCTATAAGTATTCATTATAAACCGTAATTGGTGTCAATAACCCATACGAATGGCCCGTGAACCATTATAACCACTAGCTATGATCGATAACCTATAAGTATCCATTATAAACCGTAATTGGTGACAATAACCCATACGAATGGCCCGTGAACCATTATAACCACTAGCTATGACCAATAACATATAAATATCCATTATAAATCGTAATTGGTGTCAATAAGCCATACGAATGGCCCATGAACTATTATAACCACTAGCTATGACCAATAACCTATAAGTATCAATTATAAACCGTAATTGGTGACCATAACCCATACGAATGGCCCTAGAACCATTATAACCACTAGTTATGACCAATAACCTATAAATATCCATTATAAACCGTAATTGATGTCAATAACCCATATGAATGGCCCGTGAACCATTATAACCACTAGCTATGACCAATAACCTATAAGTATCCATTATAAACCGTAATTGGTGTCCATAACCGATACGAATGGCCCGTTACCCATTATAACCACAAGCTGTGACCAATAACCTATAAGTATCCATATTAAACCGTAATAGGTGTCCATAACCCATAGGAATGGCCTGTGAACCGCAATAACCACTAGTTATGACCAATAACCAATAAGTATCCATTATAAACCGTAATTGGTGACCATAACCCATACGAATGGCCCGTTAACCATTATTACCACTAGCTATGACCAATAACCTATAAATATCCATTATAAACCGTAATTGGTGTCAATAAGCCATACGAATGGCCCGTGAACCATTATAACCACTAGCTATGACCAATAACCTATAAGTATCCATGTTAAACCGTAATTGGTGTCCATAACCCATAGGAATGGCCCACAAACCGTAATAGCCACTAGTTATGACCGATAACCTATAAGTATCCGTTTTAAACCGTAATTGGTGTCAATAACCCACATGAATGGCCCGTGAAACTTAATAATCACTAGTTTTGACCAATAACCTATAAGAATCCATTTTAAACTGTAATTGGTTACCATAACCCATACGAATGGCCCGTGAACTATTATAACCACTAGCTATGACCAATAACCTATAAGTATCCTTTATAAACCGTAATTGGTGACCATAACCCATACGAATGGCCCGTGAACCATTATAACCACTAGCTATGACCGATAACCTATAAGCATCCTTTATAAACCGTAATTGATGACCATAACCCATATGAATGGCCCGTTAACCATTATAACCACTAGCTATGACGGATAACCTATAAGTATCCTTTATAAACCGTAATTGGTGACCATAACCCATATGAATGGCCCGTTAACCATTATTACCACTAGCTATGACCAATAACCTATAGGTATTCATTATAAACCGTAATTGGTGTCCATAAGCCATACGAATGGCCCGTGAACTATTATAACCACTAGCTATGACCAATAACCTATAAGTATCCATTATAAACCGTAATTGGTGACAATAACCCATACGAACGGCCCGTGAACCATTATAACCACTAGCTATGACCAATAACCTATAAGTATCCTTTATAAACCGTAATCGGTGACCATAACCCATACGAATGGCCCGTGAACCATTATAACCACTAGATATGACCGATAACCTATAAGTATCCTTTATAAACTGTAATTGGTGACCATAACCCATACGAATGGTTCGTTAACCATTATTACCACTAGCCATGACCGATAACCTATAAGTATTCATTATAAACCGTAATTGGTGACCATAACCCATACGAATGGCCCGTGAACCATTATAACCACTAGCTATGATCGATAACCTATAAGTATCCATTATAAACCGTAATTGGTGACAATAACCCATACGAATGGCCCGTGAACCATTATAATCACTAGCTATGACCAATAACCTATAAATATCCATTATAAATCGTAATTGGTGTCAATAAGCCATATGAATGGCCCATGAACTATTATAACCACTAGCTATGACCAATAACCTATAAGTATCCATTATAAACCGTAATTGGTGACCATAACCCATACGAATGGCCCGTGAACTATTATAACCACTAGCTATGACCAATAACTTATAAGTATCCATTGTAAACCGTAATTGGTGTCAATAACCCATACGAATGGCCCGTGAACCATTATAACCACTAGCTATGACCAATAACCTGTAAGTATCCATTATAAACCGTAATTGGTGACCATAACCCATACGAATGGCCCGTTAACCATTATAACCACTAGCTATGACCAATAACCTATAAGTATCCATTATAAACCGTAATTGGTGTCCATAACCGATACGAATGGCCCGTTAACCATTATAACCACAAGTTGTGACCAATAACCTATAAGTATCCATATTAAACCGTAATAGGTGTCCATAACCCATAGGAATTGCCCGTGAACCGTAATAACCACTAGTTATGACCAATAGCCTATAAGTATCCATTTTAAACCGTAATTCGTGTCAATAACCCATATGAACGGCCAGTGAACCATTATAACCACTAGCTATGACCAATAACCTATAAGTATCCTTTATAAACCGTAATTGGTGACCATAACCCATACGAATGGCCCGTGAACCATTATAACCACTAGCTATGACCGATAACCTATAAGTATCCTTTATAAACCGTAATTGGTGACCATAACCCATACGACTGGCCCGTTAACCATTATTACCACTAGCTATGACCAATAACCTATAAGTATTCATTATAAACCGTACCTAGTTCCATAAGCCATATGAATGGCCCGTGAACTATTATAACCACTAGATATGACCAATAACCTATAAGTATCCATTATAAACCGTAATTGGTGTCAATATCCCATACGAATGGCCCGTGAACCATTATAACCACTAGCTATGACCGATAACCTATAAGTATCCCCTATAAATCGTAATTGGTGACAATAACCCATACGAATGGCCCGTGAACCATTATAACCACTAGCTATGACCAATAACCTATAAATATCCATTATAAATCGTAATTGGTGTCAATAAGCCATACGAATGGCCCATGAACTATTATAACCACTAGCTATGACCAATAACCTATAAGTATTTATTATAAACCGTAATGGGTGACCATAACCCATACGAATGGCCTGTTAACCATTATTACCACTAGCTATGACCAATAACCTATAAGTATCCATTATAAACCGTAATTGGTGTCAATAAGCCATACGAATGGTCCGTGAACTATTATAACCACTAGCTATGACCAATAACCTATATGTATCCATTATAAACCGTAATTGGTGTCAATAACCCATACGAATGGCCCGTTAACCATTATAACCACTAGCTATGACCGATAACCTATAAGTATCCATTATAAACCGTAATCGGTGACAATAACCCATACGAATGGCCCTTGAACCATTATAACCACTAGCTATGACCAATAACGTATAAATATCCATTATAAACCGTAATTGGTGTCAATAACCCATACGAATGGCCCATTAACCATTATAACCACTAGCTATGACCAATAACCTATAAGTATCCATTATAAACCGTAATTGGTGACCAAAACCCATACGAATGGCCCGTTAACCATTATTACCACTAGCTAAGACCAATAAACTATAAGTATCCTTTATAAACCGTAATTGGTGTCAATAAGCCATACGAATGGCCCGTGAACCATTATAACCACTAGCTATGACCAATAACCTATAAGTATCCATGTTAAACCGTAATTGGTGTCCATAACCCATAGGAATGGCCCACAAACCGTAATAGCCACTAGTTATTACCGATAACCTATAAGTATCCGTTTTAAACCGTAATTGGTGTCAATAACCATCATGAATGGCCCGTGAACCTTAATAATCACTAGTTTTGACCAATAACCTATAAGAATCCATTTTAAACCGTAATTGGTGACCATAACCCATACGAATGGGTCGTGAACCATTATAACCACTAGGTATGACCAATAACCTATAAGTATCCTTTATAAACCGTAATTGGTGACCATAACCCATACGAATGGCCCGTGAACTATTATAACCACTAGCTATGACCAATAACCTATAAGTATCCTTTATAAACCGTAATTGGTGACCATAACCCATACGAATGGCCCGTGAACCATTATAACCACTAGCTATGACCGATAACCTATAAGTATCCTTTATAAACCGTAATTGGTGACCATAACCCATATGAATGGCCCGTTAACCATTATTACCACTAGCTATGACCAATAACCTATAAGTATTCATTATAAGCCGTGATTGGTGTCCATAAGCCATACGAATGGCCCGTGAACTATTATAACCACTAGCTATGACCAATAACCTATAAGTATCCATTATAAACCGTAATTGGTGTCAATAACCCATACGAATGGCTCGTGAACCATTATAACCACTAGCTATGACCGATAACCTATAAGTATCCATTATAAACCGTAATTGGTGACAATAACCCATACGAACGGCCCGTTAACCATTATAACCACTAGCTATGACCAATAACCTATAAGTATCCTTTATAAACCGTAATCGGTGACCATAACCCATACGAATGGCCCGTGAACCATTATAACCACTAGATATGACCGATAACCTATAAGTATCCTTTATAAACCATAATTGGTGACCATAACCCATATGAATGGCCCGTTAACCATTATTACCACTAGCTATGACCAATAACCTATAAGTATTCATTATAAACCGTAATTGGTGTCAATAACCCATACGAATGGCCCGTGAACCATTATAACCACTAGCTATGATCGATAACCTATAAGTATCCATTATAAACCGTAATTGGTGACAATAACCCATACGAATGGCCCGTGAACCATTATAACCACTAGCTATGACCAATAACCTATAAATATCCATTATAAATCGTAATTGGTGTCAATAAGCCATACGAATGGCCCATAAACTATTATAACCACTAGCTATGACCAATAACCTATAAGTATCCATTATAAACCGTAATTGGTGACCATAACCCATACGAATGGCCCTAGAACCATTATAACCACTAGTTATGACCAATAACCTATAAATATCCATTATAAACCGTAATTGATGTCAATAACCCATATGAATGGCCCGTGAACCATTATAACCACTAGCTATGACCAATAACCTATAAGTATCCATTACAAACCGTAATTGGTGTCCATAACCGATACGAATGGCCCGTTACCCATTATAACCACAAGCTGTGACCAATAACCTATAAGTATCCATATTAAACCGTAATAGGTGTCCATAACCCATAGGAATGGCCTGTGAACCGCAATAACCACTAGCTATGACCAATAACCTATAAATATTCATTATAAACCATAATTAGTCTCCATAAGCCATACGAATGGCCCGTGAACTATTATAACCACTAGCTATGACCAATAACCTATAAGTATGCATTATAAACCGTAATTGGTGTCTATAACCCATACGAATGGCAGGTGAACCATTATAACCACTAGCTATGACCAATAACCTATAAGTATCCATTATAAACCGTAATTGGTGACCATAACCCATACGAATGGCCCGTTAACCATTATTACCACTAGCTAAGACCAATAAACTATAAGTATCCTTTATAAACCGTAATTGGTGTCAATAAGCCATACGAATGGCCCGTGAACCATTATAACCACTAGCTATGACCAATAACCTATAAGTATCCATGTTAAACAGTAATTGGTGTCCATAACCCATAGGAATGGCCCACAAACCGTAATAGCCACTAGTTATGACCGATAACCTATAAGTATCCGTTTTAAACCGTAATTGGTGTCAATAACCATCATGAATGGCCCGTGAACCTTAATAATCACTAGTTTTGACCAATAACCTATAAGAATCCATTTTAAACCGTAATTAGTGACCGTAACCCATACGAATGGGCCGTGAACCATTATAACCACTAGGTATGACCAATAACCTATAAGTATCCTTTATAAACCGTAATTGGTGACCATAACCCATACGAATGGCCCGTGAACTATTATAACCACTAGGTATGACCAATAACCTATAAGTATCCTTTATAAACCGTAATTGGTGACCATAACCCATACGAATGGCCCGTGAACTATTATAACCACTAGCTATGACCAATAACCTATAAGTATCCTTTATAAACCGTAATTGGTGACCATAACCCATACGAATGGCCCGTGAACCATTATAACCACTAGCTATGACCGATAACCTATAAGTATCCTTTATAAACCGTAATTGGTGACCATAACCCATATGAATGGCCCGTTAACCATTATTACCACTAGCTATGACCAATAACCTATAAGTATTCATTATAAGCCGTGATTGGTGTCCATAAGCCATACGAATGGCCCGTGAACTATTATAACCACTAGCTATGACCAATAACCTATAAGTATCCATTATAAACCGTAATTGGTGTCAATAACCCATACGAATGGCTCGTGAACCATTATAACCACTAGCTATGACCGATAACCTATAAGTATCCATTATAAACTGTAATTGGTGACAATAACCCATACGAACGGCCCGTTAACCATTATAACCACTAGCTATGACCAATAACCTATAAGTATCCTTTATAAACCGTAATCGGTGACCATAACCCATACGAATGGCCCGTGAACCATTATAACCACTAGATATGACCGATAACCTATAAGTATCCTTTATAAACCATAATTGGTGACCATAACCCATATGAATGGCCCGTTAACCATTATTACCACTAGCTATGACCAATAACCTATAAGTATTCATTATAAACCGTAATTGGTGACAATAACCCATACGAATGGCCCGTGAACCATTATAACCACTAGCTATGACCAATAACCTATAAATATCCATTATAAATCGTAATTGGTGTCAATAAGCCATACGAATGGCCCATGAACTATTATAACCACTAGCTATGACCAATAACCTATAAGTATCCATTATAAACCGTAATTGGTGACCATAACCCATACGAATGGCCCTAGAACCATTATAACCACTAGTTATGACCAATAACCTATAAATATCCATTATAAACCGTAATTGATGTCAATAACCCATATGAATGGCCCGTGAACCATTATAACCACTAGCTATGACCAATAACCTATAAGTATCCATTATAAACCGTAATTGGTGTCCATAACCGATACGAATGGCCCGTTACCCATTATAACCACAAGCTGTGACCAATAACCTATAAGTATCCATATTAAATCGTAATAGGTGTCCATAACCCATAGGAATGGCCTGTGAACCGCAATAACCACTAGTTATGACCAATAACGTATAAGTATCCATTATAAACAATAATTGGTGACAATAACCCATACGAATGGCCCTTGAACCATTATAACCACTAGCTATGACCAATAACGTATAAATATCCATTATAAACCGTAATTGGTGTCAATAACCCATACGAATGGCCCATGAACCATTATAACCACTAGCTATGACCAATAACCTATAAGTATCCATTATAAACCGTAATTGGTGACCATAACCCATACGAATGGCCCGTTAACCATTATTACCACTAGCTTAGACCAATAAACTATAAGTATCCTTTATAAACCGTAATTGGTGTCAATAAGCCATACGAATGGCCCGTGAACCATTATAACCACTAGCTATGACCAATAACCTATAAGTATCCATGTTAAACCGTAATTGGTGTCCATAACCCATAGGAATGGCCCACAAACCGTAATAGCCACTAGTTATGACCGATAACCTATAAGTATCCGTTTTAAACCGTAATTGGTGTCAATAACCATCATGAATGGCCCGTGAACCTTAATAATCACTAGTTTTGACCAATAACCTATAAGAATCCATTTTAAACCGTAATTAGTGACCATAACCCATACGAATGGGCCGTGAACCATTATAACCACTAGGTATGACCAATAACCTATAAATATCCTTTATAAACCGTAATTGGTGACCATAACCCATACGAATGGCCCGTGAACTATTATAACCACTAGCTATGACCAATAACCTATAAGTATCCTTTATAAACCGTAATTGGTGACCATAACCCATACGAATGGCCCGTGAACCATTATAACCACTAGCTATGACCGATAACCTATAAGTATCCTTTATAAACCGTAATTGGTGACCATAACCCATATGAATGGCCCGTTAACCATTATTACCACTAGCTATGACCAATAACCAATAAGTATTCATTATAAGCCGTAATTGGTGTCCATAAGCCATACGAATGGCCCGTGAACTATTATAACCACTAGCTATGACCAATAACCTATAAGTATCCATTATAAACCGTAATTGGTGTCAATAACCCATACGAATGGCTCGTGAACCATTATAACTACTAGCTATGACCGATAACCTATAAGTATCCATTATAAACCGTAATTGGTGACAATAACCCATACGAACGGCCCGTTAACCATTATAACCACTAGCTATGACCAATAACCTATAAGTATCCTTTATAAACCGTAATCGGTGACCATAACCCATACGAATGGCCCGTGAATCATTATAACCACTAGATATGACCGATAACCTATAAGTATCCTTTATAAACCGTAATTGGTGACCATAACCCATACGAATGGCCCGTTAACCATTATTACCACTAGCTATGACCAATAACCTATAAGTATTCATTATAAACCGTAATTGGTGTCAATAACCCATACGAATGGCCCGTGAACCATTATAACCACTAGCTATGATCAATAACCTATAAGTATCAATTATAAACCGTAATTGGTGACAATAACCCATACGAATGGCCCGTGAACCATTATAACCACTAGCTATGACCAATAACCTACAAATATCCATTATAAATCGTAATTGGTGTCAATAAGCCATACGAATGGCCCATGAACTATTATAACCACTAGATATGACCAATAACCTATAAGTATCCATTAAAACCGTAATTGGTGACCATAACCCATACGAATGGCCCGTGAACCATTATAACCACTAGTTATGACCAATAACCTATAAATATCCATTATAAACCGTAATTGATGTCAATAACACATATGAATGGCCCGTGAACCATTATAACCACTAGCTATGACCAATAACCTATAAGTATCCATTATAAACCGTAATTGGTGTCCATAACCGTTACGAATGGCCCGTTACCCATTATAACCACAAGCTGTGACCAATAACCTATAAGTATCCATATTAAACCGTAATAGGTGTCCATAACCCATAGGAATGGCCTGTGAACCGCCATAACCACTAGTTATGACCAATAACGTACAAGTATCCATTTTAAACCGTAATTCGCGTCAATAACCCATATGAACGGCCCGTGAACCATTATAACCACTAGCTATGACCAATAACCTATAACTATCCTTTATAAACCGTAATTGGTGACCATAACCCATACGAATGGCCCGTGAACCATTATAACCACTAGCTATGACTGATAACCTATAAGTATCCTTTATAAACCATAATTGGTGACCATAACCCATATGAATGGCCCGTTAAGCATTATTACCACTAGCTATGACCAATAACCTATAAATATTCATTATAAACCATAATTAGTCTCCATAAGCCATACGAATGGCCCGTGAACTATTATAACCACTAGCTATGACCAATAACCTATTAGTATGCATTATAAACCGTAATTGGTGTCTATAACCCATACGAATGGCAGGTGAACCATTATAACCACTAGCTATGACCAATAACCTATAAGTATCCATTATAAACCGTAATTGGTGACCATAACCCATACGAATGGCCCGTTAACCATTATTACCACTAGCTAAGACCAATAAACTATAAGTATCCTTTATAAACCGTAATTGGTGTCAATAAGCCATACGAATGGCCCGTGAACCATTATAACCACTAGCTATGACCAATAACCTATAAGTATCCATGTTAAACAGTAATTGGTGTCCATAACCCATAGGAATGGCCCACAAACCGTAATAGCCACTAGTTATGACCGATAACCTATAAGTATCCGTTTTAAACCGTAATTGGTGTCAATAACCATCATGAATGGCCCGTGAACCTTAATAATCACTAGTTTTGACCAATAACCTATAAGAATCCATTTTAAACCGTAATTAGTGACCATAACCCATACGAATGGGCCGTGAACCATTATAACCACTAGGTATGACCAATAACCTATAAGTATCCTTTATAAACCGTAATTGGTGACCATAACCCATACGAATGGCCCGTGAACTATTATAACCACTAGGTATGACCAATAACCTATAAGTATCCTTTATAAACCGTAATTGGTGACCATAACCCATACGAATGGCCCGTGAACTATTATAACCACTAGCTATGACCAATAACCTATAAGTATCCTTTATAAACCGTAATTGGTGACCATAACCCATACGAATGGCCCGTGAACCATTATAACCACTAGCTATGACCGATAACCTATAAGTATCCTTTATAAACCGTAATTGGTGACCATAACCCATATGAATGGCCCGTTAACCATTATTACCACTAGCTATGACCAATAACCTATAAGTATTCATTATAAGCCGTGATTGGTGTCCATAAGCCATACGAATGGCCCGTGAACTATTATAACCACTAGCTATGACCAATAACCTATAAGTATCCATTATAAACCGTAATTGGTGTCAATAACCCATACGAATGGCTCGTGAACCATTATAACCACTAGCTATGACCGATAACCTATAAGTATCCATTATAAACTGTAATTGGTGACAATAACCCATACGAACGGCCCGTTAACCATTATAACCACTAGCTATGACCAATAACCTATAAGTATCCTTTATAAACCGTAATCGGTGACCATAACCCATACGAATGGCCCGTGAACCATTATAACCACTAGATATGACCGATAACCTATAAGTATCCTTTATAAACCATAATTGGTGACCATAACCCATATGAATGGCCCGTTAACCATTATTACCACTAGCTATGACCAATAACCTATAAGTATTCATTATAAACCGTAATTGGTGTCAATAACCCATACGAATGGCCCGTGAACCATTATAACCACTAGCTATGATCGATAACCTATAAGTATCCATTATAAACCGTAATTGGTGACAATAACCCATACGAATGGCCCGTGAACCATTATAACCACTAGCTATGACCAATAACCTATAAATATCCATTATAAATCGTAATTGGTGTCAATAAGCCATACGAATGGCCCATGAACTATTATAACCACTAGCTATGACCAATAACCTATAAGTATCCATTATAAACCGTAATTGGTGACCATAACCCATACGAATGGCCCTAGAACCATTATAACCACTAGTTATGACCAATAACCTATAAATATCCATTATAAACCGTAATTGATGTCAATAACCCATAAGAATGGCCCGTGAACCATTATAACCACTAGCTATGACCAATAACCTATAAGTATCCATTATAAACCGTAATTGGTGTCCATAACCGATACGAATGGCCCGTTACCCATTATAACCACAAGCTGTGACCAATAACCTATAAGTATCCATATTAAATCGTAATAGGTGTCCATAACCCATAGGAATGGCCTGTGAACCGCAATAACCACTAGTTATGACCAATAACGTATAAGTATCCATTATAAACAATAATTGGTGACAATAACCCATACGAATGGCCCTTGAACCATTATAACCACTAGCTATGACCAATAACGTATAAATATCCATTATAAACCGTAATTGGTGTCAATAACCCATACGAATGGCCCATGAACCATTATAACCACTAGCTATGACCAATAACCTATAAGTATCCATTATAAACCGTAATTGGTGACCATAACCCATACGAATGGCCCGTTAACCATTATTACCACTAGCTAAGACCAATAAACTATAAGTATCCTTTATAAACCGTAATTGGTGTCAATAAGCCATACGAATGGCCCGTGAACCATTATAACCACTAGCTATGACCAATAACCTATAAGTATCCATGTTAAACCGTAATTGGTGTCCATAACCCATAGGAATGGCCCACAAACCGTAATAGCCACTAGTTATGACCGATAACCTATAAGTATCCGTTTTAAACCGTAATTGGTGTCAATAACCATCATGAATGGCCCGTGAACCTTAATAATCACTAGTTTTGACCAATAACCTATAAGAATCCATTTTAAACCGTAATTAGTGACCATAACCCATACGAATGGGCCGTGAACCATTATAACCACTAGGTATGACCAATAACCTATAAATATCCTTTATAAACCGTAATTGGTGACCATAACCCATACGAATGGCCCGTGAACTATTATAACCACTAGCTATGACCAATAACCTATAAGTATCCTTTATAAACCGTAATTGGTGACCATAACCCATACGAATGGCTCGTGAACCATTATAACCACTAGCTATGACCGATAACCTATAAGTATCCTTTATAAACCGTAATTGGTGACCATAACCCATATGAATGGCCCGTTAACCATTATTACCACTAGCTATGACCAATAACCAATAAGTATTCATTATAAGCCGTAATTGGTGTCCATAAGCCATACGAATGGCCCGTGAACTATTATAACCACTAGCTATGACCAATAACCTATAAGTATCCATTATAAACCGTAATTGGTGTCAATAACCCATACGAATGGCTCGTGAACCATTATAACTACTAGCTATGACCGATAACCTATAAGTATCCATTATAAACCGTAATTGGTGACAATAACCCATACGAACGGCCCGTTAACCATTATAACCACTAGCTATGACCAATAACCTATAAGTATCCTTTATAAACCGTAATCGGTGACCATAACCCATACGAATGGCCCGTGAATCATTATAACCACTAGATATGACCGATAACCTATAAGTATCCTTTATAAACCGTAATTGGTGACCATAACCCATACGAATGGCCCGTTAACCATTATTACCACTAGCTATGACCAATAACCTATAAGTATTCATTATAAACCGTAATTGGTGTCAATAACCCATACGAATGGCCCGTGAACCATTATAACCACTAGCTATGATCAATAACCTATAAGTATCCATTATAAACCGTAATTGGTGACAATAACCCATACGAATGGCCCGTGAACCATTATAACCACTAGCTATGACCAATAACCTATAAATATCCATTATAAATCGTAATTGGTGTCAATAAGCCATACGAATGGCCCATGAACTATTATAACCACTAGATATGACCAATAACCTATAAGTATCCATTAAAACCGTAATTGGTGACCATAACCCATACGAATGGCCCGTGAACCATTATAACCACTAGTTATGACCAATAACCTATAAATATCCATTATAAACCGTAATTGATGTCAATAACACATATGAATGGCCCGTGAACCATTATAACCACTAGCTATGACCAATAACCTATAAGTATCCATTATAAACCGTAATTGGTGTCCATAACCGATACGAATGGCCCGTTACCCATTATAACCACAAGCTGTGACCAATAACCTATAAGTATCCATATTAAACCGTAATAGGTGTCCATAACCCATAGGAATGGCCTGTGAACCGCCATAACCACTAGTTATGACCAATAACGTACAAGTATCCATTTTAAACCGTAATTCGCGTCAATAACCCATATGAACGGCCCGTGAACCATTATAACCACTAGCTATGACCAATAACCTATAACTATCCTTTATAAACCGTAATTGGTGACCATAACCCATACGAATGGCCCGTGAACCATTATAACCACTAGCTATGACTGATAACCTATAAGTATCCTTTATAAACCATAATTGGTGACCATAACCCATATGAATGGCCCGTTAAGCATTATTACCACTAGCTATGACCAATAACCTATAAATATTCATTATAAACCATAATTAGTCTCCATAAGCCATACGAATGGCCCGTGAACTATTATAACCACTAGCTATGACCAATAACCTATAAGTATGCATTATAAACCGTAATTGGTGTCTATAACCCATACGAATGGCAGGTGAACCATTATAACCACTAGCTATGACCAATAACCTATAAGTATCCATTATAAACCGTAATTGGTGACCATAACCCATACGAATGGCCCGTTAACCATTATTACCACTAGCTAAGACCAATAAACTATAAGTATCCTTTATAAACCGTAATTGGTGTCAATAAGCCATACGAATGGCCCGTGAACCATTATAACCACTAGCTATGACCAATAACCTATAAGTATCCATGTTAAACAGTAATTGGTGTCCATAACCCATAGGAATGGCCCACAAACCGTAATAGCCACTAGTTATGACCGATAACCTATAAGTATCCGTTTTAAACCGTAATTGGTGTCAATAACCATCATGAATGGCCCGTGAACCTTAATAATCACTAGTTTTGACCAATAACCTATAAGAATCCATTTTAAACCGTAATTGGTGACCATAACCCATACGAATGGGCCGTGAACCATTATAACCACTAGGTATGACCAATAACCTATAAGTATCCTTTATAAACCGTAATTGGTGACCATAACCCATACGAATGGCCCGTGAGCTATTATAACCACTAGCTATGACCAATAACCTATAAGTATCCTTTATAAACCGTAATTGGTGACCATAACCCATACGAATGGCCCGTGAACCATTATAACCACTAGCTATGACCGATAACCTATAAGTATCCTTTATAAACCGTAATTGGTGACCATAACCCATATGAATGGCCCGTTAACCATTATTACCACTAGCTATGACCAATAACCAATAAGTATTCATTATAAGCCGTAATTGGTGTCCATAAGCCATACGAATGGCCCGTGAACTATTATAACCACTAGCTATGACCAATAACCTATAAGTATCCATTATAAACCGTAATTGGTGTCAATAACCCATACGAATGGCTCGTGAACCATTATAACCACTAGCTATGACCGATAACCTATAAGTATCCATTATAAACCGTAATTGGTGACAATAACCCATACGAACGGCCCGTTAACCATTATAACCACTAGCTATGACCAATAACCTATATGTATCCTTTATAAACCGTAATCGGTGACCATAACCCATACGAATGGCCCGTGAATCATTATAACCACTAGATATGACCGATAACCTATAAGTATCCTTTATAAACCGTAATTGGTGACCATAACCCATACGAATGGCCCGTTAACCATTATTTCCACTAGCTATGACCAATAACCTATAAGTATTCATTATAAACCGTAATTGGTGTCAATAACCCATACGAATGGCCCGTGAACCATTATAACCACTAGCTATGATCAATAACCTATAAGTATCCATTATAAACCGTAATTGGTGACAATAACCCATACGAATGGCCCGTGAACCATTATAACCACTAGCTATGACCAATAACCTATAAATATCCATTATAAATCGTAATTGGTGTCAATAACCCATATGAATGGCCCGTGAACCATTATAACCACTAGCTATGACCAATAACCTATAAGTATCCATTATAAACCGTAATTGGTGTCCATAACCGATACGAATGGCCCGTTACCCATTATAACCACAAGCTGTGACCAATAACCTATAAGTATCCATATTAAACCGTAATAGGTGTCCATAACCCATAGGAATGGCCTGTGAACCGCCATAACCACTAGTTATGACCAATAACGTACAAGTATCCATTTTAAACCGTAATTCGCGTCAATAACCCATATGAACGGCCCGTGAACCATTATAACCACTAGCTATGACCAATAACCTATAAGTATCCTTTATAAACCGTAATTGATGTTTATAACCCATATGAATGGCCCGTGAACCATTATAACCACTAGCTATGACCAATAACCTATAAGTATCCATTATAAACCGTAATTGGTGTCCATAACCGATACGAATGGCCCGTTACCCATTATAACCACAAGCTGTGACCAATAACCTATAAGTATCCATATTAAACCGTAATAGGTGTCCATAACCCATAGGAATGGCCTGTGAACCGCCATAACCACTAGTTATGACCAATAACGTACAAGTATCCATTTTAAACCGTAATTCGCGTCAATAACCCATATGAACGGCCCGTGAACCATTATAACCACTAGCTATGACCAATAACCTATAAGTATCCTTTATAAACCGTAATTGGTGACCATAACCCATACGAATGGCCCGTGAACCATTATAACCACTAGCTATGACTGATAACCTATAAGTATCCTTTATAAACCATAATTGGTGACCATAACCCATATGAATGGCCCGTTAAGCATTATTACCACTAGCTATGACCAATAACCTATAAATATTCATTATAAACCATAATTAGTCTCCATAAGCCATACGAATGGCCCGTGAACTATTATAACCACTAGCTATGACCAATAACCTATAAGTATGCATTATAAACCGTAATTGGTGTCTATAACCCATACGAATGGCAGGTGAACCATTATAACCACTAGCTATGACCAATAACCTATAAGTATCCATTATAAACCGTAATTGGTGACCATAACCCATACGAATGGCCCGTTAACCATTATTACCACTAGCTAAGACCAATAAACTATAAGTATCCTTTATAAACCGTAATTGGTGTCAATAAGCCATACGAATGGCCCGTGAACCATTATAACCACTAGCTATGACCAATAACCTATAAGTATCCATGTTAAACAGTAATTGGTGTCCATAACCCATAGGAATGGCCTACAAACCGTAATAGCCACTAGTTATGACCGATAACCTATAAGTATCCGTTTTAAACCGTAATTGGTGTCAATAACCATCATGAATGGCCCGTGAACCTTAATAATCACTAGTTTTGACCAATAACCTATAAGAATCCATTTTAAACCGTAATTGGTGACCATAACCCATACGAATGGGCCGTGAACCATTATAACCACTAGGTATGACCAATAACCTATAAGTATCCTTTATAAACCGTAATTGGTGACCATAACCCATACGAATGGCCCGTGAGCTATTATAACCACTAGCTATGACCAATAACCTATAAGTATCCTTTATAAACCGTAATTGGTGACCATAACCCATACGAATGGCCCGTGAACCATTATAACCACTAGCTATGACCGATAACCTATAAGTATCCTTTATAAACCGTAATTGGTGACCATAACCCATATGAATGGCCCGTTAACCATTATTACCACTAGCTATGACCAATAACCAATAAGTATTCATTATAAGCCGTAATTGGTGTCCATAAGCCATACGAATGGCCCGTGAACTATTATAACCACTAGCTATGACCAATAACCTATAAGTATCCATTATAAACCGTAATTGGTGTCAATAACCCATACGAATGGCTCGTGAACCATTATAACCACTAGCTATGACCGATAACCTATAAGTATCCATTATAAACCGTAATTGGTGACAATAACCCATACGAACGGCCCGTTAACCATTATAACCACTAGCTATGACCAATAACCTATAAGTATCCTTTATAAACCGTAATCGGTGACCATAACCCATACGAATGGCCCGTGAATCATTATAACCACTAGATATGACCGATAACCTATAAGTATCCTTTATAAACCGTAATTGGTGACCATAACCCATACGAATGGCCCGTTAACCATTATTACCACTAGCTATGACCAATAACCTATAAGTATTCATTATAAACCGTAATTGGTGTCAATAACCCATACGAATGGCCCGTGAACCATTATAACCACTAGCTATGATCAATAACCTATAAGTATCCATTATAAACCGTAATTGGTGACAATAACCCATACGAATGGCCCGTGAACCATTATAACCACTAGCTATGACCAATAACCTATAAATATCCATTATAAATCGTAATTGGTGTCAATAAGCCATACGAATGGCCCATGAACTATTATAACCAATAGATATGACCAATAACCTATAAGTATCCATTAAAACCGTAATTGGTGACCATAACCCATACGAATGGCCCGTGAACCATTATAACCACTAGTTATGACCAATAACCTATAAATATCCATTATAAACCGTAATTGATGTCAATAACCCATATGAATGGCCCGTGAACCATTATAACCACTAGCTATGACCAATAACCTATAAGTATCCATTATAAACCGTAATTGGTGTCCATAACCGATACGAATGGCCCGTTACCCATTATAACCACAAGCTGTGACCAATAACCTATAAGTATCCATATTAAACCGTAATAGGTGTCCATAACCCATAGGAATGGCCTGTGAACCGCCATAACCACTAGTTATGACCAATAACGTACAAGTATCCATTTTAAACCGTAATTCGCGTCAATAACCCATATGAACGGCCCGTGAACCATTATAACCACTAGCTATGACCAATAACCTATAAGTATCCTTTATAAACCGTAATTGGTGACCATAACCCATACGAATGGCCCGTGAACCATTATAACCACTAGCTATGACTGATAACCTATAAGTATCCTTTATAAACCGTAATTGGTGACCATAACCCATACGAATGGCCCGTGAACTATTATAACCACTAGCTATGACCAATAACCTATAAGTATCCTTTATAAACCGTAATTGGTGACCATAACCCATACGAATGGCCCGTGAACCATTATAACCACTAGCTATGACCGATAACCTATAAGTATCCTTTATAAACCGTAATTGGTGACCATAACCCATATGAATGGCCCGTTAACCATTATTACCACTAGCTATGACCAATAACCAATAAGTATTCATTATAAGCCGTAATTGGTGTCCATAAGCCATACGAATGGCCCGTGAACTATTATAACCACTAGCTATGACCAATAACCTATAAGTATCCATTATAAACCGTAATTGGTGTCAATAACCCATACGAATGGCTCGTGAACCATTATAACCACTAGCTATGACCGATAACCTATAAGTATCCATTATAAACCGTAATTGGTGACAATAACCCATACGAACGGCCCGTTAACCATTATAACCACTAGCTATGACCAATAACCTATAAGTATCCTTTATAAACCGTAATCGGTGACCATAACCCATACGAATGGCCCGTGAATCATTATAACCACTAGATATGACCGATAACCTATAAGTATCCTTTATAAACCGTAATTGGTGACCATAACCCATACGAATGGCCCGTTAACCATTATTACCACTAGCTATGACCAATAACCTATAAGTATTCATTATAAACCGTAATTGGTGTCAATAACCCATACGAATGGCCCGTGAACCATTATAACCACTAGCTATGATCAATAACCTATAAGTATCCATTATAAACCGTAATTGGTGACAATAACCCATACGAATGACCCGTGAACCATTATAACCACTAGCTATGACCAATAACCTATAAATATCCATTATAAATCGTAATTGGTGTCAATAAGCCATACGAATGGCCCATGAACTATTATAACCACTAGATATGACCAATAACCTATAAGTATCCATTAAAACCGTAATTGGTGACCATAACCCATACGAATGGCCCGTGAACCATTATAACCACTAGTTATGACCAATAACCTATAAATATCCATTATAAACCGTAATTGATGTCAATAACCCATATGAATGGCCCGTGAACCATTATAACCACTAGCTATGACCAATAACCTATAAGTATCCATTATAAACCGTAATTGGTGTCCATAACCGATACGAATGGCCCGTTACCCATTATAACCACAAGCTGTGACCAATAACCTATAAGTATCCATATTAAACCGTAATAGGTGTCCATAACCCATAGGAATGGCCTGTGAACCGCCATAACCACTAGTTATGACCAATAACGTACAAGTATCCATTTTAAACCGTAATTCGTGTCAATAACCCATATGAACGGCCCGTGAACCATTATAACCACTAGCTATGACCAATAACCTATAAGTATCCTTTATAAACCGTAATTGGTGACCATAACCCATACGAATGGCCCGTGAACCATTATAACCACTAGCTATGACTGATAACCTATAAGTATCCTTTATAAACCGTAATTGGTGACCATAACCCATACGAATGGCCCGTGAACTATTATAACCACTAGCTATGACCAATAACCTATAAGTATCCTTTATAAACCGTAATTGGTGACCATAACCCATACGAATGGCCCGTGAACCATTATAACCACTAGCTATGACCGATAACCTATAAGTATCCTTTATAAACCGTAATTGGTGACCATAACCCATATGAATGGCCCGTTAACCATTATTACCACTAGCTATGACCAATAACCAATAAGTATTCATTATAAGCCGTAATTGGTGTCCATAAGCCATACGAATGGCCCGTGAACTATTATAACCACTAGCTATGACCAATAACCTATAAGTATCCATTATAAACCGTAATTGGTGTCAATAACCCATACGAATGGCTCGTGAACCATTATAACCACTAGCTATGACCGATAACCTATAAGTATCCATTATAAACCGTAATTGGTGACAATAACCCATACGAACGGCCCGTTAACCATTATAACCACTAGCTATGACCAATAACCTATAAGTATCCTTTATAAAACGTAATCGGTGACCATAACCCATACGAATGGCCCGTGAATCATTATAACCACTAGATATGACCGATAACCTATAAGTATCCTTTATAAACCGTAATTGGTGACCATAACCCATACGAATGGCCCGTTAACCATTATTACCACTAGCTATGACCAATAACCTATAAGTATTCATTATAAACCGTAATTGGTGTCAATAACCCATACGAATGGCCCGTGAACCATTATAACCACTAGCTATGATCAATAACCTATAAGTATCCATTATAAACCGTAATTGGTGACAATAACCCATACGAATGGCCCGTGAACCATTATAACCACTAGCTATGACCAATAACCTATAAATATCCATTATAAATCGTAATTGGTGTCAATAAGCCATACGAATGGCCCATGAACTATTATAACCACTAGATATGACCAATAACCTATAAGTATCCATTAAAACCGTAATTGGTGACCATAACCCATACGAATGGCCCGTGAACCATTATAACCACTAGTTATGACCAATAACCTATAAATATCCATTATAAACCGTAATTGATGTCAATAACCCATATGAATGGCCCGTGAACCATTATAACCACTAGCTATGACCAATAACCTATAAGTATCCATTATAAACCGTAATTGGTGTCCATAACCGATACGAATGGCCCGTTACCCATTATAACCACAAGCTGTGACCAATAACCTATAAGTATCCATATTAAACCGTAATAGGTGTCCATAACCCATAGGAATGGCCTGTGAACCGCCATAACCACTAGTTATGACCAATAACGTACAAGTATCCATTTTAAACCGTACTTCGCGTCAATAACCCATATGAACGGCCCGTGAACCATTATAACCACTAGCTATGACCAATAACCTATAAGTATCCTTTATAAACCGTAATTGGTGACCATAACCCATACGAATGGCCCGTGAACCATTATAACCACTAGCTATGACTGATAACCTATAAGTATCCTTTATAAACCGTAATTGGTGACCATAACCCATACGAATGGCCCGTGAACTATTATAACCACTAGCTATGACCAATAACCTATAAGTATCCTTTATAAACCGTAATTGGTGACCATAACGCATACGAATGGCCCGTGAACCATTATAACCACTAGCTATGACCGATAACCTATAAGTATCCTTTATAAACCGTAATTGGTGACCATAACCCATATGAATGGCCCGTTAACCATTATTACCACTAGCTATGACCAATAACCAATAAGTATTCATTATAAGCCGTAATTGGTGTCCATAAGCCATACGAATGGCCCGTGAACTATTATAACCACTAGCTATGACCAATAACCTATAAGTATCCATTATAAACCGTAATTGGTGTCAATAACCCATACGAATGGCTCGTGAACCATTATAACCACTAGCTATGACCGATAACCTATAAGTATCCATTATAAACCGTAATTGGTGACAATAACCCATACGAACGGCCCGTTAACCATTATAACCACTAGCTATGACCAATAACCTATAAGTATCCTTTATAAAACGTAATCGGTGACCATAACCCATACGAATGGCCCGTGAATCATTATAACCACTAGATATGACCGATAACCTATAAGTATCCTTTATAAACCGTAATTGGTGACCATAACCCATACGAATGGCCCGTTAACCATTATTACCACTAGCTATGACCAATAACCTATAAGTATTCATTATAAACCGTAATTGGTGTCAATAACCCATACGAATGGCCCGTGAACCATTATAACCACTAGCTATGATCAATAACCTATAAGTATCCATTATAAACCGTAATTGGTGACAATAACCCATACGAATGGCCCGTGAACCATTATAACCACTAGCTATGACCAATAACCTATAAATATCCATTATAAATCGTAATTGGTGTCAATAAGCCATACGAATGGCCCATGAACTATTATAACCACTAGATATGACCAATAACCTATAAGTATCCATTAAAACCGTAATTGGTGACCATAACCCATACGAATGGCCCGTGAACCATTATAACCACTAGTTATGACCAATAACCTATAAATATCCATTATAAACCGTAATTGATGTCAATAACCCATATGAATGGCCCGTGAACCATTATAACCACTAGCTATGACCAATAACCTATAAGTATCCATTATAAACCGTAATTGGTGTCCATAACCGATACGAATGGCCCGTTACCCATTATAACCACAAGCTGTGACCATTAACCTATAAGTATCCATATTAAACCGTAATAGGTGTCCATAACCCATAGGAATGGCCTGTGAACCGCCATAACCACTAGTTATGACCAATAACGTACAAGTATCCATTTTAAACCGTAATTCGCGTCAATAACCCATATGAACGGCCCGTGAACCATTATAACCACTAGCTATGACCAATAACCTATAAGTATCCTTTATAAACCGTAATTGGTGACCATAACCCATACGAATGGCCCGTGAACCATTATAACCACTAGCTATGACTGATAACCTATAAGTATCCTTTATAAACCGTAATTGGTGACCATAACCCATACGAATGGCCCGTGAACTATTATAACCACTAGCTATGACCAATAACCTATAAGTATCCTTTATAAACCGTAATTGGTGACCATAACCCATACGAATGGCCCGTGAACCATTATAACCACTCGCTATGACCGATAACCTATAAGTATCCTTTATAAACCGTAATTGGTGACCATAACCCATATGAATGGCCCGTTAACCATTATTACCACTAGCTATGACCAATAACCAATAAGTATTCATTATAAGCCGTAATTGGTGTCCATAAGCCATACGAATGGCCCGTGAACTATTATAACCACTAGCTATGACCAATAAGCTATAAGTATCCATTATAAACCGTAATTGGTGTCAATAACCCATACGAATGGCTCGTGAACCATTATAACCACTAGCTATGACCGATAACCTATAAGTATCCATTATAAACCGTAATTGGTGACAATAACCCATACGAACGGCCCGTTAACCATTATAACCACTAGCTATGACCAATAACCTATAAGTATCCTTTATAAAACGTAATCGGTGACCATAACCCATACGAATGGCCCGTGAATCATTATAACCACTAGATATGACCGATAACCTATAAGTATCCTTTATAAACCGTAATTGGTGACCATAACCCATACGAATGGCCCGTTAACCATTATTACCACTAGCTATGACCAATAACCTATAAGTATTCATTATAAACCGTAATTGGTGTCAATAACCCATACGAATGGCCCGTGAACCATTATAACCACTAGCTATGATCAATAACCTATAAGTATCCATTATAAACCGTAATTGGTGACAATAACCCATACGAATGGCCCGTGAACCATTATAACCACTAGCTATGACCAATAACCTATAAATATCCATTATAAATCGTAATTGGTGTCAATAAGCCATACGAATGGCCCATGAACTATTATAACCACTAGATATGACCAATAACCTATAAGTATCCATTAAAACCGTAATTGGTGACCATAACCCATACGAATGGCCCGTGAACCATTATAACCACTAGTTATGACCAATAACCTATAAATATCCATTATAAACCGTAATTGATGTCAATAACCCATATGAATGGCCCGTGAACCATTATAACCACTAGCTATGACCAATAACCTATAAGTATCCATTATAAACCGTAATTGGTGTCCATAACCGATACGAATGGCCCGTTACCCATTATAACCACAAGCTGTGACCAATAACCTATAAGTATCCATATTAAACCGTAATAGGTGTCCATAACCCATAGGAATGGCCTGTGAACCGCCATAACCACTAGTTATGACCAATAACGTACAAGTATCCATTTTAAACCGTAATTCGCGTCAATTACCCATATGAACGGCCCGTGAACCATTATAACCACTAGCTATGACCAATAACCTATAAGTATCCTTTATAAACCGTAATTGGTGACCATAACCCATACGAATGGCCCGTGAACCATTATAACCACTAGCTATGACTGATAACCTATAAGTATCCTTTATAAACCATAATTGGTGACCATAACCCATATGAATGGCCCGTTAAGCATTATTACCACTAGCTATGACCAATAACCTATAAATATTCATTATAAACCATAATTAGTCTCCATAAGCCATACGAATGGCCCGTGAACTATTATAACCACTAGCTATGACCAATAACCTATAAGTATGCATTATAAACCGTAATTGGTGTCAATAACCCATACGAATGGCAGGTGAACCATTATAACCACTAGCTATGACCGATAACCTATAAGTATCCATTATAAACCGTAATTGGTGACAATAACCCATACGAACGGCCCGTTAACCATTATAACCACTAGCTATGACCAATAACCTATAAGTATCCTTTATAAACCATAATCGGTGACCATAACCCATACGAATGGCCCGTGAACCATTATAACCACTAGATATGACCGATAACCTATAAGTATCCTTTATAAACCGTAATTGGTGACCATAACCCATACGAATGGCCCGTGAACCATTATAACCACTAGCTATGACCGATAACCTATAAGTATCCTTTATAAACCGTAATTGGTGACCATAACCCATACGAATGGCCCGTTAACCATTATTACCACTAGCTATGACGAATAACCTATAAGTATTCATTATAAACCGTAATTGGTGTCAATAACCCAAACGAATGGCCCGTGAACTATTATAACCACTAGCTATGACCAATAACCTATAAGTATCCATTATAAACCGTAATTGGTGTCAATAACCCATACGAATGGCCCACGAACTGTAATAGCCACCAGTTATGACCAATAACCTATAAGTATCCGTTTTAAATCGTAATTTGTGTCAATAACCCACATGAATGGCCCGGGGACCTTAATAATCACTAGTTTTGACCAATAACCTATAAGAATCCATTTTAAACCGTAACTGTATGCCATAACCCATACGAATGGCCCGTGAACCATTATAACCACTAGCTATGACCACTAACCTATAAGTATTCATTATAAACCGTAATTGGTCTCCATAAGCCATACGAATGGCCCGTGAACTATTATAAGCACTAGCTATGACCAATAACCTACAAGTATCCATTATAAACCGTAATTGGTGTCAATAACCCATACGAATGGCCCATAAACCATTATAACCACTAGCTATGACCAATAACCTATAAGTATCCATTATAAACCATAATTGGTGACCATAACCCATACGAATGGCCCATTAACCATTATTACCACTAGTTTTGACCAATAACCTATAAGAATCCATTTTAAACCGTAATTGGTGACCATAACCCATACGAATGGCCCGTGAACTATTATAACCACTAGCTATGTAGCATTCCAGAACCCCGTAGCACAATATTGTCCGCTCTGCCCACCAGCGCACGGTTTTATTCTTGGTATGGACCACTTCCACCCAAAAGGCCTCATGCTAAGAGAGGTATCCACACCCTTATAAGGAGTGTTTTGTTCCCCTCTCCAACCAATGTGGGACGAATGTTACAATTCTCCCCCCCCCCCTTGGGACACAACACCCTCGTTGTGCACATCGGCCCGGGTCTAGCTCTGATACCACTCGTAGCATCCCAGAACCCCGTAGCACAATATTGTCCGCTTTGCCCACCGGCGCACGGTTTTGTTCTTGGTATGGACCACTTCCACCCAAAAGGCCTCATGCTAAGAGAGGTATCCACGCCCTTAGAAAGAGTATTTCGTTCCCCTCTCCAACCAATGTGGGACGATTGTTACAATTTATGAGTACAAGAATTTAAATAAAAAGGTCCCAATAATTTAAATAATTGAAGCCCAACAATAATGTTGTCATTTAAAAATGTATTTAATGCGGAAATAGTTTAGTAAACATAAAGTGTTATAAAAATATAAATGTTGTCCACATCAGCTCTGAGCGGTCAACCGTCCACCTTCTCTTTTCCTTTACTAGTACCTGAAACAATGGGTGAAAGTTTGGGTCAGCTGGGAAGCTGAGTGAATAATCTCAAAATGCATACAACTATAACATACAACACATGAGGGCACATCGGTGTACTCCTACTCAGAATCTACTCAGTTATTTGCTCAGATTTATTTCTCGGATTTTATTACTCAGATTTTAATTTATATAGCGCGCTTGTGTGATTCGGGTCGATCGCCCCTCCTCACACCTCAGATAGACACAAGCCAAAACTCGGACGGGAGTGATCCCAAAAACTCAGACGGGAATGATCCCAAAAACTCAGACGGGAGGTGATCCCAAGATAGGCATATAGCCAAAAACTCATATGTGTATTATTATGTTTTATTATCTCTTTAACATAATTATCTCGGATGCCCTAGCAAGTAGTAGCACAGAATGACCCTGTGCCGAGCTCGGTTACCCAGGCACAATGTCTCAGATCAAAATAAATCAACAGATGCTCAGATATTCAGATAACATATCAACTCAGATAACACATAAGGTTCAACTAATGTAACACATAAGTCATGCATGTACTATGTTAAAACTGAATACACGGTGAGAATACTCACCTTAGCTTTGCTAGCTTCCAAACGTCCACGCAACAGCCTAAAAGCAGTACCGAGACACTCCCGGGCCTATATCACATTTACAATAAAACCCTAGTCAAAAGCCGACCTCAAAATACCAACAAAATCAGAATCTGCCCAACCCACGACCACTTATCGCGACGGCTATAACTTTCAATCCCTAATTCAGAAAAACCCCAAAATTTTACAGCAACTAAACGACACTTAACGCTGCAATTTGTCTTCACAAAGTTCGGCCTGGTTCTGCCTCGAAGGGTCCCGAAACAGGCCTGCAACAGGGCTACTTGGTATTGTATTTCAGCACTGCAGTCTGTTACAAAAATGCCCAAATCTCCCAAACCGTAATCTCAATTAACGAGCGGTCTACGGACATGGATAGGTACAACAATGAGCTACAAAAGTCCAGAAGACACGGGGTCCAGATTCGGACCCGAAGCAGGTCTAAAACTACCCGAACAGGTCAAACAGAATCTTTCAACAATTCAGCACAAATGAAACTTCAAAAATTTACAAAATGACAATCCCGACTCAAGCTAGACAAAGTCCCGGTTCTATTGAGACTAACCCGAAAACATCAACAACATAGAACCACAATCAATTTTATGCTAATCTAACTAGTCGGGACATGACTTGTTAAAACAAAACGGAACGATAGCAACAACAATCATCACCGAACCCAACCTAGGCTCGGAACCAATTATCAAGACTTTAGCCCTATTAAACTCGATATAACTGATTAGTACAACATATCACTGAAACGATATTAGAATTATTGAAGTAACGAAGGAACAAGGAGACTACCGAAACAAAGTAAAAATTCTGAATTGGAGCTGCTCTAGATAGATGTGGCTGAAATCACGACTCGTTGTTCGAGTAATATGCTGCCAAAAACGCTGCTCAATTAGGAACGACAATAAAAAGAAACGACTAGAAGGTAAGGGATAAATCTCTACCGAATACAACTCTACCTGTCTTGACAAGAATTCGATTAACCGATCACCTGGCTTCGATTGATGAAAGGACACGGTCACACTATTCTTCCAGCTCGATTGAACAATGAATACTTACACTCTCTGTGATTCGTCTACTGTAACTGACCAAAACACCATCGAAATTACCATGGTTAACAGAACAGAATCGGAAGAAGAAAACGGAAGAAAAAGATTGAGTTTAAACACCGACAATCACTATTCTTGAGCCTGCGATTCCTTCTTGTCTTCTCTTCCTATTCGATCGTAGCACAGAGAATGGGTTTGGGGATTGGGTGTGTCGGCCGAATGATTATGAGATGATTAGGGCTAAAGAAAGTTAAAATATCGGTAATCACATTAAGGCTAAATCGACTTCTTGGGCTCAACACTGAATGGATTCCTATGTTCGGGCTTTTGCCTCTAGCATTAACCGAGTCCAAGAATATAAACCACACTCAAGATCGGTCAAGAGAGAAAAGAAGAGTTCGGCCCTTGGCCTATTGGCCGGGCCTCAAAACACAGCAAGTTCGAAACGTATCATGGCTCGGGATTATATTCCTTTAACAGAGTTAAGCCACACTCGCGGAAGTTTCTAACGTCGCGATAATAAAACGTCACGAGAATAATAAACGTCTTATAAATAAAACCTCACATGTTTATTTCACCAAATAATTAATACAATAGGGTTTAATAATGAATACACGTAATTAAAATTAAATTATAAAATTTGGGGCGTTACAACTCAACTCCACTTGAAATAGACTTCGTCCCCGAAGTCATTGCTCGGAAGAAGCTCAAGGTAGCGATCTCGCACCTCCGACTCAGGCCCGCGAACGGCATACATCTTCTAATAGGAAGGCACGAAACGGTTATGAATAAAAGAAGCTCTTCAGGGTGACCTACTCGATCATAATGAACTAAGACTCTCGCAAATGCTTCACAAATCTTTCATCTCTAGTGGCACAAGATGAAAATGGCTCAAAATCGGAACATTCTCTAAGAATCTCAGTTTATCGCCGAAAATGGTGTCGATAACATGCGCGAAATAACCCACGATGCTCTGCTGAAGATGTCTTCTTACTCTTGCAGCCGAACACAGTGTCTGCACCCAGCGATTAACGTCGCGTTAAATCTCCGATTCAACTTCACTTGGAATTCGCTACGAATTTGTTGATGAGGCCAGATGATCCCAACGTGGTACTTGGTCATCCAATCCATACTCACTACAACACAGGGCTCTCTCTCATGGCGTTAAAGATATGGTTTATGGGTAATTTCTCTCCACACGGTTCAATCAAATAATCATTAAACATTTTAGAACTGGTAAAATCTCATTTTCGCAATTCTCTATCAGAATGCTTAGAAGGGTCCTCTACCGTATGGGACAATAGTTTGCTTAAGGTATAAAAACAATGTAGTGGTTTACACCTCTATCAACTAATACAAAAACTGGCAAATTATTCACGAAGAATATACATATCACAGAGAATTCACATATACTCATGTATATAACTCCGAAATATAATCTAGAAATATGACTCAGAAGTCCAACTCATAAATGAACTCACAGCGTGTCTCAGGAGTATAACTCAGAAATAAACTCATAAAGTAATAATATTCACTATCAATAGCATTAGATAACATTTTTACTCATTCTTATGACTACTCACGTGTTCCAGTTTACTAGATTATAATACATTGACTGATAATTTCTCTCTCAACCGCGTTATTGGTTCTCAAAATTATTCTTCTTTAACAATTTATCGTTACTTTACTCTATTAGGTTTGCGTATTACCGATGTTGATAACCCTTTAAATAGCTCAAATTAACGATCTTGTCATTTAACTCTTTATCAGGTTCTCATTCTAATACATTTAGTGGTTTCTCGATCATATTTTAATATATATTTTCTCATTTATCCAGTTTAACGATCCTTAATCGTTTGTTTCACTAATTTTACACAATTTAAATATCTCTTGATTATTTTGACCATATATCTACTCATTAAATTCATGTTACCCACTAAAATTCCAATTAAGTTTCATACTCTTATTTTAATGATCTCTCATTACTTAATTTACGAATCAATTCATTAATTTACTACATTCTCATCTTTCAGAAAATCTCGTTAATTCAATAAAATCTTATTGTTTAATTCACTTATTGTATTCCTCATCAATTTTAATAATAATAAAGTATAATATTTGATAACTTTAAATAGTGAAATATATTACCGAATCCAATTAGTTCAAAAGAAAAAAAATTAACCTAATTTAATAATTACTCATAAATAAACTCTTCTCATTGCTCCGATCTATTAATTTTCCGTTAATTAAAACTTTTCTCCTTTAACTCATTAGTAAACTCTCATTAATTAAATTATTAATAATTTCTCATTATCTCAATATAATTATATAATTATAGTACTTACCATTTCTCTTTTTCACAATTGCATTTAACCCGATAAATCTTGGTTCATTAATTTCTCTGTTAATCTCGATTATCAGTTTTATAAATTCGATAGTTACATCATGGAATTAACAATTATTCTCAATTTGCTCTATTTTGTAGTTACTCTTATAAATTTTCTAATCAAATATATGTATCTAGATTTCATACTTTTAAAATTCTCATCCAAAAATCTCTCTGTATAAGCATCATGCTCATAATAATTATAAATAATACATAATGATAATTATTTTATTTTTGGAAATTCCCCGTTTTACCCTACTCAACTCCACTTGGAGAAAACTCGTCCTCGAGTTTGGCATTAGAATTCTCTATCATGATAACATAAACAACATACACTCACTCAAGCAAATAATATGCATAAAATAAATTCACAATATCAAGCATTGGTCCATCGTTCCCCTCAAAATCTCCCCATAACCAACCAAAAGTACGGTGTGTACGATAATAGGGGCCCTCTATTACTTTCGACACCTACTTTTGTTTGGTCACGAGTCAATCCTAAAGTTTACAACTTCCCACATAGAAATTCATCAACAAATCACACTCGGGAGAAAGAAAGTTTATTTTCAGTATCTAATAAATACAGATATTCACTCAGCTGTGTGTACTCAAAATTTCATAAACATTACTCAGAAATTCATGCGTATATTGTCTCGTACGCGATACTCGAATAACTCAGATTCATAGAAATATTCCCACTTGGTTACTTCCACAATACAAACCCCATTTATAATCTTTCATTTGGATATGTCATTTATCATTCCTCATAAATATGATTTACATCATCTTCACAATTATATTAAATTTATTGTAATTGTGAGCGTCGATCAATATTCTTTCAATTAGAGTTCTCAGTTATTGTTTTCCTCGTTTAACTTGATTCAATTATGGCACTTTTAACTCTTTTTAAAAAGATCTTCATCAAATTCATGACGTTAGCCTCCCCTTAATAAACTTTAATAATTACTCTATTAGATGAACTTCAATAAATTCTGATTAATCTGACTCAACAATTTCTCAATTAATTAGTCTTAGTAACTTATATAGTTTATTTGATATCTCTGCGTTACCTCGATAATCTCTCTGACTTGTTATTCACATGAAGTGTTGCACTCAGCTAATTAATTCGCACACTTTAAATGTTTTCTCATTTATCTCAGCTTAATGATTCTTGATTAACTATCAGTTTCTTGACTTTTTAACCTGAAATCTTCTCGATTACTCCGACTCATGGCTCATTGTATTCAAAGATAAATTTCTCATTTAGTAGTTTAATTTCATAGCTTTTCAGTAACGCTCGTGTGAATAATTCTCGTTTAACTCGACTTGATTGCTTTTCATTGACCCACTTATTGTTTAGCTCGTTTCAATAAATACCCTTTTAAAATAAATTAGATTTTCTAATAATTTTTTTTATGTAATTATTTCTCATTTATTTAAATTATGCTCAATCCTTTTGTCGTTTAAATTATATTGATTAATGCTTACAACCCTTTATAAGTTTTCTCTTTCACTCGTGCTTTATTACTTCTTATACTCTTGTCTCAATACTGTCTCGGTTAATTCAAATTACGAATTTCCCAGATACTTCATTTTGATAGCTCTTCATAACTCGATTAATGATTACTCTTTGTTTCATCAAGAATACCACATATACAATTTTCTCTTTAATCCCTTATATAGAGTGTTACACAAAATTAGAGTTACCTATTAATGTATCTTTTAATTATTTAAACTTGGTTTAACAACTTCTCATTATGCATTCTCATTTTATTATCTCATTAAACGGAATTCTCAAAAATTTAATTCGATATTTTTCTCGTTTAGCTCCAATGTAATTATTTTTCATTTTCTTGAATTAATAATTTCTCCTTACGTAACTTGGTAAACCCTCATTTAAATATTTATTAATCTCTGGTTTACTTAGCTTCAATAACTCTTTCTATAAAGTGTTTTCTCTGAAATGAAAACTTTTAATATTCTCCGAGTTTCAAAATTTATTACTTCTCTTTAATATTAGGAACTTCTCCGTTTCTCATTTACTCAAGCATGTTTCTCATTTGATAATTTATGAATGAATTTTATATTACAAATTAGTATTCATTTATCATACTTTTCGGTAAAATTTCTCAGAATTATAAAATCTCATTTCAACTCTATTAGGTGTTCCTCTAAATTGGAAACTTTTATTATTCTCATTAAAATTTATAATTCCTCTAGTATGCGTATTTGTATATGCATAAATATATTAAACACTGGGAATTAAAACCATAGTTTTTACTCAGAATTATGCTCTAAATTATACTCAGAATTATCAAACCTCGCATTCGTATATCTATATATACATAGTATTTAGTCGTACAATTCATATGTAATTTTCGTATGTTATTATAACTTTTAGCGTTTATTTCACAGATGTAATCAGAAACAACACTCGGAAAAATATACTTAGAAAATAAACACAAAAATCTCAGACTACTCTACTCATCCATACTCTGAATACAACATACATCTCAGATAAATAAAAACTATTAAATATTACGAGCAGTGGGAAAAGCGAGAGGTCGACGTGACATGCTGTATGCTTGATGTGGAAACTTTACTCAGAAAATATTTTGCTCAATTCGCGTTTTAAAACTCGAGACTCAAACTTGAGTTTGAATCCACCCCTTGTGAATCCAAATCCCTCAAGTCAGAGCTCTGATACCAACTTGTAACACCCAGAAATTCACAAAAATTTTAAAAATTTATGAGTACAAGAATTTAAATAAAAAGGTCCCAATAATTTAAATAATTGAAGCCCAACAATAATGTTGTCATTTAAAAATGTATTTAATGCGGAAATAGTTTAGTAAACATAAAGTGTTATAAAAATATAAATGTTGTCCACATCAGCTCTGAGCGGTCAACCGTCCACCTTCTCTTTTCCTTTACTAGTACCTGAAACAATGGGTGAAAGTTTGGGTCAGCTGGGAAGCTGAGTGAATAATCTCAAAATGCATACAATTATAACATACAACACATGAGGGCACATCGGTGTACTCCTACTCAGAATCTACTCAGTTATTTGCTCAGATTTATTTCTCGGATTTTATTACTCAGATTTTAATTTATATAGCGCGCTTGTGTGATTCGGGCCGATCGCCCCTCCTCACACCTCAGATAGGCATAAGCCAAAACTCAGACGGGAGTGATCCCAAAAACTCAGACGGGAATGATCCCAAAAACTCAGACGGGAGGTGATCCCAAGATAGGCATATAGCCAAAAACTCAGATGTGTATTATTATGTTTTATTATCTCTTTAACATAATTATCTCGGATGCCCTAGCAAGTAGTAGCACAGAATGACCCTGTGCCGAGCTCGGTTACCCAGGCACAATGTCTCAGATCAAAATAAATCAACAGATGCTCACATATTCAGATAACATATCAACTCAGATAACACATAAGGTTCAACTAATGTAACACATAAGTCATGCATGTACTATGTTAAAACTGAATACACGGTGAGAATACTCACCTTAGCTTTGCTAGCTTCCAAACGTCCACGCAACAGCCTAAAAGCAGTACCGAGACACTCCCGGGCCTATATCACATTTACAATAAAACCCTAGTCAAAAGCCGACCTCAAAATACCAACAAAATCAGAATCTGCCCAACCCGCGACCACTTATCGCGACGGCTATAACTTTCAATCCCTAATTCAGAAAAACCCCAAAATTTTACAGCAACTAAACGACACTTAACGCTGCAATTTGTCTTCACAATGTTCGGCCTGGTTCTGCCCCGAAGTGTCCCGAAACAGGCCTGCAACAGGGCTACTTGGTATTGTATTTCAGCACTGCAGTCTGTTACAAAAATGCCCAAATCTCCCAAACCGTAATCTGAATTAACGAGCGGTCTACGGACATGGATAGGTACAACAATGAGCTACAAAAGTCCAGAAGACACGGGGTCCAGATTCGGACCCGAAGCAGGTCTAAAACTGACCCGAACAGGTCAAACAGAATCTGTCAACAATTCAGCACAAATGAAACTTCAAAAATTTACAAAATGACAATCCCGACTCAAGCTAGACAAAGTCCCGGTTCTATTGAGACTAACCCGAAAACATCAACAACATAGAACCACAATCAATTTTATGCTAATCTAACTAGTCGGGACATGACTTGTTAAAACAAAACGGAACAATAGCAACAACAATCATCACCGAACCCAACCTAGGCTCGGAACCATTTATCAAGACTGCAGCCCTATTAAACTCGATATAACTGATTAGTACAACATATCACTGAAACGATATTAGAATTATCGAAGTAATGAAGGAACAAGGAGACTACCGAAAGAAAGTAAAAATTCTGAATTGGAGTTGCTCTAGATAGATGTGGCTGAAATCACGACTCGTTGTTCGAGTAATATGCTGCCAAAAACGCTGCTCAATTAGGAACGACAATAAAAAGAAACGACTAGAAGGTAAGGGATAAATCTCTACCGAATACAACTCTTCCTGTCTTGACAAGAATTCGATTAACCGATCACCTGGCTTCGATTGATGAAAGGACACGGTCACACTATTCTTCCAGCTCGATTGAACAATGAATACTTACACTCTCTGTGATTCGTCTACTGTAACTGACCAAAACACCATCGAAATTACCATGGTTAACAGAACAGAATCGGAAGAAGAAAACGGAAGAAAAAGATTGAGTTTAAACACCGACAATCACTATTCTTGAGCCTGCGATTCCTTCTTGTCTTCTATTCCTATTCGATCGTAGCACAGAGAATGGGTTTGGGGATTGGGTGTGTCGGCCGAATGATTATGAGATGATTAGGGCTAAAGAAAGTTAAAATATCGGTAATCACATTAAGGCTAAATCGACTTCTTGGGCTCAACACTGAATGGATTCCTATGTTCGGGCTTTTGCCTCTAGCATTAACCGAGTCCAAGAATATAAACCACACTCAAGATCGGTCAAGAGAGAAAAGAAGAGTTCGGCCCTTGGCCTATTGGCCGGGCCTCAAAACACAGCAAGTTCGAAACGTATCATGGCTCGGGATTATATTCCTTTAACAGAGTTAAGCCACACTCGCGGAAGTTTCTAACGTCGCGATAATAAAACGTCACGAGAATAATAAACGTCTTATAAATAAAACGTCACATGTTTATTTCACCAAATAATTAATACAATAGGGTTTAATAATGAATACACGTAATTAAAATTAAATTATAAAATTTGGGGCGTTACAAGCTATGACCAATAACCTATAAGTATTCATTATAAACCGTAATTGGTCTCCATAAGCCATACGAATGGCCCGTGAACTATTATAACCACTAGGTATGACCAATAACCTATAAGTATCCATTATAAACCGTAATTGGTGTCAATAACCCATACGAATGGCCCGTGAACCATTATAACCACTTGCTATGATCGATAACCTATAAGTATCCACTATAAACCGTAATTGGTGACAATAACCCATACGAATGGCCCGAGAACCATTATAACCACTAGCTATGACCAATAACCTATAAATATCCATTATAAATCGTAATTGGTGTCAATAAGCCATACGAATGGCCCATGAACTATTATAACCACTAGCTATGACCAATAACCTATTGGTGACCATAACCCATACGAATGGCCCGTTAACCATTATTACTACTAGCTATGACCAATAACCTATAAGTATCCATTATAAACCGTAATTGGTGTCAATAAGCCATACGAATGGCCCGTGAACTATTATAACCAATAGCTATGACCAATAACCTATAAGTATCCATTATAAACCGTAATTGGTGTCAAGAACCCATACGAATGGCCCGTGAACCATTATAACCACTAGCTATGACCGATAACCTATAAGTATCCTTTATAAACCATAATTGGTGACCATAACCCATACGAATGGCCCGTTAAGCATTATTGCCACTAGCTATGACCAATAACCTATAAATATTCATTATAAACCGTAATTAGTCTCCATAAGCCATACGAATGGCCCGTGAACTATTATAACCAATAGCTATGACCAATAACCTATAAGTATTCATTATAAACCGTAATTGGTGTGAATAACCCATACGAATGGCACGTGAACCATTATAACCACTAGCTATGACCGATAACCTATAAGTATCCATTATAAACCGTAATTGGTGACAATAACCCATATGAATGGTCCGTGAACCATTATAACCACTAGCTATGACCAATAACCTATAAATATCCATTATAAATCGTAATTGGTGTCAATAAGCCATACGAATGGCCCATGAACTATTATAACCACTATCTATGACAAATAACCTATAAGTATCCATTATAAATCGTAATTGGGGACCATAACCCATACGAATGGCCCGTTAACCATTATTACCACTAGCTATGACCAATAACCTATAAGTATCCATTATAAACCGTAATTGGTGTCAATAAGCCATACGAATGGCCCGTGAACTATTATAACCACTAGCTATGACCAATAACCTATAAGTATCCATTATAAACCATAATTGGTGTCAATAACCCATACGAATGGCCCATGAACCATTACAACCACTAGCTATGACCGATAACCTATAAGTATCCATTATAAACCGTAATTGGTGACCATAACCCATACGAATGGCCCGTTAACCATTATTACCACAAGTTTTGACCAATAACCTATAAGAATCCATTTTAAACCGTAATTGGTGACCATAACCCATACGAATGGCCCGTGAACCATTATAACCACTAGCTATGACCAATAACCTATAAGTATTCATTATAAACCGAAATTGGTCTCCATAAGCCATACGAATGGCCCGTGAACTATTATAACCACTAGGTATGACCAATAACCTATAAGTATCCATTATAAACCGTAATTGGTGTCAATAACCCATACGAATGGCCCGTGAACCATTATAACCACTTGCTATGATCGATAACCTATAAGTATCCATTATAAACCGTAATTGGTGACAATAACCCATACGAATGGCCCGTGAACCATTATAACCGCTAGCTATGACCAATAACCTATAAATATCCATTATAAATCGTAATTGGTGTCAATAAGCCATACGAATGGCCCATGAACTATTATAACCACTAGCTATGACCAATAACCTATTGGTGACCATAACCCATACGAATGGCCCGTTAACCATTATTACTACTAGCTATGACCAATAACCTATAAGTATCCATTATAAACCGTAATTGGTGTCAATAAGCCATACGAATGGCCCGTGAACTATTATAACCACTAGCTATGACCAATAACCTATAAGTATCCATTATAAACCGTAATTGGTGTCAATAACCCATACGAATGGCCCGTGAACCATTATAACCACTAGCTATGACCGATAACCTATAAGTATCCATTATACACTATAATTGGTGACAATAACCCATATGAGTGGCTCGTGAACCATTATAACCACTAGCTATGACAAATAACCTATAAATATCAATTATAAACCGTAATTGGTGTCAATAACCCATACGAATGGCCCGTGAACCATTATAACCACTAGCTATGACCAATAACCTATAAGTATCCATTATAAACCGTAATTGGTGACCATAACCCATACGAATGGCCCGTGAACCATTATAACCACTAGCTATGACCGATAACCTATAAGTATCCTTTATAAACCGTAATTGGTGACCATAACCCATATGAATGGCCCGTTAACCATTATTACCACTAGCTATGACCAATAACCTATAAGTATTCATTATAAGCCGTAATTGGTGTCCATAAGCCATACGAATGGCCCGTGAACTATTATAACCACTAGCTATGACCAATAACCTATAAGTATCCATTATAAACCGTAATTGGTGTCAATAACCCATACGAATGGCCCACGAACTGTAATAGCCACTAGTTATGACCAATAACCTATAAGTATCCGTTTTAAACCGTAATTTGTGTCAATAACCCACATGAATGGCCCGTGGACCTTAATAATCACTAGTTTTGACCAATAACCTATAAGAATCCATTTTAAACCGTAATTGTATACCATAACCCATACGAATGGCCCGTGAACCATTATAACCACTAGCTATGACCACTAACCTATAAGTATTCATTATAAACCGTAATTGGTCTCCATAAGCCATACGAATGGCCCGTGAACTATTATAAGCACTAGCTATGACCAATAACCTACAAGTATCCATTATAAACCGTAATTGGTGTCAATAACCCATACGAATGGCCCATGAACCATTATAACCACTAGCTATGACCAATAACCTATAAGTATCCATTATAAACCATAATTGGTGACCATAACACATACGAATGGCCCATTAACCATTATTACCACTAGTTTTGACCAATAACCTATAAGAATCCATTTTAAACCGTAATTGGTGACCATAACCCATACGAATGGCCCGTGAACCATTATAACCACTAGCTATGACCGATAACCTATAAGTATCCTTTATAAACCATAATTGGTGACCATAACCCATACGAATGGCCCGTTAAGCATTATTGCCACTAGCTATGACCAATAACCTATAAATATTCATTATAAACCGTAATTGGTCTCCATAAGCCATACGAATGGCCCGTGAACTATTATAAGCACTAGCTATGACCAATAACCTACAAGTATCCATTATAAACCGTAATTGGTGTCAAGAACCCATACGAATGGCCCGTAAACCATTATAACCACTAGCTATGACCGATAACCTATAAGTATCCTTTATAAACCATAATTGGTGACCATAACCCATACGAATGGCCCGTTAAGCATTATTGCCACTAGCTATGACCAATAACCTATAAATATTCATTACAAACCGTAATTGGTCTCCATAAGCCATACGAATGGCCCGTGAACTATTATAAGCACTAGCTATGACCAATAACCTACAAGTATCCATTATAAACCGTAATTGGTGTCAATAACCCATACGAATGGCCCATGAACCATTATAACCACTAGCTATGACCAATAACCTATAAGTATCCATTATAAACCATAAATGGTGACCATAACACATACGAATGGCCCATTAACCATTATTACCACTAGTTTTGACCAATAACCTATAAGAATCCATTTTAAACCGTAATTGGTGACCATAACCCATACGAATGGCCCGTGAACCATTATAACCACTAGCTATGACCAATAACCTATAAGTATTCATTATAAACCGTAATTGGTCTCCATAAGCCATACGAATGGCCCGTGAACTATTATAACCACTAGGTATGACCAATAACCTATAAGTATCCATTATAAACCGTAATTGGTGTCAATAACCCATACGAATGGCCCGTGAACCATTATAACCACTTGCTATGATCGATAACCTATAAGTATCCACTATAAACCGTAATTGGTGACAATAACCCATACGAATGGCCCGAGAACCATTATAACCACTAGCTATGACCAATAACCTATAAATATCCATTATAAATCGTAATTGGTGTCAATAAGCCATACGAATGGCCCATGAACTATTATAACCACTAGCTATGACCAATAACCTATTGGTGACCATAACCCATACGAATGGCCCGTTAACCATTATTACTACTAGCTATGACCAATAACCTATAAGTATCCATTATAAACCGTAATTGGTGTCAATAAGCCATACGAATGGCCCGTGAACTATTATAACCACTAGCTATGACCAATAACCTATAAGTATCCATTATAAACCGTAATTGGTGTCAATAACCCATACGAATGGCCCGTGAACCATTATAACCACTAGCTATGACCGATAACCTATAAGTATCCATTATACACTATATATGGTGACAATAACCCATACGAATGGCTCGTGAACCATTATAACCACTAGCTATGACAAATAACCTATAAATATCAATTATAAACCGTAATTGGTGTCAATAACCCATACGAATGGCCCGTGAACCATTATAACCACTAGCTATGACCAATAACCTATAAGTATTCATTATAAACCGTAATTGGTGTGAATAACCCATACGAATGGCACGTGAACCATTATAACCACTAGCTATGACCGATAACCTATAAGTATCCATTATAAACCGTAATTGGTGACAATAACCCATATGAATGGTCCGTGAACCATTATAACCACTAGCTATGACCAATAACCTATAAATATCCATTATAAATCGTAATTGGTGTCAATAAGCCATACGAATGGCCCATGAACTATTATAACCACTATCTATGACAAATAACCTATAAGTATCCATTATAAATCGTAATTGGGGACCATAACCCATACGAATGGCCCGTTAACCATTATTACCACTAGCTATGACCAATAACCTATAAGTATCCATTATAAACCGTAATTGGTGTCAATAAGCCATACGAATGGCCCGTGAACTATTATAACCACTAGCTATGACCAATAACCTATAAGTATCCATTATAAACCATAATTGGTGTCAATAACCCATACGAATGGCCCATGAACCATTACAACCACTAGCTATGACCGATAACCTATAAGTATCCATTATAAACCGTAATTGGTGACCATAACCCATACGAATGGCCCGTTAACCATTATTACCACAAGTTTTGACCAATAACCTATAAGAATCCATTTTAAACCGTAATTGGTGACCATAACCCATACGAATGGCCCGTGAACCATTATAACCACTAGCTATGACCAATAACCTATAAGTATTCATTATAAACCGAAATTGGTCTCCATAAGCCATACGAATGGCCCGTGAACTATTATAACCACTAGGTATGACCAATAACCTATAAGTATCCATTATAAACCGTAATTGGTGTCAATAACCCATACGAATGGCCCGTGAACCATTATAACCACTTGCTATGATCGATAACCTATAAGTATCCATTATAAACCGTAATTGGTGACAATAACCCATACGAATGGCCCGTGAACCATTATAACCGCTAGCTATGACCAATAACCTATAAATATCCATTATAAATCGTAATTGGTGTCAATAAGCCATACGAATGGCCCATGAACTATTATAACCACTAGCTATGACCAATAACCTATTGGTGACCATAACCCATACGAATGGCCCGTTAACCATTATTACTACTAGCTATGACCAATAACCTATAAGTATCCATTATAAACCGTAATTGGTGTCAATAAGCCATACGAATGGCCCGTGAACTATTATAACCACTAGCTATGACCAATAACCTATAAGTATCCATTATAAACCGTAATTGGTGTCAATAACCCATACGAATGGCCCGTGAACCATTATAACCACTAGCTATGACCGATAACCTATAAGTATCCATTATACACTATAATTGGTGACAATAACCCATATGAATGGCTCGTGAACCATTATAACCACTAGCTATGACAAATAACCTATAAATATCAATTATAAACCGTAATTGGTGTCAATAACCCATACGAATGGCCCGTGAACCATTATAACCACTAGCTATGACCAATAACCTATAAGTATCCATTATAAACCGTAATTGGTGACCATAACCCATACGAATGGCCCGTGAACCATTATAACCACTAGCTATGACCGATAACCTATAAGTATCCTTTATAAACCGTAATTGGTGACCATAACCCATATGAATGGCCCGTTAACCATTATTACCACTAGCTATGACCAATAACCTATAAGTATTCATTATAAGCCGTAATTGGTGTCCATAAGCCATACGAATGGCCCGTGAACTATTATAACCACTAGCTATGACCAATAACCTATAAGTATCCATTATAAACCGTAATTGGTGTCAATAACCCATACGAATGGCCCACGAACTGTAATAGCCACTAGTTATGACCAATAACCTATAAGTATCCGTTTTAAACCGTAATTTGTGTCAATAACCCACATGAATGGCCCGTGGACCTTAATAATCACTAGTTTTGACCAATAACCTATAAGAATCCATTTTAAACCGTAATTGTATACCATAACCCATACGAATGGCCCGTGAACCATTATAACCACTAGCTATGACCACTAACCTATAAGTATTCATTATAAACCGTAATTGGTCTCCATAAGCCATACGAATGGCCCGTGAACTATTATAAGCACTAGCTATGACCAATAACCTACAAGTATCCATTATAAACCGTAATTGGTGTCAATAACCCATACGAATGGCCCATGAACCATTATAACCACTAGCTATGACCAATAACCTATAAGTATCCATTATAAACCATAATTGGTGACCATAACACATACGAATGGCCCATTAACCATTATTACCACTAGTTTTGACCAATAACCTATAAGAATCCATTTTAAACCGTAATTGGTGACCATAACCCATACGAATGGCCCGTGAACCATTATAACCACTAGCTATGACCGATAACCTATAAGTATCCTTTATAAACCATAATTGGTGACCATAACCCATACGAATGGCCCGTTAAGCATTATTGCCACTAGCTATGACCAATAACCTATAAATATTCATTATAAACCGTAATTGGTCTCCATAAGCCATACGAATGGCCCGTGAACTATTATAAGCACTAGCTATGACCAATAACCTACAAGTATCCATTATAAACCGTAATTGGTGTCAAGAACCCATACGAATGGCCCGTAAACCATTATAACCACTAGCTATGACCGATAACCTATAAGTATCCTTTATAAACCATAATTGGTGACCATAACCCATACGAATGGCCCGTTAAGCATTATTGCCACTAGCTATGACCAATAACCTATAAATATTCATTATAAACCGTAATTGGTCTCCATAAGCCATACGAATGGCCCGTGAACTATTATAAGCACTAGCTATGACCAATAACCTACAAGTATCCATTATAAACCGTAATTGGTGTCAATAACCCATACGAATGGCCCATGAACCATTATAACCACTAGCTATGACCAATAACCTATAAGTATCCATTATAAACCATAAATGGTGACCATAACACATACGAATGGCCCATTAACCATTATTACCACTAGTTTTGACCAATAACCTATAAGAATCCATTTTAAACCGTAATTGGTGACCATAACCCATACGAATGGCCCGTGAACCATTATAACCACTAGCTATGACCAATAACCTATAAGTATTCATTATAAACCGTAATTGGTCTCCATAAGCCATACGAATGGCCCGTGAACTATTATAACCACTAGGTATGACCAATAACCTATAAGTATCCATTATAAACCGTAATTGGTGTCAATAACCCATACGAATGGCCCGTGAACCATTATAACCACTTGCTATGATCGATAACCTATAAGTATCCACTATAAACCGTAATTGGTGACAATAACCCATACGAATGGCCCGAGAACCATTATAACCACTAGCTATGACCAATAACCTATAAATATCCATTATAAATCGTAATTGGTGTCAATAAGCCATACGAATGGCCCATGAACTATTATAACCACTAGCTATGACCAATAACCTATTGGTGACCATAACCCATACGAATGGCCCGTTAACCATTATTACTACTAGCTATGACCAATAACCTATAAGTATCCATTATAAACCGTAATTGGTGTCAATAAGCCATACGAATGGCCCGTGAACTATTATAACCACTAGCTATGACCAATAACCTATAAGTATCCATTATAAACCGTAATTGGTGTCAATAACCCATACGAATGGCCCGTGAACCATTATAACCACTAGCTATGACCGATAACCTATAAGTATCCATTATACACTATATATGGTGACAATAACCCATACGAATGGCTCGTGAACCATTATAACCACTAGCTATGACAAATAACCTATAAATATCAATTATAAACCGTAATTGGTGTCAATAACCCATACGAATGGCCCGTGAACCATTATAACCACTAGCTATGACCAATAACCTATAAGTATCCATTATAAACCGTAATTGGTGACCATAACCCATACGAATGGCCCGTGAACCATTATAACCACTAGCTATGACCGATAACCTATAAGTATCCTTTATAAACCGTAATTGGTGACCATAACCCATATGAATGGCCCGTTAACCATTATTACCACTAGCTATGACCAATAACCTATAAGTATTCATTATAAGCCGTAATTGGTGTCCATAAGCCATACGAATGGCCCGTGAACTATTATAACCACTAGCTATGACCAATAACCTATAAGTATCCATTATAAACCGTAATTGGTGTCAATAACCCATACGAATGGCCCACGAACTGTAATAGCCACTAGTTATGACCAATAACCTATAAGTATCCGTTTTAAACCGTAATTTGTGTCAATAACCCACATGAATGGCCCGTGGACCTTAATAATCACTAGTTTTGACCAATAACCTATAAGAATCCATTTTAAACCGTAATTGTATACCATAACCCATACGAATGGCCCGTGAACCATTATAACCACTAGCTATGACCACTAACCTATAAGTATTCATTATAAACCGTAATTGGTCTCCATAAGCCATACGAATGGCCCGTGAACTATTATAAGCACTAGCTATGACCAATAACCTACAAGTATCCATTATAAACCGTAATTGGTGTCAATAACCCATACGAATGGCCCATGAACCATTATAACCACTAGCTATGACCAATAACCTATAAGTATCCATTATAAACCATAATTGGTGACCATAACACATACGAATGGCCCATTAACCATTATTACCACTAGTTTTGACCAATAACCTATAAGAATCCATTTTAAACCGTAATTGGTGACCATAACCCATACGAATGGCCCGTGAACCATTATAACCACTAGCTATGACCGATAACCTATAAGTATCCTTTATAAACCATAATTGGTGACCATAACCCATACGAATGGCCCGTTAAGCATTATTGCCACTAGCTATGACCAATAACCTATAAATATTCATTATAAACCGTAATTGGTCTCCATAAGCCATACGAATGGCCCGTGAACTATTATAAGCACTAGCTATGACCAATAACCTACAAGTATCCATTATAAACCGTAATTGGTGTCAAGAACCCATACGAATGGCCCGTAAACCATTATAACCACTAGCTATGACCGATAACCTATAAGTATCCTTTATAAACCATAATTGGTGACCATAACCCATACGAATGGCCCGTTAAGCATTATTGCCACTAGCTATGACCAATAACCTATAAATATTCATTATAAACCGTAATTGGTCTCCATAAGCCATACGAATGGCCCGTGAACTATTATAAGCACTAGCTATGACCAATAACCTACAAGTATCCATTATAAACCGTAATTGGTGTCAATAACCCATATGAATGGCCCATGAACCATTATAACCACTAGCTATGACCAATAACCTATAAGTATCCATTATAAACCATAAATGGTGACCATAACACATACGAATGGCCCATTAACCATTATTACCACTAGTTTTGACCAATAACCTATAAGAATCCATTTTAAACCGTAATTGGTGACCATAACCCATACGAATGGCCCGTGAACCATTATAACCACTAGCTATGACCAATAACCAATAAGTGTTCATTATAAACCGTAATTGGTCTCCATAAGCCATACGAATGGCCCGTGAACTATTATAACCACTAGGTATGACCAATAACCTATAAGTATCCATTATAAACCGTAATTGGTGTCAATAACCCATACGAATGGCCCGTGAACCATTATAACCACTTGCTATGATCGATAACCTATAAGTATCCATTATAAACCGTAATTGGTGTCAAGAACCCATACGAATGGCCCGTAAACCATTATAACCACTAGCTATGACCGATAACCTATAAGTATCCTTTATAAACCATAATTGGTGACCATAACCCATACGAATGGCCCGTTAAGCATTATTGCCACTAGCTATGACCAATAACCTATAAATATTCATTATAAACCGTAATTAGTCTCCATAAGCCATACGAATGGCCCGTGAACTATTATAACCAATAGCTATGACCAATAACCTATAAGTATCCATTATACACTATAATTGGTGACAATAACCCATACGAATGGCTCGTGAACCATTATAACCACTAGCTATGACAAATAACCTATAAATATCCATTATAAACCGTAATTGGTCTCCATAAGCCATACGAATGGCCCGTGAACTATTATAAGCACTAGCTATGACCAATAACCTACAAGTATCCATTATAAACCGTAATTGGTGTCAAGAACCCATACGAATGGCCCGTAAACCATTATAACCACTAGCTATGACCGATAACCTATAAGTATCCTTTATAAACCATAATTGGTGACCATAACCCATACGAATGGCCCGTTAAGCATTATTGCCACTAGCTATGACCAATAACCTATAAATATTCATTATAAACCGTAATTGGTCTCCATAAGCCATACGAATGGCCCGTGAACTATTATAAGCACTAGCTATGACCAATAACCTACAAGTATCCATTATAAACCGTAATTGGTGTCAATAACCCATACGAATGGCCCATGAACCATTATAACCACTAGCTATGACCAATAACCTATAAGTATCCATTATAAACCATAAATGGTGACCATAACACATACGAATGGCCCATTAACCATTATTACCACTAGTTTTGACCAATAACCTATAAGAATCCATTTTAAACCGTAATTGGTGACCATAACCCATACGAATGGCCCGTGAACCATTATAACCACTAGCTATGACCAATAACCTATAAGTATTCATTATAAACCGTAATTGGTCTCCATAAGCCATACGAATGGCCCGTGAACTATTATAACCACTAGGTATGACCAATAACCTATAAGTATCCATTATAAACCGTAATTGGTGTCAATAACCCATACGAATGGCCCGTGAACCATTATAACCACTTGCTATGATCGATAACCTATAAGTATCCACTATAAACCGTAATTGGTGACAATAACCCATACGAATGGCCCGAGAACCATTATAACCACTAGCTATGACCAATAACCTATAAATATCCATTATAAATCGTAATTGGTGTCAATAAGCCATACGAATGGCCCATGAACTATTATAACCACTAGCTATGACCAATAACCTATTGGTGACCATAACCCATACGAATGGCCCGTTAACCATTATTACTACTAGCTATGACCAATAACCTATAAGTATCCATTATAAACCGTAATTGGTGTCAATAAGCCATACGAATGGCCCGTGAACTATTATAACCACTAGCTATGACCAATAACCTATAAGTATCCATTATAAACCGTAATTGGTGTCAATAACCCATACGAATGGCCCGTGAACCATTATAACCACTAGCTATGACCGATAACCTATAAGTATCCATTATACACTATAATTGGTGACAATAACCCATACGAATGGCTCGTGAACCATTATAACCACTAGCTATGACAAATAACCTATAAATATCAATTATAAACCGTAATTGGTGTCAATAACCCATACGAATGGCCCGTGAACCATTATAACCACTAGCTATGACCAATAACCTATAAGTATCCATTATAAACCGTAATTGGTGACCATAACCCATACGAATGGCCCGTGAACCATTATAACCACTAGCTATGACCGATAACCTATAAGTATCCTTTATAAACCGTAATTGGTGACCATAACCCATATGAATGGCCCGTTAACCATTATTACCACTAGCTATGACCAATAACCTATAAGTATTTATTATAAGCCGTAATTGGTGTCCATAAGCCATACGAATGGCCCGTGAACTATTATAACCACTAGCTATGACCAATAACCTATAAGTATCCATTATAAACCGTAATTGGTGTCAATAACCCATACGAATGGCCCACGAACTGTAATAGCCACTAGTTATGACCAATAACCTATAAGTATCCGTTTTAAACCGTAATTTGTGTCAATAACCCACATGAATGGCCCGTGGACCTTAATAATCACTAGTTTTGACCAATAACCTATAAGAATCCATTTTAAACCGTAATTGTATACCATAACCCATACGAATGGCCCGTGAACCATTATAACCACTAGCTATGACCACTAACCTATAAGTATTCATTATAAACCGTAATTGGTCTCCATAAGCCATACGAATGGCCCGTGAACTATTATAAGCACTAGCTATGACCAATAACCTACAAGTATCCATTATAAACCGTAATTGGTGTCAATAACCCATACGAATGGCCCATGAACCATTATAACCACTAGCTATGACCAATAACCTATAAGTATCCATTATAAACCATAATTGGTGACCATAACACATACGAATGGCCCATTAACCATTATTACCACTAGTTTTGACCAATAACCTATAAGAATCCATTTTAAACCGTAATTGGTGACCATAACCCATACGAATGGCCCGTGAACCATTATAACCACTAGCTATGACCGATAACCTATAAGTATCCTTTATAAACCATAATTGGTGACCATAACCCATACGAATGGCCCGTTAAGCATTATTGCCACTAGCTATGACCAATAACCTATAAATATTCATTATAAACCGTAATTGGTCTCCATAAGCCATACGAATGGCCCGTGAACTATTATAAGCACTAGCTATGACCAATAACCTACAAGTATCCATTATAAACCGTAATTGGTGTCAAGAACCCATACGAATGGCCCGTAAACCATTATAACCACTAGCTATGACCGATAACCTATAAGTATCCTTTATAAACCATAATTGGTGACCATAACCCATACGAATGGCCCGTTAAGCATTATTGCCACTAGCTATGACCAATAACCTATAAATATTCATTATAAACCGTAATTGGTCTCCATAAGCCATACGAATGGCCCGTGAACTATTATAAGCACTAGCTATGACCAATAACCTACAAGTATCCATTATAAACCGTAATTGGTGTCAATAACCCATACGAATGGCCCATGAACCATTATAACCACTAGCTATGACCAATAACCTATAAGTATCCATTATAAACCATAAATGGTGACCATAACACATACGAATGGCCCATTAACCATTATTACCACTAGTTTTGACCAATAACCTATAAGAATCCATTTTAAACCGTAATTGATGACCATAACCCATACGAATGGCCCGTGAACCATTATAACCACTACCTATGACCAATAACCAATAAGTATTCATTATAAACCGTAATTGGTCTCCATAAGCCATACGAATGGCCCGTGAACTATTATAACCACTAGGTATGACCAATAACCTATAAGTATCCATTATAAACCGTAATTGGTGTCAATAACCCATACGAATGGCCCGTGAACCATTATAACCACTTGCTATGATCGATAACCTATAAGTATCCATTATAAACCGTAATTGGTGTCAAGAACCCATACGAATGGCCCGTAAACCATTATAACCACTAGCTATGACCGATAACCTATAAGTATCCTTTATAAACCATAATTGGTGACCATAACCCATACGAATGGCCCGTTAAGCATTATTGCCACTAGCTATGACCAATAACCTATAAATATTCATTATAAACCGTAATTAGTCTCCATAAGCCATACGAATGGCCCGTGAACTATTATAACCAATAGCTATGACCAATAACCTATAAGTATCCATTATACACTATAATTGGTGACAATAACCCATACGAATGGCTCGTGAACCATTATAACCACTAGCTATGACAAATAACCTATAAATATCCATTATAAACCGTAATTGGTCTCCATAAGCCATACGAATGGCCCGTGAACTATTATAAGCACTAGCTATGACCAATAACCTACAAGTATCCATTATAAACCGTAATTGGTGTCAAGAACCCATACGAATGGCCCGTAAACCATTATAACCACTAGCTATGACCGATAACCTATAAGTATCCTTTATAAACCATAATTGGTGACCATAACCCATACGAATGGCCCGTTAAGCATTATTGCCACTAGCTATGACCAATAACCTATAAATATTCATTATAAACCGTAATTGGTCTCCATAAGCCATACGAATGGCCCGTGAACTATTATAAGCACTAGCTATGACCAATAACCTACAAGTATCCATTATAAACCGTAATTGGTGTCAATAACCCATACGAATGGCCCATGAACCATTATAACCACTAGCTATGACCAATAACCTATAAGTATCCATTATAAACCATAAATGGTGACCATAACACATACGAATGGCCCATTAACCATTATTACCACTAGTTTTGACCAATAACCTATAAGAATCCATTTTAAACCGTAATTGGTGACCATAACCCATACGAATGGCCCGTGAACCATTATAACCACTAGCTATGACCAATAACCTATAAGTATTCATTATAAACCGTAATTGGTCTCCATAAGCCATACGAATGGCCCGTGAACTATTATAACCACTAGGTATGACCAATAACCTATAAGTATCCATTATAAACCGTAATTGGTGTCAATAACCCATACGAATGGCCCGTGAACCATTATAACCACTTGCTATGATCGATAACCTATAAGTATCCACTATAAACCGTAATTGGTGACAATAACCCATACGAATGGCCCGAGAACCATTATAACCACTAGCTATGACCAATAACCTATAAATATCCATTATAAATCGTAATTGGTGTCAATAAGCCATACGAATGGCCCATGAACTATTATAACCACTAGCTATGACCAATAACCTATTGGTGACCATAACCCATACGAATGGCCCGTTAACCTTTATTACTACTAGCTATGACCAATAACCTATAAGTATCCATTATAAACCGTAATTGGTGTCAATAAGCCATACGAATGGCCCGTGAACTATTATAACCACTAGTTATGACCAATAACCTATAAGTATCCATTATAAACCGTAATTGGTGTCAAGAACCCATACGAATGGCCCGTAAACCATTATAACCACTAGCTATGACCGATAACCTATAAGTATCCTTTATAAACCATAATTGGTGACCATAACCCATACGAATGGCCCGTTAAGCATTATTGCCACTAGCTATGACCAATAACCTATAAATATTCATTATAAACCGTAATTAGTCTCCATAAGCCATACGAATGGCCCGTGAACTATTATAACCAATAGCTATGACCAATAACCTATAAGTATCCATTATACACTATAATTGGTGACAATAACCCATACGAATGGCTCGTGAACCATTATAACCACTAGCTATGACAAATAACCTATAAATATCCATTATAAACCGTAATTGGTGTCAATTACGAATGGCCCGTGAACCATTATAACCACTAGCTATGACCAATAACCTATAAGTATCCATTATAAATCGTAATTGGTGTCAATAAGCCATACGAATGGCCCGTGAACTATTATAACCACTAGCTATGACCAATAACCTATAAGTATCCATTATAAACCGTAATTGGTGTCAATAACCCATACGAATGGCCCGTGAACCATTATAACCACTAGCTATGACCGATAACCTATAAGTATCCATTATACACTATAATTGGTGACTATAACCCATACGAATGGCTCGTGAACCATTATAACCACTAGCTATGACAAATAACCTATAAATATCCATTATAAACCGTAATTAGTGTCAATAACCCATACGAATGGCCCGTGAACCATTATAACCACTAGCTATGACCAATAACCTATAAGTATCCATTATAAACCGTAATTGGTGACAATAACCCATACGAATGGCTCGTGAACCATTATAACCACTAGCTATGACCAATAACCTATAAATATCCATTATAAACCGTAATTGGTGTCAATAACCCATACGAATGGCCCGTGAACCATTATAACCACTAGCTATGACCGATAACCTATAAGTATCCATTATAAACCGTAATTGGTGACCATAACCCATACGAATGGCCCGTGAACCATTATAACCACTAGCTATGACCAATAACCTATAAATATCCATTATAAACCGTAATTGGTGTCAATAACCCATACGAATGGCCCGTGAACCATTATAACCACTAGCTATGACCGATAAGCTATAAGTATCCATTATAAACCGTAATTGGTGACAATAACCCATACGAATGGCTCGTGAACCATTATAACCACTAGCTATGACAAATAACCTATAAATATCCATTATAAACCGTAATTGGTGTCAATAACCCATACGAATGGCCCGTGAACCATTATAACCACTAGCTATGACCGATAAGCTATAAGTATCCATTATAAACCATAATTGGTGACAATAACCCATACGAATGGCTCGTGAACCATTATAACCACTAGCTATGACAAATAACCTATAAATATCCATTATAAACCGTAATTGGTGTCAATAACCCATACAAATGGCCCGTGAACCATTATAACCACTACCTATGACCAATAACCTATAAGTATCCATTATATAACAGTAATTGGTGACCATAACCCATACGAATGGCCCGTTAACCATTATTACCACTAGCTATGACCAATAACCTATAAGTATCCATTATAAACCGTAATTGGTGTCAATAAGCCATACGAATGGCCTGTGAACTATTATAACCACTAGCTATGACCAATAACTTATAAGTATCCATTATAAACCGTAATTGGTGTCAATAACCCATACGAATGGCCCACGAACCTTAATAGCCACTAGTTATGACCAATAACCTATAAGTATCCGTTTTAAACCGTAATTTGTGTCAATAACCCACATGAATGGCCCGTGGACCTTAATAATCACTAGTTTTGACCAATAACCTATAAGAATCCATTTTAAACCGTAATTGTTGACCATAACCCATACGAATGGCCCGTGAACCATTATAACCACTAGCTATGACCACTAACCTATAAGTATTCATTATAAACCGTAATTGGTCTCCATAAGCCATACGAATGGCCCGTGAACTATTATAAGCACTAGCTATGACCAATAACCTATAAATATCCATTATAAACCGTAATTGGTGTCAATAACCCATACGAATGGCCCGTGAACCATTATAACCACTAGCTATGACCGATAAGCTATAAGTATCCATTATAAACCGTAATTGGTGACAATAACCCATACGAATGGCTCGTGAACCATTATAACCACTAGCTATGACAAATAACCTATAAATATCCATTATAAACCGTAATTGGTGTCAATAACCCATACGAATGGCCCGTGAACCATTATAACCACTAGCTATGACCGATAAGCTATAAGTATCCATTATAAACCATAATTGGTGACAATAACCCATACGAATGGCTCGTGAACCATTATAACCACTAGCTATGACAAATAACCTATAAATATCCATTATAAACCGTAATTGGTGTCAATAACCCATACAAATGGCCCGTGAACCATTATAACCACTACCTATGACCAATAACCTATAAGTATCCATTATATAACAGTAATTGGTGACCATAACCCATACGAATGGCCCGTTAACCATTATTACCACTAGCTATGACCAATAACCTATAAGTATCCATTATAAACCGTAATTGGTGTCAATAAGCCATACGAATGGCCCGTGAACTATTATAACCACTAGCTATGACCAATAACTTATAAGTATCCATTATAAACCGTAATTGGTGTCAATAACCCATACGAATGGCCCACGAACCTTAATAGCCACTAGTTATGACCAATAACCTATAAGTATCCGTTTTAAACCGTAATTTGTGTCAATAACCCACATGAATGGCCCGTGGACCTTAATAATCACTAGTTTTGACCAATAACCTATAAGAATCCATTTTAAACCGTAATTGTTGACCATAACCCATACGAATGGCCCGTGAACCATTATAACCACTAGCTATGACCACTAACCTATAAGTATTCATTATAAACCGTAATTGGTCTCCATAAGCCATACGAATGGCCCGTGAACTATTATAAGCACTAGCTATGACCAATAACCTACAAGTATCCATTATAAACAGTAATTGGTGTCAATAACCCATACAAATGGCCCATGAACCATTATAACCACTAGCTATGACCAATAACCTATAAGTATCCATTATAAACCGTAATTGGTGACCATAACCCATACGAACGGCCCGTTAACCATTATTACCACTAGTTTTGACCAATAACCTATAAGAATCCCTTTTAAACCGTAATTGGTGACCATAACCCATACGAATGGCCCGTGAACCATTATAACCACTAGCTATGACCAATAACCTATAAGTATTCATTATAAACCGTAATTGTTCTCCATAAGCCATACGAATGGCCCGTGAACTATTATAACCACTAGGTATGACCAATAACCTATAAGTATCCATTATAAACCGTAATGGGTGTCAATTACCCATACGAATGGCCCGTGAACCATTATAACCACTTGCCATGATCGATAACCTATAAGTATCCATTATAAACCGTAATTGGTGACAATAACCCATACGAATGGCCCGTGAACCATTATAACCACTAGCTATGACCAATAACCTATAAATATCCATTATAAATCGTAATTGGTGTCAATAAGCCATACGAATGGCCCATGAACTATTATAACCACTAGCTATGACCAATAACCTATTGGTGACCATAACACATACGAATGGCCCGTTAACCATTATTACTACTAGCTATGACCAATAACCTATAAGTATCCATTATAAACCGTAATTGGTGTCAATAAGCCATACGAATGGCCCGTGAACTATTATAACCACTAGCTATGACCAATAACCTATAAGTATCCATTATTAACCGTAATTGGTGTCAATAACCCATACGAATGGCCCGTGAACCATTATAACCACTAGCTATGACCGATAACCTATAAGTATCCATTATACACCGTAATTGGTGACAATAACCCATACGAATGCCTCGTGAACCATTATAACCACTAGCTATGACAAATAACCTATAAGTATCCATTCTAAACCATAATTCGTGACCATAACCCATATGAATGGCCCGTGAACCATTATAACCACTAGCTATGACCAATAACCTATACATATCCATTATAAACCGTAATTGGTGTAAATAACCCATACGAATGGCCCGTGAACCATTATAACCACTAGCTATGATTGATAACCTATAAGTATCCATTATAAACCGTAATTGGTGACCATAACCCATACGAATGGCCCGTGAACCATTATAACCACTAGCTATGACCAATAACCTATAAATATCCATTATATAACAGTAATTGGTGACCATAACCCATACGAATGGCCCGTTAACCATTATTACCACTAGCTATGACCAATAACCTATAAGTATCCATTATAAACCGTAATTGGTGTCAATAAGCCATACGAATGGCCCGTGAACTATTATAACCACTAGCTATGACCAATAACCTATAAGTATCCATTATAAACCGTAATTGGTGTCAATAACCCATACGAATGGCCCACGAACCTTAATAGCCACTAGTTATGACCAATAACCTATTAGTATCCGTTTTAAAACGTAATTTGTGTCAATAACCCACATGAATGGCCCGTGGACCTTAATAATCACTAGTTTTGACCAATAACCTATAAGAATCCATTTTAAACCGTAATTGTTGACCATAACCCATACGAATGGCCCGTGAACCATTATAACCACTAGCTATGACCACTAACCTATAAGTATTCATTATAAACCGTAATTGGTCTCCATAAGCCATACGAATGGCCCGTGAACTATTATAAGCACTAGCTATGACCAATAACCTACAAGTATCCATTATAAACAGTAATTGGTGTCAATAACCCATACGAATGGCCCATGAACCATTATAACCACTAGCTATGACCAATAACCTATAAGTATCCATTATAAACCGTAATTGGTGACCATAACCCATACGAACGGCCCGTTAACCATTATTACCACTAGTTTTGACCAATAACCTATAAGAATCCCTTTTAAACCGTAATTGGTGACCATAACCCATACGAATGGCCCGTGAACCATTATAACCACTAGATATGACCAATAACCTATAAGTATTCATTATAAACCGTAATTGTTCTCCATAAGCCATACGAATGGCCCGTGAACTATTATAACCACTAGGTATGACCAATAACCTATAAGTATCCATTATAAACCGTAATTGGTGACAATAACCCATACGAATGGCCCGTGAACCATTATAACCACTAGCTATGACCAATAACCTATAAATATCCATTATAAATCGTAATTGGTGTCAATAAGCCATACGAATGGCCCATGAACTATTATAACCACTAGCTATGACCAATAACCTATTGGTGACCATAACCCATACGAATGGCCCGTTAACCATTATTACTACTAGCTATGACCAATAACCTATAAGTATCCATTATAAACCGTAATTGGTGTCAATAAGCCATACGAATGGCCCGTGAACTATTATAACCACTAGCTATGACCAATAACCTATAAGTATCCATTATTAACCGTAATTGGTGTCAATAACCCATACGAATGGCCCGTGAACCATTATAACCACTAGCTATGACCGATAACCTATAAGTATCCATTATACACCGTAATTGGTGACAATAACCCATACGAATGCCTCGTGAACCATTATAACCACTAGCTATGACAAATAACCTATAAGTATCCATTCTAAACCATAATTCGTGACCATAACCCATATGAATGGCCCGTGAACCATTATAACCACTAGCTATGACCAATAACCTATACATATCCATTATAAACCGTAATTGGTGTCAATAACCCATACGAATGGCCCGTGAACCATTATAACCACTAGCTATGATCGATAACCTATAAGTGTCCAATATAAACCGTAATTGGTGACCATAACCCATACGAATGGCCCGTGAACCATTATAACCACTAGCTATGACCAATAACCTATAAATATCCATTATAAACCGTAATTGGTGTCAATAACCCATACGAATGGCCCGTGAACCATTATAACCACTAGCTATGACCGATAAGCTATAAGTATCCATTAAAGTATCCATTATAAACCGTAATTGGTGACAATAACCCATACGAATGGCTCGTGAACCATTATAACCACTAGCTATGACAAATAACCTATAAATATCCATTATAAACCGTAATTGGTGTCAATAACCCATACGAATGGCCCGTTAACCATTATAACCACTAGCTATGACCAATAACCTATAAGTATCCATTATAAACCATAATTCGTGACCATAAGCCATACGAATGGCCCGTGAACCATTATAACCACTAGCTATGACCAATAACCTATAAATATCCATTATAAACCGTAATTGGTGTCAATAACCCATACAAATGGCCCGTGAACCATTATAACCACTACCTATGACCAATAACCTATAAGTATCCATTATATAACAGTAATTGGTGACCATAACCCATACGAATGGCCCGTTAACCATTATTACCACTAGCTATGACCAATAACCTATAAGTATCCATTATAAACCGTAATTGGTGTCAATAAGCCATACGAATGGCCCGTGAACTATTATAACCACTAGCTATGACCAATAACCTATAAGTATCCATTATAAACCGTAATTGGTGTCAATAACCCATACGAATGGCCCACGAACCTTAATAGCCACTAGTTATGACCAATAACCTATAAGTATCCATTATAAACCGTAATTGGTGTCAATAAGCCATTCGAATGGCCCGTGAACTATTATAACCACTAGCTATGACCAATAACCTATAAGTATCCATTATAAACCGTAATTGGTGTCAATAACCCATACGAATGGCCCACGAACCTTAATAGCCACTAGTTATGAACAATAACCTATAAGTATCCGTTTTAAACCATAATTTGTGTCAATAACCCACATGAATGGCCCGTGGACCTTAATAATCACTAGTTTTGACCAATAACCTATAAGAATCCATTTTAAACCGTAATTGTTGACCATAACCCATACGAATGGCCCGTTAACCATTATTACCACTAGCTATGACCAATAACCTATAAGTATCCATTATAAACCATAATTCGTGACCATAAGCCATACAAATGGCCCGTGAACCATTATAACCGCTAGCTATGACCAATAACCTATAAATATCCATTATAAACCGTAATTGGTGTCAATAACCCATACGAATGGCCCGTGAACCATTATAACCACTAGCTATGACCAATAACCTATGAGTATCCATTATTAACCGTAATTGGTGTCAATAACCCATACGAATGGCCCGTGAACCATTATAACCACTAGCTATGACCGATAACCTATAAGTATCCATTATACACCGTAATTGGTGACAATAACCCATACGAATGCCTCGTGAACCATTATAACCACTAGCTATGACAAATAACCTATAAGTATCCATTCTAAACCATAATTCGTGTCCATAAGCCATACGAATGGCCCGTGAACCATTCTAACCACTAGCTATGACCAATAACCTATAAATATCCATTATAAACCGTAATTGGTGTCAATAACCGATACGAATGGCCCGTGAACCATTATAACCACTAGCTATGACCAATAACCTATAAGTATCCATTATAAACCGTAATTGGTGACCATAACCCATACGAATGGCCCGTGAACCATTATAACCACTAGCTATGACCAATAACCTATAAATATCCATTATAAACCGTAATTGGTGTCAATAACCCATACGAATGGCCCGTGAACCATTATAACCACTAGCTATGACCGATAAGCTATAAGTATCCATTAAAGTATCCATTATAAACCGTAATTGGTGACAATAACCCATACGAATGGCTCGTGAACCATTATAACCACTAGCTATGACAAATAACCTATAAATATCCATTATAAACCGTAATTGGTGTCAATAACCCATACGAATGGCCCGTTAACCATTATAACCACTAGCTATGACCAATAACCTATAAGTATCCATTATAAACCATAATTCGTGACCATAAGCCATACGAATGGCCCGTGAACCATTATAACCACTAGCTATGACCAATAACCTATAAATATCCATTATAAACCGTAATTGGTGTCAATAACCCATACAAATGGCCCGTGAACCATTATAACCACTACCTATGACCAATAACCTATAAGTATCCATTATATAACAGTAATTGGTGACCATAACCCATACGAATGGCCCGTTAACCATTATTACCACTAGCTATGACCAATAACCTATAAGTATCCATTATAAACCGTAATTGGTGTCAATAAGCCATACGAATGGCCCGTGAACTATTATAACCACTAGCTATGACCAATAACCTATAAGTATCCATTATAAACCGTAATTGGTGTCAATAACCCATACGAATGGCCCACGAACCTTAATAGCCACTAGTTATGACCAATAACCTATAAGTATCCATTATAAACCGTAATTGGTGTCAATAAGCCATTCGAATGGCCCGTGAACTATTATAACCACTAGCTATGACCAATAACCTATAAGTATCCATTATAAACCGTAATTGGTGTCAATAACCCATACGAATGGCCCACGAACCTTAATAGCCACTAGTTATGAACAATAACCTATAAGTATCCGTTTTAAACCATAATTTGTGTCAATAACCCACATGAATGGCCCGTGGACCTTAATAATCACTAGTTTTGACCAATAACCTATAAGAATCCATTTTAAACCGTAATTGTTGACCATAACCCATACGAATGGCCCGTGAACCATTATAACCACTAGCTATGACCACTAACCTATAAGTATTCATTATAAACCGTAATTGGTCTCCATAAGCCATACGAATGGCCCGTGAACTATTATAAGCACTAGCTATGACCAATAACCTACAAGTATCCATTATAAACAGTAATTGGTGTCAATAACCCATACGAATGGCCCATGAACCATTATAACCACTAGCTATGACCAATAACCTATAAGTATCCATTATAAACCGTAATTGGTGACCATAACCCATACGAACGGCCCGTTAACCATTATTACCACTAGTTTTGACCAATAACCTATAAGAATCCCTTTTAAACCGTAATTGGTGACCATAACCCATACGAATGGCCCGTGAACCATTATAACCACTAGCTATGACCAATAACCTATAAGTATTCATTATAAACCGTAATTATTCTCCATAAGCCATACAAATGGCCCGTGAACTATTATAACCACTAGGTATGACCAATAACCTATAAGTATCCATTATAAACCGTAATGGGTGTCAATAACCCATACGAATGGCCCGTGAACCATTATAACCACTTGCCATGATCGATAACCTATAAGTATCCATTATAAACCGTAATTGGTGACAATAACCCATACGAATGGCCCGTGAACCATTATAACCACTAGCTATGACCAATAACCTATAAATATCCATTATAAATCGTAATTGGTGTCAATAAGCCGTACGAATGGCCCATGAACTATTATAACCACTAGCTATGACCAATAACCTATTGGTGACCATAACCCATACGAATGGCCCGTTAACCATTATTACTACTAGCTATGACCAATAACCTATAAGTATCCATTATAAACCGTAATTGGTGTCAATAAGCCATACGAATGGCCCGTGAACTATTATAACCACTAGCTATGACCAATAACCTATAAGTATCCATTATTAACCGTAATTGGTGTCAATAACCCATACGAATGGCCCGTGAACCATTATAACCACTAGCTATGACCGATAACCTATAAGTATCCATTATACACCGTAATTGGTGACAATAACCCATACGAATGCCTCGTGAACCATTATAACCACTAGCTATGACAAATAACCTATAAGTATCCATTCTAAACCATAATTCGTGACCATAACCCATATGAATGGCCCGTGAACCATTATAACCACTAGCTATGACCAATAACCTATACATATCCATTATAAACCGTAATTGGTGTCAATAACCCATACGAATGGCCCGTGAACCATTATAACCACTAGCTATGATCGATAACCTATAAGTGTCCAATATAAACCGTAATTGGTGACCATAACCCATACGAATGGCCCGTGAACCATTATAACCACTAGCTATGACCAATAACCTATAAATATCCATTATAAACCGTAATTGGTGTCAATAACCCATACGAATGGCCCGTGAACCATTATAACCACTAGCTATGACCGATAAGCTATAAGTATCCATTAAAGTATCCATTATAAACCGTAATTGGTGACAATAACCCATACGAATGGCTCGTGAACCATTATAACCACTAGCTATGACAAATAACCTATAAATATCCATTATAAACCGTAATTGGTGTCAATAACCCATACGAATGGCCCGTTAACCATTATAACCACTAGCTATGACCAATAACCTATAAGTATCCATTATAAACCATAATTCGTGACCATAAGCCATACGAATGGCCCGTGAACCATTATAACCACTAGCTATGACCAATAACCTATAAATATCCATTATAAACCGTAATTGGTGTCAATAACCCATACAAATGGCCCGTGAACCATTATAACCACTACCTATGACCAATAACCTATAAGTATCCATTATATAACAGTAATTGGTGACCATAACCCATACGAATGGCCCGTTAACCATTATTACCACTAGCTATGACCAATAACCTATAAGTATCCATTATAAACCGTAATTGGTGTCAATAAGCCATACGAATGGCCCGTGAACTATTATAACCACTAGCTATGACCAATAACCTATAAGTATCCATTATAAACCGTAATTGGTGTCAATAACCCATACGAATGGCCCACGAACCTTAATAGCCACTAGTTATGACCAATAACCTATAAGTATCCATTATAAACCGTAATTGGTGTCAATAAGCCATTCGAATGGCCCGTGAACTATTATAACCACTAGCTATGACCAATAACCTATAAGTATCCATTATAAACCGTAATTGGTGTCAATAACCCATACGAATGGCCCACGAACCTTAATAGCCACTAGTTATGAACAATAACCTATAAGTATCCGTTTTAAACCATAATTTGTGTCAATAACCCACATGAATGGCCCGTGGACCTTAATAATCACTAGTTTTGACCAATAACCTATAAGAATCCATTTTAAACCGTAATTGTTGACCATAACCCATACGAATGGCCCGTTAACCATTATTACCACTAGCTATGACCAATAACCTATAAGTATCCATTATAAACCATAATTCGTGACCATAAGCCATACAAATGGCCCGTGAACCATTATAACCGCTAGCTATGACCAATAACCTATAAATATCCATTATAAACCGTAATTGGTGTCAATAACCCATACGAATGGCCCGTGAACCATTATAACCACTAGCTATGACCAATAACCTATGAGTATCCATTATTAACCGTAATTGGTGTCAATAACCCATACGAATGGCCCGTGAACCATTATAACCACTAGCTATGACCGATAACCTATAAGTATCCATTATACACCGTAATTGGTGACAATAACCCATACGAATGCCTCGTGAACCATTATAACCACTAGCTATGACAAATAACCTATAAGTATCCATTCTAAACCATAATTCGTGTCCATAAGCCATACGAATGGCCCGTGAACCATTCTAACCACTAGCTATGACCAATAACCTATAAATATCCATTATAAACCGTAATTGGTGTCAATAACCGATACGAATGGCCCGTGAACCATTATAACCACTAGCTATGACCAATAACCTATAAGTATCCATTATAAACCGTAATTGGTGACCATAACCCATACGAATGGCCCGTGAACCATTATAACCACTAGCTATGACCAATAACCTATAAATATCCATTATAAACCGTAATTGGTGTCAATAACCCATACGAATGGCCCGTGAACCATTATAACCACTAGCTATGACCGATAAGCTATAAGTATCCATTAAAGTATCCATTATAAACCGTAATTGGTGACAATAACCCATACGAATGGCTCGTGAACCATTATAACCACTAGCTATGACAAATAACCTATAAATATCCATTATAAACCGTAATTGGTGTCAATAACCCATACGAATGGCCCGTTAACCATTATAACCACTAGCTATGACCAATAACCTATAAGTATCCATTATAAACCATAATTCGTGACCATAAGCCATACGAATGGCCCGTGAACCATTATAACCACTAGCTATGACCAATAACCTATAAATATCCATTATAAACCGTAATTGGTGTCAATAACCCATACAAATGGCCCGTGAACCATTATAACCACTACCTATGACCAATAACCTATAAGTATCCATTATATAACAGTAATTGGTGACCATAACCCATACGAATGGCCCGTTAACCATTATTACCACTAGCTATGACCAATAACCTATAAGTATCCATTATAAACCGTAATTGGTGTCAATAAGCCATACGAATGGCCCGTGAACTATTATAACCACTAGCTATGACCAATAACCTATAAGTATCCATTATAAACCGTAATTGGTGTCAATAACCCATACGAATGGCCCACGAACCTTAATAGCCACTAGTTATGACCAATAACCTATAAGTATCCATTATAAACCGTAATTGGTGTCAATAAGCCATTCGAATGGCCCGTGAACTATTATAACCACTAGCTATGACCAATAACCTATAAGTATCCATTATAAACCGTAATTGGTGTCAATAACCCATACGAATGGCCCACGAACCTTAATAGCCACTAGTTATGAACAATAACCTATAAGTATCCGTTTTAAACCATAATTTGTGTCAATAACCCACATGAATGGCCCGTGGACCTTAATAATCACTAGTTTTGACCAATAACCTATAAGAATCCATTTTAAACCGTAATTGTTGACCATAACCCATACGAATGGCCCGTGAACCATTATAACCACTAGCTATGACCACTAACCTATAAGTATTCATTATAAACCGTAATTGGTCTCCATAAGCCATACGAATGGCCCGTGAACTATTATAAGCACTAGCTATGACCAATAACCTACAAGTATCCATTATAAACAGTAATTGGTGTCAATAACCCATACGAATGGCCCATGAACCATTATAACCACTAGCTATGACCAATAACCTATAAGTATCCATTATAAACCGTAATTGGTGACCATAACCCATACGAACGGCCCGTTAACCATTATTACCACTAGTTTTGACCAATAACCTATAAGAATCCCTTTTAAACCGTAATTGGTGACCATAACCCATACGAATGGCCCGTGAACCATTATAACCACTAGCTATGACCAATAACCTATAAGTATTCATTATAAACCGTAATTATTCTCCATAAGCCATACAAATGGCCCGTGAACTATTATAACCACTAGGTATGACCAATAACCTATAAGTATCCATTATAAACCGTAATGGGTGTCAATAACCCATACGAATGGCCCGTGAACCATTATAACCACTTGCCATGATCGATAACCTATAAGTATCCATTATAAACCGTAATTGGTGACAATAACCCATACGAATGGCCCGTGAACCATTATAACCACTAGCTATGACCAATAACCTATAAATATCCATTATAAATCGTAATTGGTGTCAATAAGCCGTACGAATGGCCCATGAACTATTATAACCACTAGCTATGACCAATAACCTATTGGTGACCATAACCCATACGAATGGCCCGTTAACCATTATTACTACTAGCTATGACCAATAACCTATAAGTATCCATTATAAACCGTAATTGGTGTCAATAAGCCATACGAATGGCCCGTGAACTATTATAACCACTAGCTATGACCAATAACCTATAAGTATCCATTATTAACCGTAATTGGTGTCAATAACCCATACGAATGGCCCGTGAACCATTATAACCACTAGCTATGACCGATAACCTATAAGTATCCATTATACACCGTAATTGGTGACAATAACCCATACGAATGCCTCGTGAACCATTATAACCACTAGCTATGACAAATAACCTATAAGTATCCATTCTAAACCATAATTCGTGACCATAACCCATCTGAATGGCCCGTGAACCATTATAACCACTAGCTATGACCAATAACCTATACATATCCATTATAAACCGTAATTGGTGTCAATAACCCATACGAATGGCCCGTGAACCATTATAACCACTAGCTATGATCGATAACCTATAAGTATCCATTATAAACCGTAATTGGTGACCATAACCCATACGAATGGCCCGTGAACCATTATAACCACTAGCTATGACCAATAACCTATAAATATCCATTATAAACCGTAATTGGTGTCAATAACCCATTAGAATGGCCCGTGAACCATTATAACCACTAGCTATGACCGATAAGCTATAAGTATCAATTATAAACCGTAATTGGTGACAATAACCCATACGAATGGCTCGTGAACCATTATAACCACTAGCTATGACAAATAACCTATAAATATCCATTATAAACCGTACTTGGTGTCAATAACCCATACAAATGGCCCGTGAACCATTATAACCACTAGCTATGACCAATAACCTATAAGTATCCATTATATAACAGTAATTGGTGACCATAACCCATACGAATGGCCCGTTAACCATTATTACCACTAGCTATGACCAATAACCTATAAGTATCCATTATAAACCATAAATGGTGTCAATAAGCCATACGAATGGCCCGTGAACTATTATAACCACTAGCTATGACCAATAACCTATAAGTATCCATTATAAACCGTAATTGGTGTCAATAACCCATACAAATGGGCCACGAACCGTAATAGCCACTAGGTATGACCAATAACCTATAAGTATCCGTTTTAAACCGTAATTTGTGTCAATAACCCACATGAATGGCCCGTGGACCTTAATAATCACTAGTTTTGACCAATAACCTATAAGAATCCATTTTAAACCGTAATTGTTGACCATAACCCATACGAATGGCCCGTGAACCATTATAACCACTAGCTATGACCACTAACCTATAAGTATTCATTATAAACCGTAATTGGTCTCCATAAGCCATACGAATGGCCCGTGAACTATTATAAGCACTAGCTATGACCAATAAATTACAAGTATCCATTATAAACCGTAATTGGTGTCAATAACCCATACGAATGGCCCATGAACCATTATAACCACTAGCTATGACCAATAACCTATAAGTATCCATTATAAACCGTAATTGGTGACCATAACCCATACGAATGGCCCGTTAACCATTATAACCACTAGCTATGACCAATAACCTATAAATATCCATTATAAACCGTAATTGGTGTCAATAACCCATACGAATGGCCCGTGAACCATTATAACCACTAGCTATGACCGATAAGCTATAAGTATCCATTATAAACCGTAATTGGTGACCATAACCCATACGAATGGCCCGTGAACCATTATAACCACTAGCTATGACCTGTAACCTATAAATATCCATTATAAACCGTAATTGGTGTCAATAACCCATACAAATGGCCCGTGAACCATTATAACCACTAGCTATGACCGATAAGCTATAAGTATCCATTATAAACCGTAATTGGTGACAATAACCCATACGAATGGCTTGTGAACCATTATAACCACTAGCTATGACAAATAACCTATAAATATCCATTATAAACCGTAATTGGTGTCAATAACCCATACGAATGGCCCGTGAACCATTATAACCACTAGCTATGACCAATAACCTATAAGTATCCATTATAAACTATAATTCGTGACCATAACCCATACGAATGGCCCGTGAACCATTATAACCACTAGCTATGACCAATAACCAATAAATATCCATTATAAACCGTAATTGGTGTCAATAACCCATACGAATGGCCCGTGAACCATTATAACCACTAGCTATGACCAATAACCTATAAATATCTGTTAAGGCAAAAAGCCTTACCCCTTTGGATCTTAAGAAAACAAAACAACCTAGACTAGCTTAGATTAATATGTAGAATAAAATAGCCAAGTTTAGGTCTGATACTGAGTGATCAGTATTGGAACTCAGTATCAGAGTTCAGTATCAGATATTGATACTGAGTACAAGGACTGAGTAGAAGGACTGAGTTACATTTTGTAACGGACTAAGATCAATTCCCTTGATCTTAGTCATTTTCCTAGTTTAGTCCTTCGGTTACTCGTTTGCCCATTATGTAAGATCTCTATATCATTATAAATAGAGATCATCTTGCAAAGGAGAACTCACCAATTCACTTTACACTTTCATACCTTTTGTAATTGATCAGTGGTCTTGTTATTCCGCAACAAGCCACACTTAGTGGAATTATACATTTGACTCATATCTTGTTCTTATACAATATTTGTCTTAAGTTATAATTATCTAATCAATTAACCATCTAAACCAGGGTGTTGTGACCTTACAACTGGTATCAGAGCAGGCTAAATTAATCTTTATTTAGTCGATCTATAACCCTGGCAGCCATTCCCAACATCTATCCCTCCAACAATCAAAAATCCAAAATGTCTACTATTATATCACTAATTATGTCTGGTAAGGGAGTGCCTATCTTTGATGGAAAAGACTTTCATCAATGGAAGCTTAAAGCTCAGTGGTATCTTGAATCTATTCACCATGAGATGCTCACTGTGCTATATGATGGTCCCATCATTCCACAAACTGTGGAACCTGTTGCTGCTACTGATGATGCTCCTGAGAGCATAAGGACAGTTCCAAAATTGAAACACACCTGGACTGATACTGACCGTCAGTTATTCAGTCTAGACTCAAGAGCAAAGGGAGTGATTGGTAATGCTGTTACCAAAGAGATACTTAATGCAATTATGAAATTGCCAACAGCAAAGGCTATGTGGGATAGCCTATCAATCACCTATGAAGGCACAGCAAAGATGAAGTTGCAAAGAAAAAGCAAGATGAGAAGGAAATATGAAAACTTCTTCTCAACTCCTAATGAAGACATCACCACTCTCTATAACAGGTTCAATACTGTTATCCATGATTTAATCAGTGTAGGCATTGTGAAAGAAGAAGGAGAGCTTGTTCAAAAGTTCCTGGATAGTCTTCCTCAACAATTTTTGATATGACAAACTCTGTCAATGCTGCTAACAACATTGAGTCATACACTCTTCAAACTTTGTATGGTCTAATGTTGAATTATGAGGAGAATAATGCTGCAAGACTGATCAACTGGAAGAAAACTGACAAAGCTTCCACTGGCATGGCTCTAGTTGTGCAACAGGCATATACTGTAACTGAGCCAGAAGAACCAGAAGTTGATCTTGCTGACGCTGAGGCAGAAGAGCTTGAAACCCAAATGGCTCTTATGTCTATGAAGCTGGATCAGTTGAAAAAGAAGAGGCTTGGTGTTAGCTCTTCTAATACTGATCCAAGATCAGGTCTTTGCTATAGGTGTGGAAAGCCTGGACATATTGCTGCAAATTGTCATACCAAGTCTTCTGAGACTGACCAAAATGACAAGATTGCGTACCGAGCAAAGAGGTATAGAGACAAATATGTCAAGCTGAAGAATTGGAGCAAGGGCAAGAGGGCAGAAGGGAATGGAGCACCTCATCAAGCACTTTACTCAGAAGCCTGGATGGATGAAGACTTAAGTGATGATGAGGAAGAGATTGAGAATAAAGCCTTTATGGATTTCACTGAAGATGATTTGAAAAGCTCTTTTGAAAAGGATATCAAAGAGGCTGAGAGGATGAGTGTTCATACTGATTGGGATTCCACTCAGTTGTACAAGGTAAGTTCCTTTCAAACTTATTCAGTGAATGAAAAAACTAAGATTTTTTAGTATATGATTGTTGATCTTAAAACTTCTGTACAAAAAGAAAAAGCTTTAAAATTAACAATTCAAGAACTTGAAAGGGTAAATAATGAAAACTTAGATAAACTAGTAAAGTATAAAGATTTAGAATTAAATTTTTCAGATTTAAAAGACATTAACCAAAGATTAGCTGATAAAGCTCATTTACACAAACTTGAAAAAGAGAAATTTGAAAAACAATGTAAATCTTGGGGAAATGCTTCAATAAAATTAAATAAATGTTTAAATCAACAATTCCTAGAAAATGTGAGGGCTGCACTTGGTGTTGATCCTCAATTTAAAAATAGGAACAATTTTGCTGATTTATTTGAAGAGTTTTCTACTATGAACCCTATTAATTTTGTAAAAGCTAAAACTTTATGTGAAGTTGGATGTCAAACTGAGTCAGATGATGAGGAAAATGAAATTTTAGAAAAACCTATTGGTCCTTTCATCTGCTCAAAGTACTATACTGAGCTACAAGAACCCAGTATTGAATTTCCTGAGAAAGAAATTTCTGATACTGAGCTCCCAATAGGTCAGTATGACACTTCTGCTGTTCCACCTTTTGAATTATTATTTAATACAACAACTTTTGAATTATATAATGATAATAAAATTACCTCTATCTTAAATGTTTCATCTAATTCAGAAGTTGCAGGAACAGGAACATCATATACTGAGACATCTAAAGGACCTGTTAAAGTTGTTTCTTCAAAACATGATAAACATAAAACAACTTTAACTAGGTCCTTAGTTGGCAGAGACAAGAAGTCTACCACTAATAATATTAGAAAGACTTCTCTGCCAAATAAAAAGAAGCAACCAGATCCTCCATCTCCTAAACCAGTTAAAAACAATGTTAATACACCTATTAAAAGTGACAAAAATAACGTTTTAAAAACACTTGGTGATCAGATTAAAGTTTTAAGTAAAAAGTTTGCAAAACTTACTTATACTGATCTACCAAAAGTGCAACAGTTTTCTAAAATACCGTATGAAAATATGTTTCGAAATAGACCTAGAAAATGTTATAGATGTCATCATACTGGTCATAACGGAGATGAATGCTGGACTGATCTCTCAAGTCCTAGGTACTCAGTAGCAAAGAAAAGGAGAGATACTAAGTCACTATCACCAAAGAAAACTTCTAAAGTTTCCCCTGAAGTGATACTGACCTCTCCAAACAAAGAGATCAAATCAAAATCTGTTTATCCCACCAAAGGTCCCATTCAAAAATGGGTTCCTAAAAGGAACTAATTATTATTGTGTGTCTTGTGCAGGGTGACAGAAAATGGTACTTAAATAGTGGCTGCTCAAGACACATGACTGGCAGTATGGAATACCTTCTAAATTATACTCCAGAGAAGGGTCCTTCTGTTAAGTTTGGAGATGACTCAATGGGAAAGACAAGAGGTTATGGTGTGATCAAGGCAGGCAACATAACTTTTAAAAGAGTTGCCTATGTAGAGGGTCTTAAACACAATCTGCTCAGTATCAGCCAGATGTGTGATGATGACAATGAAGCTCGATTCAGGAAGGTTGCAGGAATCATCTACAATGATAAAGGGCAGCCTGTACTCATTGCTAGAAGAGAAAAAGATGTATATGTGGTCAACCTGTCTGAAATAGACCCAACTATTCGAGTATGCCTGCTTTCTAAAGTCAAGCCAGAATTGCATTGGCTATGGCACACACACTCTCACATCAACTTTAGAAATATCAACGAGCTCAGTATGAAGAAACTGGTGAGAGGGTTGCCGACTATTACTTATTCAAAAGATAAGTTATGCTCAGCATGTGAAATGGGCAAGCAGAAGAAGATTTCATTCAAGTCCAAGGTCAATCATTCCATTAATGAACCACTTACTATGATACATATGGATCTTTTTGGCCCCATCAGCACACCATCTTTGGCCAAAAAGATCTATACTCTAGTCTTGGTTGATGAATTTTCAAGATATACTTGGGTCATCTTCCTCAAGACTAAGTCAGATGCAACAACAGAAATCATTGCCTTTATAAAAAGAGAGGAACTTCAAAAAGGCAACAAGGTTAAGCAACTTAGAAGTGACCATGGTACTGAGTTTAAGAACTCAGTATTAGCCGATTTCTGTGTAGAAAAAGGAATCATTCAAAACTTCTCTGCAGCCTACACACCACAACAAAATGGTGTTGTAGAAAGAAAGAATAGAACACTGATTGAAGCTGCAAGAACTTTATTATGCCATGCTGGACTGGCACTGAGTTTCTGGGCTGAAGCTGTAAACTGTGCAAACTTCACTCAGAATAGAGCCACTATAGTCCAAAGACATCTGAAGACTCCATATGAGTTATACAATGGCAAGATTCCTAATGTGGAATACTTCCACATCTTTGGGAGTAAATGCTTTGTACTCAGTACAAACCAAAACCTCAACAAATTTGCTCCCAAAGCAAATGAAGGTGTGTTCATGGGCTACTCTCCACACTCTAAAGCTTTCAGAGTGTATATCATCTCAACCAAGATGATTGTAGAATCCATTCATGTCACATTCGATGAAGATCAGAATGAGCATTCTACCTCAGCAAGTGAAGACATAAGTGGCATAGATATTCTATGCAATCCAGAACACTCCATTGCTGAACAGCCCAAGTTTCATCCACACTTTATTCCCAATAAGTTTATTGAAACTGATCAAGTTCAAACTCAGTATCACTCAACTGCGACTATTACTGAGGTTCCCATAATAGAGGACCTCCATACTGAGTTTCCAACTAATGATCTGAACCACTCTACCTCTGAAGAAGGTGAAACATCAAACACTACACAAGAATCCACATCAACTCTGAAAAATGAAGATGAACAGCAACCTTGGCTGTCTAATACTGACCAGAATTCCACTCAGTATCAGACACAAGACACACCAAATCAACAAGATATTGTTGATCCTATTTCAAATGCTCCCTTAGGAAACAATTTAAGGGAACACAGAGACCATCCACACTCAAACATTATTGGTCCTATTGAAGAAGGTGTCCAAACAAGAAGAAAATTAGAATTTCCAACCCAAGCAACTTCAAATTTTTGTTTCTTCTCAAGTTTTCTATCTACCATTGAACCAAAGAAAGCTGATGAAGCTTTATTAGATGAAGATTGGGTAGAGGCTATGCAAGAAGAGCTCACAGAGTTTGAGAGAAACAAAGTTTGGAACTTAGTACCACCTCCTACTGGCAAAACTATTATTGGTACTAAGTGGGTGTTCAGAAACAAGATGGACAAGGATGGTGTTGTCATCAGAAACAAAGCAAGGTTAGTTGCTCAAGGTTACAGGCAAGATGAAGGCATTGACTATGATGAAACTTTTGCACCAGTTGCCAGAATTGAAGCTATTAGGTTGTATCTTGCATATGCAGCCTTTAAGAATTTCAAAGTTTATCAGATGGATGTCAAGAGTGCTTTTCTAAATGGAAAACTACAAGAAGAAGTTTATGTTAAACAACCACCAGGTTTTGTTGATTCTAAATTTCCTAATTATGTTTTCAAGCTTGATAAAGCTCTATATGGGCTCAAACAAGCTCCAAGAGCCTGGTATGACACTCTGTCTGAGTACCTTATTGAAAATAAATTTACAAGAGGTAAAATTGATAAAACATTATTTTCAAAACGGAAAGGTTCTGACATCTTACTCATTCAGATATATGTAGATGATATTATCTTTGGCTCCACTGACAAGTCAATGTGTGACTGGTTTGCTAAGATAATGTCAACTCAGTATCAGATGAGTATGATGGGAGAACTTACTTATTTTCTTGGTTTACAAGTTGAACAAAATCCTGATGGCACTTTCATAAATCAAAGTAAGTATGTGCATGACATGTTAAAGAAATACAAATTTGAAAATTTATCTTCGATGCACACTCCTATGGGTACTCAGGATAAGATAAGTAAGGATGAAACTGGTAAACCAGTATGTCAATCCACATACCGAGGTATGATTGGTTCCTTACTTTACTTAACTGCTAGCAGGCCTGATATCATGTTTGCAACATGTTTGTGTGCTCGGTATCAGGCTGATCCTAAAGAATCACACATGAAAGCAGTTAAGCGCATCTTTAGATATCTTACAGGTACTCCTAACATGGGTCTTTGGTATCCCAAATGTTGGATTTTGGTGGGTTCTAAAACGCAGCGGAAACGGAAATTTAAAATAAATTTAACCACCAAGATCCACCAATGACCGAATCTCTAAACCCAAATCGTGCAACAAAGAAGAGAAAGAGAACATCATACCCTCGAAGACACCCGCAAGAATAGTGATGAACTCTTGAAAGGATGGAGGTCACGTAGTCGTTCCCCTCTACCGTTGATCCACACCGAGTAAGTGATTCCTTCCAAGTTGCTAACCCGACACCGAAATGCTCAAGAATCCTTCTTAGAATTTCGGTGAACTAAACACTTGTATTTTTAGAGAGAGAACCGATTTTCCATTAGTCCATTATCAACCTCCCACATCTCTCTTATATAGATAAGAGAGCATGTGGAGGTGGGTGGAAAAGCTCTACATGCATTGGACCAAAGAGTGGTCCAATAGAATTAAAGCAAGCATGTGGAGAAAAGTAGTGGCTTTCCTTTACATGCATTGGACCATTAAATGGTCCAATGAAATAAAAGCCACTTTTATTTCTCCCAACATCTTTATTTATCTCTCTTAATTTAAGTGTTATCGGAAAGGAATTCCCCCGACGTGTGACCCGATAGGCTCGTGCATCATCGGCCATGATACCCGTACATGTGTGTCGGTGGGCACTAAATTCTGACAATTTAATCACTTATGATTAAGCTGTCACGAGTCCGGCAGTTTAATCACCAATGATTAAGTTGCCACGAATCTGACAGTTCAATCATCAATGATTAAGCTATTACAAATCTAACACTTTAATCACCAATGATTAAGGTTACGATTCTGACAGTTTAATCATCGATGATTAAGCTATTACAAATCTAACAATTTAATCACTTATGATTAAGGTTACGATTCTGACAGTTTAATCATCGGTGATTAAGTCACGAATTCTAACAAACTCCCACTTGCACATGACACAACGTGTTATTGGTATCACAAACAAAGAGCGGCCTTAGCTAGGCATCTTTGTCCCCAAGTCAGCATGAGTTACGTCATCCTCGACAACTACCAATCATATAAATGATGGTTCCTTTAGATAAGTGATCGTATCATCCCTTTGTACGCGATATCCTAGTGAACACGAGACATGGATTAATGTCGTCATTCTCCAGATCGTTCACGATTATGTTTCTCGATCTTTTATTTAGTGGTGACCAAAATGAGTTGTAATTGAACCATTTTCAATATAACTCGAGCATGGCCATGCTTTTAGGTGTCAGCGCTAAATCATCGAGGTGCCCATGGATATCTCTCTTCATTGAGGTACAAATCCTTTTGACTACATAGTCCCTACACATAAGTTATCCTTACCCAACTAAGCCCCTTATAACAGCCATTTACGAACCGCGTTAGAGCATTAATCTAAGTAAAGTAAACTTATGCTTTGGAATCTCATGAATCTCTGGTCTAAGGATGAAATGATATTATCATCCCGAGATACTTGTGACAATTTCCATGAAGTAAACTCGGGTGAGGGTCTCCAGTCACTTGAAACTCATTTCAAGCACAGGCAATTGTTGCGTCTATATCTCATAGCCAACACATTGCCTCAGCCTTCATTCATAACTTACTTCCATTTAAGTATGACTGACTGTGGATGTTTAGATAAAAATCTAGGAAGTGTTTAAACATGCAAAGATGGAACACAATAAAGATTTTGAAAGTAACTGCAACACGCATATGTATAGACATATTTATACATCAATACAATCAAAATTACAATACTGCTTCAAGTTCCCAATATAAACATCAAATTCAAACTAAAACAGTACTCAAGCTAAATCACTGGCTAATCTCACACCTATTCCTCTAGTGTGAGAATCATGTACAGCCTGTGACAACGGCTTAGTAAACGGATCGGCAAGGTTCTCTTCCGATACTACTCTGCTTATGACAACATCACCACTTTCAACCTTATCTCGGATAACGTGGTATTTACGAGCAATATGCCTCGTTCTTTTGTGAGCTCTAGCTTCCTTAGCCAATGCTACCGCACCCTCATTGTCACAGAATATTTCAATGGGGTCGGCAATGCTAGGGACAACTACCAAGTCATTGATGAATTTCCTCATCCACACAGCTTCTTTTGCAGCTTCGCTTGCTGCAATGTATTCTGATTCTGTCGTCGAATCAGCAACTGTGTCTTGCTTGGAGCTCCTCCAACTCACAGCACCACCATTCAATAGGAATACATAACCCGATTGCGATCGGAAATCATCCCTATCAGTTTGGAAGCTTGCGTCTGTGTATCCAACTACACGCAACTCTTCCATACCACCATATACCAAGAACATATCCTTCGTTCTTCGAAGATATTTCAAGATGTTCTTGACGGCAATCCAATGAGCTTCTCCGGGGTTTGCCTGATATCTACTTGTCACGCTCAATGCACAAGATACATCAGGTCTTGTGCATAGCATGGCGTACATGATAGATCCAACTGCCGAAGCATAAGGGATCTTCTTCATTACGTCACGTTCCTTATCGGAACTTGGACATTGAGCCTTGCTCAAAGTCACTCCATGCAACTTAGGAAGATTCCCTTTCTTGGAATCCTCCATTCTAAACCGTTTTAGAACTTTGTCAATATATGCACTTTGACTCAAACCGAGAAGCCTTTTAGATCTATCTCGATAGATCTTGATTCCCAAGATGTACGATGCATTTCCTAAGTCCTTCATGGAAAAACATTTTCCAAGAAATGTCTTGACATCGCTCAAAATTGGAATGTCATTCCCAATGAGTAAGATGTCATCAACATATAGGACTAGGAATACAATCGCGCTCCCACTAGCCCTGACGTATACACAAGGTTCATCTATGCTTTTAGAAAATCCAAATTCCTTGATTTTCTCATCAAAGCAAAGATTCCAACTTCGAGATGCTTGCTTAAGTCCATAAATTTACTTCTTAAGCTGACAGACTTTATTAGGATACTTTGGATGTACAAAACCCTCAGGTTGTCTCATATATACCTCTTCAGTAAGCTTCCCGTTAAGGAAGGCGGTTTTTACATCCATTTGCCAAATTTCATAATCATGAAAGGCGGCAATTGCCATAAGTATCCTGATAGATTTCAACATAGCCACTGGGGAAAAGGTTTCATCATAGTCAACACCATGGGTTTGAGTGAAGCCTTTAGCAACCAGTCGTGCTTTGAAAGTATCAATCTGTCCATCCATGCCGGTCTTTACTTTATAGACCCATTTACACCCCACAAGCTTACAGCTGGGTGTAGGATCAACCAGTTCCCATACTTGGTTGTCCTTCATGGATTGCATTTCGACTTCCATTGCATCTCTCCATTTGTCAGACTCTGGGCCTGCCATCGCTTCCTGGTAGGTAGAGGGTTCATCATGATCCCCTAGTAACTCGCTGCCCTCAGATATGAGAAACCCATATCTCTCTGGCTCAGTGCGAGTTCTACCAGATCTACGAAGAGACAATGGTGGAACGTCAGTTTCTACCGCATCCTCTTGATCGGTACCAACCTCTTGAGGTTGTGTGCTAGTGCCAACAATAGGTAGTTCATTGGATATATCTTGAGTTTCCTCAAGATCTATATGCTTTCCATTAGGTTCATTGGATAAAAGTTCTCTTTCAAGAAATACTGCCCTTCGAGCAACAAATACCTTGTTCTCGGTAGGTTTGTAAAACAAATATCCAAGTCCCGCTTTAGGATATCCAATGAAATAACACTTTTCTGAACGGGGTTCTAATTTGTCATCGGCCTCCCGCTTTACGTAGGCTTGACAACCCCAAACTCTAAGATAGGATAGTGGAGGTTTACTCCCATGCCATATCTCGAAAGGTATCTTTTCTACCTTCTTTGTTGGTACGAGATTAAGAAGCTTACACGCCGTTTCTAGAGCATATCCCCAAAAACTTATGGGTATTTGGGTTCTTGCCATCATTGATCGAACCATGTCAAGTAATGTTCGATTTCTCCTCTCGGCGACTCCATTCAATTGTGGAGTCCTAGGAGGTGTTAATTGTGAGACAATCCCACAATTCTTAAGATGGTCAATAAACTCTAGATTAAGATACTCTCCGCCTCTATCAGATCGAAGTATCTTGATTGACTTGCCCAATTGGTTCTCAACTTCGTTTTGGAATATCTTGAACACCTCAATGGTTTCTGACTTATGTTTAATCAAGTAAACATATCCAAACCTACTATAATCATCTATAAAGGTTACGAAGTATCTACAATTATTCCTTGTAAGGTGTTTAAATGGACCACACACATCGGTGTGTACAATGTCTAATAAACCCTTAGCCCTCTCACATACACCGGTGAAGGGAGCTTTAGTCATCTTTCCTAATAAGCAAGATTCACATACATCATTTGAACCATTTTCAAACGATTCCAAGTACCCAATTGCTTGGAGCTTGGAGATGCGAGTCTTGTTTATATGGCCAAGGCGACTATGCCATAAGGATAATTTATCCAAACTATCTTTGGATGTAGAACCAATTTGCATGATTGATCTTTTGTTACTAACATGTGCATCTATCTCATATATGCCATTAACCGGTAATGCTTTAAAATAATAATCACCATTTTTATGACAAGAAATTGTGCCATCATTATTAAAAGCAAACTTAAAACCGTCAATGTATAAAGCATAACATGAAATAATATTTCTTGCCACAAGCGGCGAATAACGAACATGTTTTAACAAAATTGAGAAACTAGATCTAAAGGACAATAATACATTTCCTTTGGCTTCAACCGAGATAACATCCTTGTTTCCCATGATAAGATCTTGTTCTCCAACCATCAACCTCTCACTTTCCCGTAGCACCTGTATTGTATTACAAATATGAGTGCCACAACCGGTATCTAAAACCCAGTTTTGCGAAGTAGAGGTTTGGTATAATTCAATCATGTACATACCTTGTTTTGAGGTACCTCCAACTCCTTTAGCTTTTAGCTTGTTGAGTTCCTCAAGGTATGTTGGGCAACTACGGCGGAAATGCCCCTTTTTCCCGCAATAGAAGCAGTCCGCATCTTCCGGTGTCATGGCTTGAGGAACCTTTCCTTTTGCCATCTTCGCCGAAGTTGGCTTAGGCTTGGGCGCACCAACCTTGCCTTTACCCTTACCTTGAGGGGTAGGGGTGGACTTCTTCTTCTTGGAGACCTTTCCTTCTCGAATTGCAAGGACGGGATGTGTTGGGTTGGGCTTTCTTTTGGTCATGGTAGACTCGGCGGTCTTCAACATACCATGAAGCTCCATTATGGACTTGTCCATACCATGCATATGATAGTTCATAACAAACTGTTCATATGATGTAGGAAGAGACCTAAGGATAAAATCCACGGCCAATTCCTTCCTAATGGAGAAGCCTAACTTCTCCAAGCGTTCCACGTTTGCTTTCATACGCAACACGTGAGCGCTCACATCCCCGCCTTCTAGGAGTTTACGATCAAGCACGTTCTTGAGGCACTCGTACCGCTCTAGCTTTGCTTGTTGTTGGAACATGTCCCGCAACTGCACAATAAGCTCGTAAGCGTACAAATGATCCATTTGCTTTTGCAAATCAGGAGTCATTGTGCTCAACATTAAACATGTAACGTCCTCACATTCTTTCGTGAGACGTTCATGAGCATCGTGTGCTGCTTGAATCGCATCCTCCCCTGGTTCATCGGGAAGAGGTCCTTCAATCAAGTGCATCTTTCCTTCATGGCGGAGAACAAGTTTTAGTTGTCTCTCCCAATCAAGGAAGTTTGCACCATTGAGTTTCTCCTTTTCAAGGAAAACTCTTAAAGAAACATTGGTGGTGGTGGTGGGGTTTGAAGACGCCATCTAAAAAATAGCAAAGTAGTTTTAGTTAGTTTGATGGGTCCTTGTAAATATATTACCCAAAAACTTTTATATTTAACAAGGGCTAAGAATCCGTATTTCACAACACATTATGACGGGTATGCCGCGGATCATAATGTAAAGCTATTTCCGGTGGTATCCATTGTACCATTGTAATCACCATATTGAACTAATGCCATATTGTACCAATTGTACCAATAATCATATTGTACCAATTGTACCAATTGCATTTATTTTGTACCAATTGTGACTTACAACTCTTAGCTTCTTGCGGGATCACTTGACAACCATTGTGTCATTTGGCATGTTTGATCCCTACATGCACTAACCTCAAACCAAATTTTAAATGACTCGGTTTCGCTCGACAATCATTTAAAACCTAGTTTGAAGTTTGTAAATCGACCATCTAGATTCACGATAAGCCCATAACTAAATTGGCTCGGTTTCGCTCGACAACCAACTTAATTAAGGAACTTATACACACCCTTATCTTGCTTCACAAGGCACGGCTCGGTTTCGCTCGACAACCGACCTTGCTCCACAAGACTTAAGTGGTGACACTCCAATGGATAGTGCAAGACTTACATTTTGTGAGAAATCAAATAAATCATCCAACATGATACGCGGTGAAACATTTTGACTATAATGGTTTGGCTAATGCACGACGACCAATCATACAAAATGAATCACACTCACCTTCCACACTGTCTATTCAAAATCGGCTCGGCTAATGCACGACAACCAACTTTGTCTAGCAAGATTTGGGTGGCGTCATCATTAGGATAATAAAAATGATATTCTCTAAAAACGGGTTTTTGTTTCTTTTAAACTTTGATTAATTACTTTTGTGACAAAAACATTTTTCACCTTTTAATTAATCCCTTTTAAAATTTCTGATTAATTACCTTTGTGACAAAACCATTTTTCACCTTTTAATTAATCTATTGCGAGTGATTTAATTAAACCATTTTTAATTAATCTATTTATTTATTTAACCTTGCGAAAATCTAACAACCAAGCAAATAAATAAACATCACATGCATACAACAAAATTGGTAACCATGCCCAAAGCCTATGCGTTTTTCCCGTGAGCCAACCCGGGAAAAACATGGTCAACTATGGACAAATAATGACCTTCCATGTGAGCTCCCACTAAATCCGCCGTCTCCATTAGACTTCATCGAATCCAAGGTTGCCTAGACATCACTTCATGATTCCATTTGGTTGTCTTTTGATCTTCGTTTTACAAGTACATAGAAAATATGGAAATGGCTAACACACCACAAAATCCTACTAACTAGTACAATTACAAATGAAAATCAATGGCATGCAAGCCATAATTAATAAATATTACATACCGAAATTAATAAATTATTAATTACAAACCATTGTGACAAAGTCACCAAATGAATAACAACCAAACACACGGCAAAAGGTCAAGGGCATAATGGTTACCAATCTTCTAGCTACTACAAACATGAAAGCTAAAATGGTGTGCCAACAACCATTCATAAAAATATTTTGACAAAGATTCGAAATCAAACACTCAAGGCACTAAGAATCTTTGCATGTAATAAAATACATACATCAACACAAATTTATGCATGCATGCATTTCATGCCAAAATCATGACAAGCATATAAGTGTGTGAGCCAAAATATTATGGGTTTAGCAAGGCTAAAACCCGAAATCTAAAAAAAAAAAAAAAAAAAATGGCAAAACCGATCCTCAAATCGTTTTTCAAGCCCGAAAATGTGCACGATTCGGTTAGAGTAGGCTCTGATACCACTGTTGGATTTTGGTGGGTTCTAAAACGCAGCGGAAACGGAAATTTAAAATAAATTTAACCACCAAGATCCACCAATGACCGAATCTCTAAACCCAAATCGTGCAACAAAGAAGAGAAAGAGAACATCATACCCTCGAAGACACCCGCAAGAATAGTGATGAACTCTTGAAAGGATGGAGGTCACGTAGTCGTTCCCCTCTACCGTTGATCCACACCGAGTAAGTGATTCCTTCCAAGTTGCTAACCCGACACCGAAATGCTCAAGAATCCTTCTTAGAATTTCGGTGAACTAAACACTTGTATTTTTAGAGAGAGAACCGATTTTCCATTAGTCCATTATCAACCTCCCACATCTCTCTTATATAGATAAGAGAGCATGTGGAGGTGGGTGGAAAAGCTCTACATGCATTGGACCAAAGAGTGGTCCAATAGAATTAAAGCAAGCATGTGGAGAAAAGTAGTGGCTTTCCTTTACATGCATTGGACCATTAAATGGTCCAATGAAATAAAAGCCACTTTTATTTCTCCCAACATCTTTATTTATCTCTCTTAATTTAAGTGTTATCGGAAAGGAATTCCCCCGGCGTGTGACCCGATAGGCTCGTGCATCATCGGCCATGATACCCGTACATGTGTGTCAGTGGGCACTAAATTCTGACAATTTAATCACTTATGATTAAGCTGTCACGAGTCCGGCAGTTTAATCACCAATGATTAAGTTGCCACGAATCTGACAGTTCAATCATCAATGATTAAGCTATTACAAATCTAACACTTTAATCACCAATGATTAAGGTTACGATTCTGACAGTTTAATCATCGATGATTAAGCTATTACAAATCTAACAATTTAATCACTTATGATTAAGGTTACGATTCTGACAGTTTAATCATCGGTGATTAAGTCACGAATTCTAACACCAAAGACTCAAACTTTGACCTTGAAGGGTACACAGATGCAGATTTTGCAGGTTGTAGATTGGACAGAAAGAGCACAAGTGGAGGATGTCAATTCCTAGGTGGAAGACTAGTTGGTTGGTCATCCAAGAAGCAAAATTCGGTACCAACTTCCACAGAAGAAGCAGAATATGTTGCTGCAGGAAGTTGTTGTGCTCAATTATTATGGATGCAGTATCAACTCTTAGACTATGGGTTAAAATTTCATAAGACTCCCATTCATTGTGATAACAAGAGTGCTATTGCTATCACAGAGAACCCAGTCCATCACTCCAAAACCAAGCACATTAATATCAGACACCACTTTATCCGAGATAATGTAGAAAAAGGTAAGGTTGAGGTAGATTATGTACCAACAGATGAACAATTGGCCGATGTGTTTACTAAACCTCTCCCTGAGGAAAGGTTTATGTATTTACTAGGGCAATTAGGTATGTTGAATCCTTAATTTTCCTTAATTTTCTTTAAAACTGAACGCTCAGTATCACTCCTATTGATACTGACCACTCAGTATCACTAGTCTGTTATCATCAAAATTTAAAATTTTTATTTTTTTTATTAATTTCAAGAGTAAATTAATTGTTTTTATATTTTTAAAATTTTTTTAAATTAAATTTTTTTTTTACCTCAGTATTGGGGTATGACGGCTCTTACACCGAGCTTAATCCTCATACTGCTCAACGGTAACCTTTCTTAATAAGAAAGTTACCGTTGGCAGAGGATAAGGCAGTTAAATCAGCCGTTTTTACTTCCCAATACCTTAATTATCTTTCAAATCTCCTATAAATAACCGTTTATTTTTACTTCAAATATTTTTCAACAGTTGTTTCATTATTCTTTTAAATTCTCTCTGCGATTAACGATTTCACTCTTTCTTAGCAAGCAAAACTCTTAAATCAAAATCACAGATGGCAAATTACACTTTCGTCGCTCCAGAAGTTGAATCGGAAATCAAATTCCGAAACGATGAACTGCCCAGGTTTGCAAGGAACAACATAACAGTAAACTTCAATATTCCTCAAGCCTGGGTATGCCAAGAATTCACAAACATTGTGACTTTTCTGAAGAATTGCCCAATTGCTCGTGCACTGACCTTGTCTCCTCGAGCAATTTACCCAGAAATGCTATGCGAGTTTTGGTACTCTGCTACACTCGATTCTCCAGATATGATTGCTGGGTGGGTAATTAGAGATCAAAGAAGGGCATTTGTTTCTACTGCCATCATTCGTGAAGCACTGAGACTCCCGCCCAAGCTCAGTATGATCCATTCGTTGACAGAACAGAGGCACGCTCAGTTTTACCATTTTTGGGTCGAAGAGGAACAACAGGCACAATCAAAAGAAATGAATTTGGTCCTATGTGGGGTGTTCGAACAATGATTGTCAAACACAAAGATTAGGCGACGTCAACCTTGACACGAAGATTAGGCGACGTCAACCTTGGATCTCCTGTGATGATCACAGTGCAGACCCAACAAGTTCTTGGCGAACCTAGGGTGATCGAGGTTGAGTACGAAGGTGAAGGTGAGTGTAAGTTAACTCTGTGCTTTAGGCTTTCTTCGTCTGTTTCAGTGTGCGCTCGATAATGAGTTGGGCCATGTATTTATATGGCAGGTATATGGAACGTTGGCTCATTATGACTGCAATAAAGCGGTCATGAAGCGCTATTATGAGGACGTCAATGATCGTGTAACGCCTTACTATTATGACTGCAATAAAGCAGTCATCAAGTGCCATTATGACTGGACGTCAGCCAATAAGACAGACGATGGCAACTTGACAGGCGCTGACCATTTGGACAGGCGCTAACAACTTGACGGCTGGCAATTTGACAGGCGCTGACCATTTGGACAGGCGCTGACAACTTAGACAGGCGCCGACAACTTGGACAGGCGCTGACAACTTTGACAGGCGCTGACAACTTGGACAGGCGCTGGCAACAGGCGCTGACAACTTGGATAGGTGATGACAACTTGGACAGGCACTGACAACTTTGACAGGCGCTGACAACTTGGACAGGCGCTGACAACTTTGTCAGGCGCTGACAACTTTGACAGGCGCTGACAACTAGGACAGGCGACAACTTTGACAGGCGCTGAAAACTTGGACAGGCGCTGATATTTAGTAGCCCATCTTCATGTTTAGGTGATATTTACCTATATATACATCGGTAATCCCTACTAACCTCATCATGCCCCCGAGTTAGGATTTGCCAACACAACGGTTGCAAGGCGTAACTAGTAAGTCTTCGTTTTCTTCTTCGTTTTTCCTTTTTTTTTCGAGTCAACGCTGCTCAAACCGGCGGTGACGTTGTGCGGGACCGGCTGCCCCAAGGCAGACCGGCGGTCGTAAGGCATCCATCGGCGAACGGCAGGCGCGGGACCGGCTGCCCAAGGCATACCGGCGGTCACAAACGAGGTGCGGCAAGGGACACGACCGGCTGCCAAGGCAGAGCGGCGGTCGCCAATTTTGTAGTACGATCGCCATTACCGGCGGTTTTAGGGTCGCGGGCTTTTTAAGGTTGCATAGCCTCTTTTTTTTTTTTTTTTCGACCGGCTGCCAACTTGTGACCGGCGGCCAAACTTGGACCGGCGGCCGGCGAGTCAATCGCAATTACAAGGCAGGCAGCGCAAGGCGGGTTTAAACCGGCGGTACAAGCAACATACCGGCGATACAAATGCGTGGTACAAGCAGAGGCAGCAGACCGGCGATACGAGATCGCTGCGCATGGTGATCGGCTGCTAGGCGGTCCACGGTGGTGGCGATAACCCAAGCGGCGGCTGTACTGGCGGTACAAAGCAAGGCCGGCGGTTGAAAGTAGTTTGTCCGTCGGATTAGGGTTGATACCGGCGGTTTAGGCGACCGACAGTTTACCCGAGAAGTGGTCCGGCTGTTTATGCGGCGGCCGGCAATTTGACCGATGGTTGGGGCTGCGACCTTTAGGCGACCAGCGATTAGGGTTACAAAAGTAAATAATATGTTGTACGAAATAATTAACGTCTTCCTAACGATTGTTTGAGAAGTGAAACACCATTTAAAAACGTGTCCCACGGATTTGGTTTAGGGTTACGGTTTGACTGGCGGTATAAGGGCTACGGGACGTTTAGGGTTGTATGGGCCGGCTCTTATATCGCAAACCAAAAGTAGTCGGCTGGCTAGATTGAACCGCGGCTTGACCGGCGTACTGTTTTATATGCTTTAAACCGTTAACTCCTTCCTAACTGTAATTGTACGTTGTTTGCTGTAGGTTTTAGCTGAGTTGCTCGCTACCTTACAGGTACGTACTTGCTTGTCCATTGCTTTGCTTTGAAAAATAATGTTTTATTGGATGATCAAGCCAATAACACATTTTTGTTTTTATCTTTTTATTATGGATGTTGTGTCCATGACACCGTCTTGGGTGTGCATGACAGTGTGTATATTTGGTTGTTCGTATGACACTTTCTTGAGAGCCCATGATGCCTTTGTATGCCAATGACCTGGGTAGATTTGGGTATCTGTGATGTATGCTTTATATTGTGCCTGTGACACTGTGCCAATGGCACTTTTGTTGGTTAACCGTTACTTTGTTTACTCGCGAGGATTGTCGCTTCCCAGTGAGAAGTGCTTATCTTTTATCAAGTAGATTAAAAGACGAGTATGATTGTATGTTATTTGGCCAGACAAGGTTGTCTTTCTTGGCTTCATACATGTTGTATTGAACTATGTTCTTAGTTGTGTACATGCACATTCGTGTGCAAGTTGTAACATTGTACGTAATGAAAGTGCATGTTTGGCTTTAGACTGAGATGTCTATTGTGGCCTTATGCTTTTTGTATTGAATCCTTACTTCAGTATTTATTTGTTTATGCAAAAACCATAGAAAAATGATATTGTGAGATAATATTGGGATACAAGATCAGACCAAATGCTATTATCGCCAGTTTCATGCATGACCATGACATTCCATGTGCTTGGAAACATGTATTGAAAACATAAAGGAAAAAATGAAAGTAAAGACTATCGCACCTTGATTGGTCAGTTAATATTGGCTCCCTCATGTATCATGAGGACATGACCATCAGGTGGTCCGGGATGTTCTGTGTCTTCCCCCTTCTTTTGCTAGATATAACTCTTCTTAAGTGGAGGTTTATTTGCTTGCTGCTTAGCGCCAGGGACAAGGTGTTCTAGTTTGCCTTCTTCCAAAGCCCGCCTGATTTCCCTTTTTAGCTCTCTACAGACATTCGTGTCGTGTCCATGATCTTCATGGAAATCACAGTATTTATTCATGTTTTTCGTACCCGGCCTATGCTCCATCTGGGGTGGAGGTGTGAAGGTAGCGCACACCTGCTCTGTTATCAAGATTTCTTTTGGTGTTTTGCTAAGAGCACGCTCAGACGGATGTTTATCGTATGGGCCAAACCTCCGGTTGCTCCTTTCATCTCGTTGATGGTCACCAGTTAGAGCATCATGCCTGCGATCTGACGTGTCGGTCCATGACTTGCCGCCTACCTCTATTGTCAGGGAGACAGTTTCTTTTGACCTTAGATAGTCATATGCCCTGTCCGTGGCTTCTTTGAAAGTAATTGGAGTTCTCTTGATTAACTTTTCTTGCAGTTGTCCTGGAAGCAAGGAGAGGCTTTCGGGTAAGGCAACAATTTTCTGGCACTCCTGCGTGTAACACTGAATGAAGTCGCGTAACCCCTCGCCTTCCCTTTGTCGCAGCAAATGTGCTTCTATATGAGTTCTCTGCTGCTTCTTTTGCTGGATAAAGTGAGTCACAAATTTAGCCTTTAGATCTGCAAAGTCTTGAATACTCCTCTCCGGTAAGTCAGCAAACCAATCACGAGCGAAACCCTGCAACGTGCCAGGGAACATGTGACAAGTGACTGGGTCTAGCCATTTCTCTGTCATAATGGCCTGTTCAAAAAGAGCAAGGTGGTCATCAGGATCTCGTGTACCGTCGTAAGTACCAACGATGGACGGAACTTTTTGTTTGTCAGGGAGTGGAAATCTGGCCACCCAGTCACAGAACTTCGAACTAACCACCGACAAAGGCATAGTGGCCGCTCGGGGTGGTACGGCTGCGGACACGATTGCTTGCAACACGCGCAACATGTCATTAGATGTGTCCTGTGGTGGATGTGGTGGTGGGGTGTGAATGGGTGGTTGTCTTAACTGCTCCAATAATTGTGACAACGGATCTACTGGTTAAACAACGGTTGGCTGCGGTGCTGGGCGCAACGCCGACACCAACTGAGACAACAGGTCCGATGAAGTAGGTGGTGGAGGAGGTGGCGGTGGTTGGGCACTCTGAGCCAACCTTCGGAGTAACTCCACAATTGGATCCTCTCGAACTCCTGGCGTAGCGGCTTGTGGAAAGGTGGAAACAGGTTGTCTGACCGGATCCGTGCCATCCTCCTGAGAGCTTGTCCCGTGGTACAAAAGAGGCTGACATGAAGGGATGGGCGTCACTGGCTGTGGTGAGGTAAACGAACTTGATCCAACCAGCCTTGTGGAGAAAAGTGGACTTGTTAAAGAGGGATACCCTCGTGTCCTGACATCCGACACCGTCCACTCAGAATCGACGTATGGTTCCATGATACGACTAGGCGAGGTTATCACCGCCTCGGGTATAGTGGTAATCACGGTAGTGGTTATTAATGGCGATGAAGAAGTGATCAGCGATGGCTGTGTATCCGCCATAGGAACGGTTTGATTATTGAGGAAAGAAAAAGTTTGGAAAAGTGAAACGCCGTTTAAAAACGGGTCCCACGGATGGCGCCAATGTTCGAGCAACGATTGTCAAACAAAAATACTAGGCGACGTCAACCTTGGATCTCCTGTGATGATCACAGTGCAGACCCAACAAGTTCTTGGCGAACCTAGGGTGATCGAGGTTGAGTACGAAGGTGAAGGTGAGTGTAAGTTAACTCTGTGCTTTAGGCTTTCTTCGTCTGTTTCAGTGTGTGCTCGACAATGAGTTGGGCCATGTATTTATATGGCAGGTATATGGAACGTTGGCTCATTATGACTGCAATAAAGCGGTCATGAAGCGCTATTATGAGGACGTCAATGATCGTGTAACGCCTTACTATTATGACTGCAATAAAGCAGTCATGAAGTGCCATTATGACTGGACGTCAGCCAATAAGACAGACGATGGCAACTTGACAGGCGCTGACCATTTGGACAGGCGCTAACAACTTGACGGCTGGCAATTTGACAGGCGCTGACCATTTGGAGAGGCGCTGACAACTTAGACAGACGCCGACAACTTGGACACGCGCTGACAACTTTGACAGGCGCTGACAACTTGGACAGGCGCTGGCAACAGGCGCTGACAACTTGGATAGGAGATGACAACTTGGACAGGCACTGACAACTTTGACAGGCGCTGACAACTTGGACAGGCGCTGACAACTTTGACAGGCGCTGACAACTTTGACAGGCACTGACAACTTGGACAGGCGACAACTTTGACAGGCGCTGAAAACTTGGACAGGCGCTGATATTTAGTAGCCCATCTTCATGTTTAGGTGATATTTACCTATATATACATAGGTAATCCCTACTAACCTCATCATGGGGTATTCTCATTACAACAATAATTCGATGTATGACCCACAAGACCGGTGCTTTGGACCAAATAAATGAATTTGGGATGCAAATAGTACATGCCTTGTACTATGGAAGAAACATTGGTTATGCACGGCTCATTTTCAATGAATTAGCTGCTCTGGTTCGGGCTAACACAAGGGAATGCAATGTCCCTTTCTGCAGATTTTTATCACTCATCTTTCAACACTCAATGCCCACACATACTTATGATGAGTTTCACAGTCCAAGGGTTGATCTTCCTCCTCTTAGTGAGAAGATCTTCTTTTACAGGCCAAGACAAGGAGAGCCTCTACTGAGCCCTTATATGTGGGCCATTGTTCAAGAACATATAAATGATGCAGAGGACATGTCTGATACTGAATCAGACAATGATGATGATGATGATGATAATGATGATAATAGTGGTAATGGAGAACAGACAGGTCAAGATGTTGAGATGCAGGATGTTCCACAAGTTCAAGAACCGACTCAACAACATATCTCTCCACCTGCACAGGATCCTGATGCTCCTCATATTGAAACAGTTTTTGATATTGAGTCCTCCGAAGACACACCACTGGTCCTTCAAAGAAGAAGAAGGAATCTTTCCCCTATCATTATGGGAAACTTATCATCTGAGGAGGTGCAGCCTGCAAATGTTCCATCATTAACTGCATCTCTTCAAGCCCAAAGCTTAGTTGCAGCCACCGCTGACCTTCCAGGTCCAGAACTAATTCCAACAGCTCAACTAATTGAGGAACCTCATGTTCCTCTTGATGTGGAGATTCAATATGAGCAAATTACACTGGAAGGTGCTCAGCAAAACAGAGAGGTCGGTATTGAAGATATTGGTGCTACAAATCCACAATCACATGATCCTGCACCGACCTCTGCAGATGCTAGAAGGGAATCTGACAGAGTCTCAGGTATGAATTTCTAAAAAGCCCTTAAACTTATATATATATATATATATATATATATATATATATATATATATATATTTCATTCCCAAATAGAGACTAAGTATTGGCCAGTACCAACTCAATACTGACCAAAGTCTCACACGATCTTTCAAATATATATCCTTTTATGGCCAACATAGCTAGCCCACTGCTGCTATGCAAAATTCATATACTGAGCACACAATTGATCATTGTCAGTCTACAGTTGTCTCATCTTAACGAGACAATAGTGGTTGATGTCACACTGACACCCACTGGTGCTGCTTGAATCATGTCCAACTTATTTTTGAGTTGGATAGCATGATTCAAGAAATGATCACAAACCCTTAAGCCACAAAATCCAAAAATTTTCCATGGGGTTTAGCCACATTTCTGTTATCACTCTAATACCGAGTGATAAACATTGAAAATAACAAGAAGCACATCCCAGGCTTCGAATACCCAAACCCAAACCTTTTAGTAAATGTGACTTATCCTATACTGAGCTACTTAAATTTACACACTCACTTTTACTAAAATCTTCTTACACATGCTATGCACAAGTCCACAATATTTCATCCTAAACCAGATGAAATACAGACTTCACAAACTCTGTTTATATGATTATAGAGTTAACCAACACCACAATTCTATTTGATAAACCTTTCTTTTTAACCAGTTTTATTTTTTGTTTCTTTAGCACCATCTATGCAGGGCATTCAGGCATCACAGGCTGCAGGAGACCAAGTGACTCTGCAAGCAATCATGCAGCAAATTCTGGCCATCCAACATACTCAAAATATAATACTGGCCAGAATGGACACGATGAGTAGTGATATTGACTCAAGAAAACAGTCAGTCTCACTACTTCAACAACCACATCAGCCTCCACAAACTCCACCATTTTCACATGGTGCCCACAATGAAGAAGGAGAAGGAGAAGGAGGTGCTGGTGATACTGATGCTGCAACTGAGCCCATGCCCTCCCCTACTCTTGAAGAACCTGAAGGGGACATGGGTGGTGATACTGATCCTCTTCCCTCCCCATCAAATGATAACAAAAAGGGGGAGAAGAGACAAAGAGATACTGAGGTTGATCAAACTGAGCCATCTGCTCAGGGGGAGAGAAGAAGACGATTGAATGAAGATCAACCTCCACAACAAGAACAACAACATCAGCAAAGCCCTCATACTGAGCCACTTCGGATTCAGTATGAGAGAAGAAGACAAAGAACTAAGTCAGCATTACAAGTTCAAGGTCAACTTGAGCCATCTGCTCAGGGGGAGACTCATACTGACCAACCACAACAAGCTTATACTGAGCCATCTGCTCAAGAAGAAAATAACTTGCAAATTGTGGTCTATAGGCCTTTCATCTGGCCTATTGCTGATGATGAAGATGAAGAACCAGATTTAGTAAACTATGCACTAAATCTGGTAGAACAAGAAAGTTCTTCATCATCATCCTCGGATGATGAAGAACCAGAAAATCTGGTGTTTAGAAGAAGGAGTTCCTTATCAAGAAGACCTATCAATGCTGTTCTCACTTCTTCTGAATCAAGTGAGGAATCTGCTCCTTTGGTAACAAGACAAAGAAGACCTGTTCATACAAGGGACACTGATACCGAGCAGGCTCCAAGACTGACTCCTCAACAACTCTGGGCAGAACAAGAAAGATTTTTATATAAGCAAGAGTTGGGAGTCAAAGCTGAACCAGAATCTGACCCAGATACTGATACTCCTGGTCCTTCCCATAGAATTTCAAGAAAGGGTCCAGACCATATTCAACATTACTGGAATATGGTTGCTGCCAGGACTCAGTATAAGGAGGAAAGAAAGGAATATGGTTGAAGACCAAAACATTTCCAAATGTAAGGGGGATACATTGGTTAAACCTGGATGTCAATAAAGTAAAAGTGAAGCTCAAAGAAGGAAGAATCACTATCACTTGTACTGGCTTAACTAGTCCTCCCGTGAAGTTATTTATTCATGATATTCAAAGAATTGGTCTTCAAGACTGGGTGAGGATCACAAGACTGGTCAAAGAGCTTCCAAAGAAATCAACATATGATCAAATAGTCTTAGATGAGATATGTGCAGTCTCTGCAGTATGTTATGAGAAGGGCTTGCTCCATGAGATAGAGTATAGAACGCTCAGTGTGATGACTGAAGCTTATTCAAACAACAGACCAGAATGCCTTCATACATACAAGTATCTTAGAAAGTACCCTCTTCCTCCTAACCTTGTTTTTCAGGATCAAAAGAGTGTCATATATCCAACTTCTGGATATATGTATACTGACTCAGAGGATAGAGAGTGCTTCATTTCTGAAGAAGATCTACCAAGAGCTCAAATCAGTCACCTTGTTGGACTGAAATGGATGATCACCAAGAAAGAAGACTCTTGGTTCAGAAAGAAGATTGTTGCAGTTCTTAATTGTAGAAAGGATGAACTCAAGAGCAGAGAAGAGTTTGTCCACATCAAACAAGAAGTCCTCTATGAGAATGAAGCCATCAACAGCAGATAAAGAAGAAGATTTTGCTGCTTATGCTGTTGTATTTTTTTTTTCTCTCCTCTTTGTAATTGTTTTGTTATCATTAGATAGGGGGAGAATGTTAAGGCAAAAAGCCTTACCCCTTTGGATCTTAAGAAAACAAAACAACCTAGACTAGCTTAGATTAATATGTAGAATAAAATAGCCAAGTTTAGGTCTGATACTGAGTGATCAGTATTGGAACTCAGTATCAGAGCTCAGTATCAGATATTGATACTGAGTACAAGGACTGAGTAGAAGGACTGAGTTACATTTTGTAACGGACTAAGATCAATTCCCTTGATCTTAGTCATTTTCCAAGTTTAGTCCTTCGGTTACTCGTTTGCCCATTATGTAAGATCTCTATATCATTATAAATAGAGATCATCTTGCAAAGGAGAACTCACCAATTCACTTTACACTTTCATACCTTTTGTAATTGATCAGTGGTCTTGTTTTTCCGCAACAAGCCACACTTAGTGGAATTATACATTTGACTCATATCTTGTTCTTATACAATATTTGTCTTAAGTTATAATTATCTAATCAATTAACAATCTAAACCAGGGTGTTGTGACCTAACACCGTGAACCATTATAACCACTAGCTATGACCACTAACCTATAAGTATTCATTATAAACCGTAATTGGTCTCCATAAGCCATATGAATGGCCCGTGAACTATTATAAGCACTAGCTATGACCAATAACCTACAAGTATCCATTATAAACTGTAATTGGTGTCAATAACCCATACGAATGGCCCATGAACCATTATAACCACTAGCTATGACCAATAACCTATAAGTATCCATTATAAACCGTAATTGGTGACCATAACCCATACGAATGGCCCGTTAACCATTATTACCACTAGTTTTGACCAATAACCTATAAGAATCCATTTTAAACCGTAATTGGTGACCATAACCCATACGAATGGCCCGTGAACCATTATAACCACTAGCTATGACCAATAACCTATAAGTATTCATTATAAACCGAAATTGGCCTCCATAAGCCATACGAATGGCCCGTGAACCATTATAACCAGTTGCTATGATCGATAACCTATAAGTATCCATTATAAACCGTAATTGGTGACAATAACCCATACGAATGGCCCGTGAACCATTATAACCACTAGCTATGACCAATAACCTATAAATATCCATTATAAATCGTAATTGGTGTCAATAAGCCATACGAATGGCCCATGAACTATTATAACCACTAGCTATGACCAATAACCTATTGGTGACCATAACCCATATGAATGGCCCGTTAACCATTATTACTACTAGCTATGACCAATAACCTATAAGTATCCATTATAAACCGTAATTGGTGTCAATAAGCCATACGAATGGCCCGTGAACTATTATAACCACTAGCTATGACCTATAACCTATAAGTATCCATTATTAACCGTAATTGGTGTCAATAACCCATACGAATAGCCCGTGAACCATTATAACCACTAGCTATGACCCATAACCTATAAGTATCCATTATACACCTTAATTGGTGACAATAACCCATACGAATGCCTCGTGAACCATTATAACCACTAGCTATGACAAATAACCTATAAATATCCATTATAAACCGTAATTGGTGTCAATAACCCATACGAATGGCCCGTGAACCATTATAACCACTAGCTATGACAAATAACCTATAAGTATCCATTATAAACCGTAATTGGTGACCACAACCCATACGAATGGCCCGTGAACCATTATAACCACTAGCTATGACAAATAACCTATAAATATCCATTATAAACCGTAATTGGTGTCAATAACCCATACGAATGGCCCGTGAACCATTATAACCACTAGCTATGACCGATAAGCTATAAGTATCCATTATAAACCGTAATTGGTGACAATAACCCATACGAATGGCTCGTGAACCATTATAACCACTAGCTATGACAAATAACCTATAAATATCCATTATAAACCGTAATTGGTGTCAATAACCCATACGAATGGCCCGTGAACCATTATAACCACTAGCTATGACCAATAACCTATAAGTATCCATTCTAAACCATAATTCGTGACCATAACCCATACGAATGGCCCGTGAACAATTATAACCACTAGCTATGACCAATAACCTATAAATATCCATTATAAACCGTAATTGGTGTCAATAACCCATACGAATGGCCCGTGAACCATTATAACCACTAGCTATGACCGATAAGCTATAAGTATCCATTATAAACCGTAATTGGTGACCATAACCCATACGAATGGCCCGTTAACCATTATTACCACAAGTTTTGACCAATAACCTATAAGAATCCATTTTAAACCGTAATTGGTGACCATAACCCATACGAATGGCCCGTGAACCATTATAACCACTAGCTATGACCAATAACCTATAAGTGTTCATTATTAACCGAAATTGGTCTCCATAAGCCATACGAATGGCCCGTGAACTATTATAACCACTAGGTATGACCAATAACCTATAAGTATCCATTATAAACCGTAATTGGTGTCAATAACCCATACGAATGGCCCGTGAACCATTGTAACCACTTGCTATGATCGATAACCTATAAGTATCCATTATAAACCGTAATTGGTGACAATAACCCATACGAATGGCCCGTGAACCATTATAACCACTAGCTATGACCAATAACCTATAAATATCCATTATAAATCGTAATTGGTGTCAGTAAGCCATACGAATGGCCCATGAACTATTATAACCACTAGCTATGACCAATAACCTATTGGTGACCGTAACCCATACGAATGGCCCGTTAACCATTATTACTACTAGCTATGACCAATAACCTATAAGTATCCATTATAAACCGTAATTGGTGTAAATAAGCCATACGAATGGTCCGTGAACTATTATAACCACTAACTATGACCAATAACCTATAAGTATCCATTATAAACCGTAATTGGTGTCAATAACCCATATGAATGGCCCGTGAACCATTATAACCACTAGCTATGACCGATAACCTATAAGTATCCATTATACACCGTAATTGGTGACAATAACCCATACGAATGGCTCGTGAACCATTATAACCACTAGCTATGACAAATAACCTATAAATATCCATTATAAACCGTAATTGGTGACAATAACCCATACGAATGGCCCGTGAACCTTTATAACCACTAGCTATGACCAATAACCTATAAGTATCCATTATAAACCGTAATTGGTGACCATAACCCATACGAATGGCCCGTGAACCATTATAACCCCTAGCAATGACCAATAACCTATAAATATCCATTATAAACCGTAATTTGTGTCAATAACCCATACGAATGGCCCGTGAACCATTATAACCACTAGCTATGACCAATAACCTATAAATATCCATTATAAACCGTAATTGGTGACAATAACCCATACGAATGGCCCGTGAACCATTATAACCACTAGCTATGACAAATAACCTATAAATATCCATTATAAACCGTAATTGGTGTCAATAACCCATACGAATGGCCCGTGAACCATTATAACCACTAGCTATGACCAATAACCTATAAATATCCATTATAAATCGGAATTGGTGTCAATAACCCATACGAATGGCCCGTGAACCATTATAACCACTAGCTATGATCGATAAGCTATAAGTATCCATTATAAACCGTAATTGGTGACAATAACCCATACGAATGGCTCGTGAACCATTATAACCACTAGCTATGACAAATAACCTATAAATATCCATTATAAACCGTAATTGGTGTCAATAACCCATACGAATGGCCCGTGAACCATTATAACCACTAGCTATGACCAATAACCTATAAGTATCCATTCTAAACCATAATTTGTGACCATAACCCATACGAATGGCCCGTGAACCATTATAACCACTAGGTATGACCAATAACCTATAAATATCCATTATAAACCGTAATTGGTGTCAATAACCCATACGAATGGCCCGTGAACCCTTATAACCACTTGCTATGATCGATAACCTATAAGTATCCATTATACACCGTAATTGGTGACAATAACCCATACGAATGGCTCGTGAACCATTATAACCACTAGCTATGACAAATAACCTATAAATATCCATTATAAACCGTAATTGGTGTCAATAACCCATACGAATGGCCCGTGAACCATTATAACCACTAGCTATGACCAATAACCTATAAGTATCCATTATAAACCGTAATTGGTGACCATAACCCATACGAATGGCCCGTGAACCATTATAACCACTAGCAATGACCAATAACCTATAAATATCCATTATAAACCGTAATTTGTGTCAATAACCCATACGAATGGCCCGTGAACCATTATAACCACTAGCTATGACCGATAAGCTATAAGTATCCATTATAAACCGTAATTGGTGACAATAACCCATACGAATGGCTCGTGAACCATTATAACCACTAGCTATGACAAATAACCTATAAATATCCATTATAAACCGTAATTGGTGTCAATAACCCATACGAATGGCCCGTGAACCATTATAACCACTAGCTATGACCAATGACCTATAAGTATCCATTATAAACCATAATTCGTGACCATAACCCATACGAATGGCCCGTCAACCATTATAACCACTAGCTATGACCAATAACCTATAAATATCCATTATAAACCGTAATTTGTGTCAATAACCCATACCAATGGCCCGTGAACCATTATAACCACTAGCTATGATCGATAACCTATAAGTGTCCATTATAAACCGTAATTGGTGACTATAACCCATACGAATGGCCCGTGAACCATTATAACCACTAGCTATGACCAATAACCTATAAATATCCATTATAAATCGGAATTGGTGTCAATAACCCATACGAATGGCCCGTGAACCATTATAACCACTAGCTATGACCGATAAGCTATAAGTATCCATTATAAACTGTAATTGGTGACAATAACCCATACGAATGGCTCGTGAACCATTATAACCACTTGCTATGACAAATAACCTATAAATATCCATTATAAACCGTAATTGGTGTCAATAACCCATACAAATGGCCCGTGAACCATTATATCCACTAGCTATTACCAATAACCTATAAGTATCCATTATATAACAGTAATTGGTGACCATAACCCATACGAATGGCCCGTTAACCATTATTACCACTAGCTATGACCAATAACCTATAAGTATCCATTATAAACCGTAATTGGTGTCAATAAGCCGTACGAATGGCCCGTGAACTATTATAACCACTAGCTATGACCAATAACCTATAAGTATCCATTATAAACCGTAATTGGTGACCATAACTGTTAAGGCAAAAAGCCTTGCTCCTTTAGATCTTAAGATAACAAAACAACCTAAACTAGCTTTGATTTAAATGTAGAATAATATAGCTAAGTTTAGGTCTGATACTGAGTGATCAGTATTGGAACTCAGTATCAGTACTCAGTATCAGATAGTGATACTGAGTAGAAGGACTGAGTGATACTCAGTATAGTAACGGACTAAGATCAAATCCCTTGATCTTAGTCATTTTCCTTGCTTAGTCCTTCGGTTACTCCTTTGCTCATTATGTAAGATCTCTATAACATTATAAATAGAGATCATCTTGCAAAGGAGTACTTACCAATTTACTTTACACATTCACATCTTTTGTAATTGATCAGTGGTCTTGTTATTCCGCAACAAGCCACACTTAGTGGATTTATACATTGACTATATTCTTGTGTTATCACTCTAATATTTCTCTAAGTATAATAATCTATCAATTAACATTATAAACCAGGGTTGTTGTGACCTAACAACTGGTATCAGAGCAGGCTAAATAATCTCTTATTTAGTTGATCTATAACCCTGGCAGCCATTTCCTACATCTATCCCTCCAACACTCAAAAATCCAAAATGTCTACAATTATTGCACCAGTCATGTCTGGAAAGGGAGTACCCATCTTTGATGGAAAAGACTTCCATCAATGGAAGCTCAAAGCTCAGTGGTATCTTGAATCTATTCATCATGAGATGCTCACTGTGCTAAATGATGGTCCTATCATTCCACAAACTGTGGAACCTGTTGCTGCTACTGATGATGCTCCTGAGGGCATAAGATCTGTACCTAAACTAAAGCACAACTGGACTGATACTGACCGTCAGTTGTATGCTTTAGACTCCAGAGCTAAAGGGGTGATTGGTAATGCTGTTACCAAAGAGATACTTAATGCAATTATGAAATTGCCAACAGCAAAGGCTATGTGGGATAGCCTATCAGTCACCTATGAAGGTACAGCAAAGGTGATGTTGCAAAGAAAAAGCAACATGAGAAGGAAATATGAAAATTTCTTTTCAACTCCAAATGAAGACATCACCACTCTCTATAACAGGTTCAATACTGTTATCCATGATTTAATCAGTGTAGGCATTGTGAAAGAGGAAGGAGAGCTTGTTCAAAAATTTCTGGATAGCCTTCCTCAACAATTTCTTGACATGACAAACTCTGTCAATGCTGCTAACAACATTGAGTCATACACTCTTCAAACTTTGTATGGTCTAATGCTGAATCATGAGGAGAATAATGCTGCAAGATTTATCAACTGGAAGAAAACTGACAAGTCTTCCACTGGTATGGCTCTAGTTGTGCAACAGGCTTATACTGTGACTGAGCCAGATGAACCAGAAGTTGATCTTGCTGATGCTGAGGCAGAAGAGCTTGAAACTCAAATGGCTCTCATATCTATGAAGCTGGATCAGTTGAAGAAGAAGAGGCTTGGTGTTAGCTCTTCTAATACTGACCCAAGATCAGGTCTGTGCTATAGGTGTGGAAAGCCTGGACATATTGCTGCAAATTGTCATACCAAGTCTTCTGAGACTGACCAAAATGACAAGATTGCATATCGAGCAAAAAGATATAGAGACAAATATGTCAAGCTGAAGAATTGGAGCAAGGGAAAGAGGGCAGAAGGAAATGGAGCACCTCATCAAGCACTTTACTCGGAAGCCTGGATGGATGAAGAGTTAAGTGATGATGAAGAAGAGATTGAAAATAAAGCCTTTATGGCTTTCACTGAAGATGATTTGAAGAGTTCCTTTGAAAAGGATATCAAAGAGGCTGAGAGGATGAGTGTTCATACTGATTGGGATTCCACTCAGTTGTACAAGGTAAGTTCCTTTCAAACTTATTCAGTGAATGAAAAAACCAAGATTTTTGAGTATATGCTTGTTGATCTTAAAACTTCTGTACAAAAAGAAAAAGCTTTAAAATTAACAATTAAAGAACTTGAAAGGGTAAATAATGAAACTTGGACAAATTAGCAAAATATAAAGATTTAGAACTAAACTTTTCAGATTTAAAAGACATCAACCAAAGATTAGCTGATAAAGCTCACTTACACAAACTTGAAAAAGAGAAATTTGAAAAACATTGTAAATCTTGGGGAAATGCTTCAATAAAATTAAATAAATGTTTAAATGAACAATTTCCAGAAAATGTGAGGGCTGCACTTGGTGTTGATCCTCAATTTAAAAACAGGAACAATTTTGCTGATTTATTTGAAGAGTTTTCTACTATGAACCCTATTAATTTTGTAAAAGCTAAAACTTTATGTGAAGTTGGATGTCAAACTGAGTCAGATGATGAAGAAAATGAAATTTTAGAAAAACCTATTGGTCCTTCCATCTGCTCAAAGTGCTATACTGAGCTACAAGAACTCAGTATTGAATTTGAAATAACAGAAATTTCTGATACCGAGCTACCAATAGTTCAGTATGACACTTCTGCTGTTCCACCTTTTGAATTATTATTTAATACAACAACTTTTGAATTATATAATGATAATAAGACAACTTCTATCTCACATGTTTCATCAAATACAGAAGTTGCAGGAACAGAAACATTATATACTGAGACATCTAAAGAACCTGTTAAAGTTGTTCCTTTAAAACATGATAAACAAAAGACAACTTCAACTAGGTCTTTGGTTGGTAAAGACAAGAAGTCTACCACTAATAATATTAGAAAGACTTCTCTGTCAAATAAAAATAAGCAACCAGATCCTCCATCTCCTAAACCAGTTAAAAACAATGTTAATACATCTATTAGAAATAACAAAATTAACATTTTAAAAACACTTGGTGATCAGGTCAAATCTTTAAGTAAACAATTTGCAAAACTCGTTCATACTGACCTACCAAAAGTGAAACATTTTTCTAAAATACCATATAAAAATATGTTTAGAAATAGACCTAGAAAATGTTATAGATGTCATCATACTGGTCATAAGGGAGATGAATGCTGGACTGATCTCTCAAGCCCTAGGTACTCAGTACCAAAGAAAAGGAGAGAAACTAAGTCAGTATCACCAAAGAAAACTTCTAAAGTTACTCCTGACGTGATACCGACCTCTCCACATAAAGAGATCAAGTCAAATTGTGTTTATCCCACCAAAGGTCCCATTCAAAAATGGGTTCCTAAAAAGAACTAACTCTTATTTTGTGTCTTGTGCAGGGTGACAGAAAGTGGTACTTAGATAGTGGCTGCTCAAGACACATGACAGGCAGTATGGAATACATTCTTAATTATACTCCAGAGAAGGGTCCTTCTGTCAAGTTTGGAGATGACTCGGTGGGAAAGACAAAAGGTTATGGTGTGATCAAGGCAGGCAACATAACTTTTAAAAGAGTTGCCTATGTAGAGGGTCTAAAACACAATCTGCTCAGTATCAGCCAGATGTGTGATGATGACAATGAAGCTCGTTTCAGAAAAGTTGCAGGAATCATTTACAATGATAAAGGGCAGCCTGTACTCATTGCTAGAAGAGAAAAAGACGTATATGTGGTCAACCTATCTGAAATAGACCCAACTATTCGAGTATGCCTGCTTTCTAAAGTCAAGCCAGAATTACATTGGCTATGGCACAAGAAACTCTCTCACATCAATTTTAGAAATATCAATGAGCTCAGTATGAAGAAACTGGTGAGAGGATTGCCCACAATTACTTATTCAAAAGATAAGTTATGCTCAGCATGTGAAATGGGCAAGCAGAAGAAGAGTTCATTCAAATCTAAAGTCAATCATTCCATTAATGAACCTCTTACTATGATACATATGGATCTTTTTGGCCCCATCAGCACACCATCTTTGGCCAAAAAGATCTATACTCTAGTCTTAGTTGATGAATTTTCAAGATATACTTGGGTCATCTTCCTCAAGACTAAGTCAGATGCAACAACAGAAATCATTGCCTTTATAAAAAGAGAGGAACTTCAAAAAGGCAACAAGGTCAAGCAACTTAGAAGTGACCATGGTACTGAGTTTAAGAACTCAGTATTAGCAGATTTCTGTGAAGAAAAAGGAATCATTCAAAACTTCTCTGCAGCCTACACACCACAACAAAATGGTGTTGTAGAAAGAAAGAACAGAACACTGATTGAAGCTGCAAGAACTTTATTATGCCACGCTGGACTGGCACTGAGTTTCTGGGCTGAAGCTGTAAACTGTGCAAACTTCACTCAGAATAGAGCCACTATAGTCCAAAGACATCTGAAGACTCCATATGAGTTATACAACGGCAAGATCCCTAATGTGGAATATTTCCACATCTTTGGGAGTAAATGTTTTGTACTCAGTACAAAACAAAATCTCAATAAATTTGCTCCCAAAGCAAATGAAGGTGTGTTCATGGGCTACTCTCCACACTCTAAAGCTTTCAGAGTGTATATCATCTCAACTAAGATGATTGTAGAATCCATTCATGTCACATTCGATGAAGATCAGAATGAGCATTCTACCTCAGCAAGTGAAGACATAAGTGGCATAGATATTCTATGCAATCCAGAACACTCCATTGCTGAACAGCCTAAGTTTCATCCACACTTTATTCCTAATAAGTTTAATGAAACTGATCAAGTTCAAACTCAGTATCACTCAAATGAGACTAATACTGAGGTTCCCATATCAGAGGACCTCCATACTGAGTTTCCAACTAATGATCTGAACCACTCTATTTATGAAGAAGGTGAAACATCCAACACTTCACAAGAATCCACTTCAACTCTGCAAAATGAAGATGTACAGCAACCTGCACTGTCTAATACTGATCAGAATTCCACTCAGTATCAGACAGACAACACACCAAATCAACAAGAAATTGTTGATCCTATTTCAAATGCTCCCTTAGGAAACAATTTAAGGGAACACAGAGACCATCCACACTCAAACATTATTGGTCCTATTGAAGAAGGTGTCCAAACAAGACGAAAATTAGAATTTCCAACCCAAGCAACTGCAAACTTTTGTTTCTTCTCAAGTTTTCTATCTACCATTGAACCAAAGAAAGCTGATGATGCTTTATTAGATGAAGATTGGGTAGAGGCTATGCAAGAAGAGCTCACAGAGTTTGAAAGAAACAAAGTTTGGAACTTAGTACCACCTCCTCCTGGCAAAACTATTATTGGTACTAAGTGGGTGTTTAGAAACAAGATGGACAAGGATGGTGTTGTCATCAGAAACAAAGCAAGGTTAGTTGCTCAAGGTTACAGGCAAGAAGAAGGCATTGACTATGATGAAACTTTTGCACCAGTTGCAAGAATTGAAGCTATTAGGTTGTATCTTGCATATGCAGCCTTTAAGAATTTCAAAGTTTATCAGATGGATGTCAAAAGTGCTTTTCTAAATGGAAAACTACAAGAAGAAGTTTATGTTAAACAACCTCCAGGTTTTGTTGATCCCAAATTTCCTCATTATGTTTTCAAGCTTGATAAAGCTCTATATGGGCTCAAACAAGCTCCAAGAGCCTGGTATGACACCTTGTCTGAGTATCTTATTGAAAATAAGTTTACAAGAGGTAAAATTGATAAAACTTTATTTTCAAAAAGGAAAGGTTCTGACATCTTACTCATTCAGATATATGTAGATGATATTATCTTTGGTTCCACTGACAAGTCAATGTGTGACTGGTTTGTTAAGATAATGTCAACTCAGTATCAGATGAGTATGATGGGAGAACTTACTTACTTTCTTGGTTTACAAGTTGAACAAAAGCCTGATGGCACTTTTATAAATCAAAGTAAGTATGTGCATGACATGTTAAAGAAATACAAATTTGAAAATTTATCTTCCATGCACACTCCTATGGGTACTCAGGATAAGATAAGTAAGGATGAAACTGGTAAACCAGTATGTCAATCCACATACCGAGGTATGATTGGTTCCTTACTTTACTTAACTGCTAGTAGGCCTGATATCATGTTTGCCACATGTTTGTGTGCTCGGTATCAGGCTGATCCTAAAGAATCACACATGAAAGCAGTTAAGCGCATCTTTAGATATCTTACAGGTACTCCTAACCTGGGTCTTTGGTATCCCAAAGACTCAAACTTTGACCTTGAAGGGTACACAGATGCAGATTTTGCAGGTTGTAGATTGGACAGAAAGAGCACAAGTGGAGGATGTCAATTCCTAGGTGGAAGACTAGTTGGCTGGTCATCCAAGAAACAAAATTCGGTAGCAACTTCCACAGCAGAAGCAGAATATGTTGCTGCAGGAAGTTGTTGTGCTCAATTATTATGGATGCAGTATCAACTCTTAGACTATGGGTTCAACTTTCATAAGACTCCTATTCATTGTGATAACAAGAGTGCTATTGCTATGACAGAGAACCCAGTCTATCATTCCAAAACCAAGCACATTGATATCAGACACCACTTTATTCGAGATAATGTGGAAAAAGGTAAGGTTGAAGTAGATTATGTACCAACAAATGAACAATTGGCTGATGTGTTTAGTAAACCTCTTCCTGAGGAAAGGTTTATGTATTTACTAGGGCAATTAGGTATGTTGAATCCTTAATCTTTATTAAATTTCTTTAAAAACTGAGCGCTCAGTATCACTCCTGTTGATACTGACCACTCAGTATCACTAGTCTGTTATCATCAAAATTTAAAATTTTTTATTTTTTATTAATTTCAAGAGTAAATTAATTGTTTTTATATTTTTTAAAATTTTTTTTAATTAAATTTTTTTTACTCGGTATTGGGGTATGACGGCTCTTACACCGAGCTTAATCCTCATACTGCTCAAACGGTAACCTTTCTTAATAAGAAAGTTACTGTTGGCAGAGGATAAGGTAGTCAAATCAGCCGTTTTTACTTCCCAATACCTTAATTATCTTTCCAATCTCCTATAAATAACCGTTTATTTTTACTTCAAATTTTTTTTAACAGTTATTTCTTTCTTTCATTTTCACTTCTCTCTGCGATTAACGATTTCACTTTCTCTTAGCAAGCAAATTCTTTCAAATCAAAATCACGGATGGCGAATTACACTTTTGTTGCTCCAAACGTTGAATCGGAAATCCAATTCCGAAATAATGAAGTACCCAGGTTTGCGAGGAACAACATCACAGCAAATTTTAATATTCCTCAAGCTTGGGTATGCCAAGAATTCACGAACATCGTGACTTTTATGAAGCATTGCCCAATTGCTCGTGCACTGGCATTATCTCCTCGAGCAATCTACCCAGAAATGTTATGCGAGTTTTGGTACTCTGCCACACTCGATTCTCCAGATATGATTGCTGGATGGGTAATTAGGGATCAAAGGAGAGCTTTTGTTTCTACTGCAATCATTCGTGAAGCACTGAGACTTCCCGCCCAAGCTCAGTATGACCCATTTGTAGATAGATTAGAGGCACGCTCTGTACTGCCATTTCTGGGTCGAAGAGGAACAACGGGCACAATCAAAAGAAATGAATTTGGTCCTATGTGGGGTATTCTCATCACAACAATTATTCGATGTATGACCCACAAGACGGGAGCTTTGGACCAAATAAACGAATTTGGGATGCAAATAGTACATGCTCTGTACTATGGAAGAAATATTGATTTTGCTCGCCTAATTTTCAATGAATTAGCTACTCTGGTCCAAGCAAACACAAGGGAATGCAATGTCCCTTTCTGCAGATTTCTATCACTCATCTTTCAACACTCAATGCCCACACACATTTATGATGAATTTCACAGTCCAAGAGTTGATCTTCCTCCACTCAGTGAGAAGATTTTCTTTTACAGACCAAGAGAAGGAGAACCTCTTCTAAGTCCTCCTATGTGGGCCATTGTTCAAGAACACATTGATGATGTAGAAGACATGTCTGATACTGAGTCAGACAATGATGATGATGATGATAATGATGATAATAGTGGTAACGGAGCACAGGCCGGTCAAGATATTGAGATGCAGGATGTTCCACAAGTTCAAGAACCGACTCAACAACATATCTCTCCACCTGCAGATGCTCCTCATATTGAAACAACTCTTGATACTGAGTCCTCAGAAGACACACCACTGGTCCTTCAAAGAAGAAGAAGGAATGTTTCTCCTATCATTATGGGCAACTTATCATCTGAGGAGGTGCAGCCTGCAAATATTCCATCATTAACTGCATCTATTCAAGCCCAAAGCTTTGTTGCAGCCACCGCTGACCTTCCAGGTCCAGAACTACCTCCACCTGCTCAACCAATTGAGGAACCTAATATTCCTCTTGATGTGGAGATTCAATATGCACAAACTGCACTGGAAGGTGCTCAGCATGACAGAGAGGTCGGTATTGAAGATGTTGGTGCTGCACATCAACAAACACATGATCCTGCACCGACCTCTGCAGATGCTCGAAGGGAATCTGACAGAGTCTCAGGTATGAATTTCTAAAAAGCCCTTAAACTTCTATATATATATATTTCATTCCCAAATAGAGACTAAGTATTGGCCAGTACCAACTCAATACTGACCAAAGTCTCAAACGATCTTTCAAATATATATCCTTTTATGGCCAACATAGCTAGCCCACTGCTGCTATGCAAAATTCATATACTGAGCACACTAAATTGATCATTGTCAGTCTACAGTTGTCTCCACATTTAAAGGGACAATGGTGGTTGATGTCATACTGACACCCACTGGTGCTGCTTGAATCATGTCCAACTTATTTTTGAGTTGGGTAGCATCATTCAAGAAATGATCACAAACCTTTAAGCCACAAAATCCAAATATTTCCATGGGGTTTAGCCACATTTCTGTTATCACTCTCATACCGAGTGATAAACATTGAAAATAATAAGAAGCACATCCCAGGCTTCGAATTCCCACACCCAAACCTTTTAGTAAATGTGACTTATCCTATACTGAGCCACTTAAATTTTCACACTCACCTTTACTAAAATCTTCTTACACATGCTATGCACAAGTCCACAATATTTCATCCTATACCAGATGAAATACAGACTTCACAAACTCTGTTTATATGATTGTAGAATTAAACAACACCACAATTCTATTTGATAAACCTTTCTTTCTAACCAGTTTTACATTTTTGTTTCTTTAGCACCAACTGTGCAGGGTATTCAGGCATCTCAAGCTGCAGCAGACCAAGTGACTCTGCAAGCAATCATGCAGCACATTCTGGCCATCCAACAAACTCAAAATGTAATACTAGCCAGAATGGACAAGATGAGTGGTAATATTGATTTAATAAAACAGTCAGTATCACTCCTTCAACAACCACAGCAGCCTCCACCAGGTTCACATGGTGACCACAATGAAAAAGGAGAAGGAGAAGGAGGTGCTGGTGATACTGATGCTGCAACTGAGCCCATGCCCTCCCCTACTCTTGAACAACCTGAAGGGGACATGGGTGGTGATACTGATCCTCTTCCCTCCTCATCAAATGATAACAAAAGGGGGGAGAAGAGACAAAGAGATACTGAGGTTGATCAAACTGAGCCTTCTGCTCAGGGGGAGAAAAGAAGAAGATTGAATGAAGATCAACCTCCACAACAACAACATCAGCAAAGCCCTCATACTGAGCCATTTCGCATTCAGTATGAGAGAAGAAGACAAAGAACAAGGTCAGAATTACAAGTTCAAGACCCACTTGAGCCATCTGCTCAGGGGGAGACTCATACTGACCAACCACAGCAAACTTTTGAAGAGAATAATTTACAAATTGTGGTCTATAGGCCTTTCATCTGGCCTATTGCTGATGATGAAGATGAAGAACCAGATTTAGTAAACTATGCACTAAATCTGGTAGAACAAGAAAGTTCTTCATCACCATCCTCGGATGATGAAGAACCAGAAAATCTGGTGATTAGAAGAAGGAGTTCCTTATCAAGAAGACCTATCAATGCTGTTCTCACTTCTTCTGAATCAAGTGAGGAATCTGCTCCTCTGGTAACAAGACAAAGAAGACCTGTTCTTACAAGGGACAGTGATACCGAGCAGGCTCCAAGACTGACTCCTCAACAACTCTGGGCAGAACAAGAAAGATTTTTATATGAGCAAGAGTTGGGAGTCAAAACTGAACCAGAATCTGACCCAGATACTGATACTCCTGGTCCTTCACATAGAATCTCAAGAAAGGGTCCAGACCATATTCAACATTATTGGAATATGATTGCTGCTAGGACTCAGTATAAGGAACAAAGAAAGGAGTTCTTGAGGACCAAAACATTTCAAAATGTAAGGGGGATACATTGGTTAAATCTGGATGTCAATAAAGTAAAAGTGAAGCTCAAAGAAGGAAGAATTACTATCACTTGTACTGGCTTAACCAGTCCCCCCATGAAGATATTTATTAATGATATTCAAAGAATTGGTCTTCAAGACTGGGTGAAGATCACAAGACTGATCAAAGAGCTTCCAAAGAAATCAACCTATGATCAAATAGTCTTGGATGAGATCTGTGCAGTAGCTGCAGTATGTTATGAGAAGGACTTACTTTATGAAATAGAGTACAGAACACTCGGTGTGATGACTGAGGCTTACTCAAACAACAGACCAGAATGCCTTCATACATACAAGTATCTTAGAAAGTACCCTCTTCCTCCTAACCTTGTATTTCAGGATCAAAAGAGTGTCATATATCCAACTTCTGGATATATGTATACTGACTCAGAGGATAGAGAGTGCTTCATTTCTGAAGAAGATCTACCAAGAGCTCAAATCAGTCACCTTGTTGGACTGAAATGGATGATCACCAAGAAAGAAGACTCTTGGTTCAGAAAGAAGATTGTTGCAGTACTGAATAGCAGAAGGGATGAACTCAAAAGCAGAGAAGAGTTTGTCCACATCAAACAAGAAGTCTTCTATGAGAATGAAGCCATCAACAGCAAATGAAGAAGAAGATATTGTTACCTATGCTGTTGTAATTTTTGTTTATCTCTTTGTAATTGTTTTGTTATCATTAGATAGGGGGAGATTGTTAAGGCAAAAAGCCTTGCTCCTTTAGATCTTAAGATAACAAAACAACCTAAACTAGCTTTGATTTAAATGTAGAATAATATAGCTAAGTTTAGGTCTGATACTGAGTGATCAGTATTGGAACTCAGTATCAGTACTCAGTATCAGATAGTGATACTGAGTAGAAGGACTGAGTGATACTCAGTATAGTAACGGACTAAGATCAAATCCCTTGATCTTAGTCATTTTCCTTGCTTAGTCCTTCGGTTACTCCTTTGCTCATTATGTAAGATCTCTATAACATTATAAATAGAGATCATCTTGCAAAGGAGTACTTACCAATTTACTTTACACATTCACATCTTTTGTAATTGATCAGTGGTCTTGTTATTCCGCAACAAGCCACACTTAGTGGATTTATACATTGACTATATTCTTGTGTTATCACTCTAATATTTCTCTAAGTATAATAATCTATCAATTAACTTTATAAACCAGGGTTGTTGTGACCTAACAATAACCCATACGAATGGCCCGTTAACCATTATTACCACTAGTTTTGACCAATAACCTATAAGAATCCATTTTAAATCGTAATTGGTGACCATAACCCATACGAATGGCCCGTGAACCATTATAACCACTAGCTATGACCAATAACCTATAAGTATTCATTATAAACCGTAATTGGTCTCCATAAGCCATACGAATGGCCCGTGAACTATTATAACCACTAGGTATGACCAATAACCTATAAGTATCCATTATAAACCGTAATTGGTGTCTATAACCCATACGAATGGCCCGTGAACTATTATAAGCACTAGCTATGACCAATCAAGTATCCATTATAAACCGTAATTGGTGACAATAACCCATACGAATGGCTCGTGAACCATTATAACCACTAGCTATGATAAATAACCTATAAATATCCATTATAAACCGTAATTGGTGTCAATAACCCATACGAATGGCCCGTGAACCATTATAACCACTAGCTATGACCGATAAGCTATAAGTATCCATTATAAACCGTAATTGGTGACAATAACCCATACGAATGGCCCGTGAACCATTATAACCACTAGCTATGACAAATAACCTATAAATATCCATTATAAACCGTAATTGGTGTCAATAACCCATACGAATGGCCCGTGAACCATTATAACCACTAGCTATGACCAATAACCTATAAGTATCCATTCTAAACCATAATTTGTGACCATAACCCATACGAATGGCCCGTGAACTATTATAACCACTAGGTATGACCAATAACCTATAAGTATTCATTATAAACCGTAATTGGTCTCCATAAGCCATACGAATGGCCCGTGAACTATTATAACCACTAGGTATGACCAATAACCTATAAGTATCCATTATAAACCGTAATTGGTGTCTATAACCCATACGAATGGCCCGTGAACTATTATAAGCACTAGCTATGACCAATCAAGTATCCATTATAAACCGTAATTGGTGACAATAACCCATACGAATGGCTCGTGAACCATTATAACCACTAGCTATGATAAATAACCTATAAATATCCATTATAAACCGTAATTGGTGTCAATAACCCATACGAATGGCCCGTGAACCATTATAACCACTAGCTATGACCGATAAGCTATAAGTATCCATTATAAACCGTAATTGGTGACAATAACCCATACGAATGGCCCGTGAACCATTATAACCACTAGCTATGACAAATAACCTATAAATATCCATTATAAACCGTAATTGGTGTCAATAACCCATACGAATGGCCCGTGAACCATTATAACCACTAGCTATGACCAATAACCTATAAGTATCCATTCTAAACCATAATTTGTGACCATAACCCATACGAATGGCCCGTGAACTATTATAACCACTAGGTATGACCAATAACCTATAAATATCCATTATAAACCGTAATTGGTGTCAATAACCCATACGAATGGCCCGTGAACCCTTATAACCACTTGCTATGATCGATAACCTATAAGTATCCATTATACACCGTAATTGGTGACAATAACCCATACGAATGGCTCGTGAACCATTATAACCACTAGCTATGACAAATAACCTATAAATATCCATTATAAACCGTAATTGGTGTCAATAACCCATACGAATGGCCCGTGAACCATTATAACCACTAGCTATGACCAATAACCTATAAGTATCCATTATAAACCGTAATTGGTGACCATAACCCATACGAATGGCCCGTGAACCATTATAACCACTAGCAATGACCAATAACCTATAAATATCCATTATAAACCGTAATTTGTGTCAATAACCCATACGAATGGCCCGTGAACCATTATAACCACTAGCTATGACCGATAAGCTATAAGTATCCATTATAAACCGTAATTGGTGACAATAACCCATACGAATGGCTCGTGAACCATTATAACCACTAGCTATGACAAATAACCTATAAATATCCATTATAAACCGTAATTGGTGTCAATAACCCATACGAATGGCCCGTGAACCATTATAACCACTAGCTATGACCAATAACCTATAAGTATCCATTATAAACCATAATTCGTGACCATAACCCATACGAATGGCCCGTCAACCATTATAACCACTAGCTATGACCAATAACCTATAAATATCCATTATAAACCGTAATTTGTGTCAATAACCCATACCAATGGCCCGTGAACCATTATAACCACTAGCTATGATCGATAACCTATAAGTGTCCATTATAAACCGTAATTGGTGACTATAACCCATACGAATGGCCCGTGAACCATTATAACCACTAGCTATGACCAATAACCTATAAATATCCATTATAAATCGGAATTGGTGTCAATAACCCATACGAATGGCCCGTGAACCATTATAACCACTAGCTATGACCGATAAGCTATAAGTATCCATTATAAACTGTAATTGGTGACAATAACCCATACGAATGGCTCGTGAACCATTATAACCACTAGCTATGACAAATAACCTATAAATATCCATTATAAACCGTAATTGGTGTCAATAACCCATACAAATGGCCCGTGAACCATTATAACCACTAGCTATTACCAATAACCTATAAGTATCCATTATATAACAGTAATTGGTGACCATAACCCGTACGAATGGCCCGTTAACCATTATTACCACTAGCTTTGACCAATAACCTATAAGTATCCATTATAAACCGTAATTGGTGTCAATAAGCCGTACGAATGGCCCGTGAACTATTATAACCACTAGCTATGACCAATAACCTATAAGTATCCATTATAAACCGTAATTGGTGTCAATAAGCCATACGAATGGCCCGTGAACTATTATAACCACTAGCTATGACCAATAACCTATAAGTATCCGTTTTAAACCGTAATTTGTGTCAATAACCCACATGAATGGCCTGTGGACCTTAATAATCACTAGTTTTGACCAATAACCTATAAGAATCCATTTTAAACCGTAATTGTTGACCATAACCCATACGAATGGCCCGTGAACCATTATAACCACTAGCTATGACCACTAACCTATAAGTATTCATTATAAACCGTAATTGGTCTCCATAAGCCATACGAATGGCCCGTGAACTATTATAAGCACTAGCTTTGACCAATCAAGTATCCATTATAAACTGTAATTGGTGTCAATAACCCATACGAATGGCCCATGAACCATTATAACCACTAGCTATGACCAATAACCTATAAGTATCCATTATAAACCGTAATTGGTGACCATAACCCATACGAATGGCCCGTTAACCATTATTACCACTAGTTTTGACCAATAACCTATAAGAATCCATTTTAAATCGTAATTGGTGACCATAACCCATACGAATGGCCCGTGAACCATTATAACCACTAGCTATGACCAATAACCTATAAGTATTCATTATAAACCGTAATTGGTCTCCATAAGCCATACGAATGGCCCGTGAACTATTATAACCACTAGGTATGACCAATAACCTATAAGTATCCATTATAAACCGTAATTGGTGTCAATAACCCATACGAATGGCCCGTGAACTATTATAAGCACTAGCTATGACCAATCAAGTATCCATTATAAATCGTAATTGGTGTCAATAACCCATACGAATGGCCCATGAACCATTATAACCACTAGCTATGACCAATAACCTATAAGTATCCATTATAAACCGTAATTGGTGACCATAACCCATACGAATGGCCCGTTAACCATTATTACCACTAGTTTTGACCAATAACCTATAAGAATCCATTTGAAATCGTAATTGGTGACCATAACCCATACGAATGGCCCGTGAACCATTATAACCACTAGCTATGACCAATAACCTATAAGTATCCGTTTTAAACCGTAATTTGTGTCAATAACCCACATGAATGGCCCGTGGACCTTAATAATCACTAGTTTTGACCAATAACCTATAAGAATCCATTTTAAACCGTAATTGTTGACCATAACCCATACGAATGGCCCGTGAACCATTATAACCACTAGCTATGACCACTAACCTATAAGTATTCATTATAAACCGTAATTGGTCTCCATAAGCCATACGAATGGCCCGTGAACTATTATAAGCACTAGCTATGACCAATCAAGTATCCATTATAAACTGTAATTGGTGTCAATAACCCATACGAATGGCCCATGAACCATTATAACCACTAGCTATGACCAATAACCTATAAGTATCCATTATAAACCGTAATTGGTGACCATAACCCATACGAATGGCCCGTTAACCATTATTACCACTAGTTTTGACCAATAACCTATAAGAATCCATTTTAAATCGTAATTGGTGACCATAACCCATACGAATGGCCCGTGAACCATTATAACCACTAGCTATGACCAATAACCTATAAGTATTCATTATAAACCGTAATTGGTCTCCATAAGCCATACGAATGGCCCGTGAACTATTATAACCACTAGGTATGACCAATAACCTATAAGTATCCATTATAAACCGTAATGGGTGTCAATAACCCATACGAATGGCCCGTGAACCATTATAACCACTTGCTATGATCGATAACCTATAAGTATCCATTATAAACCGTAATTGGTGACAATAACCCATACGAATGGCCCGTGAACCATTATAACCACTAGCTATGACCAATAACCTATAAATATCCATTATAAATCGTAATTGGTGTCAATAAGCCATACGAATGGCCCATGAACTATTATAACCACTAGCTATGACCAATAATCTATTGGTGACCATAACCCATACGAATGGCCCGTTAACCATTATTACTACTAGCTATGACCAATAACCTATAAGTATCCATTATAAACCGTAATTGGTGTCAATAAGACATACGAATGGCCCGTGAACTATTATAACCACTAGCTATGACCAATAACCTATAAGTATCCATTATTAACCGTAATTGGTGTCAATAACCCATACGAATGGCCCGTGAACCATTATAACCACTAGCTATGACCGATAACCTATAAGTATCCATTATACACCGTAATTGGTGACAATAACCCATACGAATGCCTCGTGAACCATTATAACCACTAGCTATGACAAATAACCTATAAATATCCATTATAAACCGTAATTGGTGTCAATAACCCATACGAATGGCCCGTGAACCATTATAACCACTAGCTATGACCAATAACCTATAAGTATCCATTATAAACCGTAATTGGTGACCATAACCCATACGAATGGCCCGTGAACCATTATAACCACTAGCTATGACCAATAACCTATAAATATCCATTATAAACCGTAATTGGTGTCAATAACCCATACGAATGGCCCGTGAACCATTATAACCACTAGCTATGACCGATAAGCTATAAGTATCCATTATAAACCGTAATTGGTGACAATAACCCATACGAATGGCTCGTGAACCATTATAACCACTAGCTATGACAAATAACCTATAAATATCCATTATAAACCGTAATTGGTGTCAATAACCCATACGAATGGCCCGTGAACCATTATAACCACTAGCTATGACCGATAAGCTATAAGAATCCATTATAAACCGTAATTGGTGACAATAACCCATACGAATGGCCCGTGAACCATTATAACAAACTAGCTATGACAAATAACCTATAAATATCCATTATAAACCGTAATTGGTGTCAATAACCCATACGAATGGCCCGTGAACCATTATAACCACTAGCTATGACCAATAAGCTATAAGTATCCATTCTAAACCATAATTTGTGACCATAACCCATACGAATGGTCCGTGAACCATTATAACCACTAAGTATGACCAATAACCTATAAATATCCATTATAAACCGTAATTGGTGTCAATAACCCATACGAATGGCCCGTGAACACTTATAACCACTTGCTATGATCGATAACCTATAAGTATCCATTATACACCGTAATTGGTGACAATAACCCATACGAATGGCTCGTGAACCATTATAACCACTAGCTATGAAAAATAACCTATAAATATCCATTATAAACCGTAATTGGTGTCAATAACCCATACGAATGGCCCGTGAACCATTATAACCACTAGCTATGACCAATAACCAATAAGTATCCATTATAAACCGTAATTGGTGACCATAACCCATACGAATGGCCCGTGAACCATTATAACCACTAGCAATGACCAATAACCTATAAATATCCATTATAAACCGTAATTTGTGTCAATAACCCATACGAATGGCCCGTGAACCATTATAACCACTAGCTATGACCGATAAGCTATAAGTATCCATTATAAACCGTAATTGGTGACAATAACCCATACGAATGGCTCGTGAACCATTATAACCACTAGCTATGACAAATAACCTATAAATATCCATTATAAACCGTAATTGGTGTCAATAACCCATACGAATGGCCCGTGAACCATTATAACCACTAGCTATGACCAATAACCTATAAGTATCCATTATAAACCATAATTCGTGACCATAACCCATACGAATGGCCCGTCAACCATTATAACCACTAGCTATGACCAATAACCTATAAATATCCATTATAAACCGTAATTTGTGTCAATAACCCATACCAATGGCCCGTGAACCATTATAACCACTAGCTATGATCGATAACCTATAAGTGTCCATTATAAACCGTAATTGGTGACTATAACCCATACGAATGGCCCGTGAACCATTATAACCACTAGCTATGACCAATAACCTATAAATATCCATTATAAATCGGAATTGGTGTCAATAACCCATACGAATGGCCCGTGAACCATTATAACCACTAGCTATGACCGATAAGTTATAAGTATCCATTATAAACCGTAATTGGTGACAATAACCCATACGAATGGTTCGTGAACCATTATAACCACTAGCTATGACAAATAACCTATAAATATCCATTATAAACCGTAATTGGTGTCAATAACCCATACAAATGGCCCGTGAACCATTATAACCACTAGCTATTACCAATAACCTATAAGTATCCATTATATAACAGTAATTGGTGACCATAACCCATACGAATGGCCCGTTAACCATTATTACCACTAGCTATGACCAATAACCTATAAGTATCCATTATAAACCGTAATTGGTGTCAATAAGCCGTACGAATGGCCCGTGAACTATTATAACCCACTAGCTATGACCAATAACCTATAAGTATCCATTATAAACCGTAATTGGTGTCAATAAGCCATACGAATGGCCTGTGAACTATTATAACAACTAGCTATGACCAATAACCTATAAGTATCCGTTTTAAACCGTAATTTGTGTCAATAACTCACATGAATGGCCCGTGGACCTTAATAATCACTAGTTTTGACCAATAACCTATAAGAATCCATTTTAAACCGTAATTGTTGACCATAACCCATACGAATGGCCCGTGAACCATTATATCCACTAGCTATGACCACTAACCTATAAGTATTCATTATAAACCGTAATTGGTCTCCATAAGCAATACGAATGGCCCGTGAACTATTATAAGCACTAGCTATGACCAATCAAGTATCCATTATAAACTGTAATTGGTGTCAATAACCCATACGAATGGCCCATGAACCATTATAACCACTAGCTATGACCAATAACCTATAAGTATCCATTATAAACCGTAATTGGTGACCATAACCCATACGAATGGCCCGTTAACCATTATTACCACTAGTTTTGACCAATATCCTATAAGAATCCATTTTAAATCATAATTGGTGACCATAACCCATACGAATGGCCCGTGAACCATTATAACCACTAGCTATGACCAATAACCTATAAGTATTCATTATAAACCGTAATTGGTCTCCATAAGCCATACGAATGGCCCGTGAACTATTATAACCACTAGGTATGACCAATAACCTATAAGTATCCATTATAAACCGTAATTGGTGTCAATAACCCATACGAATGGCCCGTGAACTATTATAACCACTAGCTATGACCAATAACCTATAAGTATCCATTATAAACCATAATTCGTGACCATAACCCATACGAATGGCCCGTCAACCATTATAACCACTAGCTATGACCAATAACCTATAAATATCCATTATAAACCGTAATTTGTGTCAATAACCCATACCAATGGCCCGTGAACCATTATAACCACTAGCTATGATCGATAACCTATAAGTGTCCATTATAAACCGTAATTGGTGACTATAACCCATACGAATGGCCCGTGAACCATTATAACCACTAGCTATGACCAATAACCTATAAATATCCATTATAAATCGGAATTGGTGTCAATAACCCATACGAATGGCCCGTGAACCATTATAACCACTAGCTATGACCGATAAGTTATAAGTATCCATTATAAACCGTAATTGGTGACAATAACCCATACGAATGGTTCGTGAACCATTATAACCACTAGCTATGACAAATAACCTATAAATATCCATTATAAACCGTAATTGGTGTCAATAACCCATACAAATGGCCCGTGAACCATTATAACCACTAGCTATTACCAATAACCTATAAGTATCCATTATATAACAGTAATTGGTGACCATAACCCATACGAATGGCCCGTTAACCATTATTACCACTAGCTATGACCAATAACCTATAAGTATCCATTATAAACCGTAATTGGTGTCAATAAGCCGTACGAATGGCCCGTGAACTATTATAACCCACTAGCTATGACCAATAACCTATAGGTATCCATTATAAACCGTAATTGGTGTCAATAAGCCATACGAATGGCCCGTGAACTATTATAACCACTAGCTATGACCAATAACCTATAAGTATCCGTTTTAAACCGTAATTTGTGTCAATAACCCACATGAATGGCCCGTGGACCTTAATAATCACTAGTTTTGACCAATAACCTATAAGAATCCATTTTAAACCGTAATTGTTGACCATAACCCATACGAATGGCCCGTGAACCATTATAACCACTAGCTATGACCACTAACCTATAAGTATTCATTATAAACCGTAATTGGTCTCCATAAGCAATACGAATGGCCCGTGAACTATTATAAGCACTAGCTATGACCAATCAAGTATCCATTATAAACTGTAATTGGTGTCAATAACCCATACGAATGGCCCATGAACCATTATAACCACTAGCTATGACCAATAACCTATAAGTATCCATTATAAACCGTAATTGGTGACCATAACCCATACGAATGGCCCGTTAACCATTATTACCACTAGTTTTGACCAATATCCTATAAGAATCCATTTTAAATCATAATTGGTGACCATAACCCATACGAATGGCCCGTGAACCATTATAACCACTAGCTATGACCAATAACCTATAAGTATTCATTATAAACCGTAATTGGTCTCCATAAGCCATACGAATGGCCCGTGAACTATTATAACCACTAGGTATGACCAATAACCTATAAGTATCCATTATAAACCGTAATTGGTGTCAATAACCCATACGAATGGCCCGTGAACTATTATAAGCACTAGCTATGACCAATCAAGTATCCATTATAAACTGTAATTGGTGTCAATAACCCATACGAATGGCCCATGAACCATTATAACCACTAGCTATGACCAATAACCTATAAGTATCCATTATAAACCTTAATTGGTGACCATACCCCATACGAATGGCCCGTTAACCATTATTACCACTAGTTTTGACCAATAACCTATAAGAATCCATTTTAAATCGTAATTGGTGACCATAACCCATACGAATGGCCCGTGAACCATTATAACCACTAGCTATGACCAATAACCTATAAGTATCCATTTTAAACCGTAATTTGTGTCAATAACCCACATGAATGGCCCGTGGACCTTAATAATCACTAGTTTTGACCAATAACCTATAAGAATCCATTTTAAACCGTAATTGTTGACCATAACCCATACGAATGGCCCGTGAACCATTATAACCACTAGCTATGACCACTAACCTATAAGTATTCATTATAAACCGTAATTGGTCTCCATAAGCCATACGAATGGCCCGTGAACTATTATAAGCACTAGCTATGACCAATCAAGTATCCATTATAAACTGTAATTGGTGTCAATAACCCATACGAATGGCCCATGAACCATTATAACCACTAGCTATGACCAATAACCTATAAGTATCCATTATAAACCGTAATTGGTGACCATAACCCATACGAATGGCCCGTTAACCATTATTACCACTAGTTTTGACCAATAACCTATAAGAATCCATTTTAAATCGTAATTGGTGACCATAACCCATACGAATGGCCCGTGAACCATTATAACCACTAGCTATGACCAATAACCTATAAGTATTCATTATAAACCGTAATTGGTCTCCATAAGCCATACGAATGGCCCGTGAACTATTATAACCACTAGGTATGACCAATAACCTATAAGTATCCATTATAAACCGTAATTGGTGTCAATAACCCATACGAATGGCCCGTGAACTATTATAAGCACTAGCTATGACCAATCAAGTATCCATTATAAACTGTAATTGGTGTCAATAACCCATACGAATGGCCCATGAACCATTATAACCACTAGCTATGACCAATAACCTATAAGTATCCATTATAAACCGTAATTGGTGACCATAACCCATACGAATGGCCCGTTAACCATTATTACCACTAGTTTTGACCAATAACCTATAAGAATCCATTTTAAATCGTAATTGGTGACCATAACCCATACGAATGGCCCGTGAACCATTATAACCACTAGCTATGACCAATAACCTATAAGTATTCATTATAAACCGTAATTGGTCTCCATAAGCCATACGAATGGCCCGTGAACTGTTATAACCACTAGGTATGACCAATAACCTATAAGTATCCATTATAAACCGTAATTGGTGTCAATAAGCCATACGAATGGCCCGTGAACTATTATAACCACTAGCTATGACCAATAACCTATAAGTATCCGTTTTAAACCGTAATTTGTGTCAATAACCCACATGAATGGCCCGTGGACCTTAATAATCACTAGTTTTGACCAATAACCTATAAGAATCCATTTTAAACCGTAATTGTTGACCATAACCCATACGAATGGCCCGTGAACCATTATAACCACTAGCTATGACCACTAACCTATAAGTATTCATTATAAACCGTAATTGGTCTCCATAAGCCATACGAATGGCCCGTGAACTATTATAAGCACTAGCTATGACCAATCAAGTATCCATTATAAACCGTAATTGGTGACCATAACCCATACGAATGGCCCGTTAACCATTATTACCACTAGTTTTGACCAATAACCTATAAGAATCCATTTTAAATCGTAATTGGTGACCATAACCCATACGAATGGCCCGTGAACCATTATAACCACTAGCTATGACCAATAACCTATAAGTATCCATTATAAACCGTAATTGGTGTCAATAAGCCATACGAATGGCCCGTGAACTATTATAACCACTAGCTATGACCAATAACCTATAAGTATCCGTTTTAAACCGTAATTTGTGTCAATAACCCACATGAATGGCCCGTGGACCTTAATAATCACTAGTTTTGACCAATAACCTATAAGAATCCATTTTAAACCGTAATTGTTGACCATAACCCATACGAATGGCCCGTGAACCATTATAACCACTAGCTATGACCACTAACCTATAAGTATTCATTATAAACCGTAATTGGTCTCCATAAGCCATACGAATGGCCCGTGAACTATTATAACCACTAGGTATGACCAATAACCTATAAGTATCCATTATAAACCGTAATTGGTGTCAATAACCCATACGAATGGCCCGTGAACTATTATAAGCACTAGCTATGACCAATCAAGTATCCATTATAAACTGTAATTGGTGTCAATAACCCATACCAATGGCCCATGAACCATTATAACCACTAGCTATGACCAATAACCTATAAGTATCCATTATAAACCGTAATTGGTGACCATAACCCATACGAATGGCCCGTTAACCATTATTACCACTAGTTTTGACCAATAACCTATAAGAATCCATTTTAAATCGTAATTGGTGACCATAACCCATACGAATGGCCCGTGAACCATTATAACCACTAGCTATGACCGATAACCTATAAGTATCCGTTTTAAACCGTAATTTGTGTCAATAACCCACATGAATGGCCCGTGGACCTTAATAATCACTAGTTTTGACCAATAACCTATAAGAATCCATTTTAAACCGTAATTGTTGACCATAACCCATACGAATGGCCCGTGAACCATTATAACTACTAGCTATGACCACTAACCTATAAGTATTCATTATAAACCGTAATTGGTCTCCATAAGCCATACGAATGGCCCGTGAACTATTATAAGCACTAGCTATGACCAATCAAGTATCCATTATAAACTGTAATTGGTGTCAATAACCCATACAAATGGCCCATGAACCATTATAACCACTAGCTATGACCAATAACCTATAAGTATCCATTATAAACCGTAATTGGTGACCATAACCCATACGAATGGCCCGTTAACCATTATTACCACTAGTTTTGACCAATAACCTATAAGAATCCATTTTAAATCGTAATTGGTGACCATAACCCATACGAATGGCCCGTGAACCATTATAACCACTAGCTATGACCAATAACCTATAAGTATTCATTATAAACCGTAATTGGTCTCCATAAGCCATACGAATGGCCCGTGAACTATTATAACCACTAGGTATGACCAATAACCTATAAGTATCCATTATAAACCGTAATTGGTGTCAATAAGCCATACGAATGGCCCGTGAACTATTATAACCACTAGCTATGACCAATAACCTATAAGTATCCGTTTTAAACCGTAATTTGTGTCAATAACCCACATGAATGGCCCGTGGACCTTAATAATCACTAGTTTTGACCAATAACCTATAAGAATCCATTTTAAACCGTAATTGTTGACCATAACCCATACGAATGGCCCGTGAACCATTATAACCACTAGCTATGACCACTAACCTATAAGTATTCATTATAAACCGTAATTGGTCTCCATAAGCCATACGAATGGCCCGTGAACTATTATAAGCACTAGCTATGACCAATCAAGTATCCATTATAAACCGTAATTGGTGACCATAACCCATACGAATGGCCCGTTAACCATTATTACCACTAGTTTTGACCAATAACCTATAAGAATCCATTTTAAATCGTAATTGGTGACCATAACCCATACGAATGGCCCGTGAACCATTATAACCACTAGCTATGACCAATAACCTATAAGTATCCATTATAAACCGTAATTGGTGTCAATAAGCCATACGAATGGCCCGTGAACTATTATAACCACTAGCTATGACCAATAACCTATAAGTATCCGTTTTAAACCGTAATTTGTGTCAATAACCCACATGAATGGCCCGTGGACCTTAATAATCACTAGTTTTGACCAATAACCTATAAGAATCCATTTTAAACCGTAATTGTTGACCATAACCCATACGAATGGCCCGTGAACCATTATAACCACTAGCTATGACCACTAACCTATATGTATTCATTATAAACCGTAATTGGTCTCCATAAGCCATACGAATGGCCCGTGAACTATTATAAGCACTAGCTATGACCAATCAAGTATCCATTATAAACTGTAATTGGTGTCAATAACCCATACGAATGGCCCGTGAACCATTATAACCACTAGCTATGACCACTAACCTATAAGTATTCATTATAAACCGTAATTGGTCTCCATAAGCCATACGAATGGCCCGTGAACTATTATAAGCACTAGCTATGACCAATCAAGTATCCATTATAAACTGTAATTGGTGTCAATAACCCATACGAATGGCCCATGAACCATTATAACCACTAGCTATGACCAATAACCTATAAGTATCCATTATAAACCGTAATTGGTGACCATAACCCATACGAATGGCCCGTTAACCATTATTACCACTAGTTTTGACCAATAACCTATAAGAATCCATTTTAAATCGTAATTGGTGACCATAACCCATACGAATGGCCCGTGAACCATTATAACCACTAGCTATGACCAATAACCTATAAGTATTCATTATAAACCGTAATTGGTCTCCATAAGCCATACGAATGGCCCGTGAACTGTTATAACCACTAGGTATGACCAATAACCTATAAGTATCCATTATAAACCGTAATTGGTGTCAATAAGCCATACGAATGGCCCGTGAACTATTATAACCACTAGCTATGACCAATAACCTATAAGTATCCGTTTTAAACCGTAATTTGTGTCAATAACCCACATGAATGGCCCGTGGACCTTAATAATCACTAGTTTTGACCAATAACCTATAAGAATCCATTTTAAACCGTAATTGTTGACCATAACCCATACGAATGGCCCGTGAACCATTATAACCACTAGCTATGACCACTAACCTATAAGTATTCATTATAAACCGTAATTGGTCTCCATAAGCCATACGAATGGCCCGTGAACTATTATAAGCACTAGCTATGACCAATCAAGTACCCATTATAAACCGTAATTGGTGACCATAACCCATACGAATGGCCCGTTAACCATTATTACCACTAGTTTTGACCAATAACCTATAAGAATCCATTTTAAATCGTAATTGGTGACCATAACCCATACGAATGGCCCGTGAACCATTATAACCACTAGCTATGACCAATAACCTATAAGTATTCATTATAAACCGTAATTGGTCTCCATAAGCCATACGAATGGCCCGTGAACTGTTATAACCACTAGGTATGACCAATAACCTATAAGTATCCATTATAAACCGTAATTGGTGTCAATAAGCCATACGAATGGCCCGTGAACTATTATAACCACTAGCTATGACCAATAACCTATAAGTATCCGTTTTAAACCGTAATTTGTGTCAATAACCCACATGAATGGCCCGTGGACCTTAATAATCACTAGTTTTGACCAATAACCTATAAGAATCCATTTTAAACCGTAATTGTTGACCATAACCCATACGAATGGCCCGTGAACCATTATAACCACTAGCTATGACCACTAACCTATAAGTATTCATTATAAACCGTAATTGGTCTCCATAAGCCATACGAATGGCCCGTGAACTATTATAAGCACTAGCTATGACCAATCAAGTATCCATTATAAACTGTAATTGGTGTCAATAACCCATACGAATGGCCCATGAACCATTATAACCACTAGCTATGACCAATAACCTATAAGTATCCATTATAAACCGTAATTGGTGACCATAACCCATACGAATGGCCCGTTAACCATTATTACCACTAGTTTTGACCAATAACCTATAAGAATCCATTTTAAATCGTAATTGGTGACCATAACCCATACGAATGGCCCGTGAACCATTATAACCACTAGCTATGACCAATAACCTATAAGTATTCATTATAAACCGTAATTGGTCTCCATAAGCCATACGAATGGCCCGTGAACTATTATAACCACTAGGTATGACCAATAACCTATAAGTATCCATTATAAACCGTAATTGGTGTCAATAACCCATACGAATGGCCCGTGAACTATTATAAGCACTAGCTATGACCAATCAAGTATCCATTATAAACTGTAATTGGTGTCAATAACCCATACGAATGGCCCATGAACCATTATAACCACTAGCTATGACCAATAACCTATAAGTATCCATTATAAACCGTAATTGGTGACCATAACCCATACGAATGGCCCGTTAACCATTATTACCACTAGTTTTGACCAATAACCTATAAGAATCCATTTTAAATCGTAATTGGTGACCATAACCCATACGAATGGCCCGTGAACCATTATAACCACTAGCTATGACCAATAACCTATAAGTATTCATTATAAACCGTAATTGGTCTCCATAAGCCATACGAATGGCCCGTGAACTGTTATAACCACTAGGTATGACCAATAACCTATAAGTATCCATTATAAACCGTAATTGGTGTCAATAAGCCATACGAATGGCCCGTGAACTATTATAACCACTAGCTATGACCAATAACCTATAAGTATCCGTTTTAAACCGTAATTTGTGTCAATAACCCACATGAATGGCCCGTGGACCTTAATAATCACTAGTTTTGACCAATAACCTATAAGAATCCATTTTAAACCGTAATTGTTGACCATAACCCATACGAATGGCCCGTGAACCATTATAACCACTAGCTATGACCACTAACCTATAAGTATTCATTATAAACCGTAATTGGTCTCCATAAGCCATACGAATGGCCCGTGAACTATTATAAGCACTAGCTATGACCAATCAAGTATCCATTATAAACCGTAATTGGTGACCATAACCCATACGAATGGCCCGTTAACCATTATTACCACTAGTTTTGACCAATAACCTATAAGAATCCATTTTAAATCGTAATTGGTGACCATAACCCATACGAATGGCCCGTGAACCATTATAACCACTAGCTATGACCAATAACCTATAAGTATCCATTATAAACCGTAATTGGTGTCAATAAGCCATACGAATGGCCCGTGAACTATTATAACCACTAGCTATGACCAATAACCTATAAGTATCCGTTTTAAACCGTAATTTGTGTCAATAACCCACATGAATGGCCCGTGGACCTTAATAATCACTAGTTTTGACCAATAACCTATAAGAATCCATTTTAAATCGTAATTGGTGACCATAACCCATACGAATGGCCCGTGAACCATTATAACCACTAGCTATGACCAATAACCTATAAGTATTCATTATAAACCGTAATTGGTCTCCATAAGCCATACGAATGGCCCGTGAACTGTTATAACCACTAGGTATGACCAATAACCTATAAGTATCCATTATAAACCGTAGTTGGTGTCAATAAGCCATACGAATGGCCCGTGAACTATTATAACCACTAGCTATGACCAATAACCTATAAGTATCCGTTTTAAACCGTAATTTGTGTCAATAACCCACATGAATGGCCCGTGGACCTTAATAATCACTAGTTTTGACCAATAACCTATAAGAATCCATTTTAAACCGTAATTGTTGACCATAACCCATACGAATGGCCCGTGAACCATTATAACCACTAGCTATGACCACTAACCTATAAGTATTCATTATAAACCGTAATTGGTCTCCATAAGCCATACGAATGGCCCGTGAACTATTATAAGCACTAGCTATGACCAATCAAGTATCCATTATAAACTGTAATTGGTGTCAATAACCCATACGAATGGCCCATGAACCATTATAACCACTAGCTATGACCAATAACCTATAAGTATCCATTATAAACCGTAATTGGTGACCATAACCCATACGAATGGCCCGTTAACCATTATTACCACTAGTTTTGACCAATAACCTATAAGAATCCATTTTAAATCGTAATTGGTGACCATAACCCATACGAATGGCCCGTGAACCATTATAACCACTAGCTATGACCAATAACCTATAAGTATTCATTATAAACCGTAATTGGTCTCCATAAGCCATACGAATGGCCCGTGAACTATTATAACCACTAGGTATGACCAATAACCTATAAGTATCCATTATAAACCGTAATTGGTGTCAATAACCCATACGAATGGCCCGTGAACTATTATAAGCACTAGCTATGACCAATCAAGTATCCATTATAAACTGTAATTGGTGTCAATAACCCATACGAATGGCCCATGAACCATTATAACCACTAGCTATGACCAATAACCTATAAGTATCCATTATAAACCGTAATTGGTGACCATAACCCATACGAATGGCCCGTTAACCATTATTACCACTAGTTTTGACCAATAACCTATAAGAATCCATTTTAAATCGTAATTGGTGACCATAACCCATACGAATGGCCCGTGAACCATTATAACCACTAGCTATGACCAATAACCTATAAGTATTCATTATAAACCGTAATTGGTCTCCATAAGCCATACGAATGGCCCGTGAACTGTTATAACCACTAGGTATGACCAATAACCTATAAGTATCCATTATAAACCGTAATTGGTGTCAATAAGCCATACGAATGGCCCGTGAACTATTATAACCACTAGCTATGACCAATAACCTATAAGTATCCGTTTTAAACCGTAATTTGTGTCAATAACCCACATGAATGGCCCGTGGACCTTAATAATCACTAGTTTTGACCAATAACCTATAAGAATCCATTTTAAACCGTAATTGTTGACCATAACCCATACGAATGGCCCGTGAACCATTATAACCACTAGCTATGACCACTAACCTATAAGTATTCATTATAAACCGTAATTGGTCTCCATAAGCCATACGAATGGCCCGTGAACTATTATAAGCACTAGCTATGACCAATCAAGTATCCATTATAAACCGTAATTGGTGACCATAACCCATACGAATGGCCCGTTAACCATTATTACCACTAGTTTTGACCAATAACCTATAAGAATCCATTTTAAATCGTAATTGGTGACCATAACCCATACGAATGGCCCGTGAACCATTATAACCACTAGCTATGACCAATAACCTATAAGTATCCATTATAAACCGTAATTGGTGTCAATAAGCCATACGAATGGCCCGTGAACTATTATAACCACTAGCTATGACCAATAACCTATAAGTATCCGTTTTAAACCGTAATTTGTGTCAATAACCCACATGAATGGCCCGTGGACCTTAATAATCACTAGTTTTGACCAATAACCTATAAGAATCCATTTTAAACCGTAATTGTTGACCATAACCCATACGAATGGCCCGTGAACCATTATAACCACTAGCTATGACCACTAACCTATAAGTATTCATTATAAACCGTAATTGGTCTCCATAAGCCATACGAATGGCCCGTGAACTATTATAACCACTAGGTATGACCAATAACCTATAAGTATCCATTATAAACCGTAATTGGTGTCAATAACCCATACGAATGGCCCGTGAACTATTATAAGCACTAGCTATGACCAATCAAGTATCCATTATAAACTGTAATTGGTGTCAATAACCCATACCAATGGCCCATGAACCATTATAACCACTAGCTATGACCAATAACCTATAAGTATCCATTATAAACCGTAATTGGTGACCATAACCCATACGAATGGCCCGTTAACCATTATTACCACTAGTTTTGACCAATAACCTATAAGAATCCATTTTAAATCGTAATTGGTGACCATAACCCATACGAATGGCCCGTGAACCATTATAACCACTAGCTATGACCGATAACCTATAAGTATCCGTTTTAAACCGTAATTTGTGTCAATAACCCACATGAATGGCCCGTGGACCTTAATAATAACTAGTTTTGACCAATAACCTATAAGAATCCATTTTAAACCGTAATTATTGACCATAACCCATACGAATGGCCCGTGAACCATTATAACTACTAGCTATGACCACTAACCTATAAGTATTCATTATAAACCGTAATTGGTCTCCATAAGCCATACGAATGGCCCGTGAACTATTATAAGCACTAGCTATGACCAATCAAGTATCCATTATAAACTGTAATTGGTGTCAATAACCCATACGAATGGCCCATGAACCATTATAACCACTAGCTATGACCAATAACCTATAAGTATCCATTATAAACCGTAATTGGTGACCATAACCCATACGAATGGCCCGTTAACCATTATTACCACTAGTTTTGACCAATAACCTATAAGAATCCATTTTAAATCGTAATTGGTGACCATAACCCATACGAATGGCCCGTGAACCATTATAACCACTAGCTATGACCAATAACCTATAAGTATTCATTATAAACCGTAATTGGTCTCCATAAGCCATACGAATGGCCCGTGAACTATTATAACCACTAGGTATGACCAATAACCTATAAGTATCCATTATAAACCGTAATTGGTGTCAATAAGCCATACGAATGGCCCGTGAACTATTATAACCACTAGCTATGACCAATAACCTATAAGTATCCGTTTTAAACCGTAATTTGTGTCAATAACCCACATGAATGGCCCGTGGACCTTAATAATCACTAGTTTTGACCAATAACCTATAAGAATCCATTTTAAACCGTAATTGTTGACCATAACCCATACGAATGGCCCGTGAACCATTATAACCACTAGCTATGACCACTAACCTATAAGTATTCATTATAAACCGTAATTGGTCTCCATAAGCCATACGAATGGCCCGTGAACTATTATAAGCACTAGCTATGACCAATCAAGTATCCATTATAAACCGTAATTGGTGACCATAACCCATACGAATGGCCCGTTAACCATTATTACCACTAGTTTTGACCAATAACCTATAAGAATCCATTTTAAATCGTAATTGGTGACCATAACCCATACGAATGGCCCGTGAACCATTATAACCACTAGCTATGACCAATAACCTATAAGTATTCATTATAAACCGTAATTGGTCTCCATAAGCCATACGAATGGCCCGTGAACTATTATAACCACTAGGTATGACCAATAACCTATAAGTATCCATTATAAACCGTAATTGGTGTCAATAAGCCATACGAATGGCCCGTGAACTATTATAACCACTAGCTATGACCAATAACCTATAAGTATCCGTTTTAAACCGTAATTTGTGTCAATAACCCACATGAATGGCCCGTGGACCTTAATAATAACTAGTTTTGACCAATAACCTATAAGAATCCATTTTAAACCGTAATTATTGACCATAACCCATACGAATGGCCCGTGAACCATTATAACTACTAGCTATGACCACTAACCTATAAGTATTCATTATAAACCGTAATTGGTCTCCATAAGCCATACGAATGGCCCGTGAACTATTATAAGCACTAGCTATGACCAATCAAGTATCCATTATAAACTGTAATTGGTGTCAATAACCCATACGAATGGCCCATGAACCATTATAACCACTAGCTATGACCAATAACCTATAAGTATCCATTATAAACCGTAATTGGTGACCATAACCCATACGAATGGCCCGTTAACCATTATTACCACTAGTTTTGACCAATAACCTATAAGAATCCATTTTAAATCGTAATTGGTGACCATAACCCATACGAATGGCCCGTGAACCATTATAACCACTAGCTATGACCAATAACCTATAAGTATTCATTATAAACCGTAATTGGTCTCCATAAGCCATACGAATGGCCCGTGAACTATTATAACCACTAGGTATGACCAATAACCTATAAGTATCCATTATAAACCGTAATTGGTGTCAATAAGCCATACGAATGGCCCGTGAACTATTATAACCACTAGCTATGACCAATAACCTATAAGTATCCGTTTTAAACCGTAATTTGTGTCAATAACCCACATGAATGGCCCGTGGACCTTAATAATCACTAGTTTTGACCAATAACCTATAAGAATCCATTTTAAACCGTAATTGTTGACCATAACCCATACGAATGGCCCGTGAACCATTATAACCACTAGCTATGACCACTAACCTATAAGTATTCATTATAAACCGTAATTGGTCTCCATAAGCCATACGAATGGCCCGTGAACTATTATAAGCACTAGCTATGACCAATCAAGTATCCATTATAAACCGTAATTGGTGACCATAACCCATACGAATGGCCCGTTAACCATTATTACCACTAGTTTTGACCAATAACCTATAAGAATCCATTTTAAATCGTAATTGGTGACCATAACCCATACGAATGGCCCGTGAACCATTATAACCACTAGCTATGACCAATAACCTATAAGTATCCATTATAAACCGTAATTGGTGTCAATAAGCCATACGAATGGCCCGTGAACTATTATAACCACTAGCTATGACCAATAACCTATAAGTATCCGTTTTAAACCGTAATTTGTGTCAATAACCCACATGAATGGCCCGTGGACCTTAATAATCACTAGTTTTGACCAATAACCTATAAGAATCCATTTTAAACCGTAATTGTTGACCATAACCCATACGAATGGCCCGTGAACCATTATAACCACTAGCTATGACCACTAACCTATATGTATTCATTATAAACCGTAATTGGTCTCCATAAGCCATACGAATGGCCCGTGAACTATTATAAGCACTAGCTATGACCAATCAAGTATCCATTATAAACTGTAATTGGTGTCAATAACCCATACGAATGGCCCATGAACCATTATAACCACTAGCTATGACCAATAACCTATAAGTATCCATTATAAACCGTAATTGGTGACCATAACCCATACGAATGGCCCGTTAACCATTATTACCACTAGTTTTGACCAATAACCTATAAGAATCCATTTTAAATCGTAATTGGTGACCATAACCCATACGAATGGCCCGTGAACCATTATAACCACTAGCTATGACCAATAACCTATAAGTATTCATTATAAACCGTAATTGGTCTCCATAAGCCATACGAATGGCCCGTGAACTATTATAACCACTAGGTATGACCAATAACCTATAAGTATCCATTATAAACCGTAATTGGTGTCAATAACCCATACGAATGGCCCGTGAACTATTATAAGCACTAGCTATGACCAATCAAGTATCCATTATAAACTGTAATTGGTGTCAATAACCCATACGAATGGCCCATGAACCATTATAACCACTAGCTATGACCAATAACCTATAAGTATCCATTATAAACCGTAATTGGTGACCATAACCCATACGAATGGCCCGTTAACCATTATTACCACTAGTTTTGACCAATAACCTATAAGAATCCATTTTAAATCGTAATTGGTGACCATAACCCATACGAATGGCCCGTGAACCATTATAACCACTAGCTATGACCAATAACCTATAAGTATTCATTATAAACCGTAATTGGTCTCCATAAGCCATACGAATGGCCCGTGAACTATTATAACCACTAGGTATGACCAATAACCTATAAATATCCATTATAAACCGTAATTTGTGTCAATAACCCACATGAATGGCCCGTGGACCTTAATAATCACTAGTTTTGACCAATAACCTATAAGAATCCATTTTAAACCGTAATTGTTGACCATAACCCATACGAATGGCCCGTGAACCATTATAACCACTAGCTATGACCACTAACCTATAAGTATTCATTATAAACCGTAATTGGTCTCCATAAGCCATACGAATGGCCCGTGAACTATTATAAGCACTAGCTATGACCAATCAAGTATCCATTATAAACTGTAATTGGTGTCAATAACCCATACGAATGGCCCATGAACCATTATAACCACTAGCTATGACCAATAACCTATAAGTATCCATTATAAACCGTAATTGGTGACCATAACCCATACGAATGGCCCGTTAACCATTATTACCACTAGTTTTGACCAATAACCTATAAGAATCCATTTTAAATCGTAATTGGTGACCATAACCCATACGAATGGCCCGTGAACCATTATAACCACTAGCTATGACCAATAACCTATAAGTATTCATTATAAACCGTAATTGGTCTCCATAAGCCATACGAATGGCCCGTGAACTATTATAACCACTAGGTATGACCAATAACCTATAAGTATCCATTATAAACCGTAATTGGTGTCAATAAGCCATACGAATGGCCCGTGAACTATTATAAGCACTAGCTATGACCAATCAAGTATCCATTATAAACCGTAATTGGTGACCATAACCCATACGAATGGCCCGTTAACCATTATTACCACTAGTTTTGACCAATAACCTATAAGAATCCATTTTAAATCGTAATTGGTGACCATAACCCATACGAATGGCCCGTGAACCATTATAACCACTAGCTATGACCAATAACCTATAAGTATCCATTATAAACCGTAATTGGTGTCAATAAGCCATACGAATGGCCCGTGAACTATTATAACCACTAGCTATGACCAATAACCTATAAGTATCCGTTTTAAACCGTAATTTGTGTCAATAACCCACATGAATGGCCCGTGGACCTTAATAATCACTAGTTTTGACCAATAACCTATAAGAATCCATTTTAAACCGTAATTGTTGACCATAACCCATACGAATGGCCCGTGAACCATTATAACCACTAGCTATGACCACTAACCTATATGTATTCATTATAAACCGTAATTGGTCTCCATAAGCCATACGAATGGCCCGTGAACTATTATAAGCACTAGCTATGACCAATCAAGTATCCATTATAAACTGTAATTGGTGTCAATAACCCATACGAATGGCCCATGAACCATTATAACCACTAGCTATGACCAATAACCTATAAGTATCCATTATAAACCGTAATTGGTGACCATAACCCATACGAATGGCCCGTTAACCATTATTACCACTAGTTTTGACCAATAACCTATAAGAATCCATTTTAAATCGTAATTGGTGACCATAACCCATACGAATGGCCCGTGAACCATTATAACCACTAGCTATGACCAATAACCTATAAGTATTCATTATAAACCGTAATTGGTCTCCATAAGCCATACGAATGGCCCGTGAACTATTATAACCACTAGGTATGACCAATAACCTATAAGTATCCATTATAAACCGTAATTGGTGTCAATAACCCATACGAATGGCCCGTGAACTATTATAAGCACTAGCTATGACCAATCAAGTATCCATTATAAACTGTAATTGGTGTCAATAACCCATACGAATGGCCCATGAACCATTATAACCACTAGCTATGACCAATAACCTATAAGTATCCATTATAAACCGTAATTGGTGACCATAACCCATACGAATGGCCCGTTAACCATTATTACCACTAGTTTTGACCAATAACCTATAAGAATCCATTTTAAATCGTAATTGGTGACCATAACCCATACGAATGGCCCGTGAACCATTATAACCACTAGCTATGACCAATAACCTATAAGTATTCATTATAAACCGTAATTGGTCTCCATAAGCCATACGAATGGCCCGTGAACTATTATAACCACTAGGTATGACCAATAACCTATAAATATCCATTATAAACCGTAATTGGTGTCAATAACCCATACGAATGGCCCGTGAACCATTATAACCACTAGCTATGACCAATAACCTATAAGTATCCATTATAAACCGTAATTGGTGACCATAACCCATACGAATGGCCCGTGAACCATTATAACCCCTAGCAATGACCAATAACCTATAAATATCCATTATAACCGTAATTTGTGTCAATAACCCATACGAATGGCCCGTGAACCATTATAACCACTAGCTATGACCGATAAGCTATAAGTATCCATTATAAACCGTAATTGGTGACAATAACCCATACGAATGGCTCGTGAACCATTATAACCACTAGCTATGACAAATAACCTATAAATATCCATTATAAACCGTAATTGGTGTCAATAACCCATACGAATGGCCCGTGAACCATTATAACCACTAGCTATGACCAATAACCTATAAGTATCCATTATAAACCATAATTCGTGACCATAACCCATACGAATGGCCCGTCAACCATTATAACCACTAGCTATGACCAATAACCTATAAATATCCATTATAAACCGTAATTTGTGTCAATAACCCATACCAATGGCCCGTGAACCATTATAACCACTAGCTATGATCGATAACCTATAAGTGTCCATTATAAACCGTAATTGGTAACTATAACCCATACGAATGGCCCGTGAACCATTATAACCACTAGCTATGACCAATAACCTATAAATATCCATTATAAATCGGAATTGGTGTCAATAACCCATACGAATGGCCCGTGAACCATTATAACCACTAGCTATGACCGATAAGCTATAAGTATCCATTATAAACCGTAATTGGTGACAATAACCCATACGAATGGCTCGTGAACCATTATAACCACTAGCTATGACAAATAACCTATAAATATCCATTATAAACCGTAATTGGTGTCAATAACCCATACAAATGGCCCGTGAACCATTATAACCACTAGCTATTACCAATAACCTATAAGTATCCATTATATAACAGTAATTGGTGACCATAACCCATACGAATGGCCCGTTAACCATTATTACCACTAGCTATGACCAATAACCTATAAGTATCCATTATAAACCGTAATTGGTGTCAATAAGCCATACGAATGGCCCGTGAACTATTATAACCACTAGCTATGACCAATAACCTATAAGTATCCATTATAAACCGTAATTGGTGTCAATAAGCCATACGAATGGCCCGTGAACTATTATAACCACTAGCTATGACCGATAACCTATAAGTATCCGTTTTAAACCGTAATTTGTGTCAATAACCCACATGAATGGCCGTGGACCTTAATAATCACTAGTTTTGACCAATAACCTATAAGAATCCATTTTAAACCGTAATTGTTGACCATAACCCATACGAATGGCCCGTGAACCATTATAACCACTAGCTATGACCACTAACCTATAAGTATTCATTATAAACCGTAATTGGTCTCCATAAGCCATACGAATGGCCCGTGAACTATTATAAGCACTAGCTATGACCAATCAAGTATCCATTACAAACTGTAATTGGTGTCAATAACCCATACGAATGGCCCATGAACCATTATAACCACTAGCTATGACCAATAACCTATAAGTATCCATTATAAACCGTAATTGGTGACCATAACCCATACGAATGGCCCGTTAACCATTATTACCACTAGTTTTGACCAATAACTTATAAGTATCCATTTTAAATCGTAATTGGTGACCATAACCCATACGAATGGCCCGTGAACCATTATAACCACTAGCTATGACCAATAACCTATAAGTATTCATTATAAACCGTAATTGGTCTAAATAAGCCATACGAATGGCCCGTGAATTATTATAACCACTAGGTATGACCAATAACCTATAAGTATCCATTATAAACCGTAATGGGTGTCAATAACCCATACGAATGGCCCGTGAACCATTATAACCACTTGCTATGATCGATAACATATAAGTATCCATTATAAACCGTAATTGGTGACAATAACCCATACGAATGGCCCGTGAACCATTATAACCACTAGCTATGACCAATAACCTATAAATATCCATTATAAATCGTAATTGGTGTCAATAAGCCATACGAATGGCCCATGAACTATTATAACCACTAGCTATGACCAATAACCTATTGGTGACCATAACCCATACGAATGGCCCGTTAACCATTATTACTACTAGCTATGACCAATAACCTATAAGTATCCATTATAAACCGTAATTGGTGTCAATAAGACATACGAATGGCCCGTGAACTATTATAACCACTAGCTATGACCAATAACCTATAAGTATCCATTATTAACCGTAATTGGTGTCAATAACCCATACGAATGGCCCGTGAACCATTATAACCACTAGCTATGACCGATAACCTATAAGTATCCATTATACACCGTAATTGGTGACAATAACCCATACGAATGCCTCGTGAACCATTATAACCACTAGCTATGACAAATAACCTATAAATATCCATTATAAACCGTAATTGGTGTCAATAACCCATACGAATGGCCCGTGAACCATTATAACCACTAGCTATGACCAATAACCTATAAGTATCCATTATAAACCGTAATTGGTGACCATAACCCATACGAATGGCCCGTGAACCATTATAACCACTAGCTATGACCAATAACCTATAAATATCCATTATAAACCGTAATTGGTGTCAATAACCCATACGAATGGCCCGTGAACCATTATAACCACTAGCTATGACCGATAAGCTATAAGTATCCATTATAAACCGTAATTGGTGACAATAACCCATACGAATGGCTCGTGAATCATTATAACCACTAGCTATGACAAATAACCTATAAATATCCATTATAAACCGTAATTGGTGTCAATAACCCATACGAATGGCCCGTGAACCATTATAACCTCTAGCTATGACCGATAAGCTATAAGTATCCATTATAAACCGTAATTGGTGACAATAACCCATACGAATGGCCCGTGAACCATTATAACCACTAGCTATGACAAATAACCTATAAATATCCATTATAAACCGTAATTGGTGTCAATAACCCATACGAATGGCCCGTGAACCATTATAACCACTAGCTATGACCAATAACCTATAAGTATCCATTATAAACCGTAATTGGTGACCATAACCCATACGAATGGCCCGTGAACCATTATAACCACTAGCAATGACCAATAACCTATAAATATCCATTATAAACCGTAATTTGTGTCAATAACCCATACGAATGGCCCGTGAACCATTATAACCACTAGCTCTGACCGATAAGCTATAAGTATCCATTATAAACCGTAATTGGTGACAATAACCCATACGAATGGCTCGTGAACCATTATAACCACTAGCTATGACAAATAACCTATAAATATCCATTATAAACCGTAATTGGTGTCAATAACCCATACGAATGGCCCGTGAACCATTATAACCACTAGCTATGAACAATAACCTATAAGTATCCATTATAAACCATAATTCGTGACCATAACCCATACGAATGGCCCGTCAACCATTATAACCACTAGCTATGACCAATAACCTATAAATATCCATTATAAACCGTAATTTGTGTCAATAACCCATACCAATGGCCCGTGAACCATTATAACCACTAGCTATGATCGAAAACCTATAAGTGTCCATTATAAACCGTAATTGGTGACTATAACCCATACGAATTGCCCGTGAAGCATTATAACCACTAGCTATGACCAATAACCTATAAATATCCATTATAAATCGGAATTGGTGTCAATAACCCATACGAATGGCCCGTGAACCATTATAACCACTAGCTAAGACCGATAAGCTATAAGTATCCATTATAAACCGTAATTGGTGACAATAACCCATACGAATGGCTCGTGAACCATTATAACCACTAGCTATGACAAATAACCTATAAATATCCATTATAAACCGTAATTGGTGTCAATAACCCATACAAATGGCCCGTGAACCATTATAACCACTAGCTATGACCAATAACCTATAAGTATCCATTATATAACAGTAATTGGTGACCATAACCCATACGAATGGCTCGTGAACCATTATAACCACTAGCTATGACAAATAACCTATAAATATCCATTATAAACCGTAATTGGTGTCAATAACCCATACAAATGGCCCGTGAACCATTATAACCACTAGCTATTACCAATAACCTATAAGTATCCATTATATAACAGTAATTGGTGACCATAACCCATACGAATGGCCCGTTAACCATTATTACCAATAGCTATGACCAATAACCTATAAGTATCCATTATAAACCGTAATTGGTGTCAATAAGCCATACGAATGGCCCGTGAACTATTATAACCACTAGCTATGACCAATAACCTATAAGTATCCATTATAAACCGTAATTGGTGTCAATAAGCCATACGAATGGCCCGTGAACTATTATAACCACTAGCTATGACCGATAACCTATAAGTATCCGTTTTAAACCGTAATTTGTGTCAATAACCCACATGAATGGCCGTGGACCTTAATAATCACTAGTTTTGACCAATAACCTATAAGAATCCATTTTAAACCGTAATTGTTGACCATAACCCATACGAATGGCCCGTGAACCATTATAACCACTAGCTATGACCACTAACCTATAAGTATTCATTATAAACCGTAATTGGTCTCCATAAGCCATACGAATGGCCCGTGAACTATTATAAGCACTAGCTATGACCAATCAAGTATCCATTACAAACTGTAATTGGTGTCAATAACCCATACGAATGGCCCATGAACCATTATAACCACTAGCTATGACCAATAACCTATAAGTATCCATTATAAACCGTAATTGGTGACCATAACCCATACGAATGGCCCGTTAACCATTATTACCACTAGTTTTGACCAATAACTTATAAGTATCCATTTTAAATCGTAATTGGTGACCATATCCCATACGAATGGCCCGTGAACCATTATAACCACTAGCTATGACCAATAACCTATAAGTATTCATTATAAACCGTAATTGGTCTAAATAAGCCATACGAATGGCCCGTGAATTATTATAACCACTAGGTATGACCAATAACCTATAAGTATCCATTATAAACCGTAATGGGTGTCAATAACCCATACGAATGGCCCGTGAACCATTATAACCACTTGCTATGATCGATAACATATAAGTATCCATTATAAACCGTAATTGGTGACAATAACCCATACGAATGGCCCGTGAACCATTATAACCACTAGCTATGACCAATAACCTATAAATATCCATTATAAATCGTAATTGGTGTCAATAAGCCATACGAATGGCCCATGAACTATTATAACCACTAGCTATGACCAATAACCTATTGGTGACCATAACCCATACGAATGGCCCGTTAACCATTATTACTACTAGCTATGACCAATAACCTATAAGTATCCATTATAAACCGTAATTGGTGTCAATAAGACATACGAATGGCCCGTGAACTATTATAACCAGTAGCTATGACCAATAACCTATAAGTATCCATTATTAACCGTAATTGGTGTCAATAACCCATACGAATGGCCCGTGAACCATTATAACCACTAGCTATGACCGATAACCTATAAGTATCCATTATACACCGTAATTGGTGACAATAACCCATACGAATGCCTCGTGAACCATTATAACCACTAGCTATGACAAATAACCTATAAATATCCATTATAAACCGTAATTGGTGTCAATAACCCATACGAATGGCCCGTGAACCATTATAACCACTAGCTATGACCAATAACCTATAAGTATCCATTATAAACCGTAATTGGTGACCATAACCCATACGAATGGCCCGTGAACCATTATAACCACTAGCTATGACCAATAACCTATAAATATCCATTATAAACCGTAATTGGTGTCAATAACCCATACGAATGGCCCGTGAACCATTATAACCACTAGCTATGACCGATAAGCTATAAGTATCCATTATAAACCGTAATTGGTGACAATAACCCATACGAATGGCTCGTGAACCATTATAACCACTAGCTATGACAAATAACCTATAAATATCCATTATAAACCGTAATTGGTGTCAATAACCCATACGAATGGCCCGTGAACCATTATAACCTCTAGCTATGACCGATAAGCTATAAGTATCCATTATAAACCGTAATTGGTGACAATAACCCATACGAATGGCCCGTGAACCATTATAACCACTAGCTATGACAAATAACCTATAAATATCCATTATAAACCGTAATTGGTGTCAATAACCCATACGAATGGCCCGTGAACCATTATAACCACTAGCTATGACCAATAACCTATAAGTATCCATTATAAACCGTAATTGGTGACCATAACCCATACGAATGGCCCGTGAACCATTATAACCACTAGCAATGACCAATAACCTATAAATATCCATTATAAACCGTAATTTGTGTCAATAACCCATACGAATGGCCCGTGAACCATTATAACCACTAGCTCTGACCGATAAGCTATAAGTATCCATTATAAACCGTAATTGGTGACAATAACCCATACGAATGGCTCGTGAACCATTATAACCACTAGCTATGACAAATAACCTATAAATATCCATTATAAACCGTAATTGGTGTCAATAACCCATACGAATGGCCCGTGAACCATTATAACCACTAGCTATGAACAATAACCTATAAGTATCCATTATAAACCATAATTCGTGACCATAACCCATACGAATGGCCCGTCAACCATTATAACCACTAGCTATGACCAATAACCTATAAATATCCATTATAAACCGTAATTTGTGTCAATAACCCATACCAATGGCCCGTGAACCATTATAACCACTAGCTATGATCGAAAACCTATAAGTGTCCATTATAAACCGTAATTGGTGACTATAACCCATACGAATGGCCCGTGAACCATTATAACCACTAGCTATGACCAATAACCTATAAATATCCATTATAAATCGGAATTGGTGTCAATAACCCATACGAATGGCCCGTGAACCATTATAACCACTAGCTAAGACCGATAAGCTATAAGTATCCATTATAAACCGTAATTGGTGACAATAACCCATACGAATGGCTCGTGAACCATTATAACCACTAGCTATGACAAATAACCTATAAATATCCATTATAAACCGTAATTGGTGTCAATAACCCATACAAATGGCCCGTGAACCATTATAACCACTAGCTATTACCAATAACCTATAAGTATCCATTATATAACAGTAATTGGTGACCATAACCCATACGAATGGCCCGTTAACCATTATTACCACTAGCTATGACCAATAACCTATAAGTATCCATTATAAACCGTAATTGGTGTCAATAAGCCGTACGAATGGCCCGTGAACTATTATAACCAATAGCTATGACCAATAACCTATAAGTATCCATTATAAACCGTAATTGGTGTCAATAAGCCATACGAATGGCCCGTGAACTATTATAACCACTAGCTATGACCAATAACCTATAAGTATCCGTTTTAAACCGTAATTTGTGTCAATAACCCACATGAATGGCCCGTGGACCTTAATAATCACTAGTTTTGACCAATAACCTATAAGAATCCATTTTAAACCTTAATTGTTGACCATAACCCATACGAATGGCCCGTGAACCATTATAACCACTAGCTATGACCACTAACCTATAAGTATTCATTATAAACCGTAATTGGTCTCCATAAGCCATACGAATGGCCCGTTAACTATTATAAGCACTAGCTATGACCAATCAAGTATCCATTATAAACTGTAATTGGTGTCAATAACCCATACGAATGGCCCATTAACCATTATAACCACTAGCTATGACCAATAACCTATAAGTATCCATTATAAACCGTAATTGGTGACCATAACCCATACGAATGGCCCGTTAACCATTATTACCACTAGTTTTGACCAATAACCTATAAGAATCCATTTTAAATCGTAATTGGTGACCATAACCCATACGAATGGCCCGTGAACCATTATAACCACTAGCTATGACCACTAACCTATAAGTATTCATTATAAACCGTAATTGGTCTCCATAAGCCATACGAATGGCCCGTGAACTATTATAACCAATAGGTATGACCAATAACCTATAAGTATCCATTATAAACCGTAATGGGTGTCAATAACCCATACGAATGGCCCGTGAACCATTATAACCACTTGCTATGATCGATAACCTATAAGTATCCATTATAAACCGTAATGGGTGTCAATAACCCATACGAATGCCCCGTGAACCATTATAACCACTTGCTATGATCGATAACCTATAAGTATCCATTATAAACCGTAATTGGTGACAATAACCCATTCGAATGGCCCGTGAACCATTATAACCACTAGCTATGACCAATAACCTATTGGTGACCATAACCCATATGAATGGCCCGTTAACCATTATTACTACTAGCTATGACCAATAACCTATAAGTATCCATTATAAACCGTAATTGGTGTCAATAAGACATACGAATGGCCCGTGAACTATTATAACCACTAGCTATGACCAAACCTATAAGTATCCATTATTAACCGTAATTGGTGTCAATAACCCATACGAATGGCCCGTGAACCATTATAACCACTAGCTATGACCGATAACCTATAAGTATCCATTATACACCGTAATTGGTGACAATAACCCATACGAATGCCTCGTGAACCATTATAACCACTAGCTATGACAAATAACCTATAAATATCCATTATAAACCGTAATTGGTGTCAATAACCCATACGAATGGCCCGTGAACCATTATAACCACTAGCTATGACCAATAACCTATAAGTATCCATTATAAACCGTAATTGGTGACCATAACCCATACGAATGGCCCGTGAACCATTATAACCACTAGCTATGACCAATAACCTATAAATATCCATTATAAACCGTAATTGGTGTCAATAACCCATACGAATGGCCCGTGAACCATTATAACCACTAGCTATGACCGATAAGATATAAGTATCCATTATAAACCGTAATTGGTGACAATAACCCATACGAATGGCTCGTGAACCATTATAACCACTAGCTATGACAAATAACCTATAAATATCCATTATAAACCGTAATTGGTGTCAATAACCCATTCGAATGGCCCGTGAACCATTATAACCACTAGCTATGACCGATAAGCTATAAGTATCCATTATAAACCGTAATTGGTGACAATAACCCATACGAATGGCCCGTGAACCATTATAACCACTAGCTATGACAAATAACCTATAAATATCCATTCTAAACCGTAATTGGTGTCAATAACCCATACGAATGGCCCGTGAACCATTATAACCACTAGCTATGACCCATAACCTATAAGTATCCATTCTAAACCATAATTCGTGACCATAACCCATACGAATGGCCCGTGAACCATTATAACCACTAGGTATGACCAATAACCTATAAATATCCATTATAAACCGTATTTGGTGTCAATAACCCATACGAATGGCCCGTGAACCATTATAACCACTAGCTATGATCGATAACCTATAAGTATCCATTATAAACCGTAATTGGTGACCATAACCCATACGAATGGCCCGTGTACCATTATAACCACTAGCTATGACCAATAACCTATAAATATCCATTATAAATCGTAATTGGTGACAATAACCCATACGAATGGCTCGTGAACCATTATAACCACTAGCTATGACAAATAACCTATAAATATCCATTATAAACCGTAATTGGTGTCAATAACCCATACAAATGGCCCGTGAACCATTATAACCACTAGCTATGACCAATAACCTATAAGTATCCATTATATAACAGTAATTGGTGACCATAACCCATACGAATGGCCCGTTAACCATTATTACCACTAGCTATGACCAATAACCTATAAGTATCCATTATAAACCGTAAATGGTGTCAATAAGCCATACGAATGGCCCGTGAACTATTATAACCACTAGCTATTACCAATAACCTATAAGTATCTATTATAAACCGTAATTGGTGTCAATAACCCATACGAATGGGCCACGAACCGTAATAGCCACTAGTTATGACCAATAACCTATAAGTATCCGTTTTAAACCGTAATTTGTGTCAATAACCCACATGAATGGCCCGTGGACCTTAATAATCACTAGTTTTGACCAATAACCTATAAGAATCCATTTTAAACCGTAATTGTTGACCATAACCCATACGAATGGCCCGTGAACCATTATAACCACTAGCTATGACCACTAACCTATAAGTATTCATTATAAACAGTAATTGGTCTCCATAAGCCATACGAATGGCCTGTGAACTATTATAAGCACTAGCTATGACCAATAACCTACAAGTATCCATTATAAACTGTAATTGGTGTCAATTACCCATACGAATGGCCCATGAACCATTATAACCACTAGCTATGACCAATAACCTATAAGTATCCATTATAAACCGTAATTGGTGACCATAACCCATACGAATGGCCCGTTAACCATTATAACCACTAGCTATGACCAATAACCTATAAATATCGATTATAAACCGTAATTGGTGTCAATAACCCATACGAATGGCCCGTGAACCATTATAACCACTAGCTATGACCGATAAGCTATAAGTATCCATTATAAACCGTAATTGGTGACCATAACCCATACGAATGGCCCGTGAACCATTATAACCACTAGCTATGACCAATAACCTATAAATATCCATTATAAACCGTAATTGGTGACCATAACCCATACGAATGGCCCGTTAACCATTATTACCACAAGTTTTGACCAATAACCTATAAGAATCCATTTTAAACCGTAATTGGTGACCATAACCCATACGAATGGCCCGTGAACCATTATAACCACTAGCTATGACCATTAACCTATAAGTATTCATTATAAACCGAAATTGGTCTCCATAAGCCATACGAATGGCCCGTGAACTATTATAACCACTAGGTATGACCAATAACCTATAAGTATCCATTATAAACCGTAATTGGTGTCAATAACCCATACGAATGGCCCGTGAACCATTATAACCACTTGCTATGATCGATAACCTATAAGTATCCATTATAAACCGTAATTGGTGACAATAACCCATACGAATGGCCCGTGAACCATTATAACCACTAGCTATGACCAATAACCTATAAATATCCATTATAAATCGTAATTGGTGTCAATAAGCCATACGAATGGCCCATGAACTATTATAACCACTAGCTATGACCAATAACCTATTGGTGACCATAACTCATATGAATGGCCCGTTAACCATTATTACTACTAGCTATGACCAGTAACCTATAAGTATCCATTAAAAACCGTAATTGGTGTCAATAAGCCATACGAATGGCCCGTGAACTATTATAACCACTAGCTATGACCAATAACCTATAAGTATCCATTATAAACCGTAATTGGTGACAATAACCCATACGAATGGCCCGTGAACCATTATAACCACTAGCTATGACCGATAACCTATAAGTATCCATTATACACCGTAATTGGTGACAATAACCCATACGAATGGCTCGTGAACCATTATAACCACTAGCTATGACAAATAACTTATAAATATCCAGTATAAACCGTAATTGGTGTCACTAACCCATACGAATGGCCCGTGAACCATTATAACCACTTGCTATGATCGATAACCTATAAGTATCCATTATAAACCGTAATTGGTGACAATAACCCATACGAATGGCCCGTGAACCATTATAACCACTAGCTATGACCAATAACCTATAAATATCCATTATAAACCGTAATTTGTGTCAATAACCCATACGAATGGCCCGTGAACCATTATAACCACTAGCTATGACCGATAAGCTATAAGTATCCATTATAAACCGTAATTGGTGACAATAACCCATACGAATGGCTCGTGAACCATTATAACCACTAGCTATGACAAATAACCTATAAATATCCATTATAAACCGTAATTGGTGTCAATAACCCATTCGAATGGCCCGTGAACCATTATAACCACTAGCTATGACCGATAAGCTATAAGTATCCATTATAAACCGTAATTTGTGACAATAACCCATACGAATGGCCCGTGAACCATTATAACCACTAGCTATGACAAATAACCTATAAATATCCATTATAAACCGTAATTGGTGTCAATAACCCATACGAATGGACCGTGAACCATTATAACCACTAGCTATGACCAATAACCTATAAGTATCCATTCTAAACCATAATTGGTGACCATAACCCATACGAATGGCCCGTGAACCATTATAACCACTAGCTATGACCAATAACCTATAAATATCCATTAGAAACCGTAATTGGTGTCAATAACCCATACGAATGGCCCGTGAACCATTATAACCACTAGCTATGACCGATAAGCTATAAGTATCCATTATAAACCGTAATTGGTGACAATAACCCATACGAATGGCTCGTGAACCATTATAACCACTAGCTATGACAAATAACCTATAAATATCCATTATAAACCGTAATTGGTGTCAATAACCCATACAAATGGCCCGTGAACCATTATAACCACTAGCTATGACCAATAACCTATAAGTATCCATTATATAACAGTAATTGGTGACCATAACCCATACGAATGGCCCGTTAACCATTATTACCACTAGCTATGACCAATAACCTATAAGTATCCATTATAAACCGTAATTGGTGTCAATAAGCCATACGAATGGCCCGTGAGCTATTATAACCACTAGCTATGACCAATAACCTATAAGTATCCATTATAAACCGTAATTGGTGTCAATAACCCATACGAATGGCCCACGAACCTTAATAGCCACTAGTTATGACCAATAACATATAAGTATCCGTTTTAAACCGTAATTTGTGTCAATAACCCACATGAATGGCCCGTGGACCTTAATAATCACTAGTTTTGACCAATAACCTATAAGAATCCATTTTAAACCGTAATTGTTGACCATAACCCATACGAATGGCCCGTGAACCATTATAACCACTAGCTATGACCACTAACCTATAAGTATTCATTATAAACCGTAATTGGTCTCCATAAGCCATACGAATGGCCCGTGAACTATTATAAGCACTAGCTATGACCAATAACCTACAAGTATCCATTATAAACCGTAATTGGTGTCAATAACCCATACGAATGGCCCATGAACCATTATAACCACTAGCTATGACCAATAACTTATAAGTATCCATTATAAACCGTAATTGGTGACCATAACCCATACGAATGGCCCGTTAACCATTATTACCACTAGTTTTGACCAATAACCTATAAGAATCCATTTTAAACCGTAATTGGTGACCATAACCCATACGAATGGCCCGTGAACCATTATAACCACTAGCTATAACCAATAACCTATAAGTATTCATTATAAACCGTAATTGGTCTCCATAAGCCATACGAAAGGCCCGTGAACTATTATAACCACTAGGTATGACCAATAACCTATAAGTATCCATTATAAACCGTAATGGGTGTCAATAACCCATACGAATGGCCCGTGAACCATTATAACCACTTGCTATGATCGATAACCTATAAGTATCCATTATAAACCGTAATTGGTGATAATAACCCATACGAATGGCCCGTGAACCATTATAACCACTAGCTATGACCAATAACCTATAAATATCCATTATAAATCGTAATTGGTGTCAATAAGCCATACGAATGGCCCATGAACTATTATAACCACTAGCTATGACCAATAACCTATTGGTGACAATAACCCATACGAATGGCCCGTTAACCATTATTACTACTAGCTATGACCAATAACCTATAAGTATCCATTATAAACCGTAATTGGTGTCAATAAGCCATACGAATGGCCCGTGAACCATTATAACCACTAGCTATGACATAAGCTATAAGTATCCATTATAAACCGTAATTGGTGACCATAACCCATACGAATGGCCCGTGAACCATTATAACCACTAGCTATGACCAATAACCTATAAATATCCATTATAAACCGTAATTGGTGTCAATAACCCATACGAATGGCCCACGAACCTTAATAGCCACTTGTTATGACCAATAACCTATAAGTATCCGTTTTAAACCGTAATTTGTGTCAATAACCCACATGAATGGCCCGTGGACCTTAATAATCACTAGTTTTGACCAATAACCTATAAGAATCCATTTTAAACCGTAATTGTTGACCATAACCCATACGAATGGTCCGTGAACCATTATAACCACTAGCTATGACCACTAACCTATAGGTATTCATTATAAACCGTAATTGGTCTCCATAAGCCATACGAATGGCCCGTGAACTATTATAAGCACTAGCTATGACCAATAACCTACAAGTATCCATTATAAACCGTAATTGGTGTCAATAACCCATACGAATGGCCCATGAACCGTTATAACCACTAGCTATGACCAATAACTTATAAGTATCCATTATAAACCGTAATTGGTGACCATAACCCATACGAATGGCCCGTTAACCATTATTACCACTAGTTTTGACCAATAACCTATAAGAATCCATTTTAAACCGTAATTGGTGACCATAAGCCGTACGAATGGCCCGTGAACCATTATAACCACTAGCTATGACCAATAACCTATAAGTATTCATTATAAACCGTAATTGGTCTCCATAAGCCATACGAAAGGCCCGTGAACTATTATAACCACTAGGTATGACCAATAACCTATAAGTATCCATTATAAACCGTAATGGGTGTCAATAACCCATACGAATGGCCCGTGAACCATTATAACCACTTGCTATGATCGATAACCTATAAGTATCCATTATAAACCGTAATTGGTGACAATAACCCATACGAATGGCCCGTGAACCATTATAACCACTAGCTATGACCAATAACCTATAAATATCCATTATAAATCGTAATTGGTGTCAATAAGCCATACGAATGGCCCATGAACTATTATAACCACTAGCTATGACCAATAACCTATTGGTGACCATAACCCATACGAATGGCCCGTTAACCATTATTACTACTAGCTATGACCAATAACCTATAAGTATCCATTATAAACCGTAATTGGTGTCAATAAGCCATACGAATGGCCCGTGAACCATTATAACCACTAGCTATGACATAAGCTATAAGTATCCATTATAAACCGTAATTGGTGAACATAACCCATACGAATGGCCCGTGAACCATTATAACCACTAGCTATGACCAATAACCTATAAATATCCATTATAAACCGTAATTTGTGTCAATAAGCCATACGAATGGCCCGTGAACCATTATAACCACTAGCTATGACCGATAAGCTATAAGTATCCATTATAAACCGTAATTGGTGACCATAACCCATACGAATGGCCCGTGAACCATTATAACCACTAGCTATGACCAATAACCTATAAATATCCATTATAAACCGTAATTTGTGTCAATAACCCATACGAATGGCCCGTGAACCATTATAACCACTAGCTATGACCGATAAGCTATAAGTATCCATTATAAACCGTAATTGGTGACAATAACCCATACGAATGGCTCGTGAACCATTATAACCACTAGCTATGACAAATAACCTATAAATATCCATTATAAACCGTAATTGGTGTCAATAACCCATACGAATGGCCCGTGAACCATTATAACCACTAGCTATGACCAATAACCTATAAGTATCCATTATAAACCATAATTCGTGACCATAACCCATACGAATGGCCCGTGAACCATTATAACCACTAGCTATGACCAATAACCTATAAATATCCATTATAAACCGTAATTTGTGTCAATAACCCATACGAATGGCCCGTGAACCATTATAACCACTAGCTATGACCAATAACCTATAAGTATCCATTATAAACCGTAATTGGTGACAATAACCCATACGAATGGCTCGTGAACCATTATAACCACTAGCTATGACACATAACCTATAAATATCCATTATAAACCGTAATTGGTGTCAATAACCCTTACAAATGGCCCGTGAACCATTATAACCACTAGCTATGACCAATAACCTATAAATATCCATTATAAACCGTAATTGGTGTCAATAACCCATACAAATGGCCCGTGAACCATTATAACCACTAGCTATGACCAATAACCTATAAGTATCCATTATATAACAGTAATTGGTGACCATAACCCATACAAATGGCCCGTTAACCATTATTACCACTAGCTAAGATCAATAACCTATAAGAATCCATTATAAACCGTAATTGGTGTCAATAAGCCATACGAATGGCCCGTGAACTATTATAAGCACTAGCTATGACCAATAACCTATAAGTATCCATTATAAACCGAAATTGGTGTCAATAACCCATACGAATGGCCCATGAACCATTATAACCACTAGCTATGACCAATAACCTATAAGTATCCGTTATAAACCGTAATTGGTGACCATAACCCATACGAATGGCCCGTTAACCATTATTACCACTAGTTTTGACCAATAACCTATAAGAATCCATTTTAAACCGTAATTGGTGTCATAACCCATACGAATGGCCCGTGAACCATTATAACCACTAGCTATGACCAATAACCTTTAAGTATTCATTATAAACCGTAATTGGTCTCCATAAGCCATACGAATGGCCCGTGAACTATTATAACCACTAGGTATGACCAATAACCTATAAGTATCCATTATAAACCGTAATGGGTGTCAATAACCCATACGAATGGCCCGTGAACCATTATAACCACTAGCTATGACCAATAACCTATAAATATCCATTATAAACCGTAATTGGTGTCAATAACCCATACGAATGGCCCGTGAACCATTATAACCACTAGCTATGACCAATCACCTATAAATATCCATTATAAATCGTAATTGGTGTCAATAAGCCATACGAATGGCCCATGAACTATTATAACCACTAGCTATGAGCAATAACCTATTGGTGACCATAACCCATACGAATGGCCCGTTAACCATTATTACTACTAGCTATGACCAATAACCTATAAGTATCCATTATAAACCGTAATTGGGGACCATAACCCATACGAATGGCCCGTTAACCATTATTACCACTAGTTTTGACCAATAACCTATAAGAATCCATTTTAAACTGTAATTGGTGCCATAACCCATACGAATGGCCCGTGAACCATTATAACCACTAGCTATGACCAATAACCTTTAAGTATTCATTATAAATCGTAATTGGTCTCCATAAGCCATACGAATGGCCCGTGAACTATTATAACCACTAGGTATGACCAATAACCTATAAGTATCCATTATAAACCGTAATGGGTGTCAATAACCCATACGAATGGCCCGTGAACCATTATAACCACTAGCTATGACCAATAATCTATAAGTATCCATTATAAACCGTAATGGGTGTCAATAACCCATACGAATGGCCCGTTAACCATTATTACTACTAGCTATGACCAATAACCTATAAGTATCCATTATAAACCGTAATTGGTGACCATAACCCATACGAATGGCCCGTTAACCATTATTACCACTAGTTTTGACCAATAACCTATAAGAATCCATTTTAAACCGTAATTGGTGCCATAACCCATACGAATGGCCCGTGAACCATTATAACCACTAGCTATGACAAATAACCTATAAATATCCATTATAAACCGTAATTGGTGTCAATAACCCATACGAATGGCCCGTGAACCATTATAACCACTAGCTATGACCAATAACCTATAAGTATCCATTATAAACCATAATTCGTGACCATAACCCATACGAATGGCCCGTGAACCATTATAACCACTAGCTATGACCAATAACCTATAAATATCCATTATAAACCGTAATTTGTGTCAATAACCCATACGAATGGCCCGTGAACCATTATAACCACTAGCTATGATCGATAACCTATAAGTGTCCATTATAAACTGTAATTGGTGACCATAACCCATACGAATGGCCCGTGAACAATTATAACCACTAGCTATGACCAATAACCTATAAATATCCATTATAAACCGTAATTTGTGTCAATAACCCATACGAATGGCCCGTGAACCATTATAACCACTAGCTATGATCGATAACCTATAAGTGTCCATTATAAACCGTAATTGGTGACCATAACCCATACGAATGGCCCGTGAACAATTATAACCACTAGCTATGACCAATAACCTATAAATATCCATTATAAACCGTAATTGGTGTCAATAACCCATACGAATGGCCCGTGAACCATTATAACCACTAGCTATGACCGATAAGCTATAAGTATCCATTATAAACCATAATTCGTGACCATAACCCATACGAATGGCCCGTGAACCATTATAACCACTAGCTATGACCAATAACCTATAAATATCCATTATAAACCGTAATTGGTGTCAATAACCCATACGAATGGCCCGTAAACCATTATAACCACTAGCTATGACCAATAACCTATAAATATCCATTATAAACCGTAATTGGTGTCGATAACCCATACGAATGGCCCGTGAACCATTATAACCACTAGCTATGACCAATAACCTATAAGTATCCATTCTAAACCATAATTCGTGTCCATAACCCATACGAATGGCCCGTGAACCATTATAACCACTAGCTATGACCAATAACCTATAACTATCCATTATAAACCGTAATTGGTGTCAATAACCCATACGAATGGCCCGTGAACCATTATAACCACTAGCTATGACCAATAACCTATAAATATCCATTATAAACCGTAATTTGTGTCAATAACCCATACGAATGGCCCGTGAACCATTATAACCACTAGCTATGACCGATAAGCTATAAGTATCCATTATAAACCGTAACTGGTGACAATAACCCATACGAATGGCTCGTGAACCATTATAGCCACTAGCTATGACAAATAACCTATAAATATCCATTATAAACCGTAATTGGTGTCAATAACCCATACGAATGGCCCGTGAACCATTATAACCACTAGCTATGACCAATAACCTATAAGTATCCATTATAAACCATAATTCGTGACCATAACCCATACGAATGGCCCGTGAACCATTATAACCACTAGCTATGACCAATAACCTATAAATATCCATTATAAACCGTAATTGGTGTCAATAACCCATACGAATGGCCCGCGAACCATTATAACCACTAGCTATGACCAATAACCTACAAATATCCATTATAAACCGTAATTGGTGTCAGTAACCCATACGAATGGCCCGTGAACCATTATAACCACTACCTATGACCGATAAGCTATAAGTATCCATTATAAACCCTAATTGGTGACAATAACCCATACGTATTGCTCATGAACCATTATAACCACTAGCTATGACAAATAACCTATAAATATCCATTATAAACCGTAATTGGTGTCAATAACCAATACAAATGGCCCGTGAACCATTATAACCACTAGCTATGACCAATAACCTATAAGTATCCATTATATAACAGTAATTGGTGACCATAACCCATACGAATGGCCCGTTAACCATTATTACCACTAGCTATGACCAATAACCTATAAGTATCCATTATAAACCGTAATTGGTGTCAATAAGCCATACGAATGGCCCGTGAACTATTATAACCACTAGCTATGACCAATAACCTATAAGTATCCATTATAAACCGTAATTGGTGTCAATAACCCATACGAATGGCCCACAAACCGTAATAGCCACTAGTTATGACCAATAACCTATAAGTATCCGTTTTAAACCGTAATTTGTGTCAATAACCCACATGAATGGCCCGTGGACCTTAATAATCACTAGTTTTGACCAATAACCTATAAGAATCCATTTTAAACCGTAATTGTTGACCATAACCCATACGAATGGCCTGTGAACCATTATAACCACTAGCTATGACCGATAAGCTATAAGTATCCATTATAAACCGTAATTGGTCTCCATAAGCCATACGAATGGCCCGTGAACTATTATAAGCACTAGCTATGACCAATAACCTACAAGTATCCATTATAAATCGTAATTGGTGTCAATAACCCATACGAATGGCCCATGAACCATTATAACCACTAGCTATGAACAATAACCTATAAGTATCCATTATAAACCGTAATTGGTGACCATAACCCATACGAATGGCCCGTTAACCATTATTACCACTAGTTTTGACCAATAACTTAAAAGAATCCATTTTAGACCGTAATTGGTGACCATAACCCATACGAATGGCCCGTGAACCATTATAACCACTAGCTAAGACCAATAACCTATAAGTATTCATTATAAACCTTAATTGGTCTCCATAAGCCATACGAATGGCCCGTGAACTATTATAACCACTAGGTATGACCAATAACCTATAAGTATCAATTATAAACCGTAATTGGTGTCAATAACCCATACGAATGGCCCGTGAACCATTATAACCACTTGCTATGATCGATAACCTATAAGTATCCATTATAAACCGTAATTGGTGACAATAACCCATACGAATGGCCCGTGAACCATTATAACCACTAGCTATGACCAATAACCTATAAATATCCATTATAAATCGTAATTGGTGTCAATAAGCCATACGAATGGCCCATGAACTATTATAACCACTAGCTATGACCAATAACCTATTGGTGACCATAACCCATACGAATGGCCCGTTAACCATTATTACTACTAGCTATGACCAATAACCTATAAGTATCCATTATAAACTGTAATTGGTGTCAATAAGCCATACGAATGGCCCGTGAACTATTATAACCACTAGCTATGACCAATAACCTATAAGTGTCCATTATAAACCGTAATTGGTGTCAATAACCCATACGAATGGCCCGTGAACCATTATAACCACTAGCTATGACCGATAACCTATAAGTATCCATTATACACCGTAATTGGTGACTATAACCCATACGAATGGCTCGTGAACCATTATAACCACTAGCTATAACAAATAACCTATAAATATCCATTATAAACCGTAATTGGTGTCCATAACCCATACGAATGGCCCGTGAACCATTATAACCACTAGCTATGACCAATAACCTATAGGTATCCATTATAAACCGTAATTGGTGACCATAACCCATACGAATGGCCCGTGAACCATTATAACCACTAGCTATGACCAATAACCTATAACTATCCATTATAAACCGTAATTGGTGTCAATAACCCATACGAATGGCCCGTGAACCATTATAACCACTAGCTATGACCGATAAGCTATAAGTATCCATTATAAACCGTAATTGGTGACAATAACCCATACAAATGGCTCGTGAACAATTATAACCACTAGCTATGACAAATAACCTATAAATATCCATTATAAACCGTAATTGGTGTCAATAACCCATACGAATGGCCCGTGAACCATTATAACCACTTGCTATGATCGATAACCTATAAGTATCCATTATAAACCGTAATTGGTGACAATAACCCATACGAATGGCCCGTGAACCATTATAACCACTAGCTATGAACAATAACCTATAAATATCCATTATAAATCGTAATTGGTGTCAATAAGCCATACGAATGGCCCATGAACTATTATAACCACTAGCTATGACCAATAACCTATTGGTGACCATAACCCATACGAATGGCCCGTTAACCATTATTACTACTAGCTATGACCAATAACCTATAAGTATCCATTATAAACTGTAATTGGTGTCAATAAGCCATACGAATGGCCCGTGAACTATTATAACCACTAGCTATGACCAATAACCTATAAGTGTCCATTATAAACCGTAATTGGTGTCAATAACCCATACGAATGGCCCGTGAACCATTATAACCACTAGCTATGACCGATAACCTATAAGTATCCATTATACACCGTAATTGGTGACTATAACCCATACGAATGGCTCGTGAACCATTATAACCACTAGCTATAACAAATAACCTATAAATATCCATTATAAACCGTAATTGGTGTCCATAACCCATACGAATGGCCCGTGAACCATTATAACCACTAGCTATGACCAATAACCTATAGGTATCCATTATAAACCGTAATTGGTGACCATAACCCATACGAATGGCCCGTGAACCATTATAACCACTAGCTATGACCAATAACCTATAACTATCCATTATAAACCGTAATTGGTGTCAATAACCCATACGAATGGCCCGTGAACCATTATAACCACTAGCTATGACCGATAAGCTATAAGTATCCATTATAAACCGTAATTGGTGACAATAACCCATACAAATGGCTCGTGAACAATTATAACCACTAGCTATGACAAATAACCTATAAATATCCATTATAAACCGTAATTGGTGTCAATAACCCATACGAATGGCCCGTGAACCATTATAACCACTTGCTATGATCGATAACCTATAAGTATCCATTATAAACCGTAATTGGTGACAATAACCCATACGAATGGCCCGTGAACCATTATAACCACTAGCTATGACCAATAACCTATAAATATCCATTATAAATCGTAATTGGTGTCAATAAGCCATACGAATGGCCCATGAACTATTATAACCACTAGCTATGACCAATAACCTATTGGTGACCATAACCCATACGAATGGCCCGTGAACCATTATAACCACTAGCTATGACCAATAACCTATAAGTATTCATTTTAAACCGTAATTGGTCTCCATAAGCCATACGAATGGCCCGTGAACTATTATAAGCACTAGCTATGACCAATAACCTACAAGTATCCATTATAAACCGTAATTGGTGTCAATAACCCATACGAATGGCCCATGAACCATTATAACCACTAGCTATGACCAATAACCTATAAGTATCCATTATAAACCGTAATTGGTGACCATAACTCATACGAATGGCCCGTTAACCATTATTACCACTAGTTTTGACCAATACCTTATAAGAATCCATTTTAGACCGTAATTGGTGACCATAACCCATACGAATGGCCCGTGAACCATTATAACCACTTGCTATGATCGATAACCTATAAGTATCCATTATAAACCGTAATTGGTGACAATAACCCATACGAATGGCCCGTGAACGATTATAACCACTAGCTAAGACCAATAACCTATAAGTATTCATTATAAATCGTAATTGGTCTCCATAAGCCATACGAATGGCCCGTGAACTATTATAACCACTAGGTATGACCAATAACCTATAAGTATCAATTATAAACCGTAATTGGTGTCAATAACCCATACGAATGGCCCGTGAACCATTATAACCACTTGCTATGATCGATAACCTATAAGTATCCATTATAAACCGTAATTGGTGACAATAACCCATACGAATGGCCCGTGAACCATTATAACCACTAGCTATGACCAATAACCTATAAATATCCATTATAAATCGTAATTGGTGTCAATAAGCCATACGAATGGCCCATGAACTATTATAACCACTAGCTATGACCAATAACCTATTGGTGACCATAACCCATACGAATGGCCCGTTAACCATTATTACTACTAGCTATGACCAATAACCTATAAGTATCCATTATAAACTGTAATTGGTGTCAATAAGCCATACGAATGGCCCGTGAACTATTATAACCACTAGCTATGACCAATAACCTATAAGTGTCCATTATAAACCGTAATTGGTGTCAATAACCCATACGAATGGCCCGTGAACCATTATAACCACTAGCTATGACCGATAACCTATAAGTATCCATTATACACCGTAATTGGTGACAATAACCCATACGAATGGCTCGTGAACCATTATAACCACTAGCTATAACAAATAACCTATAAATATCCATTATAAACCGTAATTGGTGTCCATAACCCATACGAATGGCCCGTGAACCATTATAACCACTAGCTATGACCAATAACCTATAGGTATCCATTATAAACCGTAATTGGTGACCATAACCCATACGAATGGCCCGTGAACCATTATAACCACTAGCTATGACCAATAACCTATAACTATCCATTATAAACCGTAATTGGTGTCAATAACCCATACGAATGGCCCGTGAACCATTATAACCACTAGCTATGACCGATAAGCTATAAGTATCCATTATAAACCGTAATTGGTGACAATAACCCATACGAATGGCTCGTGAACCATTATAACCACTAGCTATGACAAATAACCTATAAATATCCATTATAAACCGTAATTGGTGTCAATAACCCATACGAATGGCCCGTGAACCATTATAACCACTTGCTATGATCGATAACCTATAAGTATCCATTATAAACCGTAATTGGTGACAATAACCCATACGAATGGCCCGTGAACCATTATAACCACTAGCTATGACCAATAACCTATAAATATCCATTATAAATCGTAATTGGTGTCAATAAGCCATACGAATGGCCCATGAACTATTATAACCACTAGCTATGACCAATAACCTATTGGTGACCATAACCCATACGAATGGCCCGTGAACCATTATAACCACTAGCTATGACCAATAACCTATAAGTATTCATTTTAAACCGTAATTGGTCTCCATAAGCCATACGAATGGCCCGTGAACTATTATAAGCACTAGCTATGACCAATAACCTACAAGTATCCATTATAAACCGTAATTGGTGTCAATAACCCATACGAATGGCCCATGAACCATTATAACCACTAGCTATGACCAATAACCTATAAGTATCCATTATAAACCGTAATTGGTGACCATAACCCATACGAATGGCCCGTTAACCATTATTACCACTAGTTTTGACCAATAACTTATAAGAATCCATTTTAGACCGTAATTGGTGACCATAACCCATACGAATGGCCCGTGAACCATTATAACCACTAGCTAAGACCAATAACCTATAAGTATTCATTATAAACCGTAATTGGTCTCCATAAGCCATACGAATGGCCCGTGAACTATTATAACCACTAGGTATGACCAATAACCTATAAGTATCAATTATAAACCGTAATTGGTGTCAATAACCCATACGAATGGCCCGTGAACCATTATAACCACTTGCTATGATCGATAACCTATAAGTATCCATTATAAACCGTAATTGGTGACAATAACCCATACGAATGGCCCGTGAACCATTATAACCACTAGCTATGACCAATAACCTATAAATATCCATTATAAATCGTAATTGGTGTCAATAAGCCATACGAATGGCCCATGAACTATTATAACCACTAGCTATGACCAATAACCTATTGGTGACCATAACCCATACGAATGGCCCGTTAACCATTATTACTACTAGCTATGACCAATAACCTATAAGTATCCATTATAAACTGTAATTGGTGTCAATAAGCCATACGAATGGCCCGTGAACTATTATAACCACTAGCTATGACCAATAACCTATAAGTGTCCATTATAAACCGTAATTGGTGTCAATAACCCATACGAATGGCCCGTGAACCATTATAACCACTAGCTATGACCGATAACCTATAAGTATCCATTATAAACCGTAATTGGTGACAATAACCCATACGAATGGCTCGTGAACCATTATAACCACTAGCTATGACAAATAACCTATAAATATCCATTATAAACCGTAATTGGTGTCAATAACCCATACGAATGGCCCGTGAACCATTATAACCACTTGCTATGATCTTTAACCTATAAGTATCCATTATAAACCGTAATTGGTGACAATAACCCATACGAATGGCCCGTGAACCATTATAACCACTTGCTATGATCGATAACCTATAAGTATACATTATAAACCGTAATTGGTGACAATAACCCATACGAATGGCCCGTGAACGATTATAACCACTAGCTAAGACCAATAACCTATAAGTATTCATTATAAATCGTAATTGGTCTCCATAAGCCATACGAATGGCCCGTGAACTATTATAACCACTAGGTATGACCAATAACCTATAAGTATCAATTATAAACCGTAATTGGTGTCAATAACCCATACGAATGGCCCGTGAACCATTATAACCACTTGCTATGATCGATAACCTATAAGTATCCATTATAAACCGTAATTGGTGACAATAACCCATACGAATGGCCCGTGAACCATTATAACCACTAGCTATGACCAATAACCTATAAATATCCATTATAAATCGTAATTGGTGTCAATAAGCCATACGAATGGCCCATGAACTATTATAACCACTAGCTATGACCAATAACCTATTGGTGACCATAACCCATACGAATGGCCCGTTAACCATTATTACTACTAGCTATGACCAATAACCTATAAGTATCCATTATAAACTGTAATTGGTGTCAATAAGCCATACGAATGGCCCGTGAACTATTATAACCACTAGCTATGACCAATAACCTATAAGTGTCCATTATAAACCGTAATTGGTGTCAATAACCCATACGAATGGCCCGTGAACCATTATAACCACTAGCTATGACCGATAACCTATAAGTATCCATTATACACCGTAATTGGTGACAATAACCCATACGAATGGCTCGTGAACCATTATAACCACTAGCTATAACAAATAACCTATAAATATCCATTATAAACCGTAATTGGTGTCCATAACCCATACGAATGGCCCGTGAACCATTATAACCACTAGCTATGACCAATAACCTATAGGTATCCATTATAAACCGTAATTGGTGACCATAACCCATACGAATGGCCCGTGAACCATTATAACCACTAGCTATGACCAATAACCTATAACTATCCATTATAAACCGTAATTGGTGTCAATAACCCATACGAATGGCCCGTGAACCATTATAACCACTAGCTATGACCGATAAGCTATAAGTATCCATTATAAACCGTAATTGGTGACAATAACCCATACGAATGGCTCGTGAACCATTATAACCACTAGCTATGACAAATAACCTATAAATATCCATTATAAACCGTAATTGGTGTCAATAACCCATACGAATGGCCCGTGAACCATTATAACCACTTGCTATGATCGATAACCTATAAGTATCCATTATAAACCGTAATTGGTGACAATAACCCATACGAATGGCCCGTGAACCATTATAACCACTAGCTATGACCAATAACCTATAAATATCCATTATAAATCGTAATTGGTGTCAATAAGCCATACGAATGGCCCATGAACTATTATAACCACTAGCTATGACCAATAACCTATTGGTGACCATAACCCATACGAATGGCCCGTGAACCATTATAACCACTAGCTATGACCAATAACCTATAAGTATTCATTTTAAACCGTAATTGGTCTCCATAAGCCATACGAATGGCCCGTGAACTATTATAAGCACTAGCTATGACCAATAACCTACAAGTATCCATTATAAACCGTAATTGGTGTCAATAACCCATACGAATGGCCCATGAACCATTATAACCACTAGCTATGACCAATAACCTATAAGTATCCATTATAAACCGTAATTGGTGACCATAACCCATACGAATGGCCCGTTAACCATTATTACCACTAGTTTTGACCAATAACTTATAAGAATCCATTTTAGACCGTAATTGGTGACCATAACCCATACGAATGGCCCGTGAACCATTATAACCACTAGCTAAGACCAATAACCTATAAGTATTCATTATAAACCGTAATTGGTCTCCATAAGCCATACGAATGGCCCGTGAACTATTATAACCACTAGGTATGACCAATAACCTATAAGTATCAATTATAAACCGTAATTGGTGTCAATAACCCATACGAATGGCCCGTGAACCATTATAACCACTTGCTATGATCGATAACCTATAAGTATCCATTATAAACCGTAATTGGTGACAATAACCCATACGAATGGCCCGTGAACCATTATAACCACTAGCTATGACCAATAACCTATAAGTATTCATTTTAAACCGTAATTGGTCTCCATAAGCCATACGAATGGCCCGTGAACTATTATAAGCACTAGCTATGACCAATAACCTACAAGTATCCATTATAAACCGTAATTGGTGTCAATAACCCATACGAATGGCCCTTGAACCATTATAACCACTAGCTATGACCAATAACCTATAAGTATCCATTATAAACCGTAATTGGTGACCATAACCCATACGAATGGCCCGTTAACCATTATTACCACTAGTTTTGACCAATAACTTATAAGAATCCATTTTAGACCGTAATTGGTGACCATAACCCATACGAATGGCCCGTGAACCATTATAACCACTAGCTAAGACCAATAACCTATAAGTATTCATTATAAACCGTAATTGGTCTCCATAAGCCATACGAATGGCCCGTGAACTATTATAACCACTAGGTATGACCAATAACCTATAAGTATCAATTATAAACCGTAATTGGTGTCAATAACCCATACGAATGGCCCGTGAACCATTATAACCACTTGCTATGATCGATAACCTATAAGTATCCATTATAAACCGTAATTGGTGACAATAACCCATACGAATGGCCCGTGAACCATTATAACCACTAGCTATGACCAATAACCTATAAATATCCATTATAAATCGTAATTGGTGTCAATAAGCCATACGAATGGCCCATGAACTATTATAACCACTAGCTATGACCAATAACCTATTGGTGACCATAACCCATACGAATGGCCCGTTAACCATTATTACTACTAGCTATGACCAATAACCTATAAGTATCCATTATAAACTGTAATTGGTGTCAATAAGCCATACGAATGGCCCGTGAACTATTATAACCACTAGCTATGACCAATAACCTATAAGTGTCCATTATAAACCGTAATTGGTGTCAATAACCCATACGAATGGCCCGTGAACCATTATAACCACTAGCTATGACCGATAACCTATAAGTATCCATTATACACCGTAATTGGTGACAATAACCCATACGAATGGCTCGTGAACCATTATAACCACTAGCTATGACAAATAACCTATAAATATCCATTATAAACCGTAATTGGTGTCCATAACCCATACGAATGGCCCGTGAACCATTATAACCACTAGCTATGACCAATAACCTATAGGTATCCATTATAAACCGTAATTGGTGACCATAACCCATACGAATGGCCCGTGAACCATTATAACCACTAGCTATGACCAATAACCTATAACTATCCATTATAAACCGTAATTGGTGTCAATAACCCATACGAATGGCCCGTGAACCATTATAACCACTAGCTATGACCGATAAGCTATAAGTATCCATTATAAACCGTAATTGGTGACAATAACCCATACGAATGGCTCGTGAACCATTATAACCACTAGCTATGACAAATAACCTATAAATATCCATTATAAACCGTAATTGGTGTCAATAACCCATACGAATGGCCCGTGAACCATTATAACCACTTGCTATGATCGATAACCTATAAGTATCCATTATAAACCGTAATTGGTGACAATAACCCATACGAATGGCCCGTGAACCATTATAACCACTAGCTATGACCAATAACCTATAAATATCCATTATAAATCGTAATTGGTGTCAATAAGCCATACGAATGGCCCATGAACTATTATAACCACTAGCTATGACCAATAACCTATTGGTGACCATAACCCATACGAATGGCCCGTGAACCATTATAACCACTAGCTATGACCAATAACCTATAAGTATTCATTTTAAACCGTAATTGGTCTCCATAAGCCATACGAATGGCCCGTGAACTATTATAACCACTAGGTATGACCAATAACCTATAAGTATCAATTATAAACCGTAATTGGTGTCAATAACCCATACGAATGGCCCGTGAACCATTATAACCACTTGCTATGATCGATAACCTATAAGTATCCATTATAAACCGTAATTGGTGACAATAACCCATACGAATGGCCCGTGAACCATTATAACCACTAGCTATGACCAATAACCTATAAATATCCATTATAAATCGTAATTGGTGTCAATAAGCCATACGAATGGCCCATGAACTATTATAACCACTAGCTATGACCAATAACCTATTGGTGACCATAACCCATACGAATGGCCCGTGAACCATTATAACCACTAGCTATGACCAATAACCTATAGGTATCCATTATAAACCGTAATTGGTGACCATAACCCATACGAATGGCCCGTGAACCATTATAACCACTAGCTATGACCAATAACCTATAAATATCCATTATAAACCGTAATTGGTGTCAATAACCCATACGAATGGCCCGTGAACCATTATAACCACTAGCTATGACCGATAAGCTATAAGTATCCATTATAAACCGTAATTGGTGACAATAACCCATACGAATGGCTCGTGAACCATTATAACCACTAGCTATGACAAATAACCTATAAATATCCATTATAAACCGTAATTGGTGTCAATAACCCATACGAATGGCCCGTGAACCATTATAACCACTTGCTATGATCGATAACCTATAAGTATCCATTATAAACCGTAATTGGTGACAATAACCCATACGAATGGCCCGTGAACCATTATAACCACTAGCTATGACCAATAACCTATAAATATCCATTATAAATCGTAATTGGTGTCAATAAGCCATACGAATGGCCCATGAACTATTATAACCACTAGCTATGACCAATAACCTATTGGTGACCATAACCCATACGAATGGCCCGTTAACCATTATTACTACTAGCTATGACCAATAACCTGTAAGTATCCATTATAAACCGTAATTGGTGTCAATAAGCCATACGAATGGCCTGTGAACTATTATAACCACTAGCTATGACCAATAACCTATAAGTGTCCATTATAAACCGTAATTGGTGTCAATAACCCATACGAATGGCCCGTGAACCATTATAACCACTAGCTATGACCGATAACCTATAAGTATCCATTATACACCGTAATTGGTGACACTAACCCATACGAATGGCTCGTGAACCATTATAACCACTAGCTATGACAAATAACCTATAAATATCCATTATAAACCGTAATTGGTGTCCATAACCCATACGAATGGCCCGTGAACCATTATAACCACTAGCTATGACCAATAACCTATAGGTATCCATTATAAACCGTAATTGGTGACCATAACCCATACGAATGGCCCGTGAACCATTATAACCACTAGCTATGACCAATAACCTATAAATATCCATTATAAACCGTAATTGGTGTCAATAACCCATACGAATGGCCCGTGAACCATTCTAACCACTAGCTATGACCGATAAGCTATAAGTATCCATTATAAACCGTAATTGGTGACAATAACCCATACGAATGGCTCGTGAACCATTATAACCACTAGCTATGACAAATACCCTATAAATATCCATTATAAACCGTAATTGGTGTCAATAACCCATACGAATGGCCCGTGAACCATTATAACCACTTGCTATGATCGATAACCTATAAGTATCCATTATAAACCGTAATTGGTGACAATAACCCATACGAATGGCCCGTGAACCATTATAACCACTAGCTATGACCAATAACCTATAAATATCCATTATAAATCGTAATTGGTGTCAATAAGCCATACGAATGGCCCATGAACTATTATAACCACTAGCTATGACCAATAACCTATTGGTGACCATAAGCCATACGAATGGCCCGTTAACCATTATTACTACTAGCTATGACCAATAACCTACAAGTATCCATTATAAACCGTAATTGGTGTCAATAAGCCATACGAATGGTCCGTGAACTATTATAACCACTAGCTATGACCAATAACCTATAAGTGTCCATTATAAACCGTAATTGGTGTCAATAACCCATACGAATGGCCCGTGAACCATTATAACCACTAGCTATGACCGATAACCTATAAGTATCCATTATACACCGTAATTGGTGACAATAACCCATACGAATGGCTCGTGAACCATTATAACCACTAGCTATGACAAATAACCTATAAATATCCATTATAAACCGTAATTGGTGTCCATAACCCATACGAATGGCCCGTGAACCATTATAACCACTAGCTATGACCAATAACCTATAAGTATCCATTATAAACCGTAATTGGTGACCATAACCCATAGGAATGGCCCGTGAACCATTATAACCATTAGCTATGACCAATAACCTATAAATATCCATTATAAACCGTAATTGGTGTCAATAACCCATACGAATGGCCCGTGAACCATTATAACCACTAGCTAAGACCGATAAGCTATAAGTATCCATTATAAAACGTAATTGGTGACAATAACCCATACGAATGGCTCGTGAACCATTGTAACCACTAGCTATGACAAATAACCTATAAATATCCATTATAAACCGTAATTGGTGTCAATAACCCATACGAATGGCCCGTGAACCATTATAACCACTAGCTATGACCAATAACCTATAAGTATCCATTATAAACCGTAATTGGTGTCAATAACCCATACGAATGGCCCGTGAACCATTATAACCACTAGCTATGATCGATAACCTATAAGTATCCATTATAAACCGTAATTGGTGACCATAACCCATACGAATGGCCCGTGAACCATTATAACCACTAGCTATGACCAATAACCTATAAATATCCATTATAAACCGTAATTGGTGTCAATAACACATACGAATGGCCCGTGAACCATTATAACCACTAGCTATGACCGATAACCTATAAGTATCCATTATAAACCGTAATTGGTGACAATAACCCATACGAATGGCTCGTGAACCATTATAACCACTAGTTATGAAAAATAACCTGTAAATATCCATTATAAACCGTAATTGGTGTCAATAACCCATACGAATGGCCCGTGGGCCATTATAACCACTAGCTATGACCAATAATCTATAAGTATCCATTATATAACAGTTATTGGTGACCATAACCCATACGAATGGGCCGTGAACCATTATAACCACTAGCTATGACCGATAAGCTATAAGTATCCATTATAAACCGTAATTGGTGACAATAACCCATACGAATGGCCTGTGAACCATTATAACCACTAGCTATGACCAATAACCTATAAATATCCATTATAAACCGTAATTGGTGTCAATAACCCATACGAATGGCCCATGAACCATTATAACCACTAGCTATGACCGATAAGCTATAAGTATCCATTATAAACCGTAATTGGTGACAATAACCCATACGAATGGCTCGTGAACCATTATAACCACTAGCTATGACAAATAACCTATAAATATCCATTATAGACCGTAATTGGTGTCAATAACCCATACGAATGGCCCGTGAACCATTATAACCACTAGCTATGACCGATAAGCTATAAGTATCCATTATAAACCGTAATTGGTGACAATAACCCATACGAATGGCCTGTGAACCATTATAACCACTAGCTATGACCAATAACCTATAAATATCCATTATAAACCGTAATTGGTGTCAATAAGCCATACGAATGGCCCGTGAACTATTATAACCACTAGCTATGACCAATAACCTATAAGTATCCATTATTAACCGTAAATGGTGTCAATAACCCATACGAATGGCCCGTGAACCATTATAACCACTAGCTATGACCGATAAGCTATAAGTATCCATTATAAACCGTAATTGGTGACAATAACCCATACGAATGGCTCGTGAACCATTATAACCACTAGCTATGAGAAATAACCTATAAGTATCCATTATAAACCGTAATTGGTGACCATAACCCATACGAATGGCCCGTTAACCATTATTACCACTAGTTTTGACCAATAACTTATAAGAATCCATTTTAAACTGTAATTGGTGACCATAACCCATACGAATGGCCCGTGAACCATTATAACCACTAGCTATGACCAATAACCTATAAGTATTCATTATAAACCGTAATTGTGTAAGAATTCGTGACTTTAATCATACATGATTGAACTGTCAGAATCGTAACCTTAATCATCGGTGATTAAAGTGTTAGATTCGTAACAGCTTAATCATTGGTGATTGAATTGTCAGATTCGTGGCAACCTAATCATTGGTGATTAAACTGCCAGACTCGTGACAACTTAATCATTAGTGATTATACTGTCAGAATTTAGTGCCCACCAACACACATGTACGGGTATCATGGCCGATGATGCGCGAGCCTATCGGGTCACACGCCGGGGGAATTCCTTTCCGATAACACTTAAATTAAGAGAGGTAATTAAAGATGTTGGGAGAAATAAAAGTAGCTTTTATTTCATTGGACCATTTAATGGTCCAATGCATGTAAAGGAAAGCCACTACTTTCTCCACATGCTTGCTTTAATTCTATTGGACCACTTTTTGGTCCAATGCATGTTGAGCTTTTCCACCCACCTCCACTTGCTCTCTTATCTATATAAGAGAGATGTGGGAGGTTGTAAAGACTAATGAAAAATCGGTTCTCTCTCTAAAGTACAAGTGTTTAGTTCACCGAAATTCTAAGAAGGATTCTTGAGCATTTCGGTGTCGGGTACTCGGTGTGGATTAATCGATAGAGGGGAACGATTTCGTGACCTTCATCCATAAAAGAGTTCATCATCAACCTTGCGGGTGTCTTCGAGGGTATGATGTTCTCTCCTTCTTCTTTGTTGCACGATTTGGGTTCAGAGATTCGGTCATTGGTGGATCTTGGTGGTTAAATATTTTTCTTTTAAATATACGTTTCCGCTGCGTTTTAGAACCTACCAAAATCTAACAGTGGTATCAGAGCCTACTCTAACCGAATCGTGCACATTTTCGGGCTTGAAAAACGATTTAAGGATCGGTTTTGCCATTTTTAGTTTTTGGGTTTTAGCCTTGCTAAACCCATAATATTTTGACTCACACACTTATATGCTTGTCATGATTTTGGCATGAAATGCATGCATGCATAAATTTGTGTTGATGTATGTAATTTATTACATGCAAAGATTCTTAGTGCCTTGAGTGTTTGATTTCGAATCTTTGTCAAAATATTTTTATGAATGGTTGTTGGCACACCATTTTAGCTTTCATGTTTGTAGTAGCTAGTAGATTGGTAACCATTATGCCCTTGACCTTTTGCCGTGTGTTTGGTTCTTATTCATTTGGTGACTTTGTCACAATGGTTTGTAATTAATAATTTATTAATTTTGGTATGTAATATTTATTAATTATGGCTTGCATGCCATTGATTTTCATTTGTAATTGTACTAGTTAGTAGGATTTCGTGGCTTGTTAGCCATTTCTATATTTTCTATGTACTTGTAAAACGAAGATCAAAAGACAACCAAATGGAATCATGAAGTGATGTCTAGGCAACCTTGGATTCGATGAAGTCTAATGGAGACGGCGGATTTAGTGGGAGCTCACATGGAAGGTCATTATTTGTCCATAGTTGACCATGTTTTTCCCGGGTTGGCTCACGGGAAAAACGCATAGGCTTTGGGCATGGTTACCAATTTTGTTGTATGCGTGTGATGTTTATTTATTTGCTTGGTTGTTAGATTTTCGCAATGTTAAATAAATAAATAGATTAATTAAAAAAATGGTTTAATTAAATCACTCGCAATAGATTAATTAAAAGGTGAAAAATGTTTTTGTCACAAAAGTAATTAATCAAGACTTTAAAAGAAAATAAAAACCTTTTTTTTAGAGAATATCATTTTTTGTTGTCCTAATGATGACGCCACCCAAATCTTGCTAAACAAAGTCGGTTGTCGTGCATTAGCCGAGCTGATCTTTGAATGGACAGTGTGGAAGGTGAGTGTGAGTCATTGTTCTATGATTGGTCGTCGTGCATTAGCCGAACCATTATAGTCAAAGTGTTTCACCGCGTATCATGTTGGATGATTTATTTGATTTCTCACAAAATGTAAGTCTTGCACTATCCATTGGAGTGTCACCACTTAAGTCTTGTGGAGCAAGGTCGGTTGTCGAGCGAAACCGAGCCGTGCTTGTGAAGCAAGATAAGGGTGTGTATAAGTTCCTTAATTAAGTTGGTTGTCGAGCGAAACCGAGCCAATTTAGTTATGGGCTTATCGTGAATCTAGATGGTCGATTTACAAACTTTAAACTAGGTTTTAAATGATTGTCGAGCGAAACCGAGTCATTTAAAATTTGGTTTGAGGTTAGTGCATGTAGGGATCAAACATTCCAAATGACACAATGGTTGTCAAGTGATCTCGCAAGAAGCTAAGAGTTGTAAGTCACAATTGGTACAAAATAAATGCAATTGGTACAATTGGTACAATATGATTATTGGTAGAATTGGTACAATATGGCATTAGTACAATATGGTGATTACAATGGTACAATGGATACCACCGGAAATAGCTTTACATTATGATCCGCGGCATACCCGTCATAATGTATTGTGAAATACGGATTCTTAGCCCTTGTTAAATATAAAAGTTTTGGGTAATATATTTACAAGGACCCATCAAACTAACTAAAACTACTTTGCTATTTTTTAGATGGCATCTTCAAACCCCACCACCACCACCAATGTTTCTTTAAGAGTTTTCCTTGAAAAGGAGAAACTCAATGGTGCAAACTTCCTTGATTGGGAGAGACAACTAAAACTTGTTCTCCGCCATGAAGGAAAGATGCACTTGATTAAAGGACCTCTTCCCGATGAACCAGGGGAGGATGCGATTCAAGCAGCACACGATGCTCATGAACGTCTCACGAAAGAATGTGAGGACGTTACATGTTTAATGTTGAGCATAATGACTCCTGATTTGCAAAAGGAAATGGATCATTTGTACGCTTACGAGCTTATTGTGCAATTGCGGGACATGTTCCAACAACAAGCAAAGCTAGAGCGGTACGAGTGCCTCAAGAACGTGCTTGATCGTAAACTCCTAGAAGGCGGGGATGTGAGCGCTCACGTGTTGCGTATGAAAGCAAACGTGGAACGCTTGGAGAAGTTAGGCTTCTCCATTGGGAAGGAATTGGCCGTGGATTTTATCCTTAGGTCTCTTCCTACATCATATGAACAGTTTGTTATGAACTATCATATGCATAGTATGGACAAGTCCATAATGGAGCTTCATGGTATGTTGAAGACCGCCGAGTCTACCATGACTAAAAAGAAGCCCAACCCAACACATCCATTATAAACCGTAATTGGTGACAATAACCCATACGAATGGCCTGTGAACCATTATAACCACTAGCTATGACCAATAACCTATAAATATCCATTATAAACCGTAATTGGTGTCAATAAGCCATACGAATGGCCCGTGAACTATTATAACCACTAGCTATGACCAATAACCTATAAGTATCCATTATTAACCGTAATTGGTGTCAATAACCCATACGAATGGCCCGTGAACCATTATAACCACTAGCTATGACCGATAAGCTATAAGTATCCATTATAAACCGTAATTGGTGACAATAACCCATACGAATGGCTCGTGAACCATTATAACCACTAGCTATGACAAATAACCTATAAGTATCCATTATAAACCGTAATTGGTGACCATAACCCATACGAATGGCCCGTTAACCATTATTACCACTAGTTTTGACCAATAACTTATAAGAATCCATTTTAAACTGTAATTGGTGGCCATAACCCATACGAATGGCCCGTGAACCATTATAACCACTAGCTATGACCAATAACCTATAAGTATTCATTATAAACCGTAATTGGTCTCCATAAGCCATACAAATGGCCCGTGAACTATTATAACCACTAGGTATGACCAATAACCTATAAGTATCCATTATAAACCGTAATTGGTGTCAATAACCCTTACGAATGGCCCGAGAACCATTATAACCACTAGCTATGACCGATAAGATACAAGTATCCATTATAAACCGTAATTGGTGACATTAACCCATACGAATGGCTCGTGAACCATTATAACCACTAGCTATGACAAATAACCTATAAATATCCATTATAAACCGTAATTGGTGTCCATAACCCATTCGAATGGCCCGTGAACCATTATAACCACTAGCTATGACCAATAACCTATAAGTATCCATTATAAACCGTAATTGGTGACCATAACCCATACGAATGGCCCGTGAACCATTATAACCACTAGCTATGACCAATAGCCTATAAATATCCATTATAAACCGTAATTGGTGTCAATAACCCTTACGAATGGCCCGTGAACCATTATAACCACTAGCTATGACCAATAACCTTTAAGTATCCATTATAAACCGTAATTGGTGTCAATAAGCCATACGAATGGCCCGTGAACTATTATAACCACTAGCTATGACCAATAACCTATAAGTGTCCATTATAAACCGTAATTGGTGTCAATAACCCATACGAATGGCCCGTGAACCATTATAACCACTAACTACGACCGATAAGCTATAAGTATCCATTATAAACCGTAATTGGTGACAATAACCCATACGAATGGCTCGTGAACCATTATAACCACTAGCTATGAAAAATAACCTATAAATATCCATTATAAACCGTAATTGGTGTCAATAACCCATACGAATGGCCCGTGAGCCATTATAACCACTAGCTATGACAAATAACCTATAAATATCCATTATAGACCGTAATTGGTGTCAATAACCCATACGAATGGCCCGTGAACCATTATAACCACTAGCTATGACCGATAAGCTATAAGTATCCATTATAAACCGTAATTGGTGACAATAACCCATACGAATGGCCTGTGAACCATTATAACCACTAGCTATGACCAATAACCTATAAATATCCATTATAAACCGTAATTGGTGTCAATAACCCATACGAATGGCCCGTGAACCATTATAACCACTAGCTATGACCGATAAGCTATAAGTATCCATTATAAACCGTAATTGGTGACAATAACCCATACGAATGGCTCGTGAACCATTATAACCACTAGCTATGACAAATAACCTATAAATATCCATTATAGACCGTAATTGGTGTCAATAACCCATACGAATGGCCCGTGAACCATTATAACCACTAGCTATGACCGATAAGCTATAAGTATCCATTATAAACCGTAATTGGTGACAATAACCCATACGAATGGCCTGTGAACCATTATAACCACTAGCTATGACCAATAACCTATAAATATCCATTATAAACCGTAATTGGTGACCATAACCCATACGAATGGCCCGTTAACCATTATTACCACTAGTTTTGACCAATAACTTATAAGAATCCATTTTAAACTGTAATTGGTGGCCATAACCCATACGAATGGCCCGTGAACCATTATAACCACTAGCTATGACCAATAACCTATAAGTATTCATTATAAACCGTAATTGGTCTCCATAAGCCATACAAATGGCCCGTGAACTATTATAACCACTAGGTATGATCAATAACCTATAAGTATCCATTATAAACCGTAATTGGTGTCAATAACCCTTACGAATGGCCCGAGAACCATTATAACCACTAGCTATGACCGATAAGATACAAGTATCCATTATAAACCGTAATTGGTGACATTAACCCATACGAATGGCTCGTGAACCATTATAACCACTAGCTATGACAAATAACCTATAAATATCCATTATAAACCGTAATTGGTGTCCATAACCCATTCGAATGGCCCGTGAACCATTATAACCACTAGCTATGACCAATAACCTATAAGTATCCATTATAAACCGTAACTGGTGACCATAACCCATACGAATGGCCCGTGAACCATTATAACCACTAGCTATGACCAATAGCCTATAAATATCCATTATAAACCGTAATTGGTGTCAATAACCCTTACGAATGGCCCGTGAACCATTATAACCACTAGCTATGACCAATAACCTATAAGTATCCATTATAAACCGTAATTGGTGTCAATAAGCCATACGAATGGCCCGTGAACTATTATAACCACTAGCTATGACCAATAACCTATAAGTGTCCATTATAAACCGTAATTGGTGTCAATAACCCATACGAATGGCCCGTGAACCATTATAACCACTAACTACGACCGATAAGCTATAAGTATCCATTATAAACCGTAATTGGTGACAATAACCCATACGAATGGCTCGTGAACCATTATAACCACTAGCTATGAAAAATAACCTATAAATATCCATTATAAACCGTAATTGGTGTCAATAACCCATACGAATGGCCCATGAGCCATTATAACCACTAGCTATGACAAATAACCTATAAATATCCATTATAGACCGTAATTGGTGTCAATAACCCATACGAATGGCCCGTGAACCATTATAACCACTAGCTATGACCGATAAGCTATAAGTATCCATTATAAACCGTAATTGGTGACAATAACCCATACGAATGGCCTGTGAACCATTATAACCACTAGCTATGACCAATAACCTATAAATATCCATTATAAACCGTAATTGGTGTCAATAACCCATACGAATGGCCCGTGAACCATTATAACCACTAGCTATGACCGATAAGCTATAAGTATCCATTATAAACCGTAATTGGTGACAATAACCCATACGAATGGCTCGTGAACCATTATAACCACTAGCTATGACAAATAACCTATAAATATCCATTATAGACCGTAATTGGTGTCAATAACCCATACGAATGGCCCGTGAACCATTATAACCACTAGCTATGACCGATAAGCTATAAGTATCCATTATAAACCGTAATTGGTGACAATAACCCATACGAATGGCCTGTGAACCATTATAACCACTAGCTATGACCAATAACCTATAAATATCCATTATAAACCGTAATTGGTGTCAATAAGCCATACGAATGGCCCGTGAACTATTATAACCACTAGCTATGACCAATAACCTATAAGTATCCATTATTAACCGTAATTGGTGTCAATAACCCATACGAATGGCCCGTGAACCATTATAACCACTAGCTATGACCGATAAGCTATAAGTATCCATTATAAACCGTAATTGGTGACAATAACCCATACGAATGGCTCGTGAACCATTATAACCACTAGCTATGAGAAATAACCTATAAGTATCCATTATAAACCGTAATTGGTGACCATAACCCATACGAATGGCCCGTTAACCATTATTACCACTAGTTTTGGGAGAAATAAAAGTAGCTTTTATTTCATTGGACCATTTAATGGTCCAATGCATGTAAAGGAAAGCCACTACTTTCTCCACATGCTTGCTTTAATTCTATTGGACCACTTTTTGGTCCAATGCATGTTGAGCTTTTCCACCCACCTCCACTTGCTCTCTTATCTATATAAGAGAGATGTGGGAGGTTGTAAAGACTAATGAAAAATCGGTTCTCTCTCTAAAGTACAAGTGTTTAGTTCACCGAAATTCTAAGAAGGATTCTTGAGCATTTCGGTGTCGGGTACTCGGTGTGGATCAATCGATAGAGGGGAACGATTTCGTGACCTTCATCCATAAAAGAGTTCATCATCAACCTTGCGGGTGTCTTCGAGGGTATGATGTTCTCTCCTTCTTCTTTGTTGCACGATTTGGGTTCAGAGATTCGGTCATTGGTGGATCTTGGTGGTTAAATATTTTTCTTTTAAATATACGTTTCCGCTGCGTTTTAGAACCCACCAAAATCTAACAGTGGTATCAGAGCCTACTCTAACCGAATCGTGCACATTTTCGGGCTTGAAAAACGATTTAAGGATCGGTTTTTCCATTTTTAGTTTTTGGGTTTTAGCCTTGCTAAACCCATAATATTTTGACTCACACACTTATATGCTTGTCATGATTTTGGCATGAAATGCATGCATGCATAAATTTGTGTTGATGTATGTAATTTATTACATGCAAAGATTCTTAGTGCCTTGAGTGTTTGATTTCGAATCTTTGTCAAAATATTTTTATGAATGGTTGTTGGCACACCATTTTAGCTTTCATGTTTGTAGTAGCTAGTAGATTGGTAACCATTATGCCCTTGACCTTTTGCCGTGTGTTTGGTTCTTATTCATTTGGTGACTTTGTCACAATGGTTTGTAATTAATAATTTATTAATTTTGGTATGTAATATTTATTAATTATGGCTTGCATGCCATTGATTTTCATTTGTAATTGTACTAGTTAGTAGGATTTCGTGGCTTGTTAGCCATTTCTATATTTTCTATGTACTTGTAAAACGAAGATCAAAAGACAACCAAATGGAATCATGAAGTGATGTCTAGGCAACCTTGGATTCGATGAAGTCTAATGGAGACGGCGGATTTAGTGGGAGCTCACATGGAAGGTCATTATTTGTCCATAGTTGACCATGTTTTTCCCGGGTTGGCTCACGGGAAAAACGCATAGGCTTTGGGCATGGTTACCAATTTTGTTGTATGCGTGTGATGTTTATTTATTTGCTTGGTTGTTAGATTTTCGCAATGTTAAATAAATAAATAGATTAATTAAAAAAATGGTTTAATTAAATCACTCGCAATAGATTAATTAAAAGGTGAAAAATGTTTTTGTCACAAAAGTAATTAATCAAGACTTTAAAAGAAAATAAAAACCTTTTTTTTAGAGAATATCATTTTTTGTTGTCCTAATGATGACGCCACCCAAATCTTGCTAAACAAAGTCGGTTGTCGTGCATTAGCCGAGCTGATCTTTGAATGGACAGTGTGGAAGGTGAGTGTGAGTCATTGTTCTATGATTGGTCGTCGTGCATTAGCCGAACCATTATAGTCAAAGTGTTTCACCGCGTATCATGTTGGATGATTTATTTGATTTCTCACAAAATGTAAGTCTTGCACTATCCATTGGAGTGTCACCACTTAAGTCTTGTGGAGCAAGGTCGGTTGTCGAGCGAAACCGAGCCGTGCTTGTGAAGCAAGATAAGGGTGTGTATAAGTTCCTTAATTAAGTTGGTTGTCGAGCGAAACCGAGCCAATTTAGTTATGGGCTTATCGTGAATCTAGATGGTCGATTTACAAACTTTAAACTAGGTTTTAAATGATTGTCGAGCGAAACCGAGTCATTTAAAATTTGGTTTGAGGTTAGTGCATGTAGGGATCAAACATTCCAAATGACACAATGGTTGTCAAGTGATCTCGCAAGAAGCTAAGAGTTGTAAGTCACAATTGGTACAAAATAAATGCAATTGGTACAATTGGTACAATATGATTATTGGTAGAATTGGTACAATATGGCATTAGTACAATATGGTGATTACAATGGTACAATGGATACCACCGGAAATAGCTTTACATTATGATCCGCGGCATACCCGTCATAATGTATTGTGAAATACGGATTCTTAGCCCTTGTTAAATATAAAAGTTTTGGGTAATATATTTACAAGGACCCATCAAACTAACTAAAACTACTTTGCTATTTTTTAGATGGCATCTTCAAACCCCACCACTACCACCAATGTTTCTTTAAGAGTTTTCCTTGAAAAGGAGAAACTCAATGGTGCAAACTTCCTTGATTGGGAGAGACAACTAAAACTTGTTCTCCGCCATGAAGGAAAGATGCACTTGATTAAAGGACCTCTTCCCGATGAACCAGGGGAGGATGCGATTCAAGCAGCACACGATGCTCATGAACGTCTCACGAAAGAATGTGAGGACGTTACATGTTTAATGTTGAGCATAATGACTCCTGATTTGCAAAAGCAAATGGATCATTTGTACGCTTACGAGCTTATTGTGCAATTGCGGGACATGTTCCAACAACAAGCAAAGCTAGAGCGGTACGAGTGCCTCAAGAACGTGCTTGATCGTAAACTCCTAGAAGGCGGGGATGTGAGCGCTCACGTGTTGCGTATGAAAGCAAACGTGGAACGCTTGGAGAAGTTAGGCTTCTCCATTGGGAAGGAATTGGCCGTGGATTTTATCCTTAGGTCTCTTCCTACATCATATGAACAGTTTGTTATGAACTATCATATGCATGGTATGGACAAGTCCATAATGGAGCTTCATGGTATGTTGAAGACCGCCGAGTCTACCATGACTAAAAAGAAGCCCAACCCAACACATCCCGTCCTTGCAATTCGAGAAGGAAAGGTCTCCAAGAAGAAGAAGTCCACCCCTACCCCTCAAGGTAAGGGTAAAGGCAAGGTTGGTGCGCCCAAGCCTAAGCCTACTTCGGCGAAGATGGCAAAAGGAAAGGTTCCTCAAGCCATGACACCGGAAGATGCGAACTGCTTCTATTGCGGGAAAAAGGGGCATTTCCGCCGTAGTTGCCCAACATACCTTGAGGAACTCAACAAGCTAAAAGCTAAAGGAGTTGGAGGTACCTCAAAACAAGGTATGTACATGATTGAATTATACCAAACCTCTACTTCGCAAAACTGGGTTTTAGATACCGGTTGTGGCACTCATATTTGTAATACAATACAGGTGCTACGGGAAAGTGAGAGGTTGATGGTTGGAGAACAAGATCTTATCATGGGAAACAAGGATGTTGTCTCAGTTGAAGCCAAAGGAAATGTGTTATTGTCCTTTAGATCTAGTTTCTCAATTTTGTTAAAACATGTTCGTTATTCGCCGCTTGTGGCAAGAAATATTATTTCATGTTATGCTTTATACATTGACGGTTTTAAGTTTGCTTTTAGTAATGATGGCACAATTTCTTGTCATAAAAATGGTGATTATTATTTTAAAGCATTACCGGTTAATGGCATATATGAGATAGATGCACATGTTAGTAACAAAAGATCAATCATGCAAATTGGTTCTACATCCAAAGATAGTTTGGATAAATTATCCTTATGGCATAGTCGCCTTGGCCATATAAACAAAACTCGCATCTCCAAGCTCCAAGCAATTGGGTACTTGGAATCGTTTGAAAATGGTTCAAATGATGTATGTGAATCTTGCTTATTAGGAAAGATGACTAAAGCTCCCTTCACCGGTGTATGTGAGAGGGCTAAGGGTTTATTAGACATTGTACACACCGATGTGTGTGGTCCATTTAAACACCTTACAAGGAATAATTGTAGATACTTCGTAACCTTTGAAGATGATTATAGTAGGTATGGATATGTTTACTTGGTTAAACATAAGTCAGAAACCATTGAGGTGTTCAAGACATTCCAAAACGAAGTTGAGAACCAATTGGGCAAGTCAATCAAGATACTTCGATCAGATAGAGGCGGAGAGTATCTTAATCTAGAGTTTATTGAACATTATAGATCTTGAGGAAACTCAAGATGTATCCAATGAACTACCTAATGTTGGCACTAGCACGCAACCTCAAGAGGTTGGTACCGATCAAGAGGATGCGGTAGAAACTGACGTTCCACCATTGTCTCTTCGTAGATCTGGTAGAACTCGCACTGAGCCAGAGAGATATGGGTTTCTCATATCTGGGGGCAGCGAGTTACTAGTGGATCATGATGAACCCTCTACTTACCAGGAAGCGATGGCAGGCCCAGAGTCTGACAAATGGAGAGATGCAATGGAAGTCGAGATGCAATCCATGAAGGACAACCAAGTATGGGAACTGGTTGATCCTACACCCAGCTGTAAGCTTGTGGGGTGTAAATGGGTCTATAAAGTAAAGACCGGCATGGATGGACAGATTGATACTTTCAAAGCACGACTGGTTGCTAAAGGCTTCACTCAAACCCATGGTGTTGACTATTGTGAAACCTTTTCCCCAGTGGCTATGTTGAAATCTATCAGGATACTTATGGCAATTGCCGCCTTTCATGATTATGAAATTTGGCAAATGGATGTAAAAACCGCCTTCCTTAACGGGAAGCTTACTGAAGAGGTATATATGAAACAACCTGAGGGTTTTGTACATCCAAAGTATCCTAACAAAGTCTGTCAGCTTAAGAAGTCCATTTATGGACTTAAGCAAGCATCTCGAAGTTGGAATCTTTGCTTTGATGAGAAAATCAAGGAATTTGGATTTTCTAAAAGCATAGATGAACCTTGTGTATACGTCAGGGCTAGTGGGAGCGCGATTGTATTCCTAGTCCTATATGTTGATGACATCTTACTCATTGGGAATGACATTCCAATTTTGAGCGATGTCAAGACATTTCTTGGAAAATTTTTTTCCATGAAGGACTTAGGAAATGCATCGTACATCTTGGGAATCAAGATCTATCGAGATAGATCTAAAAGGCTTCTCGGTTTGAGTCAAAGTGCATATATTGACAAAGTTCTAAAGCGGTTTAGAATGGAGGATTCCAAGAAAGGGAATCTTCCTATGTTGCATGGAGTGACTTTGAGCAAGGCTCAATGTCCAAGTTCCGATAAGGAACGTGACGTAATGAAGAAGATCCCTTATGCCTCGGCAGTTGGATCTATCATGTACGCCATGCTATGCACCAGACCTGATGTATCATGTGCACTGAGCGTGGCAAGTAGATATCAATCAAACCCTGGAGAAGCTCATTGGATAGCCGTCAAGAACATCTTGAAATATCTTCGAAGAACGAAGGATATGTTCTTGGTATATGGTGGTATGGAAGAGTTGCGTGTAGTTGGATACACTGACGCAAGCTTCCAAACTGATAGGGATGATTTCCGATCGCAATCGGGTTATGTATTCCTATTGAATGGTGGTGCTGTGAGCTGGAGGAGCTCCAAGCAAGACACAGTTGCTGATTCGACGACAGAATCAGAATACATTGCAGCAAGTGAAGCTGCAAAAGAAGCTGCGTGGATGAGGAAATTCATCAATGACTTGGTAGTTGTCCCTAGCATTGCCGACCCCATTGAAATATTTTGTGACAATGAGGGTGCGGTAGCATTGGCTAAGGAAGCTAGAGCTCACAAAAGAACGAGGCATATTGCTCGTAAATACCATGTTATCCGAGATAAGGTTGAAAGTGGTGATGTTGTCATAAGCAGAGTAGTATCGGAAGAGAACCTTGCCGATCCGTTTACTAAGCCGTTATCACAGGCTGTACATGATTCTCACACTAGAGGAATAGGTGTGAGATTAGCCAGTGATTTAGCTTGAGTACTGTTTTAGTTTGAATTTGATGTTTATTTTGGGAACTTGAAGCAGTATTGTAATTTTGATTGTATTGATGTATAAATATGTCTATACATATGCGTGTTGCAGTTACTTTCAAAATCTTTATTGTGTTCCATCTTTGCATGTTTAAACACTTCCTAGATTTTTATCTAAACATCCACAGTCAGTCATACTTAAATGGAAGTAAGTTATGAATGAAGGCTGAGGCAATGTGTTGGCTATGAGATATAGACGCAACAATTGCCTGTGCTTGAAATGAGTTTCAAGTGACTGGAGACCCTCACCCGAGTTTACTTCATGGAAATTGTCACAAGTATCTCGGGATGATAATATCATTTCATCCTTAGACCAGAGATTCATGAGATTCCAAAGCATAAGTTTACTTTACTTAGATTAATGCTCTAACGCGGTTCGTAAATGGCTGTTATAAGGGGCTTAGTTGGGTAAGGATAACTTATGTGTAGGGACTATGTAGTCAAAAGGATTTGTACCTCAATGAAGAGAGATATCCATGGGCCCCTCGATGATTTAGCGCTGACACCTAAAAGCATGGCCATGCTCAAGTTATATTGAAAATGGTTCAATTACAACTCATTTTGGTCACCACTAAATAAAAGATCGAGAAACATAATCGTGAACGATCTGGAGAATGACGACATTAATCCATGTCTCGTGTTCACAAGGATATCGCGTACAAAGGGATGATACGATCACTTATCTAAAGGAACCATCATTTATATGATTGGTAGTTGTCGAGGATGACGTACCTCGTGCTGACTTGGGACAAAGATGCCTAGCTAGGGCCGCTCTTTGTTTGTGATACCAATAACACGTCGTGTTGTGTGCAAGTGGGAGTTTGTAAGAATTCGTGACTTTAATCATACATGATTGAACTGTCAGAATCGTAACCTTAATCATCGGTGATTAAAGTGTTAGATTCGTAACAGCTTAATCATTGGTGATTGAATTGTCAGATTCGTGGCAACCTAATCATTGGTGATTAAACTGCCAGACTCGTGACAACTTAATCATTAGTGATTATACTGTCAGAATTTAGTGCCCACCAACACACATGTACGGGTATCATGGCCGATGATGCGCGAGCCTATCGGGTCACACGCCGGGGGAATTCCTTTCCGATAACACTTAAATTAAGAGAGGTAATTAAAGATGTTGGGAGAAATAAAAGTAGCTTTTATTTCATTGGACCATTTAATGGTCCAATGCATGTAAAGGAAAGCCACTACTTTCTCCACATGCTTGCTTTAATTCTATTGGACCACTTTTTGGTCCAATGCATGTTGAGCTTTTCCACCCACCTCCACTTGCTCTCTTATCTATATAAGAGAGATGTGGGAGGTTGTAAAGACTAATGAAAAATCGGTTCTCTCTCTAAAATACAAGTGTTTAGTTCACCGAAATTCTAAGAAGGATTCTTGAGCATTTCGGTGTCGGGTTAGCGACTTGGAAGGAATCACTTACTCGGTGTGGATCAATCGATAGAGGGGAACGATTTCGTGACCTTCATCCATAAAAGAGTTCTTCATCAACCTTGCGGGTGTCTTCGAGGGTATGATGTTCTCTCCTCCTTCTTTGTTGCACGATTTGGGTTCAGAGATTCGGTCATTGGTGGATCTTGGTGGTTAAATATTTTTCTTTTAAATATACGTTTCCGCTGCGTTTTAGAACCCACCAAAATCTAACAAATTGGTCTCCATAAGCCATACAAATGGCCCGTGAACTATTATAACCACTAGGTATGACCAATAACCTATAAGTATCCATTATAAACCGTAATTGGTGTCAATAACCCTTACGAATGGCCCGAGAACCATTATAACCACTAGCTATGACCGATAAGCTACAAGTATCCATTATAAACCGTAATTGGTGACATTAACCCATACGAATGGCTCGTGAACCATTATAACCACTAGCTATGACAAATAACCTATAAATATCCATTATAAACCGTAATTGGTGTCCATAACCCATTCGAATGGCCCGTGAACCATTATAACCACTAGCTATGACCAATAACCTATAAGTATCCATTATAAACCGTAATTGGTGACCATAACCCATACGAATGGCCCGTGAACCATTATAACCACTAGCTATGACCAATAGCCTATAAATATCCATTATAAACCGTAATTGGTGTCAATAACCCTTACGAATGGCCCGTGAACCATTATAACCACTAGCTATGACCAATAACCTATAAGTATCCATTATAAACCGTAATTGGTGTCAATAAGCCATACGAATGGCCCGTGAACTATTATAACCACTAGCTATGACCAATAACCTATAAGTATCCATTATTAACCGTAATTGGTGTCAATAACCCATACGAATGGCCCGTGAACCATTATAACCACTAACTACGACCGATAAGCTATAAGTATCCATTATAAACCGTAATTGGTGACAATAACCCATACGAATGGCTCGTGAACCATTATAACCACTAGCTATGAAAAATAACCTATAAATATCCATTATAAACCGTAATTGGTGTCAATAACCCATACGAATGGCCCGTGAGCCATTATAACCACTAGCTATGACAAATAACCTATAAATATCCATTATAGACCGTAATTGGTGTCAATAACCCATACGAATGGCCCGTGAACCATTATAACCACTAGCTATGACCGATAAGCTATAAGTATCCATTATAAACCGTAATTGGTGACAATAACCCATACGAATGGCCTGTGAACCATTATAACCACTAGCTATGACCAATAACCTATAAATATCCATTATAAACCGTAATTGGTGTCAATAAGCCATACGAATGGCCCGTGAACTATTATAACCACTAGCTATGACCAATAACCTATAAGTATCCATTATTAACCGTAATTGGTGTCAATAACCCATACGAATGGCCCGTGAACCATTATAACCACTAGCTATGACCGATAAGCTATAAGTATCCATTATAAACCGTAATTGGTGACAATAACCCATACGAATGGCTCGTGAACCATTATAACCACTAGCTATGACAAATAACCTATAAGTATCCATTATAATCCGTAATTGGTGACCATAACCCATACGAATGGCCCGTTAACCATTATTACCACTAGTTTTGACCAATAACTTATAAGAATCCATTTTAAACTGTAATTGGTGACCATAACCCATACGAATGGCCCGTGAACCATTATAACCACTAGCTATGACCAATAACCTATAAGTATTCATTATAAATCGTAATTGGTCTCCATAAGCCATACGAATGGCCCGTGAACTATTATAACCACTAGGTATGACCAATAACCTATAAGTATCCATTATAAACCGTAATTGGTGTCAATAACCCTTACGAATGGCCCGAGAACCATTATAACCACTAGCTATGACCGATAAGCTACAAGTATCCATTATAAACCGTAATTGGTGACATTAACCCATACGAATGGCTCGTGAACCATTATAACCACTAGCTATGACAAATAACCTATAAATATCCATTATAAACCGTAATTGGTGTCCATAACCCATTCGAATGGCCCGTGAACCATTATAACCACTAGCTATGACCAATAACCTATAAGTATCCATTATAAACCGTAATTGGTGACCATAACCCATACGAATGGCCCGTGAACCATTATAACCACTAGCTATGACCAATAGCCTATAAATTTCCATTATAAACCGTAATTGGTGTCAATAACCCATACGAATGGCCCGTGAACCATTATAACCACTAGCTATGACCAATAACCTATAAGTATCCATTATAAACCGTAATTGGTGTCAATAAGCCATACGAATGGCCCGTGAACTATTATAACCACTAGATATGACCAATAACCTATAAGTGTCCATTATAAACCGTAATTGGTGTCAATAACCCATACGAATGGCCCGTGAACCATTATAACCACTAACTACGACCGATAAGCTATAAGTATCCATTATAAACCGTAATTGGTGACAATAACCCATACGAATGGCTCGTGAACCATTATAACCACTAGCTATGAAAAATAACCTATAAATATCCATTATAAACCGTAATTGGTGTCAATAACCCATACGAATGGCCCGTGAGCCATTATAACCACTAGCTATGACCAATAATATATAAGTATCCATTATATAACAGTAATTGGTGACCATAACCCATACGAATGGCCCGTGAACCATTATAACCACTAGCTATGACCGATAAGCTATAAGTATCCATTATAAACCGTAATTGGTGACAATAACCCATACGAATGGCCTGTGAACAATTATAACCACTAGCTATGACCAATAACCTATAAATATCCATTATAAACCGTAATTGGTGTCAATAAGCCATACGAATGGCCCGTGAACTATTATAACCACTAGCTATGACCAATAACCTATAAGTATCCATTATTAACCGTAATTGGTGTCAATAACCCATACGAATGGCCCGTGAACCATTATAACCACTAGCTATGACCGATAAGCTATAAGTATCCATTATAAACCGTAATTGGTGACAATAACCCATACGAATGGCTCGTGAACCATTATAACCACTAGCTATGACAAATAACCTATAAGTATCCATTATAAATCGTAATTGGTGACCATAACCCATACGAATGGCCCGTTAACCATTATTACCACTAGTTTTGACCAATAACTTATAAGAATCCATTTTAAACTGTAATTGGTGACCATAACCCATACGAATGGCCCGTGAACCATTATAACCACTAGCTATGACCAATAACCTATAAGTATTCATTATAAACCGTAATTGGTCTCCATAAGCCATACGAATGGCCCGTGAACTATTATAACCACTAGGTATGACCAATAACCTACAAGTATCCATTATAAACCGTAATTGGTGTCAATAACCCTTACGAATGGCCCGAGAACCATTATAACCACTAGCTATGACCGATAAGCTACAAGTATCCATTATAAACCGTAATTGGTGACAATAACCCATACGAATGGCTCGTGAACCATTATAACCACTAGCTATGACAAATAACCTATAAATATCCATTATAAACCGTAATTGGTGTCCATAACCCATTCGAATGGCCCGTGAACCATTATAACCACTAGCTATGACCAATAACCTATAAGTATCCATTATAAACCGTAATTGGTGACCATAACCCATACGAATGGCCCGTGAACCATTATAACCACTAGCTATGACCAATAGCCTATAAATATCCATTATAAACCGTAATTGGTGTCAATAAGCCATACGAATGGCCCGTGAACCATTATAACCACTAGCTATGACCGATAACCTATAAGTATCCATTATAAACCGTAATTGGTGTCAATAAGCCATACGAATGGCCCGTGAACTATTATAACCACTAGCTATGACCAATAACCTATAAGTGTCCATTATAAACCGTAATTGGTGTCAATAACCCATACGAATGGCCCATGAACCATTATAACCACTAACTACGACCGATAAGCTATAAGTATCCATTATAAACCGTAATTGGTGACAATAACCCATACGAATGGCTCGTGAACCATTATAACCACTAGCTATGAAAAATAACCTATAAATATCCATTATAAACCGTAATTGGTGTCAATAACCCATACGAATGGCCCGTGAGCCATTATAACCACTAGCTACGACCAATAATCTATAAGTATCCATTATATAACAGTAATTGGTGACCATAACCCATACGAATGGCCCGTGAACCATTATAACCACTAGCTATGACCGATAAGCTATAAGTATCCATTATAAACCGTAATTGGTGACAATAACCCATACGAATGGCCTGTGAACCATTATAACCACTAGCTATGACCAATAACCTATAAATATCCATTATAAACCGTAATTGGTGTCAATAAGCCATACGAATGGCCCGTGAACTATTATAACCACTAGCTATGACCAATAACCTATAAGTATCCATTGTTAACCGTAATTGGTGTCAATAACCCATACGAATGGCCCGTGAACCATTATAACCACTAGCTATGACCGATAAGCTATAAGTATCCATTATAAACCGTAATTGGTGACAATAACCCATACGAATGGCTCGTGAACCATTATAACCACTAGCTATGACAAATAACCTATAAGTATCCATTATAAACCGTAATTGGTGACCATAACCCATACGAATGGCCCGTTAACCATTATTACCACTAGTTTAGACCAATAACTTATAAGAATCCATTTTAAAATGTAATTGGTGACCATAACCCATACGAATGGCCCGTGAACCATTATAACCACTAGCTATGACCAATAACCTATAAGTATTCATTATAAACCGTAATTGGTCTCCATAAGCCATACGAATGGCCCGTGAACTATTATAACCACTAGGTATGACCAATAACCTATAAGTATCCATTATAAACCGTAATTGGTGTCAATAACCCTTACGAATGGCCCGAGAACCATTATAACCACTAGCTATGACCGATAAGCTACAAGTATCCATTATAAACCGTAATTGGTGACAATAACCCATACGAATGGCTCGTGAACCATTATAACCACTAGCTATGACAAATAACCTATAAATATCCATTATAAACCGTAATTGGTTTCCATAACCCATACGAATGGCCCGTGAACCATTATAACCACTAGCTATGACCAATAACCTATAAGTATCCATTATAAACCGTAATTGGCGACCATAACCCATACGAATGGCCCGTGAACCATTATAACCACTAGCTATGACCAATAACCTATAAATATCCATTATAAACTGTAATTGGTGTCAATAACCCATACGAATGGCCCGTGAACCATTATAACCACTAGCTATGACCAATAACCTATAAGTATCCATTATAAACCGTAATTGGTGTCAATAAGCCATACGAATGGCCCGTGAACTATTATAACCACTAGCTATGACCAATAACCTATAAGTGTCCATTATAAACCGTAATTGGTGTCAATAACCCATACGAATGGCCCGTGAACCATTATAACCACTAGCTATGACCGATAACCTATAAGTATCCATTATACACCGTAATTGGTGACAATAACCCATACGAATGGCTCGTGAACCATTATAACCACTACCTATGACAAATAACCTATAAATATCCATTATAAACCGTAATTGGTGTCCATAACCCATACGAATGGCTCGTGAACCATTATAACCACTAGCTATGACCAATAACCTATAAGTATCCATTATAAACCGTAATTGGTGACCATAACCCATACGAATGGCCCGTGAACCATTATAACCACTAGCTATGACCAATAACATATAAATATCCATTATAAACCGTAATTGGTGTCAATAACCCATACGAATGGCCCGTGAACCATTATAACCACTAGCTAAGACCGATAAGCTATAAGTATCCATTATAAACCGTAATTGGTGACAATAACCCATACGAATGGCTCGTGAACCATTATAACCACTAGCTATGACAAATAACCTATAAATATCCATTATTAACCGTAATTGGTGTTAATAACCCATATGAATGGCCCGTGAACCATTGTAACCACTAGCTATGACCAATAACCTATAAGTATCCATTATAAACCGTAATTGGTGTCAATAACCCATACGAATGGCCCGTGAACCAATATAACCACTAGCTATGATCGATAACCTATAAGTATCCATTATAAACCGTAATTGGTGACCATAACCCATACGAATGGCCCGTGAACCATTATAACCACTGGCTATGACCAATAACCTATAAATATCCATTATAAACCGTAATTGGTGTCAATAACCCATACGAATGGCCCGTGAACCGTTATAAACACTAGCTATGACCGATAACCTATAAGTATCCATTATAAACTGTAATTGGTGACAATAACCCATACGAATGGCTCGTGAACCATTATAACCACTAGCTATGAAAAATAACCTATAAATATCCATTATAAACCGTAATTGGTGTCAATAACCCATACGAATGGCCCGTGAGCCATTATAACCACTAGCTATGACCAATAATCTATAAGTATCCATTATATAACAGTAATTGGTGACCATAACCCATACGAATGGGCCGTGAACCATTATAACCACTAGCTATGACCAATAACCTATAAATATCCATTATAAACCGTAATTGGTGACCATAACCCATACGAATGGCCCGTTAACCATTATTACCACTAGTTTTGACCAATAACTTATAAGAATCCATTTTAAACTGTAATTGGTGACCATAACCCATACGAATGGCCCGTGAAGCATTATAACCACTAGCTATGACCAATAACCTATAAGTATTCATTATTGTTAGGTCACAACAACCCTGGTTTATAATGTTAATTGATAGATTATTATACTTAGAGAAATATTATAGTGATAACACAAGAATATAGTCAGTGTATAAATCCACTAAGTGTGGCTTGTTGCGGAATAACAAGACCACTGATCAATTACAAAAGATGTGAATGTTTAAAGTAAATTGGTAAGTACTCCTTTGCAAGATGATCTCTATTTATAATGTTATAGAGATCTTACATAATGAGCAAAGGAGTAACCGAAGGACTAAGCAAGGAAAATGACTAAGATCAAGGGATTTGATCTTAGTCCGTTACTATACTGAGTATCACTCAGTCCTTCTACTCAGTATCACTATCTGATACTGAGTACTGATACTGAGTTCCAATACTGATCACTCAGTATCAGACCTAAACTTAGCTATATTATTCTACATTTAAATCAAAGCTAGTTTAGGTTGTTTTGTTATCTTAAGATCTAAAGGAGCAAGGCTTTTTGCCTTAACAATCTCCCCCTATCTAATGATAACAAAACAATTACAAAGAGATAAACAAAAATTACAACAGCATAGGTAACAATATCTTCTTCTTCATTTGTTGTTGATGGCTTCATTCTCATAGAAGACTTCTTGTTTGATGTGGACAAACTCTTCTCTGCTTTTGAGTTCATCCCTTCTGCTATTCAGTACTGCAACAATCTTCTTTCTGAACCAAGAGTCTTCTTTCTTGGTGATCATCCATTTCAGTCCAACAAGGTGACTGATTTGAGCTCTTGGTAGATCTTCTTCAGAAATGAAGCACTCTCTATCCTCTGAGTCAGTATACATATATCCAGAAGTTGGATATATGACACTCTTTTGATCCTGAAATACAAGGTTAGGAGGAAGAGGGTACTTTCTAAGATACTTGTATGTATGAAGGCATTCTGGTCTGTTGTTTGAGTAAGCCTCAGTCATCACACTGAGTGTTCTGTACTCTATTTCATAAAGTAAGTCCTTCTCATAACATACTGCAGCTACTGCACAGATCTCATCCAAGACTATTTGATTATAGGTTGATTTCTTTGGAAGCTCTTTGATCAGTCTTGTGATCTTCACCCAGTCTTGAAGACCAATTCTTTGAATATCATTAATAAATATCTTCATGGGGGGACTGGTTAAGCCAGTACAAGTGATAGTAATTCTTCCTTCTTTGAGCTTCACTTTTACTTTATTGACATCCAGATTTAACCAATGTATCCCCCTTACATTTTGAAATGTTTTGGTCCTCAAGAACTCCTTTCTTTGTTCCTTATACTGAGTCCTAGCAGCAATCATATTCCAATAATGTTGAATATGGTCTGGACCCTTTCTTGAGATTCTATGTGAAGGACCAGGAGTATCAGTATCTGGGTCAGATTCTGGTTCAGTTTTGACTCCCAACTCTTGCTCATATAAAAATCTTTCTTGTTCTGCCCAGAGTTGTTGAGGAGTCAGTCTTGGAGCCTGCTCGGTATCACCGTCCCTTGTAAGAACAGGTCTTCTTTGTCTTGTTACTAGAGGAGCAGATTCCTCACTTGATTCAGAAGAAGTGAGAACAACATTGATAGGTCTTCTTGATAAGGAACTCCTTCTTCTAATCACCAGATTTTCTGGTTCTTCATCATCCGAGGATGATGATGAAGAACTTTCTTGTTCTACCAGATTTAGTGCATAGTTTACTAAATCTGGTTCTTCATCTTCATCATCAGCAATAGGCCAGATGAAAGGCCTATAGACCACAATTTGTAAATTATTCTCTTCAAAAGTTTGATGTGGTTGGTCAGTATGAGTCTCCCCCTGAGCAGATGGCTCAAGTGGGTCTTGAACTTGTAATTCTGACCTTGTTCTTTGTCTTCTTCTCTCATACTGAATGCGAAATGGCTCAGTATGAGGGCTTTGCTGATGTTGTTGTTGTGGAGGTTGATCTTCATTCAATCTTCTTCTTTTCTCCCCCTGAGCAGAAGGCTCAGTTTGATCAACCTCAGTATCTCTTTGTCTCTTCTCCCCCCTTTTGTTATCATTTGATGAGGAGGGAAGAGGATCAGTATCACCACCCATGTCCCCTTCAGGTTGTTCAAGAGTAGGGGAGGGCATGGGCTCAGTTGCAGCATCAGTATCACCAGCACCTCCTTCTCCTTCTCCTTCTTCATTGTGGTCACCATGTGAACCTGGTGGAGGCTGCTGTGGTTGTTGAAGGAGTGATACTGACTGTTTTATTAAATCAATATCACCACTCATCTTGTCCATTCTGGCTAGTATTACATTTTGAGTTTGTTGGATGGCCAGAATGTGCTGCATGATTGCTTGCAGAGTCACTTGGTCTGCTGCAGCTTGAGATGCCTGAATACCCTGCACAGTTGGTGCTAAAGAAACAAAAATGTAAAACTGGTTAGAAAGAAAGGTTTATCAAATAGAATTGTGGTGTTGTTTAATTCTACAATCATATAAACATAGTTTGTGAAGTCTGTATTTCATCTGGTATAGGATGAAATATTGTGGACTTGTGCATAGCATGTGTAAGAAGATTTTAGTAAAGGTGAGTGTGAAAATTTAAGTGGCTCAGTATAGGATAAGTCACATTTACTAAAAGGTTTGGGTGTGGGAATTCGAAGCCTGGGATGTGCTTCTTATTATTTTCAATGTTTATCACTCGGTATGAGAGTGATAACAGAAATGTGGCTAAACCCCATGGAAATATTTGGATTTTGTGGCTTAAAGGTTTGTGATCATTTCTTGAATGATGCTACCCAACTCAAAAATAAGTTGGACATGATTCAAGCAGCACCAGTGGGTGTCAGTATGACATCAACCACCATTGTCCCTTTAAATGTGGAGACAACTGTAGACTGACAATGATCAATTTAGTGTGCTCAGTATATGAATTTTGCATAGCAGCAGTGGGCTAGCTATGTTGGCCATAAAAGGATATATATTTGAAAGATCGTTTGAGACTTTGGTCAGTATTGAGTTGGTACTGGCCAATACTTAGTCTCTATTTGGGAATGAAATATATATATAGAAGTTTAAGGGCTTTTTAGAAATTCATACCTGAGACTCTGTCAGATTCCCTTCGAGCATCTGCAGAGGTCGGTGCAGGATCATGTGTTTGTTGATGTGCAGCACCAACATCTTCAATACCGACCTCTCTGTCATGCTGAGCACCGTCCAATGCAGTTTGTGCATATTGAATCTCCACATCAAGAGGAATATGAGGTTCCTCAATTGGTTGAGCAGGTGGAGGTAGTTCTGGACCTGGAAGGTCAGCGGTGGCTGCAACAAAGCTTTGGGCTTGAATAGATGCAGTTAATGATGGAATATTTGCAGGCTGCACCTCCTCAGATGATAAGTTGCACATAATGATAGGAGAAACATTCCTTCTTCTTCTTTGAAGGACCAGTGGTGTGTCTTCTGAGGACTCAGTATCAAGAGTTGTTTCAATATGAGGAGCATCTGCAGGTGGAGAGATATGTTGTTGAGTCGGTTCTTGAACTTGTGGAACATCCTGCATCTCAATATCTTGACCGGCCTGTGCTCCATTACCACTATTATCATCATTATCATCATCATCATCATTGTCTGACTCAGTATCAGACATGTCTTCTACATCATCAATGTGTTCTTGAACAATGGCCCACATAGGAGGACTTAGAAGAGGTTCTCCTTCTCTTGGTCTGTAAAAGAAAATCTTCTCACTGAGTGGAGGAAGATCAACTCTTGGACTGTGAAATTCATCATAAATGTGTGTGGGCATTGAGTGTTGAAAGATGAGTGATAGAAATCTGCAGAAAGGGACATTGCATTCCCTTGTGTTTGCTCGGACCAGAGTAGCTAATTCATTGAAAATTAGGCGAGCAAAATCAATATTTCTTCCATAGTACAGAGCATGTACTATTTGCATCCCAAATTCGTTTATTTGGTCCAAAGCTCCCGTCTTGTGGGTCATACATCGAATAATTGTTGTGATGAGAATACCCCACATAGGACCAAATTCATTTCTTTTGATTGTGCCCGTTGTTCCTCTTCGACCCAGAAATGGCAGTACAGAGCGTGCCTCTAATCTATCTACAAATGGGTCATACTGAGCTTGGGCGGGAAGTCTCAGTGCTTCACGAATGATTGCAGTAGAAACAAAAGCTCTCCTTTGATCCCTAATTACCCATCCAGCAATCATATCTGGAGAATCGAGTGTGGCAGAGTACCAAAACTCGCATAACATTTCTGGGTAGATTGGTCGAGGAGATAATGTCAGTGCACGAGCAATTGGGCAATGCTTCATAAAAGTCACGATGTTCGTGAATTCTTGGCATACCCAAGCTTGAGGAATATTAAAATTTGGTGTGATGTTGTTCCTCGCAAACCTGGGTACTTCATTATTTCGGAATTGGATTTCCGATTCAACGTTTGGAGCAACAAAAGTGTAATTCGCCATCTGTGATTTTGATTTGAAAGAATTTGCTTGCTAAAAGAAAGTGAAATCGTTAATCGCAGAGAGAAGTGAAAATGAAAGAAAGAAATAACTGTTAAAAAAAATTTGAAGTAAAAATAAACGGTTATTTATAGGAGATTGGAAAGATAATTAAGGTATTGGGAAGTAAAAACGGCTGATTTGACTGCCTTATCCTCTGCCAACGGTAACTTTCTTATTAAGAAAGGTTACCGTTTGAGCAGTATGAGGATTAAGCTCGGTGTAAGAGCCGTCATACCCCAATACCGAGTAAAAAAAATTTAATTAAAAAAAAATTTTAAAAAATATAAAAACAATTAATTTACTCTTGAAATTAATAAAAAATAAAAAATTTTAAATTTTGATGATAACAGACTAGTGATACTGAGTGGTCAGTATCAACAGGAGTGATACTGAGCGCTCAGTTTTTAAAGAAATTTAATAAAGATTAAGGATTCAACATACCTAATTGCCCTAGTAAATACATAAACCTTTCCTCAGGAAGAGGTTTAGTAAACACATCAGCCAATTGTTCATTTGTTGGTACATAATCTACTTCAACCTTACCTTTTTCCACATTATCTCGAATAAAGTGGTGTCTGATATCAATGTGCTTGGTTTTGGAATGATAGACTGGGTTCTCTGTGATAGCAATAGCACTCTTGTTATCACAATGAATAGGAGTCTTATGAAAGTTGAACCCATAGTCTAAGAGTTGATACTGCATCCATAATAATTGAGCACAACAACTTCCTGCAGCAACATATTCTGCTTCTGCTGTGGAAGTTGCTACCGAATTTTGTTTCTTGGATGACCAGCCAACTAGTCTTCCACCTAGGAATTGACATCCTCCACTTGTGCTGTTTCTGTCCAATCTACAACCTGCAAAATCTGCATCTGTGTACCCTTCAAGGTCAAAGTTTGAGTCTTTGGGATACCAAAGACCCAGGTTAGGAGTACCTGTAAGATATCTAAAGATGCGCTTAACTGCTTTCATGTGTGATTCTTTAGGATCAGCCTGATACCGAGCACACAAACATGTGGCAAACATGATATCAGGCCTACTAGCAGTTAAGTAAAGTAAGGAACCAATCATACCTCGGTATGTGGATTGACATACTGGTTTACCAGTTTCATCCTTACTTATCTTATCCTGAGTACCCATAGGAGTGTGCATGGAAGATAAATTTTCAAATTTGTATTTCTTTAACATGTCATGCACATACTTACTTTGATTTATAAAAGTGCCATCAGGCTTTTGTTCAACTTGTAAACCAAGAAAGTAAGTAAGTTCTCCCATCATACTCATCTGATACTGAGTTGACATTATCTTAGCAAACCAGTCACACATTGACTTGTCAGTGGAACCAAATATAATATCATCTACATATATCTGAATGAGTAAGATGTCAGAACCTTTCCTTTTTGAAAATAAAGTTTTATCAATTTTACCTCTTGTAAACTTATTTTCAATAAGATACTCAGACAAGGTGTCATACCAGGCTCTTGGAGCTTGTTTGAGCCCATATAGAGCTTTATCAAGCTTGAAAACATAATGAGGAAATTTGGGATCAACAAAACCTGGAGGTTGTTTAACATAAACTTCTTCTTGTAGTTTTCCATTTAGAAAAGCACTTTTGACATCCATCTGATAAACTTTGAAATTCTTAAAGGCTGCATATGCAAGATACAACCTAATAGCTTCAATTCTTGCAACTGGTGCAAAAGTTTCATCATAGTCAATGCCTTCTTCTTGCCTGTAACCTTGAGCAACTAACCTTGCTTTGTTTCTGATGACAACACCATCCTTGTCCATCTTGTTTCTAAACACCCACTTAGTACCAATAATAGTTTTGCCAGGAGGAGGTGGTACTAAGTTCCAAACTTTGTTTCTTTCAAACTCTGTGAGCTCTTCTTGCATAGCCTCTACCCAATCTTCATCTAATAAAGCATCATCAGCTTTCTTTGGTTCAATGGTAGATAGAAAACTTGAGAAGAAACAAAAGTTTGCAGTTGCTTGGGTTGGAAATTCTAATTTTCGTCTTGTTCGGACACCTTCTTCAATAGGACCAATAATGTTTGAGTGTGGATGGTCTATGTGTTCCCTTAAATTGTTTCCTAAGGGAGCATTTGAAATAGGATCAACAATTTCTTGTTGATTTGGTGTGTTGTCTGTCTGATACTGAGTGGAATTCTGATCAGTATTAGACAGTGCAGGTTGCTGTACATCTTCATTTTGCAGAGTTGAAGTGGATTCTTGTGAAGTGTTGGATGTTTCACCTTCTTCATAAATAGAGTGGTTCAGATCATTAGTTGGAAACTCAGTATGGAGGTCCTCTGATATGGGAACCTCAGTATTAGTCTCATTTGAGTGATACTGAGTTTGAACTTGATCAGTTTCATTAAACTTATTAGGAATAAAGTGTGGATGAAACTTAGGCTGTTCAGCAATGGAGTGTTCTGGATTGCATAGAATATCTATGCCACTTATGTCTTCACTTGCTGAGGTAGAATGCTCATTCTGATCTTCATCGAATGTGACATGAATGGATTCTACAATCATCTTAGTTGAGATGATATACACTCTGAAAGCTTTAGAGTGTGGAGAGTAGCCCATGAACACACCTTCATTTGCTTTGGGAGCAAATTTATTGAGATTTTGTTTTGTACTGAGTACAAAACATTTACTCCCAAAGATGTGGAAATATTCCACATTAGGGATCTTGCCGTTGTATAACTCATATGGAGTCTTCAGATGTCTTTGGACTATAGTGGCTCTATTCTTAGTGAAGTTTGCACAGTTTACAGCTTCAGCCCAGAAACTCAGTGCCAGTCCAGCATGGCATAATAAAGTTCTTGCAGCTTCAATCAGTGTTCTGTTCATTCTTTCTACAACACCATTTTGTTGTGGTGTGTAGGCTGCAGAGAAGTTTTGAATGATTCCTTTTTCTTCACAGAAATCTGCTAATACTGAGTTCTTAAACTCAGTACCATGGTCACTTCTAAGTTGCTTGACCTTGTTGCCTTTTTGAAGTTCCTCTCTTTTTATAAAGGCAATGATTTCTGTTGTTGCATCTGACTTAGTCTTGAGGAAGATGACCCAAGTATATCTTGAAAATTCATCAACTAAGACTAGAGTATAGATCTTTTTGGCCAAAGATGGTGTGCTGATGGGGCCAAAAAGATCCATATGTATCATAGTAAGAGGTTCATTGATGGAATGATTGACTTTAGATTTGAATGAACTCTTCTTCTGCTTGCCCATTTCACATGCTGAGCATAACTTATCTTTTGAATAAGTAATTGTGGGCAATCCTCTCACCAGTTTCTTCATACTGAGCTCATTGATATTTCTAAAATTGATGTGTGAGAGTTTCTTGTGCCATAGCCAATGTAATTCTGGCTTGACTTTAGAAAGCAGGCATACTCGAATAGTTGGGTCTATTTCAGATAGGTTGACCACATATACGTCTTTTTCTCTTCTAGCAATGAGTACAGGCTGCCCTTTATCATTGTAAATGATTCCTGCAACTTTTCTGAAACGAGCTTCATTGTCATCATCACACATCTGGCTGATACTGAGCAGATTGTGTTTTAGACCCTCTACATAGGCAACTCTTTTAAAAGTTATGTTGCCTGCCTTGATCACACCATAACCTCTTGTCTTTCCCACCGAGTCATCTCCAAACTTGACAGAAGGACCCTTCTCTGGAGTATAATTAAGAAGGTATTCCATACTGCCTGTCATGTGTCTTGAGCAGCCACTATCTAAGTACCACTTTCTGTCACCCTGCACAAGACACAAAATAAGAGTTAGTTCTTTTTAGGAACCCATTTTTGAATGGGACCTTTGGTGGGATAAACACAATTTGACTTGATCTCTTTATGTGGAGAGGTCGGTATCACGTCAGGAGTAACTTTAGAAGTTTTCTTTGGTGATACTGACTTAGTTTCTCTCCTTTTCTTTGGTACTGAGTACCTAGGGCTTGAGAGATCAGTCCAGCATTCATCTCCCTTATGACCAGTATGATGACATCTATAACATTTTCTAGGTCTATTTCTAAACATATTTTCATATGGTATTTTAGAAAAATGTTTCACTTTTGGTAGGTCAGTATGAACGAGTTTTGAAAATTGTTTACTTAAAGATTTGACCTGATCACCAAGTGTTTTTAAAATGTTAATTTTGTTATTTCTAATAGATGTATTAACATTGTTTTTAACTGTTTTAGGAGATGGAGGATCTGGTTGCTTATTTTTATTTGACAGAGAAGTCTTTCTAATATTATTAGTGGTAGACTTCTTGTCTTTACCAACCAAAGACCTAGTTGAAGTTGTCTTTTGTTTATCATGTTTTAAAGGAACAACTTTAACAGGTTCTTTAGATGTCTCAGTATATAATGTTTCTGTTCCTGCAACTTCTGTATTTGATGAAACATGTGAGATAGAAGTTGTCTTATTATCATTATATAATTCAAAAGTTGTTGTATTAAATAATAATTCAAAAGGTGGAACAGCAGAAGTGTCATACTGAACTATTGGTAGCTCGGTATCAGAAATTTCTGTTATTTCAAATTCAATACTGAGTTCTTGTAGCTCAGTATAGCACTTTGAGCAGATGGAAGGACCAATAGGTTTTTCTAAAATTTCATTTTCTTCATCATCTGACTCAGTTTGACATCCAACTTCACATAAAGTTTTAGCTTTTACAAAATTAATAGGGTTCATAGTAGAAAACTCTTCAAATAAATCAGCAAAATTGTTCCTGTTTTTAAATTGAGGATCAACACCAAGTGCAGCCCTCACATTTTCTGGAAATTGTTCATTTAAACATTTATTTAATTTTATTGAAGCATTTCCCCAAGATTTACACTGTTTTTCAAATTTCTCTTTTTCAAGTTTGTGTAAGTGAGCTTTATCAGCTAATCTTTGGTTGATGTCTTTTAAATCTGAAAAGTTTAGTTCTAAATCTTTATATTTTGCTAATTTGTCCAAGTTTTCATTATTTACCCTTTCAAGTTCTTTAATTGTTAATTTTAAAGCTTTTTCTTTTTGTACAGAAGTTTTAAGATCAACAAGCATATACTCAAAAATCTTGGTTTTTTCATTCACTGAATAAGTTTGAAAGGAACTTACCTTGTACAACTGAGTGGAATCCCAATCAGTATGAACACTCATCCTCTCAGCCTCTTTGATATCCTTTTCAAAGGAACTCTTCAAATCATCTTCAGTGAAAGCCATAAAGGCTTTATTTTCAATCTCTTCTTCATCATCACTTAACTCTTCATCCATCCAGGCTTCCGAGTAAAGTGCTTGATGAGGTGCTCCATTTCCTTCTGCCCTCTTTCCCTTGCTCCAATTCTTCAGCTTGACATATTTGTCTCAATATCTTTTTGCTCGATATGCAATCTTGTCATTTTGGTCAGTCTCAGAAGACTTGGTATGACAATTTGCAGCAATATGTCCAGGCTTTCCACACCTATAGCACAGACCTGATCTTGGGTCAGTATTAGAAGAGCTAACACCAAGCCTCTTCTTCTTCAACTGATCCAGCTTCATAGACATGAGAGCCATTTGAGTTTCAAGCTCTTCTGCCTCAGCATCAGCAAGATCAACTTCTGGTTCATCTGGCTCAGTCACAGTATAAGCCTGTTGCACAACTAGAGCCATACCAGTGGAAGACTTGTCAGTTTTCTTCCAGTTGATCAATCTTGCAGCACTATTCTCCTCATGATTCAGCATTAGACCATACAAAGTTTGAAGAGTGTATGACTCAATGTTGTTAGCAGCATTGACAGAGTTTGTCATGTCAAGAAATTGTTGAGGAAGGCTATCCAGAAATTTTTGAACAAGCTCTCCTTCCTCTTTCACAATGCCTACACTGATTAAATCATGGATAACAGTATTGAACCTGTTATAGAGAGTGGTGATGTCTTCATTTGGAGTTGAAAAGAAATTTTCATATTTCCTTCTCATGTTGCTTTTTCTTTGCAACTTCACCTTTGCTGTACCTTCATAGGTGACTGATAGGCTATCCCACATAGCCTTTGCTGTTGGCAATTTCATAATTGCATTAAGTATCTCTTTGGTAACAGCATTACCAATCACCCCTTTAGCTCTGGAGTCTAAAGCATACAACTGACGGTCAGTATCAGTCCAGTTGTGCTTTAGTTTAGGTACAGATCTTATGCCCTCAGGAGCATCATCAGTAGCAGCAACAGGTTCCACAGTTTGTGGAATGATGGGACCATCATTTAGCACAGTGAGCATCTCATGATGAATAGATTCAAGATACCACTGAGCTTTGAGCTTCCATTGATGGAAGTCTTTTCCATCAAAGATGGGTACTCCCTTTCCAGACATGACTGGTGCAATAATTGTAGACATTTTGGATTTTTGAGTGTTGTAGGGATAGATGTAGGAAATGGCTGCCAGGGTTATAGATCAACTAAATAAGAGATTATTTAGCCTGCTCTGATACCAGTTGTTAGGTCACAACAACCCTGGTTTATAATGTTAATTGATAGATTATTATACTTAGAGAAATATTAGAGTGATAACACAAGAATATAGTCAATGTATAAATCCACTAAGTGTGGCTTGTTGCGGAATAACAAGACCACTGATCAATTACAAAAGATGTGAATGTGTAAAGTAAATTGGTAAGTACTCCTGTGCAAGATGATCTCTATTTATAATGTTATAGAGATCTTACATAATGAGCAAAGGAGTAACCGAAGGACTAAGCAAGGAAAATGACTAAGATCAAGGGATTTGATCTTAGTCCGTTACTATACTGAGTATCACTCAGTCCTTCTACTCAGTATCACTATCTGATACTGAGTACTGATACTGAGTTCCAATACTGATCACTCAGTATCAGACCTAAACTTAGCTATATTATTCTACATTTAAATCAAAGCTAGTTTAGGTTGTTTTGTTATCTTAAGATCTAAAGGAGCAAGGCTTTTTGCCTTAACAATTATAAACCGTAATTGGTCTCCATAAGCCATACGAATGGCCCGTGAACTATTATAACCACTAGGTATGACCAATAACCTATAAGTATCCATTATAAACCGTAATTGGTGTCAATAACCCTTACGAATGGCCCGAGAACCATTATAACCACTAGCTATGACCGATAAGCTACAAGTATCCATTATAAACCGTAATTGGTGACAATAACCCATACGAATGGCTCGTGAACCATTATAACCACTAGCTATGACAAATAACCTATAAATATCCATTATAAACCGTAATTGGTGTCCATAACCCATACGAATGGCCCGTGAACCATTATAACCACTAGCTATGACCAATAACCTATAAGTATCCATTATAAACCGTAATTGGCGACCATAACCCATACGAATGGCCCGTGAACCATTATAACCACTACCTATGACCAATAACCTATAAATATCCATTATAAACCGTAATTGGTGTCAATAACCCATACGAATGGCCCGTGAACCATTATAACCACTAGCAATGACCAATAACCTATAAGTATCCATTATAAACCGTAATTGGTGTCAATAAGCCATACGAATGGCCCGTGAACTATTATAACCACTAGCTATGACCAATAACCTATAAGTGTCCATTATAAACCGTAATTGGTGTCAATAACCCATACGAATGGCCCGTGAACAATTATAACCACTAGCTATGACCGATAACCTATAAGTATCCATTATACACCGTAATTGGTGACAATAACCCATACGAATGGCTCGTGAACCATTATAACCACTAGCTATGACAAATAACCTATAAATATCCATTATAAACCGTAATTGGTGTCCATAACCCATACGAATGGCCCGTGAACCATTATAACCACTAGCTATGACCAATAACCTATAAGTATCCATTATAAACCGTAATTGGTGACCATAACCCATACGAATGGCCCGTGAACCATTATAACCACTAGCTATGACCAATAACCTATAAATATCCATTATAAACCGTAATTGGTGTCAATAACCCATACGAATGGCCCGTGAACCATTATAACCACTAGCTAAGACCGATAAGCTATAAGTATCCATTATAAACCGTAATTGGTGACAATAACCCATACGAATGGCTCGTGAACCATTATAACCACTAGCTATGACAAATAACCTATAAATATCCATTATAAACCGTAATTGGTGTCAATAACCCATATGAATGGCCCGTGAACCATTATAACCACTAGCTATGACCAATAACCTATAAGTATGCATTATAAACCGTAATTGGTGTCAATAACCCATACGAATGGCCCGTGAACCATTATAACCACTAGCTATGATCGATAACCTATAAGTATCCATTATAAACCGTAATTGGTGACCATAACCCATACGAATGGCCCGTGAACCATTATAACCACTGGCTATGACCAATAACCTATAAATATCCATTATAAACCGTAATTGGTGTCAATAACCCATACGAATGGCCCGTGAACCATTATAACCACTAGCTATGACCGATAACCTATAAGTATCCATTATAAACCGTAATTGGTGACAATAACCCATACGAATGGCTCGTGAACCATTATAACCACTAGCTATGAAAAATAACCTATAAATATCCATTATAAACCGTAATTGGTGTCAATAACCCATACGAATGGCCCGTGAGCCATTATAACCACTAGCTATGACCAATAATCTATAAGTATCCATTATATAACAGTAATTGGTGACCATAACCCATACGAATGGGCCGTGAACCATTATAACAACTAGCTATGACCGATAACCTATAAGTATCCATTATAAACCGTAATTGGTGACAATAACCCATACGAATGGCCCGTGAACCATTATAACCACTAGCTATGACCGATAAGCTATAAGTATCCATTATAAACCGTAATTGGTGACAATAACCCATACGAATGGCTCGTGAACCATTATAACCACTAGCTATGACAAATAACCTATAAATATCCATTATAGACCGTAATTGGTGTCAATAACCCATACGAATGGCCCGTGAACCATTATAACCACTAGCTATGACCGATAAGCTATAAGTATCCATTATAAACCGTAATTGGTGACAATAACCCATACGAATGGCCTGTGAACCATTATAACCACTAGCTATGACCAATAACCTATAAATATCCATTATAAACCGTAATTGGTGTCAATAAGCCATACGTATGGCCCGTGAACTATTATAACCACTAGCTATGACCAATAACCTATAAGTATCCATTATTAACTGTAATTGGTGTCAATAACCCATACGAATGGCCCGTGAACCATTATAACCACTAGCTATGACCGATAAGCTATAAGTATCCATTATAAACCGTAATTGGTGACAATAACCCATACGAATGGCTCGTGAACCATTATAACCACTAGCTATGACAAATAACCTATAAGTATCCATTATAAACCGTAATTGGTGACCATAACCCATACGAATGGCCCGTTAACCATTATTACCACTAGTTTTGACCAATAACTTATAAGAATCCATTTTAAACTGTAATTGGTGACCATAACCCATACGAATGGCCCGTGAACCATTATAACCACTAGCTATGACCAATAACCTATAAGTATTCATTATAAACCGTAATTGGTCTCCATAAGCCATACGAATGTCCCGTGAACTATTATAACCCCTAGGTATGACCAATAACCTATAAGTATCCATTATAAACCGTAATTGGTGTCAATAACCCTTACGAATGGCCCGAGAACCATTATAACCACTAGCTATGACCGATAAGCTACAAGTATCCATTATAAACCGTAATTGGTGACAATAACCCATACGAATGGCTCGTGAACCATTATAACCACTAGCTATGACAAATAACCTATAAATATCCATTATAAACCGTAATTGGTGTCCATAACCCATACGAATGGCCCGTGAACCATTATAACCACTAGCTATGACCAATAACCTATAAGTATCCATTATAAACCGTAATTGGTGACCATAACCCATACGAATGGCCCGTGAACCATTATAACCACTAGCTATGACCAATAACCTACAAATATCCATTATAAACCGTAATTGGTGTCAATAACCCATACGAATGGCCCGTGAACCATTATAACCACTAGCTAAGACCGATAAGCTATAAGTATCCATTATAAACCGTAATTGGTGACAATAACCCATACGAATGGCTCGTGAACCATTATAACCACTAGCTATGACAAATAACCTATAAATATCCATTATAAACCGTAATTGGTGTCAATAACCCATATGAATGGCCCGTGAACCATTATAACCACTAGCTATGACCAATAACCTATAAGTATGCATTATAAACCGTAATTGGTGTCAATAACCCATACGAATGGCCCGTGAACCATTATAACCACTAGCTATGATCGATAACCTATAAGTATCCATTATAAACCGTAATTGGTGACCATAACCCATACGAATGGCCCGTTAACCATTATAACCACTAGCTATGACCAATAACCTATAAATATCCATTATAAACCGTAATTGGTGTCAATAACCCATACGAATGGCCCGTGAACCATTATAACCACTAGCTATGACCAATAACCTATAAGTATCCATTATAAACCGTAATTGGTGTCAATAAGCCATACGAATGGCCCGTGAACTATTATAACCACTAGCTATGACCAATAACCTATAAGTGTCCATTATAAACCGTAATTGGTGTCAATAACCCATACGAATGGCCCGTGAACCATTATAACCACTAACTACGACCGATAAGCTATAAGTATCCATTATAAACCGTAATTGGTGACAATAACCCATACGAATGGCTCGTGAACCATTATAACCACTAGCTAAGACCAATAACCTATAAATATCCATTATAAACCGTAATTGGTGTCAATAACCCATACGAATGGCCCGTGACCATTATAACCACTAGCTATGATCGATAACCTATAAGTATCCATTAAAAACCGTAATTGGTGACCATAACCCATACGAATGGCCCGTGAACCATTATAACCACTAGCTATGACCAATAACCTATAAATATCCATTATAAACCGTAATTGGTGTCAATAACCCATACGAATGGCCCGTGAACCATTATAACCACTAGCTATGACCGATAAGCTATAAGTATACATTATAAACCGTAATTGGTGACAAGAACCCATACGAATGGCTCGTGAACCATTATAACCACTAGCTATGACAAATAACCTATAAATATCCATTATAAATCGTAATTGGTGTCAATAAGCCATACGAATGGCCCATGAACTATTATAACCACTAGCTATGACCAATAACCTATTGGTAACCATAACCCATACGAATGGCCCGTTAACCATTATTACTACTAGCTATGACCAATAACCTATAAGTATCCATTATAAACCGTAATTGGTGTCAATAAGCCATACGAATGGCCCGTGAACTATTATAACCACTAGCTATGACCAATAACCTATAAATATCCATTATAAACCGTAATTGGTGTCAATAACCCATACGAATGGCCCGTGAACCATTATAACCACTAGCAATGACCAATAACCTATAAATATCCATTATAAACCGTAATTGGTGTCAATAACCCATACGATTGGCCCGTGAACCATTATAACCACTAGCTATGACCGATAAGCTATAAGTATCCATTATAAACCGTAATTGGTGACAATAACCCATACGAATGGCTCGTGAACCATTATAACCACTAGCTATGACAAATAACCTATAAATATCCATTATAGACCGTAATTGGTGTCTATAACCCATACGAATGGCCCGTGAACCATTATAACCACTAGCTATGACCGATAAGCTATAAGTATCCATTATAAATCGTAATTGGTGACAATAACCCATACGAATGGCCTGTGAACCATTATAACCACTAGCTATGACCAATAACCTATAAATATCCATTATAAACCGTAATTGGTGTCAATAAGCCATACGTATGGCCCGTGAACTATTATAACCACTAGCTATGACCAATAACCTATAAGTATCCATTATTAACCGTAATTGGTGTCAATAACCCATACGAATGGCCCGTGAACCATTATAACCACTAGCTATGACCGATAAGCTATAAGTATCCATTATAAACCGTAATTGGTGACAATAACCCATACGAATGGCTCGTGAACCATTATAACCACTAGCTATGACAAATAACCTATAAGTATCCATTATAAACCGTAATTGGTGACCATAACCCATACGAATGGCCCGTTAACCATTATTACCACTAGTTTTGACCAATAACTTATAAGAATCCATTTTAAACTGTAATTGGTGACCATAACCCATACGAATGGCCCGTGAACCATTATAACCACTAGCTATGACCAATAACCTATAAGTATTCATTATAAACCGTAATTGGTCTCCATAAGCCATACGAATGGCCCGTGAACTATTATAACCACTAGGTATGACCAATAACCTATAAGTATCCATTATAAACCGTAATTGGTGTCCATAACCCATACGAATGGCCCGTGAACCATTATAACCACTAGCTATGACCAATAACCTATAAGTATCCATTATAAACCGTAATTGGTGACCATAACCCATACGAATGGCCCGTGAACCATTATAACCACTAGCTATGACCAATAACCTACAAATATCCATTATAAACCGTAATTGGTGTCAATAACCCATACGAATGGCCCGTGAACCATTATAACCACTAGCTAAGACCGATAAGCTATAAGTATCCATTATAAACCGTAATTGGTGACAATAACCCATACGAATGGCTCGTGAACCATTATAACCACTAGCTATGACAAATAACCTATAAATATCCATTATAAACCGTAATTGGTGTCAATAACCCATATGAATGGCCCGTGAACCATTATAACCACTAGCTATGACCAATAACCTATAAGTATGCATTATAAACCGTAATTGGTGTCAATAACCCATACGAATGGCCCGTGAACCATTATAACCACTAGCTATGATCGATAACCTATAAGTATCCATTATAAACCGTAATTGGTGACCATAACCCATACGAATGGCCCGTTAACCATTATAACCACTAGCTATGACCAATAACCTATAAATATCCATTATAAACCGTAATTGGTGTCAATAACCCATACGAATGGCCCGTGAACCATTATAACCACTAGCTATGACCAATAACCTATAAGTATCCATTATAAACCGTAATTGGTGTCAATAAGCCATACGAATGGCCCGTGAACTATTATAACCACTAGCTATGACCAATAACCTATAAGTGTCCATTATAAACCGTAATTGGTGTCAATAACCCATACGAATGGCCCGTGAACCATTATAACCACTAACTACGACCGATAAGCTATAAGTATCCATTATAAACCGTAATTGGTGACAATAACCCATACGAATGGCTCGTGAACCATTATAACCACTAGCTATGACCAATAACCTATAAATATCCATTATAAACCGTAATTGGTGTCAATAACCCATACGAATGGCCCGTGACCATTATAACCACTAGCTATGATCGATAACCTATAAGTATCCATTAAAAACCGTAATTGGTGACCATAACCCATACGAATGGCCCGTGAACCATTATAACCACTAGCTATGACCAATAACCTATAAATATCCATTATAAACCGTAATTGGTGTCAATAACCCATACGAATGGCCCGTGAACCATTATAACCACTAGCTATGACCGATAAGCTATAAGTATACATTATAAACCGTAATTGGTGACAAGAACCCATACGAATGGCTCGTGAACCATTATAACCACTAGCTATGACAAATAACCTATAAATATCCATTATAAATCGTAATTGGTGTCAATAAGCCATACGAATGGCCCATGAACTATTATAACCACTAGCTATGACCAATAACCTATTGGTAACCATAACCCATACGAATGGCCCGTTAACCATTATTACTACTAGCTATGACCAATAACCTATAAGTATCCATTATAAACCGTAATTGGTGTCAATAAGCCATACGAATGGCCCGTGAACTATTATAACCACTAGCTATGACCAATAACCTATAAATATCCATTATAAACCGTAATTGGTGTCAATAACCCATACGAATGGCCCGTGAACCATTATAACCACTAGCAATGACCAATAACCTATAAATATCCATTATAAACCGTAATTGGTGTCAATAACCCATACGATTGGCCCGTGAACCATTATAACCACTAGCTATGACCGATAAGCTATAAGTATCCATTATAAACCGTAATTGGTGACAATAACCCATACGAATGGCTCGTGAACCATTATAACCACTAGCTATGACAAATAACCTATAAATATCCATTATAGACCGTAATTGGTGTCTATAACCCATACGAATGGCCCGTGAACCATTATAACCACTAGCTATGACCGATAAGCTATAAGTATCCATTATAAATCGTAATTGGTGACAATAACCCATACGAATGGCCTGTGAACCATTATAACCACTAGCTATGACCAATAACCTATAAATATCCATTATAAACCGTAATTGGTGTCAATAAGCCATACGTATGGCCCGTGAACTATTATAACCACTAGCTATGACCAATAACCTATAAGTATCCATTATTAACCGTAATTGGTGACAATAACCCATACGAATGGCCCGTGAACCATTATAACCACTAGCTATGACCGATAAGCTATAAGTATCCATTATAAACCGTAATTGGTGACAATAACCCATACGAATGGCTCGTGAACCATTATAACCACTAGCTATGACAAATAACCTATAAGTATCCATTATAAACCGTAATTGGTGACCATAACCCATACGAATGGCCCGTTAACCATTATTACCACTAGTTTTGACCAATAACTTATAAGAATCCATTTTAAACTGTAATTGGTGACCATAACCCATACGAATGGCCCGTGAACCATTATAACCACTAGCTATGACCAATAACCTATAAGTATTCATTATAAACCGTAATTGGTCTCCATAAGCCATACGAATGGCCCGTGAACTATTATAACCACTAGGTATGACCAATAACCTATAAGTATCCATTATAAACCGTAATTGGTGTCAATAACCCTTACGAATGGCCCGAGAACCATTATAACCACTAGCTATGACCGATAAGCTACAAGTATCCATTATAAACCGTAATTGGTGACAATAACCCATACGAATGGCTCGTGAACCATTATAACCACAAGCTATGACAAATAACCTATAAATATCCATTATAAACCGTAATTGGTGTCCATAACCCATACGAATGGCCCGTGAACCATTATAACCACTAGCTATGACCAATAACCTATAAGTATCCATTATAAACCGTAATTGGTGTCAATAAGCCATACGAATGGCCCGTGAACTATTATAACCACTAGCTATGACCAATAACCTATAAATATCCATTATAAACCGTAATTGGTGTCAATAACCCATACGAATGGCCCGTGAACCATTATAACCACTAGCAATGACCAATAACCTATAAATATCCATTATAAACCGTAATTGGTGTCAATAACCCATACGATTGGCCCGTGAACCATTATAACCACTAGCTATGACCGATAAGCTATAAGTATCCATTATAAACCGTAATTGGTGACAATAACCCATACGAATGGCTCGTGAACCATTATAACCACTAGCTATGACAAATAACCTATAAATATCCATTATAGACCGTAATTGGTGTCTATAACCCATACGAATGGCCCGTGAACCATTATAACCACTAGCTATGACCGATAAGCTATAAGTATCCATTATAAATCGTAATTGGTGACAATAACCCATACGAATGGCCTGTGAACCATTATAACCACTAGCTATGACCAATAACCTATAAATATCCATTATAAACCGTAATTGGTGTCAATAAGCCATACGTATGGCCCGTGAACTATTATAACCACTAGCTATGACCAATAACCTATAAGTATCCATTATTAACCGTAATTGGTGTCAATAACCCATACGAATGGCCCGTGAACCATTATAACCACTAGCTATGACCGATAAGCTATAAGTATCCATTATAAACCGTAATTGGTGACAATAACCCATACGAATGGCTCGTGAACCATTATAACCACTAGCTATGACAAATAACCTATAAGTATCCATTATAAACCGTAATTGGTGACCATAACCCATACGAATGGCCCGTTAACCATTATTACCACTAGTTTTGACCAATAACTTATAAGAATCCATTTTAAACTGTAATTGGTGACCATAACCCATACGAATGGCCCGTGAACCATTATAACCACTAGCTATGACCAATAACCTATAAGTATTCATTATAAACCGTAATTGGTCTCCATAAGCCATACGAATGGCCCGTGAACTATTATAACCACTAGGTATGACCAATAACCTATAAGTATCCATTATAAACCGTAATTGGTGTCAATAACCCTTACGAATGGCCCGAGAACCATTATAACCACTAGCTATGACCGATAAGCTACAAGTATCCATTATAAACCGTAATTGGTGACAATAACCCATACGAATGGCTCGTGAACCATTATAACCACAAGCTATGACAAATAACCTATAAATATCCATTATAAACCGTAATTGGTGTCCATAACCCATACGAATGGCCCGTGAACCATTATAACCACTAGCTATGACCAATAACCTATAAGTATCCATTATAAACCGTAATTGGTGTCAATAAGCCATACGAATGGCCCGTGAACTATTATAACCACTAGCTATGACCAATAACCTATAAGTGTCCATTATAAACCGTAATTGGTGTCAATAACCCATACGAATGGCCCGTGAACCATTATAACCACTAACTACGACCGATAAGCTATAAGTATCCATTATAAACCGTAATTGGTGACAATAACCCATACGAATGGCTCGTGAACCATTATAACCACTAGCTATGACCAATAACCTATAAATATCCATTATAAACCGTAATTGGTGTCAATAACCCATACGAATGGCCCGTGACCATTATAACCACTAGCTATGATCGATAACCTATAAGTATCCATTAAAAACCGTAATTGGTGACCATAACCCATACGAATGGCCCGTGAACCATTATAACCACTAGCTATGACCAATAACCTATAAATATCCATTATAAACCGTAATTGGTGTCAATAACCCATACGAATGGCCCGTGAACCATTATAACCACTAGCTATGACCGATAAGCTATAAGTATACATTATAAACCGTAATTGGTGACAAGAACCCATACGAATGGCTCGTGAACCATTATAACCACTAGCTATGACAAATAACCTATAAATATCCATTATAAATCGTAATTGGTGTCAATAAGCCATACGAATGGCCCATGAACTATTATAACCACTAGCTATGACCAATAACCTATTGGTAACCATAACCCATACGAATGGCCCGTGACCATTATAACCACTAGCTATGATCGATAACCTATAAGTATCCATTAAAAACCGTAATTGGTGACCATAACCCATACGAATGGCCCGTGAACCATTATAACCACTAGCTATGACCAATAACCTATAAATATCCATTATAAACCGTAATTGGTGTCAATAACCCATACGAATGGCCCGTGACCATTATAACCACTAGCTATGATCGATAACCTATAAGTATCCATTAAAAACCGTAATTGGTGACCATAACCCATACGAATGGCCCGTGAACCATTATAACCACTAGCTATGACCAATAACCTATAAATATCCATTATAAACCGTAATTGGTGTCAATAACCCATACGAATGGCCCGTGAACCATTATAACCACTAGCTATGACCGATAAGCTATAAGTATACATTATAAACCGTAATTGGTGACAAGAACCCATACGAATGGCTCGTGAACCATTATAACCACTAGCTATGACAAATAACCTATAAATATCCATTATAAACCGTAATTGGTGTCAATAACCCATACGAATGGCCCGTGAACCATTATAACCACTAACTACGACCGATAAGCTATAAGTATCCATTATAAACCGTAATTGGTGACAATAACCCATACGAATGGCTCGTGAACCATTATAACCACTAGCTATGACCAATAACCTATAAATATCCATTATAAACCGTAATTGGTGTCAATAACCCATACGAATGGCCCGTGACCATTATAACCACTAGCTATGATCGATAACCTATAAGTATCCATTAAAAACCGTAATTGGTGACCATAACCCATACGAATGGCCCGTGAACCATTATAACCACTAGCTATGACCAATAACCTATAAATATCCATTATAAACCGTAATTGGTGTCAATAACCCATACGAATGGCCCGTGAACCATTATAACCACTAGCTATGACCGATAAGCTATAAGTATACATTATAAACCGTAATTGGTGACAAGAACCCATACGAATGGCTCGTGAACCATTATAACCACTAGCTATGACAAATAACCTATAAATATCCATTATAAATCGTAATTGGTGTCAATAAGCCATACGAATGGCCCATGAACTATTATAACCACTAGCTATGACCAATAACCTATTGGTAACCATAACCCATACGAATGGCCCGTTAACCATTATTACTACTAGCTATGACCAATAACCTATAAGTATCCATTATAAACCGTAATTGGTGTCAATAAGCCATACGAATGGCCCGTGAACTATTATAACCACTAGCTATGACCAATAACCTATAAATATCCATTATAAACCGTAATTGGTGTCAATAACCCATACGAATGGCCCGTGAACCATTATAACCACTAGCAATGACCAATAACCTATAAATATCCATTATAAACCGTAATTGGTGTCAATAACCCATACGATTGGCCCGTGAACCATTATAACCACTAGCTATGACCGATAAGCTATAAGTATCCATTATAAACCGTAATTGGTGACAATAACCCATACGAATGGCTCGTGAACCATTATAACCACTAGCTATGACAAATAACCTATAAATATCCATTATAGACCGTAATTGGTGTCTATAACCCATACGAATGGCCCGTGAACCATTATAACCACTAGCTATGACCGATAAGCTATAAGTATCCATTATAAATCGTAATTGGTGACAATAACCCATACGAATGGCCTGTGAACCATTATAACCACTAGCTATGACCAATAACCTATAAATATCCATTATAAACCGTAATTGGTGTCAATAAGCCATACGTATGGCCCGTGAACTATTATAACCACTAGCTATGACCAATAACCTATAAGTATCCATTATTAACCGTAATTGGTGTCAATAACCCATACGAATGGCCCGTGAACCATTATAACCACTAGCTATGACCGATAAGCTATAAGTATCCATTATAAACCGTAATTGGTGACAATAACCCATACGAATGGCTCGTGAACCATTATAACCACTAGCTATGACAAATAACCTATAAGTATCCATTATAAACCGTAATTGGTGACCATAACCCATACGAATGGCCCGTTAACCATTATTACCACTAGTTTTGACCAATAACTTATAAGAATCCATTTTAAACTGTAATTGGTGACCATAACCCATACGAATGGCCCGTGAACCATTATAACCACTAGCTATGACCAATAACCTATAAGTATTCATTATAAACCGTAATTGGTCTCCATAAGCCATACGAATGGCCCGTGAACTATTATAACCACTAGGTATGACCAATAACCTATAAGTATCCATTATAAACCGTAATTGGTGTCAATAACCCTTACGAATGGCCCGAGAACCATTATAACCACTAGCTATGACCGATAAGCTACAAGTATCCATTATAAACCGTAATTGGTGACAATAACCCATACGAATGGCTCGTGAACCATTATAACCACAAGCTATGACAAATAACCTATAAATATCCATTATAAACCGTAATTGGTGTCCATAACCCATACGAATGGCCCGTGAACCATTATAACCACTAGCTATGACCAATAACCTATAAGTATCCATTATAAACCGTAATTGGTGTCAATAAGCCATACGAATGGCCCGTGAACTATTATAACCACTAGCTATGACCAATAACCTATAAATATCCATTATAAACCGTAATTGGTGTCAATAACCCATACGAATGGCCCGTGAACCATTATAACCACTAGCAATGACCAATAACCTATAAATATCCATTATAAACCGTAATTGGTGTCAATAACCCATACGATTGGCCCGTGAACCATTATAACCACTAGCTATGACCGATAAGCTATAAGTATCCATTATAAACCGTAATTGGTGACAATAACCCATACGAATGGCTCGTGAACCATTATAACCACTAGCTATGACAAATAACCTATAAATATCCATTATAGACCGTAATTGGTGTCTATAACCCATACGAATGGCCCGTGAACCATTATAACCACTAGCTATGACCGATAAGCTATAAGTATCCATTATAAATCGTAATTGGTGACAATAACCCATACGAATGGCCTGTGAACCATTATAACCACTAGCTATGACCAATAACCTATAAATATCCATTATAAACCGTAATTGGTGTCAATAAGCCATACGTATGGCCCGTGAACTATTATAACCACTAGCTATGACCAATAACCTATAAGTATCCATTATTAACCGTAATTGGTGTCAATAACCCATACGAATGGCCCGTGAACCATTATAACCACTAGCTATGACCGATAAGCTATAAGTATCCATTATAAACCGTAATTGGTGACAATAACCCATACGAATGGCTCGTGAACCATTATAACCACTAGCTATGACAAATAACCTATAAGTATCCATTATAAACCGTAATTGGTGACCATAACCCATACGAATGGCCCGTTAACCATTATTACCACTAGTTTTGACCAATAACTTATAAGAATCCATTTTAAACTGTAATTGGTGACCATAACCCATACGAATGGCCCGTGAACCATTATAACCACTAGCTATGACCAATAACCTATAAGTATTCATTATAAACCGTAATTGGTCTCCATAAGCCATACGAATGGCCCGTGAACTATTATAACCACTAGGTATGACCAATAACCTATAAGTATCCATTATAAACCGTAATTGGTGTCAATAACCCTTACGAATGGCCCGAGAACCATTATAACCACTAGCTATGACCGATAAGCTACAAGTATCCATTATAAACCGTAATTGGTGACAATAACCCATACGAATGGCTCGTGAACCATTATAACCACAAGCTATGACAAATAACCTATAAATATCCATTATAAACCGTAATTGGTGTCCATAACCCATACGAATGGCCCGTGAACCATTATAACCACTAGCTATGACCAATAACCTATAAGTATCCATTATAAACCGTAATTGGTGTCAATAAGCCATACGAATGGCCCGTGAACTATTATAACCACTAGCTATGACCAATAACCTATAAGTGTCCATTATAAACCGTAATTGGTGTCAATAACCCATACGAATGGCCCGTGAACCATTATAACCACTAACTACGACCGATAAGCTATAAGTATCCATTATAAACCGTAATTGGTGACAATAACCCATACGAATGGCTCGTGAACCATTATAACCACTAGCTATGACCAATAACCTATAAATATCCATTATAAACCGTAATTGGTGTCAATAACCCATACGAATGGCCCGTGACCATTATAACCACTAGCTATGATCGATAACCTATAAGTATCCATTAAAAACCGTAATTGGTGACCATAACCCATACGAATGGCCCGTGAACCATTATAACCACTAGCTATGACCAATAACCTATAAATATCCATTATAAACCGTAATTGGTGTCAATAACCCATACGAATGGCCCGTGAACCATTATAACCACTAGCTATGACCGATAAGCTATAAGTATACATTATAAACCGTAATTGGTGACAAGAACCCATACGAATGGCTCGTGAACCATTATAACCACTAGCTATGACAAATAACCTATAAATATCCATTATAAATCGTAATTGGTGTCAATAAGCCATACGAATGGCCCATGAACTATTATAACCACTAGCTATGACCAATAACCTATTGGTAACCATAACCCATACGAATGGCCCGTTAACCATTATTACTACTAGCTATGACCAATAACCTATAAGTATCCATTATAAACCGTAATTGGTGTCAATAAGCCATACGAATGGCCCGTGAACTATTATAACCACTAGCTATGACCAATAACCTATAAGTGTCAATTATAAACCGTAATTGTTGTCAATAACCCATACGAATGGCCCGTGAACCATTATAACCACTAGCTATGACCGATAACCTATAAGTATCCATTATACACCGTAATTGGTGACAATAACCCATACGAATGGCTCGTGAACCATTATAACCACTAGCTATGAAAAATAACCTATAAATATCCATTATAAACCGTAATTGGTGTCCATAACCCATACGAATGGCCCGTGAACCATTATAACCACTAGCTATGACCAATAACCTATAAGTATCCATTATAAACCGTAATTGGTGACCATAACCCATACGAATGGCCCGTGAACATTTATAACCACTAGCTATGACCAATAACCTATAAATATCCATTATAAACCGTCATTGGTGTCAATAACCCATACGAATGGCCCGTGAACCATTATAACCACTAGCTATGACCGATAAGCTATAAGTATCCATTATAAACCGTAATTGGTGACAATAACCCATACGAATGGCTCGTGAACCATTATAACCACTAGCTATGACCAATAACCTATAAATATCCATTATAAACCGTAATTGGGGTCAATAACCCATACGAATGGCCCGTGAACCATTATAACCACTAGCTATGACCAATAACCTATAAGTATCCATTATAAACCGTAATTCGTGACCATAACCCATACGAATGGCCCGTGAACCATTATAACCACTAGCTATGACCAATAACCTATAAATATCCATTATAAACCGTAATTGGTGTCAATAACCCATACGAATGGCCCGTGAACCATTATAACCACTAGCTATGATCGATAACCTATAAGTATCCATTATAAACCGTAATTGGTGACCATAACCCATACGAATGGCCCGTGAACCATTATAACCACCAGCTATGACCAATAACCTATAAATATCCATTATAAACCGTAATTGGTGCAATAACCCATACGAATGGCCCGTGAACCATTATAACCACTAGCTATGACCGATAAGCTATAAGTATCCATTACAAACTGTAATTGGTGACAATAACCCATACGAATGGCTCGTGAACCATTATAACCACTAGCTATGACAAATAACCTATAAATATCCATTATAAACCGTAATTGGTGTCAATAACCCATACGAATGGCCCGTGAACCATTATAACCACTAGCTATGAACAATAACCTATAAGTATCCATTATATAACAGTAATTGGTGACCATAACCCATACGAATGGCCCGTGAACCATTATAACCACTAGCTATGACCAATTACCTATAAATATCCATTATAAACCGTAATTGGTGTCAATAACCCATACGAATGGCCCGTGAACCATTATAACCACTAGCTATGACCAATAACCTATAAATATCCATTATAAACCGTAATTGGTGTCAATAACCCATACGAATGGCCCGTGAACCATTATAACCACTAGCTATGACCGATAAGCTATAAGTATCTATTATAAACCGTAATTGGTGACAATAACCCATACAAATGGCTCATGAACCATTATAACCACTAGCTATGACAAATAACCTATAAATATCCATTATAGACCGTAATTGGTGTCAATAACCCATTCGAATGGCCCGTGAACCATTATAACCACTAGCTATGACCGATAAGCTATAAGTATCCATTATAAACCGTAATTGGTGACAATAACCCATACGAATGGCCCGTGAACCATTATAACCACTAGGTATGACCAATAACCTATAAATATCCATTATAAACCGTAATTGGTGTCAATAAGCCATACGAATGGCCCGTGAACTATTATAACCACTAGCTATGACCAATAACCTATAAGTATCCATTATTAACCGTAATTGGTGTCAATAACCCATACGAATGGCCCGTGAACCATTATAACCACTAGCTATGACCGATAAGCTATAAGTATTCATTATAAACCGTAATTGGTGACAATAACCCATACGAATGGCTCGTGAACCATTATAACCACTAGCTATGACAAATAACCTATAAGTATCCATTATAAACCGTAATTGGTGACCATAACCCATACGAATGGCCCGTTAACCATTATTACCACTAGTTTTGACCAATAACTTATAAGAATCCATTTTAAACTGTAATTGGTGACCATAACCCATACGAATGGCCCGTGAACCATTATAACCACTAGCTATGACCAATAACCTATAAGTATTCATTATAAACTGTAATTGGTCTCCATAAGCCATACGAATGGCCCGTGAACTATTATAACCACTAGGTATGACCAATAACCTATAAGTATCCATTATAAACCGTAATTGGTGTCAATAACCCATACGAATGGCCCGTGAACCATTATAACCACTTGCTATGATCGATAACCTATAAGTATCCATTATAAACCGTAATTGGTGACAATAACCCATACGAATGGCCCGTGAACCATTATAACCACTAGCTATGACCAATAACCTATAAATATCCATTATAAACCGTAATTGGTGTCAATAACCCATACGAATGGCCCGTGAACCATTATAACCACTAGCTATGACCGATAAGCTTTAAGTATCCATTATAAACCGTAATTGGTGACAATAACCCATACGAATGGCTCGTGAACCATTATAACCACTAGCTATGACAAATAACCTACAAATATCCATTATAAACCGTAATTGGTGTCAATAACCCATTCGAATGGCCCGTGAACCATTATAACCACTAGCTATGACCAATAACCTATAAGTATCCATTATAAACCGTAATTCGTGACCATAACCCATACGAATGGCCCGTGAACCATTATAACCACTAGCTATGACCAATAACCTATAAATATCCATTATAAACCGTAATTGGTGTCAATAACCCATACGAATGGCCCGTGAACCATTATAACCACTAGCTATGATCGATAACCTATAAGTATCCATTATAAACCGTAATTGGTGACCATAACCCATACGAATGGCCCGTGAACCATTATAACCACTAGCTATGACCAATAACCTATAAATATCCATTATAAACCGTAATTGGTGTCAATAACCCATACGAATGGCCCGTGAACCATTATAACCACTAGCTATGACCGATAAGCTATAAGTATCCATTATAAACCGTAATTGGTGACAATAACCCATACGAATGGCTCGTGAACCATTATAACCACTAGCTATGACAAATAACCTATAAATATCCATTATAAATCGTAATTGGTGTCAATAACCCATACGAATGGCCCGTGAACCATTATAACCACTAGCTATGACCAATAACCTATAAGTATCCATTATATAACAGTAATTGGTGACCATAACCCATACGAATGGCCCGTGAACGATTATAACCACTAGCTATGACCAATAACCTATAAATATCCATTATAAACCGTAATTGGTGTCAATAACCCATACGAATGGCCCGTGAACCATTATAACCACTAGCTATGACCAATAACCTATAAATATCCATTATAAACCGTAATTGGTGTCAATAACCCATACAAATGGCCCGTGAACCATTATAACCACTAGCTATGACCGATAAGCTATAAGTATCCATTATAAACCGTAATTGGTGACAATAACCCATACGAATGGCTCGTGAACCATTATAACCACTGGCTATGACAAATAACCTATAGATATCCATTATAGACCGTAATTGGTGTCAATAACCCATACGAATGGCCCGTGAACCATTATAACCACTAGCTATGACCGATAAGCTATAAGTATCCATTGTAAACCGTAATTGGTGACAATAACCCATACGAATGGCCCGTGAACCATTATAACCACTAGCTATGACCAATAACCTATAAATATCCATTATAAACCGTAATTGGTGTCAATAAGCCATACGAATGGCCCGTGAACTATTATAACCACTAGCTATGACCAATAACCTATAAGTATCCATTATTAACCGTAATTGGTGTCAATAACCCATACGAATGGCCCGTGAACCATTATAACCACTAGCTATGACCGATAAGCTATAAGTATTCATTATAAACCGTAATTGGTGACAATAACCCATACGAATGGCTCGTGAACCATTATAACCACTAGCTATGACAAATAACCTATAAGTATCCATTATAAACCGTAATTGGTGACCATAACCCATACGAATGGCCCATTAACCATTATTACCACTAGTTTTGACCAATAACTTATAAGAATCCATTTTAAACTGTAATTGGTGACCATAACCCACACGAATGGCCCGTGAACCATTATAACCACTAGCTATGACCAATAACCTATAAATATCCATTATAAACCGTAATTGGTGTCAATAACCCATACGAATGGCCCGTGAACCATTATAACCACTAGCTATGACCGATAAGCTATAAGTATCCATTATAAACCGTAATTGGTGACAATAACCCATACGAATGGCTCGTAAACCATTATAACCACTAGCTATGACAAATAACCAATAAATATCCATTATAGACTGTAATTGGTGTCAATAACCCATACGAATGGCCCGTGAACCATTATAACCACTAGCTATGACCGATAAGCTATAGGTATCCATTATAAACCGTAATTGGTGACAATAACCCATACGAATGGCTCGTGAACCATTATAACCACTAGCTATGACAAATAACCTATAAATATCCATTATAAACCGTAATTGGTGTCAATAACCCATACGAATGGCCCGTGAACCATTATAACCACTAGCTATTACCAATAACCTATAAGTATCCATTATAAACCGTAATTCGTGACCATAACCTATGCGAATGGCCCGTGAACCATTATAACCACTAGCTATGACCAATAACCTATAAATATCCATTATAAACCGTAATTGGTGTCAATAACCCATACGAATGGCCCGTGAACCATTATAACCACTAGCTATGATCGATAACCTATAAGTATCCATTATAAACCGTAATTGGTGACCATAACCCATACGAATGGCCCGTGAACCATTATAACCACTAGCTATGACCAATAACCTATAAATATCCATTATAAACCGTAATTGGTGTCAATAACCCATACGAATGGCCCGTGAACCATTATAACCACTAGCTATGACCGATAAGCTATAAGTATCCATTATAAACCGTAATTGGTGACAATAACCCATACGAATGGCTCGTGAACCATTATAACCACTAGCTATGACAAATAACCTATAAATATCCATTATAAACCGTAATTGGTGTCAATAACCCATACGAATGGCCCGTGAAACATTATAACCACTAGCTACGACCAATAACCTATAAGTATCCATTATATAACAGTAATTGGTGACCATAACCCATACGAATGGCCCGTGAACCATTATAACCACTAGCTATGACCAATAACTTATAAATATCCATTATATACCGTAATTGGTGTCAATAACCCATACGAATGGCCCGTGAACCATTATAACCACTAGCTATGACCAATAACCTATAAATATCCATTATAAACCGTAATTGGTGTCAATAACCCATACGAATGGCCCGTGAACCATTATAACCACTAGCTATGACCGATAAGCTATAAGTATCCATTATAAACCGTAATTGGTGACAATAACCCATACGAATGGTTCGTGAACCATTATAACCACTAGCTATGACAAATAACCTATAAATATCCATTATAAACCGTAATTGGTGTCAATAACCCATACAAATGGCCCGTGAACCATTATAACCACTAGCTATGACCAATAACCTATAAGTATCCATTATATAACAGTAATTGGTGACCATAACCCATACGAATGGCCCGTGAACCATTATAACCACTAGCTATGACCAATAACCTATAAATATCCATTATAAACCGTAATTGGTGTCAATAACCCATACGAATGGCCCGTGAACCATTATAACCACTAGCTATGACCAATAACCTATAAATATCCATTATAAACCCTAATTGGTGTCAATAACCCATACGAATGGCCCGTGAACCATTATAACCACTAGCTATGACCGATAAGCTATAAGTATCCATTATAAACCGTAATTGGTGACAATAACCCATACGAATGGCTCGTGAACCATTATAACCACTGGCTATGACAAATAACCTATAAATATCCATTATAGACCGTAATTGGTGTCAATAACCCATACGAATGGCCCGTGAACCATTATAACCACTAGCTATGACCGATAAGCTATAAGTATCCATTGTAAACCGTAATTGGTGACAATAACCCATACGAATGGCCCGTGAACCATTATAACCACTAGCTATGACCAATAACCTATAAATATCCATTATAAACCGTAATTGGTGTCAATAACCCATACGAATGGCCCGTGAACCATTATAACCACTAGCTATGACCGATAAGCTATAAGTATCCATTATAAACCGTAATTGGTGACAATAACCCATACGAATGGCTCGTGAACCATTATAACCTCTAGCTATGACAAATAACCTATAAATATCCGTTATAAACCGTAATTGGTGTCAATAACCCATACGAATGGCCCGTGAACCATTATAACCACTAGCTACGACCAATAACCTATAAGTATCCATTATATAACAGTAATTGGTGACCATAACCCATACGAATGGCCCGTGAACCATTATAACCAATAGCTATGACCAATAACTTATAAATATCCATTATAAACCGTAATTGGTGTCAATAACCCATACGAATGGCCCGTGAACCATTATAACCACTAGCTATGACCAATAACCTATAAATATCCATTATAAACCGTAATTGGTGTCAATAACCCATACGAATGGCCCGTGAACCATTATAACCACTAGCTATGACCGATAAGCTATAAGTATCCATTATAAACCGTAATTGGTGACAATAACCCATACGAATGGTTCGTGAACCATTATAACCACTAGCTATGACAAATAACCTATAAATATCCATTATAAACCGTAATTGGTGTCAATAACCCATACAAATGGCCCGTGAACCATTATAACCACTAGCTATGACCAATAACCTATAAGTATCCATTATATAACAGTAATTGGTGACCATAACCCATACGAATGGCCCGTGAACCATTATGTGACATCCGTGAAAAACTAGGTTTTCAAGTTTGCTACTAAATACTGTAATATGAATTTTAGTAAGTAAACATAATCTATTATGGTTAAATTATAATAATAAAAGTGTTAGTTATCATATGTATCTTGACAACATGCTTGAAATCCCTAGTAAGACGTATAAACATTTTAGTCGTGTTATAAAGTTCCAAGGTGCAACAATTTATATTAAATCGCAACCAAAGTAACAATAAATGTTAAAATACATATAATTATATGTAATAATGTAAATTTTAACTTAAGATAACATAACTAAAAACTAGAGCAAATAACCTTAATTTAACACATCATTTTACAACCTTTATTAGGCATATATCTAACAAATACTTAAATACATATATAATATACAAAATAATGATAATAATAATAAATAATCCAATAAAATGCAGATTTTATATCCCACCCCACATGCATCCTCTTGATTTTACTTATATGCCCATATCAATCAAAGACTTTTCTTAAACAAGCAACATCCTTACCTCTCTTACACATCCACTTACACACTCTATTAACTCATCCTTAGTCATCATGAGGAATACATGGAAACTCCCACAACAATCCCTCTACTTCATTTAAACCACACAACCCACATGCAAACTCAAAATACTCTCTCCAATCTCTAAAATCCGGATTCCACACATACACTTACATTCTTCCACCAAAATCTTCATAACTTTTGATCTACAACTCCAAATCTAGTGATTCAAATTGCCAAATCACCATAACAACTTCCTCTACAACATTTAACCTTTAAAACACCCAAACTTTAACTGAAAGTCAGTCGAAATATATCTTCAAAGAGGCTGTCCAGTTTTGTGTTCTTCAACATTCTTATGTAAGTCGATTTCCTTGTATTTCTTGCACTTTTCTTATGTTTTTCTTGCATCTTTCTCCATGTTTCTTGAGTTTTTCTATCCATGAAAGGCACTTAGGTGTCTAGATGGTAGATTACACACCAATGTCTTCAAGATATCCAATAAAGGTGGTAATCCATGATCCATACATCAAAAACTCAAGAACATAAAGTTTGATGTACATGCATGTAACTTTTTCTTACAAATCTTAGATGTTTGATGACATGCATGTGTTTATAAAAATTAATATATGATTTTGATCTAAAAATAATCTTGCATGATCCTAAATAAGTGTTAAAAGCAAAGATTTAAACCATTGGATGTAGAGAAATGGCTAGAACACTTAAAACCTTCAAAACTTTTATTTTTGAAATCTGGCAGATTGCATGCATGTACTTAATTCGGCCATATCTTGAGTTTTAACCATTTAAAATACATGATTCTTTTTCTCAAAGTTAGTTTTATGTCTTATATTTCCAACCCATTTAATTTCATGCCAAAATATTGAGTTTTGACCCACGAAACCCTACCCACAAGTTAGATGTGTAAACAGACTAGCTGAGCAGAATAAAACTCGAATTTAAACCGATATATCTCTTTCATAAAACCTTTAAAATACATGATTTTTCTTCTGGAATTTAATTTAAAGAGTTATCTTTTAAATGCAGCTAGTTTCAACGAAAAACATAAAGATTTGACCTCCCAACCAAACATGCAAAGGTAAGTGTGCATTGAAAAGAGTGCTGGCAGATTTTTACATGCAACTTTAAGTAATTATAGCTCCCTCATAAAGCATGCAAATGCAATGATTCTTTCTCTAAACTTTAGTTCAATGAGTTAGCTTTAAAACCCCGTAAAATATAAAGAAAAACTCGAATATTTGATACCCCAAATAGGTCAAACAAAATAAGTGTGCAGACTGATTTGAAGTCAGTGACACATAAGTTTATAAAATATAGTTTAAATAGTTATATAACTTCAAAAATAATGAAAGTTATGCTAAAAGTTCCCTAAGACACTAAATAATAACATATAAAAAGTTGGTAAATTAAATCATTTGTTATGATATTAAAATAACTTGTGGAAGTGGACTAAAAATCTGGACAGCAACAAACATTTAGCTTTAGATGTGAGAAAAGTAACTTTTAAGAAATAATGGACTATGTAGCACATAAAGTATAATATTTTACAATATACAAGTTAATTATAATATAACACATGTAAAATAGAAATATAAACTCAAATGAGCATATAAGTATAAAGTGCATACCAACAAGAATAAGACTTATAAGTATACATTTTTAGGAAATACAAAAATTAACATATAAATAAAGGTGAAACTAAACATATCTATATATATAAAGTAAGTATGATTATATATATAAACTAATATACTACATAAAGGACTATAAATATTAAAAACTTATAACTATAATTGACAATTATGTACATCTCAATAAGTTCACTATTTTCCTTACGAAAATTCTTAAAATAAACCTTAAATACTGTATATAGAAAGTCTAAGATTTTATGAAGTTATAATAGCTAAATAATATTTTATCCCTAAGGTTAGACATAGCCTAATATTCAATTCCATTAATATAGGAAGGATTTAAGTCGGACTGAGCATCAAACGGAAAATTGTTGGATACAGCTACACACTGTGAGTATCATAGCCCCTTTTTACTTTGTTTTTAAATATTTTGGGGTGAAAAGCATGTTACAAAGTTTTTAATGGTTGCTCTATGCTTGAAAAATGTGATGTTTGAATTAACTCTTTGGTGCACATGTTATGTATGTGAATGCAATTGCTTGAGTTAAAAAGTGTAAGTCCCCGAAACGTGGAATTAAAATTTAGTGACACTACCATTAACTCGAACGGGGGCCTATGGTTTTGTGGATAGCGCTATTAGGGTTTGGACATCCCCACTTAAGGTCGACGGGCCTTGGGTGCACATTTCCTAAAATTAAAAGTTGGGTTCTACACATGTGAGAAATTGCTCACCGCTGAGGTAGGACTGGTTACATTAGGGGCATCGTTGTCTGAATGGTTTGGTAGTGGCTCATGGCTGATAATTGCTAGCGTACTCTACACTTGTGCTAAAAATATATTTGAGCAACCAGTTACTTAATGTCTTGTGAACAAAAGTTTCACAATAACAACTTATGGATACTAATTTAATTTTTGTTCATCAAAAACCTATGAACTCACCAACTCTTTGTAGTTGACCTTTTTAACTCATGCTTTTCAGGTATAAACAAGTAAGTGTTGGCATGTAGGTGCATTTTGTGTGACGACATCAACATCAATAAATTTTAAAATCCTTTATCATCAACTTTATCTATTGTGAATTTTGGGAACAAATTTGGTTGTAATAATTTAATTTTTGAACTACTTTTGATTAATGTTGTAGTTGGTGTTGTTTATTACCTCATGCTATGAAACCTTATGCTGTTGTATCTCGTGTTTCCGCTTTAGCGGGGTGTGACAGATTTGGTATCAGAGACTAAGGTTATAGAGAATGCCGGTTTTCTTATGAAAACCTAAAACTATAACCAAAAATTTTCAAACAATTTTTAAAAAGGTTTCCCAAAATAAAATAAAATAAAATAAAATAAATTTTGTTTAAACTTGGAAGGCATGATTTTGTGTGTGTTTGCATAAACATTGCATACCCTAGGCACTCACAATTGCACAATTAGCTATTAAGCTAGTTATTATCACATTTAATACTTGGTAGATCTTACGTGGCACAAACCCTATATTCTAAGATTAGCCTCAATACTTTGGTTTAACATCAAGTCATAACCCACTAGTTATGGTACACATGAGGTGAAAAATACTGCTAATTCTCGTGAGATAAATGATCCTTTTGATGACGTACTTTGAGTAGTTATTAAATACTCATAGAGACCTTTAAAATTTAGATGATTATTTTTTCCTGTTATTGATACAATTATCTTGTAGAGGAAAGTAATCTTACTCTATTAGCCTAACTTATGGCTCAAATTGAAAAGTTTATCAATAATATAACAATAAATATTGTGGACACTCAATAGAGAGCAGCTATGTATCTGCATAAGAAGTGAGTTTCGACAGAGCTACTAGCGAATGTCCTTGTGCATCAATAATGTAGTTCACTCCCATAGGTTCACAAATTAAAGTTAACTTTAAGGAGCTAGCATTGTAATATCGAAGAAAGTGATGTTAGGAGCATCGTTTAAAGCATGGGAGCAGACACCATGTGTCGTCACTAATATACACTTCGGACGTACTTCCGTCATGAATCACAAATACTATAATCCTTATAAAAGAATATAAGTGTAGGATATAGTAGAATTGTTAATATGATCACTGAATTGCATATGTTACGTATACGATAAAGTAAGAATAAAATTGCAAAAAAAAAAAAAAAAAAAAAACGGAGAGTGGAACATGAATATATACATCGGGAAAGATATTAGTACATTAATAAGTTAAAATATATAATAACTCTAGATCACATCTATATTTTATGATAAACAAGTTGTGGTACAAAGATAATCAAGTTATATGCAGTATATAATTCACGAAAGTAATTAAGATCAAGAATTTATTACTTAAAAACAACTACTTGTATAGTAGAGTATACGCACATTTATAACATACATATGCAGTATCATTATGAAATATTAATACATGAGAAAATAATAAATAACTAAATATGTATTGGAATTATAACTGACATTGAAGAATATAATATATAAAAGAAGTGTTAGAAACTGATATCTTCATAGTAGAATCAATAAAGTAAATAATAAGTGAAATGAGACCAAAATGGTGTCCAATGCAATAATAAGGAAAAATATATATATATATATTAAAAGGGTATGAGCATTATGAGGGGTCGTTCATACGAATCTAAGGACTTGAATCTTTGAAACGTAAAAAAAAAATAAAAAATAAAAAAATAAAAAATAAAATAAAATTAAAAAAAAATAAAATTAAAAAAAAATAAAATTAAAAAAATTCAAAATATTTCATAAATATATGCTACATGCTTGTGCAATAGATATTAGATAAAGTTGGATACTCATCTTCCACTAGTTGAGTTCTTATATAAAAATAATTATCACATTATAAATTAGTTTGCTCCGTATGACACTTAATATGTGAATAAGTTTCGTTTGCCACTTAATTTGTTGGAAATTGGCTATAGACAACTAACTAATCATAGATCGTACAAAAGGCTACTAACAAGATCTTAATTACCAAGGATAGATTTAAGGAGACAAGAGATCGTCATAAGAGTTGTGCATATAGTCACATGAAACCTATAGAATTCCAAATGAGTGATAAAATGCTTCAAAATGTATCACCATTGTAAGGAATTATTCTTCAGAAACAAAAGCAACCGAACCAAATTTCTAAAGAGCAAAATAGGGATGTCAATTAATAAATTTCGGGACGAAATTTCTCTAACTAGGGGAGATTGTGACATCCGTGAAAAACTAGGTTTTCAAGTTTGCTACTAAATACTGTAATATGAATTTTAGTAAGTAAACATAATCTATTATGGTTAAATTATAATAATAAAAGTGTTAGTTATCATATGTATCTTGACAACATGCTTGAAATCCCTAGTAAGATGTATAAACATTTTAGTCGTGTTATAAAGTTCCAAGGTGCAACAATTTATATTAAATCGCAACCAAAGTAACAATAAATGTTAAAATACATATAATTATATGTAATAATGTAAATTTTAACTTAAGATAACATAACTAAAAACTAGAGCAAATAACCTTAATTTAACACATCATTTTACAACCTTTATTAGGCATATATCTAACAAATACTTAAATACATATATAATATACAAAATAATGATAATAATAATAAATAATCCAATAAAATGCAGATTTTATATCCCACCCCACATGCATCCTCTTGATTTTACTTATATGCCCATATCAATCAAAGACTTTTCTTAAACAAGCAACATCCTTACCTCTCTTACACATCCACTTACACACTCTATTAACTCATCCTTAGTTATCATGAGGAATACATGGAAACTCCCACAACAATCCCTCTACTTCATTTAAACCACACAACCCACATGCAAACTCAAAATACTCTCTCCAATCTCTAAAATCCGGATTCCACACATACACTTACATTCTTCCACCAAAATCTTCATAACTTTTGATCTACAACTCCAAATCTAGTGATTCAAATTGCCAAATCACCATAACAACTTCCTCTACAACATTTAACCTTTAAAACACCCAAACTTTAACTGAAAGTCAGTCGAAATATATCTTCAAAGAGGCTGTCCAGTTTTGTGTTCTTCAACATTCTTATGTAAGTCGATTTCCTTGTATTTCTTGCACTTTTCTTATGTTTTTCTTGCATCTTTCTCCATGTTTCTTGAGTTTTTCTATCCATGAAAGGCACTTAGGTGTCTAGATGGTAGATTACACACCAATGTCTTCAAGATATCCAATAAAGGTGGTAATCCATGATCCATACATCAAAAACTCAAGAACATAAAGTTTGATGTACATGCATGTAACTTTTTCTTACAAATCTTAGATGTTTGATGACATGCATGTGTTTATAAAAATTAATATATGATTTTGATCTAAAAATAATCTTGCATGATCCTAAATAAGTGTTAAAAGCAAAGATTTAAACCATTGGATGTAGAGAAATGGCTAGAACACTTAAAACCTTCAAAACTTTTATTTTTGAAATCTGGCAGATTGCATGCATGTACTTAATTCGGCCATATCTTGAGTTTTAACCATTTAAAATACATGATTCTTTTTCTCAAAGTTAGTTTTATGTCTTATATTTCCAACCCATTTAATTTCATGCCAAAATATTGAGTTTTGACCCACGAAACCCTACCCACAAGTTAGATGTGTAAACAGACTAGCTGAGCAGAATAAAACTCGAATTTAAACCGATATATCTCTTTCATAAAACCTTTAAAATACATGATTTTTCTTCTGGAATTTAATTTAAAGAGTTATCTTTTAAATGCAGCTAGTTTCAACGAAAAACATAAAGATTTGACCTCCCAACCAAACATGCAAAGGTAAGTGTGCATTGAAAAGAGTGCTGGCAGATTTTTACATGCAACTTTAAGTAATTATAGCTCCCTCATAAAGCATGCAAATGCAATGATTCTTTCTCTAAACTTTAGTTCAATGAGTTAGCTTTAAAACCCCGTAAAATATAAAGAAAAACTCGAATATTTGATACCCCAAATAGGTCAAACAAAATAAGTGTGCAGACTGATTTGAAGTCAGTGACACATAAGTTTATAAAATATATTTTAAATAGTTATATAACTTCAAAAATAATGAAAGTTATGCTAAAAGTTCCCTAAGACACTAAATAATAACATATAAAAAGTTGGTAAATTAAATCATTTGTTATGATATTAAAATAACTTGTGGAAGTGGACTAAAAATCTGGACAGCAACAAACATTTAGCTTTAGATGTGAGAAAAGTAACTTTTAAGAAATAATGGACTATGTAGCACATAAAGTATAATATTTTACAATATACAAGTTAATTATAATATAACACATGTAAAATAGAAATATAAACTCAAATGAGCATATAAGTATAAAGTGCATACCAACAAGAATAAGACTTATAAGTATACATTTTTAGGAAATACAAAAATTAACATATAAATAAAGGTGAAACTAAACATATCTATATATATAAAGTAAGTAGGATTATATATATAAACTAATATACTACATAAAGGACTATAAATATTAAAAACTTATAACTATAATTGACAATTATGTACATCTCAATAAGTTCACTATTTTCCTTACGAAAATTCTTAAAATAAACCTTAAATACTGTATATAGAAAGTCTAAGATTTTATGAAGTTATAATAGCTAAATAATATTTTATCCCTAAGGTTAGACATAGCCTAATATTCAATTCCATTAATATAGGAAGGATTTAAGTCGGACTGAGCATCAAACGGAAAATTGTTGGATACAGCTACACACTGTGAGTATCATAGCCCCTTTTTACTTTGTTTTTAAATATTTTGGGGTGAAAAGCATGTTACAAAGTTTTTAATGGTTGCTCTATGCTTGAAAAATGTGATGTTTGAATTAACTCTTTGGTGCACATGTTATGTATGTGAATGCAATTGCTTGAGTTAAAAAGTGTAAGTCCCCGAAACGTGGAATTAAAATTTAGTGACACTACCATTAACTCGAACGGGGGCCTATGGTTTTGTGGATAGCGCTATTAGGGTTTGGACATCCCCACTTAAGGTCGACGGGCCTTGGGTGCACATTTCCTAAAATTAAAAGTTGGGTTCTACACATGTGAGAAATTGCTCACCGCTGAGGTAGGACTGGTTACATTAGGGGCATCGTTGTCTGAATGGTTTGGTAGTGGCTCATGGCTGATAATTGCTAGCGTACTCTACACTTGTGCTAAAAATATATTTGAGCAACCAGTTACTTAATGTCTTGTGAACAAAAGTTTCACAATAACAACTTATGGATACTAATTTAATTTTTGTTCATCAAAAACCTATGAACTCACCAACTCTTTGTAGTTGACCTTTTTAACTCATGCTTTTCAGGTATAAACAAGTAAGTGTTGGCATGTAGGTGCATTTTGTGTGACGACATCAACATCAATAAATTTTAAAATCCTTTATCATCAACTTTATCTATTGTGAATTTTGGGAACAAATTTGGTTGTAATAATTTAATTTTTGAACTACTTTTGATTAATGTTGTAGTTGGTGTTGTTTATTACCTCATGCTATGAAACCTTATGCTGTTGTATCTCGTGTTTCCGCTTTAGCGGGGTGTGACACATTATAACCACTAGCTATGACCAATAACCTATAAATATCCATTATAAACCGTAATTGGTGTCAATAACCCATACGAATGGCCCGTGAACCATTATAACCACTAGCTATGACCAATAACCTATAAATATCCATTATAAACCCTACTTGGTGTCAATAACCCATACGAATGGCCCGTGAACCATTATAACCACTAGCTATGACCGATAAGCTATAAGTATCCATTATAAACCGTAATTGGTGACAATAACCCATACGAATGGCTCGTGAACCATTATAACCACTAGCTATGACAAATAACCTATAAATATCCATTATAAACCGTAATTGGTGTCAATAACCCATACGAATGGCCCGTGAACCATTATAACCACTAGCTATGACCAATAACCTATAAGTATCCATTATAAACCGTAATTCGTGACCATAACACATACGAATGGCCCGTGAACCATTATAACCACTAGCTATGACCAATAACCTATAAATATCCATTATAAACCGTAATTGGTGTCAATAACCCATACGAATGGCCCGTGAACCATTATAACCACTAGCTATGATCGATAACCTATAAGTATCCATTATAAACCGTAATTGGTGACCATAACCCATACGAATGGCCCGTGAACCATTATAACCACTAGCTATGACCAATAACCTATAAATATCCATTATAAACCGTAATTGGTGTCAATAACCCATACGAATGGCCCGTGAACCATTATAACCAATAGCTATGACAGATAAGCTATAAGTATCCATTATAAACCGTAATTGGTGACAATAACCCATACGAATGGTTCGTGAACCATTATAACCACTAGCTATGACAAATAACCTATAAATATCCATTATAAACCGTAATTGGTGTCAATAACCCATACAAATGGCCCGTGAACCATTATAACCACTAGCTATGACCAATAACCTATAAGTATCCATTATATAACAGTAATTGGTGACCATAACCCATACGAATGGCCCGTGAACCATTATAACCACTAGCTATGACCAATAACCTATAAATATCCATTATAAACCGTAATTGGTGTCAATAACCCATACGAATGGCCCGTGAACCATTATAACCACTAGCTATGACCAATAACCTATAAATATCCATTATAAACCGTAATTGGTGTCAATAACCCATACGAATGGCCCGTGAACCATTATAACCACTAGCTATGACCGATAAGCTATAAGTATCCATTACAAACCGTAATTGGTGACAATAACCCATACGAATGGCTCGTGAACCATTATAACCACTAGCTATGACAAATATCCTATAAATATCCATTAGAGATCGTAATTGGTGTCAATAACCCATACGAATGGCCCGTGAACCATTATAACCACTAGCTATGACCGATAAGCTATAAGTATCCATTATAAACCGTAATTGGTGACAATAACCCATACGAATGGCCCGTGAACCATTATAACCACTAGCTATGACCAATAACCTATAAATATCCATTATAAACCGTAATTGGTGTCAATAAGCCATACGAATGCCCCGTGAACTATTATAACCACTAGCTATGACCAATAACCTATAAGTATCCATTATTAACCGTAATTGGTGTCAATAACCCATACGAATGGCCCGTGAACCATTATAACCACTAGCTATGACCGATAAGCTATAAGTATTCATTATAAACCGTAATTGGTGACAATAACCCATACGAATGGCTCGTGAACCATTATAACCACTAGCTATGACAAATAACCTATAAGTATCCATTATAAACCGTAATTGGTGACCATAACCCATACGAATGGCCCGTTAACCATTATTACCACTAGTTTTGACCAATAACTTATAAGAATCCATTTTAAACTGTAATTGGTGACCATAACCCACACGAATGGCCCGTGAACCATTATAACCACTAGCTATGACCAATAACCTATAAATATCCATTATAAACCGTAATTGGTGTCAATAACCCATACGAATGGCCCGTGAACCATTATAACCACTAGCTATGACCGATAAGCTATAAGTATCCATTATAAACCGTAATTGGTGACAATAACCCATACGAATGGCTCGTGTACCATTATAACCACTAGCTATGACAAATAACCTATAAATATCCATTGTAAACCCTAATTGGTGTCAATAACCCATACGAATGGCCCGTGAACCATTATAACCACTAGCTATGACCAATAACCTATAAGTATCCATTATAAACCGTAATTCGTGACCATAACCCATACGAATGGCCCGTGAACCATTATAACCACTAGCTATGACCAATAACCTATAAATATCCATTATAAACCGTAATTGGTGTCAATAACCCATACGAATGGCCCGTGAACGATTATAACCACTAGCTATGATCGATAACCTATAAGTATCCATTATAAACCGTAATTGGTGACCATAACCCATACGAATGGCCCGTGAACCATTATAACCACTAGCTATGACCAATAACCTATAAATATCCATTATAAACCGTAATTGGTGTCAATAACCCATACGAATGGCCCGTGAACCATTATAACCACTAGCTATGACCGATAAGCTATAAGTATCCATTATAAACCGTAATTGGTGACAATAACCCATACGAATGGCTCGTGAACCATTATAACCACTAGCTATGACAAATAACCTATAAATATCCATTATAAACCGTAACTGGTGTCAATAACCCATACGAATGGCCCGTGAACCATTATAACCACTAGCTATGACCAATAACCTATAAGTATCCATTATATAACAGTAATTGGTGACCATAACCCATACGAATGGCCCGTGAACCATTATAACCACTAGCTATGACCAATAACCTATAAATATCCATTATAAACCGTAATTGGTGTCAATAACCCATACGAATGGCCCGTGAACCATTATAACCACTAGCTATGACCGATAAGCTATAAGTATCCATTATAAACCGTAATTGGTGACAATAACCCATACGAATGGCTCGTGAACCATTATAACCACTAGCTATGACAAATAACCTATAAATATCCATTATAGGCCGTAATTGGTGTCAATAACCCATACGAATGGCCCGTGGACCATTATAACCACTAGCTATGACAAATAACCTATAAATATCCATTATAAACCGTAATTGATGTCAATAACCCATACGAATGTTCCGTGAACCATTATAACCACTAGCTATGACCGATAAGCTATAAGTATCCATTATAAACCGTAATTGGTGACAATAACCCATACGAATGGCTCGTGAACCATTATAACCACTAGCTATGACAAATAACCTATAAATATCCAATATAGACCGTAATTGGTGTCAATAACCCATACGAATGGCCCGTGAACCATTATAACCACTAGCTATGACCGATAAGCTATAAGTATACATTATAAACCGTAATTGGTGACAATAACCCATACGAATGGCTCGTGAACCATTATAACCACTAGCTATGACAAATAACCTATAAATATCCATTATAGACCGTAATTGGTGTCAATAACCCATACGAATGTTCCGTGAACCATTATAACCACTAGCTATGACCGATAAGCTATAAGTATCCATTATAAACCGTAATTGGTGACAATAACCCATACGAATGGCTGGTGAACCATTATAACCACTAGCTATGACAAATAACCTATAAATATCCATTATAGACCGTAATTGGTGTCAATAACCCATACGAATGGCCCGTGAACCATTATAACCACTAGCTATGACCGATAAGCTATAAGTATCCATTATAAACCGTAATTGGTGACAATAACCCATACGAATGGCCCGTGAACCATTATAACCACTAGCTATGACCAATAACCTATAAATATCCATTATAAACCGTAATTGGTGTCAATAAGCCATACGAATGGGCCGTGAACCATTATAACCACTAGTTTTGACCAATAACTTATAAGAATCCATTTTAAACCGTAATTGGTGACCATAACCCACACGAATGGCCCGTGAACCATTATAACCACTAGCTATGACCAATAACCTATAAATATCCATTATAAACCGTAATTGGTGTCAATAACCCATACGAATGGCCCGTGAACCATTATAACCACTAGTTATGACCGATAAGCTATAAGTATCCATTATAAACCGTAATTGGTGACAATAACCCATACGAATGGCTCGTGAACCATTATAACCACTAGCTATGACCAATAACCTATTGGTGTCAATAACCCATACGAATGGCCCGTGAACCATTATAACCACTAGCTATGACCGATAAGCTATAAGTATCCATTATAAACCGTAATTGGTGACAATAACCCATACGAATGGCTCGTGAACCATTATAACCACTAGCTATGACAAATAACCTATAAGTGTCCATTATAAACCGTAATTGGTGTCAATAACCCATACGAATGGCCCGTGAACCATTATAACCACTAGCTATGACCGATAAGCTATAAGTATCCATTATAAACCGTAATTGGTGACAATAACCCATACGAATGGCTCGTGAACCATTATAACCACTAGCTATGACAAATAACCTATAAATATCCATTATAGGCCGTAATTGGTGTCAATAACCCATACGAATGGCCCGTGGACCATTATAACCACTAGCTATGACCGATAAGCTATAAGTATCCATTATAAACCGTAATTGGTGACAATAACCCATACGAATGGCCCGTGAACCATTATAACCACTAGCTATGACCAATAACCTATAAATATCCATTATATAACAGTAATTTGTGACCATAACCCATACGAATGGCCCGTGAACCATTATAACCACTAGCTATGACCAATAACCTATAAATATCCATTATAAACCGTAATTGGTGTCAATAACCCATACGAATGGCCCGTGAACCATTATAACCACTAGCTATGACCGATAAGCTATAAGTATCCATTATAAACCGTAATTGGTGACAATAACCCATACGAATGGCCCGTGAACCATTATAACCACTAGCTATGACCAATAACCTATAAGTATCCATTATATAAAACCGTAATTGGTGTCAATAACCCATACGAATGGCCCGTGAACCATTATAACCACTAGCTATGACCAATAACCTATAAATATCCATTATAAACCGTAATTGGTGTCAATAACCCATACGAATGGCCCGTGAACCATTATAACCACTAGTTATGACCGATAATCTATAAGTATCCATTATAAACCGTAATTGGTGACAATAACCCATACGAATGGCTCGTGAACCATTATAACCACTAGCTATGACCAATAACCTATTGGTGTCAATAACCCATACGAATGGCCCGTGAACCATTAAAACCACTAGCTATGACCGATAAGCTATAAGTATCCATTATAAACCGTAATTGGTGACAATAACCCATACGAATGGCTCGTGAACCATTATAACCACTAGCTATGACAAATAACCTATAAGTGTCCATTATAAACCGTAATTGGTGTCAATAACCCATACGAATGGCCCGTGAACCATTATAACCACTAGCTATGACCGATAAGCTATAAGTATCCATTATAAACCGTAATTGGTGACAATAACCCATACGAATGGCTCGTGAACCATTATAACCACTAGCTATGACAAATAACCTATAAATATCCATTATAGGCCGTAATTGGTGTCAATAACCCATACGAATGGCCCGTGGACCATTATAACCACTAGCTATGACCGATAAGCTATAAGTATCCATTATAAACCGTAATTGGTGACAATAACCCATACGAATGGCCCGTGAACCATTATAACCACTAGCTATGACCAATAACCTATAAATATCCATTATATAACAGTAATTGGTGACCATAACCCATACGAATGGCCCGTGAACCATTATAACCACTAGCTATGACCAATAACCTATAAATATCCATTATAAACCGTAATTGGTGTCAATAACCCATACGAATGGCCCGTGAACCATTATAACCACTAGCTATGACCGATAAGCTATAAGTATCCATTATAAACCGTAATTGGTGACAATAACCCATACGAATGGCCCGTGAACCATTATAACCACTAGCTATGACCAATAACCTATAAGTATCCATTATATAAAACCGTAATTGGTGTCAATAACCCATACGAATGGCCCGTGAACCATTATAACCACTAGCTATGACCAATAACCTATAAATATCCATTATAAACCGTAATTGGTGTCAATAACCCATACGAATGGCCCGTGAACCATTATAACCACTAGCTATGACCGATAAGCTATAAGTATCCATTATATACCGTAATTGGTGACAATAACCCATATGAATGGCTCGTGAACCATTATAACCACTAGCTATGACAAATAACCTATAAATATCCATTATAGACCGTAATTGGTGTCAATAACCCATACGAATGGCCCGTGAACCATTATAACCACTAGCTATGACCGATAAGCTATAAGTATCCATTATAAACCGTAATTGGTGACAATAACCCATACAAATGGCCCGTGAACCATTATAACCACTAGCTATGACCAATAACCTATAAATATCCATTATAACCCGTAATTGGTGTCAATAAGCCATACGAATGGCCCGTGAACTATTATAACCACTAGCTATGACCAATAACCTATAAGTATCCATTATTAACCGTAATTGGTGTCAATAACCCATACGAATGGCCCGTGAACCATTATAACCACTAGCTATGACCGATAAGCTATAAGTATTCATTATAAACCGTAATTGGTGACAATAACCCGTACGAATGGCTCGTGAACCATTATAACCACTAGCTATGACAAATAACCTATAAGTATCCATTATAAACCGTAATTGGTGACCATAACCCATACGAATGGCCCGTTAACCGTTATTACCACTAGTTTTGACCAATAACCTATAAATATCCATTATAAACCGTAATTGGTGTCAATAAGCCATACGAATGGCCCGTGAACTATTATAACCACTAGCTATGACCAATAACCTATAAATATCCATTATAAAGCGTAATTGGTGACAATAACCCATACGAATGGCTCGTGAACCATTATAACCACTAGCTATGACCGATAAGCTATAAGTATCCATTATAAACCGTAATTGGTGACAATAACCCATACGAATGGCTCGTGAACCATTATAACCACTAGCTATGACAAATAACCTATAAATATCCATTATAAACCGTAATTGGTGTCAATAACCCATACGAATGGCCCGTGAACCATTATAACCACTAGCTATGACCAATAACCTATAAGTATCCATTATAAACCGTAATTGGTGTCAATAAGCCATACGAATGGACCGTGAACTATTATAACCACTAGCTATGACCAATAACCTATAAGTGAACATTATAAACCGTAATTGGTGTTAATAACCCATACGAATGGCCCGTGAACCATTATAACCACTTGCTATGATCGATAACCTATAAGTATCCATTATAAACCGTAATTGGTGAAATAACCCATACGAATGGCCCGTGAACCATTATAACCACTAGCTACGACCAATGACCTATAAATATCCATTATAAATCATAATTGGTGTCAATAAGCCATACGAATGGCCCATGAACTATTATAACCACTAGCTATGACCAATAACCTATTGGTGACCATAACCCATACGAATGGCCCGTTAACCATTATTACTACTAGCTATGACCAATAACCTATAAGTGTCCATTATAAACCGTAATTGGTGTCAATAACCCATACGAATGGCCCGTGAACTATTATAACCACTAGCTATGACCGATAAGCTATAAGTATCCATTATAAACCGTAATTGGTGACAATAACCCATACGAATGGCTCGTGAACCATTATAACCACTAGCTATGACAAATAACCTATAAATATCCATTATAGGCCGTAATTGGTGTCAATAACCCATACGAATGGCCCGTGGACCATTATAACCACTAGCTATGACCGATAAGCTATAAGTATCCATTATAAACCGTAATTGGTGACAATAACCCATACGAATGGCCCGTGAACCATTATAACCACTAGCTATGACCAATAACCTATAAATATCCATTATATAACAGTAATTGGTGACCATAACCCATACGAATGGCCCGTGAACCATTATAACCACTAGCTATGACCAATAACCTATAAGTATCCATTATATAAAACCGTAATTGGTGACAATAACCCATACGAATGACCCGTGAACCATTATAACCACTAGCTATGACCAATAACCTATAAGTATCCATTATATAAAACCGTAATTGGTGTCAATAACCCATACGAATGGCCCGTGAACCATTATAACCACTAGCTATGACCAATAACCTATAAATATCCATTATAAACCGTAATTGGTGTCAATAACCCATACGAATGGCCCGTGAACCATTATAACCACTAGCTATGACCGATAAGCTATAAGTATCCATTATAAACCGTAATTGGTGACAATAACCCATATGAATGGCTCGTGAACCATTATAACCACTAGCTATGACAAATAACCTATAAATATCCATTATAGACCGTAATTGGTGTCAATAACCCATACGAATGGCCCGTGAACCATTATAACCACTAGCTATGACCGATAAGCTATAAGTATCCATTATAAACCGTAATTGGTGACAATAACCCATACGAATGGCCCGTGAACCATTATAACCACTAGCTATGACCAATAACCTATAAATATCCATTATAACCCGTAATTGGTGTCAATAAGCCATACGAATGGCCCGTGAACTATTATAACCACTAGCTATGACCAATAACCTATAAGTATCCATTATTAACCGTAATTGGTGTCAATAACCCATACGAATGGCCCGTGAACCATTATAACCACTAGCTATGACCGATAAGCTATTAGTATTCATTATAAACCGTAATTGGTGACAATAACCCATACGAATGGCTCGTGAACCATTATAACCACTAGCTATGACAAATAACCTATAAGTATCCATTATAAACCGTAATTGGTGACCATAACCCATACGAATGGCCCGTTAACCGTTATTACCACTAGTTTTGACCAATAACCTATAAATATCCATTATAAACCGTAATTGGTGTCAATAAGCCATACGAATGGCCCGTGAACTATTATAACCACTAGCTATGACCAATAACCTATAAATATCCATTATAAAGCGTAATTGGTGACAATAACCCATACGAATGGCTCGTGAACCATTATAACCACTAGCTATGACCGATAAGCTATAAGTATCCATTATAAACCGTAATTGGTGACAATAACCCATACGAATGGCTCGTGAACCATTATAACCACTAGCTATGACAAATAACCTATAAATATCCATTATAAACCGTAATTGGTGTCAATAACCCATACGAATGGCCCGTGAACCATTATAACCACTAGCTATGACCAATAACCTATAAGTATCCATTATAAACCGTAATTGGTGTCAATAAGCCATACGAATGGACCGTGAACTATTATAACCACTAGCTATGACCAATAACCTATAAGTGAACATTATAAACCGTAATTGGTGTTAATAACCCATACGAATGGCCCGTGAACCATTATAACCACTTGCTATGATCGATAACCTATAAGTATCCATTATAAACCGTAATTGGTGAAATAACCCATACGAATGGCCCGTGAACCATTATAACCACTAGCTACGACCAATGACCTATAAATATCCATTATAAATCATAATTGGTGTCAATAAGCCATACGAATGGCCCATGAACTATTATAACCACTAGCTATGACCAATAACCTATTGGTGACCATAACCCATACGAATGGCCCGTTAACCATTATTACTACTAGCTATGACCAATAACCTATAAGTGTCCATTATAAACCGTAATTGGTGTCAATAACCCATACGAATGGCCCGTGAACTATTATAACCACTAGCTATGACCGATAAGCTATAAGTATCCATTATAAACCGTAATTGGTGACAATAACCCATACGAATGGCTCGTGAACCATTATAACCACTAGCTATGACAAATAACCTATAAATATCCATTATAGGCCGTAATTGGTGTCAATAACCCATACGAATGGCCCGTGGACCATTATAACCACTAGCTATGACCGATAAGCTATAAGTATCCATTATAAACCGTAATTGGTGACAATAACCCATACGAATGGCCCGTGAACCATTATAACCACTAGCTATGACCAATAACCTATAAATATCCATTATATAACAGTAATTGGTGACCATAACCCATACGAATGGCCCGTGAACCATTATAACCACTAGCTATGACCAATAACCTATAAGTATCCATTATATAAAACCGTAATTGGTGACAATAACCCATACGAATGGCCCGTGAACCATTATAACCACTAGCTATGACCAATAACCTATAAGTATCCATTATATAAAACCGTAATTGGTGTCAATAACCCATACGAATGGCCCGTGAACCATTATAACCACTAGCTATGACCAATAACCTATAAATATCCATTATAAACCGTAATTGGTGTCAATAACCCATACGAATGGCCCGTGAACCATTATAACCACTAGCTATGACCGATAAGCTATAAGTATCCATTATAAACCGTAATTGGTGACAATAACCCATATGAATGGCTCGTGAACCATTATAACCACTAGCTATGACAAATAACCTATAAATATCCATTATAGACCGTAATTGGTGTCAATAACCCATACGAATGGCCCGTGAACCATTATAACCACTAGCTATGACCGATAAGCTATAAGTATCCATTATAAACCGTAATTGGTGACAATAACCCATACGAATGGCCCGTGAACCATTATAACCACTAGCTATGACCAATAACCTATAAATATCCATTATAACCCGTAATTGGTGTCAATAAGCCATACGAATGGCCCGTGAACTATTATAACCACTAGCTATGACCAATAACCTATAAGTATCCATTATTAACCGTAATTGGTGTCAATAACCCATACGAATGGCCCGTGAACCATTATAACCACTAGCTATGACCGATAAGCTATTAGTATTCATTATAAACCGTAATTGGTGACAATAACCCATACGAATGGCTCGTGAACCATTATAACCACTAGCTATGACAAATAACCTATAAGTATCCATTATAAACCGTAATTGGTGACCATAACCCATACGAATGGCCCGTTAACCGTTATTACCACTAGTTTTGACCAATAACCTATAAATATCCATTATAAACCGTAATTGGTGTCAATAAGCCATACGAATGGCCCGTGAACTATTATAACCACTAGCTATGACCAATAACCTATAAATATCCATTATAAACCGTAATTGGTGACAATAACCCATACGAATGGCTCGTGAACCATTATAACCACTAGCTATGACCGATATGCTATAAGTATCCATTATAAACCGTAATTGGTGACAATAACCCATACGAATGGCTCGTGAACCATTATAACCACTGGCTATGACAAATAACCTATAAATATCCATTATAAACCGTAATTGGTGTCAATAACCCATACGAATGGCCCGTGAACCATTATAACCACTAGCTATGACCAATAACCTATAAGTATCCATTATAAACCGTAATTGGTGTCAATAAGCCATACGAATGGACCGTGAACTATTATAACCACTAGCTATGACCAATAACCTATAAGTGAACATTATAAACCGTAATTGGTGTTAATAACCCATACGAATGGCCCGTGAACCATTATAACCACTTGCTATGATCGATAACCTATAAGTATCCATTATAAACCGTAATTGGTGAAATAACCCATACGAATGGCCCGTGAACCATTATAACCACTAGCTATGACCAATGACCTATAAATATCCATTATAAATCGTAATTGGTGTCAATAAGCCATACGAATGGCCCATGAACTATTATAACCACTAGCTATGACCAATAACCTATTGGTGACCATAACCCATACGAATGGCCCGTTAACCATTATTACTACTAGCTATGACCAATAACCTATAAGTATCCATTATAAACCGTAATTGGTGTTAATAAGCCATACGAATGGCCCGTGAACTATTATAACCACTAGCTATGACCAATAACCTATAAGTGTCCATTATAAACCGTAATTGGTGTCAATAACCCATACGAATGGCCCGTGAACCATTATAACCACTAGCTATGACCGATAACCTATAAGTATCCATTATACACCGTAATTGGTGACAATAACCCATACGAATGGCTCGTGAACCATTATAACCACTAGCTATGACAAATAACCTATAACTATCCATTATAAACCGTAATTGGTGTCCATAACCCATACGAATGGCCCGTGAACCATTATAACCACTAGCTATGACCAATAACCTATAAGTATCCATTATAAACCGTAATTGGTGACCATAACCCATACGAATGGCCCGTGAACCATTATAACCACTAGCTATGACCAATAACCTATAAATATCCATTATAAATCGTAATTGGTGTCAATAACCCATACGAATGGCCCGTGAACCATTATAACCACTAGCTATGACCAATAACCTATAAGTATCCATTATAAACCGTAATTGGTGTCAATAAGCCATACGAATGGCCCGTGAACTATTATAACCACTAGCTATGACCAATAACCTATAAGTGTCCATTATAAACCGTAATTGGTGTCAATAACCCATACGAATGGCCCGTGAACCATTATAACCACTAACTACGACCGATAAGCTATAAGTATCCATTATAAACCGTAATTGGTGACAATAACCCATACGAATGGCTCGTGAACCATTATAACCACTAGCTATGACCAATAACCTATAAATATCCATTATAAACCGTAATTGGTGTCAATAACCCATACGAATGGCCCGTGAACCATTATAACCACTAGCGATGATCGATAACCTATAAGTATCCATTATAAACCGTAATTGGTGACCATAACCCATACGAATGGCCCGTGAACCATTATAACCACTAGCTATGACCAATAACCTATAAATATCCATTAAAAACCGTAATTGGTGTCAATAACCCATACGAATGGCCCGTGAACCATTATAACCACTAGCTATGACCGATAAGCTATAAGTATCCATTATAAACCGTAATTGGTGACAATAACCCATACGAATGGCTCATGAACCATTATAACCACTAGCTATGACAAATAACCTATAAATATCCATTATAAACCGTAATTGGTGTCAATAACCCATACGAATGGCCCGTGAACCATTATAACCACTAGCTATGACCAATAACCTATAAGTATCCATTATAAACCGTAATTGGTGTCAATAAGCCATACGAATGGCCCGTGAACTATTATAACCACTAGCTATGACCAATAACCTATAAGTGAACATTATAAACCGTAATTGGTGTCAATAACTCATACGAATGGCCCGTGAACCATTATAACCACTTGCTATGATCGATAACCTATAAGTATCCATTATAAACCGTAATTGGTGAAATAACCCATACGAATGGCCCGTGAACCATTATAACCACTAGCTATGACCAATGACCTATAAATATCCATTATAAATCGTAATTGGTGTCAATAAGCCATACGAATGGCCCATGAACTATTATAACCACTAGCTATGACCAATAACCTATTGGTGATCATAACCCATACGAATGGCCCGTTAACCATTATTACTACTAGCTATGACCAATAACCTATAAGTATCCATTATAAACCGTAATTGGTGTCAATAAGCCATACGAATGGCCCGTGAACTATTATAACCACTAGCTATGACCAATAACCTATAAGTATCCATTATACACCGTAATTGGTGTCAATAACCCATACGAATGGCCCGTGAACCATTATAACCACTAGCTATGACCGATAAGCTATAAGTATCCATTATAAACCGTAATTGGTGACAATAACCCATACGAATGGCTCATGAACCATTATAACCACTAGCTATGACAAATAACCTATAAATATCCATTATAAACCGTAATTGGTGTCAATAACCCATACGAATGGCCCGTGAACCATTATAACCACTAGCTATGACCAATAACCTATAAGTATCCATTATAAACCGTAATTGGTGTCAATAAGCCATACGAATGGCCCGTGAACTATTATAACCACTAGCTATGACCAATGACCTATAAATATCCATTATAAATCGTAATTGGTGTCAATAAGCCATACGAATGGCCCATGAACTATTATAACCACTAGCTATGACCAATAACCTATTGGTGACCATAACCCATACGAATGGCCCGTTAACCATTATTACTACTATCTATGACCAATAACCTATAAGTATCCATTATAAACCGTAATTGGTGTCAATAAGCCATACGAATGGCCCGTGAACTATTATAACCACTAGCTATGACCAATAACCTATAAGTATCCATTATAGACCGTAATTGGTGTCAATAACCCATACGAATGGCCCGTGAACCATTATAACCACTAACTACGACCGATAAGCTATAAGTATCCATTATAAACCGTAATTGGTGACAATAACCCATACGAATGGCTCGTGAACCATTATAACCACTAGCTATGACCAATAACCTATAAATATCCATTATAAACCGTAATTGGTGTCAATAACCCATACGAATGGCCCGTGAACCATTATAACCACTAGCGATGATCGATAACCTATAAGTATCCATTATAAACCGTAATTGGTGACCATAACCCATACGAATGGCCCGTGAACCATTATAACCACTAGCTATGACCAATAACCTATAAATATCCATTAAAAACCGTAATTGGTGTCAATAACCCATACGAATGGCCCGTGAACCATTATAACCACTAGCTATGACCGATAAGCTATAAGTATCCATTATAAACCGTAATTGGTGACAATAACCCATACGAATGGCTCATGAACCATTATAACCACTAGCTATGACAAATAACCTATAAATATCCATTATAAACCGTAATTGGTGTCAATAACCCATACGAATGGCCCGTGAACCATTATAACCACTAGCTATGACCAATAACCTATAAGTATCCATTATAAACCGTAATTGGTGTCAATAAGCCATACGAATGGCCCGTGAACTATTATAACCACTAGCTATGACCAATAACCTATAAGTGAACATTATAAACCGTAATTGGTGTCAATAACTCATACGAATGGCCCGTGAACCATTATAACCACTTGCTATGATCGATAACCTATAAGTATCCATTATAAACCGTAATTGGTGAAATAACCCATACGAATGGCCCGTGAACCATTATAACCACTAGCTATGACCAATGACCTATAAATATCCATTATAAATCGTAATTGGTGTCAATAAGCCATACGAATGGCCCATGAACTATTATAACCACTAGCTATGACCAATAACCTATTGGTGATCATAACCCATACGAATGGCCCGTTAACCATTATTACTACTAGCTATGACCAATAACCTATAAGTATCCATTATAAACCGTAATTGGTGTCAATAAGCCATACGAATGGCCCGTGAACTATTATAACCACTAGCTATGACCAATAACCTATAAGTATCCATTATACACCGTAATTGGTGTCAATAACCCATACGAATGGCCCGTGAACCATTATAACCACTAGCTATGACCGATAAGCTATAAGTATCCATTATAAACCGTAATTGGTGACAATAACCCATACGAATGGCTCATGAACCATTATAACCACTAGCTATGACAAATAACCTATAAATATCCATTATAAACCGTAATTGGTGTCAATAACCCATACGAATGGCCCGTGAACCATTATAACCACTAGCTATGACCAATAACCTATAAGTATCCATTATAAACCGTAATTGGTGTCAATAAGCCATACGAATGGCCCGTGAACTATTATAACCACTAGCTATGACCAATGACCTATAAATATCCATTATAAATCGTAATTGGTGTCAATAAGCCATACGAATGGCCCATGAACTATTATAACCACTAGCTATGACCAATAACCTATTGGTGACCATAACCCATACGAATGGCCCGTTAACCATTATTACTACTATCTATGACCAATAACCTATAAGTATCCATTATAAACCGTAATTGGTGTCAATAAGCCATACGAATGGCCCGTGAACTATTATAACCACTAGCTATGACCAATAACCTATAAGTATCCATTATAGACCGTAATTGGTGTCAATAACCCATACGAATGGCCCGTGAACCATTATAACCACTAGCTATGACCAATAACCTATAAGTATCCATTATAAACCGTAATTGGTACCATAACCCATACGAATGGCCCGTGAACCATTATAACCACTAGCTATGACCAATAACCTATAAATATCCATTATAAACCGTAATTGGTGTCAATAACCCATACGAATGGCCCGTGAACCATTATAACCACTAGCTATGACCGATAAGCTATAAGTATCCATTATAAACCGTAATTGGTGACAATAACCCATACGAATGGCTCGTGAACCATTATAACCACTAGCTATGACAAATAACCTATAAATATCCATTATAAACCGTAATTGATGTCAATAACCCATACGAATGGCCCGTGAACCATTATAACCACTAGCTATGACCAATAACCTATAAGTATCCATTATAAACCGTAATTCGTGACCATAACCCATACGAATGGCCCGTGAACCATTATAACCACTAGCTATGACCAATAACCTATAAATATCCATTATAAACCGTAATTGGTGTCAATAACCCATACGAATGGCCCGTGAACCATTATAACCACTAGCTATGATCGATAACCTATAAGTATCCATTATAAACCGTAATTGGTGACCATAACCCATACGAATGGCCCGTGAACCATTATAACCACTAACTATGACCAATAACCTATAAATATCCATTATAAACCGTAATTGGTGTCAATAACCCATACGAATGGCCCGTGAACCATTATAACCACTAGCTATGACCGATAAGCTATAAGTATCCATTATAAACCGTAATTGGTGACAATAACCCATACGAATGGCTCGTGAACCATTATAACCACTAGCTACGACAAATAACCTACAAATATCCATTATAAACCGTAATTGGTGTCAATAACCCATACGAATGGCCCGTGAACCATTATAACCACTAGCTATGACCAATAACCTATAAGTATCCATTATATAACAGTAATTGGTGACCATAACCCATACGAATGGCCCGTGAACCATTATAACCACTAGCTATGACCAATAACCTATAAATATCCATTATAAACCGTAATTGGTGTCAATAACCCATACGAATGGCCCGTGAACCATTATAACCACTAGCTATGACCAATAACCTATAAATATCCATTATAAACCGTAATTGGTGTCAATAACCCATACGAATGGCCCGTGAACCATTAAAACCACTAGCTATGACCGATAAGCTATAAGTATCCATTATAAACCGTAATTGGTGACAATAACCCATACGAATGGCTCGTGAACCATTATAACCACTAGCTATGACAAATAACCTATAAATATCCATTATAGACCGTAATTGGTGTCAATAACCCATACGAATGGCCCGTGAACCATTATAACCACTAGCTATGACCGATAAGCTATAAGTATCCATTATAAACCGTAATTGGTGACAATAACCCATACGAATGGCTCGTGAACCATTATAACCACTAGCTATGACAAATAACATATAAATATCCATTATAAACCGTAATTGGTGTCAATAACCCATACGAATGGCCCGTGAACCATTATAACCACTAGCTATGACCGATAAGCTATAAGTATCCATTATAAACCGTAATTGGTGACAATAACCCATACGAATGGCTCGTGAACCATTATAACCACTAGCTATGACAAATAACCTATAAATATCCATTATAGGCCGTAATTGGTGTCAATAACCCATACGAATGGCCCGTGAACCATTATAACCACTAGCTATGACCGATAAGCTATAAGTATTCATTATAAACCGTAATTAGTGACAATAACCCATACGAATGGCTCGTGAACCATTATAACCACTAGCTATGATAAATAACCTATAAGTATCCATTATAAACCGTAATTGGTGACCATAACCCATACGAATGGCCCGTGAATCGTTATTACCACTAGTTTTGACCAATAACCTATAAATATCCATTATAAACCGTAATTGGTGTCAATAAGCCATACGAATGGCCCGTGAACTATTATAACCACTAGCTATGACCAATAACCTATAAATATCCATTATAAATCGTAATTGGTGACAATAACCCATACGAATGGCTCGTGAACCATTATAACCACTAGCTACGACCGATAAGCTATAAGTATCCATTATAAACCATAATTGGTGACAATAACCCATACGAATGGCTCGTGAACCATTATAACCACTAGCTATGACAAATAACCTATAAATATCCATTATAAACCGTAATTGGTGTCAATAACCCATACGAATGGCCCGTGAACCATTATAACCACTAGCTAAGACCAATAACCTATAAGTATCCATTATAAACCGTAATTGGTGTCAATAAGCCATACGAATGGCCCGTGAACTATTATAACCACTAGCTATGACCAATAACCTATAAGTGAACATTATAAACCGTAATTGGTGTCAATAACTCATACGAATGGCCCGTGAACCATTATAACCACTTGCTATGATCGATAACCTATAAGTATCCATTATAAACCGTAATTGGTGAAATAACCCATACGAATGGCCCGTGAACCATTATAACCACTAGCTATGACCAATGACCTATAAATATCCATTATAAATCGTAATTGGTGTCAATAAGCCATACGAATGGCCCATGAACTATTATAACCACTAGCTATGACCAATAACCTATTGGTGACCATAACCCATACGAATGGCCCGTTAACCATTATTACTACTAGCTATGACCAATAACCTATAAGTATCCATTATAAACCGTAATTGGTGTCAATAAGCCATACGAATGGCCCGTGAACTATTATAACCACTAGCTATGACCAATAACCTATAAGTATCCATTATACACCGTAATTGGTGTCAATAACCCATACGAATGGCCCGTGAACCATTATAACCACTAGCTATGACCGATAAGCTATAAGTATCCATTATAAACCGTAATTGGTGACAATAACCCATACGAATGGCTCATGAACCATTATAACCACTAGCTATGACAAATAACCTATAAATATCCATTATAAACCGTAATTGGTGTCAATAACCCATACGAATGGCCTGTGAACCATTATAACCACTAGCTATGACCAATAACCTATAAGTATCCATTATAAACCGTAATTGGTGTCAATAAGCCATACGAATGGCCCGTGAACTATTATAACCACTAGCTATGACCAATAACCTATAAGTGAACATTATAAACCGTAATTGGTGTCAATAACTCATACGAATGGCCCGTGAACCATTATAACCACTTGCTATGATCGATAACCTATAAGTATCCATTATAAACCGTAATTGGTGAAATAACCCATACGAATGGCCCGTGAACCATTATAACCACTAGCTATGACCAATGACCTATAAATATCCATTATAAATCGTAATTGGTGTCAATAAGCCATACGAATGGCCCATGAACTATTATAACCACTAGCTATGACCAATAACCTATTGGTGACCATAACCCATACGAATGGCCCGTTAACCATTATTACTACTAGCTATGACCAATAACCTATAAGTATCCATTATAAACCGTAATTGGTGTCAATAAGCCATACGAATGGCCCGTGAACTATTATAACCACTAGCTATGACCAATAACCTATAAGTATCCATTATACACCGTAATTGGTGTCAATAACCCATACGAATGGCCCGTGAACCATTATAGCCACTAGCTATGACCAATAACCTATAAGTATCCATTATAAACCGTAATTGGTGACCATAACCCATACGAATGGCCCGTGAACCATTATAACCACTAGCTATGACCAATAACCTATAAATATCCATTATAAACCGTAATTGGTGTCAATAACCCATACGAATGGCCCGTGAACCATTATAACCACTAGCTATGACCGATAAGCTATAAGTATCCATTATAAACCGTAATTGGTGACAATAACCCATACGAATGGCTCGTGAACCATTATAACCACTAGCTATGACAAATAACCTATAAATATCCATTATAAACCGTAATTGATGTCAATAACCCATACGAATGGCCCGTGAACCATTATAACCACTAGCTATGACCAATAACCTATAAGTATCCATTATAAACCGTAATTCGTGACCATAACCCATACGAATGGCCCGTGAACCATTATAACCACTAGCTATGACCAATAACCTATAAATATCCATTATAAACCGTAATTGGTGTCAATAACCCATACGAATGGCCCGTGAACCATTATAACCACTAGCTATGATCGATAACCTATAAGTATCCATTATAAACCGTAATTGGTGACCATAACCCATACGAATGGCCCGTGAACCATTATAACCACTAACTATGACCAATAACCTATAAATATCCATTATAAACCGTAATTGGTGTCAATAACCCATACGAATGGCCCGTGAACCATTATAACCACTAGCTATGACCGATAAGCTATAAGTATCCATTATAAACCGTAATTGGTGACAATAACCCATACGAATGCCTCGTGAACCATTATAACCACTAGCTACGACAAATAACCTATAAATATCCATTATAAACCGTAATTGGTGTCAATAACCCATACGAATGGCCCGTGAACCATTATAACCACTAGCTAAGACCAATACCTATAAGTATCCATTATATAACAGTAATTGGTGACCATAACCCATACGAATGGCCCGTGAACCATTATAACCACTAGCTATGACCAATAACCTATAAATATCCATTATAAACCGTAATTGGTGTCAATAACCCATACGAATGGCCCGTGAACCATTATAACCACTAGCTATGACCAATAACCTATAAATATCCATTATAAACCGTAATTGGTGTCAATAACCCATACGAATGGCCCGTGAACCATTATAACCACTAGCTATGACCGATAAGCTATAAGTATCCATTATAAACCGTAATTGGTGACAATAACCCATACGAATGGCTCGTGAACCATTATAACCACTAGCTATGACAAATAACCTATAAATATCCATTATAGACCGTAATTGGTGTCAATAACCCATACGAATGGCCCGTGAACCATTATAACCACTAGCTATGACCGATAAGCTATAAGTATCCATTATAAACCGTAATTGGTGACAATAACCCATACGAATGGCTCGTGAACCATTATAACCACTAGCTATGACAAATAACCTATAAATATCCATTATAAACCGTAATTGGTGTCAATAACCCATACGAATGGCCCGTGAACCATTATAACCACTAGCTATGACCGATAAGCTATAAGTATCCATTATAAACCGTAATTGGTGACAATAACCCATACGAATGGCTCGTGAACCATTATAACCACTAGCTATGACAAATAACCTATAAATATCCATTATAGGCCGTAATTGGTGTCAATAACCCATACGAATGGCCCGTGAACCATTATAACCACTAGCTATGACCGATAAGCTATAAGTATTCATTATAAACCGTAATTAGTGACAATAACCCATACGAATGGCTCGTGAACCATTATAACCACTAGCTATGATAAATAACCTATAAGTATCCATTATAAACTGTAATTGGTGACCATAACCCATACGAATGGCCCGTGAACCGTTATTACCACTAGTTTTGACCAATAACCTATAAATATCCATTATAAACCGTAATTGGTGTCAATAAGCCATACGAATGGCCCGTGAACTATTATAACCACTAGCTATGACCAATAACCTATAAATATCCATTATAAATCGTAATTGGTGACAATAACCCATACGAATGGCTCGTGAACCATTATAACCACTAGCTACGACCGATAAGCTATAAGTATCCATTATAAACCGTAATTGGTGACAATAACCCATACGAATGGCTCGTGAACCATTATAACCACTAGCTATGACAAATAACCTATAAATATCCATTATAAACCGTAATTGGTGTCAATAACCCATACGAATGGCCCGTGAACCATTATAACCACTAGCTATGACCAATAACCTATAAGTATCCATTATAAACCGTAATTGGTGTCAATAAGCCATACGAATGGCCCGTGAACTATTATAACCACTAGCTATGACCAATAACCTATAAGTATCCATTATACATCGTAATTGGTGTCAATAACCCATACGAATGGCCCGTGAACCATTATAACCACTAGCTATGACCAATAACCTATAAGTATCCATTATAAACCGTAATTGGTGACCATAACCCATACGAATGGCCCGTGAACCATTATAACCACTAGCTATGACCAATAACCTATAAATATCCATTATAAACCGTAATTGGTGTCAATAACCCATACGAATGGCCCGTGAACCATTATAACCACTAGCTATGACCGATAAGCTATAAGTATCCATTATAAACCGTAATTGGTGACAATAACCCATACGAATGGCTCGTGAACCATTATAACCACTAGCTATGACAAATAACCTATAAATATCCATTATAAACCGTAATTGATGTCAATAACCCATACGAATGGCCCGTGAACCATTATAACCACTAGCTAAGACCAATAACCTATAAGTATCCATTATAAACCGTAATTCGTGACCATAACCCATACGAATGGCCCGTGAACCATTATAACCACTAGCTATGACCAATAACCTATAAATATCCATTATAAACCGTAATTGGTGTCAATAACCCATACGAATGGCCCGTGAACCATTATAACCACTAGCTATGATCGATAACCTATAAGTATCCATTATAAACCGTAATTGGTGACCATAACCCATACGAATGGCCCGTGAACCATTATAACCACTAACTATGACCAATAACCTATAAATATCCATTATAAACCGTAATTGGTGTCAATAACCCATACGAATGGCCCGTGAACCATTATAACCACTAGCTATGACCGATAAGCTATAAGTATCCATTATAAACCGTAATTGGTGACAATAACCCATACGAATGGCTCGTGAACCATTATAACCACTAGCTACGACAAATAACCTATAAATATCCATTATAAACCGTAATTGGTGTCAATAACCCATACGAATGGCCCGTGAACCATTATAACCACTAGCTATGACCAATAACCTATAAGTATCCATTATATAACAGTAATTGGTGACCATAACCCATACGAATGGCCCGTGAACCATTATAACCACTAGCTATGACCAATAACCTATAAATATCCATTATAAACCGTAATTGGTGTCAATAACCCATACGAATGGCCCGTGAACCATTATAACCACTAGCTATGACCAATAACCTATAAATATCCATTATAAACCGTAATTGGTGTCAATAACCCATACGAATGGCCCGTGAACCATTATAACCACTAGCTATGACCGATAAGCTATAAGTATCCATTATAAACCGTAATTGGTGACAATAACCCATACGAATGGCTCGTGAACCATTATAACCACTAGCTATGACAAATAACCTATAAATATCCATTATAGACCGTAATTGGTGTCAATAACCCATACGAATGGCCCGTGAACCATTATAACCACTAGCTATGACCGATAAGCTATAAGTATCCATTATAAACCGTAATTGGTGACAATAACCCATACGAATGGCTCGTGAACCATTATAACCACTAGCTATGACAAATAACCTATAAATATCCATTATAAACCGTAATTGGTGTCAATAACCCATACGAATGGCCCGTGAACCATTATAACCACTAGCTATGACCGATAAGCTATAAGTATCCATTATAAACCGTAATTGGTGACAATAACCCATACGAATGGCTCGTGAACCATTATAACCACTAGCTATGACAAATAACCTATAAATATCCATTATAGGCCGTAATTGGTGTCAATAACCCATACGAATGGCCCGTGAACCATTATAACCACTAGCTATGACCGATAAGCTATAAGTATTCATTATAAACCGTAATTAGTGACAATAACCCATACGAATGGCTCGTGAACCATTATAACCACTAGCTATGATAAATAACCTATAAGTATCCATTATAAACCGTAATTGGTGACCATAACCCATACGAATGGCCCGTGAACCGTTATTACCACTAGTTTTGACCAATAACCTATAAAAATCCATTATAAACCGTAATTGGTGTCAATAAGCCATACGAATGGCCCGTGAACTATTATAACCACTAGCTATGACCAATAACCTATAAATATCCATTATAAATCGTAATTGGTGACAATAACCCATACGAATGGCTCGTGAACCATTATAACCACTAGCTACGACCGATAAGCTATAAGTATCCATTATAAACCGTAATTGGTGACAATAACCCATACGAATGGCTCGTGAACCATTATAACCACTAGCTATGACAAATAACCTATAAATATCCATTATAAACCGTAATTGGTGTCAATAACCCATACGAATGGCCCGTGAACCATTATAACCACTAGCTATGACCAATAACCTATAAGTATCCATTATAAACCGTAATTGGTGTCAATAAGCCATACGAATGGCCCGTGAACTATTATAACCACTAGCTATGACCAATAACCTATAAGTGAACATTATAAACCGTAATTGGTGTCAATAACCCATACGAATGGCCCGTGAACCATTATAACCACTTGCTATGATCGATAACCTATAAGTATCCATTATAAACTGTAATTGGTGAAATAACCCATACGAATGGCCCGTGAACCATTATAACCACTAGCTATGACCAATGACCGATAAATATCCATTATAAATCGTAATTGGTGTCAATAACCCATACGAATGGCCCGTGAACCATTATAACCACTAGCTATGACCAATAACCTATAAGTATCCATTATAAACCGTAATTGGTGTCAATAAGCCATACGAATGGCCCGTGAACTATTATAACCACTAGCTAAGACCAGTAACCTATAAGTGAACATTATAAACCGTAATTGGTGTCAATAACCCATACGAATGGCCCGTGAACCATTATAACCACTTGCTATGATCGATAACCTATAAGTATCCATTATAAACCGTAATTGGTGAAATAACCCATACGAATGGCCCGTGAACCATTATAACCACTAGCTATGACCAATGACCTATAAATATCCATTATAAATCGTAATTGGTGTCAATAAGCCATACGAATGGCCCATGAACTATTATAACCACTAGCTATGACCAAAAACCTATTGGTGACCATAACCCATACGAATGGCCCGTTAACCATTATTACTACTAGCTATGACCAATAACCTATAAGTATCCATTATAAACCATAATTGGTGTCAATAAGCCATACGAATGGCCCGTGAACTATTATAACCACTAGCTATGACCAATAACCTATAAGTGTCCATTATAAACCGTAATTGGTGTCAATAACCCATACGAATGGCCCGTGAACCATTATAACCACTAGCTATGACCGATAACCTATAAGTATCCATTATACACCGTAATTGGTGACAATAACCCATACGAATGGCTCGTGAACCATTATAACCACTAGCTATGACAAATAACCTATAAATATCCATTATAAACCGTAATTGGTGTCCATAACCCATACGAATGGCCCGTGAACCATTATAACCACTAGCTATGACCAATAACCTATAAGTATCCATTATAAACCGTAATTGGTGACCAAAACCCATACGAATGGCCCGTGAACCATTATAACCACTAGCTATGACCAATAACCTATAAATATCCATTATAAACCGTAATTGGTGTCAATAAGCCATACGAATGGCCCGTGAACCATTATAACCACTAGCTATGACCAATAACCTATAAGTATCCATTATAAACCGTAATTGGTGTCAATAAGCCATACGAATGGCCCGTGAACTATTATAACCACTAGCTATGACCAATAACCTATAAGTATCCATTATACATCGTAATTGGTGTCAATAACCCATACGAATGGCCCGTGAACCATTATAACCACTAGCTATGACCAATAACCTATAAGTATCCATTATAAACCGTAATTGGTGACCATAACCCATACGAATGGCCCGTGAACCATTATAACCACTAGCTATGACCAATAACCTATAAATATCCATTATAAACCGTAATTGGTGTCAATAACCCATACGAATGGCCCGTGAACCATTATAACCACTAGCTATGACCGATAAGCTATAAGTATCCATTATAAACCGTAATTGGTGACAATAACCCATACGAATGGCTCGTGAACCATTATAACCACTAGCTATGACAAATAACCTATAAATATCCATTATAAACCGTAATTGATGTCAATAACCCATACGAATGGCCCGTGAACCATTATAACCACTAGCTATGACCAATAACCTATAAGTATCCATTATAAACCGTAATTCGTGACCATAACCCATACGAATGGCCCGTGAACCATTATAACCACTAGCTATGACCAATAACCTATAAATATCCATTATAAACCGTAATTGGTGTCAATAACCCATACGAATGGCCCGTGAACCATTATAACCACTAGCTATGATCGATAACCTATAAGTATCCATTATAAACCGTAATTGGTGACCATAACCCATACGAATGGCCCGTGAACCATTATAACCACTAACTATGACCAATAACCTATAAATATCCATTATAAACCGTAATTGGTGTCAATAACCCATACGAATGGCCCGTGAACCATTATAACCACTAGCTATGACCGATAAGCTATAAGTATCCATTATAAACCGTAATTGGTGACAATAACCCATACGAATGGCTCGTGAACCATTATAACCACTAGCTACGACAAATAACCTATAAATATCCATTATAAACCGTAATTGGTGTCAATAACCCATACGAATGGCCCGTGAACCATTATAACCACTAGCTATGACCAATAACCTATAAGTATCCATTATATAACAGTAATTGGTGACCATAACCCATACGAATGGCCCGTGAACCATTATAACCACTAGCTATGACCAATAACCTATAAATATCCATTATAAACCGTAATTGGTGTCAATAACCCATACGAATGGCCCGTGAACCATTATAACCACTAGCTATGACCAATAACCTATAAATATCCATTATAAACCGTAATTGGTGTCAATAACCCATACGAATGGCCCGTGAACCATTATAACCACTAGCTATGACCGATAAGCTATAAGTATCCATTATAAACCGTAATTGGTGACAATAACCCATACGAATGGCTCGTGAACCATTATAACCACTAGCTATGACAAATAACCTATAAATATCCATTATAGACCGTAATTGGTGTCAATAACCCATACGAATGGCCCGTGAACCATTATAACCACTAGCTATGACCGATAAGCTATAAGTATCCATTATAAACCGTAATTGGTGACAATAACCCATACGAATGGCTCGTGAACCATTATAACCACTAGCTATGACAAATAACCTATAAATATCCATTATAAACCGTAATTGGTGTCAATAACCCATACGAATGGCCCGTGAACCATTATAACCACTAGCTATGACCGATAAGCTATAAGTATCCATTATAAACCGTAATTGGTGACAATAACCCATACGAATGGCTCGTGAACCATTATAACCACTAGCTATGACAAATAACCTATAAATATCCATTATAGGCCGTAATTGGTGTCAATAACCCATACGAATGGCCCGTGAACCATTATAACCACTAGCTATGACCGATAAGCTATAAGTATTCATTATAAACCGTAATTAGTGACAATAACCCATACGAATGGCTCGTGAACCATTATAACCACTAGCTATGATAAATAACCTATAAGTATCCATTATAAACCGTAATTGGTGACCATAACCCATACGAATGGCCCGTGAACCGTTATTACCACTAGTTTTGACCAATAACCTATAAAAATCCATTATAAACCGTAATTGGTGTCAATAAGCCATACGAATGGCCCGTGAACTATTATAACCACTAGCTATGACCAATAACCTATAAATATCCATTATAAATCGTAATTGGTGACAATAACCCATACGAATGGCTCGTGAACCATTATAACCACTAGCTACGACCGATAAGCTATAAGTATCCATTATAAACCGTAATTGGTGACAATAACCCATACGAATGGCTCGTGAACCATTATAACCACTAGCTATGACAAATAACCTATAAATATCCATTATAAACCGTAATTGGTGTCAATAACCCATACGAATGGCCCGTGAACCATTATAACCACTAGCTATGACCAATAACCTATAAGTATCCATTATAAACCGTAATTGGTGTCAATAAGCCATACGAATGGCCCGTGAACTATTATAACCACTAGCTATGACCAATAACCTATAAGTGAACATTATAAACCGTAATTGGTGTCAATAACCCATACGAATGGCCCGTGAACCATTATAACCACTTGCTATGATCGATAACCTATAAGTATCCATTATAAACTGTAATTGGTGAAATAACCCATACGAATGGCCCGTGAACCATTATAACCACTAGCTATGACCAATGACCGATAAATATCCATTATAAATCGTAATTGGTGTCAATAACCCATACGAATGGCCCGTGAACCATTATAACCACTAGCTATGACCAATAACCTATAAGTATCCATTATAAACCGTAATTGGTGTCAATAAGCCATACGAATGGCCCGTGAACTATTATAACCACTAGCTATGACCAGTAACCTATAAGTGAACATTATAAACCGTAATTGGTGTCAATAACCCATACGAATGGCCCGTGAACCATTATAACCACTTGCTATGATCGATAACCTATAAGTATCCATTATAAACCGTAATTGGTGAAATAACCCATACGAATGGCCCGTGAACCATTATAACCACTAGCTATGACCAATGACCTATAAATATCCATTATAAATCGTAATTGGTGTCAATAAGCCATACGAATGGCCCATGAACTATTATAACCACTAGCTATGACCAAAAACCTATTGGTGACCATAACCCATACGAATGGCCCGTTAACCATTATTACTACTAGCTATGACCAATAACCTATAAGTATCCATTATAAACCATAATTGGTGTCAATAAGCCATACGAATGGCCCGTGAACTATTATAACCACTAGCTATGACCAATAACCTATAAGTGTCCATTATAAACCGTAATTGGTGTCAATAACCCATACGAATGGCCCGTGAACCATTATAACCACTAGCTATGACCGATAACCTATAAGTATCCATTATACACCGTAATTGGTGACAATAACCCATACGAATGGCTCGTGAACCATTATAACCACTAGCTATGACAAATAACCTATAAATATCCATTATAAACCGTAATTGGTGTCCATAACCCATACGAATGGCCCGTGAACCATTATAACCACTAGCTATGACCAATAACCTATAAGTATCCATTATAAACCGTAATTGGTGACCAAAACCCATACGAATGGCCCGTGAACCATTATAACCACTAGCTATGACCAATAACCTATAAATATCCATTATAAACCGTAATTGGTGTCAATAAGCCATACGAATGGCCCGTGAACCATTATAACCACTAGCTATGACCAATAACCTATAAGTATCCATTATAAACCGTAATTGGTGTCAATAAGCCATACGAATGGCCCGTGAACTATTATAACCACTAGCTATGACCAATAACCTATAAGTGTCCATTATAAACCGTAATTGGTGTCAATAACCCATACGAATGGCCCGTGAACCATTATAACCACTAACTACGACCGATAAGCTATAAGTATCCATTATAAACCGTAATTGGTGACAATAACCCATACGAATGGCTCGTGAACCATTATAACCACTAGCTATGACCAATAACCTATAAATATCCATTATAAACCGTAATTGGTGTCAATAACCCATACGAATGGCCCGTGAACCATTATAACCACTAGCGATGATCGATAACCTATAAGTATCCATTATAAACCGTAATTGGTGACCATAACCCATACGAATGGCCCGTGAACCATTATAACCACTAGCTATGACCAATAACCTATAAATATCCATTATAAACCGTAATTGGTGACAATAACCCATACGAATGGCCCGTGAACCATTATAACCACTAGCTATGACCGATAAGCTATAAGTATCCATTATAAACCGTAATTGGTGACAATAACCCATACGAATGGCTCGTGAACCATTATAACCACTAGCTATGACAAATAACCTATAAATTAATGGTGATTTTAGGTTAAAACAAGAACCAAAACGCAGCGGAAAGTATTTATCACCATAAACGGATCTTGATATTAATCATACAATTAAACTAATAAATAAATCAAAGAGATTGGATGAACATTTCATACCTTTGAAGTCTTTGATCTTGTTGAAATCGGATGGAGTTGGTGATGGATTGAAACCAAGTATTCAAAAGGAATACCTCTAAAAGTAATCCACACAACACTATTCTTGAACACCAAAGGAGGATGCTAGTCCTTGTGCTTGCAAAGAAGAAGAACCAAAAACACCTTTTGTGTGTGTTTCTTGGATGGTCAAAGGGATGACAAAAGAGGGAGTTTTTGGACCATTATGGTGCCATAATTCCCATTAATGATTTCCATAAACCATTGATTATTTGCACTCAAGTCCCTTGTCTTTGTTTCTTCTATTTGCTTACAATTAAGTTTCAATATTAACAATTAATATTAAACTCTAATATATACAAGCATGTAGCTTATATTAATATATAATGTAATTACCCTAATTACACTATATATCTTATGGTATTAAGTGTTTAAGTGTGTGACCCTTTAGGCTCACAAACTACTAGCCATATAACTATATGTTATACGCGTGAAGCATTTCCCAACAGCTCCCACTTGCGCACGTGATAACATCAATTAGTTATACAAGCAAAGGTTAGAGTCTAGCAACCCGCCAATGCCCCTAGAAGTACATGAGGAGTTTCATAAAATCTTTGTTCAAAGTTTTTCGAGCAGTTATCCTTTTGTTACTGATACTATGTTGAATTTTAGACAAGGATTAATGTCAATCTAAAATTTCAACGATTCTGTTTCTCGATCTATACATTGAAGTAGATTACCAAAACCAATCAAGATTCATCTTGATTACCTTTTGGGTGTGGCCACACATACATCTATTCAAATCATCGAGGGGCCCAGTAGTATCTAATCCACATGCGTGGAGGAACAAATTCTTTGTTGACTGCACGTGTCTGTCATATGCTTAATGACAAACCCGATAATGGTTGTTATAGCAGCCTTATTCAGGTCAGCGTTTAACCACATCAAAGTTTGCCCCTCTACATACACAAACCAACTTGCATCTCAAGTCAGAGGATAAGTGACAAAGCCTTTGTGAGATTCACTTGTGACATAAATCCAGGAAGTGATTTCTCATAGGTTGGGTCAGTCCAATCGTGCATCGTTATGAACGACATGTGAGTTTGATTTCATCATCCTTAGTCATACTAAGATAATGTCATCAATGCCCTCAGATTTGTCTTAATAATATTCCCATATTATTAATATGACAATGGACAATTTAGAATATAAAACACAGTAAATATTCAAGGATATAAACATGCAAATATAGAACACAGTAGATATTCATATAAAAACGATCATATCAAATATATCAATTTATTCCAATATAAACTGCTCACAGTTCCATTATCCAAATACTAAAACAGATTTACATGAAACTACTAGCTTGTCGAAGTCCAATGTTCCATTCATATTCAAGATGTTTGGTACAAGACATTGAGTTCGATAAAGCGTCAGCTAGTTAGTTATCTGTTTGAACTTTAAGTGTACGAATTTCACATATCTCGATAAATCATTCGAATGTAGTGAACCTTCGTAAATAGGATCTAGCGTCATCACGACCTATTTCAAAGCCAACATAAGTATAGCAAGTATACTTAGTTTCAGTTCAGTATCTCCACCATGACCAAGAAACATATCTCCAGTACTTTAAAATACTTCAATGTGTTCTTAACAGCAATCCAGTGACCTCTCATTAATTCTGTTGGTATTTTCTAGTAAGGCCCGCTAAGGACGTTACATTTGGCCTAGTGCTCCTTACAGCGTACATGATGAATGCAATAGCCGATTCATAGGGGATTACATTCATCTGCTTCACCACATCAGCCATCAGGTGTGGAAGGTCCTTGAGTCTCACTCATGGCATACGAGGACTTCCTCGTTTGGGAGTACCACTCTAAACCATTTAGAATTTTGTCAATGTAAGCACTTTGACTTAAACCAATTAACCGCTTTGATCTATCATTATAGATCTTTACTTCAAGTATGTATGTCGTGTCCCTACAATCCATCATGTCGAAACATTTTCCAAGCCAGGATTTTCATCTTGTAGCATGGTATATTGTTTCACATGAGTGACATGTCATCAACATGTATGACTTGAGAAACGACAACGCTCCCACTAGCTTTCATATATACACATACTCAGTTTGGGTTTTAGGTGAAACAAACGTTTTGATTTCATCATCAACCAAATTTCATAGTCATAGTACACTACTTTGGCTATAAGAATCCTAATGTCTTTAGTAACAGGCGAGAAGGTTTCATCATTGTCAATCCAGTAGGATTGAGTGTAACCTTTTGCTACTATGAGAGATTTATAGGTGTGTATATTTTCATCCATGTCAACAGTCTTACTGTTTTGAGAAAGATCAACTAAGTTCAAAACTTGATTGTCTCTCATGGATTTTATTTTCGCATTCATAGCTTCAAGTCATTTTTCGAATTCAAAATTCGATAATGCAACTTGATAGTTAGCGGGTTCATAATGATCCTCGAAACTTGCTCCTCAGCATCGACATAAATCTATATCGTTCAGGTGCATGAAGTGTCCTTGCGGATCTATGAATGAGAACAACATCATCCTGTGGTCCAACATCTATATGTCCAGCCTCAGAATGATATTTGCTAGTGTTACCAGAAGGTTGTGTATCTTCACTTTGAATCTTGTCAAAGTCTATAGTGCTCCCACTTGCTTTGTGAAATGAGACTGTTCTCAAGAAACTCAGCATACCGAGTAACAACCATTTGTTCTCAGTTGGGAAGTAAAATAGTAATCGAAGATATACTTGATAGATATGGGCTCAAGTTTGTTCGGCATGTCTCGTTCCACGAGATCCTCACAACCCCAGATCCTCAAGTAAGACAAATTAGGGACTTTCCCACGCCATATCTCATATGGTGTCTTTTTAACCTTTTGGTCGGAACCATATCAAGTATTCGAGCAGCAGACTTCAGTGCATGCCCCTCAAAAGGATAGTGTAAGAGTAGTAGGACTCATCATAGATCGCACCATGTCATACAGGGTCCGATATCTCCTTCCAGACGCACCATTATCTTGTGGAGTGTATGAAAGAGTGAATTGTGAGACAATCTCACGATGTGAGGGATGATCCAGAAACTCTTGACTCATGTACTTTCATCCTTAATCAGGACTGAAAGCCTTTGTTGTCTTGCTAAGTTGATTTTCTACTTTTACTTTAGAAAGCTTTGAACGTTTCAAAGATTTCATGTTTATGTCTAATCAAGTAAACATAACCATAGCGACTGATATCATTAAAGCTTCCATGTTGATGTTTAATCAAGTAAACATAACCACATCGAATGATATCATCAGTGAAAGTAGGTGGCACCTTCCCTAGTCTTAGTTCTAAAAGGGCCACATACATCAGTATGTATGAGTCCAAGTAGATTTGTAGCTCTTTCGCCAACTTGGGAGAAAAACTTTCTTGTTATCTTTCCATAATATACAAGAGAGGCATTTTAAATGATTCATAATCATTTGTAAAGAAGCCCATCGAGTTTTAGTATCAAAATGCGTTTCTTGTTTATGTGGAAAAGATGACGATGATCTAGGTAAGTAGAATCCAAACCAATTTGGATTCTTGAGTGCTACATTTGTATATAGAACTATCGTTTGAATTAGGATCATGCATATTAATTTCAAACATACTATTACAATGAATAGTTATAAAAATGTTATTTTTCATAAAACAAAATATCATAATCCATTATTCAACAAACGATAAAGCTAAACAATGCATAATTGACAATTGTTCAAAACAATAATTAACGCATTAGGAAGGATAAGATCACAGCTTCCATTCATTTAGCTTTCTACTTCACATTCAATCTTGCACATTTGTGTAAATGTAAGTTCCACAACTAGTGTCATACACTCAAGATTTATCACGAAAAGTATAGAGTTCTATAATGAAGATACCTAATGTGCTAACTAGAACACATTTGTCCTTCATCAACTCTGCCACGTAGGCAGGACAATTCCTCCTTCAATGGCTAGTTTCATCGCAATGATGGCAAGAAATATCCTTTGCAGGGTGCTCCTTTTTAGCAGGTGGGGGAATCGTAGGTTTGGAAAAGTAAACTAGCTTACCCTTACCTAGACTCTTGCCTTGTGCTTGCTGTTTACCTTCCCTGATTGCAAGAAAAGTATTGGGTAACCCTTGCTCAACCAGTTTTACCATAGCATGTTCAACGATTGTCTTCCCCATGCTATGTACTTTTAAAACACTTTTCAAACTGGTCATAGTCCTTGGATAGTGAGGTAAGAATCAAGCTCATTCCAAGAACTTGTGGTAAGGGGTAACCAAGACGTTCCATTGGATCAAGATAGCATTGCATATTCAAGATGTAAGTGCTAACTGATTGGCCGTCCTCCTGATTGCAAGCGTGGAATGCTTTAACTGTTTTGAACAGTTCAAGTTCTGCCTTTTGTTGAAATATCATTTTCAACTCGCTTATCATGTCATATGCTGTGAGTTCCTCGAAGTACTTTCGAATCTCGGGGTTCATGCTCACAAGCATATGAGTAGCAACTTCTTGGTGTTCGTTAAACGTTTCGGTAAAGGCTTGACGAACAGCAGCAGAATCACTGACAGGAGGTGCCTCAGGTAAGGCCTCTTATAGGTGTATCAACTTTCTCATCTCTAAGGACAATCCTTAGAATTCGATATCAGAAGATAAAGTTGATATTAGTCAGTTTCAGTTTTCAAGAACTGATTTTTGAGTGGAGATACTTAGGTTTTGATGTTGTTATCTGTATATCAACCAAAGTTCAAAAAATAGTATTTTCAATAATAATTTCTTTTAATCAATTAACTACCCAATTAATTTTAATTAAAAGCTAAGATCCCATTGATCTTCTATCACCGCATCAGTTGATCTGCTAGAGGTGATAGATCCAATAGGTAGGTGACGATCAACAATTGCATTACAAGTGCAACTCTTAGAGGTATGGGACTTCATGGCACCTAGTGAACAAGCATCTAGGGTCAAGTGGCATGTTTGTCGCATCGACGCCTCGAGTCAAGGTCTCACCGTTAACTCGATTAAGTCATCCAATGTGAAATCATGTCAAAATAGCTCTAGGTCTCACGCGTAGAGAATAATGACCTCGGATCTAGATTCAAACCACGTCTCACGTGAATTCAAAAATAGAAGCAAGTGATTTACAACCGATTGGATGGCGTGACTTAAATTTTAGGTATGTTAAATTTTAATTAATAAAATTTTATTAAGATATCAATGAATCATGTACTTCATTCATATCACTTCATAAGTCGTTTAATAACCGGAAAAAACATTTAACGATTATTAAGGTTTAAGTTTCAAATCGTATTTAAACTTAGTTTAATCTCAAAATAATTTTAGATTAAAGGTTTAATCATCAATGATTAACTATTATTTTAAGTTTTAAATCATATTTAAACTTAGTTTAATCTCAAAACAATTTTAGATTAAAGGTTTAATCATCAATGATTAACTAGTAATTATCGATGATTAAAAGTTTGGATGTTTTAATGTTTGTGTCAAAAAACCGTTTTTAATTGTTTTATTTACTTGTATCTAATAGGAAAAGAAAACAACCACAAACATAAATAAAACATGCAACAAATTTTGTGCAAACCTCGACCGATGAAATCCTAGGTTCGGTCACGTGAGTCATCACGACGGACCGAAGGGTCAAACTAGGGGACGGGCCAACATGAACCCAAACGGGCCTACATAAACCCAATGGGCTCCCACTTGCTCCAAGACATTCTTGAGCAAGTAGAACCCAAAATTGTGAAAAAGTGTAATCTGCCAGAAAATTCCAGCAGACTTTGAAGCCCGAAAAGTCACTGAAGGAGTCGTCGTTGGTCTTCCCGGCCTTCTGTAAAGTTGTAGCCCACGACTTTGCAAGCATTTTAGGCTTTTGAATCGCCCAAAACGGAGTCCGTATGCCTCTGGAAAACCTGTTTTCGTACAGCCCTCGCTTTTGTGACGGAAATTTGTTGTTTTCTTCATTAGTCTTCAATATTTTTTGTCAACAATTTACAATAAAAAGATAAAATAAATACAATCTATTCTATTACTTTTACATTACAAATTGCCCCAAAAATGGCACCAAAAATAAAAGAAAAAAAAATGAAACAAATTACAACAATTAAGCCAAAAAACAAGGCTTTTCCCAAAACAACCAAACATCAACCACATTCATTCACAAACGGTCTAGGCTTTCATCGGTTTGCACAAACAAGCAACAATTGACAAGGCTTTGGCTTGGGATATGGCAAAAATACATGTTTTGCCATATCAACAAAATGGAATTAAAAATTAAATTCCAAGCCAAATAATCAAAAAATACAATTTTTTGATTTGATTTTGTAACAAGTGACAATAGGGTTCCAAAAATACCATATTTTAACCCATTAATTTATAAAAAAAACCGAAAAAAAAATTAAAAATCGGAATTTAAAACACCAAAAAAAAACTTTGGTTTTTGCCACTTTTCACAAAATCTAGCTAATTATATGATTAATATAATGGCTCGTGATACCACTAATGGTGATTTTAGGTTAAAACAAGAACCAAAACGCAGCGGAAAGTATTTATCACCATAAACGGATCTTGATATTAATCATACAATTAAACTAATAAATAAATCAAAGAGATTGGATGAACATTTCATACCTTTGAAGTCTTTGATCTTGTTGAAATCGGATGGAGTTGGTGATGGATTGAAACCAAGTATTCAAAAGGAATACCTCTAAAAGTAATCCACACAACACTATTCTTGAACACCAAAGGAGGATGCTAGTCCTTGTGCTTGCAAAGAAGAAGAACCAAAAACACCTTTTGTGTGTGTTTCTTGGATGGTCAAAGGGATGACAAAAGAGGGAGTTTTTGGACCATTATGGTGCCATAATTCCCATTAATGATTTCCATAAACCATTGATTATTTGCACTCAAGTCCCTTGTCTTTGTTTCTTCTATTTGCTTACAATTAAGTTTCAATATTAACAATTAATATTAAACTCTAATATATACAAGCATGTAGCTTATATTAATATATAATGTAATTACCCTAATTACACTATATATCTTATGGTATTAAGTGTTTAAGTGTGTGACCCTTTAGGCTCACAAACTACTAGCCATATAACTATATGTTATACGCGTGAAGCATTTCCCAACATAAATATCCATTATAAACCGTAATTGGTGTCAATAACCCATACGAATGGCCCGTGAACCATTATAACCACTAGCTATGACCAATAACCTATAAGTATCCATTATAAACCGTAATTGGTGTCAATAAGCCATACGAATGGCCCGTGAACTATTATAACCACTAGCTATGACCAATAACCTATAAGTGAACATTATAAACCGTAATTGGTGTCAATAACCCATACGAATGGCCCGTGAACCATTATAACCACTTGCTATGATCGATAACCTATAAGTATCCATTATAAACCGTAATTGGTGAAATAACCCATACGAATGGCCCGTGAACCATTATAACCACTAGCTCTGACCAATGACCTATAAATATCCATTATAAATCGTAATTGGTGTCAATAAGCCATACGAATGGCCCATGAACTATTATAACCACTAGCTATGACCAATAACCTATTGGTGACCATAACCCATACGAATGGCCCGTTAACCATTATTACTACTAGCTATGACCAATAACCTATAAGTATCCATTATAAACCGTAATTGGTGTCAATAAGCCATACGAATGGCCCGTGAACTATTATAACCACTAGCTATGACCAATAACCTATAAGTGTCCATTATAAACCGTAATTGGTGTCAATAACCCATACGAATGGCCCGTGAACCATTATAACCACTAACTACGACCGATAAGCTATAAGTATCCATTATAAACCGTAATTGGTGACAATAACCCATACGAATGGCTCGTGAACCATTATAACCACTAGCTATGACCAATAACCTATAAATATCCATTATAAACCGTAATTGGTGTCAATAACCCATACGAATGGCCCGTGAACCATTATAACCACTAGCGATGATCGATAACCTATAAGTATCCATTATAAACCGTAATTGGTGACCATAACCCATACGAATGGCCCGTGAACCATTATAACCACTAGCTATGACCAATAACCTATAAATATCCATTATAAACCGTAAGTGGTGTCAATAACCCATACGAATGGCCCGTGAACCATTATAACCACTAGCTATGACCGATAAGCTATAAGTATCCATTATAAACCGTAATTGGTGACAATAACCCATACGAATGGCTCGTGAACCATTATAACCACTAGCTATGACAAATAACCTATAAATATCCATTATAAACCGTAATTGGTGTCAATAACCCATACGAATGGCCCGTGAACCATTATAACCACTAGCTATGACCAATAACCTATAAGTATCCATTATAAACCGTAATTGGTGTCAATAAGCCATACGAATGGCCCGTGAACTATTATAACCACTAGCTATGACCAATAACCTATAAGTGTCCATTATAAACCGTAATTGGTGTCAATAAGCCATACGAATGGCCCGTGAACCATTATAACCACTAGCTATGACCAATAACCTATAAGTATCCATTATAAACCGTAATTGGTGTCAATAAGCCATACGAATGGCCCGTGAACTATTATAACCACTAGCTATGACCAATAACCTATAAGTGTCCATTATAAACCGTAATTGGTGTCAATAACCCATACGAATGGCCCGTGAACCATTATAACCACTAACTACGACCGATAAGCTATAAGTATCCATTATAAACCGTAATTGGTGACAATAACCCATACGAATGGCTCGTGAACCATTATAACCACTAGCTATGACCAATAACCTATAAATATCCATTATAAACCGTAATTGGTGTCAATAACCCATACGAATGGCCCGTGAACCATTATAACCACTAGCGATGATCGATAACCTATAAGTATCCATTATAAACCGTAATTGGTGACCATAACCCATACGAATGGCCCGTGAACCATTATAACCACTAGCTATGACCAATAACCTATAAATATCCATTATAAACCGTAATTGGTGTCAATAACCCATACGAATGGCCCGTGAACCATTATAACCACTAGCTATGACCGATAAGCTATAAGTATCCATTATAAACCGTAATTGGTGACAATAACCCATACGAATGGCTCGTGAACCATTATAACCACTAGCTATGACAAATAACCTATAAATATCCATTATAAACCGTAATTGGTGTCAATAACCCATACGAATGGCCCGTGAACCATTATAACCACTAGCTATGACCAATAACCTATAAGTATCCATTATAAACCGTAATTGGTGTCAATAAGCCATACGAATGGCCCGTGAACTATTATAACCACTAGCTATGACCAATAACCTATAAGTGAACATTATAAACCGTAATTGGTGTCAATAACCCATACGAATGGCCCGTGAACCATTATAACCACTTGCTATGATCGATAACCTATAAGTATCCATTATAAACCGTAATTGGTGAAATAACCCATACGAATGGCCCGTGAACCATTATAACCACTAGCTCTGACCAATGACCTATAAATATCCATTATAAATCGTAATTGGTGTCAATAAGCCATACGAATGGCCCATGAACTATTATAACCACTAGCTATGACCAATAACCTATTGGTGACCATAACCCATACGAATGGCCCGTTAACCATTATTACTACTAGCTATGACCAATAACCTATAAGTATCCATTATAAACCGTAATTGGTGTCAATAAGCCATACGAATGGCCCGTGAACTATTATAACCACTAGCTATGACCAATAACCTATAAGTGTCCATTATAAACCGTAATTGGTGTCAATAACCCATACGAATGGCCCGTGAACCATTATAACCACTAACTACGACCGATAAGCTATAAGTATCCATTATAAACCGTAATTGGTGACAATAACCCATACGAATGGCTCGTGAACCATTATAACCACTAGCTATGACCAATAACCTATAAATATCCATTATAAACCGTAATTGGTGTCAATAACCCATACGAATGGCCCGTGAACCATTATAACCACTAGCGATGATCGATAACCTATAAGTATCCATTATAAACCGTAATTGGTGACCATAACCCATACGAATGGCCCGTGAACCATTATAACCACTAGCTATGACCAATAACCTATAAATATCCATTATAAACCGTAATTGGTGTCAATAACCCATACGAATGGCCCGTGAACCATTATAACCACTAGCTATGACCGATAAGCTATAAGTATCCATTATAAACCGTAATTGGTGACAATAACCCATACGAATGGCTCGTGAACCATTATAACCACTAGCTATGACAAATAACCTATAAATATCCATTATAAACCGTAATTGGTGTCAATAACCCATACGAATGGCCCGTGAACCATTATAACCACTAGCTATGACAAATAACCTATAAGTATCCATTATAAACCGTAATTGGTGTCAATAAGCCATACGAATGGCCCGTGAACTATTATAACCACTAGCTATGACCAATAACCTATAAGTGAACATTATAAACCGTAATTGGTGTCAATAACCCATACGAATGGCCCGTGAACCATTATAACCACTTGCTATGATCGATAACCTATAAGTATCCATTATAAACCGTAATTGGTGAAATAACCCATACGAATGGCCCGTGAACCATTATAACCACTAGCTCTGACCAATGACCTATAAATATCCATTATAAATCGTAATTGGTGTCAATAAGCCATACGAATGGCCCATGAACTATTATAACCACTAGCTATGACCAATAACCTATTGGTGACCATAACCCATACGAATGGCCCGTTAACCATTATTACTACTAGCTATGACCAATAACCTATAAGTATCCATTATAAACCGTAATTGGTGTCAATAAGCCATACGAATGGCCCGTGAACTATTATAACCACTAGCTATGACCAATAACCTATAAGTGTCCATTATAAACCGTAATTGGTGTCAATAACCCATACGAATGGCCCGTGAACCATTATAACCACTAACTACGACCGATAAGCTATAAGTATCCATTATAAACCGTAATTGGTGACAATAACCCATACGAATGGCTCGTGAACCATTATAACCACTAGCTATGACCAATAACCTATAAATATCCATTATAAACCGTAATTGGTGTCAATAACCCATACGAATGGCCCGTGAACCATTATAACCACTAGCGATGATCGATAACCTATAAGTATCCATTATAAACCGTAATTGGTGACCATAACCCATACGAATGGCCCGTGAACCATTATAACCACTAGCTATGACCAATAACCTATAAATATCCATTATAAACCGTAAGTGGTGTCAATAACCCATACGAATGGCCCGTGAACCATTATAACCACTAGCTATGACCGATAAGCTATAAGTATCCATTATAAACCGTAATTGGTGACAATAACCCATACGAATGGCTCGTGAACCATTATAACCACTAGCTATGACAAATAACCTATAAATATCCATTATAAACCGTAATTGGTGTCAATAACCCATACGAATGGCCCGTGAACCATTATAACCACTAGCTATGACCAATAACCTATAAGTATCCATTATAAACCGTAATTGGTGTCAATAAGCCATACGAATGGCCCGTGAACTATTATAACCACTAGCTATGACCAATAACCTATAAGTGTCCATTATAAACCGTAATTGGTGTCAATAAGCCATACGAATGGCCCGTGAACCATTATAACCACTAGCTATGACCAATAACCTATAAGTATCCATTATAAACCGTAATTGGTGTCAATAAGCCATACGAATGGCCCGTGAACTATTATAACCACTAGCTATGACCAATAACCTATAAGTGTCCATTATAAACCGTAATTGGTGTCAATAACCCATACGAATGGCCCGTGAACCATTATAACCACTAACTACGACCGATAAGCTATAAGTATCCATTATAAACCGTAATTGGTGACAATAACCCATACGAATGGCTCGTGAACCATTATAACCACTAGCTATGACCAATAACCTATAAATATCCATTATAAACCGTAATTGGTGTCAATAACCCATACGAATGGCCCGTGAACCATTATAACCACTAGCGATGATCGATAACCTATAAGTATCCATTATAAACCGTAATTGGTGACCATAACCCATACGAATGGCCCGTGAACCATTATAACCACTAGCTATGACCAATAACCTATAAATATCCATTATAAACCGTAATTGGTGTCAATAACCCATACGAATGGCCCGTGAACCATTATAACCACTAGCTATGACCGATAAGCTATAAGTATCCATTATAAACCGTAATTGGTGACAATAACCCATACGAATGGCTCGTGAACCATTATAACCACTAGCTATGACAAATAACCTATAAATATCCATTATAAACCGTAATTGGTGTCAATAACCCATACGAATTGCCCGTGAACCATTATAACCACTAGCTATGACCAATAACCTATAAGTATCCATTATAAACCGTAATTGGTGTCAATAAGCCATACGAATGGCCCGTGAACTATTATAACCACTAGCTATGACCAATAACCTATAAGTGAACATTATAAACCGTAATTGGTGTCAATAACCCATACGAATGGCCCGTGAACCATTATAACCACTTGCTATGATCGATAACCTATAAGTATCCATTATAAACCGTAATTGGTGAAATAACCCATACGAATGGCCCGTGAACCATTATAACCACTAGCTCTGACCAATGACCTATAAATATCCATTATAAATCGTAATTGGTGTCAATAAGCCATACGAATGGCCCATGAACTATTATAACCACTAGCTATGACCAATAACCTATTGGTGACCATAACCCATACGAATGGCCCGTTAACCATTATTACTACTAGCTATGACCAATAACCTATAAGTATCCATTATAAACCGTAATTGGTGTCAATAAGCCATACGAATGGCCCGTGAACTATTATAACCACTAGCTATGACCAATAACCTATAAGTGTCCATTATAAACCGTAATTGGTGTCAATAACCCATACGAATGGCCCGTGAACCATTATAACCACTAACTACGACCGATAAGCTATAAGTATCCATTATAAACCGTAATTGGTGACAATAACCCATACGAATGGCTCGTGAACCATTATAACCACTAGCTATGACCAATAACCTATAAATATCCATTATAAACCGTAATTGGTGTCAATAACCCATACGAATGGCCCGTGAACCATTATAACCACTAGCGATGATCGATAACCTATAAGTATCCATTATAAACCGTAATTGGTGACCATAACCCATACGAATGGCCCGTGAACCATTATAACCACTAGCTATGACCAATAACCTATAAATATCCATTATAAACCGTAATTGGTGTCAATAACCCATACGAATGGCCCGTGAACCATTATAACCACTAGCTATGACCGATAAGCTATAAGTATCCATTATAAACCGTAATTGGTGACAATAACCCATACGAATGGCTCGTGAACCATTATAACCACTAGCTATGACAAATAACCTATAAATATCCATTATAAACCGTAATTGGTGTCAATAACCCATACGAATGGCCCGTGAACCATTATAACCACTAGCTATGACCAATAACCTATAAGTATCCATTATAAACCGTAATTGGTGTCAATAAGCCATACGAATGGCCCGTGAACTATTATAACCACTAGCTATGACCAATAACCTATAAGTGAACATTATAAACCGTAATTGGTGTCAATAACCCATACGAATGGCCCGTGAACCATTATAACCACTTGCTATGATCGATAACCTATAAGTATCCATTATAAACCGTAATTGGTGAAATAACCCATACGAATGGCCCGTGAACCATTATAACCACTAGCTATGACCAATGACCTATAAATATCCATTATAAATCGTAATTGGTGTCAATAAGCCATACGAATGGCCCATGAACTATTATAACCACTAGCTATGACCAATAACCTATTGGTGACCATAACCCATACGAATGGCCCGTTAACCATTATTACTACTAGCTATGACCAATAACCTATAAGTATCCATTATAAACCGTAATTGGTGTCAATAAGCCATACGAATGGCCCGTGAACTATTATAACCACTAGCTATGACCAATAACCTATAAGTATCCATTATACACCGTAATTGGTGTCAATAACCCATACGAATGGCCCGTGAACCATTATAACCACTAGCTATGACCAATAACCTATAAGTATCCATTATAAACCGTAATTGGTGACCATAACCCATACGAATGGCCCGTGAACCATTATAACCACTAGCTATGACCAATAACCTATAAATATCCATTATAAACCGTAATTGGTGTCAATAACCCATACGAATGGCCCGTGAACCATTATAACCACTAGCTATGACCGATAAGCTATGAGTATCCATTATAAACCGTAATTGGTGACAATAACCCATACGAATGGCTCGTGAACCATTATAACCACTAGCTATGACAAATAACCTATAAATATCCATTATAAAACGTAATTGGTGTCAATAACCCATACGAATGACCCGTGAACCATTATAACCACTAGCTATGACCAATAACCTATAAGTATCCATTATAAACCGTAATTTGTGACCATAACCCATACGAATGGCCCGTGAACCATTATAACCACTAGCTATGACCAATAACCTATAAATATCCATTATAAACCGTAATTGGTGTCAATAACCCATACGAATGGCCCGTGAACCATTATAACCACTAGCTATGACCAATAACCTATAAGTATCCATTATAAACCGTAATTGGTGACCATAACCCATACGAATGGCCCGTGAACCATTATAACCACTAGCTATGACCAATAACCTATAAATATCCATTATAAACCGTAATTGGTGTCAATAACCCATACGAATGGCCCGTGAACCATTATAACCACTAGCTATGACCGATAAGCTATGAGTATCCATTATAAACCGTAATTGGTGACAATAACCCATACGAATGGCTCGTGAACCATTATAACCACTAGCTATGACAAATAACCTATAAATATCCATTATAAACCGTAATTGGTGTCAATAACCCATACGAATGGCCCGTGAACCATTATAACCACTAGCTATGACCAATAACCTATAAGTATCCATTATAAACCGTAATTCGTGACCATAACCCATACGAATGGCCCGTGAACCATTATAACCACTAGCTATGACCAATAACCTATAAATATCCATTATAAACCGTAATTGGTGGCAATAACCCATACGAATGGCCCGTGAACCATTATAACCACTAGCTATGACCAATAACCTATAAGTATCCATTATAAACCGTAATTGGTGACCATAACCCATACGAATGGCCCGTGAACCATTATAACCACTATCTATGACCAATAACCTATAAATATCCATTATAAACCGTAATTGGTGTCAATAACCCATACGAATGGCCCGTGAACCATTATAACCACTAGCTATGACCAATAACCTATAAGTATCCATTATAAACCGTAATTGGTGTCAATAACCCATACAATGGCCCGTGAACTATTATAACCACTAGCTATGACCAATAACCTATAAGTGTCCATTATAAACCGTAATTGGTGTCAATAACCCATACGAATGGCCCGTGAACCATTATAACCACTAACTACGACTGATAAGCTATAAGTATCCATTATAAACCGTAATTGGTGACAATAACCCATACGAATGGCTCGTGAACCATTATAACCACTAGCTATGACAAATAACCTATAAATATCCATTATAGACCGTAATTGGTGTCAATAACCCATACGAATGGCCCGTGAACCATTATAACCACTAGCTATGACCGATAAGCTATAAGTATCCATTATAAACCGTAATTGGTGACAATAACCCATACGAATGGCTCGTGAACCATTATAACCACTAGCTATGACAAATAACCTATAAATATCCATTATAAACCGTAATTGGTGTCAATAACCCATACGAATGCCCGTGAACCATTATAACCACTAGCTATGACCGATAAGCTATAAGTATCCATTATAAACCGTAATTGGTGACAATAACCCATACGAATGGCTCGTGAACCATTATAACCACTAGCTATGACAAATAACCTATAAATATCCATTATAGGCCGTAATTGGTGTCAATAACCCATACGAATGGCCCGTGAACCATTATAACCACTAGCTATGACCGATAAGCTATAAGTATCCATTATAAACCGTAATTGGTGACAATAACCCATACGAATGGCCCGTGAACCATTATAACCACTAGCTATAACCAATAACCTATAAATATCCATTATAAACCGTAATTGGTGTCAATAAGCCATACGAATGGCCCGTGAACTATTATAACCACTAGCTATGACCAATAACCTATAAGTATCCATTATTAACCGTAATTGGTGTCAATAACCCATAAGAATGGCCCGTGAACCATTATAACCACTAGCTATGACCGATAAGCTATAAGTATTCATTATAAACCGTAATTGGTGACAATAACCCATACGAATGGCTCGTGAACCATTATAACCACTAGCTATGACCGATAAGCTATAAGTATCCATTATAAACCGTAATTGGAGACAATAACCCATACGAATGGCTCGTGAACCATTATAACCACAACTATGACAAATAACCTATAAATATCCATTATAAACCGTAATTGGTGTCAATAACCCATACGAATGGCCCGTGAACCATTATACCACTAGCTATGACCAATAACCTATAAGTATCCATTATAAACCGTAATTGGTGTCAATAAGCCATACGAATGGCCCGTGAACTATTATAACCACTAGCTATGACCAATAACCTATAAGTGAACATTATAAACCGTAATTGGTGTCAATAACCCATACGAATGGCCTGTGAACCATTATAACCACTTGCTATGATCGATAACCTATAAGTATCCATTATAAACCGTAATTGGTGAAATAACCCATATGAATGGCCCGTGAACCATTATAACCACTAGCTATGACCAATGACCTATAAATATCCATTATAAATTGTAATTGGTGTCAATAAGCCATACGAATGGCCCATGAACTATTATAACCACTACCTATGACCAATAACCTATTGGTGACCATAACCCATACGAATGGCCCGTTAACCATTATTACTACTAGCTATGACCAATAACCTATAAGTATCCATTATAAACCGTAATTGGTGTCAATAAGCCATATGAATGGCCCGTGAACTATTATAACCACTAGCTATGACCAATAACCTATAAGTGTCCATTATAAACCGTAATTGGTGTCAATAACCCATACGAATGGCCCGTGAACCATTATAACCACTAGCTATGACCGATAACCTATAAGTATCCATTATACACCGTAATTGGTGACTATAACCCATACGAATGGCTCGTGAACCATTATAACCACTAGCTATGACAAATAACCTATAAATATCCATTATAAACCGTAATTGGTGTCCATAACCCATACGAATGGCCCGTGAACCATTATAACCACTAGCTATGACCAATAACCTATAAGTATCCATTATAAACCGTAATTGGTGACCATAACCCATACGAATGGCCCGTGAACCATTATAACCACTAGCTATGACCAATAACCTATAAATATCCATTATAAACCGTAATTGGTGTCAATAACCCATACGAATGGCCCGTGACCCATTATAACAACTAGCTAAGACCAATAACCTATAAGTATCCATTATAAACCGTAATTGGTGTCAATAAGCCATACAATGGCCCGTGAACTATTATAACCACTAGCTATGACCAATAACCTATAAGTGTCCATTATAAACCGTAATTGGTGTCAATAACCCATACGAATGGCCCGTGAACCATTATAACCACTAACTACGACCGATAACCTATAAGTATCCATTATAAACCGTAATTGGTGTCAATAACCCATACAATGGCCCGTGAACTATTATAACCACTAGCTATGACCAATAACCTATAAGTGTCCATTATAAACCGTAATTGGTGTCAATAACCCATACGAATGGCCCGTGAACCATTATAACCACTAACTACGACTGATAAGCTATAAGTATCCATTATAAACCGTAATTGGTGACAATAACCCATACGAATGGCTCGTGAACCATTATAACCACTAGCTATGACAAATAACCTATAAATATCCATTATAGACCGTAATTGGTGTCAATAACCCATACGAATGGCCCGTGAACCATTATAACCACTAGCTATGACCGATAAGCTATAAGTATCCATTATAAACCGTAATTGGTGACAATAACCCATACGAATGGCTCGTGAACCATTATAACCACTAGCTATGACAAATAACCTATAAATATCCATTATAAACCGTAATTGGTGTCAATAACCCATACGAATGCCCGTGAACCATTATAACCACTAGCTATGACCGATAAGCTATAAGTATCCATTATAAACCGTAATTGGTGACAATAACCCATACGAATGGCTCGTGAACCATTATAACCACTAGCTATGACAAATAACCTATAAATATCCATTATAGGCCGTAATTGGTGTCAATAACCCATACGAATGGCCCGTGAACCATTATAACCACTAGCTATGACCGATAAGCTATAAGTATCCATTATAAACCGTAATTGGTGACAATAACCCATACGAATGGCCCGTGAACCATTATAACCACTAGCTATAACCGATAACCTATAAATATCCATTATAAACCGTAATTGGTGTCAATAAGCCATACGAATGGCCCGTGAACTATTATAACCACTAGCTATGACCAATAACCTATAAGTATCCATTATTAACCGTAATTGGTGTCAATAACCCATAAGAATGGCCCGTGAACCATTATAACCACTAGCTATGACCGATAAGCTATAAGTATTCATTATAAACCGTAATTGGTGACAATAACCCATACGAATGGCTCGTGAACCATTATAACCACTAGCTATGACCGATAAGCTATAAGTATCCATTATAAACCGTAATTGGAGACAATAACCCATACGAATGGCTCGTGAACCATTATAACCACAACTATGACAAATAACCTATAAATATCCATTATAAACCGTAATTGGTGTCAATAACCCATACGAATGGCCCGTGAACCATTATAACCACTAGCTATGACCAATAACCTATAAGTATCCATTATAAACCGTAATTGGTGTCAATAAGCCATACGAATGGCCCGTGAACTATTATAACCACTAGCTATGACCAATAACCTATAAGTGAACATTATAAACCGTAATTGGTGTCAATAACCCATACGAATGGCCTGTGAACCATTATAACCACTTGCTATGATCGATGACCTATAAGTATCCATTATAAACCGCAATTGGTGAAATAACCCATACGAATGGCCCGTGAACCATTATAACCACTAGCTATGACCAATGACCTATAAATATCCATTATAAATCGTAATTGGTGTCAATAAGCCATACGAATGGTCCATGAACTATTATAACCACTAGCTATGACCAATAACCTATTGGTGACCATAACCCATACGAATGGCCCGTTAACCATTATTACTACTAGCTATGACCAATAACCTATAAGTATCCATTATAAACCGTAATTGGTGTCAATAAGCCATATGAATGGCCCGTGAACTATTATAACCACTAGCTATGACCAATAACCTATAAGTGTCCATTATAAACCGTAATTGGTGTCAATAACCCATACGAATGGCCCGTGAACCATTATAACCACTAGCTATGACCGATAACCTATAAGTATCCATTATACACCGTAATTGGTGACTATAACCCATACGAATGGCTCGTGAACCATTATAACCACTAGCTATGACAAATAACCTATAAATATCCATTATAAACCGTAATTGGTGTCCATAACCCATACGAATGGCCCGTGAACCATTATAACCACTAGCTATGACCAATAACCTATAAGTATCCATTATAAACCGTAATTGGTGACCATAACCCATACGAATGGCCCGTGAACCATTATAACCACTAGCTATGACCAATAACCTATAAATATCCATTATAAACCGTAATTGGTGTCAATAACCCATACGAATGGCCCGTGAACCATTATAACCACTAGCTAAGACCAATAACCTATAAGTATCCATTATAAACCGTAATTGGTGTCAATAAGCCATACAATGGCCCGTGAACTATTATAACCACTAGCTATGACCAATAACCTATAAGTGTCCATTATAAACCGTAATTGGTGTCAATAACCCATACGAATGGCCCGTGAACCATTATAACCACTAACTACGACCGATAAGCTATAAGTATCCATTATAAACCGTAATTGGTGACAATAACCCATACGAATGGCTCGTGAACCATTATAACCACTAGCTATGACCAATAACCTATAAATATCCATTATAAACCGTAATTGGTGTCAATAACCCATACGAATGGCCCGTGAACCATTATAACCACTAGCTATGATCGATAACCTATAAGTATCCATTATAAACCGTAATTGGTGACCATAACCCATACGAATGGCCCGTGAACCATTATAACCACTAGCTATGACCAATAACCTATAAATATCCATTATAAACCATAATTGGTGTCAATAACCCATACGAATGGCCCGTGAACCATTATAACCACTAGCTATGACCGATAAGCTATAAGTATCCATTATAAACCGTAATTGGTGACAATAACCCATACGAATGGCTCGTGAACCATTATAACCACTAGCTATGACAAATAACCTATAAATATCCATTATAAACCGTAATTGGTGTCAATAACCCATACGAATGGCCCGTGAACCATTATAACCACTAGCTATGACCAATAACCTATAAGTATCCATTATAAACCGTAATTGGTGTCAATAAGCCATACGAATGGCCCGTGAACTATTATAACCACTAGCTATGACCAATAACCTATAAGTGAACATTATAAACCGTAAATGGTGTGAATAACCCATACGAATGGCCCGTGAACCATTATAACCACTTGCTATGATCGATAACCTATAAGTATCCATTATAAACCGTAATTGGTGAAATAACCCATACGAATGGCCCGTGAACCATTATAACCACTAGCTATGACCAATGACCTATAAATATCCATTATAAATCGTAATTGGTGTCAATAAGCCATACGAATGGCCCATGAACTATTATAACCACTAGCTATGACCAATAACCTATTGGTGACCATAACCCATACGAATGGCCTGTTAACCATTATTACTACTAGCTATGACCAATAACCTATAAGTATCCATTATAAACCGTAATTGGTGTCAATAAGCCATACGAATGGCCCGTGAACTATTATAACCACTAGCTATGACCAATAACCTATAAGTGTCCATTATAAACCGTAATTGGTGTCAATAACCCATACGAATGGCCCGTGAACCATTATAACCACTAGCTATGACCGATAACCTATAAGTATCCATTATACACCGTAATTGGTGACAATAACCCATACGAATGGCTCGTGAACCATTATAACCACTAGCTATGAAAAATAACCTATAAATATCCATTATAAACCGTAATTGGTGTCAATAACCCATACGAATGGCCCGTGAACCATTATAACCACTAGCTATGACCAATAACCTATAAGTATCCATTATAAACCGTAATTGGTGACCATAACCCATACGAATGGCCCGTGAACCATTATAACCACTAGCTATGACCAATAACCTATAAATATCCATTATAAACCGTAATTGGTGTCAATAACCCATACGAATGGCCCGTGAACCATTATAACCACTAACTACGACCGATAAGCTATAAGTATCCATTATAAACCGTAATTGGTGACAATAACCCATACGAATGGCTCGTGAACCATTATAACCACTAGCTATGACCAATAACCTATAAATATCCATTATAAACCGTAATTGGTGTCAATAACCCATACGAATGGCCCGTGAACCATTATAACCACTAGCTATGATCGATAACCTATAAGTATCCATTATAAACCGTAATTGGTGACCATAACCCATACGAATGGCCCGTGAACCATTATAACCACTAGCTATGACCAATAACCTATAAATATCCATTATAAACCATAATTGGTGTCAATAACCCATACGAATGGCCCGTGAACCATTATAACCACTAGCTATGACCGATAAGCTATAAGTATCCATTATAAACCGTAATTGGTGACAATAACCCATACGAATGGCTCGTGAACCATTATAACCACTAGCTATGACAAATAACCTATAAATATCCATTATAAACCGTAATTGGTGTCAATAACCCATACGAATGGCCCGTGAACCATTATAACCACTAGCTATGACCAATAACCTATAAGTATCCATTATAAACCGTAATTGGTGTCAATAAGCCATACGAATGGCCCGTGAACTATTATAACCACTAGCTATGACCAATAACCTTTAAGTGAACATTATAAACCGTAATTGGTGTGAATAACCCATACGAATGGCCCGTGAACCATTATAACCACTTGCTATGATCGATAACCTATAAGTATCCATTATAAACCGTAATTGGTGAAATAACCCATACGAATGGCCCGTGAACCATTATAACCACTAGCTATGACCAATGACCTATAAATATCCATTATAAATCGTAATTGGTGTGAATAAGCCATACGAATGGCCCATGAACTATTATAACCACTAGCTATGACCAATAACCTATTGGTGACCATAACCCATACGAATGGCATGTTAACCATTATTACTACTAGCTATGACCAATAACCTATAAGTATCCATTATAAACTGTAATTGGTGTCAATAAGCCATACGAATGGCCCGTGAACTATTATAACCACTAGCTATGACCAATAACCTATAAGTGTCCATTATAAACCGTAATTGGTGTCAATAACCCATACGAATGGCCCGTGAACCATTATAACCACTAGCTATGACCGATAACCTATAAGTATCCATTATACACCGTAATTGGTGACAATAACCCATACGAATGGCTCGTGAACCATTATAACCACTAGCTATGAAAAATAACCTATAAATATCCATTATAAACCGTAATTGGTGTCAATAACCCATACGAATGACCCGTGAACCATTATAACCACTAGCTATGACCAATAACCTATAAGTATCCATTATAAACCGTAATTGGTGACCATAACCCATACGAATGGCCCGTGAACCATTATAACCACTAGCTATGACCAATAACCTATAAATATCCATTATAAACGTAATTGGTGTCAATAACCCATACGAATGGCCCGTGAACCATTATAACCACTAGCTATGACCGATAAGCTATAAGTATCCATTATAAACCGTAATTGGTGACAATAACCATACGAATGGCTCGTGAACCATTATAACCACTAGCTATGACAAATAACCTATAAATATCCATTATAAACCGTAATTGGTGTCAATAACCCATACGAATGGCCCGTGAACCATTATAACCACTAGCTATGACCAATAACCTATAAGTATCCATTATAAACCGTAATTCGTGACCATACCCCATACGAATGGCCCGTGAACCATTATAACCACTAGCTATGACCAATAACCTATAAATATCCATTATAAACCGTAATTGGTGTCAATAACCCATACGAATGGCCCGTGAACCATTATAACCACTAGCTATGATCGATAACCTATAAGTATCCATTATAAACCGTAATTGGTGACCATAACCCATACGAATGGCCCGTGAACCATTATAACCACTAGCTATGACCAATAACCTATAAATATCCATTATAAACCGTAATTGGTGTCAATAACCCATACGAATGGCCCGTGAACCATTATAACCACTAGCTATGACCGATAAGCTATAAGTATCCATTATAAACCGTAATTGGTGACAATAACCCATACGAATGGCTCGTGAACCATTATAACCACTAGCTATGACAAATAACCTATAAATATCCATTATAAACCGTAATTGGTGTCAATAACCCATACGAATGGCCCGTGAACCATTATAACCACTAGCTATGACCAATAACCTATAAGTATCCATTATATAATAGTAATTGGTGACCATAACCCATACGAATGGCCCGTGAACCATTATAACCACTAGCTATGACCAATAACCTATAAATATCCATTATAAACCGTAATTGGTGTCAATAACCCATACGAATGGCCCGTGAACCATTATAACCACTAGCTATGACCAATAACCTATAAATATCCATTATAAACCGTAATTGGTGTCAATAACCCATACGAATGGCCCGTGAACCATTATAACCACTAGCTATGACCGATAAGCTATAAGTATCCATTATAAACCGTAATTGGTGACAATAACCCATACGAATGGCTCGTGAACCATTATAACCACTAGCTATGACAAATATCCTATAAATATCCATTATAGACCGTAATTGGTGTCAATAACCCATACCAATGGCCCGTGAACCATTATAACCACTAGCTATGACCGATAAACTATAAGTATCCATTATAAACCATAATTGGTGACAATAACCCATACGAATGGCCCGTGAACCATTATAACCACTAGCTAAGACCAATAACCTATAAATATCCATTATAAACCGTTATTGGTGTCAATAAGCCATACGAATGGCCCGTGAACTATTATAACCACTAGCTATGACCAATAACCTATAAGTATCCATTATTAACCGTAATTGGTGTCAATAACCCATACGAATGGCCCGTGAACCATTATAACCACTAGCTATGACCGATAAGCTATAAGTATTCATTATAAACCGTAATTGGTGACAATAACCCATACGAATGGCCCGTGAACCATTATAACCACTAGCTATGACCGATAAGCTATAAGTATCCATTATAAACCGTAATTGGTGACCATAACCCATACGAATGGCCCGTGAACCATTATAACCACTAGCTATGACCAATAACCTATAAATATCCATTATAAACCATAATTGGTGTCAATAACCCATACGAATGGCCCGTGAACCATTATAACCACTAGCTATGACCGATAAGCTATAAGTATCCATTATAAACCGTAATTGGTGACAATAACCCATACGAATGGCTCGTGAACCATTATAACCACTAGCTATGACAAATAACCTATAAATATCCATTATAAACCGTAATTGGTGTCAATAACCCATACGAATGGCCCGTGAACCATTATAACCACTAGCTATGACCAATAACCTATAAGTATCCATTATAAACCGTAATTGGTGTCAATAAGCCATACGAATGGCCCGTGAACTATTATAACCACTAGCTATGACCAATAACCTATAAGTGAACATTATAAACCGTAAATGGTGTGAATAACCCATACGAATGGCCCGTGAACCATTATAACCACTTGCTATGATCGATAACCTATAAGTATCCATTATAAACCGTAATTGGTGAAATAACCCATACGAATGGCCCGTGAACCATTATAACCACTAGCTATGACCAATGACCTATAAATATCCATTATAAATCGTAATTGGTGTCAATAAGCCATACGAATGGCCCATGAACTATTATAACCACTAGCTATGACCAATAACCTATTGGTGACCATAACCCATACGAATGGCCTGTTAACCATTATTACTACTAGCTATGACCAATAACCTATAAGTATCCATTATAAACCGTAATTGGTGTCAATAAGCCATACGAATGGCCCGTGAACTATTATAACCACTAGCTATGACCAATAACCTATAAGTGTCCATTATAAACCGTAATTGGTGTCAATAACCCATACGAATGGCCCGTGAACCATTATAACCACTAGCTATGACCGATAACCTATAAGTATCCATTATACACCGTAATTGGTGACAATAACCCATACGAATGGCTCGTGAACCATTATAACCACTAGCTATGAAAAATAACCTATAAATATCCATTATAAACCGTAATTGGTGTCAATAACCCATACGAATGGCCCGTGAACCATTATAACCACTAGCTATGACCAATAACCTATAAGTATCCATTATAAACCGTAATTGGTGACCATAACCCATACGAATGGCCCGTGAACCATTATAACCACTAGCTATGACCAATAACCTATAAATATCCATTATAAACCGTAATTTGTGTCAATAACCCATACGAATGGCCCGTGAACCATTATAACCACTAACTACGACCGATAAGCTATAAGTATCCATTATAAACCGTAATTGGTGACAATAACCCATACGAATGGCTCGTGAACCATTATAACCACTAGCTATGACCAATAACCTATAAATATCCATTATAAACCGTAATTGGTGTCAATAACCCATACGAATGGCCCGTGAACCATTATAACCACTAGCTATGATCGATAACCTATAAGTATCCATTATAAACCGTAATTGGTGACCATAACCCATACGAATGGCCCGTGAACCATTATAACCACTAGCTATGACCAATAACCTATAAATATCCATTATAAACCATAATTGGTGTCAATAACCCATACGAATGGCCCGTGAACCATTATAACCACTAGCTATGACCGATAAGCTATAAGTATCCATTATAAACCGTAATTGGTGACAATAACCCATACGAATGGCTCGTGAACCATTATAACCACTAGCTATGACAAATAACCTATAAATATCCATTATAAACCGTAATTGGTGTCAATAACCCATACGAATGGCCCGTGAACCATTATAACCACTAGCTATGACCAATAACCTATAAGTATCCATTATAAACCGTAATTGGTGTCAATAAGCCATACGAATGGCCCGTGAACTATTATAACCACTAGCTATGACCAATAACCTATAAGTGAACATTATAAACCGTAATTGGTGTGAATAACCCATACGAATGGCCCGTGAACCATTATAACCACTTGCTATGATCGATAACCTATAAGTATCCATTATAAACCGTAATTGGTGAAATAACCCATACGAATGGCCCGTGAACCATTATAACCACTAGCTATGACCAATGACCTATAAATATCCATTATAAATCGTAATTGGTGTCAATAAGCCATACGAATGGCCCATGAACTATTATAACCACTAGCTATGACCAATAACCTATTGGTGACCATAACCCATACGAATGGCATGTTAACCATTATTACTACTAGCTATGACCAATAACCTATAAGTATCCATTATAAACTGTAATTGGTGTCAATAAGCCATACGAATGGCCCGTGAACTATTATAACCACTAGCTATGACCAATAACCTATAAGTGTCCATTATAAACCGTAATTGGTGTCAATAACCCATACGAATGGCCCGTGAACCATTATAACCACTAGCTATGACCGATAACCTATAAGTATCCATTATACACCGTAATTGGTGACAATAACCCATACGAATGGCTCGTGAACCATTATAACCACTAGCTATGAAAAATAACCTATAAATATCCATTATAAACCGTAATTGGTGTCAATAACCCATACGAATGGCCCGTGAACCATTATAACCACTAGCTATGACCAATAACCTATAAGTATCCATTATAAACCGTAATTGGTGACCATAACCCATACGAATGGCCCGTGAACCATTATAACCACTAGCTATGACCAATAACCTATAAATATCCATTATAAACGTAATTGGTGTCAATAACCCATACGAATGGCCCGTGAACCATTATAACCACTAGCTATGACCGATAAGCTATAAGTATCCATTATAAACCGTAATTGGTGACAATAACCATACGAATGGCTCGTGAACCATTATAACCACTAGCTATGACAAATAACCTATAAATATCCATTATAAACCGTAATTGGTGTCAATAACCCATACGAATGGCCCGTGAACCATTATAACCACTAGCTATGACCAATAACCTATAAGTATCCATTATAAACCGTAATTCGTGACCATACCCCATACGAATGGCCCGTGAACCATTATAACCACTAGCTATGACCAATAACCTATAAATATCCATTATAAACCGTAATTGGTGTCAATAACCCATACGAATGGCCCGTGAACCATTATAACCACTAGCTATGATCGATAACCTATAAGTATCCATTATAAACCGTAATTGGTGACCATAACCCATACGAATGGCCCGTGAACCATTATAACCACTAGCTATGACCAATAACCTATAAATATCCATTATAAACCGTAATTGGTGTCAATAACCCATACGAATGGCCCGTGAACCATTATAACCACTAGCTATGACCGATAAGCTATAAGTATCCATTATAAACCGTAATTGGTGACAATAACCCATACGAATGGCTCGTGAACCATTATAACCACTAGCTATGACAAATAACCTATAAATATCCATTATAAACCGTAATTGGTGTCAATAACCCATACGAATGGCCCGTGAACCATTATAACCACTAGCTATGACCAATAACCTATAAGTATCCATTATATAATAGTAATTGGTGACCATAACCCATACGAATGGCCCGTGAACCATTATAACCATTAGCTATGACCAATAACCTATAAATATCCATTATAAACCGTAATTGGTGTGAATAACCCATACGAATGGCCCGTGAACCATTATAACCACTTGCTATGATCGATAACCTATAAGTATCCATTATAAACCGTAATTGGTGAAATAACCCATACGAATGGCCCGTGAACCATTATAACCACTAGCTATGACCAATGACCTATAAATATCCATTATAAATCGTAATTGGTGTCAATAAGCCATACGAATGGCCCATGAACTATTATAACCACTAGCTATGACCAATAACCTATTGGTGACCATAACCCATACGAATGGCATGTTAACCATTATTACTACTAGCTATGACCAATAACCTATAAGTATCCATTATAAACTGTAATTGGTGTCAATAAGCCATACGAATGGCCCGTGAACTATTATAACCACTAGCTATGACCAATAACCTATAAGTGTCCATTATAAACCGTAATTGGTGTCAATAACCCATACGAATGGCCCGTGAACCATTATAACCACTAGCTATGACCGATAACCTATAAGTATCCATTATACACCGTAATTGGTGACAATAACCCATACGAATGGCTCGTGAACCATTATAACCACTAGCTATGAAAAATAACCTATAAATATCCATTATAAACCGTAATTGGTGTCAATAACCCATACGAATGGCCCGTGAACCATTATAACCACTAGCTATGACCAATAACCTATAAGTATCCATTATAAACCGTAATTGGTGACCATAACCCATACGAATGGCCCGTGAACCATTATAACCACTAGCTATGACCAATAACCTATAAATATCCATTATAAACGTAATTGGTGTCAATAACCCATACGAATGGCCCGTGAACCATTATAACCACTAGCTATGACCGATAAGCTATAAGTATCCATTATAAACCGTAATTGGTGACAATAACCATACGAATGGCTCGTGAACCATTATAACCACTAGCTATGACAAATAACCTATAAATATCCATTATAAACCGTAAATTGTGTCAATAACCCATACGAATGGCCCGTGAACCATTATAACCACTAGCTATGACCAATAACCTATAAGTATCCATTATAAACCGTAATTCGTGACCATACCCCATACGAATGGCCCGTGAACCATTATAACCACTAGCTATGACCAATAACCTATAAATATCCATTATAAACCGTAATTGGTGTCAATAACCCATACGAATGGCCCGTGAACCATTATAACCACTAGCTATGATCGATAACCTATAAGTATCCATTATAAACCGTAATTGGTGACCATAACCCATACGAATGGCCCGTGAACCATTATAACCACTAGCTATGACCAATAACCTATAAATATCCATTATAAACCGTAATTGGTGTCAATAACCCATACGAATGGCCCGTGAACCATTATAACCACTAGCTATGACCGATAAGCTATAAGTATCCATTATAAACCGTAATTGGTGACAATAACCCATACGAATGGCTCGTGAACCATTATAACCACTAGCTATGACAAATAACCTATAAATATCCATTATAAACCGTAATTGGTGTCAATAACCCATACGAATGGCCCGTGAACCATTATAACCACTAGCTATGACCAATAACCTATAAGTATCCATTATATAATAGTAATTGGTGACCATAACCCATACGAATGGCCCGTGAACCATTATAACCACTAGCTATGACCAATAACCTATAAATATCCATTATAAACCGTAATTGGTGTCAATAACCCATACGAATGGCCCGTGAACCATTATAACCACTAGCTATGACCAATAACCTATAAATATCCATTATAAACCGTAATTGGTGTCAATAACCCATACGAATGGCCCGTGAACCATTATAACCACTAGCTATGACCGATAAGCTATAAGTATCCATTATAAACCGTAATTGGTGACAATAACCCATACGAATGGCTCGTGAACCATTATAACCACTAGCTATGACAAATATCCTATAAATATCCATTATAGACCGTAATTGGTGTCAATAACCCATACCAATGGCCCGTGAACCATTATAACCACTAGCTATGACCGATAAACTATAAGTATCCATTATAAACCATAATTGGTGACAATAACCCATACGAATGGCCCGTGAACCATTATAACCACTAGCTATGACCAATAACCTATAAATATCCATTATAAACCGTTATTGGTGTCAATAAGCCATACGAATGGCCCGTGAACTATTATAACCACTAGCTATGACCAATAACCTATAAGTATCCATTATTAACCGTAATTGGTGTCAATAACCCATACGAATGGCCCGTGAACCATTATAACCACTAGCTATGACCGATAAGCTATAAGTATTCATTATAAACCGTAATTGGTGACAATAACCCATACGAATGGCTCGTGAACCATTATAACCACTAGCTATGACAAATAACCTATAAGTATCCATTATAAACCGTAATTGGTGACCATAACGCATACGAATGGCCCGTTAACCATTATTACCACTAGTTTTGACCAATAACTTATAAGAATCCATTTTAAACTGTAATTGGTGACCATAACCCATACGAATGGCCCGTGAACCATTATAACCACTAGCTATGACCAATAACCTATAAGTATTCATTATAAACCGTAATTGGTCTCCATAAGCCATACGAATGGCCCGTGAACTATTATAACCACTAGGTATGACCAATAACCTATAAGTATCCATTATAAACCGTAATTGGTGTCAATAACCCATACGAATGGCCCGTGAACCATTATAACCACTTGCTATGATCGATAACCTATAAGTATCCATTATAAACCGTAATTGGTGAGAATAACCCATACGAATGGCCCGTGAACCATTATAACCACTAGCTATGACCAATAACCTATAAATATCCATTATAAATCGTAATTGGTGTCAATAAGCCATACGAATGGCCCATGAACTATTATAACCACTAGCTATGACCAATAACCTATTGGTGACCATAACCCATACGAATGGCCCGTTAACCATTATTACTACTAGCTATGACCAATAACCTATAAGTATCCATTATAAACCGTAATTGGTGTCAATAAGCCATACGAATGGCCCGTGAACTATTATAACCACTAGCTATGACCAATAACCTATAAGTGTCCATTATAAACCGTAATTGGTGTCAATAACCCATACGAATGGCCCGTGAACCATTATAACCACTAGCTATGACCGATAACCTATAAGTATCCATTATACACCGTAATTGGTGACAATAACCCATACGAATGGCTCGTGAACCATTATAACCACTAGCTATGACAAATAACCTATAAATATCCATTATAAACCGTAATTGGTGTCCATAACCCATACGAATGGCCCGTGAACCATTATAACCATTAGCTATGACCAATAACCTATAAGTATCCATTATAAACCGTAATTGGTGACCATAACCCATACGAATGGCCCGTGAACCATTATAACCACTAGCTATGACCAATAACGTATAAATATCCATTATAAACCGTAATTGGTGTCCATAACCCATACGAATGGCCCGTGAACCATTATAACCACTAGCTATGACCAATAACCTATAAGTATCCATTATAAACCATAATTGGTGACCATAACCCATACGAATGGCCCGTGAACCATTATAACCACTAGCTATGACCAATAACCTATAAATATCCATTATTAACCGTAATTGGTGTCAATAACCCATACGAATGGCCCGTGAACCATTATAACCACTAGCTATGACTAATAACCTATAAGTATCCATTATAAACCGTAATTGGTGTCAATAAGGCATACGAATGGCCCGTGAACTATTATAACCACTAGCTATGACCAATAACCTATAAGTGTCCATTATAAACCGTAATTGGTGTCAATAACCCATACGAATGGCCCGTGAACCATTATAACCACTAACTACGACCGATAAGCTATAAGTATCCATTATAAACCGTAATTGGTGACAATAACCCATACGAATGGCTCGTGAACCATTATAACCACTAGCTATGACAAATAACCTATAAATATCCATTATAAACCGTAATTGGTGTCAATAACCCATACGAATGGCCCGTGAACCATTATAACCACTAGCTATGACCAATAACCTATAAGTATTCATTATAAACCGTAATTGGTCTCCATAAGCCATACGAATGGCCTGTGAACTATTATAACCACTAGGTATGACCAATAACCTATATGTATCCATTATAAACCGTAATTGGTGTCAATAACCCATACGAATGGCCCGTGAACCATTATAACCACTTGCTATGATCGATAACCTATAAGTATCCATTATAAACCGTAATTGGTGAAATAACCCATACGAATGGCCCGTGAACCATTATAACCACTAGCTATGACCAATAACCTATAAATATCCATTATAAATCGTAATTGGTGTCAATAAGCCATACGAATGGCCCATGAACTATTATAACCACTAGCTATGACCAATAACCTATGGGTGACCATAACCCATACGAATGGCCCGTTAACCATTATTACTACTAGCTATGACCAATAACCTATAAGTATCCATTATAAACCGTAATTGGTGTCAATAAGCCATACGAATGGCGCGTGAACTATTATAACCACTAGCTATAACCAATAACCTATAAGTGTCCATTATAAACCGTAATTGGTGTCAATAACCCATACGAATGGCCCGTGAACCATTATAACCACTAGCTATGACCAATAACCTATAAGTATCCATTATAAACCGTAATTGGTGTCAATAAGTCATACGAATGGCCCGTGAACTATTATAACCACTAGCTATGACCAATAACCTATAAGTGTCCATTATAAACCGTAATTGGTGTCAATAACCCATACGAATGGCCCGTGAACCATTATAACCACTAACTACGACCGATAAGCTATAAGTATCCATTATAAACCGTAATTGGTGACAATAACCCATACGAATGGCTCGTGAACCATTATAACCACTAGCTATGACAAATAACCTATAAATATCCATTATAAACCGTAATTGGTGTCAATAACCCATACGAATGGCCCGTGAACCATTATAACCACTAGCTATGACCAATAACCTATAAGTATTCTTTATAAACCGTAATTGGTCTCCATAAGCCATACGAATGGCTTGTGAACTATTATAACCACTAGGTATGACCAATAACCTATATGTATCCATTATAAACCGTAATTGGTGTCAATAACCCATACGAATGGCCCGTGAACCATTATAACCACTTGCTATGATCGATAACCTATAAGTATCCATTATAAACCGTAATTGGTGAAATAACCCATACGAATGGCCCGTGAACCATTATAACCACTAGCTATGACCAATAACCTACAAATATCCATTATAAATCGTAATTGGTGTCAATAAGCCATACGAATGGCCCATGAACTATTATAACCACTAGCTATGACCAATAACCTATTGGTGACCATAACCCATACGAATGGCCCGTTAACCATTATTACTACTAGCTATGACCAATAACCTATAAGTATCCATTATAAACCGTGATTGGTGTCAATAAGCCATACGAATGGCCCGTGAACCATTATAACCACTAGCTATGACCAATAACCTATAAATATCCATTATAAACCGTAATTGGTGTCAATAACCCATACGAATGGCCCGTGAACCATTATAACCACTAACTACGACCGATAAGCTATAAGTATCCATTATAAACCGTAATTGGTGACAATAACCCATACGAATGGCTCGTGAACCATTATAACCACTAGCTATGACAAATAACCTATAAATATCCATTATAAACCGTAATTGGTGTCAATAACCCATACGAATGGCCCGTGACCCATTATAACCACTAGCTATGACCAATAACCTATAAGTATCCATTATAAACCGTAATTGGTGTCAATAACCCATACGAATGGCCCGTGAACCATTATAACCACTGGCTATGACCAATAACCTATAAATATCCATTATAAACCGTAATTGGTGTCAATAACCCATACGAATGGCCCGTGAACCATTATAACCACTAGCTATGACCAATAACCTATAAGTATCCATTATAAACCGTAATTGGTGTCAATAAGCCATACGAATGGCCCGTGAACTATTATAACCACTAGCTATGACCAATAACCTATAAGTGTCCATTATAAACCGTAATTGGTGTCAATAACCCATACGAATGGCCCGTGAACCATTATAACCACTAACTACGACCGATAAGCTATAAGTATCCATTATAAACCGTAATTGGTGACAATAACCCATACGAATGGCTCGTGAACCATTATAACCACTAGCTATGACAAATAACCTATAAATATCCATTATAAACCGTAATTGGTGTCAATAACCCATACGAATGGCCCGTGAACCATTATAACCACTAGCTATGACCAATAACCTATAAGTATTCTTTATAAACCGTAATTGGTCTCCATAAGCCATACGAATGGCTTGTGAACTATTATAACCACTAGGTATGACCAATAACCTATATGTATCCATTATAAACCGTAATTGGTGTCAATAACCCATACGAATGGCCCGTGAACCATTATAACCACTTGCTATGATCGATAACCTATAAGTATCCATTATAAACCGTAATTGGTGAAATAACCCATACGAATGGCCCGTGAACCATTATAACCACTAGCTATGACCAATAACCTACAAATATCCATTATAAATCGTAATTGGTGTCAATAAGCCATACGAATGGCCCATGAACTATTATAACCACTAGCTATGACCAATAACCTATTGGTGACCATAACCCATACGAATGGCCCGTTAACCATTATTACTACTAGCTATGACCAATAACCTATAAGTATCCATTATAAACCGTGATTGGTGTCAATAAGCCATACGAATGGCCCGTGAACCATTATAACCACTAGCTATGACCAATAACCTATAAATATCCATTATAAACCGTAATTGGTGTCAATAACCCATACGAATGGCCCGTGAACCATTATAACCACTAACTACGACCGATAAGCTATAAGTATCCATTATAAACCGTAATTGGTGACAATAACCCATACGAATGGCTCGTGAACCATTATAACCACTAGCTATGACAAATAACCTATAAATATCCATTATAAACCGTAATTGGTGTCAATAACCCATACGAATGGCCCGTGACCCATTATAACCACTAGCTATGACCAATAACCTATAAGTATCCATTATAAACCGTAATTGGTGTCAATAACCCATACGAATGGCCCGTGAACCATTATAACCACTGGCTATGACCAATAACCTATAAATATCCATTATAAACCGTAATTGGTGTCAATAACCCATACGAATGGCCCGTGAACCATTATAACCACTAGCTATGACCAATAACCTATAAGTATCCATTATAAACCGTAATTGGTGTCAATAAGCCATACGAATGGCCCGTGAACTATTATAACCACTAGCTATGACCAATAACCTATAAGTGTCCATTATAAACCGTAATTGGTGTCAATAACCCATACGAATGGCCCGTGAACCATTATAACCACTAACTACGACCGATAAGCTATAAGTATCCATTATAAACCGTAATTGGTGACAATAACCCATACGAATGGCTCGTGAACCATTATAACCACTAGCTATGACAAATAACCTATAAATATCCATTATAAACCGTAATTGGTGTCAATAACCCATACGAATGGCCCGTGAACCATTATAACCACTAGCTATGACCAATAACCTATAAGTATTCTTTATAAACCGTAATTGGTCTCCATAAGCCATACGAATGGCTTGTGAACTATTATAACCACTAGGTATGACCAATAACCTATATGTATCCATTATAAACCGTAATTGGTGTCAATAACCCATACGAATGGCCCGTGAACCATTATAACCACTTGCTATGATCGATAACCTATAAGTATCCATTATAAACCGTAATTGGTGAAATAACCCATACGAATGGCCCGTGAACCATTATAACCACTAGCTATGACCAATAACCTACAAATATCCATTATAAATCGTAATTGGTGTCAATAAGCCATACGAATGGCCCATGAACTATTATAACCACTAGCTATGACCAATAACCTATTGGTGACCATAACCCATACGAATGGCCCGTTAACCATTATTACTACTAGCTATGACCAATAACCTATAAGTATCCATTATAAACCGTGATTGGTGTCAATAAGCCATACGAATGGCCCGTGAACCATTATAACCACTAGCTATGACCAATAACCTATAAATATCCATTATAAACCGTAATTGGTGTCAATAACCCATACGAATGGCCCGTGAACCATTATAACCACTAACTACGACCGATAAGCTATAAGTATCCATTATAAACCGTAATTGGTGACAATAACCCATACGAATGGCTCGTGAACCATTATAACCACTAGCTATGACAAATAACCTATAAATATCCATTATAAACCGTAATTGGTGTCAATAACCCATACGAATGGCCCGTGACCCATTATAACCACTAGCTATGACCAATAACCTATAAGTATCCATTATAAACCGTAATTGGTGTCAATAACCCATACGAATGGCCCGTGAACCATTATAACCACTGGCTATGACCAATAACCTATAAATATCCATTATAAACCGTAATTGGTGTCAATAACCCATACGAATGGCCCGCGAACCATTATAACCACTAGCTATGACCAATAACCTATAAGTATCCATTATAAACCGTAATTGGTGACAATAACCCATACGAATGGCCCGTGAACCATTATAACCACTAGCTATGACCAATAACCTATAAATATCCATTATAAATCGTAATTGGTGTCAATAAGCCATACGAATGGCCCCTGAACTATTATAACCACTAGCTATGACCAACAACCTATTGGTGACCATAACCCATACGAATGGCCCGTTAACCATTATTACTACTAGCTATGACCAATAACCTATAAGTATCCATTATAAACCGTAATTGGTGTCAATAAGCCATACGAATGGCCCGTGAACCATTATAACCACTAGCTCTGACCAATAACCTATAAATATCCATTATAAACCGTAATTGGTGTCAATAACCCATACGAATGGCCCGTGAACCATTATAACCACTAGCTATGACCGATAACCTATAAGTATCCATTATAAACCGTAATTGGTGTCAATAACCCATACGAATGGCCCGTGAACCATTATAACCACTAGCTATGACCAATAATCTATAAGTATCCATTATAAACCGTAATTGGTGTCAATAACCCATACGAATGGCCCGTGAACCATTATAACCACTAGCTATGATCGATAACCTATAAGTATCCATTATAAACCGTAATTGGTGACCATAACCCATACGAATGGCCCGTGAACCATTATAACCACTGGCTATGACCAATAACCTATAAATATCCATTACAAACCGTAATTGGTGTCAATAACCCATACGAATGGCCCGTGAACCATTATAACCACTAGCTATGACCGATAACCTATAAGTATCCATTATTAACCGTAATTGGTGTTAATAACCCATACGAATGGCCCGTGAACCATTATAACCACTAGCTATGACCGATAAGCTATAAGTATCCATTATAAACCGTAATTGGGGACAATAACCCATACGAATGGCTCGTGAACCATTATAACCACTAGCTATGACAAATAACCTATAAGTATCCATTATAGACCGTAATTGGTGTCAATAACCCATACGAATGGCCCGTGAACCATTATAACCACTAGCTATGACCGATAAGCTATAAGTATCCATTATAAACCGTAATTGGTGACAATAACCCATACGAATGGCCCGTGAACCATTATAACCACTAGCTATGACCAATAACCTATAAATATCCATTATAAACCGTAATTGGTGTCAATAAGCCATACGAATGGCCCGTGAACTATTATAACCACTAGCTATGACCAATAACCTATAAGTATCCATTATTAACCGTAATTGGTGTCAATAACCCATACGAATGGCCCGTGAACCATTATAACCACTAGCTATGACCGATAAGCTATAAGTATCCATTATAAACCGTAATTGGTGACAATAACCCATACGAATGGCTCGTGAACCATTATAACCACTAGCTATGACAAATAACCTATAAGTATCCATTATAAACCGTAATTGGTGACCATAACCCATACGAATCGCCCGTTAACCATTATTACCACTAGTTTTGACCAATAACTTATAAGAATGCATTTTAAACTGTAATTGGTGACCATAACTCATACGAATGGCCCGTGAACCATTATAACCACTAGCTATGACCAATAACCTATAAGTATCCATTATAAACCGTAATTGGTCTCCATAAGACATACGAATGGCCCGTGAACTATAATAACCACTAGGTATGACCAATAACCTATAAGTATCCATTATAAACCGTAATTGGTGTCAATAACCCATACGAATGGCCCGTGAACCATTATAACCACTAGCTATGATCGATAACCTATAAGTATCCATTATAAACCGTAATTGGTGACCATAACCCATACGAATGGCCCGTGAACCATTATAACCACTGGCTATGACCAATAACCTATAAATATCCATTATAAACCGTAATTGGTGTCAATAACCCATACGAATGGCCCGTGATCCATTATAACCACTAGCTATGACCGATAACCTATAAGTATCCATTATTAACCGTAATTGGTGTTAATAACCCATACGAATGGCCCGTGAACCATTATAACCACTAGCTATGACCGATAAGCTATAAGTATCCATTATAAACCGTAATTGGTGACAATAACCCATACGAATGGCCCGTGAACCATTATAACCACTAGCTAAGACCAATAACCTATAAATATCCATTATAAACCGTAATTGGTGTCAATAAGCCATACGAATGGCCCGTGAACTATTATAACCACTAGCTATGACCAATAACCTATAAGTATCCATTATAAACCGTAATTGGTGTCAATAACCCATACGAATGGCCCGTGAACCAATATAACCACTGGCTATGACCAATAACCTATAAATATCCATTATAAACCGTAATTGGTGTCAATAACCCATACGAATGGCCCGCGAACCATTATAACCACTAGCTATGACCAATAACCTATAAGTATCCATTATAAACCGTAATTGGTGACAATAACCCATACGAATGGCCCGTGAACCATTATAACCACTAGCTATGACCAATAACCTATAAATATCCATTATAAATCGTAATTGGTGTCAATAAGCCATACGAATGGCCCATGAACTATTATAACCACTAGCTATGACCAATAACCTATTGGTGACCATAACCCATACGAATGGCCCGTTAACCATTATTACTACTAGCTATGACCAATAACCTATAAGTATCCATTATAAACGGTAATTGGTGTCAATAAGCCATACGAATGGCCCGTGAACCATTATAACCACTAGCTATGACCAATAACCTATAAATATCAATTATAAACCGTAATTGGTGTCAATAACCCATACGAATGGCCCGTGAACCATTATAACCACTAGCTATGACCGATAAGCTATAAGTATCCATTATAAACCGTAATTGGTGACAATAACCCATACGAATGGCTCGTGAACCATTATAACCACTAGCTATGACAAATAACCTATAAATATCCATTATAAACCGTAATTGGTGTCAATATCCCATACGAATGGCCCGTGAACCATTATAACCACTAGCTATGACCAATAATCTATAAGTATCCATTATAAACCGTAATTGGTGTCAATAACCCATACGAATGGCCCGTGAACCATTATAACCACTAGCTATGATCGATAACCTATAAGTATCCATTATAAACCGTAATTGGTGACCATAACCCATACGAATGGCCCGTGAACCATTATAACCACTGGCTATGACCAATAACCTATAAATATCCATTACAAACCGTAATTGGTGTCAATAACCCATACGAATGGCCCGTGAACCATTATAACCACTAGCTATGACCGATAACCTATAAGTATCCATTATTAACCGTAATTGGTGTTAATAACCCATACGAATGGCCCGTGAACCATTATAACCACTAGCTATGACCGATAAGCTATAAGTATCCATTATAAACCGTAATTGGGGACAATAACCCATACGAATGGCTCGTGAACCATTATAACCACTAGCTATGACAAATAACCTATAAGTATCCATTATAGACCGTAATTGGTGTCAATAACCCATACGAATGGCCCGTGAACCATTATAACCACTAGCTATGACCGATAAGCTATAAGTATCCATTATAAACCGTAATTGGTGACAATAACCCATACGAATGGCCCGTGAACCATTATAACCACTAGCTATGACCAATAACCTATAAATATCCATTATAAACCGTAATTGGTGTCAATAAGCCATACGAATGGCCCGTGAACTATTATAACCACTAGCTAAGACCAATAACCTATAAGTATCCATTATTAACCGTAATTGGTGTCAATAACCCATACGAATGGCCCGTGAACCATTATAACCACTAGCTATGACCGATAAGCTATAAGTATCCATTATAAACCGTAATTGGTGACAATAACCCATACGAATGGCTCGTGAACCATTATAACCACTAGCTATGACAAATAACCTATAAGTATCCATTATAAACCGTAATTGGTGACCATAACCCATACGAATGGCCCGTTAACCATTATTACCACTAGTTTTGACCAATAACTTATAAGAATCCATTTTAAACTGTAATTGGTGACCATAATTCATACGAATGGCCCGTGAACCATTATAACCACTAGCTATGACCAATAACCTATAAGTATCCATTATAAACCGTAATTGGTCTCCATAAGCCATACGAATGGCCCGTGAACTATAATAACCACTAGGTATGACCAATAGCCTATAAGTATCCATTATAAACCGTAATTGGTGTCAATAACCCATACGAATGGCCCGTGAACCATTATAACCACTAGCTATGATCGATAACCTATAAGTATCCATTATAAACCGTAATTGGTGACCATAACCCATACGAATGGCCCGTGAACCATTATAACCACTGGCTATGACCAATAACCTATAAATATCCATTATAAACCGTAATTGGTGTCAATAACCCATACGAATGGCCCGTGAACCATTATAACCACTAGCTATGACCGATAACCTATAAGTATCCATTATAAACCGTAATTGGTGTTAATAACCCATACGAATGGCCCGTGAACCATTATAACCACTAGCTATGACCGATAAGCTATAAGTCTCCATTATAAACCGTAATTGGTGACAATAACCCATACGAATGGCCCGTGAACCATTATAACCACTAGCTATGACCAATAACCTATAAATATCCATTATAAACCGTAATTGGTGTCAATAAGCCATACGAATGGCCCGTGAACTATTATAACCACTAGCTATGACCAATAACCTATAAGTATCCATTATTAACCGTAATTGGTGTCAATAACCCATACGAATGGCCCGTGAACCATTATAACCACTAGCTATGACCGATAAGCTATAAGTATCCATTATAAACCGTAATTGGTGACAATAACCCATACGAATGGCTCGTGGACCATTATAACCATTAGCAATGACAAATAACCTATAAGTATCCATTATAAACCGTAACTGGTGACCATAACCCATACGAATGGCCCGTTAACCATTATTACCACTAGTTTTGACCAATAACTTATAAGAATCCATTTTAAACTGTAATTGGTGACCATAACCCATACGAATGGCCCGTGAACCATTATAACCACTAGCTATGACCAATAACCTATAAGTATCCATTATAAACCGTAATTGGTCTCCATAAGCCATACGAATGGCCCGTGAACTATTATAACCACTAGGTATGACCAATAACCTATAAGTATCCATTATAAACCGTAATTGGTGTCAATAACCCATACGAATGGCCCGTGAACCATTATAACCACTAACTACGACCGATAAGCTATAAGTATCCATTATAAACCGTAATTGGTGACAATAACCCATACGAATGGCTCGTGAACCATTATAACCACTAGCTATGACAAATAACCTATAAATATCCATTATAAACCGTAATTGGTGTCAATAACCCATACGAATGGCCCGTGAACCATTATAACCACTAGCTATGACCAATAACCTATAAGTATTCATTATAAACCGTAATTGGTCTCCATAAGCCATACGAATGGCCTGTGAACTATTATAACCACTAGGTATGACCAATAACCTATATGTATCCATTATAAACCGTAATTGGTGTCAATAACCCATACGAATGGCCCCTGAACCATTATAACCACTTGCTATGATCGATAACCTATAAGTATCCATTATAAACCGTAATTGGTGAAATAACCCATACGAATGGCCCGTGAACCATTATAACCACTAGCTATGACCAATAACCTATAAATATCCATTATAAATCGTAATTGGTGTCAATAAGCCAAACGAATGGCCCATGAACTATTATAACCACTAGCTATGACCAATAACCTATTGGTGACCATAACCCATACGAATGGCCCGTTAACCATTATTACTACTAGCTATGACCAATAACCTATAAGTATCCATTATAAACCGTAATTGGTGTCAATAAGCCATACGAATGGCCCGTGAACCATTATAACCACTAGCTATGACCAATAACCTATAAATATCCATTATAAACCGTAATTGGTGTCAATAACCCATATGAATGGCCCGTGAACCATTATAACCACTAACTACGACCGATAAGCTATAAGTATCCATTATAAACCGTAATTGGCGACAATAACCCATACGAATGGCTCGTGAGCCATTATAACCACTAGCTATGACCGATAAGCTATAAGTCTCCATTATAAACCGTAATTGGTGACAATAACCCATACGAATGGCCCGTGAACCATTATAACCACTAGCTATGACCAATAACCTATAAATATCCATTATAAACCGTAATTGATTTCAATAAGCCATACGAATGGCCCGTGAACTATTATAACCACTAGCTATGACCAATAACCTATAAGTATCCATTATTAACCGTAATTGGTGTCAATAACCCATACGAATGGCCCGTGAACCATTATAACCACTAGCTATGACCGATAAGCTATAAGTATCCATTATAAACCGTAATTGGTGACAATAACCCATACGAATGGCTCGTGAACCATTATAACCACTAGCTATGACAAATAACCTATAAGTATCCATTATAAACCGTAACTGGTGACCATAACCCATACGAATGGCCCGTTAACCATTATTACCACTAGTTTTAACCAATAACTTATAAGAATCCATTTTAAACTGTAATTGGTGACCATAACCCATACGAATGGCCCGTGAACCATTATAACCACTAGCTATGACCAATAACCTATAAGTATCCATTATAAACCGTAATTGGTCTCCATAAGCCATACGAATGGCCTGTGAACTATTATAACCACTAGGTATGACCAATAACCTATAAGTATCCATTATAAACCGTAATTGGTGTCAATAACCCATACGAATGGCCCGTGAACCATTATAACCACTAACTACGACCGATAAGCTATAAGTATCCATTATAAACCGTAATTGGTGACAATAACCCATACGAATGGCTCGTGAACCATTATAACCACTAGCTATGACAGATAACCTATAAATATCCATTATAAACCGTAATTGGTGTCAATAACCCATACGAATGGCCCGTGAACCATTATAACCACTAGCTATGACCAATAACCTATAAGTATTCATTATAAACCGTAATTGGTCTCCATAAGCCATACGAATGGCCTGTGAACTATTATAACCACTAGGTATGACCAATAACCTATATGTATCCATTATAAACCGTAATTGGTGTCAATAACCCATACGAATGGCCCCTGAACCATTATAACCACTTGCTATGATCGATAACCTATAAGTATCCATTATAAACCGTAATTGGTGAAATAACCCATACGAATGGCCCGTGAACCATTATAACCACTAGCTATGACCAATAACCTATAAATATCCATTATAAATCGTAATTGGTGTCAATAAGCCATACGAATGGCCCATGAACTATTATAACCACTAGCTATGACCAATAACCTATTGGTGACCATAACCCATACGAATGGCCCGTTAACCATTATTACTACTAGCTATGACCAATAACCTATAAGTATCCATTATAAACCGTAATTGGTGTCAATAAGCCATACGAATGGCCCGTGAACCATTATAACCACTAGCTATGACCAATAACCTATAAATATCCATTATAAACCGTAATTGGTGTCAATAACCCATATGAATGGCCCGTGAACCATTATAACCACTAACTACGACCGATAAGCTATAAGTATCCATTATAAACCGTAATTGGCGACAATAACCCATACGAATGGCTCGTGAACCATTATAACCACTAGCTATGACAAATAACCTATAAATATCCATTATAAACCGTAATTGGTGTCAATAACCCATACGAATGGCCCGTGACCCATTATAACCACTAGCTATGACCAATAACCTATAAGTATCCATTATAAACCGTAATTGGTGTCAATAACCCATACGAATGGCCCGTCAACCATTATAACCACTGGCTATGACCAATAACCTATAAATATCCATTATAAACCGTAATTTGTGTCAATAACCCATACGAATGGCCCTCGAACCATTATAACCACTAGCTGTGACCAATAACCTATAAGTATCCATTATAAACCGTAATTGGTGACAATAACCCATACGAATGGCCCGTGAACCATTATAACCACTAGCTATGACCAATAACCTATAAATATCCATTATAAATCGTAATTGGTGTCAATAAGCCATACGAATGGCCCATGAACTATTATAACCACTAGCTATGACCAATAACCTATTGGTGACCATAACCCATACGAATGGCCCGTTAACCATTATTACTACTAGCTATGACCAATAACCTATAAGTATCCATATAAACTGTAATTGGTGTCAATAAGCCATACGAATGGCCCGTGAACCATTATAACCACTAGCTATGACCAATAACCTATAAATATCCATTATAAACCGTAATTGGTGTCAATAACCCATACGAATGGCCCGTGAACCATTATAACCACTAGCTATGACCGATAAGCTATAAGTATCCATTATAAACCGTAATTGGTGACAATAACCCATACGAATGGCTCGTGAACCATTATAACCACTAGCTATGACAAATAACCTATAAATATCCATTATAAACCGTAATTGGTGTCAATAACCCATACGAATGGCCCGTGAACCATTATAACCACTAGCTATGACCAATAATCTATAAGTATCCATTATAAACCGTAATTGGTGTCAATAACCCATACGAATGGCCCGTGAACCATTATAACCACTAGCTATGATCGATAACCTATAAGTATCCATTATAAACCGTAATTGGTGACCATAACCCATACGAATGGCCCGTGAACCATTATAACCACTGGCTATGACCAATAACCTATAAATATCCATTATAAACCGTAATTGGTGTCAATAACCCATACGAATGGCCCGTGAACCATTATAACCACTAGCTATGACCGATAACATATAAGTATCCATTATTAACCGTAATTGGTGTTAATAACCCATACGAATGGCCCGTGAACCATTATAACCACTAGCTATGACCGATAAGCTATAAGTATCCATTATAAATCGTAATTGGTAACAATAACCCATACGAATGGCTCGTGAACCATTATAACCACTAGCTATGACAAATAACCTATAAGTATCCATTATAGACCGTAATTGGTGTCAATAACCCATACGAATGGCCCGTGAACCATTATAACCACTAGCTATGACCGATAAGCTATAAGTATCCATTATAAACCGTAATTGGTGACAATAACCCATACGAATGGCCCGTGAACCATTATAACCATTAGCTATGACCAATAACCTATAAATATCCATTATAAACCGTAATTGGTGTCAATAAGCCAAACGAATGGCCCGTGAACTATTATAACCACTAGCTATGACCAATAACCTATAAGTATCCATTATTAACCGTAATTGGTGTCAATAACCCATACGAATGGCCCGTGAACCATTATAACCACTAGCTATGACCGATAAGCTATAAGTATCCATTATAAACCGTAATTGGTGACAATAACCCATACGAATGGCTCGTGAACCATTATAACCACTAGCTGTGAAAAATAACCTATAAGTATCCATTATAAACCGTAATTGGTGACCATACCCCATGCGAATGGCCCGTTAACCATTATTACCACTAGTTTTGACCAATAACTTATAAGAATCCATTTTAAACTGTAATTGGTGACCATAACCCATACGAATGGCCCGGGAACCATTATAACCACTAGCTATGACCTATAACCTATAAGTATCCATTATAAACCGTAATTGGTGTCCAAAAGCCATACGAATGGCCCGTGAACTATTATAACCACTAGGTATGACCAATAACCTATAAGTATCCATTATAAACCGTAATTGGTGTCAATAACCCATACGAATGGCCCGTGAACCATTATAACCGCTAGCTATGACCAATAACCTATAAATATCCATTATAAACCGTAATTGGTGTCAATAAGCCATACGAATGGCCCATGAACTATTATAACCACTAGCTATGACCAATAACCTATAAGTATCCATTATTAACCATAATTGGTGTCAATAACCCATACGAATGGCCTGTGAACCATTATAACCACTAGCTATGACCGATAAGCTATAAGTATCCATTATAAACCGTAATTGGTGACAATAACCCATACGAAGGGCTCGTGAACCATTATAACCACTAGCTATGACAAATAACCTATAAGTATCCATTATAAACCGTAATTGGTGACCATAACCCATACGAATGGCCCGTTAACCATTATTACCACTAGTTTTGACCAATAACTTATAAGAATCCATTTTAAACTGTAATTGGTGACCATAACCCATACGAATGGCCCGTGAACCATTATAACCACTAGCTATGACCAATAACCTATAAGTATTCATTATAAACCGTAATTGGTCTCCATAAGCCATACGAATGGCCCGTGAACTATTATAACCACTAGGTATGACCAATAACCTATAAGTATCCATTATAAACTGTAATTGGTGTCAATAAGCCATACGAATGGCCCGTGAACTATTATAACCACTAGCTATGACCAATAACCTATAAGTGTCCATTATAAACCGTAATTGGTGTCAATAACCCATACGAATGGCCCGTGAACCATTATAACCACTAGCTATGACCGATAACCTATAAGTATCCATTATACACCGTAATTGGTGACAATAACCCATACGAATGGCTCGTGAACCATTATAACCACTAGCTTTGACAAATAACCTATAAATATCCATTATAAACCGTAATTGGTGTCCATAACCCATACGAATGGCCCGTGACCGATTATAACCACTAGCTATGACCAATAACCTATAAGTATCCATTATAAACCGTAATTGGGGACCATAACCCATACGAATGGCCCGTGAACCATTATAACCACTAGCTATGACCAATAACCTATAAATATCCATTATAAACCGTAATTGGTGTCAATAACCCATACGAATGGCCCGTGAACCATTATAACCACTAGCTATGACCGATAAGCTATAAGTCTCCATTATAAACCGTAATTGGTGACAATAACCTATTCGAATGGCTCGTGAACCATTATAACCACTAGCTATGACAAATAACCTATAAATATCCATTATAAACCGTAATCGGTGTCAATAACCCATACGAATGGCCCGTGAGCCATTATAACCACTAGCTATGACCAATAACCTATAAGTATCCATTATATAACAGTAATTGGTGACCATAACCCATACGAATGGGCCGTGAACCATTATAACCACTAGCTATGACCAATAACCTACAAATATCCATTATAAACCGTAATTGGTGTCAATAACCTATACGAATGGCCCGTGAACCATTATAACCACTAGCTATGACCGATAACCTATAAGTATCCATTATACACCGTAATTGGTGACAATAACCCATACGAATGGCTCGTGAACCATTATAACGACTAGCTATGACAAATAACCTATAAGTATACAGTAATTGGTGACCATAACCCATACGAATGGCCCGTGAACCATTATAACCACTAGCTATGACCAATAACCTATAAATATCCATTATAAACCGTAATTGGTGACCATAACCCATACGAATGGCCCGTGAACCATTATAACCACTAGCTATGACCAATAACCTATAAATATCCATTATAAACCGTAATTGGTGTCAATAACCCATACGAATGGCCCGTGAACCATTATAACCACTAGCTATGACCGATAAGCTATAAGTATCCATTATAAACCGTAATTGGTGACAATAACCCATATGAATGGCTCGTGAACCATTATAACCACTAGCTATGACCAATAACCTATAAGTATCCATTATATAACAGTAATTGGTGACCATAACCCATACGAATGGCTCGTGAACCATTATAACCACTAGCTATGACCAATAACCTATAAATATCCATTATAAACCGTAATTGGTGTCAATAAGCCATAAGAATGGCCCGTGAACTATTATAACCACTAGCTATGACCAATAACCTATAAGTATCCATTATTAACCGTAATTGGTGTCAATAACCCATACGAATGGCCCGTGAACCATTATAACCACTAGCTATGACCGATAAGCTATAAGTATCCATTATAAACCGTAATTGGTGTCAATAACCCATACGAATGGCCCGTGAACCATTATAACCACTAGCTATGACCAATAACCTATAAATATCCATTATAAACCGTAATTGGTGTCAATAAGCCATAAGAATGGCCCGTGAACTATTATAACCACTAGCTCTGACCAATAACCTATAAGTATCCATTATTAACCGTAATTGGTGTCAATAACCCATACGAATGGCCCGTGAACCATTATAACCACTAGCTATGACCGATAAGCTATAAGTATCCATTATAAACCGTAATTGGTGTCAATAACCCATACGAATGGCCCGTGAACCATTATAACCACTAGCTATGACCAATAACCTATAAGTATCCATTATATAACAGTAATTGGTGACCATAACCCATACGAATGGCCCGTGAACCATTATAACCAATAGCTATGACCAATAACCTATAAATATCCATTATAAACCGTAATTGGTGTCAATAACCCATACGAATGGCCCGTGAACCATTATAACCACTAGCTATGACCAATAAGCTATAAATATCCGTTATAAACCGTAATTGGTGTCAATAACCCATACGAATGGCCCGTGAACCATTATAACCACTAGCTATGACCGATAAGCTATAAGTGTCCATTATAAACCGTAATTGGTGACAATAACCCATACGAATGGCTCGTGAACCATTATAACCACTAGCTATGACAAATAACCTATAAATATCCATTATAGACCGTAATTGGTGTCAATAACCCATTCGAATGGCCCGTGAACCATTATAACCCCTAGCTATGACCGATAAGCTATAAGTATCCATTATAAACCGTAATTGGTGACAATAACCCATACGAATGGCCTGTGAGCCATTTTAACCACTAGCTATGACCAATAACCTATAAATATCCATTATAAACCGTAATTGGTGTCAATAAGCCATAAGAATGGCCCGTGAACTATTATAACCACTAGCTATGACCAATAACCTATAAGTATCCATTATTAACCGTAATTGGTGTCAATAACCCATACGAATGGCCCGTGAACCACCGATAAGCTATAAGTATCCATTATAAACCGTAATTGGTGACAATAACCCATACGAATGGCTCATGAACCATTATAACCACTAGCTATGACAAATAACCTATAAGTATCCATTATAAACCGTAATTGGTGACCATAACCCATACGAATGGCCCGTTAACCATTATTACCACTAGGTTTGACCAATAACTTATAAGAATCCATTTTAAACTGTAATTGGTGACCATAACCCATACGAATGGCCCGTGAACTATTATAACCACTAGCTATGACCAATAACCTATAAGTATCCATTATTAACCGTGATTGGTGTCAATAACCCATACGAATGGCCCGTGAACCATTATAACCACTAGTTATGACCGATAAGCTATAAGTATCCATTATAAACCGTAATTAGTGACGATAACCCATACGAATGGCTCGTGAACCATTATGACCACTAGCTATGACAAATAACCTATAAGTATCCATTATAAACCGTAATTGGTGACCATAACACACACGAATGGCCCGTTAACCATTATTACCACTAGTTTTGACCAATAACTTATAAGAATCCATTTTAAACTGTAATTGGTGACCATAACCCATACGAATGGCCCGTTAACCATTATTACTACTAGCTACGACCAATAACCTATAAGTATCCATTATAAACCGTAATTGGTGTCAATAAGCCATACGAATGGCCCGTGAACTATTATAACCACTAGCTATGACCAATAACCTATAAGTGTCATTTATAAACCGTAATTGGTGTCAATAACCCATACGAATGGCTCGTGAACCATTATAACCACTAGCTATGACAAATAACCTATAAGTATCCATTATAAACCGTAATTGGTGACAATAACCCATACGAATGGCTCGTGAACCATTATAACCAATAGCTATGACAAATAACCTATAAATATCCATTATAAACCGTAATTGGTGTCAATAACCCATACGAATGGCCCGTGAACCATTATAACCACTAGCTATGACCGATAAGCTATAAGTATCCATTATAAACCGTAATTGGTGACAATAACCCATACGAATGGCTCGTGAACCATTATAACCACTAGCTATGACAGATAACCTATAAATATCCATTATAAACCGTAATTGGTGTCAATAACCCATACGAATGGCCCGTGAACCATTATAACCACTAGCTATGACCAATAACCTATAAATATCCATTATAAATCGTAATTGGTGTCAATAAGCCATACGAATGGCCCATGAACTATTATAACCACTAGCTATGACCAATAACCTATTGGTGACCATAACCCATACGAATGGCCCGTTAACCATTATTACTACTAGCTATGACCAATAACCTATAAGTATCCATTATAAACCGTAATTGGTGTCAATAAGCCATACGAATGGCCCGTGAACCATTATAACCACTAGCTATGACCAATAACCTATAAATATCCATTATAAACCGTAATTGGTGTCAATAACCCATATGAATGGCCCGTGAACCATTATAACCACTAACTACGACCGATAAGCTATAAGTATCCATTATAAACCGTAATTGGCGACAATAACCCATACGAATGGCTCGTGAACCATTATAACCACTAGCTATGACAAATAACCTATAAATATCCATTATAAACCGTAATTGGTGTCAATAACCCATACGAATGGCCCGTGACCCATTATAACCACTAGCTATGACCAATAACCTATAAGTATCCATTATAAACCGTAATTGGTGTCAATAACCCATACGAATGGCCCGTGAACCATTATAACCACTGGCTATGACCAATAACCTATAAATATCCATTATAAACCGTAATTTGTGTCAATAACCCATACGAATGGCCCTCGAACCATTATAACCACTAGCTGTGACCAATAACCAATAAGTATCCATTATAAACCGTAATTGGTGACAATAACCCATACGAATGGCCCGTGAACCATTATAACCACTAGCTATGACCAATAACCTATAAATATCCATTATAAATCGTAATTGGTGTCAATAAGCCATACGAATGGCCCATGAACTATTATAACCACTAGCTATGACCAATAACCTATTGGTGACCATAACCCATACGAATGGCCCGTTAACCATTATTACTACTAGCTATGACCAATAACCTATAAGTATCCATATAAACTGTAATTGGTGTCAATAAGCCATACGAATGGCCCGTGAACCATTATAACCACTAGCTATGACCAATAACCTATAAATATCCATTATAAACCGTAATTGGTGTCAATAACCCATACGAATGGCCCGTGAACCATTATAACCACTAGCTATGACCGATAAGCTATAAGTATCCATTATAAACCGTAATTGGTGACAATAACCCATACGAATGGCTCGTGAACCATTATAACCACTAGCTATGACAAATAACCTATAAATATCCATTATAAACCGTAATTGGTGTCAATAACCCATACGAATGGCCCGTGAACCATTATAACCACTAGCTATGACCAATAATCTATAAGTATCCATTATAAACCGTAATTGGTGTCAATAACCCATACGAATGGCCCGTGAACCATTATAACCACTAGCTATGATCGATAACCTATAAGTATCCATTATAAACCGTAATTGGTGACCATAACCCATACGAATGGCCCGTGAACCATTATAACCACTGGCTATGACCAATAACCTATAAATATCCATTATAAACCGTAATTGGTGTCAATAACCCATACGAATGGCCCGTGAACCATTATAACCACTAGCTATGACCGATAACATATAAGTATCCATTATTAACCGTAATTGGTGTTAATAACCCATACGAATGGCCCGTGAACCATTATAACCACTAGCTATGACCGATAAGCTATAAGTATCCATTATAAACCGTAATTGGTAACAATAACCCATACGAATGGCTCGTGAACCATTATAACCACTAGCTATGACAAATAACCTATAAGTATCCATTATAGACCGTAATTGGTGTCAATAACCCATACGAATGGCCCGTGAACCATTATAACCACTAGCTATGACCAATAACCTATAAATATCCATTATAAACCGTAATTGGTGTCAATAAGCCATACGAATGGCCCGTGAACTATTATAACCACTAGCTATGACCAATAACCTATAAGTATCCATTATTAACCGTAATTGGTGTCAATAACCCATACGAATGGCCCGTGAACCATTATAACCACTAGCTATGACCAATAACCTATAAGTATTCATTATAAACCGTAATTGGTCTCCATAAGCCATACGAATGGCCCGTGAACTATTATAACCACTAGGTATGACCAATAACCTATAAGTATCCATTATAAACCGTAATTGGTGTCAATAACCCATACGAATGGCCCGTGAACCATTATAACCACTTGCTATGATCGATAACCTATAAGTATCCATTATAAACCGTAATTGGTGACAATAACCCATACGAATGGCCCGTGAACCATTATAACCACTAGCTATGACCAATAACCTATAAATATCCATTATAAATCGTAATTGGTGTCAATAAGCCATACGAATGGCCCATGAACTATTATAACCACTAGCTATGACCAATAACCTATTGGTGACCATAACCCATACGAATGGCCCGTTAACCATTATTACTACTAGCTATGACCAATAACCTATAAATATCCATTATAAACCGTAATTGGTGTCAATAACCCATACGAATGGCCCGTGAACCATTATAACCACTAGCTATGACCAATAACCTATAAATATCCATTATAAACCGTAATTGGTGTCAATAAGCCATACGAATGGCCCGTGAACTATTATAACCAGTAGCTATGACCAATAACCTATAAGTATCCATTATTAACCGTAATTGGTGTCAATAACCCATACGAATGGCCCGTGAACCATTATAACCACTAGCTATGACCAATAACCTATAAGTATTCATTATAAACCGTAATTGGTCTCCATAAGCCATACGAATGGCCCGTGAACTATTATAACCACTAGGTATGACCAATAACCTATAAGTATCCATTATAAACCGTAATTGGTGTCAATAACCCATACGAATGGCCCGTGAACCATTATAACCACTTGCTATGATCGATAACCTATAAGTATCCATTATAAACCGTAATTGGTGACAATAACCCATACGAATGGCCCGTGAACCATTATAACCACTAGCTATGACCAATAACCTATAAATATCCATTATAAATCGTAATTGGTGTCAATAAGCCATACGAATGGCCCATGAACTATTATTACCACTAGCTATGACCAATAACCTATTGGTGTCAATAACCCATACGAATGGCCCGTGAACCATTATAACCACTAGCTATGACCGATAAGCTATAAGTATCCATTATAAACCGTAATTGGTGACAATAACCCATACGAATGGCTCGTGAACCATTATGACCACTAGCTATGACAAATAACCTATAAGTATCCATTATAAACCGTAATTGGTGACCATAACACATACGAATGGCCCGTTAACCATTATTACCACTAGTTTTGACCAATAACTTATAAGAATCCATTTTAAACTGTAATTGGTGACCATAACCCATACGAATGGCCCGTTAACCATTATTACTACTAGCTACGACCAATAACCTATAAGTATCCATTATAAACCGTAATTGGTGTCAATAAGCCATACGAATGGCCCGTGAACTATTATAACCACTAGCTATGACCAATAACCTATAAGTGTCATTTATAAACCGTAATTGGTGTCAATAACCCATACGAATGGCTCGTGAACCATTATAACCACTAGCTATGACAAATAACCTATAAGTATCCATTATAAACCGTAATTGGTGACAATAACCCATACGAATGGCTCGTGAACCATTATAACCAATAGCTATGACAAATAACCTATAAATATCCATTATAAACCGTAATTGGTGTCAATAACCCATACGAATGGCCCGTGAACCATTATAACCACTAGCTATGACCAATAACCTATAAGTATCCATTATATAACAGTAATTGGTGACCATAACCCATACGAATGGCCCGTGAACCATTATAACCACTAGTTATGAATAATAACCTATAAATATCCATTATAAACCGTAATTGGTGTCAATAACCCATACGAATGGCCCGTGAACCATTATAACCACTAGCTATGACCGATAAGCTATAAGAATCCATTATAAACCGTAATTGGTGACAATAACCCATACGAATGGCTCGTGAACCATTATAACCACTAGCTATGACAAATAACCTATAAATATCCATTATAGACCGTAATTGGTGTCAATAACCCATACGAATGGCCCGTGAACCATTATAACCACTAGCTATGACCAATAACCTATAAATATCCATTATAAACCGTAATTGGTGTCAATAAGCCATACGAATGGCCCGTGAACTATTATAACCACTAGCTATGACCAATAACCTATAAGTATCCATTATTAACCGTAATTGGTGTCAATAACCCATACGAATGGCCCGTGAACCATTATAACCACTAGCTATGACCAATAACCTATAAGTATTCATTATAAACCGTAATTGGTCTCCATAAGCCGTACGAATGGCCCGTGAACTACTATAACCACTAGGTATGACCAATAACCTATAAGTATCCATTATAAACCGTAATTGGTGTCAATAACCCATACGAATGGCCCGTGAACCATTATAACCACTTGCTATGATCGATAACCTATAAGTATCCATTATAAACCGTAATTGGTGACAATAACCCATACGAATGGCCCGTGAACCATTATAACCACTAGCTATGACCAATAACCTATAAATATCCATTATAAATCGTAATTGGTGTCAATAAGCCATACGAATGGCCCATGAACTATTATAACCACTAGCTATGACCAATAACCTATTGGTGACCATAACCCATACGAATGGCCCGTTAACCATTATTACTACTAGCTATGACCAATAACCTATAAATATCCATTATAAACCGTAATTGGTGTCAATAACCCATACGAATGGCCCGTGAACCATTATAACCACTAGCTATGACCAATAACCTATAAATATCCATTATAAACCATAATTGGTGTCAATAAGCCATACGAATGGCCCGTGAACTATTATAACCAGTAGCTATGACCAATAACCTATAAGTATCCATTATTAACCGTAATTGGTGTCAATAACCCATACGAATGGCCCGTGAACCATTATAACCACTAGCTATGACCAATAACCTATAAGTATTCATTATAAACCGTAATTGGTCTCCATAAGCCATACGAATGGCCCGTGAACTATTATAACCACTAGGTATGACCAATAACCTATAAGTATCCATTATAAACCGTAATTGGTGTCAATAACCCATACGAATGGCCCGTGAACCATTATAACCACTTGCTATGATCGATAACCTATAAGTATCCATTATAAACCGTAATTGGTGACAATAACCCATACGAATGGCCCGTGAACCATTATAACCACTAGCTATGACCAATAACCTATAAATATCCATTATAAATCGTAATTGGTGTCAATAAGCCATACGAATGGCCCATGAACTATTATTACCACTAGCTATGACCAATAACCTATTGGTGTCAATAACCCATACGAATGGCCCGTGAACCATTATAACCACTAGCTATGACCGATAAGCTATAAGTATCCATTATAAACCGTAATTGGTGACAATAACCCATACGAATGGCTCGTGAACCATTATGACCACTAGCTATGACAAATAACCTATAAGTATCCATTATAAACCGTAATTGGTGACCATAACACATACGAATGGCCCGTTAACCATTATTACCACTAGTTTTGACTAATAACTTATAAGAATCCATTTTAAACTGTAATTGGTGACCATAACCCATACGAATGGCCCGTTAACCATTATTACTACTAGCTACGACCAATAACCTATAAGTATCCATTATAAACCGTAATTGGTGTCAATAAGCCATACGAATGGCCCGTGAACTATTATAACCACTAGCTATGACCAATAACCTATAAGTGTCATTTATAAACCGTAATTGGTGTCAATAACCCATACGAATGGCTCGTGAACCATTATAACCACTAGCTATGACAAATAACCTATAAGTATCCATTATAAACCGTAATTGGTGACAATAACCCATACGAATGGCTCGTGAACCATTATAACCAATAGCTATGACAAATAACCTATAAATATCCATTATAAACCGTAATTGGTGTCAATAACCCATACGAATGGCCCGTGAACCATTATAACCACTAGCTATGACCAATAACCTATAAGTATCCATTATATAACAGTAATTGGTGACCATAACCCATACGAATGGCCCGTGAACCATTATAACCACTAGTTATGACCAATAACCTATAAATATCCATTATAAACCGTAATTGGTGTCAATAACCCATACGAATGGCCCGTGAACCATTATAACCACTAGCTATGACCGATAAGCTATAAGAATCCATTATAAACCGTAATTGGTGACAATAACCCATACGAATGGCTCGTGAACCATTATAACCACTAGCTATGACAAATAACCTATAAATATCCATTATAGACCGTAATTGGTGTCAATAACCCATACGAATGGCCCGTGAACCATTATAACCACTAGCTATGACCAATAACCTATAAATATCCATTATAAACCGTAATTGGTGTCAATAAGCCATACGAATGGCCCGTGAACTATTATAACCACTAGCTATGACCAATAACCTATAAGTATCCATTATTAACCGTAATTGGTGTCAATAACCCATACGAATGGCCCGTGAACCATTATAACCACTAGCTATGACCAATAACCTATAAGTATTCATTATAAACCGTAATTGGTCTCCATAAGCCGTACGAATGGCCCGTGAACTATTATAACCACTAGGTATGACCAATAACCTATAAGTATCCATTATAAACCGTAATTGGTGTCAATAACCCATACGAATGGCCCGTGAACCATTATAACCACTTGCTATGATCGATAACCTATAAGTATCCATTATAAACCGTAATTGGTGACAATAACCCATACGAATGGCCCGTGAACCATTATAACCACTAGCTATGACCAATAACCTATAAATATCCATTATAAATCGTAATTGGTGTCAATAAGCCATACGAATGGCCCATGAACTATTATAACCACTAGCTATGACCAATAACCTATTGGTGACCATAACCCATACGAATGGCCCGTTAACCATTATTACTACTAGCTATGACCAATAACCTATAAATATCCATTATAAACCGTAATTGGTGTCAATAACCCATACGAATGGCCCGTGAACCATTATAACCACTAGCTATGACCAATAACCTATAAGTATTCATTATAAACCGTAATTGGTCTCCATAAGCCATACGAATGGCCCGTGAACTATTATAACCACTAGGTATGACCAATAACCTATAAGTATCCATTATAAACCGTAATTGGTGTCAATAACCCATACGAATGGCCCGTGAACCATTATAACCACTTGCTATGATCGATAACCTATAAGTATCCATTATAAACCGTAATTGGTGACAATAACCCATACGAATGGCCCGTGAACCATTATAACCACTAGCTATGACCAATAACCTATAAATATCCATTATAAATCGTAATTGGTGTCAATAAGCCATACGAATGGCCCATGAACTATTATTACCACTAGCTATGACCAATAACCTATTGGTGTCAATAACCCATATGAATGGCCCGTGAACCATCATAACCACTAGCTATGACCGATAAGCTATAAGTATCCATTATAAACCGTAATTGGTGACAATAACCCATACGAATGGCTCGTGAACCATTATGACCACTAGCTATGACAAATAACCTATAAGTATCCATTATAAACCGTAATTGGTGTCAATAACCCATACGAATGGCCCGTGAACCATTATAACCACTAGCTATGACCAATAACTTATAAGAATCCATTATAAACCGTAATTGGTGTCAATAAGCCATACGAATGGCCCGTTAACCATTATTACTACTAGCTACGACCAATAACCTATAAGTATCCATTATAAACCGTAATTGGTGTCAATAAGCCATACGAATGGCCCGTGAACTATTATAACCACTAGCTATGACCAATAACCTATAAGTGTCATTTATAAACCGTAATTGGTGTCAATAACCCATACGAAAGGCTCGTGAACCATTATAACCACTAGCTATGACAAATAACCTATAAGTATCCATTATAAACCGTAATTGGTGTCAATAACCCATACAAATGGCCCGTGAACCATTATAACCACTAGCTATGACCGATAACCTTTAAGTATCCATTATAAACCGTAATTTGTGACAATAACCCATACGAATGGCTCGTGAACCATTATAACCACTAGCTATGACAAATAACCTATAAGTATCCATTATAAACCGTAATTGGTGACCATAACCCATACGAATGGCCCGTTAGCCATTATTACCACTAGTTTTGACCAATAACTTATAAGAATCCATTTTAAACTGTAATTGGTGACCATAACCCATACGAATGGCCCGTGAACCATTATAACCACTAGCTATGACCAATAACCTATAAGTATTCATTATAAACCGTAATTGGTCTCCATAAGCCATACGAATGGCCCGTGAACTATTATAACCACTAGGTATGACCAATAACCTATAAGTATCCATTTTAAAACGTAATTGGTGTCAATAACCCATACGAATGGCCCGTGAACCATTATAACCACTTGCTATGACCAATAACCTATAAATATCCATTATAAACCGTAATTGGTGTCAATAACCCATACGAATGGCCCGTGAACCATTATAACCACTAGCTAAGACCAATAACCTATAAATATCCATTATAAACCGTAATTGGTGTCAATAACCCATACGAATGGCCCGTGAACCATTATAACCACTAGCTATGACCGATAAGCTATAAGTATCCATTATAAACCGTAATTGGTGATAATAACCCATACGAATGGCTCGTGAACCATTATAACCACTAGCTATGACAAATAACCTATAAATAGCCATTATAGACCGTAATTGGTGTCAATAACCCATACGAATGGCCCGTGAACCATTAAACCACTAGCTATGACCGATAAGCGATAAGTATCCATTATAAACCGTAATTGGTGACAATAACCCATACGAATGGCTCGTGAACCATTATAACCACTAGCTATGACAAATAACCTATAAGTATCCATTATAGACCGTAATTGGTGTCAATAACCCATACGAATGGCCCGTGAACCATTATTACCACTAGTTTTGACCAATAACTTATAAGAATCCATTTTAAACTGTAATTGGTGACCATAACCCATACGAATGGCCCGTGAACCATTATAACCACTAGCTATGACCAATAACCTATAAGTATTCATTATAAATCGTAATTGGTCTCCATAAGCCATACGAATGGCCCGTGAACTATTATAACCACTAGGTATGACCAATAACCTATAAGTATCCATTATAAACCGTAATTGGTGTCAATAACCCATACGAATGGCCCGTGAACCATTATAACCACTTGCTATGACCAATAACCTATAAATATCCATTATAAACCGTAATTGGTGTCAATAACCCAAACGAATGGCCCGTGAACCATTATAACCACTAGCTATGACCAATAACCTATAAGTATCCATTATATAACAGTAATTGGTGACCATAACCCATACGAATGGCCCGTGAACCATTATAACCACTAGCTATGACCAATAACCTATAAATATCCATTATAAACTGTAATTGGTGTCAATAACCCATACGAATGGCCCGTGAACCATTATAACCACTAGCTATGACCAATAACCTATAAATATCCATTATAAACCGTAATTGGTGTCAATAACCCATACGAATGGCCCGTGAACCATTATAACCACTAGCTATGACCGATAAGCTATAAGTATCCATTATAAACCGTAATTGGTGACAATAACCCATACGAATGGCTCGTGAACCATTATAACCACTAGCTATGACCAATAACCTATAAATATCCATTATAAACTGTAATTGGTGTCAATAACCCATACGAATGGCCCGTGAACCATTATAACCACTAGCTATGACCGATAAGCTATAAGTATCCATTATAAACCGTAATTGGTGACAATAACCCATACGAATGGCTCGTGAACCATTATAACCACTAGCTATGACCAATAACCTATAAATATCCATTATAAACTGTAATTGGTGACAATAACCCATACGAATGGCCCGTGAACCATTATAACCACTAGCTATGACCAATAACCTATAAATATCCATTATAAACTGTAATTGGTGTCAATAACCCATACGAATGGCCCGTGAACCATTATAACCACTAGCTATGACCAATAACCTATAAATATCCATTATAAACCGTAATTGGTGTCAATAACCCATACGAATGGCCCGTGAACCATTATAACCACTAGCTATGACCGATAAGCTATAAGTATCCATTATAAACCGTAATTGGTGACAATAACCCATACGAATGGCTCGTGAACCATTATAACCACTAGCTATGAAAAATAACCTATAAATATCCATTATAGACCGTAATTGGTCTCAATAACCCATACGAATGGCCCGTGAACCATTATAACCACTAGCTATGACCGATAAGCTATAAGTATCCATTATAAACTGTAATTGGTGACAATAACCCATACGAATGGCCTGTGAACCATTATAACCACTAGCTATGACCAATAACCTATAAATATCCATTATAAACCGTAATTGGTGTCAATAAGCCATAAGAATGGCCCGTGAACTATTATAACCACTAGCTATGACCAATAACCTATAAGTATCCATTATTAACCGTAATTGGTGTCAATAACCCATACGAATGGCCCGTGAACCATTATAACCACTAGCTATGACCGATAAGCTATAAGTATCCATTATAAACCGTAATTGGTGACAATAACCCATACGAATGGCTCGTGAACCATTATAACCACTAGCTATGACAAATAACCTATAAGTATCCATTATAAACCGTAATTGGTGACCATAACCCATACGAATGGCCCGTTAACCATTATTACCGCTAGTTTTGACCAATAACTTATAAGAATCCATTTTAAACTGTAATTGGTGACCATAACCCATACGAATGGCCCGTGAACTATTATAACCACTAGCTATGACCAATAACCTATAAGTATCCATTATTAACCGTAATTGGTGTCAATAACCCATACGAATGGCCCGTGAACCATTATAACCACTAGCTATGACCGATAAGCTATAAGTATCCATTATAAACCGTAATTGGTGACAATAACCCATACGAATGGCTCGTGAACCATTATAACCACTAGCTATGACAAATAACCTATAAGTATCCATTATAAACCGTAATTGGTGACCATAACACATACGAATGGCCCGTTAACCATTATTACCACTAGTTTTGACCAATAACTTATAAGAATCCATTTTAAACTGTAATTGGTGACCATAACCCATACGAATGGCCCGTTAACCATTATTACTACTAGCTATGACCAATAACCTATAAGTATCCATTATAAACCGTAATTGGTGTCAATAAGCCATACGAATGGCCCGTGAACTATTATAACCACTAGCTATGACCAATAACCTAGAAGTGTCCATTATAAACCGTAATTGGTGTCAATAACCCATACGAATGGCCCGTGAACCATTATAACCACTAGCTATGACCGATAACCTATTAGTATCCATTATACACCGTAATTGGTGACAATAACCCATACGAATGGCTCGTGAACCATTATAACCACTAGCTATGACAAATAACCTATAAATATCCATTATAAACCGTAATTGGTGTCAATAACCCATACGAATGGCCCGTGAGCCATTATAACCACTAGCTATGACCAATAACCTATAAGTATCCATTATATAACAGTAATTGGTGACCATAACCCATACGAATGGGCCGTGAACCATTATAACCACTAGCTATGACCAATAACCTATAAGTATCCATTTTAGACCGTAATTGGTGACCATAACCCATACGAATGGCCCGTGAACCATTATAACCACTTGCTATGATCGATAACCTATAAGTATCCATTATAAACTGTAATTGGTGACAATAACCCATACGAATGGCCCGTGAACCATTATAACCACTAGCTATGACCAATAACCTATAAATATCCATTATAAATCGTAATTGGTGTCAATAAGCCATACGAAGGGCCCATGAACTATTATAACCACTAGCTCTGACCAATAACCTATTGGTGACCATAACCCATACGAATGGCCCGTTAACCATTATTACTACTAGCTATGACCAATAACCTATAAATATCCATTATAAACCGTAATTGGTGTCAATAACCAATACGAATGGCCCGTGAACCATTATAACCACTAGCTATGACCAATAACCTATAAATATCCATTATAAACCGTAATTGGTGTCAATAAGCCATACGAATGGCCCGTGAACTATTATAACCAGTAGCTATGACCCATAACCTATAAGTATCCATTATTAACCGTAATTGGTGTCAATAACCCATACGAATGGCCCGTGAACCATTATAACCACTAGCTATGACCAATAACCTATAAGTATTCATTATAAACCGTAATTGGTCTCCATAAGCCATACGAATGGCCCGTGAACTATTATAACCACTAGGTATGACCAATAACCTATAAGTATCCATTATAAACCGTAATTGGTGATAATAACCCATACGAATGGCCCGTGAACCATTATAACCACTAGCTATGACCAATAACCTATAAATATCCATTATAAATCGTAATTGGTGTCAATAAGCCATACGAAGGGCCCATGAACTATTATAACCACTAGCTATGACCAATAACCTATTGGTGACCATAACCCATATGAATGGCCCGTTAACCATTATTACTACTAGCTATGACCAATAACCTATAAATATCCATTATAAACCGTAATTGGTGACAATAACCCATACGAATGGCTCGTGAACCATTATAACCACTAGCTATGACAAATAACCTATAAATATCCATTATAAACCGTAATTGGTGTCAATAACCCATACGAATGGCCCGTGAACCATTATATCCACTAGCTATGACCAATAACCTATAAGTATCCATTATAAACCGTAATTGGTGACAATAACCCATACGAATGGCTCGTGAACCATTATAACCACTAGCTATGACAAATAACCTATAAATATCCATTATAAACCGTAATTGGTGTCAATAACCCATACGAATGGCCCGTGAACCATTATAACCACTAGCTATGACCAATAACCTATAAGTATCCATTATATAACAGTAATTGGTGACCATAACCCATACGAATGGCCCGTGCACCATTATAACCACTAGCTATGACCGATAAGCTATAAGAATCCATTATAAACCGTAATTGGTGACAATAACCCACACGAATGGCTCGTGAACCATTATAACCACTAGCTATGACAAATAACCTATAAATATCCATTATAGACCGTAATTGGTGTCAATAACCCATACGAATGGCCCGTGAACCATTATAACCACTAGCTATGACCAATAACCTATAAATATCCATTATAAACCGTAATTAGTGTCAATAAGCCATACGAATGGCCCGTGAACTATTATAACCACTAGCTATGACCAATAACCTATAAGTATCCATTATTAACCGTAATTGGTGTCAATAACCCATACGAATGGCCCGTGAACCATTATAACCACTAGCTATGACCAATAACCTATAAGTATTCATTATAAACCGTAATTGGTCTCCATAAGCCATACGAATGGCCCGTGAACTATTATAACCACTAGGTATGACCAATAACCTATAAGTATCCATTATAAACCGTAATTGGTGTCAATAACCCATACGAATGGCCCGTGAACCATTATAACCACTTGCTATGATCGATAACCTATAAGTATCCATTATAAACTGTAATTGGTGACAATAACCCATACGAATGGCCCGTGAACCATTATAACCACTAGCTATGACCAATAACCTATAAATATCCATTATAAATCGTAATTGGTGTCAATAAGCCATACGAAGGGCCCATGAACTATTATAACCACTAGCTCTGACCAATAACCTATTGGTGACCATAACCCATACGAATGGCCCGTTAACCATTATTACTACTAGCTATGACCAATAACCTATAAATATCCATTATAAACCGTAATTGGTGTCAATAACCAATACGAATGGCCCGTGAACCATTATAACCACTAGCTATGACCAATAACCTATAAATATCCATTATAAACCGTAATTGGTGTCAATAAGCCATACGAATGGCCCGTGAACTATTATAACCAGTAGCTATGACCAATAACCTATAAGTATCCATTATTAACCGTAATTGGTGTCAATAACCCATACGAATGGCCCGTGAACCATTATAACCACTAGCTATGACCAATAACCTATAAGTATACATTATAAACCGTAATTGGTCTCCATAAGCCATACGAATGGCCCGTGAACTATTATAACCACTAGGTATGACCAATAACCTATAAGTATCCATTATAAACCGTAATTGGTGATAATAACCCATACGAATGGCCCGTGAACCATTATAACCACTAGCTATGACCAATAACCTATAAATATCCATTATAAATCGTAATTGGTGTCAATAAGCCATACGAAGGGCCCATGAACTATTATAACCACTAGCTATGACCAATAACCTATTGGTGACCATAACCCATACGAATGGCCCGTTAACCATTATTACTACTAGCTATGACCAATAACCTATAAATATCCATTATAAACCGTAATTGGTGTCAATAACCCATACGAATGGCCCGTGAACCATTATAACCACTAGCTATGACCAATAACCTATAAATATCCATTATAAACCGTAATTGGTGTCAATAAGCCATACGAATGGCCCGTGAACTATTATAACCAGTAGCTATGACCAATAACCTATAAGTATCCATTATTAACCGTAATTGGTGTCAATAACCCATACGAATGGCCCGTGAACCATTATTACCACTAGTTTTGACCAATAACTTATAAGAATCCATTTTAAACTGTAATTGGTGACCATAACCCATACGAATGGCCCGTGAACCATTATAACCACTAGCTATGACCAATAACCTATAAGTATTCATTATAAACTGTAATTGGTCTCCATAAGCCATACGAATGGCCCGTGAACTATTATAACCACTAGGTATGACCAATAACCTATAAGTATCCATTATAAACCGTAATTGGTGTCAATAACCCATACGAATGGCCCGTGAACCATTATAACCACTTGCTATGACCAATAACCTATAAATATCCATTATAAACCGTAATTGGTGTCAATAACCCAAACGAATGGCCCGTGAACCATTATAACCACTAGCTATGACCAATAACCTATAAGTATCCATTATATAACAGTAATTGGTGACCATAACCCATACGAATGGCCCGTGAACCATTATAACCACTAGCTATGACCAATAACCTATAAATATCCATTATAAACCGTAATTGGTGTCAATAACCCATACGAATGGCCCGTGAACTATTATAACCACTAGCTATGACCAATAACCTATAAATATCCATTATAAACCGTAATTGGTGTCAATAACCCATACGAATGGCCCGTGAACCATTATAACCACTAGCTATGACCGATAAGCTATAAGTATCCATTATAAACCGTAATTGGTGACAATAACCCATACGAATGGCTCGTGAACCATTATAACCACTAGCTATGTCAAATAACCTATAAATATCCATTATAGACCGTAATTGGTGTCCATAACCCATACAAATGGCCCGTGAACCATTATAACCACTAGCTATGACCAATAACCTATAAATATCCATTATAACCCGTAATTGGTGTCAATAAGCCATACGAATGGCCCGTGAACTATTATAACCAGTAGCTATGACCAATAACCTATAAGTATCCATTATTAACCGTAATTGGTGTCAATAACCCATACGAATGGCCCGTGAACCATTATAACCACTAGCTATGACCAATAACCTATAAGTATTCATTATAAACCGTAATTGGTCTCCATAAGCCATACGAATGGCCCGTGAACTATTATAACCACTTGGTATGACCAATAACCTATAAGTATCCATTATAAACCGTAATTGGTGACAATAACCCATACGAATGGCCCGTGAACCATTATAACCACTAGCTATGACCAATAACCTATAAATATCCATTATAAATCGTAATTGGTGTCAATAAGCCATACGAAGGGCCCATGAACTATTATAACCACTAGCTATGACCAATAACCTATTGGTGACCATAACCCATACGAATGGCCCGTTAACCATTATTACTACTAGCTATGACCAATAACCTATAAATATCCATTATAAACCGTAATTGGTGTCAATAACCCATACGAATGGCCCGTGAACCATTATAACCACTAGCTATGACCAATAACCTATAAATATCCATTATAAACCGTAATTGGTGTCAATAAGCCATACGAATGGCCCGTGAACCATTATTACCACTAGTTTTGACCAATAACTTATAAGAATCCATTTTAAACTGTAATTGGTGACCATAACCCATACGAATGGCCCGTGAACCATTATAACCACTAGCTATGACCAATAACCTATAAGTATTCATTATAAACCGTAATTGGTCTCCATAAGCCATACGAATGGCCTGTGAACTATTATAACCACTAGGTATGACCAATATCCTATAAGTATCCATTATAAACCGTAATTGGTGTCAATAACCCATACGAATGGCCCGTGAACCATTATAACCACTTGCTATGACCAATAACCTATAAATATCCATTATAAACCGTAATTGGTGTCAATAACCCAAACGAATGGCCCGTGAACCATTATAACCACTAGCTATGACCAATAACCTATAAGTATCCATTATATAACAGTAATTGGTGACCATAACCCATACGAATGGCCCGTGAACCATTATAACCACTAGCTATGACCAATAACCTATAAATATCCATTATAAACCGTAATTGGTGTCAATAACCCATACGAATGGCCCGTGAACCATTATAACCACTAGCTATGACCAATAACCTATAAATATCCATTATAAACCGTAATTGGTGTCAATAACCCATACGAATGGCCCGTGAACCATTATAACCACTAGCTATGACCGATAAGCTATAAGTATCCATTATAAACCGTAATTGGTGACAATAACCCATACGAATGGCTCGTGAACCATTATAACCACTAGCTATGACAAATAACCTATAAATATCCATTATAGACCGTAATTGGTGTCAATAACCCATACGAATGGCCCGTGAACCATTATAACCACTAGCTATGACCGATAAGCTATAAGTATCCATTATAAACCGTAATTGGTGACAATAACCCATACGAATGGCCTGTGAACCATTATAACCACTAGCTATGACCAATAACCTATAAATATCCATTATAAACCGTAATTGGTGTCAATAACCCATACGAATGGCCCGTGAACCATTATAACCACTAGCTATGACCAATAACCTATAAATATCCATTATAAACCGTAATTGGTGTCAATAACCCATACGAATGGCCCGTGAACCATTATAACCACTAGCTATGACCGATAAGCTATAAGTATCCATTATAAACCGTAATTGGTGTCAATAAGCCATACGAATGGCCCGTGAACTATTATAACCACTAGCTATGACAAATAACCTATAAATATCCATTATTAACCGTAATTGGTGTCAATAACCCATACGAATGGCCCGTGAACCATTATAACCACTTGCTATGATCGATAACCTATAAGTATCCATTATAAACCGTAATTGGTGACAATAACCCATACGAATGGCCCGTGAACCATTATAACCACTAGCTATGACCAATAACCTATAAATATCCATTATAAATCGTAATTGGTGTCAATAAGCCATACGAAGGGCCCATGAACTATTATAACCACTAGCTATGACCAATAACCTATTGGTGACCATAACCCATTCGAATGGCCCGTTAACCATTATTACTACTAGCTATGACCAATAACCTATAAATATCCATTTTAAACTGTAATTGGTGACCATAACCCATACGAATGGCCCGTGAACCATTATAACCACTAGCTATGACCAATAACCTATAAGTATTCATTATAAACCGTAATTGGTCTCCATAAGCCATACGAATGGCCCGTGAACTATTATAACCACTAGGTATGACCAATAACCTATAAGTATCCATTATAAACCGTAATTGGTGTCAATAACCCATACGAATGGCCCGTGAACCATTATAACCACTTGCTATGACCAATAACCTATAAATATCCATTATAAACCGTAATTGGTGTCAATAACCCAAACGAATGGCCCGTGAACCATTATAACCACTAGCTATGACCAATAACCTATAAGTATCCATTATATAACAGTAATTGGTGACCATAACCCATACGAATGGCCCGTGAACCATTATAACCACTAGCTATGACCAATAACCTATAAATATCCATTATAAACCGTAATTGGTGTCAATAACCCATACGAATGGCCCGTGAACCATTATAACCACTAGCTATGACCAATAACCTATAAATATCCATTATAAACCGTAATTGGTGTCAATAACCCATACGAATGGCCCGTGAACCATTATAACCACTAGCTATGACCGATAAGCTATAAGTATCCATTATAAACCGTAATTGGTGACAATAACCCATACGAATGGCTCGTGAACCATTATAACCACTAGCTATGACAAATAACCTATAAATATCCATTATAGACCGTAATTGGTGTCAATAACCCATACGAATGGCCCGTGAACCATTATAACCACTAGCTATGACCGATAAGCTATAAGTATCCATTATAAACCGTAATTGGTGACAATAACCCATACGAATGGCCTGTGAACCATTATAACCACTAGCTATGACCAATAACCTATAAATATCCATTATAAACCGTAATTGGTGTCAATAAGCCATAAGAATGGCCCGTGAACTATTATAACCACTAGCTATGACCAATAACCTATAAGTATCCATTATTAACCGTAATTGGTGTCAATAACCCATACGAATGGGCCGTGAACCATTATAACCACTAGCTATGACCGATAAGCTATAAGTATCCATTATAAACCGTAATTGGTGACAATAACCCATACGAATGGCTCGTGAACCATTATAACCACTAGCTATGACAAATAACCTATAAGTATCCATTATAAACCGTAATTGGTGACCATAACCCATACGAATGGCCCGTTAACCATTATTACCACTAGTTTTGACCAATAACTTATAAGAATCCATTTTAAACTGTAATTGGTGACCATAACCCATACGAATGGCCCGTGAACTATTATAACCACTAGCTATGACCAATAACCTATAAGTATCCATTATTAACCGTAATTGGTGTCAATAACCCATACGAATGGCCCGTGAACCATTATAACCACTAGCTATGACCGATAAGCTATAAGTATCCATTATAAACCGTAATTTGTGACAATAACCCATACGAATGGCTCGTGAACCATTATAACCACTAGCTATGACAAATAACCTATAAGTATCCATTATAAACCGTAATTGGTGACCATAACACATACGAATGGCCCGTTAACCATTATTACCACTAGTTTTGACCAATAACTTATAAGAATCCATTTTAAACTGTAATTGGTGACCATAACCCATACGAATGGCCCGTGAACTATTATAACCACTAGCTATGACCAATAACCTATAAGTATCCATTATTAACCGTAATTGGTGTCAATAACCCATACGAATGGCCCGTGAACCATTATAACCACTAGCTATGACCGATAAGTTATAAGTATCCATTATAAACCGTAATTGGTGACCATAACACATACGAATGGCTCGTGAACCATTATAACCACTAGCTATGACAAATAACCTATAAGTATCCATTTTAAACTGTAATTGGTGACCATAACCCATACGAATGGCCCGTGAACCATTATAACCACTAGCTATGACCAATAACCTATAAATATCCATTATAAATTGTAATTGGTGTCAATAAGCCATACGAAGGGCCCATGAACTATTATAACCACTAGCTATGACCAATAACCTATTGGTGACCATAACCCATTCGAATGGCCCGTTAACCATTATTACTACTAGCTATGACCAATAACCTATAAATATCCATTTTAAACTGTAATTGGTGACCATAACCCATACGAATGGCCCGTGAACCATTATAACCACTAGCTATGACCAATAACCTATAAGTATTCATTATAAACCGTAATTGGTCTCCATAAGCCATACGAATGGCCCGTGAACTATTATAACCACTAGGTATGACCAATAACCTATAAGTATCCATTATAAACCGTAATTGGTGTCAATAAGCCATACGAATGGCCCGTGAACTATTATAACCACTAGCTATGACCAATAACCTATAAGTATCCATTATTAACCGTAATTGGTGTCAATAACCCATACGAATGGCCCGTGAACCATTATAACCACTTGCTATGATCGATAACCTATAAGTATCCATTATAAACCGTAATTGGTGACAATAACCCATACGAATGGCCCGTGAACCATTATAACCACTAGCTATGACCAATAACCTATAAATATCCATTATAAATCGTAATTGGTGTCAATAAGCCATACGAAGGGCCCATGAACTATTATAACCACTAGCTATGACCAATAACCTATTGGTGACCATAACCCATACGAATGGCCCGTTAACCATTATTACTACTAGCTATGACCAATAACCTATAAATATCCATTATAAACCGTAATTGGTGTCAATAACCCATACGAATGGCCCGTGAACCATTATAACCACTAGCTATGACCAATAACCTATAAATATCCATTATAAACCGTAATTGGTGTCAATAAGCCATACGAATGGCCCGTGAACTATTATAACCAGTAGCTAGGACCAATAACCTATAAGTATCCATTATTAACCGTAATTGGTGTCAATAACCCATACGAATGGCCCGTGAACCATTATAACCACTAGCTATGACCAATAACCTATAAATATCCATTATAAATCGTAATTGGTGTCAATAAGCCATACGAATGGCCCATGAACTATTATTACCACTAGCTATGACCAATAACCTATTGGTGTCAATAACCCATACGAATGGCCCGTGAACCATTATAACCACTAGCTATGACCGATAAGCTATAAGTATCCATTATAAACCGTAATTGGTGACAATAACCCATACGAATGGCTCGTGAACCATTATGACCACTAGCTATGACAAATAACCTATAAGTATCCATTATAAACCGTAATTGGTGACCATAACACATACGAATGGCCCGTTAACCATTATTACCACTAGTTTTGACCAATAACTTATAAGAATCCATTTTAAACTGTAATTGGTGACCATAACCCATACGAATGGCCCGTTAACCATTATTACTACTAGCTACGACCAATAACCTATAAGTATCCATTATAAACCGTAATTGGTGTCAATAAGCCATACGAATGGCCCGTGAACTATTATAACCACTAGCTATGACCAATAACCTATAAGTGTCATTTATAAACCGTAATTGGTGTCAATAACCCATACGAATGGCTCGTGAACCATTATAACCACTAGCTATGACAAATAACCTATAAGTATCCATTATAAACCGTAATTGGTGACAATAACCCATACGAATGGCTCGTGAACCATTATAACCAATAGCTATGACAAATAACCTATAAATATCCATTATAAACCGTAATTGGTGTCAATAACCCATACGAATGGCCCGTGAACCATTATAACCACTAGCTATGACCAATAACCTATAAGTATCCATTATATAACAGTAATTGGTGACCATAACCCATACGAATGGCCCGTGAACCATTATAACCACTAGTTATGACCAATAACCTATAAATATCCATTATAAACCGTAATTGGTGTCAATAACCCATACGAATGGCCCGTGAACCATTATAACCACTAGCTATGACCGATAAGCTATAAGAATCCATTATAAACCGTAATTGGTGACAATAACCCATACGAATGGCTCGTGAACCATTATAACCACTAGCTATGACAAATAACCTATAAATATCCATTATAGACCGTAATTGGTGTCAATAACCCATACGAATGGCCCGTGAACCATTATAACCACTAGCTATGACCAATAACCTATAAATATCCATTATAAACCGTAATTGGTGTCAATAAGCCATACGAATGGCCCGTGAACTATTATAACCACTAGCTATGACCAATAACCTATAAGTATCCATTATTAACCGTAATTGGTGTCAATAACCCATACGAATGGCCCGTGAACCATTATAACCACTAGCTATGACCAATAACCTATAAGTATTCATTATAAACCGTAATTGGTCTCCATAAGCCGTACGAATGGCCCGTGAACTATTATAACCACTAGGTATGACCAATAACCTATAAGTATCCATTATAAACTGTAATTGGTGTCAATAACCCATACGAATGGCCCGTGAACCATTATAACCACTTGCTATGATCGATAACCTATAAGTATCCATTATAAACCGTAATTGGTGACAATAACCCATACGAATGGCCCGTGAACCATTATAACCACTAGCTATGACCAATAACCTATAAATATCCATTATAAATCGTAATTGGTGTCAATAAGCCATACGAATGGCCCATGAACTATTATAACCACTAGCTATGACCAATAACCTATTGGTGACCATAACCCATACGAATGGCCCGTTAACCATTATTACTACTAGCTATGACCAATAACCTATAAATATCCATTATAAACCGTAATTGGTGTCAATAACCCATACTAATGGCCCGTGAACCATTATAACCACTAGCTATGACCAATAACCTATAAATATCCATTATAAACCGTAATTGATGTCAATAAGCCATACGAATGGCCCGTGAACTATTATAACCAGTAGCTATGACCAATAACCTATAAGTATCCATTATTAACCGTAATTGGTGTCAATAACCCATACGAATGGCCCGTGAACCATTATAACCACTAGCTATGACCAATAACCTATAAGTATTCATTATAAACCGTAATTGGTCTCCATAAGCCATACGAATGGCCCGTGAACTATTATAACCACTAGGTATGACCAATAACCTATAAGTATCCATTATAAACCGTAATTGGTGTCAATAACCCATACGAATGGCCCGTGAACCATTATAACCACTTGCTATGATCGATAACCTATAAGTATCCATTATAAACCGTAATTGGTGACAATAACCCATACGAATGGCCCGTGAACCATTATAACCACTAGCTATGACCAATAACCTATAAATATCCATTATAAATCGTAATTGGTGTCAATAAGCCGTACGAATGGCCCATGAACTATTATTACCACTAGCTATGACCAATAACCTATTGGTGTCAATAACCCATACGAATGGCCCGTGAACCATCATAACCACTAGCTATGACCGATAAGCTATAAGTATCCATTATAAACCGTAATTGGTGACAATAACCCATACGAATGGCTCGTGAACCATTATGACCACTAGCTATGACAAATAACCTATAAGTATCCATTAGAAACCGTAATTGGTGTCAATAACCCATACGAATGGCCCGTGAACCATTATAACCACTAGCTATGACCAATAACTTATAAGAATCCATTATAAACCGTAATTGGTGTCAATAAGCCATACGAATGGCCCGTTAACCATTATTACTACTAGCTACGACCAATAACCTATAAGTATCCATTATAAACCGTAATTGGTGTCAATAAGCCATACGAATGGCCCGTGAACTATTATAACCACTAGCTATGACCAATAACCTATAAGTGTCATTTATAAACCGTAATTGGTGTCAATAACCCATACGAATGGCTCGTGAACCATTATAACCACTAGCTATGACAAATAACCTATAAGTATCCATTATAAACCGTAATTGGTGTCAATAACCCATACAAATGGCCCGTGAACCATTATAACCACTAGCTATGACCGATAACCTTTAAGTATCCATTATAAACCGTAATTGGTGACAATAACCCATACGAATGGCTCGTGAACCATTATAACCACTAGCTATGACAAATAACCTATAAGTATCCATTATAAACCGTAATTGGTGACCATAACCCATACGAATGGCCCGTTAACCATTATTACCACTAGTTTTGACCAATAACTTATAAGAATCCATTTTAAACTGTAATTGGTGACCATAACCCATACGAATGGCCCGTGAACCATTATAACCACTAGCTATGACCAATAACCTATAAGTATTCATTATAAACCGTAATTGGTCTCCATAAGCCATACGAATGGCCCGTGAACTATTATAACCACTAGGTATGACCAATAACCTATAAGTATCCATTATAAAACGTAATTGGTGTCAATAACCCATACGAATGGCCCGTGAACCATTATAACCACTTGCTATGACCAATAACCTATAAATATCCATTATAAACCGTAATTGGTGTCAATAACCCATACGAATGGCCCGTGAACCATTATAACCACTAGCTAAGACCAATAACCTATAAATATCCATTATAAACCGTAATTGGTGTCAATAACCCATACGAATGGCCCGTGAACCATTATAACCACTAGCTATGACCGATAAGCTATAAGTATCCATTATAAACCGTAATTGGTGATAATAACCCATACGAATGGCTCGTGAACCATTATAACCACTAGCTATGACAAATAACCTATAAATAGCCATTATAGACCGTAATTGGTGTCAATAACCCATACGAATGGCCCGTGAACCATTAAACCACTAGCTATGACCGATAAGCGATAAGTATCCATTATAAACCGTAATTGGTGACAATAACTCATACGAATGGCTCGTGAACCATTATAACCACTAGCTATGACAAATAACCTATAAGTATCCATTATAGATCGTAATTGGTGTCAATAACCCATACGAATGGCCCGTGAACCATTATTACCACTAGTTTTGACCAATAACTTATAAGAATCCATTTTAAACTGTAATTGGTGACCATAACCCATACGAATGGCCCGTGAACCATTATAACCACTAGCTATGACCAATAACCTATAAGTATTCATTATAAACCGTAATTGGTCTCCATAAGCCATACGAATGGCCCGTGAACTATTATAACCACTAGGTATGACCAATAACCTATAAGTATCCATTATAAACCGTAATTGGTGTCAATAACCCATACGAATGGCCCGTGAACCATTATAACCACTTGCTATGACCAATAACCTATAAATATCCATTATAAACCGTAATTGGTGTCAATAACCCAAACGAATGGCCCGTGAACCATTATAACCACTAGCTATGACCAATAACCTATAAGTATCCATTATATAACAGTAATTGGTGACCATAACCCATACGAATGGCCCGTGAACCATTATAACCACTAGCTATGACCAATAACCTATAAATATCCATTATAAACTGTAATTGGTGTCAATAACCCATACGAATGGCCCGTGAACCATTATAACCACTAGCTATGACCAATAACCTATAAATATCCATTATAAACCGTAATTGGTGTCAATAACCCATACGAATGGCCCGTGAACCATTATAACCACTAGCTATGACCGATAAGCTATAAGTATCCATTATAAACCGTAATTGGTGACAATAACCCATACGAATGGCTCGTGAACCATTATAACCACTAGCTATGACCAATAACCTATAAATATCCATTATAAACTGTAATTGGTGTCAATAACCCATACGAATGGCCCGTGAACCATTATAACCACTAGCTATGACCGATAAGCTATAAGTATCCATTATAAACCGTAATTGGTGACAATAACCCATACGAATGGCTCGTGAACCATTATAACCACTAGCTATGACCAATAACCTATAAATATCCATTATAAACTGTAATTGGTGACAATAACCCATACGAATGGCCCGTGAACCATTATAACCACTAGCTATGACCAATAACCTATAAATATCCATTATAAACTGTAATTGGTGTCAATAACCCATACGAATGGCCCGTGAACCATTATAACCACTAGCTATGACCAATAACCTATAAATATCCATTATAAACCGTAATTGGTGTCAATAACCCATACGAATGGCCCGTGAACCATTATAACCACTAGCTATGACCGATAAGCTATAAGTATCCATTATAAACCGTAATTGGTGACAATAACCCATACGAATGGCTCGTGATCCATTATAACCACTAGCTATGAAAAATAACCTATAAATATCCATTATAGACCGTAATTGGTCTCAATAATCCATACGAATGGCCCGTGAACCATTATAACCACTAGCTATGACCGATAAGCTATAAGAATCCATTATAAACTGTAATTGGTGACAATAACCCATACGAATGGCCTGTGAACCATTATAACCACTAGCTATGACCAATAACCTATAAATATCCATTATAAACCGTAATTGGTGTCAATAAGCCATAAGAATGGCCCGTGAACTATTATAACCACTAGCTATGACCAATAACCTATAAGTATCCATTATTAACCGTAATTGGTGCCAATAACCCATACGAATGGCCCGTGAACCATTATAACCACTAGCTATGACCGATAAGCTATAAGTATCCATTATAAACCGTAATTGGTGACAATAACCCATACGAATGGCTCGTGAACCATTATAACCACTAGCTATGACAAATAACCTATAAGTATCCATTATAAACCGTAATTGGTGACCATAACCCATACGAATGGCCCGTAAACCATTATTACCGCTAGTTTTGACCAATAACTTATAAGAATCCATTTTAAACTGTAATTGGTGACCATAACCCATACGAATGGCCCGTGAACTATTATAACCACTAGCTATGACCAATAACCTATAAGTATCCATTATTAACCGTAATTGGTGTCAATAACCCATACGAATGGCCCGTGAACCATTATAACCACTAGCTATGACCGATAAGCTATAAGTATCCATTATAAACCGTAATTGGTGACAATAACCCATACGAATGGCTCGTGAACCATTATAACCACTAGCTATGACAAATAACCTATAAGTATCCATTATAAACCGTAATTGGTGACCATAACACATACGAATGGCCCGTTAACCATTATTACCACTAGTTTTGACCAATAACTTATAAGAATCCATTTTAAACTGTAATTGGTGACCATAACCCATACGAATGGCCCGTTAACCATTATTACTACTAGCTATGACCAATAACCTATAAGTATCCATTATAAACCGTAATTGGTGTCAATAAGCCATACGAATGGCCCGTGAACTATTATAACCACTAGCTATGACCAATAACCTAGAAGTGTCCATTATAAACCGTAATTGGTGTCAATAACCCATACGAATGGCCCGTGAACCATTATAACCACTAGCTATGACCGATAACCTATAAGTATCCATTATACACCGTAATTGGTGACAATAACCCATACGAATGGCTCGTGAACCATTATAACCACTAGCTATGACAAATAACCTATAAATATCCATTATAAACCGTAATTGGTGTCAATAACCCATACGAATGGCCCGTGAGCCATTATAACCACTAGCTATGACCAATAACCTATAAGTATCCATTATATAACAGTAATTGGTGACCATAACCCATATGAATGGGCCGTGAACCATTATAACCACTAGCTATGACCAATAACCTATAAATATCCATTATAAACCGTAATTGGTGTCAATAACCCATACAAATGGCCCGTGAACCATTATAACCACTAGCTATGATCGATAACCTATAAGTATCCATTATATAACAGTAATTGGTGACCATAACCCATACGAATGGCCCGTGCACCATTATAACCACTAGCTATGACCGATAAGCTATAAGAATCCATTATAAACCGTAATTGGTGACAATAACCCATACGAATGGCTCGTGAACCATTATAACCACTAGCTATGACAAATAACCTATAAATATCCATTATAGACCGTAATTGGTGTCAATAACCCATACGAATGGCCCGTGAACCATTATAACCACTAGCTATGACCAATAACCTATAAATATCCATTATAAACCGTAATTAGTGTCAATAAGCCATACGAATGGCCCGTGAACTATTATAACCACTAGCTATGACCAATAACCTATAAGTATCCATTATTAACCGTAATTGGTGTCAATAACCCATACGAATGGCCCGTGAACCATTATAACCACTAGCTATGATCAATAACCTATAAGTATTCATTATAAACCGTAATTGGTCTCCATAAGCCATACGAATGGCCCGTGAACTATTATAACCACTAGGTATGACCAATAACCTATAAGTATCCATTATAAACCGTAATTGGTGTCAATAACCCATACGAATGGCCCGTGAACCATTATAACCACTTGCTATGATCGATAACCTATAAGTATCCATTATAAACTGTAATTGGTGACAATAACCCATACGAATGGCCCGTGAACTATTATAACCACTAGCTATGACCAATAACCTATAAGTATCCATTATTAACCGTAATTGGTGTCAATAACCCATACGAATGGCCCGTGAACCATTATAACACCTCGCTATGACCGATAAGCTATAAGTATCCATTATAAACCGTAATTGGTGACAATAACCCATACGAATGGCTCGTGAACCATTATAACCACTAGCTATGACAAATAACCTATAAGTATCCATTATAAACCGTAATTGGTGACCATAACACATACGAATGGCCCGTTAACCATTATTACCACTAGTTTTGACCAATAACTTATAAGAATCCATTTTAAACTGTAATTGGTGACCATAACCCATACGAATGGCCCGTTAATCATTATTACTACTAGCTATGACCAATAACCTATAAGTATCCATTATAAACCGTAATTGGTGTCAATAAGCCATACGAATGGCCCGTGAACTATTATAACCACTAGCTATGACCAATAACCTAGAAGTGTCCATTATAAACCGTAATTGGTGTCAATAACCCATACAAATGGCCCGTGAACCATTATAACCACTAGCTATGACCGATAACCTATAAGTATCCATTATACACCGTAATTGGTGACAATAACCCATACGAATGGCTCGTGAACCATTATAACCACTAGCTATGACAAATAACCTATAAATATCCATTATAAACCGTAATTGGTGTCAATAACCCATACGAATGGCCCGTGAGCCATTATAACCACTAGCTATGACCAATAACCTATAAGTATCCATTATATAACAGTAATTGGTGACCATAACCCATACGAATGGGCCGTGAACCATTATAACCACTAGCTATGACCAATAACCTATAAATATCCATTATAAACCGTAATTGGTGTCAATAACCCATACGAATGGCCCGTGCACCATTATAACCACTAGCTATGACCGATAAGCTATAAGAATCCATTATAAACCGTAATTGGTGACAATAACCCATACGAATGGCTCGTGAACCATTATAACCACTAGCTATGACAAATAACCTATAAATATCCATTATAGACCGTAATTGGTGTCAATAACCCATACGAATGGCCCGTGAACCATTATAACCACTAGCTATGACCAATAACCTATAAATATCCATTATAAACCGTAATTAGTGTCAATAAGCCATACGAATGGCCCGTGAACTATTATAACCACTAGCTATGACCAATAACCTATAAGTATCCATTATTAACCGTAATTGGTGTCAATAACCCATACGAATGGCCCGTGAACCATTATAACCACTAGCTATGACCAATAACCTATAAGTATTCATTATAAACCGTAATTGGTCTCCATAAGCCATACGAATGGCCCGTGAACTATTATAACCACTAGGTATGACCAATAACCTATAAGTATCCATTATAAACCGTAATTGGTGTCAATAACCCATACGAATGGCCCGTGAACCATTATAACCACTTGCTATGATCGATAACCTATAAGTATCCATTATAAACTGTAATTGGTGACAATAACCCATACGAATGGCCCGTGAACCATTATAACCACTAGCTATGACCAATAACCTATAAATATCCATTATAAATCGTAATTGGTGTCAATAAGCCATACGAAGGGCCCATGAACTATTATAACCACTAGCTCTGACCAATAACCTATTGGTGGCCATAACCCATACGAATGGCCCGTTAACCATTATTACTACTAGCTATGACCAATAACCTATAAATATCCATTATAAACCGTAATTGGTGTCAATAACCAATACGAATGGCCCGTGAACCATTATAACCACTAGCTATGACCAATAACCTATAAATATCCATTATAAACCGTAATTGGTGTCAATAAGCCATACGAATGGCCCGTGAACTATTATAACCAGTAGCTATGACCCATAACCTATAAGTATCCATTATTAACCGTAATTGGTGTCAATAACCCATACGAATGGCCCGTGAACCATTATAACCACTAGCTATGACCAATAACCTATAAGTATTCATTATAAACCGTAATTGGTCTCCATAAGCCATACGAATGGCCCGTGAACTATTATAACCACTAGGTATGACCAATAACCTATAAGTATCCATTATAAACCGTAATTGGTGATAATAACCCATACGAATGGCCCGTGAACCATTATAACCCCTAGCTATGACCAATAACCTATAAATATCCATTATAAATCGTAATTGGTGTCAATAAGCCATACGAAGGGCCCATGAACTATTATAACCACTAGCTATGACCAATAACCTATTGGTGACCATAACCCATACGAATGGCCCGTGAACCATTATAACCACTAGCTATGACCAATAACCTATAAGTATCCATTATAAACCGTAATTGGTGACAATAACCCATACGAATGGCTCGTGAACCATTATAACCACTAGCTATGACCGATAAGCTATAAGAATCCATTATAAACCGTAATTGGTGACAATAACCCATACGAATGGCTCGTGAACCATTATAACCACTAGCTATGACAAATAACCTATAAATATCCATTATAGACCGTAATTGGTGTCAATAACCCATACGAATGGCCCGTGAACCATTATAACCACTAGCTATGACCAATAACCTATAAATATCCATTATAAACCGTAATTAGTGTCAATAAGCCATACGAATGGCCCGTGAACTATTATAACCACTAGCTATGACCAATAACCTATAAGTATCCATTATTAACCGTAATTGGTGTCAATAACCCATACGAATGGCCCGTGAACCATTATAACCACTAGCTATGACCAATAACCTATAAGTATTCATTATAAACCGTAATTGGTCTCCATAAGCCATACGAATGGCCCGTGAACTATTATAACCACTAGGTATAACCAATAACCTATAAGTATCCATTATAAACCGTAATTGGTGTCAATAACCCATACGAATGGCCCGTGAACCATTATAACCACTTGCTATGATCGATAACCTATAAGTATCCATTATAAACTGTAATTGGTGACAATAACCCATACGAATGGCCCGTGAACCATTATAACCACTAGCTATGACCAATAACCTATAAATATCCATTATAAATCGTAATTGGTGTCAATAAGCCATACGAAGGGCCCATGAACTATTATAACCACTAGCTCTGACCAATAACCTATTGGTGACCATAACCCATACGAATGGCCCGTTAACCATTATTACTACTAGCTATGACCAATAACCTATAAATATCCATTATAAACCGTAATTGGTGTCAATAACCAATACGAATGGCCCGTGAACCATTATAACCACTAGCTATGACCAATAACCTATAAATATCCATTATAAACCGTAATTGGTGTCAATAAGCCATACGAATGGCCCGTGAACTATTATAACCAGTAGCTATGACCAATAACCTATAAGTATCCATTATTAACCGTAATTGGTGTCAATAACCCATACGAATGGCCCGTGAACCATTATAACCACTAGCTATGACCAATAACCTATAAGTATTCATTATAAACCGTAATTGGTCTCCATAAGCCATACGAATGGCCCGTGAACTATTATAACCACTAGGTATGACCAATAACCTATAAGTATCCATTATAAACCGTAATTGGTGATAATAACCCATACGAATGGCCCGTGAACCATTATAACCACTAGCTATGACCAATAACCTATAAATATCCATTATAAATCGTAATTGGTGTCAATAAGCCATACGAAGGGCCCATGAACTATTATAACCACTAGCTATGACCAATAACATATTGGTGACCATAACCCATACGAATGGCCCGTGAACCATTATAACCACTAGCTATGACCAATAACCTATAAGTATTCATTATAAACCGTAATTGGTCTCCATAAGCCATACGAATGGCCCGTGAACTATTATAACCACTAGGTATGACCAATAACCTATAAGTATCCATTATAAACCGTAATTGGTGTCAATAACCCATACGAATGGCCCGTGAACCATTATAACCACTTGCTATGACCAATAACCTATAAATATCCATTATAAACCGTAATTGGTGTCAATAACCCAAACGAATGGCCCGTGAACCATTATAACCACTAGCTATGACCAATAACCTATAAGTATCCATTATATAACAGTAATTGGTGACCATAACCCATACGAATGGCCCGTGAACCATTATAACCACTAGCTATGACCAATAACCTATAAATATCCATTATAAACCGTAATTGGTGTCAATAACCCATACGAATGGCCCGTGAACCATTATAACCACTAGCTATGACCAATAACCTATAAATATCCATTATAAACCGTAATTGGTGTCAATAACCCATACGAATGGCCCGTGAACCATTATAACCACTAGTTATGACCGATAAGCTATAAGTATCCATTATAAACCGTAATTGGTGACAATAACCCATACGAATGGCTCGTGAACCATTATAACCACTAGCTATGACAAATAACCTATAAATATCCATTATAGACCGTAATTGGTGTCAATAACCCATACGAATGGCCCGTGAACCATTATAACGACTAGCTATGACCGATAAGCTATAAGTATCCATTATAAACCGTAATTGGTGACAATAACCCATACGAATGGCCTGTGAACCATTATAACCACTAGCTATGACCAATAACCTATAAATATCCATTATAAACCGTAATTGGTGTCAATAAGCCATAAGAATGGCCCGTGAACTATTATAACCACTAGCTATGACCAATAACCTATAAGTATCCATTATTAACCGTAATTGGTGTCAATAACCCATACGAATGGCCCGTGAACCATTATAACCACACGCTATGACCGATAAGCTATAAGTATCCATTATAAACCGTAATTGGTGACAATAACCCATACGAATGGCTCGTGAACCATTATAACCACTAGCTATGACAAATAACCTATAAGTATCCATTATAAACCGTAATTGGTGACCATAACACATACGAATGGCCCGTTAACCATTATTACCACTAGTTTTGACCAATAACTTATAAGAATCCATTTTAAACTGTAATTGGTGACCATAACCCATACGAATGGCCCGTTAACCATTATTACTACTAGCTATGACCAATAACCTATAAGTATCCATTATAAACCGTAATTGGTGTCAATAAGCCATACGAATGGCCCGTGAACTATTATAACCACTAGCTATGACCAATAACCTATAAGTATCCATTATTAACCGTAATTGGTGTCAATAACCCATACGAATGGCCCGTGAACCATTATAACCACTTGCTATGATCGATAACCTATAAGTATCCATTATAAACCGTAATTGGTGACAATAACCCATACGAATGGCCCGTGAACCATTATAACCACTAGCTATGACCAATAACCTATAAATATCCATTATAAATCGTAATTGGTGTCAATAAGCCATACGAAGGGCCCATGAACTATTATAACCACTAGCTATGACCAATAACCTATTGGTGACCATAACCCATTCGAATGGCCCGTTAACCATTATTACTACTAGCTATGACCAATAACCTATAAATATCCATTTTAAACTGTAATTGGTGACCATAACCCATACGAATGGCCCGTGAACCATTATAACCACTAGCTATGACCAATAACCTATAAGTATTCATTATAAACCGTAATTGGTCTCCATAAGCCATACGAATGGCCCGTGAACTATTATAACCACTAGGTATGACCAATAACCTATAAGTATCCATTATAAACCGTAATTGGTGTCAATAACCCATACGAATGGCCCGTGAACCATTATAACCACTTGCTATGACCAATAACCTATAAATATCCATTATAAACCGTAATTGGTGTCAATAACCCAAACGAATGGCCCGTGAACCATTATAACCACTAGCTATGACCAATAACCTATAAGTATCCATTATATAACAGTAATTGGTGACCATAACCCATACGAATGGCCCGTGAACCATTATAACCACTAGCTATGACCAATAACCTATAAATATCCATTATAAACCGTAATTGGTGTCAATAAGCCATACGAATGGCCCGTGAACTATTATAACCAGTAGCTATGACCCATAACCTATAAGTATCCATTATTAACCGTAATTGGTGTCAATAACCCATACGAATGGCCCGTGAACCATTATAACCACTAGCTATGACCAATAACCTATAAGTATTCATTATAAACCGTAATTGGTCTCCATAAGCCATACGAATGGCCCGTGAACTATTATAACCACTAGGTATGACCAATAACCTATAAGTATCCATTATAAACCGTAATTGGTGATAATAACCCATACGAATGGCCCGTGAACCATTATAACCCCTAGCTATGACCAATAACCTATAAATATCCATTATAAATCGTAATTGGTGTCAATAAGCCATACGAAGGGCCCATGAACTATTATAACCACTAGCTATGACCAATAACCTATTGGTGACCATAACCCATACGAATGGCCCGTTAACCATTATTACTACTAGCTATGACCAATAACCTATAAATATCCATTATAAACCGTAATTGGTGACAATAACCCATACGAATGGCTCGTGAACCATTATAACCACTAGCTATGACAAATAACCTATAAATATCCATTATAAACCGTAATTGGTGTCAATAACCCATACGAATGGCCCGTGAACCATTATAACCACTAGCTATGACCAATAACCTATAAGTATCCATTATAAACCGTAATTGGTGACAATAACCCATACGAATGGCTCGTGAACCATTATAACCACTAGCTATGACAAATAACCTATAAATATCCATTATAAACCGTAATTGGTGTCAATAACCCATACGAATGGCCCGTGAACCATTATAACCACTAGCTATGACCAATAACCTATAAGTATCCATTATATAACAGTAATTGGTGACCATAACCCATACGAATGGCCCGTGCACCATTATAACCACTAGCTATGACCGATAAGCTATAAGAATCCATTATAAACCGTAATTGGTGACAATAACCCATACGAATGGCTCGTGAACCATTATAACCACTAGCTATGACAAATAACCTATAAATATCCATTATAGACCGTAATTGGTGTCAATAACCCATACGAATGGCCCGTGAACCATTATAACCACTAGCTATGACCAATAACCTATAAATATCCATTATAAACCGTAATTAGTGTCAATAAGCCATACGAATGGCCCGTGAACTATTATAACCACTAGCTATGACCAATAACCTATAAGTATCCATTATTAACCGTAATTGGTGTCAATAACCCATACGAATGGCCCGTGAACCATTATAACCACTAGCTATGACCAATAACCTATAAGTATTCATTATAAACCGTAATTGGTCTCCATAAGCCATACGAATGGCCCGTGAACTATTATAACCACTAGGTATAACCAATAACCTATAAGTATCCATTATAAACCGTAATTGGTGTCAATAACCCATACGAATGGCCCGTGAACCATTATAACCACTTGCTATGATCGATAACCTATAAGTATCCATTATAAAATGTAATTGGTGACAATAACCCATACGAATGGCCCGTGAACCATTATAACCACTAGCTATGACCAATAACCTATAAATATCCATTATAAATCGTAATTGGTGTCAATAAGCCATACGAAGGGCCCATGAACTATTATAACCACTAGCTCTGACCAATAACCTATTGGTGACCATAACCCATACGAATGGCCCGTTAACCATTATTACTACTAGCTATGACCAATAACCTATAAATATCCATTATAAACCGTAATTGGTGTCAATAACCAATACGAATGGCCCGTGAACCATTATAACCACTAGCTATGACCAATAACCTATAAATATCCATTATAAACCGTAATTGGTGTCAATAAGCCATACGAATGGCCCGTGAACTATTATAACCAGTAGCTATGACCAATAACCTATAAGTATCCATTATTAACCGTAATTGGTGTCAATAACCCATACGAATGGCCCGTGAACCATTATAACCACTAGCTATGACCAATAACCTATAAGTATTCATTATAAACCGTAATTGGTCTCCATAAGCCATACGAATGGCCCGTGAACTATTATAACCACTAGGTATGACCAATAACCTATAAGTATCCATTATAAACCGTAATTGGTGATAATAACCCATACGAATGGCCCGTGAACCATTATAACCACTAGCTATGACCAATAACCTATAAATATCCATTATAAATCGTAATTGGTGTCAATAAGCCATACGAAGGGCCCATGAACTATTATAACCACTAGCTAGGACCAATAACCTATTGGTGACCATAACCCATACGAATGGCCCGTGAACCATTATAACCACTAGCTATGACCAATAACCTATAAGTATTCATTATAAACCGTAATTGGTCTCCATAAGCCATACGAATGGCCCGTGAACTATTATAACCACTAGGTATGACCAACAACCTATAAGTATCCATTATAAACCGTAATTGGTGTCAATAACCCATACGAATGGCCCGTGAACCATTATAACCACTTGCTATGACCAATAACCTATAAATATCCATTATAAACCGTAATTGGTGTCAATAACCCAAACGAATGGCCCGTGAACCATTATAACCACTAGCTATGACCAATAACCTATAAGTATCCATTATATAACAGTAATTGGTGACCATAACCCATACGAATGGCCCGTGAACCATTATAACCACTAGCTATGACCAATAACCTATAAATATCCATTATAAACCGTAATTGGTGTCAATAACCCATACGAATGGCCCGTGAACCATTATAACCACTAGCTATGACCAATAACCTATAAATATCCATTATAAACCGTAATTGGTGTCAATAACCCATACGAATGGCCCGTGAACCATTATAACCACTAGTTATGACCGATAAGCTATAAGTATCCATTATAAACCGTAATTGGTGACAATAACCCATACGAATGGCTCGTGAACCATTATAACCACTAGCTATGACAAATAACCTATAAATATCCATTATAGACCGTAATTGGTGTCAATAACCCATACGAATGGCCCGTGAACCATTATAACGACTAGCTATGACCGATAAGCTATAAGTATCCATTATAAACCGTAATTGGTGACAATAACCCATACGAATGGCCTGTGAACCATTATAACCACTAGCTATGACCAATAACCTATAAATATCCATTATAAACCGTAATTGGTGTCAATAAGCCATAAGAATGGCCCGTGAACTATTATAACCACTAGCTATGACCAATAACCTATAAGTATCCATTATTAACCGTAATTGGTGTCAATAACCCATACGAATGGCCCGTGAACCATTATAACCACACGCTATGACCGATAAGCTATAAGTATCCATTATAAACCGTAATTGGTGACAATAACCCATACGAATGGCTCGTGAACCATTATAACCACTAGCTATGACAAATAACCTATAAGTATCCATTATAAACCGTAATTGGTGACCATAACACATACGAATGGCCCGTTAACCATTATTACCACTAGTTTTGACCAATAACTTATAAGAATCCATTTTAAACTGTAATTGGTGACCATAACCCATACGAATGGCCCGTTAACCATTATTACTACTAGCTATGACCAATAACCTATAAGTATCCATTATAAACCGTAATTGGTGTCAATAAGCCATACGAATGGCCCGTGAACTATTATAACCACTAGCTATGACCAATAACCTATAAGTATCCATTATTAACCGTAATTGGTGTCAATAACCCATACGAATGGCCCGTGAACCATTATAACCACTTGCTATGATCGATAACCTATAAGTATCCATTATAAACCGTAATTGGTGACAATAACCCATACGAATGGCCCGTGAACCATTATAACCACTAGCTATGACCAATAACCTATAAATATCCATTATAAATCGTAATTGGTGTCAATAAGCCATACGAAGGGCCCATGAACTATTATAACCACTAGCTATGACCAATAACCTATTGGTGACCATAACCCATTCGAATGGCCCGTTAACCATTATTACTACTAGCTATGACCAATAACCTATAAATATCCATTTTAAACTGTAATTGGTGACCATAACCCATACGAATGGCCCGTGAACCATTATAACCACTAGCTATGACCAATAACCTATAAGTATTCATTATAAACCGTAATTGGTCTCCATAAGCCATACGAATGGCCCGTGAACTATTATAACCACTAGGTATGACCAATAACCTATAAGTATCCATTATAAACCGTAATTGGTGTCAATAACCCATACGAATGGCCCGTGAACCATTATAACCACTTGCTATGACCAATAACCTATAAATATCCATTATAAACCGTAATTGGTGTCAATAACCCAAACGAATGGCCCGTGAACCATTATAACCACTAGCTATGACCAATAACCTATAAGTATCCATTATATAACAGTAATTGGTGACCATAACCCATACGAATGGCCCGTGAACCATTATAACCACTAGCTATGACCAATAACCTATAAATATCCATTATAAACCGTAATTGGTGTCAATAACCCATACGAATGGCCCGTGAACCATTATAACCACTAGCTATGACCAATAACCTATAAATATCCATTATAAACCGTAATTGGTGTCAATAACCCATACGAATGGCCCGTGAACCATTATAACCACTAGCTATGACCGATAAGCTATAAGTATCCATTATAAACCGTAATTGGTGACAATAACCCATACGAATGGCTCGTGAACCATTATAACCACTAGCTATGACAAATAACCTATAAATATCCATTATAGACCGTAATTGGTGTCAATAACCCATACGAATGGCCCGTGAACCATTATAACCACTAGCTATGACCGATAAGCTATAAGTATCCATTATAAACCGTAATTGGTGACAATAACCCATACGAATGGCCTGTGAACCATTATAACCACTAGCTATGACCAATAACCTATAAATATCCATTATAAACCGTAATTGGTGTCAATAAGCCATAAGAATGGCCCGTGAACTATTATAACCACTAGCTATGACCAATAACCTATAAGTATCCATTATTAACCGTAATTGGTGTCAATAACCCATACGAATGGCCCGTGAACCATTATAACCACTAGCTATGACCGATAAGCTATAAGTATCCATTATAAACCGTAATTGGTGACAATAACCCATACGAATGGCTCGTGAACCATTATAACCACTAGCTATGACAAATAACCTATAAGTATCCATTATAAACCGTAATTGGTGACCATAACCCATACGAATGGCCCGTTAACCATTATTACCACTAGTTTTGACCAATAACTTATAAGAATCCATTTTAAACTGTAATTGGTGACCATAACCCATACGAATGGCCCGTGAACTATTATAACCACTAGCTATGACCAATAACCTATAAGTATCCATTATTAACCGTAATTGGTGTCAATAACCCATACGAATGGCCCGTGAACCATTATAACCACTAGCTATGACCGATAAGCTATAAGTATCCATTATAAACCGTAATTGGTGACAATAACCCATACGAATGGCTCGTGAACCATTATAACCACTAGCTATGACAAATAACCTATAAGTATCCATTATAAACCGTAATTGGTGACCATAACACACACGAATGGCCCGTTAACCATTATTACCACTAGTTTTGACCAATAACTTATAAGAATCCATTTTAAACTGTAATTGGTGACCATAACCCATACGAATGGCCCGTGAACTATTATAACCACTAGCTATGACCAATAACCTATAAGTATCCATTATTAACCGTAATTGGTGTCAATAACCCATACGAATGGCCCGTGAACCATTATAACCACTAGCTATGACCGATAAGTTATAAGTATCCATTATAAACCGTAATTGGTGACCATAACACATACGAATGGCTCGTGAACCATTATAACCACTAGCTATGACAAATAACCTATAAGTATCCATTTTAAACTGTAATTGGTGACCATAACCCATACGAATGGCCCGTGAACCATTATAACCACTAGCTATGACCAATAACCTATAAATATCCATTATAAATCGTAATTGGTGTCAATAAGCCATACAAAGGGCCCATGAACTATTATAACCACTAGCTATGACCAATAACCTATTGGTGACCATAACCCATTCGAATGGCCCGTTAACCATTATTACTACTAGCTATGACCAATAACCTATAAATATCCATTTTAAACTGTAATTGGTGACCATAACCCATACGAATGGCCCGTGAACCATTATAACCACTAGCTATGACCAATAACCTATAAGTATCCATTATAAACCGTAATTGGTGTCAATAAGCCATACGAATGGCCCATGAACTATTATAACCACTAGCTATGACCAATAACCTATAAGTATCCATTATTAACCGTAATTGGTGTCAATAACCCATACGAATGGCCCGTGAACCATTATAACCACTTGCTATGATCGATAACCTATAAGTATCCATTATAAACCGTAATTGGTGACAATAACCCATACGAATGGCCCGTGAACCATTATAACCACTAGCTATGACCAATAACCTATAAATATCCATTATAAATCGTAATTGGTGTCAATAAGCCATACGAAGGGCCCATGAACTATTATAACCACTAGCTATGACCAATAACCTATTGGTGACCATAACCCATACGAATGGCCCGTTAACCATTATTACTACTAGCTATGACCAATAACCTATAAATATCCATTATAAACCGTAATTGGTGTCAATAACCCATACGAATGGCCCGTGAACCATTATAACCACTAGCTATGACCAATAACCTATAAATATCCATTATAAACCGTAATTGGTGTCAATAAGCCATACGAATGGCCCGTGAACTATTATAACCAGTAGCTAGGACCAATAACCTATAAGTATCCATTATTAACCGTAATTGGTGTCAATAACCCATACGAATGGCCCGTGAACCATTATAACCACTAGCTATGACCAATAACCTATAAGTATTCATTATAAACCGTAATTGGTCTCCATAAGCCATACGAATGGCCCGTGAACTATTATAACCACTAGGTATGACCAATAACCTATAAGTATCCATTATAAACCGTAATTGGTGACAATAACCCATACGAATGGCCCGTGAACCATTATAACCACTAGCTATGACCAATAACCTATAAATATCCATTATAAATCGTAATTGGTGTCAATAAGCCATACGAAGGGCCCATGAACTATTATAACCACTAGCTATGACCAATAACCTATTGGTGACCATAACCCATACGAATGGCCCGTTAACCATTATTACTACTAGCTATGACCAATAACCTATAAATATCCATTATAAACCGTAATTGGTGTCAATAAGCCATACGAATGGCCCGTGAACTATTATAACCACTAGGTATGACCAATAACCTATAAGTATCCATTATAAACCGTAATTGGTGTCAATAACCCATACGAATGGCCCGTGAACCATTATAACCACTTGCTATGACCAATAACCTATAAATATCCATTATAAACCGTAATTGGTGTCAATAACCCAAACGAATGGCCCGTGAACCATTATAACCACTAGCTATGACCAATAACCTATAAGTATCCATTATATAACAGTAATTGGTGACCATAACCCATACGAATGGCCCGTGAACCATTATAACCACTAGCTATGACCAATAACCTATAAATATCCATTATAAACCGTAATTGGTGTCAATAACCCATACGAATGGCCCGTGAACCATTATAACCACTAGCTATGACCAATAACCTATAAATATCCATTATAAACCGTAATTGGTGTCAATAACCCATACGAATGGCCCGTGAACCATTATAACCACTAGCTATGACCAATAACCTATAAATATCCATTATAAACCGTAATTGGTGTCAATAACCCATACGAATGGCCCGTGAACCATTATAACCACTAGCTATGACCGATAACCTATAAATATCCATTATAAACCGTAATTGGTGTCAATAACCCATACGAATGGCCCGTGAGCCATTATAACCACTAGCTATGACCGATAAGCTATAAGTATCCATTATAAACCGTAATTGGTGACAATAACCCATACGAATGGCTCGTGAACCATTATAACCACTAGCTATGACAAATAACCTATAAATATCCATTATAGACCGTAATTGGTGTCAATAACCCATACGAATGGCCCGTGAACCATTATAACCACTAGCTATGACCGATAAGCTATAAGTATCCATTATAAACCGTAATTGGTGTCAATAAGCCATAAGAATGGCCCGTGAACTATTATAACCAATAGCTATGACCAATAACCTATAAGTATCCATTATTAACCGTAATTGGTGTCAATAACCCATACGAATGGCCCGTGAACCATTATAACCACTAGCTATGACCGATAAGCTATAAGTATCCATTATAAACCGTAATTGGTGACAATAACCCATACGAATGGCTCGTGAACCATTATAACCACTAGCTATGACAAATAGCCTATAAGTATCCATTATAAACCGTAATTGGTGACCATAACCCATACGAATGGCCCGTTAACCATTATTACCACTAGTTTTGACCAATAACTTATAAGAATCCATTTTAAACTGTAATTGGTGACCATAACCCATACGAATGGCCCGTGAACTATTATAACCACTAGCTATGACCAATAACCTATAAGTATCCATTATTAACCGTAATTGGTGTCAATAACCCATACGAATGGCCCGTGAACCATTATAACCACTAGCTATGACCGATAAGCTATAAGTATCCATTATAAACCGTAATTGGTGACAATAACCCATACGAATGGCACGTGAACCATTATAACCACTAGCTATGACAAATAACCTATAAGTATCCATTATAAACCGTAATTGGTGACCATAACACATACGAATGGCCCGTTAACCATTATTACCACTAGTTTTAACCAATAACTTATAAGAATCCATTTTAAACTGTAATTGGTGACCATAACCCATACGAATGGCCCGTTAACCATTATTACTACTAGCTATGACGAATAACCTATAAGTATCCATTATAAACCGTAATTGGTGTCAATAAGCCATACGAATGGCCCGTGAACTATTATAACCACTAGCTATGACCAATAACCTATAAGTATCCATTATTAACCGTAATTGGTGTCAATAACCCATACGAATGGCCCGTGCACCATTATAACCACTTCCTATGATCGATAACCTATAAGTATCCATTATAAACCGTAATTGGTGACAATAACCCATACGAATGGCCCGTGAACCATTATAACCACTAGCTATGACCAATAACCTATAAATATCCATTATAAATCGTAATTGGTGTCAATAAGCCATACGAAGGGCCCATGAACTATTATAACCACTAGCTATGACCAATAACCTATTGGTGACCATAACCCATACGAATGGCCCGTTAACCATTATTACAACTAGCTATGACCAATAACCTATAAATATCCATTATAAACCGTAATTGGTGTCAATAACCCATACAAATGGCCCGTGAACCATTATAACCACTAGCTATGACCAATAACCTATAAATATCCATTATAAACCGTAATTGGTGTCAATAAGCCATACGAATGGCCCGTGAACTATTATAACCAGTAGCTATGACCAATAACCTATAAGTATCCATTATTAACCGTAATTGGTGTCAATAACCCATACGAATGGCCTGTGAACCATTATAACCACTAGCTATGACCAATAACCTATAAGTATTCATTATAAACCGTAATTGGTCTCCATAAGCCATACGAATGGCCCGTGAACTATTATAACCACTAGCTATGACCAATAACCTATTGGTGACCATAACCCATACGAATGGCCCATTAACCATTATTACTACTAGCTATGACCAATAACCTATAAATATCCATTATAAACCGTAATTGGTGTCAATAACCCATACGAATGGCCCGTGAACCATTATAACCACTAGCTATGACCAATAACCTATTGGTGACCATAACCCATACGAATGGCCCATTAACCATTATTACTACTAGCTATGACCAATAACCTATAAATATCCATTATAAATCGTAATTGGTGTCAATAAGCCATACGAAGGGCCCATGAACTATTATAACCACTAGCTATGACCAATAACCTATTGGTGACCATAACCCATACGAATGGCCCATTAACCATTATTACTACTAGCTATGACCAATAACCTATAAATATCCATTATAAACCGTAATTGGTGTCAATAACCCATACGAATGGCCCGTGAACCATTATAACCACTAGCTATGACCAATAACCTATAAATATCCATTATAAACCGTAATTGGTGTCAATAAGCCATACGAATGGCCCGTGAACTATTATAACCAGTAGCTATGACCAATAACCTATAAGTATCCATTATTAACCGTAATTGGTGTCAATAACCCATACGAATGGCCCGTGAACCATTATTACCACTAGTTTTGACCAATAACTTATAAGAATCCATTTTAAACTGTAATTGGTGGACATAACCCATACGAATGGCCCGTGAACCATTATAACCACTAGCTATGACCAATAACCTATAAGTATTCATTATAAACCGTAATTGGTCTCCATAAGCCATACGAATGGCCCGTGAACTATTTAACCACTAGGTATGACCAATAACCTATAAGTATCCATTATAAACCGTAATTGGTGTCAATAACCCATACGAATGGCCCGTGAACCATTATAACCACTTGCTATGACCAATAACCTATAAATATCCATTATAAACCGTAATTGGTGTCAATAACCCATACGAATGGCCCGTGAACCATTATAACCACTAGCTATGACCGATAAGCTATAAGTATCCATTATAAACCGTAATTGGTGACAATAACCCATACGAATGGCTCGTGAACCATTATAACCACTAGCTATGACAAATAACCTATAAATATCCATTATAGACCGTAATTGGTGTCAATAACCCATACGAATGGCCCGTGAACCATTATAACCACTAGCTATGACCAATAACCTATAAATATCCATTATAAACCGTAATTGGTGTCAATAAGCCATACGAATGGCCCGTGAACTATTATAACCAGTAGCTATGACCAATAACCTATAAGTATCCATTATTAATCGTAATTGGTGTCAATAACCCATACGAATGGCCCGTTAACCATTATTACAACTAGCTATGACCAATAACCTATAAATATCCATTATAAACCGTAATTGGTGTCAATAACCCATACAAATGGCCCGTGAACCATTATAACCACTAGCTATGACCAATAACCTATAAATATCCATTATAAACCGTAATTGGTGTCAATAAGCCATACGAATGGCCCGTGAACTATTATAACCAGTAGCTATGACCAATAACCTATAAGTATCCATTATTAACCGTAATTGGTGTCAATAACCCATACGAATGGCCTGTGAACCATTATAACCACTAGCTATGACCAATAACCTATAAGTATTCATTATAAACCGTAATTGGTCTCCATAAGCCATACGAATGGCCCGTGAACTATTATAACCACTAGCTATGACCAATAACCTATTGGTGACCATAACCCATACGAATGGCCCATTAACCATTATTACTACTAGCTATGACCAATAACCTATAAATATCCATTATAAACCGTAATTGGTGTCAATAACCCATACGAATGGCCCGTGAACCATTATAACCACTAGCTATGACCAATAACCTATTGGTGACCATAACCCATACGAATGGCCCATTAACCATTATTACTACTAGCTATGACCAATAACCTATAAATATCCATTATAAATCGTAATTGGTGTCAATAAGCCATACGAAGGGCCCATGAACTATTATAACCACTAGCTATGACCAATAACCTATTGGTGACCATAACCCATACGAATGGCCCATTAACCATTATTACTACTAGCTATGACCAATAACCTATAAATATCCATTATAAACCGTAATTGGTGTCAATAACCCATACGAATGGCCCGTGAACCATTATAACCACTAGCTATGACCAATAACCTATAAATATCCATTATAAACCGTAATTGGTGTCAATAAGCCATACGAATGGCCCGTGAACTATTATAACCAGTAGCTATGACCAATAACCTATAAGTATCCATTATTAACCGTAATTGGTGTCAATAACCCATACGAATGGCCCGTGAACCATTATTACCACTAGTTTTGACCAATAACTTATAAGAATCCATTTTAAACTGTAATTGGTGGACATAACCCATACGAATGGCCCGTGAACCATTATAACCACTAGCTATGACCAATAACCTATAAGTATTCATTATAAACCGTAATTGGTCTCCATAAGCCATACGAATGGCCCGTGAACTATTTAACCACTAGGTATGACCAATAACCTATAAGTATCCATTATAAACCGTAATTGGTGTCAATAACCCATACGAATGGCCCGTGAACCATTATAACCACTTGCTATGACCAATAACCTATAAATATCCATTATAAACCGTAATTGGTGTCAATAACCCATACGAATGGCCCGTGAACCATTATAACCACTAGCTATGACCGATAAGCTATAAGTATCCATTATAAACCGTAATTGGTGACAATAACCCATACGAATGGCTCGTGAACCATTATAACCACTAGCTATGACAAATAACCTATAAATATCCATTATAGACCGTAATTGGTGTCAATAACCCATACGAATGGCCCGTGAACCATTATAACCACTAGCTATGACCAATAACCTATAAATATCCATTATAAACCGTAATTGGTGTCAATAAGCCATACGAATGGCCCGTGAACTATTATAACCAGTAGCTATGACCAATAACCTATAAGTATCCATTATTAATCGTAATTGGTGTCAATAACCCATACGAATGGCCCGTGAACCATTATAACCACTAGCTACGACCAATAACCTATAAGTATTCATTATAAACCGTAATTGGTCTCCATAAGCCATACGAATGGCCCGTGAACTATTATAACCACTAGGTATGACCAATAACCTATAAGTATCCATTATAAACCGTAATTGGTGACAATAACCCATACGAATGGCCCGTGAACCATTATAACCACTAGCTATGACCAATAACCTATAAATATCCATTATAAATCGTAATTGGTGTCAATAAGCCATACGAAGGGCCCATGAACTATTATAACCACTAGCTATGACCAATAACCTATTGGTGACCATAACCCATACGAATGGCCCGTTAACCATTATTACTACTAGCTATGACCAATAACCTATAAATATCCATTATAAACCGTAATTGGTGTCAATAACCCATACGAATGGCCCGTGAACCATTATAACCACTAGCTATGACCAATAACCTATAAATATCCATTATAAACCGTAATTGGTGTCAATAAGCCATACGAATGGCCCGTGAACTATTATAACCAGTAGCTATGACCAATAACCTATAAGTATCCATTATTAACCGTAATTGGTGTCAATAACCCATACGAATGGCCCGTGAACCATTATTACCACTAGTTTTGACCAATAACTTATAAGAATCCATTTTAAACTGTAATTGGTGACCATAACCCATACGAATGGCCCGTGAACCATTATAACCACTAGCTATGACCAATAACCTATAAGTATTCATTATAAACCGTAATTGGTCTCCATAAGCCATACGAATGGCCCGTGAACTATTATAACCACTAGGTATGACCAATAACCTATAAGTATCCATTATAAACCGTAATTGGTGTCAATAACCCATACGAATGGCCCGTGAACCATTATAACCACTTGCTATGACCAATAACCTATAAATATCCATTATAAACCGTAATTGGTGTCAATAACCCAAACGAATGGCCCGTGAACCATTATAACCACTAGCTATGACCAATAACCTATAAGTATCCATTATATAACAGTAATTGGTGACCATAACCCATACGAATGGCCCGTGAACCATTATATCCACTAGCTATGACCAATAACCTATAAATATCCATTATAAACCGTAATTGGTGTCAATAACCCATACGAATGGCCCGTGAACCATTATAACCACTAGCTATGACCAATAACCTATAAATATCCATTATAAACCGTAATTGGTGTCAATAACCCATACGAATGGCCCGTGAACCATTATAACCACTAGCTATGACCGATAAGCTATAAGTATCCATTATAAACCGTAATTGGTGACAATAACCCATACGAATGGCTCGTGAACCATTATAACCACTAGCTATGACAAATAACCTATAAATATCCATTATAGACCGTAATTGGTGTCAATAACCCATACGAATGGCCCGTGAAACATTATAACCACTAGCTATGACCAATAACCTATAAATATCCATTATAAACCGTAATTGGTGTCAATAAGCCATACGAATGGCCCGTGAACTATTATAACCAGTAGCTATGACCAATAACCTATAAGTATCCATTATTAACCGTAATTGGTGTCAATAACCCATACGAATGGCCCGTGAACCATTATAACCACTAGCTACGACCAATAACCTATAAGTATTCATTATAAACCGTAATTGGTCTCCATAAGCCATACGAATGGCCCGTGAACTATTATAACCACTAGGTATGACCAATAACCTATAAGTATCCATTATATAACAGTAATTGGTGACCATAACCCATACGAATGGCCCGTGAACCATTATATCCACTAGCTATGACCAATAACCTATAAATATCCATTATAAACCGTAATTGGTGTCAATAACCCATACGAATGGCCCGTGAACCATTATAACCACTAGCTATGACCAATAACCTATAAATATCCATTATAAACCGTAATTGGTGTCAATAACCCATACGAATGGCCCGTGAACCATTATAACCGCTAGCTATGACCGATAAGCTATAAGTATCCATTATAAACCGTAATTGGTGACAATAACCCATACGAATGGCTCGTGAACCATTATAACCACTAGCTATGACAAATAGCCTATAAGTATCCATTATAAACCGTAATTGGTGACCATAACCCATACGAATGGCCCGTTAACCATTATTACCACTAGTTTTGACCAATAACTTATAAGAATCCATTTTAAACTGTAATTGGTGACCATAACCCATACGAATGGCCCGTGAACTATTATAACCACTAGCTATGACCAATAACCTATAAATATCCATTATTAACCGTAATTGGTGTCAATAACCCATACGAATGGCCCGTGAACCATTATAACCACTAGCTATGACCGATAAGCTATAAGTATCCCTTATAAACCGTAATTGGTGACAATAACCCATACGAATGGCACGTGAACCATTATAACCACTAGCTATGACAAATAACCTATAAGTATCCATTATAAACCGTAATTGGTGACCATAACACATACGAATGGCCCGTTAACCATTATTACCACTAGTTTTAACCAATAACTTATAAGAATCCATTTTAAACTGTAATTGGTGACCATAACCCATACGAATGGCCCGTTAACCATTATTACTACTAGCTATGACCAATAACCTATAAGTATCCATTATAAACCGTAATTGGTGTCAATAAGCCATACGAATGGCCCGTGAACTATTATAACCACTAGCTATGACCAATAACCTATAAGTATCCATTATTAACCGTAATTGGTGTCAATAACCCATACGAATGGCCCGTGCACCATTATAACCACTTCCTATGATCGATAACCTATAAGTATCCATTATAAACCGTAATTGGTGACAATAACCCATACGAATGGCCCGTGAACCATTATAACCACTAGCTATGACCAATAACCTATAAATATCCATTATAAATCGTAATTGGTGTCAATAAGCCATACGAAGGGCCCATGAACTATTATAACCACTAGCTATGACCAATAACCTATTGGTGACCATAACCCATACGAATGGCCCGTTAACCATTATTACAACTAGCTATGACCAATAACCTATAAATATCCATTATAAACCGTAATTGGTGTCAATAACCCATACAAATGGCCCGTGAACCATTATAACCACTAGCTATGACCAATAACCTATAAATATCCATTATAAACCGTAATTGGTGTCAATAAGCCATACGAATGGCCCGTGAACTATTATAACCAGTAGCTATGACCAATAACCTATAAGTATCCATTATTAACCGTAATTGGTGTCAATAACCCATACGAATGGCCCGTGAACCATTATAACCACTAGCTATGACCAATAACCTATAAGTATTCATTATAAACCGTAATTGGTCTCCATAAGCCATACGAATGGCCCGTGAACTATTATAACCACTAGCTATGACCAATAACCTATTGGTGACCATAACCCATACGAATGGCCCATTAACCATTATTACTACTAGCTATGACCAATAACCTATAAATATCCATTATAAACCGTAATTGGTGTCAATAACCCATACGAATGGCCCGTGAACCATTATAACCACTAGCTATGACCAATAACCTATAAATATCCATTATAAATCGTAATTGGTGTCAATAAGCCATACGAAGGGCCTATGAACTATTATAACCACTAGCTATGACCAATAACCTATTGGTGACCATAACCCATACGAATGGCCCATTAACCATTATTACTACTAGCTATGACCAATAACCTATAAATATCCATTATAAACCGTAATTGGTGTCAATAACCCATACGAATGGCCCGTGAACCATTATAACCACTAGCTATGACCAATAACCTATAAATATCCATTATAAACCGTAATTGGTGTCAATAAGCCATACGAATGGCCCGTGAACTATTATAACCAGTAGCTATGACCAATAACCTATAAGTATCCATTATTAACCGTAATTGGTGTCAATAACCCATACGAATGGCCCGTGAACCATTATTACCACTAGTTTTGACCAATAACTTATAAGAATCCATTTTAAACTGTAATTGGTGGCCATAACCCATACGAATGGCCCGTGAACCATTATAACCACTAGCTATGACCAATAACCTATAAGTATTCATTATAAACCGTAATTGGTCTCCATAAGCCATACGAATGGCCCGTGAACTATTTAACCACTAGGTATGACCAATAACCTATAAGTATCCATTATAAACCGTAATTGGTGTCAATAACCCATACGAATGGCCCGTGAACCATTATAACCACTTGCTATGACCAATAACCTATAAATATCCATTATAAACCGTAATTGGTGTCAATAACCCATACGAATGGCCCGTGAACCATTATAACCACTAGCTATGACCGATAAGCTATAAGTATCCATTATAAACCGTAATTGGTGACAATAACCCATACGAATGGCTCGTGAACCATTATAACCACTAGCTATGACAAATAACCTATAAATATCCATTATAGACCGTAATTGGTGTCAATAACCCATACGAATGGCCCGTGAACCATTATAACCACTAGCTATGACCAATAACCTATAAATATCCATTATAAACCGTAATTGGTGTCAATAAGCCATACGAATGGCCCGTGAGCTATTATAACCAGTAGCTATGACCAATAACCTATAAGTATCCATTATTAACCGTAATTGGTGTCAATAACCCATACGAATGGCCCGTGAACCATTATAACCACTAGCTACGACCAATAACCTATAAGTATTCATTATAAACCGTAATTGGTCTCCATAAGCCATACGAATGGCCCGTGAACTATTATAACCACTAGGTATGACCAATAACCTATAAGTATCCATTATAAACCGTAATTGGTGACAATAACCCATACGAATGGCCCGTGAACCATTATAACCACTAGCTATGACCAATAACCTATAAATATCCATTATAAATCGTAATTGGTGTCAATAAGCCATACGAAGGGCCCATGAACTATTATAACCACTAGCTATGACCAATAACCTATTGGTGACCATAACCCATACGAATGGCCCGTTAACCATTATTACTACTAGCTATGACCAATAACCTATAAATATCCATTATAAACCGTAATTGGTGTCAATAACCCATACGAATGGCCCGTGAACCATTATAACCACTAGCTATGACCAATAACCTATAAATATCCATTATAAACCGTAATTGGTGTCAATAAGCCATACGAATGGCCCGTGAACTATTATAACCAGTAGCTATGACCAATAACCTATAAGTATCCATTATTAACCGTAATTGGTGTCAATAACCCATACGAATGGCCCGTGAACCATTATTACCACTAGTTTTGACCAATAACTTATAAGAATCCATATTAAACTGTAATTGGTGACCATAACCCATACGAATGGCCCGTGAACCATTATAACCACTAGCTATGACCAATAACCTATAAGTATTCATTATAAACCGTAATTGGTCTCCATAAGCCATACGAATGGCCCGTGAACTATTATAACCACTAGGTATGACCAATAACCTATAAGTATCCATTATAAACCGTAATTGGTGTCAATAACCCATACGAATGGCCCGTGAACCATTATAACCACTTGCTATGACCAATAACCTATAAATATCCATTATAAACCGTAATTGGTGTCAATAACCCAAACGAATGGCCCGTGAACCATTATAACCACTAGCTATGACCAATAACCTATAAGTATCCATTATATAACAGTAATTGGTGACCATAACCCATACGAATGGCCCGTGAACCATTATATCCACTAGCTATGACCAATAACCTATAAATATCCATTATAAACCGTAATTGGTGTCAATAACCCATACGAATGGCCCGTGAACCATTATAACCACTAGCTATGACCAATAACCTATAAATATCCATTATAAACCGTAATTGGTGTCAATAACCCATACGAATGGCCCGTGAACCATTATAACCACTAGCTATGACCAATAACCTATAAATATCCATTATAAACCGTAATTGGTGTCAATAAGCCATACGAATGGCCCGTGAACTATTATAACCAGTAGCTATGACCAATAACCTATAAGTATCCATTATTAACCGTAATTGGTGTCAATAACCCATACGAATGGCCCGTGAACCATTATAACCACTAGCTACGACCAATAACCTATAAGTATTCATTATAAACCGTAATTGGTCTCCATAAGCCATACGAATGGCCCGTGAACTATTATAACCACTAGGTATGACCAATAACCTATAAATATCCATTATAAACCGTAATTGGTGTCAATAACCCATACGAATGGCCCGTGAACCATTATAACCACTAGCTATGACCAATAACCTATAAATATCCATTATAAACCGTAATTGGTGTCAATAAGCCATACGAATGGCCCGTGAACTATTATAACCAGTAGCTATGACCAATAACCTATAAGTATCCATTATTAACCGTAATTGGTGTCAATAACCCATACGAATGGCCCGTGAACCATTATTACCACTAGTTTTGACCAATAACTTATAAGAATCCATTTTAAACTGTAATTGGTGGCCATAACCCATACGAATGGCCCGTGAACCATTATAACCACTAGCTATGACCAATAACCTATAAGTATTCATTATAAACCGTAATTGGTCTCCATAAGCCATACGAATGGCCCGTGAACTATTTAACCACTAGGTATGACCAATAACCTATAAGTATCCATTATAAACCGTAATTGGTGTCAATAACCCATACGAATGGCCCGTGAACCATTATAACCACTTGCTATGACCAATAACCTATAAATATCCATTATAAACCGTAATTGGTGTCAATAACCCATACGAATGGCCCGTGAACCATTATAACCACTAGCTATGACCGATAAGCTATAAGTATCCATTATAAACCGTAATTGGTGACAATAACCCATACGAATGGCTCGTGAACCATTATAACCACTAGCTATGACAAATAACCTATAAATATCCATTATAGACCGTAATTGGTGTCAATAACCCATACGAATGGCCCGTGAACCATTATAACCACTAGCTATGACCAATAACCTATAAATATCCATTATAAACCGTAATTGGTGTCAATAAGCCATACGAATGGCCCGTGAACTATTATAACCAGTAGCTATGACCAATAACCTATAAGTATCCATTATTAACCGTAATTGGTGTCAATAACCCATACGAATGGCCCGTGAACCATTATAACCACTAGCTACGACCAATAACCTATAAGTATTCATTATAAACCGTAATTGGTCTCCATAAGCCATACGAATGGCCCGTGAACTATTATAACCACTAGGTATGACCAATAACCTATAAGTATCCATTATAAACCGTAATTGGTGACAATAACCCATACGAATGGCCCGTGAACCATTATAACCACTAGCTATGACCAATAACCTATAAATATCCATTATAAATCGTAATTGGTGTCAATAAGCCATACGAAGGGCCCATGAACTATTATAACCACTAGCTATGACCAATAACCTATTGGTGACCATAACCCATACGAATGGCCCGTTAACCATTATTACTACTAGCTATGACCAATAACCTATAAATATCCATTATAAACCGTAATTGGTGTCAATAACCCATACGAATGGCCCGTGAACCATTATAACCACTAGCTATGACCAATAACCTATAAATATCCATTATAAACCGTAATTGGTGTCAATAAGCCATACGAATGGCCCGTGAACTATTATAACCAGTAGCTATGACCAATAACCTATAAGTATCCATTATTAACCGTAATTGGTGTCAATAACCCATACGAATGGCCCGTGAACCATTATTACCACTAGTTTTGACCAATAACTTATAAGAATCCATTTTAAACTGTAATTGGTGACCATAACCCATACGAATGGCCCGTGAACCATTATAACCACTAGCTATGACCAATAACCTATAAGTATTCATTATAAACCGTAATTGGTCTCCATAAGCCATACGAATGGCCCGTGAACTATTATAACCACTAGGTATGACCAATAACCTATAAGTATCCATTATAAACCGTAATTGGTGTCAATAACCCATACGAATGGCCCGTGAACCATTATAACCACTTGCTATGACCAATAACCTATAAATATCCATTATAAACCGTAATTGGTGTCAATAACCCAAACGAATGGCCCGTGAACCATTATAACCACTAGCTATGACCAATAACCTATAAGTATCCATTATATAACAGTAATTGGTGACCATAACCCATACGAATGGCCCGTGAACCATTATATCCACTAGCTATGACCAATAACCTATAAATATCCATTATAAACCGTAATTGGTGTCAATAACCCATACGAATGGCCCGTGAACCATTATAACCACTAGCTATGACCAATAACCTATAAATATCCATTATAAACCGTAATTGGTGTCAATAACCCATACGAATGGCCCGTGAACTATTATAACCACTAGCTATGACCGATAAGCTATAAGTATCCATTATAAACCGTAATTGGTGACAATAACCCATACGAATGGCTCGTGAACCATTATAACCACTAGCTATGACAAATAACCTATAAATATCCATTATAGACCGTAATTGGTGTCAATAACCCATACGAATGGCCCGTGAACCATTATAACCACTAGCTATGACCGATAAGCTATAAGTATCCATTATAAACCGTAATTGGTGACAATAACCCATACGAATGGCCTGTGAACCATTATAACCACTAGCTATGACCAATAACCTATAAATATCCATTATAAACCGTAATTGGTGTCAATAAGCCATAAGAATGGCCCGTGAACTATTATAACCACTAGCTATGACCAATAACCTATTAGTATCCATTATTAACCGTAATTCGTGTCAATAACCCATACGAATGGCCCGTGAACCATTATAACCACTAGCTATGACCGATAAGCTATAAGTATCCATTATAAACCGTAATTGGTGACAATAACCCATACGAATGGCTCGTGAACCATTATAACCACTAGCTATGACAAATAACCTATAAGTATCCATTATAAACCGTAATTGGTGACCATAACACATACGAATGGCCCGTTAACCATTATTACCACTAGTTTTGACCAATAACTTATAAGAATCCATTTTAAACTGTAATTGGTGACCATAACCCATACGAATGGCCCGTTAACCATTATTACTACTAGCTATGACCAATAACCTATAAGTATCCATTATAAACCGTAATTGGTGTCAATAAGCCATACGAATGGCCCGTGAACTATTATAACCACTAGCTATGACCAATAACCTATAAGTGTCCATTATAAACCGTAATTGGTGTCAATAACCCATACGAATGGCCCGTGAACCATTATAACCACTAGCTATGACCGATACCCTATAAATATCCATTATACACCGTAATTGGTGACAATAACCCATACGAATGGCTCGTGAACCATTATAACCACTAGCTATGACAAATAACCTATAAATATCCATTATAAACCGTAATTGGTGTCAATAACCCATACGAATGGCCCGTGAGCCATTATAACCACTAGCTATGACCAATAACCTATAAGCATCCATTATATAACAGTAATTGGTGACCATAACCCATACGAATGGGCCGTGAACCATTATAACCACTAGCTATGACCAATAACCTATAAATATCCATTATAAACCGTAATTGGTGTCAATAACCCATACGAATGGCCCGTGAACCATTATAACCACTAGCTATGATCGATAACCTATAAGTATCCATTATAAACCGTAATTGGTGACAATAACCCATACGAATGGCTCGTGAACCATTATAACCACTAGCTATGACAAATAACCTATAAGTATCCATTATAAACCGTAATTGGTGACAATAACCCATACGAATGGCTCGTGAACCATTATAACCACTAGCTATGACAAATAACCTATAAATATCCATTATAAACCGTAATTGGTGTCAATAACCCATACGAATGGCCCGTGAACCATTATAACCACTAGCTATGACCAATAACCTATAAGTATCCATTATATAACAGTAATTGGTGACCATAACCCATACGAATGGCCCGTGAACCATTTTAACCACTAGTTATGACCAATAACCTATAAATATCCATTATAAACCGTAATTGCTGTCAATAACCCATACGAATGGCCCGTGAACCATTATAACCACTAGCTATGACTGATAAGCTATAAGAATCCATTATAAACCGTAATTGGTGACAATAACCCATACGAATGGCTCGTGAACCATTATAACCACTAGCTATGACAAATAACCTATAAATATCCATTATAGACCGTAATTGGTGTCAATAACCCATACGAATGGCCCGTGAACCATTATAACCACTAGCTATGACCAATAACCTATAAATATCCATTATAAACCGTAATTAGTGTCAATAAGCCATACGAATGGCCCGTGAACTATTATAACCACTAGCTATGACCAATAACCTATAAGTATCCATTATTAACCGTAATTGGTGTCAATAACCCATACGAATGGCCCGTGAACCATTATAACCACTAGCTATGACCAATAACCTATAAGTATTCATTATAAACCGTAATTGGTCTCCATAAGCCATACGAATGGCCCGTGAACTATTATAACCACTAGGTATGTCCAATAACCTATAAGTATCCATTATAAACCGTAATTGGTGTCAATAACCCATACGAATGGCCCGTGAACCATTATAACCACTTGCTATGATCGATAACCTATAAGTATCCATTATAAACCGTAATTGGTGACAATAACCCATACGAATGGCCCGTGAACCATTATAACCACTAGCTATGACCAATAACCTATAAATATCCATTATAAATCGTAATTGGTGTCAATAAGCCATACGAAGGGCCCATGAACTATTATAACCACTAGCTATGACCAATAACCTATTGGTGACCATAACCCATACGAATGGCCCGTTAACCATTATTACTACTAGCTATGACCAATAACCTATAAATATCCATTATAAACCGTAATTGGTGTCAATAACCCATACGAATGGCCCGTGAACCATTATAACCACTAGCTATGACCAATAACCTATAAATATCCATTATAAACCGTAATTGGTGTCAATAAGCCATACGAATGGCCCGTGAACTATTATAACCACTAGCTATGACCAATAACCTATAAGTATCCATTATAGACCGTAATTGGTGTCAATAACCCATACGAATGGCCCGTGAACCATTATAACCACTAGCTATGACCAATAACCTATAAGTATTCATTATAAACCGTAATTGGTCTCCATAAGCCATACGAATGGCCCGTGAACTATTATAACCACTAGGTATGACCAATAACCTATAAGTATCCATTATAAACCGTAATTGGTGTCAATAACCCATACGAATGGCCCGTGAACCATTATAACCACTTGCTATGATCGATAACCTATAAGTATCCATTATAAACCGTAATTGGTGACAATAACCCATACGAATGGCCCGTGAACCATTATAACCACTAGCTATGACCAATAACCTATAAATATCCATTATAAATCGTAATTGGTGTCAATAAGCCATACGAAGGGCCCATGAACTATTATAACCACTAGCTATGACCAATAACCTATTGGTGACCATAACCCATACGAATGGCCCGTTAACCATTATTACTACTAGCTATGACCAATAACCTGCAAATATCCATTATAAACCGTAATTGGTGTCAATAACCCATACGAATGGCCCGTGAACCATTATAACCACTAGCTATGACCAATAACCTATAAATATCCATTATAAACCGTAATTGGTGTCAATAAGCCATACGAATGGCCCGTGAACTATTATAACCAGTAGCTATGACCAATAACCTATAAGTATCCATTATTAACCGTAATTGGTGTCAATAACCCATACGAATGGCCCGTGAACCATTATAACCACTAGCTATGACCAATAACCTATAAGTATTCATTATAAACCGTAATTGGTCTCCATAAGCCATAAGAATGGCCCGTGAACTATTATAACCACTAGGTATGACCAATAACCTATAAGTATCCATTATAAACCGTAATTGGTGACAATAACCCATACGAATGGCCCGTGAACCATTATAACCACTAGCTATGACCAATAACCTATAAATATCCATTATAAATCGTAATTGGTGTCAATAAGCCATACGAAGGGCCATGAACTATTATAACCACTAGCTATGACCAATAACCTATTGGTGACCATAACCCATACGAATGGCCCGTTAACCATTATTACTACTAGTTATGACCAATAACCTATAAATATCCATTATAAACCGTAATTGGTGTCAATAACCCATACGAATGGCCCGTGAACCATTATAACCACTAGCTATGACCAATAACCTATAAATATCCATTATAAACCGTAATTGGTGTCAATAAGCCATACGAATGGCCCGTGAACTATTATAACCAGTAGCTATGACCAATAACCTATAAGTATCCATTATTAACCGTAATTGGTGTCAATAACCCATACGAATGGCCCGTGAACCATTATAACCACTAGCTATGACCAATAACCTATAAGTATTCATTATAAACCGTAATTGGTCTCCATAAGCCATACGAATATCCCGTGAACTATTATAACCACTAGGTATGACCAATAACCTATAAGTATCCATTATAAACCGTAATTGGTGTCAATAACCCATACGAATGGCCCGTGAACCATTATAACCACTTGCTATGATCGATAACCTATAAGTATCCATTATAAACCGTAATTGGTGACAATAACCCATACGAATGGCCCGTGAACCATTATAACCACTAGCTATGACCAATAACCTATAAATATCCATTATAAATCGTAATTGGTGTCAATAAGCCATACGAATGGCCCATGAACTATTATTACCACTAGCTATGACCAATAACCTATTGGTGACCATAACCCATACGAATGGCCCGTTAACCATTATTACTACTAGCTATGACCAATAACCTATAAATATCCATTATAAACCGTAATTGGTGTCAACAACCCATACGAATGGCCCGTGAACCATTATAACCACTAGCTATGACCAATAACCTATAAATATCCATTATAAACCGTAATTGGTGTCAATAACCCATACGAATGGCCCGTGAACCATTATAACCACTAGCTATGACCGATAAGCTATAAGTATCCATTATAAACCGTAATTGGTGACAATAACCCATACGAATGGCTCGTGAACCATTATAACCACTAGCTATGACAAATAACCTATAAATATACATTATAGACCGTAATTGGTGTCAATAACCCATACGAATGGCCCGTGAACCATTATAACCACTAGCTATGACCAATAACCTATAAATATCCATTATAAACCGTAATTAGTGTCAATAAGCCATACGAATGGCCCGTGAACTATTATAACCACTAGCTATGACCAATAACCTATAAGTATCCATTATTAACCGTAATTGGTGTCAATAACCCATACGAATGGCCCGTGAACCATTATAACCACTAGCTATGACCAATAACCTATAAGTATTCATTATAAACCGTAAGTGGTCTCCATAAGCCATACGAATGGCCCGTGAACTATTATAACCACTAGGTATGACCAATAACCTATAAGTATCCATTATAAACCGTAATTGGTGTCAATAACCCATACGAATGGCCCGTGAACCATTATAACCACTAGCTATGACCGATAACCTATAAGTATCCATTATAAACCGTAATTGGTGACAATAACCCATACGAATGGCTCGTGAACCATTATAACCACTAGCTATGACAAATAACCTATAAGTATCCATTATAAACCGTAATTGGTGACCATAACCCATACGAATGGCCCGTTAACCATTATTACCACTAGTTTTGACCAATAACTTATAAGAATCCATTTTAAACTGTAATTGGTGACCATAACCCATACGAATGGCCCGTGAACCATTATAACCACTAGCTATGACCAATAACCTATAAGTATTCATTATAAACCGTAATTGGTCTCCATAAGCCATACGAATGGCCCGTGAACTATTATAACCACTAGGTATGACCAATAACCTATAAGTATCCATTATAAACCGTAATTGGTGACAATAACCCATACGAATGGCCCGTGAACCATTATAACCACTAGCTATGACCAATAACCTATAAATATCCATTATAAATCGTAATTGGTGTCAATAAGCCATACGAAGGGCCATGAACTATTATAACCACTAGCTATGACCAATAACCTATTGGTGACCATAACCCATACGAATGGGCCGTGAACCATTATAACCACTAGCTATGACCAATAACCTATAAATATCCATTATAAACCGTAATTGGTGTCAATAACCCATACGAATGGCCCGTGAACCATTATAACCACTAGCTATGACCAATAACCTATAAATATCCATTATAAACCGTAATTGGTGTCAATAAGCCATACGAATGGCCCGTGAACTATTATAACCAGTAGCTATGACCAATAACCTATAAGTATCCATTATTAACCGTAATTGGTGTCAATAACCCATACGAATGGCCCGTGAACCATTATAACCACTAGCTATGACCAATAACCTATAAGTATTCGTTATAAACCGTAATTGGTCTCCATAAGCCATACGAATGGCCCGTGAACTATTATAACCACTAGGTATGACCAATAACCTATAAGTATCCATTATAAACCGTAATTGGTGTCAATAACCCATACGAATGGCCCGTGAACCATTATAACCACTTGCTATGATCGATAACCTATAAGTATCCATTATAAACCGTAATTGGTGACAATAACCCATACGAATGGCCCGTGAACCATTATAACCACTAGCTATGACCAATAACCTATAAATATCCATTATAAATCGTAATTGGTGTCAATAAGCCATACGAATGGCCCATGAACTATTATTACCACTAGCTATGACCAATAACCTATTGGTGACCATAACCCATACGAATGGCCCGTTAACCATTATTACTACTAGCTATGACCAATAACCTATAAATATCCATTATAAATCGTAACTGGTGTCAACAACCCATACGAATGGCCCGTGAACCATTATAACCACTAGCTATGACCAATAACCTATAAATATCCATTATAAACCGTAATTGGTGTCAATAACCCATACGAATGGCCCGTGAACCATTATAACCACTAGCTATGACCGATAAGCTATAAGTATCCATTATAAACCGTAATTGGTGACAATAACCCATACGAATGGCTCATGAACCATTATAACCACTAGCTATGACAAATAACCTATAAATATACATTATAGACCGTAATTGGTGTCAATAACCCATACGAATGGCCCGTGAACCATTATAACCACTAGCTATGACCAATAACCTATAAATATCCATTATAAACCGTAATTAGTGTCAATAAGCTATACGAATGGCCCGTGAACTATTATAACCACTAGCTATGACCAATAACCTATAAGTATCCATTATTAACCGTAATTGGTGTCAATAACCCATACGAATGGCCCGTGAACCATTATAACCACTAGCTATGACCAATAACCTATAAGTATTCATTATAAACCGTAATTGGTCTCCATAAGCCATACGAATGGCCCGTGAACTATTATAACCACTAGGTATGACCAATAACCTATAAGTATCCATTATAAACCGTAATTGGTGTCAATAACCCATACGAATGGCCCGTGAACCATTATAACCACTAGCTATGACCGATAACCTATAAGTATCCATTATAAACCGTAATTGGTGACAATAACCCATTCGAATGGCTCGTGAACCATTATAACCACTAGCTATGACAAATAACCTATAAGTATCCATTATAAACCGTAATTGGTGACCATAACCCATACGAATGGCCCGTTAACCATTATTACCACTAGTTTTGACCAATAACTTATAAGAATCCATTTTAGACTGTAATTGGTGACCATAACCCATACGAATGGCTCGTGAACCATTATAACCACTAGCTATGACCAATAACCTATAAGTATTCATTATAAACCGTAATTGGTCTCCATAAGCCATACGAATGGCCCGTGAACTATTATAACCACTAGGTATGACCAATAACCTATAAGTATCCATTATAAACCGTAATTGGTGTCAATAACCCATACGAATGGCCCGTGAACCATTATAACCACTTGCTATGATCGATAACCTATAAGTATCCATTATAAACCGTAATTGGTGACAATAACCCATACGAATGGCCCGTGAACCATTATAACCACTAGCTATGACCAATAACCTATAAATATCCATTATAAATCGTAAATGGTGTCAATAAGCCATACGAATGGCCCATGAACTATTATAACCACTAGCTATGACCAATAACCTATTGGTGACCATAACCCATACGAATGGCCCGTTAACCATTATTACTACTAGCTATGACCAATAACCTATAAGTATCCATTATAAACCGTAATTGGTGTGAATAAGCCATACGAATGGCCCGTGAACTATTATAACCACTAGCTATGACCAATAACCTATAAGTGTCCATTATAAACCGTAATTGGTGTCAATAACCCATACGAATGGCCCGTGAACCATTATGTAACACCCTAAAATTTACAAGATTTTTAAAATTTTTGAAAACAAAATTATAATCAAAAGGTCCCAATAACTCGAATAATTAAATCCCAATAATAGTATTTTCATTTAAAAATATATTTAATGCGGAGATAGTTAAAATTAAGTGTTTTTAAAATATTAAATGCCGTCCACATCGGTAATGAAAGATACAGCGGTCAACCGTCCACCTTCTCCTTTCCTCTGCTGGTACCTGAAACAATGTGGGGGAAAATAGGGGTCAGCTGGAGAAGCTGAGTGAATATCTCAAAATGCAAACAATCGTAACATACAACACATGAGGGCACATCGGTGTACTCCTACTCAGAATCTACTCGATTATTTACTCAGATTTATTTCTCGGATTTTATTACTCAGATTTTAATTTATATAGCGCGCTTGTGTGATTTGGGACGAGAGATCAACCTTGCCCCTCCTCACACCTCAGATAGGCGTAAGCCAAAACTCAGATGGGAGTGACCCCAAAACTCAGACGGGAATAATCCCAAAAACTCAGACGGGACCTCAACACCTGTACTCTTCGGTGTTGAGTCAAAAAGGCCTGGTACCAGTACTCTTCGGTGCCAAGTCAAAACATCTGACACCAGTGCTCTTCGGTGTCAAGTCAGATATAAACTCAGACGGGAATAATCCAAAAAACTCAGACGGGACCTCAACACCTGTACTCTTCGGTGTTGAGTCAAAAAGGCCTGGCACCAGTACTCTTCGGTGCCAAGTCAAAACGTCTGACACCAGTGCTCTTCGGTGTCAAGTCAAATATAAACTCAGACGGGAATAATCCCAAAAACTCAGACGGGAGGTGATCCCAGGCATATAGCCAAAAACTCAGATGTGAGTTATTATGTTTTATTATCTCTTTAACATAATTATCTCAGATTGCCCTAGCAAGTAATAGCATAGAATGACTCTGTGCCGAGCTCAGTTACCCAGGCACAATGTCTCAGATCATGAAATAATAAACAGCTGCTCAGATACTCAGATAACAGATCAAACTCAGATAACAATTATGGTTCAACTAGTATAACACATAAGTCATGCATGTACAACGTTAAAACTGAATACACGGTGAGAATACTCACCTCGAGAAACGTAAGCTCCAAAGGTTCCCGACAATCAGAAGGACAGCACGTTATCTCCTAGATGGTCCTAAAACCAAAAAGCGAAACCCGGAATTATAATCCTACCCGAGGGCTTATTTCAGAAAACTGGCAGCCCCCGTCAGTATCACGGAAACTGCCATAACTCCTAAACGGTTCATTAGATTTTCCCCATCTTTTTACCATGGCTAGAAGACAATCAGAAGTACAATTTACTGTGAGACGGTCACTGGCCAAAACAGACTCTAAGTGTCTCAAAACAGTGATGAAAGGCAGACATGATGCACAGGTCATTTTCCTAACAGCAGCTTATTAAAATGGCTATAACTTTTAAACCGTAAATCGGATTGATGAGAGGGTTGCGGTTTTGAAAAGCTAACTCAAAAATCAAGGTACCAGCACGGGCCAAAAGTCCAAACAAGCAATTTAACCATGTCAAAAACTACACGAACTAGAACAGTATAATCTGCCCACTACGTTTTTAATTAAACCCGACTTATTGATCCGCCCCCGGTCCATAAAACTTGGTTATTCCCTACTATGAAACCCGACATGTTCACAAATCAGATCATTCGACCTAAGACAGTTTTTAAGACTTAATGGCACCAAGTATTCCCGGTTGGGAACCTAGAACCCTACGGGTTCGGTTCCCTTTCGGTATAGCATTCCGATTCTCATCACTAATCAATTCAAACCGAAAACTAACTAGGCTCGGTGTCAACTACTAGCATGCAGCCCTAAGGTTCCTTTAGACAACAACTTAGAACGAAAAAGGTTCCCGAACAAAAACGATAATGACGATAATAAGGAACAAAGGACTACCGTAATAGCACTCCCACACCTAGCCGCCTGGTCGATGGATTTCTCTGCTGCTAGAAGGAAGTTAACGGACTAAAGCTTCTCAAGTGATAATCTGTTCGTCCCGAAGAACACGATCCATACACCATAGCATTAGATTACAAACCGGATACGAGTGAGAGAAAGAAACGGAAGAAAGGATTTGAAGTTCTTACCCACGAACACAATTCTTGAACTCGATCCTCTTGCGACCGCCTTCACGTTGCCGGAAAGAATCATGATCGGAAGGATGAGGGTTCTCGGTAATACTATGTGGCAGCCGAGAGGGTTAGGGATGATTAGAAGGAATTGTCGGCAATTAGGTTGAGCATAAAATGATAGTTTATTCGTCCTTAATACTTCCGCAAGGCTGAGATGGAAAAATTGCCGTGTAAGGCTGGACACAAGCCCAAACTTCCGAGCCCATTTAACTACTAGTCCACTAGCCTTTTCTTATTACCGTAAATTTGGGCTCAAAGGTTAATTATACCGAAAGCTTATAAGAATCTGCCTTTTATGCGATCTGCTCTCGCGGATATCGGCCTTGGCCTTTGGCCGGCCCAACTCAAAAGAACACAATCCCTTCTTAGTATTAACTAACCAATCCACGCCCGAGACGAACTAATTAATTTAGTTTAATAATGTATGAATGTCTATATATAAAAATAATAAAGTGTCCGAATAATTAAAACGTCTAAATGATACGAACCGACTATAAAAAAAATGTCGAATTATTAAATTTAGTTAATTTCATCTTGCTAAATTTTATTAAGATTAATTATCAAATTTTCAGCTGAAAAAGAAAGAAAAAAGGCTTTCGTCGTCTTTTTCCCGCTTTCACCTTGATAACCACTAGCTATGACCGATAACCTATAAGTATCCATTATACACCGTAATTGGTGACAATAACTCATACGAATGGCTCGTGAACCATTATAACCACTAGCTATGACAAATAACCTATAAATATCCATTATAAACCGTAATTGGTGTCAATAACCCATACGAATGGCCCGTGAGCCATTATAACCACTAGCTATGACCAATAACCTATAAGTATCCATTATATAACAGTAATTGGTGACCATAACCCATACGAATGGGCCGTGAACCATTATAACCACTAGCTATGACCAATAACCTATAAATATCCATTATAAACCGTAATTGGTGTCAATAACCCATACGAATGGCCCGTGAACCATTATAACCACTAGCTATGATCGATAACCTATAAGTATCCATTATAAACCGTAATTGGTGACAATAACCCATACGAATGGCCCGTGAACCATTATAACCACTAGCTATGACAAATAACCTATAAATATCCATTATAAACCGTAATTGGTGTCAATAACCCATACGAATGGCCCGTGAACCATTATGACCACTAGCTATGACCAATAACCTATAAGTATCCATTATATAACAGTAATTGGTGACCATAACCCATACGAATGGCCCGTGAACCATAATAACCACTAGCTATGACCAACAACCTATAAATATCCATTATAAACCGTAATTGGTGTCAATAACCCATACGAATGGCCCGTGAACCATTATAACCACTAGCTATGACCAATAACCTATAAATATCCATTATAAACCGTAATTGGTGTCAATAACCCATACGAATGGCCCGTGAAACATTATAACCACTAGCTATGACCGATAAGCTATAAGTATCCATTATAAACCGTAATTGGTGACAAAAACCCATACGAATGGCTCGTGAATCATTATAACCACTAGCTATGACAAATAACCTTTAAATATCCATTATAGACCGTAATTGGTGTCAATAACCCATAAGAATGGCCCGTGAACCATTATAACCACTAGCTATGACCGATAAGCTATAAGTATCCATTATAAACCGTAATTGGTGACAATAACCCATACGAATGGCCCGTGAACCATTATAACCACTAGCTATGACCAATAACCTATAAATATCCATTATAAACCGTAATTGGTGTCAATAAGCCATACGAATGGCCCGTGAACTATTATAACCACTAGCTATGACCAATAACCTATAAGTATCCATTATTAACCGTAATTGGTGTCAATAACCCATACGAATGGCCCGTGAACCATTATAACCACTAGCTATGACCGATAAGCTATAAGTATCCATTATAAACCGTAATTGGTGACAATAACCCATACGAATGGCTCGTGAACCATTATAACCACTAGCTATGACAAATAACCTATAAGTATCCATTATAAACCGTAATTGGTCTCCATAAGCCATACGAATGGCCCGTGAACTATTATAACCACTAGGTATGACCAATAACCTATAAGTATCCATTATAAACCGTAATTGGTGTCAATAACCCATACGAATGGCCCGTGAACCATTATAACCACTTGCTATGATCGATAACCTATAAGTATCCATTATAAACCGTAATTGGTGACAATAACCCATACGAATGGCCCGTGAACCATTTTAACCACTAGCTATGACCGATAAGCTATAAGTATCCATTATAAACCGTAATTGGTGACAATAACCCATACGAATGGCTCGTGAACCATTATAACCACTAGCTATGACAAATAACCTATAAATATCCATTATAAATCGTAATTGGTGTCAATAAGCCATACGAATGGCCCATGAACTATTATAACCACTAGCTATGACCAATAACCTATTGGTGACCATAACCCATACGAATGGCCCGTTAACCATTATTACTACTAGCTATGACCAATAACCTATAAGTATCCATTATAAACCGTAATTGGTGTCGATAAGCCATACGAATGGCCCGTGAACTATTATAACCACTAGCTATGACCAATAACCTATAAGTGTCCATTATAAACCGTAATTGGTGTCAATAACCCATACGAATGGCCCGTGAACCATTATAACCACTAGCTATGACCGATAACCTATAAGTATCCATTATACACCGTAATTGGTGACAATAACCCATACGAATGGCTCGTGAACCATTATAACCACTAGCTATGACAAATAACCTATAAATATCCATTATAAACCGTAATTGGTGTCCATAACCCATACGAATGGCCCGTGAACATTTATAACCACTAGCTATGACCAATAACCTATAAGTATCCATTATAAACCGTAATTGGTGACCATAACCCATACGAATGGCCCGTGAACCATTATAACCACTAGCTATGACCAATAACCTATAAATATCCATTATAAACCGTAATTGGTGTCAATAACCCATACGAATGGCCCGTGAACCATTATAACCACTAGCTATGACCGATAAGCTATAAGTATCCATTATAAACCGTAATTGGTGACAATAACCCATACGAATGGCCCGTGAGCCATTGTAACCACTAGTTATGACCAATAACCTATAAGTATCCATTATAAACCGTAATCGGTGACCATAACCCATACGAATGGCCCGTGAACCATTATAACCACTAGCTATGACCAATAACCTATAAATATCCATTATAAACCGTAATTGGTGTCAATAACCCATACGAATGGCCCGTGAACCATTATAACCACTAGCTATGACCGATAAGCTATAAGTATCCATTATAAACCGTAATTGGTGACAATAACCCATTCGAATGGCTCGTGAACCATTATAACCACTAGCTATGACAAATAACCTATAAATATCCATTATAAACCGTAATTGGTGTCAATAACCCATACGAATGGCCCGTGAGCCATTATAACCACTAGCTATGACCAATAACCAATAAGTATCCATTATATAACAGTAATTGGTGACCATAACCCATACGAATGGGCCGTGAACCATTATAACCACTAGCTATGACAAATAACCTATAAATATCCATTATAAACCGTAATTGGTGTCAATAACCCATACGAATGGCCCGTGAACCATTATAACCACTAGCTATGACCAATAACCTATAAGTATCCATTATAAACCGTAATTGGTGACAATAACCCATACGAATGGTCCGTGAACCATTATAACCACTAGCTATGACCAATAACCTATAAATATCCGTTATAAACCGTAATTGGTGTCAATAACCCATACGAATGGCCCGTGAACCATTATAACCACTACCTATGATCGATAACCTATAAGTATCCATTATAAACCGTAATTGGTGACCATAACCCATACGAATGGCCCGTGAACCATTATAACCACTAGCTATGACCAATAACCTATAAATATCCATTATAAACCGTAATTGGTGTCAATAACCCATACGAATGGCCCGTGAACCATTATAACCACTAGCTATGACCGATAAGCTATAAGTATCCATTATAAACCGTAATTGGTGACAATAACCCATTCGAATGGCTCGTGAACCATTATAACCACTAGCTATGACAAATAACCTATAAATATCCATTATAAACCGTAATTGGTGTCAATAACCCATACGAATGGCCCGTGAGCCATTATAACCACTAGCTATGACCAATAACCTATAAGTATCCATTATATAACAGTAATTGGTAACCATAACCCATACGAATGGGCCGTGAACCATTATAACCACTAGCTATGACCAATAACCTATAAATATCCATTATAAACCGTAATTGGTGTCAATAACCCATACGAATGGCCCGTGAACCATTATAACCACTAGCTTTGACCAATAACCTATAAATATCCATTATAAACCGTAATTGGTGTCAATAACCCATACGAATGGCCCGTGAACCATTATAACCACTAGCTATGACCGATAAGCTATAAGTATCCATTATAAACCGTAATTGGTGACAATAACCCATACGAATGGCTCGTGAACCATTATAACCACTAGCTATGACAAATACCCTATAAATATCAATTATAGACCGTAATTGGTGTCAATAACCCATACGAATGGCCCGTGAACCATAATAACCACTAGCTATGACCGATAAGCTATAAGTATCAATTATAAACCGTAATTGGTGACAATAACCCATACGAATGGCCCGTGAACCATTATAACCACTAGCTATGACCAATAACCTATAAATATCCATTATAAACCGTAATTGGTGTCAATAAGCCATACGAATGGCCCGTGAACTATTATAACCACTAGCTATGACCAATAACCTATAAGTACCCATTATTAACCGTAATTGGTGTCAATAACCCATACGAATGGCCCGTGAACCATTATAACCACTAGCTATGACCGATAAGCTATAAGTATCCATTATAAACCGTAATTGGTGACAATAACCCATACGAATGGCTCGTGAACCATTATAACCACTAGCTATGACAAATAACCTATAAATATCCATTATAAACCGTAATTGGTGTCAATAACCCATACGAATGGCCCGTGAACCATTATAACCACTAGCTATGACCGATAAGCTATAAGTATCCATTATAAACCGTAATTGGTGACAATAACCCATACGAATGGCTCGTGAACCATTATAACCACTAGCTATGACAAATAACCTATAAATATCCATTATAAACCGTAATTGGTGTCAATAACCCATACGAATGGCCCGTGAACCATTATAACCACTAGCTATGACCAATAACCTATAAGTATTCATTATAAATCGTAATTGGTCTCCATAAGCCATACGAATGGCCCGTGAACTATTACAACCACTAGGTATGACCAATAACCTATATGTATCCATTATAAACCGTAATTGGTGTCAATAACCCGTACGAATGGCCCGTGAACCATTATAACCAGTTGCTACGATCGATAACCTATAAGTATCCATTATAAACCGTAATTAGTGAAATAACCCATACGAATGGCCCGTGAACCATTATAACCACTAGCAATGACCAATAACCTATAAATATCCATTATAAATCGTAATTGGTGTCAATAAGCCATACGAATGGCCCATGAACTATTATAACCACTAGCTATGACCAATAACCTATTGGTGACCATAACCCATACGAATGGCCCGTTAACCATTATTACTACTAGCTATGACCAATAACCTATAAGTATCCATTATAAACCGTAATTGGTGTCAATAAGCCATACGAATGGCCCGTGAACTATTATAACCACTAGCTATGACCAATAACCTATAAGTGTCCATTATAAACCGTAATTGGTGCCAATAACCCATACGAATGGCCCGTGAACCATTATAACCACTAGCTATGACCGATAACCTATAAGTATCCATTATACACCGTAATTGGTGACAATAACCCATACGAATGGCTCATGAACCATTATAACCACTAGCTATGAAAAATAACCTATAAATATCCATTATAAACCGTAATTGGTGTCAATAACCCATACAAATGGCCCGTGAACCATTATAACCACTAGCTATGACCAATAACCTATAAGTATCCATTATAAACCGTAATTGGTGACCATAACCCATACGAATGGCCCGTGAACCATTATAACCACTAGCTATGACCAATAACCTATAAATATACATTATAAACCGTAATTGGTGTCAATAACCCATACCAATGGCCCGTGAACCATTAGCTATGACCGATAAGCTATAAGTATCCATTATAAACCGTAATTGGTGACAATAACCCATTCGAATGGCTCGTGAACCATTATAACCACTAGCTATGACAAATAACCTATAAATATCCATTATAAACCGTAATTGGTGTCAATAACCCATACGAATGGCCCGTGAGCCATTATAACCACTAGCTATGACCAATAACGTATAAGTATCCATTATATAACAGTAATTGGTGACCATAACCCATACGAATGGGCCGTGAACCATTATAACCACTAGCTATGACCAATAACCTATAAATATCCATTATAAACCGTAATTGGTGTCAATAACCCATACGAATGGCCCGTGAACCATTATAACCACTAGCTATGACCAATAACCTATAAATATCCATTATAAACCGTAATTGGTGTCAATAACCCATACGAATGGCCCGTGAACCATTATAACCACTAGCTATGACCGATAAGCTATAAGTATCCATAATAAACCGTAATTGGTGACAATAACCCATACGAATGGCTCGTGAACCATTATAACCACTAGCTATGACAAATACCCTATAAATATCAATTATAGACCGTAATTGGTGTCAATAACCCATACGAATGGCCCGTGAACCATAATAACCACTAGCTATGACCAATAACCTATAAATATCCATTATAAATCGTAATTAGTGTCAATAACCCATACGAATGGCCCGTGAACCATTATAACCACTAGGTATGACCAATAACCTATAAATATCCATTATACACCGTAATTGGTGTCAATAACCCATACGAATGGCCCGTGAACCATTATAACCACTAGCTATGACCAATAACCTATAAATATCCATTATAAACCGTAATTGGTGTCAATAACCCATACGAATGGCCCGTGAACCATTATAACCACTAGCTATGACCGATAAGCTATAAGTATCCATAATAAACCGTAATTGGTGACAATAACCCATACGAATGGCTCGTGAACCATTATAACCACTAGCTATGACAAATACCCTATAAATATCAATTATAGACCGTAATTGGTGTCAATAACCCATACGAATGGCCCGTGAACTATTATAACCACTAGCTATGACCAATAACCTATAAGTATCCATTATTAACCGTAATTGGTGTCAATAACCCATACGAATGGCCCGTGAACCATTATAACCACTAGCTATGACCGATAAGCTATAAGTATCCATTATAAACCGTAATTGGTGAGAATAACCCATACGAATGGCTCGTGAACCATTATAACCACTAGCTATGACAAATAACCTATAAATATCCATTATAAACCGTAATTGGTGTCAATAACCCATACGAATGGCCCGTGAACCATTATAACCACTAGCTATGACCAATAACCTATAAGTATTCATTATAAATCGTAATTGGTCTCCATAAGCCATACGAATGGCCCGTGAACTATTATAACCACTAGGTATGACCAATAACCTATATGTATCCATTATAAACCGTAATTGGTGTCAATAACCCGTACGAATGGCCCGTGAACCATTATAACCAGTTGCTATGATCGATAACCTATAAGTATCCATTATAAACCGTAATTGGTGAAATAACCCATACGAATGGCCCGTGAACCATTATAACCACTAGCAATGACCAATAACCTATAAATATCCATTATAAATCGTAATTGGTGTCAATAAGCCATACGAATGGCCCATGAACTATTATAACCACTAGCTATGACCAATAACCTATTGGTGACCATAACCCATACGAATGGCCCGTTAACCATTATTACTACTAGCTATGACCAATAACCTATAAGTATCCATTATAAACTGTAATTGGTGTCAATAAGCCATACGAATGGCCCGTGAACTATTATAACCACTAGCTATGACCAATAACCTATAAGTGTCCATTATATACCGTAATTGGTGCCAATAACCCATACGAATGGCCCGTGAACCATTATAACCACTAGCTATGACCGATAACCTATATGTATCCATTATACACCGTAATTGGTGACAATAACCCATACGAATGGCTCATGAACCATTATAACCACTAGCTATGAAAAATAACCTATAAATATCCATTATAAACCGTAATTGGTGTCAATAACCCATACGAATGGCCCGTGAACCATTATAACCACTAGCTATGACCAATAACCTATAAATATCCATTATAAACCGTAATTGGTGTCAATAACCCATACGAATGGCCCGTGAACCATTATAACCACTAGCTATGACCAATAACCTATAAATATCCATTATAAACCGTAATTGGTATCAATAACCCATACGAATGGCCCGTGAACCATTATAACCACTAGCTATGACCGATAAGCTATAAGTATCCATAGTAAACCGTAATTGGTGACAATAACCCATACGAATGGCTCGTGAACCATTATAACCACTAGCTATGACAAATACCCTATAAATATCAATTATAGACCGTAATTGGTGTCAATAACCCATACGAATGGCCCGTGAACCATAATAACCACTAGCTATGACCGATAAGCTATAAGTATCAATTATAAACCGTAATTGGTGACAATAACCCATACGAATGGCCCGTGAACCATTATAACCACTAGCTATGACCAATAACCTATAAATATCCATTATAAACCGTAATTGGTGTCAATAAGCCATACGAATGGCCCGTGAACTATTATAACCACTAGCTATGACCAATAACCTATAAGTACCCATTATTAACCGTAATTGGTGTCAATAACCCATACGAATGGCCCGTGAACCATTATAACCACTAGCTATGACCGATAAGCTATAAGTATCCATTATAAACCGTAATTGGTGACAATAACCCATACGAATGGCTCGTGAACCATTATAACCACTAGCTATGACAAATAACCTATAAATATCCATTATAAACCGTAATTGGTGTCAATAACCCATACGAATGGCCCGTGAACCATTATAACCACTAGCTATGACCGATAAGCTATAAGTATCCATTATAAACCGTAATTGGTGACAATAACCCATACGAATGGCTCGTGAACCATTATAACCACTAGCTATGACAAATAACCTATAAATATCCATTATAAACCGTAATTGGTGTCAATAACCCATACGAATGGCCCGTGAACCATTATAACCACTAGCTATGACCAATAACCTATAAGTATTCATTATAAATCGTAATTGGTCTCCATAAGCCATACGAATGGCCCGTGAACTATTATAATGTCACACCCCGCTAAAGCGGAAACACGAGATACAACAGCATAAGGTTTCATAGCATGAGGTAATAAACAACACCAACTACAACATTAATCAAAAGTAGTTCAAAAATTAAATTATTACAACCAAATTTGTTCCCAAAATTCACAATAGATAAAGTTGATGATAAAGGATTTTAAAATTTCTTGATGTTGATGTCGTCACACAAAATGCACCTACATGCCAATACTTACTTGTTTATACCTGAAAAGCATGAGTTAAAAAGGTCAACTACAAAGAGTTGGTGAGTTCATAGGTTTTTGATGAACAAAAATTAAATTAGTATCCACAAGTTGTTATTGTGAAACTTTTGTTCACAAGACATTAAGTAACTGGTTGCTCAAATATATTTTTAGCACAAGTGTAGAGTACGCTAGCAATTATCAGCCATGAGCCACTACCAAACCATTCAGACAACGATGCCCCTAATGTAACCAGTCCTACCTCAGCGGTGAGCAATTTCTCACATGTGTAGAACCCAACTTTTAATTTTAGGAAATGTGCACCCAAGGCCCGTCGACCTTAAGTGGGGATGTCCAAACCCTAATAGCGCTATCCACAAAACCGCAGGCCCCCGTTCGAGTTAATGGTAGTGTCACTAAATTTTAATTCCACGTTTCGGGGACTTACACTTTTTAACTCAAGCAATTGCATTTTAGCATCCATAACATAGTGCACAAACAATTTAATTCAACAACAACATTTTTCAATCATAGAGCAACCATTAAAACTTTATAACATGCTTTTCACCCCAAAATATTTAAAAACAAAGTAAAAAGGGGCTATGATACTCACAGTGTGTAGCTGTATCCAACAATTTTCCGTTTGATGCTCAGTCCGACTTAAATCCTTCCTATATTAATGGAATTGAATATTAGGCTATGTCTAACCTTAGGGATAAAATATTATTTAGCTATTATAACTTCATAAAATCTTAGACTTTCTATATACAGTATTTAAGGTTTATTTTAAGAATTTTCGTAAGGAAAATAGTGAACTTATTGAGATGTACATATTTATCAATTATAGTTATAAGTTTTTAATATTTATAGTCCTTTACGTAGTATATTAGTTTATATATATAATCCTACTTACTTTATATATATAGATATGTTTAGTTTCACCTTTATTTATATGTTAATTTTTGTATTTCCTAAAAATGTATACTTATAAGTCTTATTCTTGTTGGTATGCACTTTATACTTATATGCTCATTTGAGTTTATATTTCTATTTTACATGTGTTATATTATAATTAACTTGTATATTGTAAAATATTATACTTTATGTGCTACATAGTCCAATATTTCTTAAAAGTCACTTTTTTCACATCTAAAGCTAAATGTTTGTTGCTGTCCAGATTTTTAGTCCACTTCCACAAGTTATTTTAATATCATAACAAATGATTTAATTTACCAACTTTTTATATGTTATTATTTAGTGTCTTAGGGAACTTTTAGCATAAGTTTTATTATTTTTGATGTTATATAACTATTTTAATTATATTTTATAAATGTATGTATCAGTAACTTCAAATCAGTCTGCACACTGATTTTGTTTGACCTATTTGGGGTATCAAATATTCGAGTTTTTCTCTGTATTTTATGGGGTATTAAAGATAACTCACTCAACTAAAGTTTAAAAAAAAGAATCATTACATTTGCATGTTTTATAAAGGAGTTATGATTACTTAAAGTTGCATGTAAAAATCTGCCAGCACTCTTTTCAATGCACACTTACCTTTGCATGTTTGGTTGGGAGGTCAAATCTTTATGTTTTTCGTTGAAACTAGCTGCATTTAAAATATAACCCTTTAAATTAAATTCCAGAAGAAAAATCATGTATTTTAAAGGTTTTATGAAAGAGATATATCAGTTTAAATTCGAGTTTTATTCTGCTCAGCTAGTCTGTTTGCACATCTAACTTGTGGGTAGGGTTTCGTGGGTCAAAATTCAATGTTTTGGCATGAAATTACATGGGTTGGAAAGCTAAGACATAAAAATAACTTTTAGAAAAAGAATCATGTAATTTAAATGGTTAAAACTCAAGATATGACCAAATGAAGTACATGCATGCAATCTGCCAGATTTCAAAAATGGATGTTTTAAAGGTTCTAAGTGTTTTTGCAATATCTTTACATTCAATGGTTTGAATCATTGATTTTTATCACTTATTTTGGATCATGAAAGATTATTTTTAGATCAAAATCATCTATTAATTTTTTTTAAACACATGCATGTCATCAAACATCTAAGAATTGTAAGAAAAAGTTACATGCATGTACATCAAACTTTATGTTCTTGAGTTTTTGATGTATGGATCATGGATTACCACCTTCATTGGATATCTTGAAGACATTGGAGTGTAATCTACCATCTAGACACCCAAGTGCCTTTCATGGATACAAAACTTCAAGAAACGTGAAGAAAGATGCAAGAACACATGAAGAAATGACAAGAAAATGCAACAAATACAAGGAAATCGACTTACTAACTCTTGGATGAAGTTTATCTTCACTTTATCTTCAATAAATTCGAGATTTATATGTGTTCTAGGGCTGATTTTCTGCTGGAAACTAAAGAGAAGAATGAAGAGAAGTTGGGAGAGTTTGTGAGAAAGAAAGAGAAAGAGAGTTAGTGGGAAATGATGGAAATGATGTTGAAGTGGTGGAGTTGCATGTGTTATGAGTGGGTGTAGAGTTGGGAGAGATTCAAAATCTGCATTTTTACTATATTATTATTATTATTGTTATTATTATTATTATTTTTATAGTATTTTGTATATTATATATGTATTTAAGTATTTATTAGGTGTAGGTTTAATAAAAGTTGCAAAATGATGTGTTAAATTAAATTATTTGTTCTAGTTTTTACTTTTACTACCTTAAGTTAGAATTCATATACTTACATATAATTATATGTATTTTAACATTTATTGTTACTTTGGTTGCGATTTAATATAAATTGTTGCACCTTGGAACTTTATAACACGACTAAAATGTTTATACGTCTTACTAGGGATTTCAAGCACGTCGTCAAGATACATATGATAACTAACACTTTTATTATTATAATTTAACCATAATAGATTATGTTTACTTACTAAAATTCATATTACAGTATTTAGTAGCTAACTTGAAAACCTAGTTTTTCACGGATGTCACAATCTCCCCTAGTTAGAGAAATTTCGTCCCGAAATTTATTAATTGACATCCCTATTTTGCTCTTTAGAAATTTGGTTCGGTTGCTTTTGTTTCTGAAGAATAATTCCTTACAATGGTGATACATTTTGAAGCATTTTATTACTCATTTGGAATTCTATAGGTTTCATGTGACTATATGCACAACTCTTATGACGATCTCTTGTCTCCTTAAATCTATCCTTGGTAATTAAGATCTTGTTAGTAGCCTTTTGTACGATCTATGATTAGTTAGTTGTCTATAGCCAATTTCCAACAAATTAAGTGGCAAACGAAACTTATTCACATATTAAGTGTCATACGGAGCAAACTAATTTATAATGTGATAATTATTTTTATATAAGAACTCAACTAGTGGAAGATGAGTATCCAACTTCATCTAATATCTATTGCACAAGCATGTAGCATATATTTATGAAATTTTTTTTTTTTTTTTTTATTTTTTTTTTTACGTTTCAAAGATTCAAGTCCTTAGATTCGTATGAACGACCCCTCATAATGCTCATACCCTTTTAATATATATATATATTTTTCCTTATTATTGCGTTGGACACCATTTTGGTCTCATTTCACTTATTATTTACTTTATTAATTCTACTATGAAGATATCAATTTCTAACACTTCTTTTATATATTATATTCTTCAATGTCAGCTATAATTCCAATACATATTTAGTTATTTATTATTTTCTCATGTATTAATATTTCATAATGATACTGCATATGTATGTTATAAATGTGCGTATACTGTACTATACAAGTAGTTGTTTTTAAGTAATAAATTCTTGATCTTAATTACTTTCGTGAATTATATACTGCATATAACTTGATTATCTTTGTACCACAACTTGTTTATCATAAAATATAGATGTGATCTAGAGTTATTATATATTTTAACTTATTAATGTACTAATATCTTTCCTGATGTATATATTCATGTTCCACTCTCCGTTTTTTTTTTTTAAAGTTTCGACTCACTTCCTTACCAACACGTAGTTATGGTCCTCCTCTTATTTCATGAACTGAATTCAACTCACATATCATTTATATCTTCTGCATAATTATATTTACTCATGAACTGGTTCATTAAGCATTTGTTTATTATTAATTCTCGATATTACTCCTCATTTCTAACCGATATAAATTTCTTTTTATAACCGATATAAATTTCTAACCGATATAACTTATTAATTCTAACCGATATAAATTGGTTCTTATCATCCTCATCTTTTCTTTTTATAATGTCTTGCTTGTCATCAATTTATAATCTGTATACTATCATTTCTTTCTTTAGTACACCTAATTCAAACTTCCTAAAATTATGTTTATCAATGAGTCTAACTCACTCACCTCTTTCATTAATTTATGAGGTTTTATAATATTGGTATCAATAAATCTATACTTTATATCCTTCTAATATTAGGTCTTTATATTTATTTATTCCATTGTCATTCTGGTGACCAATTATAGATCTCATTATTCATTAAAGTAGATTATTATTATATATATATATATATATATATATATATATATATATATATTTTTTTTTTTTACTAACCATGGTTAAAATAAAATTTATTAGCTGAATTTAAACCAAAATCATACTTCACATCCATGTTTCACTCAAATCTCAGGATAACTCATAATTTTAAAGTATTTTTATTTATTTATAATTTATTTATTATTTATTTAATTTTTTTTTTTTATTTAGTATTATCAAAATTTATATACTATTGTTCATCTCACATATTATTGTAATTATTCTATTATATGATATGACACATCCTTAATACTTCTATTTTCTTAGCATTTACTTTATAAAAATTTTGCGAAACAATTATTTATTTATTAATCCTCCTCCATGTATATAGTAAATTTTAAGCTCATAAATTTATTTCTCTTTTTATTGATTAGGCACTTTCACCTCCGCTAAATTCATAGTTTAACATTAACCATTTTAATATTTACTTCATTTTCTTAATCTTTCATTATTATATATTTCTTCTTCCTACTCCTTCTTGAGTGATTTTGATGTCCTTATAAACTTTATTATAAACCGGGGTCATCGAACTTCATCACCATCATCATTATCTTTCTCATCAAAGGTCACTCAAAATTGATCACTAATCTAACATCACATTATTAGTCAAGTAAGTTTATCCTCAAACCTTGACTTATCT